>CM062517.1:13398408-18398408 GCA_031439585.1 Pterocarpus macrocarpus | reverse complement strand
TAATCCATCTAAATTATTGGTAATGTTTGATTAAATTACCTGATCAATAATATTACCTTATTTGGTTGACCAACATTATTGACAATTCAGATTTCCAAGGTAATATAGATTACCACCAATGTAGCAATCCTCCTATTATTAGTATTGTTGTTGTTGTTGTTGTTATTGCTATTATTAAAAATATTATTACTATTATTATTATTAAATAATAATAATTATTTATTATTATTAGAAAAAGAGTTAGTTTATTTGATTGGTTTTTTAACTCATACATTGTTATGACTTAACTTTGATTATTGAATTTCTCTATTGATTAGTTAGTTGTAAATGAAACACGTCTTGATTTAAAACTACAAACTTAATAAAATTATTTTGCTTCCACCCCAAAAAAAAAAAAAATTGCTACACTTTCTCCTGCATAATTTTTCACGACAAATGTCAAAGAAAATTGAAAAAAAAAAAATGTTTCCATGTTTTCCAGCGGTTTTCTTGCTGTCACCTATTAATGTTTTTCACTACATAGACCCTCAGTATGGCAATAACGCTAGTTTTGAATTTGTTCTTTTTTAAAGATATTAGACCAAGAGAATATCAAGTCACGAAAAGCATAAACCGGCTAACTGACGCCGAGCATTCTCATTTTATATTCCTTCATATAGCTTTGAATTATTTGGCACGGAATTCATGCCGAAATATGGCCAGGTTTTGAGTAAACTTATCCGTATTTTTTGAGTCTAAGCTTCGAGCCTTCGAGTAACATCTGCCATTAGTTTATCAAAACAAAGAGAGTCGCGGATGCTGATCCATTGGCGGCCAAAAAGGGAAAAAAAAAAAAAAACCAATCTGAGTTACACAACATGAAAATAGAGGAAAAACATAACCCACGTTTCCAACCACCATGATTTAACATTTTTTGGCATTTTTTTTTATATATATATTGGTGACAATAAGATTTAAATATAAAATTTCATATAAACTATCCAAATTTTTTATTATTAAATTACTATTTTATTTTTTTATATTTTTATCGGTTATAAAACACGTAAAAGAATTTGTCATCAGCCATACATCTTCAACATTTTTGTTAAACCTGATCCATAATCCTGATGTAAAACCATAGCCAATCAAAATTCTATAATCCAACCTTGAAGCTAAGAGAGAAGGAAACGACAACCCTCAGTTTGACATCTGTCCAATAAGAATCAAATAGAAAGGGTATGGCTGGAATAGTGTGACTACTGACTCTCAGATGCATATATTTATAATATATACAGGATTAATTACGGTAAGAATCAACTCCTGAATTAGAGCACAGGAACCTTCGTTGGAAGAAGAAGAAGAAACTACAGGGTGCAAATGCAAATGTAAAAGAGAAAAATCATGGAGAAACAAATAATAAGGAGGTATTAGAGATTGAACGAACAAGCGATTGATAATGTAGAGATGTAGGAAGGGATGGAGCAGGAGGCGACTGAATGGCGATGGGCCGTTGCCATCATCGTCGGTGGTGGGCCGTTGCTGCCATTGACGGGTGTCGGTTGTCGCGTGCAATGTAGTTGGAACGGGTGTCCCGAATAAGAGAGGGGGAAGTGAGGGTCTAAACGATACTGATTTAGTAGATACCTGTATCTAAGTAGTACCGAGCCGTATCTAGGAGTATCCAAACTGTACCCAATACATACTCAAACTAGGAGTATCCGAGCCGATACCAATTTACCGCATACTCAGACGTACTTGAGTGTACCCAATACATACCTATACCCTGATATGATACACATCAGGTATGGGTACTTTTGCAAAAGCCATATTTCACAGTAGAGCACTAATTAGTTCGACAGTAAATACATGTCTAATATGCTAGGCGTGAGTTTGAATTAACTTATTTTGTGTTCAAAACAATGACTTATAATCAAAATCTTACTGAAAGAGCTTTGAAAAAAGGTGATATTTCCTTAAAAATGAATCAAAACCAAACATGCACTAACACTCAAGCTAAAGCATATAATGTTATATGCACCAAGCTTGTTACATATATAAGTGCTTGCAGTAAATTTAATGAGAATAGAACTCAGATTTATAAGCTCCACTACCTGCTCACACATCGGCCTGCTCGGACTCCACTGGTTGCCACAGTCTTCAAACATAATAATCTCAAAAAGGGTCTTCAAGATCTAAGTATGCAAAATAGAGACAACCAAGTCAGATAACTCTCAGAAAAATGGTTCCCCGCTCCCAGCTCAGGAGGAGGAAAAAATAATAAGATGAGCATGATTTCTAAACTAAAATGTTAGATTGCTTTCTGGAGACAGGATATATTTTAGATTAAGTTATGCACACTAAAAATTCCAATTTCCAAATCAGTCATCTAATTTCTACTCTATGACTTGAAGGTTAACACTGAATTAATATGTGAAAATTAGAGTAACGAAGACATATTAGTACTAACTACAGCAGAATTTATTCAGGGTCCAGAAAATATGTTTATTAACTATTTTAGAGCAGAAATTATGCATTTTTCAACCTAATAGTGAGCGGTAAAAAAAAGATTGCTAAAAGAAATCAAAAGATTGGGACACACTGCAATATGATGAGCATCTAAATCGTTCACAAGAAATCAGAAGAAATTGCTAAAAGAAATTTGAGTTACTCTGAAGACAGGAAGATGCAAATGTGAAATGTCGGGCCATAACCTGTGATGAGATACTTGTATCCAGGCCTTTAAGTCCAGATTCAAGAGACCCAACTATGTGCATAGTGTTGTTTGTGTCCAAGTTTAATATGAAAGAGATGTGGCTGTTGAACAAAACCTCCAAACCCTTGTTAGCGGCATAAAAGCAAAAGGTCAGTGAGGTTAACCTTAGCAATATTTGCCAAGCTGGCAGATAACTACTGTGACAAATAAATAAACTAGGCCCAGCTTTTTCTTACAAATGCTATCCTTGGGGGCAAGGATCTTCCAATTATAAAGAACCCAATTATCATGATTCAAAAAGTCTCAGCCCAATCCAGGGACAGATTCCAAAAAAGGTGTAAAGGAGAGGTGAAAGTAATGAATTGTAACATTATATATATATTATAATATATAATAAAGAAACATTTTGAAGTATAAAAATTTATATATCATATCTTTGCTGAAGTCGATTATAACATTCCTCTTTAAATTTGTATCAATTTTATATTTTTTTATGATCATAAAAGGCTCTATTTTTTTTCTTTTTCTCCTTTTATTATTATAAAAATATAATAAAAAATAATATTAAATAACTATTGTAATAATTATGTTACATGCTTTTAAAATAAATCAACAGATAAAATAAATAGAATATATTCAATTTAATAATTTACAAGACTAAATATACTAATCCTTTGTTTCTCTTTAAATTCCAAATATTTTTAGTGTAAATCTTCTTTTAGTTTTATTTTTACTTCTTTTCTTCTCTCTTGATTATTATACAAATATACAAATTTCTATTATATAAATATGTGTGTGTGGGGCAAAAACAAATAAATCCGTCCTTGGTCCATTCTCATTATACTACATACTCGTAGCAATAGTCACGGCCCAAGCCCATTCTCATCTTCCGGATATTACATCTTCTAAATTAAATTGCCTGCTCAGACAAAAACAAAATATATGTATTGCCTGCCAGACCAAAAAAACAATTTAACTTGCCTACACACAAAATTGAGATATTGGACCAAAAAAAAAAGTCAAGATACGACTTTCTGGGGAGGCATAACAACCAATGTGTCGGGTGGTGCAAGATCAGTACAGGTTTTGTTCAAATTGCCGCATAGTGAGAATAAGGCAGAGAGAGTACGGAGATGGAAGCAATAGAGAAAGGGCTTATTTAACATGACCAACAATGGAGGATGTGCTGATGGGGATTGATTGGAACTATGGGTAATCCACTGTACAGGTATAGAAGAGAGTTCCACACAAGATAAAGAAACAGCAGGGAGGAGCAGAGAGCCAAAGAGGGAGAGAGCGGGAGTGTGAAACATCTAAGAATTGGAAATAATTAAAGTGAAATGACCCAAATATCACGTACATTCATGAGTTTCTAAAAAGAATGGAGCGGTTTTATTTCTTAAAAAAAAGAAAAAAAAAAGAGGGGAATGCTAAGCTCCACGAAATGGTGAGGACTGATGAGGGAACCTTCCACTATGTACACACAACTTATAGATGAAGAATGATTAAAAGAAATTCTGCCAAAAGAACCATAAACATCAATGTCCCCACTCCAATATATATATATATAGACAATCAAACAAAGGAAAACAACAGAGCTTTCTCAAAAGATTTTAATTCTTGTAATCGTTTGTTTTTACACCCATCAACATGCAATTGCAAATATAATTCGAACAACAAGGAATGTACATGATGGTATCAGAGTGCTCGAGAAGAAAGGTTGAATCAAGCATTAAGTTAAAAAAGAAAATAATCTTGCACACTTAAAACACAAATTAAAATGTTCACCAAAATCTTATGTTCGTGTGTGAGATAATCTATTGAGTTAAGGTTAGATAAATGATAACAGAAAGTTTGTTTTAGAAACTAGATAAGATTAGAATACGAATTACAGTTCTAAATGAGAAATAATGAATGTAAGATATCAGTATCAGATCAAAATAAAATAAAGAAAGGGTTAAAAAGGATGGCACCAAGTAATTTATACTAGTTCAATCTCCAATTTTGGAGTCTATGTCCACTCCCTACCAAAAGGTGAGAGTTTTCACTAATCAAAGGGTCTTCTTTACAAACTAATTATAAGAAGTGAAGCACTCACAGCTCACTCTTAGAACCAACAAAAAGAAGACTCTCAAGAATCACTTAAGAACAAAGTGTTGACACTCAACACTCACAAACAAATTCCCAAACCAAACAATACTCAAAAATGGCTTTTTCATAATGAAGATACTCTTAGCACTTAGGCCTTTTGAATATGAAACCAGAAAACACCTCAGAACAGAGATGATTAAGACAAATACAAGAACCCTGGTATGAGAAAAAGAGTAGGAGAATATGGACTTGAAAATTGTACAATGTATGAATTGTAGCTCTCTTTTTCTAAGTCCTATACTAGCTGCTTGCTTCCTTAAATGGTGAAAATATTCTAACCGTTGCAGGCTGCTGGTACGATAGGTACAATCCTTTGTGAGCATTTTGGAATTTGCAATGAACACCTTCCAGTATTTGATTAGCTCACATTTGTCCTTTTCTTTTGAAAATACTTTTCTTTCTCTTGCTTTTGTCCTTGTGAGCTGTTCTTTGGTGCAGCTATCCTTTTCTGACTTAGCAATAGATAAAATTTGATTTTCCCTCCAAATATTTAATGCTCTTGCTGCCCATAAAACCTGCTGCAACTGATTTATCTCTTAGTGAGTTAAGAGATTTTTGACTTCTAGAATTACCTTCTTAGAAACATGTGTGTTGTTTGATATATATTTCAAACTTGAAACACTAACACACATATTAAATGTATAACACAATGTTTGTCATCACATGATTAGGATATTTATCCAACAATACATAATAATATATGGCAAGAAAGAAGTTTGCATACCTTCTGATAAGCTAATATATCAGACAAAGGAATTGACAGTGTCATCTTTAGAGTAGCATCAAGTGTGTTGGATAGAGCTCTGTCACCATAGTTCAAATACTCCAAAGTTGCTGTAAGGGCTATCATTTGGAAAAAGATATTAAATTCAGCTCTCCCAAATACAATTTTGCTAGTACATCAATCAACGTGGTCATGAAAATTAACCCTCATCACAATGTCATTTAGGATTTAGGATACCAGAATAGTTAGAAACCAAAACAACTCAAAGCCCCAAATACCAATGATCATAACAATCTGTTGGCATTGTAAACTAAGATAGTTTTGGGCTGACACTTGACCCATAGTTGGGCCTAGAAGAAAGTCAGAATCAGGCTTGATCAGATAAATGCTAGATTAGCCTTCATTAGCTGAGACATAGTGAATTGGGCTAAGAAGGAAGCATCGGCTAAAGGGAGGAATTGGGCTGAGATAAGGAAATAAGCCTAATGGCTAAGGGAGGAAAGGTAATTGGAGATTGAGGTCATGATCGGGGCAGTGATTACCATTACCAAGGACATGGGTGCATGGGGACTCAACAGAGGGCCACTACATGCATGGACTAGGAAGGTGGCGAGAATTAAGAAAGATTATAAAAGGCTCATATATAGAGAAATCAGGATGACTTAGAATAACACACACACCATATCATTTTAACTATCAGTTTTATTTTATCTCTTTGTTCAATTTACTTCTAACTTTATGTTACTTCTTTAGTTTCATTGTTAATCTTCAAGGCTTTATATGAAACCATCAATTAGTTAATAAAAGTTCAAGTTTCATTCTATTGTTCGTTGATTGATCTTGCTCAAAGGCTTGCTCCCGTGAGTTATTTGAGGAATCCATTTGCTAAGGAGCAGAGTACTCTCCTTAGCATTAATCATTTGAATAATGGTAATCTTCAATGAAATTTAGCCGATTGCATTTTCATCCAACACAATCTGATGTATTTAAGCATAGACATCTATTTACAGGTAGAAATTACAAAGCGATCAAACTGCCACCACAGAAATGTTACTACAGTTGGCTAAGTAAGTGCGCTACAAGGGAATATCAAGATATACCTTTTCTTCAACTATAGAATTTATAACTTAATATTTATACATAAACTTTAGGCATACAAAAAAAAACTCTGTAGCCTGGTTGCATACTTGAGTTTTTTTTTTTTTTTGGAGGATATCTCATCCTCCCCTAATTGTACTTTCCTTTTCTCTCACCAACAAAATTTCTTTTCTACTATTGCATTGCAAAAGTTATGATAAAATTGTGACCAACTACAGTTGGATGATAAACCATGTTGAGTCTAGTGGAAAAAGACTTAGTTGTTGTTCTTGTTATAGAGTTGGATGATAGAACGGTTGGACATTGTAATTTATTCACATAGTCCCGATTAGGAGTTGATGATATAGAAGAATTGATATCAAACGAAAACTATGGAGATTAGAGAGATACATGGTGTGTAAAATTGCTACTGAAAAATAAATAGACACACGAATTCATAAAATTCATTAAGCAATAGTTTTGATGTAAAAGGAAATTTATTAATGAGAAAGATCAATGTACATAGAGAGAGGATAAAGTACCCTCACAAAAACAAAGAAAACATGTAGGTACTGAGATTGAGCCATGAACCAAGGCATGCCAATTTCTTTGCACATCTACCAATGAAACACCTCTAACAAGACGATTTACAGAACGCCACAAAGAAGCTAAGAAGGTAACCCTATTCTTTAATCATAATCAAAGAAAGATGAATGGAATCAAGTAGAAGAAAAAGAGACTCTAACTAACTAACTTCCCTATCATGCAAGATCCCGTAAAAACGAAAATTCCAAGGGAAGTTAGGCGAAGAGGAAGGGTGAAATTGGCAAACAGGGCACTTTGTCAAGAAGAAAGGAGAAAAAGCTTTGGAAAAGCATGAGAACGAGAAGTATTTCCGACCCAATTATGCTCCCAAAATTTACCTGAGACCTGTCACTTGGATAAACATCCAAAAACTAGCATGTGTAGCTCTTCTTGCAGCAATGTCCCGCCCATTCAGATGCATACTGCAATTACCTTGAATAATTTTATGGCGTAAGGAAGAAGATTATAAAGGAAAGAGCCAATGACTTCAAATAACTCATTAAGCTATATAATAAAACGTAACTAGCTACTGCTACTTCCAAGCGCAGCCAATAAAATTCAGGCAGAAAACTATACCATGCAGCAGAAATAGCAAGAACCAAACAGGCTAGGATTTCTCCTCTTGACACAATTCTTACACATATCCATATTCCTTTGTACTTGTACATATATATATCGGCAGCAGTCGGCGGAGATGGAACTCGATCCATAAGCGACAATCAGTTTACTGACTTCTCGGAAGAGAAGTATGCCATTGGGAGAAGAAGAGTCAAATGTCAAACGTTGAGCTTTATTTAGCACAAACTCAGCCATGAACTTCAACAATGGGGTGGCAACCTGCAGAAACAAGCCAACCCCAGGGAGGGGGAAACATAAGAACAAACATGAGAAATATACATCACATGCAACTGCACCTATAAACAATGAAGTGTATCCAAAGAGGGAAAAAAGATTAATGTCCAACGTACTTATCACTGATTTACATTTCTATCAGTGGCATCATCAAAACTCAAAAGTGCAAGAGAATAAGAAGAAACCCAATAGGCAAAGAAAGCTACATCTTTATATAATGGTTTTGGTGCAAAAAATGAGGTAAGAACATTTCTGGAACTGTGACGTCTTTTCAATCCTTTTCCACGTTTGTTTGGAGCAAAACACCCACATCATACAGGGTACTTCTTTGCTCCTAACCCGATATGGGATGGGTTTGTGTTTATGGCTTCTGCTCAGGGCTGTTTCAAGGGAGCTGATATCTCTAATTAAGCAGAAAGCTTGGGCAACTTTGCTGAATTGTCGAGCTTTTCCGCTTTCTGTATTGTGAATTTTCCTTCTTTGTAAATTTTCCTTCTTTTTTTTATTTTTTATTTTAAGCTACCCTCTAATTTTCTTTTCGATCTATTCTCTCTAATAAAGTTCTATCAAAGAAATCTTATGTTAGGATCCCACTTATGACACTACCTATTACTAAAGTGTATGAAAGAAGAAAAAACAAAGGGAATGAAAAGAATGTAAGGAATCAGAAGAGGGTCAGGTTGGTGTAACTAACTCTTCCAGGTCAGCAGAGTATGATAGGAGAGAGAATACATCTATGAAGGGTGTGAGGCATGAAAGGGTAGCTAGACTATGAGTAGAAATTGGTGAGGAGAGACTTGAGCCTCTCAAATGCTTAAGGACATGTTTTACCTTCTTCTTTGTTAATTTTACACACTGCCATACCTGAGTTTGCTGGTCTCACACTAATTCCAGACAAGCTCCATTAATATACAGAAATTGTTTCCTCAATTTCCTTTCTCTAATACCAGTTCCTAACATCTTATCCTAGGAAAACAATTCCAATCCAAGCATTTCACTCGTTTTGGATAAATAGGTAGATGATAGGCTTGCAAGTACTTCTACAGTTCTTTCACATTGGATTGTGAGTAGCACTCGCCAGATTAGCAGTCAAATACTAATGGCTTGCAGATTAAAAATGTTTAGCTTGAGCTCTAAGTTCTTTCTTCTATATCAACCCAGGCTAAACATCTTTCTATTGAGAAAACATTAGTAATTGACTGCTAATAATGTAACTGCAGGTCACAATCCAATGTTTGACAACTGTCAATACAACATTGTCACCAGGCAATAACCTCAAAAGCAAGATGCGGCAGAAGCAGCCACATCATGCATCAGTAAACCTCCAGAAAAAGCTGCGCCACATGGCTGTCTCTTCCATATTGAGGCAGCCAAGGCCATATGCAGAGCTCCCGGCTTCCCCCAAAAGCCAAGACCATCTCCTTGGATACCTATAACACTGTATATGTTGATTAAACCATTTGTGCCTAATAATGCTACCACTCCTCACCATAACATAGAAGTCATGATAGGAAATTAGATGCTTCGGTGCGTTAAAAATTACTATTACATGTATAGCTGATAGAACGTAGGGAAAGTTTAAATAAAGAAAAAGAAAAAGAAAACAGTTGCTGTCAATAGAATTGCAAACATTAATTATTCCAAGTTATGATATTATGTAGTAATTCATGTGCTGAGCTAGCATCTGCAGAATGAGATTTAAACATATAATGGACTTAAACTAACCATTTTAACATACATGTAGGCACTGAAAATTACAAATAAGGACCATTACCTCTGGGGTGTCTGTCCAATGCGAGATGCCTTCTAAGAGTAGAGGCGCATGTGTACAAGATACAACCAATCAAATAGAAGGCCATAAGTTCTGCAGCTAAGAAAAACAAATAGGTCAGTTTTATTTCTTCGCTCAGCTTGAATGACAGAAACAGCACAAGTACCAACCTATTTGTGCTCATCACAATTCCTCTAAGGTCCCTCATCAAACCAACAAGTGCATACTTTACAGCATCTGTTTGAAACACTGAATCTGGAGTTGATTCCAAACTGAGAAAAACCTGAAACACAAAACAGTATATGCTGGCTTCATCCAAAACTAAAAGGATTAACCAATTAATTATAAGAAAAATTAATCTAGATGCCATAATTAATTCAATAAAATAAAACAAGAATTATTATTTCTTTTCCTGCACTCACCAATAACCTAGAAATAGTAGAAATGGCTATCATATAAAATCCGGTCATATTTGTGAAACAAGTAATGTCAAATTACTTTTACTTATTGCACAATTGAATCAGTATTGATTCGTGAAGGCATGAGATGAAAATTGACTGTCCAAGCATATTAACGAGATGAGTGATAGAGTACCTGCTGGACTGGATGCATTGAAGATTTAAATTTCACAGGTCTATCCTCCATGAATATCAACCAGCCAATAGTGTAATAGAAAGTTGTTCTGCTGCGAGAGCATCTCTTTGCTTCAAAAAATGGAAAATGTTCCCTCTGAAAATAATTTTAGGGAAAAAAAATATGTAGAGGAATCTAATTCTATACAAGGAAAAATAGAAAAATATGAGGGGGAAGAAGGTACTGCCCCCTGCACAGAGAAGCAAAATAAACAAGCCTAAGAAGCTCAAAAATGCAACATTGCTGTCCATTCTCTCAAAGGTTAAAGCAATTCGTATCATTTTTTTAATTGAAATTGAACTTCGGTTGAAAGAAGAGGGGAAATATAGCTGAAAGGAGGATAAAAATCCTCCAAATCAGAGATAACAAAGTGCATCAGAAAGTAAAGCTGCAGAAAGGGTGCCCATCTCTTTACATATCTGAAATAGAAACTCCCTTGAAACAAACATCTGCAGACCTCCATGGAGGGGCCAAAAAAGTAAAAAATAAAAATAAAGATAAAAACATCAACACTAAACCAAAGTTGAGAGGCAGAGAGATGCCCCTAAAGTCACAACCATTCAATTCAAATGCACCAGAGAACAGTGTATAAGTGTAAAGTGCATGTTGCAGCAAGGGTTTCAATGGGTAGTGCAAGAGAAGTCAAAGGACAGTGCAAACAGCAGAAAACATTCCAAATTGGGACAGATTTTCATGTCTGCATTAGCTGAAAGGTTACAAGAATCAATTGGAACCAGAGGGGATGCTAGGCTAGCTTGGTATCTGTTAGAACTGGTATCCGAATAGGAAAATCTAAAGAAAAAATGTGTAGTATATTGGATTGGGAATCCTTAACAATGTGTCAAGACCCCAAGAATTGATACAAGTGTTTACTCTCACTCTGAGAAAATTATGTAGTCCCCAGCCTCTCCCAAACTTCTCCAAATGTCAAGACAACCCTCTCTAACTTCCTAATTCCCCTTTTAATCAAGGGATTTCAATATATTAACTTAGGGGATTTAAATAGCCTCACTGCCTTTTTTCATGTCTCTGTACATTTGTAAGATCTCCAATAATCATACTATGATATCACTTGGGATCCGAGGGTTAGTATATCTATTGTAGATATAAATAACCTCTTTCTCAATTTTTTTTACAATCCGTACAATCATGAGATCCCATTAAATGTGCTAAAATCCTCAAAAATTAATATTTAAGTTTCCAGTAATATCATGACGTGAAAAAAATAGAAGTGGAAAGACTCTTTACGTCCCATTGATAAATTGAATTTCCTGAAATTTCATGTGTAGTTCCCCAATAAAATATGTCCAAAACAAATGCACACATTGTGAATATGTAATACGGCATCCTCTTGTTATGAGAACCGTAGACATTCCCCTCAACCCAGCATATAACATGAAAGGTGTATAGTCGTCAACGGCATTGTCCTAGATCCAATAACCTTCAAAAATATCTCTGCAACTCGCATGTCGCCGATAGGTTAATCCCCTTGAACACCATGGACCTTCAAATAAGCAAATTTAGAATCGAAGAAATGTTCGGGTCATATCACAGCCACATTTTTAAAACCAAGTAAATCAACAAAAAAGCTGCTTACGCGAAACATCATTCTATTACATCTTGAACTGAAATTAAATCATATACATATAATGCAATGTTCTTGGCTTGCACCATTCACTTTAATACACATATCATGATAGAATTAAACGGAGAATCTCTCCTGAGAACTTGAATGATTTTTCTGTTTCTTCCAGACAGTGGTTCTTCTCTTCCCGAGTCCATTCCTAGGAAAGTAATAAAGGATGCCAAAAGGTAAATTCATCACACTATCTCAGAAAATCTGAAAGCTATCATTTATCATTTTTTCTTAGAAATAAAGCCACAATAGAAATCAAGATATTGCTTATTCCTCAGAAGATTGTAAGCGAATGTAGCAAACGATTAAGAGTTCGACAAGCTTAGAAACTTACTTCAGCAACTGTATTCAACTTGTCCCTCACATTCTGCAACAACTGGGAAAGATCACCGTCCCATTTATAAAACTCCAGCTCCTTGTTGTTTAGTATCATTTCGGCAACCTGTCAGGGTTAAGATGCCGTAAGATACTGATTATGGAAAGGATGAACTAATATTAGTTTTTCCTCATCAGGTGAAAACAATAAAGACACATCTAGAACAGAATAAAGCTAACAAAAAGGATGTACAGTGTTGTGAGGACCATTTACTCCTGGATACCTCAAGATATCCATCCAGAAGTGGTAGGAACCACACATGTACAATGCTGGTTAGTCAATTCTTTCACTTTTACGCTGCTTGAATAGTTAGAAATGACATTATTTGCCGGGATGAATTTTGGGTTTCAATTTTGTTTCGAATAGCTTGTTTTACAATTTTTCTTTTTTTTTTTTTGTGTTTTTTTTTTGGGGGGGGGGGGGGGGGGCTTATAATAAAAATGCTTCACAGAGGTCTTTGGACTGAAAAGCTTTTTTAAGTGGAAAATACGATCATCCAAACACGCAAATATTCAATTAGTATTAGTAATATGGAGTAATTACCATCAGAATACTAATAGATATACACAAGGAGGAAGCATTTGACGAAAAGGGAAAATAAAAAATCCAGGACATATGTGACAAAACTCTGCAGCTAAGCTATCTGTATATAGACAAGACCATTGTGGAATTGACATAACAGCAAATATATACCTACAGACCTCAGATGTAAACTTTGTGGACTATTCCATGTAAAAAGTTCAAGATATTTCCAGTTCATCAAAAACTTCACTATGCTATTACATCACCTCATAGGCGGTTACTAGGCAGCAGGGAGAGCAGGAAAAACATATACACCAGCAGATATGAATGTGATATAATAATCGTAAAACAGATGTTCCTGCCCACAAACAACATTTGAAATCAAATATGTGTTGCACAATCAAAGAGACACACAATGTTAGATTCAGCTACCAAAGAGAAGGTGTGAAAAATCAGAGTAACTGCAAGAAAATGAAGAGAGGTATTGATTCCATGTGAAACTGAAATATTTTGTATTTGTGTTAAATTAAGGTTTAAATACTCCGCAGCCCCCTATAATTTTTGCACATTTAAATAAGTCCCTATATTTTAAAAGTTGGTAACTAGATCCTTCAAATGTTAAAAAATTTAATTGGGTACATGCCATTAAAATTTCATTAAATCACCGTTATGGGGAGGGACTGATAGAAACTGATGCCTTTATATGTCGGAATATGAAAATGCCTGAAGCAAGCTCCAATGACAGAGTACTAAACAGAAAACCATTATATGAGAAAATAGAAAAATGAAGGGAAAAAAAATCAGAAAGATTAGCCAGTCTCTTTCCTCCCAATGGCATACGCCATCATCCTACCAAAATGACACTCAATGCCCCACTCCCCCTAACTAAATTCTTCTTACAGACCCTTCAGCATTTTCCTTTCCACTATCTTGCTGCCAAGTGTCCCCTTTTTGTTACACGTTTCTCTCCCCTCTAACTGAATTCCCCTTTCCTTCCCTTTATTCCTTCTTTATAAATTTCCAGAATCTTTCTCTTCAGCCCATTCACCTATGGCCCAACCTCTTTCCTTTTCTAGCCCTCCTCATATACACGACTTTGGAGTCTATCAATACTCCCGACAAAAGATGCACTTTGTTCTCACGGCAGAGGTACATGGACATACATGGGACATCCAAAATAACTCTCACCAGGGTCCCATCGCTTGAAACAAAATGACATAAAACATCACTGCAGAAGTTTTAGTCCATGTTTTTGCATCTAATACGCTAGCCTCTACTGCTACTAACAGAAATTACTAACAATTAACTAACTCTGACAGAATACAACTGTCACTGAATTAGCACGTGACAGAAAGTGAAGCTAGCTTATGCATCATCAGGTACCCAACATGATTTAACCTCTTTTTGCATGCATGAGACAGGTTACCTTTTTCCCAATCATTCGACCACCAGCTGTATGGGCAAAGTAGATGTTGTAAAAATGGCAAATGAAGGCTTGGGGATCCTTCTGCGATAACTCCATAAGATATTGGGCATAAGTAAGACCAGGAGAGGAAGGCTCAGGAATGGTATGGCCATGCTCCTTGAACCACTCCAAATCTTTTGCCAAACTTGCAGACCTTTCCAGTCCTGTATTTCTGAATTCAGCATCTACACAAGAAACACAAACAAATGCTTCAGCCTTTGACAATCAGATTAGGTGAGATATACACATGTCAAGGAGCACCAACGTATTAGTTGTTGATATGCTAAAGAAATATGCATCACAAACCAACCAATAACAAAAACAAACCCTCAGAACCGAAAGGTATCCGAAGGAAACAACTATGGACAAAATCCCATATTACCAGGAAGCCAAAAGACACATGATTAGGAACAATATCTAATTCTTTCGCAATTATTTGCCTACCAAATTATATCTCTACCTAGCACAGTGGGAAGGCCACACACTTAACTCCCAACAAAGCCTTAAAAAGAATCAACGGGCAGCCAAAAGGAAAAGCAATCCTCCATTACGAAGAAATTCTATCGTCTTTTCAATAATAGGTTCAATTATAAATTGTTCGCACCATAGTTAGTTACTGCTGACTCAGCAATTGGTTAGGATGTTATATGTTCTGTTATAGCTGAGCTGTGCTCTCTGCTAGCATACACAGCAAGCACCTCATGTACTGATCAAGCATTGATCTATTCTCTCAGAAATTCATTCAAGAGCTTAATCTCACTCTCTCTCGTGTTCTCACTGATCTTTCTAATCTCTCAAACTTCTCAGTCCCTCTCTATTTCAACTTTCAACACTCTCTCCAACGTGTGGAAAAAGATAACAGACAGAGAGAAACAAACTCACATGAAGGAAAAGGAGCTTCCTGGACGATCCTCTCGAGCGTGTCGTAAACCAACTTGCTGTCGACAAGGAACCTCAGGTACCCCTGAACGGTCGGCTGCCACTTGGCGACGGGTCTCTCCTCTGGTTCCTTGACCTCTTTCTCGCCCTCCTTGGCCTGCTCCCTGGTGTGCAGCTTCATCGCCACGAACCTCATCTCCTCCACGAACCCCTTCTTCTCGCCGGGGTAACGCTTCTTGTTGGGCTTCTCGGCCGCCGTGGTAGCCGACACGACGACGGCCTTCATCGGCGGCATCCCCGAAACCCTACGACGAGAAGCGTGACGAAACAATACGGGTAACCTCCTGCTCCCGGGAAACAGAAAGGGTCGGAATTGACGACGAGGTGAGGTTCCTAACATGCCAGCAGGGAGGTTCAGCGACAATTTTGATGACTCCATTTTCTGCTGCTTCTTCTTTTTGCGGTTGCAATGAAAAAAAGGGTAGAAGAAGTAACTGAGGAGGGAGAGACAGAGAGAGGGTTTGTGTTCACGGAGAGAGTTTTGGGAAAGCGAAGAAGGAGATTCTCTTCATTCAAAGCTCCGTCGGTACACGAGATCGTATGTTGGTAGAGAAAGGAGTTTGTGTTTGTGACGATATGATCACTGTAGTTAAAATGACATTTTTACCCTCTTTGATGCGGGGAAGATTTTGTGGCTTTGGTTTTCGACTGTCTACATCAAAAGGCTGCACCTTTCCCCACGATATATGTAAAGGGTATTTTATTTTTCATATGGGATTTAAGTATAGTATTTTCAGTATTATAGAATTTAGACAGTATTTATAGGAATATGATATATAATAAAATCGTAAATTTTGATTTTGATTAAACTGAAATTGAAAATTTTGATTTCTATTTATTTAAATTTTTATTATTAAATCGAAATTTTCAATTTCACATAAATATCATATAAAATTTTCCCAAATCTCACATTTTGGCATATTTGTAAACCAAATATATATTCAAAAAAAAGAACCTATGCAAAGAGCATTTGTTTTTATTTTTTCTTGTTAATAACAGGAGTGCTTTTATCCTGTTCCATTAAGAATAAATCGCATGAGTAGGGTTGGCTTTGAGCAAGTATTTATTTGGTTCTGATGGATTACTTAAAGAGAACCAAGATCCAAGTGATGGTTTTGGATTCAGTTTGTGCAAGCCACCTGTTTGTGTAAATACCATGTTGATGACCTGAAAGTATATAGCATTTCATTTTTTCATTTGTTCTCTGGGTTTGATGAGAGTTTTACTTATATATTTTTTGTTCATGCCTCCCTTCTGGGCACCATTGGCTCCTTTTATTTCTTGATTTACAATAAAAACCAGAACAAATAGTTTGAGAATGTATAATACTCAAGCATAGTGAAGGATTTTCATTCTTCAATCCAGCAACAGTGCCGTGAGAGAGAAGTTGTAACAAAAGCATGTGCTTTCTCTTTTGTGGGAGGAGTGGCAGACAAAAAGGGTAAATAGGTAAATCAATCCTAAAATTATTTTTTAATTGTTAAAATATAAATTTAATTTTAATTCCAATTAATTTTAACCATTGGATTTAAAATTTAAGGGTTGTTATTCAATGACCATGTGGCCACAAACTCACATTTCCCTTGTAAGAAGCCACCCCCTGCATGTGCAATGCACAATGACAAGTAGTGAGTGTCATGCTTCTTGGCTGTTAAGTTGATCTGGTGCGTTGATTAAATTGTTGTAAATATGGAGGGTCGAGATTGAGCCAGCATACTTGTTGTTCCGGTTATCAATGTTTGTTTGTTTTTTTTTTTT
Source organism: Pterocarpus macrocarpus (assembly GCA_031439585.1). Classification (NCBI taxonomy): domain Eukaryota; kingdom Viridiplantae; phylum Streptophyta; class Magnoliopsida; order Fabales; family Fabaceae; genus Pterocarpus; species Pterocarpus macrocarpus. The sequence goes on along the minus strand of CM062517.1, from coordinate 18,381,227 downwards.
TCTTGGTTTTATATTGTAATATTGATATTGATATTGATTTGTTTGTTTATTTATTTATTTGTTTGTTTTTGTAGTTCCAGCAGATGAGTTTATTGCAGGTATTGTAGGCACAGAGGTCACAATTGATGATCTCCGAAGATTTGATGGTTTCCAGTGGAAGGCAGTACTAGAACCAACAACAAGAAGAAGAAAAAGAACAATAGTGTGTTATATGTTGGAATAGATGGTATATGGTTTTATTTTTCTGTCACTATTATGGTCTAATATATGAGCAATTTGATTTGAAGTGGACTGTCTTGCTGATTTCTTGACACATTCTATGAGTTGTTTAAGTATCAATTGTATGATTTGTATCAACTTCCCCTATCGAATTATGCTTGATGAGGTTAATTATATCAATGTTAGTGTACTGTGACTATGTTTCATACTTTGCAAGGGAAAAATACCCTTTGCAAGTACATTTTTACTTTTTGTTTGGCTGTAGGATCTACGATGCCAGTTCTCCTAAGCCAAACTTGAGGTGATGATCATGAGGTTGAAAATTGGCTAGCGTATCTGAGGTAAAATGTTAGTAAGGTATCTACAAAGACTTTGACGATTAAGTCAATAAAAGTCTTAGAAATTGGAAATAAGAAAGGAATGATTCGATACCTGCTTTTCTACTCATTTTTCCTCTTTATTTGTTATGAGATGAAGCCCTAATAGTTGTTTCCACATCGAACATAAGCGATTTTCTAAGAATACATAATTGTACGCGGGTTACTGCGAGATTGGATTTGTATAGCTTAGCTAATTAGTTCATTTTCTAGTTGATGCTTTGGGCCCTACCGGTTTCTGATATTGGGCTTTTGTGAAATGGGGCTTCTTGTCTACTAGCTAAATTTAGCCCGTAACAGTTGCCCTTATGCTTAGGTGTGACTATCAAACTCAAATTGGAGCTTATATGTGGAACTCCCAATACTTAGGTCATAGGGGAGCAATGCTCGAGATGTGAAATTTTGAAACTTGTAGAGACATCTCTCTTTTATGACATGACACTTGGATGCTTCTGACACCCATTGCTAGGTGACATTTCATACTGATCGCTAGGAAAACTTACAAATGCTGAAGCAACATATGGCACACATCTCTTCATTTAACGTGTGATAGTTTACAGTTAAGGAGGGAGATTACTTACTTGCCCTTGCTTTTTAAATAAAGGGACTAAAATACCCAATGCGTCGCTTCATTTCATGTCGCTTAAGTCTCTTTATATATTGCACAATTCTTTGCTTTCCTCTCTACATTCCAAAGGAGACCCATTTCAAATAGTCCCGCCTTCTTCGTATTCTTCAGTGCTTGATTAATTAGAAGCAAAAAGACAACCTCATCATAGGGAAGCTCATTTTTGTCACCCACAGTATGCCATTTTCCCTTTCCCTTCGTTTATTACTTTCCCTGCTGCTCTATACTATCATTTTTATGGGTTTCTAGGAATAGTAGTGAAGGGTGTTTGATAAAGTGCTTTTCTTGGCTAGCGCTACGGTGTCCCTCAGCGCTTTGCCTTATGCGCCTTCTTTTTTGTTTATCTGAAGGAGATCTCTTCCTAAGAAACCACCATTGAACCTTAAACTAATATTCTATGCTTTTCTTAGAATGATTTTCTGTAATTCTTACCGAAAGTGGTTTTCTTGTAGGTTATGGGAAGACACAACCCTCTTTCTTCTTCTAAAGTCCTCCAATTTCCGGCCTCTATCAACCCTTCATATTGATGGGTAGATAAGCAAGTCTTGGTATCCCCTCTCTCATTAGTAATGAATACCTTCAAGGTCTCAAGGAGGAGGTTTTGTCTACATCGGAAAAGCAAGAACAGTATATACGAGAGGTTCCTAGTGAAGACAAATGAGTGTGCTTTTCCGTAGATGCACGGGAAATCATTGGTTATTAATGTATGATGCTCTTATGACTCGGTTAGATGTTAGGCTACCATTTTTCGAATTTCAAGTTTTCGTGCTTCAACATGTTTTGACTGGTCTATCGCAATTTCATCCCAACAGTTGGGCAATGATTTGTGGATTTCAGATGGTGTGCAAGTATTTGGAGCTTCCAGTTTCTATGAAGGTGTTTTTTATTATTATTATTTACCATAACTCATACAAATAGAAGTAGAACCACTCTAAGTCAGTTTTTCCTTTAAGCCCAAATAAACTGAAAAGTATTTGACCTGTACAAAGAGTCTTACCATAATTTTAAGGAAGTGTTTTTCAAAATCTGGGGCACTTCGGGGTCACTTCCTTTCTTCCTAACCATCGAAGGTATTCCTAAGTTTCCATGTTATTAGAATAAGGAGTTTTGTGTTCCAAAGTTCAACAAGAAGAATTTGGACCCCGATGAATAAGAGTTAGTTGGCTTTTTCATATCTACATGGGGAAAGAAACATATAAATTTAAAGAAAATATTTAATGTCAGTGTGGACACAATGTTGAACCACTGAGATTCACCTATTTGCACATGTTCATTTGATTTATTTTGGTTTATCCGCCAATATTATGACACTAATGTCTTGTATATTTTGCGTAGGTGAGATGGTATCTAATGCTCATTTGGTCGAGCTCTGAGCTCGAATGCTTAAGCACAAAGCCGAGGGAAGTAGCAATGAAACCCTAAGTTTGACATCTTCCTAAGGTCCTACTTTTACTTAACAGAAGGGTTTCGACCCGAAGTGGCAAAGGACTCACTCTTTATCACCATAGGAGCATGATGTCATTGAGATGAATGAGTCTCGGGGTTTGGGCAATTCATCCAGCTACTAGGTGATCTCCAAGACTGCCCCTTCACCGACTTTATTGACAAGGAGTTCATGACTTCAGCCTTCAAGGACCAAGTCAAAGATGTCTACCTGGTTAGGCGCCTTCAATAGGTTGAAGGGTGCTTATTAAAGCATGTCACCCTCTGTCAATACGCCGAGCCCCTGCTAATAGCAGGTTACAAGACTTAAGATGATATTCAAGTCATGGAGGAGAAGATATCATCCATATAGAGAAGGAGGAGCTTAACTAAGCCAATGACTAGTTATTGACTCATTCCTCTGAGTTGAGGTCAAGAGCAAAATGCATTGAGAAGGACTTAAAAGAATCCAATGCCATACCTTCCTAGAAGAGGCCAAATTGAAGGCGGAGGTTGACAAGCTCGACACCGTGAAGGAAATTAAGTCTTTGAAAAAGGAAGTTGCTCACCTTGAAGACTCTTGGGCCAAATCCTCCAATGAGATTTTTAAGAACATTATGGAGTAAGTCAAGGTCAACTGTAAAGACCACAACTTTTCGGAGGTTGGACTTTTCCGCTATGTGGTGGATAGTTGAATCAAGGGTCTTCCTTCCAATGAGCCCCACCTGAACGATTCTATTATATTAGGACATTAATGCCCTATTATGAATGTATTTAATGCAATCATTCAAGGTCCGACTTAAAGCTTTTGTTTAAGTGGTTACTTCTATTATTCTGTCTTTGCTTTCGAGCTTAAGTCATCTGCTTAAAGGGCACTTATGATATTTGCGAAAGGGCTGATTAGTCCCTTACTCTAAATGATATTTATCAAGCATAAGATTCGATTTAAATTGGAAAGCCTTATTGAAGTAGAAAACAATTCATTACAAAGCATGTAATGTAGAAGGCTACATGTGAAACTCCTTTATTACAATGAATTTGGAAAACGAACACCGTGTTGAAAGATGATCCACCCTATGCAAATCGCACCTTGTTAAAAATATCCTCGGTAAAACCCTGTAGGATAAAACCCAATGTAGAAAAAAGAGTACACTGATGTTGCCTAAATTACATAATTTCAACTAAAAAATCTTCTAAGGTTTATGGCATTCCATGACCTAGGTATCTTAGAACCCTTCAAAGTTTATAACTTATATACCTTTTTTTTAGCACTTTCGAGATCTTATATGGGCCTTCTCAATTGGCCACTAATTTTTCTTTATCTGGAGGTTGTACAACTATATTTGATCTTTGCAGTACAAGGCCTCCCTTGCTAAAATGCCTTGGAATGACTCCTATATTATATCTTTTAGCCACTCTTCTTTTTAAGGCCTCTTGGCAAATTTGGGCTTCTTCTCGAACTTCTAGGAGAAAATCTAACACTGATCTCCTATTCTCCTCATTGATTGCCTTAGCGGAAAAAAAAAAAAAAACAAACAAATCTCTGGCTTGGTTCTTTGATTTCCATTGGAATTACTGAATCTGCCCTATATGTTAGCTTGAATAGAGTTTCTCTAGTGGTCGAATGAAGGGTGGCTCGATAAGCCCATAGGACATTGCTAAGCTTGTCTGCCTATAAACCCTTAGCTTTATTAAGGTGCTTCTTAAAACCTTGTAGTATCACCTTATTCGCAAATTCCACTTACCCATTAGCTTGCGGATGTTCTACCAACGTAAAGTGTTAGCTGTGTTACTTGATCTTCAGACCGAAAAGCATCTCTTGGCACTTACGTTCTGCAAATTATGTTCCATTATTAGTTACAATGGAACGAAATGCCAAAGTGGGTTACGATTTTGTGCCAAAAGAACATTTAGCACTAAGCAGCTGTGATTGAGGATAATGGTTTCATCTCGATCCACTTAGCAAAATAGTCCATACCCATAATGAGATACTTCAATTGATCCAAATCCAATGGAAAAGGACTTAGGAGATCCAACCCCTATCGATCGAATAGCTAACTTAAGCTAACAGTTTTCAATTCTTCTAGGGGGCAACATGACAATGCACATGTTGCTGGCATGGAGAGCAATACTTTATGAATTCCCTGGCATCTTGAATCATAGAGGCTAGTAGTATCTCGCCCTTAGGACCTTTAGGGCTAGTGACTTGCCTCCTATGTGACACCCATAACATCCCTTATGCCACCTCTTTAAGCACACATTTTGCCTCTGTTTCATCTAAGCACTTCAACAAAGGCCAAAGGAATCTATGCTTATAAATTTATCCATCAACCACAGAGTAATGCGGGCTTTTCCTTATAATCCTCTTTGTTTCATAGAGGTCGAATAGCAATGTACTCTCTTCAAAGTACTTTCTTATGGGGCTCATCCAACTTGATTCCTTTATCATGTATGCTATTTGATTCCAAGGTGACCTTAAAACTTCTTAAAGAAAGCCCTTGTTCTTGCCTGCTAGCTATGTGATGGCCAACTTTGAAAGTATATCAACTCAGACCTTTTCTTCTTGTAGGATGTACTTCACTTCATAATATTCAAATTTTTGTAGCAGAACATGCACCTTCTAGAGGTATTTTTGGAGTAAATGATCCTTAACTTGGTAACTTCCCTCCACTTGTGAAGTGATTACTTGTGAATCACTGTCTATCTTTAGTCCCTTGAAACCATAGCACTGGCTAGGTTCAAGCTTGCAATCAAAGCCTCATACTCAGCCTAATTATTGGAAGCTGAGAACTCAAACTTCACTAATAACTCAACTTGGATATTGTCCAAACTTTTCAGGATTACCCTTGCTCCAGAACCTCCGATGTTAGAAGAACCATCAACATGGAAGGACCAAACCTTTATCTCGGGTGCCAGCTCATCATCTACCATTTCAATGACAAAGTCTATGCAATACTTCAGCTTTGATAGTGGTTCAACTTTCAAACTTTAAGTCAAATTCAGACAACTTCATAGCCCAAGCCACCATCCGCCCTATAAGGCCGGGTTTTGGGGGAATTTACCTTATTGGCTACTCTATTCTTATGGCAATGAGCTTGATAGTAAGAGCGGAGTCATTGTGTAGCAAGAACCAAGGCAAATACAACTTTCTCTAGCTTACTATATCGAACTTCGGCCCCTTGGAGCTTTACTTGCGAAATACACCAGTTTCTGGCCTTCATCATCTTCCCTTATCAGGACTAAACTAAGTTAATTTTGCCACTGAAAAGTAGAGAATCAATTGTTCTCCAGGCTTCGATTTTGATAAAATTGGAGGGGTAGACAAGTACTGTTTAAAAGCTTGGAACGTAGCTTTGCATTTGTCAGTCCAAGAAAAATCTTGCTTCTTCTTAAGTAGAGCAAACAATGGTAACGACTTTTTAAATAAAGCAGATAGGAATCAAAAAAAGGATGCTAATCTTCTTGTTAACCTTTAGACTTCCTTCACCAATGTTAGACTTTTCATGTCCAAGATTGCCTTACACTTCTTTGGGTTTGCCTCAATACCCTTGTGAGTCAACATAAATCCCAAAAACTTGTCCACTTCTACTACAAAAGTACACTTTTGTAGGGTTTAGCTGCATGCTGTGTTTTCCGATGCAACTAAAAATTGTTCGAAGGTCTGGTATAAGTCGCTTAAACTCAGAGGTCTTGACCAACATGTTGTCAATGTAAACTTCAAGTAATTTGCTAATGTGATCCCCAAATAACTTATTCATCAAACGCTGATAAGTAGACCTTGCATTTTTTAACTCGAATAGCATTACTTTGTAACAATAATTTCCCATCGGGATTATAAATATAGTTTTCTCCTCATCACATAGATGCATAAGTATTTGGTTATAACCCGTATATGCATCCATGAACGAGAAGTCAAAACCTAGAAGTTGAGTCAACCAATGAATCTATTGGGTAATGGATATGGGTGCTTAGGGCATGCCTTCTTCAAGTCCATGTAATCCATGTACATTCGCAATGTCCCATTGGAATTTGGAACTATCACAAAATTAGAAATTCAGGTCGAGTATTGGATTTCCCTAATAAAATCGGTCGTCAATAAGTTTTCAACTTGCTCCTACATCTCCTGTGCCCTGTCAAGCAACATTTTCCTCTTCTTCTATGCTACTAGGTAGATCTCGGGACAAATAGATAGTCGATGACACATGAAATCTGGTTTTATGCCAATTATGTTAGATGCTGACCAAGCAAAGAGATCAAATGTCTCCTTTAAAAGATGCATGAGATCCTCCCTCAACATAGTCGGAAGTTGTACATTAATCATCATGGACCTGTTAGGAGTGTCACTGATTTGCACTTGTTCCAACTCTTTATTAGGCCCTGGCATTTCTTTTGGCTTTATTCGCCAAACATCTAAATCCACCAACAAAACTTGTCCTTGGACTCTCTGACTACTTTGTGCCATCTTCTCACCTTGGATCTCGAGGCTTGCATTATGTCACCTCCGGGCTATAGCCTAATCACCTCAAACAAAAATTATTTTCCTATCTTCTTAAGGGAACTTCATCATCAGGTGGCATGTATATACCACTTCTCCAAGCTTATTGAGAGTGGAGTGGCTGAGTATGGCATTATATGCTGAGTTGCATTGCAATTTACCACCAAGAATTCTACCCTTACTGTTTCCGAAGTGAGTTTGGGCCCCAATATCATGTGAAGTTGCACATAACCATCAAGTCGGATTTTCTTACCTATGAAGCCAACGAGTTCCTCCGAATAAGAACAGAGGTTAGAATTCTCCAATCTTAACTGGCTTAAATATATTTTTTATCCTTATAAAATTAGCAAATTTTGGTTTTAGTCCTTAAGAAATTATTTTTTTGGTCTTGATCTAAACATTTTGAAAAATTTTTGTTTTAGTCCTTAATCTTTTTTTTTCTACTTTTTGGTTTTGATCCAAATATTTTCAAAAATTTTCATTTTAGTCCCTACTTGAATTTGGGAAGGGTGACGTGAATATTCATTATCCATGTTATCACTTAACGAAGACAAATTAATGGTAAGGATTAAAATCAAAACTTTTCAAAATGTTTGGATCAAAACCCAAAAAAAAAAAAAAAAAATCTTAGGGCTAAAAGCAAAATTCACTAATTTTATAGGGACTAAAAACATATTTAAGCCATCCTAATTTATCAAATGCATCTTTGAATAAAATATCCGCTGAGCTGCCTTGATTGACCAGTATGAGTTTGACTTCCGCATTCACAATCACAACGAATATTACCACGGTCATCATGGCCTCTCATGACCCCAAAATAGTCTTCATCCATGAAAGTGATTTCAAGAGTTCGAGTTGATTGCATTTGTAATGCACTACTATTCACACTTAGAACTTCCTTCAGGTGTTTTTTCCAAGTAGATTTCATCGATCCTACTCCTATGAAACTGTCGGCGATAGTGCTTATAGTGTGGGTGATGAGGTCATCTGTTTGTTCCTCATCCCTTCAAGTTTGCCTTTTGAAGGACCTCTAGCTTCGAGGATGTCGTCAATCATCTCCCTGACCTAGTGAATTCCCTTTCCTTCTCGAACTAACTATTCTATGGCGTCTCGCAAATTGTAACAATCCTTTGTCCTCTATCTTTTGCCCATAGTTCTCGTGGTAATCATAGTGTAGAGAATGGTTTGTGTTAGACCTTAAATGTAAGGGCTTTGGCTTTGAAAACTGCTTAGTTTGATGTACCTCTTTGTACATCTTACTTAGAGACACTGCCGGGGGAGTATATTCTGCAAACCTTCCGACTCTAGGTGTCCAAGTTTCCTTTTTGAATCTTTCATCTTGCTTAGGGCTAGCTTTCTTTCTTTGCTGTTGCTCTTCTTCAACTTTAAGTTTTATGATTTCCACCATGTTAATGTAGTTCTCAACTTAGCTTTGCAGTTTCTCAAGGGTTTCAAATTTATTTTTTGCAAGGTACTTTGTGAAAGCCCCCATCCTTAACCGTTTCACCATTGTTACCAAAATGATTTGAGGATGTAAATCCTTAACGTTCAATGTTTCTTGGTTCGACCTCTCAAAGTAATCTCACAAGGGTTCACTATGGCCTTGTTTGAGACTAAATATGGTGGTTGCCAACTTCGACTTGCTTTTGCTTGTCATGAAATGTGCTAGGAAATGGGAGCAAATATCCGCAAATTTTGTGATGGTGCTTGGAGGAAAGGTGTTGAACCATTTTAATGCCGATTTTCTCAACATAATCGAAAATACTTTGCATTTGATGGCATCTATCGCCCCTAATAAGTACATGCACAATCAAAATGCGTTCAAATGATCTTGAGGATTTGAGGCTCCGTCATACCCTTCTATATCGGTTGGCTTTTTAGAACTAGTTAGTAGTGGTGTTGCCATGATTTGCTCCGAGATTGGCAATCCCTCATCACTTTCTTTATACTAATAGTCCTCGTACCCCGACATGGCAGTAGATCAATGCCCAGTCTTCTCACTATGAGCAACTTGCTTGCTTCCATCAAAACTAGAAAGTTGGTATGCCCTCTTTACCCTGGAAGGAGGAAGAGTCTCCCTTTCACCTTGTTGTCGCTTGTAATGACGATCTTGACCTTAGGTGGCCTTCTTCTGATTTTGGTCGGGCTTGTGTTCCTTGAAACACTTCTTGTAGAAGTAGTATTTAGAAGCCCTACTGCACAGGCTTTTGCTTCAACTTCTTTGATGATGTCGACTTCAAGCCTTCCGACGAGCATCCTCTTTCTTGCCTCTTTTTTCATCCACTACTCGCCTATTCTCTATATGATCTTCCAATGTGCGAATTTGAGCCACTTGGTCCTGCACTTCCGTGGGTATCTCATCTAGGGTAGAGTTATTATGAGCGACTTCTACCTTGGAGGCAACTCATTTGGCGAGGGTTGGTCTTGCAACCTCTTCATACCCTAGAGGCAAATTCCTTACTCTGAAGATATGATTCCTACTTTGGTATTTAGACTCGGAAGCTGTTTCTCTATCTACTCTTTACTCAGGGGCTAACGGTCTATGTTGATGGGTACAAGGTACAAAAATTTTGTAGAAACTGGGATGCCGATATGTCAATATATATATTTCACAGATTTCATAAAATAAAAACTAAAATTTCACATCATAAATAAAAAAACACACCAACTACTCTCAGATTTTCCAATAGCAAATTTGTTGGTAAAAGAAGCAGAGGAATTAGCATTATTACCATTTCCAGACCCCCCATTACCACTAGCAAACTAGGCTGTTGAGCCTTGTGAAAATATTTGATAAATAATTACAAAATTTCTATATTACTCAAAAGTAAAAAATTTAATTACTCATTCTGTCATTCAAATGATAAAGAACAAAAAATTACAACACCAACACTATCCTTCTCATTTTTCTGAACATTCAACATGAGCAAACATGAAAAAAGGCAGCAACAACATAAACAAACACTCAAGTCATCAACAAATCTGATATCTCAAACTATTTCCAAGAATAATTCTAGTAAAAAAAATTATTAACAATATATAGAACAAAACAAAAACTAAACTTAAGTGGAAGAAGAACATAGATACCTCACTATCACAAAAGAGAAATAGGAGAGGGAAGCCGCCTGCTGGGCCACCGCTGGCATCGCTATTGTGTGTCTTCCTCGCTCCACTGTCACTAGGACTGAGGGAGTGCTACCGCTGCTGGGCTGTCACCGTTGGTGGAGCGAATGAGTGGTTGTGGCTGGTGCGTGAGAATAAGAAAGTTAGAAGTGGGTGAGGTATCTGTTGAGTGTTGTGCGATTTGCAAATGAAAGGAAACAGGGGTAGGGTTCTATTTTTACGAAAGAAAAGGGGGAAAAAAAAGGCCGAACAACGTAGTTTAGTGTAAGCCACACCTAGGCGTCCCTGAGTTGCACCTCGTAGTACCCAATTATTTTTTTTTTTGAAAAAAAATTATTGGGTATGTACCAAAGGCGTACCTGTACCCAGAGCATACTCGATATAGGTACTTTTGCAAAAATCACCCACACACGCTTCAAACCTAACGGTGGAGTCTCGTTTTAGCCGTTCATCAATGACACGTTTCACTAGCCTATCAACCACATGCTCCCACTGTGGTTGCCGATGTTTGGACATAGGATCTTTGATGTCGGTCCTCCTGTGTCGAACTTGAAGTGAAGATTGTGAAGTTGAAAGATGGCTCGCATGTCCGAGATAACATGTTGGTCGGGTACCTATAGAGACTCCGACGATCAAGCCAATAAGAGTCTTAATTACAGATGAAAAGTAAGAAAGGAATGATTCGATATCTGCTTTTTTATTCGTTTTTCCTCTTTAATTGTTATTAGATGAAGCCCTAACGGTTGTTTCCATGCCAAACGTGAGCAATTATCTCGAAGCACATAACTGTATGTGGGTTACTACGAGATTGGATTTGTATCCTTCAGCTAATTAGTTTATTTTTCTGGTCATGCCCTTAGGCCCTAGAACGGTTTATGATATTGGGCTTTTGTGAAATTGGGCTTCTCGTCTACTGGCTAAATTTAGCCTGTATTCATTCTAGAACTCTTGTTTGTCACTTTTTTTTTTTTTTGGGCTATTATTCAGAGTGGGAGGTTTTGAAAACTTAACAAGAGAGTAACTTTCCCTGGAACTGTAGGTGTTAGCCCTTTCATGAGGGCAGTTGTAGAGGAGCTGATATCTATTATGTGCTGTTGTAGTCCATAAATTGAAGATTGAAAGGCAGATTTTGTTGTGAGATCACTATGTTACTTTCTTCCGTTTTGTTTACTGAAGTCTGTATGGTTGGATTGTGTTTTGTTTTTCATGATGTGAAGGGAATTGGAGGAGGTACTTTCTCAAGGCTCATACATGTTGCTATCTAGCAAGTAGTGATTGTATGTTGAAGAGGCTATTGTTCTCTCTTCAGATACTATTAGTGCAAAAAATATATGCTTGCATATATTTCACGTGGCGCCTGAATAATGATACACAATTCAAGTTAGCGTAACTTGATTTTGTCATTTGAATAATTGAAATTTCATCCGTTTAAGCTCAATTGATGCCAAACTTAATCATTTTTGCTCATTTTGTTTGACATATAAGTTTTATTCCTTTGCTGGTTGATAGATATTGAATTGGACCTGGAATTTACTGAAAGAAAAGCCTAATTTCTTATTGCAGTCAAATAGCTGGTTCTGTCGTTATACTATTGTTGATGATAACATGGCTAGGAATGGGGTGGCAGTCTTTGATCTTTTGATTGATGAGCCAGAACAACTATTGGAGCACTGACCGAAACCATTTTTTTTTTCTTTCCTGGTGTAACCAAGGGAAGATTAAGTTGTGCTTTTGTTAGTATCATTGAATGTACGTGACACTAGTGTTTTGGGGCATTTCTTTGAATTTATAAGAGCTTACTTTGTAATTGAAATTACAGTGAACATATGAAGTCATTAGGAGTGATATAAGTTTATGCGATTATGCGATTATGGGACTTGCAAATGAAACTCATTTTCAGTGAAAGTAACAGGGCAGCGGATTGCTTAACTTCTTTGGGTCATTCCTAGGGAGGACCTTAGCGGGGTTGCTCTTCTCCATCTTGTAGTGTAGTTCCTATTGTTTGTGTTTGGGCTTAGGCCCCATCCACCACCAAAAATGAAAAAAAAAAAAAAGAATTGCTACCACGCACTACTTCACCAACCCCATTTCTTTCTTGTGTCCTTCAGTGTCTCCTCAAGCATGCATGCTCTTGTGATCTTCTCTTTTCCAGCCTTTATATATTCACTTTCCATTGTAACCTTTGTTGAAGCCCGTAAAAGCCTAAGCAGTTTTAGCATTGATCTTATTCATCATGATTCGCCCTTCAATTCTCTTTGAACGAAATTGATCAATCACTTGAGTCTATCATAATTCCAAATATTGGTGATTACCTCATGAGGATCTATATTGGTGCCCCTCCAGTGGAAAGGCTTGTATTGTTCTTGCGGACAGGGGGTAATGACCTTATTGGGTACAATGTAGCCCTTGTAAAGAGTCAAATTGTTTTCCCTAGGACGCCCCATTATTCGATCCAAAGAAGGCTTCCACTTTCACGCAAGTGTCATGTGAATCACAACCTTGCACACTACTCCTCTAGCGCCGACATGCTTGTGGAAAATCAAATGCTTGTGGTACGAACCCCCGTGCAGCTAGTAAAAGGTAGGCAAATCTATTACTCAATGCCTCAATTGCAATGAGTCCTACTATTTGTATACATATGGTGATTGTTCATACACCATTGGAGATTTGGCTATTGATTCCATCAATTTTGGGTCAACTAGTGAGGACCATGAAAACTCAGGCCTCAATCTAGTCCAATTCGGCCCAGTCAAGTGCAGTCCAAACTGAATCTCAAGGCTAAAGGTCGCAGCCGAATTCAAGTGAAGAGTGACCACACACTCTCATTGTTAACTTATGAGCACATATATAAATATGTAGATCAAGTAGTTAATCAAGTTAACTCAATTTCTAATACATCAGCTCGAGTTCATTTTTCACTCACTCACATTTTCTCAACTTTTAGTTTCTTTCAATTCTCTGCTTCCTTTTCTCTCTTTTATCTAAGATTTTAGAATTTGTTATGGTATCAGTCACCTTCACACTTTAATTCTTCCATGGCAAATCTCGTTCAACCACCAGCTTACACTCTCGAGGAAGCACAAGTTGCTTCAGGTCCTTTCTACTTTCATTCCGACCAAAGTCCTTCTCTGCTATTGGCCAAGTTGCAACCTTCCCTAAGTCTATTTTGGCTGCGAGTATAAAAGTGATGCACTAATCAAAAGCATCCACACAGCCACAAGGAATCGGTCTTGGAGCATGGCGATTGTCACTAGTTTCACAACTAGGTGATGAAATTGGTCACAAATTCGGTTACTATTTGGTTCCTTTCAATGCAACCTCCAACAGCAAACTCAAATTCGGGAGTGGAGCAATCATATCAGGAAATGGGGTTGATTTGTGTCCACTCCCTTAATAATCAAACCTTCTTCACCTAGTTTTTACTACCTCAATCTTGAAGGCGTCACTGTTGGTCAAAACATGGTGCAGAGTGGCCAAACTGGAGGCAACATATTCATTGATTCGGGGACTACGTTGACTTATACTTGAACAAAGTTTCTACAACAATTTTGTAGCTTCACTGAAGGAAGTCTTAGGTGTTGAGGTTGCAAAATCCTCCAGATTCGTTCGACCTTTGTCTTAGTTATGATGGGGCTAATGCTAAATTCCCTGATTTTGTATTTCACTTTACAGGAGCTAATGTTCCCTTGAAGTCGGAGAACCTATTTGGTTTTGTTGACAACAACGTGCTTTGCTTGCTGGTATTACCCACCACCAACTCAAATGGAATTTCCATCTTTCGAAATTTGGCACAGAATAATTTTCAAGTGGAGAAGTATGATCTTGAAGGGAAAAAAGTTTCTTTTGCTCCTACCGATTGTGCCAAGAACTAGCTTATCCTTACGCAGCCTTACTAAATAAAGATTCTGTCTATGCTTATACCATGAAAATATAAACTTTTTAATGTTTGCTTTCTTCCCAGATCTTGTATCAAATAATAATGAATAACCAAGCTCATATGTGCTTGTTTGAGAAATTAGTGCATTTATAATATGTCTCTTGTTAGCCTTACGCATGCTAATTGTTTATTTACATGCTTACAGTTTATCAAAGAATATATCCTTTAAGATCCTGGGTAGTTTGCTTCGGTTCCTTAAAACCCAAAATCATAATTGTTAGAATCTTGAATTAACTCATACATGTTTAAGAGTTTAGGTCTCCAAATTGTGTTAACTCACTTGAAAACTCAAACTTTAGCAAACTCGGGTAAATTTGTATAAATTAGAGTAAATTGACAAGTTTACTATTTTAGCCAGAATTTTATTTCTCACGCAATAAAACATGTTATTTCACAAGAAGCAATTTTAATTAGACATTCCAAATTTAAAGATACGACATCTTGGTCTAAGTTATTTTGATTTGTAATATCTTTAGATCCTGATCTATTACTTCTTTTTTGTGTTTTTAATTTTTTTATTATATTGACGGCTATAAAATTTGAACCTAATACCTCATGCAAATTATTCAAATTTTTTATCATTAGATCACTCATAGTAACTTTTTATTATTCTTAATTTTAATTTAAATTTTAACATATATTTATTTTGTCATGAATTAATTTATTATAATTAGATGTTATAAATATTTTTATTATATTATTGTCAAAGTTAAATTTATGATTCGAATTTATCTACATTATGTCAATTTAGATAAACTCATGAGTTTGATAACTTTGCCCTAAAACTAATGCATTTCATCATTGTTTTTGTTTTTGTAATGATTGAACCTATTATTTTCACTTCTAGACTTGTCTTTTTTTAGGTAGCTAGACCCAACCGCAGGCACTTAACAAGGAATATTAATAGCTACACATGTATATTGATATTCCTTATGATCCCAAAAGGTTTGACTTACAATGTGTCAATCCTAATAAAAGGTTTGTCAAACAAATTCTATATAATTTCCTCATATGCTGTTGATCAGCATCCCATCATAAAATTATTTATAGCCCGCCACCATACTTCCTCAAAATCCAAGTAGTAATTTGTGAATATTTTATGTACCAAAAAAAATTGTGAATATTTTAGCCGTGGGGATATTTAGGCATGTTCACTCTTCCGTTATTTTTCATTGGTGAACACTCTTTTCTTATTATACTAATAAGGTTATAGGAACGTAGGTATTACTGCGATTAGGAAGTCTTCAATTTTTTTGTTCTCGATTAGTAGCGATGCATTGCATAATAAAGGCTCAAAGAGACTCTAGCAAGATAAATGCAAAAAATAATCCAATTATTAGCTCATTTATTTCCAAATTGTAACTAATCATGTTCGATGATTTTACTAGTGTAATAAAGATTATATTCGTGCTTGTACCATGGATAACCAAGCTTATGTGTGCTTGAGATATTAGTGCTTCTATAATATGTCTGATATTAACCTTGCATATATACTAATTGTTTATTTAAATGCTTATGGTTTATCTCAGAATTATATATCCTTTAGTATCTTTGATAGTTTTCCTCGGTCATTGTATACCCAAAAAGTAGTATTTTTAATCGTTGTTTGTGTTTTTGCAATAATTGAACCCATTATTAGCATTTCTAGACTTATCTTTTTTGTTGGTAGACCCAATAATTGGCTAGAGAATCCACATGTCTTAAAAATAATTGTATTCTTTAAGTTTTGAATTTTAATTCTCTTCTCAAAAAATGTAATTCTCTTATTAATATACTCGATCCTTATTTTTTGGTTTCTAATGGTATTTTTTAGTGAAAATAATCATGTTCAAGATACAATCAAATATTAAATTTGGACATATTTTTAAGCTGAGATTCAAATCATAATTTATCATATTTGGAGACTAATGTTTTACGCTTGACCCAATTACTATTGGCTATATATTCAATCATTATTGGTAAGACATGTTGATTCTTATCATGTTAAATAATATCCCGCTCTAATAAATTGGGGCCTATACTAGACATGATCTATATTACTCTTATTTTTTTTTTTTTTTAACTTCACATTATAATTCAAGGGAATAGATCCTCTACACTATATATTAATCAATGATAAAAATCTACATGTGAGAATATTATGTAAGATTTTCATATAAGAGGATCAATTTCCTATAATTCATAACCATCTTTAACACTAAATTACATATGTTAAAGTGTAAATTAATTAAGCTATTCATAAATAATTTGAATTTGACTTATAAAATATTTTGATTAAGCTCATTTGTTTAAATAGACTAACCAATTCAAGCTTGAATTTATGGTCAATTATACAAATCAACCAAACTCTAGCCCTATAAGCTTGAGATTAAAAGCTAATTAAGCTTACATTTTTTTAATAAGCTAAGTAAGACAAATTCAAGTTTTATATCTTTAAATAATCTAAGCTCAATTTTTACATTTGATTCATTTAAATGAGTATAATTCAAGTTTTAATAAACATTTATTTATTAGCTAATATTGATAACTGGACTTGGCTGAACTCCTTTGAACCCCTAACACTAAGATATATGCAAGGTTGAAGGTTTTAATATGGCTACAAAGCATGGCCTATTACATGACCGCACATGTTGCGACAACTTTGATACCTTCTTATGCTTTCATGGAGAAATTATTAGATGCTTAGTAAGAGCAATCTCTTACTGTAATCTATTTTCTTTTTGCCATATCAATGAATATTGGTAGCTAAGAAAATAAAGATGGTTCAAATTCACTAATATGACAAATAATATATGGACTTCACTTGTTTTAAGAGCATTTAATAATTTCTCAGTTTTATGAAGTTAAATGCAAAGGAAAAATACACATATGGTAATCTGGGGAAAAAGAGGATTGTGGAAGAATTGGAAACGTTGAGTAAATGTGGCTTCTCCTTTGGTATGTAGCGGCCAACGTTGCCAATTTCCATTCTGAGTAGCTCGTTCTTGTGCTGATTTTTGGAGTCTCCTTATAGCTAGCTAATGGTATTCAGTTTCCTCAATTAGTTGCCACAGTTTTCGGCCAAGACTTGTGGTGCTGTTTTGAGAAGTCTCTTTATCAATTGGGTGGAATCATGCGAACTTGTTCTCTTTGATAAATCTTGTTCTCGATGTCACTTATACTAATATACAGACGTAGTCGTGGGGTTAAGTGCATTATTCCGATCGGAGTTTTCTTGTTTCTTCATGTAAAGGGCTGTTATGTGATTGTGATTAAAATTAATTATAGCTACGGCATTTTTTACCGAAGGTAACACTTAGTTTAGGCAACATATGAAAAGTGTTGCCTATTCCAGGTGTAACATTTGAACAGGATTTTAGCAATGCTTTTTAGGCAACAGTTAGAAAATGTACTCTTAAATAGAAAAGAGACACTTATAAAATGTAGCTATATCATACATCAATACCCAACACTTATTTAGTTAATAGCGACACTTTATATTTGTTGTTTTCCTAAAATTCAATAACCCACAATTTAAAAGCGTAGCTTAAAATTGTAAGCATTTTTTTTTCCCACTAAAATTTTTAGTTATTCCACCATAAGCTTATTGCACCAAAAAAACCAACTCAGTTTCATTCTCTTCCCTCTAAACATAACATCCCAAATTTCTAATATCCTTCAATCGTTAATCCACCGTTTGCGATTTACTCTCACTCTGAACCAATTTCATTCTCAGCTCCCATTCGCGATTTCAACTCTCATTCGCGATTCCTATGCCATTCGAACCTCACTTTGCTTGGCTTTCTTCGAATTTCGCCGTTCTCGTTCCTGCGCAAACTTTCTCTTCCACCGCGACGATTTCACTCTCTGCGACAGTTTCCACGGCGCGATTTCAGGATCCTCCACCGCTCTTCGAATGTCGTTGCGACGCCGGAGCCGATTGCAATTTCACGCTGCTGTTTCCACAATGTCGACGCCAAACGCGATTGTGCGCAACGTCAGAATTGGTGAGTCCGAACATACACACACACACTCTCCCCCTCTCTCTGTTTCGGTTTTGGATCTCATCTACTGTGAGTGTGTGGTTGTTTGAATTAGTTGCTTTTCTTAGCCATTGCCTTTCACAATTTCAATTTCCAATTAACTTTTTTTTCAGCTTTTTCCAGCTCAATTCGACTCAATTCCAGCACCTTCAAGTTTTCTTTCGATTCATCGATTGGATCCAAATGTAGTGCTTAATTTAGCAATGTTCGTCATAGATTCACTTCAATTCCATGCAGTTCCATTTCCGATGTTCCTAATTTGCCGATAAAATGAAATTTAGTTCTCAATTTCGTGAAATTCTGCTACTTTTCCAAATGTACCTTTAGAACTTAAGCTGTTCAATTGCTGTTTCTAAGCGGTTTTATTTGTCTACACAACTTGACACTAGAATTCTGAAGAGATATATAGCTGATGTTTGCATAGAGATCAGAACTAATCTGTTACGCAGATAATCATCATTGTTTTGCTAGAAATTTAGACATAGAACATCCAATTGAATTTCTTTAAGCCAACGATCCATTACATTTGATAGTCCAATGAACAAGCAAGCTTAATCATTTTTTTACAACTATTCTTCTGACATTCTACATAGTTGATACATTATTTTACTAATTGTATAATACAAACTTTAGGCTTACTTACAATCTCCAAGCAAAATCGAAAGACTAGAATGGTGTATTAAAAAATATCAGGCAGAGATTAGCCTTCCAGGAATAATTTAAATAAAACAAGTGATCTATCAGGCTGTGAGCACAAAGCCTGAAAGCAAATGTAACACTTTATTTCAAGACGTAAAGCAACACTTATAATTTGTTGCCTATATTTAGAGAAAAAACAATGCTTATCATATATTGCAAGTATTAAGAGAACAGGCAATACTTGAAAAACATTATCATTGGTGTCGATAACAAAAGTTGCCTTTTTTCAAAAATAGGCAACGCTTGGAAAGAATAATTACAAGCTTATTGTTAGAATTTATTATAGAACATAAGCTTAATAAAAAATTATGAAATTTTTATTAAAAGAATAATTGTAAGAATAAAAATACTTATAAAAATAAAAGTATAATTTTTAAAATTTTATTGAACAAAATAAGTAATTTTAAATAGAAAATTCTATGAAATGATCAGGAAGACGGTCTTGGTTTTCTTCAACGATATTTTAATCTACAATCGCAGTCTTGAGCTTCGCTTGCAACATGTTCTTAAGGACTGATTGTCCCCAAGAACCTGAAGGCTCTTCTCGGGTTTATTGGGCTGACGAGTTATTACAAGCGCTTAATAAAAAGACTATAGAGTGATGACCAAACCACTTACCAATCTTTTGAGGAAGAGGAGTTTTTCTTGGAACTTGGAAATATACTTGGCATGTCAGAAACTCAAGACGCCAATGATTTTGGCTTTTGTTTTGACACTGCCAAATTTCTTTGAGCCTTTTGAGTTGGAAATCGATGCAAGCTTAACTGAGATTGGGGCCGTTCCCATGCAACACAAGTGCCCCGTTCCTTCATTCACTCAAGCCCTTTGTACTAGGAATTAGGCATTGTCCATACACAAGAAGAAATTGTTGGCAATTATGAGAGCCATTTCAAAATGGAATAGTAACTTAGTTGGTAGCTGCTCCATTGTACTCACAGACTACACTAGCTTGAAACGCTTGCAAGATCAAAATATAGTCAATTCTCTGCAGCAGAAAGTGGCTTTACAAGCTTATGGGGTACAATTTTTCGATCAAAAACAAAGAAAGTGGCTGAAAACAAGGCTACAGATGCCTTATTAAGGAAATTCAAAATCGCAGCAGAGCCGTAGGAAGCCACTACAATCTGATTACTCATATCAAACCACAATGGGTTGAGGAAGCGATCAATATTTATGAAGGGGACGTCAAGATATAGCTACTGATTTCTCAAGTACTCATTGACCTTTAGCCATCATCAGAATTTTCTTACACTAAGGGCCTCTTACATACAATGGCAAGTTAGTAATCAGCTCCAATAATGGCATCCGATACAAAGTTATAGAAGCCATAAATGCTTCAGCTTTAGTGGGCATTCCGGTGTCCACACGAGCTATCAACGAGCTAAATCCCTCTTCTATTGGCGAGGTATGAAAAGAGCCTTCTATTAGTTCATGTAGTGGATGTATGCAAGAAGTGTAAAGATAAGCATGTGCTTTGCCCAGGGTTACTGCAATTGCTGGAGGTTCCTGACAGACCCTAGAGTCAAATCTCCATGGAATCTATTGAGGGTTACCAAATTCTGAAATTAGGTTTTCCTGAAAATTCAGCCCTTCAAGATGGGTAACCCTCATCTGAGGCGACAAACCAAAATGTCTGTCAGGTACTATGGTCCCTTCGAGGTTCTTAACAAAATTGGTCCTGTGGCGTACCGGCTTGAATTACTCGCAGGGGCCCATATGCACCTTGTCTTCCATGTTTCTTTGTTGAAAAAATAGATTGAATCTAGTAACACCACTAGCACTGAGCTCCCAGCAGTGAATGCTGATGGTTGTCCTCAAGTTTATCCATTTGCTATAATAGGCAGGCGCACAATTTATTAGAAAAAGAAACCTGTGCAATAAATGTTGGTGCATTGGAGTAACACTCTCCTTGAAGAAGCTACATAAGAGAATCATGCCTCTTTTGTCCAGCAGTACCTCGAGTTTCAGTAGCCTTAAGGATAAGGCTATTGTTAAGGGTAGGCAGTGTAAGTTGTAACAACCAGAGGAGCATGAGTGATATTAATAAGTTCTCAAGGGCACAAGGTCTTTTAAATAATGGACACATGTTACCAGGGTAGGAAGCGACATGTTATTGAGAGAAGTTTGTTAAAATGGCCAAGGGACTCTCATTGAGATTTTCGTGCATGGTTTGGAGTGGTTCTCTCCTGAAGCTTCAAACCCTTGCTCGTTTACTATCATTTCGGCTTATTTCATCGTCTTCATAGTACCCTCTTGATTATTTTCAGCTGTACTTTCATTAACGTGACTTGATTTATCAGTCATTCATCAATTTCTATCAATAGAGCTTCATTTAATGTAAACTTTTCCCTTAATTTTTAGAGTTTAATTGGTATGCACTGACAGTGTAAAACAGTTTTACATTGTCAATCAATAAAAATAAGGGAAAACGAGAAATCATGGTAGGTCCCTCATTATAATAGGTAGCTATTTGTATGAGTTGGTATTTTCTATTATTTCTATTTACGATAAACAGAAACTATTTACAATCACAACAAGATTTAAATTAAATCCTATTTCTTATTATTGTGTCAATAGGTTGTTACAATTTCTTATTATGAAGATCATTTGTTCCAAAATTCAAAACAATTGAACATTAATAATTGTGTGATCAAATAGATCTTGTTTTAATATATGTTAAACATATGTATTACATTAATTTTGATGTATATAAAAAATATGATAAATTACACTGACCTCCGATAAAATTAAGTGATATTATATGCGATATCGCTCGATTTGTTGTACCTACACTAATATCTCCTAAGGGGTACTCAGTGTCATATTTATAGGAGGTATTTAGTGTCATTTTCCACAAAATATAAGGGTGTTAGGTGCAATATCACCTAAATCTCAAGGGAGATAAGTGTATATTTCTATAAATCAAAGGGTATTATATATAATATCATCTAATCTAAAAAAAAATCAGTGTAATTGATCCTCAAAAATATATTAAATAATTATAAATTATTGTCAAATTTTATAGATATAATCTATAAGATTGAACTTTTAATATAATTGTTGATTTTGTAAAAACTTACATTAAAAAAAAGTTATTTAATAGTACAATAGTAGAGCCACAGCAGTGTAATTTGATTCAAAGTTCTAACTAGAAAACCAAATTCTAGCTATATTCTAAAATTATCCTTTATATTCCTACAATAAGTGTAAAAAGTTAAAAAAAAAAGATAGAGGTTTATAATATACTAATTGCATATATTAAATAAGACTTTCAACTAAAATAAATTTATACTTTGTTTATAATTTAATTAGATTTTTAATTCTTAATATCTTATTATTTATATTTCTTTTTTCTCACGGATATATCTTAATAATTACTAGTACAGTATCCGTGCAATGCATAGAATTACTTTGATATATATATAGATTCATTTATACTACGATAAAAATATATTTGTGCATATAAAATTAAGTAATAATTATACCTAGTAATATGGTTATATTAGATAAGAGTAAGTTTGAATAGAGCTTGTTAAAGGAAAATGACTTGCTATTTAAACTTACATAAAACAATAATTTATAAAAAATGTTTCCTTAGGTAAAACACAACCGAGCAAATTTGTCTATATATTATAATAAAATAGTTAAATGAATAAAATAAGCAATGTTCATTCTTCACTTTATTGGTTTAATATTCGTTATTGTTAAGTTCTTTAGCCATATGAATTAGAACTTCGGCCAGTTAATCATCCTATCTATTATATAAAAGGGGGTTTCATGGTAGTGGATTTGACGATGTAGCAGCATAAGGTGAATTTGGTTTTCCTCCAAAATTCAGCCACTCCTATTGCCCAGTTATAAATTACTACTGATGCTTATTTAAGAAGTTTAATTAGAAACTTTTATGAGAAGTTATATCTATTCATCTTCATTTCATTTCTAATAACTTGGAAAAATATATTATTTTTCCCCATAATTCTGTATTGAATTTTTTCAAAATTATTCTCATAATGCTCATTTTCTTAGATTAATTTAATAAATCTTAATTGTTGATATTTTTAGTGAGAAATTAATTATTTTGAGTTAATTGGCAAATATTTTCACTAAATTTATCTAATTGAAGAATTGATTTTTAACATCAATGATTTGAATATTAGAGTGGATCAATTGCATAAGGAATTGAAGATTTGGAAGAGCAAAAAGATGATTTTTGAAATATTTGATTTGGGTTAAAGAAGAAAACAAATAGAAAAGATTACTTGAATATTTAAATCAGATTTTTAAAAAGAGATCAAGATAAGAGAATGGGAATGAAGATTTGAAAAAGGAGAGAAAATCAACGGAATCAATTTCTTTCTATTTTGATTTGAATTCTTTTATTTGTTAAAGGGTTGTTATCCATTGCTAGAGAAAGGAACATAAGCGAAAGTCTGGAGACTTTTAGAAAACTATTACATGCCTCTTTTAGTTGATATGACTCTAAAGTTTATTGTTTTCTTTTTCTTTTCTATGGCTTGCTAATTTTTTTTTAAGTGTTAGGAACAATGTAGTTTGAAGGAATGGGCTTTGTATTCCTGCTATTGGTTTAATTTTCTTTTATCAACCAATTGAGTAATTTTTAGTATACTTAATGCTTTCTTGGAATTGGCTACTCCATTGTCTATTCTCTGGTCTTTTTTTTTCGATAATTGGTATGAAGAGCTCGACTTATTGAAAAGAGGTAAGGAGCAAAAATAGCTAGGCCCAAGCAGTAGAAAAAATATCCAAAAGCGGAATAGCACAACAACACCTAGACCCCTGGCAAAGCTACCAAAACAAAGATACACCCAAGCTACACCTAACTAGGAGCACTAAACCAAGAACAAGTTCCACACCACCCGCAAGATAGGAATTCTGCACTATTAAAAAGGCTCCAATGAACAGACAAAGCTGCAACCTTCCAACTCCTCAACCACCCTAGACACCACCATATAGCAACAATAACTCCAACTAAAGCCACAACCTGCACAACAACACGAAAAACTCCAGCACCAGAAAGAGCAAATTAGAACTCATTACCCCTCTTCTTCTTTTCATGCTTTCTAGTTCTAGCATTCTGGATCTTCTTGCCTTTCTTGCTTATTCTATTTTTAGCAATTGCCCAGATAATGTCAACCTCATTGGTTGAAGAAAGACCCAAGCTCTTCCCCAACTCCCAAGCTCTTCTTGCTTCTTCCCACTCTGACTCCTCTGAAAAGGTTCCCAAGCTTTCACATTGAATAGTCCTATCTACTTCAGGTTCCACCTCTATGGCTTTTGGACCATCTCCTTTAAATGACCATTCTATCAACAATTCAAAACCTGGAGGGATAGATTCAACACCTAAGGCTTTTCCATTGTTCCTTGAATTTTTTGCTTCCACTATATCCTCATCAAACAAAAGCACCACTTCAATAGCTTCGTACGAAACAAAAGAACCTGTCTCCCACACTAGGTTCAGAGGATCTTTCTCTGCTAAAATTGTGCAAGGCTCATTGGATACCTCAAAAATATGGGTCTCTACTTCTCCTTCCTCCATGGAAATAACACCCTCACAAGTCTCCAATGATCTATCTTATATTTGAGGCCCGTTTGAGAGCCCATTCTCGGATCCACAATCCTTAAAGCCAGGTGGAACACTAAGCCCACTGCAACCTAACTCATGTTGGCCCAAATTTGAAGGGTCCGAGGAGAGAGCTTGCTGCAGGTTGTCCATCAAACTTACACCTAAAGGAAGTTCATCTTCCTTAACATGCTTCTTGAGTGGCCCCACCACTGAGCCTGCAGGCATAGAAGCTTCAAAAGCACCATTGGGATCGCATGATTCATCGACCCTTGTGTAGCATTGAGATCACCATTTCTTCTTCCAGGAATACCCCACGTTGGACACCTCCTCCTTCCATCTGCATCTCATCGTTCTCCTTCCTGTAGCTAGGATGCTTGGCTGCTACATCATGGATTGCCATTTCGAACAAGCTCCCTAGCCTCTGTTTGATCTCCTCCAGTTTATCTAACCTAAAGATCTCATCAACCAAACTCCACATCAACCCTTTGAGTTTCACTTTGTGAAATAGCAGATTTTGTTCTTCAGTAGATGATGTTGCCACCACTCTGTTATTTTCATTTCTCAACCTATCACCCTTCGAGCTTTTTGGCAGGCCTTCCACCACTTCCTTGAAGCTCCTTCCATCATTTGTATGTAACGTATGTCTGTCACAACCCCCTACCGATTTCGCCTCATCACCAGCCTCCACCGTCACCGATTTATAACAGGGTTTGTCATCTCTGCCATATTTTGCGAAAGAGACCTTGATCCTATTATCTCTTATCCTTACTCCATCCAGGTTTCTAAGAGCATTCAATGCCTCTTTTAACTCCTTAAAACGAACAAAACCGAACTTGCCTTCCGTATGTCACCTTCCCTTCTACGAGATATAGACATTGATGACTTTCCCTTCCCCTCTAAAGATTTGTAATAGCCATTCCCAAGACATCTCCCATGGTAGGCCATCAATGAAAAGAGTACGAATCTGTGACTGCATCCTCAACTCCTTTTTTTTGCAAACTATATAGTGATAATGTTGCTTATGTTGCATCTAATGGCTATGAAGGGTTATTGTTCTATGGTTTTATATTGCTAAATGACAATTCATTGTATAAAATAAGCCAATCTAAAAATTGCCATGAATTAGAGTAGCTAAAAATAGCAGTATTCATTTGCATGGTCAAAGGAATTCCTACTCTTCATCCTTAGATAATTTTAGAATAACATTAATCAATTAATTTATTCAATTTATTCTAAGAGGATTACAATATCAAGCCACTGAATTGTAATTACGAGTTTGAGAACTTCGACCAACAATTGAATTGAGAAAGAAATTAAATTAATATTAGGTAATGCAAAATCTGGGCTTTCAAATGAAATTGTTTCCTAACACCCCCTTTCATTGATTGTTCTTCTACACTTTCTATTGCTTTTGTGTTTTTAGTTTTCATTCTTGCATTATTT
This sequence comes from Pterocarpus macrocarpus, assembly GCA_031439585.1. Classification (NCBI taxonomy): domain Eukaryota; kingdom Viridiplantae; phylum Streptophyta; class Magnoliopsida; order Fabales; family Fabaceae; genus Pterocarpus; species Pterocarpus macrocarpus. The sequence continues at coordinate 18,355,278 of CM062517.1, read as the reverse complement.
TAATTTCCTTATTTCCTTTAACTGCGATTTGCCTGAATAGTAACGAACTCAAATGAACTGGTACTTAGTCTTAGTCCTCGAGGCAACGACAATTAACAGTTAACAGTTAGAACCAAATTTAAAATTAAATATTTGAACTCTAAAATTTATAGCACACTGTTAAGTTATATCAATTTATTTTTTTAATTAGTGATTCAAATTAATGAATGTTAATTAATTATTATATTGATATCTTAAATTGGTGATACCAAACATGTATTATACAGGTGATAAAAATATAAAAATTACACTTTAAGGTGATACTAAACCTATATTATATGAGTGATACAAAGTTACATTGATATCTTGTGTAGGTGATACTAAACGTATATTGTCATGCAAATATAAAAATTATACTTTCAACATATATTAAATTGCACGGATAATGATTAACAATTAAAACTAAATTTAAAATTAAATATTTAAAGTCTGAAGCTTATAGCATATCATTAAGTTATATTAATTTAGTTTTAAATTAGTAATTTAAATTACTATTAATTAATTCTGCTAATCTTAAAACACTCAAATTGCATATCTATATTATATATTTATGTCTATAAGATTAGATATCTGAAGCTTTAATATGTAATATTATTTGCTATTTTATTCATAAAAATGTTATAGATTTAGTGGCTCAAAAAGTAGAGGATGAAGAGTTTTTCAAGTTCTTTTTTTTTTTTTAAATGAAACTTACTCATAGATTGAAATTTCATAAGATCATTAAATAATCTAAAAAATTTTAATAACAAAAAAATAACCATATATTGATTTTGTAACAAACATTGATACCTCCAATGGATAATATTAAACATATATTATACAAGTGATACAAATATAAAAATTGCACTTTGATCAATATATATCACTTCATAATTTATCTCCAATATCAAATTTCAATAATCTATTTTTAAGTAAATTCATAACATAAAATATATTAATCAATATATATTCGTATGCAAATATTTTTATTATATTTATATATTTGATATTTTAAACTGATAATCACTTGTGCAAAGCACGGAAAAATATACTAGTCATCTTCTAAAAAGCAATAACATTTTGGGTGCAAAACCAAATTTTATGTTACAAACATCTTGTTCTGATTGAGCAATGTATGACTATCATCATTAGATTTTAGCATTTTGATGGCATTTTATAATAGAATGCATTTTTTTATTATAACAACAACAACAACAATAATAATAAGGTAAATATCTCTTTAATTTCTAATATTTTGAATGGTCTTAAAAAATTTTGACATCAATTTAGTTCTAATATTTTGAATTTTAATATCAATTTTATCCTTCTATCAACTTATTAATAATTTCTATTACAATTCATTCTAGTTGATACATTAGTGCACTGCATGTTGCTTATTTGTCTTTCTTAACAAATATTGAATTGGCAAAACATCTTAATTTTTATCATGTTAAATAATATATCTCTCTAATAAATTGGCGTCCTATATAGTAAACATGATCTATATTAGTCTTTTGAACTGCACTTTATATTAAGACCCACCTTTCAAACCAAATTATGTAGGTACGAGTGTAAATTAATTAAGATATTCATAAACAATTTGAATTTGACTTATTAAATCTTTGATTAAACTGAATTGTTTAAATAAAGCAACAAATTCAAGATTTTTTTTGAAAAAATTTTTTTGGTGGATCATATCACCCATCAACTAGGAAAGAATTGAACTTAAGTTATGACAATGTCTGAACATAAGGTTGACCTGCCGGCAATTTGTTAACCTCCGTTGGCTGAATTCAAGCTTGAATTTATGCTTAATTATATAAATGAATCAAACTCTGGCTCTATAAGCTTGACATTAAAATCTAATTAAGCTCACAAATTTAAATATGCTAAATAAGTCAAATTCATGTTTTGTATCTTCAAATACGCTAAGCTCATTTTCTACGTTTGATTCATTTAAATAAATATTACCTCCTTCATTTGGCAAATTTTTTTTTTTTGTCTAATACTATTTATTATTTGAGAGTTTCAATGAAATATTAATTATTTCTTTCAATTTTGCTTTTAATGCGTTGAAAGAAAAAAATATTAAGATTTTAGAAAGAGAAAAAGAGTAAGGATTAAAAAGGAAAAAAAGGATAATTTAATCTAATTAATACAAATTTTTTTATATTTGAACCATTGTAATCATTTCTTAATTTGTGTGATAAAAGCTTAAGAGAGAGAGAGAGAGAGAGAGAGAGAGAGAGAGAGAGAGAGAGAGAGAGAGAACGGAGGTATAATAATTCAAGTTTGAATAATATAATGGTTTCACGAAGTTAAATGCCAAGAGAAATACACACATGTGGCTCTTACTTTGTTATGTAGTGGCCGACATTGCCAAATTGTTAGGTGGCTGAATAAAGGGAACTTAAAAATTGGGAAAATGTAGCTTTATCTTTTTTATATATGTAGCGGGCAACATTGCCAATTTCCATTTCAGAATAGAGCATACTTGTGACTGACTGTTGGAGTCTCCCCACAGCTAGCTAATATTAAGTGTCCTCAATTAGTTGTTGGGCAGAGGAAGCCGAAGAGAAAAAAACAAGAAATAATGCACAAAATTTAACGTGATTTGTCGTTTTGACCTATATTTATGACCCTTATAAGAAGTACCAAAATTTTTATTATTCATAAATTTTGCATAGAAAAAGTTGCTAACCATTCTTATAAAATATTATTCTATATGGACAACTTCTAAAAATCACCCCATAAAATGGATCACTCCCGCTCTAGGAGAATGACTAAACCAAAATGCAAAAACCATATTTATAAACCAAACACATATGATATTTCTACTGACAATTGAAGTGGGACTTTGGCTTAAATCCCAATAAATTCTACCTTAGGCCAAGGTCTTGGCAAAAGCTCAAGATAAAGTTGGTAGAATTGAGAATCCACAAAAGCGAGCCGGATGTCACATCTTGACCCAAAACCTTAAGACAATAAATCTATGGATCTTCCATATTATATATTCTTCACTTAGGCCATTCTTAATTGATGTGGGACTTCACCACTCACACTTAAAATTCTAACATTTTTCCTCCTCAAATATGAAACCCAACACGGTATATTCCCCCTCAGTGGAAGCCCTTCTGAGTATTTAATGGTGTTAACAAGAGTCACTCCTGCTCTTTTTACTTATACTATTGTACTTCGCAAAATACGCCACTTGATACCACTTGTTAGGTAGCGGAAGCGGAAGAGAACAAAAAAGAAAACAATGCACAAAATTTAACATGATTCGGTCCCTTCAAACTGCATTCACAACCCTTAGAAGGAATACCAAAATTTTCACTATCCACAACTTTAAAACAAAAATTTGCTAACCATCCTTACAAAATATTACTCCATATGTATAGCTCCTAAAAACTATCCCATATCAAGGATCACTCCCATCCTAGGAGGATAACTAAATCAAAATGCCAAAAGCCATATTTATAAGCCAAACTCCTATGAGATTTCTATTCACAAACGATGTGGAACTTTGACTTAAATCCCAACATTAGTTGCACAGTTTCCGGCCAAGACTGGGTTGTGAGAAGTCTCTTTGTCAATTGGGTGGAATCATGTGAAATTGTTCTCGATTTCACATCTACTGATATACGGACGTAGTCGTGGGGTTAAGTGCATTATTCCAATCGGAATTTTCTTGCATGTAAAGCACTCTTATTGTGATTGTGATCAATATTAATTACATGTCCTAGTCAGTATAATTTTCAACAGCTTAATTATATATTGGTATTTGGCCCTAATGTGACATACACCACTTCTAGGTATCTATGTGATTATCATTGAACTTTCCAAGAAGCCGGACTAAGGAAATTGGACCTAATTGCAAAAATTTATAATATTCAGGGAATGTATAAAAATTAAAAAATATAATTAATATTAAGAGTTTAACAAAAAGTAATTAATTATATTAATAATAATTTTAAAAAATGACCAATAAAAAATAATATTCACTTATTATTTTAATACAGAACTATTTCTGAATACCCTGATAAAGAATTCTTAAAACCAAACTAAACTATATCTCTAATATCTATTACAAATTCTTTCTCGGAAATTCAATGTGTATATATCTATATATATAGCCGGCCGAACATCATTCTTGTTAATTTAATCGTATTTTATTGATTTTTTATTCAAAGTTATTAAATAAGACTTTCAAATAAAATAAATTTATACTTTGCTTATAATTTAATCAGATTTTTAAATCTTATTATATTATTATTTATATTTCTTTTTTTATCATGGATATATTTTAATAATTACTAATATAGCACCTGTGAGATGCACAGGATTACTTTGATATATATTTTTAGATTCATTTATATAATGATAAAAATATATTTGAGAATATAAAATTAAGTAATAATTATACTTCATAATATGGTTATATTAGATGAGAGTAATTTTGAATAGAGGTTGTTAAAGGAAAATGACTTACTATTAAAGTTATATAAAACAATAATTTATATAAAAAAAAATTCCTTGGGTCGAACACAACTAAGCAAATTTGTTTACATATTATAATAAAATAGTTAAATGAGTAAAATAAGCAATGTTCATTCTTCACTCAATTGCTTTAAATTATTAGTAACTTCTTTAGCCTTATGAATTAGAACTTCAGCCATTTAATCATCATCTTCTAAAAAGTAATTTTATTTTAGCAATTTGATGGCATTTTGTAATAGAATGCATTTTTTATATTCCATCCAATTCATAATATCTGTCACTTTAAGTAAATTTTGTTAGTTTAATTTATCTGTTATTGTCATTCTACAAAAAATTTATTATGAAGTTTTCAATTATACCCTCCACACAATTCTAAGCACAATAAATAATAAAATATTAATATAATAAATTAGTTATTAAATAAAGATATTTTGATAAATATTTTTACAATCAACCATTTATTTTGGGTTTTTTAATATCAGTATAAATGATTAAAGTGACAAATATTATGAATAGGAGGGAGTATCAATAATAATACTAATAATAGAGTAAATATCTCTTTAATTTCTAATTTTTTGAAGTTGACATTAGTTTGATTTTAAAATTTTTTTTATATCAATTTAGTTTTAACATTTTGAATTTTAACATTAATTTCATCCTTTTATCAAATTATTAGTAACTTTTGTTATAATTCATCATAGTTGATACATTAATGCACTGCATGTTGCTTATTTATCTTCCTTCACTAATATTGAATTGGCAAGACATCTTAATTTTTATCATATTAAATAATATATCTCTCTAATAAACAGGGGTCCTATATATTAAACATGATCTATATTACCTTTTTGAACTGCACGTTATATTAATACCCACCTTTCAAACTAAATTATGTAGGTAAGAGTGTAAATTAATTAAGGTATTCATAAACAATTTGAATTTGACTGTTAAATCTTTGATTAAGCTCAATTGTTTAAATAATTAAACTAACAAATTCAAGTTAATTTTTTGGTGGATTATATCACCCACTAACGAAAATATCTGGGAATTTAACTTAAGTTATGACAATGTATAAATGGGAGGTCGACCTGCCGGTAAGTTAACCTCCGTTGGCTGGATTCCAGCTTGAATTTATGCTCAATTATTATATAAATGAACCAAACTCTGGCTCTGTAAGCTTGACATTAAAAGGTAATTAAGCTAAATAAGTCAAATTCAAGTTTTGTATTTTTAAATAAGCTAAGCTCAATTTTTATATTTGATTCATTTAAATAAATATTACCTCCTTCCATTCTAGGAGTTCATTTAGCAAAATTGTTTTGTCCAATATTATTTATTATTTGAAATTTTCAATGAAGCATTAAGTATTTCTTTCAATTTTACTTTTAATGTATTGAAAGGAAAAATAAGATTTAAGAAAGAGAAAAAGAGTGAGGAACAAAGAGAAAAAAAGATAATATAATTCAACTAATACAATTTTTTTTTATATTTGAGCCATTTTAATAATTTCTTAGTTTATGTGATAAATCCTTAAAGGATAAAAAAGAAAAAGAAAGAAAGAGAACGGAGGTAGAATAATTCAAGTTTGAATAACATAACGGTTTCACGAATTTAAATGCCAAGAGAAATACACACATGTGGCTCTTACTTTGTTTTGCGGTGGCCGATATTGCCAAATTGTTAGCAGGTTGAACAAAGGGAACGTAAAAATTGGAAAAATGTGGCTTTTTCTTTGGTAATATATGCAGAGCCAACATTGCCAATTTCCATTCAGAATACAGCATCCTTGTGACTGACTTTTGGAGTCTCCCCATGATATTCAGTTTCCTCAATTAGTTGTCACAGTTTTCGGCCAAGACTTGCGGTGCTGTTTTAGAAGTTTCTTTATCAATTGGATGGAATCATGTGGACTTGTTCTCTTTTATACAGACGTAGTCGTGGGTTTAAGTGCATTATTCCAATCGGAATTTTCTTGCAAGTAAAGCACCCTATCGTGATTGTGATCAATATTAAGTATATGTCTAGTCAGTAGAATTTTCAACAGCTTAATTATGTGTTGGTACTTGGCCCTAATCTGACATATTCCGCTTCTAGGTATCTATATGATTATCATTGAACCGTCCAAGAAGCAGGACTGGGGAAATTGGACCTAATTAGTAAGCTAATTATAAAAATTTATAATATTCAAGGAATGTATAATTAAAGAATAAAAAATATGATTGATATTAATAGTTAAAGAAAGTAATTTAATTGTTAACTATATTAATAGTAATTTAAAAAATATGATTAATAAAAAATTAATATTAACATTTTATTTTAATACAAAACTATTTCTGAATACCCTGATAAAGAATTCTTAAAACCAAACTAAACTGTATCTCTGCTATCTATTACAAATTCTTTCTCGGAAATTCAATGTATATAATTTAATCGCATTTTATTGATTGATTTTTTTTATTCAAGGTTCTAACTGAAGACCAAATTATAGCTATATTCCAAAATTATATCTTTTATATTACTACAATAAGTGCAAAAAGTTAAAAAAAAAATAGAGGTTTATAATATACTAATTACATGTATTAAATAAGACTTTCGAATTAAATAAGTTTAATTTATTATAATAATTATTCCTTATTATAATAGCATTTTTAAAATATCCTTTCCTCCCTTATAAAATTATAAAGCTATAATAGTAAATTATTCCATATAATTTACTATAATAGTAAATTATAAAGCTATTGATGTCCCTCCTTCCAAAAAAGAAAGAACTAAAGAAGTGAAAAATGAAACTGGAATAACCTACTACATCTAATAAAGATGATATGAGAGAGAGAGAGAGAGAGAGAGAGAGAGAGAGAGGGGGGGCGGAGGATTTTTTTTTCTTTTGGTACAAAACTATTTCGATTTTGAATTAGTCTTGTGGTTACATTATTGCAGAAAAATGTGGCTGTTGTGGTCGTAATTATTACTGTGATATAGTTGTGGAAGACACCACAATTAGCCATATTGTGATGACAATTGTAATTGTGGACCGTAATTTAAAAACATGGTTTTTATGAAATTAAAATTAGCAATATTACTCTTATTTTTTTCAGTAACAGATTTGATTTTGTTTTCATTTATGGCAGACGTATCTCTTCGGTCCAGAACTTCACAAATGCTTCAGTGTTCAGACACAAAACCCTACCCCAAGTAACATGTTATCTGCTGCCTCTTTCTGTCAACAGCATCGCACACAATTACAGATCATATAATGTATATATATATATATATATATTCTTCCTCCTTCTCCGCATTTGCCACCGCCACCGCAACTGTGTATGGATTTGGGACGGGATTTCTACTTTTTTTTTTTGAAAAAAAAATATCTGACTCCACTGATTCACAAAAGAACATTGAGCCATTAGTTTTTGTTTAACCGAGTTGCATCGAGCGATATGCATGATCAATCTAAACAATCACTCGGATTGGTTATCTTCCCGGATCACCAATTCATATAGGTCGAATCTGACAATCCGATCTAAGTTTAATAACACTGACTGATAACCATTTCAAAATGTAGGACTTACAAAGGTGTGATGAAACAAGCTTGGATTCCAGTAAGATGGGCATTATGTGTAATTTCAAGAAAGATGGTACAAGTACGTTAAACAAAGTTTAATCTCGCACTTGAAAAAAGTGAGCATGCCTCATTAGAATAAATAAGAATTCGAAATAAAATATACTCATTTGATAACACTTTTTTTTTTTTTTTTCTAAAGTTCACTTAAAGTAACGTTCAATCTCAATATGCACAAAAAGAAAAAAAAATGAGTGATTCAAATAAAAAGGTAAATCTTATACCGAGTGCGGTAGCATCTAATTTTCAAATGTTTTTCTTAAAGTGTAATTTGATAGACAATATTGTTATTAGACAATTAGAATCTGATTGACCGGAACTTCGGGTTTTTCTTTATGGAATCACTTTTTCACAACTATAGCACTAATAAAACTCCAAAGTAATTTATGCATCATGCAACCTGAACATACCGAATATATTTATCTTCTTATTTTGAGAAAAAAATTATTGGAGTTTTGATTTGATCATGTAAAGTCTTGATCCATGAGCTCACTTAAGTTCTTGATTTTATAAAGCTAACATCCGTATTGGACGTTCTTCAAAAGTACTGTCCAAATATCACAACGGTTTCTTTTTAATAGGGACATCAAATTAGTCTTTTAATAATAATTTTCTTCATCGATTTCATCCTTCAAGAATCAATTATTATTATTATTATTATTTTGGTTGAAAAGTGTTTAGGTAATGGAAGGTTCTCCCCCGCCATTTCAAAGCAAGGCATATCAGAAACGATGGCAAACGCATACAATGGGATCTAAATACAAATCAAGTATAGTTTTCGGAGTTAATAAAAACTTGATTAGATAAGTCGACCTCGTTGCCATTAATTAAGGACCAATTTGGTGTTATCTTGAAGGCCAATTTGATGCATATAAAAATATGACATTGAAAGATCAATTTGAAGCATCTTTAGTGACCAATTTGATGTATTTGTAAACAGAGGATTAATGTAGTCGCATGTATATTTTTAGAGAATTAAATTGAACATTACTCACTTGACATATTATATTGATTAGCAAATAGATAGTCACTGTAGGAGGTCAATTCGTTTTGTTTTTTTTTTTCATTTTTTATCGGGATAAAAAAATAAATAAAAGTAAAAAATGTTTAAGAATAGGTTTATAACTAAAATTGTAAAATTGTATAAAGATAATTAACAATAAAAACAAAATAAATCTTTCAATAATTATTTATTGTTTAGTAAGAAATTAAAGTATTATTATGTTTATATATAATCCTTCAAATGATAAATAAGTTATATATACTATTTTTTAAAATATAGTATAGCTACCATATTTTCTTGTGCACGGATTACTTATTAGTTTATTATTATTATTATTATTTTTACAAAATAATGTACAAATTTAAGAAGCCAGTAGGCATTGTGCACGTATCAATGACCCCAAGAACGTGGAAAATTAGCGAACATAATTAAAGTCTTCTCAAAATGTGACTTGCTAATTTATAATATTAGATTAATTAAAATAGAAGCATTCGCACCATGCATGGTTTGGTCAATTGGACTAAACCCATTAGCTTGCAAACTGTCACACACAAAAAAAAAAGCTTGTAAACAATATCAACTAATCAGTTTTATTTTATTTTTATTTTTTTAGAACCGAATGGATCTGAATTAATTCTAATAAGTTTAAATTTTTTTGGTTTTTCACTATGTATCGTTTGGTCAATGGGTACATAGCTATGTATCTAGGACTTGAACATAAAATCTTTGATTAAGTTAGAAGAATCCGACCAACTAAATTATACAGTCGTTGATAACCTCAGTTGGTATTCTAATAAGTTTAATTTGATTCTGCTGTTCAATTATTTAAAGAAAACAATAGGATCTACAATAAAGCCACTCTCTTGCAAGCCAAAGACTAGCGCCAAATATGATATTGGGTCAACTGTTGCAATGATTTTGGCAGAAAATACCATTCACAAAATCCCAAAATGAAAAATTGCGTCAACTATTGCTACAATGTTCCAAATTTGCAGAAATTTCAAGCGATCTCAACTGAATTGGTTTCTAATTGTTGATTATGTACCTTTCACAAAATCCCAAAAGGAAAAATTGCGTCAATGGTGAAAAGGAGTGGAATGTGCCTTCGGTAGCTAACCACTTGAAAGAAGAAATAAAAGTAAACTAGGATACTTGATAAAAGAAAAAATAAATAAATAAATTGACTCTTTCGATAATACGTAATTATATGGGAATGGATTATATTATCTCATGTTAAATTTTTACATGACTTTTTTATATGTAATTTCTCACTATTAATTTAAAAGTTGAGATCCGGACGTCATATGTGACATAAAAAAAAATTAACATGACATATACCTATTAACTTCTACATTACAAATCATGTTATTCCAACAAAGATATTTAACAAATAGGAGAAAAGGAAAATATTTTTCAAAGAAGAATGACATAAATAACCAAAAAACAATAGAAGGACTTACCAAAGTTGTCAAGAATGTAACACAAAAAAGTTGTTGTTTAGTAGGACTTGTTAATTCTATAAATAGAGAAGCGCTTCCATGCAGTCCTTCGCATCAGCCCTGTTTCTCTGTTGTACTCTCTATCCTTCAGTGATTCCTCAAACATGCATGCTCTTTTGTTCTTTTCTTTCTCCGCCCTCATATGTTCACTTTCTATTGTACCCTTTGTTGAATCCCGTAAAAGCCTAAGCAGCTTCAGCATCGATCTTATTCATCATGATTCACCATTGTCACCCTTTTACAACTCTTCAATGACCCCATCTGAGCGCAATAGGAATGCTGCCCTGCGTTCCATTGCACGATTCAATCGAGTCGATCAACTCTCGTTGGATGAAAATGACCAATCACCTGAATCCATCATAGTTCCAAATGGCGGTATCGGTGATTACCTCATGAGAATTTATATCGGCACCCCTCCAGTGGAAAGGCTTGCTGTTGCGGACACAGGGAGTGACCTTATTTGGGTACAATGTTCTCTTTGTCAGGAGCAGTCAAGTTGTTTTCCCCAAGACGACCCATTATTTGATCCAAACCAGTCTTCCACTTTCATGTCGTTGTCATGTGACTCACAACCTTGCTTACAGCTCCCTCAGGGTCAACATGCTTGTGGAAACTCAAATGAGTGCAACTATTTGTACGTATATGGTGACAATTCATTCACCATTGGAGAATTGGCTAATGATTCCATCAATTTTGGGTCGACTAGTGGCCAAGGTGTTCCCTTTCCTAAGTCTGTTTTTGGATGTGGGTATAACAATAGTGTAACGTTTAGTGGCCCTGGGAAAGCCACAGGGCTTGTTGGTCTTGGAGCAGGGCCATTGTCACTAGTTTCACAACTAGGTGATGAAATCGGTCACAAATTCTCTTATTGTTTGGTTCCTCCCGCTTCCAACTCCAATAGCAAACTCAAATTCGGGGATGAAGCAATCATATCGGGAAATGGGGTTGTGTCCACTCCCTTCACAATCAACCCTTCTTCTCCTACCTTTTACTACCTCAATCTTGAAGGCATCAGTGTTGGTCAAAACACGGTGCAGAGTGGTCAAAATGGTGGCAACATATTCATTGATTCAGGGACCACATTGACTTACCTTGAACCAACTTTCTACAACAATTTTGTAGCTTCAGTGAAGGAAGCCCTTGGTGTTGATGCAGTCCAAAATCCTCCACAATCATTCGACTTTTGCGTTACTAATGACGGGGGTAGTATTAATCTCCCTGATATTGTGTTTCATTTTACGGGAGCTGATGTTTCCTTGAAGTATGAGAACCTGTTCGATATTGTTGACAACTTTCGTTGCTTGTTCGTATTACCCAACACCAACTCAGGCGGAAAGTCCATCTATGGAAATAGGGCACAGATCAATTTTCAAGTGGAGTACGATCTTGAAGAGAAAAAAGTGTCTTTTGCTCCTACTGATTGTACCAACAATTAGCTTATCCTAATGGAGACTCTATTTGTGCATGTACCGTGAAGATATAGAGCTTTTATGCGTGCTTTTTTGCCAAATCTTGTATTAAGTAATAATGAATAACCAAGCTCATACGTGCTTGTTTGAGATATTAGTGCATTTATATGTCTCATATTAACCTTACGCATACTAATTGTTTATTTAAGTGCTTATTATGGTTTATCTAAGAAACATCCTTTAGGATCTTAGGTAATTTGCTTCGGTTCGTTGCAAACCCCAAAGCTAGTACCTTTCATCATTGTTTCCATTTTTTTTTATTGTGATAATTGAACCTATTATTTTCATTTCTAGACTTAGGTTTTTTTGGTGGACCCAATAATTGGCAAGACATGTTGATAAGGATCAATATAGATAAACCCTAAACCCTAAATCAATGTATCTTTAAATAATTGTCTTCTCTAAATTTTGAATTTTAATTATCTTCTTAAGTGTAATTTGCTTATTAATATACTCAATCATTATTTTTTTGAGACTATGAAACATTCTTGTAAGTTTAGATAATTTAAATCGCCTATACTAATTTTCGTTCAACTATGGGTTCACAATAGTTATATATATAGTTTTTCCACAAAAATTTCCTCCTTAAAATTCAAACTTATATTCTCTTCTTAGGAAACTAAGGTTGCTTATCATTTCAACCAGTCTTTTATAGGTATATACTCAGTCTTTATTGGCAAGACATGGTGATTCTTATCATGTTAGGTAACACATCTCTTTAATAAACTGGAGCCCTAAATTAAACATGATCTATATTACGTTTTTTAAACTGCACGTTGTAATTCAGACTTCTCATTCAAACACCAAATTATGTAAGTCATAGTGTAAATTAATTAAGCTATTTATAAATAATTTGAATTTGACTTATTAAATATTTGATTAATTTCATTTGTTTAAATAAACTAACAATATCAAGCTTAAATTCATGCTCTGTTATATAAATCAAACAAACTCTAGCTATATAACCTCGATATTAAAAGCTAATTAAGTTTAAAATTTTGAATGAGCTAAATAAGTCAAATTGAAGTTTTATATTTCTTTTTATTAAGCTAAACTCAATTTCTACATTTGATTCATTTAAATGAATACAATTCAAGCTTAAATAACATTTTCTCAATAGGCTAATCTTGACAACTGGACTTGGCTGAACATACATTCGCAACCCTAACACTAAGATACGCAAGGTTGAAGAGTTTTTAATATGGCTACAAAGCACGGCCTATTACATGACCGCACATCTCGTGCCTTGTTTGGTACCTCCTTTTGGTTTCATCAAGTTAAATACACACACGGTAATCCGGTGAAAGCGGGGACTGAAGAAGAAGAATTGGTAAATGTGGCTTTCTTTGGTATGAAGTGGCCCACATTGCCAGTTTCCATTCAAAATAGTTCGTGGAGTCTCCTGCCACCTAGTTGATGATATTCAGTTTCCTCAATTAGCGGCAGAGGTTTCAGCAAAGACTTGTGGTGCTGTTGAGCAAGTCTCTTTATCAATTTAATGGAATCGTGTGAACTTGGAGAAATACTTAGTTGCTCCCAGAGCAAAACATATATAAGTCAATTTAGCCAAAACTTGCTCTCCATTTTAGTCACATATATAGAGCGTAGTCGTGGGGTTAAGTGCATTATTCCAATCTTAATTTTTCTTGCATGTAAAGCCTTTTGTGATTGTGATTAATATTAATTATATGTCGTATTCAGTAGAGTTTTCAACAGCTTAATTGGCCTACCAACGCCGACAAATTCTACTTCTAGATTTATAATATTTAAGGATATCGGACCTAATTAGGAAGCTAATTACAAAAATTTATAATATTTAAGGATTGTATAAAATTTAAAAATATGATTGCTATTAAGAGTTTTAAGAAAATTAATTTAATTGTTAATTAAATTAATGAGAATATTAATTTTAAATAAAATTATTATTAATAAAAAAATAGTATTAATTTATTATTTTTACCAATAAAAATTGTTTTAAAAAATAAAGAAGAAATTAATTGACAATAATATTTATTCAATGGAATAAAAATCGTTTTTGAATTACATTGATACTAGAGATAATCCGAGCTATTGTGAGTGATTTAGTGGTAAAGGATTTGAATAATATGTATGAAGTCCTATGCTCAAACCTAATTACCATCAATTTTCTTTTTTTAAAAAAAAAGTAGTCTTCCTAAGTTGAACAAGTTTGTTAATCCTTTTTCATAATTGTTTTTAATAAGAATATTTTTAAAATAAAGATATAATAGTAATTAAAAATTATATATGGTAAGAATATTTTTAGAATTGTATAGGTTTAACTCTACCCCAAAAACTAATTCATAGAGAGAAGATTATCCTACACACTCCCTAAAATTTAGGATTGGACAAATGCAAATAGCTCATAACAATCACAAAATAGGTTATAATATCATTTAAAAATTATATGGACTTAACTCTACTTCAAAACTAGCTTACTGAGAAAGGATTGTTTTAGCTCTTATAAAAACTATCTTAACTATATCCTTAAATAATATAAGACTCTAACAAATATATTGATTGTTTTTCTTTAGTTATTCTACACAAAGCTAATTACATTGGGGGAGTTTGTTGAACACTTTTTTGTAGACAATATTTTTAATATAGTTGTATATTTCTCATCATTTTCTTTATTTTGGTTATTTAAAATAAAGGTTGAGGGAAAAGCTCACAGTAATCCAGGTTAGAGCATACCATTCCTCATCATTCTCAAATATAACTATATCAACCTTTTCTCGTCATTCAATATAATCCTCTGCATCCTTCATCGACTTGTGCATTAAAAATAACATTTTTGTTGTGTGTTGAATAGGAAAAGAAAAAGAATAGAAGGAATATATATATATACCTTGAGTTCATATTTTAGTTGCAAAGACATGTTGCAGTGAAAAAATAAAAATCCACTAATAATTCATTGATATCAAAATTTATATAATTAAAAATATAATAATTATAAAAGATCACAAATAAAATGTTCAAATTATGTTATAATAAATCATACAAAAATAAATGATAGTCACCCTCATCTATACTAGAAATGTCCTCCTTATCATCCATATCATCATCAAAATCCTCTAGCTATGGCAGAGGAGGTAGAGTTGATGAACCACTAGTCTGTATCTACTGAAAGTAATTATAAATCTTGCTCATCATCTTCTTATCCATACTCTTAAATTTCTTCTTCTAGGCAACTTTCTCCTGTGAGTATTGCTGCTCCTACTCTTGAAGCCATTAAGTTTGAACCTGAAGTTCCTCGTTAAGAGCATGAACATGAGTACAAACCACCTTGAGGAGCTTTGCCCCTAAAATCAAATTAATTTCACATGATTATAGATGAATGAATACACAAAAATGATAACAATAAAATTAAGTTAAGTGCAATTGAACTCATTTACTGGTGCCCTCAAAGGTCTTGGAGCCACTACAATGAAGTGAGCCATCCTTAGTAAAGTCTCTGTAAGCCTTGGCTTTCTTTTACTTTCCACTAAAGCCAACAGATTTCCAATACTCATCCAAGATATTGAAGTTGGCCTTTGCTATCCAATCATGGTTTTCCCCTGCTCAAGTATGTCCCCATATATATATATATATATATATATATATATATATATATATATATATATATATATATATATATATATATATATATATCTCCCTTAGCTACTTAGCGGCCTTAGTCTTCCATACCTTATAAAAGTAGACTTCCTCTATAGGATCAATTATGAATGCCAACAACATGTGCAAAAGTAGCACAATAGTGTTTTAAATCATATATCGTCATAGAAGAGAAACCTTAAAATTAATGGAAAAACAAGTGTTATTTTACCTTCCATTCATGAAACCACATCTCCTTTGTCTTCTCCAAAATAGATGATAAGTTCTTGTAAGGCCCATCATGTTTCTCTTGAATGATGGTGGTAAACTAATTGAGACACGGAACAAATGAAAGCCAGCTATATCATATACGTGACAAAAAAATGAGATATTAATTAATAAAAGATCACAATTTAACATTGACATTCAATTAAAATTTCAAATTACTTACCAATTCTTTGTATTAGACCTCAAGTGAATTAAGTGTAATATTCTCAACTCTAAGAGTAGCCTAGTGTGAGAGGAATCCTGATTCTGGGATAGGACAAAATGGAAAATTACAAATTTCGGTTAGCAGAAAGGCAAAAATCCTGATTACAGGAAAAGTAAAGTGGGTCTTAGGATACTATTAGATAAGCAATATACCTGAATTTACTTTATAAATGATATTTTCAATACATTAATTTAATTAATGTGTGTAGCCAAATAACCCCATTTAAAGGGTATCTTGGGTGACCTAAGGTAACTCAAATAATTATTGAAAATTAATCCTCAAAGGATCAATAATATTTGAGATTGATTCTAGGAGTGGCATTTTAATTACTTTTGAGTGTAGCAAACCAAAGGAATAATATTCTCACATAAAACTATGAGGAGTTAAGATCCCATGCATGCTCATATGTCACTCCCATGCATGACCACCTTTATATATAAGCACCTCATTAGTAACTCAATATCTCATAATTTGTCACTACCACAACTTTATCACCCCCACTTTCCTCTCCTTCTTCACGACTCCCCTACCACCACTAATACACCACCATAGCCGACACTTTCATGCTCTTATTTGCATGGCAGCCTTTATCTTCTTGGATCACTTTACTCCTTTCATGAAAATTAGTACCTTCACTCTCCTCTACCTATCCACCCATAAATCAAGACAATTAGGCAAAGTTTTGGAGCTTCCCCACCTAAGGATAGCTACGGCGAAGGAGGAGTTTTTTGCTCTTGTTAAAACCTGGCTTGTGGTTGAGCAATCTATAGGTAGGTAGACCTAATTCTAGGCTTAACTTACCCTCTTTGTTTCGCAAGTTTTGGTGCTCAAACCATTGGGTTATATGGCTGTTTTGATGATTTGAAACATGCTTGTGTTGCTAAATATGTAGTGATGTTGTTAATTGATCATATGGTGATTTTTTTTTATGTTGATTCTTCGGCTTATAATTTGTAAGAAGTGATAGGACCATAGTCGACCCTAATAGGATAGATTTAGAAGGAGATGAATTCTGTTTTGATTGGGTTAAATTGAGGATCCGTGATGTTTATGCTGTTTATGGTGAATGAAGGAACAAATTTAAACTATAGCCTACCCTAATAAGTTTTAAGTTAACTAGGAAATTTGAGCATGTGACAACTTGAGGAATAAAGTTAGATAACTTAGTTTTAGACTTTAAGTGCTTTCAGATAAGTGGAATCAAGGTATTGGAGATGGATTGGAGTGATTAAGATCAATAGAAATTGAGTTACAAAATTTCAGAGGACAAGATCCCAAGACTAGTTGTTGGTTGAACCAAGATTGAACACTCTAGATTTAAAAATTTATATCTAGATTTGTAGAGATCAGATTTAGATGGAATTTCTCTTGTTTGAAAGCTATTTCATAAAACTAAAATTTGGTAAAGTTTTGGATTTTTCTAATGAAAGAGGTAAATTTTGGAGTCTTGGAAAGTAGGCTTTATGAACGGGGTAGCCAAATAGGGAAAATTTTGATTTTTGTCCCTTAACTTAAACTAGGGAGCTTAGAACTAAGTGAGATTATTTTTTCTGTTAGTTCAATGTTTAGAACCATCCAAGTTGAATTGAGAAAGATATTATTTTTACAATTTGCTATGTTGACATAGAGGGAATTTTGAACCAACAAAATTGAGAACTATGGTACTTGACCTCTAGGGCCCTAATTTGAGTGGGACAAATATTTTTGGAAGCTTATTTAGTGTAGTTGTAGATTGGAAAGTTTCAAGGTCAAATAAAATTTGATAAAATTGCTAGAAATTTTAGAAGTTTGTTGCAGAATGAGGAAGTCATACTAGAGTAGCTTAGATAACTACCACCATAAGTTGGCCATATTGGGTTTGAGTGAGACCAAAAAGCTTGAAAAGATGAGTTAAGAGGATGTAGACTGTAAAGATGAAGGTGAAAGGACTTAAAATGGAATTTTGGTGAATTTCCAAATTTGCTGGTCTTGTTAATGGACCACTAAGACAACTTATAGTCCAAGAGTGCCTGACTTGAGTTATATATCCCAAATTGAGTTGGGACTAAAACCAAATGAAAATGCACACCTAAAACTTGATTCCCATGAGTTGTTGGTGTGAGTGAAACTGATTTACTTAGTCTGGTGAATTTTTGAAGTTAGGGTAGATTGCCTTATTTTAACTACAAGCCATTAGTCTTGGCCTAAAATTCATAAAACGGATCCTAGAAAGCTTACAATGATGCTATGGCCATACGAGATGAAACTGGGTTATTGGAACCATATGTTATATTTATATTTGATCCCAAGTATTGACATATGAAGTATGACGATTGATATGTGATAAGTTTATATATATGAGATGATATGTTGCTCACAATGAAAAAGCAAATGTTAATGTATGAAATGAAATGACTTATGTGATTAAAATCGTGAGCTATGGATTTACTGATATGATGTTATGAGAAAGCTCAAGAGTGATAGCCTCACCATGAGAAATGGTAGGCTCTTGCATGCGAGGCATAAATTGAGAGTCTTATGCTTCTAAATGGTTACGGCTATGACAAATAGTAGGGAGCTACAGCCCAAAGTTTTCCCGCCACAAAGTTATAATTATGCACATAAGGAATGAGCTCATGTTCTCTTTAAGGAAACAATTGGGTTCTTCAACCGAGGACTAAATGTAAATGCTAAATTCCCACGTTGTTTCAAAGGAAAAGAGAAAGAATGAAGAGCACGTGCTTAAAACTCTCAAAGTAAAGAATGTTATGTTCTATGTTACCTTATTGATTGATGAGTTATTGATGAGGTCATATTTGCATTACAAAGCATCAAGTGAATGTTTAAAATCAACCTGCTTTGTGGAATATGTTTTGAACTTAAAAATGAATATGAATTGTATGTATATGGCCATTAGGAACGCTGCCTTGCGTTCCATTGCCCGATTCAATTGAGTTCATCAATTCTCTTTGAATGAAAATGATCAATCACCTGAAACTATCATAGCTCCAGATGGTGGTGATTAGCTCATGAGAATCTATATTGGTACCCCTCCAGTGGCAAGGCTTGCTTTTGTGGACACGGGTAGTGACCTTATTTGGGTACAATGTTCCTCTTGTGATGGGTCAAATTATTTCCCCCAAGACACCCCATTATTTGATCCAAACAAGTCTTCCACTTTTATGCTAGTGTCATGTGACTCACAACCATGCACACTACTTCCCCAGCGCCAACATGCTTGTGGAAACTCAAACGAGTGCAACTATTTGTACTTATATGGCGATAAGTCATTCACCGAGGGAGAATTGGCTACTGATTCCATCAATTTTGGGTCAACTAGTGAGGGCCAAGGTGTTACCTTTCCTAAGTCTATTTTTGGATGTGGGTATAGAAATAGTTTTACTTCTTCAAATTCTTAGAAAACCACAGGCCTTGTTAGTCTTGGAGCAGGGCCATTGTCACTAGTTTCGCAACTGGGGGATGAAATCGGTCACAAATTCTCTTATTGTTTGGTTCCTCCCGCTTCAACCACCAATAGCAAACTCAAATTCAGGAATGGAGCAATCATATCAGGAAATGGGGTTGTGTCCACTCCCTTAATAATCAAACCTTCTTCACCTACTTTTTATTACCTTAATCTTGAAGGCATTAGTGTTGGTCAAAACACGGCGCAAAATGGTCAAACTGGTGGCAACATAATCATTGATTCGGGGACTACATTGACTTATCTTGAACCAAGTTTCTACAACAGTTTTGTAGCTTTAGTGAAGGAAGCCATACGTGTTGAGGCAGTCCAAAATCCTCCAAAACCATTCAACTTTTGTGCTAGTTACAAAGGATCCAATGTTAATTTCCCGGATTTTGTGTTCCACTTTACTGGAGCTGATGTTCCCTTGAAGCCTGGGAACCTTTTCGGTATTGTTGACAACAACTTTCTTTGCTTGCTGGTAGTGCCCAACACCAACACAAATGAAAAGTCCATCCTTGGAAATGTGGCGCAGCTTAATTTACAAGTGGAGTACGATCTTGAAGGGAAAAAAGTTTCTTTTGCTCGTACTGATTGTACCAAGAATTAGCTTGTCCTTACCCTTAGGTTATAAAGACTTTATTTGCTTGTACCGTGAAAATATAGTCTTTATGCGTGCTTTTTTACCAAATCTTGTACTAAACAATAATGAGTAACCAAGCTCATGTTTGCTTGTTTGAGATATTAGTGCGTTTATAATATGTCTCATGTTAACCTTACACATACTAATTGTTTATTTAAGTGCTTATGGTTTATCCAAGAAATTTCCTTTGGGATCTTAGGAATTTGCTTTGGTTCCTTGCAAACTTGTAAGCTAATACTTCTCCTCATTGTTTGCTTTTCCTTTTTTTTTTTGTGATAATTGAACTTATTATTTTCATTTCTAGACTTACTTTTGTTTTGGTAGACCCAATAATTGGCATGACATGCTAATTGGAACCAACATATCTGTAAATAATTGTCTTATCCAAATTTTAAATTTTAATTACTATCTTAAGCATAATACGCTTATTAATATATAATTTTGTTTTGAAATTTCGAGGCATTCTTATAGGTTCAGTATATTTGAATAGCCTATATTAATACTCATTTGACTATGATAGCACAGAAGTTATGTAATCTTCTTACAAAAGTTACTTTCTTAAGATTTGAACTCACATCCTCTTTCTAAAAAGTCAAGATAGCTTACCACCTTAAATCAATCTTTCATGGATATGTACTCAATCACTATTGGCTAGACATGTTGATTCTTATCATGTTAAATAATATATCTCTCTACTAAACTGCAGCCCTATATTAAACATGGTCTATATTACTTTTTTTAATTGCATGTTTTAATAAGACTCCTCATTCAAACTAAATCATGTAGGTTAAAGTGTAAATTAATAAAGCTATTCGTAAATAATTTGAATTTGACTTATTAAATATTGGCTTAAATATGTTTTTAGTCCCTCTAAATATTTTATTTTTCGAATTTAATCCCTAAAAAATGTTTTGCTTAATTTTGGTCCCTTATTTTTCAGACGTTGTCAATATTAGTCTCTGCCGTCAACCAAGTACTGTTAAGTGCTGATGTGATAACGTGAGATCTAATCAGCATTAACACGTATCAAAATCTCACGTTGCCACATCAGCACTTAACAGCACTCAGTTGATGGCAACGACTAATATTGGTAATGTCTGAAAAATAAGAGACTAAAACCAAACAAAAAATTTTTAAGGGACTAAATTCGAAAAATCAAATATTTAGAGGGACTAAAAACATATTTAAGCCTTAAATATTTGATTTACCTCATTGTTTTAAATAAACTAACAAAATCAAGCTTGAATTCATGCTCAGTTATATAAATGAACCAAACTCTAGCTCTATAACGTTGATATTAAAAGCTAATTAAACTCAAATTTTTAAATAAGCTAAATAAGTCAAATTCAATTTTTATATTTTTTATTAAGCTAAGCTCAATTTTTACATTTGATTCATTTAAATTAATATAATTCAAGCTTAAATAACATTTTTTTTCCATGAGCTAATCTTGACAATTGGACTTGGCTGAACACATTTGCACCCTAGGATTGCTAACTGGGTTTTTATTTGGTGGTGTGTTTTGTTCTTTGGGTGTTTTATGTTTTTCTAGGTGTTTCTGGTGTTATTGTACGTCTTTGTCTTGCTCCTCTCTTATGGAAGAGTCTTGAGCTTTCTTCAATAAATATAAAATAAAAAAAAAACACTAAGACATGCAAGGTTGAAGGTTCTTAATATCGCTATAAAGCACGGCCAATTAAATGACCGCACATCTTGTGCCATTTCTGGCAACTGATTTTTTGTTTCATGAGGCGAAAAATATATTTTATCTCCCAAAGTATAGATTATCTACACTTTACATCTACTCTAGAATTTAAAAAGCATGTAACTCGAACCATAATATCTTGTTAATATGCACTTTCGTCCCTCTATTAATTAAGTTTCTGTCCATCATTAAAAATAAAAAATAAAACAAGTGCACTTTACCCTTGAACTTGAGTAAATGTGTATTTTAATCCCTAAAATTGTGCATGTGCGTCACTTTAATCCTTGAAATTAAGAAATTAAATATTTAGTTCCTGAAGTTGCAAAATGTGATTTGAATTAGTCCATATGTCTTGTTCCCAAGGATTATTTTGAATCACCCTCCAGACTAAATTGAATTACATTTTGTAACTTTGTGGACTAAATCATTATTTTTTTAATTTTAAAGACTAAAGTGAAGCATATACATAATTTTGGGGACCAAGATAAACATCCAATTCTTGAACTTTGTATTATATGTATTTTAGTCCCTGAATTATTAAAAAAAAAAGCAACCTGAACCCTAAACTTTATTTGAATGTGTATCATTTTTATTAATAATTAATAAAAAAAACTTAATAAAAGAACTAAAGCGCATATTCAAAAAAATTTAGGGTACTTTCGAGTTGCATTCATTTTAAATTCTAGAAATAAAGTACAAATGACCTTTACCTCATAAGATAAAAAGTATTTTTCCCACTTTTATAAAGTTAAATGCAAAGGAAAATACACACATGGTAAGCCGGGGAAAGCGGGGATTGAGGAAGAATTGGACACGACTTGAGTAAATGTGGCTTTTTCTTTGCTACGTAGCAGCCAACATTGTCAATATCCATTCATAATAGCTCGTAATTGTGACTGACTTTGGAGTCTCCCACAGCTTGTTGATGATATTTAGTTTCCTCAATTAGTGGCCAGACGTTTCAGCAAAGACATTTGATGGAATCATGTTAACTTGTTCTATATCTTTAGTAAGTCTTGTCAACTTGATTAAGTTCTATTTAGCCAAGACTTGTTCTCCATTTTAGTCACATTTATAGAGCGTAGTCGTGGGTTTAAGTGCATTATTCCAATCTTAATTTTCTTGCATGTAAATACCATTGTGATCAATATTAATTACATGTCCTATTCAGTAGAATTTTCAACAGCGTAATTATGCTACCAACTCCGACAAACTCCACTTCTAGGTTTCTGTGATTATCATTTTTTTTTTCTTTTTTATTTGCTCTATGTGATTATCATTGAACCGTCCAAGAAGCAGGACTAGGGAAAGTGGGAAAAAGCCACATTTACTCAAGTCGCGTCCAATTCTTCCTCAATCGACTTGTGCATTAAAAACAACATTTTTGTTGTGTTAAAGAGTAGAAGGAATATAGCTAGTTCTTGAAGAACTAAATATCTTGAGTTCATATTTCAGTTGTGCTGATCTCTCTTCTTTCTTTTTCTTTTTTTTTTTTGTCTTCTTTTATTTACAAAAATTTTATTATTTTACAGTTTTCTTTATAAATAAATAAAAAAATAGATACTGTCTTTATCGAAAACAAACCAAATGTCTTACTTTTTCTACAATGACTAGCATCCACGTCCTAGGAAGTGTACGTTTCGTTTGATATAAAAGTAGCTCAAACTATAATTTAAGTGGTGTAATTAAATTGTAGTTTGATTCATTATTTTAACATATTCGGAAAATTTATGTGGAATTACATCTTAATATAATGTTTAATCTTAAATCATGATATAGATATAACAGGGATAGACACAAAATGTATGGACAGGATAATTGGAGAATACTATTCACTGAAATAATGAAAGTATGTACAATATACATACAGCTCCTTGAGCCTACAGCACATAAGGATAAAAACAAATCTAGCTAAATCTCCTATTCCTATAAATCCGGTACACACAACCTGGAATAACAAACTCTCTACTCTATCTGTGGAAGGAAAAAGCGTAAAGGAATCTAAGGAGGGTGAGTCATCAGAATAGCAAAGCTTCTAGAAAAACAATGAGTCAGCAGGAGCTGAGCCTAGTAGCAATATCACTCATACTTGGATTCAATTGGGCCAGTAGTGCTACCGTCCTTATTTTGTTCATCTTCATTGGGCTCGAGGACTTCTTGCTGGTCCAAAATATGTTTGTTGGGTATATGCTGCGATCCCCCCCCCCCCCCACAAGCTGGGGTTGGACAATGTCTACCAAACCCAACTTGGATATGATGGTGCCAAAAGACCTTGGTGGGAGAGCTTTGGTAAAAACGTCTGCCAACTGATTTTCAGAAGAAACTGGCAATAAGTGCATCAAACCAGCTTGCAATTTCTCCCGAACCAAGTGACAATCAATGTTCAAGTGCTTCGTACACTCATGAAAAATAGGATTCGCAGCAATGTGCATAGCATTCTAGTTGTCACAATATAAGACAGCTGGACACGAGCAAGAAATGCGTAAATCCTGCAGCAAATAAGTGAGTCATTGAAGTTCAAATGTAGCAGAGGCAAGAGCTCTGTATTCTGCCTTAGAAGATTATCGAGATACTGTACTCCACTTCTTAGTCTTCCAAGAAACAAGGAAGCTACCAAGAAAAAAATAATAGCCTATTATAGACTTTCTGGAATTAATACATCCACCCCAATCGGCATCACTAAAGGTAAGAAGCTGAATACGAGAGTCTCTTTGAAATAATAGACCTCTGCCAGGGTAACCTTTAAGGTAGCAAAGGACTCACATTGATGCCCAAAAATGTGTTTGTGTTGGCTTTGCCATGAATTGGTTTAATTGTTGCATGGCAAAAGCAATGTCAAGGCATGTGGTTGTAAGATATAATAACCGGCCAACCAAACACCTACATGAGGAAACATCAATGACCGCAGGACTTGCATCTTGATGGAGATGAATAGCACTATCCATGGGTGTAGAGGATGGTTTAGAGCCAAGTAAACGAGAATCAGACAATAAATCAAGACAATATTTTCTTTGACATAAAGATATCCCCTTTTCTAAGTTTGCAACCTCCAATCCCAGAAAATACTTCAAAATACCAAGATCTTTAATATGAAAAGTGGAGTCCAAAATATGCTTAATGTTATTAATTTCAGAAATTGAGTTACGAGTGAGAACTACATCATCAACATATACAATCAGTGCAGTAAAATAGTTCCCTTCAGTCTTAATAAACAAACTATGATCAGCTTGAGCCTGCTGATACCCAGAAGATAAAAGCAAAAGAGAAAGCTTTTCATACCATTTCTTGCTTGCTTGTTTAAGATCGTAGAGGGATTTCAACAACTTGCAACATTGGTTGGGGCGAATAGTGGATACACCAGGAGGGACCATCATATACACGTCTTCATGCAATTCTCCATGTAAGAATACATTGTTGACGTCAAGTTAGTGGATGTGCTAGTGCATTACTGAAGCCAAAGCAAGGATGAACCTGATGGTAGCCATTTTGACAACAGGGGAAAAAGTTTCAATATAATCAACACCCGCTGTTTGGGCATATCCGTTGGCAACAAGGTGTGCTTTATAGCACTTAACTAATCCATCAGGTTGGCGTTTGATGTGGTAAACTCATTTATAGCCAATGGGTTTCACATATGAGGGAAGATCGACAAGAAGCCAGGTATTGCTCAGTTCCAGAGCCGCTATCTTATCCTTCATCGCCTCACGCCAACAAAGATTCTTACTGGCTTCCAAAAAGCTTGTTGGCTCATGCTTAGCAAACAGAGAAAGGGTATAATGACAGTAAAGAGAAGACAAACATAAGTAATCAAGGACAGAAGAAAGGGGATATGCACACCTTGAAGGTGATGGATTGGACAAGTTAAACGAAAGGTTACAGTAGTAATCAACTAGATGCGGTGGTAGTCAGGTTGGATGAGCGGAGCGGTGTCGATGGAGGCTATCTAGATGGCAGAGGGGAATACTGGATGGGACGGAAGGTTAGGGCTTGAGGACAATGGAAAAGTCATTGGGCTTGAGGTTGAATCGTGAGAAGGGGAAGACCATTCGGGTGGACATGGGCTTGAGAGTAGGTTGGAAAGTGCTGATTTTATGGGGGTAGAAAAGGTTGGATTAGGAATGGGCTTTGCGGCATATGGGTTGGGCTTAGAAAGGAGAGAAAGTGGACCTATGGGATGAGACAATGGTATTTCATGTGTTTTGTTATGGGGGGAAAAGAGGAAAATGCATTTCATGAAACAAGACATTCCTGGAAATAAAAATTTCTCTTGTATCTAAGTCTAAGAGAATGTATCCTTTCATTCCCATTTGGAATCCTAAGAAAACACCATGTCTAGATTGTGGGTCAAATTTATTTTGATGAGTTAAAAGAGATGATGAAAGCATAACAATCCAAAAACTTTGAGTGTTTCAAAATGTGGAGGTTTATTGTGCAAAAGTTCAAAAGGTGTCTCGTGTCCATTAATAGGAGAAGGTACCCTATTCATTAGAAAAACTGCATGACTAACAGCATAACACCAAAAATTTCATGGGAGATTAGATTGAAACATTAGTGCTCTTGCTACATTAAGAGTATGTTGGTGTTTTCTTTCAACCCTTCCATTTTGTTGAGGAGTTTCAATACAATTTCTTTGATGTAAAATACCTTTGGAAGCAAAGAAATCATTTAAGAAAATTTAGGACTGTTGTCGGATCAAATTCACTTGACATTTGTGTCGAATTGATTTTCAGCAAGCTTAATGAAGTTTTAAATGTTTATTTGAACTTCAGCCTTTGATTTTAACAAAATAATCCATGTATAGCAACTAAAATCATCAAGAATAGTTTAGAAATACTTGTGGCCATGTACAAAAACCTTGGAGAAAGGTCCCCAAATGTCTAAATGAATTAGTTCAAATATATTTGGATACTCTGCTCATGCTTGGAGAATATGATAATTTCTTTTGTTTAGCCAAATGGCAAATGTCATAAGTTGCATTAATGTGCTTAGGAATGAAAGGAAAACTTTGACTTAAGGAATTTAAACATTTTCCAGACTAATGTCCTAATCTAAAATGCCAAATATTTGAAGCGGTAGCAGGGATACACACAGACGAATTGACATGGGCAGTGGTATGAGGTGAAAGGTGGTTGTCTTTACTGATCACTAAATGATATAATCCATTCATTAACTTAGCCAAACCAATCATATTCAACATAGTCATGTCCTGTATTTTGCAAAAATTAATAGCAAAAGTGAGATGACAGCGAAGAGTGGAAATTAATTTAGAAATATAAATAAGGTTGAAATTAAATTCAAGAACAAAAAGAACATTGTGAAGCATAAAATTTGGGGAAAACTTGACAATTCCAGAATAATGGGCCATGACAATGGAACCATTAGGAAGATTTACACTAATTGGTTTGATTTTATAAAAGACTTGAAACCATTTTAAGGATGAGGTGACATGGTCAGTGGCCCCTGAATTTATAATCCGAGAGTCGTTGGGTGAGGAGGAAGATAATATGTGTGGTATGTTGTGAGATTCACATAGACTACATAAAATGATATAGTTACCAAGATTTGGGTCTTAATTAGTGGTACTTGGCTCAACTTGGGAGACTTGTGAGACATGGACTTCGGTGGGCTTAGTCTTTTCTGAGCATGATCCAATAGCTGGTTGAATGAGGGTCAACAGGTTGTGGTACTGGTTTGGAGTGAGCCGCAACCTGGGTCCAAGAACTTCCCATTTTTGTTCATTTTCTGCAAAGTTCTCTTCAGCAAACGGAGGCTATTCCAGAGACGCGATTGTGCAAGCATGGTCGCCTCGAATACCGTGGATGTCCTAGTGGGTACCCATGTTTGCCATAGAAAACTTCAATAGTATGCCCAGTTCGCCCATAATAAGTGCAGATTTTATTAGGAGCTCCTGTACTACCTGATCCTTGAGGACCACCTCTTCCTCGCCCGAAAGGTGGTCACCGAGTGTTTGTGGAGTTTTCCAGCACCTTGGGTTCGTCAAGAATAAGAAGGGGTGAGGGCTACTATTGTTCATGTTAGATCACCATGGAGAACACTCTGTTGATAGATGGGAGAGGGTCCATGAGCAAGACTTGAGAGTGCACAATAGCAGAACGCTCATTAAGCCTTTTGAGAAAGCGAATAATAAAATCCTACTGATGATACATTTTGGCTGAACATGTACAAGGGACCATTGGGCAGTAGTTGTCGAGCTCTTCCCTTAGCAACTTCAGCCCTGTAAAATAGTCACTGATAAATTGAGTTCCTTGTTTGAATGCATAAACTTCCTCTTGAAGTTCCGCATTCCGCAACAGCTCACTCTGGGAAAATCCTTCTTTTAAATCGGACCATACATCAATTGCGCGATCTAGGTAGATCACGCTTTGGGCAATGGATTGGGGTAGAGAGTTAAGCAACCAAGACATGATCAGAGTATTACAACGTTCCCATGCTGAGAACTAAGGGTCATTGGCATTTGAGCCGATTTGCATTTTTCAGCATTCTTCTTAATATGACACTCCTTTAGTATTTTAGCCGTATTTATCTTAAGTTTTAGACCACTAAAGATTATTATTTTTTATATGTAGGATAGCTAAGAGAATTTCTTACAACTTTCATGTGGAGATCAAGAATTATTCAATTGATTTGATAACTAGAATTAACCTTCAATTATTGTTAGTTTGTTATTGCTGAAATCCGGCTAGAGTTTAGTATTAGGACGATAACTTTGGTTTCAGGGGCCAACTGAAGTTAAATTAGTGTCAAACAAAAGCTAAGATCAGGGCTACAAGTCTTCTTCAAATCACTTAACCAAAAGATCAAGTTTTGGAGGCCTTGTTATCTTTTGAACTTCATGGACTAGGCATAACTTTAACTTTAAAGCACCAAATGGGGCAAATGAGGTGTCCAATTAAAGCTAAGAAAATGAGAATTAATCTAATCAGGGAATTGGTCACTGTAAGGGCCTATAAATAGGCCTTGGGTCATGCAAAGGACACTTTTTCATTTTTTAAGATTTCATCATAGTGTAGAGAGAGTAGTTAATTAACTTGGAGGTCAAGTTTCATTTTCCTTCTTTTTTCCTCCATGATTTTTCTTCTCTCTTTCTCTATATTC
Organism: Pterocarpus macrocarpus; assembly: GCA_031439585.1. NCBI lineage: Eukaryota > Viridiplantae > Streptophyta > Magnoliopsida > Fabales > Fabaceae > Pterocarpus > Pterocarpus macrocarpus. The sequence goes on along the minus strand of CM062517.1, from coordinate 18,326,156 downwards.
TTTGCATCCATGGAGGCATGAGAACCTGTGGCTAGCTCAAGATCTCAAGTTTCAAAGAAAACTTGGTTTGAACTCTTAGGACCTTATTCTTTACAAGAATTCAAATTGTGCAAAAGCATATTCTTCTTCTTTTCTCTCTTCTTGACTTGTGATTTGAAATTTATGATTATGAACTTCGAATTTCAGACTAGATTATATCTGGATTAACATTGATTGATCAACTATTATGATTCTAAACATAGGAATTTAGGAAGTCAGGTTTTAGATCTAAAACCTAGGCTAGTATCATTCTTAAGCATAAACTAAATTAGTTTATTAGATTTTGAGATTTCAGATCTAATTGTTTCTTTTTTAGTTGAATTCTAGGAGATTTTCTAGTTAGAATGCTAAACTAAATGCACAGATCTCAGTTTAGTTTAGGCTAGCCATGTGTTCTTGAGATTTGATGCTTGTATGTGATCTATGATAGAGTTTGACCTTGTTTCCAATGAGTTTTTAAACCAATTATTAGTACTTCTCAATTTTCTCTCTACTAAATTGTTGCTTATATAGCGTTTGATAAAATTCCCCATCACTGTAGGTTAGATGCATTTAAGAACCTTGGGAGGGGATCTGACTTGCACCTTGTGCTACAAGCTTTGCAATTTTGGTTCTACAATTTGAGTGAGCTAGACACTCACATCAAATTTTGGCACCTTTGTCAGGGATATTAGGTGTTATTTGATCTTTAAATACATATATTTACCATTGATAATTTAGTTTGCATTGATTTAGTTTTAGTTAAGAAATTGGCTAAAATATGTTTATAAGAGTGTCTTGTGTGTAGGATTTTTTTTTCCCTTGCTTGGGCTGAAATTTGGTAATCTCAGATTTTGAGGTGGAGAACAAAATACACTATTATTAGTGAGCCTCATACTTTTTGGTCAAATTCCACCATTTAGACTACTCTTTAATTTTTTTTAATATATTTATCGCATTTTTCGGTTCTATCTTTTCTATAGTTTTTAGTCTATGGTAGACCTAAAATTTTTAAAATTTTGTAGGTAGGTTAATTACATTTGTTTTGAGCGATATTTGCAGTTGTTTTTTTAGTGTTTTTGTTTGATGATACTCCTATTGTTGCCACTTGAGTGATAAGATGGCTACAAATTCCCAGCTAGTTGGTAATAGACCTTTTACAAAAACCAAAGGAGTCAATGAGGTTCCATATGGCTTTTACTAAAGTGCAAAGCACCGATTAGATGAGCTGACTTCTTTGGTGAGACAACTACTCATGAGACAATGCATCCAATAGCCTACACTGCAACAATAATTCCATCCTTCACTTATGAGGCAACAACCATTATATAATTCTGCAACCTAGGCCACCTGTAGTCTACTAGTAGTAGCCAAATTAGCAGCAACCCCATCAGAGCCATCCTTGTAGGATTTGATGAAGCAGCTAGAATAAAATAATATTTAGTATCAACAAATGATTGATGATGCCATTCAGAGGACTGATGTGGCTATGCATAACTTAGAGACTCAGCTAGGCCAAATTGCCTTTTCATTGAGCTAGCTGTAGTCTTAAGGGTTTGTTGGTAATTCCGTCAATAATGTTTTAATGCTAATTAGTGCCAAAAGTTACCAACAGATTTACCGATGGGTTTGTGCAATCGTCGATAACTTATGCAAGTATTCAAATTTTAGTACTTTCGACGGAGATTTTGTCAATTTTCCATGGGTAATACTGATGGATTGTTTTCTGTCAATAATATTTGTCGATTTTCCGCGAGTTTCTTATAGTGATATTTGACTTGAGTTGGGTCGACCCACTATAGCGTTAAAATTCTCCCAGTACTATTTTTTTTCATTCACTAGACGATATTCGTGCGCTGCACGGGGAAACAGTTTTTAAAATTATTACCTACATTGTTTGAACTTAACCTCACTAACAAAATTAATTTTATAACAATATTTGAGAGCATCTTATTCAGTAAAATCAATATCTTGATATTATTTAATTTAATTTATCAAAAAAATGTAATTATATGTGTTAATTTAAACTTCACAAAATCAAAATCTTGATGACAATTAAAGTGATTTCAACTATTTTTTTAGATATACACTATATAACATTTTGTAATATTTTAATATAGTTATATTATATATTGGTTCAATATACATTAAATTAAACTTGATAAAGACAATATCAATAATTTGTCTTGATTAATTCCAAAATTCTTAAGGCAAATAATTGTGCACAATTGTTGGATAATCATAATATACATAAATATTATTATTACAATTTAAAATAGTTGCGATAATTATTATCCAATCCATGACCAATGTATTTATGTTAAATTTAACCTAATAAATTCAATATCTAAATTTTAATTTAGTTAATTTCAAAATCTTTATATCTTTATATTTTACATTATTTCAACTAATTCATTGTTTTATTGGAATTCAATTGTTTTTGAAAATTTATATAGTTATTGAAATTCTCAAATAGATTACCTACAATTTAAAAAAAAAAAATTAAACTCATTAACAAAATTTATTTTGTGGCCATATAGTGTATGTTTTGAAGAAAAGGGAAGAGTTGTGTAATAAAGATGAGCTTAATTTATCCTAATGAAGAGTTGTGTAATAAAGAAGAGTTGTGTATAAAAGTACGAATATCTAAATTTATCTTGATGAAGGTAATATTTAAATTTTAATTTAATTAGATTCAAATCTCTATATCTTTGTATATTATATCATTTCAACTAATTCATTATTTTATTGGGTATTCAAAATCTTTATTGTTTTTTAAAAAAATTATGTGGTTAATCACATTGTCAAATAAATTACCTTCATTGTTTTAACTCAACCTTACTAACAAAATTAATTTTATAACTATATTTGGGAGTGTCTTATTCGATAAAATCAATATCTTGATATTATTTAATTTAATTTATAAAAAAATATAGCTATATGTGTTAATTTAAACTTCACAAAATCAAAATCTTGAGGACAATTAAAGTGATTTCAACTATTTTTTTTAGATATACACTATATAACATTTTGTAATATTTTAATATTGTTATATTATATATTGCTTCAATGTATGTTAAATTAAACATGATAAACACAATATCAATAATTTGTCTTAATTAATTTCAAAATTCTTAAGGCAAATAATTGTGCACAATTGTTGGATAATCATAATATACATAAATATTATTGTTATAATTTAAAATAGTTGCGGTAATTATCATCCAATTCAGGACTAATGTATTTATATTATATTTAACCTAATAAAGGTAATATCTAAATTTTAATTTAATTAATTTCAAAATCTTTATATCTTTATATGTTATATTATTTCAAATAATTCATAGTTTTATTGGTATTCAATTGTTTTTGAAAAATTATGTAGTTATTCAAATTGCAAATAGATTACCAACAATTTTTTTTAAAAAATTAAACTCATTAACAAAATTCATATTATAGCCCTATGGTGTATGTTTTAAAGAAAAGGGAAGATTTGTGTAATAAAGATATCTCTTAAGGGAGAGGTATCTAATTTATTCATTTTTTTTCTCATTACCTATTTGTATGTCTCCGTAAATAATGCAGTGCAAAGAATAGGCTTCGAGTCCATAGCAGAATTTTAGAACTTCTATGAACCGCAGGAGATGGGCCTGAGTCTAGCACTTAGAGTTCTAAGTTGAGTGTCTAAAGTGGGCAACCAGTAATAACGAAATGAAGAACAAATAGTAGTTAAGTTTTTTCCAAATTGTATTTTAAATTATATATCTATTGAACACTTGGGATTGTTTATCTTTATTCGGTAATGAAATATTATATTATAACTTTCATACACTACGTCTTCTTATTTGAAGGTTTCCATGGCACCCATAACAACATTTAGGTGTAACCCGATGGCTCGAGCACGGCGTATATGTTTGAAAGGTGTTACACTTCAAGCAACAAACACTCCTTCCTTTCCTCCCTCTTACCCGCGGCTCAAGCACAAGGAGGGGAGGGAATTTCTTCTCTTGTGTGGAAGATCTTGAAGGCTTGAAGCTTGGATCCAGGAGAAGCTTTAGCTTGGAAAAGAGGTAGGGAATCTCTAACTTGTTTTTCCTTGTAGTTCTTGAAGAAAAATGCCTACCATAGTGGTGGTACTATTCTAGGGTTTTTAGTGTTGCCTGTAGTGGCATGATCTGAGTTTAGATTCAGCTTGTGGTAGCCTAATAGATATTTCTAAAATGGTTTTTTTGAATTAAAGCTCAAGGGAAGTCAATTAACTAGTCTAGACATAATCTAGCTCAATAAGAAATCTGGTGCTTAGGCTTGAAATCCTAAGAGTGATGGTAGGATTAAGGTTCCTATATATCTAATTAAGTTAGATGACCATTAAAAATGAGTATAGTTATGATCACAACCACATTAGTAACACTCGTTTTAATTTTGACAACAAGGAGAGCCTAGAAACTAACATTAACAACTAGGAAAAGTAGAAATTGGAGCCTTAAGCAATAGTAATCAACGCAAACTGTTTTTACCCCTTAAAATACATGATATGTTGAAGATAAAAATGTCTTTTAGTGGTTGGTTTAGTGAGAGAATACGTAGGAACAATTTTGGACCTAAACTAGTTCCTTAAACCACTAGAAATGTGATTTTCGGTTCCTTCCTTTCAAAGGTTAGCAAAACTATTTTAGGCATGATTATTTGAGTTATATGGACCTTAGAAATGTTCTTGAGTGGTTGGAATTGGTTTAGAATGAATTGTTAGAGAGTTGGGTATCAACTAGCTGAGTTTCTGGAGTTAAACGATGATTTTCGGCCATGTTATGTGAGGCTATTAAAAACTATGTTTAAGGTGAGTATTTGATGATATTATAATGGTTTTTGATCACTTAGACCATATGTATTGATGTGGGGCAAGTTTGAGAAAGTTTGGAGTTGTTTTAGTGGTGTTTGCACTAAGAAAAAGTGAAGTTACCTATGATTGGGAAAGAAATGGTGTAGAGTGCCTAATTGGTGTAAGTTAAGACTTAGAGTTATAATTTAAATATGCCAAAATATTAAATATTAAATAGATTGGAATGATCTCTTCTTATTAAATTCTAATGTTGAGGTTAAGAAATCACATTTGAAAGTGTTATGCTAATTATAGTGCTTTGTACATTAAATTGAATATGATATGTGCAATGTGGTGGTAAGCCACTTGAATAAGAGGTTTGGTTGGGTTATGGCCACTGTGGCCAAGATTGAAAGCTAAGGTACATGTTCCTATTCCTTGAACCTTGAGATATTGAGATTTTATCTTGATTGAATCCATATTATGATTTCCTGGTGATATGACTTATCCTAAGAAATGATGGAATGTCATTATCATTGAAATGTTGGATTTGAATTGTGGATTGATGTGTATTTTTTGATTTGATGCTATAACTGGAAAATTTCTGCCTATTTATTTAATGTTTCAAATTTTTGAATTCCTCTCAGTACAGCTGTTATACTATTGAATTTTTGTTAGAAATTCTCATGTATTGCATCATAATGCTTAAGTGAATAAGATTCGGAGAATTGTGCCATGATTATGAGATTCTTTTAAAGAATAACGCATGAATACACTTCCCTAATTAAAATATTTGGAAATGATCCTTCGGTAAGAGAAGGAGATCCCATAACCCCTTGTTAGCTAAAGTCTGATTTAGATAGTACTATATAACGAAGGTCACGGAATGAGCTCATATTCTAGAACAATCTATCCAAGGGCAAGTAAAGAACATAAAGGCACGTGCTAAAAAGAAAGTTATGAAAGTCAAGGAAGAAAAGTCCATAAGTCATGCATTCATGAGATAGCATGGCATTCATTTAGCATTATGTGATGTTTAATTGCATATTATTATGTCAATGCAAGTGAATGTCATGGAATCTTAAACCAAGTGTTTGAAAAAAAAATGATCCACTTCGGAGAATATATTTTTAAACTATTAAAAGAAACCATTATTTCTTATTCAAGGATGATCATTGTTTTTATAATAAACCGAAGTGGCTAGGACGATGATGATGATGATGACATGAGTTTTCTTTAGCTTAGAATTTCCTACTAAGAATTTCATAATTCTCACCTCTATGTGTATTCTTGTGTCATCACCAAATGACTCATATGATTTTGACGGTGCCCTTCTTGGAGAACCAAAGTTGGTTCATCCACCGAGAATCAGTGGCAATTATATATCGAAGCTCGAGAACAGCAACTTGTAGAATTTCTTGGATGACCGACATGCTAGTTGAAGCTCGTAGTAGGGCACTTTCAAATATTTCCTTTGTATTTGATTAGTGGGTATGACTACATGAGTTGTATATGAGTTTTATGTTAATTGGTTTAATGGATTAATAGAGTGAATATGGTTATTATGTACATATCGACTTTACGGTTAGTATAGTTTAATGAAGTAACAAAGTGCTCGAATAAAGGATAAAAGGAAAAATATTTAATGGGTAAGTATTTGTATACAAAGTTTCAGAGCAAAGATAAGTTTCCTCATATATTAACTAGAATAACAAGAGAAGAATAATAATTGGTTAAGAACAGGAAGTTCGTAACCCTTACTAGTTAGAAATTAAAAAAAAAAAAGAAAAAAGAAAAATTTAGCTAATTAATAATTAATCGGTACGGTGTTACATGATAAATCTCACCTCTAGCATCCTTCCAATTTCATCGTTCTCACTGCATTTAGATTTAGATAAACATTCCAAAGACTGACACAAGGGGGAGAACAAAATGACCAAATTGGAAGGGACGATTTTATTTGCATTTCGTTCCAATTAAGAATAAACAAATAAAAACCAAACTTACAGTTGCTCCAATGCATTGTTTTTCTTAAAGTAACCAATAATGAGTGTCATATAGCCACTAAGGAATAAACAAATGAAAAACCAAACCTACAGAGTGGCACTCACAGGGAAGCAAAAGGCGGTGGGTTGTATAAGTGAGGAATCTCAAGATTGAGGAAGGTGGGAGTGTTAAGGAAAGGGGGTAATCAGAGGAAAAATGATGGGGTATTAGAAGATAGAGAGCAAAATAGTAATTTTAATATTTTTATTATAATGTTACAAAGATCATGATGGTCCCCAATTTAGCAAGGACCACCATAGAATCCTCCATACATTTGACTATTTTAATTTTTATAAGTAATTAATATAAAGTACCCTTGAAATTTCATAATATTGCATTCTATACCAAATTGTGATAAAAATTGCTCTCCACCCCATCCATTAGCTCCAACTAACAGCTAAGTGAGAGTATTCCTAAAAGGATATTCTCATTAACTAATGTTGCAAGTTTTGAAAGAAAAAGAAAAAAATACTCGTTAAGAAAAATAGCCATCGAAAAGAGGGGATGCTTTGTTGTGAAGCACAAGATTACACACATTACCTTGTTTTCTAACAAGATTAGCATGCATACAAAATATTATGTCTCTAAGAGATCCGTCTTGCTAATGGTGGCAAAGCACTTGAAGCTTGTTGCTATTCTACATCATAAATGTTTGCTTCATTAATCTTTATTATCTTTTTATCGAGCATCTTAGTTGTACGAGCCTATTCTTCACAAGTTAATGCAGCTCTTATCGTATTTCTCTAAAATTTCCTTCTATATGCCAAGTCACCCCTTACTTTGTGTTAATTACCCAAAATATTAAGTTATTCATTTAACATAAGAGCGAGTGTTTAGAAATGAATCGAGGTAACGATAAGTATGTTGAGTAAAGCCCAAGACTGTTATGATGTAGAATTAGTGAGGAACAGGCTTCAAGAGCTTTGCCACTACCAGCAAGAGGAATCTCTTAAAGATATAATATTTTGTATACGTGTAGATCTTGCTAGAAATCTAAGTAATGTGTAATTCTGCTGCTACCACATTGACCACGCTTGAATCCACACTCTTTTTTCTTTGTTTTCGATAGCCTAGTTCGCTAGAAATCCCCACCCCAATTTTTTTTTCTGTTTCTAGCGGCTTGGTCTACTGGAAATCTCTACTTCTTTTTTTTTCTGAATGCCCATGTCAGTTGAAAATCATAATTTTTTTGTTATAATTTTTCAGTGGATATTTCGTCAAAAAATTTGCTACAATCTTCTAAACTTCATGCTCTAGATGTCTAATTTTGGACGTGAGGGGGATATTAGGTCTCACATCAACTAATCATATGACAAAAGTACCCTTTATAACAACTTATGCAATCCTTTCCAGTAAACTAGTTTTTGGGATTGTGTTAAACCCAAGTCTAATTTAAATCTAATGCTTTTATTTTTGCAGTTGAACAATAACTAGTTTTATAAACAACTTCAAATGAGCCAAACATGTGAGAATATCTTGCGGTTGAAAAAACTATATATAAAGCTTCAATTTAGAAATCTGGTAGATAATACATGAAAATCAATAGAGATATCCTAAATGAAGTAAATTGGGTTATTTGCTAATTTTTCTAGAAGATTTCATTTCCAACTGAGTGCCAACAAGCTTATTGAATTGCTGTGATGTGAGTCACTGCTCATTAGCCCTTTGATTGGATGATGAGAGAAAATAAGAAGAAAGAAAATAAACAGAAGAGAAAATGAAAAGAAAAATATGTTTTTCTCTTTTTGTGATTGGTTGAGAAGAAAAATGAGAAGAAAGAAAATATGATAGTATGAAAAAGACTTATTTAATGATAATCAACTATAATAAAAAAATATAAATCATAGAGGGTAAGAATGTAATTTCTCACTTTAACCCTTATGAGCTCAATTTTCTCTCCACTTGAGAGAAGAAAACATTTTGTCAAGGGACCCACGATTCTGTTTTCTCTCTGCAAGCATTCTCGCATGTTCCAAGCCAGAGAAAACACTTTTTTATGCTTGTTTTCTTTGCCTCCAACTTATTTCGCTTTGTTTTCACCTGTTCCAAGCAAAGCGTAGATGTCGCCGATTGGAGGATGAGTGCGCTGTGATCACTCAATGGAAGGCGAGGTTGAGGTAGTGTGGCATGGGTCACATGGCTACATGTGGTGCTATTGTAGTGTTGCTGAGATTGAGAAAAGTGGAGGTGACAATTCTGGGTAGTGAGAAGAAGAGAATATGATAATGAATTGAAGTATTAGACTAGGGTTGTTTGTAAAGATTATTTTCATGACTGAAGTGATAAATGGGTTAGGGTTGACCCTTTTTTTTGTCTCTAGAGATATGTTTGTGAGTTGGGGACTAGGCTAATGTTTTTGCTTTTAAAGGGTATTCTACTATTTAGAATGTTTTCCTAAAAAGTAAGGAAAAAAAAAGGATAAATGAGCCCATTTACCTATAAGACCAATTCGTTTAACTCACGGATCAAAGGAGTCAAATTGAAAATGAATTAATTTAAATAGGTCAAGATTTTTTAAGTCCAATCTATCAAACTTTCACGAATAAACGGGCTAACTTGGCAGATTTGATCCGTTTCAATGGCCCTAAATGCATTAGCAAATGGTATTGGAAGGTTGAAGATTAATTATAAGCTATGCTATTGATATAAAGTTTTATACAAAATGTCAAAAGTCAATGAAGAAAGCAGCTTTCTTCATGCACATGTACATGGAAGGTAACCAATCTGCGGATTGACTAGCTAAGTATGGAGCAAAGCAAGATGAAGAATTCGTGGCTCTCATACTTCTCTTCCGTCAGCGGTGATGGTCTCGTTGTCAGCTAATGCTAATGGCGTTGTGTTTGAACGCTAGATAGCTATTGCAGTTCTGTTTCTTTTTATCTGTTTTCGTTTTTGTTTAGTCTTCCGCAAACACAAAAAAAAAATGTAACATTAAGGGTGAGTTTAGTAGAGGAGTAAAAAGGAGGGGAATTTTTTCATAGTAAATTTTTATAGTAAAAAAACGTAACCCTAATAATTATATTTATAGTAAATCTAAAAATAAATCATAAAAATTATTATATTAATATCATTTTATTTTTATATATTATTAAAAAGTATAAGTAAAAAATATTAAAATATCTAAAAGAAAGAGGATATAATATATTTGTTAATTTTTTTATATTTTATTAAAATAAGAAAAAATTTATTAAAAATATTGAAGTAAATAATAACTAAAAACTAATATTAATATAAATTACAATTTCAAATAATAAAAATAAAAATTTATTAGAAATATATCTAAAAATAATAAATTTTTAAATCAAAATATTTATTATTATATTATAAATTTTATTTTTTATTAAATATTTACATATAATTAAAATTATTTTTGATAGTAAAAAAATAGTATTATGTCATATTACATAATATCTTATACAATATTATACTAAATATTATATAATATTAAATTTTACCAGCTGTTATCGTACGAGGTATAGCTTAGCAAGCATGCCTATACACCTTTTTGCTTTTCACGCCCGTTCTGAAGCGGACAACTTGTGTTTCGTCGTTAGAGTACTCGTGAACATCGACAGACTCTGTTCACACATACAAAAGTAGGGAGGCACCATTAATGAACAGCATTTTAACTGTCCGAACTTAATTGCTATATGCAAGGAAGAAGTCTGAGGTACCTCAAACAAGAAATCATGTATGCACTGTAAATTATGAATAATTAATTAACTATTGGAAGTACATAAAATAAAACATGAACAGATAGAAAAGATTTTGTTAACATATCATAGAATTAAAAATAGCACTTGTTATTCATTATACTTGAAAAAAGAAAAAAATATTATTTTCTTTTATATTTCTCAAAACATTAAATACTTACTTTTTATTTAATAATTTACATTTTTGTTTCTTAATATATATAATGAGGACACACAATAATAGAATTAAAAAAAAATGAATATCTGTATCTATCTATAAACAGGAACAGATATACCAAAGCTCCTTCAACATCCCATTCACACTAGCATTGTCTTGAGTTTTGCAACATGAAGGAGGTTGTAATCTTGGTCATAGTACTGTGCCCCTTGTCATTACTATCTTCAGCTGAAGCTAAACCAGTTAATGGTTTCAGCATTGATCTTATTCATCGTGATTCACCATTGTCACCCTTTTATAACTCTTCAATGACTCAAACTGAGGTTATCATAAATGCTGCCTTGCGTTCCATTTCTCGAATCGGCCTCCTCCACTTCACTGAAGAGGGGAACAAAGCTGAAACTATATTGATACCAAATAGAGGAGATTACCTCATGAAAATCTTCATTGGTACCCCACCTGTAGAGTCACTTGCTGTTGCCGACACAGGAAGTGACCTTATTTGGGTACAATGCAAGCCTTGTGAGCAGTGTTATCCACAAAATGCCCCAATCTTTGATCCAAAAAATTCTTCTACTTTTGAGGCCTTATCTTGTGACTCTGAGTCTTGCAGATCCCTGAACAGATATAATTGTGGAAGTTCAAGAGAGTGCAGGTACTATTACTCATACGGGGACAAATCTTTCACAGTAGGAGAATTGGCTAGTGACACCATTAGCTTTGGTTCCAATGGTGGCCAATCAATAGATTCTCCTAAAACTATATTCGGGTGTGGCCATGACAATGAGGGGACGTTTAGAAGCACAGGCACAGGAATAGTTGGTCTTGGGGGTGGACCTTTGTCTTTGGTTTCACAGCTAGGCGATGAAATTGGTCACAAATTCTCATATTGTTTGCTACCCTTCTCAGCAAACTCTACCAGCAAACTCAAGTTTGGGAGTGAATCAACAGTTTCTGGAAATGGAGTTGTTTCTACCCCTTTGGTGACCAAATCTCCATCCACTTATTACCACCTTACTCTTGAAGGTGTCTCCATTGGTGAGAAGAAATTGCAGACAGAACAAAGTGTAGGCAACATTGTAATTGATTCCGGGACAACATTGACTATGCTTGAGTCAAATTTCTATGACAGTTTTGAAGCTGCGGTTAAAGAAGCCATTGGTGATGATCATGAACCAGTAGAGGATCCACCTGAACCATTAAGGTTGTGTTATAGGGATGGATCAGTTGAGAACCTCCCTGATGTGACATTCCATTTTTCTGGTGCTGACATTCATTTGCAGAAAATGAACACATTTCTTATGGTGGACAACCTTATGTGCTTGTCGATGGCCCCTAGCGAGAGGCTCTCCATCTTTGGCAACTTAGCACAAGTAAACTTTAACGTACAGTATGACCTTCAAAGGAAAATGGTTTCTTTCTCCCCTGCAGATTGTTCAATGGAGTAGAATGAAGCTTCTGTAACTTAAGGTTATGTTTGATGGTGGTAATTTTCATGTGATTAGTTATGATTAATTCTGACACGATTAGTCATGGTGTGAACTCTAGTTGGCCCACTTGTGTGTAAAGCCAAAATAATACGTAGTCTCACGGGACCAAATAAGCGATATGTCATGCTATTGTTTAATTATGAAGATTGTGTGGTTCTAGATCCGTGGAATGGGTATAGTTTTGTTGGCTTCAATGCTGACAAAAATTCAAGACCTAGAAAGTGGAAACAAAAATAGTCATCATCTCTGCATAATGAATAATATAAGAACAAACTTGTTCTTCGATGTTTTTTTGTGGTTTTCCTACTTCTGCCAATCATTCATATGGCATTTTCTTTTTGGAACACAATCGTTAGGTCGACAATTAATTAAGAATATATATATATATAAAAGTGTGTGTGTCGATTTTTCTTTTTTTTTTTTCTTTTTCTTTTTTAAAAAGTGTTTTTCTAATTAAAAGATATGCATAAAAAATTGAGATAAATAGGTAATTTTTTTTAGAAAATTAAAATCCAATGAAAAGGTTATTTTATTACTTATTTCATAAAATGAAAAAAAAAAGTGACTTTAAAAAAAGGTTACATTTTAGATTGATTTTTTTCCCTAAACTGAAAGAGACGCCTCATATCTTACTTTATGAAAGTTATTTTATGAATAGAGGATGAGATATTCTAGATATGTGGATTCTAATGAAAGAAAGTTTAGCAAGTTGATGTTCTCATCCCAAAGCTACCATGGGGCATGGACCCTTTTCATGGCATTGCTTGTCTTCTCGTGTGTAAGGAAATAAAATGCTTGGCTTCAAGCTTTAGAATGGAAATTACCCGTGCAGAACTACAAGCATTATGGATCTATCTCGACGCACCCTGGAGCTGTAACTGGCACTGTGAGGTAGCTGACCTTTAGCAAGCCTTTGTTAATTAGCTTTATAGAAAAACTGATAGAATTTCCTTATTATCCTAGCTTCTCCAAATTACCCAACCAACAAACGCAAAATTTGAGGCTTTTAGAGCATCTCGAATAATTAACATATGCATGAACGAGAATACAACTCCAGGGTTACAAATATTAAAAGCAAACATCCTAACAAAATGACTACATCTCAGGATCCTGCCTGTAGATCATGGAGCAACTTCAAAATGTTGGAGAACCTGAGTCAGGTGCTGCACAAAAGTCTGAAACAGGAAGGGAAATAGGGTGAGTACAACTGACTCAATGAGAGGGAGTGAGTCTATAACATATGAGAACAGCTCTGGGAGTAAAACAAAATCATACTCAAATACATGCATGGAATCAACAACATAAATTTTACATATGTAAATAATTATTATTATAAATTATACATATAAAAGTATTAATATAACTTCATAACATTGATAAGATATTTCTCAAACACAAATATTAAAGTAGGAGGTTTCACATTCCAAGAAATTTCCAAATAAGAGTTAGCCCCTTCAGATTTGACTAAGTCGGCGATGTATGCAGGTCTCTCACATACACACACACACACTGAGCTAGCAACACCCCCTACTAGCTGGATTCTAACCAAGGTGCACCAAGGCTAACATCAGCGATCGCTAGCTATCGATTAACTGAGAATCCTCCTGTAAGGTATATAGAAATAAAAGAAATAGATATTAATAAAGCTAAAGTAACAAATATCAAATCAAATTTCCAAAGAACAAAAGTAATATTGAAATTTGAAAATCCAAATATAATTTACTCAACAAATCAGTTTAGTAATCCAAACAAAAGGTCAAAACTTATCCTTTTGTTTATAAAATCATAATATACTTTCAAGCATTTTCAAAATAATAGCAAATATCCATAATTAGCAATCATACCAGCATATATAGATTAATTTAAATAGAACCAAACAAATATTGAGAAGGAACTAAAGTATAAGAAGCCATTTAAATTCGAGCCAAATGCTACTTGCAAAACAATTGCATATGCCATAGAAACATTGTCTACTCACAGAATAAGAGAGGACGTCAAATCTACATCTTAGGAGTTGCCGAACTCAAAGGTTGATCCCCTGGAGCATCTGTAATCAACATCAGATCAATTATTTTCAATTTAAACATAACACTATGGTTTAGCATCTAACCCTAACCTCCTTCTACAACCTTACCGATTAAAATTTAAGTCCCCTATTATTTATTATACATTCTTTAGTTCTTTTGAAGACTAATAATTTTATAGTTTTATTCCTATATCTATAAGAATAAGGATTAAGAAAAACATGTTTCATGGCACTCAATCTTCTAATCTCTTATATACATATATACTAATAACATCTTTCATAAGTTTATAATTCATCAATTATAGGATTTCACCACAAGGAAGGTTACAATAACAATTAAAACTATCTAAAATAAATCCGTAGGCATGACCCAATTAAACTGACTAGTTCACAATTCCTTTTAATCCCCCCTTTTGGGGTTGTTAGACTCTTCCCAACCATAAACAACAATAAGGCAAAATAATCAAATTTTCAAGGGAGTGGGACACCAAGCTTGAGGAAGAAGAGCTCACCAAGGGCTGAAGCTTGAGTGGGGAAGGCAAAATTGAGGTCAGCCACCCACTGCGTGGCAGAAAGAAGGAGAACCTGCGACAAAGAGAGAGACACCCATAGCGGAGAAAGAAAGCTTCGCAAGAGATAGAGGGATGGAGAAAGAGACCGCAAGGTGGTGGTGGTCCGGCAAAGAGGGCTGCGAAGTGGTGATGCTATGGTAGAGGGAGAGAGTCGTAAGGTGTGGTGGTGAGTGAGGGAGAGAGAGAGAGAGAGAGCAAGAAAGAGAGAGATAGGGTGAGAAAAAGAGAGTTGAGATAGAGATAGGAGTTGGTGAGAATGCTTACCGTGAAGAAGAATGGAGAAGCAAAAAAGGGGGCTTAGGGTAGACCATCTCACTTAAAGTGTTGGTGGTCTTCTCCCCATCTCTTTCATTTTCATTTTTTTTTCTACATACATTTCATATTTAAATTTTATCCCCCTTTAAATTAATTAAATTCCTCTATTAGTATAAAACTAAATGTGAATTTATAAAATTTTTTGTTACCTATGTTTCATTTCAAACAGGGTATTACATGGTCAAAATTAAAAATTATTTAATAGTCACATGATCACTATAAAAAGTCACATGACTTTATATTTTAATCTTAATCATTCATGTAAGATCTAATGATCATGGTTGACTCTTCTTACTCTCACAATTTCTCCTTTACGCCAAAGGAAGAGAAGGTGCTTTAGCCCTCCACATGGAGGGTGGTTACGTTACACTACCATGTTTCCAATATCATTCAATAGCATTCTCAAAGCCATTATTCCACAAACAGGATTCCTTTGCTTACTATTTCACCCAATGAGCTATATAAGGGGGCAGTCAACTTGATGTGGAAGAGGCATGAGTGCAGTTTCATGTATGCTTAATAATCCATAAAAAAAGAAAAAAAATTAAAACATCATTTGAAAAGTTTTTCCTTTAGCTATTAGATTAGGCATAAAATAGTCCATGTGGACCACCAAGCCTTGCAATCACTCCTCTCACTTGATCTTCTCCATATGTGTGTGTGTATGTTTGTCAAGGGAGAAGAGTGGAAACTTTTTCATCACAAAAGTTAGAAATATGGGACCTTACAAAATCTTGGCCCTTGTTGACATTGCAACAAAAGAAGATTTGGAGGGAGCACTATCCTCCAATAAGGAAACCCAAATAAATTATTTTGAGAAATTTATAAAATGGACAGAGGAGAGTTTTGTCAAACAGGGAGGGTTTGGGTTAAGTGTTTAGAATCTCACCATAAGCTTGGATGTGTGAAAATAGATGGCTTCTTAGGTGGGGACAATGAACTTATGACCACATGGTCACTGAATAACAAAATGATTGTTTTGCCTTATTCTCTTTTTCCTTCCTTCTTCTTCCATTGCAACCGCCTTTTCCTCTCCTCTACACACCCCCAATTGAGACAAGTCAGGGCAGAGGCTCAGCCATGGTGGTTTGCACTGTGTTGTTGTTGGGCGGCGAGATAAAGCTCGGTTGTTGGTTGATGGTGGCTACTAGTGGCGAGAGCTATACTGTAGTGCTGATTGAAGCAGATAATTGCATATCTAAAGGCCGCAAGGCGAGTGGCATTAAGGTGTAAGGGGGCTGGGCTAATGGTAGTCGTGTGAAAGAGCTCAGGTTCGGGTTTTGTGGTGGTGGGTCACAACTAATTAAGTTCGAATGTTGGTGGGAAAGCAAGATGTTGACAAGATGCAGGTTTATCAACAACAAGCCTATGGTGGCATAAATGGTAGAAACAGTAGAGGAGAACAATGGTGGGGGCGGCAATCATGTAAAAGGTTCTGTTTTACTTGAGGTTAGGGGAAGGGAGTGATAATTATGGTGGGGCTAGCAGAGGTGGCAATGACTGGTTGGGGTGATTGGAGGTGGAAGTTGAAGAGAAAAAGGAAGTAAAGGTAGTGATGTGTTGTGAGATAAAGGGGTAAGAGAGAGGGTAAAATGGGTAAATTATTTATAAAATATTTTTTATAAATATGAATTTCAATTTCAATTTCAATTAATGATAACCATTAGATACAATATTCAATGGTTGAGATTCAAACACCATATGGTCACAAACTTATCTTTCCACCTAAGAAGCTGACTATGAAAACATAAGAAGAATAGGTGAAGAGTGAGGTCGATGTTATGTTTGGACTAGAAAACAAATAGGCAAAATCTTTGGGCTCTACTAAAATCTTAATTGAGACTTATTATTTTCCTTTTATTAATGGCTAGGTATACTTATCTAGTAGGGGTTAAGGTTTTGATGTACATGTGAAACAAATTGGAAAAGCATTATCGAATGCTTACCATTTCTTCAATAAAATTCCATATCAATCTCAAAATAAAAGCTCCACGTGGGGAGTAAGAAAAGAAACCGATGATCGGACAAGTGGAAGGGATCATTCAGTTGAATCATTTGTGGGAGAGATACAAGAAATACAACAATTAATTTTTGGTAGCTACATTAATGATAGTGGAAGTGGAGAAGAAGATAATAGTTATCTTTGGATAGATTCCCAAGGAAATGATGAGGAACAAAACAATGGGCAAAATAGTAAGGAAATTGGAAATGGTGAGTAGAATGGTATCATTGTTATAAGATAAGAGAAAAATTGATATATCACTATAAAAGTAATTAGGCTAAACTAAGCCCAAAATTGGGGGAAGTTCTCCCCAAATGACATGGTCGAATCACGTGTTAACAAAGGAGAATTTGGGCTCAAGGGTAAGAACAAAGAGGACACCTCTTCTTGCCCCTCAATCCCATCGGGATTTGGGTCAATTTTGAAGAGGAATGAAAATGCGAAGGGTCATATTATTCTAGAGGAGGAATCAGAGGGCTTCTTATTGATCCAAAATAAAGGAAACTATGGGGAGCTTATTGAATCAAAGGGTGAAGAAGCAAGAGGAGCAAAGGAGCTTGGCAAGAAATTAGGGCTTTGTGTAGAAGATGAGGATGAGGTGATTGTGGCGATTGGAAAAGGTCGAGAACAAAGCAATAGAAAGCTAAATTTGCATGGAAAAAAGAAAGGAATGTTCGTAAGAAAAAACAAATCTTAGCCAATCATCAAATGAGTAACAACAAAAGCAAGAAATATTTTCCCTTCAACTATGCAATTAAATACGTACTACCAAAATACTCTATGTAAAAAATATCAATCACACAAACAATCTAGCAAATGGCAGAAAATAAAGATCATAGGCACTATAATTTAACATGAGAAAACCCTCCAATTAGAAAGACAAAAAATCCACATAACAAAGTCTAGCAAAACACTTCAACTAATAATAATTGATATACAATTAGTCTTCCTAATAGCACTAGGAAATCATAACAATCAACAATACATCACCCAATGTGTGAAAATCAACATCAAATCTCTACAATATGTAGGTATCAGAGCTCAACCAAAAAAGAAAATTAAATAAATAGCAAACTACACCAAAAATGAGACAATTATAAATGCATATGGAATTTAAAAGGTCCATCCAAAAAGGGCTCAAGCCTGAAATTCCAACATAGAACATATATTTTTTATAAAAATTATTTTGAAAGTGTGTAATTACCATTAGAATGATATTTGGTTTAGATTATTTTGTTTAGCATAACTATCATTGCTTGATTTTGTAAATGGTATATTGGAATTTGAACATAGGTCGTGTGCTTTTGTAAGAGATCTTTGAATCATTTTTGCTGTGTATTTGAGTGTTTAAATATACTAGGATATACCAAAAAAATTTTTTATATATTAACAAGAATGAGATTTGAACCTAAAATTTCATACAAAATATTAAAACTAATCACCACTACACTGCTCCTAATAGCTTGGATAGACTGAGATTAATTGTTAATAAACAAGAGTTAGTTATTTTGTTTATTTTGTTAGTGATTGGGGTGACTAGTAAGGTTAGTTACACACCACTGTATATATATCATGTATATAAATCTGTCATTAAGTTAGTGTAATTTATTCACACATTTTCAATTCATTGTGAGTTCATTATGGTATCAAAAAGTAGTGAAATTTTCTTTGCTTCATCTTTGGTTCTTCGTTTTTCTGGCACAAGCCTCTCCTATTTCTTTGCTCATGGTAGCCATGGAAGATCTTGCTTATGCTATTACATTCGTTAATCTGATAGTCCTGGTCTAATTCTTTTTCCTCAACCACTCTATGGTGAGAATTACGCATCCTGGAGCTGGGCAATGTTGCATGTTGTTCTATTAGTGAAGCAAGTATGGTGTCATCAATGGATTTCTTCCTACTCCCGATCTTGAAGACGATCTCGTTCAATATCAAACTTGGCTTTGCGACAACAACATCGTCATCTCTTGGCTTTCGATTTTGATCTTGAAGGATATCCTTCCAAGTTCCAACTATTGTTTACTACCACCTCGCGGCTGAAATCTTGTCAAATCTCAAAGATCAAATTCAGCACTAGCTAGAATGGTCCATGATTGTTTGAGATCAAACATTAATTGAAGTCTCTTACTCACGGTAATTCCTCCATTGCATAGTACTTTACAAAGATTAAAGTTCTTTGGGTGAAGTTGTACGAGCATCGTCCTAATAGTTCATGTTCTTGTGGAGGTTTGAAGCCATTTCTTGATCACCTTCAAGATGAGCATGTTTCTTCAATTTCTCATGGGTCGTCTTAATGAGGAATTTTCTCAAGTTCGCGGTCAAATTATTAGAGTCCCACATCATGGCGATATAGCATGATAGATTTTTTATAAGCACTCGGGCAACCCTCCCCTCATGAGCTAGCTTTTGGGGTTAAGTTAGGCCCACTCAATTCTAAGATGGTATCAGAGCCTATCCTGTGATTGTTATTGGGCCACCCGCAGATGTCCAGTCCTGCAAACTTCACGCTCCAGATGTCCAGTCCTGGGCGTGAGGGGGGTGTGTTAGAGTCCCACATCGCTTAAGGATATGGCATAGATAGCCTTTATAAACACTCGGGCAACCCTCCCCCCATGAGCTAGCTTTTGGGGTTGAGTTAGGCCCACTCAATTCTAAGATGGTATCAGAGCCAATCCTGTGATTGTTATTGGGTCACCCGCAGATGTCCAGTCCTGCAAACTTCACGCTCCAGATGTCCAGTCCTGGGCGTGAGGGGGGTGTATTAGAGTCCCACATTGCTTAAGGATATGGCATAGATAGCCTTTATAAGCACTCGGGCAACCCTCCCCTCATGAGCTAGCTTTTGGGGTTGAGTTAGGCCCACTCAATTCTAAGACAAATCTTGATGATGAAACCTTTGCCGCCGATCAACAAGGTATACTCCTTAGTCCTTAGTAATTTAAGAAGAGGGGTGACTAGCAATTGGTGGTGTTATTCAATCCTTAGAATCTCAGTTAGCATTTTCTGCGGAGGCTACTGAAGTACTGATGCATAATCCATGAATCAAAAGAAGTCTAGACCTTAAGCCAAGTCCAAGTCTTCTACAGGAAATATCCATCAAGTTTCTGCTGGACATAATTCTAGTGATGTAGCAACTATCGTAATTCCTGATGATCAGTACAATCAATTGCTGGCTATGTTAACTACTCCTGTGTCACAAAGTTCAATTTGAATTCTAAACAACATGATAATGCAACCAATCTTGAATCCCTCCACTAATTATCTCTACGTGTTGTGTTATATGGATTTAATGTTAATTAATCCTTGCTTTTTAGCTTATAATGCCGTTAGTATCGTAACTATCGGCCGACAATGTAGCGCCTGCCATCTGTGTATCCTGTCGTTCTTCTTTTTATTTTATTTTATTTTATTTTTTTCGCGGTGTGCGTCCCTTCGTTCTCAGCCATCTATTGTATAGGTGTGCAGCAACTTGCGCCACACGAATGCAGTGGTAGATTTGTAGAAAATGTTAACCCGTTACTGAAACGAACCCAATTGTAGTTGGCCCAACAGATAGCCCAGTAGGAAATGCAATGGATCCAAAGACAGATGCAACACCAACGGCAATGAGAACCACATCATACAACATGAATGCTTCAAAGCAAGAGTTGGATGCGAGACTTTCACATGGGTTGATGCACTGCAGCTCTAGTGATGACTGGGCAAGCGGTTGTAACAAAAACATAGATCAGACCACCAAAAAAGTAGAGATAGAGATAGAGTTTGTTAGTTAGCAGCAAAATATATAGAGAGCATAGCTGACTGTGGAAGGTAGACGAGAGAAAATAAGAGTGGCTGTGGAGTCTACTTCCTCAGACTCGAAGGAGAGAATATTGCCATGCTATCATTCCTTTTTCTGTTATTTCCATTTCTCTAGTCTTTTTCATGCGGATATTTATATCTTCAGTCACCATTTTCATCATCATTTCAATACAGAATGTACGAAAATGCAGCACTCAGTGCACTATTATTACAAAATATAATCTCTCCGTATCATAGTAGGTGCGTCTGTTACTGTGCCAAATTATTGAGTACGATATCATGATGCATGGATGAGCTTCAGGGTTCTTAAAATTGACTTAAACAAAACAAAAAAGTTTTATCAAGAAAAAAGAAATAAATAAAAATAAATAAAGGGGCAAGAATTTAAAATTGAGATTCATTTTTATGCATTATCAATTAATATAAATTTAAGAAATTGCCAAATCATTGTGGATGATAATGTAAGGTTGTTTTACACAGAAATTAATCCATTTAAAAGTACATGAGTTGTTATGCAATTGAAAGTTGTAATTGTTAGTGCTAATGGGCTAGTGGAATGTTAATTTGTACTTTAACTTGATGAATTTGTCTTTATTATTGTTATTATTATTTGAGTTGAATGACATCATAGTGTTATTTTAGGAAGATGAAATTCGGATACTAAATTCTCCATTTCTCATATTATATTATATTATATTATGAGACAGCATTACCTACTTATTTACGTTTACAGAAAATGGTACAATTAACCATTTATCTAATTGGATTAATAATATTTTATGTCACATACTTGGGTACACTTTTGGACACATACTATACTATTTAATTAAATTTGTCTATTATTATGCCTATAATAACCAGTCCACATATTTGTATATCGCAAAAATAAGTGATGCAATTGAAGACCAAAAAAAGTGATTCAACATTTGCGCTTACATCTGTGAGTCCTGTACAATAATCAATCCTTTTTTTAAAAAAAAAAAACAAAGATTGAAAAAAAGAATGACGAGAAAAAAATGAGGTTTCAAACATAATTTTCGTATTTCAAACTGTTAATTACCATGACACTCTCATATAAAGCAAACAATAGTTCAGTGGTGTTACATTATTTGTAGGGATTCGTACAAGGTATACCTCCACGAATTTGTTTCTCAATTTGAAATTTGATCACTGTAAATTGCCAACGAGGCAACACAAATATTTCTTACATGTTGCAAATCGATCATATTCTTATTACGTACATATTTAATTCAATTCGTACCTCAATTAACAGAACTCATTCATACACCAGGCCTGTCTTCCTTTTTTATTTAAACAACACTATATATATATATATTTCTTGCACTGACGCATTCCATAAAAACATAAAATTTTCATTTTTCATACCACATTAAACTGAGGTTTCAAAATCCCAAAAACAGGCGAAGAAGCTACACGCCAAAAAAGAAAAAAAAAAAGAGAAATAAAGCAAAAATGTCATAAAAGATTCAGGCCCTTAAATTTTTCTCGCTCTGCCATAATTAATTTCAGCGCATAGATGTGAAAAGGACAACATACTGCTGCCTTTGGGGGGCGAAAGAATTTTTCTCTCTCTAAAGAAGAAGAAAAACAAAATATCTTGATGATGATTAATTAGTAGTGTGGTGAGCCAAGTCAGAGAAAGAGTAAAATAATTGAAAAAAAAAAAGAAAAAAAATTAGAAATTCATATTCTCGGTAACCGCCTTCAACTTCCCCTGAAATATCTGAACCCACAAAGTAGCACGAGGCAGTGGGGGATAGAATCAGTTTATGTAGTTTTCTACAGCTTTACTTCTCAATACTAAAAGTCTTCCACATAGTCTTTTTCGCTTCTTCTCTCACCCCTCAGAAATCTACAACAACATATATCCTCAGCTTCTTCTTGCACATTTCACTCTGTCTTCTCTCTCTCTCTCTCTCACAGGTCTCTCTCTAAGATTTTGTAGCTACATGTCGGTCTCTAAATCAAATTAAGATTCTTGTGTCTTTTCTTCTGCATGCACGTAACTAAAATTCCATGTCATTACACTTTGAGCTTTAATTTAAGCATTGAACTATGTAGTAGAAATAGAATAGAACAGTTAATGCATGATTCTATGTTGGTTTTTGGTTTTTCACTAAATTCAACTCCTTTTTTTTCTTTGTTAGCAGGTTTTTGTTACCATCATGGCACTCAGCACGTACTTCAACTGGGACACACTTCAAACTCCAATCTCAGAAATCTGCACCACCAACTTCCATGAAGCAACACCAGAATTACTAGCACAAGACCACTACCACCACCACCACCTTTTTCCCTACTCAGATGAAAGCTTCTTTCTTCGAAACACCTTCGTTGACCCTTATTTTGATGACCCCTATTTTGAGCCAAATGGTTTTCTCCACCCTGAGATCTACCCTTCTCAACTTCTTCTCCCTAATTGCACTTCCTCTTATGACCCCTTTATCTCACTCAACGACATTTTCCAAACTGAAGGTTGCAACAACACACTCATTCCATGCCCAAAACGCCAGAAGTGCTTCCATGAGGAGCAAGAAATTGAGCACTCTCAACTTCAGGAGCTTGCACCACCCAATTTCCTTGATGGGTTTGTGCCTAATCCTTGTTCCTTATTGCCACCATCAGAGGAACTTCCAGAAGAACTACTCTTCTCTGCAGTGCCAGAGTTCACTGTTCCAGAACTTCCACAGGGTGCTTGTGTTGGAAATGCTAATGATGTTCATTGTGAGAAGAAGGGTAGCGAGAGGACCATCTCGGCGCAGAGCATAGCGGCAAGGGAGAGGAGGAGGAAGATCACTGAGAAGACACAAGAGCTTGGAAAGTTGGTCCCTGGTGGACCTAAGATGAACACAGCTGAGATGCTGCATGCAGCTTCTAAGTATGTCAAATACCTTCAAGCACAAGTTGGGATGCTTGAACTTATGAACACCCTCAAGGTAACTGTTTTAACCCTTGCTACATTCTTAATCATTGCTAACAAATAATGTTAATTAAGGAGCTGCTTTGCTTAATTTCACTTGAGCTTTAAATATTTTAGTATTATTGTGCAACTTTATGCAAATTTGTGTTTGATGTTTTGGTTATTTTATGTGCTGCTACCTGAATTTAGTTTAACTATATCCGACTGTTTGCTCATCGCTCATTTGGTAAATTTTTTTTTTTAAATACCTGTTTGGAGTAGTTGTATGTTATTCGTTATGCGTGGAGATTTGATCTGCTATAATAATTAAGGTTGATTTGGAATTAAGGATTAATTCTACTTGAGTTTTATTGTTTTAGTGTAAGCGTGCAGCTTCATAAAAATTTGTCTTCTTAATGTTTTGTTTTCTTGTGTGCTGCAACCTAAATTTAGTTTAACTATCCGAATGTTTTGCTCATTGCTCACTTGGTCATTTGTCTTCTTGGACCTGCTTAGAATTAGAGTAATTGTATGTTATTGTCATGCATAAGGTTTTTCCCTTTTTATTAATGATTTTTTTTTTTGACCTCATGCATAACTTTTTTTTTTTTTTTTTACTTTATGCATAATGTTTGATATTGCTATAATAATTAAGGCTGATTTGGAATCAAGGATTAATTCCACTGCATCCACTCAGAGTTGCTCCACAGTAAATAATACCAAAATTGAAATTGTTATTGCATATTTAGTTGGCTGTATGCAATTTATGACCGACTGTTGTATCCATTCTTGTGTTTTTCTCTTTGCTCATACATGTATCGGCTATTACTGGCCTTTTTATTATTAAAAAATATTTAGGAATCGATAGAATATAGTTTACGTGTGTGTGTGTGTGAGAGAGAGAGAGATTGATTTAAGGAAACGGTTAATAAGATGAGGACATGGTCAGCATAAGAGAGACTTTCGGAACAAGAACTATAATTTTTTTTTTTAAAAAAAAGAGTTAATTATGTAACTGATTTATTAGTAACTGCCTCTTGTATTTTTTTTTTTTTTGGGGGAGTAATTCGAAGTCTTGGTTTTTCATTAACTAGGAAGTTGGAATATTCCCAGGAATTTTTTCCTTTATTTTTTCCGTGTTTCTGGCATATAATAAAATAAAATTAATTTCCGTATTCTAAAATACAACATTTGGAAGAAATAAGGTCACCGCATGATTTACTTCCCTTAAAATAAAGTTAGAAATTTACTTCATGAGAGTGCAACTAGGAATTAAACTCATAATCAAATTAGTACTTTGGATTTTCCTTCTTTCCTTCTTAATTTTTTCTTTTTTTTTGGTTCAAACCCACTTATTATATTTTGCTATAATGGTTGCAGGAAGAAGACAAGGCAGCTCCTCTAACTGAAGATCTACATGCTCTTATTGCTTCTCCCTTTGTGCAAGAGAAGCTCTACTCAGAGGAAATGTGCTTTGTTCCAAAAGAGTTTGTCACCACTTTGACAAATCATGGCGATGTTCGATCAAGGCCTACAATCCTTAAAGATCTTAAACAGCTGATTGGGACAGACATCGAGAAGAAAGCAAAGCAAGAATAAATTTTTCTTCCAATTTCTTTTCTTATGTCATTTTTTTTTTTTAATTCTATTCGGTATATATTGCTCTTTTCTCGTGAGCCTTAGATTCAATTTGTAGTTCATTTTGCATGAACAGGAGGTAAATTTTTTTCTTTTTCCGTTTCTTGAATTTCATATCATCAAGTGGTGAATTCACCTTAAGATCCTCCAATGTCTAGCAAATAATATTATTCTCGCTTAACATCGATCAAGTCTTAGTGCACTAGTGAGATTAGAGTTGTCAAAAGAGACATGTTATCGATTAATATATAAAAGTTGGATAGTTCCACTCCTAGCACATGCCATTTGTCAAGCAATGGTGAACAAATTTCCCTCGAAAATTTTAACCTCTCATGACAATCAATCACATTAATTCAACTAATTTTTTTTTTTTTGTTAATTATAAAAACTGAAAATTCACTTCAACACTATAATCAATAATTTTGTATAGATTTTGCCAAAAGCTTCTATTAAACAATATTCAATTTCTTTAATCTTTTTCTTAGACCAATTCCTACCTGCCAATATCTCCTACCTCTTGATTTGACCAATCAAATACATAAAAAATTTTCCACCCTTATCTAAAAGACAATCAAGTATTCCAAAAATAATAGGAGATGACAAAGTTGCTTGAGAAGGTTTTTTTTCTTTTTCTTTTTCCCTTTTCATACACGTTTTTCAAAATGAAATTATTATTAAACTATACATATTACAAATGATTTGTAATAAATCTATATTCTAAATTTTAATTTTATTGTAATTTTCTTTCTTTTAATCAAATTACATATATTAGTATAATTTCCATTATCAATTTATTGATAGGCCTTTGCACGGCTCAACACTAATCTTTTAAATAATTTATTACATTTTCTTGAGTACAAACTTTATAATTAAAAAATAAATTCCTATATCAAATTGAATTTTTTTTAAAACTTATTTAACTTATTCTCTTTTATTACACTTTGATCGTAGATTATTAAATTTTTATTAATTAGATACTTTAAGCTTTAATAAGAAATGTTACTTTTTATTAATAAAAATATTGTGGTTTTAGCGACTGAAGAAGCAAGGGATGAAAAATTTTAAAATATTTTTACAATTTATGATACAAGTTTATAATAAAATTAGTTTGAAGGTTGTAATATTTGTATGATTGCAAATATTACAAAAGAATTATTGTCACGGAAATATTGTTACAAATAGTTATATATCAAATGGGTTATACTTAACATATATATTGCATTGAATGAAAGTATGCATAATGCACGGATAATTATTGGGTCTGTTATATTAGATTTATTTTAAAAAATATAGATCCTACTAAATTTATATGACTATTATTTTTAAATTTTATTATAATTTTTTATTTTTTATTTTTGCTTGGGTATTTCCAGTAGAATTGCGGGGAGTCAATGAACTAAGACAAGGAAAAAAATCCCTTGAGATAGGGATTCGGGACAAGGACAAGAAAAAGATGAGATGGTTGGAACGTGAAGTACGAAGGATACACAATTTGTATAAAGTGGGGATGGAAGAGCAGGAAAGTTACACCAATTTAATTAATTGCTATTTGATATTAATTAAATTTATCAATTTAATAATTAATATTTATATTTGTTGTTAAATTCGGTAATTATTATCAATTTAAATAAGACAAAAATCCAATTTAGTGTTTAATAAAAATTATGGAAGATAAATTAATTTATCAAAATTTAAAAGTTTAACAATAGTCCCTCATTATTAAAAAAAAAAAAAACAAATTAACCCCTCCTGTGAGCTCTACATAAATTTCAAGAATTTTATTGCCTTATTTTTGTTTTTATTAAGGATTAAATTTACACACATGCGATCAAGAACTAATTTGTTCTCAAAATTACTTATTGATTAACGACGAGTTTATAGAGGGACTAATGTGTGCTGCTTTTTTAAATGATGAGAGACTATTGTTAGACATTTAAATCCTAAGAGATTAATTTTTTCCCTGCAATTTTCATCAAAAATCAAAATGAATTTTTTATCTTTAAATAATTTTTAAACATTGATTATAAAATATAAACAGCTTCAATTATTAGTTATTAATTTCTTAATCTTTAGCCATGGTCATATATAAATTATATTTTTAATCTTTTAAAAGGTATTTTTAAATATTATTATAATTGCGAACTAATGTCAAATTAATTCAATATATTTCTCATTTTTTTCGGTAAAGAATATATTTGTCGTATGAATCTACACGTGCAATTTTATGTGGCTCTTTCAAGAGTGAAAAATAAGAATGGATCGGAAATCATGCTGAAGATTGAAAGTTGCACGATTAATGTTTTGTACAAGGAAAATTTTTGATAAATTAAGACGATGAGCTAATTTATTCATTTTCATTTACGATTTAATTAATGGAAGATTATATTCACCGAGAACAAATTATTAACATGATTTTTTAATAGGCGGAAGGTGTAAAAGATGGACTGGACACGTTAAAATCTTTTGTTTTTTCATGATGTACATTAATTTCAATGTTATGCTAGATTATTTTCTGAGATTGCAATTCTTTCATATTCATATATATTATGCAGTAGAATTAACTATTTTTTAAACATGTTTTAAAAATTTCTGTTGCTGCAATAAATTACAAAAAAAGTAACAACTTAATTTTATCTTTTTAATTTTTTAACTCAACAATGCAGTAAAAATTTATTTTTAAGTCATATTTACCCTATCAATATATAATTTATATTCATATTATGTAATCTTCCCGTGTATCGCACAGATAATTCTCTAATTTGTATATAAAGAATTAGACATGTCATGGTCCAAGGACATCTTAAAGAGATATAAACTAAGTTTTTATTTTTTATTTTTTCAACACTTATTACCATCTAAAATTTTATGTTTATCTCTTTAAGATATTTATGAGATGTCTAATTTTTCTATAAACAAATAATATATCTAATATTAAAAAGGATCATCCCGGATACAATACCTTATGCGGTAGGATAAAAATTCATAATTGTAAGAGATGATAAAATAAGAGAAAGCAATAGTTTGCATATAGTTAGATATGCAAAAACTCTGTCTAGTAGATAGTTACTCACAAAATAATACGCTTATGTACCCTTAGCCGAAAGCCAAGAACGAAAAAGGGAACTAAATTGCACCCAAAGAGTAAAACAAGTTGTTTTTTAATCTGTATGACATTACTAGATTAATTCGAACCAGAGGCATGCATGTCGTATTTTGGTATAATAACTTTTTTTTTTTTTTTTAAAAAAGGAAAAGAAAAATAGTGGTGACGCAAAAGCTTGAACCATTGGGCAAGAAGGAAAATAACCAAATCCGAACATGGATATCTATCAGCTTCTCGAAGGTTTAGCTTGGCAACGGGCCAACGTGGTCCTATGAAAGCTCGATGGAAAGAGATTGACCAAAGAAGTGGTTGTTAATAAATTTATTTTTTAAAATTATTTCTTACTATTATTTATAATTATAATTCGAGCCCCTTTCAAACTCTCACTCTCACTCTCACTCTCAGATCACGCAGAACGCCCAGCAGCCAAACCTCGCTTACGCCAACGCGTGTGTGCCAAACCCAATGGCGCAATCTGCCAGCCTCTACCGGTTGCTTTCCCAATTTGGGTCAGAATGATGCCAGCAATCATCAATGGGGTTACTAGTTCCACATGAAAAATAACCCATGTTTCTTCTAGAGGCATTGATACTTCTGCAGCAAGAAAATTAAAAGTGACACGTACATTTTTCAGGCATAATATTTGCTCCTAAAGCTTCATGTGATGTATAATGTAGACTGAGTATATATGCACAAAGAAGTTAAATGTTTATTAGTAAGCACCTATGTACATCTTCCACAACTAGCTCAGGCTCTTGAACTGCTGTGGAGGTTACAAAGTTGGGGGTCACTTATCCTTTTATATAATTTGACTATAAAAAAGTGCTTTTTGTTTTCAAACAAATTCATAAATATTTTTAATAATTAAAAGTACTTTACAAATTATCTATCAAAATATAAAATAACATTTTCTAGAAAAAAATAAAAAAAAAATATTTTTTTCAAAAGCCAACCCAAAAGTACTCTATATTTAGTCCATAATACAGTTCGATACTTGGCTGAAGCCTGAAGGATCATGTTGACTTGCAAAATATACCAAGCAGCGCCTGCAAACACGAGTAGTTTCACAATCATATATTTTTAGTCCGTTATAACATAACACCATCGGAATTAATCGTAAATCTTGCACAAAAAACCCATAAACTCGTGGATGAAGAGCAGGAATACATTCCTTTCCAATTCTACGATAGATTATTAAATACTCACAAAGCACAGGTAAACTGAACTTATATTCATTAATAAAATAACATTATATAATAGAACATACTACTAATTTTTTTTTTTTCTAAAATATCATTCTATTATTAAGTAAAATACAATCCACTTAATATTCTATGAACATCTAATAATTTATCTAATTTCCGATGCTAAAACATTATAATCTGAGCAAATTAGATCCATTACTTTCATTTTCCCTGCACCAACATATATAAAGGACGTCATACTTTGTTTAATAATACACATTTTTTTGACTTCTTGAAAAATCAGTTACTTTCAAATTTTGGGTGAACTGGATGCAAAACCTTTGAAGAGAAAGTTAACTGTTAATGAGAATACTCAACTTTACTGTACTAGGTGTAAAGAATGCAAGACCTGAAAAACAAGAGTTACGTTGCATCTGAAAAACAGAAGAGCACACTAATGCTAGATTTGCTTATTGTAGGATTTATTTTTATTAACGACAAAAACTAAAACCTCGGAACAACCCTATTATTATTTTAATATTAATGTTTGACATAAACACATTTGCAATTCAATCACAATGTAAACCCCCCCACAAAAAGGTAAACAAACAGAGAAAAATCAGGTTTGCTCAACATGCATGTTTGAGAACTGGATAAAGCCCCGTTCTCTAGCAGGTGTTTTTGGCCAAAGCTCTTGTTGTACAAGGTGTCATGATGTCTAGCTATATTGGATTTTATGTTGAAGTTTCAACAGGAGTATCAGGGTGTGATCCCCATTCAGTCCAAGATCCATCATAAACTGCAACATCAGACTTTCCAAGACGATGAAGACCCTGAAAAGAAAAGGGAGAATAATCAATGAAACTAATGAATAGAGATTTTTCACTTTGTCAAAGATTTTATAAAGACCAGCAATGTCCATGGCACAAAGTAAACTAATCATATGTTTCTTTGCAGCTTCTGAATGAGCCTTCACCGGTCACTAGAAGATTAAATTAAATTCCATGAAGCAGAAATTATGTAACAATTTAAATTTTTTAATAAAACAAAAGCTCAAATCCTGACAATTTTTACCAGCAGAATACTATGCACCTTGGTGTTTCAACATCAAGAAACTAAAGGAACATAAACCTATAACTATATCAGGCTAAATTTTTACTTCCAATTTCAGATACTCAAATGTGACTGAATGATGCGTGGATTCTGTAAATATGTGTTGGCACGACTAATGAGGGCAGGCAGAATCAGAATTATACAATGTCGAGCAGCACGGAAGCGAAATATAGAAAGAAGGATGAAAGAATTGGAAAGGCTACCTCTTTAACATATTACCCACAGGAAAAACGAAACCAAAAATAAATATAAACTATCAGTTTGACCATTTCTCTAATAGCCCTCTGTGATTGGGAAATGGAAGCAAAGGAAAGTACCAACTAGTGACTACCCTCTCTAATTTACATCCTTGGAGAAATAGGTATTATTTGATTCATAAAGGAAGTAAATTTAGGCATTTTCATTTTCCCAAAGCAGAGAATATAATTCGTTCATCCAAATTAGAGAGAGAGAGAGTGTGAGGGATGTACCAATGCAAGAATGCAAGCAGTTACCCCAGTTCCACAAGAAGTCACAACAGGGCTTTCCAAAGAAATACCTGCAGATCAATAGGAACATATGATGGCAGAAGTATTAATAACAAAGTAATCCAACTGATTTCAGCATTATAAAGATCCATCTGAATAGGTTCACACCTTCTTGATCAAATTGCTTCTTAAGTTCATCCGCAGGTAACAATGTTTGCGAACCATCTAGCAGCTGCAGGTAAAGGCATTTGACATTGAAAAAATAGTCCGGCAAATATATCTATATATTTATATACGAAAAAGCTAAATACTGCAAAAGTTGCTCTGTAGAATGGTTACAAATATATGAAGTTGGTTAAAGTGATCTTTTTCTTAAAAATAAATAAATAAATAAATGTTTGGTCAAAACCGAAAAATTGGGGAAGTGCATGTATTTGACTACCATGTCTTGTTCATAAGCAATTTCACAAAAGTGATTTGTAACAAATAGCCAGTACCCTTATGGCTACTTCAACTAAGTTGAACAAAACCAAGCTTGAGTGGTATTCTGGAGGATTTTAATTCAAAGCAATACTAAACAGAAAACATATGCGAATATTGTCCTTGATCAGAATGCATGGGTTTTACCAAACATCATGAAGTTTGTCTTTTATACTTGTAATTCATAACAAGTAGAAAAGATTTTATTTCCCTTTAGAAAACGATACCAATATTATAGAATTTAAAAAGCCCACGCCAGATGAAGACAGCACTTAAAAGCACGAACCTGGGTGTAGCTAGCAAAAGACAGTGCTATAAGTAGAAAATCTAATTAGCTTCACCGGGTAATCATGACAAAATGGACATGACCATATGCTGTACCTGGGCAAAAGGAATGCATTTGCTGCCAGGTACGTGACCACCTCTGATTCCCTTTCTGGGCTCTGGTGCAGTTCCGTCAAATCTGCCAAAGGATAACAATTCCATAAATACAAGAATGGCATATCAAAAATGAAATCCCTTAAGTAGTAAACATTTTGGTATCAAAAGAAGAAAGATACTAAATCCCTGGAAAATACAGCGAATTGGTGGGGTAAGAAATCTACCACTATAAGAAAGATAATAGTCAGTGAGAGGATGTTAGGAACCTCGCAATACTAAAGTGCATGTTAGGAGGGGAAACTAAACACTGAGATTATTTATATTGTATTAAATATATAAAAATAAAAAATGAAAATAAAAATAAAAAGATAAAACACTTGCTTGTTGAAATAACAGTCAAGTATTTCACACAAACTATTGAAACACTTGCATCTATATAATTGGCTTCTCTCAATCAGTTATTCCAGATTCACAAAACAAAATCGTTGTTGAATTATCCTTGACTATTTGACATGTTGATATTGAAAGATCAGGCTGACTTACCAATGCTCCATAGATCAATCACTCTTTAGAAGAGAAGAATCATCAATTAAAGGACAACTTAAGAGACACAGCCAGCACAAAAACAATCACTAAAGCGTTTTTGATGGCATTATTCAAGCTACTGACTGATTTCAGGAGACATTGAATTTGCTGTTAGTCTATGGTCCACATTTTACAATGGAAAATCACTATATGCCATCATTTATGTTTCTCTTTTTAAAATTAAAATGGCATAGGCATCACATTGAGCTTCCAATTGGCAGGCTTTAAATTTACACTATATACAAAAATCATTTCACTTCTTCAGCATTTGGGTAAAGGTATACAAAAAAAAAGAGGGTTGCAGTTTATGAAAATACATTTTATTCTTTATTTCTTAAATACACGGTGCAGAATGACTGATGCTGTTCTAGATAGCAGAGAGTTATGTAAATGAAAATACGTTACATGGTTACAAATAACTACTTATATGTCAAATCTATATATGCAAAATGCCAAGGTATAGGTTTTCGCTATGTACATGCAAATCATGTGATGATGTATACAAGCAGTCAAGAGGGAATGTAAAGTACCTGGGCTTTGATCGAGCATCTATGTGTTGGTGACCTTTTTCCTCAACATTTTTCTTCACCTGGAAGGAGAATGAAACAAAAAAGAAATAAGGAAACTTTCAACATATTTCCAGGTGTCCAAGTTACATATGATACATCTTCTAGTTAATATTGATACTTGATAGACATAGCATTCCACGACTACAATATCACCAAACAACACAGGAAACATTTCATTAATTTGTTCAACTTTTCTTATAATGATTACGACATGAATTGTGGAACTCTCAGTAGGTTTATTTATAGTAAAAAAAATTTCAATTTATTCTAACGAAGATGTCAAACTTATATCATTCAACTTCTTTGATATATACAGAGCTTGGTTCCATTAAACAGCCCAATAAAGTTTTTTTAATTGTTGTACCAATTGAGGAAAAAAAAAGGTGGTTGTCAAAGTCAATGCATTAGGACCATGGTCAGAATAAGCACCAGCATTCCTGTAGTGCTTTCCCAGATATATGATAGGATCGATACCAAAAACTAAAGGACTAGAACCAGATATGGAAACTGTGGAATTAGGGATTCTGACAATGTGTCTAGAACCCAAACTTGCGAAGCAAGAATCGTACTCCTGAGGGAAAATTGAGAGCCCCCCAAATCTCTCTTACAACAGAAAATGACACACACTGGTACAACTTTCAGACTTCCTATTTATACTACCTCTCTTGGTCTAACCACCCTAACTAACTTTCCCTCCCCTCCTTACATTTCTTTTCCTCTTATTACAGTTTTGGGCCTATTCTCGGCCCTCTTCCCTCCTATTCTTTCTACTATACACCTGATCATAGAATCTGTCCCTAACAATATATCATGAATAACCTGTAAAGGATATAATGCTTAGGCTACATTTCTGCAAAAATAACAGAATTAACAGGTGCATAAATCTTGTCACAACTTCATACTGTTTCTTTATATTTTCACTTTCAGAGTTCATGATTTCTAGACTTGATTATTTGTAACATGGTGAGATACAACAACAACTAAAGACAGTGATTAAAATGTTGGAAGAATGAATTGCACAAAAGTAGGAAATGTTCCATTAAAAAATTTGGTTCAAAGTTTCAAGCTTGTCAACAGTATTGCCCAAAAAGGCAGACTTCAAACCTACTACACCTAACTAATTTTGAGTTCACCGGGATGCAACCTTCTGATATTTCTACAACCAACAATATTGCCAATGTAATGTAATTAATTGCTCGAGTGATTCTAGCAGTATCACCAGTCATTTTCTAAAACAGAACTTCTCCTATCATAATACATTAACTTCTTTCAGCAGTCAAGATATGCATATTCAGAATTTGCATTTGAACTGGCAATAATAATAATAATAATGCAACCAACCTGTTCAAGGGTCCAGACAAGATGTGGCTGAAACTTAGTCTGAAATATGATTGGGCCAACCTGGCAACAAAAAATATACATGAGAAGCAATAAATCAAAACAAAATGAAAATGTTAAAGTCAACACATTACACATTTAACACAATTAAAAGAAAAGGAAGTAAAAAAAAAAAGAAAAGAAAAATCGCATTAAAGTAGAGCGACAGATTCCAAACTTACTGCTTGCCCCTGATATACTTTCTCTATAGCCTCACTTGCAGCACTGGCTTTAAGTATAGCATCACCTGAGGCACTAGATTCAACATCATAACCTGATGCACGCCATCTTGGGAGGCCACCATCTAATACCCAAATTCTGTCGTGCCCAAACACTCGGAACATCCTTGAATCAGTAAAAGCAGAGGAAACAGGTATTAGCTAAACTACACAACAAAATCGATGATTAGAAAATCCATTTATTAAATATTGATCATATCCAAAACCATGGCTCACCACCAAACACGAGCTGCACTAAATAGTCCTTTTCCATCATAAACAACCACATCATCTTTGTTTTGTATGCCAAGAGCAGAAACAGCAGCAGCAAAAGCATCCTCTGATGGTAACATGTGTGGCAACTGATCAACAAGTAAGAGTCAGCCATTATATATTAGCTATAATGGAAAATGGATTGCATTGAAAGGCAAGATGTATAGAAAACATTGACAAGAACAAAAGCATTTCCATCAAAGAAAAATGTACAAAAGAATCACATAACCGATAAGATTACTAGCCCAAACATATATTTAAAAAAAAAATTTTAAAAAAAAAACCCTCCTAACGCATAAATAACCCTAATATTCTAAATAAAAAATCAAATCAAATCAAATTTAAACAATAATAGTCAAAAAGCATATAGCCAGCAGCGAAGAGTCCCAAGTATTCAAATAGTAAACCAGTGTCTGTCAAAAGGAAGAAAAATTAGCCATCATTATTCTAGGCACTCCTTGAAATTACAAACAAGATTAACTACTAAACAGTTTCAACATAAAAGGTATATAAAAGTTATCCAGTGATGAAGTTCTCCATTAAAAAACATCAGAAACTCAGAATGAATAAAAAGAAAAGAGATAAACTCACATTTGTCGTTCGATCTGCTATTCCATCAACGTCAAAGAAAAGGGCCCCAGGAATGTGAGCAACCTGTTGCATGTGTCATTAGACAAATAATACATGATCAAAAAATGGTAGACCAAAAAAAAAAAGAGAGAGAGAGAGAGCCATAAAACTAAGTACAAACTGTAGAAGATATTCAAATGATGCCATATACTATCCAACTGTTCAGAACTTTAAAGTTCGAAGAATGCAATTCCTAACAAAATCATGTCCCAACCTGATATTCTTGGAGGGGATTTCTCTGCTCTTCCGGCATGTACCAGGATGCATCTAGCACCTAAATAGAAAACACAAGATAAGTGTTAGCCTTTTGAATAGATAATCTAATTTGGAAGCAAATAAGGAACCGTATATGAAGATGTACCATTCGG
Organism: Pterocarpus macrocarpus; assembly: GCA_031439585.1. Lineage (NCBI taxonomy): Eukaryota > Viridiplantae > Streptophyta > Magnoliopsida > Fabales > Fabaceae > Pterocarpus > Pterocarpus macrocarpus. Next base: position 18,289,891 of record CM062517.1, on the reverse strand, counting down.
ACCATGTATGTGCAATTAGGAGTTTTAAAGAAGTTGAAATAGCATATTCAATTTATGCCAATTACAGGTTGATCATATGGTTCCTACATGGCTTCAAAATCACTTGAACGAGATTGCGAGCCACCCAAATACAAGTTAGGGGCACTCAATGGCATAGGAAGTGCGGTCTCTACTAATTTTAATAGATGCCATTCATATACACATACTCATGATATTATGAGATTATCAAACCTGATACATGGTGATTGCACAAGTTTCTAGATCTTTAATCAATAAGTTGGTGATCAAATTGGTGATCAAAAGAGAGAGGTGTTTCAGTAAAATCATATAAATTGCTTGCCAATTACAAAGTTCAGTCAATAAGTAGTGAATGAGATCACTCAAGAGCCATTTCATTTTCCCAAATCCGATCAAATTAACAAATCTAGCACTTTTTTTGGAGGACATTTGCTTTATTTTCAGCTTCTACCCTTTCAACATTTGCAGAGTGTGCTGATATACACATGCAGAAAGTAAATAAATAAATAAGCAGAAAAAGAAGAAGAAGGCAGCAACAACAAAATTACAATCACAAAGATTAAAAACTCTGTAAGGGAACCACCAGGTAAGCAATAAAGGCAACTCAGCAAGTACCTTCACATCAGGATCCTTCAGATTATCATAGAGCCAATCCACAGAAACAACTGGCTCATTTGTAGATACAGATCTGGTTGAATATGCGGCCCTGGAAAAAGCCATACAAGGAACCCAACCAGTCCTTTTTGTGTTCTGAGCTGTATAGGTTGTGAAAGCTCGCCGAAACGACGGCTGCTTCTGCACGTAGAAGAGAAATTATACAATAAAGAGTTCTGCTCACCACGATTTTTTTTTTCTTTCCCTTTTTGCATTAAAATAAGCGAAATTATCAGGTCAAAAAGATAGTGCAGAAATAAATTAATGAGTTCACCAAGATTTTTCTTTTCTTTGTGCGTTAAAATAAGCGAAGAAATTAAACAGTTTAGACTGAAAAAGGAAAAGTTCCCTACAAGATAAATTGCACGAAATTACGTTTTTTTTTTCCAATTGCTTCTATCAAATTTTCATGCAGTATAATAACATAAAATTTGATTGTGCATATCAGTATCCCAGAGTCTAACTACCATTTATATCAAATTATCAATGATTTACTCATAAAACCAATGCAGAGAAATAGGATTTATAATACTGAATCATTAGTAAACCTAAGAAAGTTAATACTTGTACTACCATTGATGATAAACTGCCATTATCATGTGATTTAATTCGCAGGTGCAAAAACTAGAATTAATGCCCACCAAATGTTGTTTCACTTCAGTTAGTTGGACAAATAATATCCTTTGACTAAGAAGGAGCAAGCAAAGAACCCATAGCCAGTTTGTTATGACTTATGAACTAGCTGATAGCACTTCGGTTGATATGCTTCAACATCATACAGAAAAAATTGAAGTTGTATGAAACACATGACGTGGGAAACTGCCACAAGAGCAAGTCATGCAAGCATATCACTTATCTGATCAAGACCCCGGAACACAATACAAACACGTACCCCAATTCCCACACTCAAAAAATCAAAACTTTATTGAGAAAATCTCATAACCCAGATGCCCACAAAAAAACAAACAGCCCCAAAAAAGCACACAAAGAGCAGATTTTCTCAGGCACAAAAAATTCAGTCTAATAAGGGTAAAACAAACACAGGAATCAAAAACACAAATTGAAGGGAAAAAAATGGATACCCAGATGAAAAATTCACAGAGAAAAAGTGATACTTACAGTGCAGAGTGAAGAAAGAACCAGTGGCTTTTGGGTGAGGAAGGAAGAAGGGTGAATCAAGCGGTGAGCCAAAAGCGTCTTTCTCAATAGGGTGGAAGCCATTTTGATCAAATGACCCTATAAAAAAGAAGTGGCCTTGGATGACTATGACCAGCCAAAGCCAAAACTTGTGTGTGTGCGTGCGTGTGTGTGTGTGTGTGTGTGTGTGATGCCCTCCCTCTCCCTTGTCGGGTGTCTTTGTGCAGCTGTATGTGTCCCTGCCACTACTAATGAATGCTTATGATGTTAAGTCGTTGAATTTTAACTCTAAAGTGCGATTTTCACTTTTGAAGGGCTAAATTCAAAAATTCTATTTTACACCAACATATAATGTTGTTTCTTAATTTTTCAGGGGTGATTTTCTAAATAATTATACAAGATAGAATGAGAATGAGTGCAGCCAATGGGTAGTAAGGTCAAGTGCTGGATTTTCTGCTTATGTTTTATTAATAGTTATGTTTGATTTTTGAGTTTTTTTTTAATTAGTTACTTGTAACTTATTGTAACTGGCTATGAAGAACAGACACCGACACGGATACTTGACACGATACAGACACAAAAACACACTAAATTCATAAAATTATAGGACACGGATACGGTGAATATATATATATATATATATATATATATATATATAATTTAAGAAAAATTCATTATATTATAGTATAATATTTTTATATATTTATAGATATCAAATTACCAATTTTTATTACCTTCTAAATCCCTCCTAAAAAAATGGAGTATTCTTAATATATGTTATATATATTTCCTATATCCCGTCCAAAAAATATAGGATACTATTTCTATTGACATCTCAAAAAAGTATTTCTAAATGAATTTGAATTTTTGGACCTTTGAATTCTTTTTTATTTCATCAAATAATTGGAAAAAAAAATATTAAATTGTATTCAGGCTATATTCGAGTCATATCCAGCTAAGTCCTACGCATATCCAAATTGTGTCTGACATGTATCTGAACCGAAAAATAATATTTTTTAAATAAGACACATAAAATCGCATATCAGACACATATCATACTGGTGTCCAACAAGCGTCAGTATCTCATTTGTGTCAAACACACAGATACACCATCAACTTGGTGTATCCATGCTTCATAGGTAATTGATCTTATTGATTATACATAACTAAAAGAGGAGCTGACATCTTGATAGAGATGATTTTATTATATCAATTTTTTATTTTTAGTATCTGCAGGATGGAATATAGAAAATAAATTTTAGAATATTAACTACATTTTTTATATGTAAAATATTAGAACTATAATTCATACTTAATATTTCAATCTCATCGGACATTCATAATTTTTTCTTAGAAGACAAGTTAGAATAAATTGAAATATTTTGATTCTTTCAAACTATCACCGCTTGTCGCTATTTTGACATATTGCTAATTTGCCATAAGCATTGAATGAATTTGAAAGCATATTAATTTTGAATTGGAGGGAGTGTCTTTTTAACTTAAATTTTATTTACATTAAAAAGGATAAAATGAGTTTAAATTTGAATAGAACAGATTGGTCATTCTTACATGACACTTTGTGAGAGGTTGGCTTTCAAGATAGCATATATTCCTTAATTATGAATCATGTTTTCCTCTATTCTATGCAAATTCTTTGGAATGACGAAAAAATTGATTCATTCGTGTCATCTAGAATTAGGGACAGGGAGACCCCCCTGCCTTTTTGGTATGTGCATTAAGAGATCTCTTGTATATCATTGATCTTATTGTTTCGAAGGGGTAATGGAAGCTGATTAAGTTAGGAAAAATGGGCCACACATTTTTCATTCGGTTTTTTGCTAATGATATGTTTCTATTTGGTGAAGCTTCTAATTCTCGTATTGAGGTTATTAAAAAATGTAACAATATCTTTACCCCTGCTTTTCATAAGAAAAAAAAAAAAGTGGCTTATGAAAAGTTTAAGATTTATTCCTCTCGAATTGTTAATCATGATCAAAGTATAGAGCTTTGTGCTATAGATGGATTTAACTAGCTTAGGAAAATATATTTGGGGATTTCTCTAGTTTACCATTGGGTTGAGAATGGTATGTTTATGCTATTAATAAAACTCAAAGTCGTCTTCGCTCTTGGAAATCCAAATTTCCTTCCCTTGCGAGAAGAATTACCTTTTTCGAATCGATGCTTTCAGCGCTTCCAAGTAATGGAAGAATTTCTTTCAGCCGGGAAAAAAGTTGGACAAGGAAAAAAAATATTAATGTTAAGTAAGATATAAAAATCAATTTCACCTTAATTTTTTAAGATAAAAATATAAAATCTCATAAATAAAGTAAGGATTTAATCTTAATACATTAATATTATAATTTTTTAAAACAATCATTTAATTATGCATAATCATGCATTATATTTAATTTAGAATACTCTTATGATAATTATCCCAAAAGTCACATAAAAGACAATATTTGATTAGTTAATAATTTAAAATATTTTATATTAACAGTATATCAAAATTATTTTCTTAAAATAATTCATTGCACCTAAATATTAGTTTTTAAAGGCTGCAAAACACCTTCTCAGCATAAAACTTTTCTCTTTTGTTTTCAATTTTTTTTATATAGTTCTCTTCATTGTGTCTAACCAGTTACTAGTAGTGTTTGAAGATTGGATTAGATCAATTTTGAGAGAAAAGGTATATGGTTTAAACAAGTTTTTGGTCTCTACAGTTTCCACTATTTTTAGTTTTAGTTCTTATGACTTTTTTTTTTTTTGTTTAAGTTATAGACCTTACAATGCTTATTTAGTTTCTATTTTCATTTTTCATATTTCCTATTTTCAGAATTTTGTGAATGAAATAATGAAAATAGGAAATAAAATTAGGAAATATAATTTTATTGTTTTCACTATTTTTCTTCATAAAATCCTAAAAATAAAAGACACAAGAAATAAAAATAAAAAATGGAAACACAAACCAAACAGATGTTTTTGGTCTCTAAAATTAACTTTAGTTCCTTATAATCTTTAACCTTTTAGGTTTCAATCTCTATAGCTGTTAGTTTGTATAAAGTACTGGTCCCCATTTTTTATAAAGGATGAATCCCCATAATTTAGTTTATTTTAGTTTTGACCCCTCAAGGACCAAAAGCCAAATGATAGAAAACTATGGAAACTTATACAAAATATATGTATTATAGGGACCAAAATCAAAATTTAATGTAACTATCAGGATCCAAATATAATCTAAACTGATTTTGATTGAATTGATTTTCAATTCTTTTGTAGATTTTTCTTAATATACGACACTGATTTTGATTGAATTGATTTTCAATTCTTTTGTAGATTTTTCTTAATATACGACATCATCAAATTCATCAAAAATACCAAAATGAAATTTCATCACAATACATCAAACATAAGTGTCAACTAATTCATCAAAACACAATAAATTCACGTTTAAATAAATTCCATAAACATACACCACCATTCAAATCTGAAATTCTAGATATAAGATGATACTAATCAATCATCAGTCCTACCATATATATGTAAATCCAATAAAAGAATTAAATTAAGTTTTATGTATAGTAGGAAATTTCCTAATGAATATTTAAGCTATACGTAAAATAGGAATTTTATAGGTAGAATACCATTTAAGAGTGGACAAATTAAGCCACTAGAATAGGTAGAGTTGTCAAAATAGATCGCATGGCACACTTTGGGTTGGGTCATTTTTGAATTGGGCTTGATTGGGTTAAGTTTCAGGCTAGTTAAATGCTAACCCGGCCCAAACCATTGTACGACATGAGCTAGATATTAGACCAACCTACTAATTTTTTAAATGCCCCTTCCTTTTTTTGGAAAAAAAAAAGGTCCAAAAGTGCTGGTCTAAAGTGGCAATGAATTCTTTACAATGGTGTGGGCTAAAGCCAAAAATGGGCTCGCTTCATATTTTTTGGGGGTCTTTAGGTTAGGGGTAGATGTATTCCTTATAATGTAAAGTTATTCAAGTTTCTTAAAGCTTCTCACAGTAGTTTGAGACGTTGGCTTAGTGGTGGATTTGTCGGCCTCTCACTAACTGCACCTGGATTCGATACCAGGTGGAAATTGACTTGTGGTATATAACCCTCCTCTTCTCCCGTAAAGGTGTGCATGTGTTGACAAAATAAAATAAAAAGCTTCTTGTGGAAATGACAATGAATTGTATGGATTGTATATTTATATTCATTTTATTGGTGTTGTTTCTTGGAGTTGGTAGTAACAAGAAAGGCATTTAAAAAGTTTAATTCTAATTGAACAACTAAAACATTTATTTTTTTTTTAAAAATGAGCTCCGGAATTGGGCTAGGCCAAATTAAATTGGGTTGGGCTAGGGTGGGTTAAAAATTATTGTGACTTCTATTTTTATAGCTCAACCCACACATTTTTGGGGCTATTTGGGCCGGCACATCAGGCTCGGCCCATTTCAACAACTTTAGGAGTGAGCTAGTAATGAAGGGTTTGGATAATTTATATGAGGTTATAAGTTCAAATCTCATTATCACTGATATATTAAATAAAAATGGAGATATTTTGTAGGACCTAAAAACAAGTTTCGTTCCAAAACTTATATATACATAAACAAAAAGAAAGAGCCATGTGACATAGTAATGGGGTCTTTGGTGTTCTTCGATAATTAATTTTTCAAAATAATTATTTTAATTTTAATTTACTAATGTATGACTGTTCCTGTCTCATGCTTTGAGGTAGGGTAGGCTAGTGTTTAGACTTGGAATGTCCTAACCTTTACTAAAGGAAGAGAGGGGTATATATAAGGCCTGGTACTGTTATTGCAGCCATTATGGTAGGGGGCCCTATCGCGACGTACATTAAGGGAGAGAATCCTTAATAGATCAATGTTGAGGAAGGAATCCTACTGGAGGTGTGAATGTCGTAGTTAATAAGGTAACATACGTTCTTAAGCTGAGCACCTGAAGGTCGATAGGTCAACCTTCGGGGTCAAGACACTGAATAGGCAGCCTGACTCTTTGGGATTGGAGTAGGTCAATCAGCTGGAGGTAGGTCAGGTCGTCATGACCAAACCACAAGCCCTCAAACCTCAAGCTTAGAGGAGTGAAGAGATTTGAAGTGCAGGCCATGTGTGGGAAAGTCGAGCACCAAAAGGTCAATGGGTCCGCCTTAAGGGTCAAGACCTTGAACAGGTAGCCCTAACTCTATGGGATTGTAGTAGGTCGGCGGAGATAAGTCGGGTGATTATGACCGAACTACAAGCCCTCCAACCTTAAGCTTAAAAGAGTGAAGAGGTTTGAAGTGTAGGCTGATTGTAGGAAGGTCAGGCACGTGAAGGTCGGTGGGTAGGCCTTTGAGGTCAAGAGCCTGAATAAGCAACCTTGACTCCGCGAGACTAGAGTAAGTCGGTCGACCAGGATAAGTCAGGTCATCAAGACTGGATCACAAGCCCTCCAACCTCAAGCTTAGAAGAGTGAAGAGGTTTGAAGTACAGGCCGAGTGTGGGAAGGTCGGGAGACTAACCGGGCCATAAGCCCTCCAACCTCAAGCTCAAAAGAGCGAAGAGGATTGAAGTGCAAGCTGGATGCGGGAAGTCGGGAGACCGACTGGGCCAAGTGCCAAGGTAATGAGGCTTAGATAGTATCGGGGTTATCGGGTTTTTAGATTGTGCTAAGGTTACCGGACTTAGATAATAGTGCTGAGATTTTCGAGCTTTTAAATAGTGCCATGGATGAGCATATTTTGGTGGGTTGATCTAATCTTGCATGTTTATGGAAGTGTTATCAAGCATTGCCTTCCTATCCTTATTGTTACCATTTTGAAATCATTCAATTGTACTTCCATTTGAAAGTTTATATAGCACCTGAAACAAAAAGACTAAAAAGACGAACCAAAAATCCAAGACTATTACAAAATAAATGATGTTGTGCCATTTCTTGATCGAGCAGCTGGGATATTTGTGGATACATAGGATTGGTTGTCATTTCTTTCTTTTTCCTATGAATGCAACCATATAGACAAACAAAAAATAGGGGACTATCACAAAATAAATTATGGTGTGAAGACATAATACTATCCCTTCATTATCCCTTTTCTCATAGCTAAACGTTAATCTTTAAGGAACATGTCTCATTGGTCGATTTTGATCCTTGCAACCACAAATTGGGTCAAACCACCTCTCTTAAGTTTGGAGATCTTCCCAGCATGGTCGGTTTTGACAAGTACCAACAATGGTTAGGTTTGGCCATGGCCGAGCTTTGGTGAGTACCAGCTATGGCTAGGTTTGGAGACCTTTTGGAAACCTTCTCGGCGTGGCCGGGCTTTGGTGAGTACCAACTATGGCTAGGTTTGAAGACCTTCTCGGTGGGGTCGAGCTTTGATGAGTACTAACTATGGCTGGGTTTAGAGACCTTGTCGTCGTGGTCGACCTTTGGCGAGTACCAATTATGACTGGGTTTGAAGACCTTCCCAACGTAGCTAAGCTTTGGCGAGTACCAGCTACGGCTGGGTTTGGAGACCATGTCGGCGTGGCTGGGCTTTAGCAAGTACCAATGATGGTTGGGTTTTGGAGATCGTGCCGGCATAGCCAGGCTTTGGAGACCATTAGCGATGGCTAGGTTTTGAAGATCATATCGATATGGTCGGACTTTGGAGACTACTAGCGATGACAAGTTTTTGGAAATTGCGCCGGTGTGGCTGGACTTTGGAGACCACTAGTGATGGCTAGGTTTTAAAAATCTTTCCGGCATGGCCAGTCTTTGGTGAGTATCAGTGATGGCTGGATTTTGGAGATCATGCTAGCATGGTTAGGCCTTGGAGACTACTAGTAATGGTTGGGTTTTGGAGATCTTCACGATGCAGATAGTATTTGGCGAGCCTTAACGCTAACAGGGAATAAATGCATAAGCAACGAGTAATTAACAAGTGGATAAGTAAACAGTGAATGATATCCAAAACCTAAAGTACCAGAAAAAATACAAAACCTACATTATTCTGTTGAAGATAAATGAAAGTCTAACAGGAAATGAAAATAGAGTAATACTAGTACCAAAAAATATCTCTAACTAGAGTATTTTCTTAATTTTGATGCATTTCAAGTCCAAGGTATTTCTTTTCCTGATAGCTCAGAAAGCTTATATGCTCTTTTACCCAGATTTTTGACTACTGCAAAAGGGCCATCCTAGTTGGGAGCTAGCTTGTCTTCTGTCGAGTGTTTATCTACTCTTCATAGAACTAAGTCACCTTCATTGAACATCCAACCTACTACATTGCTGTTATACTTCCTCACTATACTTTGTCAACAACTAGGCTGGGGATGTTGGTGTTGGAATCAAGGTTGGTGTTTAGGCCCATATTTGTGGTAAGATCTTGCTTTGGGGTGGTGTTAAGGACAGTGGTATTTTGGAGCTTATGGTTGCAGGTGGTGTTTCGTCGGGTGGAGTTGTAGAGTAATGGCAACCTGCACGCCGTTTACAATGTTGAGAGTAGAGTGAGATAGGTTTTACCTTTCTCCACAAATGGTGTCAAAATGTTCCTGTCTCATGCTTTGAGATAGGGTAAGCTAGTTTTTAGGTTTAGGATGTCCTAATCTCCATTGTAGGAAGGGAGAGGTATATATAATGCCTGGTACCATTATGATAGCCATTATGGTCACAATTTAAAATGGACTTAACTAGTCTTATACATCGGACACATACTCGGCCTAGGATCGTCACTTTGTAGATACCAGATGCTCACTTCTGTTTTTCAGACTAATCTCAAGTCCGGGTCTTACGTGGTGAATGTCCTAAAACTCTACTTCATACTTGAAGTCTAGCTTAGGTACTGAAATATTTACAGGAAAACTCACAAACAGGTAGTGAGAACCTAAAGTTCTCAGTAGGTAAGCTCAGACCACTAATCATATAGGTTGTCATCATAAACATTCCAGCAGCTTTGGTTTCTTATGAAAACGTGAGCATATACACATAAGTACTGGCTCAATTTTAAGTTTGAAAATATATTTCTTGAAGCAGATTTTATTTTAACACTCACTTGGCATATTCATGGCAAGTATAATAATAATAATAATAATAATAATATAACATTTCAAACATAATCATAACAGCATTATAGCATAATGAGATGTTTAAATATGCATATGCTAATGCACCTTCTTGACTTATGCAAATACATTTGACTTTCTTATCTCTTTCTTTAACTTGTATCTTACTCTTCTATACTTGGTCCATTGGAAATGAATGGTCTCTCTCACCTCTGAGTAATAGTTTGCTTCTCAAGTCTGAGCTCGTACCTATACATGAGTGACGGGTTTACTTTTCTCAACCTTCACATTGGTCTATTCCCTTTGAATTTGTTCAGGGGCTAGCCCAAGTCTTAGATAATACCGCCAGCTCGGTATGTCTCTTTACAAGTTCTTAGTATCTTTCTTCATTCATGTACATAACTGTGCATGAATATGTTATATGCACTTATGCATATGCTTCATATCTTACTTTCAAATATTTATGCTTGCATGATGTTCATGTACATAACATATAAACATTCACAATATTCACATATTTCTGCCAGGAATTCGGTAGCATAATGACTAAAATGTGGAGGGTCCCAAAAACAAACGGTGTACTTAGTTAACCAGTCATTCATATCAATCATAATCATTATAGTTGTGATATTAATATAACACTTCTTTGGGTGTAATTTGCATAGATACTTATGGCTTTAATGTTCTCATAGCTTATGGAGCCCCTAAATCAAGACTTGCTCAAGTTATTCCATTCCCATTAAATCTGTCATGTTTTCTAAATTACACTAAAAGTCTATCTTAATTCATATTAATCTAAAAATTTAAAATTTTGTAGCTCTATTTGTCTACTTTTAGTTTCACTAAATTTTGACATGTATAACTTGAGTTATTAAAGTTTTACTTAAGGTTGCCTTGTTTTAAGATAGACTTGCATACTTAACTCTAGAAAATCACTAAAATTTCATATTTTATCATTTTTATCCGAATTTTATACCAAATTGTAGCTAATTGGATTATCTTTCAATCCTCATAAATTTCACTCCAATTGGGTAACTAGAGCTCAAGTTATGAGCTCCTCAAGTGGGTTGTCATGTTTCAACCCAAATAGAGCATAGTTAACTTCAAGGAATTATTGGGGAAAATCCACTTATGATCTGATTTTGAAGTATTTATAAATAATCTCCTATGGATTAGCTTTCTAACAAAATTAGTTTCACTTAAATTGAAATTATATAGGGCGAGTTATACTCTTCATATCACACCTGGTCAAGATAAAGAGTGAATTTCCATAGCCAACTTCCAAAATTCATAACTAATTCATTTTAAATCCAATAGTCTTATAATTTATATCCCGAGGTTGCTTATGAAGTCTAGTTATCTAAAATTAGTTTCGTTTGAATTCAAGTTCTATAGGGTAAGTTATGGGCTCCGCCATACAAACATCGCCCTAGGGTTTCTCCAACAGCTTGTTCTGTCTTGAGTTTCTCTTAATCTTTTGCGAGATCCTTCAACTTAAATCAAGTTTGTCTATCTTAAATCATTAGAAAAGAACCATAACACTATCATATAAGCATGAACCAAGGATAGTACAAATATGAACACATCAACCACACAACCCACAAGCACAATCAAAACTAAGGATTTGAGCTACCTACCTTAAAATCCTTGAAACCATGGAAGCAAGAGAGCCAAGAGTAACATCCTAGCCTTCTTATTCCTCTATGGCAGCAACTTATATGGAGATGGAGAGCCTCCACTTGATAGCTAATCATCAAATTGATGGAGGGGTTTTGTAGAGGAGAGCATGAGGATCAATTTTCATAAAAAGAGTAAGAGGATTTAAGGTCAAGAAGGCCTTCATCTTTGAGCTTGAAGCTTATAACCATAGAGGTGGCAAGAAGGAGATGAAGATGGAGAAGAAAAATGGAGATGAATATGTGGGAGGGGGTGGCCGAATTTTGATAGGCAAAATGGGGAAAAATATTAGCTTCTTTGACAAGTTGGAGTGGTTTGTTGGAGAAGCTTTCGGGGTTAAATCTCATTGGTGGGTTTAAAGCAACAATCAAATTCTTCTAATTTAAAATCTAAGTGGCTAAATTCGGCCTCTAAGAGGGCTGTGTGGTTAATTTCGAACCACACCTCCTGGGATTTTTAACTAGTACTCATGCTTACAGACAATATAGGATCTTTGAGGATTAATTCAAGGTATCCGGTTATTAATTCGAATAGTCCAAGTTACCTAAGTTACTGCAATATTGTGTGAGTAATCTCACACTTTTATTTAAAATTGTGGGTCGAGAATCTCAATTTAAGGTTATTACAAATATTTCAGTTATCTATCGGTGCCATGGTACCCATAAAAATCTCATAAATCAAATTTTTCCTACATATGCCCCTCTCATAAGACCTTAATTACAAGTTTGCCATTTCAACTTAATAATTATAATTTTGTCCTTAATTTTTCTATGGTTTGTCAAATTACAATTTTTCCCTTCCCTCGGACCCAAGCTTCCTTTGATCATAGTCTACCCTTAGAACTCAGGATGTTACATTAAGGGAGAGAATCCTCAATGGACCAGCATCGAGGAAGGAATCTTGTTGGAGGCATAAATGTGGTAGTTAATAAGAAAACATATATTTTTAAGCCAGGCACCTGAAGGTCAGTGGGTCAGCCTTTGGGGTCAAGACCTTAAACAAGCAGCCCTGACTCCATGGGACTAGAGTAGGTTGTCAATCGAGAGTAGGTCGAGTCATCACGGCTGGACCAATGACAAAAGTAAAAGAAACTATCTTCTATATTTTTAAAGAATATTCATTGATAATTAAATTTATAGATATTTCATCTAAAAATTATTTAATTTATGTCTGAAGGTGCGGAACAATATGAATAAACTTCAGCTCATAAATCAAAAGCAAACTCATACTTTGACTCTACCTAAGAAAACCCCCAAAAAGGGAAACTTTTTTACGATGTAGATTCTTGAGATAATTATTTTTTTAAAAAAAAACCTTAACTTAAGATTTAGTGCAAACAGTATAAAACTAGATATTTTATCGAGACTCAAAGGCAAAGTACACCCAATCAAAGTTGAATTACAACGATTGAAGCTAATAAATGAAAGTACAAGGCTAGATTAAAGACTGAAGTTAAAAGGAAAGTTATAAAGAAATAATGCAAAGTGGGAAGTGTAAAGCTGTAAATGCTTTCAAAATATAAAGATAGATAAGCTGTAAAATGACTGAAAATAAAGATAAACCAAAGATAAATAAAAGACATTTTTGGTCTAATGGTTAAATGTCCTTTCTTTAGTGCCTAAAGGATCTATTATGGAGTTGGAGCTTGAATAATTATAGTTTCAGAACCTCTTCATGCACATTCCTTTCTCTTGACCTCTTTCTTTCCAATCTTCACATTTCTTCTTCATGATCACATAGTGAGAAGTCCAAACAACCAATATCACTAAACCATTATAAAATGATACCTCTTACAACTTTATTGGCCTGCTCCTATAGCTTCCACGGTTTCTGAGTTGAACCTCCCTGCCACTAATTTTGAAATTCGGTTTCCAACAATGTCTTTATTTAATGAATTTAACTTTAATACATTATCACTGGAAAAAAAATTTACACTAATATTGAATCATGCTTTATTATATTAACAAAAGTATTTGACTTAATCATTCATTATCTTAAAAGTCTGAAGAATAGAAGTATGTAGTTGAATGACAGTGTAAAACTTTCTTACAATAATAGTGTATTAAAATTAATTTGATGTAATTATGAGTTTTGATACCTTTTAAGTAGGTACGATACCAATTCTTAATAAACATTAATTAAGGAAGAGGATTTCATTCATTCACAATAGAGATAGCAAATGGGCCAACTCACCCTGCCCCGCATGCTTGCCCTGCCCCGCCCTGCATGCCTCGTCCCGCCGCGGGTCAAGCATATGCCATAATAATATAGGTTGAATATGTCAACCCGTCCCGTTTTTGTGTGAGTTGGCGAGTTGACCTGTAAAAAAAAATAAAGAAAAATATTTTTTATATAAATTAATTCGTCTAAAGTTTAAAAAAAAAAAACAAATTTTAATTAAATACAACAAAATGATATCCATACAAATTTAAAAAAAAAAATCCTAATTACCTAATTCAATACCAAATTAAAACAATATGCTATCAAAATACATTATTTAACAATTCAATATCAAATTACCCATAAATATAATACATATCTAGCTATTACAGTCATTCTTAATAAGAATCACATTTTCAAACCAAAGTAACTACAGTAGAGAAGTTCTCTAGCCAATATTCAAACTCAGATACATTAAAAAATTCACACTCCATAGATTAACCATATTTATAATAAAGTATAAATTTATAATCAACAATATAATCCACAAAGTATAACTATAATCAACAATATATGAGTGTATTTTGTAAAAAAAAAAATTGAAAAAAAAAGGGTTGATCCATGGGTCAAATGCCCTGTCCTGCTTCAACCTGTAGGTTATGCAAGGCAGGTTATACCGGTCAAATTTTTTTTTATCGGTTGAAAATATCAACCCACCCTACCAAAAAAGTGTGGGTTTTTGCCATCTCTAATTCCCAAATATTTGCTTCACTCGTCAGTCATCATTCACCTTCGATAATAACTTCGTCAGATGGCTTGCAATCCAATAGAGAAAGATTGTTCCTTTTGAGAACTAATGTTGTGCACACGAATACATATGCCATTGACGAAGGCAACTATCATGTAACCCAGAAGTCTCGAAGGATCCAGCTCTGATCCCTGTTGAGGAACGTGTAGATGCGCGGGGTCTCCTTGAAATTTCACAGAAGCATGATTCCATGGTGATGGTTAGAAGTTTTATAAACTTTGAGACCATTATCGCTCACCAAAAACATAGCACCTCCATTACATTGGCAATTAAACTCTTCCTCGTCCTCTTGAATTTTAAATATCAAAATTTCAAAACCCAGAAAAAAAGAGCAAGTAGGTATAGGAAAATGCTCTTGTCATGGCTTTCCTTTCATTACGTCAGGATTGAGCGGCCTAGTTAGTGATTGAACCTAAACCAAGTCCTCTAGTCCAATGTCAACTATTTCTCATCACGAAAATCACCTAAAACAAAATAGCAAGTACATCCAAAGCTGAAGACTAATCTATTTTTTGAGGAATTAGGTAAGTTGGTAACAACCCCCAAGTCCACCACCGTCGCAAATGTGGGAAGAATTTGTAGGTATAATTGAAAGAGGGATAGTAGAGATGAAAAATTAGGCATAAATGAATAAGGGGTATTATTATCTACTTGTTCAAGTTATATGGTATTTCGCCTTATTTGAGAAATCTTGGAGTCTTTGAGTCTGGCGATCACAGTCACAAATAATAATATCACAACATTGGAGGTGAGACCTATAAATTAATGGTGGGTCTCATTTCTAATGCTATGATATTATTCGCTGTAATTATAGTCACATGGTACTCTAAAACCACTCAGATATTTCTGGCCTTATTTAATGTTTATTAGATCTTTCTTAATAATTTTAGTATAATTGATCCTTTTTCTTAATTAATTTCTCTTAACAGTACTTAATAATAATTTTTCCAAATTTATAAAACATACCTAAAAATTACCTAAGTCGTTTGATTTTATGTAATTATTCAAACCACAAATTCCCCCCGGGGCTCTTAACAGAAATTGTAGCCAAATATAAATAGGGGACTCTACCAAGCAAACTAATGCGGCACGACTGCAGTGGTAAATTTAGAGTCTAGATGATAGAGCCATTACATGTTTCGTAGAGAATATTAATTAATTTTGCACTTATATAACATAAAAATACCATATAAGAATAATAAAAAGAAATTACCAATGAGACTTGAATCATCAAGTAGAATTTGGACAATGTTAAGCCACTACAAGTGAGCTAATGATGAGGAACTGTGATAATTTAAATTAGCTATAGTTTTAAATCTCATTATCACCGATAAAAAGAAAAAAGAAGAATTTGGAAAGATTTTGAGTTAACAATGTTAATTAAAGGATTTTGAGTTTATTTCTTACCGATGATCCTTTACCAATAAGACATTTGAATATACCGCTCACTATTACTCTTTTTTTTCTTTTAACTTTCTTTTTGGTTGACTTTTTGTGGTTTTTTTTCTTGGATTTTAAGAATTTTGAGATGTAAACTGCCTTGATGCTAAAATTGTCAAATGAGACAACTTTTCGCTCCTCGATAACCTACTGTTGCAGGGGGAAAAAAGCATAAAACATCATGAAGCTCAATCCACTATCCTACCTATTTCTGATATTGAACACGGGGATTAAAATCCAAACCTAAAATACTAAATCAACTTTTCACCGAAAGAGAAGTACTCGATCCACTGAATTGAATTTCCTTGATTTGTGATAGGCGGTTCCAAAATTTTCTAAGAATTATATCCATTATACAGGTGCCTTTCTGGTTTTATAAAACTAGAATAAAAACAGACAAGCTATGCACGATGTAAAACTTTTCATTTATAAATCTACTAAAAACATTGATGTTTAAATGAGTATAAATTCGGCACTTCTCTTTTCTTATCTTTTTTTTTCCGGTAAATAGTAGTACCCAAGAAAAAGAAACAAAGGATTAACATATTTGGTGCCGTCATTCCCTCGTTTTGCCATCAGAAAAATAGTTTTCGTTAGTCTTCATGGGTAGAAGATTAGTAACAAAGAAAAACAAGAAAACAAATGCATATGTTAGGTAAGGTAACTAACCACAGTCCCCATATTAAAAAAATAAAAAAAAAGAAGTTTTCGTTCAACACTGACTCAGTTCATAATTTGGTTTACCAACAACATTCAATTTTCTGGTATCCCTGATTACAAGAGCTGTTATGGTATCTTAAACCTCAAGTGGCATTTTCTGGTATCCAGCAATAAATGTATAAAGCTTAAACCTCAAGTGACATCATGAAGGTAATGTTTTAAAAAACCGAATCGAAAATTAAACTGGTGAGACTTCTGAGTCATGATTTGATTGGTTGAAACACTGAAATTTGTAATTAAACAGTAATTAAACCATAAACCATAATTGAACCAGAAAATTCTTGAAAAAAAAAAAAAAGACTAGTTAACGATTCAACAGGTTGAATCAATCAAGTTTTTAAAATATTGCATGAAAGCATACAATCAGTTAGTAACAGTACTTCAATTATATTAAATAAGAAAGGGTTAGATTGAATACCTGGAATTACATTGGGATAACTTAAAAAAGATGGTAAAACTACCACAACATACTAAATGACCAGGCTCCTTCCTGTCGCTTTTGCTTTCTGAGCTTTGAAAACAAATCCTTTGGCTAAAAGTAAAGTTTGAAAACTGGACAATTGCAAATGTTCTCCAATATAGTGGCCTCAATCTGTTAGGAACTTGGGTTCCTTCCCGAACGAACAATTTAAGAGTGCATTTGTTTCGGCTTGTATTGACAAAAAATGATTTTTCAACCAAAAAAATGAAAAACCAATTCATTCTTCGCAGAAGCTATTCATTTAAGCTTTTATTCAAAAACTACAAACAGCTTTTCTTTAGCTTTTGAATAGAAGCTAAAATGAATAGTTTCTATAAGTTAAAAAAATCATTTTTTCGGTCAAAATAAGCTGAACCAAACACACCCTAAGCTGGGAACGTATCAGCTTCAGGTTTGTTTTCCTTTTTTAGGGGTACATAGACCCCACAACTTGTTAGCTCATGGGATTCATTTCATTATTCAACTTCTATGAACATTTAACAGCATCTTCAACAGTCTGTTGAAAAACTTAAAAACAAAACCAAGAGCTAAAGTGGAAATGCAATGGGGTAAACTATTCAGCCAAAGATAAAGTAAAATACCCATGCACTCTGTAACTCAAATTGCTCATTGATGGAATCCAATAACAAATCTTTGAATACCGGCAAAATCAGAACGTATTTCAAGATTGCAGAAGCTTCCACTTCTATTATTTTCCATATAATCAACAAGAGCCCTGCATTGCTGCTCACCATTTGTCTGTTGATACAAGTTGGGAAAGAAACAGTCAAAAGCAACATGCAGTGAATGTGACACACAGACACAGTATGCAAAAGCAGCAAGAAAGCCTAAGTTCAAAGATCAAATATTTCCCACATCCTGGGCAACTTGTAATTATAATGCTAATTGTAATTTTTCCCCCCATAGGAAAAGATAGTTATTAATAAGAAAGAAAATAGTAAATGGAGAGAGGAAAGGTATCCTCACAAGAAAAAAGGAATAGGAAAAGGAAAAGGAAAATATGTTGGTCCTACAAGATTGAGCGATGTAACAAGGTATGCCAATCTCTCTGTATATCTACCAAAGAAACATATCTAAAAAGACCATTTGCCATCACCACATAGAATCTAAGGAGGTAACACTATCCCAAATGTTGTCTAAAGATCAAGATGTCCCCTTGAAAATTCTTATATTTGCAGCCAAAGAAACTAGAGAAGGCTGATTGTAACGATGCAGACTAGATCATAACTACATTGTTTGAAACCTAAGTTATCCTTGTGAGTTTACTAGTAGAGATTATCAATCAACACTTATTGGATTAGTTACTAATTCTTGGGGGAACAAGTCATAGGAGATCTATTTAAAGGGCTGTAAGCTTACTTTCATGTAGATGACCAGATTTGTAAGTTATGACAGCATATTTCCCAGTCTTGGTTGTTTAATGCCTCGGGGACATACCTAGGCTTTCTTCTCTTCTATGCATTTCACTTTATACGCTATCCAAACATAATTCTTTTGATATTGCTAACATGAAACATTGGACATGACAGAACCTTTTCTAATTATGTTGCTTATGTCGTCACAGCAAATCTATAATTTTGCAAAGGCTGCAATGCATCAGATTTAAGCCAACACGTAATTTAAAATTGAGTAACAATGCAAGTCATTTAATAAAATTTATATACTGGTTTGAAACTACATGTGTTTTCGGAAATTTAATTGATTTCTGGTTAGGTGATACTATTCAGGTAAAAAGTAGTTTAGTGAACAATGACTTCTAATTTTAGAGAATTACAACTGAAACCTTTCTACAAAAAGAACTGCTCCTTAATCATTCAACTTGAAACATACTCGAAAAAAAATGTAAATTATGTATCTTTATGTCTTTCAGCAGAAGCCCTGCAACGGCAAACAGACATTCGAGCTGGCGAGCTGGTTTACTGCTTATAAAATTATACCCAATTTGTCCATCTTTGATCATATGTGCAAAACTGACTACATGTTCCAAATTTCCATCCCCCGGGGGATTATTGGTCACCAAATTGAATTCTGATAATGCTTGGGGTTGGGAGTAACTTTTTTATCGTTTTTCATGAGTAAGTAGAAGAACAACAAGAAACATGAAAAAAATTCCAAATTTCTAGAAAACAAAAGGCCCATACCTCAAAGGCAAAAAATCCACCAGGCTTCAAGAATAAAGCAGCTCCATCACAAAGATGGAGAAGTGCATCCATACCATCAATACCTCCATCTAATGCAACTCTAGGTTCATGTTTACCAACTTCAGCTTGCAGGCCAGAGATTTCTTTACTTGGTATATATGGTGGATTACTTACAAGACCTGCAAGCCGTCCTTCCATTTCCTTCAATGGTCCAAACCAAGATCCTTCCCTTAATTCAACTTTTTCCTGTAGTGGATAATGAAATGGTTCATATGATGACTGAAAACAACCTAAAGGGAAGCAGTAAAATATACTTAAAAAACACACCCCAAAGAAGACACGGAGAAAAATGATGAAAGACAATCATACGAAAACCAACAATTTTAATTTCTTTTGTTTTTCTGTTATCCAAGTTAAGATAGTTCACTTTTCTCACAAAGATATAATATCTATTTCAACTAAAAGGCTGGATTTCCTTCCTCAGAAATATTTATACCTTTAAACCGCCTTCACCTTAAACAATTCAAAAACAGTAAATTTCTTCAGTCCTGACTTTATATTGCCTTACATCTAATTCAATCTTGATCTCTAACCATACCAAACAATTAACAAAACCTAAACTTGGTTGCTGAAAGTGGCCAAAAGGAATTTAAATCATGGGGTGGTGAAAGCTTGAATCTCTAACTAACCTGTAAGCAGTACCTCTGCGCATTGTAAGCTGCAACAGAAACTGCCACAGGGCTTAAATCAGTGGCAATAACACTCCCCCCACTTCCCAGAACCCTACCAATGCCAATAGCAAGGGCACCACTTCCAGTCCCCAAATCAGCCCACACCCCTCTTTCCAAGTCCTCATTCTTTGAGACCACATCAGACACAAAATCAACAATAAGTTCTGTCTCAGGCCTTGGAATCAAGACCCCTTCTTGGACACTCAGAAGCAAGTCCCTCCAATGCTCACATCCAACTATGTACTGAAAGGGTCTTCTCTCATCAATCCTTTGCTTCCATAGACTGTAAAGCTCATCTACATCAGCTCTCATTTTCACACTCACATCATCATCATTCTCCAAACCCATATGGGAAGAAAAAAGTGAGTGGTCTTCAACAGCATCCTCCATGAGCCACTTGAGCTCCCTGCACAGAATGCTTGAGTCTGGGCCATTATCTGAGTGCAAAAAAGATGACTCAATTGAAGAAGCAACACCTTTGGCCCAATCATGCCATTTTCTGAGGTCACACAACTTGGTTGAGTAAATAGGCGGCCTCAAAAAGAGTGGAACTTGGGTTTTCACAGAAGTGGGTGCTTTTGACAGTGCTGAAGAACAAAAGGGTCTGCACAACCTGCTAAAAGCAGAAAATTTAAGGAGTATTGGGAAGCCATGAGGACTATACACACTGCTTAAGGTTAGCCTCATTTCAAGAGAATCAAAAGGCATAAACTTTGTATAGGTTGTGAGAGCTTTTCTAAACAATGGCCGCTTCTGCACGTAGAAGAGAAGTTATACAATAAGAGTTCTGTTCACCAATATTTTTTTTCCCTTTTCTGCATTAAAATAAGCGAAGAAATTATTCAGGTCAAAAAGAAAATGCAGAAATAAATTAATGAATTCCGTTCACCAAGATTTTTCTTTTCTTTCTGTGTTAAAATAAGCAAAGAAATTAAACAGTTTAGACTGAAAAAGGAACAGTTCCCTTTTTTTCAATTGCTTCTATCAAATTTTCATGCAATACAATAACATAAGATTCGATCGTGCATATCTGTATCCCGGAGACTAACTACCATTTATATCAAATTATCAATGATTCACTCATAAAACCAATGCAAAAAAACGGATTTATAATACTGAATCATAAGTGAACATAAGAAAGTTAATACTTGTATTACCACTGATGATAAACTGACATTATCATCTGGTATATTCCACAGGTGCAAAATCTAGAATTCATAACCACCAAATGTTGTTTCACTTCAGTTAGTTGGACTTATGATATCCTTTGACTAAGAAGGAGAAAGCAAAGAACCCATAGCCAGTTTGTTATAAACTTGTTGATGGCACTTTAGTTGATACAATTCAACGTGAAACAGAAAAAATTGAAGTTGTATCAAACACATGTCATGGGAAATTGGCACAAGAGCAAGTCATACAAGCATATCATTCATCTGATCAAGACCGCAGAACAGAACGCAAAAACAAACACCTCTGGACCAACACATCCCCCAATTCCCACACTCAAGAATCAAAACTTCATTGAGAAAATCGCATAACCCAGATGCCCACAAAAAACAAACAGACTCAGAGAAGCGTAGAGAGCAAATTTACACAGGCACAAAAAGTCCAGTATCATAAGGGTAAAAAACAAACACAGGAATCCAAACCACAGAATTGAAGGGGTGGTAGTGATACTTACAGTGCACAGAGAAAAGAGAATCAGTGGCTTTTGAGCGAAGAAAGGTGAATCAAACGGTGACCCCAGAGCGTCTTTCTCGAAAAACAACAGTGGCCATGGATGACTATGACCAGCCAAAGCCAAAACTTGTCTGTGTGTGTGATGCCCTCCCTCTCACTTGTTGGGTGCCGTTGCGCAGCTGTATGTGTCACTGCCATTACTGACGAACGTGGCGGATAAAAAAACCGTTAGATTCAATTTAATAAAAATCGAAGGCTGAGATAAGATGTATGTGTCAGTGGACCCAATTGGCAGGAAGCATGTTAAGTCCTTCACTCTTATTCTCTTCCCCGTTGATGGATGGTCACGCGCGAGAGACGAGAAAGAAGATGAGCTCCCCCGTTGGCGTGCTGCAAACAGTGTCGCGGGTTCAAAGTTACTGGTCCGCAAGTGAAACATAGTCGCCACTATTTCTGGTGGCCAAAGCATCCTCCGTGGCTGCCAACAGATGCTCCATGTCTCTGCTCGTTACTAGTTCGTGAGTCACCCCACCACCACGCCCTGGCCACATTTCTAGGAAAGGGTGCTGCTGGTTTTTCGCTTCCTCACCGCCGCGGTTGTCGCAGGTTCCAAGCAATGGTGGTGGCAGCGGCACCGTCGCCGTCACGTGGTCGCGCCTATATTGGAAGTTGCTCAGGTTCGGCAGTGGCGGAGGCTCGGCGATCGGGTTCAAAGTGCCGGAGCAAGATTTGGTGCGGCGGAGCTCCGGTGAGGGTCGGGATAGAATGCGTGAAGCCAAGGGGTAAGGTTACGTGATTGATCTTTTGCTTTTGCTTTACTAATAGTTATATTTGATTTGTGAGTTTTTTTTTTATAAAAAATTAGTGAGTTATTTATAAGAATTTAATTTAAATGAACTGATAGTATAAAATAGTTTTATACTGTCAGTCAATAGAAATAGGAGAAAGTGTTAATTCATACAAATAACCATTTATTATAACGAAAAATTCATCATAATTTCTCATTTTTTTTTAATTTTTATTGGTTGATAATGCATACCAATTAAACTCTTATTTATATATAACTCATTGTAATTGATCTTATTGGTAATACAAAATGAAAGAATAAACCCCCAAATGTTCCTTTTAGTTTTTCATATAGAACAAATAAATTCTTAACAAAATATAAACTGATAAATTGGTTATTAATTTTTTAAAACATAGGATAAATTAATCCTAACAAAAATAAATAGATAAATTAATTTTTAATTTTTTTAAATTAGATAATTTAGTCCTTTTATCAAGTCTATTTAACAGGAATAAATTATCTGATTTTGAAAAGATTAGGGACCAATTTATTTGTTTTGTTTCATTAGGACTAATTTGTCTAATATTTTAAAAAGTTAGGAATTTATTTATTTATTTATTTTTGTTAGGGACAAATTGCCCTACTTGAAAATTAATAGGACTCCAAAATGAAAAGAGGATATATCATCTTGTCCACATCTCTTATGCACCCTACTTGGCAAAGTGCATCACGCACCATATTATCTTATGGTTCAAATTTGATAGACCATAGGTGCACTAAAAAATATTTTTCACTCTAAAAATCTCACAATTCCTCTTCCACCCAACTTTCCCACTTTCAACTATCTTTGGCGCCTCCCTCTCTCTTCTTCACCCACCACATTCTTCACTAGCACCCTAATGAACCATCATTGGATCTCTGGCAAATCATTGCCACCACATCCTCGTCGCTCTGGCAAACCACTGCCTGTTGTTCCCATCTTCAACGCATTGTTTCATGCAGCTTCATCGCATTGGACGACTACAATTTCAACCATGATGCGCAACGGCACCTACTTGGCCTCTAATTCTGCCTGTGAAGAGGCCGGAAAAGAGTCGATGAAGACATCAAACTTTGCGTTCTTCGCGAAGCACAATGTGAGAGCAAAGGCATCGAAGCCATTGTCAATTGAGTTTAAAGAGGACCACTACAAGGGAATCCATGATGGTAGTCGAGCTGTGCAACACACTTGTTGCTGCGATTTCGAGAGTTTCAAAGTGTGTTAGGTGCTCGATGGAGCACACGGAAGGAGACGGCGACCACAGGAGCAGCATGAGTAGACGATTAGTCTTTTTTCTCCCTCTCCTTAATTCAATTGGTCTCCTTTCTCCTTCTCTTTCTCTAATTTTCATTCTTTGAGTTGCTCATGATTTTTCATTGAGAACCCTAGGGTAGTAGGCGATTGGTCTCCTCTCTTCCTCTTCCAATCATTGGTTTTTCTTTTTAATTTCTAGAGGTTATCTTGAGCCCTTGGTTCCTCCGTTGTCAAAGATGGAAAAAGATCCTTATGAAATTATTAAGAATGTTGGAGTCCCTCCAAGAAGAAAGGACCACCAGATTATTATTTCTAGGTTGTATATAAAGTCAAAGACTCTCACTTCCTTTACACCGATCAGTAAATACTAGATTATTTTCTTAAAGACTATAGCATAGCTTGCCTTGATCAGGAACATTTTGTTGAGTGCCTTCCTTGCAAACCCAATGACCGACATTGCCATATAGCTAAGCTTTCTGCCGACAAAGAACCAACCTTCTTCTTTGTCTATGAAGTCCTTTTTTTCCACCCTAGGCGTTAGGCTTCCTTTTGCTCCATTTGAGGTTGAATGCTTAGATTTTATTAAGGTGGCTTGAACCATGCTTCATCCTAGTAGTTGGGCTTTTATCTGAGCTTTTGAGGTTTTAATGAAATTTTTAAGTACTATTTCGAGCATAAGAATTTTATTCTCCTTATTTCATGTTAAGGATGTTGAAAAAGGAAAATGTATTTCCTTGAATGGTCAGCCTAGGAGGAAAATTTTTTACCTTTTTTACCTCTAATTTCAAGCACTTTAAAGACTAATTCTTTAGGGTTAGGGCCTTCAAGCATGAATACCATTTCTTTTTGGATGAAAAGGATTATGCTAATTTTCCCTTGTACTGGAATAGGTTCCCAAAGATAGTTCTTAGCATAGATTCTTGCAACCTTTCCCAGTATAAGTAAGTTATCCTTGACTATCTCTCTAAGCATTTGCCAAGTCAAAAACGGTTTTTGAACTCTTAAAGTGGGATGCTAAGGGAGGCAAGGTGCTCAAATGCCTCAGTAAGTTTCTTCTATGATTTCTTTCCCTATCATTTCTTTATAATTATTGTTCTTACTTCATTCTTTTAGTTCCTTCCTTTTGCAAAAGAAATGGCCCCTAAACTTTCCAAAGATTCCTTTCAAGCTGCACTTGCTTGTCATCGAGCTCAAGCTACTCAAGGTGGTGCTCTAGCGATCAGTTCTAAGCTTACTGGAGATAGTTTGGAGACAGCTTCCGATTCCTCGCCTCTCATCTTCGAGTGGGGAAAGAAAAGAACTCCCGCTGATGTGGTCAAATTGGAGGCCACTTTGGTGTGCCAAGCCACTCCTCCAACTATTATAAATGCACCTTCTTGGTTGAAATGGGTCCGCTTCGATCCTTCCGAGCCCTCCTGCCACCTTAATGATTTCCTGGTTGATGCTTCGTCCTTTTCTCTTTGGAGCCCCGGTTCCCCGCTCAACAAAAGGGACACGAACTTCTCAAGTCCTCTGTTGACATTGACATGTTTGAAGCTACTGGTGCCATGCGAATGTACTAGTGGATTCAAGTGGCAAGTCTTCACTCTTGTGCAATAGCTCACCATTTGGAGCTTAAAGAGGGTTCTGGGATGAAGACCATCTCCGAGCTTAAGGAGGAGCTCGTGAAGCTAAGAGAGTCTCACGTCGGGGAGATTTGTTCTCTAGAGGGAAGGGTTAAAAAGGCCAAAGACAAGTGCTCGGCTAAGGAAAAAGAGTGGGAGGCCCTAGAAAAGAAGCTCTAAGGTCACCTCCTTGGAAAAGAAATTCAAGGAGTACAAGAACCTTTATGCTATTAAAGTGGCTGAGCTTAAAAATCTGCTCGAAGCCAAAACCAAGTATGTTGAAGGCCTTGAAGGGCAGGCAGTCGAACAATATGCTGATGGTTTTGATGAAGCCCTCAAGCAAGTCACATTCCTCTACACCCGTTTGGATGTCTCCTCCTGTAGCTACTTTAAAGAGATTTGGGATTGGCACTTGGTGGACAAGCCCCTTCTTAAAGCTAACGCCACCCTAAGGGATCAAATGAAGGCTCCTGTGGTTGTCTCTTCCCTTGGAAGCCAGGACGATGAGCAAGTGGACAATTCTCCAGCTGCCATCGAGTTTTATTTCTTTCTTTTTTTGTAGTTGAACAATATCTTTACTTCCTTTTTGTAGATTTTTGATAATTTGTAAAAATATATTATTTTCTCTCGTATATGTGTATTGAATTTTTTCAAATTTATTCTCATAATGATGATTTTCTTAGATTAATTTAATAAATCTTAATTGTTGATACTTTTATTAAGAAATTAATTATTTCAAGTTTAGTTGGCAAATATTATCACTAAATTTATTTGATTGTAGAATTGATTTTCAGTATCAATAATTTAAAGATTAGAGGAGATCAATTGGATAAGAATTTGAAAATTTAGAAGAACAAAAAGAAGATTTTTGAATTATTTGATTTGAGTCAAAGAAGGAAAAAGATATAAAAGATTATTTGAAGATTTAAATCATTTTTTTTTTCAAAACGAGATTAAGATAAGAGAATGCGGATAAAAATTTGAAAAAGAAGAAAATCAAAGGAATTAGTTTTTTGTTTATTTAAATTCTTTTATTTGTTAGAGGGTTATCATCCATTGTCAGAAAAGAGAGGAATATAGGCTAAGGTTTGGAGACTTTAGAGAGCTATGAGGGCCTTTTCCAGTTGGCATGATTCTAAGTATTGTTTTCTTTTCTTTTTCTATGGCTTGCTAAATTTTTTGTAGGTGTTAGAGAAATGTAGTCTTAAGAAACTGATTTTATATTCCATTTTATTATTTTAATTATTTTTTCAATACATTATTTAATTTTTACTGTTCTTAATGCTATCTTTAGCTTGATCACCTATTAACTAATATATGGTTTTGTGATGTCGAAAGCCATTTCACTTCATAAAATAAGTTAAACAAAAAATTAACATTAAGACACAATACTAAACCCCTTTTTCTCTCTAATTGTGATAATATACCGTTACCTATCAACAGCAAAAAATTGAATTCCATAAAAATTCGATCTCCTCTCAAATTGTGATAACTTATCACTATTTAAGTCATAGTATTAAATAAAAGATAGAGTTTGAGAATTTTGAAATGTTAGATTTAGAACTTAGTAGTAAAATGGTGATTTTTTTTTTTTTTTGTGGGTTGCATGTTTGGAATATTGGTGTTTGATGGGGATAGAATTATGATGTCCTAGTCATTATGTAACTTACAGATTATACTATTTACTAGTTACAAGTGAGTTATGGACTAAAATGTCTAATTTTTGCAATTATCAAGAAACAATTTCTCCGTTAAAGATATTGTTGGGGACCGATTTTGACGTTTACTTTAAATAAATGAGTGACTTTAATATAAAACAACAAGAAATAAAGTAACTAGAAATAAATAATAGGCAACATAAATATAAAAAAAAATTAATGAGATAAATTGCAATAAAATTAATGAGATAAATTGTAATAAAATTAATATTGAGCAACTTTAATATAAAGGAACAATAATTAAAATAACTTGGAATAATAAATAAATTGTAATAATAAATAATATTAAGCAACTTTAATGTAAAAAAAATAAATAAAATAACTTGAAAAATAAATTGCAATAGTAAATAGTAATTAGTATAAAAAAATATTAAATAAAATATCTTACAATAAATAAAAGTAGCCATAATTTTATTTCATAAATAATTTTATTATTTATCTTAAAATTGTGCATCCACCAAACTTCTTATCAATGTCTAACCACTCTTCTTTCTCTTCTCCTTCTTGATAACTTCTATCTATTCTCTTATATACTCTTCCTAAATTAAATTTCACATTCTAACATTACTCTCACTACTCATTTATTTTTGTTTCTCTATGTGGTAGTTCAATCTCATCCCCTCTATTTATAGAGGCATAGTGGCATGCTTCGGAGGGTGAAAATTTTGGTTAATCGTATTAACACTTCTTCTGTTTATAGTCTCATTTTTTCATAATTATCATACGTGTTTTTTTTCCACATGAAGACTTACACAAAGACTTAATTACACAAGGAGTTAATTATACAAGGACTTGGCAACCAAGTCCTTGCGTCATTGACGTGAATTTTCTCTTTCTTTATTTTTTTGGATATTATTTTTATAATTATACTGTCATTATCATTATTGTTATTATTATTATTTTTTTATAAACTCCATTATTGTTATTATTACTATTAGTTTATATATCTCTTCTAGTAATATTTAATTAATATTTATTGTTTCTTATCTTAATAAATATTATAATTATTATTTTCTTATATAGGATAATATATTTTGAAGTCTTTATTATTAGTTATAGTTTTACTTTAAAAAGCTAATGCATATGATTTATTTATTTGACCAATTAATGGTTATTATTAAGGTTAAGAAAATTGGATTGAGCATTAAATCCATCAAAGTAGGGGTTTAAAGGTTTAGAGGTCCAACCGATTTAACTGGGAGTTCGATCGGAACATAATAAAATATATGTATTTAATTATTTATACATATAAATATATTTATAATTAATTAAAATGCAAAATTTTAATTATTTATATATAAATATCTACATAATTAAATAAAATATAAAAAATTATAACATAATTGAAACTATATATATATATATATATATGCATTAATTAAGAGAAAAACTATATTTTACAAAAAAAAAAAAATCAACCAAACCAGTGAATGGGTAGAACCGGATTGATTCACACTGGTTCACCGATTTTCACTGATTCAATATGGTTTGATAGTAGTTTTTAGGGATATCGGTTTAACTAGCAAGACCGGATCGGACACTTGGTCGGTTCCCAGTCCAATTGGTCTAATCGGCTAGTCTGGTCCGATTTCCTCTTCCATGATTATTTTAAATCAACTCAAATCCATCCACTAAAATATTTCAATCAAATAGATTAACCAGATTATTCAATATGAAGTTTTTTTTTTTTTTTTTGAAAAAGGAGATGCTAGAGAAATTAAGCCACTTGGAGCATGTAGAGCTATCAAAACAAATCAAATATTTAGAAATTTTTTGTCAAATTAACTCTATATATCAAATATTTATAATATAAATAAGTTATTTCATTTTTTTAGTGATTTATTATACAAAAGTATTTTTTTTATACAATTTAAATAAAGTATACTACTTTAAAATTATTTTTAAATTAACTACCCAAAAAATTATCTTTAAATTAATACATATCAACATCTCTTGAAGAAAAAATAATACATTTAAATATAAAATTAATTATTAATATAATTTTTAATTTCACAAATAAATTTCGTCCTCTCTCCCTCTCTCTCTCTGTCTCTTGCTTTTGTAAGGAATAATTTTTTTTAATCAGAATAAGCAATAGACTTTTCTATATTACTTATTCACATGATAACATTATATAGAAAGAAAATTAGTGCACCAAAAAAAGAAAAAAGATATAAGTAAGTTAGTACACCGAAAGAAAAGGGATATAAGTAAGTTAAATGAGTTAAATGTTAGAAAATTAATAAGAAATAACACAAATAATATAGAAATAAAAATAAATATCTTTTTCTTCTAATTTTTCCTCCTTTCGCATATTTTCATTTTCGCAGTTAGTATGGAGTATTTTGTTTTATTTTTGTTTTTGTTTTTAATAAGGAAGAAGGGAAAAAAAAAAAAAAGAAATCAGCCTATCCTTTAAAAGGGGAAATGCTACGGTGTCACCCAACAGCAACAGCAGTGGCATTAGCATCGAGGATAAGAGGACAACCTAATTCAGGGAGCGGAAAAGCAAAACCGCAAAATATCTTCACTGTTTGTGCGCATCTTTGCTGAAAGTCTGCACAACGTAGATCTGGCTTAACTCGGATCAACAAAGAGCGCTTCGGTTCGGTATGCCTACTTTGTATACTCTTAGTATTCTTCGTTTAGTCCTAGTTATTAACTTATTATTATGCAGCAACATTTGATCCGTCTTTGCATCAATAAAAATCAAGTCAAACTTATTATGTGTAGTGTTTCAAATGTTTAAAAATAAAATTGATTTGATTTGTATTTAAACTCAAGAATCAAATTATTAACTTATTATTATGCAGCAACATTTGATCCGTCTTTGCATCAATAAAATCAAGTCAAACTTATTATGTTTAGTGTTTCAAATGTTTAAAAATAAAATTGATTTGATTTATATTTAAACTCAAGAATCAAATTAATTCCTAGCAAATCTTTTTAATTTTGACAAAATTTTAATTATAAAGTAATTAAATTTATGAGATTTGAGAAATAAAATTATTTCTTATTTTTTAAAATATCTAAATACAAAATTTAATTTACCAATAAAATTGATTTCTATTTTTTTCCATCCTAAATCCTCTCAAAATTTTAAAGATTTGATTTTCCACCAAATTTTCCTGACCCCGGGCATCATCATGGCTCTTCTCAGCCTAGGATACACCTCTTCATTCTTGCCAAATCATTCCAACCCATTTTGTTTGATAGATCAAGGCATTTGAAACTTTCTGAGTGCTCCTTGAGTGAAAAAGCTCAAGTTTTTCTCAGCGTATCCAAATTTCAAGCACGACGAGAACTTCCCTATGCACCTGATCCGAGATTCTGAATTATTAATGGCCGCATTTAGACAGGAAAATTTATGAAATGTTCACTAAATTTATCGCATTTATTTTATTTTTAAGAAAGTGTTTTTTTTTTGGTCGGGAAAGTGTTTTTTTAAATAGAGAATCTTGCATACTGGGCCTGAATATTTAAGGAGATCTTTTCCACTCAACTTGGCCATCTTGCTGAGCTTCCTTGGGCCCGTCATGATGTTTATGGATCGTTTTAGAAGCATCTAATTGCATTTAGGCCCAGCAAGACGCAACAAGATGTAATTATTAGAATTTGAAAATGGCCCAGCATCTCATTGCATTCCTTGCCGTTGCCTTATTTATCTGATTGATTTATTTATTTTTATTTTTATGGAATATGTGATTTAAAATTTTAAACCTTATTTAAACATTTAAATTATTAGAATAATAATTTGCGCGTTATCAAGTAAGAACCTCAAAATACTTTTCTTAACCCGCGCAAGTTGTGGATTCAACAAATTGGTGTTTCGTACTGCAGCTCATGTATCCAAGTCTAAGCGATGATACACGAATTCTAGACAACAATAGGCGACTTGTAGTAAACAACCAATTTATAATCTATAACAAAAAGTGCCTTAATGGTAAAGTTTCTCATTGCATTTTGTTTTTCAAATCAATTCTTGTTGCTTCGTTCAACCTGTTTTGTTTTCTGCTGTCGTATGTAGGAAAAGTGGAAAGCCGCATTATTTGATATTTGATGTTCCGCTTTTGGCATTTCTCAGAGGGCATTAGCAGATAAGTTCCAGCATGAGCAAAGCAGGTGCTCTTCCCAAAATGGAGCCGGAGGCAGGTGAATTTCCCAAAATGGAAGTGAAGCCGCGTGAGTTTCCGGACAAGGAGCCGTTTGATTTCCCTAAAATGGAGGCACGTGATTTTCCCAAGATGGAGCCACACACTTTCCCGGAATGGAAGGCACATAATAGTTTCTATCGCAAAAAGGGAGTTAAAGGGGCCTCTGGCTCTGGGATTAGGTTCCTGATGAGCTTGGAATCAAGATTTTCCAGAATTAAGATGAAGATTTTAGCAAGGAAAAGAGATTTGATGAGCCTCTTGCTGAGTTACCCAGTGGATGTGAGAATCAGAGACGACTGGGTTAGTGACTCGACAGAAGAGCCGCATGATGATTGGCCGCTTAGATACGTGGAAGGACTAATACCAATGGAGATAATAAGGGACGTAGAAAAAGGGGAGAGGTGTTGGTCCATCTTCAGCGATGGCGACCTGATTCCAAGAGCTATTCTCAATATGGCTGCTGACCTTGCTGTCCACCAACTCATTCAAACATTGCTTTCCGTTTCTAAACACCCGCACCATATCAAATACATCAGGTTATCAACCAGAAGCGCTGTTGAAAAAAGAGCAGTCACGGAAAAAATAGAAGCAGCCTTGACCGACAAGCATCGAGTGCTTGATATTCCTAATTCATTTCGTGGAACTCTGACTATTGACGCCTCCAGGTATCCAACTACAGCAGAGAATCAATTTCGACGGCATGTCTGTGAACTACTTCAGCTTCCAACGATCGAAGCCGATGACATTTCGTGGACCAGACGTATTGAGGAAGAGATGTCAAGCAACAGGTATCTAGTGCTTTTGGTAGATAGGGATGGTGAGGAAATCGTCGATCCACGGAAACTGGGATTTCATAAGACTCAACTGTCAGGAGTTCTGGTGCTCATTACCATTGAGTCAAAAACACTGCCAGAGGATAGAGATGAAGAATTGATAGAGGAATTAATGGACTTGGAAATACGGACTAGAGATCATTTGCTGCCATGGGAGGTCTTCTGTCACAATGTGGGCAAGGAGGTTGTATATTCATCGAGTGCCATCTTGACAAATGCAGTGCGTATAGTTGAGGAGTGTCGTGGCCACCTTCTTGCCATTGTCCTTGTGGCAAAGTGGTTGTTGAGGAATCTCCAAGATGTCAAACAATGGGAGCTTGCTTTGCATAATATACTTTACACAAACAATCCATCCTATGATATTCATGGTCGTCTGAGCACAATCATGATTAATACGTTCCTTAACCTAATCTGGGATGCTATAAACAAGGCACAAAAGCATTGCCTACTGCGCTGTTTATTCATTCCTGAAATTAGAGATGGGAAGGTCGATTATGAATTGATGAATGATTGGATTTCTACTCTCTTTGTGGATGCTGAAGAAACAAAACAGAACCTAAGACAGCTTGTCGATAACTCTGTCTTACTACAATCTGGGGGCATTGGACGCAGGTATATTCGATTACCAGAAGAAACTTATAAAATTTTACAATCGATATACATCTTGAACCCTTTGGTCCTAAATGAATCTGGGCAAGGATTGACTGAACCGCTGGACACTGACCTATGGCATAATGCTTTACGAATTGAACTAGCAAACAATAAATTCTCTGAGCTACCACTGTCCCCAGATTGTCTGGAACTCAAAGTCTTGGTGCTGCAACGCAATGCTGATTTGACCAAAATTCCATCCTCATTTTTCGTCCACATGCCTCTACTTCGCATCTTGGACTTATCGTACACTAGTGTAAGAGAACTGCCACGCTCACTGTTCACTTTGGAGCAGCTTAGAGAACTGTATTTGAAAGGTTGTGAATGCTTCATGAAATTACCGCCCGAAATTGGAAATTTGCAGAAACTTGAGAAGCTTGATCTTGATGAGACTCAGATCACACATCTGCCAAAAGAAGTCCAGAAGTTAACCAATATGGAAAGCTTGACCCTCTACTTTTATGAATATCGTGGCAAGAAGAATATGAAATATTCCTGCTCAACGATTATTCCTTCGGGAGTGATATCCAAACTCAAGAAGTTGAAACATTTGAGCATTGGTGTGAACCCTGATGATGAGCGGTGGCATGAGAATGTACGAGTCATTTTAACAGAAATATTGGGATTAGCGTGTCTACAAACTCTTAGCATATATATCCCACAACTGGAACTTTTGAAGCTCATACCAGCCTACATTTTTGAAGTTGATTTTAGATTCATTGTTGGTTGTCATATGCAGCGGATCATGTCAAGCATACCACCTGCCATTGATGCAAAATTTAAGCAAAGTGACCGTAGCTTAAAATTTGTAAAAGGTGCGGATGTCCCAGCTGAAATCAAGATGCTTCTTAGGCACAGCAAGGCTCTTTTCTTGGATCGACATATCACCATAAAGGATCTATCTGAATTTGAAAGGAAAAATTTAGAACAGTTGCGTGTGTGCATAATGGCAGAATGTAAAGAGATGCAGACAATCGTTGGAGGAGGAGACTCAAATGGTAACGATGATATGCTTTCACATTTGCTATTGTTGAGTGTATCCCACATGAAGAATCTAAGAAGCATCTGGGAGGGATCAACTCCTCCTCATAGCTTATTTGGTATGCTGCAGTCCCTATCGTTGCAAAGTTGTCCCAAGTTAATGGCTCTCTTCTCTTTGGATTTTCTGGGAAATCTCTCTTTGTTGAAGGATCTTATAGTCAAAGACTGTCCCAAATTAAGCACCTTAATAAGTCATGAATCATCCAAGCGCAATGCAGATACTTTCCTCCCTAAATTGAGGAAGTTATCACTTCTCCATCTTCCTGAATTGACCAGCATTTCGAGTGGGTTGCGCATTGGGCCTCGTTTGAAAGAAGTAGGATTTTATGGTTGCCCAAAGCTCCGTAGTCTTTCAAGGAACGAATTGTCAAGCCAAGAACTAACGGTAGTCAAAGGAGAAACCAAATGGTGGGAGGCGCTAGAAGATCGACCATCTACGTTTGACCCTATTTTTTCCTCAATTCATGAAGAGGTTGACGTGATGACTCAATTAGGTATATATAACGATGACGATATTGATAATGGTCCAGGTAATTTATTAACTTTCAATTTTGAAGTGATTTTACTACTAGAGATGCCTTGACCTTATTTTAGTATTCTCGATTTATGCTTTTGACATAAGAGATTAGCTTGATTCACTTGTTTGACAATAGGTGGCTCAGTGGGTGAGCCAGCTTCGAGAGTCAAGGCAAGGGTTCCAAGGCCGAAGAGCAGAGGTAGGCAAAGTCTAACATGAACCCTGTTAAATTTGGGTACACGACGTATCAGATGCTATATAGCATTATTTTTCATCCTAGATCTGTGAGCTAACGTTGTGCCTGGTTACGTAAAAATTGAGAAGGTTAAAATTTATTTATTTTGTCCAAATGAGTCCCACCGATTCGATCTGTCACTGTCACCCATAGCCTAAATCAATTTGACAAGCTTTATACATTTACTGCAAATAGGCATTCTAGGTAGCATAGTAAGTCAATAAGAATGCATTTTATTTATACCATTCATATTGTATTGGTTATGCACCAAAGTCCTGTGATGCTCGAAAGGTTGTTTCCTTACCCGTCTTTAAGACATCTATTTTTTGTTGTTTATTATCCTTTCATAATTGGCAATATTGGTGCATGTCTTGCTTTATTTTGGATAGGGGTGAAAATAGGTTAAATGGCTCATTGAGGGTCTTCGGTCTAGTTTACATTAGGCCTAGTTTAGCCTAACCTATTCAATAAATGAGTTATATCAAAGCTTCTTAAAAAGTTCCTTTAACTAAAAAGACTAAGCAATATGTTATGAAAAAATATCTATTAGAGCTATATATTATATTATTATTGTTGTTGTTGTTTCAAAAACCTGAATCACAATAGAAGTTTTTGGTCTATTTAGAAATAGATTTTTTTAGTCTACTTAGGAAGTCTGCTAGCTAGGGATAGCAAAAAAATTTGCCTATGTGAATATTCACGGGAATTACCTACAATTGGAATGGGTACCAGGATAGATTTGGCCCTTGTGGAGATGGAAGTGGAGTCTCCATTTATTAAATGGGATAGAGGTGGGGGATGAAGTCCTGTCCCATGGAGACCCACTAAGTTTCTATTTATGTGTAGTCTTTAAAACAAATAACAAGCAAGTTATAAGTTTTATAATTTACAGCAAAGGACTTGAATATATTTTCATGATATTTTTAATTGTCTTATATTATATTTGTGTCATATATTGTCATATTTAATTTAGATTGTGTTGAGATAGTAATGTTATATTGGATTATAGATATTAATGTATGTCCTATTTAGGTTTAATAGTTTTTTTTTTAAATAGAAAATTCCCACTTTTTTGGATTTATTTTGAATATTTATCATAAAGCTGTGGATATTTGCGAGAATTTGAATCTCCACAAGGAACGTGGATTCATGATAGGGAGGCATAGGGGGGTTTCCCTTGGATACTCATTGCTATCTCTACTATTAGCCTATTTAAAAAAATGTTTTTGACAAATTTAAAAGTTTGTTAGCCTATTTAAGAGTAGGCTATTTTGTCTATTTAGGTTAGGCCTAAAAAAAAATTATGTCAAGTAATAAGCTCAGACTTGGATTGCATATTTAAAATATAAACCAAATTCATTTAAGCTAAAGTCTAACTTATTCTATTTCCACCAATAATTTTGGATTCCTTTAGGATGTGTTTGTGAGTTATAAGGGAAAGAAAAGGGAAAACATCAAAGGGAAAGAAAATAAAAGAGAAGGAAGAGGTTTAGAATATTTCAGTTAATCTTGTGCACGAGTTTAAAATTGATAAGGGAAAAGAAATAAAAAGCTTATAATATATTTTTATAATTTTACCTTTTATTAAAATAGTTGAGTATAGTTAATATATTTTATAGTAATATTAATTTTAAAAAAATTTAAATAATATTATATATATTTTGTAAATCTAAAAATATTTCCTTTCTAAATGTTTTTTAGGAGGAAACAAATTTCAATGAAAGTTGATAAAAAAATTAAGAAAGAAATATAATTTATATGAAAAGTTGAAATAAAATTAGAATATATTAATAAAAATGGTATTTTATATTTTAATAGGAATAGAATAGTAAATTAAATTCAAATCTTAACAAAAACTCCCCAATTTGGAGAATAGAGGGTTTTGAAAGATTAGATAAAACCCCCATATACCTTTTCCTTCCAAAAAAGTAAAACTGTGAATAAAGTTTAATTGCCATGAGCCTTTTCCTTTTCTTCCATTCCTGCCTAAGCCAAACTCGTGAGGATATCCTTTAAGTTGCCATGGATAAGCATCACATGCTTTGGAAGTCCAGCGCAATATTTATACTTATGTACAGAACGGCAAGAAAGTTAGAAACCTAAAGCTTACTTTTTTGCTTTTCAGTGAGGTTCTCGTGATATGAACTATATATGCTTATTGATTGTAGAACTAGGTCCAGTTATCTACCCTTCCACATTTAGGACATGGTTGGCCGTTGAGAACATAAAAGAAGTGGAATAGGGGTTTGAAAATTGACATTGTACTAAACCATGCATCAGTGAATATATTTGTCAATTTTCACCCAGTTCCCTCAACTCATTGCATGTTACTTGCAGTAAGCACGCTATTAATATAATAAGGCAGCATCACATAATCATTTGCTAAAATTTTATTATACCTCTAAGTATGTAACCAATATATGGTGCGTTATTTTTACTAGTTGAATCCTTTATGTTGTCAGATCTTCTTGCTCAGCTGCCAGGAGAGACTGAGGATCCTCGACCACCTGGTAATTCAGGTTTGGATTTATTGATTGCTTCACTTGAATCAATGCCTTAGATTTATTGTATGTATGATGTAATCTTTAATAGAATAATTGCTTAACTAGGTGTGAAAACTACTATTATGTTAAATGCATTTGTTTTGCAGCTGCTTCCAAGAAAACGAAGGCTACCAGGCATGATCCTGACAATGCTGAATCTTTGGAGGGACTTGATACACCTGCAAATCTAGCTATCCTGGGAGCGGATGAGGCACTCCCAACATCTGCCCAGGCCACACCCAAACACCCGCGCCATAGGCCTGGATGCCCTTGCATTGTTTGCATTCAATCTCCCAGTGGGAAGGGTCCCGAGCACATGCAGACATCGGAACTGATTGTGCAGCGTCGTTTCCGTGCCTTAATGTCACGACGTAAAAAGAAACAATTGGAGAGAGAAGCAGAGACTACACGTATGAAGCAGCAACAAAAGCATCCTCAGCCGTTACCTTCACCTGAAATTTTGCTTGATGATGATGATTTCCTGGCTTGTAGTAACATAGGTGATAGCGGCACAGACCAGAACGAGGAGGGTAGTGAGATTTCTAATGGTGACCCAAACCAGGAGAGAGATGAGACAGTCAGGTACAGCAGGTTGACATGGAGTGAGGGAAGATAAACTTATCAACGGTGTAGCCCATGGCAGCGGTAGTCATGCTGGTAACTGGTAAGGAACATGCCCAAGCCCAAGCTTTGTCTATGAATGTGTGAGAATCATATTGGCGCTAGTTTTGACCTAGTCATGCTAAGCTATAATGGAGTGCTGTACATTTATCCACTTCGGCTTCTTGCTTTTTCCGGTCTGTACCTAATGAGGGTACGAAAAAAAAAAAAGCAATTGATGAAAAAATTATTTTGATAATATAAGTGGACATCCTAGCGGTTTGTACAGGAAACTATGAAATGCAACTGATTGGGGTTTGGGTTGAATATTTAGTTTCTTGAGAGCTCACCATGCCATCTGATTCAACAACATGCAAAGTGTAACTAAGCCTAATTTGTTGTACCAACTTCTTATTAGCCTGTCTTAGAAATCGTATTGCAAACAGAAAAATATTGAGATAATATCAAGAGCTCATCTTCATTCATTACCAGCATTAGTGATTTATACAAGAGTAATCTGAGAAAGGGGAATTGCACGCAAAGCATGCAGTACAGTAGAGAAGAAATACGCGGGAAAATTACAAGGGAGAGGGAGGATGGATGATACGAGTCTGTTACAAGATCTGCAGATTAAGGAGAGTGGGATTTCTAACAAACTCTAGCACTTGCAGCAACAACACCATTCCAGAATCTTATATTAATCTCCACGTTAATCATGTACCTTCTCTTTTAAGTCCAGTCTTGGACTCGTTGGACTTTTTCTGTTGGGCTTATGTTATTGGGCTGTCTTAGCCTGAAGAATGTCTTTAGTAAATTTCAGTTCGTGGTTTCTCCTGCTTGGAAGAATAATTTTGCTGTTTCAGCAAACAGCTTTACTTTATACAGCCAATGATGGTTGAGACTTGAGACATATTGATTGCTTTGAGTGAAAATGCACTCATCCGATCTTCATATCGGCTACCCCCTTTGTTTTTTTTTTGTTGGGGGTTGGGGGGGGGGGTTGTGGAAGGATGGCACACCTCAATTATACGGCAATGTCGCAGTGAAAATGGCTTAGTGCATACTGGGTATATAGCAAAAATTTCAGCCACATCAATGTGACTACTGATTAGTGAAACCTAAGTCAGTTCCTCATGAATAGCTCATGAACAATAGGCAACCAACCCTGCACCACCGGGAAACTTATGATGTTTATACTCATTTTTCTATTCAACGTATTGCTCGACTCACTCAAGAAGAGAGAGCTATTGAACAAAAGTGTGACACACCACCCAAAAATGGATCCTACAATTTTTTGTGAAAGAGTATTGGACAGTAAATTCCAATTTGTGGGTACAAATTTCAGTACTCATATAATAATTAAAGTTGTGTTAACTAAGTTTATACATAAGTAATTCTTAATTCTGAATCATATACATGAAGCTAGTTTCCCCCAATCAAAAAAATTGTTAAACTAAAAGTTTAAACAGTTTTAAATAAATCAACATTTTAACTTGTCGAAGCACCAAGTAGTATTTTCAAATGATATATTTTTTTTAAAACTTATGTAAGTATAGTATTGTAGCTTGTTGCATATAAATAATAATGATATCAAATTTACGCTAATAATGATGTCTTTTAATTAACCTTGAATATTTTAAAATTTTGTTAATTTATATGAGGGTGTTTATAAAGTCTTATCTAAAATACTAAGTTTTGAATATTTAAATTAATTATCCAAATTCATATTTATACTGTGCCCTCTAAAGTTTGATGCAAGTTCCGTTTATTATTGTTGAAAGGAAAAATAAATGTAAAGGAATGAGAAGGCAATTGTTGGAAGTGCTTCTTAATCACATTAGCGTTAATATAGGGTATTACTAACATCTACATAAAGGTATAGAGGCTAGCAAGTTCTACATTTTTTATTTTTTGGATAAAAAATTCACTCCTTTCTTTTTTTACTCAACTTATAATTATCAGTAATTTTATAATTTTATCTACTTTATATTAATTATTACTTTAACTTTTTCTATCACTTAATTAAAATTCTTTTCATTATTTTTCTCTTCCTTAAATAATATATAAATGATAATAAAAATCAAGTAATATTATTATTTGCTGACTAGATATATTTAATACTAATTCAATGTACACCAAAAAAGTTTTATAAGTAAACCAAAAAGTACTAATTCAATAAAATATTGTTTTTTAGAGAGAAATACTATTTTGACTCTTAAAACATCAATTTGTTAACAAATTAGTCACTAAAAGATGTTTTGTTAATCTGCGATACTCTCATGATGACTTCTGTTATTATTTATGGGCTTTATTAGTGTTTACAAAAAATATTTTTGGGATTAATTTATCAGCATATTGATCTTTTAAGGATTAATTTATCAGCATGTTGATTTTTTAGGGACTAACTTGTCAACATATTAATCATTGAGGTATCATGGGCTAATAAAACATCTTTTAAGGAACTAGTTTATCAGCATTTTGATCTTTTGAGTGTTAAAATAGTGATTCTCCTTTTTTTTTTTTTAAAATTTCCTAAACATTTACATCTCATCTAAATAGCCTATGTTTCACACACGATTTTTGGCTAGATTTGTCTGTTAGTAACGACCTAAACATTTAAATTACTCTTAAATGATATGCTCTTAATCAAATCA
Source organism: Pterocarpus macrocarpus (assembly GCA_031439585.1). NCBI lineage: Eukaryota > Viridiplantae > Streptophyta > Magnoliopsida > Fabales > Fabaceae > Pterocarpus > Pterocarpus macrocarpus. Next base: position 18,249,569 of record CM062517.1, on the reverse strand, counting down.
ATAATCATGTATGATTCTACTTGAGGTAGAATTGTTCGATGCTGTGGGGTTGACCTTATGGTCCTTTCCCTTCTTCATTTAACAGCAAGTATATATTGGTTGTAGTTGATTATATATCTAGGTGGGTGGAAGTCATACCTACACCCATGAATGTTGCTAAAGTGGTGAAGAGTTTCATAAAAATGATTTCCACAAGGTTCAGGGAGCACATTTTTCCAGCAAATATTTGGATGCAGTTTTATCCAAGTATGGAGTCATTCATAGAATTGCCACCCCATATCATCCACAAACCATTGAGCAAGTTGAAGTTTCTTACAGAAAGCTAAAGAGAATACTCGAAAAAATAGTTAACAACTCTCGAAGAGATTGATCCAAGAGGATAGATGATGCTTTGTGGACATACCGTACTGCTTTCAAAGCTCCACTAGGTTTAACCCTTAACCATAATATTATGTCTAGGTTATATTATTATAATTAGAGGTTGTTACTTGTTTTTGTACGTATATGAACATCAGGTATTGCATAGTTGGTAGATTAATGTAGTGTGAACATGAACAACATGACACAAGGCCAAAGTTGTAGCAGTACTTTCATATATACAATATATACAAGGAGAGTTGGTAACAGTTACAAACCCAATATAGCAAACTCAGATACTAGCACATGCTATGTCAACTATGTGACTAAAAGTTCTCAACTATATCTATGGCTAAAAACTATATTAAAAGGGCCACAGAATATACATGGATGATTAGTGAGCAATTAGCAGTATCTGCAAAAGTCTCCATAAGGAAGAAGGGGTTGGTTAGCAACAGTGTTCTGGGCCACTAGTTCATCTCCATCATGGGGGATGAAATTCGTTCTCCATGGTGGGAAGTTCTTATGGTGTGGGCTTGGGCACTTCTTGATCTCCCCCAGAAGATGTGGAAGAAGAACTATCCTCTGAAGGATTGATCTCAATGGAGGTTGAGGATGGGGGTGATGGTGAAGGGTAAGGTGGGTGAGCTACATGCAGGGGTACACCATTAAAGGGAAATTTCGGATCAAATTGTGGGCTAAGTACAGTGACAGCAAATGGACGGTTGAAAAATATATAAATTCTAATGGCGACATGGCCAAGCAGATAGATTGAATCTAAGGCTAGGTCATAGTGCCAGGTCCAATTAGGAGTCTTGAGGAAAATTGCTTTGGAGGCCATTGGCGATGTTTGAGGATGACACGGAAAGAAAAGATATGAGAATTTAAATTCTTAGTAGGAGACCCTACATTACTACCTGAGGTGTCATCATAATCATCCCTAGCTGCTTTAGTTTACAAAAAAAAAAAAAATATTTTCTCACTAGAAATAAGGCTCACTTCTACTTAATAGAACTATTCCCGAAGCAGATTCATTTTAGTTGATGCAATCATGATAAATATTCTAAAACATATCAATATCATAATAAGAGAAGTAGAATATATATCAAGGAGAATTATAGGTGACATTGAATATGCATGGAATGTATAATGCTCAAAGTTTTCTAAATGTCTTTTAGTTACTTCATGTGCTTGGCTTGGTAACCCCTTGACTTTGAGTGGCATTTTTGCATTCTGGGTAAAAGTCTGTTCTATAGGGTTGAGCTCATTTTTATACGTGATTGTCAGATTCACTCTCTTTGACCCTCACGTGGATCTATCTCTAGTTAGGTTCACTCTCCTTGACATATCATAGTAAGGTTAGATTCACTCTTTTCGACATAGTCATGTCAGGTTCACTCTCCCTGACTTATTCCAAGGGAGTCAAATTCACTCCTCTGACTTAGCCAGATTCACTCTCTTCGACCTAAGCATAGCACTAACTTTGCTCTTTTTACTTAAATGAAGAATCATGTGCAATTATATTTCCATGCATGCAATTCATTATCATGAGAACATAGTCATATTATGCACATGGAATTCTCATATTCCAAGTGTCAAATAGAAAATGAAAGGATACAAATTATATCAAAGATAACTCAAAGGAAAGTATAATTTGCACCACACCTAAAGTCAGTCTAGGCATGTCCCGAGTTCTGCCCCTAAGTTCTCGAGTTTAACATGTTACTCTCTCTTCCCAAGTTTTCGGGTTCTAGTTTAACTTCTTACTTCTCCTTAAGTTTCAAGCTCTGGTCTTAACGCTCTCGTCCCAGGTCTTTAGGTTTTGATTTCAACACTTCCCTCCTAGGTCTTCAGGTTCTGATCTTAACATATCCCTCTTAGGTCTTCTGGTCCTAACTTCACCACTTCCCTCCTAAGTTTCTAGGTTCTGACTTCACCACTTCTCTCCTAGGTCTTTGGGTTCTGACCATAACACATTCCTCCTTGTAACACCTTCTTAGTCATAATACCACACTTAAGAGTTGTTACTAGTACATATATGGACCTTGTCTGACAATGACCTTCGACCATCCTCTAATCTCAATCAACTCCATCCAGGATGACTATCTTCAGTATCTCCTGAGTTATCTAAAGATAACATGGAAACATACATAGGGATGAGAATTTTAAATTCTCAGTAGGATTTCCTAGACTACCACCTACAGTGTCATCGTGATTATCTCCAACTGCTTGGACTTGTTATGAAAAAGTGATCATGTCATATAAACTATAAATTTCATTTTTATAAATTTTGAAAATATCCTTCCGAAGCAGGTTCATTTTATCCATATATTTGTCATTTGCGATAGTAGTTTCATAATAATAACAACAAGAATATAATCTATGCATATGCAGATGCACATCGTATAATCATGTAAATGCACTTATGTTTTATTTAACTTTTTTTGTTTTTACTTTTGTTACTTGACACACCTAGGCATTAGCATCGCCGTCCCTAGAGTGTCTGCTATGTCTTTAATCTTTACTGCCCTTGGGTAGCTTGATATAGGAGTAAGCTCAACTTGTGATCATCATCACATAGTACTAACCTCCGAGGGGACCTACGTGCCTCTAGACTTGGAGGGATCTCATTTTGGGCATCTGCCTCCAAGGCAGAGGGATCTCATAGTTTTAACTACTTTCACAAGGAGGGACTCAATATGCAACTGTCTCCAAGTGAAAGGATCCACATCTTATCTGTTTAACTGCCTTCATAAGGAGGGATAACTGTCTCCAAGTAAAGAGATCTTATCTCATCTTGCCCATTCATATTCTTTCATTGTTCATATGCTCATATATTCATATATGAAAATGCTTGAGAAACTTATGATCATGTTACATAATTCATATATCTCTGCCAAAAATTCGGTAGCATAACAACTGAAGTATGAGACTTCCTAAAATATAGATAATACATTCACAGCCATCCAATCACAATAATAAGGATCATCATCACATCAATATATCAAATTCATATTATTATGATAAGAAATTGCATAATTCATTCAACTATTAACTCTTTATAGTTTAGGAAACTCCTAAACTTTAAAGTTGCCAAGTTATCTTAATTTTCTCAAATCTGCTCTGAACTTATAAATTCTACTAAAACTCCATTTAATTTATTTTGATCTAAAACTTTAATAGATTATAGCATTATCAGTCTTCTTTTGGACCTCTTTAGTCCCACCTCAATTTGAGGTTTATAACTCGAGTTATTAAGTTTTACTCAAGGCTACTCTATTTTTGGATAGACCTAGGTGCCTAATTTTAGAAATTACTAAAAATCTAATTCTCATTATTTTTATTCAAGATTTATACCTAAATAAAGCTCTTTGGATCATCTTTCATTTCCCATAAGTTTCACTTTGATTGGGTAAGTAGAGCTCAAGTTATGAGCTCTTCAACTGGACTGCCTTATTTTACTCAGAACAAAGCATAGGTCAATTTTAGGGAATCACTGGAAGCAATGTACTTATGATCTAAGTTTGAAATTTTTATGGCATGGTTCTCTATATGTTGGTTTCCTAAAAAAATTAGTTTCAATCCATCTGAAGTTATATAAGGTGAGTTATGCCCTTCATATCACGCTCTGGTCAGGACAGAGAGTAGAACTCAACAGGCAATTCCAAAATTCATAACTAATTCATTTTAAGTTCAATAGACCCATAATTTATTTGGTTGGAAATCTCTAGAAGTCTAGTTTCATATAAAAATAGTTTAATTAAATTTTGAGTTATGTAGGTCAAGAAATACTATTTACTGTACGGACAGCCATGAGGGTTTCCCTCTCAGCTTGTTCTATTTTGGACTTTTCTCAGTCTTTTGATCTATTCCTTACCCCAAATCATGTTTTTCTATCTCAAATCACTAGAAATGACTCATATTAACATCATATAAGATCAATTAAAGGATGACATCAAGAAACCCTAATCAGCCTTAAACCCTATTAAATAATCAAGTCCAAGAAATCCTACCTCAAATTCAAGATGTTGAGCTTTTCTACTTGAATCTTTTGGTGTCTTTCCTCTTCTAAAGCCTTAAGATGGTTGTAAATCACTTCCATTTCCTTGCTTGGTGTAATACCCTCTGCTTTATAAGCCACACTCGAGTCATAGAATTATATGGAGAGATTGCTACTGAGCTACGAGCTATGAGCTATTTGAAATGAGGAAAATATAATATATGACCCTTTAGCTGTATTCTTTATTACACATCATGATACATAAGTTTCAAATCTCTGCTACAAATAAAATAAAATAATTACAATTTAAAAAAATTGTTACTAATTTTATACACAAAACTTGTTTAGAACTATAGACGTTGCTTCCGCCGGGCATCAGCTGTCCGCGATGCTCTCTTGGACTGGGCTTATGCCCGGGTCTTGCATGTAGAACATTTTAGGATTCCGTCTCATACTTGAGGCTTGGTCTAAGTATTGGAATATTTACGAAAAAATACAAAGATAGGTAATGGGAATCTAAGGTTCTCAATAAGTAAACACTATCCTCTATCACATAGGGTGTTATCATAAACATTCCAGCCACTTCGGTTTATTGTGAAAGCGTGAGCATATACACATAGGCACTGGTTCAATTTTAAGTTTGAAAACATATTTCTCAAAGCAAGATTGCTTTTAGAAGTCACTTGGCATAGTTCATGATAAATACAATAACAATAATAATATAACATGTCACTCATGATCATAATAACATTGTAGCATCATGAGATACTTAGATATGCATATGCAAATGCTCATAATTTACTTTATGCAAGTGCACTTGTCTTTTTTATCTTTTTATTTAACTTGCAATTTGATCTTGCCCTTCTGTACTTGGTTCCCCGGAGGTGAATGACCTTTCTCACCCCTGGATAATAGCCTACTTTTTGAGTCCGAGCTCATACCTATACATGAGTGATGAGTTTACTTTTCTTGACCCTCACACCAGTCTATTCCCTTTAAAACTGGTCGGGAGTTGGCTCTAACCTTAGACAGTACCACCCTAGCCCACTGCGAGGTGGAGGCTTAGTATATCTCCCTTGCAAGTTCTTATAATATTCATTCTTCTTTGGACACGATCATGCATGCATATGCTATATGCATTTACCCATATACTTCATATTATGCTTAAATCATTCTTGCATGCATGGTTTCCATATATGAATAACTGAAGAGATACTATCATGGCATTCATGAGTAAGTAAATGGGATTCACATAGTCTGTGTAGATTATATAATCATGATCAATTCAACTTGAACATCATAAAAATTCACACACATAACACATTAGATGCATAAGTTCTGCCTAAATTTCGGCAGCATAACGGGTTAGGTCCGCTTCCCCGTGAATAGTGCTATTTAAACAGACAGTCAGTCATAATAGTAGAACCAATATAATGTATCAACCATTCAGCATTAACATGGATTTTGCAACATTCAAACTGCAATTGAATTTCATACATGTACTAAGATATCTAACCCTTCAATCTAGCAAATTCTGCTCATATCTCTCAAATCTGCCCGTTTTTATGTCTTATGCCATAATTTCTACTTAAGTTATTGGATTTTAAATTTCTACTATGTTGAAGTATTGTTTGTCTAGTTTTTAACCTCTTTGGTTCCATTTCATTTTCATAAGTATAACTTAAAATATTTTGAGTTTACTTAGGTCTATCTTATGTTAGACAAAATAGGGGTCTAAAATGTAAAAATTCGCTAAGAATAGAAATCTTATTGGATTTGAGTGAATCTTATATCATTGTAAAGCTAACAGAACCATCCTTCATTTATAATAAGTTTCATTTCATTTAAGTGAGTAGAGCTTAAGTTATAAGCTCACAAAATTAGTGGAATTAGTCTGCTCTATCTCTGTCTAGTCAGGACATAGGACAAATTTGATAAATTAATGGGAGCAATAGGGATCGAATTTGACTCTAAAATTTTTATGACATATTTCTCTATGTGTAAGCTTTCTAAAAAAATTGGTTGCACCCTAATTGAAGTTGTATGTGATTATACCTTGCATGACCCACTTTGGTTAGATCCAAAGGCAGAAATCTAGAATAAACTTCAAAAAGTTATATTTCACTCAATACTAATCCAATGGCCTTATATATGGTTGGAAAGCTCTAATTATCTAGTTTCATTTAAAATTAGTTTCATCAAGTTCTAATAGTTGTGTGCAAAGCCGTACGCTTCATAAATATGGACACCGTAGGGTTTTCAACTCAATCAATTCTGGTTAGCTTCTCTTTTAGTCTTTCAACCAAGTTTCAATCCAAACCCAATAATTTCATGCTAATCCAACTATAAGAGATCATAGACACATAGTATAACTTCAAAATAAGGGAGTGGAAATAAAATTCTCATCAGCCACAAAATCACAAATATTAAGAAAGAATCATGAATCCTACCTTGAATTTGGAGTTTGAGCTTGTAAAATGAAGGCCTTAGGGGTAGAAGCTTGTGTAGAGTGAATAAGCAAGAGGAAGAGGATGAAATGGAGAGCAAATGGGGAAGGGGTCTGCTCTTTTTCTTGGCTGAAAGTTGAAGGGGAGAAAGGGAGATTTTTGAGTTGTTAGTTGTAATGATAGGTAAGGATTGGTTGGTTGGAATTTAGCCAAGCCTTCACCCTTCTTTTGTGGCTGATGGTGATGCCACCCTATGGGGTAGGAGTGGCTAAATCTCAGCCACTCATGTTAGGTTTTTTAGTGTGAAGTTCTATTAATTCGGTTCTAGCAATATAAAATATCGAATTCTTGCCGTTTTCCTTCAACCCAACAAGACATTACTAGCAGTCTTTTAGAATGTTTTGCATGCTTATTTTTATTTCTCCTACTTCTAATTTTCTTTAATTAACTTTTAATTATCTCCTAATTAACCTCTAATTAAATTCCAATTAACTTTACATGTCTAACAAAACAGAATAAATCGATTAATAATGTAAGTTAAATGTATTGAAATTTTTGGACGTTACACTAAATAATATCTCCTAATCTTCCACATAACAACCTATAATTCCTTTGGCTCCAACATTTGTAATTCAACCTTAATTACCCTTATTTTTCTAACATAACGAAATAAATTGATTAATAGTGCTAATTAGTCACACCATTTCTTCGGGATTGTTACATTTTTCCTTTTCGTAAATCCTTTAGTGTTTTTTGTCTATTATTGTAACTAATGGTATTTTTGTAATTTTTCGCAAGTTGAGGGGCATCCCACGTGGCACAATTGGCCGAGCTCTAAGCTTTTGTGATTCTGCCATGTAATTCTGCTCCTTTTGAAATCGGATTCTGACTCAAAGGAAGGAGCTTTATGGCTTGTATTAGAGCTTTTTGATAATAAACAAGTGAAAGGGTTGGAAATTTGAGCAAGGCAAGCAAGACACAAGAGTTTTTAGGTGAGTTTGGGTAGTATGAGAATGAAAATGGAAGTGCAAAGAGAGAGGGAGGAGGCTGCATGAAAATTGTGAGGAAAAGAAGAGAAAATGTGTGTCTTCCTTTTTAAGTTGGTGTGTCTTACTTCTTAAGTTGATGGCTCAAATCCTGTTGGTGGATTTGAGACAAAATTTAAATTCCTCTAAGCTAAAATTTGAGTGCCTCATCTTTAGCCACCAAGAGGGTTTGTGTGGCTAGTTTCTAGCCATACATTATAGGATTTTTAACTGATACTTATGCTTATAGAGAATATAGGACCATTGAGGAGTAGTTCAAGGTGTCCGGTTACCAATTCGGGGTATTCTAAGTTACCCGATATACTATAACATTATGTGAGTAGTCTCACACTTTTATTCAAGACTGTGGGTAGAAAATCTTAATTTGAGGTTATTACAGATATTTTAGTTATCTATTGGTGTCGTGTGTGGGGGCCAAAAATAACCTTGAACATCGAATTTTCTCTATAGATGTCCCTCTCGACAACCGTAAAGCCTTAATTACAAATTTGCTATTAATAACTTGAAAATTATAATTTTGCCTTTACTTTTACTATGATTTATCTATTTGCAATTTTGCCCGTACTTTGGGCACCCGAGCTTCCTTCTATCCTAGTCTACCCTCGGAGTTCGAGACATTACACTCTTAGGTCTTTGAGTTTAACCTATCATTTGACAGAGAAAGGGTTCACCTCTTCCACCCTGATTTTCTAGCTCTGGGTTACATCTTTTTACCAAGTATTTGATCTTTGGGTCATTCCTTCCTCCCAAGTATCCGATCCCCATGTTTATCTTACCACTTAATGGAGGTGCTCACATCTATCTCCCTAGCTTCTGAGGTTTGAACTTTAGGTTTGTAAGACAACCCTACTTAAAATTCTAGACTGAACCTGGGTGACAAGTCCCATAATTACTTACCTAGTTTGGGTGCTCACCCAGCAGTAGCTACTTCACACAATTATTGGGATTCCTATGAAGGAAATCTGACCATGAGATTTTGCAAGGATATTCTCTAATGTTTTAACTCCCTAATAACATTGGTTCCACCCAAAAATGGTCTATATACTTCTAGATATTAAGTTTGAAACCTAGGCTGCTCGGTAGTATGCTTAACAAAATTAGGTCAATCTTGTAAAACTCATAACTTTCTCTACACAGCTCATATGGACTTATAATCTATATGGATAAACTCATCTCTAAGTTAACTTTCATCTAGAATTTGTTTCAGTCTATCTTGGATTTCCTAAGTTTAGTTATAAGGATTGAATTATTGGCTGCCAGATCTTTCTTTCACATCAACTTGGTCCTCAGTTTCTTTCTAATCATAAACAACAACAACCACTTATCAATAACTAAACTTCAACCATTTCAAGCATGTGAATACCAGAGTGAATGATCACTAATCTTTATTCCAATATTTCTATCAAGAAGACAATGAAATCCTAGCAACAAAACACATATACAAATAATTCAAGTCTTAGGTTTTTCTACCTTACTCCTATGATATGTAGCCTTCTAGTGTGATGTTCCTATGGCTCTAATTGACTTCAATTAACTCAAGATATCTCTATCTTCCTCACTTCTTGTTGGAACCAAAAATCTTGCTTGGCTAAGGGGAGAGCTTTTTAGTTTTGATGCTTAGGTTTTAGGAGGGATATAATGGCCAAGATAGGTACAGCTTCTCTTAGAGGCATAAAGGATAAAAGGTTGAGTGCATGAGGAAGAGAAATGGAAGATGAAAAGAGAAGTATAAGCTACAACTGGCAGAGGAGGGAATGAGAGAATGTTTGCAGGTTATGCTCAATGAAATTTTTATAATGAATTGGTAGTAAGATTTGGTTGGTGAAAAATGTGTCTCATATTTAATCTCATTTACCTAGTTAGGCGTATAGATATGTAGCCATTAATTCTACCAACCAACTAGGTGGAAGATTTTCTAACCACTCATCCTTTTAGTCACATGACTATGTAATTTTTTTTTTATATACTACTATGCATTCTTGGCCCCCTTGTTGCTGTTGCCTTTCTTTTTTTTTTTTTTTGTTCTATTTCTTTTTGTCTATCCAAAATCAATAGTAATAAACTCTAGTGGTGTTATTTGCAATTACATTCAACTCAGGATGTTACACTGGGCATGTCACCTTATTAGTTAGTCTATGGGAAAGCCTATCATCTTCTAGTGGAAAATGAACATAGAGCACATTTGGCATTAAAGTATCTCAACTTTGATCTGAAGCCAACAGGAGGAAAAGACTATTTAGCTAAATGAGTTGGATGACTTCAAAGTGGATGCATATCTACAAACAGAAGACCAAACATTGGCATGATAAAAAGATTATGGAGAAGAAGTTCGAGCTGGCACAACAAGTGTTGGTCTTCAACTCAAGGCTCAAGTTATTTCCAGGAAAACTAAAATCCAGGTGGTCGGGGTCATACATAGTCAAAAAGGTTTTCTGAAGGTTGCACTACTTCTTTATGATCCAAAGAAAGGAGAAGATTTTATAATCAATGGCCATTGAGTGAAACAATACTTAGGCTGGGAAGTGAATAAAGAAACTTCCACCGTCGGACTAATAGATGCCATCTGAAGTACCGGATAGTCTAGCTAAAGGCTATAAACTAAGCATTTTTCGGGAGGCAACCCAAGTTCTCTTATCCCTTTTACTCTTTCAATTTTCTTTTCTTTTACTTTAAGTAGTGTTAGTTATGAACCTGCGAGTAATTATAGCAATGAACTTTATGCAGGATGAGGAGATAGAACTTGAAGGAAGGCAAGGAAGCATGAACGAACTTTGGGAGTAGGAGTGTAACTCTTTAACCCTTCTCTTCAACTTATGAATTATATAATATATATGTTGAAAATAGAGTTTGGGCTGATTTGTGAAGTGAATTGTGCTTATATTTGGTATTATTGCACAATATGCAATCCCCTATATGGTAAAAAATCTGCAGCCCGTATGAGACCAAGCAGTGTCATTTAGCTTCATAATTAGTACCACAAGAAGACATGAAAATCGTTGGAATGCCGTGGTCAAAATTTGGAAAACATAAAGAAGAGATGTATTTGCATAGGCACTATTCTGTGGTAGATCCATAGCATTTGTGAGAGTTATAATAAATGTTATGTAAATTTTACGTAATTACCGATGTGTCCATCAAAATCATTCTTTCACATTTTTTTATTTTTTGAAATGGATTCTTCTGCATGGAAGCAGAAATCAATGTGCACATGCCTTATATTTTGTTGGTTAATTGTCATAAACAAATTGTGACAACTTTGATGGGAGAAGATGGATGCTAAATACATGCGTCATAAGCCTTAAGCCTGAACTCAAAGCTTCTATTGGGAAAGGAATCAAATTTATCAATCAGTATTTAAGTCATATATATCTCTAGCAGCCCGCATACTGTACAAAAATAAAATTCATATTTTGCAATTTTAGAATCATTATTGCATTGTTGCCGGTGGTGGCAGCAGCAATCTTGACTATGCATATTGCACAAGCAAAGCTCACTATACTAAACAACTCAAGCATGGTGGAGAAGGAGGTGGTTCTAAAAGGAGGCAAAGTTATGGCAGCGATTTTCGGTGCAGATGGAGAAATGTCTGGCATGGAAGGAGGTGCAGATCAGAGAGGTCGCGGGGCGACCAGGGGCATATATATATATATATATATATATATATATATATATATATATATGCACACATGTGTGTATGCATATATATATAAGAGATTAATTTTGATACATTATTTGTGTAAAAAAATTTTAATATAAACATCCAATCATATATTACTATATTAATTGAAGTATATAATTCAATCACCTACTATTTAAAAGTCTTATAAATAGAAATATATATTTAGATAAAATATAAAATTCTTTTATATTATCGTAAAAATTAATCTCAATACTTAATTCATTAACGTAGAGTAGCTTAAATGGTAGTGCCCTGTTCATTCATGAATGAGGTACACAACTCAATACCTCAAACTTCTAAATATTTTAGAGAAGTCTTATTTAAATGCGCAAGAGCGACGCACAAAACGATGCACATGCACAGAAGAGACATTTAAGGTATACTATAACATAATTGGCCTATGATGGACTAGCAAGTTCTTGCTGCTTTGTGTGTGCGTGTCACGACTCAACTAGGTGTGACAAGGCCAGTGAACGCCATTTCCCCAAAGCAGCCTACTTCAAGAATTTTCCTAAGAAACAGACAGAATTTCCCCTAAAAATTGGACATTTCCCTAAATACAAAAGCTCCAGATACAACCTGAGAACATATATAGACCAACCACAAATCCAGAATACCAACAATATTTAAAAATACAGACTCAGAACCACAAGCATTCTCCGAACGTGCTCAACATTCATAATATGCAAGACATATATAGGTATAAATACTCTTATCAAATAAAATCTATTACAATTATATATAGATATATTACAACGGAAGCCAGACCCTGCCTGTGGATTATGGAGCATAACTATAAATATTAACATATGATTGTGTCAAGTTCACGGAGCTTTTATACCTTTAATTTACTGAGACAAGTCACTTACAGCTCGTACTAACTCTGAAATAGAGGGAAAAGTGAAGAGTGAGTCAAACCGACTCAGTGAGAGATAATATACTTATAACGTGGAGTGGGGCAAGTGTAAGCACGAGTTTTTATTAAAATAAATATAATTAGTTAATAATATTCTCATAAAAGATTTGTATACAGATATGCATATACATACGCAAAAGATATTCCAAATCAAACATGCTGCATGAGACCAGAACATAGTAAAGCAGAAAATAAAATAAAATTCTTAATAAAATTCATCATTAACAAATTACTACTTTCAACTATTGTTAACATTTGAGTACATTTGAATATAGAGAAAAAAATTAATTTTAAAAAAATAATAAAACAAAACCATTTCTAAAGTTTAGAAGGGGAGGTCTCAATTACAGAGTCAGAATAGAACAGAACAGAACAGACATGCCTCACCAACAGGCATCCCCGAAAGATCAACGAGAACAGATATCTCACCAACAGTCCTATGCCGAAGGATCGACAAACAGATCCGGACGTGTGGCCGTCACGCCGGGCTAGCAACACCCCTGCTAGCTGGGTTGGCCAAACCAAGGTGCACCCAGGGCTAACGTATACTGCCGTTAGCATACAGTTCTGTTAAAGGTCCCTCCCAAGAGAAAAAAAACCATTTGTCCAAAACTCAAAGAAAGCTCATAATTAACTTTATTTCAAAAATTAAATTCATCAAAGTCTCATAGTCTTATAATAATAAAATCCAATATAATTCCAAGTATATCAAATTTTAAAATCTGATATACTAATTCCAGACCTTTTCAATCATGTCGATAATATTAAGTGTAGAATTAGTTTAAGGAATCAATTTCAAAACTTACTATATCAAAATCTATAATTTCTATTGTCCGAACTCATAACATTAACTTGAAGCATCATATCGATTTCAAAACATTTAGATAATTAGATCTCAAACATCAATTGATAACAATACAGGAAATTTCTTAAACCAAAACAGAGTATCGAAGAGAATTTCTCAAGATACTTGTCCCACCTACGGATGCACAGAATTAATAAGATAATAATACTATAAGCAGTTTTAAAGATTCAATTAGAAGACAAGTAACTGTCAAAACATATATTTAGGAAAATAAGAATAGAAAACAAGTTATAAATATACTATCACTCACTAACTGAATCAAATATAGTGATCCGAGATTATAGTTCCGGAGCCTCAATCACTACCCCAAAGGATCTAGCACTTAGTGACGCCACTATATATCGGATAATGCAAGGAGAACAATCATTGAGTTAGCAAGATATATTAGGACAGCAACTACCATTTAAATAATTGGGAATCAACAACAATAATAGTAAAAGTATAATAATTATTTAGACTTGCACTTCTTAATTCCTTACACTAGCTATATACACTCATTTCAAATAACGTTGAAACTTAAGTGACTAATGTAAATATTCCCTATGTTGCATCAATCAACTACAAGAGATTTCAATCACTAATTCAAATATCAATCTAACCTATTCTATCAATTTTCACAACGTAAATGGAAGTCCTCAAGTACTCAAATAACATATTACCTATTCATTTTAACGGTTCAAAACAACCCAACTTACAATTACATCTATTAACTCTGAAAAAGAATTCTTTCAATACTAACCAAAGCTGAAACACCCATAAGCATACATGCCCCAAATTATTTTAACCATCTCACAGCTAAAAAAAAGACACATGACAATTCCATACAATTTACCACCTTCAAAGCACAAAATTCTAGTACACATAATAAGCTAGTATTATGACTGTCACCCAAATTCAAGTTATGAAACTCACCAAGGGTTGTGGGTTTAGAAAGTCAAAACAAGATCCCCAACTGCCATGGTAGAAGAGTCATGACGGAGGAAGAGGCTACCTGCGGTGGAGGAAGACAAGCAGAACCAGGCAGAGCAAAAAGCAGAACCGCGGCAGAGGAAGAAAGAGACGGACAAACAGTGGCGGAGAGGGCCATAATAACGTGTGTAGCAGAGGGGGGTGGCGGCGGTGGCAAGGCCGAGAAAAGAAGAGAACATTGAGGGAGTGAGGGTGAGGGATCGTGAGAGGAAGAGAATGAAAGAGAGGGAGAGTTAGTGAGAGTAAGAATGAGAGATCGAGAAAGAGCAGAGAACGTTTGAGAAGAAAGGAGAAAAGAAAAAGAGGGTCTTAATATGCACTTATCACTTAAGGTCTTGGTGGTCCTTCCTTCTTTTCTTCTACTTTTAAAATAATATACAACCAATATGAGTTAAATTTATCTATCCCAATATAATTTAAAGTGAATAGAAATATATCCCAATGACTTAAGCCATGTAAATTTTTTTTTTTTAATTTTCTATTACCAATATTTTATTTTCACTAGTGTTTTATTTTAAATCGGGATATTACAGTGTGTGTGTGTGGCTGTTGCACTTTCAAATAACAGTTGAACAACCACACTTACCGTTTCACCAAATTTTCTTAACCACTTGCCATGATTTCTGCATGAGTGATTTGTGCCCAGCACCCAGCTTCTTATCTCTTTAGCTTATCCCTTTCCCTCTACAATATTATATAGTATCTCCTCTTAATTTGAAAATTATGGCTTTTCGCCTATTTACGTCATTATCATCATCAAAACACTACAAGAAATAGGCAGAAAATTGACAGTATTACCTATGGATTTACTGACAGTAAAATATATACTGACAAATTATGAATGATAATAAATCACATCTCGGTAAAAAAACTATCGATGACTAAAAAAATCCGTCGATAAATAATTTGAAAATTTGTATGCTATTTCATCAGTTTGATAATAAATTCAGATAGACTTTTTAATATTACCGATAGAGTTATCCATTGATAATTTTTAATATGTTAATTACAGATGAACGCACCGTCAATAATTTTAATTTTTCAATTAAAATAATCTATATTTTATTAAAGTACCAATGGATCATTCATCAATAATAATTAAATATGTATTTTTTAATTAAATTTGACAATTATTTTTTACAAATAATTTTTATTTAATTTTTCAATTAATTTGTAATTAGTTTTATTATTTATTTTAAATTTTCTTTCAAAAATATAAATAAAAGACCAAATGTAATTGCTATCTTATAATAATAGTAACAAAATATTCAAATTGACATAAAAATATAAAAATATTCAAATATATAATTCAATAAAAGGGAAAAAAAAATGCAAAAGATCAGTGATAGTCCATGTGATTGGATTAGGATCGACATAATCATCGAGTTTGGGGTTGGATTGGAGTCGAAGTCGATGCTATCAAAGGACTCCTCATCAACAAGTAGCGGTGAAACTACAGTTGAGGATCCCACTTGCATCTACTGCATGAAGGCTGTAACATCCCCACTTTCTTAAATAAAGTATAACAGAAATTTTGAATTATTTCTCTTAGGCAGTGTGAGAATTTCCCAGGCAGTGCTATATTCTGACAATCTTCACACTTAGAATTATAGGATAGCGTAACACTGTCACTGAAAATATGGCACTGCCATATATTGAAAATTAGGAAATTACAAAAATATCCTATAAACTTTTGTTATTTACAGGGTTGTCCAAAACTTTTAGAAATTACACCTTGACCCCACATGATTAATTCCATAATGACTCTAGAATTCTTTTAAAAATGACATTTATGTCCCCACATCTAGATAGTTAGCGGAATAGGGATTTAAATGGAGTAGAATCACATGGCGGAATTGTACAAGTTTAAATCTCAGCTGATTGAGCCACAAGGGTATTCAAATGTGAAATGACATGGGGGTGCTCTTAGACTTGCTCAAAATTATGGAAATGTCATTAGTTACGGAAACCAGACAGAAAATACTAAAGGATTTACAACAAAGCTAAAATGTAACAATTCCAAAGAAACAGTGCGACTGATTTGCATTGTTAATAAATTTATTAGAAAAATAAGAGTAATCATGGTGAATTATAAATATTAGAGCTAAAGAAAATTTAGGTTGTTATGTAAAAGACTATGAGAAATTTAGTATAACGTCCAAAATTACAATACGTTGATTTACGTTGTTAATCGATTTTTTTGATCTTATTGAATATGTAAAGTTAATTAGAAGTTAACTAAAGGTTGATTAGAGGTCAATTAGAGATTTATTTGGAGTCAATTAGATGTTAGTTAAAATTAGAATAGACATATAGAAAATCTTACAAAGTTAGTTAGTAACGTTTTGCCGGTTTGAAGGAAATCGATAAGGATTCGGTATTTTAAACTGCCACAACTGAATCAATAAAATTTTACTCTAGGAACCTAGCTTAAGTGGTTGAAAACTCAACCCTATTCACCATCAAAAGTGGCGCCTAGACAGCCACATATGAGGGCAAGTTGGTTGAGTTTCAACCATTAAAGTTGGCATCCAATGAGAATTAAGGAAGCCAACTACCAAGCCTTAAACAACTTTATAATTTCCCTCAAAATCCTCCATTTGGGCAACTCCTATCCAGCTGCTCTATTCTATTCTCTCTTCTTTCACTCCCTCTCAATTTCATCTCATTTCAAAGCTTCACTCACTTCTTTGATCAAAAAACTCAACTTTAGCCAACTATTTCATTTACTAGAGGTAGGATTCATTCTCTTTTCTTGATTTCTTATGAATTGGTGGTTGTTGAAAATTCAACTATACTCATGGATTTGATGTTATATTAAGGTTATGTATATGTTTATGGTTGGATTATTAGATATATATTGAGTTTTGATTGATTAATTAGTGAAGGAACCAAAAGGAAGCAACTAGAGTGAATGTAACTAGGAAACCCTATAGTGTCTGTGCTTGCACAGCATACAGATTCGTCTACAGACGTCAAAATGAGATGAAACCAATTTTAGATGAAACTAGATATTTAGAGTTTTCCAACCATATAAATTATAAGACATTGGATTAGTATTGAATGAGATATGATTTTTTGAAGTTTAGACTAGATTCTACCTCTTGATCTGCCCAAAGTGGCTTTTGCAGGGCATAATTTGCTCTATACAACTTTAAATTGAGTGAAACTAATTTTCTTTGAATGCTTACACATAGAACAACATTCCATAAAAATTTCAGAGTAAATTCAATCCCTGTTGCTCCCAGTAATTCATTAAGTTGCCCCATGTCCTAGTCGAGCTAGAACAGGGCAACTTAAGTTAGCCAACTTTAAGAGCTCATAACTTGAGCTCTGCTTATTCAAATAAAAATGAAACTTTTGGAAATGAAAGATGTTTTAGTTAGATTTAAAACGATATAGGTTTTATATAAATCCAATTTGATTCATATTTTTGGTGAACTTTACTTTTCAATGTGTAAATCTGCCTAGCTACCGAACAAACCAAGATAAATCTTCAATTACTTGAGTTATACTATCAAAACTTTATGGAACCAAAAAGATTAAAAACTAGACACATAATACTTTAACATATTCAAATTTCAGATTTAAATAAGTTAAGAAAAAATTATGGCATAATTTACAAAATCGAGGAAAACTAAATTTAGTTAGTAGAATTCCCAATCTAAGGAATTTTACACCCTTGTACACGCATGAACTTAACTCAAGCTTAAATATTGTAGAATTTATATCAATGTTGAAAGATTGACACAATTTATTGTTTATATTGTTGTGACTAATTTTTTGGTTGAATGGCTCTATTCATGGGGAAAAGAATTCGATTCGTTATGCTATTGAATTTTCGGCAGAAGTTTATGAAATTTATGAGTGCTTATATTATGAGAAATTTATGATATAAACAGTTATGCAATTATGAATATTCTGCATCCAATAATGTTTAACAGTAAATGTATAAGACTGCATATGAACTATGAGACATATGTATGAGTGTCAGCCATTCGCATGCATGATCATATAAGAAAAAGAAAAATTGAAAACTGTAAGCACTTGCAAAGAGATGTACCAAGCTACCACGTGAGGCATGACATAGACCCAGCTAGCATGAGCATGTGAGGCATGGCAAAGGACCCAGCTATCATGGGCGAGGGCGGTATTATCTAGGGTTTAGGCCAGGCCCCGACCGGATTTAAGGGAAATAAACCGGTGTGAGGGTCAGGGAAAACAAACCTGTCACTCATGTATAGGTATAAACTCAAACCTGGGAAGCAGGCTATTACCTAGGGGTGAAAGAGACCATTCAGCTCCGGGGAATCAAGTATTAAAGGCAAGTTGCACCCTAAGAATGGTGATATGTAACTCCTAGGTGGGCCAAGAAAAGCAAGTTAAAGAAAGTTAAAAAAACCACAAGTGCAATTGCATGAATTCAAGTAAAAGTATTTGCATATGCATGCTCAATTTCCCTATTATATTGGAATTGTTATGTTTGAATATACTACAACTATTATTCAGGTTATGTTGTTACTGCTACTATATTGAAGTATCTCATAATGCTGTAATGTTATAAGCATGATTAGCATGTTATATTGCTATTGTTACTGTAATTATCATGAATTGTGCCAAGTGCCTCCTAAAAGAAATCCCATATCGAGAAGTATGTTTTCAAACTGAAAATGGAACTAGTGCCTATGTGTATGTGTTCACATTTTCATAATAAGCCAAAGTGGCTAGAATGTTTAAGATGATACCCTATACGATTAGTGGGTCATGTTTACCTATTGGGAACCTTAGGTTCTCACTTCCTATTTGTGTTTTTTTTCTTCCTGTAAATATTCCAGTATCTAAGCTAGAGTTCAAGTACGAGGCAGAAAACGAGGACATTCACTGTGCAAGACCTGAGCTCAGGCTAGACCGGGGGACTATTGAAGCTGGCTAACGACTAGTGGAAAGCAAGTTCTGTGCGTAATGTTAGTCACAATTTCTTTTAAGTTGTAATTATTTTATTTTATATGTATATCAGAAACTTGGAAAATTGCAAGCCATTATTCAGTAATAAAGTATACAGTTAAAGGGCCATATATTATATCTTCCTTATTTTAAATATATCATAGCGCAGTAGTAACCTCTCAATATAATTCCGTCACTCGAGCATGGCGTATATGATAGAGGGTGCTACAAAGTTGTCCATCTTCTTCCATATCTTCCTGCCCCCTTCGTCACCTTCTTCTGCAAGTGGGCTTTCATTTTGTTCAACTCCTTGTGACATGCCTCTGCCATTTGCAGTTGTTGTGCACAAGTCTAGAGTTTAGTATTCAGGGCAAGCACATGGTCCTGGACCTCATGATCCTTTGCAGCAAATGATCTTGTCATAAACGTAGGAGACATACTACCACCAGACATACTACCACCAGAATAGTAAGTCACCATCTCATATATGTAGCCATTATAAAAGCCATCCACCTGTATAGGAGGGCAGTCATCACCTTCCTACTGCGAGTGTTGACTCCGTGCCTCCTCAAGTCGTTAGGCAAATTCATTCTGCAATGAAAATAAATAAATTAATAAATCACCACAATATATATGATATGTTTTAATGGAAAAGGAAGTTTAGAATTTTTACATATGTTACCTCCAAGCGTTAGTCGACTCTCAGTGACTTGTCTTCCTTTTGAGCGTGAGTTTCTCTAAATAGCTCACTAAGGGTCGGTTCCCTATTCAGCTTGCTCTTCTGTATTTCAAATTAAAATCACATAATCATATATAAGTTAATCCAAAAAGTGACAAGGTAAAACTAAATTTTATTTCAATTACTTACCATCCATATCCCAGTGCTCTCAGTGGTAATGGAGGAGTGACCCACCTTTCGTGGAGGCCCTGCTTGCTGTCCTATTCTAGGCCTTCCCCTTAAAAGCATTTGTCTCCCAATACTGCTACAATACTCGCAAGTGCTCTTCCATCAACCAATGTTGGTGATTAGTGATCACCCCCTCGCAGATATCGCAATACATGTCTTACAGCCGCTTAGCTACCCTAGTTATCCATGCCCTTTTGATGAAGTGCTCTTCAGCAGTGTCAATTATAAGATTTGTTGCATAAACGAAAATAACATATTAGTCATTTAATTTATATATGGAAGTAAAATATTGAAATTAAATTTAAAACAAGTGTCTAGTAAGTTCTTTTACTACCTATTTTTTATACCAAATCTCCTTCATGTTGGTTGAAACCTTGGAGAATGTAAGATATGGACCCACGTACATTTGCTGACTAATCTCCTTGATTTTCTTTAGGATAGGCTTTGGAGGAAGCCAACCATGTCAATAAAAGGAAAAAAAATTAGACTACATTAAGTGAAATAAGTGCAATTGCATTAACATTGAATGAAAAAACACAATTACATTAACATTGAAACTATATAAGTTATTTACCAATCCTTCTCTTTTCGCTTCAGATGAATTAGCCTCCTGGTGGGAGCCTAGGACTATCCCGATGAGGTCGCTCCACTCTTGGATCCAGCTATGTGGAGGTAGGGGTAGGATCACCAAAGAGTAGGAGGCTGCTAAGGAGGCTATTGTAGCTATCTAACAAACCCAAGGTTCAGTATCATGATGAACTCCTAGGACAGTGAATAAGGTGGTGGTGGCATATCAGAGGCCTATGTAGTGGAAATGGATGGTCAGATTGTGCTGGAGAGTTATGTGGTGGAGGAATGGGATAGGCCATCCTTCTTAGGCCAACCTCACCTCTACCTCTATTCGTATCTTTATCTGTCATATATGAAACATAAACATATTATATTGATAAAAGCCACAAATCAAAGATAAAAAAACATAACATATATATAACTATTACAGTATATAACAAAAAATAAATTTATAAGAATAATTATAAATTTTTAAAAATATTATTTTCTAAATTTTAATTTCTCTTTAATTTGAATAATTTTATTTATTTTTTAATTTATTATATATAATTCAAATTTATAATTATTAGTTACTATTTGTTTATATATTTTACATTTTTATTCTTTTATTTTATTATATTAAATAGTAAAATATATTAAAAAAACAAATGAAAGAGAAGGTTCTTATATATTAAAATCCAATTAAGCCCAATCTTACATCTCAAAATCTAATTAAGTTATAAATCATTTTAAATATAAAAGGATTTTAATGGATAAATTAATGCAATATATTATTTTAATTAGAACGATAATCTAAAGAGTAACAAAAATTTTAGCAAAATCTCTCCTAAAAGTAAGAGTCTCCCTTAATTACACTCAATTAATTTTAAGTCACAACAACTTAATCCACTACTACAAATGCACTATTTACTGACTGAATTTTCAATGGAAAATACACTAAAATCCATTGGAAAGTAGTTTACTGATGGAAAAAGTCCGTCAGTAAAACATGCATCGACAATTTTTTTAATTATACAGATGGAAAATTTTGTCAATATGATAAAAAAAAATGTTGGTAATATTTTTGTCAGATGTTTTCAGTGATTGATTTATATCAATGAATTATTTAACTTTACCAACAGATTTACTATCGATAATTTTAATTTGTAATTATAAATTTAAGTTAATAATTCCATTGGTAATTTAAGAAATAATATGTTAGTCTTCATAATTACCGACGAAATTTTTATCGATAATTAAAAAAATATTTTAAACTTTAGATATTATCGATGGAAATTCCATTGATAATGGCAAATTATCATTTTTTAATCTAGATTATATTATTAAGAATTGAAATTAGTAGTTAAATATTTCAAATAATTGTTTTAATTATTCATAAATCTATATAATCTATATAATTAAAAATATAATGAACTGCATGATATTAAAAATAAAAATATAAACTGTCAATATAAAATTTTAGGAAAAAGAAAAACCCTAAAAACTATGAATATTGATCATCGTCAGTATCTGAAATGCCCTTAGAGTCTCCATGGTCGTGTGAAGGAGATGGAGGTGGTAGAGGTTGTAGATGCTGTGCACTAGATGATGAACCACCATTCCACATCTACTCGAAGTAACTATACATAAGTATCACTTTCTGCTCCATGGATTGCATATACTGCCTCTATTCCTCTTCTTGTTCTCACGCTCATGCAACTCCATATACCTCCTATCTAGCTTCTCATGTTGCTTCTACATTGATTCATTAAGTGCAGGCACCCAATCCCAGATATCCTCCATATTAGCCACAGTAGGCCCAACTCTAGATAC
The DNA here is from genome assembly GCA_031439585.1 of Pterocarpus macrocarpus. Classification (NCBI taxonomy): domain Eukaryota; kingdom Viridiplantae; phylum Streptophyta; class Magnoliopsida; order Fabales; family Fabaceae; genus Pterocarpus; species Pterocarpus macrocarpus. The sequence continues at coordinate 18,227,057 of CM062517.1, read as the reverse complement.
CGAGGCTAGAGAATATGAGTTGCTATAAGTGGTGCTCATGCCATATATCTAACCCTTGTAGCGACTACTAACCGCTTGGTTCCATATGTCATTGTCACTAATAGGTGGGTGGTCAGTAGTGGTCCCATCTTCCTACTAAGTCTACTCTAATCGGGCCTTGGTCAGGCGTGGATGAACTCATGTTACAATTGAATGAAACAAAACAAATTAAATTAGATTTAAATAATAGCAAATATAATAAATTAAAAGTATCAAAAACTAAAATTAAGCACTTACATATATGGCCTTGGATCGAGCATCGACTCACTGGGACTTGTCCTGTTTCCGAGTGTACAATTTTCACGTGATCTTGCAATATTCAATACAAAAAAATAAATAGCCAAATGAATGCAAAGGATAATATTTACCATCCTAAGTCGGGTGGCCTCGATGCTAGTAAAGCCTCCAGTATGGAGCGAGCCATCTCGGGTCGATCCCCTACTCACCTGGGCCTTGACTTGCTTCGTCTTGAACTTCAGTGAGTCCCAATAGGCCTTCAATGCCTAGAGGATGTCGTAGGTGATCCAATGGGTGCTAATCTCATTCTCCCAGATATCATGGAACATGTCTCAAAGCCGCTTACCGGCTCTAATCCTCCATGCCCAACAAGTTGCAGTCTCCTCCGGCAAAGCAATGGTAAATTGACGCTGTACACAAGTAACACAATAATAAGTTAAATATTAATAAATAAGCATGCATAACAATAAAATATCAAAATTAATCACAAAAGAAATAATTATTGCTTTACCTTCCATTCTTTTCACCACAGCTCCTGTGCATCTTTAGGTGCAATCCAATTGTATCATAAATAATAGACTAAGTCGTTAAAATAAAATCACAATTCAACATTCATAATAAATTTGAATTTTAAATTACTTACAAGGATTTTACATTGTATTTGAGTGCTACATGTTGGTTCATGGAGCCTTGTGATGGGGTAGATGATGAGGCCTATGCACCCTAGGAACTGGGCTGGCTAGGGGTAGGGGAAGGAGTGGAACCAGGTGTAATAGGTGAGGTGCAGACCTCATGTTTTGGAGGTGTAGATGTAGGAAGAGGTGGAGAAGGGTGAGGAGGAAATGATGGCTGAGACTTGGGATCCACATACCCAAGATTGGGCATCATAACAAACTTTTGGTATGTGGAGGATGACCAAGGGGTGGAGATAGTGGCAGTGGTAGGAGTGGTGAAAGCAGGTGCAGTCGAGGTAGTGGTTGGAGCACGAGTGTAAAGGGGTAGTCCATTATTTTTCAGTCTACCTTTACCTCGTCCAGAAGAGCCTCACCCTACCATAAATGACTTATATAACATGTGTATAAGTCAACAAGCATATACAACAAACATAACACGCATATAACTATAAATGCAAAGAATTAAACTATAGCATATAAAAGTAGATATCCATAGAATTAAAAAACATAAGACATATATTAGCTAAATAAAAACACGACACACTTGGCATCTCATTTAATCTGAAAGTTGAGGACTATCTTCATCACTCTCGATTTCAACATCATCGTCAAATCCCTCTTCCTCATCCTTAGTGCTACCCCCTCTCATCAAACTAACTTACTGAATATTACTTTGGGTGTTCAATTATGTCAACTTCTCCTGAGATAAAACATAGATTGGAGGGGATGTCAGTGTCAATAACAACCCTCAAAGGACTTGGATCATTAGTTTGATAAACTTGCTTAGATACTTCTTCAACCTCTACTTGACCTTTTAGTTTAAACTTTATTATCACCCTCCAATTAGATTTTCAATTTCCAAGGTTGTAAGATACTTGTATTTCATTTTAGACAATAATAAATAGATCAAATTTTCTATATTTTTTTGGTATGGTTAATCTCAATTGGGGTACAATATTACAATGATCATAACAAGGAAAACTCATATCTCAATTTGATAGCTTTTTGTACTATATAGAAAATCGCAAGATTGCAAGAAAGGCAATTACTTACCATGAGGCAATTTCTATGTCTCTCTTGAATTTCCAATTTCAAATAGAAAAATCTCAACTTTGATAACTTGGGTTCTGCCTCTCTTATTGTGGCAGCTTTGGGGATGAGATGAAGCAGATGATCATGAGCACTTACAAGAAGTAGGGCAGGAAGATGAGGATGAATTTAGGAGGAGACATTTTGGGAGCAAGAATTTGTAAGCTTGAGAAAATGACGAAATTGGGAAAATTATGGTTCATCACTATTTTATAGATTAGTGAACACTACAAAATTTAGTAGTTTATGTTTTTTTTAATATATTTAATTGTATAATTTCTTAAATAACTTTTCAGGATTAAGAAGTAAATAAATATTTATATTATCCTCTTTAATAATATTATAAACTTTGCCACATTATCAACTTATTTAATAAATATAAAACATATGTCATAAAATAAGTGGTCCATAATGGAAGGATACTCAAATACTCAATGCCTTCAAAATGGCTGGGTACCGAAAAAATTCAATGGAAATTCAAACCCAAAATATAAACAAGGGACTCTACCAATCAAACCATTGTTGTAAATTTAAATTCTAGATGATATATGTTTTGGAAAGAATATTAATTATTTCACACTTATATACCATATAAGAATAATAAAATGAAATTACCAATGAGACTTAAATGATCAAGTAGAATTTCGACAATGTTAATTAAAAGGTCTTGAGTTTAATTATTGTAGATGATCTTTTATTAATAAGCCATTTGAATGTACAACTAAGCTACTATTAACTTTTTTTCACCTTTTTTTTTTGGGTTGATTTTTGAGATTTTTTACTTCCTGGACACTTCCTCGACCTTAACTTGACCCTTTGTTTTAGTATTGATTACCACTCGCCAATTGATTTGCATTTTCTAAGGTATGGTAGAAAATTATCTCTAATTTATATAGAATAATGGAAATATTCTTCTCCATCACTAAGAAATCATCAACTCTATGAGTGGATGAGCATAGATCTCCAAAATATTCACTTAGTTTAGTTAATGGCTTTGAAGCATGGTTAGGTAATTCTTTAAATGCAATAAGAAGCAAACACTCCATAAATATATGATAAATATTCTTCATTTTGAAAAACCTTTCATTGGTAAACTCTAATTCCTAAACCTATCTTAAACAATTATAATTATTTTGACGAGCTGTTCATTGGTAATTTCAAAGGTAATTTTTTATTGCCAATTTGACCGGAAAAAGTTGCTAATGAATGTAAGGACGAGTTTTGCCTTTCATTGATAATGTACGCAAGTTTTTAAATTTTAATATATCGATGATCTTTTCATTGATCTTTTTGTTGATTTTACAACCTGAATTTAATTCATCAATAATTTTTGTCGGCTTTTCACTAGTTTCTTGCAGCGTCTAGTTAAGAGCACATCAATGGTTTTTCATTAAGATCGAAAAATGCACGGTTTAAATTTAAATATTTTTTAATAATATCTGGAGTAAATAATTTTATTGGTCCTACAATTTTAGAATTAATATTAATTTAATCATAAAATAATTTTTTATATCAATTTAATTTTTATATTTTAAAATTTGATATCAATTTACTCTTACTATTAAATTCTACTAACACCATTCCTAATCATCCTATCTACATGACAGACATATCCTCCTTAATATTCGAATCATCAAAATTACAAAAATTAAAAAAAAAAAATCTCCCTAACTTCCTAATTTCCTTTTCCCAAAATTCTCTCATTTTTCCCTGTTCATCCCCTCATTCGCCCAGCTTCCATCCTCGTTCCCTATGCTTTCCATTGAGCAAAATATTACCCACCGACGTCCGTGATATGACGAGATGCTCTCCATTGCAAATAGCATAAGGTGAAGGAACATCAACTTATTGTGATTATACAGAACAAACTGAACTAACACATTCGGAGATGAACTATGACTCACATAGCAGGCAGTGTTCCTCATTCTTGCCATATCCGAGGCAAAATCTAAAGGAGGAATTGAGGTATACGACAGACGAACATAATTGGAATCTATCAGAGATAAATCCCCCCATTTTGCCCACTACTCCATAAACCGATTTGGATATATCAACGCATCACCATTCATCTTCAAAATTTGTGCTTGCTGCCTTCTCATAACAACACTTGTATACACAGATAAAAGCACCATCATGTATAAGGTCTAGGGACCTAACTCCCCAACAAATTTCCCACCCATGGAACCCTACACCTTCACCTCATCATCAAAACGACCCTTTTCGTACAACCAATCAAGTAAGATGTTGAACGCGATCAAGTTAGGCCCTTACACCTTTCTCCTCCATTTTCTTAACCACATTCAATGCAGAATCGAAAGAACCAGATTCGCAGAAGGCATTGATGGGTGTGTTGTAGCAGATAGTGTCGGTTTGGAGGCCAAGCTCCTTAGGGAGGTCGTTGAAGAGGCAATGGACGACGTGAAATTTGTGGGGTTGGACGCTGGCGGGTAATGGATGGTGGCCTGAGGATAAAGAACTGGGGATTGTGGTTGGGCACAATGAAGGGATAAATAGGAAAAATGAGAGAATTTCGGGAAGGGGAATTTGGTAAACCAGGGAAATTATTATTATTATTATTATTTGTAATTTTGATGTTGCGAATATTAAGAAGGATAAATTTATAATTTAGATCGGATGATTATTAATAGTATTAGTGAAATTTGACAATTAGAGTAAATTAATGTTAAATTTTAAATTATAAAAACCAAATTAATATAAAAATTTATTTTTGAACTAAATTGATATCAACTATATAAACTTAGGATTAAAAATGATATTTACTCTAATATCTAAAATACATTATGTATAGATACATTTGACATGATAAAAGGTATGACTTATATTAAAAGGATACTAATAATAAGAAGAATGGTATTTTTTTTTTTTTTGAGTTTTTATATTAGGATTTAATTTGAATATACTGTCAGTGTAAAAATTTTTTACACAGACATCTAATCATATATTGCCACATCAGTAAAAGTCTTTGACATGATCACTCACTATTTAAATGATCATATAAATAGAGTGTTTTGATTGGATGACAGTGTAAAAAAATTTTACACTGTCAGTACACTCTAATTAAACTCTTTATATTATTTAAAATTCAATTTATAAAATGTATTGTAATATGAAATAAATTTTTTAAGTCCAACTTCAACAAATTCATAAATAAAAATTACTAATTAATGTAAACGAAAAATAAAATTAATTAAAATCTATTTGTATGAAATAATATTTTAATTATATATTTAATGATTACACAAATACACCCCTTAGTAATTAACTACTCCTTGTATTGTAAAAATACAAATGCTAATAAAATCAATTTTAAATTATTAAGATATTAAACGTTTTTATTTAATTCTCATTATTTTAATTAATTGATTAGTTCGGGAGAATTGATTAAAAGAAAAAGCATTAATTCTTTGATAGCCAAAAGAAAAAAAAAATGGCAACAGATGAATTACAATACAATTAACCTATACAATATTTGTTACATCAATAAATGTTGCTAGTTAAAAAAATAAGGATAACTTATATTTATTAATGTGGCAAATAATATATGGATAAAATAAGAGAAATATATTGCTTTAACAATGCCTAAAAATTTCTCTAATCCAATGATCATATATTTCATAAAAGAAGAGAATGACTTATTTCTCCCTTAATTAAAGTGTCGGCACCTGAATATTGAAATTACTATGAATCTTTTTCAATAAAAACGACAAAGTTACTCAAGGGCAAAAGTGTCTTTATAAAAAATGTTAGAGGTACAACAGAGAAAACCCCTTTTCTTTTCTAATTTCATAAAAGATGCAAATATTCCGTCAAGTATTTCTAATCTGAATATGGAGGGCAGAAAATCTCAGCCCTTCAAATGTCGATCAGTAGCAATTTCCTTTGCTTAATTTCTCCGTTAAAGCGATTTTAAATTTGACACGAAACTTTGCGGACAGAACTTCCGTCTTGAAATTGTTAACCGGGCTCAAAATTTTTACAGTCAAGGAATCAGATGGTTGGTATCTATTGCTTGGCTTATGGCTATCACTTAATGTTTTATTACAAATTACAATATAAGTTTTACTCATAAATATTTTAAAAATCATGTCCCTTGCGGCTTACCAAAATCTTGTACAAAAAAACCGAAAGAAAACGGATAAGCATTAGTGCAGGCATACCAGCGCCACATAATTATTGCTATGCAAATTCTAAAAGCTGTTTCTTTTTTCCGAAGACTCTGAAGCAAACACTCCTCTGTTTTTCCATCATCTTCCCCTGTTATTTTCTTCCCCCACCAATCACATAGGCAAAAATGGAAGCAGCATGGGCTACAACTGTTGCAGCCATAGTTCTCACAGTGATGCTTGCTCTGGTATGGGGATGGAAGGTGCTGAATTGGCTGTGGCTGAGGCCAAAGAAGCTGGAGAGGCTGCTAAGAGAGCAAGGCCTTCAAGGCACCCCATACAGGCTTCTAGTTGGGGACTTGAAGGATATTGTGAAGATGCAAAAGGAAGCTAAATCCAAACCCATGAATATCTCTGATGATGATATAGTGCCCCGTGTGCAACCCTTTTTCCAACAAAATGTCAACAAACATGGTATGCCTATAAGCTCTCCGTTCTTCTTATTTGCAAATTGATTTCTATATTTGCCAATTCATGTGTTGTACTATTGGCCATCTTGTTATTGTATAATTCATATGAAGACGACATCATTTTTTTTTCCCCTTTTATTCTAAGCGCAAAGTATCATGTCATTTGAATAGGGAAATATTCGCGGTGGGAACTTCGCATCTTAGACTTGCAAAACTATCTTTAAATTGAATAAAGGTAGACTTCGTATCTTGGACTAATAAAAACGGATAAACTTTTGTAACCCCCAAAAAAAAAGGAAGAAGAAGAAGAAGAAGAAGAAGAAGACCACAGCTTCTACTGGAAAAACTCTTATAAAATTAGTTTGTTTTTAAAGTGAGAAAGTGAGGAGGTGTGAAAGTATTTTACCTAATTTAGATCATTTAGTAGGTTATGGTTACAATGTATTTTATTAATCTAGTGGTGGATGCTTATTTGCCCTTAGATAATTTAGTAGGTTATGATCTAAGGGTGAGTATATACTAATTTGCTTTGTGGCCCTTTTATATTAACGCATGTTGTATATTGGTTTGCGTGCTTATGGTAAAATCTTTCAACTTAAGAATTTATCTCAATAACAGTTATAATTCTTTTCTTATCTTTTTCTTCACACCCCCGCCCCACCAAAAAAAAAAAAAAAAAATCAAACCATGCATCTGCGTTGCTCTTATAGCATGATCTGAGTGTCACTTATCTTCTCTATGATTGCCTCACCTCCATGGCTCTTGTGTATTAAGAAGTGCACACAGCAGCAGTGGCACACTCCAATATTTGTAGAATTTGACATGGACTTCGCTAATCAGTAGTCCATCATAATTAAAGAATGAGGCAACCTCTCAAACCAAACATTTGTCCATTGATAGACACCATCAAGGTATAACTTCCTCTTGGCTTGACTGGCTCTTATAGTTCTAGCCTTCCTGCAAGCTTCTCAAATGAAGATTTTTCACTTTGGACATCTTCAGATTCAAAATTTCTTCCAACGAAACATAGATGATAATCATTGACAAATCCTCAATGCTCATGATGGGATTGCTAATCATGATCATGGTTACTGGTTGATTCCCCTGTCCTAACATTATGACATATTACATTGCATTGCACCATTGCTCACCCATCTCTTTACCTATAAGTACTTTTCTTCTCCGTCCAATGTTACTGATAGTACTTCTTAACGAAATCCTTTACTTGAACAATACTATCGATCACCTTGATGCGCTTTATGATTTTTCAAATTGATAGAAATCCTTACATAGAAAATATAAACCTTTTAGGATCTGTCCTCGAAATCTCTGTAGCTCCTACCCTTTGCTCCAAGCAAACACTCCTCCAATAGATAGTGTTACTGTACAGCCCTTTTCTTACCACTCTTCTCCATAAAAACTGAGCAACTTCAGAATATAGAATTTTAAAAAATTTTTGAATGACACTCTGTAGTAGGGAATTTCCTGAATTGGGTTCCTATCTGGTTGTGGGGTTGTCCTCTTTTTAACGAGTTCCTTCCACCATCCTTATAACTTTTCTTTCTTTCTTTTTTTCAATAAGGCTATGCTGAATTAACAAACACACTTGATGATATCAATTGAAGCTGGAAGCAGGGTGAGAAGTTCTCCTATCGTTGCAAACGTGAACCAGTCCATATGGTCAGGATTCCCTTGGGTGGATAATAAGCATCTCACTATTGGAGTCTTTCTAACAAGTTTTTTGTGCTCATGCCCCAAACATTATCCAAATATATATATATATATATATATTGGTTTTTGTTTTTGTTTTTTGGTAAGCTTGCAAAGAAATGAAGCTATTCTGTACTCTTTGAAATGAATTTCATCATAGCTTACTACAACAAATTTGTTACTTGCTTCCCAACAATTGAACAGAGGAGGAAAAATTAAAATTTATTGTCTTTTTTTTTCCCCTTAAAAGGAAAGTAATTCATATCTGAATCTCAGAGCATACATGATATGAGGCTCTCACAGTCTGAATTCAATTTCCGGTAGTATATGCCAGTTGTAATGAATGGATCATATTACTTTTTCTTACTGTTACTATTTTCACATTGGTTTGTATTTCATCTCAATTTCAAATAGTACACATACAAAGCTCTCATTCTCTTCAATTCCTGAAATTTTTTGTTATTGTTTATCTTTAGTGTAGGCTTGCTTATAAAGTTGCTGATTGTATACAGGCAAGAATTCTTTTCTCTGGCTTGGAACAAAACCAAGGGTAAACATCACAGATCCTGAGCTAATCAAGGATGTATTTAATAGGATTTATGACTTCCCAAAGCCTAACACAAATCCGCTTATCAAGTTACTGATTGCTGGTCTTGCAAGCCATGAAGGTGAAAAGTGGAGCAAACATAGAAGGATAATCAACCCTGCATTCAATTTAGAAAAATTGAAGGTTATTTTTCCTTTACTGGATATAGATCTTATATGATTGACTTATGTGCCTTTTGAAAACATGTCAAAAAAATGCTAGGCAATTTAATAATGGGCCCATGCTTTGCATCGAAAAATTTACTCTCCTCATAAATGCATTCCCTTAAGGAAAATATTTGGTATGATATAGCCTGCAATAGCTTAGCCTGTAACATAAATGTTAGCAAGCAACATAGGTTTGTATTATTATAACATGCTCTGAATGTTTTTGTGCTTAGTTTGATACAAGGAATTTCAACTCATTCCATATATTTTGTACCACAGATTATGATACCAATATTCTTCAAAAGTTGCAATGATATGATTAGTAAATGGGAGGAAATGTTGTCGTCAGATGGATCATGTGAAATGGATGTGTGGCCTTTCCTTCAGAATTTGGCTAGTGACGTTATTTCTCGAGCAGCATTTGGAAGTAGTTATGAGGAGGGAATAAGAATATTTCAACTTCTAAAGGAGCAAGTTGAACTTACAATGAAAGTTATAATGAAAGTTTACATCCCTGGATGGAGGTAAGACTGATCTATATATCTGATTTGCTTGTAGACTAATGCAAGACGTTGCCATTTTTCTAATATTGGAAATAACAATTAGTGAATGACATTTGCGATTAAGATGCTAAGAAATTTGTTTCATACAATGCTCAATTTTCCAAAATATTGTTATAGGCCGATGTGTCCCAATTGCAACTTGAGTACGAAAAACTATTAGCAACAAAAATTTTCGTGAAGAATCTATGTTCTATACACTGTCCATTCATTTTCCCAAAATTGTGATGAGAAAATTTGGCATCTCAATTGCAACTTGCAATAGTAAGGTTCTAGTTAATTGTTGACAGAACAAATGCTAGGAAGCTAGTCAACATAGCAACATTTCCTTCATATCAAGATAATTACAAGACTAATTATGTTTATTTGTAGGTTTCTACCTACTACTATCAATAGGAGGATGAAGGAAATGGATAGAGATATAAAAACTTCACTTAAGGCTATTGTTAATAAGAGAGAGAAAGCATTGAAAGCAGGTGAAGCTACTAAGGATGACTTATTAAGCATACTTTTGGAATCAAATCACAAGGAAATTCAAGAGCATGAAAACAAGAAGAATGTTGGGATGACTCTTGAAGATGTAATAGAGGAATGCAAGCTATTCTACTTTGCAGGGCAAGAGACCACTTCAGTTTTGCTTGTTTGGACCATGGTGTTATTGAGTAGGTACCCTGATTGGCAAGCACGTGCACGGGAGGAAGTATTGCAAGTCTTTAGAAACCAAAAACCAGACTTTGATGGGTTAAGTCGCCTTAAGATTGTAAGTATTGTAATTATTGTCCTAATGACATTATTTATATGCCCTTGGTACTTATCATTGATCATTGCCATAAATCTTTTGCAATAGGTCACTATGATATTGTATGAGGTTCTCAGGTTATACCCACCAGTACTTGGGCTTTCTCGAGCTACCTGCAAGGATATGAAACTTGGAAATTTGACATTACCTGCAGGAGTGCAGGTTCACTTGCCAACAGTTTTGGTTCACCATGATTGTGAACTCTGGGGTGATGATGCAAAGGAATTCAACCCTAAAAGGTTTTCTGAAGGAGTGTTAAAGGCAACAAATGGCAAAGTTTCATTTTTTCCATTTGGATGGGGTCCTAGAATTTGCATTGGACAAAACTTCTCCTTGTTGGAAGCAAAGATGGCTTTGTCATTGATCTTGCAACATTTTTCATTTGAACTTTCTTCGGCCTATGCTCATGCTCCAACATCTGTGGCTACTCTTCAGCCACAATATGGTGCTCATATCATTTTGCATAAAGTGCCAATATAAAATAACAATAAGCCTTTTATTATGTGGTTTTTATCACCTTATAGTGTAATATTTTTGGGCCAATGTAAGCTTAAATATGATAAAGGTTTATTTTGGATAATTTTATGTCATATGTTTGAACATATAATTCCTTTAAGGTGTTAATGCATCACAATTGTGAAACTTCTTGACATATAAAATCCTTGCCATCCTATAATGGTGAGATTTCAAGATTGTACGTATCTAAGGTGATTGATTGATCAAAAGCATTTGGAGGATAGCGACTAACTAGGCTCCTTAGGAAGCTAGGCTTCGCTAATAAAAACCATGTCAGATGTGTTTCAATTTAATTAAGTACTATTCAATTATTTAACATGTGGTTTTGTTCAAAATCCAAATAGTTTTGATTGCACTAATTTTGAAAAAAAAAAGTGTTTAACAAAAAAATTATGTGTAAATTGTAAACAAGATAAGACTCCATTACAATTTTAATAAACTATTTTGGCCTTGAATTTGGGTAATATATTAGTGGAGTGACTAATTATAATAGCAAGGAAAGTTAGTCATGATCATTAGACACACACATACACACACAAACATACTCGCGCACACACGCACATATATAGGAAGACTGAGGATTAAAACATAAAATAGCTCAAGAATAGCAAATATAAATAGCAGTAGAACACAAACACAGATACACATATACACGCAAATATATATATATATATATATTTGCTAGCTAGGAGTGGATAGTGTATTTGAAATAATTCATGCTGAAGCATAGCATGGTGGTTTTTGTCCCAATGAGAGGATCTGGGGGCAAGCCTGTGGAGTGGATTCAAGGGTAAGAAGGAGGGAGGAGTTTTCTATCTAATAAACAAGGAAATGGAGACTTTTATTGGAGTTTGGAAGATAGCTCCTTTACAATTTTTGTTGATAATTTGCCATTTTCTATGACAAAAGCATGACTATGGCAATTTTTCAAGTTCAAAGGGAGAATTGTTTATGTTTATGTATCTAGAAAGGTGAGTAAGATCACAACACAACCGTTTGCTTTTTTGAGGTTTTCAGCAAAGGAGGAAGCTCCTGGAGCAGTGAAAAATCTGGAGGCTCTGGTGGTGAGAGGTTTTTTGATTGGAGTAAAAGAAGTAGAATTCAAAAGTGGGGCAAATATAAGAGTGTTGAACAACATGAATTGAGGTGTTGATCTGAAGAGCCTTCTCGGAGGTCTTGGTAAGAAATTTGGTGATGTTGATGGCAGATCATATAAGAATGTTCTTAAGTCTGTCAAAAAGAATAATGAGGTAACAAAGGATTAGGATGATGATTTTATTCTTAATCTAGGGCAAGAGAAATCAAGTGTAGTCAAAGGTGATGTATGTGAGGAAAAAATTTCATGTTAGATAGAAGTATTATTGGGTAGTTATCCCGACCTATGGACATTAGTATGGTGTAAAAAAAGATTTTCAGGGAATGGCTATGTATTACAAGTGTCAGAGCTATGGGATCATTCAAATGCTTGATTACTTTGATACTGAGGAGGATATTAGGGAGGCTATCACAACTGTGAAAGATCTGTTGTTGGGTCATTTCAAGGAAATTCAGAGATGGTCCTCAAAAGAGTTTTGTCATACCAAACAAGTGTGGATTGAGTGCTGACGGATGATTTTGTTTCTTATCCCAAAATACAAGCAAGTGCACCAGGCTAATCAAGTAATAAAGTAGTGAGTAGAGTATCATTTTCATGAAGATTAGTTTAGCTAACCTACTAATTTACTAACAAAGATATTATTTAGGCTCACGACAAGTTGTAAAGTGTTCAATTTGGAAATGTACAAGACAATAACAATTAAAATGTAGATAAGAACGAAAATGATGAAAATAATGAATTTAGCTTCAAGAGGAGAAAAACACTAGGGATTGAATTTCATCTAGGACTTTGATAAGTAGTGACCTTCCATGTCTAACTAAGTCTAGTTATCTAATTGACGAGCAGTGATCCTATCACTACAACAAATAAATCCTAAGGCCACACTTAAAAAAGGTGGCCTTTAGTTATAAAAAGTGTGGCCTTTGATCAAAGGCCACACTTTTCGCCAAAGGGCCACGCTTCTTTGGTTGTGGCTTATAAACCGCAAGTATCACCACTATGGCCGCTTGTTTGGAGCAAAGGCCACATTTTAAGTTTAAGCGTGGCACCAGGCAAAAATGATGCTTTGCTATGTACAGGCCAGTGACTTCTAAAGTGTTGTCTATAATCTGTACTAAAGGACACGCTTTTAAAACGTTGCCTATTCTGTACATGTAAGGCCACGTTTTTAAGGTGTTGTCTATCCTATACACCTAAGGCCACATTTTTAAGGTGTTGTCTATACTCGCTACTTAAGGCCACGCTTTTAAGGCGTTGTCTATCTTATATACTGAAGGCCACATTTATAAATGTTGTCTATTCTATTTACTTAGGACTATGTTTTCAATGTGCTATCTATGTTGTTTAAGACCACACTTTTAAGGCGTTGTCTATCCTTGTAGGCACTTAAGACCACACTTACAAGCATTGTTTATTCAATTTACTTAACACCACGCTTTTGGATTGTAACTTATGTGACTACATTTTAAACACTACCATTTGCATTAAGCAAAAATTATTTTAAATTATTTTTATTATTTTAGCAATAATTCATTTGTTTATTTTAATTTTATTATTCAATTAAAATTTTATAATACACATATAATTTTAAATATGTCAATATCAACTTCATGATCAATTATATGTATATTCGTATATACTGTCAAAGTGCATTCTAAAAATAAAACAATTAATTGTTCAAAGATAATAAACAAGTTTAAACAAAACACATCAATAGTTCATTAATATTATTTGAAGTATCATAGTGATCCAACATTGACATTAACAGATTAGTCTGAGTACTAAAAACAACTTTAACATATTAGTCTGAGTACTAGAAACAAATTTAAAAAGAACACATCAATAGGTCACAAATAATGTATGAAACACCATGGTCATAATCTTTCTCTTCACAATACCAAAGAGATTATGGTACTCCATTGCCATCCAATTTATCATCCACATTATCCTACACACATTAAAATAAAATTAAAAATATAAGGATGAGAAAGAAGAGCACTCAACAACATATATTTGACAAACAAGATATAAGCTAATAAAAATGGATTGCATCGTTTACATTGTTAAGCTAATAAAGCTAGTCTTAACCACAAAAGTCCACAGCGTAAGTTGCATGGCTTTCAAAAGTGATATATACTCAACATACAAAGCAAGCACAAATGACATAGAGCTTAAATTGTGATTGTGCACTATAGTCAAGTTGTTGGACATTCTTAATCACTAAGAAAAATAAAGGAATATGAAAAAAAAGTTACAGCTTAAAAGGACCTAATTTGAAGAAAGCCTCAAAGACACAACCCACCAAAAGAACTTCCTCTCCTTCTAGCGACAACACCCAATTCACCCAAAAATATTACATAGCTGACATATATATAAATAGTATCACCGCAGGCATAGAGATATGCTTAGTAATAGCATAAGAGTATTCTCGATAATCAAAGCGTAGATAAAAGCCACCATAAAAAGTATATACAAAATACTCAGTCAAAAACAAGAAGAAAGAGTACTCAGTGTTAGACAAGAACTCACAAGAAAATGTCATTGGAAAAGTAAATTTCAGCATTATAAAAGTCATTCCTGGGCGTCCTTTCACTTGGAGTTGGAGCTCTAAAAGAGTTGTGTACACCCACTGGTTTCACCGATTTTTTATGACTATGATGGAGAAGTAACTTGTTTGCATGCCTTATCAATAGTTTAATACAACTCGAATTAGTTCAAGCATCTCGAAGGGCACAGATATGTTGAAACATTTTTCATTCACATGCATGGAAAAGAAAATGTTAGAAAAAAAATAAATAATCATATAACAGTATAACGGAAAATAAAGAGCTTCATTGAAGGTTATAAGGAAACATAAAGAGTTATTATAAACTTGTTCATACAAGCAAAGTACATTTCGTCAGAAAGCATAATATCTAATTCACTTCCATGGCTGATGCACATCAATACGTCTTGAATATTTATCAAATTTTAAAACTTGGCAATTTGAAAAGAAAAGATTACAGATAAAATCAATTATCTCAACCGATCTAAGTCCCCATGTAAAATGGTGATGTTTTGGGTTGGCTGCTTTTGAATCCCATCCTCAATATTCATACAAGCTTGTGGATGTATATACACATCTATGAACTTTTTGAAAGGATGACACTAGTGGAACATTATCGCAGCTAACCACATTCAAGAAGCTCAATAAATCATTGGTCTATTCTGTCAGTTATGCACACATAACAACATAAACAAAAACTACAATGATACAACTCCAGACAAAAGACAATAGCCAACCATTCAAGTCATTGAATTTACTACATTAATATCACTTATCCATCAACCATGGAAGAATGAAGAAATGAATGATCAAAGCATGGGTTGTTAGTTTTAAATTCAACATTTAAATAGGGCATTAACAGTAATAAAGGCCACACAACAGATAAGACTCCTTTGGCAGCCACTGTCCAGCCAACTCAAGCTACATTCAAAGGAGAAACCGATTGCTTGGAAGTTGAAACAAATCAAACTTTGACCTTCCTCCTAATATGATACAAATAATTGAAGGCAAAAGGCAAAACTGAGTACATACACTTAAAGTTGAGAGAAGGGTTGTTCAGAGATCAATGAGAACTTTGCTCTGGTTTCAGAAAATCAGCTTAAATCAATCATGATCGACAATTGCTACATTCTATTGTGTCCCCAGAACTCATCGTAAAAAGCAAACCCAGCATCAAATTGCAATAAATAATAGTTACAATATCAAGATCAGTTAACAGAAACAAGACAATTCTTTTAAGCATCTCGATGCTCAACAGCGCAAAATGAAATAAAACCCCAAATAGTGTTCATTGAATATAATTTAGCACGGGTGAATGATAAAGAAAAAAAACGAAAGAGATAAAATGTGATACCCTTTGGAAGAGAGAAGCGAGTAAGAGAGGGAGGCAGTGAGTGAAGTCAATCGAAGGCTGGAAACAACTCCAAGGGAACCCACGGAGTCCAACAAGACGTAGTGTGTATTAACATTAAGTCTCTCCCTTATGCTTTTTTCTTTTAATAATAATTATTTTTTTTGCAATAATAATAAATTGTGATCCAAACACCGAAGAGTTGCCTAAGGTGATGCTTAGCACCTGTTTCTCATAGTAGTAATAAGTCACTAAATGATTTCTACCACAAACCACCTTAATTTAACTACAAGCATTTTCTCACCCCCATTTCATTAGGAGGAATCTTAAAAACACAAATGCTATGTAGTACCCAAAATCCAAATGAAAATTTGTTAGAATGCTTAAGACCACAAAAGAAAAAAGTATTAACAAGTTGAACAGTTTTCAATTCTAGTGCATGTTAAACAAGAAACAATACAACATTGAGACTCAATATTACACTTGATCCACATTGAAAGAAATTAAACTCCTCAGCTGCATCTTGTAAATTAAAATACAGAAAAAAAAGAGCTTCTAACTGGCAATGCAATAGAAACATACATTTCTCTTACATGAATTTGGTAATGGGAAAATGTCAAAGCTAAACTAAGAAGTTGATAGAGTTAACACATACAAGAAACTTCAGAGAATTGATTCAAAAACACAATCGCATAACCAAACAACTATAAGAAATAACCTTGATATGCAAAACAGTTCTCCTGCAAACACCACCGTTTGGTCCAGTTCCCCTACTGCACCACATAATTTCAGCCAATTAATGTGCACATTACCTATAGCATATAGTAATAGAATAATCTAAACCTCAAAGCATAACATCCCATGAAAACCACTTGCATCGATCTCAACAACATAAACTACTATCTTTCA
This sequence comes from Pterocarpus macrocarpus, assembly GCA_031439585.1. Classification (NCBI taxonomy): domain Eukaryota; kingdom Viridiplantae; phylum Streptophyta; class Magnoliopsida; order Fabales; family Fabaceae; genus Pterocarpus; species Pterocarpus macrocarpus. The sequence goes on along the minus strand of CM062517.1, from coordinate 18,210,185 downwards.
TGTTTCCAATTCAAGCCATTGCTGATTCACAAGCAGCATCCAATTCATCAAACAAACACACAACAAAAACTCTCACGCACAAACATTCACTCCAAAAAACAACACATACCTATTGAAGCAGCACGATCCTCTAATTTGTGGCGGCCATCACAAGTCACAACCGCGTAAAATGGGAACCTCAGGGCATTCAAGCTGTTGCTCAACTTGAACCCTTCGCTGGTGCGAATGCACAAAATTCTCGTGCACAAATGCCTCGGAACACAGCGTCCTTTGGCAAAACGATGACGTATAGGGGTGATGTGGAGAATCCAAGACATGTACACTCTCGCCTTCACGACCTCTAGAGCGCATCCTCTCCAAGATACACTCTTCAAGACCTGCACCACCATCGCCTTCACGACCTCGAACTGCACCACATCGCAAAACTTGCACGCACCTCCGACCACCATCGCAACTGCTGCCTCGGGCTGTACTATCCGCCATTGGTGATGTGACAGATGGTGTAAGTGTGTTGAGGGATTCTTGGATACGACGAAGAGGAGCACATGAAGTGGGGGGAAGAAGAAGCTTAGGGTTTATAATTTGGGGAACACAGGCAAAGAGCGCAATTTAGGTTCATGCACGCGAATAAGGAGATTAGGTACTGATTTGGGTCTAAGAAGAAGAGCACCTGGTGATTAACTAATTAATTTTTGGTGTAGTGAGTTTTTTTTTTTTTTTGGGGTGTGTGATGAACGAGTACATAAGGAGAGAAGAGAGTAAATTACCTGGAAGAGAAGATGGAATGGTTGAATTGCAGAATCGCAAATTGAATTTTCGAGTGAGGGTGGTTCTCGCGGTGCTCTGACAGCTCTCTAGGGATTTTTTTTTTTATCTAAAGTAAAGTTGGTATATGTTTCTTTAACTTTTAATTCCTTCTAAAATTTTTTCCCCATTAAACAATTGGTTGAAGCACTAAATTATGATAGGAGATCTATAGACTACGCTTGTAAAGTGTTGCCTAAATTAAAAGTATTAGACACATTTGACAAGTGTGGTCTATTAGCATTATAACAGTAGCTATTTTATTTTAAATAAGCAACGTTTGTAAAGTGTGCTTTTTTTACTCTATGGCCACACTTTGTAAGTGTTGCCTTTAAAGCGTTGCCTAAAATTCCACTCAAAGCCCACCAGAAAAAAGCGTGGCCTTTGATAGTTATAGGCCATAGTTTTCAAGCGTGGCCTAGAAAAATGTGGTCGTAGATCATATTTGTTGTAGTGTATGTTAATTTGTAGTAGATTCCTCTTACATATTAATCCTATTCTAAATCTTAAAACACAACTAGACTTCCAAGATATTGAATTTTAAAGCAAGAGAAATTAATGTTTCTGTGATCTTCTTTGACTAATGCCCCATGACTACCCTACATTAATTATAGACAAATAAGCATATAACAATTCTTATATCATTTTTCCAAGTGTGTGCCTAGATTTCTCATAATCTACACAACTCTAAGATCAATCTATGGGTCGCGAAGCCATAAATAGCATTAGGCATAGTTATAAAAACATCAATTAGAGAAAAATATATTCATTAAATATGAAAAAAAAATTCAATACAACATCATCATCCTGGACTAAATCTTCACCTTAGCAAAGCAAGATATTAGCCACCTATGGTAGAAACATCCAATTCAAATATAGATAAAAGATTCTAAACATGAGATGAGAAGAAAGAAAGAATAAAGATAAATCCTTTTAGCCACTCTTCTTTCTTTCAAGAACACTTGAATTCCTTGCCAAGAGCCTAGGTGTTAGGCGCCTCCTTGCTCTTTCTCCAAAACTAGGATTCCTCTCAAGTGTGATACTATGTATGTGTGTGGAACCCCCATCTTAGCCTTTAATCTCTCTATTTAAATTGAAGATTAAGGTTAAGAGAATGCTCTTCTTTAGTAGTAATGTGGGCCTCGATTAAAAGGAAGTGAAAGATGTCCAATTAGTGAACCACAATCGAGCTAGAGAAGCCCAATTCGCGTTTTAGGTGCAAGATCATATTTGGACCGTCTACTTGCAAGGTCTGTAGCTCTCTCTACAGTTAAAATTAGCCTATCTTTGTAAAATACAAATTTGTAGATAATTGAATAATCTTTCAAACGCTAGAAGAATAATGTCAATCCAACTTCTATAGTTCAAGATAGTGAAATACTGAGTGAAGGCTAGGTTAGACAACATCTAGATAGATTTGCCACCAAATCTTGCAACTCGATTTTTCACCTAAAACCTTTGAGAACTAGAATTTGTGGTCAACAACAAAATTAGAGATCTTCTTTTTATTTTTCTGAATCATCTTGGATCATCTTAATCTGATCCTTGTATAGAGAGATGCAATTTTTTTTTAATTAGTACTTTCTTGAAATATTCTAGATTTAGTCCCAAGACACTCATATTAATGCTGTAAATTCCTTTCCTTACAAGTTAAACTAAAATTAGCTATAATATCTACAAAATAACCAAATATTCACAAATAAATATTAGACGCTCAAAAGTTACAAGAAATCTAATTTTTATATAAATTTGGCTAAATTCTCTGTAAATCTCTATAAATTAAGCATAAATCTATATCAAATCTTAATAATAAATGAGTATATTTTAACACTCATCAAGTGCCCGAGTGTTCCTCCTCATGATTGGACCAGTGAGGTTTTTAAGAAGATTGGTGAGTGTTGGGAGAAAGTGATTCTTCTATGAGAATACTGAAATGGGTTTGGATTTTAGTTTTGCAGAGTTCTCTTTAATATAGAGGTCTTTCTTTTTATTCAAGGTTGGATCTGTTTGTCTATTAGTGGTATTGATTATGATGTTTTTGTTAAAGAACTAGGAAAGGTAGTAATGGGAGTTTATAAAAAATAGGATGATCATTCTTCATTAGGCAACAATGAAGATAAGTTGCTGATTGATAAAAATGTCCAAGTTGATGAAGAGAAGCTTCATATTGCTGAAGACGATCAACCTGCCATGGTTGTAGGTAATGGATTTTTTCCTTCAAGTGAGAGAAGTCAATGAATGCTCGGGTAAAGATAAGGAGTTAATGTTGGATCATTTTTCAAATACAAATGCATTGGTAAAGTATGGAAATTCTTAGGAAGAGATGATATTAATGGAATAGCTATTCAGGGGATTCATAATAACCTATATTGTATTAAGTGCTTAGATTGTGGGAGTTTTAATATATTAGCAGAAGTGGAGGAGTCTACAGAGAGTAGGACCAGGGCAATTTATGATGAGAGATCAACTAAAGATGTTATCCAAGAATCGAGCGATGTTATCCAAGAATCGAGCCTTGCAGGTGGTGGGTTGAAAAGGATGCTAATCAGAAACAATTAGAAAGGAGTGGGTCCAAAATAAGCATGGAATATTCTCAGGTTTGTCAAGATGTCCCTTGTCCATTAACTTATAATCCTAGTTCTCCACTAGGCTTTGCATGTCCATTACATCCAGATCATGTTGTGGGGGTGTCTTCTCCTATGTAGTTGTGGAGCACTAATAATGGGCCAAATATTGATCACACTCAACATACTATACAGCCACTTGCTGATGGTGGTCGAGTTGCTCTTGTTGGTAAGTGGAGAATGTTGATGTTGATCATCAGAAGGCAATTTTGATGCATAAAGATTCCATGAATATCATTTTTATTGAAAAGTCGGAGGACAATTTGGAGGTTCCATATGGCTTTGGACTGTCAAAAGGAGTATTTATGATTGATTTTTGTTCAATCTAAAAATGATGTTAAAGGAGTTGGGAATGAAAAGATCCGTCTCGAAAGTCTTCTTGTTGAGCTTGAAGAGGATGGATTAGAGGAAGCTAGAAGAACATGCATGGGAATTGGGTAAAAGATGTCATGACTCTCTTTTTCCAATGAGATTGATGTGATTTAGGCCATTGCAAAGAATTGAAAGATAAAAAGGGTAAAAATGACTATGGCATAAGAGGTAGAAAATGGAACAAGTAAAAGGGCAAGCCTAAAAGTTAAATCCGGTGTTTTGTCCTTTGGTGTGGGTTTGTAGTGGAGTAAAACTTTGGATGAAGTGTTTTCTTTTGTTGTCCATGGGATGTTCTTTTTTTTTTTTTTGGGCATAATTTTCTAGTTTTTGACTAGTCTTGGGTTTAGTAATTTTTTTAGGCAGTTGTTCAAGTCCTTTTTTTTTTTTTGGCCTTCTTGATGGTTCTTTCTCTCACCTAGTAGGTGATTTTTGTTGTGTTTGTTTTTGTATTGCTCCTCTTTTTTTTTTTTTTGGTGAGTATTGAGCTATTATCAATAATTATTGAAAAAAGTTGTCAACTTTGCTGTAAGCCATGAATGGAAAATAGAAGAAAACTTTTAAACACTTTAGAAATTAGAGAAGGATATAGAAAGATTGATGCCTTTCCAATTTGAAACAATTCTCTATTTATAGAGAGCTATCTTTAAACTTAAAATCTTTTTGTGTACCAAAAAAAAAAAAAACTTTTGAATATGAAATTATTGATGCTAAGCTAGAATGCCTTGGATGTTTCTTTTCTAACATATTCTCATCTTCTTATATGTTGTGTTGGGAGTGACTTTTCTTTTGAGTAGATTCTTATGCTATGGAAACTTTACTCTCTTTTCTAGTAGATTCTTATCTTCATGTGCCTTGCCGAAGTTGGTCCTTATCCTTTGTGATTTCTTCAAATTCTTATTGCTAGTTTTCATATAGATCTACCTTATAGCAATCATCTTTATTATCCTAAAGATAATGGACATAATCTTCATTAGCCAAAGCTATTGTTGATGGAATAAGGAGGAAGGAGTATGAAGTTGTTCATGGGTCCGATGAAGTTGCATCTCAGGCTAAGGAACAAATTCCGGAAACTGTGAAAGCTTCTTCTACAAGGATCTCAATAGAAAAATTAGTGGCATGCTCTGGCAAGGTCTTTCTAGTGATGTAGGACATGGAAGGTGTAGAGTCAAAGAGACATTTACTGCAGGATCAATTATTAAGTGATGATTTTTTGGAAAAAGAAGGAAATGATAATTATAAGTTGGCAGTGTTTAAAGGAGATTTCCAAAGCAAAGTTGATAAGTTATCAGGGGGAGATATATCAAAAGAAAGTGGAACAGAATTAATTATAGATGATAGGCATATTGAGGAGGTTATTAGGGAATGTCAAAACTATGACTCTCAGTGCTTGAATGGGCGAAATTCTTGTGTTAATGAGCTGGAGGCAAATTCTAAGGAAAGAATAAAGGACGAAGTTTAGGCTTGTGACCATGCAGATGTTGTGGGTGGCTAATCACTGCTCCTTGTCAATGTGGGACTAGGGTAGAGGTGTTTTTGATGTTATCCAAGTGAAGCCCAATTGCTCTTCTTGTCGTGTTAAGAGCAAGCTTAATGGGCCAACGATTTTGGGCTAATGAAAGTGTGTTATTGGGACTATTTTGGAGACGCAAGAGGATGATCCAATTTCAACTCCATTTCTACGCAGGTATGGGCATGATTCTTTAGTTGCTGTTGTTCCTTAATCTTCACTGAGTTAGTTATTGAGCACGCCGAAAAACTCAGCAATCCAATTTGAGGATGAATGCTTTAAGCAAATCTCTAATAAAGATGATAACAAGGAAGAGCATGTGAAGTTTAAGAATTCCAATACGTTTGTTTCTTCGGAGGATAGCCTTGCCATTCCCTAGGCTTTGAGTCTCTTGTAGAGCCACCAAGAGATTATGACAATCAAATTGAGGTTAAGGAAGGTGAACTAGATTTTAGAGGGGGCCAGAGAGACTTTAAATCAAAAGATGATGTTCTAAAAGAAGCAAAATGATCTTGGGAATAGGGGAAAATGTTAGGACTCTATTTTCATAATAAGATTGATGTAATTTAGACTATGGTAAAGAAATGGGGAGATAGGAAAAGGAAAAATAATGGGAATGCGAAAGGCAGTAGATGTGGAAAGGAAGGTAAGAAAACAAAGGATTGAAAATTCATTATTCAACTTGGTAGAGGTGTTCTATTGAGGCCTATGCTGATGCCATTTTGAACGGTCTTCTTGTGTGGAAGTAAGTTTGTCATTTGCTAATTAAGTTTCTTACATGGTGTTCATTGGTGTTTAGTGGGTGTGGATTTTGAGTGTGTTAGTTTTTTGACTAGGTAGGCTTGTTTTGTTGCATAGGTGGTTCAATGTGTTCTTTATTAATTAGGATTCTTAGGTGATGTCTTGTATTTTCAGGTTTTGTTTTGTTATTTTGCTATTTTGTGGTGTCATGATTTTTTAAGTGCTCCTCTCCTTTTTGAGAGTCTGGAGCCTTATTCAATAATTATCAAAAAAAAAATTTCATACTTTACACTTGTTTGTGAAGGAGATCCAATAGCGGACATTGTTGTCTTTAGCATCTGAAACAAATCTTTTTTCTAAAAAGTTGTTCTAGACTTCTTTAATAAGCTTACTACCTAACTCTTCAAATTCAATTTTTTTTTCTCTTTTTTGATTAGCAACACTAATACATACTAATTACATAATATACACTAGCAATCACTTATAGTGTGTTTGGTAGAGGGGTAAAAATAAAATCAAATTTTTTATAGATAAATTTTATATGTAAATCTATACATAAAACTCATTCATAAAAAATTTTCTCTCAATTTTACTTCTCTACCAAACACACCATTAATAGAGAATTCTCTAGCTATATATCCATATAGGATGGTTTACATTCATTAAGTAACTCCACTTTATTTCGCATTTTTCTTGTTTTCATTGTGGATGTTATGATTTTGAAAAATAAAATAAAATTCATTGCATGTTCCTTTCTTTTTCTTATTTTACTTTCTCGTGGTTTTATGCTTTATTTTATTTTTTAATGGTCTTAAAAAAAAACTTTTACGTTTCATAAAAAATAATAAAAAAATATTTTTTGTTTTATTTTTATTTTGAACTTTCTGAAAAATAGAAAAAAGAGAAAAATAATAAAACAATAAAAATGACAAAAAAAAGTCTTCTAGCAGTAAAAAAAAAAGTTCAATTCATAAAAAAATGAAAAAAGAAAAATAAAAAAAAAGGGCAGTTAGATGCCATTCATCCATAGTAAGTTGCTACTGCATGAAGTCACTTTCTTTGCACTGCAATCGCCACCCTACGGATTTGAAATCCGCCACCGTATGATGATGAGGTTATGATTTCCCTACCCTTCATCAACTTGCATCTCAGCTTGTCAATGGCCTCTATGAATAAAGAAGAAAGGAGCTCGAGAGAGCCTGAAGCATAGAAAAAGAAGGCAGGAACAACTAGAAACTTTTGAGAGGTGATAGAAACTTTCAGAGACAGCAACAACTAGAGATGAAGCTTTAAAGGGAAACCAAAGAAAGAGTAAGAAAGGGCGAGTCTTTGACTTCTTCCAAGTAAGCCTTGTGCTCTTAACATTATTGAGGTATTTGCTTCTCTCTAGAGCATGAAAAATAGTCTGGCATGAATTTTCTTATGACTGCTTATTGTCCAATGCTATATGGGGGTGATTGTGCCAGAAGAAAGCAACCGAAACTAGCTAAAGCCATAACCATGCTTCCCCAGCACCAAAACAGAACCCCAAATGCCTTCAACCTACATCCATCAACCATGAATCCATCCCTTCACAGCAGTGCAATCTAAACACAGAACCAATAGGTTAACCGGGAAAAAAAAAATGAAATCAATCTTGGTTACAGCCAAACCAAATACATAAACACAAAACACTAATCACCCATCATCATTGACACCAAATCTCAAACCCCAAAAAAAAAAAAAGGGAAAAAAAAGAAGAATAAAATTCCAAAACAGAGCATCCCTTGTGCACCACCACCTTCTTCAAAACCCCGCTGCGAATCAATGTCGCGTCTTGCTCGAACTTTGTCGTCGTTTCTCTACCTAGCCACCCCTGCTCCATGGCTGCATGCAAACAACCCCTCTCCCTTCTCTTTTTTTGGCTCTCTTTCAAATCCAAGGATCTATTTCCTGTTTTCAAGTGTGAAGAAAATGGCGAAAATAGTGAAAATAATAAAAAAATTTCTTATTTTTATTTTCTATTTTTATTATTATTTTAATAAAATTTTGAAAATAGAAAATATAGAAAATGAAAGCAGAAACTAATCAAACCCTAACATTTCATGGGTTGTTGTTTTGCTCATTACTTTTTACTTAGTTATTATTTGTTTTCTTTTAATTTTGGATGAATGCTGAAACAAGTTTGCCCTTGGGTTTCTTTTTTTTTTTTTCTTGCAGAATGGCATTTGGGATAGTTTTATAGGTTTTTTGATGTTTTGATATAATGTTTTTAAAATTTTTTTGAATAATGGTTTTGGGTTTGTCACATTTTCTTTTCTTTTTTTTTTTCCCTCTTTTTCTTTCCTTTCTTTTACAATTTTTTAACAAAAAAATATAAAGGTTTCATTTATATTCTCTTTAAAAAAGGAGAAAACGTTAATGTTGATGTAGCTCAAACCAATAAATTAATTGATTTTTTAAACAAAAAAGTATAGATGTTAGCTGAGCGGGTATTTTTTTTATATGATATTTAAAAATAATTTATACCAAAATATGGGATTTTGGGGAGAATTACGGAGATATGAGAATTGAAGAAAAACTGCCATTGACGATTTTTCAGAATGTAACAGTTTTTTAAAAAAACAAAAACCGCCATTGGTGGTTTTTGAAAAATCAAAAAATAAATCATGTATCTCTGTGCATTATATCAAAAAAAAGCAAAAATCACCACTGACATTTTTTGAAAATGTAAAAACCACTATTGGCGATTTTTGAGTCCCATATTCATGTATTTTGATCCATAAACTCATATTCTTGTATATATCACATTCATCCACCATATTAAAAATAAAAATCCTAGCTGAGCTTCTATGGCTTGTTAACTTTGCGTTTTAAAATACGAGAGCTGTGACACTAGCTGAATGTTATAAAAGTTTTCAAATAAATTATTTTCTAAAGGAAAATCAGTCGATCCGCACTTTTTTTTTTTTTTTTTATAAAAAATTATATTATTTTGAGTTTCTTATTACATCAGAAAAAGCGTAGAAGTGCAAATCAAGCTAGAATTTTTTTTTTAAATTTTGTTCCATTTTTGAATAATTATTGTATCTATATTTATCTTAAAAATTGTAAAATCCCATTTTCTTAAAACATAAACAAATATTAATTTTATGTTAGCTTAGTTAATAAATAGTTTGAATACTTTTTTAAAGATATTAACTGACGGCAACTACTTGTTAATTTTGTGCTTTTAGAGCATTTGAGTTGTGAGAACTTGATGCTTTAAGATTTTCAAGCTGAATAAATTATTTGAAAAATAAATAATAAGTCAACCATATCTTGTGATAAAATATTTATTAAAAGAAGAAAGTTTTGGAGTTACAACATTTTGTTGAGTAAAATAAATATTTGCTAAATGGTGCTAATAATTTGCCCACAATTCATTAAGATAACAGTATTAATACGGATTTATTAGGGGATATATATTGTGGGATTAAGTTTTTAACTTATGTATAATTGACTCCTGAACTTTCATATGATTTTTGTAGATTATTTTTCAAAAAATAAAAGGTTTTTTCAACGTATTTTTTAATAAAAAAATAATTGGTGATGACTCTACTAGACTATTTTTTTCAAATTTTTCCTTTTTGTCGTTCCATCGTGATCCCATTCACGACATGAAGCCCTGAAGCTTGGGAACTTTGGAAAGATGGTTTGGCATTAGAATTGATCGATCAAGCAATGATTCAGCTATCCACAATTAGGTGCAGACTTGCTTTCATATTGATTTGCTTTGTGTAGAAGAACGTGCAGTTGATCGGCCCAGCATGTCAGAGATTTTATCAATATTAACTAGTGCAAATGATACATTTCCCATGCATACGAGACCACCATTTTGCTTTGGTGGAAGGGTCAAACCAAATGAGTCACATAAATATTGGGAATGGATTTTTTAATTTTTTTTATTTGATAAATTTAAGTATGATATCTTATTGTTAATTTAAAAGATAAGATTTAGATAAGATATATGATATAAAAAAATTAATATAACAGATCATATTTAAGTTTATCAAATGAAAAAGAAATTGAAAGGATCCATTTGCTATAAACATCCTAAAATTACTTCAATAAATGACCTGTCCATTTCTAATTTTCCTGCAAGACAGAGGCATAAAATTGAGGAATGACTTTCTGGTTATTCCAAAAGAACTGTAAATATGCTAATTAGCAGTGCTTGATATTTTGAATTGGTTACTTTTCACAAAACCTCAACAAAATCTATTTGTTTTCCTTATGCAATGAACACATTTAAAATATTGCAAATATGTTAATAAATAAATCAAAAAAGTATTATCATTAGATTTTTTTTCTTCTTCTTTTTATGTTTTTCTTATGCAATGAACACATTTAAAATATTGCAAATATGTTAATAAATAAATCGAAAAGTATTACCATTAGATTTATTCTTCTTCTTCTTCTTGTTATACATTAATAAATGTTCAAATGTTGATGTCTACGTTGACATCCTATGTTTAAATCTTTTGTATTTACATACGTTAATAAATTTGTAATGTATTATATCGATGATTAACTTATATTGGATACAAAATAAACCTTTTTCAAAACACTATTTCAAAAATTTTTTAATTATAAGCTACTGTAAATTTAAAATCACATATTTTGAATTTAATGGGGCAGAATTTTAAAGTTTAGAGGGCAATAAACCAAGCTCTATATAGTCTACAGTAAATGAATTGTTTTTTATTAACATAGAAAAATACAAAACTCAAATTGAAGTAATTTTTTTTTTTTTTGAAATAATCTCTAAAATACATTACTTATAGATAGATTTGGCATAGACAAAATATTCTTTATATTAATGGATAGTAATAACAGGAGGAATGGTATAATTATGAATTATTATATTGAATAAAATTTAATTTTTTTAAAATATTTTATTATGAAATAGTTCTATAATTCTAACTTCAACAAATTTATATACAAAAATTATGCTAATTAATGTAAATAAATAATAAATTAATTAAAGTTATTTTTAATTTATTTTTTACGAAATAATGTTTTAATAATTATATAATTATTGGTATATACACTCATAGTTATTAATTATTCCCTACATTGTAAAAATAGAAATACTAATTAAAGAAGTTTTAAATTTAAGATATTAAATAGTACCATTTTTGTTTAATACTTATTATTTTAATTAACTGAAAGAATTTAATTTAAATATATTGACAGTGTAAAATAATTTTACACTATCAACTAATAGAAATAGTGAAAAGTGTCAACTCAAACAAATAATTATCTATTATAATGAGGGATCTATCATGATTTCTTACTTTTTTATATTTTTATCAGTTGATAGTATAAAACAGTTTTATACTATTAGTACGTACCAATTAAACTTTAACTAAAATAGTTCAGAATAATTGATTTTAAAAGTATTAATTAATTGGCAGCCAAAAATTAAAAAAAAATGGCGTCAGGTGGATTACAATACTATTAATTCGAAATAATAGGAGTATTTTAGAATAAGGAAATAGATTAACGTATTTCCCTCATGTCGGCACCGGAAACTACTATTTCGAATCCTCATCAATAAAAAACGACAAAGTTACTGAAAGGACGACTGTCTCTGTGAAAGATGGGCTTTTTCACTGATATAAAATAAAAAAAAATATTATGTATTTATATACATTGATTTCGTATTATTTTTTAAAATATTTTTTTTATAACATTGATAAATCAATTTATATTACATTCATTTATCATTGTCAGATTTCAGGTTTAAAAACAAGAAAATCGATTTGACTTATATCAATTATTATACTATTTAAATGAATATTGCAATAATCAATTTAATTGAAATCGATTATTGTACTATTCAAATTAGTAACTCAAATTGATTATTGCACTATTTATGTGAATAGTATAATAATTGATATAATCTAAATTGATTTTCTTATTTTTAAATCTGAAATTTGACAATGATAAGTCGATGTAATATAAATCAATTTATCAACGTTGTAAAAGAAAAAATATTTAAAAAATAATATAAAATTAATGTGTATAGGTGCATAATTTTTTTTTTATTTTATATCAGTAAAAAAAACCGTGAAAGATGTTAGAGGCTTACCGAGAAAACTATTTTTCTTTTCAAATTTTATAAAATATGCACGTATTTCATCAAGTTTGTTCTAATCTGAAGACCGTGAATATGATGGGAAGAAAAGATCAACCCTTAAAATGTCAATGTCAATATCAATTCCCTTTGCTGAATTTCTCTTGACGGAGATTTGAAATTGACATGAAGCTAAAGCCTCATTTATGTTAATATTTTACAGTGATTTGAGTTTACTTTCAAAATTTTTTTATAATTTTATTTATATTTTTAAAATTTTTTAATCTTATTATTTCAGTATTTAAATTATAAATAAAAAAATTTATATAAATATCAAGTTATAATATTAATAATGATATATTTATTACTTATCTTAATCGGATAATATTATTTATTATCATTATTTATTATATTTTTGTAGGATATAAAAAAATTTTTAATTTAAACCCCCTTAATATTTGATTAATTTTTTTCTACTAAAATTTATACCCAAAAATTTTTCTTAGAGAATTAAAGTCAAATAATCTTTATTAGTTGTATTTAGATACTATTAACATTGAAATTTGATCTTAATTTCAATTTTTTTGTTTATAATTTTGATGTCATTTATTAAAAGAGTAAGATTGAGATATTTTAAAAATATTAGATTAAATTTCAATGTTAATAATATCAAAACACTGCTAATAGAGATTGTTTGTCTTTAATTTTTCAAAAAAAAAAAAAAAGCTTTAGTATAAGTTTTAGTAGGAAAAAGATTAATTAAGTATTAAGAAAATTTAAATTAAAAAAATTTTATTTCCTATAAAAATATAGTAGAATATGATGATAAATAATATTATCTGATTTAGATAAATAATAAATATACCATCACTAATATTATAATATGATATTTATATCTATTTTTTTATTTATAATTTAAATATTAAAATAATAAAATTAAAAAATTTTAAAAATATTAAAAATATAAATAAAATAAAATAAAATTAAAATTAAGTTAAAATTACTATAAAATATAAGTGACGTAATCGAAATTTTACCCAACATAGAAAATCTGAACTTCCCACTTGAAATTGTTACCTGGGCTCAAACTTTATTGTCACGGAATCATATGGTTGGTATCCATTGCTTGGCCAATGGCTTTTCCTTTTTGTTTTATTATACGCGTTTTTCTAACCAATGTCTCCAGGTCAAAATTTGTTATAAAAAAAAGGCATTTTAAGTTTTTAATGTATTAAAAATTTGAGAAACTTTTTATTTTTAATTCTTTAATTAGTGCTATAAAGATGTTGGTTAAAACTTTTTGTATTATAATGCTCCAATACTCCATTTTTATTTGTATTTTAGGGTTTTAGTTCATAAATTAAGAAATTATTAAAATAACTTAATTACAAAATTTATTTTAACTGAATTAAATTTTTTTTTTCGTTCTTTTTTTTTCTCTGTTAATTTTCTTTTCTCTTTTTTTTTTTTTTGGTCTGATCTTAATTTTCTTTCCTCTTAATATATTAAGAGTAAGAGTGAAAAAAAAAAGAATACTTCATTTAAAATTCTCAAATGATAATATTAGATAAAAAAAGGTATTAAATACGCAACTTATTAGGCGGAGGTGGTATAAATTTTATTATTTACTCATGGATATTTTAAGAATCTTGTTACAAAATTTAAAAAATACAAAAAAAGTGAAAATTAATTTTGTTTTATTTTTTGGATTTAATTTGTATATACTATCAGCGTAAAAAAGTTTTACACAGATATCTAATCATATATTGTTATGTCAGAAAAAGTGTTTGACTCAACCACCTACTATCTTAAAATTCTTATATATATTATAAGTATTTAATTAGATGATAGTGTAAAATATTTTTATACTGTCAATATATAACAATTAAACTCTTACTTTTTTGTGATATATATATATATATATATATATATATATATATATATATATATATATATATATATATTTTAAATCATTAACCAATGTGAGTACTTGTCATGCAACAATATAATATATAATATTAATTTTGTTTTTTTGGTTTTTACCGTTCCTAACTCGATAGGTGAGTGACTAATTTCTTGAAATATAATCTAAGAGAATTTTTAGTTAGGATATCTATAACAATTAAATTTGAATATATGATTTGATGTATATGGTATTTGACAATTTGTAATGTCCCAAATCGAAGCATTTATGAATACAAATTTTGTCCTTTGTAAAATGAAGAGACCAAAAAGGGTCAAAAAGAAAAAGCCAAAGAATAAACAGTCATTAGGGTGTAGTTAGGGGTGGAAATAGGCCAAGTCAGGCCAAGCTTCCCTTTAACAGGCTAGGCCTATATTAAAACTAATCAGTCTGAGCCTAGGTTGTGGCTTGTTATAGGCTATTTTTTCAGCCTAAGCTTGACCTGCTTACAAGCCTGACATGGCCTAAAGCCTGATGATAGAGCCTATTATCTAATTAAAATCCCAAAATTAATTAAAGGTTTAATTATTCTGAAGGTTCCTATAATTTTACTCAATTTTTAATTTGGTCCCTATAGTTTAAAATTTTTTAATTAGATCCTTGTATTAGATAAATTTTTGTAATCAGGTCCTTAGAGCAACCTAAAATTAAATTTTTTTTAAAATTTTATATAATTTAATAGGTCATAACCCAATTTTATAAGTTCAAACGTGAAAATTTATTCAATTTAACCAAGAATTTTGCAATGATAAATCGCTCCAGGGACTTGCTAACAAAAATTTATTTAATATAGGGATCTGATTGAAAATTTTTAAATTATATGGACCTAATTGAAAATTGGGTCAAACTAAAGGAACTTGCAGAGTAATTAAATCTTAATTAAAAGTTGTGTGCTAAGTAAGAAAACAAGGGTTCCAAAAAAGACAATATTATCTCTGCATTCAGATTGATGTAAGCTTAGGCATCATGTATGCAAATATATTTTCATAAGATCAAGTGTTCTCTGTTTTTTGCTTCTAGTGTCAAGATATTATCTTTCTTTCTCATCCTTGAATTAAGTTAACAGGGCAAGAAAAGTTAAATTTGGACTCAGATCAAACATTGAAAATAATAACAATAAAAACTAGGTGTTCCAAAAAAAAATATCATCTCACAGATTTAGATATAAATAAGCTCAAGTAGCAAATGTATAGATATATTTTGATAAGCCCAGGCGTGTGTCAACAAATAGTGGTACAAAACATATACCAGAAACAGAGAGGACAACCAACGAAGCTTCGTCTAATGGCAACTTGTACCGAGATTAGTGGCAAGGCTAATTTGGCATGGTGAAGCACGGTGAGGTGGTCTGGTGTTGTATGGCGCGGTGAGGCAAGAGGGTGATCTTTGGCAGTGTAGTCTGATGTTGAGAGAGAGAGAAAGAGAAAGAGAAAGAAAGAGGGGCCAATCAAGATTGTGCTGCATTGAAGAAGTATGATAGAGCAAAATAGAAAAGCATTGTGCTCAAAAGAGAATGAAAGCAAGACTATGGCAACTGACAAGAGAAAAGAAACATTAGGGTTTTAATTGACTTTTTAAATGCTATAAAATAAGGAGATAAAGATAAATTGTGCATTTAATAAGCAAAAGAGAGTGGTGGAGTGGTGGAGTGGTGGCTTGGCCTGCTAAGATAAACATGCTTTATAAAAAGTTTAAGCCTGATCCTATTTTTAAATAAGTCAAGCTAGGCCATAGGTCTTGACAGGCGGCCTGCTTATTTCCACCCTTAAGCGTAGTGCATTACCTTGTGATTATTGTCACCCAAATTCTAAAAGCTGTTTCTTGAATTGAAGTACTCTATTTTGCTGCTTCTGATTTGGTCATCCTATCTTCCTTTTTTCTTTGTCCACCTATCACATAGACATAAATGGAAGCAACATGGGTCACAGCTGTTGCGGTCATAGTGATGCTTACTCCAGTATGGGGATGGAGGGTGCTGAATTGGTTGTGGCTAAGACCAAAGAAGCTAGAGAGACAATTAAGAAAGCAAGGCCTTCAGGGTAATACATACAGGATTTTGATTGGGAATACAAAGGATATTCTGAAGATGCAAAACGAAGCCAAATCTAAACCCATGAATCTCTTGGATGATATAGTGCCCCTTGTGTTCTACGTCCAGGAAAGTGTAAACAAATACGGTATGCCTATGTTTTCACCATTCTTCTTAGGATAAATATCTTTATTAGTTTAACACTTTAAAATTGATATTAATTTGATCTTAAAATAATTTTTGACATTAGTTTGGTTTTGACAAAAATTTGATAGCAATTTGGTTGTGATATTTTAAATTTTGATATTAATTTTAGACAAAAACTTCATTTTGATCCCTGACAAAAATTGTAGGGGACAAATTAGTCCTATAGAATTTAAAAATCTAATAATAGTTTCTTACCATTCAAAAAAATGGGACAAGTTAGTCTCTCTCATGAATTCTGTATAAATTCTAAGGACTTTATTATCTCATTTTTATTTTCATTAATGATCAAATTTGGAAACATGTGATTTCTTTAGGGTTAATTAGTAATCAAAATTATTTATTGATTAACGATAAGTTCACAGAGGGACTAATATATCCCTTTTTTTGAATGATGAGGGGCTATTATTAGACTATTAAATTCTAAAGAACTAATTTGTCTCCTGTAGTTTTTGTTAGGGACTAAAATGGGATTTTTGTCTTAATTTTATCATTCTAGTTTACTTTTTTCTAATATTTTTGTTATTTTTAAGTCATGAAGATAAAAAATTATCTCCCCTCATTGATTAAGTAAGACAAATAAGTAATATAATAGTACACTAATGTCAATAAGGATGAACCATGATAAGTTGAAAGAAAGATGAAATTAATATCAAAATTTAAAATGTTAAGACTAAATTGATGTTAAAATTTTTTAAAACCAAAATGATATCAATTTCAAAATATTAGGAATAAAAAGTGTAACATCCCCCTTTGCATAGTACTATGCTTAAGTCATAGTACCACATTCAGGAGTTATTATGGTTACCTGAGCAGACCTTAACTGACAGCAACTTCAGCCGTCTTTCCAACTTTTCGAACTATCTGGAGATATCACGGAAATAGGAGTGAGAATTTTGAATTCTCAGTAGGATCCCTTAACCATCATACATACTGTCATCGTTGTCATCTCCAGTTTGCTTCGGTTTATTATGAAAAATGTGAACATGTTATGTAGACTATTCAATTTTATAGTTCGAAAATATATTATCCGAAGCAAAGTTCATTTTACTCATATATTTGGCATTTGGGAGAGCCTATACAATACAAATTCAATTTATGAATTATACTATGAATAACAACTGTAACATTTTAAAATACGATAGCATCAATATACTGGAAACATGACATCTACACATAACTTTACTTCTACTTGAATTTATGCAAAGGTGTTATTTATTTCTTCATTCGACACACCCAGGCGTTATGTATCGCCGTCCCTAAGGTGTCTGCATTTGCCTACACTTGAGCGTTACGTATCACCGTCCTCAAGTGCAGCGTCACTCATCCTGAATTCATATGGCACACCTAGGCATTACGTATCGCCGTCTAGGGTGTCTTCATTTGCCTACACTTGAGCGTTATGTATCGCCGTCCTCAAGTGCAGCATTACCTATTCCAGAGTACGATCGCCATGTCATACTCCGTCAGGGTGCGATCACCATGTCACATTCCTTAGGAATATGGGACCTTCAGTATATCTTTTTAACTGTCTTCATAAGGAGGAATCTCATAGCTGCCTCCAAGTGAAGGGATTCACATTCTATATGTTTATATCATGAGTATTCATAACAGAAATTATCATAATATCATTATTATACTTCATATCATACTTAAATCATTCTTAGCACATCAATACTAATATGCTCTTTACATTTCTACTGAATATTTTGGCAGCATATCGGATCATGTCTGCTTCCCTATGAATAGTGTCTGATAGCCAGGAAACTTAAATCAAACAACAAACTCGAGATAGAATGTTATAGTAATCCCAAGAATATAATAATATTCACAGGTGCAAGGTTTAAGATCCTAAGTCTTAATCTACCTCGCAAACTTTTATCTTCTACTGATGTTCCCCAGTTTGAGCTCAGGACTGAGTTTCGAAGTCATATTGTTTCCTGACTTCCGGGTTCCAAAGTCTATGTCATGATTCCCGACTTCCGGGGTCATGTATTCAATGGCTTGATTCTCGATTTCCAAGGTTGTATTGAAAACACTAGACTTCCGGGTTTAAGTATCTTAGGTCTTGTATTCTCATCCTTGACTCTAGAGTTCAAGTGATTTCCGACATCCGACCTTAACCATACCCCATCTTCCCTAATCTCCAAGTTCTGACTTTAACTATGTCCGACTATTCTATATGCTCATCCCCAAGTTCTGGCATTAACTATACCTGATCGGGTTTGCTACTTAATAAGTCCCGAGTCCAACGTTAAGTCACCCTTCCGAGTTCATCCTTAGGAGTTCAACCTTAAATACTCCCAACTTAGTCTTTTGTCTGCTAAGTTCCGAGGTTAGCCTAAAGTATACCGGACCTAGTTCTCTATCTGCTAGATTTCCGAGTTCAACATCTCCGAGTTTAACTTAAGTTCATTTTTTCCCGAGTTCCGACATGGATTAAACTTGATCTAGTTTTCACACATGCCTTTAGTCTGAATTACACTTTTATAAGAGAAAATTCACCAAAAATAGAAATCTTGGTGGAATCATACGAAACTTATATCTCTATAAAGCTAACAGGGTAAGCTTTCAAATGAAGTAAGTTGCACATCATTTTGATGAGTATATTTTGAGATATAAGCCTTGAAACTTAACCTTCTTGAACTACTTTGTTTTGGCCTAGTTTGGACATAGGGTAACTTTCTCAACTCGTTGGGAAACAATGATATTGTAACAAACTCAGAATTTCTTTATAGGATGTTCTCCTATGTGTAAGCTTTCTAAAAAAGTTGGTTTCACTCAATTTGGAGTTGTATAGGATGAGTTACACCCTTCTCAATTCACACTATCCAAATGGAAGTCCTGATTCCTAGGTCAAAATTCAAAAATTCATATCTCTCTCAATACTAATCCAATGGCCTTATATGATATATGTATGGAAAAACCTGAATGTCTACTTTTATATAAAAATAGATTCATGAAGTTTAAATAGTTGTAGGCAGAGCCGTACACTCCGCTATATGGACTGCCGAGGAAAAACCCTACCAGCTTCATGAGTTTTCTCTTTTCTTCAAGTTCTTTCATAATAATTCTAAGTCTAATCATAATATACATGCATAATCAACTATAATTCATCATCATCACTTCACATAACATCAGTATTATAAGGTATACAAGACTCACACACAACTCCAAATCAAAAAAAATAAGAAGAGAATTAGGATTCCTACCTTGTCTAGTTGAATTTGAGTTGATTTGGTGGCTTGGATGGAAGCAACTCTTGATGAAACTTGAAGATGGAGAGGGATGAGTGTGAGAAGAAGAGAAATGGAGAGTGGTCAGCTCATTATGCTGGCCGAAAATTACAAGAAGGGAAGGAAAGAAAAGGTGAAGATTTTTGTAGTAAGCTTCATGTTGATTGGTGGATCTCATCTTGCCTTCCAATTTGGCTTGGCTTCCCACTCTACATGGCTGAAAGTGGCGCCACATGTGGGGGTATCTTGGCTAAATCTTGGTCATCTATTCTAGGGTTCACACAGTATAACTTTTATTGATCCGGTTTCAACAGTTTTAAATACCGAAATCTTACCGATTTCTCTTAAATCGGTAAACCGGTTTAAAAATTTTCTGTGAGGTTTCCTATGTTCTTAATCTAATTCTATCATAACTAATCACCTTAAATCACACTTAATTAGATTAAAACTTTTCGGGCGTTACAAAAAGAGTATTTACTTTTCTTAAGGAAAGATATAATGCACGGATATCCCAAAATTGGTGACTTACTGATATCATATTCGTATCCAAATGAAGATTTTTACTTTGGATGCCAATGTCAAATTCACATTCCAAATTTCTTCCATAAACCCTTGGAAATTTTGATGGGCGAGGGAAGAACTAGTCGTCGAGGATGGAGGATCATGAGCATGATATAGCCTATTTGTGTAGTAGTGGATCTTGATCAAATGTATGTCAGCCTATCACATACATTTGTTGTACTAGTTAATTGCTTTGAACAAAATGGTATCTGACGTTGGTCCATCAAACATTAATATTAATCATTGATAATCCTAACACCCTGTTTGGCTTCTAAAATTGACGTGGAATTTAGAATTTAGAGTTGGAATTAGATTCCTCAATTCCAATTTTTATGTTAGAAGTAGCATATAGAATTAGAATTATAATTCTACATACCAATTCCATAAAATTGAAAAATAACTAAGAGGAGCTCTTCATAATTTTTAACTCATACTATATGAATTATCAATTTCAAAACTCATTAAATGTCTCTCTCCTCATTAAAATCTATAGAATTTTCTCCCTTTGTCATTTATATGTCATCTATCATATTTATTAAAATATAAAATTTTTATAACAAAACTATAATATTAAAATTCTCTAAATTTTATTAATTTACTATTATATATATAAATAATTTTCATAAAAAGTTACTATAGATACAAAAATTGTTGTTTATTAGTATGTTTATTAAATTAAAAATTTTAATTATACATTTAAAAAATAAAATTAAAATCAAACTTAGAATTACAATTCATATTCTAATTATTTAACAAACCCAAATATAAAATTTAAGATTCTAAGTTAATTATAATTTCAAAAAAATTGAAATTAAAATTCCATATTACAATTTTAATTCTAATGTCAAATGGATTGTAAATAATCATGATGGGATTGGTAATCGTGCTTTCTGCTATTGATTTTGGAGATGTGCTATTTAAACTTTTAAAAGTGGGTGTTCCATCAATATCTTTTTACATTTAACCATTCAATCTATTTAATTTTATATTTTAAATTTTTTATTTCAACTTTTTCTAAATTCCTAGTGGGGTGTCTTTAGAGGTGTTGGGCTTTATAATGTTCAAAAAAAATTTCCCTTGATTCTGAAGTCCTAAACCTATGGCATTGCACCATACTCATCCATCTCTTTACCTATAAGTACTTTTGTTGTTTTTTTTATCCTCCTGCTAATATGAGAAGACACTGACTGTACTTGACAAAATGCTTTCATTAAACATATTCAGAACCTTGATCCCCTTGGTATTTTTGAAGTTGATAGAAATCCTTAGGTAGAAAATATAAAACCTTTAGGGTCTGTACTCAACGTTTCTTTGGGTATTGAGCAATCCTCCACGGTTTTCCATGACAGCCAAATCAAAATCTCTGTAACTCAATCCCCATTCCCTTTAGCTCTAAGCATACGGTCTTGCAATAGAAAGTGTTACTGTATAGCCCCTTTTCTTAGCTCTTCTCTGCAAAAACTGAGCTACTTAAGATTATAGATTTTTTTAAAAAAGAGTTTTAGAATGACATTCTTTGGGAGGGAATTTCTTGAATTGGATTCCTATCTAGTTGTGCTGTGGCCCCTTTTTTTTGCATGTTACTTCCACCTAATAACTTTTTTAAGAAGGCTATAATGAGTTTGTTGCAAACCCACTAAATGGTATCAATTGAAACTAGAAATCTACAGACATGAACCTCTCCATGTGGTCTGGATTCCCTTGGGTGGCTAATAAGCAGTTCATTATTTGTAATTGATGTCTGACTAACAAGCCTTTTTTTTTTTTGGGCTCGTGCCGCAAATATTGTCTACTAGTGGTGAGCCCGCAAAGAAATGCTGCTATTTTATGCTCGTTGTATTGAATTTCATCATAGCTTATTAGAACTAATTTGTTACTTCCTTCCCAAAAATAAACAGAAAAGGAAAATGATAATTGATTGCCCTTTTGGCTTAAAAGGAAAGTAATTCTTACGTCAATCTCGCAACATGCATGATTTGAAGCTCTCATAATATGAATTCAATTGAGGGCAGTACATGCTAGCTTTAATCATCGTAATATAACTTTTTCTTTTTGTTACTATTTTCACATTGGTTTGTACTTCATGTCTTTCAAATAGCAAATATACAAAGTTGCCCATTCTCTTCATTCTTGAAGTTTTTTGTTTTTTGGTTATCGTTTATTTTCAAATCAAGCCTTCTTATAAGGTTGCTAATGATATGCAGGCAAGAATTCTTTTATTTGGTTTGGACCAAGACCAAGGGTGATCATAACAGATCCTGAGCTAATCAAAGGTGTATTTAACAAGATTTATGACTTCCCAAAGCCTAGTACAAATCTGCTTATTAAGTTACTAGCTACTAGTCTTGCAAGTGGAGCTTATTAAGCTATTAATTGTTAACTATGAGAGTGAGAAGTGGAGCAAACATAAAAGGATAATCAACCGTGCATTCAATTTAGAAAAGTTGAAGGTTATTTTTCTTTACTAGATATAGATCTTATATGTTCGCTTATGTGCCTTTTGAAAACATGTCAAAGAAACACTAGGCAATTCAAAATTGTTTGTGAGTTTTTGCATAACAAAATTACTGTCGCCTAAAATGCATTCCCTTAAAGAGAATGTTTGGCATGGAATAGCTGGCTTGCTTGGAACATATACTTTAGCAAACAACGTTTGGTTTATTATAACATGCTCTTAATGTCTATGTGCTCAATTTGATATAGGGATTTTTTGCTCCTACATATTTTTGCACCACAGATTATGATACCAATATTCTTCAAAGTTGCAACAATATGATTAGTAAATGAGAGGAGACAATTGTCTTGAGACGGACCATGTGAAATGGATGTGTGGCCTTTCCTTCAGAATTTAGCTAGTGACGTAATTTCTCACATTGCATTCGGAAGTAGTTATGAAGAAGGAATAAAAATATTTCAACTTCAAAAAGAGCAAGCTGAAATTACAATGAAAGTTATTATGAACATTTACATCCCTAGATGGAGGTAAGACTACTCTATATATCTTATTTGCATCATAGCTAATACAAGAACTAGCTTATTAATTTAACAAAACTTGCCATTTATTTCATATTAGAAATAACAATTAGCAAATAACATTTATTATTACGACACTGAGAAATTTGTTTTATACAATGTTTTGCGTACTAAATATTGTGATAGGTCGATATAGTATCTCAAATGCAACTTGAACAGGAAAAGTTGTTAGCAAAAAAATTTATCGTGAAGAGTTTGTATTCTATACACTGTCCATTCATTTACTGAAAATTGTGATGAAAAAATGTAGCATCTCAATTGCAATATGTAACGTCCGAAAAATCTTATCGTTAATAACTGAGTTGTTCGGTTTTTATTGAATAAGTGAGTTTGATCGGAATTCGATTAAGTATTCACTTAGAGCCAATTAAGTGTGATTTAGAAGTGATCAGGGTTGATGGAATTAGATTAGAAATATAGAAAATCTCATAGAATTTTTCTAAAACCGGTTTGTCGATTTAAGAGAAATTGGTAAGATTTCGGTATTTCAAAACTGTCGGAACAGGAGCAATAAAACTTACATCATGAGGGCCCTAGGATGAATGGATAGGATTTACCAAAATATGTAACACCCTCCCAAGTACAGTACTATGCTTAAGTCATAGTACCACACCCTGGAGTTGTTACTGTTACCTGAGCGGACCTTATCTGACAGCAAGTTCAGTCGTCTTCGGAACTTCTTGAACTATCTGGAGATAACACGGAAATAGGAGTGAGAATTATAAATTCTCAGTAGGATTCTCTAATTATCATACATAATGTCATCGTTGTCATCTCCAGTTTGCTTCGGTTTATTATGAAAAAGGTAAACATGCTATACAAACTGTTTAACTTTATAGTTCGAAAATATACTGTCCGAAGCAAAATTCATTTTACTCATACACTTGGCATTTGGAATGAGTTATATTATGAATAATGACTGAAACATAATAAAATAGAATAACATCAATATACTGGAGATATAACATCTACACATAACTTTACTTGTACTTGAATTTATGCATATACATAAAATTTACTTCTCTTTCTTTATCTTCTGCTTAACATGCCATATTCCAGAGTATGATCGCCATGTCATACTCCATCGGCATGTGATCGCCATGTCACATTCCTTAGGGTGTGGGATCATCATGCTATATTCCAGAGTATGATCCCCATGTCATACTCTATCAGAGCGTGATCGCCATGTCACGTTCCTTAGGAATATAGACTCATCATCATATCTTTACATGCCATATTCCAGAGTATGATCGCCATGTCATACCCCATTAGAGCTTGATCGCCATGTCATGTTCCTTAGGGATATGGGACCTTCATTTGGTACTTACACTAGCTGGGTCATGCCATGCCTCATGTAAGTTCTGTCCCCTATACTCACACTAGCTGGGTTGACGCCATGCCTCATGTGAATGGGGTGCTTGCATATATTTTAATCTTTAGTCTTTAGTTTTTAGCCTTTACTGCCCTTGGGTAGCCTGATCTTGGAGTAAGCTCGTCATCTCAACTCGTGACCGTCGTCACATCGGCTCACCCACAAGGGGATTCACGTGTCTCTAGTCTTGGAGGGATCTCATTCTGGCCATGTGCCTCTAATTGAAGGGATCTCTTTTGGTCACATGCCTCAAAATTGAGGGATCTCATCTGACCATGTGCCTTCAATATAGAGGGATCTCATCTGACCACGTGCCTCCAAGGTAAAGGGATCTCATAGTTTTAGCTGCCTTCATAGGGAGGGATTCAATGTGCAACTGCCTCCAAGTGAAGGGACCCACATCTTTATCTTTTAACTGCCTTCACCGGGAGGGATTCAATATACAACTGCCTCCAGGTGAAGGGATTCACATTTAATATATTCATGTCTTCTCATTCTCATACATGGTCATGCATAGACATGCTGAATGTACTCATACATATGCTTCATCATTTATTCTCCTATACGTCATAACTCATATCGTGCTTAAATTCATTCTTGCATGTAAACATTTATAGTTTCATAGACTTCTGCTGCAAATTCGGTAGCATAATGGATCAGTTTTGTTTCCCCATGAATAGTGCCAGTTCTCACGGACAAATCAGTCATAGTAGTATAATCAATCTAACATATCTCTCAATGTAAAACTTGCAACCATCAACTCAAATCTTATATGTTCATTAACACTCGTGAAACCATTAATTTGGTCATTTCTGCCAATTCTACTCAATTCTGCCCAAATTTTGTATAATCCACCTTTACTTTTATTCAACTCATTTAAACCTGAATTTTGGATATGTCATAGCTCTATGTGTCTATTTTCTAACCTCATTGGCCCCATATCATTTTGATCTATATAACTCCAGATATTCAAAATTTTGCCTCAGCCTATTCGGTCACTAGTCCGAATTATACTCTTGGAAGTAAAAATTCACTAAAAATCGAAACCAAGCTCAAATCATGTGAGATTGGTGCCATATCAAAGCTAACAGAACAACCTTTCATTTTCAACAAGTTTCACTTCATTTGCTTTAGTATAGCTCGAGTTATAAGTCCTGAAATTTGACTTTCATGAACTACTCTGTTTTGGCCTGATTTGGACATAGGGTAATTTCCTTGAACCACTGGAAATAATTGGGATCATAACAAACTCGAAATTTCATTGTGAGATGTTCCCTTATATGTAAGCTTTCTAACAAAGTTAGTTTCACTCAATTTGGAGTTGTGTAGGGTGAGTTACACCCTCCTCAAGTCACACTGCCCGGATGAAAGTCCTGATTCCTAGGTCAAAATTCAAAAATTCATATCTCTCTCAATACTAATCCAATGGCCTTATATTATATATGTATGGAAAGCTCTGAATGTCTACTTTCATATAAAAATAGTCCCATTGGGTTTAACCGGCTGTAGGTGGAACCGTACACTCCATCATACAGACTATTATGGGATTCCTCACTTAGGCAACATCCCAATCCTCCACTTCTCCTAGTTTTCTTCTTCTAACTCTAATTCTAACTCAAGATTTCATATTAATCCAATCATAATCCATCATATACATCCAATATATTATCAAATACATGAAGAAGAGTAAAATTTCATGCAACCATAGTGCAAAGAATTCAACAACAGAAATGGAATCCTAGCTCTTTGGAGTGTGATTTGAGCTAAGTGTTGAAGCTTGAATTAGAACCTTGCTAAGCTTGAAGGAGTGATGGAATTGATTGAGAGAAGGGAAGAAGAAGGCTGGAACAAGAGAGTGAGTGGGAGGCATAAATCAGCCAGGAATGAAAGGGAGAGTCTGACTTAAATACATGAGGGTAGTTGGAATTGTGAGTGTTGATTGGTTGAAATTTTGTGATTGAAGTTCGGCCATGTCTCCCACTTTTGTGGCCAAATTGCTCTCCACGTCGTCCCAAAAGTGGAACTCGCTTCCATTCTATTTTAAGTCGGAACTCGTCTCTATTCTCATGAAAGTCGAACTCAAGGCCCATTCTATTTGAGCTTGGAGCTGAAGCCGGATGTCGGAACTCATCCCATCATACTTGAGACTTGGAGGTAAATTCAGATATCTTGGCTGGCTCATTCGACACTTGGAAGCAAAGTCGGATGTTGGTAGTCATACAGCTTACAATCACATAATCTCAGAACTCTCCATTCAAACTCGGAACACAACAGAAATGGAAGGCTCCTGGGAATAAACTCGGAGATAGGAACTCGTGTACGACTTGGAAATCAACTCAAAGATCCGAACTCGTATCCATTCTAGTTTGAGTTCAACTCTAAGATCGGAACTCGTTACATTTAACTCGGAGGTCGGTACTTGTAACCATTGTGTTAAACTATCAACTCGGAGTTAAGTCAGAAGCTAGAATGAGGATGCTGGGTATAGTTAAGGTCAGAACTCGAGAATTCGGAATCACAATATCAAACCAAAATACTTAAACCCGGAAGTCGGGATATTTACATAAAAGTGAAAATCGGTACCAGAATAGGAAACCTTATGCCCGAATCCAAAAAGTCGGGAATTTTATATAGTATATTTGAGACTCTAAGTCAGAGGTTGGAACTCGCATATATCTTGCTTGAAACTTGGAGATAAATTATGAGATTGGAAATCGGGTCCGTTTTCTTTGAGTCATAAAGTCGGATATTGGGAATCACGTCCATGAAGGTTAAGTCGGGAAGTAGGAAATTATGCTAGATGAAGTCAAAAGTCAGTAAATTATTCTGAAATTTGAAGACGAATTCGGAAGTCGAAAATATTCCCATGTTATGTGAAATTCAAAGATGAAGTCGGAACTTGGAAATCGGGGATGTTACAAAACACCCCTATATGTGGCACCACCTTCAGCCAAGGATGGCAACCACAAAATCAAATTGAAACCCCAACACACATCCACCAATCATACAAGTCCTTGCTCCAAAAGTTTGTGTTCAATTCCTTCTTTGCCCTTGTGAATTTTGGCCAAGATAAGGGGCTAACTCCCCTTCATTTCTCTTCCATTCACACTCCTTTCTACTCCATCTTCAACCTCTCTTCAAGTCTCATCAAGAGTTGCTTCCATCTAAAACACCAAATCATCAAACTTTCAACTAGACAAGGTAGGAATCCAACTTCTTTTCTTATTTTTCTTGATTTGGGGCTGTGTGGGGATCTTGTTTTCCTCATAATATTTATATGATTTTGAGTGATGATGATGATTTATGACTGAATTTGCATGTGTGTTGTGATTAGAGTTGGAATTGGTATAAGAGAACTTGAAGAGAAGAGGAAACTCATGAAGCTGTTAGGATTTTTTCTCGGCAGTCTATACGGCAGAGTGCAAGGCTCCACCTACAGCTATTTAAATTTCATGAATCTATTTTTATGAGAAACTAGACATTCAGGGCTTTCCATACATATATAATATAAGGCCATTGGATCAGTATAGAGGTAGTTATGAATTTTTGAAGTTTGACCTAGAAATTAGGACTTTCATCTAGGTGGTGTGGGTTGAGAAAGGTGTAACTCACCCTACACAACTCCAAATGAGTGAATTCAATGTTGTTTGAGTGAGGGAACATCCCATAAAAATTTTAGAGTCAGATTCATTACCAACTATCCCCAGTACATCAATGAATTCATCTTAAGTTCAACCCGGGCTGGAACAGGGTAGTCTAGTAGGGTCAAGTTTCAGGACTTATATCTTGAATTATACTCATTCAAATAATATGCAACTTTTTCATTTGAAAGCTTGCTCTGTTAGCTTTATAGTGATATAAATTTCGTATGATTTCATCCAGATTCCTATTTTTGGTGAATTTTCTCTTATAAGAGTGCAATTTTAGGTAGAGACATGTATGAATACTAGATCAAGTTTGGTTGATATCGGAACTTGGAACTTAGCTAGATCAGGTATACTTAATGTTGAACTAGGAACTTAGCTAGATCAGGTATACTTAATTTAGCTAGATCAGGTATACTTAATGTTGAACTCGGAATTTAGCTAGATCAGGTATAATTAAAGTTGAACTTGGGATTTAGCAAATAGAGAGTTAGATCGGGCATACTTAATGCAGAAACTTGAAACTAAGCGAATGGAAAACTACATTGGTAAAAGATCATGTTGGAACTTGGAACTTGGGAAACACATTTATAAAAGTTTGGGAAGACCAATTATGGACTAATCTCGGAGATCGAACATAATCTTGGAAGTCGAAACTTATATAATCTCGAAACTCGGACCCAATTCAATCTTGCAAGTCAAACTCGGGAACATCAATAGAAGTTAAAAGCTTGCAAGATAGATTAAGTATTTTAAGACTTGTACCTATTGATATTGTTATATTCTTGATATGTTTATGATGTTCTATATTGGGTTTGCTGTTTAATTAAAATTTCCTGATTGTCTGGCACTATTCATGGGGAAGTGGACATGATCCGTGATGCTACCGAAATTTCGGCAAAGATTGCAATTATCATGAATTTACCAGTTATGCATGCATTGATCAAAGTATAAGATGAGCAATGCTACCCTTATAAGAATGAGGAAGGATTTCCATATGACTTGGGCCAGCTCCTGATCAATGTTAAGGGGAATAGATCAGTGGAGAAGTCGGGGAAAGTAAACCCAGCGACCTTGTATAGGAACGAGCTCGATCTTGAAAGGCAGACTATTACCCAGGAGTCTTATAGCCAATATGCTCCCAGGGGACCAAGTATAGAAAATATGAGTTCAGTTCAAGTGCATTATTTCTTAAGCATATCTACAATTTCTGTTATCATGCATTGAGTTAATTGCACTATTGGGTATTGTATATGTATATCATTGTTCACTTTATGACTATCACTTAACTATATCAAAAATACAGGTTTGGTTGCTTATTTCTCTGTTTAATTTCCTTTATTTCCTTAAGTAAAACTAAGCTATGTTTCGGTCTATGATTTCTATAACTAATCTAGTAGAACATCTTGTTGAGGTAACATTTTCTTGTAATTAACTAAAACTCGAAACAACTGAGAATAACAGCGATGACAGATATATATAAACTTAGGATCCCTACTGAGAAATCTTTATTTCTCACCCTACTATATGTTTCCGCGTCATTCTCAGATCATGGAGAACACGGCCACTGGCGTCCCGTTCATTGAGTTTCCTGAGCTCCATATCCACCTGGACCCATTTCTAGACTGTATATATGTATCTGGTAGATGTCAGTTCCGTTTTTATTTCTTTTTTCGTAGAGATTTTCCTGTTCTCCTTGCTCATCCACTCTTCGACCTCGCCGCACCTTACATTGCTATCCCACTACACATGGCTCATCCCTTTCCACCACCTCCCGCAGCAGCAGCACTAGCAACAGTACCAGCCATGGATCCTCTAGCCTCACCTCAGCGGTAGATCCCCTCCATCTCGATGTCTGAGGAGCATCCGTCTGAGGCGGTGAGTTCATCCTCCTCATCCTCTGCTCCGAGCATGGACTACACTCCCGGGGACGCCGGCATGGCAAACAGATTTCTCTCCTTGGAGTCCACCTAGAGTAATTGTGTAGCGCAGTTATGGGATATGTATAGAATGGCCCTCTTTTGACAGTATTGGGTCATAGACAGTAGATGAGTATATGCTGCATAGTGCATGAAATGTCCTGCGGGGACTAGTTAGGGTACTGTTCATGTCGACAGGCCGATTTATTTTGTGAACGTGGCCTTATTTTATTACCCTCTATCGTTTGTCAACTTTGAAAATAGAGCGATATATATATATATATATATATATATATATATATATATATATATATATATATATATATATATATATATATATATATATGATCAAATTTGCAGTAGTTCGGTCTATTTCGCATTTTTATTTATGTTACTTTATTTCTGGTACAACGATTATCTAGTATTTATTCCACCATCAAACAGAAATATATTGAAGTGACCAGTTAACTCTATATGGGTAATTAATAATGATACAGAAAATGGAATCTAATTAGTTCGCCACACGTAATAACTTATCAGGTAATATATTATGGCTTAGGTTCTTGTCAATAGGGGGTAGTCGACAGCACCATTCTCGGTCTACTAAGACCTAGCCTCCTATAGTTGCTGCTTGAACTTGGCCTACAATTAAGTGAAACAAATTAGACTTTGAGAAGGCAATATATTATGAATAATTGAAGTAGGAATTGAGTTTATAAATTACATAGGTTTGCTCGGAGTGATGGTCGACCCACTGCATCTTGTCCTCATTCCGAGTGTGGTTTGCTCGGAACAACTCTCCCTTAGTAGGTTGCTTATTCTAAAGCTTGGCCATATTTCAAAGTCATTTTGTTATCATAATACCTAAATAAAAGTACAAATAATGATTAAATTAAATACAAAAGTAATTTAACTTGTAACTTACCAGCTGTACTTGGTGGAATCTATGGTGGCCAAGCCACCATAATGGGGTGAGTCACCCTTAACTGCGGCTTTACTGGCCTTGGCCTTTGCCGAATTCTCTAAGAACTTGTTGGACTTCCAGCAGTCCTACAATAAGGCCCTTAGGTTGGCCTTAGTTATCCACTGCGGATTAGGATCACGACCCTTGCGGATGTCAAGGTATAATACTCTGCCAAATCCAACTTTGCCTTATCATTGTCTTTGGTTCGGTTAGTGTCCATCACAATATTTATAATATTATCAAAAATATTTTTCCCAACATGCATGACATCTATACAATGATGAACCAAGTTATCCTTCCACTATGGCAGCTCCTAAAATTTACTCTATTTGGTCCAATTATGCTCTATCCCATGGCCCGAAATTCTCATAGATCTACCTACTTCTATTATCTTTGGAAGATGTCTAGCCTTTGCTCAAATTTGGTGACCATTTAATCTAATTGGAGGTTCTTCCTCCTTTATAGAGTTCTTTCTAAATCTATACCTATTGCACCTATATAGATAGTCACTGTCTAAGAACTTTTTGTGACAATCAAACCATGAATTCTTTTTGCCAAACTTCAAAGTGAATGCCTTTGTGTTCTCCATACATTTTGGGCATGCCAATTTCCCTTTCCTTATCCATCTAGACAACATCTCATAAGTTGGAAAGTCATTGATAGTCCACATCAATGCTGCCCTCAACATGAAATTCTGCTTAGTGGAAATATCATAAGTCAGTGCACCTGAACACCACAACTCTTTCAATTCATCAATCAATGGTTGAATGTAGGCATCAATCTTGGCTTTCAGATTGTCAGGACCAAGGATAATACAAGTCAGGAACAAATATGAGTCTTTCATGCACATTTCAGGAGGAAGGTTGTAGCGAATAATCGCAATAGACCAACATGAATAGGGTTTACTAAATGATTATTTAGAGTAAATCCATCAGTATAAAGCCCTAGCCTAACATTTCGAGGATCAGATGTGAATTCAGGGTAGGTTCGGTCAAAGTGTTGCCAAGCTTTACCATAAGAAGAATGTGTCATTACACCATCAATCCTCTTATTCTCATAGTGCGACCACATGTGAGCTACTCAGTTCATTGATGCATACAATATCTTAAGTCTAAGGATTAGGCATAAATAATGCATTCTTTTGTAAGGAGCATCCTTATATTTCCTACTTTCCATTCTTTTCGATTAAACCTAGGGGTTTCACAAAATTTACAATGAGTTAAGATAACATTGTTTCTGCAATACAATATACACCTATTTGAAAAACAATCTATCTTTTCTGATTTCAATCCAAGTTTAGAAACTAATTTTTGGGCTTGGTAATAGTCCTTTGAAATGGAGCTAGGTTATGGACTATGTTGCCCACTAATCAAATGAACTTTGAGTCTGGTTCCGTTCTAACTCAATACTCAACATCCTAACTGCAGAGACAACTCTAAGTGCACACACCTTCCTATAAAGGCACTTTTGTTGCCTTTAACACACTATAAGATCTCGATGCATCTAGAATGGGAACTTCAGTAGGAGGTTCATAATCCATTCCAAACTCAGAACTGGCAGCATCGTAAATTATTTTTTGATAACGATTAAAGTTATGCCTCTAATTTGCATTATCTATATCCTAGTCGCCTACATGAGCCCCGCTTGAACTACTTCTAGCATAATAACCCATATTGTACAGAACCCATGCTTAGTCCAAACCCAATAATTAGGCTTGAAACCATCCTTATACAGGTGATACCTAATGGTTATATATATAAATAATTCTTACATTTGCACTTAGCACATGGACACCTAACTATCCCATCACATAAGAATTGTTCTAATTGACATACAACACTTATAAATTCATCAACACAGGTAGAAAATTCTGGTTTAATCCCCATGGCTTTTGTGTATCTTATCATACACCCACAATCGACTTGTAGGAAACATGGCTCTTGAAGGAAAATATACCCAAAAAATTACATTAACAACAATCAACAACCTAAATATTTTGTTAGCATCTCCCCTTAAATTATGAGTCTCCACTTATTAGATTAGGACATTTTTCATTCAAAACAACTTCATAATAAATCACAATGATTTGGGTAGAGTCACAACAATTAATTTAACAATCAGACACAATATTTAATAACAAACACTCAAACGCTCACAATCATGTAATTCACTTAATCCTAAAAGCTGTTCTAGAGCACACCCTCTTATTTCACAACATGCAGGCAAATAAAACACCACAAAATAAAGTTCAAACAATTGAGAATGAAAGCTAAGCCTTCCCTAGTCATGCAATCTCATTCTCCTTCTTCCATCCTACAACTCTATTTTAGAAAATATAAGTCTTGCGAAAAATATAAATATATAAAGTACTTAGGGTACTTACCTATAGTCCAAACTAGATAGTATCCAAGGTCCAAAAGCACAAATTTCCTATAACACACAAATCACACAATACTCAAAAATGAAAATGCCATGAGGGAGCAATAACTAGAGACCAAAGAGTGAAGAATGGAGTAGACAGTGTGGGAGGTGGTGGCAGCGGCCTGGGGGGGAGAAAAAGAGATTGAGATAGAGAAATAAAGAGTGAAAGAGAGACGATGGATGATGGCAGTGGTGGTGGTGTGCTGCATGATGGACTGTGGTGGTGATGGCAACGGAGAGTGGTGATGGTGGCGAATGGATTAGAGAGAAGAAGAATAGGTTATGAAGAGAAGAAGAAGAAGAGAAGAGAGAAACATGAGGAGGAAGAAAAGGCTCACGTCCTTAAGTTCTGAGTGCTAAAATTGCCGACAAAATATCTGTTAGCAAAGAAAAAAAAAATAAATGCACCGTTTTACTTAATAAAATTACGAATGGATAATCCATCAGCGATATTTCAATTTCCCTTCAATGGTTATGAATTTGAATTCCAATGGAATATTTTGTCGTTAATATTTTAATTTCCCTCCAATAGTTATTAATTTGAATACTAACGAAATAATTCTTCAGTAATAAATAAATGTTTAAAAAATAAAAAATAAATTAAATATTACTGATGGATAGTCCGTTGATAGCAATAGGTAGAAAAATTATATATATTTGGACGAAGATTCTATTTATAATTTTGTCAGTATCTATTTCACACCAACTAACAGCAAAGTTACCAATGGGTTTATTGATAGAATATCTAATCTGTCATTTATTTTTCTCAGAAAATTTATTTATCGAGTTATCGAAGGAACTTTCATCACCAATTTGTCAGTAATGTCGATAGAAATTTTCTGTCGGTAAAATCCATCAATATTTCACGTGTTTCTAGTAGTGATGGTTGATATTTACTTATATTGGAAAACAAAATATTATATGTCAAAATAAAATGGGACAGTAAAGTATCAAATCATTTTAAAATTGTATAAAAATTTATACACTTGATTTTCTTAGTAAGAACTTTCAATTTGATGATTGGATTGATGAAATTTAATGTCTATAAAAGTTATTCAATGGACTAAGTATGTTAAGATTTAGTTTGTCAGTAAGTGGATCTCCATCCATATGTACATATGGGATCAAGTGAAAGGGTTAATTTTTCTACTAGAGGTAATAGGAGCAAATCTTGGCATTAAATTATATATAGATGGTCAAAATTAACAATTATTTAAAAGTCATATGATTTTATGTTTTAATCTTGACCATTGATGTTAAATATAAAATCTAATGGTCATGATATATTGATTTCAGTATCACAATTAACCACTTCTCTAACTTGATTAATTCCCTATGTATATATATGTATACAAGCGTGGTCAACGATGCTGGTTGCAAACTATGCAAACAAGTGTGATCAATGACACTAGTCCTTTTCTTTTTTTTCTATCTAACTAAGATCGTTAAGTACGTGGGCTAGATCTCACTATCTTGATGACTTTTCCTAATTGCTTTTCAACTTCAGTTTTAAAAACATTTAATTTCTCAAGAGCATCAGATTTTTCTTTAATAAAATAAATATAGCCAAATCAGGAAAATCATCCATTAAAGTGAAAAAAATACCACTTACCACAAATCATTGGAGAAATGGGTGCACTTATATCTGTGGTTAATGATTTCTAAAACATTTGAACTTTTAGTTACACCTTTCTTTTCAATCTTAGTCAATTTTTCTTTAATAGAGTCCATAAAAATTATCAAGTCATCAATGTCTAAAGGAAGGTAAAATATTATCCTTAATTAACCTTTCAGTCATTTGCTTTGAAATATAACCTAAGAACTTATGTCACAATAAAGACGATTTTTCCTTAATTTTAAGATTTTTAGCAACAATATTCTCAACATTCAGTGATCAAGAAACGTTATTAGAAACCAAGGACAAGTTATATAAAACATTCACTAAAGATCCATAACCAACAACTTGGGAGTTCAACATGAAGTTTAACTTTCCATCACCAAAATTAAAACTAAATCCAAGTTTATCCAAATAAGAAACATAAATCAAGGGTATGTTTGAAATTATTTTTGTTTTTTAGTTTTTAAAACAATTTTAAAAAATAAGTTTCAAATTCAATTTTTAAAAATAAAAGAATAAAAAAATCTGTTTGACAATGATACTTTTAAAAACAGTTTTTAAATAGTAAAAAACAAAAAACTATTTGAATAGTTGTTTTCAAAAAGAGAATTGACGTAAAAGAGTAGAAATGACATAAAAGAGAAAAAGAAAAAAAAACAAAGAGGAGAAAGAGGGAAAGAAGTCACGGGAAGAGTAAGATAAAAGAAACAAATAACAATGGGAAGTGTGTTATTTGATATTCGAAGAGAATGCAGCACCTTATTTACAAAGATGCCACCATACGTTTTCCAAAACAAAAAACTGTTTTCCAAAACATCTTTTATCTGTATTCTAATTTTTGTTTTTAAAATACAAAACTATTTTTTTGGTTTTAAAACTAATGTAAAAAAACAACCTATCAAACAAGTTTTTTTATTTTTCTATTTTTAAAAATTGAAAACTATTTTTCAAAACACTTTTCAAATAGCCCCCAAGTTTCTCCTAAAAAAAGTACATATAAAGTATCATTTAAAATAAGTTCATATCATGTTGTTAAAATTAAGCTAACATCTCCTAATGATTCTACCAAGACTTCAAGATCACTTCCTACCCTTAGCTTGCTTTCTTTAAAACTTGGTTTCCTCATACTTTTGAGATCCTATGAAGACACAATAAAATGGGTTATAGAACCGCGGTCAAGCCACCATGAATCAATAAGGACATCAACTAAGTTAGATTAAACACAAATAAAAACTAAAGGGTCACCTATTAATTTCTATTTGTTTTCTAATCAAGCCTTGAATTTACCACAATCATTCTTCTTATGTCCCTTGCTCTTACACCAGAAGCACTAGACATTGTTTTTTCTCTTGAAGGCAACTAGCTTGGGACCTCTTACATTGTGGTGTTGACTATTACCTAGTCCCCTTGAGCCCTGATGTCTACTAGAGGCACTAGATTAGCTCTTCTTTTGTTTCCAATTACCCTTACTAGAATGGGGTTTATCATGAAAAGTTAAGAGGCCCACCTTTCTCTTCTCTTTCTTAAGTTTCTTTTCCTTAGCCACGTATTTGGCAAGAAGGTCACTGATGGTCCATTTTTCACCAAAAGTGTTTGAACACCATATTTAATTTTGTTTCAAAATTTTCATCTATTAATTATAAAAAAAAATACAAAAATAAAAAGTAAAAAACAAAAAAAATCAAAATTTCAATTCCTCTATCCTTCTAGATTTTCAACAAATTTTATCTCCTAATCCCTCTATTCATAACCGGTTTTCAATCCCACTCTATCTCTCTATTTCCATAACCACTTTTCAATTTTTATCCCTATCCTTCTAGATCACTAACAATTCTATATCAAGTTTTAAAATTTTCCCTCCATCTAAGCTTTCTAGAGTCTTAATCTTCAACTTCTTTTCAAATTTCTCCTCAACGAACTCATCTTATCTTATCTATCTGTTAGCAAACTTCCCCAAAAATCTTTCTCATTATACTCTATATAAAGGCAACTCACTCGGCAAAAAGGGGGACTTTTTAACTAACCATTTTCACTATTTATTATTCCTATTCTCTCATCAAATCTTGAATCCCACTACCATCATATCATTTCTAGCACCAACGTCTCCATAAAAAATTAATCACATTCTCATTCCAATCCCATGGTTGAGCCAAACCGTAGCCCATCTTCATATTTCTCCCCGTCACGGTTGCCACCCTATTGTGAACTGTCATAGCCACCACTCCTGCTCAACCTTCGCTAGAGAGCTCACGATCATTGCTGTATTAATACCTTAAGCCTCTTCTACATAATGGTTTAATCTTCTTCATATATGCATGTTGGGTGTTTTTGTATTTTTGCCTTTTATTTTTATATTAAACCTTTATATTCCATCATAAGCTTTTTTTTTCCCCTCATTTGATGTTTCATTTTTTTTTTGGCATTTTTACTCAAGTTTATTATTATTATTATTATTATTATTATTGTGTTTGCCTTTTTTTTGTTTGACGTGTTTTTTAATTAGTTGAATTCTTTTAAATTTTGAAATATCACATAATCTTCAGCTAAAAAATTTTCCTTTTTTAAATGATGAAAATAATTTTTTAAAATCCACACAACAAACTTACCACATTGATGTATGGTTTGACCATGCTCAAGAGTTGTGGAAATTGTAAGGATTCATTGTATAATTTATGCTATCTTCAATCTAGTGCAAGAGTGGATTAGTTTTTTTTCCTTTTCAAAAACTTCTTTTTGTAAATAAAACCAACTCAAAACACAATTATTTTCTACAAGAACGACAATGGTTTTGAATTCCTCATGGCATCGGAGGATATGTAGGAGCGGGTAAATATCATCAAGCCAAAACTTAAATTTCCTAAATTTTGTTTCTTTTTTATTTTTATTTTATTTCTTGTAAATAACTGTCATCTTTTAGGGGAGAAATAAGTATTATTAAAGTTATTATTAATTTGCATAACAAACTTTAGAGTAATTATTATAAAATATATGTATTAAGGGTGCAATAGGATTAAGTTTCTATCCTTTCGTATACATAATCTGACTCTCGAACCTAATTTCTTTTAAAAGACCATTTTTCCAAAAAATAAAAAGGTTTTTCCAATAATTTTTCCTTAAATAAAAATTGGTAGTGACTCCATTGAATTTATTTTTCAATTGTTGTCTCTCATCGCGGCATCCTCCAGACACATTGTTACAAGTGTTATAGACAAGTTTGACTGAGTAAATTCCATAGGCGGGCAATTTACAACATGCACGACAAGGAATTTTTTTTTTAGGTCTATATCATGGTCTTTCAATTCGGTTTGGATGTGAACCATTTTTTGAATGAATTCCCTTACACCCCTAGTATTGTCATATCTCATGTTCATTAAATGTTTCATTATATATCTAGATTTAGCATTATTATACACCTAATACATCTTTCCAAGATTAGTAAAAAATTCTTTAGCACTAATGGTTTCAGTAAGCTACTTAGCAGGTGTTCTGAGATAGTCTTCTTAACGACAATCAAACTAAGGCGATTAGATCTCTCCTACTTAGCTTTGAGTCCTCTTTGTTCAGGTGTGCTCCTCTTACTAGGAACAACAGGCTTATCTTCTTGTTGTGATAAGTTAAGGTTGGCAATTCATAAAGAGAAATCCAACTCTTGCTTCCATTTATTATAGTTTGATTCAGTTAGAATCTCTATTGAAGTAGAATAGTCGTTCATGGAAAAAGTAACTGTTAAAACAAAAATAGGAATACATTACAATAAATAGGGCAATATATAGCTTCAAGATAAATCAAGCTATCACGGTGAGTCTAATGTAACATAACACATTCCCCTTTAGACAAAATAGCAACTGACAACCAAGGTCATAACGAAGACCAGAACCTCAAATGGGTTAATTAGTGAGCATACATTGGGTTTGAAAATCCATCTCTTTTGGGCAAATAGACACTGTAGACCAAGTACTTCATCAACAAATCTAAAGATGAGTTACTGATTGAGAGTGCATTGAATTTAAATATCTACCCCTTTTAGGCACACAAATCTCGTAGACTGTTGCATTCCCCAATAGCTCCATCATTATATTAGCTTCCAATTACCACACAGAAGACACTTTTTGGGTAGGCATTGTATGCAGTAACCAGAAACATTCTTCAAATCAGAAAAATCATCCATAAATCAATACAAGCAATCCCACTTTCGTGGTAATCACCTACAATAATTAATGAAAATTCTTTGCACATGAATCAATTTTTTCTTGCCCAAAAAATCATGACATAGGAAAGAAGGCGTAATCATGGATGACACCCCTACCATTAAATGAAATAAATTTAACGACATTCCCAAAATATTTTGATTTATTTTTTTATTTGCACTTAAATTGTTCAAGTGGAAGGAACTCAATAAATAAGCATTTTAAGTATATGATTCAGGTTAAATTACAAACTCTATTAGAAAAATAAGGAAAGTGAGTATGATGAAAAGATTCAAACATTTTTTTCAGTATATTATTTTATTTAAAAAGTTGGAAAAAATTAAATATTCAATGTAATTGAATTTTTTTTTTATCAATTTTAATGAGAAAAATAAAAAAGGTGGCGCCCATCCAAGACAAAACAAAAAGGCACCAATAACAAATTCGAAAACAAAAAATGTAACTAAACCTAGTCAGCCTGGAGTATATTGGACTAAAGAAGCCATCAACAAATTGAGTAAACCACCATGTACGGTATAAACAATATGTAAGGATGAATAAGATGTCGGTCTAAGTGGAAGGGGCTCGAGCTCCTTAAGTATGAGGTTTTGGATTTGAGCTTGTGATTCATACATATGGAAAGAATACTGTTGACAGTGGTCCCCGCTTAAGCACTTTACTGTATCCCATGAGATTAGTCTCTTATCTGTTGGATAAATGGATACTCTGAGAAATAAAAAATAAAAAAAATACACAATATGTAAAGTAGCAAGATTAGAAAACGTTCCTATTAAAAGAGACCATTCAATTCTCCTTTTTTTTTTTTTCCTTACTATTGATTAAGTAAACAAATAAATTTAATGGTTCATATTACACAAAAATGATTATGGTGCTTTACAACATGTTTGTACTATAGATACTCCTTCGGGTGTAATTTGATTAACAATAAAAAATTTACAACAAATCAAGTTACTTAATTAACCCCTGCCATCCTATCCTTTCAAATTCAGAAACTTAGCTAGCCCACCATAACAAGTTCATCCCTTTTGCATCTCGGTTTGGTTTCTTCATTTTCTCTCTTAACCTTTGGTGTTTTCCTTTTATTGATTTTAAAGGAGATGGTGGAACAAAAGAGACCCCTAAGAGCAGGGGTACTACCCTGACCTCTTATTTCTCCGAACCTAGTCGCGGCAACCATGGAGTTGCACGCCACCCCAGACATCAGATGATTATTGGTCATGTTAGCTTCTTCAAAGAAGTTTCCTTCAACATCCATTCCTTGCCCGCGAAAAAATACTGCACTGGGGAAGGTTTAGATTTCTGCAAATGGGTGGCGATAAAAAAAGGTACCTAGAATTAGAATGGAATGAAAAATGGAACTGGTGTTTTGATTTAGGAATCAAGTCTTTTATATTAAGGGGTCATTGTTGTTACTTGAACAATGAAAACTATCAAAGATTCAATGGCAAGGAAAAGAAATTTTGATTTAAGAAGAGAGGTGAAATAGTCTTTTCATAATTATTGAATAAAAACGTGAAAAAAAAAATGTTACAATAGGTGAAAGTGGGGAAACATTGAATATTCCCTTTGACTAGGAGTATATGTTAAAATCGCCCATGGAAAGTATACAATTCACGCAATGAGTGGTGTTTCATGGCAAAAAGTCTTTTCCACGAATAGAAAAAACTTTTGTTTGGTGTCTGCAGTATCTCATGATCAAAATAACACAGCCTTTAAGGAGGTGGCAATTAAACGTCACCAGTGTGCTGGTAATATGCTTTTGGCTTCATTACATCGAATGTTACTCGCTAAAAGCTCACAAAATTATGTTCTACAAAAGTCGTAAGGAATTGGGTTCTAATTTCTTTAAATTTTGTATGATTAAAAAAATATGAATATACATATAAAAGTAGCAAGAAATTCAAACCCAAATATATATTATTAGGTTCTGATATATATAATAACTGTTTTGATACCCGATATAAAAAGAAATGATGGGAAGATTATATAGGATTAGAACGCAGATTAGACTTGTTGATGATAGGATTTTAGATAAGCAGGAATTGCTGTTTGAATGGGTTTGAAACTGCAAGCGTGCGTAGCTAGTGCTTCCTCTGTAGTTCACACTCCCTGACACCACTCTCAATGGGGCAAGTTATGAAGCAACTGATTATCAGTGAATAAAGAGGGGACATAGCCAAATAAAATATAACCCTAGTAGCCTCCCATCATGGCCATGGGTTAAGGCCCACACTAATAAAAAATTATAGATGTCCAAACCCAAACAAAAGGATAACTTAGATAAATAATTATGTTCAATAATGCATCCCAACATAGACAACATATTAACCTATTTTTATCACAATCAAAATACCTCAATTGATTGTAACTTACAAGAATAATTAAATAAAATAATTCTAAATTTTTGTCATACTAATTGTTTGCATTTTTCGCCCACATTTGATATTCTTCTTTGAAATTAAGATTGCACATGAAGCAAGTTATTAGATTGGGAAAAATATCTCAATATAACTGAAGGCATAACTCAAGAATTACTTTATCTCCATAAATATTTAAGATTAAGAATAGTGCACTGGGACATACATAAACCCCAAAATTTCAAATTTTGGCAACACAAGGATCTTCATTAAAGAAATAGAAGAACAACCTAAAGGATAGTTGGCATGTAGTGAATACAATTTGCCACCATCATTTCCTTACATACCAGCTAAAATGCTAATATTTATTCGTTATTCCATATGTTTACTAATACATTTATAAGATACATTACTGTGTAATATCTGTTGCTAAGCAAAGAGTATATGTCGCCTGAGCATGTTATGAAGGATGCTAGAGATTGTGAAAGGTAGAAGAAATAATAGCTTCGAAAATACCTGCTACCTAATTAGCTTAGTGGGACGCGTATGCCAAATCATTTTTCTGAGTCAATTTTTTTTTTCCCAGTATCTAACTGTTGTTTGTGTGGTTTAACATGATAAACGTGAACCCTCAGGCTTGGGAGCTTCGAAAAGATGTTTTGGCACTAGAATTGCTTATCAAGCAATATACGCTTCAGCCACATTCAGGTGTAGAGATGCATTCATATTGGTTTGCTTTGTGTAAAAGAATGTGCAGATGATCGGCTGACCATGTCAGAGATTTTATCAATGTTAACTAATGCAAATGAAACACCTCCCATGCATAACAGACGAGTGTTTTTTTTTTTTTTTCTTTTTCTTTTTTGTCAACAATAGACCAATATTTTACTTTGGTGGAAGTGTCAAACGACTCAAACGAAACTAGTCTCATAGACATCCTAAAATTACATCATTAAACGACATGTCGATTTCTGATTTTTCTACAAGATAGAGGCAAAAAATTGAGGAATGATTTTATGGTTATTCCAAAATAAATGTAAATAAGTTAATTAGCAGTACTTCATATTTTAAATGCCAAATACTCTATTTTCTTCCTTGATCTTTTAGTGGTATTTTGATTTCATTCTATATTTTTTTTATTTTTTTTATTTTTTGTAATTTTGTCCTTAACGTTTGCTAAAGTTTCCATGTTATTTTTTTTGCTGATACCGTCAATTTTAACAGCAAAAACTTTTATCGAAACTATTGATGTATCCATTTTTATCTCACTTGAATGTCATGTTATATATACAAAAACTCTATTTTCATTAATCATGTTTATTGAAAATAAACTAAATTTTATTTATTAACAACTCCTAACTCCAAATGCTAAAATTTAGAAAATCTTGGACAAAATTAGAGCTTTTACATGTAAAACATGGCACCCATATGAGATAAAAACAGAAACAGCAAAGTTAGGTTATTAGTTTCCGTTAGTAAGGTTAATCATCATCATCAGCATAGAGGATAATATTAAGACTTTATCAAAAGATTAAGGATGAAATCAAAACAAAAAGAACTTCTGGAATGAGATCGAAATATCACTAAAAGATTTGGG
The DNA here is from genome assembly GCA_031439585.1 of Pterocarpus macrocarpus. Taxonomy (NCBI): domain Eukaryota; kingdom Viridiplantae; phylum Streptophyta; class Magnoliopsida; order Fabales; family Fabaceae; genus Pterocarpus; species Pterocarpus macrocarpus. The sequence goes on along the minus strand of CM062517.1, from coordinate 18,166,911 downwards.
ATGAAAATAGAGTTTTATGCTATTTTGAATTGGTTAATTTTCAATCCGACTCAATAATATCTATTTCTTTTCCTTATGCAATGAACACATTTAAAATTGCGCAGATATGTTAATAAATAAATTTAAAAAGTATTAACATTAGATATATTGATATTTCGATATGGTTTTCATATATTATCGTGTATCTTCTTAAGGATCTTGCAATATCTTCATACGAACAATAGATCAATAAAAAGATTCGTGAGACTTCGGACTGATATTGTTAAGACGGTGTTTGGATTAGATTAATTTTAGAAAAAAAAGAATACTTTATTTAAAAAAAAAACCAGTCTCAGAAATTTTTTTATTATAAACTATTTCAAACAAAAATAAAAGTTTATCCAAACACACACTAAATGTATGTTTGGTGATAACTTATAAGGTAAAACCTTATTCACATCTCTCATATTTTATAATGATTTCAATTTAGTCCAAATTTTTTTTTTGTTCTATTTACATTTCTAATATTTTTGAAACGTTTCAATTTTCCTATTTCGATAGATAATATCCAAATTATAAATTAAAAAAAACCTGATATTAAGTCAAATTTTGATGTTCCAAACACCACCAATAGAGATTTTTGCTTTTAATTCTCCAATGAAAAGTTTCAGGTATAAGTTTTAATAGGAGAAAAATTAATTGAGCATTATTTAAATTAAAAAGAAAAACTTTCATATCCTAAAAAAATATGAAGAAAAATTATGGTAAACAATATCATCTCATTTAGATAAATAATGAACACATTATCATTAACATTATAATTTGACCTTTATATTAATTTTTTTTCCGTTTATAATTTGAATGCCAAAATGATAAAATTAAGATGTTTTGAAAGCGTTAAGGACATAAATAGAATAAAAAAAATTTAGGACTAAATTAAAATCACTACAAAATGTAAAAGACATAAGCAAGGCTCTACCCTAACTTATATTGGTAACATAATTACTTTTGTTAAAGAAAAAAACAACTATTTTAAAAAGTTTTTTATTATAAGCTATTTTGAATTTAAGATAAAACATGCTGACTCTAATGGGACAAAATTTTAAAGGCGCGACTCAAATTTAAGTTTTTTGGCGGTTGCTATGGTATCCAGGCAATTTATAGGGTATTTGCACCTTTCTTACATGGACCAGTAACAACACACCAAATGGCAAAAATGAAGAAAGTCATTGCTTAACTGTCTTAAGTTTTTCTTTTGCTTCTATGCCCCTTTTAGAGTTAAATTTGAAAATAAGTTTAATTGCATAGTTAATAAAAATTAAACAAATTATATAAAAAATAATAAAAATGTTCAAAATTTAAATTTAAGATAAAAATCCCAAAATTAGATCTTTCCCTTTCAAATCCTAACTTCCTCAATTTCTTCTCTAATTCCAAACCCAATAATCCCAAATGCAAATTTTATCATCTTTGGCTCATGACTATCACACAATCTTCTCTTATGTATTTTGTAACACCCTCCCAAGTATAGTACTATGCTTAAGTTATTATACTACACTCAGGAGTTGTTACTGTTATTTCAACGGACCTTGTGTGACGGCGCTCTTTGGCCCTCTTCAATCTTTCTAGCTCTGCCAATATGACTATCTTCTAGCTTTCCTGAAATATTTGAAGATAACGGGAAAATAAACATAGAAGTGAGAAATATAAACTCTCAATAGGATTCATTAAACTACCACACACCGTGTCTTCATTATTATCTCTAACTACTTCAGTTTATTATAAAAAGGTGAACATATTATGTAAACTTCTTAGTTTTATAGTTTGAAAACATAGTGTTCAAAGTGTAATTTATTTTATTCACGCACTTGATAAACAAAGTAAGAATTTCAGCATAAGGATAGCAAATTGAGAGCAATTTCATAATAAAAATAGTAATACTAATAATATAACTTGCAATGTCATAATAATGATAGCAAAATATAACTTGTGCATATGCAATTGCTCATCATAAAATTGTGCCCATACTTTTATACTTCTTATGCTTTCTGTACTTGACACACCTAGGCGTTATGTATCACCATCCTAGGGTGACTGTATGCATATGTCTTTGTCTATAAGTTTTACTGCCCTTGAATAGCTTGATCTAGGAATGAGCTCACCGTTGTCACACAGTGCCAATCCACAAGGGGATTCACGGGCCTCTAAATGGAGGGATTCAGCTGGGCGACTGCCTCCAATGTAGAGGGACCCAAAAATTTTAGCTGCCTTCACAGGAAGGGACTCGAATAACTGCCTCTAAGTTAAGGGACCTCATCTGCTTTTCATATTCTTTCATAGTTCATATGCTCATAAAGTCATGTTTGAGTATGTTTGAGGGGTTCATGCACATGTTCTATATCTTGATTTCAATCACTCATGCTCGCATGATATGCATTCATGGACATAACATATAAATATGCTTAATGATCACATATTTTTGCTAAAATTTCGATAGCATAACAGATCAGGTCTGCTTCTTAGTAAATAGTGCCAGTTTTAACAAACAATCAGTCACCACAGCAGAGTAAATAAAATGCATCAACCTTTCAGTATTTTTATAGATTTGCAACATTCAAGCGTTAATTGCAACTTCCACATGCCATAAGGTAGTTAAACTTTCAATTTGGCAATTCTGCCTACACTATCAAAATTTGTCTTATTTTGTTATTTATGCCACAATTTCTATTTAACTTATTTAAATATGAATTTTTAATATGTTAAAGTATTGCTTGTCTAGTTGTTAATTTCTTTCATCACATCAAGTTTTGATAAATATAACTCAAGTTATTGAGGATTAACCTAGATCTATTTTGCTGTTAAGCAGAATTGGGGTCTAAAATATGAAAATTTGCCAAAAATGGAAATCTTAGTGGATTTGCTTGAATCTTGTATCATTTTAAAGCTAACAAAATAGCATTAATTCCCATAAGTTTTGTTTCATTTGAATGGGTAGAGCTCAAGTTATAAGCTCTCAAATTTGGTTGAATTGATTTGCCTTATTTCAGTCCAATCAAGGCATAGAGTAAATTTGGTGAATTACTGGGAAAAACAGGGAAAGAATCTAACTTTGAAAATTTTATAGCATGTTACCCTATGTATTAACTTTCGAACAAAATTGGTTTCACTCTAATTGACATGGTATAGGGCGAGTTATGCCCTTCACACTTTATTTTACTTAGGTTCAGGGATAGAATTCTAGGGTTAATTTAATAAATTCATATCTAGCTCATAACAAGTCCAATGACCTTATAATTTATATGGTTGAAAAGATCTAGTGTCTACTTTCATCTAAAAATGGTTTCATCAAATTCTGATTGTTTTAAGTGAAGCCTTACACTCCACTAGTACTGACACCGTAGGGTTTTCAATTGATCTAGATTCTGGTTAGCTCCTCTTTTAGTTTTTCATTCAAGTTTCCATCCAAACCCAATAGTTTCATATAAATCTAGCCATAAAACATCACATAAACACAATATATTGTCAATTAAGAGATTGGAATTAAAACCCTCATCAGCCCCAATATAAGAGAAACCATGAGATATATTGAATCCTACCTCAAGATTGGGGTAAAACTAGCTAGTCTTGAGTTTTTGTTGAAGGATGTAGGTGAAGCTTGCAGATGGGAGGAGAGTGAGGTAGAAGAAGAGAGAATGAGGAGGCAGCAATTGGAAAAAGCTAAACAAATGAAGGGATGTAGGGGGAATTTTTGAGATTTTGTAACATGGTTGGTTAGGTCTTGTGGTTTGTGATTGGTGGATGGCATGTGGCATTAATGTTTGGCCAAGTCTCCCCTCTTTAAAGGGCTACAATTGGCGCTGCATAGAGTGGTAGACCCAACTTATGGTTTTCAATATAAAATTCCACTGATTTGATTCTAATAGTATAAAATGCCGAATTTCAATCAATTTCCTTCAAACCGGCAAAGCACTACTAATCTCCTGGAATTTTTTGCATGGTTATTTAAGTTTCTCCGAACCCTAATCTCTTTAATTAACTTCTAATTAATCTTTAATTAACTTCTAATTACTTTTACATATCTAATAAAATCAAATAAATCAGTTAACAGCACAAATTATACGTATTGTAAATTTCGGGATGTTACATATTTTGAGAAGAAAAGTGTTTCATGGATGAAGCTCCCCAAGTGCAGGATGCAAAAAAATGGTCTTCAGGGCAAAAAATGGAGCTCTAATTTGTTTTATTATGAACTATAAGCCTACAAATGTCATTTAAGACCATAGCAGAAGCAAAAACTCACATAAACCAAATCTCATTCACAAATTATGATATAAAATTATTACTGCAATCAATGTGAAGAAAGAAACACAATATCATAATTGGCATAAATATAATGAATTTTGTTTAGGACTTTAAAGCAGCTCCAGCACTTTGACAACCTCCCAAATTTCTGGTCTCCACTTAGATAGTTGACATTGTCAAATGTCATCAACCTTCAAGGTTTGGTGATTGTGAACAAATGGTGGCCATCATGAAGCTTCCAATGATGTTCATCATTTGTGGTGGTTTCAACAGTAGCACTTACACTCCAAAGACAGTGATGTTTGCTGTTCACGATGGTTTTATGCAAAATGTTTAGCCGTAGTGTGTCGAAACTCATTGAAGACTCAACCTTGAAATTGGCAATTGGCAAATGAAATGGAGGTTGAGATGTGAGGGTTTTGATTTGGGGAAGCATGGTGTTAACTGCAGGAGATAAAATTTGGGATTATTGGATTTGGAATTGGGGAAGAAGTTGAGGAAGCTAGGGTTTGTAAGGGAAAGATCTAATTTTAGGATTTTGATCTAAAATTTAAATTTTGAAAGTTTTTATGACTTTTTAATAATAATTTGTTTAATTTTTATTTACTTTGCAATTAAATCTTTTGAGTAAAGATTCACTTTAATCTCTGAAATTGTGGGTACACTTCGTTTTAGTTCCTAAAATTAAGAAATTAACTGTTTAGTTCTTGAAGTTACAAATTGTGTGTCACTTTAATCCTTAAAAAGAAATGATTTGAGGACTAAAGTGACATACGATTTACAACTTTAGAGATTATATAATTAATTTCTTAATTTTAGGGACTACAATAAAGTATGCTTACAATTTCAAGGACTAAAATGAACCGATACTCTAAATCCTTTGGACTTTTTATCAAATTTAACTCTAAAAAGGACATAAAAGCAAAAGAAAAACTTAAGATAGTTAAGTAATGACTTGGCTTCATTTTTGCCATTTGGTGTGTGTAACACCCTCCCAAGTACAGTACTATGCTTAAGTTATAGTATCACACCTTGGAGTTGTTATCAAGTATCTGAATGGACCTTATCTGACAAAGAACTCACTGCCTTCTAACTTCCTGAACTATCTGGAGATAACACGGAAATAGGAGTGAGAATTTTGAATTCTCAATAGGATTCCTTAAGTATCATACATAATGTCATCGTTGTCATCTCCAGTTGCTTCGGTTTATTATGAAAAAGATGATCATGTTATACAAGCTGTTTAATTTTATAGTTCGAAAATATATTATCTAAAGCAAAGTTTATATTACTCATACACTTGACATTTGGGAGAGCCCATACAAAGTCAATTCATGAATTATACATATTAAAATGCACATGCCTTTACTTGTACATAAATTTGTGCAGATACATAAAATTTATTTTTCTTTCTTTGTCTTCTGCTTATCATGCCATATTCCAGAGTATGATCGCCATGTCATACCCCATCGGGATATGATTGCCATGTCACATTCCTTAGGAATATGTTCTTTCTGCCACGTCCCAGAGTATGATTGCCATGTTATACTTCATCAAAATGTGATCACCATTTCACATTCCTTAGGGTGTGGGATCATTATGCTATATTCCAGAGTATGATCGCCATGTCATACCCCATCAGAGCGTGATCGCCATATCACGTTCCTTAGGAATATATATTCATCATCATATCTTTCATCATAAAATCTTTACATGCCGCCATGAATTTTCGGTACTTATACTAGCTGGGTCACGCCATGCCTCATGTAAGCCTTGTCTCCTATACTCACACTAGCTGGATCGATGCCATGCCTCATATGAGTGGGGTGTTTGCATATGCTTTAATCTTTAGTCTTTAGTCGTTAGTCTTTGCTGCCTTTGGGTAGCCTGATTTGGGAGTGAGCTCGTTAGCTCAACTTGTGACCGTCGTCACACAGACTAACCTACACGGGATCCACTGCCTCTAGGTTGGAGTGACTCAGATAGCCATCTGCCTCCAATATAGAGGGACCCAAGTTTTAGCTGTCTTCATAAGGAGGGACCCAATGTGCAACTGCCTCCAAGTGAAGGGACCCACATCTTTATCGTTTAACTGCCTTCACCTAGAAGGACCCAAATAACTGTCTCCAAGTGAAGGGACCCACATCTTATCTTATTTAACTGTCTTCACAAGGAGGGATCTCAAATAATTGCTTCCAAGTGAAGGGACCCATATTTAATATATTCACATCCTTTCATTCTCATGCATAATCAAGCATAGACATGCGGAATGTACTCATACATATGCTTCATCATTTATTTTCATATACCTCATATCATAATTAAATTATTCTTGCATATAGAATTTTCACATACATATTCATAATTGTATAGCTGTTCATATCATAAATTTTTTGTAATATAAATATTCATAGTTTCATAGACTTCTGCCGTAAATTTGGCAGCATAACGGATCAGATTCGTTTCCCCATGAATAGTGCCAGTTCTCACGGACAAATTAGTCATAGCAGTATAATCAATCTAACATATCTATCAATGTAAAACTTGCAACCATCAACTCAAGCCTTATATGTTCACTAACACTTGTGAAGCCATCAATTTGGTCATTTCTGCCAATTCTATTCAGTTTTGCCCGAATTTTTTATAATCGACCTTTACTTCTATTCGACTCATTTAAACCTGAATTTTGGATATGTCATAGCTCTATGTGTCTAGTTTCCAACCCTTTTAGTCCCATCTCATTTTGATATGTGTAGCTCAAGATATTTAAATTTTGCCTCAGCCTATTCAGTCACTAGCCCGAATTATACTCTTAGAAGTAAAAATTCACTAAAAATCGAAACCAAGATCAAAGAATACAAAATTGGTGTCATATCAAAGCTAACAGGACAAGCTTTCATTTACAACAAGTTTCATTTCATTCGCTTTAGTAGAGCTCGAGTTATAAGTCCTAAAATTCAACTTTCCTGAACTACCCTATATTGGCCTAGTTAGGACATAGGGTAAATTCCTCGAACCATTGGGAACAATTGGGATCATAAAAAACTCAGGATTTCATTATGGGATGTTCCCCTATGTGTAAGCTTTCTAACAAAGTTTGTTTCACTCAATTTGAAGTTGTGTAGGGTGAGTTACACCCTTCTCAATTCACACTGCCCGAGTGAAAGTCCTGATTCCTAGGTCAAACTTCAAAAATTCATATCTCTCTCAATACTAATCCAATGGCCTTATATTATATATGTATGGAAAGCCCTGAATGTCTAATTTCATCTAAAAATATTTTCATTGGATTTAATTGGCTATAGGTAGAGCCGTATACTCTGCCATCTGGACTGCCGTGGACGTTTCACCTAGACAACATCCTAATTCTCCACTCCTTCTAACTTTAATTCCAACTCAAGATTTAATCCAATCATAATCCATCATATACATCCAATATATCATCAAATGCATGAAAAAGAGTAAAATTTCATGCAGCCATGGTGCAAAGAATTCAAGAACAGAAATGGAATCCTACCTCCTTTAGGTGTGATCTTACTGAATTTGAGTTTGGATTGATGGAACCTGGACAAAGCTTGGAGATTTGATGGAGTAAGTTGAGAGGGGAAGAGAAGAAGAGGGCTGGAGCAAGAGGGAGAGGGAGGCGCAAGTCAGCCAGAAGTGAGAAGGAAAATCTGACTTAAATACACGAGGGTAGTTGGAATTGTGAGTGTTGATTGGTTGAAATTTTGTGATTGAAGTTCAGCCATGTCTCCTGCTGTTGTGGCTAAATTATTCTCCACGTCGCCCCAAAAGTGGAACTCGCTTCCGTTCTATCTGAAATCGGAACTCGTCTCGATTCTGGTTAAAGTCGGAACTCGTGCCATTTATTTGACACTCGGAGATGAAATCGGATATCGGAAATCTTGTCTGGTATATTCGACACTTGGAAGCAAAGTCAAATGTCGAAAATCATACAGCACATAATCACATAATCTCGGAACTCCCAATTCAAACTTGGGAACATCAACAGAAATGGAAAGCTCCTGGGAATAAACTCGGAGATCGGAAATCGTTTACAACTTGGAAATCAACTCAAAGATCTGAACTCGTGTCCATTCTAGTTGAGTTCAACTCTAAGGTCGGAACTCGTTTTTTTCAACCCGAAGGTCGGTACTTGTGACCATCTTTGTTAAACTATCAACTCGTAGGTCGGAAACCATGTACACCATGAAGTCGAACGTAGGAAATGAGTGAATACATGGTTAAGGTCGGAACTCGAGACTTAGGAAACATTCATAACTTGGAAGGCCAATATGGATTAATGTCGGAAATCGGAATCACAAGCACATAAAACATTTTGAAATCGAAAGTCATCGACAAGAATATCAAACCTAAAATACTTAATCCCGGAAGTCGGAAATTGTGTACAATATATTTGAAACTCGAAGTCGGAGGTTGGAACTCGGAAACCACTCCATTTAATTTGAAACAAGAAGGTTAAGTCGAAAATCGGAAATGATCGATTAAGTCGGAAATCGGACATGAAGTCGGAAATCATGTAAATTTGAAGGTGAAGTCGGAACTCGTGATGGATGTTACAGTGTGTTGTTACTGATCCACATTAGAAGGGTACAAATACTCTCTACATTGCTCCGGTATCATAGCAACCACCGAGTTTTTTTTCCTTTCTTATAACCTCTAAATTACATTTCTTTTACGTGGAAAAGCATCTCTAAATTACATTACTTATCACCTTTGACTACCAAGATCATGTAAGACATGCCCAACACGTTGAACTAAGCTTCCATCTTGAAATTGTTAATGGGGCTCAAAATTTTGTAGTCACGGATTCATATGTTTGGTATCTATTGCTTGGCCGATGGATAAACCAGATATAATTAAATAAATATATAAAATATATTAACTTATATATATATATATATATATATATATATATATATATATATATATATATATATATATATATATATATAGAAAAGCGTGTATAACATTACAATATACTAATTAGTACATTTAAATTATAAAAAACATATATTTAATATTTATTATAGATGGAAGTAACCAGAGAAAGCTTCATGATGAAATAATAATAGTAACCATCTAATAGTCTTTTCGGGGGAGATAAGTTATTTTTCGATGCTGGTTTTCTTTTGTATGATTGATTTTTAAAGCCTATGTTTTATTTGTCTTGCATAAATGGAAGCAAGTGCTCAAGTGGAATAAATTTATAGCATAAATGAGTTATTTCTCACTATTTTTTAGTCCCACACAAAAAATGGAAGTAAGTGGAAGTCAATACTTATGCTATAAAATGCTTTACACTGTTAGTCCCATATTGAAAATAAAAGTAAATGAAGTGCATGATAAATACCGCCAAAGCCCAATACTGCTAAGGAAGTAAATGAAGTGCATGATAAATACCGCCAAAGCCCAATACTGCTAAGGAAACTAAGTGAAGTACTCCGAACACAAAGTATGGAAAGGTGTCTATAACTTCTCCCCCAGACCTGCCCCCAAACCTAGAATAGCTAGATGGGGAAGTAAAATTAAGCCTTGCTCATACATGGGCTTCTCGGGTACGAAATGAGCCACTTCAAATAGATTCATTACTCCGGCCCAGAATACTATTAATCCGGCATGGGCTACATGAGCCCCCAGTAGTTTACTCGATAAATTGATAAGTCGGGCATTCCCAGCCGACCAAGCAAAACTGGTAGTTTCTTGGTCACGGCCTGTTAAAGCTAAAGTTCCATTAAAGAGCGTTTCCACGTGGTAAAACCTCCTCAAGGAATATAAGGTTTTCATGAGGCTGATCTTGAGCCGCCATCCACACACGAATACCTTCATTTAAAAGAATATTTTTGGTGTAGAAAGTCTCAAATTCAGGATCTTCTGCTGCGCATATTTCTTGAGAAACAAAGTCACATGCATGTAGGTTCAAGGCCAGACCGACTACTCCAAGAGCACTCGTCCATAAACCAGTTACTGGTACAAATAACATAAAGAAATGTAACCAACATTTATTGGAAAAAGCAACCCTAAAGATTTGGGACCAAAAGCAGTTAGCGGTGACCATTGAATAAGTTTCTTCAGCTTGGGTTGGGTTAAACGCATAGAGTGTATTCATGCCATCACCATCTTCAAATAAAGTATTTTCCACGGTAGCAACATGAATAGCACACAGTAGGGTAGTGCCCAATACACTAGCAACTCCCATCATATGAAATGGGTTTAATGTCCAATTATGAAACCCTTAGAAAAATAGGATGAATCAAAATATACCTGCTACATCAAAACTAGGCACAAAGAACCAACTAGACTGATCTAGTGGATAAATCAAGAATATAGAAACAAAAATAGCAAGTGGACCAGAGAATGCGATTGCATTATAGGGGCGCAATTGAACGAATCGAGCAAGTTCAAATTGACGTAACATGAAACCTATTAATCCGAAAGTGCCGTGGTGAGCAACAAAAGTCCACAGACCACCTACCAACGGGTAAAATCTCCTTGTGCTTCAGGAACCCATAGTAACAACAAAGACTATGCTAAACTATTAGCAGGAGTAGAGACTGCAGTGATTAAGAAGTTACAGCCTTCCAAATAGGAACTTGCTAATCCATGAGTATACCATGAAGTTACAAAGGTTGTACCTGTGAACCAACCCCCCAAGACGAAATAGGCGTAAGGAAAGAGCAATAGACCAGACCAACCCAAAAAATGAAACAATCCCTCCGTAACCAGTCATCCATAATATCAAATAAATCATTTTCATCTTTGGTAAATTTACCAAGAGCTATAGTCATAGTGATCCTCTTATTCAACTACTTCAACCATTTTCGAACACCTCCTAGCTTTTCAAGGATGGGACCTTGGAGCCTTTTCTCATTTCTATATGTTCTTTTTTTCTTGTAGACTGTCCCTTCTTTTCTAATGGGTTTCGGATATAAAAATCATTTATTGCTCTATTGATACCTAGGTCAAATCCATGAACTCAATCCGACTATTTCTTTCTAGTCTTCCCAATCCCCTAAGCCATGAATCGTGAATTGTTTTATGACTCATAAATCTGATAGATAATTTGTTTTATTTAATTGAATAACTATTCAAGAAAGCAATGATACCTTTTCCCGCTCTTGCTACCAGCGGATCTCCAGACATACTCCGCCCTTTTGATCAAATAATCTTATTCTTGAATCTTTTTCGTGAAATTGATAAAAATAAATCGTTTTATAAATTCTTCTAATTTTTATGTATAGAGAATTGCTGCAGGCTCATATATTTTTTTACTTTCTATTTTACATTTTTTTTCTTTTATTGTCATCTTTGTTCTATTTTCCTTTCTTTCAGATAAAAAAAACTCTAAAGTATACATTTTTGCAGATCACGATAAGAATTTCGAATATTTTTTCTATTTACTTTTCTAGGTTTTTATCTATCTGTCAGATTATTTAATATTGTATTGAATTTTTTTTATATTTAATTTAATAATAAGAGACTATAAGTGAAAGTCTCTTTCTCCCATCCATTATGCCGGAAATATATAGTATGCATTGATATGAAAAGAAAATATTTGATACGCGAAGCCATGATTTGATGGATTTCTTTTTCTATAGATATATCATATTTTATAGAAATAATAGAAATGTAAATGGATCATCTCTTGTGTTCGAAAAAAGAATATTAAAAAAAAATGACTTGTATGTTGGAGCTTGGAATAAGCCCTTCCGCGTCGAGAAAGGGAATAGCAAACTATTCCTATAGAACCTCTAGGAACAGGAGGATTTAATCGTAAATATCGACAAATTCTTATGGAGTACAAATGAAAGAAGTACTAAAAACAAAAATGAAAAAAAAGATCCATTGTTCGAATTTTATCTCTATCAAATTTGAATATCAGAATAGTGGATATAGTTACAATTCATGGGGTTAGGTCCACTTACTTTTTTTTTAATCTTTCCCAATTTTTTTTGATTGATTGGAATAATCGAATACAGTAATATCTAAGAATTAAAGAATATATCATTATTCATTAAAAAAAAGAGACTAATAAAAATGTTCTACTTTCTAACTAGAATTAGTTTACTATAATTGGAATTCATTAGAATGATAACAATAACTTATTAAAATTCATAATTCCATTTTATAATGAAATTCTAAGGTTCCTTAGTTTTTTTTATTAGAAATAAAAATAATATCTCTACTCTTCCTTCAAATACGAATACTACTACTGGAGTTTTATGAAAAAGGTACAAAGCCCTTTGTTGGATTTGAAACGATGACTTACACCTTACCATGGCGTTACTCTACCACTGAGTTAAAAGGGCTCCGCTTGATTCAATTCTTTATTAAGGAATAAGCCAATATGAGTCTAGTACATATATTTGTTATTGTGTATACTTCTTATATAGATACGTTTATAATATATGCACATAGATATGTATATTATCTACATAGCGACTCATTAAGGAACAAAAAATTCGATTTACCTAGGGAATAGCATATAGTTAATAAAAGGGTTTATTGATATTAATTTGATAAATATCAATGTAATGAATTATTTCAAAACGGATGCGAATTTGAATTGAAGTCATCCTCATCATAACGACATTCATTGTATTAGGTATTGATACATGTACCCGCCAATTCAAATATTTTATCGAATCATTGAAAAATGGATTTCTATTTTCTTGTCCTTCAACCAATTCTTATTGAAAATACAAAATTTTGAATAACTTGTTTATCCCTATCCTTCTACTCGATTTTCAAATTGATTATCGATTTTTTTCGGGTTAGGATTAAATAAAGATATACCTACCGAATCTTAGCAATGAATAAAAGTGAAAGAAATAAAGTTTTAACCCCCCTGGCGCCTTTTCCAGCAAACCAATCATTCCGTAAAAGGATCCTATCCTTCTTTTGCATTACTCATCCTATTTTTCTTTTTTGGAATTATAGATTGGCAATTGGAATGAACAATTTCAAAATCGTAATGATGAACCCCAAAATTCTATGGTATGGAATTATGTTATGAAAAATGGAGAGATCCTTCTGATCAAATCATATCATTTTAATCTATCGATAATTTAAAAAAAAAAAAACTGTTTATACTATGAACATAGTATAACAGCGATCGGGAAAGTAGGCCCCCATCATCTAATGGTCCAGGACATCTCTCTTTCAAGGAGGCAACGAGGATTCGACTTCTCCTGGGGGTAGGGTACTACAAAAGGAAGTTGATCATGGATTATAAAAAAAGACTTATATTGATTCTTCCTTGGTTGATGCCCGAGTGGTTAATGGGGATAGACTATAAATTCGTTGGCAATATGTCTACGCTAGTTCAAATCCAGCTCAGCCCAATAATTTGCCTATCCACCATGAAATGAAATAACCCATTTGTTGTTCTCCAGAATGGCCGATGTGCTCGGATATGGAAGGAAGAAAATAAAATATGATAAATATTTAGCACTCTTTTTTTTCCGTACCATATTACATTGCATATATATATTTCAGACGTTCGAATCTTGATAATGATTTAGATTCATATCAGGATCTCTAAGTATAAAGTATAAGGAAATGATTAAAATAAAAAATTAAAGTAAATAAAAGAGTCTTTATTTTTTATTGATGATTGATTCATTTTTCAATTGATTTGGCAATAACGAACAGATTGCTCATAATCCATGTCGATCTCTCTAAATAAAGTGTGTATTGATATATATCAATAATATATATATAAGTCCCGGCTCTGTCAGTTACAGCAAAACGATTCTCTAATCCAAAATCGAAAAAGAAAGGGTTTGAATGAAATCATAAGAATATCTATGTTGTACGCCCTTTTCCCTGGGATTATAGTTTAATTGGTCAGAGCACTGCCCTGTCAAGGCAGAAGCTGCAGGTTCGAGCCCCGTCAGTCCTGATGGATACAAATCCAAAAAAAAGACATCAATTCATTTCGTGTGTAAAAGAGAATCAAAATAACAATAAAAATAACAAACAAAATCTCATTCCTAACAGTGATCCCTTTTTTTTTTTCTTCATTGGAACCTTTATCTTAAAGTTAAAGTTCAAAAAAACAAAAAAAGAAATGGAATTTTTGATTGCATCGAAAACAACATTTTTGGAATTTGGTATGGATAAAAGATCTTCCTATGTTATACTATTCAATTCTCGACGATGAATCGATTTGATTGCTCATATATTGTTATTCATGATATTGATCCCCATTTGATATCATCGAGATGTAATTTATACCATTGAATTTACCGACGAAAGATTTATCATCTCTATAGGATTAAATCCCGAGTTATTTATTGGAAATTAAAGAGAAATAAAGCTTACAGATTATGAAAGTAAATATTCTCACATTTATTGCTACTGCACTGTTCATTCTAGTTTCTTTCAGTGGCATGTTTCGGTCCTTTTTCCTATTACTTAGAAAAAGTGAGCCACCGGTTAAGGTACAGGAAACTATCATTACCGCCTGGACAATTAGACATCCAACCCATAATCCCAGCAACCCAATTACAAGAGCAGAGTTCTACTAACTGAGCTATATCCGCCCGAGCCAAGTGCAGCATTCATGAAGGAGTCAGTTTTTTATTCTTTTTCTTGGCACAATTGGGCCATCCGAGACTTGAACCAGAGACCTCGCCCATGAAGTAAATCATTCCATCTACGATCCAACCAATTGGGAGAGAATCAATAGATTCCTTTTCGAGGGTGATTTATCCTTCTCGAACGCAGCATACAACTATCCGCTGTACTACACTATCCAAGTGTGCTTGTTCCCCTTTCTTCCTTACCATGGCAAATCTTTGTGAAATAACTCAGATGAGAAGAAAAATGAAGGCATTAAGAGACCTTCCTGGCCCCACCCTAGACACTCTAAGATCCTTTTTCAAACCTAATCCCATTTTGAGTCAAGAGATAGATAAATAGACATATCCCATTGCACTGATCGGGGGCGTTCGTAGTGACTGAGAGGGTCGATGACCAAGAAATGAGTTATTTATCAGCCAAGCATTATATTCTTCTTATAGCTAGATCTAATCTCCTAGTCCTTATGGAAAGGAAAAAGAATTTCACATATTTCCTTTCAAGAAGGGAGGATTAGGAAAATCCTATTGATTGCAATTTTCTCCAGACCCTCGAGATAAGCATGAAAAAAAAGGCTCAAATGGTATGATCCCGCCGTCACCCCAGAATGAAAGGGGCGATCTCGTAGTTCTTGGTCTGTGAAGATATGTTGTTAGGTGCTCCATTTTTCTTTTTCCATTGAGGCCGAGCCTAAACTTGTGCTCGAGAGATAGCTATCCATATACTGATAAGGGATGTATGAATTCTCGAGAAGAGAGGAGCTGTGGTGGTTCCGCCCAGACCGCCCAGATCCCACGAGTGAATAGAAAGTTATATCTACATTGGATATCACCTAAATCACCCAATCTATGCTCCTGAAAGGAAGTTTAGTTTCAAACCCCAATTCGAACAGGAGAAGTATGCCATGCTATTGTGCCTCGGATGATCCACATCTTAGAGTCAAGCACCGATGAGCACATTGAACTATCCATGTGGCTGAGAGCCCTCATAGTCCAGGCACAATGACGCAATTATTAGGGGCATGCTCTACCACTGAGCTAATAGCCTGTCATGTAGGCCTCCCGCTAGGGCTCGCTATGCTAAAAGCTAGAAAAACCCTATCCCTCTCTTTCTTTCTTTTTTCGCTATGGCAACATAGGGATAAAAAAAAGAGCTTTATCAACTTGTTTTGACCGAGGATAATAAGCTCATGAGTTTAGTTTTACTTCACCTTCGAGAAATGAAAGAAGACTTCCATCTCCAAATTTTACTTAGAAGTAGCTCGCTTCTTTTTTGGTGTGAAGCCGTGTCAAACCAAACTACCCAATCCCTGAAAAGGAGGTGATCCAGCCGCACCTTCTAGTACGGCTACCTTGTTATGACTTCACTCCAGTCACTAGCCATGCCTTCAACATCCCCCTCCTTACGGTTAAGGTAACGACTTCAGGCATGGCCAGTTGCCATAGTGCAATAGGCTATGTGTACAAGGCCCAGGAACGAATTCACTGCTGTATGGCTAATCGACGATTATTAACGATTTCGGCTTCATGCAGGTGAGTTGCAGCCTACAATCCAAATTGAGGACGGGTTTTTGGAGTTGGCTCACCTTCGCGAGATTATGATCCTTTGTCCTACCCATTGTAGCACATGGGTCGCCCAGGGCATAAAGGGCATGATGACTTGATGTCATCCTTACCTTCCTTCAGCTTATCACCGGCAGTCTGGTTATGGTTCCAAACTTCATGTTGGCAACTAAGCATGAGGGTTGCGTTCGTTATGGGGCTTAACCTAACACCTTACGGCACGAGCTAACAACAGCCATGCATCACCTATGTCTGTATTCCCGAAGGCACCTTTTTTTTCAAGAGGATTCGCGGCATGTCAAGCCCTGGTAAGGTTTTTCGCTTTACATCGAATTAAACCACATGATCCACCACTTGTGCGGGCCCTCATCAATTCCTTTGAGTTTCATTCTTGCAAACATACTCCCCAAGTAGGATGCTTAATCCGTTAGCTACAACATTGCACGAGTCGATATGCGCAGTGCCTAGTATCCATTGTTTATGGCTAGGACTATTGGAGTATCTAATCCCATCCATTCCCCTAGCTTTTGTCTCTCAGTGTCAGTGTCGGCCTAGCAGAGTGCTTTCACCGTTGGTGTTCTTTCCGATCTCTACGCATTTCACCACTCCACCGGAAATTCCCTCTGCCCCTACCATACTCCAGCTTGCTAGTTTTCACTGCTTGTCCAGAGTTCAGCCCTGGGATTTGACAGCAAACTTAAAAAGCCACCTACAAATGCTTTACACCCAATCATCCCAGATAATGCTTGCATAATCTGTCTTATTGCGGCTGCTGACACAGAGTTAGCCGATGCTTATTCCCCGGATACCGTCATTGCTTCTTCTCCGGGAAAAGTAGTTCACGATCCGTAAGCCTTCTACTTCCATGTGGCATTGCTCTGTTAGGCTTTCGCCCATTGCAAAAAATTCCCCATTGCTGCCTCACGTAGGAGTCTGGGCCATGTCTCAGTCCAATGTGGCTGATCATACTCTTGGACCAGCTACTGATCATTACCTTAGTAAGCTATTGCCTCACCAACTAGCTAATCAGACACAAGTCCCTCCTTGGGCGGATTCCTCCTTTTGCTTATTAGCATACGGGGTATTAGCATCCGTTTCCAGCTGTTGTTCCCCTCCTAAGGGCAGGTTCTTACGCGTTACTCACTCGTCCGCCACTGGAAACACCACTTCCCATCCGACTTGCATGTGTAAAGCATGCTGCCAGTGATCATCTTGAGCCAGGATCCAACTTTTAATGAGATTCCTAGTTGCATTACTTATAACTTCCTTGCTCATAGACAAAGCTGATTTGGAATTCTCTTTCATTCCACGACATAACTTGTATCCATGAGCTTCATATTCGCTTGGAGTTCGCTCCCAGAAATATAGTCCCCTTCCCGTTAACCCCACGAGCCTCTTATCCATTCTTAACTCTCATTCAATCACAGCATCAAAATAGAAAATTCACATTTGGTTCAAAGTCAAGACTTATACTATAAAATGAAAAGGCCCAGTTATTTTCATCATCATGAGTTGAAAAAGGTAATCAATTATGTTTCTAAAACAGTTTAATTTTTATTTAAAAAAAATACATAACTTGGTCAATTTTACTAAACTAGAGTGGGTTACCAATTTTGCTCAAAACCAGCTGAGTTAAACTGAGTCACATTAGTTCTTGAGCAAGTTTGATCCATGGTGCAGCTTGGACTTATCACTTGGCTGATTCACTAGTCCATGGTACTATTCTTTTTAATTTAATACTCATTATTTTAATTAATTAAAATAGGTACCGGAGAGTTGAATCAAAGAAGAAAATATTAATTCATTAATTGCTAAAAGTTAAAAGAAACCATGACAAGTGAATACAACACTAATATGAAACCATAGAGCATTAAGATTAACTTGTTTCTTCAATAATTAAAGTGCCGGCACTTAAAACTATTTTGAACCTCCTTCAATGAAAACGACACATGACAAACGAAAAAAAAAAAAATGAAGTTACTAAAAGGGCAAACTATCATTATAAAAAATGTTAGATGTAAACAAGAAAGCTGATTTCCTTGGTGTTTTCTGCAATGCACCTCATAACTTATGGCACATCATGTACCTTATCATCTAGTGGTCAAACATGAGGGTGTATCGATGCAATTAAGCACATGAATGCACTAAATTTTTTTTCTTTCTTTCCCCAATTCCTCCACTCCAACTACCCACCCCCTTAACCCTGTTGCTCCGTCATTGCAATTCTGGGCCTACCTCGGTAGCAAGGACTACTGTAGTGGCTATGGCACTACTACTATAGTGGTGGAGATGTTCTTGCTGTAAGGATGCTGTTAGTAATGAAACTAGTGTTGTCGTGATTGGGGAAGGGTGACTTTAGGTTGGAGGTGCCTGTGGTGGTGCTAGCCTTCCACGTCGACTACTAGGATTGCATGAGCTATAAGGACCAATTTGATGAGCACCACCAAAGATCAAGGAGCATATTAAGGTTGAGGAGCACTAGCACCGACACCAGCACTAGTACCAACACCGGCACTGGCGAGGGTGTGGTGGAAAGGTCGGGGGCTGTGTGTAGCGTCGCTCAAGGGGGATAGTTTAGAGATAAGGGATAGATTGCAATAAGAGGGGGTGCTTCTGGGGTGGGGAGAAAGTGAAAATGGTGTTACTATAGTGCATTGATGGTAATTGTTGTATGAATACATAATCAAATCTGCACCGTTGGAAATCAAGGTGCATGATGCACTATAGTTAAGAAGCTACATCAAAGAGAGCATCGATTTTCTTTTCAAATTTTATAAAACATGCACACATTCCATCAAATTTGTTCTAATATGAAGTTTGTAATATGATGGGTAGAAAGTTCAACCTTTTAGATTTCAATTTCAATATCAATTCCCTTTGCTCAATTTTTCATTACAGAGAATTTAAAATTGACATGAAACATTGCAGGCAAGCACTATAATGAACCCTATTAGCCGAGGTGCTTTTATGCACTTTGAGATCTAATAGTGAGGATTTGCTATTAATTTTTTAATTTTGTCAATTTTTATAAATATGGTTAAATACATTTTAAAAGTGATCAAAATTTATCAATATAATTTTGGAATTAAATAATTTTTTTTGTGAATTTTAAATAATTTTACCATTGTGACCATTATTTATTCTAGAATTTTGTATGTATTTGATAATTAAAATTATCAATGAGTTGATTGTATAAAAATATTCTTTCTCATAAAAATATTTGATAACACTCTAGAATTATTGAAAATATTTTTAAAAAATTATATTTAATTTTAAGATCATGTATATAAATTTTAGTCGATTTTAAAATATATTTAACCACATTTTTTAAAGTCTAACTAAAACTAAAAAATTACTATAATGTATCATAAATAATTAGATGTATCAATAGACTATCAAATCTTTACCATTAGATGGTGAGGTGTATAATGCACGTTTAACTACCAAGAGCATGTAAGACATACCAACACGTCGAACTGAGCTTCCGTCTTGAAATTGTTAACCGGCTCAGAATTTTGTCGTCACAGATTCATATGTTTGGCATCTATTGCTTGGTCAATGGCTATCAGCCTATCAGTTTTTGTTTTATTATAATATGTTCCATCGGCCGACCGAAAAAAAAAAGTTCTATTTATTATAGATATTTTAAGAATTTTGTTAAAAAATTTACGGAGAAAATTAGTACGTAAAAAGTGAAATCTTTAAATATTTAAGATGTTGATAACTAACTTTTTTAGCCTTTTTTGTGATATATTTCTTTAAAATCATTACTAATTATATGAGTGCTCATCACGCAGCACTATTATAGTATTTAAGAGTTTTTGGTTTACCAAATCGTACCATTTCCTCATTAACAAATAATTAATTTTGTCCCTTTTAAATGTGAAGAAACCGAAAAACCATAAAGAGTAAAGCCAAAGGAAAAACATAGGGGGCAGTGCAGCACCTCATAATTATTGCCGCCCATATTCTAGAAGCTGTTTCTCGAGCTGCAGTATAAGTACTCTATTTTGCTTCTTGTGTGTTCATCATCTTCTATTTTTTTTTTCACTTCTTCCACCAATCACATAGACATAAATGGAAGCAACATGGACCACAACTGTTGCGGTCATAGTGATACTTACTCTGATATGGGGATGGAGGGTGCTGAATTGGTTGTGGCTGAGGCCTAAGAAGCTAGAGAGACTGTTAAGAAAGCAAGGCATTCAAGGCAATCCGTACAGG
Source organism: Pterocarpus macrocarpus (assembly GCA_031439585.1). Classification (NCBI taxonomy): domain Eukaryota; kingdom Viridiplantae; phylum Streptophyta; class Magnoliopsida; order Fabales; family Fabaceae; genus Pterocarpus; species Pterocarpus macrocarpus. The sequence goes on along the minus strand of CM062517.1, from coordinate 18,146,239 downwards.
ATTCTTATTGGAGACTCAATGGATATTCAGAAGATGCACAAGGAAGCCAAATCTAAACCTATGAATGTCTCTGATGATATAGTGCCCCGCGTGTCCTCCTATGACCAACACACTGTAAACAAATTTGGTATGCCTATGCTTTCACCATTCTTCTTATTTGTAAATTGCAAGTTTCTGAAAATCGAACTAGAGAATGAATTAGATAAGGAATTGATTCAAAGATTTGTTGGTTTAATCGGTTTAATCGGAATTCAACTGGAATAAAATAAATAAAACTTATATAGTGTATATAAAAAATAATAAAAATCTACTAATTATTACTTTTTATTCTTATAACTAATTTATTTTTATTGAGATAAAAAAAGAGACATGATTTCTAAAAAGTGGGCTTGGATCAATTAACCCATAACCCATTTGTCCAGTAAAATTAGAGAAACCCCAACTCCCTTCCACATTAGTAGCATAGTCCCTCTCCCCCTCTTTCTCATTTTCCTTCTTTTTCTCTGTGCCTTTCCCTCTCCTTCTAGTGTTTTTCTCTCTTTTTGTCCCTAATCTTGTTCTTCCTTCTTCCTTTCCCTGTTGACACGTTCACTACCTGTGGATGATTTTGAGTTGCACCTGAGGATTGCGAGGTGCTGTGCAGGACAGACAACGACGGTGCTTACTAACGCAGGAGGACGGTTATTGCAAGGGGAGGGTGGGGCAGTGGTGGCCAAGGCTCCTTATCCTTATGCTTCTTCTCTCTTGATGGCTAGGGCTCTTACAGAACCACTTTCTTCATTTTTTTCTTTTGAAACTAGCTTTCTTTGAAAAAATCGCTCAACCATAAAAATCAGACTAGTTACTCCGATTTAGTGGTTTTCGATTGATTTGAGCAATTTGTGACCAATTTTTTAAATGCTGATTTTTTGGCTATACATGGATTGACGACCAGGCCAGTTCCTAGTTCAACCGGTTAGACCAACTGGTTCGGTTCGATTTTCATAACTATGGTAAATTGTCTTCTATTTTCCAGTTAAGGTGTTGTATTATTGTCCATTTTGTTATTGTAAAACTTACCATCCTTTTTTAGCAAAGCTATGATGCATAGATTTCCAAAAATGCAGGGGTGGGGGGAAGGGGGGTTAGGGGATGCTATGGTCCCCCTTAGCTATAATTTGCCCCATAAATAATAATAATAATAATAAATGTAAATAAAATTAAAAAGTTATAGGTGTATATATTTGATATGTATAATTTATATTGATCACAAATATACTTGAGTAATTTATATTCTGTTAGTTATTTTATGTAGTATACCTTTATATCATAATTAACTTTTTATTCTAAATGATATTTATGTAGTCCAGTCCCTCGGCTCTGCCTCTGCCAAAATTGGTGACATACTAGTATCATATTTGTATTCAACACTGATACTCATAAAATACTTATACATTTATATTTTTTGGCATATTCTTATGATTTTCTTTTCCTGGATACCTACCATCTCTATATTTTTATTACATAAAAAAATATATAAGATAAAAACTGAGCTACCTAAGAATATATATATATATATATATATATATATATATATATATATATATATATATTAAACAAAAAAAGTTTTAGAATGAAATTCCATGGGAGGAAATTTCCTGAATTGGATTCCTATCTAGTTGTGTTTGGCCTTTTTTATAACAAGTTACTTTCACCTTCCTCATAATTATTTTAAGAAGGCTATGCTAAGTTCGTTGCAAACCCACTTAATGATATCAATTGAAGCCGGAAGCTTGGTGAGAACTTCTACAGAAATGAACCAGACTATGGCCTAGTTTGATAATACTCTTCGAAGGGGTGCTCTAGCTTATAAAAAGTATAAGCTAATTTTTTCTGTTTGGTAAACCGAAAAGCTGGGGTGCTTTTGTTCCTGGCTTTTAAGAGCTAGGGGGTGCTCTCAGGAGCCCTCATGCGATACTTTTTGAAGCTGGTTTGTGCTCTTCAAAATTTAAAAGACTAATAGAATTTTACTCTATTTAATGACATTAAAAATAGAAATTATTCTCTTTAGTATTTATAACAATTATAGTCATTTTAGATATTAAGAGCAATTTTACCAAACATTAATTTTGTGACTTCTGCTTATTGAGAGCAATTTTTATATTATTTTATCAAATAATATTACTATGGCTTTTTGAGAGCAGCTTTTAGGGAGCTTAGCAGCTTTTAAAAAGTCACAGCAATACTAAACCAAGCCTATGTGGTCTAGACTCCATTGAGTGGCTAATCAGCAGTTCATTATTTTGTGATTGGAGTCCATCTAACAAGCTTTTTGTGCCATTACATGAAAATTATCTAATGAATTTTTTTTGGCAAGCCCACAAAGAAATGGTGCCATTGTATGCTCTTTGTACTCAATTTTCGTTATAGCTTATCGAAAGAAGTAATTAGTTACTTTCTTCCCAACAAATCAACAAAAGAGGAAAATGATAATTTATTGCCCTTTTCCCATTAAAGGAAAGTAATTCTTTTCTCAATCTCACAACATGCATAATTTGAGGATCTCACAATCTAAATTCAATTCTGAGCCACATGTGCTAATTTAATCATTAGAATATTACTTTTTCTTTACTGTTATTATTTTCAAATTGGTTTGTACTTCATTTCAATTTCAAATAGCACACATATACAGTTGTCCCTTCTCTTCACTCCTTATTTTTCTTTTTTCTTTTTCTGGGTTATTGCTGATGGTATGCAGGCAAGAATTCTTTTGTTTGGTTTGGACCAAAACCAAGGGTGACCATCACAGATCCTGAGCTAATTAAAGATGTATTTAACAAGATCTATGACTTCCCAAAGCCTCATGCAAATCCGCTTGTCAAGTTACTAGCTAATGGTCTTGCTGACTATGAGGGTGAAAAGTGGAGCAAACATAGAAGGATAATCAACACTGCTTTCAATTTAGAAAAATTGAAGGTTATTTTCACTTTACCGAATATAGATATAATTCAACTGACTTGTGTGCCTTTTGAAAACATGTAAAAAATAAAAAAGGCAATTTACTTATGTGCATGTCTTTGCATTAAAAAATTATTCTCCCCTTAAATGCATTCCCTTAAAGAAAATATTTGGCATGGCATAGCTTGCAATTGCTTAGCCTGCAACATATACTTTAGCATGCAACATAGGTTTGTTTTATTATACCATGCTTTGTATACGTTTATGTCCTTTGTTTGATATAGGGAATTTTATCTCCTTCTTTATATTTTTGCACCACAGATTATGTTGCCAATATTCTTCAAAAGTTGCAACGATATGATTAGTAAATGGGAGGGAATGTTATCTTCAGACAGATCATGTGAAATGGATGTGTGGCCTTTTCTTCAGAATTTGGCTAGTGATGTTATTTCTCGAACCGCATTTGGAAGTAGTTATGAAGAAGGAATAAGAATATTTAAGCTTCAAAAGGAGCAAGCTGAACTTACAATGAAAGTTATAATGAAAGTTTACATCCCTGGATGGAGGTAAGACTGAAGATCGTATTTGCATGATGGCTAATGAAAGAGAAAGCTCATTAAATAAATTTCATTTAATTTAACTAACATTTCCATTTATTTCATATTGGAAATAACAATTGGAAAATATAACATTTATCATTAAGACACTAAGAAATTTCTTTATACAATATTAAATTTAATAAATGTTGTGATGGGGCGATGTGGTACCTCAGTTCCAACTTGAATAGGAAAAACTATTAGCTGCAAACATTTATTATGAAGAATTTGTATTCTATATACCATCCATTCTTTTACCTAAAATTAAGATGGGAAAATGTAGCAACTTAATTGTAACTTGCAATAGTTTAGGGCTAGTTGACTATAGATAGAACAACCGCTAGAAAGCTAAGTTAGTCAACATAGGAACATTTCCTTCATATCATGACAATAACAAGACTAATTATGATTTTTTTTTGTAGGTTTCTACCTACTGCTATCAATAGGAGGATGAAGGAAATTGATAGAGATATAAAAGCTTCACTTAAGGTTATAATCAACAAGAGAGAGAAAGTATTGAAGGCAGGTGAACCCACCAAGAATGACTTATTAGGCATACTTTTGGAATCAAATCACAAGGAAATTCAAGAGCATGGAAACAATAAGAATGTTGGAATGACTCTTCAAGATGTAATAGAGGAGTGCAAGCTATTCTACTTTGCAGGGCAAGAGACCACTTCTGTTTTACTTGTTTGGACCATGGTGCTATTGAGTAGATACCCTAATTGGCAAGCACGTGCAAGGGAGGAAGTATTACAAGTCTTTGGCAACCAAGAACCAGACTTTGATGGGTTAAGTCGCCTTAAGATTGTAAGTATTGTAATTAATGTCTTAATAACATTACTAGTATGCCCTTGGTGCTTATCATCACCATAAATCTTTTGCAACAGGTCACTATGATATTGTATGAGGTTCTCAGATTGTACCCACCAGTAACTGGGCTTGCTCGAACGACTCATAAGGATATAAAACTTGGAAACCTAACATTACTTGCAGGAGTGGAGGTTTCCTTGCCAATACTTTTGGTTCATCATGATCGTGAACTCTGGGGTAACGATGCAAAGGAATTCAACCCTGAGAGATTTTCTGAAGGAGTTTTAAAAGCAACAAATGGCAAAGTTTCATTTTTACCATTTGGATGGGGTCCTAGAATATGTATTGGACAAAACTTCTCCTTGTTAGAGGCAAAGATGGCTTTGTCATTGATTTTACAACATTTCTCATTTGAACTTTCACCGGCATATGCTCATGCTCCAACCACTATGATTACTCTCCAGCCACAATATGGTACTCATATCATTCTACGTAAAGTACAAATATAGAAATATAGGCTCTTAATGTATGCTTTTGGTCACAGAGTTCCACTGGAAAGATTAATATGTAATATTTTTGGGCCAATGTAAGCCTATATAATAAAGGCCTTTCTTGGATAACTTTATGTCACTTGTTGGGACATATAATTCACTTACTATGCTCATGCATTATAATTGCAAAGTTTCTAGAAAATATGAAATACTTGCTATCTTGTGGTGGTGAGATTTCAAAATTGTACAAATCTAAGGTGACTAATTAAAAGCATTTGGAGAGGTTAATTACTACCAAGGTTCCTTATGATTAGAAACCATATCAAATGTGTTTTATTTTAATAAAGTCCTACTAATGTATTTAACATGTGGTTATGATTAGAAACCAAAAACACTGTGATTGCAGTAATTTTGAAAAAAAAAATGAAAATGTAATTAAATGTAAACTAGCAAGATGATAAGGCTCTATTACAATTTTAATTAATTGCTTTTTCTTTTAAATTTGGGTTTAAGAACATACATACATACATAACAAGGTAGAGAGGGATTAATTTACATCGCAATTGGACCACATAAGAAGGGTTTCAAATGCCTTCAAATTGAAGAGATGTCATAGAAACCAGCAAATTAGATATCTATATTTTCAAAGTATTGATGTTGGAGATTGTGAGGGGTAGAAGAAATAATAGCTTCGAAAATTCCTGCTACCTAATTAATTAACTTAGTGGGACATGTATGCTAAACCATTTTTTTGAGTCAATTTTCTTTTTTTCTTTTCAATATCTAATTATTGTCTGTGGGGTTTAACATGATAAACGTGAACCCTTAGGCTTGGGACCTTTGGAAAGATGTTTTGGCACTAGAATTGATGGATCAAGCATGTTAGAGATTTTATCAATGTTAACTAATGCAAATGAAACACTTCCCATGTGTTCCAGTCTTATGCTCTGAAATAGGATAGGTTAGTGTTGAGACTTGGAATGCCCTGGCCCTTTTATACGAAGGGAGGGAATATTTATAGGGCTTGGTGTTATTATGATTAGGGGAGGGGGCCCAAGAAATGAATCTCTAACAGATTGCGTAGAGGGAATAATTTCGTTAAGGATGTAATATAAGTAAATATTATAACACCATGCATAACATACAAGTGTTTTACTTTTTTTTTTTTTTTGGTCAACAATAGAACAACATTTTACTTTGGTGGAAGTGTCAAACCACCTAAAGCAAACTAGTCTCGTAGACATGTTAATTTCTGATTTTTCTACAAGATAGAAGCATAAAATTGAGGAATGATTTTCTGGTTATTCCAAAATAAATGTAAATAATTTAATTAGCAATACTTCATATTTTAAATACCAAAAGATGTACTTTTGTGCTTGACCTTTTAGTGATTAAGATTTCACTCTAGAATTTTTTTAAAATTTTGTCCTTAACGTTTCGATAAAGTTTCAATATTATCTTCTTTACTAATGCTGTCAATTTTAACAACAAAAACTTTTATCAAAACTTTTGATGTCTCCATTTTATCTCACTTGGATGTCAAGTGTCCATTTTTATCTCAATTGGATGTCATGTTATACATGCAAAAGCTTTATTTGTATTAATCATGTTTATTGAAATGAACTTATTTATTAACAATGCCTAACTCTAAATATTAAAGTTTAGAAAATCATGGATAAAAATAAAGCTTTTACATGTATAACATGGCACTCACACGAGATAAAAATAGATACATCAAAGTCAGAATGACAGTTTCCATTAATAAGATTGATCATCATCAGTGAAGAGGATATAATATTGAAACTTTATCATAAGGTTAGGGATGAAATTGAAACAAAAAGAACCTTTGGAGTGAAATCAAAATATCGCTAAAAGATTTGGGATGAAAATAGAGTTTATGCTATTTTGAATTGGTTACTTTTCAATCCAACGCAATAAAACCTATTTGTTTTCCTAATGCAATGAACACTACATTTAAAATTGTGCAAATATGTTAATAAATAAATACATAAAGTATTATCATTAGATATATTGATATTTTGACATGGTTTTCATATATTATTATACATCTTCTTAAGGATCATACAGTATCTTCATACATACAATAGATCGATAAAAAGATTTGTTTGACTGTGGACTGATATTGTAACACACTTTCATAGATTGATGTCTACTTTGAAATCCTATGTGTAAATATTTTGAACTCATATATCATTAACTTTTGTAATTATATTGGCTTTCCCCTTTAAGTCAGTGTTTGGATTAGGTTAATTTTAGGATAAAAAAATACTTTATTTAAAAAAAATAGTCTCAGACATTTTTTTATTATAAACTATTTCAACCAAAAATAAAAGTTTATCCAAACACAAACTAAAGATATGTTTGATAATAACTTATTGGGTAAACCTTCATTTATGTCTCTCATATTTTACAACAATTCCAACTTAATCCATTTTTTTTTTTTTTTTTTTTTTGGTTTTATTCACGTTCTTGACATTTTCAAAACGTTTTAATATTGTCTTTTTGATAAACGATATCCAAATTAAAAACGAAAAAACTAATATTAAGGTCTAATTTTGATATCAGTGATATCTAAGCACCCCCAATAGAGATTTTTTCCTTCAATTCTCCAATGAAAAGTTTCGGGTATGAGTACAATAAATATTGATTAAGCATTAAGAGAGTTTAAATTAAAAAAAAAAAACTTTCATATCCTACAAAAATATGGGAATTATGGTAGTAAACAATATCATTTAGATAAGTAATGAACACATCATCGCTAACATTATAATTCGGTGTTTATATAAGTTTTTTTGTTCATAAATTGAATGTCAAAATGGAAAGATTAGTATGTTTTGAATACGTTAAAAACATAAATAAAATAGACAAAAAAATGTAAGACTAAGTTAAAATCATTGTAAAATATGAAGAACGTAAATGAGTCATTACCCTAACTTATATTGGTAACATAATTACCTTTTTTAAAGAAAAAAAACAACTATTTTAAATTTTTTTATTATAAGCTATTTTGAACTTAAAATAAAATATTTAACTCTAATGGGACAGAATTTTAAAGTTAGGGGGGATAAACCAAGCTCCAATAAGGGTACATGAATTGTTTTTTGTTAACAAAGAAAAATACACGGCTCAAATTTAAGTTTTTTTTTTTCTAATAATCTATAAATTACATTACTTATAGATAGATTTGACATATAAACTCATAGTTATTATTATTTCCTATAATATAAAAATAAAAATGGTAATTATATAACATTTAGCCATAGTTATCAAACTCAACCGGTGATCGACTCAGCCAAAGCACCAGGTTATTAGGTCACCAGTTTAACTAGTAAATCATTGGTTGCACTACATATAATTAAATAAATATACAAAATATATTAAAATTCAAATAAATAAAATGAAATGATACAAGTAATTAACAATTCAACACATATATAATTACTATATACTAATTAGTACATTTAAATTATAAAAAATATACATTTAATATTTATTATAGATGGAAGTAACCAAAGAAAGCTTCTTGATGAAATAATAATAGTAACCATCTAATAGTTATCCTGGGCAAGTTAAGTTATTTTTCGATATTAGTTTTCTTTTGTATGGTTGATTTTTAAAGCCTATGTTTTATTCATCTTGCATAAATGGAAGTAAGTCGTCAAGTGGAAATAAATTTATAGCACAAATGAGTTATTTCTCACTATTTTTTAGTCCGATATAAAAAATGGAAGTAAGTGGAAACCAATACTTATGCTATAAAATATTTTTCATTATCGATTAGTCCCATATTGAAAATGAAAGTAAGTGAAAGTCAACACTTGTGCTATAAAATAAGAAGGCCTAATTACTTTCATCATCATAACTTGAAAAGGTTATTATGGCCTGTTCACCTGTCCATGGTACTATTCCTTTTTATTTAATACTCATTATTTTTTCCATAAAAAAATATTCATTATTTTAATTTTAATTAATAAAAATAGATTCAGGAGAATTGAATTAAAGAAGAAAAATATTAGTTCATTGATCGCTAAAAGTTAAAAGAAACCTCAATAGGTGAATACAACACTAATCTAAAATCATAGAGCATTAAGATTAACTTGTTTCTTCTATAATTAAAGTGTCAGCACTTGGCACTATTTCGAACCTTCTTCAATAAAAACAACGAAGTTGTTATTGACAAACGAAAAAAAGACAAAGTTACTAAAAGAGCAAAACTATCATTATAAAAAGTGTTAGATGCAGCCGAGAAAACTAAGTTCCTTGGCGCTTTCTGCAATGCAACTCATAACTTATGGTACATCATGCACCTTGTCATCTTGCGGTCAAATGTAAGGGCGTATCGGTGCAATAAGCACATGAATGCACTACATTGCTTCCCCTTTGTTTCCCTTCTTCCCCCTACTCCAACTGCCCACTCCTTTAACCCTGTTGCTCCATCACTGTGATTATGGGCCTACTTTGGTAGCAAGGGCCGCCATGGTGACTGTGGCAGCGATACCGTAGCGGTGGAGATGTTCTTGTTGTAAGGGTGTGCAACGCTGCTAGCGGCAAAGCTAGTGTTGTCACGATTTGGGATGGGTGACTTTGGGCTAGAGGTGCCATTGCTGGTGCTAGCCTTCCACGTCAACTACTAGGACTACATGGGCTAGAAGGACTCATTTGATGAGCACCACCAAAGACCGAAGAGCACAATAAGGTCGAGGAGCACTCGCATCAGCACTGGTGACGATGAGGGTGGGGTGGAAAGGTCGGGAGGCCGTGGCGGGGCCGGAGTAGTTAAGAGATAAGGGACGGGTTGCAGTAGAAGAAGGGGGGGGGGTGCTTCTGGGGTGGGGAGAAAGTGATAATGGTCCTACCACAATACATCGATGGTAATGGATGTATGAATACATCATTAAATTTGCGTCGTTGGATGTCAAGGTGCATGATCCACTATAGTTGAGAAGCTACAACAAAGACAACACAAATTTTCTTTTCAAATTTTATAAAAAATGCACACATTCCATCAAATATTTTCTAATGAGAAGGTTGAAAATATGAGGGGCAGAAAAGCTGAACCCTTTAGATTTCAATATCGATTCCCTTTGCTCAATTTCTCGTTCCAAGAAATTGAAAATTGACAGGCGAGTGCTATAATGAACTTTGTTAGCCGAGTATTATGCACTTTGTAATTTAACAGTGAAGATTAATGGTAATTTTTTTAATTTTAATTAGGTTTTATAAATATGATTATATGTATTTTAAAAATAATCAAAATTTATCAGCATTATTCTGGAATTAAATAGTTTTTGTAAATTTTAAATAATTTTTTCATTGTGGCCATTGTTCATTCTAGAATTTTGTATTTATTTGACAATTTAAAACTATGAATGCGTTGATTGTGTGAAAGTATTTTTTCTCATAAAAATATTTTATAACAATCTAGAATTGTTGAAAATAATTTTAAAAATTATGTTTAATTTTAAGATTATATATATAAATTTTAATCAATTTTAAAATATATTTAATCATATTTTTTAAAATTTAACTAAAATTAAAAAATTATTACAGTACATCATAAATGATTGGTGTTATCAATAGATAATCAAATCTTTACCGTAAATGCTGACGTGCATAATGCGCCTTTGGCCATTGAGAGCATGTAAGACATGCCCAACACGGCGAGCTGAACTTCCGTCTTGAAATGGTCAACTGGGCTCAAAATTTTGTAGACACGGATTCAAACGGTTGGTATCTGCTGCTTTTTTTTGGTGGGAGTTGGTATCTATTGCTTGGCTAGTGGCTATCACTTTTAGTTTTATTATAATATGTTTTATTTGCCGACCAATAATAAAAATATGTTTTATTTATTATAGATATTTGAAGAATTTTGTTAAAAATTTAAAATGAAAATCAATACATAAAAAGTGAAATCTTTAAATATTTAAGATGCTAACAATTAACATTTTTAGTTTTTTGTGATATATATTTTTTTAAATCATTACTAGTTATATGAGTACTTATCACGCACCACTATTATAATATTTAAGAGTTTGTGGTTTACCAAATCGTAGCATTTCCTCAAAAACAAATAATTAATTTTGTCCCTTGTAAATGTGAAGAAACCGAAAAACCAAAAAGCGAAAAAGACAAAGGATAACATAGGGGGTAGTGCAGCAGCTCGTAATTATTGCCACCCATATTATAAAAGCAGTCTCTCGAGCTGAAGTACTCTATTTTGCTTCTTCTATGTTCACCATCTTCTCCTACCTTTTCCACTTCTTCCACCAATCACATAGACATAAATGGAAGTAACATGGGCCACAACAGTTGCGGTCATAGTGATACTTGCTCTGATATGGGGATGGAGGGTGCTGAATTGGGTGTGGCTGAGGCCAAAGAAGCTGGAAAGACTGCTAAGAAAGCAAGGCCTTCAAGGCAATCCGTACAAGATTCTGACTGGGGACTCAAAGGATATTCTGAAGATGCACAAGGAAGCCAAATCTAAACCTATGAATATCTCTGATGATATAGTGCCCCGCGTGTCCTCCTATGACCAACACACTGTGAACAAATTTGGTATTCCTATGCCTTCGCCATTCTTCTTATTTGTAAATTGCCTTCTATTTGCCAGTTCAGGTGTTGTGCTATTGTCCATTTTGTTATTGTGGAATTTTTTTTTTTGGCCGAGGTAGGGGGATTTGTTTTCGGGGCAACGGGGCTATGCCCCTGCAAGTCGAACTTGCGCCCCTAGAGGATGCACCTGCATAAGGGCACTTTGATTGACCAATTGAGCTGGCCCTCGGGTGCTGTTATCGTAGAATTTACCATCCTTTTTTAGCAAAACTATGGTGCATGGATATCCCAAAATTCAGGGGCAGAATGGTCCCCTTAGCTATAGTTTGGCCCATTAAAAATAAAAAAGTTAACAAAATAAAAGAGTTATAGGTATATATATTTGATATGTCTAATTTATATTGATAACAAATATATTTGGATAATTTATATTCTATTAATTATTTTATATAATATATCTTTATGTCATAATTAACTTTTTATTTTAAATTATATTTATTTAGCCTAGTCCCTCTGCCTCTGGTTCTGCCAAAATTGGTGAAATACTAATATCATATTTGTATTCAATACCAATATATTTTTGGCATATTCTTATGATTTTCTTATGTTGGATACCTACCATCTCTATAGTTTTATTACATAAAAATATATATAAGATAAAAAATGAGCTATTTGAGAGAATATATATATATATATATATATATATATATTAAAGTCTTAGAATGAAATTTCATGAGAGGGGATTTCTTGAATTGGATTCCTATCTAGTTGCATTTGGTGCTCTTTTTAATAAGTTACTTTCACCTTCCTTATAATTATTTTAAGAAGGCTGTGCTGAGTTTGTTACAAACTCACTTAATGATATCAATTAAAGCTAGAGGCTCGATGAGAACTTCTACAAAAATAAATTGGACTGTGTGGTCTGCATTCCATTAAGTGGCTAATAAGCAGTTCATTATTTTGTGATTGGAATCTATCTAGCAAGCTTTTTGTGTTCATACACAAAAATTATCAAATTGATTTTTTTTTTGTCTTTCGGTAAGCCTGCAAAGAAATGGTGCTATTGTGTGCTCTTCGTACTGAATTTCGTTATAGCTTATCAAAAGAACTAATTTGTTACTTCCTTCTCAACAAATCAACAAAAGACGAAAATGATAATTTATTGCCCTTTTCCCTTTAAAGGAAAGTAATTCTTTTCTCAATCTCACAAAATGCATAATTTGAGGATCTCGCAATCTAAATTCAATTCTGAGCCACATGTGCTAGACTTAATCATTAGAATATTGCTTTTTCTTTATTGTGTTTCTATTTTCAAATTGGTTTGTACTTCATTTCAATTTCAAATAGCATGCACTAAAGCTATCCATTCTCTTCATTCCTTTTTTTTGGGGGAGTTATTTTTTATGGTATGCAGGCAAGAATTCTTTTATCTGGTTTGGACCAAAACCAAGGGTCACCATCACAGATCCTGAGCTAATTAAAGATGTACTTAACAAGATCTATGACTTCCCAAAGCCTCATACAAATCCGCTTGTCAAGTTACTAGCTACTGGTCTTGCCGACTATGAGGGTGAGAAGTGGAGCAAACATAGAAGGATAATCAGCACTGCTTTCAATTTAGAAAAATTGAAGGTTATTTTCACTTTACTGGATATAGATATAATTCAATTGACTTGTGTGCCTTTTGAAAACATGTTAAAAAAAAAAAAGGCAATTCACTTGTGTGCGTGTGTTTTTGCATCAAAAAATTATCCTCCCCTTAAATGCATTCCCTTAAAGAAAATATTTGGCATGGCATAGCTTGCAATAGCTTAGCTTGCAACGTATACTTTAGCAAGCAATATAGGTTTGTTGTATTGTAACATGCTTTGTATATGTTATGTGCTTTGTTTGATATAGGGAATTTTAACTCCTATATATTTTTGCACCACAGATTATGTTACCAATATTCTTCAAAAGTTGCAATGACATGATTAGTGAATGGGAGGGAATGTTATCTTCAGACAGATCAAGTGAAATGGATGTGTGGCCCTTCCTTCAGAATTTGGCTAGTGATGTTATTTCTCGAACCGCATTTGGAAGTAGTTATGAAGAAGGAATAAGAATATTTGAGCTTCAAAAGGAGCAAGCTGAACTTACAATGAAAGTTATGATGAAAGTTTACATCTCTGGATGGAGGTAAGACTGAATATCTTATTTGCCTGACACCTAATGAAAGAACAAACTCATTAAATTAATTTTATTTAATTTAACTAACATTTCCATTTATTTCATATTGGAAATAACAACTAGCAAATAACATCTATCATTAAGAAATTTCTTTTATACAATGTTAAATTTACTAAATATTGTGATGGGGTGATGTGATATCTCAGCTGCAACTTGAATAGGAAAAACTATTAGCTGTAAACATTTATTATGAAGAATTTGTATTTTATACACCATCTATTCTTTTACCTAAAATTAAGATGGGAAAATGTAGCAACTTAATTCTAGAAAGCTAAGCTAGTCAACATCGGAACATTTCCTTCATTTCCTGACAATAATAGGACTAATTATGTATTTTTTGTAGGTTTCTACCTACTACTATTAATAGGAGGATGAAGGAAATTGATAGAGATATAAAAGCTTCGCTTAAGGTTATGATTAACAAGAGAGAGAAAGCATTGAAGGCAGGCGAATCCACCAAGAATGACTTATTAGGCATACTTTTGGAATTAAATCACAAGGAAATTCAAGAGCATGGAAACAATAAGAATGTTGGTATGACTCTTCAAGATGTAATAGAGGAGTGCAAGCTATTCTACTTTGCAGGACAAGAGACCACTTCTGTCTTACTTGTTTGGACCATGGTGCTATTGAGTAGATACCCTAATTGGCAAGCACGTGCAAGGGAGGAAGTATTACAAGTCTTTGGCAACCAAGAACTAGACTTTGATGGGTTAAGTCGCCTTAAGATTGTAAGTATTGTAACTAATATCTTGATAACATTACTAGTATGTCCTTGGTACTTATCATCACTATAAATCTTTTGCAACAGGTCACTATGATATTGTATGAAGTTCTCAGATTGTATCCACCAGTAACTGGACTTGCTCGAACTGTTCACAAGGATATAAAACTTGGAAACCTAACATTACCTGCAGGAGTGCAAGTTTCCTTGCCAATACTTTTGGTTCACCATGACTGTGAACTCTGGGGTGAGGATGCAAAGGAATTCAACCCTGAGAGGTTTTCTGAAGGAGTTTTAAAGGCAACAAATGGTAAAGTTTCATTTTTACCATTTGGATGGGGTCCTAGAATATGTATTGGACAAAACTTCTCCTTGTTAGAGGCAAAGATGGCTTTGTCATTGATTCTACGACATTTCTCATTTGAACTTTCTCCGACCTATGCTCATGCTCCAACCACTGTGATTACTCTCCAGCCACAATATGGTACTCATATCATTCTACATAAAGTACAAATATAGAAATATAGGCTCTTATTATATCGTTTTGATCACACAGCTCTGCTGGAAAGCTTAACATGTAATATTTTTGGTGCCAATGCAAGCCTATATAATAAAGGCCTCTTTTCGATACTTTTAAGTCATTTGTTGGGACATTAATTCACTTACCATGCCAATGCATTATAATTGCAAGGCATCTAGACAATATGAAATACTTGCCATCTTATGGTGGTGAGATTTCAAAATTACACAAACCTAAGGTGATTGATTAAAAGCATTTGGAGAGGTTAACTACTAACAAGGTTCGTTATGATTAGAAACCATATCAAATGTGTTTAATTTTAATAAAGGCCTACTACTGTATTTAACATGTGGTTATGATTAGAAACCAAAATATTGTGATTGCAGTAATTTTGAAAAAAATAAAAATAAAAAATGTAACTAAATGTAAACTAGCAAGATGATAAGACTCTATTATGGTTTTAATTAATTGCATTTTTCTTTTGAATTTGGGTTTGAGAATATACATACAGACATATATACATACATGAAAAAGGAGAGAGATTAATTTACATCAAGAGAGAATCTTGTATACTAACTCTATTGATTTTTATTTTATTTTTTACAAACATTGAATTCATCTTTCCAGCCATTGAATTGTGTAACATTATCTTAATAATCAAATATACTAATTTTAGAAAAATTTGGCATTGATAGATATGTAATCTAATGGTTAATATTTAATTATTTAAAAATATTATACATCAAAATAAAGTGGGACAATGAAGTATGAAATTGTTTTAAAATTGCATGAAATTTTATAAACTTGGGGCCCGTTTAGCATGCCTGATAGTATAAGGTCTGATAGGATAAACACTGATAGTATAAGGTCTGATTATATAAGACCTGATAAAATTTAATACTATGCAGTGTTTGCTTTGTTACTGTATAAAATATTATATTATATATAATATAATTAGAAAAAAAGATTATAATAAATATAATTTTTTAATATTAAATTTAAAATTTAAAATTTAATATAATTGTTTAAATATTTATTACAATTATTTTAGCTATTTATTATTATATATAAATATAATTTTATATTAAAAATTATTTATTCATTTTTAATATTTTTTCATAATATAAAAAATATGAGTGAGAGAGAGAGAGAAAAAAATAATAAGGGAGTTTTTATACATCAAAATCCAAGCAAGTCTAATATCGTATTGTTATATTTGGTTGTATTTTTTATTATATATAATTAAATTTATATTAAATATTATTTATATATTTTATTAAACAAATTTTATTCTTATATTTTTATATTGGTTTGAATAGTTGTTTTATAATTATTATTTTTTAAAAATATTTATTTCTTATTAAATTTTTTATTAAATAATATTTTTTTATTTATATGGTTTTTATTTTTTATTATTTATTTAATAATTATTTTTATTTTAATAACATATGTAACGTCCGCGATTTCCAACTTCCAACCTCATCAGTAAGGGTTAAAAATTTCCGACTTCATCTCCAAGGCTCAAATGGACTAGTTAGGATTTTTCCGATTTCCGACCTTGTGCACATAACGCACGATTTCTGACCTTAGGCTCGAGTTAGAATGCATACGAAATCCGATGTCCGAGTTTACCTCAACCAGAAGTGGATGCGAGATCAGATCTCTTAATTGGTCTCCAAGTTCGACCAAAATTTGCACGAGTTCCGATATCGAGCTTATTACTAGGAGCTTTTCATTTCTCTTGATTTTCCTTAGTTCCGAGATTAAGTTTGGAGTTCCGAGATTCTATGACTTCTGATTTTCTGGAACATAAGATTAATGATTTGACTCCCGATCTCCGGTGTTATGCTTAGAGTCGATTCAAGTTAACGTAATGTCCCCGACTTCCGGGTTTAAGTGTTTGGTTTCACATCCGACTTTGCTTTCAAGTTTCGAATAAACCAGACAATATTTTCGAGTTACGATTTCATCTCAAGATGTGCACGAGTTCCGACTTTAAGGGAGTACGAGTTCTGATGTTATTTTCAGGATACAATGGAAACGAGTTCCACTTTTAGGCGACGTGGAGAGCAATTTTGTCACAAGAAGAGGGCGACGTGGAAAGCAATTTTGTCACAAAAAGAGGGCGACGTGGAGAACAATTTTGTCACCAAAAGAGGGATACATGCTGAACTCTACCCACAAAAATGGGGAAGGTTGGCTGAAATTCAGCCTTGTATTTAGAGGCCAATCAAAACCCTCCAAGTTACCTACCACTTATGCCTATATAACATATTCTCCCCTCTCATTCAAACCCATTTTCTGCGCCCTCTCTTCTCCTCACTTCAACTCTCTTTTCTCTTCTCCACTCACCCAACTCCATCCAACTTTCAAGTTCAACCAAGTTCTAGTTACAAACTCAAGCCTAATCACATAATAAGAGGTAGAGGTTTCTTTCTTGCTTGATTTTCTGAGTCTTGGTTGATTGGTGGTGGTCTAATTCCTTAATTTTGATATATTGATTGAATGATTATGATGAATTATAGCTGGTTTATTGGCTGTTTATGAGATTAAATTTGAATTGGAAGTAAGAAAGGATGAAAATAAGAAGAGCTGAGAGGCTGGAAAACTAAAAACCTCCGGCAGTCCGTACGGCAGAGTGTACGGCTCCGCCTACAGCCGGTTAAATCTGATAAGAATATTTTTCTAGGAAACTAGACATTCAGGGCTTTCTATACATATATCATAGAAGGCCATTGAATTAATATTGCGAGATATATAAATTTTTGAAGTTTGACCTAGTAATCAAGACATTCACCCGGGCAATATAGGTTGAAAAGGGTGTAACTCACCCTACACAACTCCAAATTGAGTGAAACCAATTTTGTTAAAAAGCTTATACATAGGGGAGCATCCTACAAAGAAATTCCGAGTTTGTTACCATATTATTTATTCCCAGTGATTTGAAGAAGTTACCTTATGTCCAAACTGAGTCAAAATAGGGCAGTTCAGGAAGGTCAAATTTCGAGGCTTATAATTCGAACCCTACTAAGGCAAATGAAATGGAACTTTTTGCATATGAAAGTTTGTCCTGTTAGCTTTGAAAAAGGACCAATTTCGTATGATTTGAGCCAGTTTTTGATTTTTATTAGACTTTGACGTCGGGGAAAGTAAACACGGCATTCCTGTATAGGAATGAGCTCGATCCTGAAAAGCAGACTATTACCCAGGAGTCTAAAATGGCCAAGAACTCCTAGGGGACCAAGTGATGGAAAATGATGAAAAGTAATAGAAAATTTTATGAGGAATGGAAAAGTTTATGAAGAAAGGTTCAAGAGCAAGTTTTGCATGATTGCATTAAATGCATAATTACATTGAATGGTCATTATAAGTCATTTACAGTTTGCTTGTTAAATTTACTTACTGTCGTATGTTCATTATTCTATGTATTGTTGATATTAGTTTATTCTGTTCCTTATGTTGTCTTAAGTAAAATTGGACCTTGCATTGGACCAGACATTTTCCCAACCTTATTAAATATGAATAGTTAAATTTGATCTCATGTTTTTATAATTAAATAAAACTCGAGGCAGCTGAGAATGAACGCGACGACAGTTAAACACTATACGCGAATCCTACTGAAAATTTCTTCAAATTCTCACCTCGTTTTGCATTTCCGCATCATTCTCAGACGCTGGCAATGGACTTGACGGCCACTCTTTTTATTGAAGATCCCTGACCCGCAGTAGCTCCACCAAGACCCCGAGTTGGACTCGTTATACATAGTTGGCTCCTGTCATTTCCGTCCCTACTTTTTAGCAATAGGAATTTTATCTGTTCCTTTATTTCACTCTATTTTTGGAATATATACATAAATGGAAGCGTTGGCTTCCAACTTATATATGTATATATATACAACTAATGATATATTTCTTGTATTTATTCCTTCCTGTGGTGCTTTTTATTAAACTCTATCGCGTTCATTATACAGCGCTAAGTTTCTTCTGTTAACAAAAAAAAAAAAAAGTGATACGGAAAGGGAAACGTAAGCGAAGTATTAATAAGGTAACACAATCTACTTAATTTCATGCTATGACTTAAGCATAACATTAAATTAGTAGGGTGTTACATTTTTGGTATCAGAGTAGTTCATCCTAGCTAAGGCCTGAGGATTGGACTGACTATGCTTCGCGCATATTCTGTGTTTCTAGCTAATGATATGCACTAGATCTTGCCTATGATTGAGATGTAGATGTGCATGTGTGAAAAGTGCCTGACCGTGTGAGCTATTATTTACTAGCACATTAAACTTAGTGTTGAGCCTGATCAACTCAATAACCTTTGTTTTGTGTGCTCAGAACTTAATGGCTTCCGAAAGGTGAGGTAGGCCACGCACAGAACCTGCTCAAGGGGATCCCACTGACCTTATGGACACGGTACGAGAAATGGCTCAGGCGGTGCGGGAACAGGCTGTAGCAGCTCA
Source organism: Pterocarpus macrocarpus (assembly GCA_031439585.1). Lineage (NCBI taxonomy): Eukaryota > Viridiplantae > Streptophyta > Magnoliopsida > Fabales > Fabaceae > Pterocarpus > Pterocarpus macrocarpus. The sequence continues at coordinate 18,126,891 of CM062517.1, read as the reverse complement.
CCAGATGATGAATTAGCTAGGCAGGCGACCTGCGGCAAGCTGTGAAGGAAACCCACATGGCCCAGAGGCTAACCTGGACTATCTCAAATTTGCTGAGTTTAGAAAGGCGAATCCGCCCAGCTTTTGAGGAGCGTATGACCCTGATAAAGCAGATGAATGGATCAAAGCCATGGAGAAGATTTTTTCTGTTCTAGATTGCTCAGATCATCAAAAGGTGACTTTTGCCACCTACATGCTGGAGGCAGACACCGAGTTTTGGTGGAACAGCGTACAAAGACTGTTTGAAGAATCTCGGACAGTAGTCACTTGGATGGTATTTAGAGATGTGTTCTATCAAAAGTATTTTCCTGCTTCGGTTTGAAATGCCAAGGAACTCGTGTTCATGCAGCTGCGTTAAGGAAATCGGACAGTATCCGAATATATTGCTAGATTTGAAGAGTTGTGCAAATTCTCTACAATTTATCAGAGGAACCCAGATGAGGCCTGAAAGTGCATCAAGTTTGAAGGAGGATTACGAGAAGACATTCTCACCACAATCGGGCCAATGGAGATTAGAGATTTTTCCATGTTGGTAAGTAAATGCCGACTTGTGGAAAATTGCAACTCGAAACTAGTGGCAGCCAGAGCATCTGGCGGTGGTTTCAATAAGAAGTTGGCCCCGCAGGGTCCAAGATTTAAGCCCAACTTTTAACAACAAAGGAGATTCTCGTCGGTGGGCAACAAAGGCAAGCAGCCTCAAAGACCTCTTCCGAATCCAACTTGCATGAAGTGCTGTAAGAATCACTATGATCGGCCGTGTTTGGCAGGCCAGATGTCTGCTATGGGTGTGGCAAGCCAGGCCACAAAATTTATGAGTGCCCGACCAGAAATCCACCATAGCCGTCTCGACCCCAATGTCAAGGACGGGTTTTTACCATGGATGCAGAGGAAGCTGATAAGTCTGAGGGACTAATCTAAGGTACCCGTGAAGTGGACGGTGAGACTCTAACTATACTTTATGATTCGGGTGCCTCCCACTCATTTATTTCCCATGACTGTGTGGTTGTTTTGCAATTGCCAATTTCTGAATTACCATATGACCTACTGGTTTCTACTCCTACTAATGAACTAGTCAAAACTAGTCAAATTTGCATCAATATTCCTCTTCAAATTGAGGGTAGAGTCTTTGTAGCCAATTTGATTTGCCTCCCTCTCTCTGGATTGGACATAATTCTGGGCATGGACTGGCTTTCTGCCAATCGAGTCATGCTCAATTGTTCTGATAAGACGGTGGTATTCCCCTCTATCTCATCTTCTAAACCCTAAGCCTCAACACTCTTCTACCTGAACTCTTTGTTAGTAAACTATAGTAGGTCGAAGAGTCAAGGATACATCTTCTTGTTAGCCAACGTGACGGAAGTTGAACAGAGACTAGAAGAGATCCCGGTTGTTAAGGGATATCCTGATGTTTTTCCAGAAGATATTCTTGAATTCCCTCCTGAGAATGAAATAGAGTTCACTATCGAGTTGGTTCCAGGTGCGGGACCAATATCTATAGCTCCGTATCAAATGTCACCTTTGGAGCTGACAGAGCTAAAGAGACAGATCGAAGAGTTTTTGGAATTCATACGACCAAGCGCATCGCCTTGGGGAGCTCCAGTCTTGTTGGTTAAGAAGAAAGATGGGAGCATGCACTTATGCGTGGATTATAGGCAGTTGAATAAAGTGACGATTAAGAATAAGTATCCACTACCAGGGATTGATGATCTTATGGACCAGCTACAAGGTGCAATGGTGTTCTCCAAGATCGATTTGCGTTCCGAGTATCATCAAATTTGAGTTCGAGAACAAGATATCCCTAAGACAGCCTTTCGAACTCGTTATGGGCACTACAATTATACTGTGATGTTGTTTGGACTGACCAATGCACCAGCAGTATTCATGGATTACATGAATCGAATATTCCGCCCATATCTGGACAAGTTTGTAGTGGTGTTCATCGATGACATACTTGTCTACTCGAAGACGGAGTGAGAGCACGCGGAGCACTTGCGACTGGTTCTGCAAATTTTAAGAGAAAGGAAACTTTATGCTAAGTTATCCAAATGCGAATTTTGGATGAGAAAAGTAAAATTTCTCGGCCATGTAGTGTCCTATGGAGGAATCTCAGTGGATCCCAGCAAAGTAGAAGCAGTTCTAAATTGGGAAAGGCCGACTACAGTCACGGAAGTCAGGAGTTTTCTGGGCCTAGCTGGATATTACAGACGATTCGTTAAGGATTTCTCTCGTATAGCCTTGCCCCTGACCAAGCTAACTAGGAAGAATGTCTCATTTGAGTGGACGCCAGAATGCGAACAGAGTTTTCAAGACTTGAAGAAAAGGTTGACTACGACACCAGTGTTGGCTTTACCAGACCCTCGTGGACCATTTGAGGTCTATTGTGATGCGTCCAAACAAGGATTGGGATGCATGTTGATGCAAGCCGGAAATGTGGTTGCACATGCCTCCAGGCAACTAAAGCCACATGAAAGGAATTATCCCACGCATGATCTTGAATTAGCTGCAGTAGTATTTGCCTTAAAGATATAGAGACATCACCTATATGGTGTAAGGTTCGAAGTCTTTTCTAATCATAAGAGTTTGAAATACCTCTTTGATCAGAAGGAATTAAATATGAGGCAGCGGAGGTGGATGGAACTTCTTAAGGACTATGAATTTGAATTGAAATACCACCCAAGTAAGGCAAACATTATGGCAGATGCTTTGAGTAGGAAATCTTTGACTGTAGCTTGGATGATGATCAAAGAGATAGAACTAATTGAAAGTTTCCAAAATCTTAATTTGGGAATCCTTATGACTCCCAAGACCCTTCAGCTACATCAAATTAAGACAGCCAGTAGCTTTCAGGAGCAGATTCGACAAGCACAGCAGCAGGATGCTAATTTTCAGCATACGATCAATCTCGTGCAATCAGGAAAATTAACGGATTTTGCTCAGGATAAAGAAGGTATCTGGTGACATCATGATAGGGTATGTGTACTCGAGGGGAATGATCTCCGGAGGAAAATCTTGGAGGAAGCACATAAGGGTGAATTCACCGTACATCCTAGCATTACTAAAATGTATCAAGATCTTAAGAAGATGTTTTGGTGGCTAGGCATGAAGTCAGATGTGGCAAGTTTCGTGAGCAAATGCTGATCTGTCAAAAGATAAAAGCGGAACATCAGAAACCCTCCGGGATGCTTCAACCCTTGGAAATCCCTGAGTGGAAATGGGAGAGTATCTCCATGGATTTTGTGATGGGACTACCAAGAACGCCAACAGGACATGATGCTATATGGGTCGTTGTGGATAGATTAACCAAATATGCTCACTTTCTACCCATTCGAGCAAATTATCTGTTGGAAAAATTGGCACAGCTGTACATTCAAGAGATTATAAGGCTATTAAAAAATAAAAAAAGTGAAAGAACCCTTACACATCAAAAGCTAATCAGGCCTAATACGGCCTTCCTAGGCTGAATTAAGTTATCCATCATTTTGACGTATAAGGGAGATTTGATGGATAAACTTCTACAATACGTTGACTGCCCCAAACAATAGATAAGGTTATAACATATTGTATTATCTTATCATATCATGCCTAATACGGCATGCCAAACACACTCTCGATATACTTAAAGAGAACTTCCAATTTTATAGTTGGATTAATGAAATTGAATGTCTATAAAAAAAGGACTACATATGCCAAGACTTACTCTAGAGCAAATGGAATCCCTACCCCCCAGGGCAACACACATACACATATACAAATAGGGATGTATCAAGTGAAAAGGTTATTTCAAATTTATATGAGGTGTGAGGAATGATTTTTTACTATTAAATTATATATTAATGGTCAATATTAAAAATTATTTAAAGGTTACATGATTACTTAAAAAAGTCATATGATTTTATATTTTAATCTTGACTATAAATAGTCAAGAAGGCTATATTACTCTTCTCTTTCTTAAGTTTCTTTTCCTCAGCCACACATTTGGTAATAAGTTTAGTGATGGTCCATTTTTCACCAAAAATGTTACAGAAAATTTTGATCCGAGTGAATTCTACAAATAGGCAATTTAGGACATGTGGGACGAGGAATTTTTCATTTAGGTCTATGTCATGGGCTTTCAATTTGGTTTGGATGTGAACTATTTTCCGAATGAATTCCCTTACACCCTCCATATTGTCATATTTTATGTTCATTAACTATTCCATTAGACATCCAGACTTAGCAATATTAGACACCTGGTATCTCTTTCCTAGCTTAGTAAGAAAGGGGTATACTCTGGTGAAGATGGATTTTTCCATCTTCACGTGAAGATACGATGTGGTTGCAATAAATTGGTGACATGTGGCAGAGGTGTATTGATGCACCAATCATCTATGATATATTATAATAATATCTAATTTTAAGAAAATTTAAAAATATAATTAAATATATTTTAAAAATTAATTATCATACACTGACAGTATAAAATTATACTGATAATATAAAATAATTTTACATTGTCAGTGTAATCAAAAAATTTTATCAATATAATTTTAATTATTATACACTGACAGTATAAAATTACACTGACAATATAAAATAATTTTACACTGTCAGTGTAATCAAAAATTTTTATCAGTATATTCAGTGTAAAATTATTTTATATTGCCAGTATAATTTTACATTGTCAGTGTATGATAATTAAAATTATACTGATAAAATTTTTTGATTATACTGACAGTGTAAAATTAGTTTATATTGCCAGTATAATTTTACGTGAAATTACACTGATAAAATTTTTTTATTCTGACAGTGTAAAATTATTTTATGCTGCCAGTGTAATTTTACACTGTCAGTGTATAATAATTAAAATTACATTGATAAAATTTTTTGATTACACTGACAATATAAAATTATTTTATATTATCAATATAATTTTATACTGTTAATATATAATAATTAATTTTTAAAATATATTTAATTATATTTTTAAATTTTCTTAAAATTAGATATTATTACAATACATCATAGGTGATTGGTGCATCAATACACCTCTGCCACATGTCACCAATTTGTTGCAACCACGCCGTATCTTCACGTGAAGATGGAAAAATCCATCTTCACCAGAGTATGGCCCAGTAAGAAATTCTTTAGCACTTATGATTTTAGGTAAGCTACTTAGCAATGTTTTGAGATAGTCCTCTTAATGGCAATCAAACTATCGTGATTAGATCTCTCCCACTTAGCTAAGAGTTCTCTTTGTTTAGGTGTGCTCCCCTTACTAAGAACAACATGCTTATCTTCTCATAGGGATCAGTAGAGGTTGGCAATTCCTAAAGAGAAATCCAAATTTTACTTCCATTTATTATAGTTTGATCCAATTAAAATCTCTATTTAAGAGGAACAATTATTGGTCATAGAAAAAGTAACTATTAAGACAAAATTGGAATACATTAGAATAAACAAGGCATGATATAGCTTCAAGATAAATCAAGCTATTAAGGTGAGGCTAACATAACATTACACATTCCCGTTTGGACAAAATGTGCAATTGACAACCAAGGTCATAACCAAGGCCAAAACCTTTGATGGGTTAATTAGTGAGCATACACTAGGTTTGAGAATCCATCCCTTTTGGGCAGATAGACCCTTTAGACCAATACACTTCCAATAACTTCATCAACAAATCTCAAGATGACTTACTCAATGAGAATGCACTGGATTTAAAAATCTATCCTTTTTGGGCAAACAGATCTCGTAAACTAATGCATTCTCGAATAACTCCATTATTATATTAGCTTCCAGTTACCACGCCCAAGAACCCCCTTTGGGTAGGTACTGTATGCAATAACTAGAAATGTTCCTCAAATTACAAAAATCATCCATAAATCAATACAAGTAATCCTACTTTGGAGGTAATCGCCTATAGTAATTTATGAAAATTCTTTGCGCCCAGAAAATCATGACATAGTAAAGAACATGTAATCATAGATAACACCTCAAACATTAAATGAAATAAATTTAACAGCATTCCTAAAATATTTTTATTTTTTATTTCCATTTAACAATTCTAGTGAAAACAACTCAATAAATAAGTATTTTAAGTATATGATTCAAGTTAAATGTATAAAACTCTATAACAAAAATAGGGAGAGTGAATATGACAAAAAGATTCAAACATAACAAATTATTTTTTTTAGTACATTATTTTATTTTAAAAAGTTGGAAAATAACTAAATATTCAATAATGTATTTGAATCCTTTAATCAATATTAATGAAAAAACAATTGAAAAAAAAGTTGGTTCCCATCGATAACAAAATCAAAAGGCACCAACAACAAATTCAAAAACACAAAAATGTAAGAAAACTTGGTGCAAATATGTCAATGCTAAGCTTGGAGTATACAGACAAAAGAAGCCATCAACAAATTGAGTAAATCACCATGTCAGGTATCAACTATATGTAAAGTAGGAAGATTTTAAAACATTCCCTGGTAACAGGGAACATTCAATGTTCCCCTCTTTTTTTTAACCATTGATTGAGTAAACAAATAAATCTAATGGTTCATATTACATAAAAATGATTATGGTGTTTTACTTCATATTTGGAGTATAGATAGTCCCTCAAGTTAACTTGTAATTTGTTTGATAATAAAAAATTTACAGCAAATCAAGTTACTTAATTAACCCCCACCATCCTATCCTTTCATATTTAGACTTAGCCAATGGCCACCATAACAAATTCAACCCTTCTACATTTGGTTCGTTTTCTTCATTTTCTCTGTTACCCTTTGGTGTTTTCTTTTCATTGATTTTAAATGAGATGGTGGGGCAGAAGAGACTCCCTAAGAGTAAGGCTACTATGTGATTGGTCATGTTAGTTTCTTCAAAGAAGTTTCCTTCAATACCCATTCCTTGCCCATGAAATAAGTTGTCTCATTGTTGTTGAATACTAAATTAGGGAAGGTTTGGATTTTCTGCAAGTGGTTGGCAATAAAAAAAGTACCTGGAATTGGAATGGAATGAAAAATTGAACTAGTGTTTTTTATTTAGGAATCGAGTCTATTACGTTAAGGGTTCATTATTGTTACTTGAACAATGAAAACTGCTCAAAGATTCAATGGCAATGAAAATTTAATTTAATTTAAGAAGACAAGTAAAATAGTCTTTTCATAATTGTTGAATAAAAAGTTTTAAAAGAAAACCTGTTACAACATGTAAAAGTAGGGGATCATTGAATATTCCCTTTTCCTAGGGTAAGATTTTAAAATTGTCCATGTAGGGTTCATACGACAATGGGGTGCGGGGGGGAAGAGGGGAGTAGTCCTTTACTTCTTGCCCCATGCTTCTACAGTTCCCCCATCCCTATCCCTATTCTTCGCAACCTAGAGTGGTGGAATTTATCTCCATCCCCATTCCCTACAGATCTCCACCCCCAATAGGGATCCACGAATATCCCAAAAAAAATGTTTAAAAAATTAAGAAAACATGTCTAAGCAATTTAATTAGCCTGAAAATTTTGAAACACCAAATTTTCAAATTTTAAATAAAGTCACAAGTATCAGTCCATCACAAGAACACTATAATAAACAATAATGAATGTATGAGGCTATGAGAGGGTAAGTAAGTTAATGTTGTATTTTCTTTATTTTTGTATTAAGAATATAACAAATATCAATTTTATACATAAAATTGTCAATATACCATGGGGGCGGATATCCCCATATATAGGGTGGGAGGTATGATCCCCATCCCATCCTCACCAAGAAAAAATCCCCACGTTTGGATCTCCATCTGTGATTATCTTCACCTACAGATCTCCATTGGTGCAATGAGTGGTGTTTTATAGCAAAAAGTCCTTTCTACAAATAGAATAAAAACTTTCCTCAGTTTTTGCAATATTTCCTCATCAAAATACCATAGCCTATAAGGAGGTAGCAATTAAACATCACCAATGTGCTGATAATATGCTTTTGGCTTTGTTACATCAATTGTTACTCACCAAAAACTCACAAAATTATGTTCTATAAAAGGCCTGAGGAATTGGGTTCTAATTTCTTTAAATTTTGTTTGATTGAAAATATGAATATGCATGCAAAAACAAGAAATGTAAACCCAAACATATAATCAAGTCATGTTATATATTATTTGGTTCTAATTTATATACTTATTGCTTTGATACTAAATGTAGGAAGAAAAGATGTGAAGATTATCTGAGATTAGAACACAAATTAGATGTATTTGTTGATGACAAGATTTTGGATTAAAAAAACATTACCATTTGAGTGGGTTTGAACCTATAAGCATGAGTGGCTAGTATTTCCTCTATAGTTCACACTACCTAACATAACTTCAATGGCACAATTTGTGGAGCAGCTAATTATTAGTGAATATAGAGGGGATATAGCCAAATAAAATATGACCCTAGTAGTCTCCTATATCGGGCCACAGGCTAAGGCTCACACTATTATCCACACTAATCAAAACTCTAGATATCCAAACCCAAACAAAAGGATCACTTAGATTAATAATTAGGTTTCAAAACTGCATATGAACATGGATCATATATTAACCCATTTTTATCACAATCAAAATACCTCAATTTATAGTAGCTTACAAGAATTATTAAATAAAATAATTCTAAATTTTTGTCATACTAAATTTTGTATTTTTCATCTATATTTGATATTCTTCTTTCTAAGATTTCACATGAAGTGTAACACTCTATTAATTATAATACTATGCTTAAGTCATAGTACTATACTCGGTAGTTTATTACGCATCTATAATTTCCATTTAATTTACTTCCAAGTAAATTGATTTAGTGGAATTAATTTATCATCAAGTGTAATTTATTAGTTTAGTTTCGATTACGGGATATACCTATATATCTTATGAAGCGTGTCGCTATATAAATGAAAAATAAACGATACAAATGGAAATAAAATTGATCACAATATATCTGATACATATAAACATCATCATCTCATGTATTCATATGTTTATAGTGTCTAGTACATCAAGTTGGACCGTAAACAAAAAGACATCAATCCATATCTGTGCAAATGTAACACCTTACTAGACAAGTACTATGCTTAAGTCATAATAGATTATCTGATAAGTGATTACGTGTAGTGAATTCTAGTTTTTGTATCATTATCAATCACTCACATAACGGTGACTATTTGCATAACAATATCTTCTGCTTGACAGCGGACTAAATACGGGTTAATTGGTATACTGTAAATGACATAACATAAATAAGAACACAATGAGGACAGAACTACGGCAAAAGGCGTCATAAACGTATATATAGATATCTGATTTTAAAGTTTGTCAAAATGATACAAGGTGACAAAATGAGGCCGCTAATACAAAACGAAATGGCCAGTTTCTATGAACAGCACCCCAGGTGGTCCCCATGGGACATTTCATGTACATCTTCTAACATCTATCCATCCACCCATGACCCAAACAGCCAAAAGAGGGTTATTCTGTACATCTAACCCAACTACAGAATGCATGCTATCTAGACAGAATCTGATGAAAGGAACCCGTTCACCATAGCGGTGTCCGCTGGAGGGTGTCCGACACTGGGAGCAGAGGATGATGAAGAAGAACTCGCTGCCTCGGACAGATCCTCCTCCGAGATCGAGGCTGACGACATCGGCTGTGGTGGTGAAGCGGGAGGGGCCATGGGAATTGGAGCTGCTAGTGCGGCTGGTGCTGTTGCTGGTGGTGGTGGAAATGGATGGGCCATGTGGAGTGGTATGGCTATGTAGGGGACAGCAGGATCAAAGAGGGGATGCATAAGCGGGAGAGCGAAATCCCTCTGGAAGAAGAAGTAGAGGCGGAACTAACATCGGCCAGAGATATATACAGAATCCAAAAACGGGTCAAGGTGTATATGTAGCTCAGGGAACTCGATGAATAGCACCCCGGTCGCTGCGTGCTCCATGGTCTGAGAATGACGCGGAACATACAATAGGGTGAGAAATGAATATTTCTCAGTAGAAATTCCTAGCCTCTCTATACATCTGTCATCGCATTCATTCCCAGTTGTTTCGGTCGTGCAATGTTTTTCAAATAGTATGGTAATTGTAAAGCATACACCGAAACAAATTCAAGTTTAGGTAACAAATACACTAATGTACTCAAACAGTAATCATAGTGGAACAATAGCATATTAAGGATAATAAACAGGAATTTAGAACAATCAATAAAGAAGCATTACACTATACATATGCATGTGCAATTAAAAAAATGTATCTTATTCTTGGACCTTTCGCCTATTATAACTTATTTGCATCCTTGGTCCCCTGGGAGTCATTGGCCATATACTCCTGGGTAATAGTCCGCTTTTCAGGACCGAGCTCGTTCCTATACAGGATGGCCGGGTTTACTTTCCCCGACCTTCCCACTGATCTATTCCCCTTAATTTATTCTGGGGCTGGCCCAAGTGATGTGGAATCCTTTACAATATCATGAAGTGAATGCACATCTAACTTAAGTCTTCATGTATCATATACTCATGCTAACTTAATCACACAATATATGAATCAATTATCAAAATTTTGGCAGAATAATGGATCGAGTCTGCTTCCCTATGAATAGTGCCAGACAACCAGTACATTTAAGTCAAATAGTAAATTTCATATAGTACATCATATTCATATCAAGAATATAACAATATTGATAAGTACAAGATTTAAAGTCTCAAGTATCAATCTAACTTGTAGGCTTTTTAATTTTTGTTAAGGTTTCCAAGCTCGACATCAATACCCAACATTTTCCGAGTTCCGACTTTATCTTTGTTCCGATTTACCTACACTACGTTTGGTCTCCCGAGGTTACGTCTTTTTCCGATTTTCGAGTTGTTTGACTTCCGACCTTACTCCACCATTGGTCGTTTGAGACTCTGATAAGTATATTTCGTAAATCCCGAGCTTCCCAACTACTGAATCCCGAGTTCGACTTCAATATACCCGATTGGGACTTCTATTTACTACGTCCGAGTTCAATCACTTAAGTAAACCCCTCCAAGTCTAACCTTAAGCATACACTTCCGGGTTCATCCTTACACACTCTCGACCTAGCTTTCTCATTCACTACCTCCCGACTTCTGACATTAACTAAAATTCTTTTGAGACTTGTTTTGCTTCTAACCAAAAATGCACTCTTAAAGGGAAAAATTCACTAAAAATAGAAATATGGGTGAAATCATGCGAAATTTATATCCATGTAAAGCTAACAGAACAAGCTTTCAAATGAATAAGTTTCATGTCATTGGGATGAGTATAATTTGAGATATAGGCTTTAGAACTTGACCCTACTGGTCTACCCTGTTCTAACTCGGATTGGACATAGAGCAACTTTCTTGACTCGCTAGGGGACGAATGGGACCTTATCAAAATTGAAAATTTTTATGGGACATTCCCCTATGTGTTAGCTTTCAAACACCGTTGGTTGCACTCAATTTGGAGTTGTGTAGGGTGAGTTACACCCTTCTCAACCCATACTGCCTGGGTAAGAACTCAGATTTCTAGATCTAACTTCAAAAATTCATAACTAATTTTATACTAATCCAATGGTCTTATATGATATATGTATGGAAAGCCCTAGATGTATAGTTTCATATAAAAATGGTTTCATCCAAATTAAATGGCAGCTCTTTGCCGTACTGACCGCCGAGGAAAACCCTAACTTGCTTCTAGGTTTATCTCCTTCCTTCAAGTTATTTGCCCTCAATTCCAATTTTAATCACAACATACATGCAAAACCAGTCATAAAACATCATCATCACTCTATATAACATCAATATTTCAAATTGAACATTCTCACCATGCAGCTCCAAATCAGAGAAACTAAGAAGAAAAGTAGGATTTCCTACCTTGTCTTATGAAATTTGTGCTGATTTTGTATTTTTGATAGTGGTGACTTGGGATGAGACTTGAAGATGGATGAGAATGGAGTAGAAATGAGAGCAAAGAGGAGAGAAAGAGAAGAGCTTCAACTGCTGGAAGAGTGACCGAAAATTGATGAGGAGAAAAGGAGGAAAAGGTGAAGATATTTGGAGATGCTTGGTTGTGATTGGTGGATTCAACTTTGGTCTTAATTTTGGTTGAGCTTCCCATCATCAAGGTCTGCCAAGGCACCACTTGAGGGAGCTATTTGGCTAAATCTTAGCCGTTGATTCTAGGGCACTCATAGAAAAATCCTATTGGTCCGGTTCCGACAGTTTGAAATACCGAAATTTTACCGATTTCCCTTAAATCGGTAAACTGTCTTGAAAATTTTCTGTGGGGTTTTCTATGCTCCTAATCTAATTCCATCAAGCCTAATCCGTCTAAATCGCACTTAATTGGCTCTAAGTAATTGTTTAATCAAGTTCTGATTAAACTCACTTATTTGATAAAAACCGAATAATTCAGTTGTTAACGATAAATTTTTTGGACGTTACATTCTACCCTCCTAAAAAAAAAATTTGTCCTCAAAATTTAGTACCTAAGAATAATTCGGGATGTTCCCTCCTCATGTCAGATTCTAACTCCCACGTATAGTCCACTGAGTCTTTATGTCCCCATGCCACTTTTACCTACTGTATGGCTTTGTTCCGAAGGTGTTTGATGCTCCTGTCCACTATCCGTGCTGGGGGTACATGGAAAGTTAAGTCATCCCTTAACTGGATTGATTCAGGTTCCAGAAAGTGAGTAGGATCAGGCTGATATTTTCTGAGTTGAGAGACATGGAAAACATTATGAAGATTGGACAGATGTGGAGGTAAAGCAACTCGATAGGCAACTGGCTCGATTCGCTTTAAAATTTGAAAGGGACCTATAAAGCGAGGGCTTAACTTTTTGACTTGAATAGCTCTACCTATTCCAGTTATGGGTGTGATTTTTAGAAACATGTGGTCTCCTTCTTGAAATTCCAAGGGTTTCCTCCGGACATCCGCGTAGCTCTTTTGACAGCTCTGAGCTGCAAGTATTCTACTACGGATCCTTTTGATCTGCTCCATTGTCTGTCTGACTAGTTCCGGGCCTAGGAGATTCTGTTCTCCTAATTCGTACCAACATAGAGGAGATTGACACTTCCGGCCACATAAAGCCTCATATGGAGCCATGCCAATGCTAGCATGGTAACTGTTCTTGTAGGCTAATGGTAAGTATCGATCCCAATTCCCCCATTGTTCCAAATGTATGCCCGCAACATATCTTCCAAAGTCTGAATTGTTCATTCTGTTTGACCATCTGATTGTGGATGATATGTAGTACTTAGACATAACCTAGTGCCGAATGCCTTTTGGAGCGCTCCCTAAAATTGTGAAGTGAACCTTCGATCTCGATCGGAGATGATTGTTGAAGGAATACCATGTAACCGTACCACTTCTTGGATATATAGTTGAGCCAACTTTTCTAGAGGAAAATTCGCTCGAATGGGTAAAAAGTGAGTAGACTTGGTTAGTCTATCCACTATGACCCATATGGCGTCATATCCTGAGGGGGTTCTTGGTAAACCTATCACAAAATCCATAGAAATGCTCTCCTATTTCCATTCCGGAATCTCTAAGGGTTGTAGTGTCCCTGCCGGCTTCTGATGCTTTATTTTCACCTTCTGGCAAGTCAGACATTTATTTACAAAATTGGCTACGTTTGTTTTAAGGCTTGGCCACGAAAACATCTTCTTGAGATCTTGGTATATCTTGTTAATGCCGGGATGTATAGTAAACTCACTCTTGTGGGCTTCTTCCAAGACCTTTCTCCTGAGGTCATTCTCCTTAGGTACACATATTCTTCCATGATATCGCCATATTCCTTCTGCATCCTGAGAGAATCCTGTTAGCTTGCCAGATTGCACCAGTCGCACTGTATGCTGGAAGTTGTTGTTTCCTTGTTGTGCTTGCTGGATTTGATCCTTGAAAGTGCTAGTTATCATAAGTAGGTGTAACTGAATGGTACTGGGAGTTACAGAGATTCCCAAGTTGAGGGTTTGGAAGCTTGCTATAAGTTCTGCTTCTTTGATCATCATCCACGCCACTGTTAGGGATTTTCTACTTAGGGCATCTACCACCACGTTTGCCTTGCCTGGATGGTACTTTAGGTTGAACTCATAATCTTTAAGAAACTCCATCCATCTTTGCTGCCTCATGTTTAATTCCTTCTGATCAAAAAGGTATTTCAAGCTTGTGTGATCAGAAAATACTTCAAACTTCACTCCGTAGAGATAGTGCCTCCACATCTTTAAGGCGAATACTATCGCCGCTAGCTCGAGGTCATGTGTTGGATAATTTCTCTCATGAGTTTTCAATTGCCTGGAAGTATATGCCACGACGTTCCTGTTTTGCACTAACACGCACCCCAATCCTTTCTTAGAAGCATCACAATACACTTCAAATGATCCATGAGGATCCGGTAAAATAAGTACTGGGGATATTGTCAACTTTTCCTTTAATTCCTAAAAACTCTGCTCGCACTCGGGTGTCCAGTCAAATGGAGCGTTCTTCCTGGTTAACTTTGTTAAGGGTAAGGCTATTTGAGAGAAGTTCTTAACAAATCTCCTGTAGTATCCTGCCAACCCTAAGAAGCTTCTGACTTCCGTAATTGTCGTTGGTCACTCCCAGTTTAATACTGCTTCTACCTTACTGGGATCCACTGAAATTCCCCCATGGGATACCACGTGGCCAAGAAATTTTACTTCCTTCATCAAAATTCACATTTGGATAGCTTGGCGTAAAGTTTCTTCTCTCTCAGAATTTGCAGAACTACTCGCAAATGTTCCGCATGCTCCTGTTCCGTCTTCGAGTAGACAAGTATGTCGTCAATGAATACCACCACAAATTTATAGAGATATGGTTTGAATATTCGATTCATGTAATCCATGAATATCGCCGGTGCATTTGTCAATTCGAAGGACATCACAGTATATTCATAATGTCCATAACGAGTCTGAAACACCGTCTTCAGGATATCTTCTTCTCGAACCCGAATTTGATGATATCCAGACTGTAGATCAATCTTGGAAAATATAGTAGCCTCTTGCAGTTGATCCATGAGATCATCAATTCTTGGCAACGGATACTTGTTCTTGATTGTCGCCTTATTCAACTGCCTATAATCTACACATAGTCGCATGCCTCCATCTTTCTTCTTAACTAATAGGACTGGGGCTCCCCACGGTGATGCACTCGGCCTGATAAATTTCTTCTTCAGGAGTTCTTCAATCTGTCCCTTAAGTTCGGTTAGTTCCAAGGGTGACATGCGGTATGGCGCTAAAGATATTGGTCCCACTCCTGGCACCAGTTCAATAGTGAACTCAATCTCTCTCTTAGGAGGAAACTCAGGAATATCTTCAGGGAACACATCAGGATATTCCCTAACAACTGGAATATTGTTTAACTCCTAATCAACCTCTATTATGCTGGTTGATAAGAAAATATACCCTTGACTTCTATTCCCACAGGGGTGCACAGTTAAGGAACTCAAATAAAGACTTACAGGAATTATTGATTCAGAAGATTAAATAGAAGGGAGTGTAATGGATTTATCAGAGCAATTTAGCAGGGCTTGGTTGGCAAAGAGCCAATCCATACCCAAAATGATGTCAAGTCCGGACAAGGGAAGACAAATTAAATTAGCCGAAAAAGTTCGACCTCCTATCTGGCAAGGGACATTGATACAAATATGATTGGTTCTAACAGGCTTACTTGTAGGAGTAGAAACTAACAAATCATAAGGTAATTTAAAAATAGGTAGCTGCAGGGTTGTCATGCAATCATGAGAAATGAAAGAGTGAGATGCACCTGAATTGTATAAAACGGTTAAAGTCTTGCCGTTTACTTCGCACGTATCTTGAATCAAATCCTCCGACTTGTTGACCTCCTGTCCATCCCTAGTGAAAACTCTTCCTTGGGGTTGCGGCTTAGGAGTCGGTTGAGGGTTTCTGACAGGACATTCATAGATTCTATGGCCGAGTTTGCCACATCCAAAGCAGACATTTTGACCTGCCAAGCAGGGGCTGTCGCCATGATTCTTGCCGCATTGGGTGCAAGTCTGGTTCCCAAAAGACCTTTGAGGTTGCTTGCCTCTGTTATTCGCCGGCTGGAATTTCCTTCGCTGTTGCAAGTTAGGCTTGAACCTTGGACCTTGCGGAGCTAACCCCTTCTTGAAGTTATTGCCGGATGATCTAGCAGCAATTAGCTTCTTGTTACAGTCCTCCACTAGGCGGCACTTGATCACCAAGGTAGAAAAGTCTCTGATTTCCATTGGTCCTATGGTGGCAAGAATGTCTTCTCTCAGTCCACCTTCAAATTTTATGCATTTTCATGCTTTGTTAGGGCTCCGTTGATAAATAGTGGAGAATTTGCACAACTCCTCAAATTTAGTGATGTACTCCGACACGCTACTATTCCCTTGACGGAGGTGCATGAACTCCAACTCCTTAGCATTGCTGACAGACATGGGGAAGTACTTCTAGTAGAACGCATCTCTAAATACGTCCCAAGTGATATCTATCTGGGATCCTTCTAATAATCGCCGTGCACCATTCCACCAAAATTCTGCATCGGCTTCTAACATATAGGTGGCAAAAGTCACCTTCTGGCGGTCTGTGCAATCTAACACGGAGAAAATCTTTTCCATAGCTTTAATCCAATCATCTGCCCTATCTGGGTTAAAGGCTCCTCTGAAGCTGGGTGGGTTGGCCTTCCGAAACTCCGCAAACTTAAGATATCCTAGATCCATTCCAGGGCCATTATGGTTTCCACCACGACCTACCTCTGACTGCCTTCCTAGTTGGCCTATCATTTCAGTTGCCACAACTGCTTGTTCGCGCATAGCGTGCACCATTTCTCACATCGTATCCAGAAACTCTATAGATTCCTCTTGGGCTGGAGAAGTTCGCGGCCTACCTCACCTTCCCGAAGCCATCAAGTTTTGAACACACAAAACAAGAGTAATTGAGTTGATCAGGCTCAATACTAAGTTCAGTGTGCTAGTAAATAATAGCATACAGTTAGGCAAACTCCCTCACATATATCCTATCCATATGGACAAGACTTAGAACATAATAATATCTAAGGAATACAGAGCATATGCGAAGCATAGTCAGTCCAATCCTCAGGCCTATATTAGGACGAACTGCTCTGATACCAAAAATGTAAAACCTTACCAAACAAGTACTATGCTTAAGTCATAATAGATTATCTGATAAGTAATTACGTGTAGTGAATTCTATTTTCTGTATCATTATCAATCACTCACATAACGGTGACTATTTGCATAACAATATCTTCTGCTTGACAGCGGACTAAATACGGGTTAATTGGTATACAGTAAATGACATAACATAAATAAGAACACAATGAGGACAAAATTACGGCAAAAGGCGTCATAAACGTATACATAGATATCTGATTTTAAAGTTTGTCAAAATGATACAAGGTGACAAAATGAGGCCGCTAATACAAAACAAAACGGCCAGTTTCTATGAACAGTATCCCAAGTAGTCCCCATGAGACATTTCATGTACATCTCCTAACATCTACCCATCCACCCATGACCCAGACTGCCAAAAGAGGGTCATTCTGTACATCTAACCCAACTATAGCATGCATGCTATCTAGACAGAATTTGATGAAAGGAACTCGTTCGCCATGGTGGCGTCCGCTGGAGGGTGTCCGACACTGGGAGCAGAGGATGATGAAGAAAAACTCGCTGCCTCGGACAGATCCTCCTCTGAGATCGAGGCTGACGACATCGGCTGCGGTAGTGAAGCGAAAGGGGCCATGGGAACTGGAGCTGCTGGTGCGGCTGGTGCTGCTGCTGCTGCTGATGGTGGTGGAAATGGATGGGCCATGTGGAGTGGTATGGCTATGTAGGGGACAGCAGGAATAAAGAGGGGATGCATAAGCGGGACAGCGAAATCCCTCTGGAAAAAGAAGTAGAGGCGGAACTGACATCGGCCAGAGATATATACAGAATCCAAAAACGGGTCAAGGTGTATATGTAGCTTAGGGAACTCGATGAATAGCACCCCGGTCGCTGCGTGCTCCATGGTTTTAGAATGACGCGGAACATACAATAGGGTGAGAAATGAATATTTCTCAGTAGATATTCCTAGCCTCTCTATACATCTGTCATCGCTTTCATTCCCAGTTGTTTTGGTCGTGCAATGTTTTTCAAATAGTACGGTAATTGTAAAGCATACACCGAAACAAATTCAAGTTTAGGTAACAGATACACTAATGTACTCAAACAGTAATCATGGTGGAACAATAGCATATTAAGGATAATAAACAGGAATTTAGAACAATCAATAAAGAAGCATTACACTATACATATGCATGTGCAATTAAAAAAATACATCTTATTCTTGGAGGCTTTCGCCTATTATAACTTATTTCCATCCTTGTTCCCCTGGGAATCATTGGCCATATACTCCTAGGTAATAGTCTGCTTTTCAGGACCGAGCTCGTTCCTATACAGGATGGTCGGGTTTAGTTTCCCCGACCTTCGCACTGATCTATTCCCCTTACTTTATTCCGAGGCTGGCTCAAGTGATATGGAATCCTTTACAATATCATGAAGTGAATGCACATCTAACTTAAGTCTTCATGTATCATATACTCATGCTAACTTAATCACACAACATATGAATCTCTTATTAAAATTTTGGCAGAATAACAGATCGAGTCCGCTTTCCCATGAATAGTGCCAGACAACCAGTACATTTAAGTCAAATAGTAAATTTCATATAGTACATCATATTCATATCAAGAATATAACAATATTGATAAGCACAAGATTTAAAGTCTCAAGTATCAATCTAACTTGTAGGCTTTTTAATTTTTGTTAAGGTTTCCGAGCTCGACATCCATACCCAACATTTTCCGAGTTCCGACTTTATCTTTGTTCCGATTTCCCTACACTACGTTCGGTCTCTCGAGGTTACGTCTTTTTCCGATTTCCGAGTTGTTCGACTTCCGACCTTACTCCACCATTGGTCGTTTGAGACTCTGATAGGTATATTTCGTAAATCCCGAGCTTCCCAACTACTGAATCCCGAGTTCGACGTCAATATACCCGATTGGGACTTCTATTTACTACGTCCGAGTTCAATCACTTAAGTAAACCCCTCCAAGTCTAACCTTAAGCATACACTTCTGGGTTCGTCCTTACACACTCCCAACCTAGCTTTCTGTTTTACCGAGTTTAGAGTTCGATTCGAAGAATACCGACTTAGCTTCTCATTCACTACCTCCCGACCTCCGACATTAACTCAAATTCTTTTGAGACTTGTTCTGCTTTTAACCAGAAATGCACTCTTAAAGGGAAAAATTTAGTAAAAATAGAAATATGGGTGAAATCATGCGAAATTTATATCCATGTAAAGCTAACAGAACAAGCTTTCAAATGAATTAAGTTTCATGTCATTGGGATGAGTATAATTTGAGATATAGGCTTTAGAACTTGACCCTACCAGTCTACCCTGTTCTAACTCAGATTGGACATAGAGCAATTTTCTCGACTTGCTAAGGGATGAATAGGATCTTATCAAAATCAGAAATTTTTATGGGACATTCCTCTATGTGTTAGCTTTCAAACGCCATTGGTTGCACTCAATTTGGAGTTGTGTAGGGTGAGTTACACCCTTCTCAACCCATGCTGCCCGGGTAAGAACCCAGATTTCTATATCTAACTTCAAAAATTCATAACTAATTCTATACTAATCCAATGGCCTTATATGATATATGTATGGAAAGCCCTAGATGTATAGTTTCATATAAAAATGGTTTCATCCAAATTAAACTACAGTAGCCAGAGCCGTACACTCCGCTGTACGGACCACCGAGGAAAACCCTAACCTGCTTCTAGGTTTATCTCCTTCCTTCAAGTTATTTTCCCTCAATTCCAATTTTAATCACAACATACATGCAAAACCAGTCATAAAACATCATCATCACTCTATATAACATTAATATTTTAGATTGAACATGCTCACCATGCAGCCCCAAATCAGAGAAACCAAGAAGAGAAGTAGGATTTCCTACCTTGTCTTATGAAATTTGTGCTGATTTTGTATCTTTGATGGTGGTGACTTGGGATGAGACTTGAAGATGGATGAGAATGGAGTAGAAATAAGAGCAAAGAGGAGAGAAAGAGAAGAGCTTCAGCTGCTGGAAGAGTGACCGAAAATTGATGAGGAGAAAAGGAGGAAAAGGTGAAGATATTTAAAGATGCTTGATTGTGATTGGTGGATTCAACTTTGGTCTTAATTTTGGTTGAGCTTCCCATCATCAAGGTCTGCCAAGGCGCCACTTGAGGGAGCTATTTGGCTAAATCTTAGCCATTGATTCTAGGGCACTCATAGAAAAATCCTACTGGTCCGGTTCCGACAATTTGAAATACCGAAATTTTACCGATTTCCCTTAAATTGGTAAACTGGCTTGAAAATTTTCTGTGGGTTTTCTATGCTCCTAATCTAATTCCATCAAGCCTAATCCGTCTAAATCGCACTTAATTGGCTTTAAGTAATTGTTTAATCAAGTTCTGATTAAACTCACTTATTTGATAAAAACTGAATAATTCAGCTATTTAACGATAAATTTTTCGGACGTTACAGCAAACATCTCTATAAAGGTCCTCAAAGGACATCTCACTGTCATGGATACATAAGAGAAGAAAAAGAAAGCAATGTCTATGGCCCAAGGTCAAAAAGGTACCAAAAGAGGGCCATCCTATATAATTGTAGTCCGTAAGTACGGGTAGCTCCACTAGACAAACTCCGAGGGGAGGAATCCGTTCACCATGCCAGGGTAGGTGGGGTGCACAATTGTCGTCAGGGGCTGAGGAGGAGGAAGAAGATGAATCCATCAGCTTTGAGGGATCACTTTCAGATCCCTGAGGTGCATACTGAGGTGGTGGTGCGGGTGGCTATGCTTGGTAAGGCGAGATAAGGTCCAGGTGCACCATGTACAAGGGAACTACTAAGTAAGGGGTGGCAGGATCAAACAAAGGGCTAAAAAGAGGAACAACAAAAGCCTATCAGAAAAAGACATAGAGGCAGAATCAGGTAGTGGCCATCAAGTACAGCGAGTCAAGTGCAGGATCATAGTGCCATTGCCATTCTGGCACTTCAGTGAAGAAGATGATCATCACTGCCATCCATCCCCGTCTTCTTAGAATGACACGGACATACAATAGGATGAGAACTAAAAATTCTCAATAGGATTCCTTATCCAACATACATTGACATCGCGACCATTCTTAATTGCTTTGGTTTAGGTTAATTATAAAAGAGTGTGAACAATAAAGTAGAAATTCTATTTATTAATGTAAAAATGGGATATCTGAAGCAAGTTCCATTTTACTTATAAAGTTACTAAACAAAATAAGTATGTAGGAAATAAGAAAAATAAACATTAGCACCAATAAAGTATAATTCAGGCTGAAGCTTTAAATAAATTACATATATAAGAGTTGCAACTAATAACAAAATTAAAAATGCAATGCATATGTACTTGATATTTTCTTTTTCTTAACTTATATCATAACTTTAACTTTTCATACTTGATCCCTTAGGAGTTATAGGCCATACAACTCCTGGGTAATAGTCTGCTTATCATAACCAAGCCCATTCCTTTATAAGATAGTTGAGTTTACTTTCCCTGACTTTCCCACCTATTTATTCCCCTTAATTTCATTCCAGGGCTAGCCCAAGGGTTATGAAATTCTTATAGTCCTCATGAATTATATAATTGTGGCCAATTAAACTTGGAGAATATATGTATTCACATTAATAATACACCATATACATTACTTCTACCGAAATTTTGGTAGCATAACGGCTTAAAATCGGCTTCCCCAGGAATGTAACAGTCATATATTCGGCCACCAGTCAAAACATCAAAATCAATATAGCATCATACTAATAATTCAGCAATAAAATAGGAAGTTTCATCATTTGAGTTAAATAAAAGATCATTGATGAACGAAAAAGTGTCCATGTTCTTCAACTTGGCAATTTGCACCCTAACCTACTAATGCTGGCCTATCTTAGAAAATATGCCATAATTCCATCTTAAGTCATTTGAATTAATTTTTTTGATATGGTATAGCATTGTTTGTCTATTTTTAGTTCTCTTTAGTCCCATTAAGTTTTGATAAATATAAATTAAGCTATTGAAGTTTAATCTAAGACTGCCCTGCTATTATGCAGAATTGGCCACTAAAATGTAAAAATTCACCAAAAATAGAATTTTTATTATATTTATCCAAAATTTATATCTAATTAAAGCTAATTGGACCATCTTTTAATTCCCACAAGTTGGATTTCATTTGAATCAGTAGAGCTGAAGTTATATGCTCTCAAATTTGGCTAAAATAGTCTGCCTTATTCAAGTCTAGATAGGACATCAGACAATTTTGGAGAATTTCTGGGAACAATAGAGAAAGGATCTAACTCTGAAATTTTTATAAAATGTTAACCTATGTGTTAGCTTGCTAAAAAAATTTATTGCACTCAATTTGAAGGTGTATAAAGTGAGTTATGCCCTTCACAACCAGACTGGTCAAAATAAGAGGCAGAATTATAGGATTTACTTCAAAAATTCATATCTCCTTCACTTAAGATCCAATGGGCTTATAATTTATATGGTTGAAAAGCTCTAAATGTATAGTTTCATCTAAAATTTGTTTTGTCAAATTTTGATGGCTACAGGAAAAGTTGTATACTCTGTTGTATGGATACGTCCAGGGTTTTGTTTCCAACCAACTCTAGTTAAGCTTTCTTTTGAGGTTTTCACTAAAGTTTCAATCCAAACCAAATGTCACGACCCAATTTCAAGCCGTGATTGCTGCATAGGGACAAGTCTCCATGCAAGCCTCATACCACAAAATTTTATAAAAGCTTGGATAGAGTCCCCTTTGTGTTTAGGATATTTCCCAAATAAAAATACTCATCCTGCAAAATCAACAAACACACTCTTCTATCGAGGATCCAGACATTCTCAGAATACACCCTTCAGCACACAATATAATTATCTATCAAGCATAGTCAATACATCAAACACGCAAACCATTATATAAGTATAAATACTACTTTAGTATTTCAATACAGAATTCTAACACATAATCATCCAGCCAGTTCAATTTAAATAATTCTCCAACTTTAAGATCATTACAAACTAGCAAGGGTCGAATCCTGCCTGTAGTACTATGGAGCTACACTTACTACAATTACAAGTAATTTAAAATAACTACCCAAGGCCCTTATTTATGAGGCTTGCCGAGGATGGAGGACTACTGCTGCGGAGCGAGAGGATCGGCTCCCAAGTCTGAACCTGTATCTGAAAAAGATAGGATAACCACAGGGTGAGTTTATGAAACTTAGTGAGAGACAGGACACCCTTAAACCTCATGAGTCAATGTACATATAAAGATATACACATCAAAATAAAACTCTAGGAAATGTCCAACAGGATAATCCGTCAGGAATCACACTTAGGTAGCCTTTCCTTTGTGTGATCTTGTAATCTATCACGCACCACTATTCTGTGGCTGTGTAATATCTGTCACGCACCATGTCCTTGAATGGATGTGTAAATTATGATAACTCAAGGTGTACCAGGGCTAACGTCTACTGTTGTTGGCAAACAGATCCTGTTATAAACCTTCCTAATCCTTTTTAATTATCCATCAATTATCAAATTTCAGATATTTCTTTCATTGACTCATGAGCAACATTCTAAAACAATTTCAGTATAAAAAAAAACATGCTGATATATCATAATCTAAAAACAATGAAGGAGTCAAAGGTGGTCTATCTACTCACAGTATACTAACTCAAGGGTTTACATCAATTTCCAGGAGCCACAAGGTTATGAGATTATTCTCACAAATAACCTGCCATCATAACCACAACAATTCAACTCCATAGGAACTACTAACATGAGGGATTTATCCTAGTTATCCTCAAACTCACAAATTCCCAATTTTCCTAACGTAGGGTTTATAAGAGATCATCAATCCTAGCATAAATTTGAGATTCTTGAAAAAGGAAAGAGGGAAGTTGTAAGAAATTATCCTTAGCAGCTAATGGAGACAAGAGAGGAGGTGGATTTCGGATCTTCCTCCTTCAAGCTTCAAAATATCCAATGAAGGAAGTAGAGAGAGAGAGAGAGAGCAGTAGATTTTGATGATACTTTGGAGTAGATTATAGTGTTTAATGCGTGTTTTGAAGTGGTTTAAGTGAAAGGATTTGATATGGAGGTGTTGGGACAGAGATAGGGTGACTTTAGAGAAAGAGAGAGAGGGAGAGAGAAAGATCATTCCAGAACGTTATATAGGTAGCTGGTAATCGATTATCAAGCACCCAAAAACTGTGTAATCGATTACCAGAGAGCATCAGGAACCTTAGAAACCCATTCAGGCAATTGTAATCAATTACGTAATCGATTACAATTGTAAAAATTGATCTTCGTGGATCATAGGCCACTGGTAATTGATTACAAGCTTGGTATAATCAATTACAATTGCAACAACTGCAATTCATGGACAAACAGAATGGTTCAAAATCTGACTTGAGCATTTGTAATCGATTACAAGCCCCTTGTAATCTATTACAATTAAGAAAAATGCAGCAACGAAAGGTAACAAGAAAAAGACTGAAACTTAGAACGCGGGCGTTACACCAAATTTTTCCATGCTCAATCATCCATAACAACTCATATAATCACAATATATCATCAATTTAATGAGAAGAAATAAAACCCTAAATAGCCACAACATTACTAACAACAAGAAGAGTTCATGAATCCTACCTTAACTTAGGTTTGGGCTAGTGAATGAGAGTCTTGGTTGCAAGAAATTTATGTGGGAGCTGAAAAAGAGAAGATAAGGGAATGAAATGAAGCACAAAATGAGGGAGGGCTCAACTTATGTTGGCTGAAAATTGCAAGGGATGAAATGTGGATTTTATGAATTTGAGTCATAATGAAAAAAAATGACTCACTTGATGTTAATTGGTGGATGTGTTATTTGACTTGAAATTGGTTTAGTTCCCAATGTTTGTGGTTGATTGTGCGCCACTTTAAGGGGGCAAGTGGCTGAAGTTTAGTCACTCCTCTTGAGGTCTTCAACAATATAAATTTTACGAATTCGATTCTTGTAGTGTGTGGCACAAAAATTAAACCGATTCTCCTTAAATTAGTAGGAAATTGCTAATGATTCTCTATATTTTATCTACATCACAACTTAAAAATTCTTCTAATTCTAACATCTATAATTCAACCTTAGTTACCCTTATTTCTCTAACAAAATGCAATAAAATAATTAACAGTGCTAATCGGATGCACCATAAAAGCGGGATGTTACACAAAGCAAGTTATTAGATTGGGGAAAACACCTCATTGTAATTGAAGGCATAGCTGAAGGATTATTTACCTCCATAAATATTCAAGATTAAGATTGTTTTTAGTATGGGGGTAAAATTTTTATGAATAGATTTATGAGTAATTTTACTCATAAATCTAGTCCATGACAATTTATCCTCATTTTTACCCCATACCAAACACACCATAAGAATAGTGCACTAGGACAAGAAAACGAGTAACATACTCCTTGATGAATGCATAAACCCCAAAATTTCAGATTTTGGTATGGCAAAAATCTTCATACAAGAAATAGAAGAATAAACCTCAAGGATATATCTGGCGCGTAGTGAGTATAATTTGCAACCATCATTTCCTTACATATGAGCTAAAATGCTAATATTTATCCCTTATCCCATATGTTTACTAACACATTTATAAGAAATGTTATTGTAATATATGTTGCAAAGCAGAGGGCACATGCTGCATGAGTATGTCATAAAGGGTGCTTATTCTAGAAAGTCAGATATCTATAATTTTGGAATATTGATGCTAGATATTGTGAGTGGTGATAATATCTGCTACCTAATTATAAATATGTTAAATCATTTTTCTGAATCAATCTTTTTTAATATCTAGTTATTGTTTGTGTGGTTTAACATGATAATAAACGTGAATCCTCAGGCTTGGGAGCTTGGGAAGATGGTTTGGCACTACAATTGATGGATCAAGCAATGTATGATTCAGCTAGCCACAGTCGAGTGTACAGATGCATTCATATCGGTATGCTTTGTGTAGAAGAATGTGCAGTTGATTGGCTCACCATGTTAATGTACTAACGCAAATGAAACACTTCCCATGCATAGCATACCAGCATTTTACTATGGTGGACGTGTCAAACCAGACGAGTCTCATGGACATCCTAAACTTACTTCATTAAATGACATGCCCATTTCTGATTTTTCTACAAGATAGGCGCATAAAATTGAGGTATGACTTTCTGGTTATTCCAAAAGAAATGTAAATATGTTAATTAGCAGTACTTAATACTTCGATTGGCAAAACCTCTATTTTTTTCCTTGATTTTTTTGTGATATTTTGATTTCATCCTAAACATTTTAAATATATATATATATATATATATATATGTCCCTAATATTTTGATAAAGTGTCAATATTACCCTTTTCGCTAACGCCATAAATTTTAATAACAAAAAACTACTGATTTGGCTTTGATGTGCCCATTTTTATCTTACCTAGATGTTGTGTTATACATACAAAAGCTCTATTTTCATCTAATCATGCTTATTGAATTGACCTAAGAATATTTATTTACAACTCCTATAAGTTGAAGTTTAGAAGATTAGGTTAGAAAATAGAGCTTTTGTATGTATAACATAGCATTCATATGAGATAAAAATAAATATATTGGAGTCATGTTAGTACTTTCCGTTAGTAAAATTGACTACCTCAATAAAAAAGGATTTTATCAAAAGATTAGGGTTAAAATTGAAAAAAAAAATTGTAAGAAAATCGAAATATTGATAAAAGATTAGGGACAAAAGTTCAGTTTATGTCTATTTTGAATTGGTTACCTTTCACTCCAACTCAATAAAATCTATTTGTTTCCTTATGCAATGAACACATTTAAAATTGTGCAAATATGTCAATAAATAAACAAATAGGTATCTTACAGTATTATTATTATCTTCCTAAGGATCTTACAATATCTTCATATGTGTAATCGATCGATAAAAAGATTCGTCGGAATTTGGATTGATATTGTAACACATTTTCATAGATAAATGTCTATTTTTTTAAGCCCCCTTTTTTCCCCTAAGGGCACCCCTTCCCTATTATTCGAAAAGAAGATTAATTCCCTTCGGGCATAGTCAAGCTTACCTTCTTAACTAGTATTTTCTCCATAAATGAAAATGAAATCCTCGTGAGGGCCATAATGCATTCTACAACTATGCCAACTCCCTTTGATGGATAGATGTCTACATTGAAACCATGTGTGTAAATGTTTTAAACTTACATACATTATTAACTTTTGTAATTAACTAATTATATTGGCTTTCCCCTTTAAGACAGGATTTGGATTAGTTTAATTTTAGGAAAAAAATACTTTTTTCAAAAAAATAAGCTGTCCCAAAATTTTTTTGATAAACTATTTTAAACAAAAAAAATTATATATCCAAACACACAATTAAAATATGTTTGCTAATAACTTATATTGAGAACATAATTACTTTTTTTTTTTAATAACTCCAAAGGGTTGGCCGAGTGGAATAAGCCAGGGTTTCGCATCTAACAAGTCGCAGATTCGAGTCCTCACTTGTCTCATTGGGATGAGATAAATGTAAGTTTCTCTATAAGTATTTTTAAGTCCAGAGGCTTTCCCTTAGTAACATCCCTCACTTTCTTAAACGGAGTATAATAGAAACTTTAAATTATTTCTTTTAGGCAGTATGAGAATTTCTCATGCAGTGCTATACCCTAACAATCCTCACACTTAGAACTATAGGGTAGTGTAACACTGCCATTGAGAATATGACACTGGCATATGTTAAAAATTAGAAAATTATGAAAATACCCTTGTGAACTTTTGTTATTTGCAGGGTTGCCTAGGACTTCTGGAAATTACACTCTGACTCCACATGGTTATTACCCTAATGTAACACCTTCCCAAGTACAATACTATGCTTAAGTCATAGTACCACACCCTGGAGTTGTTACTGTTACCTGAATGGACCTTATCTGACAGCAACTTCAGCCGTCTTCGGAACTCTTGAACTATCTGGAGATAACACGGAAATAGGCTTGAGAATTATAAATTCTCAGTAGGATTCTCTAATTATCATACATAATGTCATCGTTGTCATCTCCAGTTTGCTTCGATTTATTATAAAAAAAGTGAACATGTTATGTAAACTGTTTAATTTTACAGTTCGAAAATATGTTATCCGAAGCAAAGTTCATTTTTATCATACACTTGTCATTTGGGGGAGAGCCCATACAAAATCAATCAATTCATGAATGCTAATGAATGATAACTGAAACATAATAAAATACATTAGCATCAATATACTGAACACATAAAATCTGCACATGGCTTTGCTTGTCCATGAATTTATGCTTGTACATAAAATTTTACTTTTCTTTCTTTATCTTACTTTTCATCATAAAATCTTTACATGCCACATTCCAGAGTATGATCGCCATGTCATACCCCATCAAAGCGTGATCGCCATGTCACGATCCTTAGGAATATGGGATTTTCATTCGGTACTTACACTAGTTGGGTCATGCCATGCCTCATGTAAGTCCTAACCCCTATACTCACACTAGCTGGGTCGATGCCATGCCTCATGTGAGTGGGGTGCTTGCATATACTTTAATCTTTAGTCTTTAGTCTTTAGTCTTTAGCCTTTACTGCCCTTAGGTAGCCTGGCCTTGGAGTGAGCTCGTCAGCTCGACCTGTGACCGTCATCACACCGACTCACCCACAAAGGGACCCATGTGCCTCTAGTCTTGGAGGGATCTCATTCTGGTCACGTGCCTCTAATTGAAAAGATCTCTTCTGGTCACGTGCCTCAAAATTGAGGGATCTTATCTGACCACGTGCCTTCAATATAGAGGGATCTCATCTGACCATGTGCCTCCAAGGTAGAAGGATCTCAGAGTTTTAGCTGCCTTCACAGGGAGGGATTCAATGTGCAACTACCTCCAGGTGAAGGGATTCATATTTAGTATACTCATGTCTTTTCATTCTTATACATGGTTATGCATAGGCATGCTGAATGTGCTCATACATATGCTTCATCATTTATTTCATATACGTCATAACTCATATCATACTTAAATTCATTCTTGCATATAAATATTCCTAGTTTCATAGACTTCTGCCGTAAGTCTGGCAGCATAACGGATCAGTTCCATTTTTCCATGAATAGTGCCATTTCTCACAGGCAAATCAATCATAGCAGTATAATCAATCTAACATATCCATCAATGTATAACTTGCAACCATCAACTAAAATCTTATAGGTTCACTAACACTTGTGAAACCATCAATTTGATCATTTCTGCCAATTCTATTCCATTCTGCCCGAATTTTGTATAATCCACCTTTACTTCTATTCAACTCATTTAAACCTAAATTTTGGATATGTCATAGCTCTATGTGTCTATTTTCTAACCTTATTGATCCCATATCATTTTGATCTATATAACTCAAGATATTCAAATTTTGCCTCAGCCTATTCAGTCACTGGCCCGAATTACACTCCTGAAAGTATAAATTCACTAAAAATCAAAAATAAGATCAAATAATACGAAATTGGTCTCATATCAAAGCTAACAGGACAACCTTTCATTTGCCATAAGTTTCACTTGATTTGCTTTAGCATAGCTCGAGTTATAAGTCCTGAAATTTGATGTTCCTGAACTACCCTATTTTGGCTTGGTTTAGACATAGGGTAATTTCCTCGAATCATTGGGATCAGTTGGGTTCATAACAAACTTGGAATTTCAAATTAGGATGTTCTCCTAAGTGTAAGCTTTCTAACAAAGTTGGTCTCACTCAATTTGGAGTTGTGTAGGGCGAGTTATACCCTCCTCAAGTCACCCTGCCCGGATGAAAGTTCTAATTCCTAGGTTAATTTTCAAAAATTCGTATCTCGCTCAATACTAATCCAATAACCTCATATTATATGTATGGAAAGCCCTGAATGTCTACTTTCATTAAAAATAGTTTCATCGGATTTGACCGGTTGTAGGCTGAGCCGTACACTTTGCCATCCAGACTGCCGTGGACTCTTCACCAAGACAGCATCTTAATCCTCCATTCCTTCTAGTTTTTCTCCTTGTAACTTTAATTCTAACTCAAGATTTCATATTAATCCAATCATAATCCACCATATACATCCAATATATCATCAAATACATGAAGAAGAATAAAATTTCATACAGCCATAGTGCAAGGAATTCAAGAACAGAATGGAATCCTACCTCTTGGAGTGTGATCTTGCTGAATTTGAGTTTGGATTGAATGGAGCCTTGACAAAACTTGGAGATTTGATAGAGTAGATTGACAGAGGAAGGGAAAAAGAAGGCTGGAGCAAGAGGGAGAGAGAGTGGCATACATCAATTGGGAATGAGGAGGGGAGTCTGACTTAAATACATGGGGATAGTTGGGATTATGAATGTTGATTGGTTGAGATTTTGTGTTTGAAGTTCGGCCATATCTCCCTCTTTTGTGGCCAAATTGCTCTCCACGTCGTCCTAAAAGTGGGACTCACTTCCATTCTCTCTAAACTCGGAACTCGTCTCGATTCTGCTTAAAGTCGGAACTCATCCCATCTTATTTGTGACTTGAGGAAATCTTGTCTGGTTTATTTGAGACTTGGAAGCAAGGTCGGATGTCTGATAATTGATTTTTTATCACACTTTATTTTTGTAATTGAATAATGATCTTGGGGCAATTTAGTGTGTAAATATTGGTTTTCGGTCTAAATTGGATTTTGGGCTTTTAAGTGGAATTAATTATAACTTTTGTTTCAGGTTCCCGATTAAAGGCCAAATTCGAACAACAAGGCAGTCACGAAATGCTGGAGCAAAGTTTAGTTAATTAAGTGTCCAAATTGCAAGGGACCAAAGCCATTAGTTTTCGGTTTTTTTTTTTTCTTTTGTTTGGTTCGGTTCTTGTCCTTTGAACCGGTTTATTTATTTATTTTTTTTTTTTTAGAGCTGAAAAACGAAGGGACTAGGGTTATTATTATTTTCGGGGGCAGGAACTTTTTATTGGTGTAGAGTCTGCACATATTCATTCGATTGAGTTGAGAAACTATCGACCTTTTCTTCTTCATTTTTGCGGTTTTTATTCTACCATGGTTGGCTAAGGCACTAATCATCCAACCCACGAATTGAGTTTCCGCCTTCAATCCAGAGGACGTTTTTGCATCATACTGAGTTCGTTCTTTCCTTTCTCCTCTGTATTTCGATTCTGGATAACTTAAGGGAAGGGGTGCTGAATGTTAGATTTAACATTTAGGTTGATTAATCGAAAGGGCTTAAAATCAAAACGGGTTTAAGTGGGCACTGTACGTTGAATGAGTGAACACGCCGAGTTTCTGATAAAATGCTAGGTGATCGCCTAGTGGATTCGTTTTTCTAAATGAATGCAGGGATTTCGATTTGTTTAGGATCAACCACGAATTCAGGGATTCATTGTCCAATGACGGATTTTAGGAACTCAAGTCTGGGTTGGTTGCTTTAAAATTGTTAATCTCGTTTTCTTATTATCTGTTATCTCGTTTTCATTTCTGCTGCTAATTCTGTATTGTGTTGTTCCAATTGAGCGAATTGGTTCATTGCGGATTCCTTGGAAAACGATTCAGGTTGCTCTATATTACAAGTTTTTTTTTTTTTTTTTGTTTATAGCCTGATTAATTTGAGTGAATTCGACAGTCACGTCAATGTCGGAAGTCATACAGCTTACAATCACATAATCTCGGAACTCCTCATTCAAACTCGGGAACACCAACAAAAATGGAAGGCTCCTGGGAATAAACTCAGACATCGGAACTCGTGTATAACTAGAAATCAACTCAAAGATTCGAACTCATGTCCATTGAGTTCAACTCTAAAGTTGAAACTCGTTATATTAAAATCGGAGTTCGGCACTTACACCATTGTGTTAAAGTATCAACTTGGGGTCAAGTCGGAAGTCGAAATGGGCATGCTGGGTTAATATTGGAACTCGGGAATTTGAATCACAAGATCAAACCCAAATACTTAAACCCGAAAGTCGGTATTTTATATACTCTAAGTCGGAGGTTGGAACTCGCGTATATCTTGCTTGAAACTTGGAAATAAATTATGATATCGGAAATCGGGTCCGTTACCTTTGAGACATATAGTCGGATATTAGGAATCACGTCCATGTTGTTCGGACTTGAAGCTTAAGTCGGAAGTCGGGAAATGAGGAATACTCGTATGGTTGAGGTCGAAAGTCATGAAAATTATGCTGAAATTCGAAGATGAACTCGGAAGTCGGAAATTACCCATTTTATGTGAAATTCAAGGTGAAGTCGGAACTCGGAAATCGGGATGTTACACCTAACAACCTTGCAACTTTTTAGAAAATGACATTTATATCCCGGCATTTGGAAAGTTAGTGGAGTAAGGCTTTAAACGAAGTAGAATCATGTGGTGGAACCGTAGAAGTTTAAATCTCAGCTGATTGAGCCACAGAGGTATTCGAGTGTGAAATGATATGGGATGTTCCTAGACTTGCTCAAAATTACAAAGGTGCCATTAGTTACGGAAACCAGACGGAAAATATTAAAGGATTTACGAAAAAGATAAAAACGTAACAACTCCATAGGAACAGTGCGACTGATTTGCACTGTTAATCAAATTATTAGAAAAATAAGAGTAATTAAGAGTGAATTATAAATGTTAGAGCTAAGGTAAATTTAGGTTTTCATGTAAGAGATTATGAAAAATTATTTAGTATAATGCTCGGAATTTACAATATATTTAATTTATGTCATTAATCGATTTATTCGCTTTTATCGAATAAGTAAGATTAGTTAGAAATTAATTAGAGATTAATTAAGTTTTAATTAGAGGGATTAAGCTTAGGGAAGATTAAGATAGATCCATAGGACTTCTTACAAAACTATTCAATAATGATTTACCGATTTGAAGGAAATTGGTAAAGATTTGGTATTTTAAACTGCCGGAACCGAATCAGTAGAATTGCACACCAAAAACCTTAACATGAGTGACCAAGATTTAGCCACTCCTCCCCCCATGTAAGGTGCCAATTTGCTGCCCAATTTGTGAAGAAAAGTGGCCAAACACTAGCCACTCAAGCCTACAAGCAATAGAAATCAAGAAACCTAACTACCACCACCATTAAACTGGATTTTTCCTTCTTTCTCCCCCACTTTCTGCACCATGTACAGAAGCTCCCTTTCCCTCTTTTCTTCCTCTACCTCATCTTATCTTATTTTGCGTTCATGTTCTAATCACTTCCATCGCTCAAGATTTCCAATTCTTGCTACTAGATTCACTAAATTGAGGTAGGATTCTTCAATTTCTTCTATTATTGGTGCTATTGTGATTGAGTAAAATTTCTGTTCTTTCCATTAGATTGATGATATATGGTGTTTATATGAATTCTTATGGCTAGTTAATGTATAAATGTTGAATTTGGTGAGAACTTGGGTGAGAATCAAAAGGGGATGCAAAATAGAATCTGAAAACCAAGAAACCCTATGACTTAATTTAATGAAACTAATTTTAAATGAAACTATATATTTAGAGCTTTTCAACCATATAAATTATAGGGCAATTGGATCAGTATTGAGTGAGATGTGATTTTTTGAAATTAACCCTAGAATTCTGTCCTTAATTCTAAGTAGACTGGAATTCGAGGAACATAACTCACCCTCCACACCTTCAAATTGAGTGCAACCAATTTCGTTAAGACATAGGGTAATATGCTATAAAAATTTCAGAACCAAATTCAATCCTTGTTGTTTCCAGTAATCCATGAAAGTTGCCCTATGCTCTAACTGGGCTAGAATAGGGCAGTTTACGTTAGCCAATTTCAAGAGCTTATAACTTGAGTTCTGCTTATTCAAAAGGGATGGAACTTGTTGGAAATGAAAATTGGTTCAGTTAGCTTTAAAAACATATAGGTTTCGTATAGTTTCAACTAGTTTTCTATTTTTAGTGAATTTTTACTTTTCAGGACTTAAATCTGTCTAGTACAAGACAAACCTAGGCAAATCCTCAATAACTTGAGTTATATATATCAAAACTTAATGAGACCAAAGAGGTTAGAAACTAGACAAATAACACTTTAACATATCCAAAATTTAGACATAAATGAATAAGTAGAAATTATAGCATAAATTATAAATTTAAGCAGAACTGAATAGAGTTGGCAGAAATGACCAAATTGATAGTTTCACAAGTATTAGTATACATATCAGGCTTGGGTTGAGGGTTGCAAAATTTACATTGATACTAAGGGATTGATATGTCATATTGAGTATATTGTTGTGACTAATTTGTCTGTGAGAGTTGGCACTATTGATAAGTAACATTTTGATACATTGATTAACCCTCATATTTAGTTTATTGGACCTCTTTTGTGCTTAATTGATCAATATTAGATACATTCTATGAGTTTGAGCTCTAATTTTGCTTAATTGTATTTTTTAGCATTATTATAGATTTATACTATTTCTGTATTTTGAGCATATCTTGAGTTGTCAACCTCTAAAAATTACAAATTTTATATTGTAGGAAAGCTAAGAGAAAGATCTACAACTTTGATGGAGAAGTCAAAAACTAATTCAGATATATATTAGGACAAATTGGGCCAC
The DNA here is from genome assembly GCA_031439585.1 of Pterocarpus macrocarpus. Taxonomy (NCBI): domain Eukaryota; kingdom Viridiplantae; phylum Streptophyta; class Magnoliopsida; order Fabales; family Fabaceae; genus Pterocarpus; species Pterocarpus macrocarpus. The sequence goes on along the minus strand of CM062517.1, from coordinate 18,092,106 downwards.
AAATTCAGAATAGGACTGTTGCACTAGAACCTAAGCAGTATACACTAATTGGGCCATAACTTGAGTTGTAGACATTGGATTGAGGTGAAACTGATGCCATTTGAAAGCTAAGATATAAAGCTTCAATTCATATGAAGAACACTCTCCAAAATAATGACATCTTGATGGACTTATTGGTTGTTGAATTTGACTGACACGAATAGAGGTACTATCTAGACACGCTACAAAGATTGGGCCATAATTCTCATTTCAAGTCCAAATTAAGAAAATTGGATGTCCACTTAAAGCTAAGAGGCAGAGGATTGATTTAGCCTCAAGAGCAATATTGGATATTCACATCTTTGGTCTGATAAGAAGGGAGAAAATAGAGATGCGAAGACGTTCATCCCTAACTTTTTTTCATTTTTCGCTCCTCTTCTCCTCTCCTCTTCTTTTCTTTTCTTTTCCTTTCATTTTGTAAGATAATTGTTTTGGGTTCTATTTTGTAACCTTCATTGGTATGGAGGAGTAGGACTTCAAACTAGTTTAAGGAGACTCTAAGGGTATTATGGTTGTAATCTTGAAACCTTATGCTTGAATCTCAATCATGTTTGTTTTTTTTATTCTTTGCCCTCTTTTATTTGTAAACTTGCATTGAATGATGTTGATATGTGGGTTTATGAATGAGGAATTAGTTGGGTGGTTACTAATTGGTTAGTTGGTATGAACTTAATTAATTAAAGAATTAGGAATTAGGTTTGGGTTTAAACCTAGGCAAATACAATTGGGGCTAGAAATCAACATAGGCTAATTAGAGTTGAGTTCTCAATTATCTAATCAATTGTATGTTGGTTGAATGCCTAGAGGTCTCTAGGTGGAATTGTGGGGTTATTAGTAGAGATTTCTCTAATAGCTCAAATTTGTCACACTTCATGTGTTTGATATATTGTATGTTAGTGATTGATTCACCTTATGCCTAAGGAACTCTTTGAACTAGTATTTATTTTTATTTCACCTAATTTTCCTTTATAGCTTATTTACTGCATGTTTACATGAAATCCCTTGTTACTTAACTAGATAGCAACAACATCATTATGAGACGACCTTGGTTGCACTATATTTCAAATTTAGTGTAATTAAGTATTTTAAAATTATAATTTGGAGCGGGCTGTGACACTCGCTACCAAATTTTGGCGCCGTTACTAGGGATGTTGGTGCTATTTAGTTTGTAAATATCTATGTTTACTTGTTTTTGTTTTAATTTTGCATGTTTTAGTCATTTTTGGTGTTTTTAGGCTAATTCTGGGTGTTGTCCTGCTCGTTTATACTCGGATTATCTCGAGACTTTCCTTTCCAAAGTTTTTTGGTATTCTAAGCAAGACTTACTGCTTTACAGTAAGCCCTACCTTATTTTGGTCAAATTCCACTATTTTGACCACTTTTTCAATTTTTTTTAATATTTTTATAGCATTTTCGAGTTTTGAATAGGTGTATTTTTTTGTGTGGTGTTTCCAAAAATTGAAAAATCATTTTATACAACTTTTTATTAAAATTTTCTAAGTCATCTTTTTGTTGTGATTTTTGCATTTTGATACTTTGAGTAGTAGTAGTTACATTAGTTCTATTTTTATATGTTATTTTGCTTGTTCTTTTTCTTCTTTTATATTTTTTCTGTTGAGGATAAGACATTGAAGGGGCTATTTGCTCCTAATGCCGTAGATCACTTATTTTGTATGCAATATCCTGATTTGGATTCTAACTTTGAGCTTAACCCTGCATTAATCCATTTGCTTCCTAGATTTCATGGTTATACAGGTGAGGATCCTTACAAGCATCTTAAGGAGTTTCATGTGGTATGCTCAACTGTGAACCTTCGGGGAATTCATAAGGATCATGTCAAGCTGAGAGCTTTCCCTTTCTCACTAGTTGAAGTAGCTAAGGATTGGCTTTACTATCTTCCCCCTGGTTCTGTAATAGGATGGATTGATATGATAAGGCTCTTGTTAGAGAGATTTTTCCCTGCATCCAGAGCTGCAGCAATAAGAAAGGATATATGTGGTATTAGACAAATGCAAGAAGAAACATTATATGAGTATTGGGAGAGGGTCAAGAGGTTGTGTGCAAGTTGTCCCCATCACCAAATCAGTGAGCACTTGTTGATCCAGTTTTTCTATGAGGGGCTGATACCCATGGATAGGAGCATGATTAATGTAGCCAGTGGTGGAGCTCTAATGGACCAAACACCTACTGTTGCCAAGGATCTGATAGCTAACATGGCAAAGAATTTTCAACAATTTGGCTTTGTAATGTTCTAAGATTATGAATGATGTATTATGTTGTTATTATTACGTTATCTGTCTTGAAATATACTAAGTGTTTGCTAAAATATAACCCGCTTCAAGAAAGATGATTTCAAACTTAAAAATTGAACTTGTTCCAATATGCATTCATGTTTTTATAACAAACCGAAGCGACTAGAATGTTTTATGACGTCACCTTAAATCTGTGCATACTGCGAACCTTAGGTTCTCACTCCCTACTTGTTTTAGGTTCTCACTCCCTACTTGTTTGTTGCTCCCGTAAACATTCCAGTACTTAGATTAAGCTCCAAGCACGAGGCAAAGTCCTGGAGCACACTTCATGCAAGACTCGAATATGAGTCTAGTGCGAGGAGTCCTCTGTGAGCAGATAATGCCCATTAAAAGTGACAACTGCAATCCCGCAGCAAGTTCTACATATGATAGTAGCAACCATTTCTCTTAAAATTTCAATTTTTTTTTCTATATGTAACAGGGATGTGAAACTTATGTACCTTGAATTAGCAATAAAGTATATAGTTAAAGGGTCATACAATATATTTTCCGCATTTAAATAATTCTTAGCATGGTAGCAACCTCTCAGTATAACTACATGATTCGAGCATGGCTTATATGATAGAAGGTATTACACCCTGCATTGGATTGGGGTGTTATCCCCTCACCCTAAAATTTTCATGATCGAAATTACTTTTTTTAATAAAAAAACTATTTTGAAAGTTTTTTTAATTATAAACTTTTTGAATTTAAATTAAGACACGTTGAATCTAAAGTTTAGAAGGATCAATAGACCAAACTCTAGTAAGAGTACATGAATTGTTTTTTGGTTAACATAGAAAAATATACAGCTCAAATTTAAGTATTTTTTAAATAATTTCTAATATACATTACTTATAAACAGATTTGATATGCACAAAAATATACTTTATATTAATGGATGGTTATAATAAGAAAAGTGGTATATTTATGGATTTTTATATTGATTAAAATTTAATTTGTAAAATACAGTGTACAGCAACTCCCTTGAAGTTTCAAGAAAAGACACTCTAAACTTATAAAAAATAGACACTCCACTCCATTATAGAAGAAATGTATTAATAATTAAAATAAAAATAATATGATTATATGCTAAATAAAATTGTAGCAAAAAAATGTTAAATAAATATATTTTAATAAAAATTTGTTAAAATATTAATTCCTTAAAACTTGTGAATAATTATTATTAAAAATTCTAATATATGTACTTTTTTTAAAAAAATATATCTCTCCACGTAGATTACATCCCTTAAAAATTAAATTAATTATTTTTAGTGTATCTAATATATTAATTATATTTAAATAAGCTATAATGTGAAACTTGTTAAACTAATTAGTAATCAATATGGTTGAAAAGCGATTCAAAAAAAAATCTTATTATTATGACAACACTAAAAAATTAGTATTATAATACCTAAAGCATGATTAAATATTTATCATTTTAATATAAGATAATCAAAAGAATTTAATTTTAATATAATTTTAATGTAAATAAAGATATATTTTCATAATAATTATAAATAATGTTTTGTATCAAACTAATAAAAAATTAATGATAATTTTTTTAACATATATATATATATTAAAAAAAAAATCTGCCCACATGGTTTACATCTCTTAAAAAATAAATTAAACATTTGTTAGTGCATCTAATATAACTATATTTAAATTATAAGTTGCAATAATATATGTAAATGACTTCAAAATATATGAAACATTAGACTTGGTTAACTAATTAGTACTTAATATAGTTGAAAAGTTATTCTTAAGAAGATCATATTGTTAGAACAACACTAGAAAATTAGTCTCATATTAATAAGATATCTTAGTCAACATTAAATCTTTGTAATATTAGCTTAAGATAATTATAAGGATTTAATTTTAATATCATTCAATTAATGTAAATAAATTTTTATAGTTATTTAATCATGTATATTGTGTATATGCTTATACTGTAGGTTTTGATGATGCCAAAAGGGTGATACACGGCTGCAATCAAAGAGCATGAAGATCCTTGAAGATAAACTGGTTCAAACATAGGTAGTATAGATTCCTAGGCCATAGGTTCTTTTTGTTAAAAGCTTTTCTATTAATAATTCTCATGGCCAAACTTTTTGAAACTTTATAATTCGTGTTTTCAAAAATGTTTTTTTAACAAGTTACCAAGTTGGATATTGATTTTTGAAAACATATTATAAGTTTCTAAATAATTTGTCTTAAAGATAGTTTATGGAAAAAAATGTTTTATATTAAACAAATGCATGTTTGAGTAAGGTATAATCGATTACATAATGTTTTCAATCGATTACGTTCGTTAGAATTTTCAAAAAGTCGTTACAATCGCGTTTTTCAAAGCTGTAATCGATTACCATCATATTATAATCGATTACCATTCTGGGTTCATTCGTAATCGATTACCACAAAGTGTAATCGATTACCATATTCAAAGACTTGCCCAGAAATTAGTTATTTTGTAATGGTAATCGATTACCAAAGTCCTGTAATCGATTACCACGAGCCCTAACTGCAAAAAACGGCTAGTTATGAAAAGTCATGTTCATTGGCTACTTTTCTCAAATGGCTAGAACGAAATCTGAAGCCTATAAATAGCCATTCATAACGCATTTTTAAGTAGAAGACTGAAGGGTTAAAAACTCTTAATAAACTTTTTTCATTCCTTGATTTTTAACTCAGTTTTTGTGGCCAAAGAGAGTTGCTATTGAAAAGCTTCATAGTGCTTCAAGTTGTATTATTTTCTCTTTTTGAGAGTGATCAATTTCCTTTATTCTGTATCAAATTGTAAGAGGGCGAGGCATCCCTCAAGAAAGAAAAGGGTGAGGTATCTCTCTTTGTTTTTGAGAAACTCAAACACTAGGGTGAAGGATCCCAAAAGTGTGAGTACTCAAGTATTGTAAAGGTTTTAAAATCGTGAAGAATTTGACATAGTGAGAAATCCTGAGTTGATTGCTTGGGGACTGGACGTAGGCCACAAAGGGTGATCGAACCAAGATAAATCTGAGTTTGCTCTTCTCTACCCTTATCTTTTTACTTAATTGCAAGTTAAATTCATACTGTTTATTGTTGAAGTAATTTGAAACTTGCATTAACTTTCAAATAGTTAATCACTTAATCACCTAGTTTCTAATAAGATTTAAAAGAAAGAGATTTTTGGAAAAAGAATTAGGATAAACTTGAAAACTTAATTCACCCCCCTCTTAAGTTCTTGAGGCCACTTGGTAACAAGTGGTATCAGAGCCCAATTCTTGTAAAGGCTTAACCGCTTCAAGAGTAATGGCCTCATCAAACTCTTTTTTATCAGAAGGTAACTCCATAAATAGGCCACCTATTTTTAATGGGGATGGATATTCATATTGGAAAACCCGTATGAGAATCTTTATTGAAGCCATAGACTTAGATGTTTGGGATGCGGTGGAGAAAGGGCCTTTTCTTCCAACAAAACTGGTTGAAGGGAAAATAGTTGAAAAGATTAGAAATGAATGGATTGATGAGGATAAAAAGAAGGTTCAATATAATTTGAAAGCAAAAAATATCATTACTTCTACTTTAGGACATGATGAATTCTTTCGTGTGTCTAATTGTAAAATAGCCCAAGAAATGTGGGATACTTTACAAGTTACTCATGAAGGAACTAGTGAAGTTAAAAGGGCTAGGATTAACACTCTAACACATGAATATGAATTATTTAGAATGAGTCAAAATGAAAGCATTCAAGATATGCAAAAGAGATTTACACATATTGTTAATCATCTTGCTTCATTGGGAAAGACATTTCCAAATGAAGATTTATTTAACAAAGTTTTAAGATGCTTGAACAGGCAATGGCAACCAAAAGTAACAGCAATATCAGAATCAAGGAACTTGGCTACAATGACTCTTGCTACCCTCTTTGGAAAACTTCAAGAGCATGAGTTGGAACTCAACAGGCTTAATCAACATGAGAAAAGTGACAAAAGAAAGAAAGGAATAGCCTTAAAAGCCACCTCTTCCACTCATGAAAGAAGTGATGAAGATGTAAAAGACAATTTGGAAGCAGTAGAAGCAAAAGATGAAAACTTTAGTCTCCTTGTAAAGAAATTTGGGAGATTCCTTAGAAAGAAAGGAAAACAAAGAAAAGTCCCCTTTATCCCAAAGAAGAATATCAACAAAAGCGAAGATACTTCATCCATTCCAAAATGTTATGAATGTGGTCAACCTGGCCATATAAAGATGGAGTGTCCAATCTATTTGAAGAAATTAGAGAAATTAGGGAAGAAATCAAACAAAGAAAAGAAAGGCAAGAAAGCATATATAACTTGGGAGGAGAATGATACTGAATCATCTAGTGACTCCGAGAATGAAATTGCTAACCTTAGTCTCATGGCTATAGATGGCGAAAGTGATGAAGAGGTAACAACTTCAAATGCTGATCTTTCTCCTTCTTTTGATGAATTACAAGATGCTTTTAATGATTTGCATGAAGAGTCTTTAAGACTTACTAAAATTGTTGCTTCCTCTAAGAAAATAATTTTATCTTTGGAAGAAGAGATTACTAGGCTGAACAAAAAATTAGAGGAACTAAAAATTGAAAATGAAACACTTGGATCAGTTGATACAAAATCCACTTGCTCTAAATGTCTATCATATGAAAATACAACTACCTCAATTTCATGTTCATCATGTAAGAATTTTGAAAAAGAAATTATTGATCTGAAGAATGTGCTTGCAAAGTTCACATTTGGTAGAAATAACCTAGACATATTGTTGGGAAAACAAAGATGTATGCTTGATAAAGCTGGATTAGGTTATAATCCAAAGAAACAACAAAAGTATTATAAACACTTCTTTTCATTATCATCTACCTCTAGCTCTCCTTTCATAACATGTTTTTATTGTGGTAAGAAAGGGCATAGTGCTTCAACATGTTATATTAGAAAGAATGGATATGCAATTGGAAAAATGATATGGGTTCCAAAGGGAATATTACCCAAGTCTAACAATCAAGGACCCAAGAAAATTTGGGTACCTAAATCCAAAAATTAAACTTGTGATGTAGGTATGCTTAAAGATCACGAGCTCAAATTGGTACCTTGATAGTGGATGCTCCAAGCACATGACAGGAGATGTATCAAAGTTTTCACAAATAACTCCTAAGAAGCATGGACATATGACCTATGGAGACAACAATAAAGGAAAAATACTTGGAGTTGGTAAAATTGGTAACACTCCTTCTACTTCTATAGAAAATGTCTTATTTGTTGATGGCCTTAAGCATAATTTACTTAGCATTAGTCAATTATGTGATAAAGGAAATAGAGTAATATTTGATTCAAACTGTTGCATTATAGAAGGAATTAGTGATAAAAAGGTTAAATTTGTTGGGCACAGAGTAGACAACATATATATGATTAGCCTAGATAATATTCCGTCAAATAATATTCAATGTCTTATGAGTAAGGAAGATGATTCATGGTTATGGCATAGAAGAATTGCACACATTCACATGGATCACTTAAATAGGCTAGTTAAGAAAGAATTAGTAATTGGACTACCAAAACTTAGATTTGAAAAAAACAAGCTTTGTGATGCCTGTCAAAAAGGTAAACAAGTAAGGGTATCCTTTAAATCAAAGAATATTGTTTCAACTTCAAGACCCTTGCAATTATTACACATGGATCTCTTTGGCCCTTCTAGAACTATGAGTTTTGGAGGAAATTACTATGCTTTGGTAATTGTGGATGATTATTCTAGATTTACATGGACATTATTTCTATCTCATAAAAGTGAAGCATTTCGAGCATTTAGAAAACTCGCTAAGGTTATTCAAAATGAGAAAAATCTTAACATTGCATCTATAAGAAGTGATCATGGAGGGAAATTTGAAAATGAGTCTTTTGAAACCTTTTGTGATGAGCATGGCATTGAACATAATTTTTCTACACCAAGAACTCCACAACAAAATGGAGTAGTTGAAAGAAAAAATCGTTCTTTAGAAGAAATGGCAAGAACTATGCTAAATGAATCAAATCTTCCTAAGTATTTTTGGGCAGATGCAGTTAGTACTGTTTGTTATGTAATGAATAAAGCCTTAATAAGACCTATTTTAAAGAAAACCCCCTATGAACTATACAAAGGAAGGAAACCAAATATATCCCATCTTCACATTTTTGGTTGTAAATGTTTTGTTTTAAATAATGGAAAGGATAACTTAGGTAAATTTGATGCCAAAGCTGATGAAGGAATATTTCTTGGATACTCATTGCATAGTAAAGCTTATAGAATCTATAATAAGCGAACTATGACTATAGAAGAGTCTGTTCATGTTGCTTTTGATGAGACTAACCTATTTGGTCCAAGAAAGGATATTATTGATGATGTTGTAGAAGCTTTGGAAAACTCTCACATCAGTGAAAAAGAAAAGAAGCAAAAGAAAGAGGAAGAAGGTGAGAAAGAAGCTCCACCACAAGAGCAAACAAGGACAAATGATCTCCCAAAAGAGTGGAGGACTTCTAAACACCATTCACTTGACAATATTATAGGTGACATCACAAAAGGGGTAACAACTCGAAACTCTCTTAGGAATACATGTTATCACATGGCATTTGTCTCTCAAGTTGAACCTAAAAATATAGAAGAAGCCATTCTTGATGAACATTGGATTTTAGCCATGCAAGAAGAATTAAATCAATTTGAAAGAAATCAAGTTTGGGAACTTGTGCCAAGACCTAGTGATCATCCTATCATAGGCACCAAATGGGTCTTTAGGAACAAACTTGATGAAAATAGTGTCATCATAAGGAATAAAGCTAGATTAGTAGCTAAAGGATATAATCAAGAAGAAGGAATAGATTATGAAGAAACATATGCTCTTGTAGCCAGATTAGAAGCCATTAGAATGTTACTAGCATTTGCATCTATCATGGATTTCAAACTTTATCAAATGGATGTAAAAAGTGCATTTCTTAATGGTTATATACAAGAAGAAGTGTATGTTGATCAACCTCCTGGTTTTGAAAGTTTTGACTTACCCAATCATGTTTTCAAATTGAAAAAGGCTCTTTATGGGCTAAAACAAGCTCCTAGAGCTTGGTATGATAGATTAAGTAAATATCTCCTAGAAAATGGTTTTTCAAGAGGAAAAGTTGACACTACACTATTTATTAAAAATAAGGAGCATGATATTCTGTTAGTACAAATATATGTGGATGATATTATCTTTGGTGCTACTAATGATTCTTTATGTCAAGAATTTTCTAAGATAATGCAGAATGAATTTGATATGTCCATGATGGGACAACTTAATTACTTTCTTGGACTCCAAATTAAGCAAGCAAAGGACGGAATATTCATAAATCAATCAAAATATTGCAAGGAATTGCTCAAAAGGTTTGGAATGGATAATGCAAAGGAAACTACTACTCCTATGAGCTCTTCCTGTTACTTAGATAAGGATGATGAAGGTAAGCCTGTAGAAGTAACAAAATATAGAGGTATGATTGGCTCTCTCCTTTATCTTACTGCTAGTAGACCTGATATAATGTTCAGTGTATGTATGTGTGCAAGATATCAAGCTAATCCTAAAGAATCTCATTTAACTACAGTAAAAAGAATTATGAGATATCTTATTGGAACAGTGAATATAGGTTTATGGTATCCCAAGGGAACTTCATGCAGTCTAATTGGTTACTCTGATTCAGATTTTGCTGGCTGTAAAATGGATAGGAAAAGCACCGGTGGAACATGTCAATTAATTGGTAGTGCTTTAGTCTCTTGGCATAGCAAGAAACAAAATAGTGTGGCATTGTCTACTACAGAGGCGGAATACATAGCAGCTGGAAGTTGTTGTGCTCAAATTCTTTGGATGAAGCAACAACTTTCAGACTATGGATTACACCTTGACCATATGCCTATAAGATATGATAACACAAGTGCTATAAATCTATCTAAAAATCCTATTTTGCACTCTAGAACCAAACACATTGAAATTAGACATCATTTTCTACGCGATCATGTGCAAAAAGGTGATTGCATCTTAGAATTTGTTGAGACAAGTAAACAACTAGCAGACATATTTACTAAACCTTTATCTAGGGAAAGTTTCTTCAATATAAGAAGAGAATTAGGAATAATTGATTCTTCACGTATATAGTTTTTCTTTATTACATTTTTTATTCAATTTCTTTTCAAATCACTAACTTCAGCATTAGAGATTTCACTAAAATTATCTTGCAGGAACTCTGTCATTGTTAAGTTCCTTAGGGCTCATAATTTGAAATAACTTGAAGGTCTATGCAATTTAAGGTTTGGTAATCGATTACAAGAGGCAAGGTAATCGATTACATCCGTCTCTGTTACCCCTGAGTTCAATTTTAATTTTAGTGTAATCGATTACAATATTTAGTAATCGATTACTTGTGCTGGGAAAATCACACTACAGTAATCGATTACATGTTTGTTTTAATCGATTACTAAATCTAGGCAAAAGGTAATCGATTACCCCAGTTTGGTAATCGATTACGAGACGAGATTAAAGCTTCCGCGTCCGCATTCTCTCTCCTCATTTTAAACTTCAACTTCTCTCTCTTCGTGCTCTCTCTCTCTCTTCCAAAACACCATTGACGAAGCTCTCCCTTCTCTCTAACATTACTCCCTCATTTCTGCATCAAATCTCTCCGTTTCTTCACCAAACTGCTTCTTTTTTTCCTCTCCACAAAACCCATACACTCTCTATCCCGAAAATCCATGATTCCACGGCTGAGTCATCTAGGGCTCTTAGGAAAAGGAAGGCCTCCACCAAGAATGCTGAAAATACCACTTCCTCTCTTCCATCTGTGGATTTGTCGCGATTCTTCTCATCCAAAAAGCAAATGGACTCCTACATTACTCATTTCCAGACTCGTGAACTTGTCACTCCAAGGTATTTAGATTCTGACTTCTAGAATCAAACCAATTTAGGAGTGTTTGCTCTTCTGAATAGATGGGAGTTGGTTAAGTTCCTTACTATGAAAGACAAGATATATCCTGAATTGGTTAAAGTTTTCTATTCCAATTTGAAGTATAAGGATGCCTGCTTATTTTCTGAAGTGAAGCATGTCCAAATAGTCATTGATAGGGGACTGTTTTATCAATTCACTGGTCTGTCTTTTGATGGAGAAACTTTACAGGAAGGCATCGCTCCTGATGACTGGAAGGAGGATTATAATCATGACTTGGCCTTAGCATAGTTCATAGGAGAAGGTGACAAAACAAATAAGAGAACTTTAGTGGGTAGGCTTTCCTTAGAAGATTGTATTCTTCATTATATCCTTGTGCGGGTCTTGATTCCTAGAGCTGGTAATTATGCTCAAATATCTTCTGATGATGTTCTGGTTATGTGGGCTATGACTACTGAGCGTCCAATAAATTGGGGATACTATATCATTCAACACATGTTAAAAGTTAAGAAGAAGGCTAGGTGCGCTTTACCTTATGGGATGCTTATTACACGTTTTCTTCAGCATTTTCGCATACCTCTCAGTGGTGAGATTACTTTAGACGAGACTCCTCATTATTCCATTAATGAAGGGACACTGACCAAAATAGGCTTCAAGAACTATGCTAGCCAATGGTACATTCCTAATAGGCCTGCAGGAAACGTCCTTCTTCCTCCCTCTGCTCCTGGTCCTGCTTCAGCTTCCGCTTCCACCTCTATTCCTCCACCTCCCTCAGATTATATGGCGGTGATGCTTGATGAGTTCCTAGGTCTTCGCACCTATGTTGGAGAGCATTTTGATCGCCTTGAGACTCATCTGGACCACTTTGAGACTACCTTAGTTGGTTATGGGACTCGGATGGATAGTGTGGAGAATGATCTTCATGCCCTACGTCAGCATTTTATCCCGTCTGGTTTTGCTTCTCCACCGCCTCCTTCTCCGGCTCACTTTACTCCGACTTCTCATGAGTCTCATCGTCCCTTTCCTGCAGTTTCTGAGGATCATGAGACCTTAGGTAGTCGTGATACTATTGACCCCTCTGATTTACTCCCTCCTGCCGGTCGCACTATCTTTCAGCCTGGTGACTCGGATGATTCTGATACTTCCGATGACTCTGATGCTACTGCGACTGATGATATTGAGGATGATGGCGACTCTGATGAGACTTAGTTCATGATCGGCTGCACTTCACTATGTTGTTTTTGTTTTTTGTCTGTCTATGCACTTTTGTTATGCTTATGAACTTTTGCTCCTTATGTTTGTTTTCATTTATGTTTCTGGTCTTTTTGATTATGCCAAAAGGGGGAGAATTGGACATTGGTGAGGTGTGGTTATATTATGCACATATTTGGTATGATTATATTATGCACATATTTCGGTGTTTAGGGGGAGTTTATATTTGTTATTGTGTATCTTATTTCTTAACTCTATATTTAGTGTCTACTCTTAGGGGGAGTTTATTTGTATTTTGTAATATCTATATTTGTTATTGTATCCTCACATAAGAAGTTTGTCATCATCAAAAAGGGGGAGAATGTATATGCTTATACTGTAGGTTTTGATGATGCCAAAAGGGTGATACACGACTGCAATCAAAGAGCATGAAGATCCTTGAAGATAAACTGGTTCAAACATAGGTAGTATAGATTCCTAGGCCATAGGTTCTTTTTGTTAAAAACTTTTCTATTAATAATTCTCATGGCCAAACTTTTTGAAACTTTATAATTCGTGTTTTCAAAAATGTTTTTTTAACAAGTTACCAAGTTGGATATTGATTTTTGAAAACATATTATAAGTTTCTAAATAATTTGTCTTAAAGATAGTTTATGGAAAAATATGTTTTAAATTAAACAAATGCATGTTTGAGTAAGGTATAATCGATTAAATAATGTTTTCAATTGATTACGTTCGTTAGAATTTTCAAAAAGTCGTTACAACCGCGTTTTTCAAAGCTGTAATTGATTACCATCATATTGTAATTGATTACCATTCTGGGTTCATTCGTAATCGATTACCACAAAGTGTAATCGATTACCATATTCAAAGACTTGCCCAGAAATTAGTTATTTTGTAATGGTAATCGATTACCAAAGTCCTGTAATTGATTACCACGAGCCCTAACTGCAAAAAACGGCTAGTTATGAAAAGTCATGTTCGTTGGCTACTTTTCTCAAACGGCTAGAACGAAATCTGAAGCCTATAAATAGCCATTCATAACGCATTTTTAAGTAGAAGACTGAAGGGTTAAAAACTCTTAATAAACTTTTTCCATTCCTTGATTTCTAACTCAGTTTTTGTGGCCAAAGAGAGTTGCTATTGAAAAGCTTCATAGTGCTTCAAGTTGTATTATTTTCTCTTTTAGAGAGTGATCAATTTCCTTTATTCTGTATCAAATTGTAAGAGGGTGAGGCATCTCTCAAGAAAGAAAAAGGTGAGGTATCCCTCTTTGTTTTTGAGAAACTCAAACACTAGGATGAGGGATCCCAAAAGTCTGAATACTCAAATATTGTAAAGGTTTTAAAACCATGAAGAATTTGACATAGTGAGAAATCCTGAGTTGATTGCTTGGGGACTGGACGTAGGCCACAAAGGGTGATCGAACCAGGATAAATCTGAGTTTGCTCTTCTCTACCCTTATCTTTTTACTTAATTGCAAGTTAAATTCATACTGTTTATTGTTGAAGTAATTTGAAACTTGCATTAACTTTCAAATAGTTAATCACTTAATCACCTATTTTCTAATAAGATTTAAAAGAAAGAGATTTTTGGGAAAAGAATTAGGATAAACTTGAAAACTTAATTCACCCCCCCTCTTAAGTTCTTGAGGCCACTTGGTAACATATTATAGCATATAATGATATTATTTAAATTTTTAATTATTAATATATCATTTAATAGGGACAAATAGAATAAAGATAATATTATTTAGGTAAACAAAAATAGCAAAAAATAAATAATAGTTAGGTGAGAGAAAAAATAAAGTAGTACTTAATGTAAGCAATATTAAATTAAAAAAATTATTCAGAATCATAAATTGGTTCAAAGAGGAGGAAAGTGAGTTTTTTGTTAAAAATAAAATATGAAATTTGATAATCTTCACATAAAGGTGTGGAAGTTAGTATTCCCTATATATATATATATACTCCTTTGTTTTGATTTTTTCCTACATTATTTACATATATTATTGTAACTTATTTAATCTATCAATATGGTTTATATCCCTTAAAAGAATTAATTAATAATAATTAATTAATTCTTTTAAGGGATATAAACCATATTGATAGATGTATTTTTCAATAAATAAATATATATATATATATTATAAATTTTTAAAATAATTATTTACGAATTTTATCAAAAAAATATTTTATTAAATTATTATTAAAATATATTTATTTATAATATATTAATAATATTATTTATATTTTAATTATTAACATATTACTATTTTTGGATAAAGGAGTGGAGTGTTATTTTTATTTTTTATTTTTATAAGTTTGAAGTTTAGTGTCTTTCTAGAAATGTGAAGATGAGTTGTTATACTTTTCTATATAGTTTCATAGAAAATAGTTCTTTAACTCTAACTTCAACAATTCATAAATAAAAATTATACTCATTAATTTAAATAAATAATAGATTAATTAAAACCAAGTTTTAAAATTATTTTTATGAGATAATTTTTTAATTATATTTATAATGATTTGACTATACACACTCAAAGTTGTTAGTTATTTCCTGCATTATAAAAATACAAATGGTAATTAAATAAGTTTTAACCTTAAGATATTAAATAGTACTATTCTTTTTATTTAATACTCATTATTTTAATTAAATAAAATAATTCAGGAGAATTGATTTAAATAAAAGAGTAAACCCCCCAAAGTGGTCACTATCGATTTTTGTATCAGACAAATTAGTCCTTAATAAAAATAATTGATAAATTGATCCCTAACTTTTTAAAATATCAGATAATTTAGTCCCTCCATTGTAACACCCTATCAGATATAATATTATGCTTAAGTGATAACATCATATTAGGAGTTGCCACAATTAATTAAACGAATCCTGATTCATTATTTGCTTTATTTTCCATGAAAATAATACAATGTTTTATTATATTCCATAAATATTAGTGTAACTAAGTAGTATTTCAAATACTAACAACTATATATATATATATATATATATATATATATATATATATATATATATATATATATATATATATATATATTTCTTTAATAGCTAGTCCAGCGTTGGTCGCACTCCTCTAGGTTGATCCTCTTCAAGATCTCCTAGATTGTTTAGAGACGATATGGAAATACACATAAGAATGAGAATTATATATTTTCAGTAGGATTCCTAGACTACTTGGCTTTCCATGTCATCGTTGTCATTCCAGCTACTTCGGTTTATATAAAAAAATGTGTTTGCATATATAAGAATAGAAGTGTAACACCCCAGCGTGAGTTGCAGTGATCTGTCGATATCGAATCTTGAAAATTGTAAGTCTGAACCCTATGTCTCTTTAGAGGGCTATAGGATTGAGACATTTTCTTAAGATCAAAAATCCTAGCGATGATTTCTTGGATATTAATGAGTTAAAGGGCGATTTTTAACGAATTTTAGAGAATGGGTAACTCCGTCATTTTCAATCCGCAAGTTTATAAAAACGCAAGTTTTCGGAGAATTGTACTAACACCCAAAAGTTGGATTTTGATCCTTAAGTATTTTGATTGGTTTGATATTTTTATTGAATCTAAATGGGGGTATTTCCTTATTTACATTTATGTTATGATACCCATGTCCTCGGGTTATGAGTCTGCTCTGAGTCTATCCTATCTGTGCATTTTCCATAATTGTAATTGATTACAATTGTCTGACATAGGTTTCCAACCATTTTGGATGCTCTTGGGTTGAAATTTTCATAATTGTAATCGATTACAAATTGTGATCGATTACAATTATCTAGGTCCGTGGTAATCGATTACAAAGGATGAGTTTATCAAAACATTTGCAACTCAAGAGACTTATCTAAAACTTGATTTGATATTCTAATCGATTACAAAGGATGAGTTTATCAAAACATTTGCAACTCAAGAGACTTATCTAAAACTTGATTTGATATTCATCAAAACCTTTAAAGCTTGAAAAGTCTAAAACCATGAAATTGTTTCAATTAGGCATTGGAGCTTATAGTTTCTTCAAAGAAGTTTCCTTCAACACCCATTCCATGATCGTGAAAAAAGTTGTCTTGTTGCGGCTGAATACTAGACTGGATAAGGTTTGGATTTTTTGCAAATGGTTGGCAAAAAAAATGTACCTAGAATTGGAAAGGAATGAAAATTTGAATTGGTGTTTTTGATTTAGGAGTCAAGTCTGTTACGTTAAGGGTTCATTATTGTTACTTGAACAATGAAAACTGCTCAAAGATTCAATGGTAATGAAAAAAAAATTTTGATTTAAGAATATAGGTAAAATAGTGTTTTCATAATTGTTGAATAGAAAGTTAAAAAAAAAAAAAAAACCTGTTACAACATGTAAAAGTAGGGGATTATTGAATATTCCCTTGTACTAGGGGAAGATTTTAAAGTTGTCCATGTAGGGTTCATTAAGGATGGCAATGGGGTGCAGGGTGGAGGGGGAAGTAGTCCTCCACTTCTTGCCCCATACTTCTAGAGTTCGCCCATCCCAATCCCTATTCTCTGCAACAGGGGGAAATTTCTCTCAATCCCTATTCTCTACAGATCCCCCCAACGGGGATCCATGAATATCCCAAAAAAAAATGTTTAAAAAATTAAGAAAATATGTCTAAGCAATTTAATTAGCCTTAAAATTTTGAAAAAAAAAGAAAACTTAAAAATAATAATCCAAATTTTCAAATTTTAAATCAGGTTACAACTATCAGTTTATCACAAGAACATGACTATAAACAACAATGAATGTATGAGGCTATAAGAGGGTAAGTAAGTTAAGATTGTATTTTCTTTATTTTTGTATTAAGAATATAATAAATATCAATTTTACATATAAAATTATCAATATACCCTCAAAGCGGATATCCTCATATATAGGGTGGGGGTATGATCCCCTTCCCATCCTCACCGAGAAATGTAACATCTCGAAGTACAACATGTTTGATTAGCAACACTAATTGATTTATTTCGTTGCGTTTGAGAGATACACTTGATTAGGATCGAAATGTAGATATTGGGGTTTAGAATATTTAGTTTTGCAATATAGAAAATTTTATGAAAAACTATTAGCAATGTCCTGCTAATTTAGGAAAAATCGATTTGATTTCGGTATCTTGTAGCACAAGAATTGGGGCAGTAGAAACTCATATAGTATGATCACATGAATACCAGTCAGAACCCTAATTTGGGTGGCTAAAATTTAACCACATAGACCCCGTGGGGCTGGCGCAACCTCAGCCATAAAAAAGGGAAATTAAGCAAAGTCTAGCAAAAATGAAAATCCACCAATGAGGGTGTTATGAGTCATCCTTATATTTATAACCCAATACACAAATTTTTTCCATTTTATCCTTCCAATTTTGACCCCAAAAACTGACCTCCCTCCCTCATTTTTCTTCTTCATCTTATTCCAACATCTTCACTTTTTCATCCTACATAAATTACCTCCACCCAAGACTTGCTTTTTACTAACTCCAAACTTAAATTTAAGGTAAGATTCTTGTGTTTTACTTGATTTTAGGGATATGTGGCTGATTAGGGTTTTATTGCTTCTCCTTATCATGATGTTGTATGATAATTTTATGACCTGTTTCAATTGATTTGATATGGAAATTCTTGGTTGGGTCGGATAATTGATCAAGAAACTTAAAAGAAAACTCAAACAGGCTTGTTGAAATTCAAAACCCTATAACATGATCGTACTGTATATGGTAGCTTTTGATCTACAGTGTTCAAAATTGGATGAAACTATTTTTAGATGAAACTAGATATTAAGAGCTTTCCAACCATATAAATTATAAGCCTATTGGACATGAAATGAAAAAGTTATGAATTTTTTAAATAAACCTTTGAATCATGTTCACTATTCTAACCAACATGGATTTTAAAGGGCATAACTTACTCTATACAACTCAAATTGAGTGAACCTAATTCTGTGAGAAAGCAAGCACATAGAATTTTCTTCCATAAAAATTCCAGATTCATATCTTTAATAAATTATTATCAGAAATTCTTCAAAGTTGCCCTATATCCTGTCAGGATTGAAACAGGGTAGACCCTTTTAACCAAATTTGAAAGCTCATAACTTAAGCTTTACTTGCCAAATTGAAATGAAACTAGTAGAAAATGAAAGATGGTTCAATTAGCTTCATTTAGACACAAATTTCGGATAGATTTGATGAGAATTATATTTTTGATGAATTTCTATATTTAAGTGCGTAATTCTACCCAACAACACGGCAACCTTGGGTAAAATGTTAATAACTTAATTTATACTCATCAAAACTTATTGGGACCAAAGAGAACTAAAAATAAACAAGCAATGCCACAACATATTTAATTTTCACATTTAAAAGAATAAAAATGAAATTATGGTGTAAATTCTAAAACTAGGCAAAATCAAGGGATTGTAGTACAAGTGCCAATTTTAGGTGGTTAAGACTTGTTGATGCAATCTTCTATCATATTACTAAATTGTTAGTGTAATATTATGTTGGTTCTGGTATTTTGACTGGTTGGTTGAAGATGTCTCTATTGCATTTTTGAAGAAGCGTATTTTAAGCCATTATACTGCCGAATTTTTGGCAGATTACATGTGAATGATGCATTATAAGTTTAAATCCCTCAAGTTTAATTAGTCATAAGTACATGAGTTATGAGAAACATAAGGATTCCATATCACTTGGGATAGCCTCAGAATGAAATTAAGGGGGATAGCTCAGTGGGAAAGTCAAGGAAAGTAAACTCAACTATCTTGTATAGGAACGAACTCGATTCTAAGAAGCAGACTATTACCCAGGAGTTATATGGCCTAAAACTCTTGGGGGACCAAATATGCAAAATTATGATCTGAGTCAAGAAGGACAAAAAGTTGAGTGCATATGTATTAAATTCTTATTTGCACTTTCTTATGCCTATTATATGATTAGTTATCGTCTAGTTCGAATTTTGAATTATTCTCTGTGCTATTTACTCTGTTTATCATATATGTTCTTTTCGGTTTATTAGTTCTATGATTAACATAAAACTTTGCTTCAGACCACGTTTTTAACACTTATGAATTAAGGCCTTTACTTTATTGATCACACTTTTCCATAATTAAACTAAACCAAAGCAACTGAGAATGATTGCATTGTCAGTGTGTACTAGATGGGAAATCCTACTGAGAATTTTTCAAATTCTCATCCTATTGTATGTCTATGTCATTCTCAGATGACGCTGATGGCAACGATCGTCTTCTTTACTGAGGTGCCAGAGTGACAATGGCACTATGATCACGCGCTGGACTCACTACACCTGACTGCCACCTTCCAATTTCTCTTGCATGTATTTTTTCGACATGCTTTTGCTGTACCCCTTTTCAGTCCCCTTTTCAATCTAGATGCTCCTTTTCTAGGAGTACCTTTGTATATAGCTCACCCTATCCTAGTACCACCACACCAGGCATCGCCACCCACCGCACCACCCCAACCTGTACAGCTCGTATCTTCATAGAGCGATTCATTAAAGTGGATGGATTCTTCCTCCTCCTCCTTATCAGCACTTGATGGTGGCTGGCCCCGCACCCACTGACCCCGGATCCATAAGCATCATCCCGAATGTATTCCTCTCTTCAGAGTCCGACTAGGGGAGCTATCCACCCTGGGTGACCGTAGTTGTATAGTGTGGCCCTCTTTTGGTGTTATGACCTTGGGTCACAGGCACAGTATCTTTTGTTTCCTCATATATTCGTGTTAGCTGAAATGTTCTATTCAGGACCCATATAGAGTTGTTTTTCACGGATATGGACCAAGTTCCTTTTTGTTTTAACAGTCCTATTTGATGTACTCGGTACTTACATATATGAATGCATGAGGTGATATATATATATATATATATATATATATATATATATATATATATATATATATATATATATATATATATATATATATATATATATATATATATATATATATATATCCTGTGTGTGTGTGTTTATGAGATATATTGTGAGTAATTACTATGAAATTTTGGTTTGCACCATTTATATTTCGTTATATTACAATATGCCCCGTTTGATACACAACTTGATCAACTAATAATGTAAAGGTAAATTAAACAAGAGTTAGTAATACGTGGCAAACTACCGAGTATAACACTATGACTTAAGCATAGTATTATATTTAATAGGGTGTTACAAGAAAAAAATCTCCATGTTTGGATCTCCATTTACGGATATCTCCATCTACAGATCCCCATTGCCATCCCTAGGGTTCATGCAATGAGTGGTGTTTTATAGCAAAAGTCTTTTCTACAAATAGAATAAAAACTTTCCTCGGTATCTGCAATATTTCCTCATCAAAATACCATAGCCTTTAAGGAGGTAGCAATTAAACATCACCAATGTGCTGGTAATATGCCTTTGGCTTTGTTACATCTATTGTTACTCACCAAAAACTCAAAAAATTATGTTCTATAAAAGCCCTAAGGAATTGGGTTCTAATTTCTTTAAATTTTGTATGATTGAAAATATGAACATCCATACAAAAACAAGAAATGTAAACACAAACATATAATCAAGTCATTTTATATATTATTTGGTTCTAAGTTATATACTCATTGCTTTGATACCAAATGTAGGAAGAAAAGATGTGAAGATTATCTGATATTAAAACATAAATTAGACGTATTTGTTGATGACAAGATTTTGGATAAACAAACATTACCATTTGAGTGGTTTTGCACCTTCAAGCATGAGTGGCTAGTATTTCCTCTATAGTACACTCTGTGACATAACTTCAATGGTGCAAGTTGTGGAGCGGCTAATTATTAGTGAATATAGAGGGGACATAGCCAAATAAAGTATGAACCTAGTAGTCTCCTATAATGGGCCATAGGTTAAGAGTCACACTATTATCCACACTAATCAAAATTCCATATATCCAAACCCAAACAAAAAGATCACTTAGATTAATAATTAGGTTTCAAAACTGCATCTGAACATGGATAATATATTAACCCATTTTTATGACAATCAAAATACCTCAATTGATTGTAGCTTACAAGAATTATTAAATAAAATAATTCTAAATTTTTGTCATACTAATTTTTGTATTTCTCATCTACATTTGATATTCTTCATTCTAAGATTCCACACAAGCAAGTTATTAGATTGGGAAAAACACCTCATTCTAATTGAAGGCATAGCTAAAGGATTATTTACCTCCATAAATATTCAAGAGTAAGGTTGTTTTTGGTATAGGGGTAAAATTTTCATGAATAGATTTATGAGTAATTTTACTCATAAATTTAGTCTATGATAATTTATCCTCATTTTTACCCCATATCAAACACACCATAAAAATAGTGCACTGCGACAAGAAAGCGAGTAACATACTCCTTGATGAATACATAAATCCCAAAATTTCAGATTGTCGTATGGCAGAAATCTTCATGCAAGAAATAGAAGAAAAAACCTCAAGGATATATGGCTGGCACGTAGTGAGTACAATTTGCTACCGTCACTTCCTTACATATGAGCTAAAATGCTAAAATTATCCCTTATTTCCTATGTTTACTAACACATTTATAAGAAATGTTATTGTAATATATGTTGCAAAGCAGAGGGTACATGCCGCATGAGTATGTCATGAAGGGTGCTTATTCTAGAAAGTCAGATATCTATAATTTTGAAAAATTGATGCTAGATATTGTGAGTGGTAAAAGAAATAACAACTTCCAAAATAATATATGCTACCTAATCATAGATATGTTAAATCATTTTTTTTTTTTGAGTCAATCTTTTTTAATATCTAGTTATTGTTTGTGTGGTTTAACATGATAATAAACGTGAATCCTCAGGCTTGGGAGCTTGGGAAAGATGGTTTGGGACCAGAATTAATGGATCAAGCAATGTATGATTCAGCTATCCATAGTCGAGTGTACAGATGCATTCATATCGGTATGCTTTATGTAGAAGAATGTGCAGTTGATTGGCTCACCATGTTAATGTTACTAATGCAAATGAAACATTTCCTATGCATAACAGACCAGTATTTAACTTTGGTGGACCTGCCAAACCAAACGAGTTTCATGGACATCCCAAACTTACTTCATTAAATGACATGTCCATTTCTGATTTCCCAAGAATAGAGGCATAAAATTGAGGTATGACCTTCTGGTTATTCCAAAAGAAATGTAAATATGTTAATTAGCAGTACTTAATACTTTGAATAGCAAAACCTCTATTTTTTTCCTTGAATTTTTTTTGCGATATTTTGATTTCTTCCTAAACATTTTTTTTTTCAAATTTGTCTTTAATGTTTTGACAAAGTTTCAATATTACCCTTTTCATTAATGCCATAAATTTTAATAACAAAAAACTGCTGATTTGGCTTTGATATG
The DNA here is from genome assembly GCA_031439585.1 of Pterocarpus macrocarpus. Lineage (NCBI taxonomy): Eukaryota > Viridiplantae > Streptophyta > Magnoliopsida > Fabales > Fabaceae > Pterocarpus > Pterocarpus macrocarpus. The sequence continues at coordinate 18,069,225 of CM062517.1, read as the reverse complement.
TCCATTTTTATCTTATGTAGATGCCATATTATACATGCAAAAGCTCTATTTTTGTCTAATCATGCTTATTGAATTGAACTAAGACTTATTTAGTTACAACTCCTATAAGTTCAAGTTTAACAGACCAGGGAAAAAAATAGAGCTTTTGTATATATAACATAGTATTCATACGAGATAAAAATAAGTATATTGGAGTCATGTTAGTACTTTCCGTTACTAAAATTGATTGCCTCAGTAAAACGGATAACATATTGAAACTTTATCAAAAAAATTTGGGATAAAATTGAAACAAAACAAACTTTTGTAACAAAATCGAAATATTGATAAAAGATTTGGGATGAAAATAGAATTTATGCCTGTTTTTAATTGGTTACCTTTCACTCCAACTCAATAAAATCTATTTGTTTCCTTATGCGATGAACACACTTAAAATTGTGCAAATATGTCAATAAATAAATCAAAAAGTATTATCACTAGACATATTGATATTTTGACATGGTTTTCATATATTATTATCTTCCTAAGGATCTTACAGTGTCTTCATACGTGTAATAGATTGATAAAATGATTCGTCGGACTTTGGATTAATATTGTAACACATTTTCATAGATAAATGTCTAGTTTTTTTGAGCCATTTTTTTTTTCTAAGGGCACCTCTTCCTTATTATTAGAGAAGGAGACTAATCCTCTTTGGGCATATTCAGGCTTGCTCTATCAACTGATATTTTCTCCATAAATCAAAACAAAATCCTCGTGAGGGCCATAATCCGCTTATACAACTACGCCAACTCCCTTTGATGGATAGATGTCTACTTTGAAACCATGTGTGTAAATGTTTTAAACTTACATTATTAACTTGTGTAATTAACTAATTATATTGGCTTTCCCCTTTAAGACAGTAGTTGGATTAGCTTAATTTTAGGAAAAAATACTTTTCGGAAAAATAAAAATAAACTGTCCCAAAATTTTTTTGATAAACCATTTCAAACAGAAGAAAAAAATTATTCAAACACACACTAAAAATATGTTTGATAATAACTTATATTGAGAACATAATTACTTTTTTTTTTAATAACTACAAAGGGTTGTGTAACGTCCCAAATTTCATATAACTAGCATGGTTGAATACTTAAATTTTTAGATACATTATATATATATATATATGTGTGTGTGTGTGTGTGTGTGTGTGTGTGTGTGTGTATATGTATGTATGTATGTATGTATATACGACTAAGCCAAATCAATATTTATTTATTAGGATCAGAGAATTTAAGTTTCTTTGTAGAGAAATTTTGTGAAAACAAATAACATTGTCTTGTTAGTTTGAAGGAAAATCGGTCTATTTACAATGTCTTAGAATGTATGAACCGAGTTGATAGGTACCTATACTGTAGAATGACATAAAGTTAAAAGCCCTAAATCCTATGGCTATAAATTAGCCACCACCCCCCTCTTGTTGGCCAAACTATGACCACACAACTTGGAAGTTTAACCAAAATTGAAAAGCTTAAGAAGCCCACCAATCACCTTCTTTTTCTAATTCTTCCAACTTGGTTCACAAGGAACCAAATCTTTCCACCCTTGTCCCTCCAAATTCATGCAACCCCCTCCCCCTCTCTTTCCACTTTAATTTCTTCACCAACACACTCATACTCACTCCAAAATTCTTGCACCTTGTCACCCTTGCTCAAATCATTCACTCTTCCTTTGTGTGTCCCCAAGAAACCTTAGAACAAACTCATAAACTCCCTTTATTTGAATCATCTAACCTTAACCACCAAGAAGGAAGAAAGGAATCATCATCATCATCATCTTGGAACCTTAGTGGAGAGAAGCCACCAAGAAACTCAAGTTTAGAAGCACCTAAGTTGTAATTGAGGTAGGATTTCTTGGAATCTTTGCTTCAAGGGTGGTTGGGGCTAATCAAGGTTTGTATGTTCCTTCTAATATGATGATGTGTGATGAATATATGACTTGTTTCAATTGATTGAACATGGTAATTCTTGGTTTGGGTTGAAAAATTGATCAAAAACTCAAAAGGGAACTCAAACAGAATTGCTGAGAATTGAAATATGAAGATGTGTCCATACGATGAATGGTACAACTTCTCTGTAGGCATCAAAATTTAATGAAATTATTTTTAGATGAAACTAGACATTTAGAGCTTTCCAACCATATAAATTATAAGTTTATTGGATCTGAAATGAGAAAGTTATGAATTTTTTAATTTAACCCTTGAATCCTATCCACTATTCTAACCAGTATGGGTTGTGAAGGGCATAACTCGCCCTATACAACTTCAAATTGAGTGCAACTAATTTTTTTAAAAACCTAACACATAGATGTTCATTCCAAAAAAATTTTAGATTCATATCTTAAATACATTTTTCCCAGAAATTCTTCAAAGTTGCCCCATGTCCTGCCTTGGTTGAAACAGGGCAGATTTCGATAGAAGTATGAGATGTGAAGTTATAAGTACATATGTTGTACATGGAAGTTAGTCATGCAATAATGTTTGAAAGTAAGACATAAAGCATGTGCAGTCATGAGTATACATGTATATATATATGTTGTATCCATAAAGAGCATTCATGCAAGTATGATTGAGATATGATATGAGACATATGTATGAATGTAAATATGATCATGTATGAAAAGGAAGATATTATAAGAACTTACAAAGGGATGTACTGAGTCTTCACCTCACAGTGGGCTAGAGCGGTATTATCTAAGACTTGGGCTAGCCTTCGACCAGATTTAAGGGGTATTCTGGTGTGAGGGTCAGGGAAAGTAAACTCATCACTCATGTATAGGTATGCACTCGAACCTGAGAAGCAGGCTATTACCTAGGGGTAAGAGAAGTCATTCACCTCTAGAGGACCAAGTACAGAGAAATAAGATGCAAGTAAAGGAAAGATAAGTAAAGAGTGCACCCTAGGGACAACGGTACATAAAGCCTAGGTGTGCAAGGAAGAGAAAGTAAAGATAGTCATACAGAGATAGGTGCATTCCAGTTGCATTCATATATGCATATTTTTTATTTGTTCTTTAGTATGCTATACTTATGTTTAGATCCGGTCTCCATTTGTCAAGTGAATGAATAAAATGAACCTGCTTCGAAGCAGATATTTTTAACCATATAAATTGAAAGCCATTATTGACAAGGTATGTTCACCTTTTCTGAAGTAAACCAAAGCAGCTGGAAATAATAACGATGACACTATAGGTGGTAGTCTAGGAAATCCTACTAAGAATTTATAATTTTCACCCCTATATAATTTCCTTGTTATCTCCAAATGGCTCAGGAGGCATGGTCATACCAGCAAAGTTGTTTTAGATTGGAAGACAACTGAGGGTTGCTATTAGATAAGGTCTGCTATATAATAGTAACAACTCCTAGGTATGGTACTATGACCTAAACATGATATTATGTCTGTGAGGGCGTTACAGGTTGGCCGAGTGGAATAAGACACGGTCTCACATCTGACAAGTCGTAGGTTTGAGCCCCCACTTGTCTCCTTGGGATGAATTAAATGTAAGTTCCTCGCTCTCTGAGCTTGGAGGCTTTTCCTACCTTGAATTGGGGCATCATCCTCTCACCCTAAAATTGTCATGATCGAAATTACTTTTTTTTAATAAAAAAACTATTTTGAAAAGTTTTTTTAATTATAAGCTTTTCGAATTTAAATTAAGTCATGTTGAATCTAAAGTTTAGAGGGATCAATAAACCAAGCTCTAGTAAGAGTACATGAATTGCTTTTTTGTTAACATAGACAAATACACGGCTCAAATTTAAGTATTTTTTAAATAATTTCTAATATACATTACTTATAGGTAGATTTGACATGTGCAAAAATATACTTTATATTAATGGATGGTAATATAAAGAAGAATGGTATATTTATGGATTTTTATATTGATTAAAATTTAATTTATAAAATTCAGTGTACAACAACCCCTTAAAGTTTCAAGAAAATACACTAAACTCCAAACTTATAAAAAACAGGCACTCCACTCCATTATAAAAAAAATATTAATAATTAAAATAAAAATAATACAATTATATGCTAAATAAATAGTGTGGCAAAAAAATGTTAAATAAATATATTTTAATAATAATTTAATAAAATATTAATTCCTTAAAACTCAGGAATAATTATTATTAAAAATTCTAATATATTTATTTTTTTTTGAAAAATACATCTCTCCACATAAATTACATCCCTTAAAAATTAAATTAACTATTGTTAGTGCATCTAATATATTAATTATATTTAAATAAGCTATAATATGAGACTTGCTAAACTAATTAATAATTAATATTGTTGAAAAGTGATTCAGAAAAAGATCTTATTATTATGACAACACAAAAAAATTAGTGTCATAATACCTAAAGCACGATTAAATCTTTATAATGTTAATATAAGATAACATAAGAATTTAATTTTAATATAAATAAAAATATATTTTCATAATAATTATAAATAATATTTTTTATAAAACTCATAAAAAACTATCATTAAAATTTTTTAACACACACACACACACACACACACACACATATATATATATATATATATATATATATATATATATATATATATATATATATATATATATATATATATATATATTAAAAAAAATACATCTCCTCGTATGGTTTACATCCCTTAAAAAATAACTTAATCATTTGTTAGTACATCTAATATATGAACTATATATATTTAAATTATAGGTTGTAATAATATATGTAAATCACTTCAAAATATATGAAACATTAGATTGCTAAACTAATTAGTACTTAATATAGTTGAAAAGTTATTCTTAAGAAGATCTTATTGTTAAGATAACACTAGAAAATTATTCTCATAGAAACAAGATATCTTAGTCAACATTAAATCTTTGCAATATTAACTTAAGATAATTATTAGGATTTAATTTTAATATCAGTCAATTAATGTAAATAAATTTTTATAGTTATTTAATCATGTATATTGTAGCATATAATGAGATTATTTAAATTTTTAATTATTAATATATTATTTAGATAGGAGACAAATAGAATAAAGATAATATTATTGAAGTAGATAAAAATGGCAAAAATTAAACAATAATTAGGTGAGAGAAAAAATTAAAGTAGTACTTAATATAAGTAAAAAACAAAAAATTGTTTAGAATCATAAATTAGCTCAGAAAAGAGAAAAGTAATTTTTTTGTTCAAAATAAAATATGGAATTTGCTAACCTTTGTATGAAGGTATGGAGGTTAGTATTTCCCTTATTTATATATTAGATATGCTAACAATAATTAATTTATTTTTTTAAGGGATATAAATCATATGGTGAGATGTATTTTTCAATAAATACATATATATTATAAATTTTTAAAATAATTATTTATGAATTTTATCAAAAAATAATATTTTATTAAATTATTATTAAAATATATTTATTTAGCATATATTAATAATATTATTTATATTTTAATTATTAACATATTGCTATTTTTGGATAAGGGAGTGGAGTGTATTTTTCTTTTTTATAAGTTTGAAGTTTAGTGTCTTTCTAAAAATCTAAAGAAGGGTTGTTGTTCTTTTCTCTATAGTTTCCTATGAAATAATTCTTTAACTCTAACTTCAACTATTCATAAATAAAAATTATACTCATTAATTTAAATCAATAATAGATCAATTAAAACCAATTTTTAAATTTATTTTTATGAAATAATGTTTTACTTATATTTATAATGATTTCACTATACACACTCAAAGTTGTTAGTTATTTCCAGCATTATAAAAATACAAATTTTAATTAAATAAGTTTTAACCTTAAATATTAAATAGTACTATTCTTTTTATTTAATACTCATTATTTTAATTAATTAAAATAATTTAGGAGAATTGATTTAAAGAAAAGAGTAAACCCCCAAAGTGGTTCATATCAATTTTGGTATCAGATAAATTAATCTTTAATAAAAATAATTGATAAATTGATCCATAACCTTTTAAAATACTAGATAATTTAGTTTCTCCATCATGTCTCTCCATTAAATACTATAATATGGCCCATTATTTGATAAATTGACCCCCAATATTTTAAAATATTAGATAATTTGTTTCTCCAATAATTAAAGTGTCGGCACCTGAAACTATTTCAAACCTTCTTCAGTAAAAATGACAAAGTTACTAAAAGGGCAAAATTGTCTTTATTTAAAATGTTAGATGTACAACAAAGAAAACTGATTTCCTCATCACTTTCTACAATGCACCTCACAAGTTATGGTGCATCATGCACCTTGTCATCTAGTGGTCAAATGTGAAGGTCTATTGGTGCAATTAAGCATTAAGTGATGCATTATAATTTTTTTTTGTTCCATCATGTCTCTAGGCCTGCTACGATAGCAAGTGTCATCATGGTGGTAATGGTGTTGTTGTTGTAGTGGTGGAGATGTTCTCATCGTAGGGTGTGCAACATCACTAGTGGCAGAGCTGGTGCTATCACGATTTTGTGAGGGATGGCTTTGAGCTAGAGGTGTTGGTGATGGTGTTGGCCTTCCATATTGACTACAAGGACTCCATGGGCTGGAAAGACCTATTTGATGAGCAGCACCAAAGATCGAGGAGCACATTAAGGTCAGAAGTATTGACACTGGTGCTAGTAAGGGCGCTATGGAAAGGTTGGGGATCGTGGGTTGCACCGAGCAGGGTTAGGGGTAAGTGTAACATCTTCACTGTCTTAAATACAGAGTAATAGAAACTTTGAATTATTTCGCTTAGGTAAGGTAAAAAATTTTTAAGCAATACTATATCTTAATGATCCTCACACTTAGAATTATAAGGTAGCATAACACTACTGCTGAACATATGCTGCTGTCATATGTTAAAAATTGGAAAATTATGAAAATACCCCTATAAACTTTTGTATTTGCAGAGTTGCCCAAAACTTTTAGAAATTTCACTTTGACCCCACATAGATGTTTCCATAATGACCCTAGAACTTTTTAGAAGTGACATTTATGTCCCCGCATCTGGAGAATTAGCGGAATAGAGCTTTAAACGGAGCAGAATCACATGGCGGAATCGTAAAAGTTTAAATATCTGCTGATTGAGCCACGGAGGCAGTCGGGTGTGAAATTATGTGGGGTGCCTCTGAACTTGCTCAAAATTATGAAAATGCTATTAGCTATGAAAAACAAAAAATAAAAAGGTCTCGAATTTGCAAAAACATTTAATTTACGTTGTTAATCACTTTATTCGACTTTATTGAATAAGTAAGTCAATTAGAAGTAATTAAAGGCTAATTAGGAGATAATTAGAAATTAATTAGAAAGATTAAAATCAAGAAAAATTAGAATAGACAAGTGGAAAGTCCTACAAAACTATTTAGAAATGTTTCGCCAATTTGAAGGAAATCGGTAAAGATTCGGTATTTTGTACCGCAAGAACCGAATCAGTAGAATTTTATACTGAAGACCCTAATTTGGACGACTAAGATTGAGCCAACTCTACCCTTGGTGGCGCCATCCATGCCATCCAAAGGGAGCTACCTAAACTAGCTAAAAATCACACATTCTACCAACCTCCCCTTTATGACTAGCCACACAAAATTTCTCTCCTTTTCTCCTTTTAATTTTGGCCAAGAGAGAGGGTGAGTCCCCTCCTTCATTTCTCCATCATCTTCTTCATCTTCCTTTCTTTCTTCCACCTCCATAGCCAAAGAACTTCAAGCTCAAGGTTGGAGGTCTTCTTGGCCTCAAAACCATTCACTCCTTTTTATGAAAATTGATCCCCACTCCCTCCTCTATAATATCCCTCTACCAATTTAATGGTTTAACATCGAGTGAAGCCTCTACACAATCATCCATACGGCTGCCATGATGAGGAGAGGATGCTAGGGTGTAGTTTTGATCCTCCTTACCTCCACAGTTCCAAGGATTTTGAGGTAAGTAACTCAAATCCTAATTTTTTTGGGTATTTTGTGACAATATGTGGTTGAAGTGATTCTTTGTGTTATTCATGGTATGTTCTTGTATGATAGTGTTATTGCTTCTTTCTAATGATTTAAGATAGAAAAACTTGAGTTAAGTTCAAGAAGAGACCAAAAGGACAACATAGAGCCAAAATAGAATAATTGTTGGATGGAAACCCTGCTGCCGTCCATACTGGGGGAGTGTACGGAGCTGCCTAAAACCACCGAAATGGGATGAAACCAATTTTATATGAAACTAAATATCTAGAGCTGTCCAACCATATAAATTATAAGGTCATTGGATTAGTATTGAGAGAGATATGATTTTTTGAAATTTACCTACGAATCTTGTGTTCTGTTCCGGGCAGGGTTGTGAAGGGTATAACTCAACCTATCCAACTCAAAAATGAGTGCAACAAATTTTTTGGAAATTTACATAGGGTGACTTGCCAAAAAATTTCAAGGTCAAATTTATTTCCTATAATTCCCAGTAATTCACTAAATTTGGCCCATGTCCTAACTGGACAGAAATATGGCAGACCAATATAACTAAATTTAAGAGCTCATAACTTAAGATCTGACCATTCAAATGAAGTGAGACTTGTTGGAAATTTAAGTTATTCCTATTAGCTTTAAAACGACATAAGATTCAAACAAATCCAATAAGTTTTCTATTTTTGGCAAATTTTTACTTTCTAGTGCCCAATTCTGTCCATCATCAGGGCAGACCTAGGTAAAACCTTAATAATTCACTCTATACTCATCAAAATTGAATGGCACCAAAGAGGATTAAAAATAAAAACTTAATGCTATAACATATAAAATTTCAGACCCAAATAAGTTAAGATGAATTTATGGTAGAATTTACAAAAATGGGCAGAATCAAGGGCATAAGACAGAATAAGAAACTCTAAGAAATTGCAAAACTTTTGAACTTCAAATTATAAACTTAGCTAGTTTCCTTGATCAAGACCTTTATTAAACTGTGGAAATGGCAATATATGCTTATCCGATTTTTGTTGACTAGATTAGCTGGTTGGCTCTATGTGCACTATTCATGGGGAAACAGACCTGATCCATTATACTATTGAAATTCTAGCAGAATTCATGGGTTATGTATGCAAAAAGTGTATGAATATTACAATTATTCCTAGGTTATGTCCTAAGATTCATGCATGCAAGTACAATTTACGATATGAAGTATATGTATGACTGCATATAGCATATGCATGCATGGTCATGTCCAAAGAAGAATAAAGAGTGATAAGAACTTGCAAGAGGGATGTACTGAGCTATTACGTGAGGCATGACAAAGGATCCAACTAACGTGGGTTAGGCCGGTACTGTCTAGGATTTGGGCCAGCTCTCGACCAAATTTAAGGGGAATAGACCAGTGTGAGGGTTAAGGAAAGTAAACTGACCACTCATGTATATGTATGAGCTTGGACTTGAGAAGCAGGCTATTACCCAGGGGTGAGAGAGGCCATTTACCTCCGGGAGACCAAGTACAGAAAGGCAAAATGAAAGTAATAGATGCACCTTAGGGACGGTGATACATAACGCCTAGGTGTGCCAAGAGGAAAGAGATAAGAAAGAAAGTCAATTCTAAGCATTTGCATAGGCATATCCAAGCATCTCATAAGGTCATATTACTATGCCAGGTTATAAACATGATTGACATATTTATATTATTATTGTTATTGTATATCTCCTGGAATGTACCAAGTGGTTGTTAAAATATAAACCCACTTCGAGAAAAGTGTTTTCAACTCAAAATTGAACAACTGCTTATGTGTGTGCTCACGTTTTCATAATAAATCGAAGCAGCTGGAATGTTTATGATGACACCTTGTGTGATTAATGATTTGAGTTTACCTATTGAGAACCTTAAGTTCTCACAACCTACCTATATATTTTTTTGTAAACATTCCAGCACCTAAGCCAGAGATCAAGTATGAGGCAAAGTACCAGAGCATTCACTATGCAAGACCCAGCACAAACCAAACCGAGAAACTATTGAAGCCGGCTAACGACTAGTGGAAAACAAGTTCTGTGTATTATGTTAGTTATAATTTCTTTTAAATTGTAATTATTTCATTTTATATGTATCAGAAACTTGGAAAGTTATGAGCCATTATTCAGAAATAAAGTAAGAAGTTAGAGGGCTATATATTATATTTTCCTTATTTTAAATATTTCTTAGCACAGTAACAACCTTTTAGTATAACTCCATGACTTAAGTATGGCTTATATAATAGAGGGTGTTACAGTAAAGTAATAGACAGATGGTTGAGGGGTAATAGTGGGAAAGGGTGCTTCTAGGGTGGGGAGATGGTAAAATGGACCCTACTACATTGCACCGATGGTAATTATATTAGTGTATGGATACACTATCAGATCTGCACCATTGGATATAAAGATACATGATGTACCACCATTTTTTTCATCTTCAAATTTTATAAAAAAATGTATGTATTACATCAAGTTTGTTTTAATATGTAGGTTGTAAATATGCATTGCGTCTGCTATGCACTTTGTAACACCCGTTCATAATAAAATTATTAGCATGAATTTACATAGAAGGTTCAAGGTTGAACATTAATATACATAAGTATATCAAAGTGTTACTGATCATAGATTAAGCATTCCTAATCTAGTTAAAGAAGCTACAATTTATTTAAATATAGCTCTGTACATTCCTAGCAGGTGGAGAAGTCTGTCTTCCTCTTAGATGTTACTTGACTAATTTGAAACAACCAGAGAATTGAATTCTCTATAAAAAAATGAATAGTTCTAAAACATTCGAACTATGGAGATTCCAACCGGGTCTTAGCACAAAAAATACTGCACAACTACTGTGTCATACTGAAAATCTCATACCGTCACATATTAAGACATAATATCATGAGTAATAAAAATAGACCACTCTATTGTAACTCTACATTCAATATAATAAGGCAATATCGTATCTATCACGATATTGTTGCTTTAGTTTCACAATTTTGTCTATTTGTCTCATATATAATAGAAGGCCTTCTTCTAGGGAATTTCCCTTCTCTATTATTAGTCATAACATTGTAATAATAAAGCAAGACCATTATGTCACATTGACCAAGGTAGGTAACATAAAATGGTCTTGTATTTATTCTTCTACGTTTTTTGTGATTAGTTGCAAGTCTTAAATACTTTTTCTTTATTTTACATGCTTGCCATCATGTATAAATTCTCAACATACATGACAGCGCATAGTCCAAGTAAATTTATTCTTTCATATCAATCCAATAAAGAAATTACATGTAATTAATATCTAATATAAACAATCAGAATAATAAACTATAAGAGGAAATAAACTCATAATAATTTTTAAGTAGTATAAAAGAACAATAAATAAAACAAATTACAATAATAATGGCATTTATAATATAAATGAACTAGAAATAAAATAATTGACAATAAATAATGAGTATATATATATATGAGTTTAATTTAGGTGTACTGACAGTGTAAAATTTTTTTACACTGTCATCCAATCAAAACATTCTTTTTGCATAACTATTCAAGTAGTGGGTAATTATGTCAAAGAGTTTTATTGATATGATAATTTATGATTGGATTTCTATATAAAATTTTTTTACACTGATAGTGCATTCAAATTAAATTATATATATATATATATATATATATATATATATATATATATATATATATATATATATATATATATAAGGGAATAATAAATAAATTAAAATAATAAACAATAATAAATAACTTTAATATAAAAGAATGATAAATAAAATTAATAATAGTTTAATAAGAATGAGCAAATAATAAGCCACTAAAAATGATCTAGTGATGAGAGACTTAGGTAGGATTTATAAAGTCAGAAGTTTGAATCTCATTGTCACTTTTGTATAAAAAAAAGAATGAGTTAATAATTGTAGCTATAGTTTTATTTAACAAATAATCTCATCTCCAACCTTAAAATTCTTGTAAGAGTGAAAGTAGTGCCGCGCATCGAGCCCTTTTATCTTCTTCTACATCTCTCTATTCTCTACTTCTTTCACTCACTCTTTTTTTTTTTTTTCCCCTCTTTTCTAACTCGCGGTAACTTCTCTATCTTTTCCTGTTTTTCTTTCGTTTCTCTTACATTAACTCTTCTTCAAAATTTCTCTCAACGTATTTCTTCTTTGTGTGTGAATACAAATTAAGGCCCACCCCCTAGATATACACTAATTCAAAGACTTCGTTATTACGACAATTTACGTTAGGTGGTGCGTAAGTATCAGACCACCTACGGTGATCTTTATATATATATATATTACTATGTTTTTTTCCACAAGGACTTGATGCCCAAGTCTTCACGTCAGTTGACGTGATTTCTTTATTTCAATTATATTATTATAATTATAATTATATAACTATTGTTATTATTATTTATATTATTTCATATCTTCTAATTAAAAATATTCAATTAATATTTAGTATTTATTCCTTATCTTAATAAGTTTTATTTTGTTTTATAAAGTAGTATATTTGGAAGTTATCGTTAATAATTTATAGTCTTATTTTAGAAAATTAATATCTATGATTTAACTACAAAATTAAATTAAACAAATCAAATAAATTAAATTCCTTGACAAAAGAGATATTACAATTCTCTCATTTTTCTAGGAAGTTTGTCCCAAATATTCACTAATATGTTTTGTAGAACTCGAGATAAGGCTTCTGGATCTCATTTTCTAGGTCTCATGTCGCCTCTTCATGCAACAGTTTCTAGCAATGTGTCATGACTTTCCACATCAATGACACAAATTTTGACAATGAAATTTCTTTGGGTTCACTCCATTCCTAAAATTATTTTTTGTTTGAGCTTCCGCCTCCCTCTTTTTGTTTAGAAAATTGTCTTTCATTTTAAAATTCCATTTTATGTAACTTTTCTATGCTATTGTACACTTATTCACATATTATAATTTATAATTTTTGATTTCTAACGTTGATATTTTTTCCCTTATCTCAGACCTTAAATCCACTCAAATGTGGTTGCCTTCCAATGACTACCATGGTTGTTTTTCAAATAGAAAGAAAATCTTGATAATTCTTCAAATTTAGCTACATATTGACCTATGGTCATACGTCCTTGCTTAAGTTGCATAAACTCAACCTCTTTATCATTTTTAACACTATTAGGGAAATACTTGTTAAAGAAGGTGGCTAGGAAAACTTTCCAAGTAATCTTAGTTTCTCTAGATTGTAATAAACTCCTAGCATCTGTCCACCACTATTTTGCCTCCCGTTTTAACATATAGACGACAAAGATCACCTTTTGTGCTAAAATTCTTTTTTAGTTGTATGACCTATCTTTCAGCTAAAGTCAAGTCATAATCTCCATGGAGCAAGAGTGGTGTGGTTTTCCTAAATTTGGAGAGTCCTTAGTAATAAGGATTAGCTATAAGAGCTTCTTCTATTGAGCTCCTGCTTCCTTCACCATGGTGATTGTTGTTCTTATCTTGAGTCTCTGGCATGAGTTGTAAAACTATTCTAGTTGACTATGTTTGGGCCATGATAGCTTCAGCCAACCCCTTAACAGCTCCTGCGGTTCTTGATAGAGTATCATTTTCCCTTCTAGGATCTCTTATCCTTCTGATGCCATATCCTATAAGTGCATAAACAACCTAATATTGAGTTGATCAGACTCAATATTGTATAATTATTGCATTGAGAATACTATAAGACATGCAAAGAGAAATTGGAGCCATATCATGCAAATAATAGAAACTCAACTCATACTTAACTCCTATTTATGACTAGAATGGAGCTTCGATACCAAAAATATAACATCCATTTATAATAAAACTACTAGCATGAATTTACATAGAAGGTTCAAGGTTGAACATTAATATACATAAGTACATCAAAGTATTTCTAATCATAGATTAAGCATCTCTAAGCCAGTTAAAGAAACTACAATTTATTTGAATACAACTCTATATGTTTCTAGCAGTTAGAGGAGTCTACCTTTCTCTCTAGCATTACTTGACTAATCTAAAACCACTAGAAATAAAATTAGAATTGAAAATTCTCAGTAAAAAATGAGTAATTCTAAAACATTTGAACGATGGTGGTTTCAGCCATATCTTAGCATGAAAAATATTACACAGCTACTGTGTCATACTCAAAATCTCATATAGTCACATTTTAAGACATAATATTATGAGTAATAAAAATAGACTATTTTAATGTAACTCTACATGCAACATAATAAGCCAATATTCTATGTATTATGATATCTTTGCTTTAATTTCACCATTCTTTTGATTTGTTTGTATCACACATAATTGAAGGCCTTCTTCTAGGAAATTCCTTTTTTCTGGTATTACTCATAATATTGTAACAACAAAATAAGATCATTATGTCACACCAATTAAGGTAGGTAATATAAAAATGTCTTACACTATCCCTCTATCTTCTTTGCAGTTAGCTACAAGTCTTAGATGCCTTTTCTTTAAAATTCACATACTTGCTATCATGTATAAATTCTTAGCATAAATGATAATGCATAATCAATTAAATTTATTCTTCTATATCAATCCAATAAAGAAATTACCTATAATTAATATTTTATATAAATAGTCATAATAATAAACTATAAGAGAAAATCAACTTATAATAAGTTTTAAATAGTATAAAAAATAATAAATAAAACAAATTATAATAATAATGAGTATCTTTAATATAAATGAACTATAAATAAAATAATTGATAATAAATAATAAATGACATAGATATAAAGAAATAATAAATATTAATAAATAATTTTAATATAAAATATTAATAAATAAAATTAATAAAAATAAATAAATAATTATAACCATAATTTTATTTCACAAATAACCCCACCTTCGGCCTAAAAATTCTTGCCAGTGTGAAAGTTGAGTGTGCGAGTCGAACTCTTTTATCTTCTACTATGTCTCTTTCCTCGCTCAGACTCTTCTTATTATTATTATTTTTCCCTCCTTTCTAATTCATTGTAACTCCTCTGTCTTTTTCTCTCTTTTTTGCCCCTTCTCTCACGCTAGTTCTTCTTCAACGTTTCTCTCATTTTTTTTTTTTTTTCCTTCTTTTTGCGTGAATACAAATTGAAGCCCACACCCTCTATATATAATAATACAAAGACTTAGTTATTACATCAATTTACATCAAGTGGTTCGTAAGTATTTAACCACCTATTGTGATTATTTGTTTTTTAATATATATATATATGGATTTTTTCACAAAGACTTGATAACCAAGTCTTCACGTCAGTTGACTTGATTTCTTTATTTCAATTATATTATTGTTATAATTATATAACTATTGTTATCATTATTATATTATGTCATATCTTCTAATTAAAAGATTTAATTAATATTTAGTATTTATTCCTTATCTTATTAAGTATTATTATTAGTCTCATAAAAAAAGTATTATTATTAGTATTATTTTGTTTTATAGAGCAATATATTTTTGAGCTATTGTTGCTAATTTATAATCGTAATTTAGAAAGTTAATATCTACAATTTAACTACAAAATCAACTTAAATAAATTAAATTTTTCTACACAAAATATTGTATGACAAAGGAGATATTACATATTTCATAGTCAAAGATGTATCATACACTCTGTAATCTCATGGTAAAGATTATAAGGTGTATCGATATACCAATTACTTGCGATACACTACAATAATTCTCTAATTTTAGCTATACCTAAAAAATGTGGTTAAATATATTTTAAAAATATTCAAAATTTATATGTATAACTGTAAAATTAGCCAAAACTTTTAGGGATATTCTCAACAATTTCTTAATATCACAAAATGTTTTTTCATTTATTTGCATAGTCCTTAAATTCAATAGAATTATCTTGAAATTAAATAAAATTTTTGTAGGATATTTTCCACAATTCCAAAATTATATAGATAAATTTTGGTACTTTTAAAATGTATCTAACTATATTTTTTACATGTGACAAAAATTAAAGAATTATTACATTATATTACAGGTGATTAGTATACCTAATTTACCAAAAAAAAGTAGATTTACGAAAATAAAGGTTATTAATATATCGATATATCTCATAATCTTCCCTGTCCAATTGGAAGTTGCATGATAGAGCTTGCCCGGTGAAGTGTACCATTGCACTCGCCATAAACATGACGGGTAGAAAAATTCAACCTTTCAAATATCAATATCAATTCCTTTTGCTGAATTTCTGCTTACGGAGAATTTAAAATTGACATCAAACATTGCAAACTCAACTGAACTTCCGTCTTGAAATATTTTGTCAACTGGACTCAAAATTTTGTAGTCACGGATTCACATGTTTGGTATCCATTGCTTGGCTAATGGCTGTCACTTTTTGTTTTATTATTATATGTTTTATTTATCATATATATTTTAATAATTTTATTAAAAAATTTTAAAATTTTAAAATATTTAAGATATTATCAAATTTTTTTAAAAGCTTTGTCTGATATATTTTTTAAAAAATCATTAACTAATCATGTGAGTATTTATCAGACAATATTATTATAATATTTAAAAATTCGTAATGTCCCAAATCGAATCATTTCCTCATAAATGGATAATTTTGTCCCAGGCAAATATGAGGTGACCCAAAAAAAGCTAAAAAGTCAAAAAAAGCCAAAGGATAAGCATAGAAGGTAGTGCAGCAGCTCATAATTATAGCCACCCAAAGTCCAAGGTTGTTTCCAGACTTGAAAGAGACCAAAAAAAATAAAAAAGAAAAAGCCGAAGGATATATAGGGGATACTGCAGCACCTCCTAATTATAACCACCCACATTCTAAAAGCTGTTTCTTGCGCTGAAGTACTCTACTTAGCTTCTTTTGTTTTCATCATCTCCTCCTCTTTCTTCCTTTTCCCACTAATAACATAGACAAAAATGGATGCAACGTGGGCCATAGCTGTTGCGGTCATAGTGATGCTTGCTCTGATGGGGGGATGGAGGGTGCTGAATTGGTTGTGGCTAAGGCCAAAGAAGCTAGAGAGACTGTTAAGAAAGCAAGGCCTTCAAGGCAATCCATACAGGATCCTGATTGGGGACACAAAGGATATTCTGAAGATGCAAAAGGAAGCCAGATCTAAACCCATGAATCTCTCGGATGATATAGTGCCCCGTGTGTTCTCCTATTTCCAGCAAAGTGTAAACAAATACGGTATGCCTATATTTTCACCATTCTTCTTATTTGTAGATTCTCTTCTAGTTGCCAATTCAGGTTTTATACTATACTACTACGTGTCAGTTTTGTTATTGTACAATTAGCATGAAGGCCAACATCTTATTTCATTTATTCAAGAAGCAAAGCTATGGTGCACTGATATCCCAAAATTGGTGACTTTCTGGTACTATATTCATATTCGTATCCAATGTCTATACACCTAAAATATTTATGCATAGATATTTTTGGGATATTCTAATGATTTTTTATACCTATCAACTTTAAAGTTTTATTACTTAAAATATATAAGATAAAAATTCGAGTTTTGTACTTATCAATTACTTTTTTTCCTCAGTCATATTTTCATTCTTGTAATCTTACTTTTAGCAAAATAATCCCTGAAAATAGTCAATTTTTACCCTAATTAAACAAGTAGGATAAAGGGTGAATCTAGAAAACGAGTATTGTAATACTTATTATTTTATTTTATTTTTTATTATATGATTATGACATTATATATGTTCGAGTATCTGATCATATCCTATCCAATACATATAAGTGTACTAGTAGTGTAACATAAGTGCAAAGTGCAATGTAATATGGACAATGAAGAATAGGAAAAGCTCTTGACAAGAACTTTTATCTTAGACGTAAAAAACGATCTTTCACATGAGTAGAGCTAAATTGAGTCAAGTTAAACTATGTATGTTATATATGCAAAACTTTCTTTGTTATGAGAAAAGTTATACTAATAAAAATAGATAATAAACTTTGTAACCGAAAAATTAAAAAAGAACGGATAAAGTTTTACTATGATCCTTATATTGTAACACGTGTTATATGTTGGCTTGCATGTTTATGGTAAAATATTTCCACCTAAGAATTTATCTAAAGAACAGTTATAGCCCTTTTCTTAACCATTTTTTCCCATCAAAACATGTATCAATGTTGCTCTTATAGTATGATGATTGAGCCGGAATTTGTACTTGTAGTGTAGTGTCACTTCTCTATTGTTCGCTTCATTGGTGTTGTGTAATGAGAAGTTCACATAGTAGCGCAGCGGCACAATCCGAAGTTTGTAGAATTTGTTGTGGTTTTTTCTAATTAGAAGCCCATCTTAAATTGAAGAATGAGGCAACACATCAAACTGAACCTTTGTCCATTCATAGACACCATCAAGGCATAATATCCTCTAGGCTAGACTGGCTCTTATAGGTCTAGCATTTGTGAAAGCTTTCCAAATGAGGATTTTCACTTTGGATGCCAATGTCAAATTCACAAATCAAAGTTCTTCCCATAAACCCTTGGAAATTTTGATGCTGGAGGGAAGAATTTGTTAGAGTCTCGTATTGTTTAAGAATATGGTCAAACTAGCCTTTATAAGAGCCTTGCCACGAGTTAGCTTTTGAAATTGAGTTAAGTCCATTCAATTCTAAGATAATATCAGACTTTATCCTATGATTTTTATTGGACCACCCGCAGATATCTAATCTTGAGTGCGAGGGGGGTGTTGTAGAGTTCCACATTGTTTAAAGATAGACAAGATAGCCTTTATAAAAGTTTGGACAACCCTTACTATAAGCAAAGTTTTGGAGTTGAGTTAAACCCGCTCAATTCTAAGAGAACTAGTTGTGAAAATCTTAAGTGTATGTCACTTCAACAGATCTGCATTTGTTGTACTAAGATCTTTAGACATATTGGCATCCACGGTTGGTCCATCAAACATTAATATTAATAATTAACAATCTTAAGTGTTCTTCATGGGATTGGTGATTATGCTTTCGGGTATTGATTATGAAGTTCTAACATTATGAGGGACTTATAACATTACGTTGCACCATGCTCACCCATCTCTTTAACTATAAGCACTTTTCTCCTGCTATTATAACAAGACATTGATAGTACTTGACAAAATCCTTTCAATGGAGATATTGAACAATAGAGAACCTTGATCCCCTTGGTGATTTTTCAAGCTGATAGAAATCCTTGGATAGAAAATGCAAACCATTGAGGGTCTATACTGAACGGTTCTTTGCGTTTTGAGCAATTCCTCATAACTTTCCATAATATCCAAATCAAAATCCCTATAACACATCCATGCTTCCCTTTTGCTCTAAGCAGACGATCTTGCAATAGATACAGTGTCACTATATAAACCTTTTCTTACCGTTCCTCCATAAAAACTGAGCTACCTAAGATTATAGATTCTTTTTTTTTCTTTTAAAAGAAAAAGTTTTAGGATGACATTCCATGGGAGGGAATTTCCTGAATTAGATTCCTATCTAGTTGTATCATAACCCTAGTTTTTTCCTATTACTTCCACCTTATAATTTCTTGGGAAAAGTCTAAAAAAGCCCCCCTTTAACTTTAGTCCATTTGCACTTTGGTTATGTTATTTTAAAAACGTGTAAATCGATTTTGAAACTTTTCATTATGTGCAGATTACTATAATTTAGTAACATACGTTTATCTTTTGAGAGAAAGTTGCACGTGAGAAGCATGTAGGCTCTAAAATCTCGTTAGGAGCCTTCATATATCAAAAAGTAATAGAACCAAAGTACACATAGACCAAAGTTAGAGGGGATTTCTTAAGCTTTTCTCATCAAAATATAAACATTTGTCACCCATTTGTAGTGACCTACACATATCAAAAAGTTTGAGAACCAATTTGTACATTTTTAACATAGCTAAACTAAAGTGCATATGAACCAAAGTAGAAGGGATTTTTTTAGATTTTTCCCTATTTTTTTAAGAAGGCTAGGATGAATTTGTTGCAAACCCACTTAATACCCCTTTAACTTTAGTCTATTTGCACTTTGGTTCTGTTATTTTAAAAATGTGTAAATTGGTCTTCAAACTTTTCATTATGTGAAGATTACTTTATACTTTAGTAACATATGTTTATCTTTTGACAGAAAGTTGCACATGAGAAGCACGTGGGCTCCAAAATCTCATTACGAGCCTTCATATATATTGAAAAGTAATAGCACCAAAGTACACATAGACCAAAGTTAGAAGGGGTCTCTTAAGCTTTTCTCATCAAAATATAAACGTTTGTTACCCATTTGTAGTGACCTCACATATAAAAAAGTTTGAGAACCAATTTGTACATTTTTAAAGTAACAGAACCAAAGTGCATATGGACCAAAGAAGAAGGGATTTTTTTAGATTTTTCCTTAGAAGGGATTTTTTTAGATTTTTCCTTAATTTTTTTTAAGAAGGCTATGCTGAATTTGTTGCAAACCCACTTAATGATATCAGCTGAAGTTGGAAATTAGGTGAGAATTTTGCAGACATGAACTGGTCTATGTGGTCTGGATTCCCTTACGTGGCTAATAAGCAACTCATTATTGTGTCATTGGAGTTTGACTAACAAGTTTTTTGTGTTCATGACACAAATATTGTCTACTTGAATATATTTTTTTTGTAAGCCTGCAAAGAACTCGTGTTATCTTGTGCTCTTTGCATTGAATTTCGCTATAGCTTATTAAAAAACTAATTTGTTACTTCCTTCCCATTAAATGAACTAAAAAGGAAAATGATAATTTATTAGCTTTTTACCCTCAAAAGGAAAGTAGTACTACAATCTCAAAACATGCATGATTTAGGCGGCCAAGTTTGGTAGTGCTATTTGAGGGGTGCTCTTGCTTATGAAAAGTATAAGTTAATTTTTTCTGTTTGGTAAACAAAAAAGCTGGGGTGCTTTGCTCTGAACTTTTAAAAGCCAGGGGGGAGCTCTTGAGAGTCCTCATGGGTGTTTTTCAGAGCTGGCTCATGCTCTCTAAATTTTAAAAGACTAATATAACCTTACTTTCTTTAATGACAATGAAACTAGATATTACTCTTTTTAATATTTAATTCCATTATGGTCATTTTAAATTTTAAGAGAAACTTTACCAAACACTATTCTTGCAGCTTTTACTTATGGAGAGCAACTTTTATCTTATTTTATCAAACGATACTACTATAATTTTTCAAGAGTAGCTCATAGAAAGGTCAAAGAGCTCAACAACTTTCAAAGAGGAACAATAATATCCAACCAAGTGTTAATGTGAGCCCCTCAAAATATAAATTCAATTATGGGTAATATATGCCAGCTGTAATCATTAGAATATTACTTTATCTTATTATTACTATTTTCACATTGGTTTGTACTTCATTTCAATCAAATAGCACAAATACAAAGTTGTCCATTCTCTTCATTCCTAAATTCTTTTGGTATTGTTTATCTTTAGTTCAAGCACTGTTATAAAGTTGCGATGGTATGTAGGCAAGAACTCTTTTATTTGGTTTGGACCAAGACCAAGGGTGACCATCACAGATCCTGAGCTAATCAAAGATGTGTTAAGCAAGATCTATGACTTCCCAAAGCCTTATACAAATCCGCTTGTCAAGCTACTAGTTGCCGGTCTTATCAATTACGATGGTGAGAAGTGGAGCAAACATAGAAAAATAATCAACCCAGCATTTACTTCAGAAAAATTGAAGGTTATTTTTTCTTTACTAGATATAGACCTTATATAATTGACTTATGTAACTTTTGAAAACATGTCAAAAAAAGGCGGAAAAACACTAGGAAATTCAGAATTGTCTGCATGTGTCTTTGCATTGAAAACATAATTGTCCCCTTACATGCATTCCCTTAATGAGAATATTTGGAATGGCATAGCTTGCAATAGCTTAGCCTACAACATATACTTTAGCAAGCAACATAGGTTTGTTTTATTATAATGCTCTGAATGTTTATGTGCTTAATATAAGGAATTTTAACTCCTACATATTTTTGCACCACAGATTATGATACCAATATTCTTCAAAAGTTGCAATGATATGATTAGTAAATGGGAGGGAATGTTGTCTTCAAATGGAACATGTGAAATGGATGTGTGGCCTTTCCTTCAGAGTTTGGCTAGCGACATAATTTCTCGAACTGCATTTGGAAGTAGTTATGAAGAAGGAATAAGAATATTTCAGCTTCAAAAAGAGCAAGCTGAACTAGCAATGAAAGTTATGATAAAAGTTTACATCCCTGGGTGGAGGTAAGGCTACTTTATATATTATATTTGTGCGATAGCTAATTCAAGAACTAGCTCATTAAATAAATTTTATTTAATTTAACTAATCTTGCCATTTATTTCATATTGGAAATAATAATTAACAAATAACATTTATCATTAAGACACTGAGAAATTTGTTTTATACAATGTTCAATTCACTCAATATTGTGATGGGGCGATATGTGGTATCTCGATCAGTTGCAACTTGAATAGCAAAAACATTTAGCAACAAACACTTATTGTTAAGAATTTGTATTCTATATGTCCATCCCTTTATCAAAAATTGTGAGAAAAGATGCAGCTTCCCAATTGCAACTTGCAATGGGGCAAAGTTCTAGTTAATTGTTGGTAGAATAATCACTAGACAGCTAGTAGACATAGGATTACTTCCTTAATATCATGATTATTATAAGACTAGTTATGTTATTTGGTAGGTTTCTACCTATCACTATCAATAGGAGGATGAAGGAGATTGATAAAGATATAAAAGCTTCACTTAAGTTTATGATTAACAAGAGAGAGAAAGCATTGAAGGCAGGTGAATCCACCCAGAATGACTTATTAGGCATACTTTTGGAATCAAATCACAAGGAAATTCAAGAGCATGGCAACAACAAGAATATTGGAATGACTCTTCAAGATGTAATCGAGGAGTGCAAGCTATTCTATTTTGCAGGGCAAGAAACCACTTCTGTTTTGCTTGTTTGGACCATGGTTCTATTGAGTAGGTACCCTGATTGGCAAGCACGTGCAAGGGAGGAAGTCTTACAAGTCTTCGGAAACCAAAAACCAGACTTTGATGGGTTAAGTCGCCTTAAGATTGTAAGTATTGTAATTATTATCTTGATAATGTTACTAATATGGCCTTAGTACTTATGAATTAGTACTTATGAATCTTTTGCAACAGGTCACTATGATATTGTATGAGGTTCTCAGATTATACCCACCGGCAATTGGGCTTGCTAGAACTGTTTACAAGGATATAAAACTTGGAAGCCTAACATTACCTGCAGGAGTACAAGTTACCTTGCCAATACTTTTGGTTCACCATGACCATGAAATTTGGGGCGAGGATGCAAAGGAATTCAACCCTGAGAGATTTTCTGAAGGAGTTTTAAAGGCAACAAATGGTAGAGTTTCATTTTTACCATTTGCATGGGGTCCTAGAATATGCATTGGACAAAACTTCTCCTTGTTAGAGGCAAAGATGGCTGTGTCATTGATTCTACGACATTTCTCATTTGAACTTTCTCCAGCATATGCTCATGCTCCAATCCCTGTGTTTACTCTTCAACCACAATATGGTGCTCATATCATTCTACACAAAGTTTAGATATATATATAAAAAAAAAAAAGCTCTTAATTATAATTTTTTTTCACACTACTTTGCTAGAAAGCTTATAATGTAATATATTTGTACCAATGCTAACTTATATAATAAAGGTCTCTTTTGGATAATTTTATGACATATGATAGGACATAAAATTCACTTAAGGTCACAATGCATTATCTTGACAATATGAAATCCTTGCCATCTTATAATGGTAAGATTTCAAAATTGCACAAGCCTAAGTGATTTATCAAAAGCATTTGGAGCATAACTACCAATTGAGTTCATCTGATGCCAAGCTCCACCAATAGAAACCATATCCAACATGTTTCATTTTAATAAAGTCCTATTCGTGAATTTAACATTTGGTTGTGATAAGAAATAAAAAAAAAATGTTGTTATTCAGTAATTTTGAAAAAAATATTGAAAATACAATTAAATGTAAACTATAAGAAAATGAGACTCAATTACAGTTCTAATAATTTTTTCTTTTTGAATTTGGGTTTTAGAGGGAAAAAGGGGGAGAAAGAGAATGAGAAAGATCAATCCATCCATTGAATCATGTCATACAGTCTTAATAATCAAGTATAACAAATTTTTGGAAAATTGGATATTGATAGATATGTAATCTAATGGTTGATGTTTATTTATATTTTAAAAAATATTATACATCAAAATCAAGTAGGAGATTAAGTATCAAATCAATTTAAAATTGTATGAAAATTTAGACACTTGACCTCCTTAGTAAGAAATTTCAATTTGACTATTGCATTGATGAAATTTATTGTCCATAAAATTTTATTCAATAGACTAAGTATGCCAAACTTACTCTAAGAGTAAGTGGGGATCCACCCATATATACTTATGAGGATGTATCAAGTGAAAGTATTGTTTTTATATGAAAAGTAAGATAAGCAAATCTTAGCCATTAAATCATAAATGGTTAGTCAAGATTAAAAGTTATTTAAAGGTCACATGATCATTTAAAAAGGTCATACGACTTTATATTTTAATATTGACTATTTATTTTAAATATAAAATCTAATAACCAAGATGTATTACTCTTAATCTCACAATTAACCACTCCTATAACTTAATACATTCGCTTTATGTGCGCGCACGCGCGTGATTGTGTGTGTGTGTGTGTATCTATATATGTATGTATACAAGCATGGTCAATGGTGCTGGTCATAGATTGTACAAGTATTCAAACAAGCATGATCAATGGCACTAGTCCTTGTTTTGCCAATTCCTCTTGGAAAGTTATCTAGCTGAGACCATTAGCTACTCGAGTGCATACTTCTCCTCATTACATGACAATGTTGGCAGGAAATTCACTTTAGATGGCCACTTCTCCACAAAGTTAGCTTACCATGCCATTTTTAACAAGGACTCCCTTCCTACGTCTTTTACTTAGTAGGAGTTTTAGAGGTGGCAAAGGCCACAACATGTTTAGTGTTTTCTTTAGTTGATGCTACATAATAGAGTCATGATAAACAAGTTTCTCAAAGATTAAAAAAAAAAAAAAAATTGCTCTCCATTAGAGGAGATATTATTCTTGCTTTCCACAACTTCCCTATGGTTCAGGATTTGTGATTGAGGCTAGTAGCTCCCGTGCATTGGAGAAAACTTCATTGAGATGAATCCAAGTGCTTGGCTTAGGTTGAATCTCACCAAAGAACTTCACAAAAATGAGTATGGAATTGGGCCTCATCTATTTGGTAATCTCATTTGCATTTGCCTCATTTGAACATTATGAAATGCGTTAGTCTCTCAAACCAAAAACATAATTACGATTTAAACCATGATTATAGGGGTGATTTACATGACTAATGGCTATAAAGAGGAGATTAGGTACTTTTTGAGACAATGAGCATAAGGATGATGCTCTGCGATAAGGTATCTTAGAAAGATAGACAATGGACCCTAAGAACTATTCAAAAAGTTTGGCTTGGTAGGCTTTTGATGTGGTATCAACCTCAAGAAAGAAAGCCTCTTGAAAGGAGCACCAATGGAATCTTGAGAATAAGGACAAGGGTCTCTTTGCGAGATGCTCAGGCAGTAGCTGGCCTTGGGTTTCCTATTCTCCATTAACCAAGTCCTAGGTTTATACTAGAATGGATGAGATTCCTCTGATAGTTTACCTACCTGTACTCTCTTTGCCCTTTGATGATAACCTAAAATTAGATTATGGATCAAATTAGTGATTAAGTGATGATTAATGAAGATAGTGGTTAGGAAGGGTTAGTTTGGTCACTTCTAGAAAGTAGAGTGCATGGATGATGACTAACAAGGGTGAATCTCAAAGAATTGACCAAGTTCCCCTAGGAACTACCTAGTCTAATGTGGTTTAATTTAGACATGGCATTGCCTTAAGAGAAAGATCTCCAAGAAAAGGACTCCACTTGGATCCTAAAGTAAGGTTAAAAGTTCCTTTCTCTACAAGATGGCCCAGATAGCTTGTTCCTATCATGTCTCATAAACCCAAAACATCTCATGTGAGACTTACACCAAATAAGAAAGATTCCTTGATGTAACATCCTCCTTTGTGCACAGTACTATGCTTAAGTCATAGTACTACACTCAAGAGTTGTCATACATTCTGAGTGGACCTTAATCGACAAAGAACTTCAAAGTCTTTGTAACTTCTTGAACTATCTAGAGATAACACGGAAATAGGAGTGAGAATTTTGAATTCTCAGTAGGATTCCTTAATTATCATACATACTGTCATCGTTATCATCTCCAGTTTGCTTCAGTTTATTATGAAAAAAGTAAACATGTTATGTAAACTGTTTTATTTTATAGTTCAAAAATATATTATCCGAAGCAAAGTTCATTTTACTCATACACTTGTCATTTGGGAGAGCCCATACAAAACAAATTTATGAACTATACTATGAATAATAATTGCAACATGTTAAAATACGATAGCATCAATATACTGGAGACTTAACATCTGCACATGCCTTTACTTGTACTTGAATTTACGCAGATACATAAAATTTACTTCTCTTTCTTTGTCTTCCCATAATATTTATCTTTATTTTCTTCATTCGACACACCTAGGCGTTACGTATCGCCGTCCCTAGGGTGTCTGTATTTGTCTACACTTGAGCGTTACGTATCACCGTCCTCAAGTGCAGCATTACTCATCTTCCTTTACTTGTCATACATATTCCAGAGTACGATTGCCATGTCATACTCCATCGGGGTATGATCACCATGTCACACTCCTTAGGAATATGTTCCTGCCACGTCCCAGAGTATGATCGCCATGTCATACTCCATTGGAATGTAATCGCCATGTCACATTCCTTAGGGTGTGGGATCATTATGCCACATTCCAGAGTATATTCGCTATGTTATACCCTATTAGAGCATGATCGCCATGTCACGTTCCTTAGGAATATGGACTCATCATGGCATAAATATATAGGACAGGCTTAGCATCAATGAAACATGGAATATAATTATGCAAATACTCATACTTGAATTTATACAAATGCACTACGGTCCTTCTTTAACTTTCTTTGCTTTCTTTACTTGGCACACCTAGGCGTTACATATCGCCGTCCCTAGGGTGCTTGCATATGTTTTAATCTTTAGTCTTTAGTCTTTAGTCTTTACTGCCCTTGGGTAGTCTGATCTGGGAGTGAGCTTGTCAACTCAACTCGTGACCATCGTCACACAAACTAACCCACAAGGGGACCCACTACCTCTAGGTCGGAGAGACTCAGTTGGCCATCTACCTCTAACATAAAGGGACCCAAGTTTTAGCTACCTTCACAAGGAGGGATTCAATGTGCAACTACCTCCAAGTGAAGGGACCCACATCTTTATCTTTTAACTACCTTCGCCTGGAGGGACCCAAATAACTGCCTCCAAGTAAAGGGACCCAATCTTATCTTATTTAACTGTCTTCACAAAGAGGGATCTCATAACTACCTCCAGGTGAAGGGACTCATATTCAATATGTTCATATTATTTCATTCTCATACATAATCATGCATGGACATGCTGAATGTACTCATACATATACTTCATCATTCATTTTCATATACCTCATATCATTTAAATCAGACAGCAAACCCAAGATAGGACATTGTAATTATACTAAGAAGATAACAATATCAATAGGTGCAAGTTCTATATTTTTAAGCCTTAAGCTATCTCACAAGCTTTTTAACTCTTACTGATGTTCCCGAGTTTGACCTCATAACTGACTTCCGAGTTTGGATGTCATATCTGCTTCAACTTTCGGAGTTATAAGTCTATGTCTTGATTCCCGATTTCCAGGATCATGTATTCAATGTCTTGATTCCGATTTACGACTTTAGCTACATCTGACTAGTTTCCTATTTGCTTAGTCCCGAGTTCAACATCAAATAAACCCGATCTAGCTCTCTCTACTAGGTTCCGAGTTCAGCCTTAAATATACCCGATATGGATTCCTATTCATTCAGTCCAAACTCAACATCAAACATACCCGATCTAGCTCTTTCTACTAAGTTCCGAGTTTAATCATTAAGCATACCCTTCCGAGTTCATCCTTAGGTATATTATTTCAAGTTCAACCTTAAGTATATATATTATTCTAAGTTCAACCTTAAATATATCATTCTGAGTTCCACCTTAGGTACACTCTATCTAGCTCTTCATTTGCTAAGTCTTGAGTTCCGATATCACGGAGCTTGATCTAGTATTCATACATGTCTCTAGCCTGAATTACACTCGTATAAGAGAAAATTCACCAAAAATAGAAATCTAGGTGAAATCATACGAACTTTATATCTCTATAAAGATAACAGGGCAAGCTTTCAAATGAAGCAAATTTCATATCATTTGAATGAGTGTATTTTGAGATATAAGTCCTGAAACTCGACCTTCCTGAGCTACCCCATTTTCGCCTAGTTTAGACATAGGGCAATTTTCTCGACTCACTGGGAACAAATGGGACCTTAACTAACTCGGAATTTCTCTATAGGATGTTCTCCTATGTGTAAGCTTTCTAACAGAATTGGTTTCATGAAATTCCAAGTCGTATAGGGCGAGTTCTTCCCTAAAAAACCTAGTCTGCCCAGAATTAAACTCAAAAACCTAGGTAAGACTTCAAAAATTCATATATCTCTCAATATTAATCTAATGGCCTTATATGATATATGTATGGAAAGCCCTGAATGTTTAGTTTCATATAAAATTAGATTCATAGAGTTTGAATGGTTGTAGACGGAGCCATACACTCCGCCGTACGGATTGTCGAGGAAGAACCCTACCAGCTTCATGAGTTTTCTCCTTCCTTCAAGTTCTTTCATACCAATTCTAATTCTAATCATAACATACATGCATAATCAACTATAATTCATCATCATCACTTCACATATCATCAGTAGCACAAAGTATACAAGACTCACACACAACTCCAAACCAAGGAAAATAAGAAGAGAAGTAGGATTCCTACCTTGTCTAGTTGAACCTTGTTGATTTGGTGTCTTAGATGGAAGCAACTCTTGATGAAACTTGAAGAGGGGATGAAGATGGAGTGGGATGAGTGTGTATGGAAGAGAAATAGAGAGTGGTCAGCTCATTATGCTGGTCAAAAGTTACAAGAAGAGAAGGAAAGAAAAGGTGAAGATTTTTGTAGCAAGCTTCATGTTGATTGGTGAATCCCATCTTGCCTTCCAATTTGGCTTGGCTTCCTCTTATACATGGCTTAAAATGGCACACATGTAGGGGTATCTTGGCTAAATCTTGGCCATCCATTCTATGTTTCTCACAGTATAACTTTTATTGATTTGGTTCCGACAGTCTTAAATACCGAAATCTTACCAATTTCTCTAAATCGGTAAATCGGTTTTAGAAGAATCCTATGAAGTTTCCTATGGTTCTAATCTAATTTCATTATAACTAATCATCTTAAATCGCACTTAATTAGTTTTAAGTGAATACTAAATCGAATCCTAATTAATCACAATTATTTGCTAAAATCCGAACACTTCGATTAAAAATGGTTAAAATTTTTCGGGCGTTACACTTGATATCCCACTTCCCCCATGTTCCTTTTGTAGTAACTTAGCACTATTATCTTTGAGAGTAACCTTAGTAAAAGATGATGCACAGTAACCTATATAGATACATCACTTTCAACTAACAAAACACCCACAACTTGGTCTTCAAGCATGTGGAAATGTCCCTATTACACAGCTCAGAGGATTTGTCATATTCTGCCTTTAACCTAAACGTAGCACCCATCATCGTAAAGAAAGGGACATACCAGTTGCACATGCATCATGAGCCCCCATGTCCTCAACAAGCTTCATAATTTAACACCCAATTGAACCACGTTGAAACCCACTAGAAATTAGATACTGTCTAAACCTCACAAACATAACCCAATCTATGTTTATTTGAATCCAAGTAACTAAGAATGAACAGAATGGCAAAAGTATCCTAGAGGGAACATGAGCAAAAAGGAATCTCCTTATCCCTCTAGGATCCTTATGGTGGCAATGTTTCTTCTCTCCTAGAACCACCCTAGAAGAGTAGTTCTCTTGATCCATTCTTACTCACATTTCCTCTAAAGCTTATGGATTCAAGAATCTAATAATCTTAATTTAGAACTCAAACTCTTGCTACAAAAAAGGTTCAGATTATTTGGTGGTCACTTGTTGTACATCATCGTTCATTCGTTGTACATTCTCGTTCAACTTGGAGGACTTCTCGGATGAAGAAATCTGGACATAGGCAATATGATACAAGGAAGGATATGCTAAGCGAAGAAAAGCGGAGGATGAGGGAAAATGTCTCTATAGACTTCCTAAGCAACTTGGAAGCCCCTTTCCAAAGGCTAGTTTATCACGAATAGTTGATTTAAATGAGATGAGAAGAGGAGACCAAATGCAAGCCTTCCATAGTAGGATGCTCACACATGATTGCTATCATCATGGGTCTACAAGAAAGGTAAGTATACAGTACTTTGATTTTATTTTTGTTTTAAAAAAAAGGAAAACATGATAAGCAAGACTTTAACTTCTTTCTTGAATATTATTTTCACTTGCTACACAGTCTTTATGTGGTTCCTTTACCCTTTTACAACTTTACATTTATTGTTACCAGATCATGTTCAAGACACATGTTGTATATTTGATGTCTGTATTTAGATCTGACATTATATTATCGTTAGGATTGGTATATTTCAAAGGAAAGAGAAAAAAAATTCAAAATAAATAAAAATAAAGAATTGCTTGCATATTGATTATAGTTCTACACATTGATTCTTGTTGTTACTGTTGTTGATAGCCACAACAATCTGTACATAAATGCAAACCCAAAATAAAGGGTCAAAAGTAGAAAATCGAAAAATCGTGTAAATGCTTATCATGACCTAACTCAGGACGTGACCGATGCATAGGGACACGTCCCCAGCTGTCACGACCCAATCTAAGCCGTAACTGGCGCTTAGAGAGCACGCTCCCTAACAAGCCTCACTCATCAAAATTTCCACAAAATTTTGGGCAGAGTTTCCCCTATACTTAGGATATTTCCCAAGTACGAGTACTTATCTTGCAATTCAACAATCACACACATTTTCATCGGGGATCCAGGCAGTCTCAGAATGCACCCCTCAGCACGCAGCACACATATAATCAGAGTCAATCATCCAAATCACATTTACATATCCAGTTTTAATTCATAATCAAATCCAACCTAATCTATTCATTAGGTTTACATACAATAATCAATCCACTAAGTTTAAAAAACCTCTTAACATAATTTAACCTACTAGCAAGGGTCGGACCCTGCCTGTAGTACTATGGAGTTACAACTAAGAATTACGACAAAATAGAGTACAAACCAAGGCCCTTATTAAATAGGGCTCACCCCGAAAGGATTCTAATGATGCTAAGCAGAAGGGTCGACTCCCAAGTCTGAACCTGTATCTGAAAAGAATATAACAACCATGGGGTGAGTTTGAAAAACTCAGTGAGAGATAGGACACTTTCGAGCCTCATGAGTCAATGTACATATATATAAGTTTAAAACAATTTCATTCAAATGAGGAAAATGGCGGAAATATCTAACAGGATAAACAGGCAGGATTCACACTTAGGTGGTCGTTCCTTCGTGTGAATCCCGAAATCAGGGACGCACCCCCCTTTTAGAGAGGCCGTGAAGTACAGGCACGCACCACACTATATGTATGGCCATGAAATATCCGTCACGCACCACCCCCTTGGGTGGCCATGTAATATCATAGTCCAAGGTGCACCAAGGCTAACGTCTACTATCGTTAGCAAACAGATCCTATCACAGACTTTCCTATTCTTTCATATTCATGAATATCATATTCAAATTCCATTCGTCATTGACTCATGAGTAGCATTTATCAAAGTAAATAAACAATTATAAATTTAAAATAGGATAACTCAAAAGCATGCTATCTACTCATAGATCACCGGGCACGAAAAAATCTTAAATCTCCGGATCCACAAGGTTGGAGAGAAGTTCCTTGGAAATATCTAACATTACAACATAATACTAGGATCAATTTTGGATCATTAACACTCTCCATACCATAAATTCTCTAGTCTTAAAATCCTAGGGTTCCAAGAATTCAACTAAAGATAAAAAGAATTGGAATTGCTTGGAAGAAGGAAAGAACAATGTAGAAGACTTACCTCTAGAATTGGAATGAGAAGAAGAATAAAGGTGTGCTCCCCACTTCAAATCCAATCAAGCAAGAATGAAGAAGGAGGAGAAATGGTTGATTGTGTTTAATGGGATGAATCTAGTGTTGTTGTTGTTGATTTAGTTGGGAAAATGATGGAATGAAGTTGATAGATGTAAGGGATGGTGGGAGGAGGAATTCTAGAGAGAAGGGAGAGAGTTTGGGGTTAGAAAGAGAAGAAAAACCGAAAAATGAGGGTGTGGGACGCGTCTCCGTATATATATTGGCCGGTGGTAATCTATTACCACAGACTGGTAATCGATTACCATTCTGGTAATCGATTACCATGAACAAATGGCTGGTAATGGACGATTACCATATTTGGTAATCGATTGCGACGTAAAAATTTTTAACCCAAGGACATACAGAGCCCGTGTCGATTACGACCTCACGATGTCGATTACAATATCCCAAAACACGATTTCTTGATTCCAAAAGACCTCCAACTCCCAAGATCATCATATACCAACTAAATTTCCTCATAAACGGATGAAACACATGGATCAAACACGATTAACATAGAAAAATTTGAAAATACACCAAGGGTGTTACACCAGCAAGCCTACACTAGACCTTTTTAAAGAAAATTAGGCAGAGTCTCCTCTGTATTTAGGACTACTCCCAAATAAGGATCCTTTACCTACACAAACAATACAACAAAAACATAAAAACATTAGGGATCCAAACATTATCAGAATACACCCCACAGCATACATTATAACGATTTAGAACATATTCATACTTATGAAAAAATATATATATATACATGCCCATTCATGAGACTTAAAACATAATCATTAGATTTTAACTAGTTATAAATATAAACAAATATGCTTTTACTACAACAATTGAACTACACAGGAAGGACCCTGCTTGTAGGTTATTGGAGCATCACTAAAGACTTTACAAAATGTAACCAAATGTTGAAAACCTCTAAAGCCACACAACAAGAGCATGAGCTACTAGCAAATCTGACATCTGTAGCTACTTGTGGAAGTTTGAGCATGACCCTGCATCTATCTAAAACATGGAAAGAAAGAAGGAGTGAGTCATACAGACTTAGTGAGTGATAGTATGCCTATAATAGGAGTAGGACAACCTTGAACATTAGCTTTTAGCAAAATATAACTTTATAAAACCTCATACATCATTTCTCGAGTAAAATATTTTGTCTATAAACTAAAATACCATAAGAACTTCGAGTAAAACATATCTGATATACGATCTATCTTTAAAACCCCTATAGCTCATTGAAGCACCCTTTCTAAATCAAATGAATATAAACTCCTTCACATCAAATCATATGCATTCTAGCTCATAACTTCAAACACATAATAAAATCCAAGAAGGTTTCGTACTTTCCACAAGTATAGTTATCAAGTCTTGTCTCATGATATTCAACATCAATAAAATATAAGTTTCAACTACTAAACATAAATACATAAGAGGGAAATACTTCCTCAAAACATAGATAATAAATAATTATTTCAATATTACAATAAAACTTAAGGAAGGATCTTATTTCAGAAAATAATTATCTGATTAGGCGGCTTTAACAACCTGACCACAACAATAAATGGCTAATCTCACGCTTGTGCATTTCTTTGTCTTCCAGACATGTCGACCAAACATGCTGGGCTAGCAATCACTCTCTGCTAGTTGGGTTATTCGAGGTGCACCAAGGCTAATACTACTACCATTAGCAAACAGTCCCTGTTATAGTTTCTTCCCCTTAGGAAGGCACTCACATTTGCTGGGTCTTCGCCATGTCTCATCTGAGCCATTCGCTTAAACTCCTTTGAAATATATTTCCTTTCTTTCAAACATTTCTAACTTTAAACTATTTCTAAAGCATCACAATTTCTAGAAACATGAAACTTCATCTTTTCTATCAATTTAGTCAAACATCGAAAATCAACTTTCAAGGTAGGTTGTCCCACAACTACACACAAATACATATATACATATAAATATATACTTGACCAGCATAATTACTTCAAGATTTTGATAAATATGGAGTAAACAATTAGCCAACATTTCACCATAATCTATTAAAGTTTATTTTAAACATGTATCTAGAAAATTAGTGACAAGAATCAAGTTATAGGTAATCTACTACTCACAACCAAATTTCCAAGTCAAGAGCTCAAGTAGATGGTGTAACACCCTAATAAACCCATACTACGCTTAAGTCGTATTACGGCGTTTTATTAGTTGTTACTTATGCTCGTGGAAAACTAAACTTTGCTTGAAATTAAGTTACGCGGAAAATACGATAAGATTTTTCTTTGAAATACGTCGTCGCTTTGCTGCGTTTTGACAAGTAAAGCCTTGAACGAGAAGCTAGACAGAGTCACGGCGTGTCGTATAAAATACGTACTCCAATATCATAAAACCAGAGAAAGATAAATGAATAGTAATTCACAAGTACATTGCATTATATAGCAAAGTCATTACATCGATATGGGTTCATAATATATATACATACATATATATCAACATTACATCAAAGGAGGCTCATGGTCGGGCCATGGTCCAAATACTAGATACTAAGTATAAATTTAAATGACAATGCTCACTCAAAAGAAATATATGGGAGGTGCAGAGCGATGGTCGCTACAAGTCCCAAAACAACTTCATCTTGCATCCTACGCCACACGTCCGCTCACGGTGTGATTCACGCTCCACTCCTCAGGATCGTCGTCGAGATCCGTGACGATACTGGGAAATAACTAGGTGAGAAATGGAATTTCAAGAAGATTTCAAACCCACACTAAAGTGTCATCGCCATCGCCCCACCACTTCGGTTTTATTAATGAAAATAGTGAGCATGCATAAGGTCACCTTCTTGGATTTAAATCATGAATATCCGAAAGCGGATTCAATTTTAACATACTCTAATCATTTATATCATAACATACATAAGGCGTATAAGTATAATCATATAAAAATGCCGCTTTATAAGTTTTTCTTAACTTCTCTTCCTCATAGGGTTTTTGGAATGAAGTCCTCTTCTTGTCTTATCTTGACTTTTTATCTTAAGTCTTATCTTTCACCCACTAAACATAAGTGGTAATGAGCTCATACCGTCGCCGCCATTGAATTCGCACTTACACTACGCACGGGTCATGCCACTACGCACGTGTAAGACCCATCCCCATACTTCACACTAATGGTACCGGGTCACGCTACGCTCAAAGTATGAGCTTACTTTGGGTCACCTTCCTCGAAGGATCACACCCTTAGTTACTTTCTCTTATTAAAGACTTATTTACGCAGTTATTCTCGATTCCTTTCCACATTTAAGTGATCACGCCGTCCCCAGTGCTGTTATATTTATTAATCCTTTCATGCCCAAAGATTAAGCGTCATGTCATCAACATATCGTATGCATATCATTATCATTCATTAGCATATCGTCATCATATCATTATCATTCTTATCATCATCGTATCACTATCATAATTATCATCATATCACATCATCATCATCATCATCATCATCATATCATATCATCATCATTATTCATCATCATCATAGCATCATGCTTGCATATAAACATAAGGCATATTCTCAAGCAAAGTTTTTATGAAGGCTTAGTAAATTTAAGAATTCCAAGTTTTTAATCGGTGACGTTTCGCAGAACTTCTCTTATTTAGCATGATGCCACTTTTGTCTAATGTCCTTTTTGACACTTTTTAAGTTGAATTATGAGGGTTCTCTAATGCTTAATGTAAGGGTATTAATGTCTTAAAGCTTATTTCTCCTTATTCTTTGACTTTTACCATAACCAATTTTACTTTTACAGTGGGGCAGTAACTTTGAAAATTCACCATAATTTCATTTTTTACTCTTTTATTTCGAATTTTTGTGTGGGTATACTTCTCTGAGTCTATTTTTAAACAAAAGAAACCACTTAAAATTCATTTCAGAAATGAGTTATGCATATTTTATTCTGACTGTTCAGTTTCTAAGTTCACTCCCGGTACAGTGGATTTTTACTTCTCATTATAATTACTCAGAAGGAATCTGAGAAAACTGTTTTATAGGTTTGTTTCTCTATGTCTTAGTTTTCATTTAAACTTGGTCTCACTCAAAAATCATTTTTGTAGCTCGAGTTATACACATTTTAGTGTAGACTGCCCAGACAGAAACCAATCCGAGAACAGTCCACTTTGAAAAATCATATCTCACTCATTTTAACTCCGAATCTTATGTATTTTATATGTATGGAAAGCTCTCTGAGTCTATTTTCATAGAAAAATAGTTTCGTTCCATTTTGAGTTTTGTAGCAATAAACATACCGCACGCTTTACAGACTGCCAGAATTCCAGATTTACTAGTTTTAAAGTTTTTCACTTCAAGCTTATGGAGAAATTGTTATATCACCTCAAATCACCATTTTCATGTTTTAACTCATCATCATATTCAAAGTTTTAGTCTCCAAATCAGTATTTTAAAACAAAATAAAGCAAGATACATAAAAACCACCATACCACAAAATCTCTTTTCAAAATAACATTTTCATCAAAGCAAGAACACTCATAAGGCAAGATGTGGCCACACAGACTTGAAGCAAGTCCTATAACCACCTAGCTATGAAGAGCTTACGGGTTCTAGTTCTTGAAAAATATATGGAGAGGAAGGGTTAGAGTCACTACCAATTGGATTTCTTGAAAGCTTGAAGAGAAAGAAAGATGTTGGAGATGGCCTCCTTCTCCTCGAGCTTGATAATTGAGGCTTGTATGAGTGAGCTTTGTTTCTCCAAGGACCAAAAATGGTAGTCCTTGAAGGGATAGTGATGGTGGTGATGGAAATGGGGTGAGGAGTAGTAGAGAGATTGGAAGAAGAACAAGGAAGAGTGAAAGAAGAAGAGAGTGGGTATGAGACTTGGAGAGAGGAGAGAGCTTTGTGTGTGTGAGTCTTGAGAGAGGAGATGAAAATGAATTGAGGAGAGATGGAGGGCTGAAAGTGGCGCACAAATGGGGAGAAAGGTGATGTGATTTTTACTTCTTACACAAGCTAGG
Organism: Pterocarpus macrocarpus; assembly: GCA_031439585.1. Classification (NCBI taxonomy): domain Eukaryota; kingdom Viridiplantae; phylum Streptophyta; class Magnoliopsida; order Fabales; family Fabaceae; genus Pterocarpus; species Pterocarpus macrocarpus. The sequence continues at coordinate 18,031,896 of CM062517.1, read as the reverse complement.
GAGTGGGAAAACCATAGGGCAAAAGAGTGTGTTGTGTTCCTTCTGAGTCTTGTGCAATTGGGTAAAGACTGAAGATTTTTTGTCAAGTGGTTAAAAGCATGAGCTCTCTTAGGATTGGGCATTGGATGGCTAGGATTACACCAAGTGTCATGATCTTGGTGAAGAAGAGTACAACTCTTGTCATGACTTAAGGAAGCTACTAATATGGACTCTTAATCTAAGCATGATGACGAAGAGCAAATGATGATTGGATATGGCTCTTGCCTTGACTAAACTTTTAAACCATAATTAAAGAGAAGTTCTATAAATTTTTACCATTGTTACAATTGTCTAAATGCTAATTAATCCAATTGGTTTAATCATACATTAGCACATTTTCAATTGTTGACTTTCACTTATCTTGTTGACTTGCCTTTAATTTACTAAGCTCTTGCTCATCGAGATTAGCCGATTAATTCTCAGTTAATCGTTAACCTCTCTAATTAGTCAGGATCACTGAACTAATTAGCTTAGACAAAAATTGGGGATGTTACAGATGGTGCCTCCGAGCCATCTGGAAGCTCCCGGGAAGAGTTTAAAGCTACAAAACATATTAAATTAACATAACTTCTAGGGGTAAAACTTAACTTCAAGTAACTCCCAAACTCAAAATCCCCAATCCAAAACCTAAACCCCTCTTCTCAACAACTCAAATCTAATATATGGAATAGATAATTAATCCATAGTCATAACGAAATAGAAAGCATCAAGAATTTAGCTCAAACCTTGGAAGAAAGATTGAAACAAAATAGAAGTGGTGGGTCTTCTCCACCCTTCACTTTCTCTCACATCAAGAGGAGAGAGAAAGCTTGAGGAAAAAGATGATGGTGGGAGTGATGGTGAAGGAGTGAAAGAATGCATTTTTGTGAGAAAATCTAGAAGGAAAATATGATGAATATATAGAGGATAAAAGGTTGAAGAATGCTAAGGAGAGAGACCAAGTGGGAGAGATTTGGGGCAAATGAGGATATGGGTCGAAATCCCCATTTTAAAATCAGACAATGGGTGCCTGAGCAGCCATTTCCTGGCGCTCGAGCGCCTAGTAGCCTGAAGCTCCCAACTTTAATTCCTAACATTTGGCACTCAAGTGGGCAATACCTGGTGCTTGAGTGCCCAATAGCCTGAAAGTCCTACAATTCCATCCCACCTGGCGCTCAAGCACCCAAAGTTGGCGCTCAAGCATTGGCACCCCTTCTTCTTGTTTTCTTCCTTTTTTTTTTTAAGCAAATTTTAAACCTCACTTACACTTGTAAGCATATTTCCACTTCAAAATTTACCAAATGCACAAAAATATTAATTTAAAAGATCATCTAAAAGTTCATAATTCTAAGAAACTTAAGACTTATGTTATATATAACCTTGGATTGTTACAATGCTAGTGTGCAAGTTAGAGTTTGAGGAATGTTTAGAGGTTGTGACACATGAATATTTCTTCTTTACATTGTGTGGACTACATAGAAAAGGTATGAATACAACAAAAATTTAAAGTATCCAAGTGAAAGTCTATGGAACACTTATGCTTGAGCATTTTCAATGCAAGAGGAAACTAATCTTATGATGCTAAAGGAATAGATAGTAGGATTTCTAAAGTAGAGGATTATACATAATGATATCTAAAAGATAGGAATTTCTTTTAAGATTGATATCGTTTCAAAGAAATTTGCCAAGTCAAATGTCGAATTTATTATGAGCAATCAGAGCATCATATATAATGCCAAAATTTTGATATGTTGATTTTATTGCCTTTTTATCCTATTGTAGTTTTGTGATGAACTGACTATAATGCTTTCTTTTTCTTGGTCCCTAATAATAAGTGGTCAATTATTCTTATCATAGCTCTCCATGAAAGTATGAATGTTCTATATATAGAGCATAACTGATCCTCTATGAACCAACATGAAACATTGTTGACTAGGGCTTTGACACTAACATGTGAGCCAAAAAAGGTTAAGTGAATGTCCTTTATTGCACAAATTAGTGACAAATTAATCAAAGAGATGAAGCAATATAAAAGATAATGGATGTTACAAGGAAAAGTGGGATAAGTGCTAAAAGTCATAATACAGTTCTAGATGCTTATATAGAACAAAAGATGCCAAGGCCAGAATGAAGACAATAAGATGATGATAACAGAAGTTGTGATACCGCAATGAAAATAGTGGACATTGTGATGAAAGTGGATGCTGTGACACTATGCTAAAAAAAAAAATGATGCTATGATGCCGTGGTGGGAATAATAGACATTATATGATGTGTTAAAAAGTGAAAGATGCTATGGTAAGAGTGACAGATGTTGTATGACAAATATTGCTTTTAGCATTGAAAATATGCTAAAAGTAATGAATGGTATGACAAAAGTAACAAACATTGTGCTAAAAAAGTGTTGGAAGTTACGAACATTGTATCAAGAGTGATAATGCTATGCTACAAACAAAAGCTATGATTAAATAGACGCCCAGGCAAAAAATCATTCACTGTGCTAGAAGCTTGCATTAATGGCCACTGCATTATGTTGAATCCAGAGGCAAAGAATGTAATGACCTATCAATTCCAAGTGTGCTAGAGATGCCCTATTTAATGTTATACATGCATTTCGCTCCTCACATGAACATGTATTCCATTTCTAACATGAACATGCATTTCATTCATCATATGAACATCATGTATGTTAAGGATATATCTTTAATGTTATAAATGCATTTATGATATGCTTATGATAAAACCATAGGGCAGAGGACTTATGATATTCATAACAATATGATTAGCATGATATAACCTAGGTAGGTGCAATGTAATGAGACAAGTATAATTAACAGAGCATACCCATGGTCTGGAACAGGCAAAGTTATAAATGGATAGGCTAAGATGAATAGAAGAAAACAGATGACAATAGGGATAACAAGGAAAAGGTTAAGGTATTCCATAAATAAGTACTTACAAGGGTGAATGTTTCGATATTCATGAAATCCAAGGCCAAAGGGGTTTCGAAACACACTCATCTGCATGCCTAACACGATAAGCATTTTGGAACTTAGGGTCCCAAGGCTAAGGGGGCTCTAGGAGCATGTTGTCACAGTTGCCTAACATATAAGCACCAAGGCATCATGACTCCAAGGACAGTAAAGTACCAAGAACATGTGCTTAGATAGAAGGGATTTGTTCCAAAGTGCAAAGGTAAGGTACACAAAGGAACCTCTAATGTAAAACCTCTAACGGTGTAAGGAAAGGTGCATGGGGTAGTCCTCAAAAGGTGCAAAGTAATGTTCATAGAGGGCTGACAAGAAATGCAAGAGGGGAAGAGTTGCGTAGGGTAATGGTGTCTCCCTCCTAAAAATACATAGCCCACCTAGTCAAGTTATCATCGATATTTTGTAAGTCTAGGGGCAAGAGGCTCGTGAAAGCACCCTTGTGCCCAAACATGGGATGGTCTTGGTATATAGGATCGTTGGGCTGAAAGGGGCATTCTATAGTAGCCTCCTCTTCTCTTAAAAAAAAATAAAAAAAGAGAGAGAAGAAAAGAACAAGAAAAGAAAAAAAGCAGAGTTAAAAAAAATAGAGAGAGAACTAGAGTAAGAAACAGAAAGAGCACAACAAAAAGGAAACAAAATGAAAATAGAGATAGAGAAAAGGAAAAGAAAAGAAAGAAAAAGGAAAAGGAAGAAAGAAAATGAGACAGATAAGAGAAAGAAGAAAAGGAAAGGAAAAAAAAAAAGAGGAAAAAAGAAGCAATAACCACCGCCCACCATGGCTGAGCGTTATGTGAAGATTATCATGTAGTATTTGTAAGTCTGGGGACAAGAGGCTTGCAAAACACGCTCATCCACTCCAAATGTAAGACTATCTAGATTTCGATATATGTAATTCTAAGGCCCAAAGAATTCTGCAGGCACCTTCTTATGGTAGCCCGCCTATTCGCTTAAGTGTCTCAGTATTTAAGGAGTCTAGAGCACAAGGGATATCCTTAGAGCACGCTTAAGGCGCTTTACCCATAACAATTGATAACCTCTAGTCTGGCAATTTGGGAATAAGAAATTAGTCAAAGGAAGCATGTTCATCGTCTCAACATATGAGCACCATGGCACCTTGGGTCTAGGGGCAAGGGGCAATGGATGCCAAGACATCATGAACAAGGGCATGCACAAAGGATTAGGAAAATCGAAGAATGGAAAATGAGGTGCAATGGGTGATAACATACAGAAAGACAATATATTAATAGATACATACTAAACCAAGAATGTATGGTAACGAGGAAAGTCCAAGAATGCAAAATGAGAACCCTTGGAGGTTCTAAAAGTGCAAAGCACTAGATGAATATGAAACTAAGCCCCTTAGTGGTTCTAAAAGAACTACAAGGTGCTATAAAATACAAAAAGAGAACCTTTAGTAGTTCTAAAAGTGCAAAGAAATGAATGAAACATGAATCTAAATCCTTGGTAGTTTTAAAAGAATTACAAGTTTCTAAATCAGAAAAAATGAACAAAGTACAAGATCTAACATCATGGGCAATAAAGTAAGAAAATACAAATGCAAGGTATAGCACAAGGCAGAATCATGGTAGATTCTAAGGGTGCACACATACATACATAGAGAAAAACAAAAACAAAAACAAAGATAGTCATGGAAAAAAATCAAATGTGTGAGAACTGAACTTCCGTCTTGAAATTGTTAACTGGACTCAAAATTTTGTAGTCACGGATTCATATGTTTGGTTTCTATCGCTTGGCTAATGGCTGTCGCTTTTTGTTTTATTATTATATGTTTTATTTATCATATATATCTTAAGAATTTCGCTAAAAAATTTAAAAAATTTTAAATATTTAATATATTATCAATTTTTTTAACTTTTTGTGATATACATTTAAATCATTAACTAATTATGTTAGTACTTATCAGGCAACACCATTATAATATTTAAAAATTCGTAATTTCCCAAATCGAAGCATTTCCTCATAAATGAATGATTTTGTCCCTTGTAAATGTGAACTGACCCAAAAAAACGTTAAAAATTCAAAAAAGCCAAAGGATAATCATAGAAGGTAGTGCAGCAACTCATAATTATTGCCACCCAAAGTCTAAAGTTGTTTCCGGACTTGAAAGAGGCCAAAAAAATAAAAAAGAAAAAGCCAAAGGAGATATAGAGGGTACTGCAGCACCTCTATTTATTGCCACCCAAATTCTAAAAGCTATTTCTTGCGTTGAAGTGCTCTATTTTGCTTCTTCTGTTTTCGTCATCTCCTCCTCTTTCTTCCTTTCTCCACTAATCACATAGAAAAAAATGGATGCAACGTGGGCTACAGCTGTTGCGGTCATAGTGATGCTTGCTCTGATGGGGGGATGGAGGGTGCTGAAATGGTTGTGGCTAAGGCCAAAGAAGCTAGAGAGACTGTTAAGAAAGCAAGGCCTTCAAGGCAATCCATACAGGATCCTGATTGGGGACACAAAAGATATTCTGAAGATGCAAAAGGAAGCCAGATCTAAACCCATGAGTCTCTCGGATGATATAGTGCCCCGTGTGTTCTCCCATGTCCAGCAAAGTGTAAACAAATACGGTATGCCTATATATTTTCATTATTCTTCTTATTCGCAGATTCTCTTCTATTTGCCAATTCAGGATTTATACTATACTACTATGTATCAATTTTGTTATTGTACAATTAGCATGAACACCAACATCTTATTTCATTTATTGAAGAAGCAAAGCTATGATGCACTGATATCCCAAAATTGTTGACTTACTGGTATTATATTCATATTCGTATCCAATATCAATACTCCTAAAATATTTATGCATACATATTTTTGGGATATTCTTATAATTTTTTATACCTATCATCTTTAAAATTTTATTACTTAAAAAATATAAGATAAAGATTCGAGTTTTGTACTTATCAATTACCTTTTTTTTCAGTCATACTTTCATTCTTGTAATCTTATTTTTCTCAAAATAATTCCTGAAAATAGTCAATTTTTACCCTAATTAAACAATTAGGATAGAGGGTGAATCCAGAAAACGAGAGTTATTTTATTTTTTATTTATTATTATATAATTATGACATTATATATGTTCGAGTACCTTATCATATCCTATCCAATATAAGTGTACTAGTGTAACATAAGTGCAAAGTTTAATGTAATATGGACAATGAAGAATAGGAAAAGCTCTTGACAAGAACTTCTATCTTAGACGTACAAAACGATCTTTCACATGAGTAAAGCTAAAGTGAGTCAAGTTAAACTTTGTAAGTTATACATGTAAAACTTTCTTTCTTATGAGAAAAGTTATGCTAATAAAAATAGATAATAAACCTTGTAACCAAAAAATAAAAAAGAACGGATAAACTTTTAGTGTGACCCTTATATTTTAACAAGTGTTATATGTTGGCTTGCATGTTTATGGTAAAATATTTCCACTTAAGAATTTATCAAAAGAACAGTTATGGCCGTTTTCTTAACCATTTTTTCCCATCAAAACATGTATCAGTGTTGCTCTTACAGTATGATGATTAAGCAGGAATTTGTACTTGTAGTGTAGTGTCACTTCTCTATGGTTCGCTCCATTGGTGTTGTGTATTGAAAAGTTGCACATAGTAGCGCAGTGGCACACTCCGAAGTTTGTAGAATTTGTTGTGGTGTTTTCTAATTAGAAGCCAGCCCTTCTTAAATTGAAGAATGGGGCAACATATCAAACTGAACCTTTGTCCATTCACAGACACCATCAAGGCATAATTTCCTCCAGGCTAGACTGGCTCTTATAGTTCTAGCATTCGTGAAAGCTTAGCTTTCCAAATGAAGATTTTCACTTTGGATGCCAATGGCAAATTCACATACCAAATTTCTTCCCATAAACCGTTGAAACTTTTGCTGGGGGAGGGAAGAACTTGTTAGATTCTCACATTATTTAAGGATATGGTGAAGATTGCTTTTATAAGAGCTTCGGCAACCCTCCCTCATGAGTTAGCTTTTGGAATTGAGTTAATTTCACTCAATTCTAAGATAATATTAGACTTTATCCTATGGTTGTTATTGGACCACCTGCAGATGTCCACTCTTAGGTGTGTGGGGGTTGTTTTAGAGTCCCAAATTGCCTTAAAATGTGGCCAAAATAACCTTTATAAAAATTTGGGCAACCCTCTTCTATGAGCAAGATTTTGGAGTTGAGTTAGGCCTACTTAATTTTAAGTGAACTAGTTGTGAAGGATGGAGGATCATGCACGGGATATAGCCTATCTGGTAGAACTGTATCTTGATCCAATGTATGTCACTTCAGCACATCATGTGCATTTGTTGTACTAATTACCTTGAACATAATGGCATCTATGGTTGGTCCATCAAACATTAATATTAATAATTGACAATCTTAAGTGTTCTTCACGGGCTTGGTGATTATGCTTTCGGGTATTGATTCTGAAGTTGTAACATTATGAGGGACTTATAACACTGCATTGCACCATGCTCACCCGTCTCTTCAACTGTAAGCACTTTTCTCCTGCTAATATAACAAGACATTGATAGTACTTGACAAAATCCTTTCAATGGAGATATTGCTTAGAGCCTTGATCCCCTTGGTGATTTTTCAAGTTGATAGAAATCCTTAGATAGAAAATACAAACCATTTAGTGTCTGTACTCAATGGTTCTTTGTGTTTTGAGCAATTCCTCATAACTTTCCATGATATCCAAATCAAAATCCCTATAACACAACTATCCTTCCCTTTTGCTCTAAGAAAACGGTCCTGCAATAGATACAGTGTTACTGTATAAACCTTTTCTTACTGCTCCTTCATAAAAACTGAGCTACCTAAGGTTACAGATTCTTTTTTCTTAAAAAAAAAAAAAGTTTTAGCATGACATTCCATGGGAGGGAATTTCCTGAATTAGATTCTTATCTATTTGTGTCATAACCTTCTTTTTTGCCTGTTACTTCCACCTTATAATTTTTTGGGAAAAGTCTAAAAAAGCCCCTTTTAACTTTAGTCCATTTGTACTTTGATCTTGATACTTTAAAAATGTTTAAATTAGTCTTGAAGCTTTTCATTATGTGCGGATTGCCACAATTTAATAACAAATGTTTATCTTTTGATAGAAAGTTGCATGTGAGAAGCATATAGGCTCTAAAATCTCATTAGGAGTTTTCATATATCGAAAAGTAACAGGACCCAAGTACACATAGACCAAAGTTAGAAGGGGTCTCTTAAGCTTTTCTCATCAAAATAGAAACATTTGTTAGCCATTTGTAGTAGCCTACACATATCGAAAAGTTTGAGAACCAATTTGCACATTTTTAATAGAACCAAAGTGCATATGGACCAAAGTAGAAAAGATTTTTTTTTAGATTTTTCCCTAATTTTTTTAAGAAGGCCATGCTAAATTTGTTGCAAACCCACTTAATGATATCAAATGATATCAGTTGAAGTTGAAAATTGGGTGAGAATTCTGCAGACATGAACTAGTCTATCTGGTCTAGATTCCCTTATGTGGCTAATAAGCAACTCATTATTTTGTCATTGGAATTTGTCCAACAAGTTTTTGGTGCTCATGCCACAAATATTGTCTATTTGATTATTTTTATTTTTATTTTTTGTAAGCCTATAAAGAACTCGTGTTATCTTGTGCTCTTTACATTGAATTTTGTTATAGCTTATATAAAAAAAAAAAAAACTAATTTGGTACTTCCTCACCAACAAATGAACTAAAAAGGAAAATGATAATTTATGACCTTTTTACGCCTAAAAGGAAAGTAGTTCTTACTCTAATATCAAAATATGCATAATTTAAGCCTAGCTTGGTAGTACTATTTAAGAGGTAATTCTGCTTATAAAAAGTATAAGTTAACTTTTTCTATTTGGTGAACAGAAAAGCTAGAGTGTTTTTACTCCTAAGTTTTAAAAGCTAGGGAGTGCTCTTGAGAGCCCTCATGGGTACTTTTTAGAGCTAGTTCGTACTCTCTAAATTTTAAAAGGTTAATATAACGTTATTTTCTTTAATAACAATAAAAGTAGAAATTACTCTTGTTTAATATTTAATTCCATTATAGTCATTTTAGATTTTAAAAGCAACTTTACCAAATATTACTTTGTGGCTTATGCTTATGGAGAGCAATTTTGACCTTATTTTGTCAAACGATACTATTATAACCTTTTAAGAGTAGCTTTTAGAAAGATTAGAGAGCTCAGCAGTTTTCATAAAGGAACAATAATACCAAATCAAGCCTTAATTTGAGGCTCTCATAATATAAATTCAATTATGGGTAATATATGCCAGCTATAATCATCAGAATATTACTTTGTCTTATTATTACTATTTTCATGTTGATTTGTACTTCATGTCAACCAAATAACACAAATACAAAGTTGTCCATTCTTTTCATTCCTAAATTCTTTTGTTATAGTTTATCTTTAGTTTAAGCACTCTTATAAAGTTAATGATGGTATGCAGGCAAGAACTCTTTTATTTGGTTTGGACCAAGACCAAGGGTGACCATCACAGATCCTGAGCTAATCAAAGATGTGTTAAACAAGATCTATGACTTCCCAAAGCCTTATATGAATCCGCTTGCCAAGCTACTAGCTGTTGGTCTTGCTAACTACGATGGTGAGAAGTGGAGCAAACATAGAAGGATAATCAACCCAGCATTCACTTCAGAAAAATTGAAGGTTATTTTTCCTTTACTAGATATAGATCTTATATGATCAACTTGTGTAACTTTTGAAAACATGTCAAAAAATGGAGAAACAAAAAAATAATAGGAAATTCAAAATTGTTTGCATGTGCCTTTGCATTGAAAAAATAATTGTCCCCTTACATGCATTCCCTTAAAAAGAATATTTGGAATGGTATAGCTTGCAATAGCTTAACTTGCAACATATACTTCAACAAGCAACATAGGTTTATTTTATTATAATGCTCTAAATGTTTATGTGCTTAGTTTAATATAAGGAATTTTAACTCCTACATATTTTTGCACCACAGATTATGATACCAATATTCTTCAAAAGTTGCAATGATATGATTAGTAAATGGGAGGGAATGTTGTCTTCAAATGGATCATGTGAAATGGATGTGTGGCCTTTCCTTCAGAATTTGGCTAGCGATGTAATTTCTCGAACTGCATTTGGAAGTAGTTATGAAGAAGGAATAAGAATATTTCAGCTTCAAAAAGAGCAAGCTGAACTAACAATGAAAGTTATAATGAAAGTTTACATCCCTGGGTGGAGGTAAGGCTACTCTATATATTATATTTGTGCAATAGCTAATTCAAGAAATAGCTCATTAAATAAATTTTATTTAATTTAACTAATCTTGGCATTTATTTCATATTGGAAATAACAATTAATAATTAACAATTAACATTTATCATCAAGACACTAAGAAATTTGTTTTATACAATGTTCAATTCACTAAATATTGTGATGGGGCAATATGTGGTATCTTGATCAATTGCAATTTGAATAGGAAAAGCATTTAGGGGCAAACACTTATTGTGAAGAATTTGTATTCTATATGTCCATCCATTTATCAAAAATTGTAGGGAAAGATGCAGCTTCCAAATTGCAACTTGCAATGGTAAAGTTCTAGTTAACTGTTGGTAGAATAATTGCTAGAAAGCTAGTTGACATAGGATCATTTCCTTAATATCATGATAATTACAAGACTAGTTATGTTATTTGGTAGGTTTCTACCTACCACTATCAATAGGAGGATGAAGGAGATTGATAAAGAAATAAAAGCTCTACTTAAACTTATGATTAACAAGAGAGAGAAAGCATTGAAGGCAGGTGAGCCCGCCCAAAATGACTTATTAGGCATACTTTTGGAATCAAATCACAAGGAAATTCAAGAGCATGGAGACAACAAGAATATTGGAATGACTCATCAAGATGTAATCGAGGAGTGCAAGCTATTCTATTTTGCAGGGCAAGAAACCACTTCTGTTTTGCTTGTTTGGACCATGGTTTTATTGAGTAGGTACCTTGATTGGCAAGCACGTGCAAGGGAGGAAGTCTTACAAGTCTTTGGAAACCAAAAACCAGACTTTGATGGGTTAAGTCGCCTTAAGATTGTAAGTATTGTAATTATTATCTTGATAACATTACTAATATATCCTTAGTACTTATGAATCTTTTGCAACAGGTCACTATGATATTAAATGAGGTTCTCAGACTATACCCACCAGGAGTTGGGCTTGTTCGAACTACTCATAAGGATATAAAACTTGGAAATCTAACATTACCTGCAGGAGTGCAGCTTTCCTTGCCAATACTTTTGGTTCACCATGATCGTGAACTTTGGGGTGAGGATGCAAAGGAATTCAACCCTGAGAGATTTTCTGAAGGAGTTTTAAAGGCAACAAATGGTAGAGTTTCATTTTTACCATTTGGATGGGGTCCTAGAATATGCATTGGACAAAACTTCTCCTTGTTGGAAGCAAAGATGGCTTTGTCATTAATTCTACAAAATTTCTCATTTGAACTTTCTCCAGCCTATGCTCATGGTCCAGTTCCTATAATTACTCTTCAACCGCAATATGGTGCTCATATCATTCTACACAAAGTTTAGATATATATAAGAAAAAAAAGCTCTTAATGTATGGTTTTTATCACACAACTTTGCTAGAAAGCTTATAATGTAATATATTTGTGCCAATGCTAGCTTATATAATAAAGGTTTCTTTTGGATAATTTCATGTCATATGATAGGACGTAAAATTCACTTAAGGTCACAATACATTATCTTGACAATATGAAATCCTTGCAATCTTATGGTGGTAAGATTTCAAAATTTCACAAGCTTAAGGTGATTTATCAAAAGCATTGGAGCAAAATTATTAACTAAGCTCCTCTGATGCTAAGCTCCACCAGTAGAAACCATATCAAACATACTTCATTTTAATAAAGTCCTGCTCAGGAATTTAACATTTGGTTATGATTAGAAACAAAAAAAAAATGTTGTTATTTAATAATTTTGAAAAAATATTGAAAATACAATAAAATATAAACAATACGAAAATAACACTCAATTACAGTTCTAATAAATTTCTTTTGCCTTGAATTTGGGTTTGAGAAGGAAAGGGGGGAGAACGAGAGCGAGAGAGATCAATCCAACCATTGAATCATGTCATGTAGTCTTAATGATCAATGTAGTCTTAATGATCAAGTATAAAATTTTGGAAAATTGGATATTGATAGATATGTAATCTAATGGTTGATATTTACTTATATTTTAAAAGATATTATACATCAAAATAAAGTAGGAGATAAAGTATCAAATCATTTTAAAATTCTACTTAGTAAGAAATTTCAATTTGACTGTTGTATTGCTGAAATCTTGACGTCTTTAAAGGTTATATGGTTATTTAAAAAGGTCACACGGCTTTATATTTTAATCTTGACCATTTATTTGAAATATAAAATCTAATGATCATGATATATTGCTCTTAATCTCACAATTAATCACTCCTATAACTTAATACATTCCCCTTATATGTGTGTGCGCATCTATATATGCATGTATACAAGCATGTTCAATGGCGCTAGTTACAGACTATGCAAGTATGCAAATGAGCATGATCAATGGTACTAGTCCTTATTTTGCCAATTCCTTTTGCAAAGTTATGTAGTTGAGATCATTAGCCACTTAAGTGCATCTTTTTCCTCATTATATGATAATGTTGCCAGGAGATTTACTTTAGATGGCCACTTCTCCATAAAGTTAGCTTAACATGCAATTATTAATAAGGACTCCCCTCACAGGTCTTTTGCCTAGCAAGTGTTTTCGAGTTGGCAAAGGCCACAACATGTTTGGTGTTTTCTTTAGTTGGTGCTACATAAAAAAGTCATGACAAACAAGTTTCTCAAAGATTTTTTTTTTTGTTAAAAAAAAATTGCTCCTTCCATTGGAGGAGATAGTATTCACTCTTTCCACAATTTCCCTATGGTTTAAGATGATTGAGGCTGGTAGCTCCCATGCATTGGAGAAAACTTCATTGAGATGAATCCAAGTGCTTGGCTCAAGTTGAATCTCACCAAAGAAAACTTGGCGAAAATGAGTATGGAATTGGGCCTTATCTATTTGGTAATCCCGTTTGTGTTTGCCTTATTTGGACTGTAACACTGACTGAGTCTGATTTGCTGCCGAAGCTTAGGAACCTAAAAAATTTTGAGTCTGAACCCTATGCCTCCTTGGAGGGCTATAGGTTTGAGGCATTTTCTTAAGATCAAAAGTCCCGATAATGGTTCTCTAGGTATCAATGAGTTGAAGAGGGATTTTTAACGAATTTTAGGGAATGAATAACCCTTTCGTTTTCAACCCTCAACTTTATAAAAATGCAAGTTTCCGGAAAATTGTGCTAAAACCCAAAAGTTGGATTCTAATCCTTAAGGATTTTGAATTTTTAGATATTTTTATTGAATCCAAATAGGGGGTATTCCCATATTTACATTTATGTTTTAAAGTTAATGGAGAGTAAAGTTAAAGAGGACATTAACTTATGTAAATAAGCATCATCGATATCCTAGACACGAGGAAAGGACCTGAGAAGGAGGGAACCAAGTTTTTGGAGTTGGTAATCGATTACTGGAGGATCATGTAATCAATTCTGATCATCTCTGTATGCCACGGGTTAAAATTTTTAGCGTGTGTCGATTACCATGTTGTAATCGATTACGGTCAGGGTTTGTGTGTCGATTCACATGTATCTTGTGTCGATTACCACAGTCAATATATAAAGCGAGATCGCCCTTCCCCTCATTTTCGAATTTCCTTTCTCTCTCTACCCTCAAAACTCTCTCCCTTCTCTCTAAAACCATTCCTCTTCAATCCCCACTTAAATCCTTCAACTTTTCCTTCCAAACTTCATCAAATTACATTCCTTTCACTCTCATAACAACAATTTCACCTTTAATCTTCATCCTTCTTCCAATCCCCAACCATATCCTTGGTGAGTCTTGGAGCTTGGAGTAGGAGTATCAAGACCCCTAAATCTCTTCTCTTCCTTTCTCTAGCTTCAAAGGTAATCCTCAAACTCCTTTCCTTTTCCTTTCCTATGAATTATAGATTATTTCCCCTATAGTGAGTTTTAGAGAACCCTAGGTTAGAAGATTTAGGAATTTTCATATCTGGGAGTGTAGTAGATTAATCCTTAGTCTAAGTGACTAACCTTGAATTAAATTGCCATATTATTGATAGTATATACCACTGGAGGACTGGCTTTGGCTCTCAAAGTTCATGGGATTAGGAGTTCGCTATTGGCATTAAGTCTGTGAGTAGATAGTTTATCCCTTTCTTAGTTTTAACGTATTTTTGTCTATATATATTCATATGCAAATGATTTGGTATGTCTTAGCAATATAATTTAAGTTTTGGTAGCTTATCTATTTTTACTGGTTCACATGAGACAATGACTTGATTTCAAAAAGAAAAATGTGGCAAGTGTTTATTACCTTGGTTTTCTATTAAACTTTGGAAAATTCTCTTTGTTTTGAAAGGTTTTTTGGATAAAAGCTTCGAACTTTTACTCGTTTTTGATTTATTAAAGTGTTAAAGCTTTACTTTTCTTTAAAGTTATGATTTTATTGTTTTATATAAGGTATATTGGTTTATTTTATAAGAATCTTTATTAAATATTCTGTATAATGGAAAAGAAAGATTTGAGAAAGTCTAGACCAGGATGCACGTAGGCTATGGCGATGGCGTTAGCTACAGGTGCACACCTAGGATGTTGGATTTCATGGCCACTCAAGGGAGTGGTGCGTGCCTGTTATTCATGGCCATACATATAGTGTGGTGCGTGCCTGATATTCACGGCCACGAGAAGAGTGGTGCGTGCCTGATTACGGGTTTCACATGAAGGAAAAGGCCACCTAAGTGTGATTCCTGACGGATTTATCCTAGAATAGATGGACTCTGTTTTTGGAAAAGAAAATTTGGATAACATCGTTTAAGATTTCTATTTTTGGTTTCATTAATATATATTATAGTATCACCTTAATATCTATAAGTTGTACATTGTCTCATGTGGGTTAGGGACACTCTATCTCTCACTGAGTTTCATAAACTCACTCTGTTGTTTCTTTCTCCTTTTCAAATGCAGGTATTCTGGTAGGATCTAATCCTTCAGCCTTCATGATTAAATTTCGAGTTTTATGGATAGCCCTTTTTCTATTCAAGGGTATACTGTAAATGTTTGTATTTTGAGAATCCTTAGATTGTGTAGCTCCATAGTACTACAGGCAAGGTTCGGCCTTGTTCTGTTTTTGTTGTTGTTATGTATTCATTCATACATATATACTTATATATATTTCAATTTGTTGGAATTAAAGTTGTGAAAAGGATTTGTTTTCTGAAGAACTTGAGTTATGTATTTTCGATGAGTATTTGCAACTATTTACATATATATTTAATTGTTATACTGTGTGCTGAGGGGTGTATTCTGAGAATACCTGGATCCCCGATGAAAGATTGTATTTGTTTATCTTGCAGGGTAACCTTTTGTAGTTGGGAAATATCCGAATTACAAAGGGAACTCTGTCGAAATTTTTATAAAATTCTATGGCAGAAGGCTTGCATAGGGACTTGTCCCTATGCTCCGGTCGCGGCCCGGGTTTAGGTCGTGACATGGACATTATGAAATGAGTTAGTGTCTCAGACCAAAAACATAATTATGATTTAAGCCATGATTATGGGGTGATTTACATGGCTAACGGCTATAAAAGGGAGATTGGATTCTTTTTGAGATAATGAGCAAAGGGATGACGCTTTGCGATAGGATATCTCAGAAAGATAGACAATGGACCCTAGGAACTATCCAAATGGTATGGCTTGGTAGGCTTTAGATGTGATATTAGCCCTAAGAGAGAAAGTCTCTTGAAAGAAGCACCAATGAAATCTTAAGAGTAAGGATAAGGGTCTCTCTGTGAGACACTCAAGTGGTAGCTGCCCATGGGTTTCCCATTTTCCAATAACCAAGTCCTAGGTTTATATTAAAATGGGTGAGATTGCTTTGATAGGTTACCTACCTGCACTCTCTTTACCCTTTGATAATAACCTAAAATTAGATTATGGATCAAATCGGTGATTAAGAGGTGATTAATGAAAGTAGTGGTCAGGAAGGGCTAGTTTGGTCACTTCTAGTGCATGGATGACGCCCAATTAGGGTGAATCTCTAAGAATTGACCAAGTTCTCCTAAGAACTACTCAATCTAATATGGTTTGATAGGCTTTTAGGCATGGCATTACCCTAAGAGAAAGATCTCCTAGAAAGGGACTCCACTTGTATCCTAAAGTGAGTTAAAAGTTCCTCTTTTTGTACGATGCCTTGGATAGCTTGTTCCTATCATGTCTTAGAAACCTAAAACATCTCATATGAGACTTACACCAAATAGGAAAGGTTCCTTGATAACCTACTTCCTCCGTGTTCCTTTTATTGTAGCTTAGCACTGTTATCTTTGACAGTAACCTTGGCAAAAGACAATGCATATAACCTATACCAATAGATATGTCACTTTTAACCAACCAAGCACTCACAACTTGGTCTCCAAGCATGTGGACATGTCCTTATCACATAGCTCAGAGGATTTGTCATATTCTGCCCTTAACTTGGTATAAAATCTAGCACCCATCACTGTAAAGAAGGGGAGACACAAGTTTCACATGTATCATGAGCCCCCGTCCTTAACAAGCTTCATAACTCAACACCCAGTTGAACCACCTTGAAACATACTAGAAACTGGATATCTATAACCTGAAAATAGATCACCCAAGGCTATCTAAACCTTCTAAACATAACTTAGTCTATGTTTATATGAATCTAAGTAACTTAGAATGATTAGAATAGCGGAGTGTCCTGGAGGGAACATGAGGAAAAAGGAATCTCCTCATTCCTCTAAGATCCCTATGGTGGCCATGTTTGTTATCTACTAGAATTACCCCAGAAGAGTACTTCTCTTGATCCATTCTTGCTCACATTTCCTCTAAAGCTTACGAACTCAAGAATATCATAATCTTAGTTTAGAGCCCAAACCCTTGCTAAAAAGAAAAAAAGTTCATATCATTTGGTGGACACTCGTTATACATCATCGTTCACTCGTCGTACGTTGTCATTTAACTTAGAGGACTTCTAAGATGAAGAAATGTGGACATAGGTGGTATGGAATAAGGAAGGATATTCTAAGGGAAGAAAAGCAGAGGATGGGGAAAAATGTTATTATAGACTTCCTAAGCAACTTAGAAGCCCCTTTCCAAAGGCTACTCATGAACAAAGGTCCATGTGAAAAGAGCAAGATGAAGCAAGAAAAAAATGGAAGAAGCAAAGAAAAAGGGGAAAAAAGGATGAGAAAAATGGGAATTTTGAAGCAAGTGCATAAGAGGATCTACTTTTTCTAGGGAGTTTGTCATGCATTGTTGATTTAAATGAGATGAGAAAAGGAGGCCAAATGCAAAGCTTCCATAGCAAGATGCTCAACCGCCATTTAAGCAAACTAGCTACCAAGAAGGCTCACACATGATTGTTGTCATCACTGGTCTACAAGAAAGGTAGGTATACGGAACTTTTGATTTTATTTTTGTTTTTTTTAAAAAAAGGAAAACATGATAAGCAAGACTTTAACTTCTTTCTCAGATATTATTCTCACTTGCTCCACAGTCTTTATGGAGTTTCTTTACTCTTTTACAACTTTACATTTATTATTACCAGACTGTGTTCAAGATATATGTTGTATATTTGATGTCTATATTTAGATTTGGCATTATATTATCATCAGGATTAGTATGTTTGAAAGGAAAATGCGAAAAAAAAATGGAGAGCTACTTGCATATTGATTATATTTCCACACATTGATTCTTCTTGTTACTATTGTTAATGGCCACAAAAATATGTACATAAATGCGGACCGAAAAAAGGGGGTAAAAAGTTAAAAACCAGAAAATTGTGTGACTGCTAGTGTGCACATTAAAGTTTGAGGTATTTGAGGTTGTGACGCATGAATCTTTCTTCTTTACATTGTGTGGACTGCATAGAAAAGGTATGACTACAACAAAAATTTAAGGTATTCAAGTGAAAGTCTATGGAACACCTATGCTTGAGCATATTCAATGCAAAGGGAAACTAATCTTATGATGTTAAAGGAATGGATAATAAGATTTCTAAAGTGGAGGATTATACATAAGGGCATGAAAATGATAGGAATTTCTTTTAAGATTGATATCGTTTTTGTCAAGTCGAATGTCGAATCTATCATGAGCAATCAAAGCATAATTATAATGCTAAAATTTTGATATGTTGGTTTTATGGCCTTTTTGTCCTATTGTAGTTTTGTGATGAGCATATGATGCTTTATTTTTCTTGGTCCCTAACAATAAGTGGTCAATTGTTCTTATCATAGCTCGCCTTGCAAGTATGAATGTTCTGATATGTAGTATAACTGATCCTTTATTGACCAGCATGAAACATTGTTGACTAGGGCTTTAACACTAATGTGTGAGCCAAAAAAAGGTTAAGTGAGCGTCCTTTATCTGATAAATTAGTGATCGATTAATCAAAGAGATGAAGTAGTAAAAAAGACAATGAAAGTTATGAGGAAAGTGGGATAAGTGCTAAAAATCACAATACAGTTCCATATGCTCAGCTAGAACAAAAGATGCCAAGGCAAAATGAAGGACGCTAAGATGATGATAACAGAAGCTATGATACCGTGATGAAAGTGGTAGACGTTGTGACACTATGCTGAAAAACAAAGATTCTATGATGCGGTGGTGGGATTAATAAATGCTACATGATGTGTTAAAAGGTGAAAGATGATATGGCAAGAGTGATAGATATTGTATTGAAAATATGCTAAAAGCATCGGATGGTATGACAAAAGTGATGAATGTTGTGCTAAAAAAGTGTTGGAAGTTATGGACATCATATCAAGAGTGATAATGCTATGCTATAAACAAAAGCTATGATTAAATGGACACCCAAGTGAAATATCATTCACCATGCTAGAAGGTTGCATTAATGGCCACTGCATTTTGTTGAATCTAAAGGCAAAAAATGTCATGGCCTATCAATTCCAAGTATGCTAAAGATGCCCTGTTTAATGTTGTACATGCATTCTGCTCCTCACATGAACTTTCATTCCTCACATGAACATAATGTATGTTAAGGATATATCTTTAATGTTATAAATGCATTTATGATATGCTTCTGGTAAAACCATAGGGCAGAGGACTTATGATATTCATAAAAATATGATTGGCATGATATAACCTAGGTAGGTGCAATGTAATGACACAAGTAGAATTAATAGAGCATGGCCATGGTCTAGAGTAGGCAAAGTCATAAATGGAAAGATCAAGAAGAATAGAGGAAAATAGATGACAATGGGGATGACAAGAAAAAGGTTAAGGAATTCCATAAATAAGCGCTTACAAAGGTGAATATTTCAGTATTCATGAAGTTTAGGGTCAAGGGAGTCTCAAAGCACACTTATCTGCATGCCCAATATGATAGGCATTTTGGTACTTAGAGTCCCAAGGCTAAGGGGGCTCTAGGAGCATATTGTCACGGTTGCCCAACATGTAAGCACCAAGGCGTCTTGGCTCCAAGGACAAGAGAGTACTAAGAATTTGTGCTTACATATAAAGGATTCCTTCCAAAGTGCAAAGGTAAGTTAAACAAAAGAACCTCTAATGGAAAACCCCTAAAGGTGCAAGGAAAAGTACATGGGGTAGGTCCTCAAAAGGTGCAAAGAAGGTTGACAAGAAATATAAGATGGGAGGAGATCCGTGTAACACCCTAACAACACCATACTATGCTTCAGTCATTTCATAGCATTATTAGTTGTTACTCTTAACTAGCGAAAGTTCTTATAGTTGAAATTAGCGTAATATATGAAAATAACTTGTACTTTTTTTTTAAAAACCTTTATGCTTGAAAACTAAGTCTTTAAGTGCTTACTTACTCACATACATATGGACGTTGCTCCTCATATCGCAAAGTTACTAGAAAGATGTATGACAAAGTTGTAATAACATAACACAATACCTTGAGTCAATGATGTAATAATAGATAATTAGGAGTCATCATTACATTGAATAATTATTACATAGATAATAGTCAAATTAAGTAGCACGACTTCCCACTTGCTCTTAATTACACATAAATTGCCCAACTAAGGCTCTTAAGGAAGTGAAAATACTATGCTATTATCTTTAATCCTCCTTAGCTAGGTGAAGGAACATGGCAACTCCTCGTCTTATCTAATCAGGTAACATCGGAAGTGCTACCATGGATGCCATTAGCTCCGTCTGAAGATGACACGGAAACATAGGAGTGATAAATACAAGATTTCTCAGTATGATCCTGACTAGACCATTAATATGTTATTGTCATCGTCCTAGCCACTTCAGGTTTAATTATGAAAATAGTGAACATGCATAAGTTTCATTTTTAAAGGGTTTGAAAACATAGGTTTCCAAAGCAGGTTTCTTTTAATCTTTGTCATATAAACATAATATAAAGAAACTCAAAGCTACAATATAAGAGCATATACATGTGAGAGCATAATATAAACATTCATGACCATACAAATGAGAGAATGAAGATGCATGGACATTCATGTAACTTCTTATATTAGACCAGAGTCTTTCTTTAACTTTACTTTTATATTTAGCATATGCTTAACTTTCTTTACTTTTCCTTTGAAATAAACTGCTTTTGGACATGAGCTCATTCTGTGATTGTTGTTACGCAGTACTAACCAAATCAGACTAAGCTGATAATGATTACTTCTAAGTTAGAGAATCCTCTATGTCACCCTACATCACCCATAGAGGTTCCTTGAGTCTTTTTCCCTGAAGTGATCAAGGGGTCATATCCCATTCTTTCTTTTCTTATCATTATACCTTATATGCATAGTACTTCTTGACAAGATATATGTGGTTATGCCATGATATAATTAAGTCCATAATTTTAACGGAAATCCGGCCGCATGATGGCTAGACCGGATCTTCCCTAAAATGCCAATCTTGAAATTTCGACTAACAATCAAATATATCCATCTCATGTCATCATATTAATCATTCGATCATAACACAATGCTCCATCAAACTTGTCATACATCATGCCTAATAGCATCATACATTCATATCCTAAAAGGTGTTTATAGTTGTGTTATTCTTTGTGAAAAGGTTTATGAGCCTTCATATGATTTCCCATGTTTACTCATGATAGAATCACTTAGTTAAAATGAATATGTGTGTAGTCTTTTAGTTACTCAATGCTTGAGTGAAGTTACTCTTTACTTAGGTACATCTCTTATGAAGTACTTTATTCAAGTTAACTACGTTAAGTGAAATTCTCCTTTTCTTATCTTGAGACAGTGCACTTAGTGATTCCTAGGTTCATGGTATGCTCAGAGACCCTAATCATACTTCTATTCCCAAGGATTTCAAGATCTTTCTAATCCTTGGGTCATAACAATACATAGCCACGCTTATGAACCCAACAACACCATGTTCACTAATCGTCAAGGGGGATTTTTAACTTATTCAAGTTGCAAAGTTTCAAGCTGTTATAGTTAACATAATAAGATTTTTCTTTTAATGTTATAAAAGATATCATTCTTTATAAGTTAATTATAAAGCTTCATTCTTTAAGAAAATATGTGCCTCTAAAATTATGCTCATCTTAAAGATCAATCCCGATGAAACAATGATACAAGATATTAGCTTTAGAACTAAAAGTCTCATTTTTTATGAAAGTTGACACTTTTAATTGACCATCAAGGTCTCAACTTTATGATTTAAAGTTGTCTTAAAGTCTAAAAGATTCCTACTTTATGAAATAATGATACAAGATATTAGCTTTAGAATTAGAAAGTCTTGTTCTTTATAAAAGTTAACACTTTATGCATTATTTTGACTCAAGATACAAACTTTATAAATTAAAAGTTGCAAGTCAACACTTTTATGACTTAAAAATTTCATTCTTGACTAAGGTTTGAAACTTTATGAAAGGTCTTGTCTTCAAGATTAAATCTTTAAGACATAAAGTGACAAGTTTTCATTTTATGACTTAGAAAACTTCATGTTCTAAAAAGTTTAGACTTTTACACATATTCTTATCTTTAAGAAGAACAAAATGAAACATTGTGATACCCATAAAATAACGCAACTTTTTTTTGCATCAAGAAGCAAACTTTTAAAGCTTTATACTTTTGGAATGTTCATAGTCTTATTAAAATCATAAGGAAGATGTAAAGATGAGAACTTTTTCCAATCTTAAGCTCATAAAAGGAAAGTAATCAACTTTAAACCAAAACCACCAAGACTCATCAATCTTTTTCAAACAGCTCACAAGAAACATCAAGAACTCAAGCATCAAGAAAGAAAAATAGAAACTTTGAAGCATTTCAAGAAAGGAACTTTCAAAAAAATCAAGAACAACTCATGAATAAGAGCATGAACATATTTTACTAAAAATGGAAACTTTTGCTCATGAAGAGCATAAGAGTTTTCCTCAAGCTTTTACTTGAAGATCTTGGCCATGAAAGGAACCAAGCTTCAAGCTTTCTTGAGTAAACAAAAAAAAAAAAAAAGTAGAGATCACTACCTAGAGTGAAAATGGCGCCTTGAAGGAGAAGAAAAAGATGAAGAAGACTTCTCCTTTGGTGATGGTGGTGGCAGTTTTGTGAGGAGAAGGACAAAGCTCTTGAGATCTTGTGACAATGGACGTTATGGTGTGTAGATCTTGTCTCCAAAGACCAAAAGATGTGATCTTTTAGTGAGGAAGGTTTGGTTATGGAGGTGGAGAATGATGAAAAAGATGAAGACGAAGAAGAAGAAAAGGAAATGTAGAGAGAGGTTGAAGAGTTTGAGAACTTTAGAGAGAGAATGAGAAGTTGAAAATGAAGTAAATGTGTGTGTGTGTGTGTGTGTGTGTAAGTTTGAATAGGGTAGGGGGAGATATTTTTGTGTTATTTTGTGTCATCGTGTGTTAATTATTGATTAAGGAGACAAAGTGGATGATAAGGAGATAAAACATGGTCAAACTCTTACATAAATCACTCTTGTCTAATACTTTATGCTTTTATGATATCATCTTTTACTTTATTGTCTAATTGACTAAATTTGAATTTAATGATATGATTAAGTGCTCTTGCAACTTAATTAACATGATTAAGTAAGGATTAGTGATTAACTCATGTGATTATGATTAACAAAAATTCATCTTGCGATTAAGCTTAATTACCCTTAATTAAACTAGATTAAGCTAATTAGGAGTGATTAGTGCTTAGTTAAGCTATTAACAGTCTGACTCACTTAATTAGAGATTATCTAATCTCGATTAAGCATTTACTTAACTTTTCTCTTCCAAATTGCCATATAATTTATTTAATTAAGCCTTAATCTTTTAATTTCTCATTAAGTGCTTAATTACTCAAGATTATTGAGGTAATTTGGCATGAAGGAAAATTGAGGATGTTACATTGCGTGGGGCAACGATGTTCTCCCTCCTAAAAATACATAGTCCATCGTGCTAAGCTGTCATTAGTATTTTCTTAGCCTAAGGGCAAGAAGCTCATGAAATCACCCTTGTGACCAAACATAAGATAGTCTCGATATATAAGATCATTGGTTGAAAAGGGGATTCTATAGTCATCTCCTATCGATTGCTTCTCTTAAAAAAACAAAGAAGAGAGAGAATAATAGAACAAGAAAAGAAAAGAAACAAAGTTTAAAGAGAGAGAGAGAGAGAGAGAGAGAGAAATAGAGTAAGAAAAAGAAAGAGCACAACAAAAAGGAAACAAAATGAAAAAAAGAAAGAAAGAGAAACGGAAAAGAAAAGAAAAAAGAAAAAGGAAAAAGAAGAAATAAAATGAGAAAAGATAAGAGAGAAAAGGAAAGGAAAAGAAAAAGAGAGGAAAGGAGAAGCAATAACTATCGCCCACCATTGCTGAGCGTTATGTGAAGAGCATCATGCGGTATTTGTAAATCTCGGGACAAAAGGCTTGCAAAACATGCTTATTCACCCCAAATGTAAATGGTTTAGATTTCGGTATATGAATTCTAGGGCCTCAGGGAATTCTATAGGCACCTTCTTATGACAGCCCACCTATTTCACTTAAGCATCTCAGTATTTAAGGAGTCCAAGTTGCAAGGGATATCTTTAGAACACGCGTAAGGTGCTCTACCCATAATAACCGCTAACCTCTAGTTTGGCAATTTGAGATTAAGAAATTAGTCAAAGGAGACTTGTTCAGCATCTGAACATATGAGCACCATGGCACCTTGGGCCTAGGGCAAGGGATACTAATGGCGTGTTCATATTTTGCCCTTCCTTCCATAGTGCTAAGATAGGATCATGAAGGAGATGGCTATATTAATCCCTTAAGGTGCTAGGCAAGGAGCACAGGGACTATAAAGTCCCTGAAGGTGCTAGGTTAGGAGCACAAGGACTCAAGGTAAGAAAATCCCCAAAATGCTAGGTTAGGAGCATAGGGATCAAGGTGAAAAATAATCCCTCAAGGTGCTAGGACAGGAGCACAAGGATCAAGATCATAAAAGTGCCCAAGATGCTAGGAACAAAGCACAGGGACTTACGTTAGGAAAGCCCTAAAGTGCTAGGAAAGGAGCACAGAGTGTCATGAACAGGGGCATGCACAAAGGATTAGGAAACCCCAAGAATGCAAAATGAGGTATAAGGGGTAATAACATACAGGAAGATGATATATTCATAAATACATACTGAACCAAGAAAGTATGATAACGAGCATAGTCCAAGAATGCAAAATGAAATGAGAACCCTTGGAGGTTCTAAAAGTGCAAAGGACAAGATGAACATGAACCTGAGCCCCTTAGTGGTTCTAAGAGAACTACAAGATGCAATAAAATGCAAAAAGAGAACCTTTAGTGGGTCTAAAAGTATAAACAAATAAATGAAACATGAATCTGAACCCTTGGTGGTTCTAAAAGAATTACAAGGTTCTAAATTAGAAAAAATGAACAAAGTACAAGGTCCAGCATCATGAGCAATAAAGTAAGAAAATACAAATGTAAGGTATAGCATAAGACAAAATCATGGTAGATTCTGAAGGTGCACATATACAAACATAAAGAAAATAAAAAGAAAAACAAAGGTAGTCATGGTAAAAGGAAAATGTGTGAGAACATGAGAAAAAGAAAAGAGAGCATAGAAAAAGCCTATAAAGAAACAAAAAGAGAGAAGCAAAAGGATAGCAAGTCAATCAAAGGGCTTAAGGCCGCTGTCCGGGTTATATGAATCTATTATTTATGCTATAGGAACAAGCAAAAAGATAAAGGTATTGATCAAAGTATTACAAGGTGATGCAAAAAGGGGCCTAAGGCCTCTTTACAAGCAAAGTCATGTTGCAAGTTACAAAGAAAGAGAAGCAACAAAAGTCTTTTGAGTCTCTCTATTATCTCCTTGCTATGATCTTGAAACATACAGAAGAAACAAGATTCAACTGGAACTCTCAAATACGGAGATTATGTAAAAGATGCAAGAAAATATCAAAGAATAAGATGATACAAAAGAAAGAGTTGCATGAGATTCTTAAGGGTGCAAGAATAAAACAACATATAAAGAAAATCACATGAAGGCTCTCAAAGATACTAGAAACAGAAATAATGAATAAAGCAAGGCCTTAGGGAATGCGATAGTAATGAAAGCAGTTGTGACCATGACATAAAACAAAGGACCTAGATTCCGATATGAGTAAGGATAGTGCAAAAACATAGATAACAAAGCAAGGTATCATGTTTTGATAATAAGAGTATTATAGGATGCGTTGGTGCAAAGGATTAAGTATCAAGGCCATTGCAAAGCCACAAACGGACATGACAGAAAGTTAAGCGAAATGACAAGAAAAAAGGAACATTGAAAGCAGCTTGTGCTTCCTTAACAGTTTTCATTTAGTTAGCTAGATGCTCGAGCTCTATGTCTTTGTTGTCAATACTAAATCCACAATTAGAAAACGAATGAAAAGCTTAAAGATTTTGCATTAAACACAAAGCAAAGCAAGCGATCTTCTCAGGCACAAGTTTAGATGAGGCTCCAAAAATCACAAGAGGGATAAGTTAGTATAAAGTGAAGATACATGGTAAACCAATCTGAGGAGCAAGGCTCCAAAGCGTCAATATGTTAAGACCTAGTACTGGAATGATACAACTAGGGCTGCATTCAAGGATATGTTCAAAAAAAATCGTCAAAAGGAAACAAAATCCACAAAGAAGTTCATTACGAAATAACTAAGGGAGATGCTTGCCTATTCCTGATCCTGAAGACACCAAGGGACTCGAAGGAGTCTTATGCTCTCTGCTAATAAGCAAGCAAGGATAAAAGTACCCATGAAAACATGATCTAAAAAGAAGGAAGAACAAAAAGAGTAAGGCTAGATGACAGTGCTATAAAAAGGATAAAACACGTCCAGGACACATGAAATGTGCACGTTGAGAGTACTATGCCCTCCCATTGTGTGAAGGGCTTATGATGATAACCTAAAGTCATGATCAAATCAGTGATTAATGAAGGTAATGGTTAGAAAGGCTGTGTTTAGTCATTTCTAGAGAGTTAGGTGCATGGATAAAGCCAAACCAGGGTGAATCTCTAAGAATTGACTAAGTTCCCCTAGGCATAACTCAAATTGATGTGGTTTAGTAGGCTTTTAGATATGGCATTACCCCCTAGGAGAAGGATCTCCAAGAAAGGGACTCCACTTGGATCCTAAAGTGAAGTCAAAAGTTCCTCTTTCTATAAGATGCCTCGGATAGTTTGTCCCTATCATGTCTCACAAACCCAAAACATCTCATACGAGACTTACACCAAATAGGAAAGGCTCTTCGATAACCTACCTCCCCCATGTTTCTTATATTGTAACTTAGCGCTGTTATCTTTGAGAGTAGCCTTGGTATAAGATAACTCACAGCAACCCATACTTATAGATACGTCACTTTCAACCAACCAGGTACCCATAACTTGGTCTCCAAGCATGTGGACTTGTCCCTATCACACAACCCAGAGGATTTGTCATATTACACCCTTAACTTGCTATAAAACCTAACACCTATCACTGTAAAAAAAAGGAGACACAATTTGCACCAGTATCATGAACCCCAATATCCTCACCAAGCGTCATAACCTAATAGCCAGCTAAACCACCTTGAAACCTACCAAAAACCAAATACCCCATGACCTGAAAATAAATAACTCAATGCTATCTAAACCTCACAAACACAACCTAGTCCATGTTTCTCTAAATCCAAGTAACTAAGAATGAATGGAATGATGGAGCATTTTGGAGGAAGCACAAGGAAAAAAGGGATCTCATCATCCCTTTAGGATCCCTATGGTGGCCATGTTTACACTCTGCTAGAACCGCCACAGGAAAGTAGTGTTCTTGACCCATTCTGGCTTACATTTCCTCAAAAGATTACGAACTCAATAATCTCATAATCTTAGTTTAGAGCTCAAACTCTTGCGAAAAAAAAAGGGTTCAAATCACCTTTACTTAAACCAAGCTACATAGGACAAAATCTGACCAAAAATGATACACTTGTCCCCATGACCATGAAATGTCCCTTTCACCTAGTCAAAGTGCCTTGTCTTTATTTGACTACTAGATTCTAAGGGATTACTTGATGCCCATGAACTAAAGACAATATATTAAGTCTCTCCTAAGTCTAAATAACAACAATACACACCCCGAACATAGAGAGTGAAACACAAAGAAACCTAATATGCAAGAGTTCTGTCCCAGTTCTTGAGCATCAAAAGGTGCCTTAATCATCACTCCATTAATTCCATTGCTGACTACACCAGTTCATTGTTAAAGTCACTATCAGACAAGTGGTTCTAGCACTTTCATTACTCACATTTTCCTCTAAACCTTACTATCCTAGAATCTTTGAGTTTAGTCAGTGTTAAACCCATTCTCTAAAAATTGTATTGAAACATTTGGTGACTCTTCCTAGGAGGATTTGTAAGCAATAACTAAGTAAAATCGCACTATAAGCTACCACCTATCATCCCGAGGAACCTATTTTTCAATCTAGAAGATTTTTCATAACCTAAAGCTGAGGCATCCACTATGCAGCTTGAGGTAGGACAACCTAGTAAAAAAAGGAGTAAAAAAGGGAGTAGATGTTGCCATGGATCTCTTCACACCTGGAGACTCTCTTCAACAATACTCATCTTGATTCCCCTTATGTCACATTCCTATCACATGTATTGAACTCCATTGTAGTTGCTCAAAACAACCTTTCAAACATGGTAAAGGACTTGGTAGCCAAGAGAGTAGTCAACGGAGGAAAGTGAGTAGGGAGTGACAATGAAGACACTCCTATCACCAAGGAAAAGCTCATACACTTTCTTCAAATTGAGAGGAAAATAAGTGATTTCAAGTGGGATGTAGACCTATCTGTCAATGTTAGGATAATGGCCAAGCCATACCCACCTAGGTATCAACCTCTTCTTTTTAGAAAGTTTGTGAAAGGGAGCACATTATCTCATTTTTGGATGATATGGGCATCTTTCATGAAAATGAAGATTTGTGGTTCAGGTATTTCTTTAAGTCATTGACAAGAAGAGCCTCTGCTTGGTAGAAAAAGTTGAGTTCTAACTTAATCCATACTTGGGAGCAAATGACTACTGAGTTTTGCAACAAATTTCTAAAAGAAGAGAATACCATGCATATCATGGACTGTGGATAGCTTAAGCAGAGGTCAAGGGAAAGTTGATATCATTCATTAAGCAGTATAGGTACATGGCATTACTGTGCAAAAAGACGCAACTAAAGCCAACTCTAGTTTAACGTGTATTAAGAATGTAGAGGACAATTCACAAGTGTTATTGTTTATAGCAAAGATTTCCACGTTCTCTGAACTATTGAAAAGAGCAACAGACATAACAAATGCTATGAAGAAGAGCAGGATGAGTATGTGGTTTTGAACTTATGCATCTACTACAAGGAATAAAAGATGAGACACCCAACGCTAAGGATTCTTAGTGGTAAAGGACACTCTACGAAAAGGATACAAACACCATGGTGAAAGAGACGGATGCTATGAGCAAAAGACTCTGAGATGAGAATGATGGATGCTAACATGAAAATAACAAATACTATGATGCCACTATGGAAAGCGCTAACATCATGATGCTATGGTGAGAATGGCAGAAGCTATGACGTTATGCTTAAAAGGTGATAGACATTGTGATGAGAGTAACAAATGCTACACTGAAAATATGCTAAAAGTAATGGGCATTGTATGAAGAGTGATAGTACTGTGCTACAAATGCAAGCTATGATTAAATAAAAACTCAAGTGAAAAAGAAACCTACACAAGTGGCCACTGCATTTTGTTGAATCAAGAGGAAAAAATTGTCATGGCCTAGGAATTCTAAGTATTTTAAAGATACCATGTTATACGTGCATTCCATTCCTTACATGAACATGTATTCCATTCCTCATATAAACATCAAGTATGCTAGAAATGTCATGTTTAATGTTATAAATGCATTTATGATATGCCTCTAATGACACCATAGGGTAGAAGACTTATGATATTTGTAGCAATATGATTGGCATGATGTGACCTAGGTAGGTGTAGCATAATGAGACAAGTAGAGTTAACAAAGTCATAAATAGATAGGTTAAGGAAAATAAAGGAAAATAGGGAAAATAAAGAAGAGGTTAAGGAATCCGGAAATAAGCACTTACAAGGGTGAGTGTTTCAACATTCGTTGTAAGCTCCAATACCATTCAAAAGCCACTAAGTGGTATAAGTTTTATCGAGCTAAGAGTTTTGATGAACAACAAATCAATTCTTAACAAAAACTTTTGTGTAGACTAATGGTTTGTTCAAGTGTTTATCTTCATTTGCACTAGATCACGTATATGAAAGGATGAGAATGAGATCACACAAAGTTAAAAGTTCTTCCATGTATCTTGTAGATATATATACCACAAGGAAAGAACTTTTCTAGCAAAAGAATATACGTTCTATCTCTTAAGAAGCATATCATAAGGACCAGAAGGATGCGTTCATGAAATCAAAAGGAAATCAAGCCATCAGAAAAGATCTCAAGCACTTCAGAATGATGAACTATCTGGAAGGCTGACCTCCAAAAAGTTGATTCACATGAAGTACCTCACCCTCAAAGCTTCTTCTGCACGATTCATGGATCATTCCTAAATTAAGGTCAAACTTGACAAGACAAGATCCAAAAGAAGCGCTAACAACTTTGAAAAGTTGGTGAACTCTAATGGCTAGTTTTCTTCTTTGGTGATGTTCCTATTTGCTAAGAAAGAAAGCAACCTACGTCTTTCTCAAGTCTTAGACTAGTGGATCCAAAAGCTCTGGGCTCAAGGTCTAAAGTCTCAACGGCTAGATTTTGAAGCCTGAATAAACCTGGAAAACGATGAAGAAGATGTTAGTCAATCGAGCACTTTGAACATTTGAATATCTTTCCAAACGTCATTTTTCTCAACCTTCTAAATGTTTAGAAAGTCACTTGTTGAAACTTCTTGAAAAGGAAATCTTTTCATTTGCCTTGTATTAGTCAATATCCTCCTACTAAGAGTATTGAGAAGTCATTGTACATTGTACTTAAGTGCTTACACACTTTCGAGTGATTTAGTGTGAGTGTTATCTAAACACAACCCATTCCATCATATTATTGCAACCTGACCCAGCAATGGTCGTTGTGAGCTTGGAAAGGCTAGGATAAAATACTACTCATTTGACTAGCTTGGAAAGGCTGGGAAGAATTACTTGGTTATAAAAACTTAAAGAAACTTGGACAAAGAATACTCATTTTATAGAAATCTCAACTGATTTGTTGGGGACTAGACGTAGGCACGTGGTTTGGCCGAACCAGTATAAAATCTCCTTGTGTAATTTTCTATCCTTATCACCATTACTATCTTTCATAGCTAGTTATTTTTTCTGTGTGCTTATTAATTTGCTGCTTAACAAAAGTATTCTGAAAACAATAACTAACTTCTAACTCAAATGCTTCTGCATTCCAAGTCTAATGACTTGAGAAAAGTAGGTTTAAAGTTTTTAGGATCAAAAAAGGTTTTAGAAGCACGATTCAACCCCCCTTCTCGTGCTAATTCTTCCTACATTCGTGAAGTCTAAGACTAAGAGGCCTTCAAAGCACACTCATCTGCATGCCTAACACGATAAGTGTATCGATACTTAAAGCCCCATGGCTAAGGGGGCTCTAGAAGCACGATATCACGACTGCCCAACATGTAAGCACCAAGGCATCTTGGCTCCAAGGGTGGGGGAGTACTAAGAACTCATGCTTACATAGAAAGGATAACTTTCAAGAAGTGCGGGAAGAAACCTTTGATGAAAAAATCCCCAAAGGTGCTGGTAAGGAGCACAGGGACGAAATAGAACCTTTGAGGTTTCACTTATTGGGTTTGAACCTAACAAGAAACATGCGTGAGAGGCATGCAATAGGGATATATCCCGAAAGGTGCTATGTAAAGAGCATAGGGACTAAATGGAAACTTTGAGGTTTCACTTTTTGGGTTTTGAGCATAGGGACTAAATGGAACCTTTGAGGTTCTACTTATTAGATTTTGAACCTAAAAAGAAACATGCGTGAGAAGCATGCATGGGTGAAATAGAACCAAATAAGATAGGACACAACTACATGAACATGAAATAAAACACTTGATGCTTCTATTAAAGAGAGAGAGAGAGAGAGGGGAGAGAGGGGAAAAATTATTGCATTTTGAACCCAAAAACAAAATAAAAGACAGCTGAAAATGCTTAAAGGTGCAAAAAGTTACATGAACATAAAATGGAACCCTTGGTGGTTCTATTTATCGAGTTGTGAACCCAATAAGAAGTTAAAGTCAAATGCAAATGCTCACGTGAACTTGAAACAGAATCCTTAGCAATTCTAAAAGAGAAACAAAGTGCTGAAAGAGCAACAAACATGATTCAGCTTCATGCACACTGAAGCAAGTAAGCAGGAGCTACAAAGCAAAGGATAAAAGGAAATGAACCCCACAGGGTGCAAAGCAATGCAGACTGGGCAATGAGTTATGAATATCCTACAAGATGCAAGGTAATGTGCATAGGGATGTAACTATGAAAGCCCACAAAGATGCAAAGTAATGTCCATAGGGGTATGAATCATGTAAAGCTCCTAAAAATGCAAAGCAATGTGCATAGGAGCAGAAAATGAAAATTTCTCAAAAAGAAAACCAATGAACACAAGAGTAAAGTTTATATTAAAACTCCCAAACTATAAGATAATATGCATGGGAACTAGGTTACATGAAGCCCCAAAGTTCAAAGCAAAGTGCACATGGGAAAATGTATGCAAAAAATCATGGGGACCCCAAGAATATAAACTAATGTGCATTGGACATGGAAAAGTTACTAGAATATGCAGAACAATACTTACATGTTGGGCATACTGCATTCGCATGGAAAGGTTATCTGAAACCATTACACTAGGCAGTATTCACATATTCATGAAATGAGCCCATATCAAGTAACACCCTCGTGTAGGGTACCCTCCAAGAAAGAATCTTAGTATATTCTAAAGATGTGGCTAAACAAACAAAATGTGAGAAAAAAATCCTTTGGAATTGTAAAGAATTATGAGAGCCTGAAATCAATGAAGGACCAAAAATACAAGGTCCAATGTCATGAGTGACAAAGCAAGAAAGTACAAGTGCAATGTAACACCCTACTAATTTGATGTTATGCTTAAGTCATAGCATGAAATTAGGTAGATTATGTTACCGTATTAACACTCTATTTACCTTTCTTGATTTATTCTTCTTTAAATCGTCATCATCATGTATATATATTTTTTTTTTGAACAGACGAAACGGCGCGTTGTTATACTAAAAGCGAAACGAATTTAACAAAATATCACTAAGAATAAGAATAGTACAATAGCGTTACTGTATACGTGCAAATATATGTATATATCAGAAGCTCTTTGCTTGGTTTATATACAAAGTTTCAAGTAGAATACATAAGTGGTGGTATATCAAAAAAGACAATAATGCGTGTCAATCAAAACATCCTATGGTCCTCAGGAGGACATTTCATAACCTCTTGCTAATCCTACTTGTCCAAGTCTATGACCCGAGCTACGTCTTTGTCAAAGAGGGTCATCTTGCACACATCTCTGGCTACTAAGCTACTCACGGATAAGCCAGTTAGAAGCCATGCCAGGCTCGGCCGGGTGAGTAGTCTGCTACTTGAGTCCCAGGGAGGAAGAGGGATTGGCGCCGTTTGGCCTCGGAGGAGTCACTCTGAACTCGGGGGATATATCTGAACCGCCCACTGCGGTGGGGGGACTGCAGTGCGTGGTCGAGTCTTGCTGCTGTCTGCCGAGTGCAGGAGGAGGCTGGAGGTGGAGTGCATGTCTTGAGGACGGCAATGTAAGGAGTGGCAAGGTCGAAAATAGGATGATGTAAGGGGACATCAAAGTTCCTGTTGCTGAAGAGGTAGAGACGGAAGTTACACGAGCCGGCTATATACAAGGAATCCAACTCTGGATCATGGCGAAGCTGTAAAGCTAGGATCTCAATGAATAGGGTAGCTGTGGAGTACATCGCCTTGACCCGAGAATGTTCTGAAGATCTGAGAATGAGGTGAGAATTTAAAGAAATTCTCAGTAGGGTTGTGTTTAGTGGTTATTTGTCATCACATGCATTCTCAGTTGCCTCGATTTTTATTTAACTATAAAAACATGTGTTCAAGCTAGTTATCCATTTTATTGAGTTTAAGGAAAAGTCTAGAAGAGCATGCTCGATTTACTTTAGTGGACATAGGAAACAGAATAACTCACTAATAAGATTCCACAGAATAGTAAACAGAATAAATAAATAACTAAACAGTAGTAAATAAACTTAATAGACACTGCATTCATCTTGACATAATCATTTCATGTAAACATGAATTCATGTAATCATGCAAACTTAATCATGAACCTTTCTTCATAAGTCTTTCCATTTCTTTTCATCATTTTCCATCTCTTGGTCCTCTGGGAGTTCTTGGCCATTTAGACTCCTGGGTAATAGTCTGCTTTTCAGGATCGAGCTCATTCCTATACAGGAATGCCGGGTTTACTTTCCCCGACCTTCCCACCGATATATTCCCCTTAACTTCTTATCCGGGGCTGGCCAAAGTAGCATGAAACTTTCATAGTACATAATCCTTATCATAACTTTCATAACTTTCCTTGAAATGCACATGTATTAACATCTAATTCATAACTTATGCATGGATTCTACCGAAATTTCGGCAGTATAACGGAACGTGTCCGCTTCCCCATGAATAGTGTCAACATACCAAAACATCAATTTATCACAAAGAACACAATATCACATATATATTCCAATATTGAACTCATATCAACATCAAATTCATTAAGGCAGAGTTTCTGCCTCAACATATTCAACCAACTCGATTTTTATAATTCAAGCCATAATTTCTATTTAACTCATTTGGACCTCAAATTTGGGTATGTTAAAGTGTTATGTGTCTATTTTCTAATCCCTTTGGTCCCATCTAATTTCGATATCTATAGCTCAAGATATTTAGAATTTATCCAGGCCTACCTAGTGGCTAGCCAGAATCAGACACCTAAAAGTAAAAATCCACTAAAAATCGAAAATTGATTCAAATGATACGAAATTGGACTCATATTAAAGCTAACAAGGTAAAGATTCATTTACAAAAGTTCCATTCCATTTGACTTGGTAGGGCTCGAATTATAAGCCCCGAATTTTGACCTTCCTAAAATACCCTGTTCTGGTCTGGTATGGACATAGGGCAACTTTCTTGGATCACTGGGAGCAACTGGGACCTTATCTAATTCTGAAATTTTTATGGAACATTCTCCTATGTGTAAGCTTTCTAAAAAAGTTAGTTTCACTCATTTTCAAGTAGTATAGGTCGAGTTCTACCCTGAACAACCCAGTCTGCCCAGAATCAGAGTCAAAAACCTAGGTCGAAATTCAAAAATTCATAACTCTCTCAATACTAATCCAAAAGTCTTATATGATATATGTATGGAAATCCCTAGATGTCTACTTTCATATAAAAATGGTTCCATCAAATTTAATCGGCTATAGGCGGAGCTGTACACTCCGCCGTACGGACTGCCGAGGGCTTTTGGTTCTCTAGCCCCTCAGCTCTTCCTATTTCTATTCTCTCTTGCTTCAAGTTCGATTTCAACCAAACGAACAGCCCAAAACCAATCACATATCATCATAATCATTCATTTAAAACATCAAAGATCATGAAAATAATCCAAGCTCAGCCAGCCAAGACCACAGAATTGATGTAAGAATAGAACTCCTACCTTTGTTCTAAGTGATTTTGCTGGATTTTGAAGGCTTGGATGAGCAAGGCTTGAATTGACTTGATGTTGGCTGGAGTTGTGTGTGTAAAAAAGAGAGAAAGAGAGCTGAAAGGAGAAGAGGAAGTGGCGCAAACAAAGGGGTCAGAATATGTGATAAAGGAGCAGAAAAAATCTGATTGTATGAGTGGTGTTTAGGTGGCTTTTTGTTTGGCATTTGATTGGTTTAGAATGCTTGGCTGAAATTCAGCCAAGCTTCTGCATGCATTCTGGCCCTTGTGGCGCCACTCTTATGGGGCAAAGTGGCTGAGTAATCAACCTTAGGTTCTAGGGTTTTAAGCTTGTAATTCTATTGGTTGATTCAAGCAGTTTAAAAATATCTAGTAATGTCTGCGATTTCCTTTAAACCGGTAAATCGGTTTTCAACAAAATTTTATGAAATCTCCTATACTCTAACTTAATTCTCTCTTATCTAAACTCAAGTAATTGCTAATCAATTGAATCTAATTAATTGTTTAACCGAATCTTGATTATTCTCAATTATTCGATAAAACCAAATAATTAAGCGAAAAACGGTGGATGTTACATGCAAGATATAGCACAAGGTGGAATCTTGTTGAACTATGAAGGTGCACATACACATTTAGAGAAAGAAAAAGAAAAAAGAAAAATAAAGAGAGTCATGAGAAAAAAAGGTAAATATGTAAGAACATGAGAAAATGTGATGATAGAAAAAAAGTATAGAAAAATCCAGCAAAGAAAGAAAAAAGAGTATGAAAAACAAAAAGAAAAGCACAAGGATAACAAGTCAATCAAAGGCCTTTGAGGCCTCTATCCAAATTACATAAATCTATTACTAATGCTACAAGAACAAGAAAAAAGATAACAGTTTTGATCAAAGTATTAGAAGGTGATGCAAAAGGGCCCTAAGGCCTCATTATAAGCAAAGTCAAATTATTGGTTAAAAAGAAATAGGAGTAGCAAAAGTCTTCTGAGTCTCCCTCATTGCCTCCTTACAATGATCTTAAAATATGCAAAAGAGAAACAAGGTGAAAAGATTTAGCTAGAACTCTCAAAGGCAGAGCAAGCATATAAAGGATATACATAAAGCCATATACAACAAGAGTCATAAAGCAAAAGAAGCAGGAAAATATCAAAGAATAAGATGATGCACATGGATGAGTCACATGAGATTCTTAAAGGTGTATGAATGAAACAGTGTACTAAAGAAAGTCATATGAAGGTTCTCGAAGGTATAGGGAACATAAATGGCACACAAGGGTAGAATGATGCATGCTCCTACAAGGTGAAAGATAAAAATATGAAATTAGAAAAGATTTTCTAAGAGGCAGGTCTCCATAAGCCTATACAAATGAAACAAGGTTGTTGATACCTAAATTTGTCTGTGTTTGAATAGACTAGTCCCAGATAATTTAGTGTTTTTAATAATCAATATTTCAAAAACTACAATTTTGCGCAAATTTTCTTGTTTGTTGTAATTACATTTTCATTAATACATTTGCTTCCTTATTTCAAACCCAAAATTAAAAAAAAAAAAGACAAAATATTTTCACCAAATCTCTTTTTATATCATGACAAAAATAAAATTAAAAAAAATAAAAAAATGCAAAAAAAAGCCTATTTTAAAAGAAGCCTGCGACCCTAGTTCTTCTAAAAAAAAGGTCCAAATTCAAAATTAAATAAAATAAAAATTGAAAAAAAAAAAAAACACCTTGTCCTGCAATGCAAGTTGCACAATAGCTTGCATCTAAGTTGCTTGATTCCATTGGTTATAAAAGGTGGGTGCTTCTTTACAAAGTGGACGGACATATACAGAATAAGAGAATACAAGAGGGAAATAGACTCAGCTAGAGAGAGAAAGGAAAGGGGTCGAAAATACAGGGGGTTTTAGTTATAAAAAAATAAAAATAAAATAAAAAAGAATTAGAAGCAAAAAAGCAGAGGGGGTAAGGGAAATTCTGGCCTAAAACAAAATCATCAAAGCATGCAAGAAGTGATACTTTCAACTGATCCTTATACTTCTTCATTCTATTATTAATTTGTCTTTCTTTACTCTACCATTATCTTGCTCCTTCCTTGTACGATGAACTAATTATTAATTTCGTTTCTTTCTTTACTCTACTGCCATCTTGCTTCTTCCTTGTGCAATAAACTGATTTTATATCTTTGTTTTATGCTAATTGATTATTCCCTATGTAATTTGAATCACACTTTTATACATATAACAAATTCTCATCTTCACACACAACACACCATAGTAGTCTGTTCATTTGTAAACTATTCAAAGAATAACAATGAAAACAAAAGAATAAAAATAAAAATGAAGATTGCTATTGAGCATAACTCAGGGACAGGAAAGAAGGAATCAAGCTAGAAAATTAAAAGAAAAATCCTTGCTAACACAATCTAAAGACATAAGCCCAAAAATATCCATCCTCAACCCTATCAACCATGCTTAATCCAAACTATGAACCAAAAACAACCTCAAAACCATCAATACCCACAAAAGACAGCCTCACCACCATACTAGACAAAAATCAAAACAGAATAGCCACCATCAACAAATTGTCACCCAACCCAGAAGTCTCACATCGTACTAGAAAATCATATTGCCTTTCAGCCTCTCTGATCAAGTTGCAACCTTGCTGCTGTGATCTCGCCAGCAACTTCCACGTATCGAGCACCGCGCTGCTGCGACTCTATGCCGCGGCTTCATCTGCTGTTGCTAGCATCATGTCTTGCACTTCTTTCTCCGTCACGCACCAACATTGTAACTACCACAGCCAAGACCCACAGCCTTTGCCACTTAAGATGCTATTACACCTCTATCCCGTCAAACAAGAGCCATCGAGATGCTGCCGGAACCATAACCCAATCGTCGCCACTCAGTTCTCCATGAATGGTTGTCACTTTCTCTCCATTTTTTCTTTGTGTATTCCCTCAAAGAGGCGATAAACTTCCTTCTGTGGTGCCCTACACCTTTTTTCTATTTACGTTCTTTTATTATATTTATTTATTTATTTATTTTGGGCCTTATTGGACTGACTTATTTTGTGTGACATTTTTATTTTTAAGTTTAATTTATATACACTAACAATATAAAATAACTTTATATTATCAACTAATAAAAATATAAAGAAGTGCCAAATCATACTAATTAACTATCTGCTATGATGAAGGAACCACCATGATTTGGCATTTTCTTGTATTTTTATTAGTTGACAGTATATAATTATTTTATATTGTCAATCCATATAAATTAAACTCTTTTTTTTTAAATAAAAACAAAAAACTCTTATTCACAATCTTGTTAATTCATTTTCAACTTTTTTTTCCTCATAATTTATATGAAAAATAATAAGTGAAGGCGTATACTTTTTAATTACCCATTTTCTTATGTGCTCATTTTTTTTAATATACTACACGCTCAAGGTTATTTGAATATTTGATTATAATTCTTGGAAAATAAATCCTAACTATAAAACAAGGCCAATGAAAGAAAAATCAGGAGAGGATCAGAGCTCTAATCAAATAAACATTTTCTGAAGTTCTTAAGACCTTATGTTAGACTTTGTCAGGAGCACCGAAAATATCTGACTTCAACAACAAAATAAAATAAAATATTTTCTTAATCTTGTATAGATTATAATAAATAAATAGTATGAACCAATATGTATAATCTCAACATCATAATTAAAATTTTTTTCAAATATTCATTCAATTTCTTTCAGTTTATTTATATCAATA
Source organism: Pterocarpus macrocarpus (assembly GCA_031439585.1). Lineage (NCBI taxonomy): Eukaryota > Viridiplantae > Streptophyta > Magnoliopsida > Fabales > Fabaceae > Pterocarpus > Pterocarpus macrocarpus. Next base: position 17,992,743 of record CM062517.1, on the reverse strand, counting down.
AAACAATTAGAAATTGGCCAATGATAGAAAGATCAGGAGAAGATTGGAGTGTTGATCAAATAAACTCTTTTTGAAATTCTTGAAGCCTTATATCAAGCTTTGCCAAGAGTGCTAGCAGAATCTGACTTTAACATCAAGATAAAAAAAGTAACTAAAAAATATTTTCATATTTATTCAAAAATAATAATGGTGAACAAATTCATATGACCACAATATTAATTATGGTGAGTAAGAATTTTTTTTCTCAAAAAAAATCTCAATTAAAATAAAAATAATTTCTACCATGAAAATTAGTTTCGAAATTTTACTTATTCTTCTTCAAAAAATGTCTTCTAACAAGTAAAAATATTTTTCCAAAACTCAAAAATTTATATTCTCAATTCACCATTTTTATGCAATATGTTGTGAGCCTAAATATCACTCGACAAAAATGGCTGTTTAGCTACCCATTTCCTGTCTTAATCATTTTGCTTCCTTGATAACATGTTGACAAAATGGGACATTTAAAAGAAAAATAAATAAAAATATTTTTTTTTAAAGAACAATAAAGGACCAATGTAATCCAATATTCAAATAATATTAGATTAATAAGTAACCGTTCTTGGAGCAGATGATGTAGGGTGCTAATTCCTTCCCTACTAGTAATCAACCCCCGAATCTATGCTCTGATATTGCAAACCTTTTCTTCTTTTCTAGCATCTAATCTGCAATTTCATTTTTAACAGAAAAATTGATTGGTGGTGACTCCAAATCTCAACACACAATTCTCTCATCATCGCCTCCAAATAAAATACCAAAAATTTATTTTTTCTTGGTCGCCTTCACATCACACCGTGCTGGACTAGGACTTTGCGACAAAGGTCAAGGACACTCATGTAGTAAATGAAACAAAGCACAGCCTTGAAGAATGCCTAAAAGATACTGCTAAATGCAGTCATGACCAAGATGCAAGAAAGAGATGATCCAGATTCCATTATGAATAAGGACATCTTGAAGATAAAAGTGAAAAAGCATAGATAATAGAGCAAGGAATTATGTTCTAGTAACAAGGAGAGTACTACAAGTTCGCCTTGCCGCGAAAGATCAAGTATCAACCTTGTTACAAAGCCACAAATGGGCATGACAGAAAGCTAAGATGACAAAGAGAAAAGAACATTGAAGGTAGCTTGTGCTTCCTCAATAGTTTTCATTTGATCAGCAAGACGCTTGAGCTTTGCGTCCTTTGTTGCCAACTCCAAATCCATAGCCAGAAAACGAACAAAAAGTTAAGAGATTTTCTATTAAAGCCCAAAAATGCAAGGTAAAGCAAGCAATCTTCTCATACACAAGGTTAGACGAAGCTCCAGAAATCATGGGAAGAATAGCTTGGTGAAAAATAAAAACACTCAAAAAGTGAACAAACTGCTAGAAATCATGGATGCATTCCAAGACAGTGAAGTAGTCATTCATAGACTTCATAAGAGCATCCTAATATGTGGGTGCAAACCTGCCATGCAATTTCAATAAGAAGCAACACAGAGGCAAAAGACCTTAGCATATTCTCTGTCATAGACAAGGCCTGATAAAGACGCCCAGTAAACCAACATGAGCAGCAAGGTTCTAAAGCTTCCCATCTGCTGAGATTGGCTTCTAGAATGATGCAACTAAGGTCGCATGCAAGAAAATGTTCAAAAGGAAATGTCAAAAGAAAATAACATCCATGAGGAAGTTTGACATAAAATAACCAAGGGAAATGCACGCCTATTCTTGATCCTTGAGATACCAAGGGGCTAGGAGTCATGCACTCTCTGCCAACAAGCAAGCAAGGATGAAAGTACCCAGGTAGTGACAACCTGAAGAAGGGAGAACAAAATGAGTAAGACTAGATGATAATACAAGTGGAAAGATAAAAGACACTCAGGACGCATGGAATGTGCACGTTGAGAGAGCTATGCCTTCCTATAGTGCAAGGGGGCTAATGTTTTAGATCAAGAACATAATTATGGTTTTAACCATGTTTATGGGGGTGATTTAAATGACTAATGGATATAAAGGAGAGATTGGTACTGTTTGAGACACCAAGCATAGGGATTACACTATGCAATAGGGTATCTCAAAAAGATAGCCAATTGACCTTGGGAACAATCCAAAAAGTGTGGCATGGCAGACTTTAGGTGTGGTATTAGCCCTAAGAGAGAAAATCTCTTAAAAGAGATACTAATGGGATCTTGAGAATAAGGACAAGGGTCTCTCTGCAAGATGCACAGGTAGTAGCCACTCTTGGTTTTCCTATTCTCCAATAACCAAGTACTAGGATGGATGAGATTCCTTTGATAGCTTACCTACCTACACTCTTTTTCCCCTTGCTTAAACCAAGCTACATAGACAAAACATGACCAAAAGTGATATGCTTGTCCCCATGACCATGTAGTGTCGTTTTCACCTAGTCAAAGCGCCTTTCTTCATTTGACCACCAAATTCCAAGAGAATACTTGATGCCCACGAACTAAAGACAACATATTCAGTCTCTCCCAAGTCTAACAAACAACAATGCATGTAACGTCCCGATTTCCGACCTCTTACTCAGAATTTCCGATTTTCGATTTAATCTCAAAGCCTCAAATGGACGGGCTTGATTTTCCGATTTCCGACGTTAGGCTCAAAATATATAGGATACGAGTTCCGACTTCATGGTTGATCGTTCAACTAGAATAAGACACGATTCCCTACCTATGAGTTAAAGGACGCGAGATTAGATCTTTGAGTTGGTCTCCAAGTGAATTGAAATTTATATGGGTTCCGACCTCATACTTTATTCCGAAGCTTCACATAAAAATGGACATGGTTTCCGATCTCCAAACCTTTGTCCAGGTCTCCAATGAGGTGAGCAAGAGGTCAGACATCCGACTTCACCTTCAAGTTTCCATGACCTCCGACTTCATCTTCAAATTCCACATAAAATGGATTATTTCCAACTTTCGAGTTAGTCTTCGAATGTCAGCATAATTTACCGACTTTCGACTTAGCATTCAAGTCCGAACAACATGAACATGATTCCCGATATCTGACTTCATGTCTCAAAGACAATGTACCCGGTTTCCGATCTCATAATTTATCATCAAGTTTCAGCAAGATGTACACGAGTTTTAAAATAAAGTGTACACGGTTTTCGACATTCGATTTAACAGTATAACACAATGGTTATAAGTACCGAGCTCCGAGTTTAATGTAACGAGTTCCAACCTGAGAATTGAACTCAACTAGAATGGACACGAGTTCGAATCTTTAAGTTGATTTCCAAGTCATACACTAGTTCCGATCTCCGAGCTTATTCCTAGGAGCCTTCCATTTCTGCTGGCATTCCCGAGTTTGAATTGGGAGTTCCGAGATTAGGTGATTGTAAGCTGTATGACTTCTGATTTTCGAATTTACCCTAACTGTCAAATAAGGTTGGACGATTTCCGACATCCGGCTTCAGCTCCAAGCTCAAATAAAAGGGACGCGGGTTCTGACTTTACACATAAAAGAGACGAGTTCCGATTTCAGAATATAGTGGAAATGAGTTCCACTTTTAGGTGACGTGGAGAGCATTCTATCACAAAAAGAGGGCGACGTGGAAAGCAATTTGTCACAAAAAGAGGGGAAGGTTGGCTGAAATTCAGCCTTGTGTTTTGAGGCCAATCAAAATCCTCCAAGTTAACTGCCACTTATGCCTATATAACACATTCTCTTCCTCTCACTCAGCCTCGCTTCTACGTTGCCTTCTTCCCTATTTCAACTCTCTTTTTCTCTTCTCCACTGACCCAACTCTATCACTCCTTCAAGCTTAATAAGGTTCTAACACTTCAAGCTTCAGCACTTATCTCAAATCACACTCCAAAGAGATAGGATTCGATTTCTGTTCTTGAATTACTTATACTATGATTGCATGAAATTGTACTCTTCTTCATGTATTTTGATGAATTATTGGATGTATTATGATAGATTATGATTGGATTAATAGCAAATCTTGAGTTGAAATTAGAGTTAGAAGGAGAAAAACTAGAAGGAATGGAGGATTAGGATGCTGTCTTGGTGAAAAGTCCACGGCAGTCTAGATGGCGGAGTGTACGGCACCACCTACAACTAGTTAAATCCGATGGAACTATTTTTAGATGAAAGTATACATTCAAGACTTTCCATACATGTATCATATAAGGTCATTGGATTAATATTGAGATAGATATGAATTTTTGAAGTTTGACCTAGGAATTAGGGCTTTCATCCAGGCAGGGTAACGTGAGGAGGGTATATCTCACTCTATACAACTCCAAATTGAGTGAAACTAACTTTGTTAGAAAGCTTACACATAGGGGAACATCCCAATATGAAATTTCGAGTTTGTTATGACCCCAATTGATCCCAGTGGTTCGAGGAAGTTACCCTATGTCCAAATCGAGCCAAAATAGGGTAGTTCAGGAAGGTTGATGATCAGGACTTATAACTCGAGGTATACTTAAGCAAATCAAGTGAAACTTGTTGCAAATGAAAGGTTATCCTATTAGCTTTGATATGGCATCAATTTCGTATGATTTGAGGTTAGTTTCAATTTTTAATGAATTTATACTTCCAAGAGTGTAATTTGGGCCAGTGACCGAATAGGCTGAGGCAAAAGTTAAATATCTTGAGTTATATAAATCAAAATGATATGGGACCAAAGAGGTTAGAAGTAGACACATAGAGCTATGACATATCCAAAATTTAGATTTAAATGAGTTGAATAGATGTAAAGGTGGATTTTACAATATTCAGGAAGAACTAAGTAGAATTGACAGAAGTGACCCAATTGATGATTTCACAAGTGTTAGTGAAACACATAAGGTTTGAGTTGATGGTTGCAAGTTTTACATGGATAAATATGTTAGATTGATGATACAGCTATGACTGATTTGTCCGTAAAAACTGGCACTATTCATGGGGAAACGGATCTGATCTATTATGTTGCCGAATTTATGGCAGAAATCTATGAGACTATGAATGTTTATATGCAAGGATGAATTAAAGTATGAATATATATGTGGAAACTCTATATTCAAGAATGACATAAGTATGATATGAGATATGTGAAGGTAAATGATGTAGCATATGTATGAGTGCCGGTAGAATGGTAAAGAGGCTACGGCCTTTATATGTCATGAATATGTATGTGAAGATCATGTGTGCAATGATATATGAAAATAAATGAAGTATATGTACGAGTACATTCAGTATGACTATGCTTGAGTATGCATGAGAATGAAAGAATGTGAATATCTTGAATGTGAATCCCTTCATTTGGAGGCAGTTATTTGAGATCCCTCCTTGTGAAGGCAGCTAAATAAGATAATATGTGGGTCCCTTCACTTGGAGGCAATTATTTGAGATCCCTCCCTGTGAAGGTAATTAAATGATAAAGATATGGGTCCCTTCACCTGGAGGTAGTTGCACATTGGGCCCCTCCTTGTGAAGGCAGCTAAAACTTGGGTCCCTCTATGTTGGAGGCACGTGGTCAAATGAGATCCCTCTATATTGAAGGCACGTAGTCAGATGAGATCCCTCAGTCGAGGCACGTGACTAGAAAAGATCCCTTCAATTAGAGGCACGTGGCCAGAATGAAATCCCTCCAACCTAGAGGCAGTCGGTCCCCTTGTGGGTGAGTCGGTGTAACGACGATCACGGGTGAAACTGACGAGCTCACTCCAAGGCCAGGCTACCCAAGGGCAATAAAGGCAAAAGACTAAAGATTTAAAATGTATATAAGCATCCCACTCACATGAGGCATGGCATCAACCCAGCTAGTATGAGCACAGGGGACAGAACTTACATGAGGCATGACATGACCCAACTAGTGTAAGTACCAAATGAAGATCCCATATTCCTAAGGAACGTGACATGGCGATCACGCTCTGATGGGGTATGACATGGCGATCATACTCTGGAATATGGCATGTAAAGATTTTATGATGAAAAAGAAAGATAAAGAAAGAGATGAAGAAAGAAAAGCAAATTTTATCTATATGCATAAATTCAAGTACGAGTAAAGTTATGTACAGATGTTATATTCCCAGCATATTGATGCTATGTGTGTTCTAATATGCTGCAATTATTATCCATGATATCATTCATGAATTGATTTTTATGGGTTCTCTCAGATGCCAAGTGTATGAGTAAAATAAACTTTGCTTCAGATAATATATTTTCAAACTATAAAATTAAACAGTCTATATAACATGTTCACCTTTTTCGTAATAAACCGAAGCAAACTGGAGATGACAACGATGACATTATATTCAGAGGATCCTACTGAGAATTTATAATTCTCACTCCTATTTCCGTGTTGTCTCCAGATAGTTCGAGAAGTTTCCGAAGACGGCTGAAGTTGCTATCAGATAAGGTCTGCTCAGGTAACAGTAACAACTCCAGGGTGCGGTATTATGACTTAAGCATAGTACTGTACTTAGGAGGGTGTTACAATGCACACCCAGAACATAGAGAGTGAAATCCAAAGAAATCAAGTACCCAAGAGTTCTGCCCCAGTTCCTTAGCATCTTAGAGCATTTTGAGAGAAAGGGGGTGTCTTAATCATCTTTCTATTGATTTTATTGATGACTACACCTGTTCACTATTAAACCCCCGGACAGGTGGTTCTACGCCTTTCATTAGTCACATTTTTCTCTAAAGCTGATAATCCTAAAATCTTTGAGTTTAGTTAGTTTTAAACCCATTCTATAAAAACAGTATCAAACTAGCTAGTCATTTAAAGGGAGACTACCAATATGACTATACTCCTTTCTTTCGGCCAGACAGCGAGCTTGGGAATTGGAGGAAACTACATATATACTTGAAGTTGCATGGTGCAATGCACAATCAACAATATAGTGTGCAGTTGGTGGGTTGGCATTTTCCTCATCATAGTTGGACAAAGTGTAGCATAGATGTTTACTGCGTATCATAAGGACAATTAGTGGCTTATGGATAGGTCTTTCGTGACCCTCTGGGGACTTGGGTCCTAGGCTTCATGCAAAATATTGGGTCCTCTAGTATCCTTAATCTTCATGGTCGAGCTTTGGGGCCATTTTGTGGGGGGCTTACCAATGCTTGGGAGAGAGGAGGAGCAAAGAGTTAGGAGCCAGATCCTAGGGAGTGATTCTACAATAGCGGTGCCTCATGTCACGAAGGGCTGCAGCTTTTCTCATCCCTATAGCCGTGTGGTGAGCTTGATCTTGGGCTTCATAACAAGATTTGTAACTTTGATGTCTAATAGTCTCGTTTGCTAAGCTAAATCAATAAGTCTGGGTAGTATAAGCTCCAATAATATAAGACTTGGTTAAAATTTTACTATTATATTATATTTAATATAGTATTATATAAAATATTATATCATATAACATAATATTATTCTCTTGTTATTATAAATTATTCTAAACATAAGCAAATATTTTACAGTTAATTATAAATTTAAAAATAAATATTATTATTTAAACATTTATTATTTTTAGTTATATCTACTATAAATATTTATTGAATTTTATTATTTGAAGTAATAATATTAAATTTTATTTATTTCAATATTTTTATAAATAAATTTTATTTTAATAAATATAAAAAATTAACAAATATATAATATTTTCCTTTTCTTATATATTTTAATACTTTTACTTGTACTTTTCAATGTAATATATATAGAAAAAGAAGATTGTAGTAAAATAAGAATTTCAATTAATTATTTAAATATAAATTTAAAAACATATTTTATTAAAATACTTATTTATTAGTAATAATTATTTTAAAAAATTTTATTCCTATTATATATAATTAAATTATATTAATATTATTATTTACTAAATATTATACATTTACATATTTTCATAGTTAACAATTATTGATATATTTTTATATTTTTTGAGTAATTATGTTTATATTTTTTAATAGTTATTTTCATTTTTATATATAATCTTTATGAATTTTATTTATTATTTAAGAATTATTTCTATTTTAATAAAAAAATAAAGGTGCCTTATATACTAAAAACTAATCAAACTTAACTCTATCTCTTTGGACTTAATTAAATTATTCATCATTTTGATATATAAAAAAAATTGATATAAGCTTATATAATATATTACTCATACTTAACAACTTATAAAATCATAATATATTATTATATTATATTAATTTATTCTATCATACTTAATAGCATAGCTGTAAAAACAGGCTTGGACCGGCTGGTTGGACCAATAAACCAGTGAACCGGCCAACTAGCCAATCCGAGTTACTCAAAAGATCGGTTATGCAATCGAATCAAAACGAACTGGTTTAACTTGGCAATTTTGTTAAAAATCGGTGACCTGGTCGGTTTGATTAAACCGGACCGGGTCATGAAAAATGAAGATGCAGAACGATAGAAGACGGCCAGAAGCATAGAACGAGGAAGCAACCATTGCTGTCGCCACCATTCGTCCATTCCACCGCTCGCCATTTGGTCATCTACCCCAACCACCCGTGAGTCAGCCGACTATTTGCCTCAAGACCGCAGGTGCCAAAGACCACCATCTTGCACCTTCGCAACATCAACACATTCGTGATGAGGAAGGGCCGTGAGAGAGAGATAGAGATATTATCAAACAACTTGTCCCTCTTTCTCTTTCCCCCATCCATGTATCTGCCGTTGTTGAGTTTTGTTTGTCATTTGGGCCCAAAAAACCAAATAAAATAGAGAAAGAGAGAGAAAGAGAAAGAGTGAGAGAAAGAGAGACAGAACTTGTGTTGCGGCACAAAGAGCATCAAGTGAGAGATGAGAAGATATGAATTAGGGTTTAGTTATTTGCCTTTTCACTTTTTGTTGTTTTGTGTTTTTTAAATTTAAAAAAGTAATAATGGCCAATGCTACCTGTGGTTGTGATATGCCAAACTCATGTTAGATAAGTGATATATCTTTTTTTGTTTTGGGTGCTAGGCCCAAACTTTTTTAGTAAAACCTGAAAAGATTGAAATAAATTTTTTTATTTTAGATGTCATTTTTTTGAAAATTTAAATGTATTAACTAGTATATAATAATGGTATACATGCTTTTGTATATATTTATATAAGTATATAATCTTTTAAATTGTGTTAAATTATTAATTATTAGTATCATTTTATTATATTTATATTAATTTTAATATATTTTTATATATTTATTTAATTATATTCGGTTCAACCGGTTGAATCAGTGAACCACTGGTTGAACCAGTAACCCAATAACCTAATACCTTAACCGAGTTGATCACTGGTTCGAATTTTATAACTATGCTTAATAGTGCATCTCAAATAAGCTCTAGGAGAGGACAACTGTTTTGCTTATTGGTTTGCGAATATGGGGCATGCAAAGGAGATTGGTTTTCATGTGTTAGACTCTACCCTGTAGGTTATGGTCATCTTCTCACTGAGGATGGTATAGGAGGCAGGGTCCTTCGTAGAATTCTCGTTGAGGGCATAGCGCTCCTTGTCATCAAAGAAAGAAAGATTGTCACCTAGAAAGAACTTTACACACATGTATTAACTGCTGTGTGTTACTCTTTGAAATATTTCCTGATTTCTTGGTGGGCAATTCATTAGTCCAGCCAATGTTTGGAATTAACGTTAGTCCACCCTAATGTGATATCGCTTGATCAGGCATTCCCCCTCCCCCGTTTCCATCTCGTTGGCTCCCCAATGTGATGCATCGGTCCTATGACGTTGTTGGCGAACATAGTTTTTGATGCCCTTTTCTGGATTTGCGGTGTTTGTTTGGTGCCGTTTTGGGGACCGATAAGGAAGTCCTTGTGTATATGCTCAATTTTTATTTTGAATTAACTGATATGAGATGTGATTGGGATAATCGATTTGAACAATTTCGTTCATCTTGTTCAAAGATGGATTGATTAGGTATTAATTGTGACTGTACCGTGTGGCTGTGGCGTGTATGAGGCAAGACGTGGGAGTTAGGTGTTATTTGTTTTAGGAATTTAAGTCAAGTTTGTTTGCTGATGGTGTTGATATTCACACCATCAAGGGACCGACCATTTCAATGTATTGCGGCATAGACTATTGTAGAGACTAGTGCTGGATGGCACAGTGTATAGGATGATACAGAGGATTGTGTCCAGAATAGTAAGAGTTCTTCTCCTGTGTGCAGAGGGAAATTGTGTTGGTCATCGTTTATGGCTGCAATTTTACTCTTTCAAGTCAAATCCACAAGAGAGAAGTAGAAGCTCAGTTTCAACGTCCAACCAGGTATTTTGTTGATGTCTATAATTATACTTCATATACCTTTATTTTCAGTGGCGGAACTTCAAGAAAATTCTCAGGGGGACGAACGAATTATGTAAACTAAATGATGACAACCAAATTAAAACTAATAGTACATTGCGTATATAAACTCTAAAGCAAATAACTTATACAACAAAATAATTTTCTAGAGAAAGACTAAAATATGTATACCTTAGAGTGTATATATTAGCTTTAAAATAATTTTAAATTATGTTTTATTTGAATTGTATGAAAATAATTATTTTTGTATGATAAATTACTAAAAATGTATGAAATTATTTATTTATATTTTATACTTATGGTTATTTTGGTAAAAATATTATATTTAAAAAATAATTAACTTTTATTTATAATTAAAAACTTCAAAATTTTGCTTTTACCTATAAATAGATTTTACATTTAAAATTATAATTTTTTTTTTTGTATATAATCTACTCAAACTTTTTACCTAAACATGTGAAATTATTTCAAAACAACTGATTTTATTTTTAAAAAAGAGTCATTTCTTGCATTCCCAAACATATACCTAACAATACCAAGAGTTTTGTAAGCATATTTAGGAATCAAAGTAGAGTTTAGAATTAATAAATTTATTGCTTGATCATTGAACCTGCTGAGTTCTTGTAATTGCTTATCTATTGTTACAAAAACTATTTTCACTCTAAAATGATACTATCTTTTGGTTTTTAGTTATTTTTAACTTCAAAAAATAAGCTAATAGACTTTTAAGTTGGAGAAACCTATTTATGTAAAATAGGATATTAATAGTTAAGCTTATTTATCAGATAAAACTTATATATATATTAAAAAAAAATTGGGGGGTAGGGGGGCATGGCCACCCATTCCCCTAAAGAAGCTCCACCCCTGTTTATATTCGCATTTAGAGACTAGAGATGCTTGGAGGAGCTTTGAGCCAATGGAACTCGAGGGTGAGAAAGCCTTGTAGCCATTGTTGTATTGTACAACTTTCAAAATTGTCTATAGTCTAGGATGAGGATCTTGAACCCAAGGTTAAGAAAATCAGACCGGGCATTAAATCGGTCAAGGAGTTGAGGTGCTCAGAGGTTGAGAGGTTATTTGGATCAACCTGATCAAAGCCAGGGACATAATAAAATATATATATTTATATATATATATATATATATATAAATATATACATATGATTAATCAAAAAGCAAAAGATTATATTAAATTATTAACAATAACATAACTAATACAAAATAATATTTATTATAAAGCACTTTACCAAATATCTTAAATATAAAATTTATTTATTTTAATTTTCATTTACATTTCTTTTAAAAAGTACTCACAAACAGTATAACAATCATTTTTATTTTTTATTTTTGAATTAATTTAAGAGTATATAGCAAATAAGTATACTAAAAGAATCAAGGTTTGAAAAAAATTAATTTTTGTTTTGATTGATCTTTTTCTTTTTTTAATAAAACAAAAAATAGAATTTTTATCAAAATTTAAAAAAAAAAACAAAAAAAAAACAAAACCAGTCAACCGGTTTGACCGGTCCGGTTCACACCAGTTCAGCAATTTTGATCGGTTTTGACCAATTCTTGATCGATTTTGACAACAACCGATTTTGTGATGAAGACCGGACCGGCTTGGGGTCTAGTTCCCGGTTGGACCAGTCCGACCGGCCGGCCAATTTGGTCCGATTTTCTCTTCCTTGCTTGAATCGCACCTTTCATAGTTATTGATTTGATAGTTGGAAACCTTCAAATTATGTTCATTTTTAGGATAAATTACACTCACCTCCTTAAGGTTTGCCAAAATTCACCCCGACTCCCCTTTATTTCTAAAATCTGCTGTGCAAGTTCCTGAGTTTTCAAATTTCTACACTGGTCTCCCCTACTAATGTTGCTCTATTAGTGAAATTAACAGAAATGTTGTCATGTGCATCGCACATAATTTTTAATGGCATTGTTATAATATTTTAAGAATTATTAACTTATTCTTAAAATTCAAAATGCAATATATATTTAACATTGACATTGTATAAAAAATAATTTTTTTAATTTATATACACTGCCAACAAAAAATAATTTTACACTATTTGCCAATAGAAATTCAAGGCTTTGCCAAAAGAATGGCTAATTATTATGATGGGTAATTATCCATTATTATTTGGCAAATTCTTGAATTTTTATTGGCAGATAATATAAAATTATTTTACACTATCAGTACATACAAATTAAACTCTTATTAAAAAATAATAGTCTTAATTTTTATAAGTTTAACTTTCATTTTTTATAATTTTCAGTTACAAAAAATGTTAATCTCCATTTTTATTAAACATTAATTCTTACAATTTTGAATTATTAAAATATTATTCTGTATGAGATTGACATATTTAAGTTAATAAACTATAAAAAAAATGAAAATATATAAATTAAAATCTTAAATAAATAAGATTATAGGGCCTAATATGCTATCCTAACCATTAATTTATAACTAAAAGAAAAGTATTAGATGGCCTATATATATTTTTTTAAGAATAATGTAATATGTTTTAATGCTTAAAATATTGCTTAAAATAAGTTAATCATGCTTAAAATATTACAACAGTGCCATTAAAAATCATGTGCATCGCACATGACAACATTTCCATTAATTTTACTAATGGAGCAACATTAATAGAGGAGGTCGATGTTGAAATTTGAAAACTCAAAGACCTGAATAGCAAATTTCAAAAATAGAGAAGAGTCAGGATGAATTTCGACAAATGCCAAGGAAGGTGATTATAATTTACTCTTATTTTTAATATTCAATGACAGTGACAGGAGAAACTACAGAGGATCGAATCCCTATAGTATATTAGATATTATTACTATGTCTACCTGGCCTTGCCAGTAAGAAAATAAAGAACAGGGGGGGAAAAGGGAAATCTTGTATGGTTTTCTGTTCCAGACAGTAATATAGGAGCCTAACTTGGCCCAATGGCTAGACCCAAATAGAGCTCGAATTTGTTAATAGTCCGAGTCTATCTCGGGCCATTGATCCGAGTTGGGGCCCAAACTTGAGTTAAGTCCTTTGTTCCCTAACAATGCGGAATGACCTTCCCTCACGTGTGGCCGGAAAACTCGGACCTATCCGAGACCCCCAAGATAACGGACGTTTAGGGTTATCCCCTACAACGGCGGGATCAAATCCCCCTTACTCCTCAACTATTTACTCATATAAATATGGGTCCAACTTCGAGCGTTAGGTATCTTTCTAACCTACTTCTCATACACTTTCCTCAGACTCATCGACTTGCGTGCTTGAGTCCTTTGCAGTGCACCCTTCGCCGTGGAAGCACTCATTCGGAGCAGCTTGAGATCCCATTCGTAGTTCAGAAACTCCTCAGATAACTCACTTCCGAACATTATAATATGCTTTTAAAAGTGGTTGTGAATGCGAAAGGATCTTTTGCTGCAGGCAATGGCACTAGTTGGTGGTTTGGTCATGTTGCAACCTGAAGTGGGAGACTCGTGACAACTGGTTATAGAATATACTCCAAAGAAATTCAAGGCAACTTATTAAGTTCAAATTTGTAAGGTTACCAAAAAAAAACAAGGTTCAAATATTTAATAATTAACTGCAGGGTCCGCATATCACCTTCACTAAGCAGATTCAGCAATTAACTGACACCCTTCAGCAGTTTATATTAAGGATGGGAGAGGATGCTGCAACCAATCTCATATCTAACTCTGTCTTTTATATTTCTATTGGAATCAACGACTGCATTCACTACTATTTGATGATGAACATGCATTTAACCGTATGTTCTCTTGTTCAGATTTGTTGCCGTGAATTTTTTTGTTCTTTTCTCTTATGGCAATCCAAGCAACCTGTTAACCTTGTTGCGTGTGATGAGGATATTTCAAGTTATTCATATACAACTTGAATACATAGACATGAGCAAAACGTACATTTTTCTTCAAATCTTCACATATCTTTAACCACACCGGGTTTGGGAAAGAAAATTAAATGCTAGTCTTTATAGGATGGCTACATTATAGTAGATGCACAAGGTGAATGCATCCAATTTTAGAACATATAATTTGAATTTGTTGTGAGGGCTTGGCTAGACAGGATTAAGGTTCATGTGCGACTGCCTAGCCTCTCAATTCAACTACATACATGAATTGTTTCAAGTTTACAAGCCAAGAGCACTAAGGGATGCCCTCCCTGGCCCATGTTTTCCTACAAGTACCTGCATGCTCCCAATCAAATGGGAAAATAATACAGGACCCAAGTTGGTCTCTAGGTTCTACTCATAAGAACTTCACAAAGTCAAACGGAATAAAAGAATGCGAATCAACGACAAATATCAGATATTAATAACAAATTTTAAAGTTAGCATCTTGTAGCATCCTTACAATGGACAAGGTTTCACATACTGCTGTTTAGAGTTATCTCCAAGCCAAGCTATGCCCAGACACCAGGAGCACCATAGTCAATTATGAGGGTAGAAAGCCGAAGAAGATGGAGAAGGATAACATGCGCACACAGACATAAAGGCTAACCTCTTAACCACGATGGATCTGGAAAGCTCCGAGTCCCCGACGGAAAAGCAGAATTGGGGAAGAAACACTCTCTTTGCAAATAAAAAGTATAAGGCCCCCTTTTGCAAATAAAAGACACAATGCTCGGGGTGATGTTATGTAATTTTATGCCGCGGACTAATGCTAATCCCAAACATTGATGGTACTAACGAATCGGTCACCTTGAGGACAGTGATACATCTTCCCTTCTAGATATTGGCTAGTGGTTGCTCTTGGCATTAAATAATAATCCCGCACTACATTTGTGGAGACCGTTTCTTGATTTTGGACATTGGAATTCTTTACAGATGTTTTGTTTCTCTAAGATGGAATTCTTTACAGGGTGGGGTTCAATAATCTTATTGATTTCTATGACCCGCTCATGACTTCATCCATAGGACTTTCACGGTATCATTATTTAAGAAAGCTATAGGTGGTTGTAATGACATTCAGGGCACCAAAGATGGAAGATTTCCTATACGAAAACAAAGGATTTGTTAATGGTTGTTATCTCTGACGGATAACTTAACATTTTTAACTTGAATAAAGTATCGAGTGAAGTGACTCAAAATAAAAAGGGGTTAAGGGAGGTTAGTTGAAAATGTTTAAAACTAGAGGAGTATAAAGTGCAATTCACCTTAATCTATCTAGTTTTCCATGTTTTCCTTTTCATCATGAAAAATATGTCATGCATTATTGTGCAATTTATCATAACCTTCGTATAGAGGTTAGCAAATTTCACAAATTTTTTAAACAAAAAAAAAAAAGACCATTTCTTCATTCTCTACTTTCAAATATACTCGTATTAGTTACTCTTTTAACTACTTCTCTTGATTAATATTATCTCTCTTCTATTTCTCTCTCTCACTTTCAAATGCCAAACAAAATAATTATAACCAATAATGATGGTTTTAATAAAAGACAATATCTAAGAATATGCCATAAAAAAATCCTATGAAAACTAATGTGTAGCTTCTAAAATATTCAATAAAATTTGAATTAAATTTGTAGTAGTTTGTTAATTTGAAAGCTATTTTTAAGGTGCTGAGTTTTCATTCTATTCTTCTTGTTTAGTGTATCATTCTATTTTAATTATTTTTATTAAAAAATTAATTACACAGAAGTATCTATTTTTTTAGGTATAATTTTTTCTAAAAATGTTTAAGATTAAATTAGTTATTAATTGAGAGAGAGAGAGAAAGGGTGGACAAAATTACGTCATTCGTTTAAAATTATCTGTCCATTTGGACAACCTGGTACATTCTTAAATCATTGTATCCGGATACCAAGTTATTCAAATGGACATATAAATTGAAACGGAGGAAGTATTTGACATGCAAAAGTGCTTTAGAGAGAAATATAAAAGAGAGAGAAAGTTAATTGAGCAAGAGAAGAAGTTGAAAGGTAATTGCTATAAAACTAAGGTTTAGTTTAGTATTGTTATGGCTTTTTAAGAACTATTAAGCTCTCTAGACTTTCTAAAAGTTATTCTTAAAAAGCCATAGTAGTATTATTTGGTAAAATAATATAAAAATTTCTCTCAATAAACAGAAACTACAAAAATAATATTTGATAAAATTACTCTTAAAATTTAAAATGACTATAATAGACATAAATACTAAAGAGAATAATTTCTACTTTTAATATTATTAAAGAGAGTAAAGTTATATTAATCTTCTAAATTTTAAAGAGTATAAGTTAGCTCTGAAAAGTATCCCGTAAGGGCTCTGAAAAGTTATATTAGTCCCTAGGGGTGCTACACGGGTCAGCACATGAGCGTTACATATTGTCGTCCTCAAGTGTATCCATTACTTTTCTTTCATTTACTTGCATCTTGCTTCTCTGTACTTAGTCCTCTGGAGGTGAATGTCCTCTTTCACCCCTAGGTAATAGCCTGTTCTTAGGTCCAAGCTCATACCTATGCATAAGTGATGGATTTACTTTCTCTGACCCTCACACCGGTCTATTCCCCTTAAATTTGGTAGGGGGCTAACCCAAACTTTAGACGATATCGCCGTGGGCCTCTACGAGATGGAGGCTCAGTACGTCCCTTTGCAAGTTCTTATCATTTTTTTTATTCTTGTACATTGTCATGCATGTATATGCTATCTGCATTCATACATATGTCTCATATTTTACTTCTACCATGGCTCATGTATATACATCATGAATGCATATCACCAGTCCAGGGGAAAGATCTTAATTCTCCAGAGCCACAGAGCTAAGAGAGTGTTCCTTAGAACAATCTAGCACCACAACCACAACAATATAACTATATATTAGCTACTAACATGAGAGAGTTACACTAATTGCCCTCAAGCTCAAAATTCCCAAATTTCCTAGTCTAGGGTTCACAAGAAACCTTCAATCCCAGTAAAAATTTGAAGTTTCTGCAAAAAGGGAGGAGGAAAGATATTAGAAATTATCCTAAGGAAGCCAATGAGGATGAGAAAAAGAGTGGATTTCGAGTTCTCTTTCTCCAAGCTCCAAGGTCTCCAATGGTGGAAGTAGAGAGGGAGAAAGTGATGGATTTGATGAGAGTTCGGAGTAGATTGACGTATTTAATGTGTGTTTTGAAATGATTTTAGTGGCGGGATTTGATATGGCGAGGTGTGGGATGAAGAATGGAGTGATTTAGAGAGAGAAATGAGAGTTTTCAAGTTGAAAAGAGAGAAGAAAACATGGGACTGAGGAGAGAGAGAGCATCCTAGAATGTTTTATAGGCTGCTAGTAATCGATTACAATTTTTAGCAATCGATTACCATGTGCCTAGAAATCATAATCGATTACAATTCTTTGTAATCGATTATCCAAAAGCATCAGGAAAATTAGAAACCCATTCCAGGCAATTGTAATCGATTACACAATCGATTACAATTATAAAAGCCGAAATTCGCGGAACATAGGCCACTGGTAATCGATTACAAGCCTGTGTAATCGATTACAATTGCAAAAATTGCAAATCGCGGACAAACAGAATGGCTCAAAATCTTATTCAAGCATTTGTAATCAATTACAAGCCTTTTGTAATCCATCACAATTAAGGAAAATGCAGCAACAGAAAGGTAACAAGAGAAAAGACTCAATTTGGAGCATGGACATTACAATATGCAGAACAAATATTTCAATAGAAAATGCTAGGAACCTACACATCACTCTACTTACTAGTACAAGTGAGCTAAGAACTAAAGTATGTAATTTTTACAATTATTAGAAACCCAAGACCCAATTTATTTTTGTTAGTGATCAATCTATTTACTGAAGATATTGTCAGAAATTATTTTAGGAGTTTAACTCTTTTTTTTTATCTATTTTAATAGACCAACTTAGATATTAAAAGTCCAACCCATTATCTAACTTCAGACCAATTTCATCTATTTTTTGGAGAGCGCGCTCTTTCTTTGTCAACAAAGAAGATCATAACAACGATGGAGAAAGAAATAAAGTTAAACTTTGGACAATCCCTTTAGGAACTGTAAACTAAATCTTGAACTCACACACTAATTCAGGTGAATATTATTGGAAATATAAAAAAGCGCATGATTTATATCACTTTTTTTATATTACTTGAGTTTATATTATTTTAAGATTGTATTAGTTGAATTAATATTAATTTAATATGTCTCTGAAATGTACTTCAACAATATTCACGTATACAATTCACATGTTTTTTAACTTTGTATTTTATTATCTAAAATACAAATTGAGTTTTCATGAATCAAATCTTGTACTAAATCTTCCTACTATTATCATTGTGAAGTTAACGTTACTTTTATCATGTGTGAAGCATGAGTTATTTGGATATTAATGTAATTGTATGTAACTTTTAATATATATATATATATATATATATATATATATATATATATATATATATATATATATATATATATATAATCATTTGATTAGAAAAATATATTTATTCAAAATATAATAATACTAGTCAAATTTTTAATAACTTATATATTATTTAAATAAGAGAAAAATAAAAAAAATATTATTTGAATATTAAAAAATTAGTAGAGAGAAAATATTAAATAAAACCTTACAAATAAGGCCATAAGAATTTATTTTTGGTTTAATTTGTATGTATTGACAATGTAAAAAAATTTTACACTATCTTCCAATTACATTCCTTTATTTGTATGACTTTTAGAGTGGTGGGGGTGATGGTCACACATATTTACTTATGTGATAGTATATAATTAAATGACAGTGTAAAAGGATTTTATACGGTCAGTGCATACAAACTTAGATGACTAACTATATCTATTTGCTGAATTTTGTCCATCAGTAATATATTGTTCTAACGTTATTATAAATGATATTTATAGTGTTATATATATATATAAACACTAATTAAGTAAATCTTAAATTCTGAAGATATTATACCAATTAATTTAAAAAAGACAATAAAATTAATCAAAATCTAGCATTATTAAGTAAAATAGTAATTAATATTATTAATTATAAATATAGCATTGATTAAATTATACCAATTTAATGATATTTATAGTGTTATATATATACACACACTAATTAAGTAAATCTTAAATTCTTAAGATATTATACCAATTAATGTAAAAAGACAATAAAATTAATCAAAATCCAGCATTATTAAGTAAAATAGTAATTACTATTATTAATTATAAATCTAGCATTGATTAAATTATACCCATTTAATGATTTCACTATATATACACTTATAGTTGTTAATTATTCCGTGCATTGCAAAAATACAAACGCTAATTAAGTAAATTTTAAATTCTTGAGATATTAAATATTTATTTTTATTTAATACTCATTATTTTAATTAATTAAAATAGTTCTAGAGAATTTATTAAAAGAAATAGCATTCATTTCTATATCCAAAAGTAAAAAGAAACCACAACAGGTGGATTACGATACCGTTATCCAAGGATCATAGAAGTATTTTATAAAAGAAAAAGATCAACTTATTTCTTCCACAATTAAAGTGTCAAATTATAAAAGCTCTTCCTTGTTCTGAAGTACTCTGTTTTGCTTCCTCTGTTCCCTTGTTTTCTTCTTGCTCCACCAATCACATAAACGAAATGGAAGCAGCATGGACCACAACTGTTGTAGCCATGGTTCTCATGGTGATTCTTGCTCTGATATGGGGATGGAGAGTGCTGAACTGGTTGTGGCTGAGGCCAAAGAAGCTGGAGAGGCTACTAAGAGAGCAAGGCCTTCAAGGCAATCCATACAGGCTTCTAACTGGGGACTTCAAGGATTTTCAGAAGATGAGAGAGGAAGCCAAATCCAAACCCATGAATCTCTCTGATGATGATATAGTGCCCCGTGTGGAACCCTATGTCCAACAAAGTATAAACAAATATGGTACGCCTTTGCTTTCCTCATTCCTTTATTCATTTATTCAAGGAGCAAAGCTATGATGCACGAATATCCCATATTCCAAAATTGGTGTTGTTGCACTTCATATCCGTATCTAATACCAATACTCTTAAAATACTTATGCATACATATTTTTGGCATATTCTTCTGATTTTTTTCATACCAATTTTATTACTTAAAGAAATATAAAATAAAAATTTAAGTTTTGTCTTTGTCAATCACCTTTTTTTTCTAAACATATTTTCATTCTTGCAACCTTACATTTCTCAGAATAATCACTGAAAATAGTCAATTTTTATCCTCGTTAAACAAGTAGGATAGAGAGTAAATACATAAAACTAGTATTGTAATACTTATTATTTTAGTTTATTTTATTTTATTTGTTGATGCGTATTATTTTGCTTTTATTATATAATTAGACATTTTATTTTATATATATTGCCACATCCATATTTTTTGAATAAAATTATCATGTTCGCATATTGTATCGTATCCAATAGACGTAAGTTTACTCCTATAACATAAGTGCATCATGTAATGTGGACAATGAAGAATAGGAGCAATTCTCGACAAGAACTTCTATCTTAGATATGCAAAACGATCTTTTACATGAATAAAGCTAAACTGTGTCAAGTTAAACTTTGTATCTTCAACATGCAAAACTTTATTTTATATGAGATAAGTTATACTAATAATAACAAGTAGTGTTATTTGTACTCAATTTTGAAACTCATTTTAAGGGATACACTAAGGTGTTTCTTAACTATTAATTGGGAGTGAATTCCACTTTTTTTCCCAACCAATGATTAAGAGATACCTTAGTATATCCGTTAAATGAGTTCCAAATTTAAGTACAAATAATATTTTTGAATATTTGCAAAAATAGACAAAATTTGTAACCAAAAAATCAAAAAGAATGGATAAACTTCTAGTATATATGACCTTTACATTTTAACACATGTTCATATTGGTTTGCTTGCTCATGGTAAAATCTTTCCAGCTAAAAAATTATCTAAAGAACAGTTATAACCCTTTCCTTACCAATTTTTCCTATCAAAACATGCATCGACGTTGCTCTTATAGCATGATGATTAAGTGGGAATTTGTAATTTTAGTGTAGTGTCACTTCTCTATGGTTGGCTCCAGGGGTACTGTGTATTGAGAAGTGCACATAGTAATAGTGGCACACTCCGATGTTTATAGAATTTATTGTTGCCTTTTCTAATTAGAAGCCCATCTTAAATTGAAGAATGAGGCAGCCCATCAAACTAAAACATTTGTCCGGATGCCAATGTCAAATTCACATTCGAAACTTCTTCCTATAAACCCTTGGAAATTTTGATGGGGGAGGGAAGAACTAGTTGTGAAGGATGGAGGATCATGAACATGATATAGCCTATTTGGACAAAATTGGATCCCGATATAATGTACGTCACTTCAGCCTGTCATATGCATTTGTTTTACGATGTTGTCTTCAGTGCACATCAATCTTTTTGTGCTTGATGCACCTTGTTGTTGTCTTAATCCAAACCATCCAAATTGATGGAGTAGTTGTGCACCTAAATCGTAGTGATGCACTCTAGTAACAACATCTAATTCTCAAAGACTCCCCTACCGACATTGCTTGCCCACCACGTAACTCCACACCCCATCCTCTCCTCCAACCACCACCTCCGCCATCTCCACATTCCATTAGGAGCGTAAGTGACTCTCTTTCCCACTCCCCCCCTCCAACTCCACTACTAAAAAAAGTCTCATTCTGAAGAATGGATTTGGATCCATTATTAGATGAGGAAGGCGAAAAGCAACATGCAATGAAGTGGGGTGACCTGAATTTAGTGGACGTGAGAAGGAAATGGCGCAAAGTGGAAATACGTTGTCTGAGTCTACGCCAAAGATTGAAACTTTTGGTTGTGGAACAGTGTGGGAACACTAGCGACAAAGAAAGATGCGTCGTTACAAGGACAGAATTCATGGTGAATTAAGGGGCCAGTTGGGGTGAGGTGGTAGCCAGAGTGACGAGGGGCAAATCGAGATGGCGGAGATGGAAATTGGGAGAAAGAAAGAAAGAAATTTTATGGTGCATCATAAGTTGTTGGTTGCATCAATACACCATATGATCTTTACCGTTAGATCTCAACGTCCATGATGCACCACAATTAACTTGGTGCATTGTAGAAAGCTCCTTTGTTTTACTAATTGCTTAGGACATAATGACATGTGTGGTTAGTCCATCAAACATAAATATTAATCATTGACAATCCTAAGTGTTCATGATCAGATTGGTGATCATGCTTACCGGCTGATTCCTAAGTCCCAACATTATGAGGGACTTATAACATTGCATTGCACCATGCTCACCCATCTCTTTGCCTATAAGCACTTTTTTCCTTTGCTAATATTAGAAGATACTAACAATACTTGACAAAATCTTTTCATTGAACATATTATTCAGAACCTTGATCCCTTTGGTGATTTTTCAAGTTGATAGAAATCCTTATATAGAAAATATAAACCCTTTAGTATTTGTACTAAACGGTTCTTTGGATTTTGAGTAATCCTCCATGATTTCCCACAAGAGCAAGATCAAAATCCTTATAACTCAACTCTCCTTCCCTTTAGCTCTAAGAAAACGATCCTCCAATATATACAATGTTATTGGATAGTCCTTTTCTTACCACTCTTCTCCATAAAAACTGAGCTACTTGAGATTATAATTTTTTTTTGTGTAAAAAAAATGTTTTAGAATAACATTCCATGGGAAGGAATTTCCTAAATTGGATTCCTATCTAGTTTTGTCGTGGCCTTCTGTTTTACAAGTTACTTCCACCTTCTTTATAAGTTTTTGTAAGAAGGCTATGCTGAGTTTGTTGCATACCCACTTAATGGTATCAACTTAAAGCTAGAAATTTAGTGGGAAATTCTATAGTCATGAACCGATCTATATGATATAGATTCCCTTGGCTGGCTAACAAGCAGTTCATTATTTTGTCATTGGAGTCTATTTAACAAGTTTTTTGTGCTCATGCCACAAAAAAATATCTAATGAATTTTTTTGTTGCTTTCTTTTTCAGTAAGCCTACAAAGAAATGGTGCTATTTTGTGTTCTTTGCATTGAAATTTGTCATACCTTATTGGAAGAAATAATTTGTTACTTCCTCCCTACCCCCACCCCCACCCCCTAAAAACAAGAAGTGGAAAATGATAATTTATAGCCCTTTTCCCTTAAAAGGAAAGTAAATCTTGTCTCAATCTCAAAACATGCATGATTTGAGGATTCAATAATTTGAATTCAATTATGGGTAGTATGTGTTAACTTTGATCATTGGAATATTAGTTATTTTACTGTGACTATTTTCACATTAGTTTGTATGTCAGTTTCAAAAAGCAGACATACAAAGTTGCCCATTGTCTTCAATCCTATATTTTTTTATTATTGTTTATCTTTAGTTCAAGTCTTTTTATAAAGTTACTGATGATATGCAGGCAAGAATTCTTTTATCTGGTTTGGACCAAGACCAAGGGTGATCATCATGGATCCTGAGCAAATCAAAGATGTATTTAATAAGATCTATGACTTCCCAAAGCCCGATACAAATCCGCTTTTTAAGTTACTAGTTACTGGTCTTGTCAACTATGAGGGTGAGAAGTGGAGCAAACATAGAAGGATAATCAACCCTGCATTCAATTTAGAAAAATTAAAGGTTACTTTCCTTATAGTGGATATTGATCTTGTATAATCGACTTGTGTGCCTTTTGGAAACATGTTAAAAGAGCAGTAGGCAATTAAATTGTGTGCATGTATCTTTTCTTTGAAAAAATAATTCTTCCCTTAAATGCATTGCCCTAAAGAGAATATTTGAAATGGCATAGCTTGTAAGAGCTTAGCCTACAACCTATACTTTAGCAATATAGATTTGTTTTATTATATCATGCACTAAATGTTTATGTGCTTAGTTTCATATAGGGAATCATAACTCCTTCGATACAATTTTGCACCACAGATTATGATGCCGATATTCTTCAAAAGTTGCAATGATATGATTAGTAAATGGGAGGGAATGTTGTCTTTGAATGGATCATGTGAAATGGATGTGTGGCCTTTTCTTCAGAATTTAGCTAGCGATGTTATTTCTCGAACAGCATTTGGAAGTAGTTATGAAGAAGGAATAAGAATATTTCAACTTCAAAAAGAGCAAGCTGAACTTACAATGCAAGTTATGATGAAAGTTTACATCCCTGGATGGAGGTAAGCCGATTTTATATATCTTATTTGCCTGATAGCTAATGCAAGAACTAGCTCATTACATAACTTTTATAATTTAACTAACCTTGCCATTTATTTAATATTGGAAATAACAATTAGCAAGTAACATTTATCAATAAGACACTAAAAAATTTGCTATATACAATGTTCAATTTATTAAATATTGTGATGGGGCAATATGATATCTTAATTGCAATTTGAATAGGAAAAACTATTAGCAACAAACATTTATCGTAAAGAATTTCTATTATATATACTATCAATTCATTTACCGAAACTTGTAGTGGGAAAATGTAGCATCTCAATTACAGCTTGCAATAGTAATCTCGTTAATTGTTGATAGAACAACCACTAGAAAGCTAGTCGACATAGAAATAATTCCTTCATATCATGATAATTACAAGGCTAATTATGTTTATCTATAGGTTTCTACCAACTACTATCAATAGGAGGATGAAGAAAATTGATAGAGATATAAAAGCTTCACTTAAGGTTATGATTAATAAGAGAGAAAAAGCACTGAAGGCAAATGAACCTATCAAGACTGACTTATTAGGCCTTCTTTTGGAATCAAATCACAAGGAAATTCAAGAGCACAGAAACAACAAGAATATTGGAATGACTGTTCAAGATGTAATAGAGGAGTGCAAGCTATTCTACTTTGCAGGGCAAGAAACCACTTCGGTTTTGCTTGTTTGGACTATGGTGTTATTGAGTAGGTACCCTAATTGGCAAGCACGTGCAAGGGAGGAGGTCTTACAAGTCTTTGGCAACCAAAAACCAAACTTTGATGGGTTAAGTCACCTTAAGATTGTAAGTATTGTAATTATTATCGTGATAATATTACTACTATGCCCTTGGTATTTATCATCACCATAAATCTTTTGCAACAGGTCACTATGATATTGTATGAGGTTCTCAGATTATATCCACCAGTACTTGGGCTTTTTCGAACTACTCATAAGGATATAAAACTTGGAAACCTAACATTACCTGCAGGAGTGCTAGTTTCTTTGCCCATACTTTTGGTTCACCATGATCATGAACTCTGGGGTAAGGATGCCAAGGAATTCAATCCTGAGAGATTTTTTGAAGGAGTTTTAAAGGCAACAAATGGTAGAGTTTCATTTTTACCATTTGGATGGGGTCCTAGAATATGCATTGGACAAAACTTCTCCATGTTGGAAGCAAAGATGGCTTTGTCATTGATTCTACAACATTTCTCATTTGAACTTTCTCCGGCCTATGCTCATGCTCCAGCCACTACGGTTACTCTTCACCCGCAACATGGTGCTCATATCATTCTACATAAAGTGCAAATATAAAAAAATAAAAACCTCTTAATATATGGTTTTTATCATACAACTCTATTGAAAAGCTTATAATGTAATTTTTTGGGCCAATGCAAGCTTATATAATAAAGGCCCCTTTTGGATAATGTTTTGCCATATATTGGGACATATAATTCACTTATGGTGCCAATGCATTATAATTGCAAGACTTCTTGACAACATGAAATACTTGCCATCTTATAGTGGTGAGATTTCAAAATTGCACAAACCTGTGGTGATTAATCAAAAGCATTTGGAGGGTAACTACTAACAAGGCTCCTAATGTGGTTAGGTTCCACTAATAGAAACCATATCAAATGTGTTTAATTTTAATAAAGTCCTACTTATGTATTTAACACGTGGTTAAGACTCTATTATAGTTTTAATAAATTGCTTTTCCTTTTAATTTGGGTTAGAGAATATATATATATATATATATATATATATATATATATATAGATAGAGAGAGAGAGAGAGAGAGAGAGAGAAAGAGAGACAGAGATCAATTTAAATGAAGAGTAAGTCTTGTAAACTAACTCTATTGAATAAGTTTTTATAAATATTGAATGTCATGAAATCAACCATTGGATCATGTGATATTATCTTAATCATCAAGCATACCAAATTTTAGAAAAAATTTGGCACTGATAGATATGTAATCTAATGGTTAATATTTACTTATTTTTAAAAACTATTATGCATCAAAATAAAGTGGGGCGATGAAGTATCAAACTATTTTAAACTTGTATGAAATTTTATACACTTGATCTACTTAAACAGAAATTTCAATTTGATAGCTAGATTAATGAAATTCAATGTCTATAAAAAAAAGGACTAAGTACGCCAAGACTTACCCTTGTTAGATCGACAACAGTGTCTGCTTTTGTCAATATTAATCTTTTGGTTGTTCTATCAAGTTTTAGCCTTATGAGCTTCTCTCAGCTCTTCTATATTTATGTAACTGACGGTCTACTCTCAAAATTCTGCTACGGTCTTTAAGAGATTGACAACCAACAAATTTGTGAAAGGCCTAGGCTTAAGCTCTTTCTTGACTTGACTGTTGGGTCTAGGTCATGAATCTCCGTGGACATCATGTTGAAACGAGTTAGGTATTCTCTCAAAGATTCATTCTGACCTTGCCTGACGTGGTTCAAAGCATTTGTAGTCTTCGTAAATATTTGGGAGGATGAGAATTGGTTCACGAATGTTCATGATATTTCAAAAAAATTGCGTATGGATCCTACAGTCAAAAAGGAAAACCACAAAAAGCAGACTTTTCTAGGAATATGGGAAAAGCTCAACTAAGATAAAGGTCAACAACACCATTAAGCAACATCATCGACTTAAACATCATCATGTAAGTTTGTGGATCACTCGTCCCATTATAAGGACATAGAGTAATGGGAAGTTTAAAGTTATCGAAAAGGCTTACAGCCATGATGAATTCAGAAAAGTGTCCAAATCTATAGGCAAGTAAAGGACCAAATTTGTCGGAGTTATAGAATGGAATTGTCTCTTCTACTGCTAGCTTCAGGTTCAAACTAAAGAGATTCTTCTTCACATTTGGTGTGTTCCTGGCTGCTATTAAGGTACTCAATTTGCATGGCCATCTTATGGTTTTCCTTATGGAGCTATCGCACCATATTCATCAAGTCTTGAACTGACGAGTTAGCCCTGTTGTTATTTCAAGCGTGGACAGTGTTGCTAGTAGCAGGTTAGCTCCATTAGTGGCTTGGCTTCATATTTGAACCATGATGGAGCAGGGATGTTTACCAATCTCATTGTGGGTGCCAAATGTTCTTACTTGGAAGAACTGGGTTAATGAAGATCAATTTCAAGTTGGTCTTAGCGTTTATAAGAGACCTGCAAAAGGCACTTCGATATGTAAGATAAAGAAGATTCAATATGTGGCTATAGTAAAAATTAGTTATCTGGAATACTTAGGACTGATTAGCCCTTATGAGTCATGGTGATAGTATTTTGGATGAGGATTGCTAGTCCAAGGATCCCAAGAGTATCCTTGATTCTTTCTTTTATTAGGGAGTCATCCATCAATAGTGAGATTTTCATGGGATTCTTCCCATTTTATGGGATCTCCCACTATTCACATGCAAGTCTCAATTATTAATGCAAAGATTGGCTCCAAGTTTATGAGATTATTAAAGGTTGGACCCTCCATGTCCTAAACCAAGTTTCTGAGCACTAGACCAAATTCATGGCCTATGGGTTGAGCTACTCGACTCACGGACTTAATCCTATCCAATATAATTTTTTGGAATAAAGGGAAATCAAAGAAGAAGGAACACAGGTAGAGAATTAAGAATGAAAAATATGTAGAAAAATTGAAGGCATATAAAAGATGTTTGAAATTTTAGATGGGATTAAGTTTGTAGATAGATAAGGAAGGATAATTTGCTTAATCTGCAATCGAAAGAGTTGAGCGAAGATTACTTCTTTTTGACATGTTTATATAAATTCAAATTAATTGGCTTATTCAAATTCTTTTTTTTTTTTTTTGATAAAAAGGAAGTAATTAAAAGTGATTAATTAATTCAATTTCTCAGCATTAATTATAGCTTCGGGAAAAAGGAAGAGATGCAACAAATCAATATCAAAATAATTACAAGAGAAAGAGATCTAGTAATCTTTGGTTTGGCCGAAAAGAGTTCAAAGTGAAGCCCAAAGTTGTTATCTCACCTATTGCAGTACTCAAGAAGAATTTTGGTAACAATTCAGTGGTATCCCTTGAGGATAATAATGGAGGAAAGATGACTACAGGTATATTTGGAGGTACTTTCAAAAAGGGCTCTGCATCAGGTGTGAAATCTAATCAGAAAAGGCATCCTAGGAAGAACCAACCGAGCTCTAAACCAAGGTTTCTGAAAGGACCTAGTGGTGGCATTGGGAAGACAAATAAGGAGACACCAACAAAGAAGTCAATTTCAAGTTTTATGAGAAGAAAGGGGATTGCCCACCAATCCTTAGCCATGTTGATGTTGACGAAGTCTGGTAATCCTCCAACGTTGGATAGGAGAGAAGTTAAGGATAAACCACCAGATGTAAACAGTAATAACAAGAATGAAGCCTCTATGGAAGATCTGGGAATGTTCATAAATAGTGATAAAGGAGAGAATAAGAATGTGGAGGGAGCAAAGATGATGTGCTAATGCAGACCTAGAGCTTGGGTTGGTTTTCCTTTTCATCTATTCATTTTATGGAAGAAAACAATTTATTGGTTTGGAATTGTAGAGGGGCTGGAAAGAAGATTTTTCCTTCTCTAATTAGAGACATGAAAAGGCATTATAAGGCTTCTTTTGTAGTTCTTTTGAAAACTCATATTAGTGGGGACAAGGCAGCTAAGATGGTGAAGAAGCTTGACTTTGATGGTTTTTTTATGGTGACAGCTGAAGGATTTGCAAGAGGTATATGGGTATTATGGCAATCAGCACAATGGAAGGTTGATATACTGGAAGAAGGTAATCAATGGGTACATTTGAGGATTTCTTCCTCTTTTGGGCCAACTTGGTATTTTACACCATGCTATCAGGGACCTCAAAGCTCCTTACGAGGTCAACTATGGTAAAGCTTATCTCAAATCGAAGATTCTATTAATGGGCCATGGTGTATTGTAGGGGATTTTAATTCAGTAATGTTTGATCATGAGGTGCAGGGGACTAGAAATAATCATCGGGGGAGCAGAGTTTTTAGAGATTGTATAGTTTCTTGTGGTTTATCTGATTTGGGATTTTCAGGTCTATGTTTTACGTGGAAGAGGGAAAATTTGAAAGAAAGGCTTGATCGGGTTTTAGTGAATAGCGCTTGGCTTCTTGCTTTTCCTAATGCTTCGAATGTCCATGTACTTTTTATGGGCTCGGACCATTGCCCGCTCTGGATCAAATTGTCAAATTCTAACATCATGCAACGTCCAAAGCCATTCAAGTTTTTAGCGGCTTGGTTGGAACATGCAGACTTTAATGATTTAGTGATTGAGAATTGGAATAAGGAGTTAAAGTGGAATAAGAATATTTCCCACTTTACAAGAGCTACTACTCATTGAAATAAGGTGAGTTTTGGTAATATTTTTCAACGCAAGAGAAGTTTATTGAATAGGCTTCAGGGAATACAGCGTTCTTTGACTTCTAGTCCAAATCCTTTTTTGGAGGGCGTACAGATTCAATTATAGGAGAAATATGAAAAAACTCTTTGGGAATAGGAATCATTGTGGGCTCAAAAGGCTAGATGCAAATGGATTTGTGATGGTGACAGGAACACACGTTATTTTCATGTTTCAACATTAGCCAGAAGATGGAGGAATAAGGTGACAAAGCTTAAAGATGAGAATGGAGGTTGGGTTTTTGATAGCGCTCAATTGAAGCATGTGTCTCAGGAATTTTTTCAATATCTTTATTGTGAGCAACCAAGGGGTGTTCCCTTTCTTATTGACAATGGTTTTCCGATTTTGCCTGAGGAGGAGTGGGTGGCGATTATAGCTCCTGTTTCGGAGGAGGAGATCAAACAAACCTTATTTATGATGGGAAGCCTAAAAGCTCCTAGTCCAGATGGGCTATGTAACGTCCCGATTTCCGAGATCCGACTTGGCCCTCAGGACTGATCAATTTCAATTCCCGACTTCATCCTCGAATTCTACACAAAGTGGGATAAATTCCGAGTTCCGAGTTCGTCTATTTCCGACTTCATCTTATGATATTCTCCGATTTCCGAGTTCGTCTCACCTATGTCCACGACTTCCGACTTAATCTGGACTATTTCTACAACTTCCGAGTTTAACATTCGAGTCCGAACAATGTGAGATGATTTCCGATGTCCGATTTCACATCAGAGGAAAACGGACCCATTTTCGATCTCATCAACCACACTGTATATAAATCCCGACTTCCGGGTTTAAGTACTTGGGTTTGGCCATGTGATTCGAATTCCCGAGTTCCGATCTCCTATTTTACATCCAGCATTGACATTCCCGAGTTCAAATAGGGAGTTCCGAGATTTTATGATTGTCAGCTGCATGACTTCCGACTTCCGACTTTGATTCCAAGACTCAAAGTAAACAAGATTTCCTCAAGTCACAAACAACGTGGTACGAGTTCCGACATCCGGCTTCGGCTTCAAGCAGTGTAAAATAGCACGAGCTCCGACTTTAGGCAGAAAAGAGATGAGTTCCGATTTCAGAATGCAGTGGAAACGAGTTCCACTTTTAGGCGACGTGGAGAGCAATTTGGCCACAAAAGTGAGAAACATGGCCGAACTTCAACCACAAAACTTCAGCCAATCAACACCACAACTTTCATCTATTTAATTCAAACTTCTCTCTTCATTCCCAGCTAATTTACGTCTCCCTCTCCTCTTTGCTCCAGCCTTCGTCTTCCCTTTCTCTCTCAAATCCAACTCCATCAAATCTCCAAGCTTTGGCAAAGTTCCATCAATCCAAACTCAAATTCAGCAAAGTCATACTCCAAAGAGGTAGGATTCAATCTCTAATCTTAATTTCTCTAAACTAAGGATGCATGAAAGATTACTTTTTATGATTATTTGATGATATATTGGAGGTGTATGATTGGATTAATATGGGATTAATACGAAATCTTGAGTGGGAATTAGAATTAGAAGAAGAAAACTAAGAGAAATGGATGGATGAGGGTGCTGTCTTGGTGGAGATTCCACGGCAGTCCGTACGGCGGAGTGTACAGGTCCGCCTACAATCGGTCAAATCCGATGAAACCATTTTTAGATGAAAGTAGACATTCAGGGATTTTCATAGATATATCATATAAGGTTATTGGATTGGTATTAAAGGAGATACGAATTTTTGAAGTTTGACCTAGGGTTCAGGATTTTCATCCGGGCAGGGTGACATGAGGAGGGTATAACTCACCCTATACAACTCCAAATTGAGTGAAACCAAATTTGTTAGAAAGCTTACACATAGGGGAACATCCCAATATGAGATTCCAAGTTTGTTATGATCCCAATTGTTTCCAGTAATCCAAGGAAATTACTCTATGTCCAAACCAAGCCAAAATAGGGTAGCTCAAGAAGGTCAACTTTCAGGACCTATAACTCGAGGTATATTTAAGCAAATGGAGTGAAACTTGTGGCAAATGAAAGGTGGTCCTGTTAGCTTCAATATGAGACCAATTTCGTATGGTTTGAACCTAGTTTCGATTTTTAGTGAATTTATAATTCCAGGAGTGTAATTCGGGCTAGAGACTGAACAGGCTGAGGTAAAAGTTAAATATCAGGAGTTATATAAATCAAAATAGTATGGGACCAAAGAGGTTAGAAAGTAGACATATAGAGCTATGATATATCCAAATTTCATATCTAAATGAGTTGAATAGAAATAAAAGTGGATCATATGAAATTCGGGCAAAACCGAATAGAAGGTAGCAGAATGGCCAAAGTGATAGTTTCACAAAGTGACCTAATTGAAGATTTCACAAGTATTATGGAAACATAAAAAGTTTGAGTTGAGGATTGCCAGTTTGACATTGATATATATGTGTGTTAAGTTGATTTATGTTGCTATGACTGGTTTGTCCGTGGGAACTGGCACTATTCATGGGGAAACGAATATGATCCGTTATGCTGCCGATTTTACGGCAGAAGTTTATGAACCTAGGGATATTTATATGCAAGAATGATATAAGGGTGATATGAGATATATGAGACTAAATCAAAAAGCAGTATGATATGAGGTATATGAGGAATACTGATGAAGCATATGTATGAGTCCATTTAGCATGACTAGGCTTGACAACGCATGAGAATGAAAAGATATAAGTATATTAAATGTGAATATAAAGATGTGAATCCCCTTGTGGGTGAGTCGGTGTGACAATGGTCACGAGTTGAGCTGACAAGCTCACTCCAAGGCCAGGCTACCCAAGGGCAGTAAAGATTAAAGAGTAAAGACTTAAAGACCAAAGAATTAAGTATATGCCCCACTCACATCAGGCATGGCATCGACCCAACTAGTGTGAGTATACGGGGGGTAGGACTTACATGAGGCATGGCATGACCCAGCTAGTGTAAGTACCGAATGAAGGTCCTATATTCCTAAGGAACGTGACATGGCGATCACGCTCTGACGGGGTATGACATGGCGATCATACTCTGGAATATAGCATGAAGACCCCATATTCCTAAGGAACGTGACATGGCGATCACGCTCCGACGGGGTATGACATGGCGATCATACTCTGGAATGTGGCATGCAAAGATATGATGATGAGTCTATATTCCTAAGAAACATGACATGGCGATCACGCTCTGACGGGGTATGACATGGCGATCATACTCTGGGATATAGCATGAGGATACCATATTCCTAAGAAACGTGACATGGCGATCACGCTCTGATGGGGTATGACATGGCGATCATACTCTGGGATGTGGTATGATGCTGCACTTGAGGACGGCGATACGTAACGCTCAAGTGTAGACAGATGCAAGCACCCTAGGGACGGCGATACGTAACGCCTAGGTGTGTCGAATGAAAGAAAGGTAAAATTTTATGTATGTATATGAATTCAAGTGCAAGTTAAGTTATGTACAGAGGTTATGTTCCCAGTAGATTAATGCTATGTGCGTTTTATATGTTGAAGTTATTATCCATGGTATTATTCATGAATTAATCTTGTGTAGACTTCCCCAAATGACCAGTATATGAGTAAAAATGAATTTTGCTTCGGATAAGACATTTTTTTTTTAAATGTAAAATTAAATAGTTTGTGCAGCATGTTCACCTTTTTCATAATAAACCGAAGCAAACTGGAGATGACAACGATGACATTACATGTGTATCATAGAGAATCCTACTGAGAATTTATAATTCTCACTCCTATTTTTCCGTGTTGTCTCCAGAAAGTTCAAGAGGTATCAGAGTAGCGCAGAAGTTCTTTGTCAGATAAGGTCCGTTCAGGTAACCGTAACAACTCCAGGGTGTGGTACTATGACTTAAGCATAGTACTGTACTTGGGAGGGTGTTACAGGCTACATGCTTTATTTTTTTAGTCTCAATGGGAAACAGTCAGAAGATCAGTTTGTGATTTTGCGCTTTCCGTTTATGAGCATCTGGAGTGTATCAATTTGGTAAACCAAACTTATATTACTCTTACTCCCAAGATTGATCATCCTGAAGAGGTTAAGCACTTTAGACTGATTAGTCTATGTAATGTCATCTACAAATTGGTCACAAGATTCTTCCGAACAGACTCAAAAATGTAATGTCTAAATTAATAGCTCCCACCCAATGTGCTTTTGTGAAAGGAAGGAACGGTTCCAATAATATAATTATTGCTTAGGAAATTATTCACAAGATACGAAATACTTCTGGCAACAAAGGTTATATGGCCATTAATATCGATCTTGAGAGAGCCTATGATAGGCTTAGTTAGGATTTTATTGTTGATACTCTCAGGCATTTTAGTTTGGATAACCATTTGATCCAGCTGGTTTGGTGGTGTATTTCTTCTGCTTCGATGAATATTCTTTGGAATGGGGAATGCACAGAGACTTTCCAACCTATGAGGGGTATTCGTCAAGGTGATCCGCTTTCCCCCTAGTTATTTGTTATTTGTATGGAGAGATTATCTCATTTGATCAGCCATGAGGTCCATGTGAAATCCTGGAAACCGATTACATTATCTAGAGGAGGTCTAGCGCTTACTCATCTTTGCTTTGCAGATGACTTGTTTATTTTTGCTGAGGCTAATATGTCGTAGGTGGACTACATTAATTTTTGTCTTAATGCTTTCTATGAAAGCTCCAGGCAAAAAATTAGCAAGGAAAAAACAAGAGTTTTCTTTTCTAAAAATATGCATTATTCCAGTGCAGTTGGATTGGCAGAAGCTTTTGGTTTCTCTCTTACAGGTGACCTTGGTAAGTACGTGGGGGTGCCTCTTCACCACACGAGGGTGTCCTCCAAGTCTTTTAGCTACTTGACTAAAAAGCTCCTGAAAAAATTGTCTTGCTGGAAGGCTAGCAGCTTGTCTTTAGTTAGTAGATATACTCTTTGTAAATCAGTTATTAGTACCATGTCATACTATGCTATGTAGACAGAATTTTTGCCATCTCCGATTTGTCAGGAGCTAGATAAAGAGTGTAGGAATTTTATCTGGGGATCAGTGGGAGGTGCTCATAAAGTTCATCTTTGTTCTTGGGATCACCTTTGCTTGCCCAAAGGTGTTGGTGGGTTGGGTATGCATCTTGCAAAGCAAGTGAATCTTGCTTTTATCAGCAAAATAGGTTGGAGCTTGATTAATGACATAGATGAATTATGGGTGACGGTTCTTCATAGCAAATATAAATGTGGTAATGATACGCTTCCGGTGGTGAAATAGAGGGTCGGTGGCTCTAGACTTTGGAAAGGAGTTTGCAGTGCATGGAATTCTGTATTGGATAACGTTGGTTAGAGAATTGGAGATGGATCTCGATTTTCATTCAGTGAAGATAGATGGATTCCAAATATTGGGTGTCTCAAGGATGAGCCTGAAACTTCCTTTCCGAAGGAAGTGCTTAAATCCAAGCTGTGTAATTTTATAAATGAAGGGGGAGGTTGGGATTGGGATATCCTTCGACGCTCACTTTCTCCTCAGGTTTGTGATCTTATTACAGGTTTGGTGCCTCCCTCATTGTCTGCTGGTCAAGATTCTATGTTTTGGAGGCTTAGCCATGATGGGTGTTTTTCAATCTCTTCTGCTTATCATTCTATCATGGGCCATGTGTCGCTTACTTTGGACCCCATTTTTAGGCTTGTTTGGAGATGGAAGGGTATCGAAAGGGTCAAGATGTTCCTTTGGCTTTTGATGAATAATGCTTTTTAGATGAATTTATTCAGACAGCAACATCACCTATCTGATTTTTTGGATTGCAGTCGTTGTAATGAAGGACTTCATGAATGTGTTCTTCACGCTCTTCGAGACTGCCCAGTCGTGTCTCAGTTTTGGCACATGTTGGTCCATGATTGTGATAAGGATGCTTTTTTCAATGCAAACTTAAGGCATTGGTTGCTCCTTAACTTGCGGGGTAATACCAACTAGAGCTCGATCTTTGCTCATGCTATCTATTTTCTGTGGTCAATTCGCAATAAGGAACTTTTTGATCACATTACCCTTTTGAGTGAGGAGTTATATCACTCATTTGGGTCCTTTTATTCTAGTTATCACGTGCCTTCCTCCTTAGCTGCTGATATCAGGGAGCGATATACTATATTTGTTGGATGGCTGCCTCCGAATGATGCTTGGATCAAGCTGAATAGTGATGGTTCTGTCTCAGCAAATGGGAAAGCTTCCTGTGGTGGCCTCGCTAAGGACTCTACTAGTTGTTATTTGCATCGTTTTGCAGCTTCTTTGGGATCTTGTCCGATCATGGTAGCAGAACTTTGGGGAATTGTTCATGCTTTAGGCTTGGAGCATGGAGAGTTCACAGGTGATCCTACAAGTTAACTCATCTTGTGCTTTGAAGTTTGTTCAAAAACCTCTTGATAGACATCACCCATATGCTCATGTTATATCTTGAATCCATGATCTTCTTAATTGTAGTTGGACGGTTATGTTGAAGCTCATTTAGAGTGAGGCCAACCGTGCGGCCGATGCCTTGGCTTCCATGGGTCAATCTCAGCAGCTTGGTATCACCTTTTATTATGAGGTTCCTAATAGGGTTGCTCCTTTTGTTTTTTAGGATAGTTATGGGGTAATTATTCCCCGTCTGGTGTAGTTTTGTTTCCTTGTGCTGGGCTTTCTGCCCCTTTTTTCACCAAAAAAAAAAAAGATGTATCTTTGCCATCTTTCACCACAATAAGGTTGTTAGCCTCACTGTTGGTGACTTTAGAAAAAGAAAAAACTTAACTGCTGTATTCAACCTATTCAAAGGCCTAGACCTATTTGAGGACAAAGGCTTATGTTGACTTGTCTAACCCCTTAGCCTGTTTAAAATATTTTAAATTTTAGATTTTGTAAATATTCTTAAAAAAAATCCTATAATAGGCCACAAAGCAAGCTCAAGGCTGAGCAATTTCAATATAGATAAGGTTTGTATTGAGAAATTGCAACATAAGATTGACCTATTAAGGGTGAAGTTTGGCTCATTTCCACCCTTAATCGGGAAAGTGGGCATAATCAATATTAATCTTCAAAATAGTAATCAATATTCTTTGAAAATTTGTTTTTCAATATAATTTGATATATTTGGTAAACATAAAATTGATTATAACCTTCAACTTATTCTATTTATATTAGAAATAATTTTGTTTAAAACAAGAAGTATTATTTTTGAAGATTTTGATTATAAGTAGAAGCTGATTATTTTAGTAATATGATATTTGTATCAAACTAACCCTAAGTATTGAATATTATATGATATAAATAAATCATTTCATAGCATTTATAGTAATTAATTGTACAAAAACACCTTTTTTTTCATATAATCCAAACAAAGCACACTACTCTTAAAATTATTTTAAGTTAATACATCTAAATATAAAATTAATTTTCACATAATCAATTATAAAGAAAATTGATTATGCTTATAATCAATTAGAAAATAATTTTAATCTCATCTAATTGAAACACATCCTTAGGTGGAGTGTTGATTGTCATATTACAACATATAGGGTTTTCTTTCTTTTATACCTTCATGTTTTTTGATGGGGACCACCAAGCTAGGAATACCAATTGTGCAGCTAGGATACAAGAATTGGTAGAAAGGGCATTCTCAAAGGATTGCGTTGAAAAAAGCGAGCTAGTTATGAAGTCAAGTTTGTTGACTTTGATCACAATTAAAGGACTAAGCTGATTTAGAGTTATTTATGTTAATTGGGCCAAACTGAGTTGTCTTAAATGTTATATGAGCCCTTTTAAGATTTTTTTTATTTTTTTTATAGCTTGGGCCTTAATTATTATTTATAGTTTGGGTCTAATATTTTAGTTATGATCAATTTTTTTTAGGATCAAATTTAGGAATAAATCTAGAATAAAATCTTTTAATTTAATTTTAGGGTTTATGTTTAAGTAGGCAAATTGACCTACAGACTGTTCAATTTACTATCAATACTATTGTGAGGTTTATTCCTTTTCTCTCATGCTTTGTGAGTTCTTGATATTCTTGATTCTTGTTTCATCCATAAACAACGAGTTAAGAATCCTAATCCTTATCCCAAAGTTCTTTGTCACAAATTGATTGAGGGTCGTGGGGGAACATCCCTAGATTCTTATTCATGAGTTGAGTAAGGGTTGCAGACACCATATAACTCCAAATCTTTTACGAATGTCGCGTCTTTACATAAGGTTCGTACCAGTTAGTATAAATTAAGTAACTATTTTTTTTGTAACAAAAAATCGGTTGAGCCCAATCCAACCATTTGGTGGTGCGGTATTACATTTATTTAATATGAACATAAATCCAAAATAAAAGCATGCCAAAACCAAAAGAGATCAAGAGAAAGGTGATGAGTGAAAAAGATTAAATGTTAGTACACATTAAAAGCATTTGATGTTGGCTTAACGATAGCATAATTTTTTTTCTTTTTATGAATAATATATGATATATGAAAAGTCGAGTTTGTCCCAAATGTTTGATGCAGTACATATATATATATATATATTGATAATTGATTGATAGCTTGACACTCATAAAGAGTGAAGCAAATATTACATCAATTAACCTCTAAAAAGATTAGGTTCTTTCAAAACATTACACATAAGAAACAAAAAGTATGGACATCGCACTCCATGCACACACAACACATCATCAACGCTTAACACATCAATAAGATATAACTCTAAAGCTCAATCAGTACCTAACATATTTTTGTTTTCTTGTGGCCCTTCTTGCATCTATATTTCCTCCCATTGCTTCTCCTTTGTTTTTTCTTAGCAACAATTTCACTAAACCACACATCATCCTCAACGACTGACATAGATTAGTCTGAAAGCATTTTTTTTGTTAGTGGGCCCTTGTAGGAGATATTCCCCATACACATGTTGCTATGTGGGGGGCCCAGGAGTGAAAGGATGCCTACATTAAGTCCAAGTTTCAAAACCCGGAAGAATATTTGAGAGTGGATTTGGGCTTGTCTCAAATTTTAACTTAACTTGGTTTACATTTAATGCGCTCAAGTCACTCTCCAAGTCCAAATCATCCAATCCTAAATCCTTTCTCACTTCCTCCACAAGATCAACATCTGCATGTGCTTTCTTTCTCAAAGTGCACTGCATGGGAAAGATCTCATTAATTTCCACATTGTCCAAGTTCCTACTTCTATTGAAAACATTCCACAATGATGACCAATCGCAACAATAGCAAAACCAAAGATTAGTTGTGTTACTTCACATTATTTCTCCAGTCAAGCCCCATCACATTTCATCAGAATCGAACTATCGACTTGAGCATGAAAAGCCACCATCTAAGCTACATCCATGAAACTAGCCATGGAGTAAGGGGCAGAAGGACACACCATACCAATTATTATCTTT
Organism: Pterocarpus macrocarpus; assembly: GCA_031439585.1. Lineage (NCBI taxonomy): Eukaryota > Viridiplantae > Streptophyta > Magnoliopsida > Fabales > Fabaceae > Pterocarpus > Pterocarpus macrocarpus. The sequence continues at coordinate 17,953,451 of CM062517.1, read as the reverse complement.
TTTTTTTTTTTTTTTTGTCCAAACCACATATATCCTCTTATTAAAGGCAATAATGCTTAAGCCGGATAGGATCACTTAGATAGCAAAACTCTCCTTTCCAAGTTTTAATGCAACTGCATATCCAGGATTCAAACCCAAAACCTCTGGTTAAGCTAGAACAGCCCCTAGCTAATTTACACGCTCATTGGTCTAAATTTATTGAATACTAATATCAACGATTAGGAAAAGGATCAATAAGTTTTCTTGGGTCCTCAATCCATACATCGAATTCATGAAATAAAGCAAACTCAGCAAGTGCATCAGCAACTTGGTTACAAGCTAGGAGCAAATCTATAGTCAAAACCATAGAACCAAGTAGTGAATATATCAAGAAGAATAGTACCATCATGAGATAGATCTACCTTCAAATCAATTATCCATTTCATTGCACTGAGGCAATCCCCTTCTAAATAATCTTCAAACAGCCCAAATATTAAAATATCCCCTGCTAGAGCACAAATATTTTGGTTACACTACAGTACAAATATTAAATAGTCCTTGGTCATGGCTTGATACGAATGAATCAAGTATATATATATATATAGATAAAAGGATGGGGATCCATTTACTTTAGGTGTAAGTCTAAAGCTTTACTCCTAATCCTCACCGTTTAAAATATTAAAATCTAATGGCTCAAAATGATACAATTAAATATTAATGTAGAAAGAGAATAATGAATTATAGTTTTAATGAAGAGAGAGAAATAATAAATTTAATAATTAATTAAAAAAGAGAAAAAAAATTTGATTTTTTTTTTAAAGAGAAACAATAATCCAAGTTGATTATATAAGCTAAAAATTATAAAATAATAAAAAAATGATCGAAGAATCAGTAAATAAAAATTGAAGTTTTCTATAAAAAATTATGCTTTTAGTAAATAATTAAAAAAAATCTTGACATTGGAACTTTTAATAAATAGTTTTAAAAAATATAACTGACATAAAAATATAAAATAATAATAAAATAATATTAAATTTTTAATTATCAATTAACAATTGAAACATATTTTCTTAATTTTTATTTTTATTTCATTTGCATTTTTATAGCTATTTATTATATATCTTGATGCGAAATATTTTTACGTCAATATTTACTGATTATTAAAATGCATTATAAAAATAGTAGAATTTTATGTAATTAGTGAAAAAATTTCAACAAAAACTGTTTACGTTATTCAATTATTTATTGAAAACATAAACATTTTCAATAAAATTTATTTATTTATTTCATTGAAAAAGTCTATTTTTGTAATATTTTTATTTTTATTTTACTTACATTTTTATAAATGTTTATTTCAATCTTTTATGTGAATATATTTACGTTCTTAATAATATTTATATCAATATTTTCACATTAAATATATAACAAGTAACCATAAAAATGTCTTTATTTTTATTAAAATTTTCAAAAGTTATAAAAATTTCTTTCTTATTATTATTTTAAACTTTTATGTTACTTTTGTTTTTTATAATTTTTTTAACTATTTTAACTTGAAAATATTTATTTTTTATAGTTTTTTTAAAATGTAAATATTTTTAATTAAATTTTGAATTTTTATTCCAATAATTCTTCTCTTTTTTTTTCATTATTTTATGACTTTTAACTTATATAATCAAATTCTCTCTCTTTTTTAATTAATTACTAGAGTTATTATTTCTCTCTCTTCATTAAAATTATAATTCATTATTCTCTTTTTACATTAAATAAATTGTATCATTTTGAGCCATTAAATTTTACTAATTTGAATGGTGAGGATTAGGAGTAAGTCTTTAGACTTAAATGGATCTCCACCCATATATATATATATATATATATATATATATATATATATATATATAAGTTTGTTTACAATTTCTAATAGATGCACAATGTCCCCATGACCCTTCCACTATTATGCAATACTAAGTCATAAATGGCGGGTTGTACTTTTCTACATGTTTGTTTGTATGTTTAGACTTTAGAGCAACCACTAATTAAGAGGCGATATTGACTAGGAATGGGTCATGAAAAATTACCAGCAATACACGGTGTGAAAGAGCTTTAATTAGATTGTTTTTCCGATGATATCAAAGTAGGAATCTATCTTCTCTCTATGCACTTTGATTTTCAATGAGTAAGCTTGTGATTTTCTTGGTTGCTTTCACATACTTTGGACAGTGGAGGACTATTACAGCCACTGAGAGTTTGAAGTCGAGGGATCAACTCGATACTTCAAGCCGGATATGCTCCCCAAATTCAACTTATTGTATGTCTTTTAGAGGAATGGGTGATGGCAACACTTACTTGGCAATTTATAACGCAACAGATGATTCAAGTACTTGGATTTTGTGGGTTGCAAACCGTGATGAACCCCTTGCTGGAGCTGTCGCTGATTCTGCTACTTTAACTTTAGACCATTCAGGTGAATTGAAAATAACACGCCAACGTGAGAAACCAATAGTCCTCTACTCTTCAGCACAGACTCAAGCAATCAAAAACAGCAGCACTTTGGCAACCTTGTTGGATTCAGGAAACTTTGTCCTGCAACAAGTTAACACTGATGGATCAAAGAGCCTGTTGTGGCAGAGTTTTGATTATCCCACCGATACACTTTTTCCGGGCATGAAGTTAGGTGTTAATCACAAAACAGGAAGCAACTGGACAGTGGTTTCATATTTTCTTGTTTCAACGCCATCTTCAGGCCCCTTCTCACTTGAATGGGAACCCAAAATGGGCCAATTGGTGATACGGAGAAGAGGTCAACTATATTGGGCAAGTGGGGAACTGAAAAACAACATATTTGAGAACATTCCGGAGGAAGCTCAGCATAACATTGAGTACTTAATTGTCTCCAATGAAGACGAGGACTCTATCACGTTCAATCCTAGGAATGATCGATATTCTGCCCTATGGAAACTGAGTAGTGAGGGACCACTGTTTGATATGTTAGGAAAAACGATTGCAAACGCTGGTGAGTGTTATGGGTACAACAATGATGGAGGATGCCAAAAACGGGATGTGCCCACATGCAGGCAAGTGGGTGACAAATTTTCTACCATTTCCATTGTAATAAATGATGCAGAGAAGACTAGCAATGATACAGCAGTGAATTCCACCGCTAGTGATTGCCAGGCTGCTTGCTGGAGTAACTGTGGCTGTGTTGGCTTCGCCAATCTCTACAACAACCGAACAGGGTGTTACTTTGTTAACTCTGGAAATTCATGGCAAACTTTTCAGAATGGTAGTGGTACGATGTTTTTCATCCTAGATGAGAGGACTGCTAGTTCTCCCCCCAAAACTTCGCCGGCTGACGAAGGTGAGTTACCTTTATTTATTCCTTGCTCTAGCTCTTATTTTATAAGAACTATTCATGTTAATCAAATTATTAAAAGTCAAAATTTTGTTTCTAAACCTAGTTACATATATGTAAAAATCTTCACAAGCCTTTGCATCACGAAATCTGAGATAATAAACCATATATGTCAATTATTTTATGCTCTGTCTAAATTTCAAATCCTATAAAACTAATAAATCGTAATTGGTAGTTAGTGGCATTGGTCATAATTGAGTGTTTGCAATATTTTGTACCTTGTGTAGACAACCCATTGAAGGGGAGTAGAAAAGACAATGCAAACAGCAAGAAATGGAAATGGATTATTCCTGTCATTATTATCGCTGTATTCATAATATTTGGATCCATGTTTTGGATAGTAAGAAAGAGAAGGAAACTCACACCAGAAGGTAAACACTTGTAAGTGTAAATAGCTTATATTTTAAAATGACAAACCTACTGGACTTAAATGTTCCTCTGTGTTCAAGCTTCAATAGAGAAGAAAACAACAAGGGTGGAGCACACGATTGTGCACTTAGGAAATTCTTACGGATACGAGGATACTACAGACAATCAAGACACTTTAAAGCATGGACATGATTTAAGACTATTTAGCTATGCTTCAATCATGGAAGCTACAAATGGCTTCTCATCAACGGACAAATTAGGAGAGGGAGGATTTGGACCGGTTTATAAGGTACGTAGCATTGAACAAGACTTTGATGGGTTGACTGTAATATCTAATGAGAATAACAAGTTTCTGATCTTCACTTTAGGGGATACTGCTGCAAAAAGAAGTAGCGGTCAAGAGACTCTCAAAAGGTTCACGACAAGGAGTAGCAGAATTCAAAACGGAGTTGAGGCTTGTATCTGAACTTCAACACACAAATCTCGTACAACTGCTTGGTTGTTGCATTCATGAAGACGAGAGAATCTTAATATATGAGTATATGCCAAACAAAAGCTTGGACTTCTTTTTATTTGGTAAGAATGAAACATCAAGCTATATGCCGGATTTCTATAAACCATATCTTCTTAATTATTTGTATCTTCTTGTGGCAATTATTTGTATTTTTCATCCACATTTGAAAATATTTGAAACTTTTTCCCTATAAGATACAACACGAAGCAAGCTATTAGATTGGAAGAAACGTCTGAATATAATCGAAGGCATAGCTCAGGGATTACTTTATCTCCATAAATACTCAAGACTGAGGATAGTGCATAGAGACTTGAAAGCAGATAACATACTCCTTGATCAAGATATGAATCCCAAAATTTCTGATTTTGGTATGGCAAGAATTTTCATGGAAGAATCTGAAGAAAACACTGCTAGGATTGTTGGCACATTGTGAGTACTGAGTATACTTTGGCTACCATCTCTTTTCTTGCAATTGTGCTAAAAAGCTTTTATTTATTTTTTATTTCATACATTTTTTAGTCCAAATATGAGATTATCTTTAAATATTTGTTGCTAAGCAGTGGATACATGCCGCCTGAATATGCCATGGGAGGTGTTTTCTCTAGAAAGTCGGACGTCTATAGTTTTGGAGTATTATTGCTTGAGATTGTGAGTGGAAGAAGAAATAATAGCTTCAGCAATGCCGCCAACCCAATGAACTTAGTGGGGCATGTATGTTACCATTTTCTCATTCAACTATCTTTTCTTTCTTTCATAATACTATTGTTTTGTGTGTCTAACATGCTCTGTAAACATGATTACTTCAGGCTTGGGACCTTTGGAAAGAAGGCCAATCTGTACAACTGATAGATCCAGCAATACACGATTCAGTTGTCCAAGATCAGGTGCTAAGATGCATTCATGTAGGTCTGCTTTGTGTAGAAGAACGTGCAGTTGATCGCCCGACCATGTCACAGATTTTATCATTGTTATCAAATTCAGTTGAAATACTTCCTTCGCTCAAGAAGCCTGCATTTTACTTTGGCGGAAGGGTCAATTCAGTAAATGAATCTCATAAGCATAAAATAGATTCCATAAATGGCATGTCCATCACTGATTTTACTGCAAGATAAATTTATGAAATAGTTAAATTAATGAGCTACATGGTCAGTTGTTTCCAAAGGAAATGTATATTTAAGTATTGACTTGACAATTTGAATTGATCTTTTTATCGCCTAACTCAATATAACAGTTTCGTTTCCAATTGTTTTAGTTATAATTTTGCTTATAATAGCCTTTTTATGTTAATGTGTTAACCCAATTAGTCCTTTATGTACTCAAAATTTCTCCTTAATTTTGATTAAGTCATTAAACTATATTTCCTTCCTTATTCCTTGTTATGCAGAAAACAAATAGTTTTTTGTCATAAATAAAATTAAAAAAATTAATTTTGAAAATACTTGAAATGAAGAATAAATACAAAAATGCGGGGAAAATGGTATGTGAGACAAATCAGCCCAAGTTGAGCCAATATTGTGTTTACACATCATCATAGCCTAGGTCGATTTCTGTTTAGTCATTTCCTATAAGATCCTTCCCCCGCTTAGATGGCTGAGATCATTTCATTTGTGTAAGTGATAGTGTTTAGTGTTCCTCAATGAAAAATGTTCGAGATTTTTTGTACTTATTCACCACAATGGTGAAATCACAAACACAGCATAGGGAGCAACATTCTAGCAACATTCTGCAGTCAAAATCCAATTGTTGTGAGTGTTTCTTCATCTATCACTTTTTTAGAGTTGCAAAACACAATATTGAGGAAGCTAGGACAATTGAATCGGAAGCAAATAATTGAAGTGGTGTATAGATTGGCCACTGCAGTTGCATAAAATGTGGTCTGCTACATAACTTTTCCGGTTAGGAGTAACGAAGATGTGAGTCTCATGTTCTAGTTTCACTCCCAATGTCCTGAGATTCACGTTATAAAGTTGGTCATCACCCTCGAAGATACAAATTTCAGCTCCGAAGGATCAGTTCCCAACCCACTATCTGTTGGAACAGACTTTAGTGCTAGAGGATTAAATCGTAATCCTGTAGCATATCTAACTTCGCTGTGAGTTCCCTCTCCTTCTCCGACTTTCAATTTGTACAGTCCCTTATAGAATAATGATATTCAATGTGGAAATACAACGGATACGGGGGATAGTAGAATCCTCGTACAGCTTACAGTGCAGATTGCAGAGCCACTTGAATTAAGTCCTTGGTTGATTAAAACTTTTTCTACACACTTAATACATAAATTAGAAAGTTTACACAACTAGTAAGTGCCTCCTAGACTTTGTAATCAAATAACTCGAATTATAAGCAGAATATATATCCCATAATATTAGATCAATATGGTTCAAATTCAAAAGATAAGGCTAAAATTCTGAAACGTAAAGAGAAAGGAGTAGAAAAGCTTGCACCAAAAATTTATATTGATTCGATTTCCACAACTTGGAGTCTACATCTAGTCTCCACTACTTGAAGGATTTTTCTTCTGAGTATTTTTTTTACAACAAGCCTCTCCAAGCTCTTACACAATTTCACTCAACCTTAAACTACTCTTTTCTTATCAACCAAGAGACCTCTCTCAATAGTTTTTATGTCACTTGTGTACCTCACAAGATTTCCTTTCTCTTAAGCTTCACTCACTTAAGTTTCACTCGATTAAGTTACAACAAATCAAAGTACGAAATGAGAAGAAGAGGGTTTGAGTACAAGAAGCACAAAGCTTTCAAAATGTTCATAGAACTTAGTCATGCAGACTATTGTCATAAAGACACTAAACTAAGGTCTAGTAACTAGTATATACAGGAGTTTCAGCCCATGCACTTTGTTTGGTCTCCACCCAAGTAACTTGAACGTTGATGTGCTTCTAAGGTGGCCGATGGTCATGTCAATTTCAGCTGCTGTGGATAATGTGATGTGCCTTGACTTCTTCTCTTTCCTAGTGGTTGCACATTTGTCCTTTTCTTTGTTTGGTAAATTCACTTTTTGCTAATATCTTTTGCAATCCTATGTTTGTATAAGTGAACCTAGGAGAATGTAAAAATATCTTTTATTCTTTCTCCTTTTTCTTATATAGTTGTTGGCACTTCTACTCCCTTAAGTTAACTCTTTGTAATTCATGCATTGAGTCCTAACCCAAGCAATAGCTTTATCTATTGTTTCTCCAGTAAATTTATCTTTTAAATTCTATTGTTCTGCTATTGGGCAAGTCTAGTTCCTGCACACATTAAAACAAACACTTGCAAGTTCAAGTGTAAAGAACTTAAACATATAGTTTGCATCACCATTATAAAACATTATCCATAGATCCAACAACCAGTATCATGTACTAATTTCAAACTTAGATGTCTTTGATCAAATTTGATAAAGGCAAATACTCATTTTGGCCCCTAATGAAAATTTCAAGAGATAAATTAGTCTCTCAAAATTTGGAAATTCATAGATAGTCCCTGACCATTTAAAAATGGGAACATATTAGTTCTTCTGTACAAATTCATATCACTACAAAATTCTTAAAATTTCTATACGGAAGGACTAATATGTCTCATTTTTTAAATGGTAAAGGACTACTTATAGATTTTCAAATTTTGATAGACTAATTTATCCCCTGAAACTTTTGTCAACAACCAAAATGGGCGTAAAATAGTAGAACACATCTTATGAACACTAGAACAACGCAGGCTCGTCTACATTTGGAATTGCTCAACATCGCATTCAATTTTTCCAACAAGTAATCAATCAATAGTTTATGTGGCATGAGAAACGTTAAATATGTGTAGGAAGTGTAAAGTAATTCACAATGTTGAATTATGGATAAAAACTGGTGTTACTTTACGGTTCATGAACTGTATTTTTCTTATACATCATAAATTCATCGCGACACATATTCTTACCTAAATAGAGGAGAAGTGACCAAAATGGAGGACGACAAGCTCAGTTTCCAACTTCTGATGCATCTAACAGTTGAAAGTCTAACTGATGTGAAGAAGGGGAATGATTTGAGAATATTCAACAGGTTCTCACTTGAAAACAAGTTAGAAGGGGTTTTGGACCTGTATATTAAGTTGTTCTACTTGAAAACCTTTTAAAACTTTTGTAATGATCAGTGTCTGAAAACAAACCAATAACTTGTTGAACATGATTTTAGGGAGTGTTGCCACTGGGAGAAGGACTACCAATGAAATGACTTTCGAAGGATTTGGGGCAAGGAGAAGTTGAGTTTAAAAAGAGTCAATTCTCATATCTGAAGTAACACACGAGTATGAAAGAATTTTTTTATAATGAGCAGTCACTAATTGATATTTTATGAGTTATATATATATATATATATATATATATATATTAGGTCTTAAGTATGAAAATATTAAGAGTTAATGTATATTTTTGCTCTTTGAAAGAATTAAAATTTAACAGATTAATCCTTACAAAATAATACTTTGATCTCTAAAATTAAATATATTGTAATATGTTAATCCTTCAGTTAACTCCGTTCATTAACTCTTTAACAGAAATAATAATGTAATTGTTAAGTGCTATATTGTACTTGACTTGAAACTAATGAAAACCGTGCTTTTAAATAATACGTAAAAAACACATTAATTGTATGGTCATAAATAACAACAAAAACATGTACTTATTTCAATGAAAAATTGTAAAGGAAATAATTATTTTAACTGAATTCTCAACTTATAATTACAGAAATAAGAAAATAAAATAGAAAAAAGGTCAAAAGATTCAATTCAAAAATAAGATATGAAAAACCATACTGATTATTTTTTTTCAGAGCCCATACTGATCGTATTTAATCATTAAAAAGAATAACTCTTTTTTTCTATAAAAAAAAAAAAAAAAAGGTCACATGTGTCACATGACCTCTAGTTTATTCGTCGCCGTCCAAAGGAGGTAAGTGGTGCTCGTTGATTATCTGCCAACTGGCACTCTCCTTGCCCTTTCAGCATTTTTTTTTTAATTTTATTTTTTATTTTGTTTTTCCGCGAAAAGTCTTTTTTGCCCTTTGATTTCGACGTATATTCTCCATATGGGAACCGAGAAGAATGCCTCCCGATTTCCGGACAAAACAAAATAGCAAGACGGAATCGAGAGCCGGCTATTCGAGAAATGCTGAAAGCTTCATTCAAGACAAAATTAGGGATTTTATTTCGGTATTTCTCTCCTTTTAGGGAGTACTGTATTATTTGTCTTTAAAGAATTTTAGATCTTATGTTCAGGTAATAATAATTTGAGAAAAGTACAGCAATCTTCCCTAACATTTGAAGAAAAGATATTAAATTTTAAACCTAAAATAAATAGACACTCCATTCTATTATAAAAAATATGTATTATAAATTAAAATAAAATTAATATTAATAACTATTAGTGCATCTAATATATTAATTATATTTAAATAAGTTGTAAAATTAATTAATAGTTAATATTGTTAAAAAAACAATTCCAAATAAAATCTTATTATCACGACAATACTAAAAAATTAGTATCATAGTACCTTAGTCAAAATTAAATTTTTATAATATTAATATAAGATAATCATAAGAATTTAATTTTATTATAATTTTAATATAAATAAATATATTTTAATGATAATCTAATAAAATATTTTTTTATAAAATTTTTAAACAATTATCATTAATTTTTTTAATATATATTTCACAAATACATCTCTCAATGTCAATTGCATCTCTTAAAAATAAATTAATTATTTATTAGTGTATCTAATATATAAATTATATTTAAATTGTAATTTATAATAATATATATAAATAATTTCAAAATATATAAAGCATGAGATTTGTTAAATTAATTAGTATCTATTGTTTGAAAAGCTAGTGATCACATGTAACTAGTTAATAAAAATATTATTTACATATATTATCACAACTTATTTAAACATGATGAATATATTAAATGTACTAATAATTAATTTATTTTATATCATATATAATCCATATAGAGAAATATATTTTTGAAGAAATACTTAAATATTATAAATCTTTAATGGTAATTATTTATTTGTTTTATGAAAAAATTACTATCTTATTGAATTATTATTAAAATATATTTATTTAACATATAATAATTTTATTTTTATTTTAATTATTAATATATTATTATTTTGGATAATGGAGTAAAGTGTCCTTTTTTTACAAGTTTAAAATTCAGTATCTTTTTTAGAAATCTCAAGGCGATTGTTATACTCTTCTCTAATAATTTTTACTGTGTTTTTAATATTATGTAGTTTAAATATAACATATATATTTAATGAAATAACTTTTGATATCGCATCTGCAATTAATTTTCCTATTTAAAATATAATTTTTTTAAGCAAATAATATGATACTCTTCCAAAAAAAAAATCTAGTATGGAAGTATAGGAGTAAAAATGAACATTTTTAAGGCTGATTTGTTCATTTATGTTAGTAAATTGGTGGAAGCTTGTGTTAAAACTGGATGGGACAGAAACAAGCTAATTTTTTTGGGTTGAAGTCAAGTCAATCATTCCAGTGTTAATTGTTTCTATCTATAAAATTCAAATTCGATATCTTACTTAAAAGGAATAAGTGATAATTATTTGAACCAATCAAGCATTAACTAAAAAACTAATTTGAATTAACTAGTTGAATTGAGGAATATTCTTCATACTATTATATAAAAGTTTTAGGTTATTTTAGTTATCTTATTTGATTATATTTTAATTTTTATATTAATATCTATTATTCATAAAAATTGAGATAATCTTTCTAATTTTTTATAAACATAAATTGGTATTATGTTTTTATCTCAATATTTTTTAAAAATTATTTGAGAGTTATACTCTTTCTAAAGTTAGTAAGTAACTATTTTAGAATTTTAAAAAAAGAATATATTACACATTATCAAATATTTATACGCAAATATACACACAAATCCTAACTTTAACTTATAAAAATTGAATTATTTGTTTTTAACTATATAAATTATACTTTATTTACTTTTAAATAAATTATTTGTTATAATAATAATATAATAATTTAGATTGACAAACATGTATCTATTTAGCGATCCAATAGTATAAACAATTTCTCTATAATAATGTGAAACCTGTACAATTGGTATAAATAAAGTACGAAATTTGAAAGATACTATTTTTTTAAGAAAATAACAGATTACTAGTAGTAAGCCAAAAGTGGTTGGTTAGTGGAAGTGTCATACAGCCCAGCAAACTTTGTCAAAAATGTGAGAGTTAACCACCAAACATGCCTTGTAATTATGAGAGCAATACATGTAAATTAATAGGATACCCAAAGGTGGTTGGTCGAAGTGGAAATGAACTAAGACCATCGGCAAACTTTATAATTCAAGTTTTGGAGATATCATTTTAGAGAGCTACTTACCTAATTATCATATCTGGTTCAAAAAATTATGTGAGCAATTCCTAAAACCAAAAATAAAATGATTGTGTAAATCTTTTGTTTGAAGTAGATTTGCTATGAATCTAGGGGAGAGGTCATTAATTGTCACACCGTATTGTTTATTACCACACTCTTTTTATTATCTTTATTTTGATATTCTTAAATTGTTTTTAATTAAAAGTTGTATTAAAGTTTTGTCTATTGTCATTTTCATACTCTAAATCATATTTAATAATTATACTAATTAATATTTAATAAAAAACTAACTATTTTCAATTTAATAATTTTAAAATAAGATTAATCTATTAAATCAAACTCATATTAAGCCCAATTTATTACAAATTAGATCAAAATTTTTTGAAATAGAATATCCTATTTAATACTTTTTCTGGTATAATATTTTTATAGTATTTCCATTTTTGTGACCATCTTCTTGTCAGTCTCATAAACTTTTTTTAATGGAGTTATAACATAATAAAATTTTGATGTATTATTTTTGCACAAATATAATATGAAGAGAGTTATATTTTTTGTTTAATCAAACTTGACAAGCTATTTAAATTTTATTTTACTATATTTTTTTATGTGAGTTAATTATTATAGTTAGATTTTTTTTAATGCTGAAAAAGGTAAGTAATATATTAGTTGAAGACAAGCTTTATGTCATTAATCTTTTGAAAATCAAGTTGATATCAAAGACTCTAGGTTAACCCTTATAGGCAGTTTCACAACCTCAATATCATGTTGTATATTCTAACCTTAGGTGCTCCAATATTGCAAAATTTTAACTTATGGTTTTTTTTTCTCCCGTATATAGGCCCTTGTATCTTCACAGTATCTCCATAATGGATTTGCCATAAATACCATAAAAATATTATATAGGTTACTTTTATTTTAAAATTATTAAATTAAAAATAGTTAATTTTTATATTTAATGTTAATTAGTATAATTTTTAAATGTAATTTAGAATATGAGAGCAACAATAGACAAAAGTTTGATACAATATTCAATTAAGTACAATTTAGGAATATCAAAATGAAGACAATAAAAAAGGTAAGACAGTAGAGATTAGAGTGTGGCAATAGCCACTCTCTAAATTTAGTTACTAGACCAAAACATTGTCCTACCGAGCTACTCAAGAACAATCAAGTCATAGAATAGAACCCATCTCTAGGATTTGTTTTTCGCACTCCAAATTTCCTACCTTTCTTTTCTGTTTACCTTTTCTTCTCTTATTATCTTGAATCCTCAATTTTCCTTCCCTCAATAACAATCTCTTTATTTTCAAATTTCAGTCAACACCGACAGAACAGAACTTCACGCCGCATGGTTCACAAATTTGTTTTTTCTTTGACTTATAAACATATTTATTATCGGGTTTATACTACTTGTGGCATGAAACACTTTGCCAGGAAGGTATGAACACGTAAAAATAACTGCATATGATACCGTATGAACAGCAGCAAAAGCGGTTTGACAGGTCAATTTGTGACAGTAACAGACTGACAGTGAAACAATTCAACTTATATTTGGAAGGTATAACAATTCAATTTGCAATACTCAAAACCATCAAGTATTTCATATCCTGCAGCTTCTGCTTCCATTGTGATAAGTTTGAGTTTCAATAAAGTCATGGCTGCCATTAGAGTAGTGAAATTCACTACCATGCTTTTTCTTGCATGGTTGTGTCTGCAGACAACCACACATGCAGCAGTGAGAGAGAGTTTGAAGCCAGGTGATATGCTTGATCACTCAAGTATCCTAATGTCTGCACAGGAAAAGTACTGTCTAAAATTTAAGACAGTTGGGTTTGGTAACAGCCTCATCTACTTGGTTATAGATAGAACAAACAGCACTGGCTATGTGGATTGGATTGCCAACAGGAATGACCCTATTTCCAACAATTCTGGGGCTCTAACTCTGAACCATTCTGGTGCTTTGATGATCATGTTGTATATATATGGGTCTTAGTGTGTTTCAAACTTAGTTTATCTATACGTATTTAACTATGGAAGAAGTCCCACATTGTTCATGAAAATGTTTTAATAAACATTTATATATGATGGTACTTAACCGGTAAATACCTTATGGTATTGAGTCTGATTGACTTGGGCCTTAGTTAAATCTGTGTGTACTTCCGCCTGCCGTCAGTCTCGTCGGTCATGTGTGGGCCTGCCAAACTTTTATTACTCTGCAAATTTTATTTTTACCGTTGCAGCTCTTTAATGCTCCAACGGCTCTTTTCTTGCTATATAAACCCTGCTACATTGCATAACAGAAAAACCTATCTCTTCATTCTCACTCTTCTTGTGATGAAGCTACCCCTTGTTTCTATTGCGTTTTACTCTTGCAAGATCTCTTTGCTCAACGCATCTGGGATCATCGTGTGGGCCGAGTTCACTGTGGACCCACGTCCTAATCTGGAAGGTTAACCGTCAGCCATTCCACCGAGCATAGCTTTGGGTAGGGCGGAATTAAACCCTTAAGGACAGTGCCTTGCACGATTCGTGGTAACCTTGTTCTACTACATCTCATTGTTGCTGTCATTTTATTCTTATTATTTAAAGCTAAATTACTAGTATTCAAATTATTTTTTCCAACATTCTTAAGGGTTTAATATGGATCCTAGTATTTTAGCTGCTGCTAAGGTCATTCCTGATGCTTCAAGGATTGAATCATTTGATGGAAATAATTTTAAACGATGGCAACACAAAATTTTAGAAGTTTTAGACTTTTCTCAAATCAGTTTTGTTTTACAAGATCCTAAACCGGAACATGATTCTGAAAATTATCAACAAGCCTTGAAGGATTGGGAATTGGCTGATAAATTGTGCAAACATAATATTTTAAGAGCTTTATCAAATGATTTGTATGATATTTACTGTCATTATATTCATGCAAAGGATATTTGGGATGCATTGATTCAAAAATATATTTATGAAGAAGAAGGTAGTAAAAAGTTCTTGGTTCATAATTATAATGCATTTCAAATGGATGAAAATAAACCTGTTGCTTCTCAAATTAATGAATTTACTAAGCTTGTAGATGAATTAGCTAAAGAAGGAGATATTACTGAGAGAAGGTTTGTATCTCAAACTCTTGTTGATAAACTACCTGAATCTTGGAAAGATTATAAAATGAATTTCATGCTAGAGCTAACATTGCTAAGGATATGCAGTCTAAAAATTCATTTTATGGCTCTAAAAATCATAACATTAGAGTTCATAAACCACATTTCAAGCATGATTCTAACCAACAACAAAGAAGAAGGGTGCTTGTTTTATTTGTGGCAAAACAGGTCATTTTGCATCCGCTTGTAGATTGAGAAGGAACAATCAAGGAGGCGCAAATAAAGGAGGAGGATCATCATCAAAGACAAGGGCAAACATGGTGGAACATCAAGATGATGTTATAGTGGCAGTAGTGTCTGAATGTTTTTTAGTGAAGGAAGCCAAGGGATGGATTGTGGACTCTGGTGCCACAAAGCACATTTGTGCTAAGAAGGAGATGTTCTCAGTTTTCTCCCATAGAGGATGGGAAGGATTATGTTTACCTAGGAGTATAAGTAAAATCTCCATCTTAGGTAAAGGAAAGGGGTCATTAAAAATGACATGCAGGAAAACCCTTGTCTTTATCTGAAGTACTCTTTGTACCATGCATTAAACATTGTCAGTGTGGTCCATCTTCTTAACAATGCCAATGTGAAGGTAACCTTTGATAGTAACATAGTTACCTTATCTAAAAATGACATATATATATTGGTAAAGGTTATCTTAATGATGGTCTGTATGTTTTGAATGTAGTTACTAATTACAATGAAGGAAGCTCTTCTTTTGCTTACTTGGTTGATTCTCTTGATGTTTGGCATGGTAGATTAGGACATGTAAATGTTCCTTATATCATAAAATTAAAAAAAAATGGGACTAATTGATAGATTGGATAATACTAGCTTGGATAAATGTGAAATTTGTGTAGAAACTAAAATAACTAAGAAACCATCTAAACAAGTAACAAGACAAAGTGAATTATTAGAGCTAGTACATAGTGATTTAGGAGATTTAAAGCACACAATGACAAGAGGTGGTAAAAGGTTTTACATAATCTTTGTTGATGATTATTCTAGATATACTAAATTATATCTGTTGAGATCTAAGGATGTGGCTTGTGAAATGTTTATTAAATATAAAATGAAGTAGAAAACCAACTTGGTAAGAAAATTAAAAGATTAAACAGATAGAGGAGGTGAATGAATCAAACTCCTTTAATGAGTTTTGTGAACAACATGGTATAATACATGAAATAACTCCACCTTATTCACCTGAATCTAATGGTATAGCCGAAAGGAAAAATAGAACTCTTAAAGAAATGATGAATGCCTTGCTTGTTAGTTTGGGATTACCTAACTATATATGGGGGGAAGCTATCCTCTCGGCTTGCTATATACAAAATAGGGTACCACATAAGAAACTTAGTAAAACACCTTATGAGCTCTGGTTTGATAAACAACCTAATTTAGGACACCTGAAAGTGTGGGGTGTGTAGCTAAGGTAATGTTGCCAGACCCTAAGAAAAAGAAACTTGGTTCCAGAACATGTGATTGTGCGTTTATTGGATATGCTCAAAATAGTGTTTCATATAGATTTCTTGTTGTCAAAAGTGATGTGTTAGAACATAATTCCATAATTGAATCTTGTAATGCATCATTCTTTGAGCATGTATTTCCTATGAAAACTAAAGAAAAGCATAGTAGAAACTCACATGAGAATATATCGAGGATATAGTTGATCAAAATGATAATGAATTGAGAAGGAGTAAAAAGAACAAGGAAACAAAAGGATTTTGGTGATGACTTTTATGCTTATCTTGTTTATGATGATCCTTTAACTTATAATGATGCTATTACATCTATTGATGCTTCTTTTTTGGAAAGATGCTCTGGTGAGATTGAATCTATTGGCCAATCATACTTGGGAATTAGTAGATTTACCACCTAAGACAAAACCTATTGGATGTAAATGGGTATTTAAGAAAAAACTAAAACCAGATGGTAGTGTAGATAAATATAAGGCCAGGTTGGTAGCTAAGGGATACAAGCAACAAAAGAATCTTGATTACTTTGATACTTATTCTCCACATTACTAGAATTGCATCTATTAGAGTTTTGTTTGCCATTGCATCTATCTATAAACTTGTTGTGCATCAAATGGATGTGAAAACCGCATTTCTCAATGGTGATCTTGAAGAAGAAATCTACATGGAACAACCTGAGGGATGTGTGGTTAAGGGCAAGGAGAACAAGGTGGGGCTATTTCTTGGAAGTCCACCAAACAGACTTGTATTGCCAAGTCCACTATGGAGTCAGAATTTATAGCTTTAGAAAAGACAGAATGTGAATGGTTGAGAAACCTATTGGTGGACATACCATTATGGGATAGAACTACATACATGTGGTTCATTGATTAATCAAGCTGCCATTGCCCGAGCAAAGAACAAAATATATAATGGAAAAAGTCGGCATATCAGACTGAGACATAATATTGTAAGGCAGTTGATTGAGAACAATGTGATATCCATGGATTTTGTAAGGTCGAGAAAAAGAACTTGTGGCAGACCTGTGAAGGCCACTTACTAGGACGCTAGTAAGTGAAACATCGAGGGGATGGGTGATGCCTATAACTTAAGGCGGTATGATGAAACCCAACCACTGTGGATTGGAGATCCCATGAAGGTGGTTCAATGTAGGTAAACGAAGTCATCACGAGTCTCATAAAGGTATTGTCGCTTCTTACTATTTTCTGCCAGTCATATGAGATGATTGGTGAAGAGTTCCTCCCTATGATGTATGACAAGATCTGCTTCTGATGGTGTTTTAGGATGAGCAAAGCTCTTAATGGATCCATAGCCCTCAATGTGGGCGTGGGGTATCTGCTGTAGCATACTCCTGATGGATGCCACCTAAGTGAGAGTGGAGATGAGGCCGTCTTCCATGGTGTGGGCATAAAACTCTGAGAGCTCTCATGATTCGAGGATAGCGCATGGCCTTGTCAAAAGCGGCTAAGAGCTGACATATCTTATGGGATGTTGTGTGGTTGGTGGGCGTGCTCAACCGTTATCTTAGAAGTTTGGTTCAAAGAGATTTCTCTACCAAATTTCCTAAGGTTGTCACCCACCTGTACCTAAGGTGAAGTTCAAATCCTTTGGATACTACACTAAGACATAACATTCCTATTTATTCCTCTAAGTTTGAAACATGTGGGGGATTGTTGTATATATATGGGTCTTAGTGTGTTTCAAACTTAGTTTGTCTATACGTATTTAACTATGGAAGAAGTCACATTGTTCATGAAAATGTTTTAATAAACATTTATATATGATGGTATACTTAGGTAAATACCTGTATGGTATGAGGTACAATTGTGGACTTGGGCCTTAGTTAAATACACACCTTAGCCAGCCCGCCTCGTGCCTCGTCCGTCTTGGCGTGTGGAGGCTGCCAAACTTTTATTACTCGCAAATTTTATTTTTACCGTTCAGCCTCTTTAATGCTCAAGCTCTTTCTTGACCGTTACCCAACGGCTCTTTCTGAAACAGATTATTCAACTCTTTTCTACATGACTATTTCTTTTCCCTATATAAACCCTGCTACATTGCATAACAGAAAAACCTATCTCTTCATTCTCACTCTTCTGCGCAGTAGAAGCTACCCCACTGTTTCTATTGCGTTTTCTGCCTCTTGCAAGATCTGCTCAACGCATCTGGGATCATCGTGTGGGCGAGTTCTGTGGGAGATACGCGTCTAATCCTGGAGGGTTAACCGTCAACGCCATTCCACCGAGCATAGCTTTGGGTAGGGCGGAAACCATTGCCACCTTATTGGACTCTGGAAACTTAGTCCTGCAAGAGCTCGATGCCAATGGCTCCGCAAAGCGTGTGTTATGGCAGAGTTTTGATCACCCTTCATCTACATCAACACTGATACCAGGAATGAAACTAGGTGTGAACAAAAAAACTGGCATGTCTTGGTTTGTTATGGCATCCATTTCAAGAGCTATGCCAAGTGCAGGTTCATTTACACTTGAATGGGAACCAAGAGAAAGGCATTTGATCATTAAGAGGCCAGGCCAAGTGTATTGGGCGAGTGGGGCGCTGAGAAATAAGAGATTCGAGAACATTCCAGAGGAAGCTCAGCTAATGTATGAATACCACATTGTCTCCAATGAGGATGAAGAGTCCTTTAGTTATACAAGTCAAAATGATGGATCACAGTGGGTGCTGTATCATAATGGTCAACTAGAGGATGCAACAAAGAGGAACTGAGATTGCTAGAGCTGATAACTGTTATGGCTATAACACTGAGGGTGGTTGTCAAAGATGGGAACAACCCACATGTAGACACCCCGGCGACATATTTGACATTAGGTGTGGATATTTTGACCATTCATCAGTTGCTGATGGTTTTGTTGTGGAAGACAACAATGCTAGTCTAAGTGCAAGTGATTGTAAAGCTGGTTGCTGGACCAACTGCACTTGTGTTGGGTTCACAACAAATTTCCCTGATGGGACCGGATGCCGGTATTACCATGGGAGTTGGGAGCCAGCATATGTGTTTTCTGCTGATGTAAGTGTCACCATTCTAACACGGAAGAATTCAGGTCACAAAGGTATGGCAACAACTCAAGCATAGTAAAATTCCTATCCTATGGAGCATTGCAAAGTGATGTTATGTTATTTATTCAACAGAACTATAGGCATATTAGTAACATTTCAAGAAAAATTTTCCAGGTCTTATGCTATTTATTCACATAATTCATTAGAAAGTGATGTCTCCTCTTGTGGTGTGGTCAAGTAAAGTAAACTGGAGTTCTATATAGAATAATAGTAAGTGATTGGTTAGTAATCTATTACTAGACTAATTTAGGTGTGCAAAATTTTTATTCGTTTGTGTTAAGCATTACAATAAAGGTGACACAGGAATCTCAAAATGACTTGTCATTTACCTCACGCCCTTGCTTTTCTTTTCAATCTTCAATTCTACTTGTGCAAGTTAGCATAAAGTAGAGGTTTACTCAAACAAATTTGAAAGCTTTGAATGAAGTTGTAAATGTTTCAAAATCCTCTTGCAAAAGTTTTGTTTGTTAGGTTTGACTTCAAGCAAATTGCACAAGTAGGATAATACATCTATACACATTTTACGGAGTACTAGAACTGAGGCTTAGGTAACCTGTTGTGATGGTATTAGCAACACAATAGAGGCTCTGGAATTGTACACAACCCAAGTGATTGAAAATTCTGGTTCCACATGAAAATTTTCAAACATATGGTAACACAATGCAGATATGAAGAAGTGGATTGGTGCTTCTGCAGCAACAGTACCAATAATAATCTGCCTTGGCATTTTCTGCATAATATGGAAGAGAATGAAAGCTGCAGTTGAAGGTAAATGCTTCACTATGTTAATGAAGCAATATCCTTTAATTAATTGCAACTAACTTTATTTTTCTTCAAAGTTAAGACCTCATTTTATCGTATTATATTATAAACAGAGAAGAGAACCAAAACTTTAAATAAAATGCATAAATTAGTGACTTCAGATAGATATGCTGCTGTTGGTAAACTTCAAAGTGAAGTAAAGAAGGGGAATGATTTAAGAGTCTTCAGCTATGCATCAATCATGACCATGACAAACAGGTTCTCAATAGAAAACAAGTTAGGAGAAGGGGGTTTTGGACCTGTGTACAAGGTGCTTGCTTGAAGCCCTTTTGAACTTTTCCTGTTGACTACTATCTAGCAAGAAACTGATAAATTTTGGATTGTCTTTTCAGGGGAAATTGCCAAATGGAGAAGAAGTGGCAATAAAAAGACTATCAAGAGGCTCGGGGCAAGGGGTTATTGAGTTTAAAAATGAGTTAACCCTCATATCTGAACTTCAACACATGAACCTTGTTCAGCTATTGGGTTGCTGCATCCATGGAGAAGAGAGGATGTTAATCTATGAGTACATGGCTAACAAAAGCTTGGACTTGTTTCTATTTGGTGAGGAAGGAAAACAGTCTTCACTTGGAAAAAGAAGAGCACATCTTTCACAGATGATCTTTCTGATTTGTATTTCCTTTACTTTTTAATAGCTACTGACGTTCATGTTTTCATTTGAAAGATTCCACTAGAAGTATGCTGCTAGATTGGAAGAGACGCCTCAACATAATTGATGGAATTGCTCAAGGATTGCTCTATCTCCATAAATATTCCAGATTGAAAGTAGTTCACAGAGATCTGAAAGCTAGTAACATACTTCTTGATGAACATACGAATCCTAAAATTTCAGATTTTGGCATGGCAAGAATTTTCAGCCCACAAGTAAACACCAAAAGAATTGTTGGGACATAGTGAGCACAATTACTCAACCAATTATTTCTTTTACATGCTTTTCCATGTTACACCTGTGCTATAAGATACTATGATCCTTGTGATTTTATGCAGTGGATATATGTCACCTGAGTATGCCATGCAAGGAATTTTCTCAATCAAATCAGACATCTATAGTTTTGGAGTTTTACTGCTTGAAATTGTAAGTGGTAAAAGAAACAACAGCTTCTACAATGCTGAATGCCAATGCAATCTAATAGGACATGTAAGTTCAGTTATGGCAGTTTGATAACTGTTTTTAGGCCAAATTAAAGCTAAACCACCAGCTAATTTTAACATGTTTTCTGCTGATGTCTCAGGCTTGGGAACTATGGCAACAAGGTCAGGGCCTAGAATTAGTGGATCCGAATTTGAGAGATTCATGCATTCAAGATGAAGCATTAAGGTGCATTCAAATTGGTCTTCTATGTGTAGAAGAAACTGCAATTGATCGGCCAACCATGTCAGACATTATACACATGTTGACAAGTGAATATGCATCACTTCCTCTGCCTAGAAGACCAGCTTTTTATACTCAAAGAAAGCATAACGAGGAACACAGATCTCCTAATGGCTTTGGGTCTTGTTCGGTGAATGGCTTGTCCATTTCCAACGCAGAAGGAAGATAAATATATGAAGTTATAGTTGTGTAATTTACCGTTTGCTAGGTTAGGACTAATTAATGATTTATCATGGAGAAATGCTTATTGTTAGGAAAGTTATATTCACAAGACAATGTACAAATGACCTGCCTTTTTTCTATTGGTGGGTTAGTTGATTGCAATTCAAGATTTGTCAGGTGTTGCTTAACCGATCTAGTGCCATATTACTTCGTGATTAGTTGAATCCCAAATCATTTATATTCTTGAGATTACCTCTAAATTACATTTATGTGTAGGGTGAGAAGTTGCTCTTCATCATTGGCTTTAGCTGAGACGTTCTTTGTCGTACTTAAGGTATGCATTTGATCGAATTGCATGTTTCCACATGTGTTCCCTTTTATGAAAGTAGGGCCAACAAAAACCGAGTCATGTCATGAGCAACCCAATTTGAAAATAACTCGATGAATTTAGAAATTAAGCTCATTACTTACTCATTTTCAATTATGTGAAAAATTAAAACAATTGACTGGAGTTACAAAAAATTGAACCAAACTCATTGAGCATAAAAGAATCCATTAATGTCAAGCTCAACATTACTTCATTAAGCTCATGCAACTCATGATCTTATAGTGAACCAACCTTCACCCAAAAAAGAAAGAAGATTGATTTCTTATAGATCCATGCATGTGCTGGGCCTAACTCAGCTCAACTAATTTCTAGTCCTATCTAATAGCTAAAGCAACTTCTATGATATTTAGACCAACCATCACTTTTTTAGGCATGGTATATTAACAATGGTTCTATTTGTCAGAGGATAGCATGTGTTGGGAAAAAGCTACTTTAACCTACAAGAAAGTAGCTTTTGCCAAAACCATGGTTTTGGAGTTTCCAAACATGCTAATAGTCAGTCCTATTATTTGGCAGTGATTTTGTGAAACAGCCTGTCATTTGGTACTCAAGCATCTGTTTGAATGTCATATTATGAAGCCAGCATTTCCCGGGATTGCTTCAAAGATCTGTCCACTTTGTCATGATGTTTGTATTCTGGGAAATTTATCCTTATTTCCCTCCTTCAGACCAGTCATGCAATGGAGTTGTTGAGGAACAGTAAGCACTGATCAAGCGCAGGTACTCACCAATTCTATCATCCACATTAAGGTCTTCAATTTCATTCTTCTGTGGTGTAACCTTGTCCATCTTTTCACATTCAACATGACTATGTTGCTTTACTCTTGACATGTGATTCACTAACTTCATTCTGAGATCATTCTGATTTCTTGAAGTGATATCCTTTGAAGGAAAAGTTAACCGGGAAAACACACTGGTTCGCCTTTTTAGGTTATCAGAATACATACCCTTGGACGGCCGCAGTTTAAAATGATTGCTTCCATCTTTGGACTGGAAATCAATTTCATCTGACAAGGAAAGAGCAGCAGAGGACGAGCCATCTAATCTATAGCATGACCTTCCATGCGAAGAAGCAGATGGTTGCTCCATGTTCATCTTGTTATATACTTCATCACTCAAATTAGGCACAAATGGTAATTGTGGCACAGGGATAAGAGACACTTTGTTGTCAACAAATATACCTATCTCTATCTGTTCCTCTCCTGAACATTCCCTTAAATCAAATCCCTCTTCTTCAGGATCAGCAGAATGATCTGGTAAACACAAGGGTATATATTCTTCAGTATCTTTGGCAGAAATATGGAAGTTCTCTTTTTTCGATTGCAATGTAAGAAGCTCATGCGACTCATGGCTAGCAGCAGTGAAAGCCTCAGAGACAACTGAATGATGGAAACCAGGATTTTCAGGATCATAAACATCATCATCAAAATGGATGCTTTCAGATTTTCTGCAAGGATCAGAAGACAAAAAAAGCCTTTCCACCTCTGGCTTTGAAATATCTGGATTGCCATGATCCATGTCAAGCTTCCTTTGGAAGATTTCAATCTTAGCAAACCTCCCTTTCTTCCCTCCACCTTTTGTAGACTTGTAATCCTGCTTTCTGTTCTTCCTCTTCTTGTGCTGTGGAGTTTTTGGGATTTCAAGCTTTCTTGAACCGAACAACCACAAAAGATTTCCAATCTAACATCAAAACAATAAGAATCATAAAACTATATGTCATGTAGGCAGGCTACATATGAAGCATAGACACGGACAAAGATACAAAAACACACCAAATTTTTAAAATTGTAGGACACAATTATGGCATATATCTGTGTGTGTGTGTGTAAGGTTCAAGATTTACAGTATCTTTAGATATTCATTAATATCAAACTATCAATTTTCACTACTTTCTAAGCTCCTCTCAGAAAACATGGACCATTCTTGATGTCTTCAACAAAGTTCCTAAATAAGCATGCTTAGTAGAATGAGCCATGTACAAGTATATGTACAACAAACAAAATTAATTAAAATGACTATCTAAAGACTAATTTCATTTCCTTCTCCACCATTGTTGTTATCTCATTCATTGACAAAGAGTACACTCTACATAAAATAGATGAAGTTGGTCTGAAGTTGGATATTAGGTTGGGCTTTCTAATATATGAGTTGCTCCATTAAAATAGATGAAAAAATTAAATTGTGTCAGAGCTATGTCACCCAAGTATCCAAGCCATGTTCACCTTGTGTCTAAGCTATGTCCCAAGTGTGTCCAAGCCCAAAAAATAATAATAATAATAATAATAACAATTAGACACATACGGATGCATGTCCAACACGTGATATGCATGTCTCCTAAGTGTCCATGTCCAATGCAGGTCAAACATGCCACTAAATTGATGTCTGTGCTTTCTAGCAGGCTACCTCACACATGTACATACACAATAACTCCTCCATACACTAGTATATCAAGGAACATGATACATAAATGTCAAATCGAAACTTGTAAATAAGCACACCTGCTCCTTAGAGAGACCAAAGTTGAATTTGTAGGTCCCAAAGTAGTTATCTCGAATGGCATCACGAAACTCATCTTCAAATAGAGGGTCACAATGCCAGATTATGGTGAATTTAACCTGGCCAATACAAAGAACAGAATCAACAGATAAACTTATCAACATGAGGATTTTCTAAACATAACCAATGATATTTAAATCGATAGAAACAACGAAGAAGATCAATGTATGCCAAATCTATAGGAATGTGAGCTGGAATAATACAAATGAAATATGAACATAAAAATTGGCACCTGTGCAGGGAATGACCTTCCTGTTGAAACATATGCCTGAGGATCAATGTTCATACCACCATCTGATATTGCTTCAAAAACCACAAAAAGTTTTCTTTCTTCAAATTCAAAAAGAAATAAAGTCATTCCTACCTTTACTCTTCTAACAAAACCGGACTGAGCATTGGGTAGCCCAAGCAATCTCTTCTCAAAACATTCTTGCAAAGTACTTCTATTTGACATGAAGATTGCACCAAACTCAGGAAAACATCCAGACAACTCTTTTCTTCTGCTTAATTTCCTTGACTCCATTTCTGTGCTTACAAAGAAAATCATTAAAGGGGACTAGAGCTACAATAAAAATCCATAGGCCTACTACCTAACACTCGATAATAAAAATATGCAGAGGGAGACAAATTCCAAATACAGGGGATAAAGCCAATTCAAGGTAGGAGCAGTAGATATTACAAATAATACATTCTACATCAAGTTAGAATCAACGATAAAATTCACTTGTGAGATACGTATTTATAGGCTTCTTTAGATATTTCTTAACTAGACTCAAATAAGTGAACCTTGAATGTTGTAATTGATAACTCCTAGATGACTCATTTCATAATTACATTACAGCTAAATTAATAGATACATGAATCGTGAACCTTTAAGTGAACAAATGGCTCTTGTAAATCTTAAATCTGAAATAATAATAAACACTTCATTCTATCAAAAAACCAACTTTGATATTTCATTAAATACTAAACATATGCACAGAGATCAGAGGTCAGACAAATTCCAAATATAGGAGCTAAAGCCAATTCGATTAAATGGTGATGTATGTTAAACATATTACACAGAACTCGAAGTAACAATAACCGTCTAATTCATTTCTATGGAAGGTTTAGAGCAAAGGAGACTGCATTGAAAGGTTTGCATTTGAATTTAATTTATAACAAGATACTATGGCATCTACTCATTGCCCCACCTGGTGGGACAAGGCTTGTGTTGTTGTTGAGACTGAATTGAGAACATGTTATACAGCAACAAATTGAATCAAATAATAATCGGTAGAGTACGCATAGAACTAAAACTGTAACCATACAAAGAATTCCCTAAAATAATGTTGGAATCAGCGTCAAGCCTTCGGCACCTACTTTGGTACTGCCCTTTTTGGAGGTAATACAATACAACATTTTTTAAAAGTTACAGCTTGCAATAATAAATTTAGATAGAAAAGCTATAGCTTAGAATAAAAAAGCTACAACAGAGTATTTGCAACGGTTTAAGTTGAAAAACGCATAGCATGACAGCACTTTTGAAAAACCCACACGTTTTTCACCCTACACCATAATAAATACTCCCAACATCATAACTTATCTATCCTTTGCTACAAACTAAGCAACATTTTCGCAGAGATATGCCTTTATAGCATCACTTTCTAACAGCATCACGGCCAAATTAACCTCTACCTTTACATCAAGGAGGATTCTCCATTTGCCTGACTTTTTGTGAAGGTACTGGTACCCCAATATTCGGCAAATGGGAGAAATGATTAATTATGAGAATTAAAAAAATAAATCTTGATCATTATATCTTATATAAATAGTTAAAATTAAAAATAATTATATAATCATTAAATAAATTTTATTTTTAACTATTCATATATAATTTAATGATCAAAATTTTTTTTTTTATTCTCATAATTAACCATTCCTTAAAATTGGTGCATACCCTTCAGCCATATGCCCCACTTACTTGAAATATAAAATACTGCAAGTTATTTATATATTTATATTTTAAATTAAATGGGATGTGTGCCCGAATGGGACCAGTACCCTTATAAAAACAAAAGGTACTGACAGAATCTCCGTACTTTATTCACTCTGTTCAAGATCTGATTACACATGAATAGTTCATATCATATAAATTAACAGGCATAGATTACACGTCAAAAATAACAACGCCATCAAATGTAACAGCGAAAAACAAAAAAAAAATAATATCATTAACC
Organism: Pterocarpus macrocarpus; assembly: GCA_031439585.1. NCBI lineage: Eukaryota > Viridiplantae > Streptophyta > Magnoliopsida > Fabales > Fabaceae > Pterocarpus > Pterocarpus macrocarpus. The sequence goes on along the minus strand of CM062517.1, from coordinate 17,926,556 downwards.
AAATTTAAGAATCAGTCAACACCTCGAATATGTAAAATGTGATCGTAACACCCTATCTGGCTCTACCCGGGACCCTTCCAAAATGCAGCTCAAAAAGCCAAAGAAATTTCCCAGAAAAATAAACACGGAGATACTGGGAAATTACTATGCTACCTTATCTGGAAGTCACGTTCTACGAACTTCGACGAAAGGGGAAATAACCAGAAATTTTGAAACCGTAAAATCGGAGCATCATTCCTACATTTTCTTTGTTTTCTTGTTATTTTCTCGTCGATTTTGGCGGGAACCAGACGATGATGAGCGCGAAAAATCAGAGAGGTTCACAAACGGTACGTCACTGAGCAAACAGGCCAGTAGCACGATCATGGTCATGGGGCGCGTTAAATTTCCAAATTTGGCATCATTCCGGCATCCATATATATATATATATATATATATATATATATTTGTGTGTGTGTGAGAGAGAGAGAGAGAGAGAGAGAAAAAGAGGATAAAAAGTTAACAGCCCAAAAAATTTGATGATTTTTTTAATGAATTTAATTTTGATATATTATTAATATTTGTATGTGTGTGAGAGACAAAGAGAGAAAGAGGATAAAAAGTTAACAATCCAAAAATTTTGATGATTTTTTTAATGAATTTAATTTTGATATATTATTAATATAAAAAATTTTATATATATATATATATTTATATATATATATATATATATATATATATATATCTAATTATGTATTATCATATCAATAAAAGTATTGATTTAATTATTTATTATTTTAAAAGTCTTATATATAGAAATATGTTATTAGATAATATTATAAAATTCTTTTATATTGATAATATATCAAAATTAAACTTTTTTTGTGCAAGATTTAAAGGTTTTTAACTGTCAAATAATTAGTGAAATTAAAAGAGACATCAAAATCGCATAAAAATAAAATTAAAGGTGCATTTGTTTTAATTTTTATTATACAAAAGGTAATTTTTTAACTACCAAAAAATTTTTTACATAAACTACTTATTTCAATTTTTACTAAAGTTAAAAGCAATTTTTTTCAACTTTTGAATAGAAATTAAAATAAATAATTTCTATAAAACTAATTTTTTTAGTTAAAATACTATCAAAATGAGTTCAACCGATCACACCCTAAGTCATTGTTTTGATATTACCTTTGATTCATTTTATCTATTGTTTTAAGAGAAAAAATTGATTTATTTTATCTGTCATTCTTATATATTAATGAAGCAATTATTATTAATTTTTTAATCTTTTTCTTCACATAATTAAATTAATATTTTTTCCACATCCTAACCCTATCTGAATTTCTCCCTTCCCCATTCTTTCTCTTCACCTCTATATCACTATTCACTAGCCGGCCCTACATTTTACTGCATTTTGGCAGCCCTACAAGAATGTAATCTGATTTTATAATATGGGTGATCCTATAAATAGCTGTGTCTATCAAATATTAGTTGCTATGTTGATTGAATTATTAGACATTAACTTAGTCATTCCCAATCATCAAAATATGTACACTCGTCATGATCATATACTTTGCAGCCAAAATCAGAAATCCAAGATAGAAGTACTGTATCTGCCCAGGGCCTTACAAGAATTGAACTGCTGAACCATCGTTTTCAATGTCAATTTAAGCTCATTCTAGAACTTGTAACCCCCCTTGAAGTGCCATCGTGATTCTAGTTCGAGTTTACTCAACACTAGCCATTCCTCGGTGCATGTTGCAATTTCTACTGTTACTATGCCACCTCACAACATGCATGATATGCACCCATGCCATCAACGGCTACTGCTATGGATAGACCTATTTATCCATATGAATAATGATATAAAATTCCCAATGGCTATAGTAGACCCTTCATGCCCCTCTCTACTATAATATATGTATGACGGTAAAACAATAATGGGAGCCAAAATAACAAAATAATTTCTACATTCTTGGTATTCAAAAGTTTGCTGCGAAAAACGAGAGAGCAACACTGGATTTCAATCTATAATTTCTCCCTCTTCTTCATCAGATTTCTCAATTCCTACTCCATTATCACATTGTCTTGTAATCAAGGAAGATGGTTCTTTATGCGGATGGATGGGCACCATAGAGTCATTCTCATCATCATCATCACTGTCTTCATCTTCACTAACATGGACATTATCATTATTGTGGTTTACAATTTTTTGAACTGTTTTCTTGTTGCCATGATCAAGAACATCTTTTCCGGCATGCAAATATTTTTCCTCAGCATCGCCTTCAGATCCAGTTTCTTTAACCACAACTGATGGATATATCAGCGGCTTGTCAGGGCCATCTTTAAAGAAGGAATTCATTACCATGAACCTGAAAACCTGAAACAGGTGGCTCTTATCCCTCTTGATATCTGCACTCAAGAGTTTCTGCAATAGAGTTGGCTTTCTCTTGCTTAAAGAAGGGCTTTCGGAAGAATCTTTGTCTGCGAACTTCTGCTTCTTAGCAGACCGCCCTTTTCTGTCTGATTTCTTGTTGAACTTGTTTTGGAATTTCCTTTTGTCAGTGAATGTGTTTTTCCCTTCACTCTGAGGAGCTTGATTCTCAGAATTCTTCAGATAGTATGATGGTATTTCAGCAACTTCAACTCCCAACTCAGCTTGCTTTGCTAAAACCTGCTTGAGCTGCAAAGACAAAATATTTACACAGCATGAAAGAGTTGAAATATGCGAGTCTGAGAAAGATTTATTTGTCATCACTTAGATTTCATGCCCAAAAGAAAAGAAAAATACTACTTGTTTGGCTCTCAATTGAACAACAAAGTTAAATTTAGCATTATAAGATTGTTATATTGGGCAGTATTGTCTGCTTAAAAAATCCCTCTAGTAAGTATACCTCTCTTTGTAAGACCGCCCTATCAATGACCTTGGAGTCTCGCAGATGTTCACTCTGCTTCTGCAAGTAGTAATTCAATCATGACTTATTAGATAATAACACGATAAACACAAGCAATAGATAGAGCAGTTTGTTTAAAACCTTCTGGATGGCATTACTGAAAGGGTGATTCTTCCTCCGAGCTTCCTGCCACTGTTGGATTTCTTGCTCGGTATAAGCCACAGAGAAGGATCTAATCATTCAAGAAATAAAGTAGTAGTGATCATACACAAAATCAAGGTCGAAGAGTTAAGACTTGTGTTGCAGTCCAAAAGGATGTTTTACAAAATTAAAAGTTACGAATAGTAATTAAAAAGAGAAAAGACAAAGTTAAAATTTTATGAGAAAGCAGGCTTAATTTCTAAAAATAGCAAAATGAGATATGTTTCATTTGGATGGTCATCTGGAACCCATTTATTTGAACAAAAAACCTTAAATTCTGTGCCAACCTTGTGAAGGTACCTTACTAACTCAATATGTGGAAGGGAAGCTAGGTATTTCAGTTATATACAGATGTTCTTTTACTACTGCATTTGATCTCATAGTTCAGATGGATTCAAATGGTTTGCTGTACAACAGACTTCTATGTCAGTGTCAAACTTGTTAATCATACATAGCTGGCGCTTATCGCAGCAGAAAGGCGGCGAGAAGGGGAAGCGCGACGGACAAGGCAGGAGCGTCACGTTTTGTCATAGTGGCTGTCGCGGCCGCTATCGCCATGAACGCCAAAAAGACAATAATCCCCCTGTTTTTGGACCGTTTTAAACATGGTGAAGGGGCTGGAAGGTCTTTCGATCCTTCCCCCTCCTTTCTTCGGTTTCTGTCTTGAGGTTTTAGGGATTTTCATCCCGACTCCTTTCCCTCTCAGTCACTCTCTCTCCCCCACCACCATTTGATCGACCCGCTGCATGCTCGTTCAACCTCCTGCGCAAGGCCCCATTTCTGCTTTCGAGACCTGGCGATGGTGGTGGTCGCTTCTGCGGCAATGACAAAGAATCTGCCAGTGTCCCTCTCTCTTCCAAGTGTCTTTCTTTCTTTCTCTTTTGTTCTGCTTTCTTCCTTTCTTCATTGCTTTTCATTTTTTTTTTTTTTTGCTTGCTTATCTTTTTTCCTTTTTTTCACTTGCTTCCTTTGCTCCATCTCTTTTTCCTTTCTGGTCCCTGTTTATTCGTCCTCTATTTTCCCCTTTTTTTTTTCTGTTTTCTAGTTCAACAAATGGCAACATCATCAACCTGCCTTCTAGTGTTGCTCCTCTTCTTGTGGTTTGGTATAGCCTCTTGGTGACAACATTGATATAGCATGGCAATGGAATAGCTTAAAAGATATCAATAATAGGAAGAGTGAAACATGTGATTTTTGTGGCAAAACAACTAATGGTGGCAAATGGGTGTGACAGGAGATGCAAAATCTTGTACAAGAGTTCCACATGAAGTTAAGCAACTTCTCAAGGAAGCTTTTGAGAAGAGGAATGCGGAGAAGGAATTAAATTTTGGTGCAATTGGAGAAGATGATGATGAACAAGAAGAGTTGGAAGAAATCCTACAAATTAGAAGAGGGAAAAGAGCTTCATCAACATCAAGTGGGAATAATTCTGTTTCTTCAACTGTTCTTAAGCAGCCCAAGAAAGCAAAGAACATAAAAGGTCCTTTGGATTTGATGTTCTTGAAAAATCCTAAAGCTACCATTAAATTGGGGAAGCCTCATAAGAAACAAGCATTAATGATGCTTGCGATAAGGAAGCAAGGGCTAGAACCATTCAATACATAGCCCGATTCTTTTATATGAATGGTATTGCTTTCAACGTTGCTAAATCAAAAAGTTTTAAGTTGATGCCAGTTGTTGGAAATTATCGTCCGCACCTTAAAGCTCCAAATTATCATGAGATGAGAGTTCCAGTCCTTAAAAAAGAGTTGGAGTTAACAAAGAATATGTTGAAGGGTCATGAGGAGGAAAGGGTGAGATATGAATGCTCAATAATGTCAGATGGTTGGACAAATAGGAAGAGTAGGACATTGATTAATTTCATGGTAAATTGTCCAGCTGGGACAATGTTTGTGAAGAGTGTTGATGCTTCTGCATATATGAAGACAGGGGAGAAAGTATATGAGCTATTGGATAGTTTTGTAGAGGAGATTGGAGAACAAAATGTTGTTTAAGTGGTGACTGACAATGGAAGTAATTATGTCTTAAGGTGTAAGAAACTATGAACTGCTAAATTTCTTATTACTTCCTTTAATATTTGGCTACTCATCTAATTTTATTTAATTCGGCTTTTCTTAGGCAAATTACTTCAAGCTAAGAGGAATAACCTCTTTTGGACTCCATGTGCTGCACATTGTGTAGATTTAATGTTGGAGGACATTGGAAGTTAAGAAGGCAATACAGAGAGGCATTAGTCTTGTGGGCTTTATCTACAACCACACTTTGGCATTGAATACAATGAGAAAATTTACCAACAAAATGGAGTTGGTTAGGCATGGAGTGACAAGGTTTGCTACAACCTTCCTTACATTGCAAAGGTTGTACAAACAAAAGAATAATTTTAGAAGGATGTTCACTTCAAATGAGTGGTTAAGCTCCAAGACGGCTAAAGAACCTAAGGGGAAGAAGGCTGGTGATATTGTGCTCAGCACAACATTTTGGAATGATGTTGTATACTCTATTAAACTTATGGGGCCTCTTGTGCATGTCCTTAGGCTTGTTGATAATGAGAAAAAGCCTGCAATGGGATACATTTATAAAGCAATGGATAGAGCTAAGGAAGCCATTCAAAATTCCTTCAATCATAATGAAGCCAAGTACAAGGATGCTTTTACTATTATTGATAGGAGATTGGACTCACAACTTCATCATCCATTGCATGCAGCTGGCTATTTCCTGAATCCTGAGTTTTACTATCCCAATGCAACAAAGATTGAGAGTGATCATGAAGTAATGGATGGACTTTATAAGACTATTGATAGGTTGATTCCAGATAAAGACTTGGCCGAGAAGATTACAAATGAGATTGAAATATTTAAGAGGGCTGGAGGAATATTTGGAAACAGGATAGCAATCAAACAAAGGAATACAGTGGCTCCTGGTAAGAATTAAGAAATATGTACTTAATTCTTGATAAATTTAGTTTCATAATGTTTCTTAGTAATGGTGATTTCTTGATTATTGAATCATAGCTGAATGGTGGAGGAAGTATAGAGCATCCACTCTTAACTTGCAACAATTTGCAGCCAAAGTGTTGAGCTTAACTTGTAGCTCAAAGGGATGTGAACGTAATTGGAGCACTTTGAGCACGTGTAAAGCACATGAAAATAATTTTCCTTTGCATAGTTTTATGCTTTTATTTAATAATTTTAAAACTAACATTTTTGTCTAATTTATGATATGAATATCATAGATTCATTCTAAGAAAAGGAGCAAGCTTGAGCATCAAAAGTTGCAAGACTTGGTATTCGTCAAGTATAATCGAACCCTTAAAGAACGCTTTGATATCCAAGACGAGATTGATCCTATTCTCCTAAATGGTATTGATGATAGCAATGAATGGTTGCTAGGAGAAATTAAAAGCTAACACGTAAGATCTCAAGAAGAATTTGTTTTTGGTGATGATGGATTGACTTGGGGAGATGTTTCTCTGCCAAGAATAAATGGTGGAGCCCCAAGACACACTAGACTTGCACAAGGATCACAAGAAAGTATCAAAGCATTCTAGTTCAAGAAGAGGGGATGAGCCTATTCAAGAGGAAGAAGAATTTGATGATGAGGAAGACTCAAAGGAGGGCAAGAAGAGATATATAAGTCTGTAGTAGTGAAGAAAGTGAGAAATAATTTGGCGTGGTGGAGGATGATGATGATGATGATGATGATGAATGATGAATGATGAATGATTTGTAGAATGCTGTTAGTTTTAGAGAGCTAAGATTGTTGTCTTTTATATTTTGTTGTTCTTCTACGACTTGATGGTGCTTTTTTTTGGTTTTATTGCCCTTGGAACTTGATGTGTATGTATTTAATTGATAGTGATCGTGACGTTTTAGAATACTAATAGATTATGAATTTTCATCGATTGAATGCGAATTTAATTATGAATAATATTATATTTTTGAGCATGTATATATATTATATAATTTGCATAATAATTATATACATTTTTATCAAATACGGCTTTAACGCTTATCCTGTTATCTCGCTTATAGCGTTTTGGGCTTATCACGCGCCGCTATCCACGTTTGACAACTATGGTCAGCGTATATATGTTGCTAATTTAGATTTAGTGGATGGCACTATGGGCACAAACTTCTAATTAATGATACTTTATTTTTATAAAATATCCTTAGTTGAAATGTCTCCTTTTCCATGCCATCTTTTTTTTCCCCCAAATTAATTCATCATTAATTACTTAGTCACACCCCTAACCATCATTTTTAAGGTAAAATGAACTACTGAGTAACTCATCAAATTTTTGGAACAAACTACAAAACTTAACATTTTGGCCACAGAATCAGGTACTGTATGCAAAAACTTCTAACAGATTGGATAAAATGATCAAAAAACATGGCTTTGCCTTTTCCATTTACATCATTGCTATTCAAACTGTATGAGTTACCATTTAAGGAACATAACTACCAGAACCATTTTCAGGACTTCTAATAAGAGGAAGTGAGGAAGTAGTTCACTGGCAGACAGCTAGTACCTGATAGTTGTTTACAATGTAATAAACAAGCACAGACTAATGCAAACCAGCCTCTTTAAAACTAAAATACCCTTCATTTCCAGTGAGCCAACTAAACAGAAGGTCATTTAATCACTATCTTGTTGAATATTCTTATGAACAAAATGCATTTTAAAGCAGTTGAAGTAAGGCATTCCCAGCAAGAAATAGACTGAAACCAGAAAAGAAAGCACTGGAAAGCCAAGCAGAAGCTACCTTTTTGGTTCCTGCATATGTTCCTTAGGCTTTAAACCAAAATGTCCTGCCTTCCCATTGTTGGGCCCTGCTTTTGCCACAAGCATTAGTCTAACAGCAGAAAAAAATGTTTTCATCTTGATAAGGTAGAAAAGTCCAAACCTTTGCCCTTATGTTCTTTAGGAAACTTAGACTTCTGGAATCTAAATGAAATGTAAAACAATAGTAAATCACAGGAAAACTATGTAAGCCATCATTTGTTAATCCAAATAAACCAAGAGTAATACAAGAGAGAAGAAAATAACATACCCTCCTTGAAACCCCCATCTATTTTGTTTATTTTTGAAGTTTTTGCTTGGTGATCCTTTCCAATTAGAGTTTGGAACATTAGTTTTAGTATTGCTATTAGGATTTGCCTGCAGCAATTATTGAGATTTAAATTAAATACTATAGCCACAGCTTCTTTAACAATAGTATATAGTACAATAACAAACTTGGCTTAACACAGAAAAGACAAAAACATATTAGTTATAAAAGTACCTGTGAGTGTGATTTTGTAAATGCAGAAGGTTGAGAGTTGTTTGTATTATGTAGCTGTATTGAACTAGGATTAAATGATGCAGAACTGTTCCCTTGAAACTGCTGAGATGAAAAAGGTGATGAAGCAAAAGCATTTGTGTTCCCATTTGGTGTAACCAGGTTTTTCTCACTCTGGTCAACCTGCGGCCTGACCTGATTATCAGGCACAAGACCCATCTGGGGATTTGCAGAAAACATTGGATTTTGAGGAACCATGGCCAGGGGCACTTGGCTTGGAAACCCAAACACGGGGCCGGAACCAGGTTGCATACCATACGGAACAACTTGAGAAGGGTTTGGCACTTGCATAGGAAACTGCTGATTCATACTTTGTGCAGGAAATGGGGCACAAAACTGGCCATTTGGTATATTCATGTTCATATTAGGCTGCTGAAGCATGTTCAGAATACTTTGTGCTAGAATCTGCCCCTGGAGCTGAGACAAATTGATTTGAGGTGCATTGTGCATGACTTGTCCCTGAACGGGAAACATTGGATTGTAACTGGCATTGCTTACAACATTCTGGGGACCAAACCCCAGATGGGATTGACCCTGTGGAGGACCAGCCATACCCATATGCAGCATATGCAGCTGGTTGTTTTGCAACGGAAGGAGATGATTAGCGCCATTCATGAAAGGGGGTGTGTTCATGGACGGTTGCATGTTGGGCATAAAGGGTGGCATCAAGTTTTGGTTTTGGTGATTGGCAGCACCCATTTGGGGCTGGTTCTGCATCCCCACACCATTGTTTTGCAATGGAAGCTGATGATTAGGAGCACTCATGAAACCAGGTTGAGTTCTGGAGGTTTTAATATTACCAGAATCTGGATACGACATAACCAAAGCATTGAGGAACAGAGTCAGAGCCAATGGAGTTGAGAGAACGGTAAGAAATAAAAAATGTAAATTTTACTTGAGAATTGGTAGATGTTACAAAACGAAACACTACAAATAACGCGGAATGCAGGTATTTCAAAAACTATTTATCATGTCTACTATTTGTATTTTTGTCCTCTGATTGATCAGAATCTATTCGTGCACTTTTCGAACTGCAAATATTCGTACTAGATAGCATTACTCATTTTAGTAATGGCTGAAGAGTGTGTGATACAAGTGTAATACAAGTTTATATAGACTAACAAGTATAACTAACTATCAACAAAGAACAAACTATAACCAACTCAACTAATCTCTAACTAACTCAAACAATCTCTTAACTAATGCCAACTTTACTGTCACACAAGGGCAATCATAAACCAAGCATCAGCAGACCCAATCTCACACAAACCTCCAAAATGACAGAATCTCACAGAGACCCCAATCATAATAAATTCTAGTAGAAAACCAAACACAGAGCTACAGAGCGGCAGCACCAGCAGAGAGTACCAGAGGGAGGGACTTACCGCCGGCGGCAGCTGCGGCAGCACCAACGGCGGCGAGCGGGCAGTTGATGGAGAGAGTGACGCAGACGCAGACGCAGTCGTCGAGGGTTTTAGCGTTGAGAGAGGTGAAGTGAACAAGAAAGAGGGAAGCCAAATCCCCGCTTGCAAACCCCCACAATGGATTTTTATATCGGGTAAATTAATTTTTAATGAAAATAAATTGATATTTAATTTTTTAAAGTATTAGATAAATTAATTTTTAATAAAATAAATAGATAAATTAGTTAATTTTTTTAAAATTAGATAATTTAATCCTCTATTAAATCTCTTTAATGAAATTAAATTGTCTAATTTTAAAAAGATTGTGAACCAATTTATCAATTTACTTTTACTAAAAACTAATTTATCCGATATTTTAAAAAGTTAGGGATCAATCTATCAGTTTATTTTTATTAAAAATTAATTCGTCTGATACAAAAATCAACAAGAACAACTTCAGGGTTTACTCTAAGTTTTTTTATAATATTTTATAAAAAAATTTAATTTTTGATATTTCATTCTATAATTAAATTTATTTCTTATGTTATATTTTTGTTGATTAAATTAGTATTTAATATTATATTCTTATTAATAAATTTGTAACCAAAAAAAATCTTAGTAATTAATTAAATTAGTCTATATTTAGGACTTGAAAATAAATTTCCTAAAATCAAAAATCAATATAAATATACAAAGGATGGGTTGAATTAAGTTAAATCTAACCAAACCTAACCCAATCTTTTAACGTAGTTATTTCTTTGAACCTAAATCTAACCCAATAACAAACTGACTAGTGATTGGGCCAGACCGGTCAACCCGATATTTAAACAACATATAAAAAAGTTGGACATCATGCATAATAAAATCATAAAATTTTAAAAATGAAGAACAAAATTTAAAAGATATTTTATAATATGTATTTCAAAATAAATTATATCAATAAAAAAATAACGTCACATTATATATATATATAAATTTTTAAAATATAACTTTTAAAAAATTATTTGACTTTGGGTTGGGTTAAGCCAGCACAAAGTATGACCTGAATTTGATGTGGTACAATCCAACCCGAAAAAATGTTATAGGTCAAATGTTACAATCCGAACCTGACTAAATAAATTTTGAGCCACGTTAAGTTATCAAGCCAAGAGAGGACACAAACACCTTTGATATAATTGAATCTTATGATTTGAAAAGCTAAATAAAAGTTGTATTTGGTGCTTTTTTATCTCTTAATTGGAACTGAATTTTAATTAACCTTATCTTGCATGCTTGCATTTCACTACTATGATTCTTTTAATTTCTGCATTGTAGCTTTTTTGTTATTTTCTTTTTTAAACTCGTAGACTATTATTGTTTTCTTAAGAGCCTTAGCCTCCAAAGTTCTAACCTTCTTGTGTTTCGAGATTGTTCTTTAGTTATTGTAGATACCAAGTGCCAACATGTTCCAAAACACCAAGTTTTGATAGTTTTAGCTTTGTTAATTCTTTTGGTTTAGTTTCAACTTGGATACTTCACCCGACAATTGTGAGCTTGAATTACATTAGCAAGTGTTTCAATACATTACGTTCATAATCTCGTAACCATCAAAAAACACTTAAAATATCAAATGCTGAAAAAGTCAAAACCTTTAATATTAGGTGCGTGAGAGATCAAAACCTTCAAACGAGGGAATCTTTTCAAAGTCACTGATGGAAATTATGGAGACTTTCACTATCGTTGCACCACCACTGTGAAGGGTTATCATTGTAAATCACCTTATCACTGCCCACGCAAACATAACCACATAGCATCGTCGTTGCCATTGCCACCGCTACCACAACTGCTGCCAACAACTACGGAACCACGACCCAGCATCATCATTGTCAAAGTTGATGGGTTTGTTGTCGATCTCTGCTACTACTAACACCCCCACCTCTATTGCTAGGAGGATGACAATAGTGTTGAAGAGGAAGAAGATGAAAGAACTTGTGCATAAAATTGATAGGGTCATTTTGCAATGTTACACTATTTTTTTACTTGTTTATCAGGTTAGAGGTAAATAATATCCACAACGGAGCAATTTCTTTTTCAATCCAATTGTGAAATCTAAGGTGGCCATAGCTGGACTCTTCCACACAACATCTACCCAAAGAGAAATTCTCATAGTTAAGAAAACTGGACTGGACCCGCCAATCCGACCGATCCAATCGAGATTGGTTCCTAGGCAAATCCAATCACAATAGAAAAATTGAAATTTTAAAAAATCGAAAGAAACTGGTCCAAAATTGGTGAGCCGGCCTAATTCATCCAATTGGCCAGTTCACAATTTGTTTTTGTTTTTAAAAAAAAAAACTTGATTTGATTGGCCAAAACATAAATTACTAGATCCCTTACTCTTTTAAAAAGAGATTAGAGGAGATATATACAAGGCAATATAAATATATGGGTATTTTTAATTGTGTTAGAAATGAAAATTTTTTAGTTTAAACAATATGAAACTTGAGTGATTTATAATAGTTTTAAGAATAAGAAACTCCTAATTTAAGCAATATGAGATTTGAGTACTTTATATTTTAACTCTTTTAGATAAATGGTCTTGCATCATTCAAGTATAAATATAAACTTTTTAAATTGTATTTTTTCATAAAAATAATTATATTTGCATATAATTGATATATTAATATTAGAGTTGATATAAGCTATAAATTATATAAGCAAGTTACTAAAAAAATCAACTTATCATGTTAAAGTTTTATTTTACTTTTCATTTGTATTATTGACTAATTTTCTTATATATATATTCTAATTTAAACTCTGATTAAATTGGTTGAACCTTTAAATTAATACTTTATCTGACTTGATGCCAAATCCGATTTTCTTAACCTTAGAAATTCTAGTAAGCTCCTGTCCTACTATGCTATAGTGTAGTGATCAATTCCTCTTTGTTTTATATTAAAGTGGTTTCACTAGTACCTAGATAAAAGGAGGGGTTTCAGCACCCTTTTTATGTGTCCATGTAATATTTTGCCATGTTTTTAAAATTGAACCATGTAAGTGCCTACGTGTCACATCTTTTAAAATTGTACTGTGGCCCAAATTTAAATTCATGGACCTCTTTCTAAATTTACTTAACTCATTTTTAAATGAGAAAAATGATATTTGTATTAAGTAAAATTAAATCAAATCAAAACTCAAATTAAAGAACCTTAGGAATTCCTTTCTTAGTCTTTGAATGGTAAGAACCTTAGTTACTTGTCTTCATCCTCTGCAAATTCTCTCCCTTTTCAGTGCTTCAACCAACACCCCTCCATTCATCTTTGCCATCGTCTTTGAACGTCTTCGTCATTTCACTAATATTATTTTATTTGATTGAGTTTTCATGTTTAAACTTAGATATTTGAAATAATTTTTTTAGGTGCAATCAAATAGAAGCAACGACGATCCCTATGTCAATGAAAAACTTTGTTAGGTCAAATTATAAATGTTTCCCATTATGAAGGCCATCCTTTAACCCCTCCACGTACAATTCATTGTCTTTCTTCCTGTTTTTGAGAAAAGACATGACATATTGTTCAATTATTTAGTGAATGTGTGTTGAATTGTGCGTGGTTTTTATTTTAGGATTTGAGTAATCATTTATTAGTATATTGCAATGCGTGTTGTGGCCATTTCTTTACTTGATTAATTTAGATTATGTGGCATCTTAAACATTGTATTTATATACTATATTGGAGCAGATGGATACATCTATTGAAAATCCTACCATTGACTTGAATGATGACACTCACTTGAATTATCACACTGCCATGAATGACCACACTTAGTTGGAATATGTTGATAGCTTTGAAAATTGAGTGAATTTCATGTGGATAATAAGGGAAAAAACATAGGTGAGGTAGGCCTAGGCTTGAGAAGATTTACAGATTTATCAGCAGATGAAATTATAGGATAAGAATTTAAAAGTGAAGAAGAAGCTTGTGAATTTTATTGCTCATATGGTAGATGTCATGGTTTCGCTATGAGAAAAAGATGACATCAGTATGAATTTGAAGGGTAACATCGTAATGCATCAACTAGTATGCAATAGAAAGGGTTTGCATTATAAGAAGCATTTGATGAAATTAGATAAGCCAAGAGAGCATGAGCCAATCTCTCAAACTAATTGCCCAACTAAATTTCGAGTGCATTTAAATTTCAAAACATCTAGTGGAAAGTTGCTGCCTTTGACAAAGGTCATAATTATCATTTGACCCCTCCGCAATTTGTTCATTTAATTCCTACTCATAATATGTCGATTGATGTTGATATAGCTCAAGTGGATACATTACATTCATTTGGGCTAGGACATGTTATATAATGGAATACATGGTTAGTCAAAAAGGAGGATATTCAAATTAGGGTCTTTTGAGAAAGACCTGTACAAGCATTTCGATAGGAATAATCGTGCTAAGACTAAAGATGGGGACACCTTTGCTGCATTTAGTTATTTATGAGCAAAGATGGGGACACCTGGAGAAGAATATAACGCTAATTTGAAGTATAATTGAGTTAGGTTTGAATTCTTTTTTAAAAAAATACTTGATGAAAGTATTTGATTGGGTGTATGCTATAAAAAAATCCGTTCCTTTTTTTGTCAGGTAAAGAAAATCCTTTTTAACCAGTCATGAAGCCGAAAATACTAGCAATTTTTAATTTTTTGGTCGTTAAAATACTAGAAGTTTTTTTTAAAGTCTCAAAAGCGTTTTGGGCTATGTATAAAAAAAGAAAATATTGGGCCTCTACCAGAATTAACAGATAGAAGCCCAGCCCAAGCAACCTCAACACCGAAGGCCCAGATGTGAGACTTGCTCGCTACTCCAATACTCCTTCTCTCTCCCCACTTTATACACGCACACTTCAGAGACGACAGCACCATAAGCCCTCTCTTTCTCTCTCAGTCTCAGGTCAGTTTTCTGTCGAAATCTTCCTTCTGCTTGTAGCTCATTTTCTTACTTATTTTCCGTTCCTTTATCTGCTACCAAACAACCCATCCCTCTTTATTTCCCTCTTTTCTTCTTCCTTTCATTCAACACTTTCTATTGAATTTGCTCGTGATTTAGTAAGAACTCAGCACCTTGACGAATGTTTGATCTTTATGATTTTCTTATTAGGGATCGCATAAAAGTTCATGTGTAGTTCTTTTTTTATTTTAATTTATACAATAAAATGAAATCTTTGGTTTGTTTTGTGGTTGTAACCTGTAAGTAAAGTGTGAATGTGTGCAGGTTCTTGTAGGGTTTACCCATGGGTGATAGTCAGTACTCATTCTCTCTTACCACATTTAGGTATGTTTTTTGCTGATTGATAACTCTTTTTTTTTTTTTTTTGAGGTTTACAATGATAATGGGGGTCATTTATGTTTCAATTGAGCTTATTGTGTTGTGTGTTTGGTGTTATTGAAACAGCCCTTCTGGAAAGCTTGTTCAGATTGAACATGCTCTGACAGCTGTTGGGTCCGGGCAAACGTCTCTTGGAATTAAAGGTGATTGATGATCTCCGGCTCTGGATCTGTTTATAGCTCTCATTCCTCATAGTTCTTTTTCCTCAAGCTTTTTAGATGCTCAGTGCTGGTTCTATTTATAATTGGCTTAAGTGCAGAAAACCTGCTCATGTTTTATGGGCAAGCTAAAAGGGCATTTATTTTGAATGTGTGTTCCTTTAAGGAACAGCAGACACTTGATAGTTGATTGGCATTTTTGTTTTGGGTGGAGAGTGTGGGGGTGGGGCAGCAGTTGAAGGAAAGAGATTTCATTGGGGCAAGGTTGTTGTTCTTGAATTTCAAACTGTTTTCTCTAACTTAGATTAATTGGGTGACTACTGGGATAGTGAGACTAGATGGGAGCTGAAAGTATTAGACTAGTTATGTGAGATGTGTAGTCTAGGATGCTAAAACAAACTTGGGTTTCAAATTCGATGCCTCAGTTTTAAAACTATTCTGGATTTCAGAGTAAATGTAGCAGAAGTGAGATTGCTGTGGGTGCTGGTAAGTAGATAGAATTTGTGACTTGAAAGATGGTATATAGTGGTGCGGGGAGGGAATCAGTGACTAAATTTCTGTGGGGCTTAATAAATGCTACACTTCTGACGTTATGCTTTACTTTTGTTTCCTTGTTCTAAGCTCACTTATGTTGGTATTAGATTATTATAAGAATCACAGAGGGTTGTTTTCTAAAGGCAGAATCAGGTTCTAGTTCTATGATTGTCATCTGATGGGAAGAAGGTTAATTTTTTACAGTGTGGTTATATGCTGTTTATCCATTGCAGAAAGGCTTATTGTGGCCATGTAATTAGCTTTGGCATGATGTGGAAGCTAAGTTTAGCTCTGGGAAAACAGTGCTTTCTTAAATGTAGAAATTCTTGGGATGAGTAGGCTAGAGGTAGAGATTTCTTAGTTTGTATTGTGGTTTAATCTTATGTTTTAGTATCATTTTTTGAGAACTTAAGATTTTATTTGTAGATATTGTTTGCAAATATCTTCTATGTCTGCCATAGTGCCATGCATTATTTCTACAATTGTCTATCTGATTCATTGAGTTCGTGTGTCTTGTAGATGATTTGGATCATATAATGTAATTGCTGTGGCTTTTGTTATTTGTAATTTTACATTTGACTTTTGCAGCTGCAAATGGAGTTGTCATTGCAACAGAAAAGAAACTGCCATCTATATTGGTTGATGAAACATCGGTGAGTTTGTTTTTGGTTAGATCCCTTTTTGTTCATTATTTATGTCACAAACTTATGATATTTACTTATCCAAGGCCATATTCGTTTTGGTTCTGCTAATTTTTCCTCTTCTGCTTTTGTACCCTTCCCCATCCCCAAGAAATAATTCAGCTACCTAAGGAGCAATGCATGTGTGTGTCCAAAATTATTGTCAAATTTATGCTGATC
The DNA here is from genome assembly GCA_031439585.1 of Pterocarpus macrocarpus. NCBI lineage: Eukaryota > Viridiplantae > Streptophyta > Magnoliopsida > Fabales > Fabaceae > Pterocarpus > Pterocarpus macrocarpus. The sequence goes on along the minus strand of CM062517.1, from coordinate 17,909,826 downwards.
ATAACTATAATTTAACTTTTATTCGATATAAACTGAATTTTGTACCTTACGACAATCTGATGAACTCTACATATGGAGCAGTGCATTCTGTTGACCTTGCCATGTCTGCCTAGTAGCTAGTGCTTGAAAGTATGATATGCGACATGCTTTTTATTTTTCTTCCCATCAAACTTCAAAAAGTATTTGCTAAGTGGAATTCTGTTACTTGTATTTCTGTTTAGTCAATTTACTCTTTTAAAAAACTTTGAAGTTATTATTTCATGTCACTTCATTAATTTGAAATTTGATTCTGGGTCTTTATTCTATTTCATTGCAGGTCCACAAAATTCAGTTATTAACACCAAATATAGGTGTTGTATATAGGTTTGTTTCCTTTTATATATTCGAATCTTTCTTAGTTAAATATATTTCTATGATATCATTAATTATTTGTACCTTGATAATTGCTCAACATTATGGCATTTGATGGTTGTTGAATGCCTTCTTAAACAATAGAGGCCACTTAAGGCCTTGACATATTGACACTTCAGGTGGAAGGACAGGCAGATGCTTGAGGGAAGTGAGGCAACTATTTTTGGGGAACAAGAAAAACTTTTCTTGACTACGCATAGAGTAGAGCAAGACACAACATGCTTAGTGGTTAAAACTGAGTAAAGACTTGATAAAGTGCGATATATATTTCAATCAATATATAAGTGTTTTTCATTGGCAAACTATTGTGTATGTGCTGATCTAAATGGACAGAAGTATACTTAAAGCATACAAGTGATGAAGCATGTGGCAAACAGATCATGGCTAGCTGCTATAGAATTTCAGTGAATTCTATTAAAGAGCTTTACTGGATTCAACCCATAAATTGGATATGACTTTTTCCTGGGGAGGCAGGGGGATGGGGAACAGTGAGGAGTGGTCTCTAAAAGACTAATCTCTGGGAAGCAGTTTATGGTGAAATAAAAAGAAGATGACTTTTGAAAGCTATTTTCAAACATTAGAAAAAAAAAAAGAAAGAAAGAAAGCATTACAAATCATTTTCTTTCTGTTCTGTCTTTATTCTTTAAGAGATCAAACTATTGAAATAACTTGGTTCCTGATGTTTACTGTGTTTTGAAACTTCATAAGCATCTTAGCCTGCCTTTTTCATTGCATTTGAGCTTTTTGTAAATGGAAGTGGTCATTCCTCATTAACTAGTCTGCGAGCATCTTATTGCCTTAGCCTAAGTTTTGTCTTTGTTGTTTCAGTGGCATGGGTCCTGATTTTCGAGTCTTGGTTAGGAAAAGCAGGAAACAGGCTGAGCAGTATCACCGATTATATAAGGTATAGTATATTTTCATTTCTTAATATCTTTTTCTTTTACTTCTGAGTTCTATATATAGTTGGTAAATAAAGTTCACTTATATTGTTGTTAGCTTCATTTTGGAATCTTGGATTCTAAATAATTCTACTGTTCCAATGTTGGCTACTTGGTAACTCATCTATTGGTAGTTTTCATCATTTCTCGTGCAAAGCATATCCTCTTTATTTGACTGAAAGAGTCATTCTAGATTGGTTAATTTCTGTATTATTCTGTGTCCATAACACTTAGAACAATGGGCTTTAATTTAAATTGCATTCCTTCTTAGTATATTTTAGTCTGTGTAGACTGAAAATGCAATATAAGTTTGTTATGATGCAATGCTGTATTGAAAGAAAAATAAGGATAAAATTCTATATGATTGTATTACTTCAGTTCGATTATTATAATAGGAGTCATCAAGAGTTGCAACTACTACATAATTAAGACAGGCAAACTATGCCAGTTAATGTTAGTAACGGAAATAATTTCTAGATTTAATATCTTTGATCATATAGATGCTATGGAACTGCTAGTACATTGACAAGTATTAGACAATAGGGTCGAATAGAAATCTCTCTCTCTCTCTCTCTCTCTCTCTCTCTCTTTAAACTGAATTTTACAACTCACACTGTATTGTTGTTTAGTTCAATTTCTGTGTCCTATATTTCCTATTGTTGGAGTAATTTGTGTCACATTTCCTTTTTCCTCCATGGAATCTTGTTTCTCTTGTTGTAGCATGTATTTCCTGTGAATGTTGGTTGTTACATTTTGATTAGATGTTCCTCACAGTTTTTCCCCTCTTTTCTGGAAAGTCTCGTGTACTTCAATGGAGTTTTTTATTATTAAAAATATTAGAATCAGATTCATGCGCTTATTACCCTACTTGTTCTTGTCCTTTATTAGAATCAGATTCATGCGTTTGTTACCCTACTTGTTCTTGTCCTTTCTTTTTGCTTTTGGAATTCTATTATGGATCTTTTGTAAGTATAGGCAACATCTGATAAATGTAATGGAAAATTGCAGGAACCAATCCCTGCCACTCAGCTTGTAAGGGAAGTTGCTGCTGTTATGCAGGAATTTACTCAGTCAGGGTAATTAATTTCTTCGTTAAGTGTCCTCCCTCTCAGATATGTTTTGACTGCTGAACTTTACTGTTTTTGCTCATAGCATTAGAAGTTTATTTCATGCATATGGGGAAAATAAGATATGAGGATAATACATTTGGGTATAATTCAGGATAAGTTTTTATTACTCTCTTCAACTTTGATGCTTTGGCAAATTGATCCCTCAAATTTTAATAACAAGCTCTCAATAGTCACTTCTCACTGTTTTTTGTTCCTCATCCTCAATAGTCACTTCTGACCCCCCCTCTCTCTCTCTCTCTCCAATTTGTCTTCCTTGTCATCCCCGTACTAAAAGCTTCCACCTACCTTAACCCTTTAATTTTTAAACATGATAATTTTTTTTTTTTGGGCTAAAAGGCTAAATTGTCAAAGTTAGGCATTCCAATGAACATAAGTACCTATTGATGCATTTTTCAAAGTTAAGGAAGGTTCATTATTGTAATTAAATGTTGAGACATCAATTTACCAAAGCCTCAATTATCATAAGCACTTGAACCTAAATGTGTCTAACTTAGTTGGAATGTTGATAATCTGCCTAAGGCATGCTTGGTTTTCTGTTTGGAAACCTCAAGCCATAGTTTGGGAAAAAACTATAAGAGAGAAGCTTTTGCCCAAACCATGGTTTGGGGGTTTCCAAATGGGAAAACAAACATGCTACTATTTCTGTAGACATGCAACTATGCATTTTTCTTTCCATTCTTTTTCCCCCCTTGCTATCTTCAATTCTGATTTTTCTTTTTTTTATCCTGATAGTGGTGTTAGGCCTTTTGGAGTGTCCCTACTGGTTGCTGGATTTGATGATAATGGACCACAATTATATCAGGTTTGTTAATATGCTTTTTGTGTTGTAACTCTTGTTATTGTTGCTTTTAAACCCTGGTAGATGGACATCACCTGCAATCTTGATCACATTGTGTTGTCTCACTCTTCAATGTGAAATAACTATGATATGTGCAGTCTCTGAAGATAATAGTGTAAGCCATGAGATGCTTATAATTTCATTTTCTATTAAAAAAGAAAAGAAAGAAAAGCTTATAATTTGATTACACAAATGTTACGTTATTTTGTTTTTGCTTGAACTGATTTCTGCTTTGCTTCAGAGTAAGAATTGCTTGATTATTTATGCAGTTTAAATTTAAGTGGGTTTGCTTAGAGAATTGGTTATATTTATGTGTTTAATGGGTTTGTGCTGGGATATCTTTGTTCTTGCACTTGGAATTTTGTAAAATTACTAATTTGGATTTAAGAGAAAGAGTAGAGAGAGCTGAAGTTTGTGCTTTGGTGCAACTTGTTTTTTCTTCTGTAGGTGGATCCATCGGGTTCGTATTTTTCTTGGAAAGCTTCTGCTATGGGGAAAAATGTTTCCAATGCAAAGACATTTCTTGAAAAGAGGTATAGTTTGACATCATTGACGATGCTGAAAGCAAAATATGTGTCAAGTATCAATACATGTATATATGTGTGCTGTATCAGTTGTGTTGCAGTATTGAGCATGAATGAATTATCTCATGATTTTTGTCATAAATGATGTGCAAAGCATTATGTTATTATATTGTTGAAACTTCTGATTATGTTTTTCTATTTATTATAACATTCCATATAGTTTTCCAAAATAAAACCTGTTTTTTTTTTTTAATTATACTCGAAGGAATGGAAGTAATATCATAATTTATCCTTTTAAAAAATAAAAATCCTGATCTCTGCATTAATTTCTGTAATTCGGGCTTGCATTTCTCAGCAAGCTTGACTAGATGAAAAACATTTTGTAAATGATTTGGATGTCAAACCTGATCTTAGACCAAATTCTTTAGAAGATTTAGTTGATTTTAAGGTTTATTTCTTGTTATTCCCTCTTAAGAAGAGTTTGTGGAAGTGTGGAACTTATGAAACCTGTCAATGGCAAGCATCAATTTGCACTAAAATGACTTAATAATTGATAGCTGTTAAGATACTCAACCATCAGTTAAGGAGAGCTTGCGAATCCTTTAAATATGCTGACATGGCTCAATCGGTAGCTCAACATTAGTTGATGTGGCGAGGACTAAAATTAGCTGAAGTGCTGTATTCACAATGCGCACTTTGGAACTTTTACATTATAAATAGATTTATCTTCTGTATGACTATCTATTTTAGTGCCTGACTTATCTTAGTAAGTTGACAATTTTGTGATGTAGCACTTTTTTCCATTTTAATATGATTGTGATTATGTGTTTCTTTGTTTGATGCAAGTATTATTACGGTTATTCTTTTCTTCCCCATCATTTCAATGGTTGACTTCATTGTCCGCTTGCAGGTATACAGATGATATGGAGCTTGATGATGCAGTCCACACAGCAATATTGACACTGAAGGAAGGGTAGGATCATGCCCTTTCAAGTTTATGCACTAAATAAAATCTTAATGAAAGTATCATAGTTAACTATCTGTCTATTAGGAGGCCCAACAGTCATTTTGTACCATTTGGTTCACTTCTTGGTTTCGTCAATAATTTTCCCTACCAGAAATAGTAGTGCATGATAGCTTTAGTGTTTCAGACTTATGGTTTGGAGAAGGAAAATATATCTAATATTGGCTTACTGGATTTAGATGATAAACAATTGAGGCTAATCCCCATGTAGAGTGCTTAATCAAATTTTATAACATTGATTTTGACAATTACCAAAGAGGTGGAGGCTTATCTCTCTAAACCATGTGCTGGTTTTATTGCTGCAAGGTTCCAAGCTTCTTACATTAAAAATTTGAAAAATTACAGGAAGTGATTACTGTTCATTGTCCCCTTTATTGACAGTTGTTATGTTTTCGCTGTTTTATTCTTGTTTTTTATACTGTATTTTGGAACCTGTTGGTATAGTAGGCCTTGTTTAGTCTTAAACTATTCTCTTCTGTTATTCTTTCCTGGGTGTTTTACAGGTTTGAGGGACAGATCTCAGGAAAAAATATTGAAATTGGCATAATTGGTGCCGACAAAAAGTTCAGGTGCATATCTGTTTCCTTAAAATATGAAATAATTTGCTAGCTTTCAGAATTGATTACTTCATGCTTGTTCTTTAGTTTGATTGACATTTCTGTTCCATTTTCCTGCCTTCAATATCTAATTGTATGTACCTTGCTTCCTCTGATTTTGGTCATCGGGCAAACTGAGTTGGTTTTTTGGGTTTTATTATCCGAATTAATAATTAGGCGTATTTTGAAATATAAGAGGTATTGCGACTCAAAAAATTGCTGGACGGTGGATGGGTTGAGACTGGGAAATGAAAATTAAACTTGAATTAATATAAAAAGCATTGTTCTTGTAGAACTTGGATAGGACCCTCTAAAGCACCAAAAAATTCGTGTTGTACCAATAGATGTGACAATTAAACACAAGTTGCTTAAAAACCGTCCTCACATTGTTCGATCTTATAAGTGGGTGACTTATTAGCATGTTAATTGTGTTGCAGGGTATTGACACCAGCTGAAATCGATGATTATTTGGGTGAAGTAGAGTAATCTGCAGTGAAGAAATCCTGTGTTCTTGAAGTCAGTGTTTGTTTGAAAGTTGAGTTTAATTGAATTTCAAGATGGGTAGAGCTGAAATGAAGACTTGCTATTGGCACTAGTGAACTGCTGAGCTACTCTTGTTGTGGCCAGCGAGGCCTTCAGATAAACCATTTTAAAGTTGTTGACAATACCAAACAAACCTAGCTTGCTTAAATGTACGATTATATGGCAATGACTGTTTAATGAATATTTTTTTTTTTCATCTCATCTAATCGTTCCTGATTTATATACTATTTTAAAAAGTAAATAATTTTTTTAATTCTAAATTTTAAAGTTGAAATCAGTTTGGTCCTTAAAAAATTTTTGACATCAATTTAGTTCGTAATACTTTTAAATTAATATCAATTTGATCTTAAAAATATTTTGACGTTAATTTAGTTTCAATATTTTGAATTTTGATATTAATTTAGTTTGAATAATTTGAGTTTTAATATCAATTTAGTTATAATATGTTTTTGTAAAATTTAATTTTTTATCAAATTATCAATATAATATTAAATTAATATCAAAATTAAAAATATTAAAACTAAATGTATGTTAGATTATTTTAAGATTAAATTGATGCTGATTTTAAAATATTGGAACTGAAAAGCACATTTACTCTTTTAAATATTGCTGGTCAAGCTCAATGCGTTATAATGGCTTGGGGATCAAATTCTTGGTTTCTTTTACTTGTCAATGTCAATTCGATGATGTTTGCAGAAAGTGTTTTGTTTTTTGATTGGGATTTTGTTATAATGTGAACCAAGTACGGACTAGGGTTTCAAATAATGCCCAGACATAGGGTGTAAAAGCAGTTAGTATAATCATGTAACTTTCAAACTTACAGAGCTGATGTGAAATGTTGCACGAATGAAATAAAATATATTCTTTTAGGGGTGTTTAGTAGGGGATTTCAATTTTCATTCCTGAGAATCTTAATTTTGGGAATATTATCCTCCGAGAATAGTTTTCTCATGCATGTATATTTTGAGGCGTTTGGTAGATGGATTAAATTTTTAGAAAAATTTTGTTCATTTTCAAAAATACCCTTGACAGTCCGGCAACAAACGGTGATGGTCCGGCGATGGTCGACGGTGGTCGGTGGTGGTCCGGCGATGGTTAGTGGTGGTCCGGTGGCTGCCTGAAGGTGGTTGGTGGTGGTTGGCGGTGGTTTGCGATAGTTGGTAGGGGTCTGGCAAATGGTGATTCTCAAGAACGAATCGATGGTGGTCCCACAAGAACGGCAGTAGTTTAGTGGCGGCTGATGGTAGTCCAGTGGCAAACGATAGCGGTCGGCAGTGGTTTGGTGGCTGCTCGATGGTGGTTGGTGGTAGCCAGCGATGGTACGCGGTGGTCGGTGGCGGTCTGGTAGCTACCTGCAGTGGTCCATGGTGGCAGTTTAGCGATGGAGGGTAATTAGTGGTGGGTGGTAGTAGGGGTAATTTGATCTTTTTACATGAAAAAATATTCCTATGCCATGGAAATGTTACAATCCCATATATGATATGAGATTTTTTGAGGAGAATCTTACCACAAAATCAATCCCAAAAATATTACATTCCTAAAAATATTTTTCTAAAACTTATACTAAGCATACGCATCTTCACAGAATTTCTGAAAATACTATTCTAAACCATCTACAAATGCCCCCTTAGAAGAGAAATAAAAAACCGAAGGATGTATATTAATACTGTAAGCTCGATTGTCACTCGTTCCAGTCATCAGATTTCGCGTTCTTACATGTCATGGTTATTAAACAACCCTCGAATCCTTATGTTACATTTGTCTTCTGTTTGGCAACGTCAATATCCGATGGTACTGTGAAATAAATAGGCAAAAAATCTGCAACTTAGGAAAGAAGTGCATCTTCGATAGTATCACTGAGCTGTATGAGCTTTGCACTTCTCTGCGATTGGCATAATCATCGGGATACGCGTCAACGAATTTACTTTGAATTGGAAGAATAAATTTCAATGAAAGTTTCCACGAAATTTTCTAAACCACAGAAAAAAAAAATGTTCTTACGCTGAAGAATGAACTCCTTTACTGAGCTTAAACACGATCTTGCATAGAATTTTAGGCAGGTCCATCAGGTTAGGGGACGCTACAAATACTGATAGGTTGCCCATAACGTGCTTAAAAAATTATGAGGGAATAAATTATGAGTTTAATTAATTCTGTCAATATAAAATAATTTTATACTGTCAATTAATAAAAATATGAGAAAATAAAAAATCATAATAAATCTCTCATTATAATAGATAATTATTTGTGTAAGTTGATATTTTTCACTATTTTTATTGACTAACAGTATAAAACTGCTTTACACTATTTATGTATTTAAATTAAATTCATAAATTATAATCACATAAGTGAGATTAATATAAAAAACTGTACCCTCATTTAAAATAATACACGACAGGCAATATTATAGGTGAATTAATATAAATATTTCCATATATATAGAGGCAAATGCTACACATACATGTGAGGCATGTCTCGTTTAGGTACAAGAAAAACAGTCATATATTGGTCTACCATCCCCTGGTCATCCTTATCGTGATACACAGAAACACAGGAAGGAAAACTGACATGCCTATCCGGTATCCACCACCGCACGAATCATAGCCAAAATCTACTAAAATTTTCGTTTCGACTCATATTCTTTGCTCTCATCCTTCTTTTTCTCTTTTTGAATGCCATGAACAGCAGATTCAGGAATAGATCTATACTTACTAAGATTCAAGAGAGTGGTTAGAAAGCAAAGCTAAACAAATGGTCTACATAGACTGGATCTGAATGACTGCTCTTTCATCTCATTTACTTCTTGATTTTCCAGTTATGGGATGTGCGGGGCCCGCTAGCGATGCCTTCATAGTAATGTGGCTCAAGCTTTCCTTTATTCCAAGCTTTGACGAAATCTGAAAACAACTCGCGTGCAGACTCAGATAAAAGGTCAGAGAAAAACACATTCTTCTCTTCTTTCAGCCAGGTAGCAAACTCGTTATTCTTAGCAAAATAATCATCATTGGACAACTCGCGGAATTCCTACATTGAAATAACAAAGATGAACCGCAAATGCCAATGAACTAATGGATAAATAATTCCCAACTACAGCTTCTAACTACTAAGGGTGCATTTGGATTGCATCACTAGTGATTTTTTTTTAACTTTTGAGTAGTCAAAATTTATTTTATGCCTGTTTGGATCAAATTACTATATAACTTATGATTTTCCAAAAAGTTATTTTTAGTGCTTTTTGGGAAGTTGAAATATTTAACTTCTCAAATAACTCTTCTACACAATTTTCTAAAAACAAGAACTACAAATTAAAATAAGCACTTATGTGACTGTACATCCAAACACAGAGTAACTTATTCAAAAGTTACTTTTTACACAAGCCCTTTTGTGAGAAGTTTGTTCCCATAAGGGCTTAATTAAGCTGTATATCCAAACAGTGCCTAAATACAGGTATCTAGCTACTGATATATGGCGATCAGCAAGAAATCATTTTCAGCTTTTCAAAGGAATGTCATGAGTAGAGAGGGGGATGGTCCATTTTAGAAGTTTTAAATTATTTTGAAAATATCGGTAGTGACCACATAAAGTCTTCAAAATAACAGAAACAAATACTCTTGGAATGTTGGAAATTGCAGCATGAACTACCTTTTGTGCTATTTTTCTTCATTTTTTTTGTTTAGTAAATAAAGATCTTCCCCGGCCATGTAAGTAATTTCATTAGAAAGACAGGGCTGGTGAACCTGGGGTCAGGAATTGAATTAAGTGAAAATTCATAGATTCAGATGCTGAAGAAAAGCATATGACTGCACTTCAAACAGGAAAAACAAAAAAGAGAAGGAAAAAAAAAAAACTGATTTAATGCAGATATTCAGCATGATGAGACAAGAACTGATACAACAGGGTTCTTATGCATAATTATAACTCACCTTATGGCCATCTCCTTTACTACGCTTGCTTTTGTGTGTGTCTTTCGACTTTTTGCCTGAAATAACAAGGAATGCAGTTATATTTTGCCATGAGAAGAGTCTCATTCCCTAGACAAGAGTAGATTAACCATAATCCTTTGTCTAGAGAATAACAGACGCTAAAATTTAATGCTCATCAAATATCATATAACGCAATATACGACTGGAACAATCACATTAGAGTAAAAGAACACAAACATCTTTGCTTCATCTGTATTATAAAATTGAGTATTAAGCCAATTTAATAAAGGAAATCTTTCAAAGAAAAATTTCTCCTTTGCTTGCTATTCAGCACGGTTCACTTCACAGAAAACAAAGCAAAGAGAAAAGCATTAAAAGCTTTGTTATTAAAAGTTGATATACACGAGGAAGGATGGTCAAATGCTATGACAGATCAGCAATGTGCCAGTGCCAGTGATGACAACAATATGTTGAAGCATACAGTGACATGTTAGCCACAGTTGTAGGCATGCTGACAATAAGAGAAGTTGTAAATAACTTTCCACAATACTGTTTCCATTAACAGACAAATGTTCAATGATTATCGAATATTAAGTAGATTTGACAACTTAAGCTCAAACATTTATAATATTGATGTAGGACAAAACAAACACAATACAGAACGAATATAGATTGGAGAGAGGATAGAAAGAAGAGATAATATAGAACAAGAAATGGGGAGAGAAGGAAAAGAGAGAAAAAGGGGAATCAGTGAACAACAATTTCAATTCTAAATTGTAGAGTGAAACAAGTGAAGTGAAAATCCAAATTGATAGCTATGCAATCCTAATTACTAAACATGTTAATTAACCCAAAGAAGCAATCCCAAATTGCTACACAAATTATGCCTAACCCATAAAACATTCCTTCAAAATAATCTTTTCCAATATCCCAATATTATGGTTGAGTATGTTAGAACTGGTACCAGATGAACACAAGAATTGAATAACCTCTGTATATTAAGTAAGAAACTGATAATCCAGTGGGGAAAACCAGTTTCAGAAGCTGTAACAATGTGTAAACAGGTCAAAAATGCAGAAATTACAAAGAAATAATAGCAAGAATAAGCCTGGGTATATAGGGACCCTTCACCCTCCCAATCCTCACTCTGAATTTGCCTAAAATTATCCCCTTCCTCCCTCACATAGATATACCCCCCGAATATGAGAGAATCAACTCATTCATAGCCCCCCCCCTCTCTCTCCCCTTGTCAGCAAATAACAGACTCCACTACTAACAAACCACACTTTTGTCACAGTCCCCTCTCTGCTGTAGCTACCTCAGGTCCAATTCCCTTCTTCTACCTTGCATATACAATGTATTTGGGCTTACTGGGCTGGCTCATGGGTTTGGGTCTCTATCAGAGTACATACTCAATCAAATAGATATCATCAATATTTCCAAGAAGGAAGATATGTATAAATAGCAAATACAATCAGTTGTGAAATGGTGCAGGAGAAGGACGTGTTATCCAAAAAAATGCCCTATCACTGTAGGAAACCTATTTTTATAAACATGTTGCAGCGTGGACGCAATCAGATGTAATCCTCTCACATTACATGTCCAAGGCCCCAAGAATGTATGACTACATGAATTCACCTTCTTTTACATTGGATCCTTGGAGATTTTGTTATTGAACTGAAAAATAATTGCATAATGATTTCCGATGGCTTCACCTATCCACGCCTACTTATAACAAAGAAAGATGCTTAAAATCGATTTTAAATTCAATGTCAGACAAAAAATTATTCGCAACCCCGTGGGACTAGATAATTGAAGATTTCACAGAACCACAAACTTTGCGATCAGTCCCTATAGCCTCTTGCTTACAAATCTTGTGAGACTTTCCTTGTCATATTGTCTACTGATAAAGCCTTACCTTTCCTTGCTCCTCTATTTCAAATGATTTTGTAAAGTTGATATATGGGCCTAATCTTATATAAACCATCACAGACAAAAGCACTATGAAAGCAACATTGCTTATGCATTAATAATTTAAAACAAACAAGGTTAACGCTACAATGCATTGAAGGCTGTGAATTGTTAAAATGGTTCAGCAAGCACCTTTGAGTCATCCTTCTAAACCACATGCTAAGTTGATAACTTATCATATTCCAGTTATTCAGGATTTAATACGAAATTCCTGACCAGGTAGAGCTATGTAGTCTTCAAACCAGACAATCAACACCTAAGTATGCATGTATACAAGTTCCAATAAAGGTCAGAAAGTCAATCAATGACTTCTAATTCCTGCTTCTACAGGTTGATGCTTACACATATGGAACAAATCATCATTATAAGGGTTAGAACCAAATCCAACTCAAAAAATAAAAATGCAAAAGAAAAGCTTACCCTTATCGGGCTTTTCTTTGGAATGCTTGTGTGATTTCTTGTCCTTCCTTTTCTCTTTCTTTTCCCTCTTCCTGTTCTTCTTCTCCTCATCCTCTACCGTTCTCTGCCTCTTGCTTTTCTTCTCACCTGTAAATTAACGCTATAATATAACCCCATAAAAGGGGAAAAAATAAAAATAAAACAAACACACACAAGGTGGAGTACAAAATGCATGCTTTGGTTGCTCAGGGGAAAAAAAAGGGACATTTTTTGACTATTTTTTGCAGAACCCTTAAATCAAGTCCTTAAGAACTTCAGCTCATGAGTGAGATTCAGTGCAAAAGATGCAAATTTTCTCCAACCCCAGAACTTTCTTCCGTTTTCTCGAAAGCCAAACAGGCTGCACAGCGAAGAAAAATCGAAAACAAAAAAAAAAAAAAAAGGCGTAGAGGGAAAATGAAATACCTTCGGATTCGGAGGGTGAAGAATAACTGGATCGCTTGGATTTTCTATCGCTTCCCATGTTCGATGATTGCTTCCCGCAGCTACAGAAATATTTGCAAAGCTATAAGTATGTGTAAACCTAGTTTTGATTGAAAATCAAATCTTCAAATGCCAAAAACACATCGATTCTCATCACTCAACGTGATTGTACATTTATTTTTTTTTTTTTTTCCCTTCATATTTGGGATTTTGGGTTGGCCTTCGGCGGTGCAAAAACCGTAAGGGTTAGCTATGTACTTTCAACCCCAAAAAATTACATTCTTTTATCCCTTTTTGTTTTTGAAAACATTTCTTTTATGGTTTAATTTAAATATATTGACAGTATAAAATAATTTTATATTATCAATCAATAGAAATATTAAAAAATATCAATTCATATAAATAACTACCTATTATAATAAAAAATCCACCATAATTTCTTATTTTTTCCTATTTCTATTAATTGACAATATAAAATTTTTATACTATCAATACATATTAATTAAACTCTTTCTTTTGATCCCAAAAAATTATTTTCATTTTTGTTTTATCTTTGATTATCTTTTGTCATTAAGTCATCGTTTGAATAAAGCGCTTAATTAAGACCTTATGCAAAAATGATTTTTCCACAAAAGGATTTTATCAAAAGTAGCTTATAAACAAATTATCTTATATTTAAACGCATAATAATAAAGGTTCTTGTTTCAATTTGTTAGGATTTTGGGGCGAAAAGAAGTAATAAAAGTTTGAAAAAATAAAAAAGGCAAGTGTATCTCATATGCTCAAAATCTTGGATGATGCCGGAACTTCCATGGGAAAAAGAGAGCATGTATTGAAGTTGTAGATGACACACACGATGTTTATAAAAATAAAATGAAATAAAGAATAAATTTTTAAAGTGGTCCCTAACCTTTGAAAATGCTGGATAGATTAGTCCCTTTTAAATTAGTGCAACATATGTTGATAGAAATGCCCAACGTATTACAAAAATTTGATTTCATGTAATTTTTATGCCAAAGTTGTATTCTGTTTGAAGCAACTAATTTGACAACAATAAATCCATTGGAAACCATAAAATCTTATGAGATAAGGAACTTTGAAATGTGCAAAAAGTAAATGTGTCCATTAAAGACAGAACTATAGTCAAGGCAGATATCTCAAAAAGCAGAGGTGGTTGGACATATCATTTCCTTTTTGGGCTAAGGTTAACAAGACAGTATTGGGAGAAGAATAAAAAACTTTGATCTGAAGCCAAGTGGGCTAGTTTGTATAATTCAAAGATTTGAATGAATTAATCATATTTATATTATTCCTTTCTTGTTTTTTTTTTTTTTTTCAATCACACTTATCAAGTTTTCTATGTATTTCTACAAACTAAAATTCATGCTCAAGATCCTCCCCCCTCTCCAATTATACAAACTACAAGCATCATAAGAAGCTGCCAATTCATGACCCAAAAGGAGATGAAACCAAAATAAAATTTAACAAAAACTCATGAACACAACAGTGTCCATCATGAATAGGGTGTTATGTTAAAGGGGCAGAGCAGAGGTGCATTATAATGTTCCTATTTAAAAAATTCCTATGGTTGAAAAAGGCAATGTAAAGAGAAAGAGGAATAGTCTTATACTGACCTTGTGGAGCAAGTTGAACTTTGGAGGCTTGAATTTGATGCGTAGACTATAGCAAAGGAGGAGAAGATGAGTTGCTATTTCGTGAAAGTGAATAGGCACAAAAACAAAAAACAAAAAACAACCTAAGAAAGAAGAAGAGAGTGCAGTGCATGAGTGAGGTGCAGGTTGTTCAATGCATGAGTGAGAGCGTGAGTGAATGGGTAGGAAGAGAGAGTGGGTGCAACAAAAGTTAGATTAGCAATTAATTAGGATAGGATAGAACTACAAACTTATCCATATCATAAAACTAGTTTAAATAAAAAGAGTGGGATTTTGTGTCCAAATTAAAATGTGTAGGTTACAATATATATATATATATATATATATATATATATATATATATATATATATATATATATATATATATATTTGCAACTTGAATGTAGTGTGCAGTAGTAGTAACTAGGTGAGCATGTCTAGTTGGATTACTATAATGAACATGTTGTACTTTTAGATATGTTAGTATAATAACAAATAAGTTGTAATTATAGATTTTGCTCACACCCATACCCACTTTCAACAAGAACAACTCCCACCACTTTCAATACTCAGAAACACAAACAAAATATCATAAACGAGTTTAAAAGAATAAGGTAAGACAACAAAAAGTACAAAATAGCCTTGGGTTTAAAAGTTTGAAGAGCAAAATGAGAAGAGCACCCTACCAATGGGTAGTACGTGGTCGGACCTAAGAAGAAAAAGGAGGGTCGATTCTGATCTCTTCCACCAAGCTTCTTTGGCTTCTTGCAGTAATTTAATTTCCAACTCCCCTTTTGGTCACCCTCTATAGATGGCAAAGTCTTGAAAAGGGAAGGGCCAATTGGCTTAATTTTTCTTCATTCACCCATTATTATGTTGATACGTATGGAAATTACTTGGAAAAAAAATTTGTCAGCTTTCATAAATTCTCTCATAGGCCAACCAAGGAAGTCTTTAGTTTCATTTATCTTTTATTTATTTATTTTTAGTCATACTCAAACACCTAGGTAGAGATGGCAAAATGAGTCTGACCCATCGGGTCAACCTGTCTAACTCGCCAATTTTGGCAGGTTGGGTTGCATCATGGAACCCGCTCAAATTTTTTAACTCACCTAACCCGCCCCACCTAACCTGTGGGTTAAAGTAAGGCGGGGTGGGTAAGAGCCCGTGCAGGCTAAGTTTTTTTTTTTTTTTTTAAATAAGAATGGGAGTAAGGAGTGCACTAGACTAGCAGCCCAAAACCTACACCTAAAAGAGCTCAAATTCCTCATCAATCAAGGTTTCCACTTCTTGTATCTTTCTTAATAGCACCTACAGTTCACCTTGTCACCATCATAATCCTTTTTCCCCACCATCATCTTGCAGATCTTTGTCTCTCCAATCTTATAGATCTCTCACTCTACCCACAATCACCCACAATCTCTCTCTCAACCCCCAAATCTTGTTTGGCTAGAAGATAGGCAGCGCAATGTGGCACCTAGGTGGGTGGTAGATTGTTGCGACACAACGCAACACCCACGCGGGCAGAAGCTTGGCAGCAGAACAAGGCACCTAGGGGGTGGAAGGTTGACAGCGTGATGCGGCATCCAGGCAAGTGGAAGATCGATGTACGACACGACCAACGCTCTAAAAGCAGCGACCCAGCAAAAATAAATAAGGTTCTATGTAAATGTGTTGTATCATTGGTGTATGGTGTACTGGAATTTTTGTTGACAAGTTCCTTGGTTTGGTTATTTGTGTTTGATTGAAAAATTTGTGAATTGTGAGGCTCATCGATTTGCATTAGAGTCGTCTTTTTTATTTTTTTTAATAAAAGGGTTGACCTGTCAGCCCACCAAATATGGGGTGGGTTAATTATCTCAACACATATTATTAAAGTGAGTCAACCTGCCTCATCCCGTTTTAAAGGTAACCCACAGCAGGGCAGGGCGGGGTAGGTCGAGGCGGGCCAACCTGTTTGCCATTTCTACACCCAGGGGAAGGGGAATTGTGAGGGGCTATGCTCTTATGGGTCAAAATCACAACCCCTTACCTATGCAAATTTATCTATGCAATTTTACCCACTGCACCACATGCGCTTATGCATTTATTTATTTATTTTGTGTCATCTTTGTCAATTCCTAATTAGTTTTGGGCTTATCTCATGTTTTTGAGCCCAATATTGGCTAAGTGCTCTTCATTGTGTTTAATTCAACTCTTACACGTGGTGGCAGTTGGGGCTTTGAAGGAGTGGATGATATGTTGGCCTCAAAAGAGCTATATCACGAGTTCAATTTTGAGAATCGGAACCCTCCCCCTCGAGTGTGTATGTTTGACAAAAACAAAAAACTCTTACAAGTGGTTGACAAAAAAAAATTTATAAGTGCAAAATAAATTTTTGAGAGTCAAAATTAAAATTTATTTATATTTTTTTATTATATAATTTAATATTATTTTTGTATATGGTATAGGATTCTTCTATATGAAGTTTAGGATTTTATTTAAATTAACAAATTTATGTCAAAATTAGTGAAAATCAATTTTTAAAAATTTTTCCTTGTCTAACATGGAGTTATAATTTTTAACTAACTTTCCTAAAACTTTTCCGATGACTTTTGACTATTTTACCTTTAATTTCCCTTAAAATACTAGATTTGCGTCAAAATCTAAAAGTAAAATATAACCATCTTCCTTAATAGATAATATTTTTACACTTAACTCTCTCTATTTTTAAAATATAAATTATTCTCTCATAAAAAATTATATTAAAATATAGTCTTTTCTCTTAAAAGATGATATTATTACATTTTCATCTCTTCTATTTTTAAAATATATACTCTCTTTTCCTAAAAAATTAAAATAAATTTATACTTTAATCTATTTTCAAGTTTTTTATTATCTCGTGTTTATTATTTTATATTTGACCCAAATATCCTTTAATAATAATTATACATATTAAATTTTTTTACAAAAACAAAATATCTATGGCTAATAATTATATAAACTCTCTCTCTCTCTCTCTCTCTATATATATATATATATAGTTTAATTTAATTTTTAAATTGTTACTATATTAAGAGAACAAATTATTAATAATAACAAAAATTTGTAATAATTATTTTTTTAAAAATAAAATTGCATATTTTCTCATCTATTAACTCTAGAATATTCTAATTGAGAAAATATGTAATTTTATTTTTTAAAAAATAATTATTACAAATTTTTGTTATTATTAATAATTTGTTCTCTTAATATAGTAACAATTTAAAAATTAAATTAAACTATATATATGTGTATATATATATTATATTATATTATTATTAGCCATATATATTTTATTTTATAAAAAAAAATCATATAACAATCAATAAATGGTATTTTGATTAAAAATAATAATAATGAGATGGTAGAAAATTAATGAAAAACTCAAAAATGGATTAAAGTATAACTTATCTTAATTTTTTAAGGAAGTAGAGTATATATTTTAGAAATAGAGACGAAGAGAGTTTAATAATATTATTATTGAAAGGGAAATTGTATTATACTCTTTATATTAATTTTTTAGAGAAAAGAAGTATACGTTTTAAAAATAGAGGACAGAAATGTGTAATAACCTCATCTCTCAAGAGAGGGATTATATTTTACTCAAATCTAAATTATTCTCTTTACCTTCATTATCTAATTGTCATTGGACAGAAATTTTACGTGCAATAATTAAAATTAAAATTTAGTTAGTGTTCCTGCCATGAGGCATGTTTTCGTCTTGACTTTCTTCATAATTCTCCTACTAATAATAAATTAAATTTTATTAGTATTTTACTTTATTATTATTATTATTATTATATTTTTAGGGTACTATAACCAATGCTGAATCTATATAAACCTTTTGTATGAAACCGAAAAATTTTTAGTGGCATCAACTTAATCCTTCACACACTTATGGCATCGTAGAAGTTTGCTAAAAAATTTAAACAGCATCAAGTTAGTTCTGTCATAGTGAAAAAGAACATGACACACATATTAATGCAAGACTAAGTTAATATAACTTAAAATAATTAGAAAATTTATTTAATGTCGCAAGTTTTTAAAGAATTAAATTAATGTTATATGTATACTAAATTGATAATATATTTACTACTCTAAAATTGGTGGTTTATTCTAAATAATATATAAACACAAATATAGTCATTGACAATGGTTAAATATAGTTGTAAGTGAACTACACTCTCTAAAAAAAGAACATAAATTCAGATTCTAGAAGAAATAATTGTTTGGAAGGTGTTTTATTTGCAACTCTAAGATACCCTAAAGTTAAAGGGGGCAAAAAGCCCACCAAATATAATATTACATTTTTCTAATATGTGGTGTGGGTTAGAACATGGAAGTGTATAGAAGCTGTGACCCCACAAGAGGTGACACGCGTGTATTCTCTCTATCCACTCATCCACCATTTCTCCAATTGGGAGCACACGCCGACGATACTCTCTTACGCACTATTCTTTGATTATGATTCATTATTCACAGCTATATTCCTGGCCACGCCACACCACTTCTTCCTTTTGCTTTTATCCCAACACACACCAAAAAAATGGCTTCTTCTGCAACACTCTTGTCCATGTCCTCCACTGATCTCTCTTCCTCTCCAACCATTCCCAAATCCTTCACTGGCCTTTGCAAGCCCTTCCATTCAAGGGTCCCTACCTCCATTCCCTTCCACTGCAGAAGAAGACCAACCTTCCTTGTAAGAGCCACTGTGAGTGTTTCTAGCCCCTACCCACTTTTCCCAGTGCCATAAAGTTTGTGTCTTTTTTTGTTTTTTTTGTTTTTTCATTTTTTTTTGGGTCCCAATTTCATGGTTCAGTAGGAGCTGCTAAATTGTGCCTAATAGTGCTTAAGTTTGTATTTTTCTTACTGGTTCTTTGCTTATTGTTGTGAAATAAACGTTTCCTAAGGATGTTGTTGGGTGTTACATTTTATTGTTGGATTTTGATATTTTTCTTCGCCCTTTGAACAGGTATAATTGTCTTTTTTTTTTGGGGGGGGGGGGGGTTGAACATTGGATTGTGCTGAAATCTTGTGTTGGCTTTTAATTTATCAACTTTTTGTGGTGCTGAAAGTAGAAATTAGGAGTTATGTTGGATTGAAGTTCGAGTTAGTGTTCAGTAGGAGGAAATGGTAGTAATATTTTAGCTATTTTTTGATTGAAAATTTTTTGAAGTTGTTACATGGTTGGTTTTGTATCGTGGGCAAAGTTGCTACCTCAAAAATACATGAAGTTCTGAACATAGTCTATTATATTATGCCTGCATTTGCTAATTATTATTGTCTAATACGTTTTCATTTTAAAATATTAAATGAATCCTTGGCTGTAAGATAGTTATTTACATTTTAACTTAGCCTTGGAATTGGGGGATGGTTCTTTTATCCGTACTCAGTGTGGTGAAAATGTTTCTTTAATTTGAGTAGCCCGTAATGGCTTTTTAATATTTTGTTACGGAGATTAACTTGTTTGTGGCATTATACTCGGATACAGAAAACAATTGTAACTGTAGGGGAAAGGTGAATCTAGCTTTAGCTGCATGACTAAAAAGCCATAGGGGAGTCAAAACTTGATCAATGGTTCAATCGGGACATTGTTTGTTGGAATTATCTTATTGATATGTCCAAACCATCAAGTATGCAATGAAAAAAAATTACATGTAATGATAAGGCTTTAATAGTGATATATCTTCTTTGGGAAAACATACACTCCATTTTAACCGCAAATATGCATATTGTTTTCAACCAATCTTTCATAAGGTGAAGATCCATTTGAATGAAGCACCAGATAATGACCCAAATTCTGTCTTTGATAAGAAGTCTATATGGTTGAGCTTGGTGTGTCAATAATACAGTCCCTTTGGTCTGTTTGTCTCTTGTAACATGCATAGTAATTTAATTTTTTCCCGTAAGAGAATGGACTATTTGCATGTGTGTCCAGTAATGAATAAATTAACATTAGCTTGAAATTTCCTGTGCTTCTGTACTACAGGTTGTAAAGCGGCGATGTCCAAAGCAAACTGTACCTCCCAACTCTGATACAGGCTTCCAAAGGAAAGTCCTGTATTTAGAGTCCATTGGTCTTGACTCTTTCTCAATTATTGAAAATCATCCAAAGCTGATCACCGCCTCCCTCGATGACATTAAATCCACTGTCGAATACATGACGTCCATGGATTTCACTGCAATTGAGTTTCGGCGCATAGTTGGCATGTGCCCAGAGGTTCTGACGACCGAAGTCTCAGACATCATACCTGTCTTTACGTTCCTTTTCCATGAAGTTCATGTAAGAGGCTCAGATATTAAGAGGGTCATAAATCGTCGCCCCAGGTTGCTTGTCTGCAGTGTTAATAAGCAACTTCGTCCTACCCTATACTTCCTTCAAAGTATTGGCATAGAAGAGGTAAACAGACACACCTATTTGTTATCATGTAGTGTCGAAGAGAAGCTTATTCCCAGGATTGATTACTTTGAGAATATTGGGTTTTCTCGCCGTGATGCGACTTCTATGTTTCGAAGATTTCCTCCGATGTTTTGTTATAGTATTAAGAATAATTTGGAGCCAAAATACAATTACTTTGTGGTGGAGATGGGGAGAGATTTGAAGGAGCTGAAAGAATTCCCTCAGTATTTCTCCTTTAGCTTAGAGAATAGAATTAAGCCAAGGCATAAACGCTGTGTAGAAATGGGTGTGTGTTTTCCTCTCCCTGTATTGTTAAAGACAAGCGAAATGAGCTTTCGAAATAGATTAGATGTATTTGTAAATTCTTCAACACCCTTGAAAACATCTCCTCTGTGGTGTAATGCTTGTGATATTCAAGTATAGTAAAAGAAGAACAATTGCATTGTATATTTTACATTGCTTTTGTGAATCTCTAAATTATAGCCACTAGGTGCTCTTGGCCGTTCTGCATGGAAAAGTTACACTTAATCAGTCGTGAGTCGTCCCCTCTAACAAATTATCTGCTCGTAACTGCAACTTGGATGTTCAACTTGAAATCTTGAATGGCAGTTTTGTTAAAATTTCAAGTTTATTGTGTTAGAATTTTTCACATATTGCTCCAATTCTTCAATAACAGCAACGGCAACATGTCTTAGCAATCCATACATTATATGAACTTTCGGTTTTGTACGCCTGTTTGAGAAAAGGTGCATGCTGTGGTGGACTTGCAAAATGGTGGATTTTATGGATTTTTATGTATTTACTAGCGTTTTGAGCAAAGTTATCAGTGTTTTAGGAAAAATTTTCAGCATTTTGTATAGAGTTACCAGCGCTGGTAACTATGTCTAAAATGTTAATAACTTTGTTCGAAATGTTAGTAAATACATAAAAATTCACAAAATCCACCATTTTGCTAGTCCACCAGAAAATCAATCTCAGAAAAATGTCCATTGTGTTCGCTATAGGAGAGATTATATTCTGACTGTTAACAGAGTGACACTTAAGATAAATATACAAGTTAGTGATGGGTTCTCCCACCACTTGAAGTGGTCAAAGCATTAATCCAACATGCATAGTTAGTGCGTTAATTTCTCAAGCTATAGTATTGCGAAGAGAAATACTTATACGTCCTGAAAGACTAATCAAGGCTTCCTGAATCGATCATATAAGTGTATTTTACATGGGACCTACCATTAATACATAATCTTATAAAAATACACTTACATAATTAACTGAGAGTACAGTCATATAGTGCTCCCGGACCATATACGAATTTCTCCATTGTGAAACGCCACGTTCAGGAGAGAGGTCAGTCAAAGTGATTTCAATTAGAGGTTAATATGCTTGCACCCAATAGTTGTAATTGTGTTGCTCCTGGCGCTCCTACTATAACCTTTGACCTTCTAGGCATGGTCATGGCTGCCCATATTGGCGCTTAGCAAAGCTCTAGCAAAAAACTGCCCTTGGTATGGAGAAGCTGGAGATTTCCTACGCTAGAGTATGGAAATTCCTTGATTGATAAGTTGAGGGTAAGGTTGCCACTCGCTAGTGTCCACAATAAATGTGGAAATCACAAAACCAGATGGTCGGGTAATATTAATTGCCCTGGATGAATGTTGTTTGAGGCTTGTGGTGAAGTCGGTAAGGATTAACACCTATTTCTCGCCACCACTCTATCTTGCACAAGCAAGGCCTAATGTCATAGTTAAATAGAATTCACTCTCATCATTGGCTGCCCAAGTATATGAGGAGAGCTTTTATTTTTTTGTTTTCTTTTTCTTTTTTGGCTTTTCAATTGTACAACGGGGCATCACAGCCCAACAAACAAACTACCCAGGAATAAATCGAGGCCAACTATGCCTAGAGGAATTTGCCAAGAAATCTGAGGAGATACAGGCAGGAATCTTATCAAAAAAACTAATTCTAACAGGGAGCCGATGATTATACTTCGCCAAGCCATCAGAACACCAATAAGGAGGACATTTGGCCAGTGTCAATTGAACAGAAGTTGCACATGTTAGTATAGACTCATAATAGGGCGAATTTTCTACCTGATGACATATCCGTTCTTAAAATATAATATAATATTATGAATATATATACATATTATACAACTGAAGGTGTGTTTAGTATAGGGATAAAAATGAGAGATAAATTTTTATGAATTGAATTCATGTGTAAAATTGTCATCATGAGGTTTAGAGAAAGTTTATTTATACATGTAGTTGCAACGCATTTGTGACGCGTTAATAGCTTTTTTTTTTTAATTACCAACTTTTTGAATTAAAGTTATTAACTTTTTTGACTGAGTTAACAACCAATTGTAGCGTATAAATATCAACTTTTTTTTTCTCAATTGCCTATTTTTTAAATTAAAATTATCAACTTATTTGATTGAATTACCAATCAGTTGCATGTAAAATATCCTATAATATTGCTGTAACTGGTTGATAACTCAATCAAATAAGTTGATAACTTTAATTTAAAAAATTGGTAATTGAAAAAAAAAATGGTAATACGTCGGTTGCATCCATTTTTGCACGTGTAAATAACACAACTCATGAGGTTGATCATGAACTTAGATATGTAATAAATTAAGGATTTAATTTGTATATATTGACAGTATAAAACAATTACACTATCATCCAATCACATTATCTCATTTACATAACTTTTGAAATAGTGGAAATAAAAGTCATGAATGTTTACTTATATGACAGCATATAATTGGATGATAATATATAAAATATTATCAGTGTATATAAATTAAACTCATCAATTAATAACATAACTCTTCAAAGGAGTGTTTATGATTTGGTGTGATTTAAAAAAGGTGAAATGTCTTTTTGACCCAGTGTTCACACACATTTTGAACATACCGTAAATTATGGAGGATTTCACCCACATTTCTGATTAATGTGGTGAAAGATTTTGAGATTCATTATACTACGAATCAATGTATGAATTATTAGGAATTTCAATTCCATTACAAAGAATTTTTAATCTATTATATCACTTTGCCATATTTATTAAGAATGCAATTGAAAATTTTAATATTTAATACATCAATTTCTAATATAAATATGAGTTCAAATACCAGTACAAATACAAAAGAAAGTCATCTCAATCATTAGAGATGCCTACACCGTGATGAAGAGCCTTTCAACCCTGAGAAATACTATATGTACATTAGTTGTTGCGACACACTCACTGACAACAGTGTGATTTGATAAAAAAAATAATTTTTCAAAATTTAAAAATTAAGTAAAACTGTCTTTTAATGGTAAATGGAAAATAATTGCAGCCTATGTAATTTCACTGCCATGTAATTCTGAGTGGTATTTTACTCTCCGTTTGTATATTGTTGAGAAGTACTTACCAGTATCATCAAACACAGAATTAATAATAAATATTTATAATAATATCAGCACGACAAATCATTAATAGTGTTTTTCTTTATGTGGGATAAATCATGAATAATGTTTTTGGTGCTGAATCATGAATAATGTTAAAAAAGTAATAACACATAATAAAATATAAACTAATATTTTACACTCGAAAATCCTTATAAAAATTGACATTTCTTTAGCTTAGCTAATTTTTAAAAGTGATAATTAACTACAACAACCTTTTAAATATGCGTGATAAAACTAAGAATATACAATACCCAAAGGAACTAATTATAACCATAATAATCATATAAGAGCTTAGATTAAAAAAAAAAAATCATAACAACAGCGTTCATTTTCATTTTCTCCTCCAAGTCTGTCATAGAAGAACAACGAACAACTGTTCCTTCCCGCCTCTTCTTCTTCTTCTTCTTTTTCTTTTTGTCACCTCTCTCTCTCTCTCTCTCTCTATTCGGTGCACTCTCACTTCTTTCTTTCTCCCTTACTCTCTTTATTGCACAGAACCAAAGATCTTTCAGGAAAAAGAAGAAGCAACAGCCAACAGCACCAAAAATGCCGAGCTGCTTGAACGTGTGGATAGTGCTTGCACTCGTCGTCCCCGTGCTTCTCTCCCTCAGGAACCCACGCGGTGAATCCGAAACCGAATCCAAAACACACAATCAAACCCACACTCTTCATCTCCCTCCTCCTCCTCCTCCTCCTTCTTCTTCTGTGAAGGCCTCCAACTCCAACACGTTCCTCTTCAACGAGAGGATAAGAGACGGGTCCAACTTGGAGTACGACTTCTACCGCGACACGTGCCCGCAGGCCGAGGACACTGTCCGCTCCGCGGTGACTCGCATTTACTTCGACCACAGGGACTCCGCCCCTGCTATCCTCCGCCTCTTCTTCCATGACTGCTTCATCCAGGTGGTCCTTCTTTTCTTTTCTTGATGCGAAAAATCGTTGGGGTTCCTTTGTTTTGTGCTTTTCTTGTTGACGATCCAGAAATGGGGTGTTCTTATTCTTTTTTTTTTCTTTTTTTTTTTTTGTTTTTAAACCTTTGGAATGTTTTTTCTCTGTGTGTGCGCCTCTTGTTTTTCTTCTTTTCTTTATGGGAATGCTGGGGTTCTTTGTTTTCCCCGGCAAAGTTTTGTGCTTTTCTCTCTGATTCTGCGGAAATGGGGTTGCTTGTTGGATTGTTTTTTCAGTGTTTTGTGCTTCTTTTCTTAATGGGGAGTCTGGGGTTCTTTGTTTTCCCGGGCAAAGTTTGGCGCTTTTCTTGTTGATTCTGCGGAAATGTGGTGTTGTTAGTTTTTGCTGTGTTTTGCTTCAAGATTGTAAATCTTGAATTTTTATTATCTGAATTTAAATGGGTCTTGTTGCTTGGTATAATGGTATTAAATCGCTTTCAATATGTTGCCGTTCTTGATTCTTCCTTCTACTTACTGGGGTGGTTTTGTGCTTTCCCTATTTTCGTTCTGCAGAAATGAGATTTTTCTTTTCTTTTCTTGAGTTTTTTTTTTTTTTTTGGTCTGTGTTTTGCTTGCAAGATAAAAACTTAAACTTTTTTCTTAGCTGAATTCAAATGGGTCTTGATTGCTTGGTGTTACATCCTTTTGTTTTGTACGTGTTCTTCATTCCTTCTACTGATTGTGCTGTTGGTTTGTATTTTTGTGATTTTTTGGGGTTTGAGATTTCATTTTTCATTTGGGTTTTCTGCTCCATTTGTTACATGTCCTCCTCAGGTTTTCATTTTTTCGTGATCTTTCCCACTTTTCACTTGGATTTGGCCCATTATTCCAATGTTTTACTGTACATTGAATATCTTAAATTTTGATTATGTGTCATTTCCTTATGCTACCATCTAATCCTACCTTTCTTGTTGATTTTCGTTCTCTATTTTTTTCCCCCTTTTTTTGCATTGTTATTTGTCAAGTGCTGCTATCAATTAACTGTTCTTGTTGCTTTGATTGTGGTTTTCATTTGGTCTTCTGACTGCTTGGGCTGTGACTAAATCAGGGCTGTGATGCTTCATTGTTGTTGGATGACAGCAATGGTGATAAAAACCGCTCCATTGAGAAGCAGGCAGTGCCAAATCAAACCTTGAGAGGTTTTGACAAAATTGACTCGATCAAGGAGGAGGTGGAGCAAGCATGTCCTGGGGTTGTGTCTTGTGCTGACATACTTGCTCTTGCAGCTAGAGATTTTGTTCTTTTGGTTTGTTCCTTGCACCTACTTCTTTGTTCTCGTGGACTTGGCTAGCACTAGTAGCAATACCTTGACTTTGAATATATATTGAGATATTAGGATTTCTTGCTCTTAATATACTCATGAGAACAGTAAGAGAGTTTGGCTGTCAAAGGTCTGATGCATTTTGGCTTTAATTGTAGGTCTGGTTATTGTAAAGCATGGTTGTGTTTGTATGATTGGTCCAGTTTCTCTGTTATGGAAGTTCTAGCCAATTAAGTAGTTTATTATAGAGTAAAACATTAATGATGTTGGGATAGTATTTCTTGATTGGTTTATTTTTAATTGAAACACCATCTTTTATTTGCCAGATAGTCATCCTAAGTTCTTCATGTTATCTTTGCTCACAAGATTCTTATCACTGGGAAAAACCAATTATACTAGTTCATTTGAATTTAACTGTGTGTTTATTCTCGTTGTTGCAACTTTGTCTTTGATTGAGTTTGTTTTCACTTTTCGGTTACTTTTGTGTTGGTCTGATCTGTGACTCATTTGGTGTAGGGACACTTATGATGTTGAATCATCTGTCTACATATTATCCTTCATATGTTAAGCAAGTACATTATTTTATTCCTCAATTCTTATATTGATATCCTGATATTGAGGTAGCAAAGTTTTCAAGAATATAACCTTTTGCTGTTTGCCTTACACTTCTTAGAAGTTCATTCAGCAGCATTATTGCGCCTGTGATGTGTATGTGTTTGCTATACTTGTCCATGGCAGGCTGGTGGACCTTTCTATCCAGTTTTAACAGGAAGGAGGGATAGCAGTCAATCATTTTTTGATGAAGCAACTGATCAGATTCCCAGACCTGATGATAACGTCACTCACACGCTGCGTCTCTTCAATCTCCGAGGATTTAATGAAAGAGAAACAGTCAGCCTTCTTGGTAATTTTGCTTTTCCCATTTTCTATTGGTTTTCATTCTCATCCATGAATAGAATCTGACTAATGTGGTCCACTGGTTTCTTAATCTTCTGAAGGGGGGCACAACATTGGGAAAATTGGCTGTGACTTTATTCAGCAAAGACTGTACAACTTCCAGGGTACCGGCCAGCCAGACCCCAGTATACCTCTTGATTTCCTACGACAGATGAGGCTAAACTGCCCGGATAACAACAATATCAGCAGCACTAATGAGGTTTCCGCGGTTGTAATTTCAAAGCCAAAGAGTAGTCACTCTGACAAAGGGATGACATATATGCAAGCATTATCAACTTCAGTGTCATCCGGAGCAGCATTTGACACTCACTACTACCAGAGCTTGTTAAGGGGAAGGGGGCTACTGTTTGCTGATCAGCAGCTGATGTCTCATGAGAAGACTGCCAGATTGGTTTCTGCTTACGCTTCAGATGACGGATCAACCTTCCGTATGGATTTCGCCAGGGTTATGTTGAAAATGTCTAATCTTGATGTTCTAACCGGACTTCAAGGTCAGGTTCGCCTGAATTGCTCCCAACCTATAAGTTCTTAAGTGAGCATGTTCCCTCTGGCAGTTCAAATATTTCATTCTTTCTTCAGTATCTGGTTTTAACAATTTGTCTGCATTAACTGTCGTACAATTTGATATAGCACATATGTTCTCCTCTATGTAATGTGGTATGGATGCCCTTATCCTTTGATTCCACAATAGAAAAAAATGTTCACAAACATTTGGGGGTAGTTTTGGTCGTGTAAAGTGGCAGTCAGTTACAAAACTTGTAGATTTTGGTCACACTGTATGACTGTTAAATTCTCAGCCTATATATCCTGTCATCCTGATATAAGATCAGTTTTTGTATAGAACTCTTTCAAAATAGTCCCAGAATGAGGTATTCTTTTCGAGCCTGGCTTCACAGCATGTTAAATCAAAGTATTACCTTCTGTTTTGTTGAACTGGTTTGCTAGACAAGACCATTCAGAATTCTGGTTTCCTTGATAGCAGGCTCCAACTCTAAAAATTAGGACTTGCGATTCTCTATTATATTATCAGCTCCATATTCAACTCTTGCAATTACCAATCATGGAATAGTTGTTGTATGAATTTGGGCTTCCTTAACTCTTAACAAATCTTAAAACACAATTGCTAGTACTAAGCTTGTATTATTTTTCTGATTCTCTGCCATCACGGTCCTGTTTTTCTTAATTTAGCCATCCTTCCATTCAAGAACGGCTGTTTGGAGCACACCTGGAAGCTATATATCGCTGCCAAGATCATTAACCCCTTATATCATAGGAAAATTCTCTTATATATGTACATATATATAATGAAATATGGAATGATATTTATATGTTTAAAAAATCAATGTACAAATAAAAGAAAATGGTTGTCTGACATAATTTGACCCGCATCAGTTTTACATTGATTAAGAATGTACGAATTTCTGATCAATCATATGATTAACACGCATTAATTCGTTATCGTGACACAAGTAGTTAACTACGTATAAATATTTTATTAAATATGTATATTTTATGATTAATGCAACACTTAATTGATTATTATCTCGTTAACCACAAAATACATGTTTTAATCTAAGGGGATCATTCACAATTAAACAACATAACGATCGCTATTTCATTACAATGAGTAGCCGGAATAATCGATACGCCAACATACACGAAGCATGCGCCGTTCGTAAAGACTCAAAACCACTATATAAAAGTCTGCAGTCTCTAGCTAGCAAGTAGCAATATAAGAAATATCAGAACGGCCACATATTCTTCTTGGAGCTTTGCAGTTTTATTTATGAAGCTGGTTTTGGATGGCGTTTCTGCATTGCCATTCCATTCAGTCCTGTTAGCTCTGGTTTTGGCACAAAGAGCACATCCCCATGAAGCCATTGGGATAGTTATAAAGTTAGGGTGCAGCACCACCGTCATCCTCATCGTGCACTTCTTGCAAGGTGCACAGTCCCACCTTCAGGTCCGAGTCAGAAGCACTATTAACAGTAGTAGTGTCCAAGGGATCAGTTGTGGCCATTGGTTGATGTTCTGTCTCTTTATTCAACATACAATCACTTGTTTAGGTTCCTACCGACTTTATTGGGGGTGTGTCGAAATACAAAGTCTTAGACTTGTGGCTATCTAAGAAACTTATCTGTTTTTAGGAAAAGCATTCTTGCAATTTTTGTGACTGGATAAGAAAAACACTTTTTGAATTGTTTTTTCATTTTATGAAAAAAAATTCATTCATAAAGAAACCTAACAACACTTATAAATCAACAAAGACATACTAGATTTAAATTTAATGAGAAATAAATGTATTTTATATTCTAATTAACCAATGATATATGACTCTATTCTTCGCTCGAAGACTATGGATATCTAACTATCTTTCACATTGGATATCAATAAAAAAATTTGCTTAATTATATAATAAGTATTTTTTGGATGAATTGTTAAGTTGCTTATATATATATATATATATATATATATATATATATATATATATATATATATATATATATATATATATATATATGGGTTAGTATTAAGTTATATTGATACAACTTTATGTATAATTACATTAATTAATGACTTTCTATAGAGTATACCTTTTATTGATCCAACCGTTGAATCAAAATTACCTATCATAAAAATTATTTGTGCCAAATTTTATCAAAATTGAATATCAATAAGACTGTAATCAAATTACTTTTATTCATGTACATTTTAAACGTATATATTATGTTAATTTTAATGTATATAAAAAGTATGTCAAATAGTTTTAAATTAATATGAAATTTTATAGACATAATCTATAAGATATATACTTGTAATCCAACGATGGATTTTATAAAAAATTATACTAATAAAAAGTTATTTAATGATATAACTATAATATAATTAATGAAATTCAAAAATAAGTGAGTGTATTTTAAGCAAGGTTGGTAGAGTCAAATTTCATTTTGAGTGTGCCTAAAATGAGATAGGCAGTGTCAAGTTTATCATACACTAGGCAATCCAATGGGTGAGATGAAAGGGTGTATCCATACACCAAATTACATATGATGTACTACAATATTTTTTTAGTTTAGCTAGATATAAAAAGTTATAGTTAAATGCATTTTAAAAGAGACTAGTTTTTTCTATAGATCCTATAATTAATTGGAATTTTTAGAGCATTACATAAATAAAATTTGGTTATTTCTGAAATACAAAAGATTTCACATAGATAAAGACTAATCAATTCAAAAGTCATCAAATTTTCTCAGTATGATCCTGTAAATAAATAAATTTTTTTGGGTATTATATAAAAAAAATTTGGTCACTTCTAATATACATTTAACCATTTTTTAAAAATCCAGTTAATAAAAAAAAAATACTATAATGCATCACATATAGTTTGACATATAAATACACCCTCTTGTCACCATTGGATTATCTAGTGTATGATATCATAGCATTTTCCAATGAAATATTATATTTATATCTATGTAAGGATCTCTCGCATAGAAAGATATCTTCGGTTGCAGAGAAATTATTAAGACATCAGACCAAGAAAAATTTCTTATTCTATTTATTATTTAATGTGTGATACTATAGTTATGTAAGTTATTATTATCTTTCATTTTCTTAATATTTTGAATAAACATATAAATTAGTCCCCTGACAATGATTTTGGTAGACAAATTTGTTCTAGACGAAAAGCAATTAGTTTTATAATTTCTAATAATTGTAAAAATTAGATACCATAATCCATAATAATTGCTAAAATTGGATATTTATGGTCTTTGACTCATTTGTAACCGATAAAAAATCTAACGTAAAGGTAAAATAATGTATAGAACTTCTCTAACCCCATTCCATGTGGCACTCTCTGACCACACAATTTGCAAGACTTTAAGATATGTCACAAACGCACCATTTTGAAATGTTAGGGTTGGGTATAATAGATTAAAATAGTGCATTTTGGGATTTTTTTCTCTCTAAGTTAATGCAAGTGTGCATTTGGAGAGTGTTATGTGTGATGGTGTTAGAGATGTCCTACTCATCATTTATCTTTATTTCAAACTCTTTATTAGTTACAAATGAGTCAGGAATTACGGTATCCAATTTTTGAAATTATCAACGACTATGGGACCAACAACTTTTTGTAAGAATTAATGCGTTTACTGAGAACAATTTTTTTTTTTTTTTGAACGTGACTGAGAATATTGTTAGAGATTAATTTGAAAATTTACTCTAATATTTTAAATTTTAGAGGTAAAGTGCCAGACGTTAAATGATATAATATAAGAGAATCCAAGAATTTCTCTATTATTCAAATAATTTAACTTATATCTTGTTTCCGTTAAGAAAAATAATAATAATAATAACAACTTGATATCTTGTTTAATCACCTAATATAAATTAGGCTAAAGAATGCATTTTGGTTGTGAATGTCTATTTTTAAATTTGATCTAGTAACTTTTTGTTTTGTCAATTTGATTCATTAAATTTAGAATAATCCATTAACATGGTCTTTTATTATTCTAGTTCACCTAGCAATAACATGTTACTAATTGAAGATGTTACATCATTATCACGCCATAATCACATAATTTTTATGCTATCGCCATCATTAATGCACCATCATTGTTAGACACACGTAAGCATATTATGTTAGTACTAGATTGTAGAACGATTGCACTAACTAGTGATTTGAAAGTTAGGTTTGGTTTTGTATTGCAGTGACTTTTTTAGAGTTGCTTAACTTTCTAGATGTTTTAAAAGTTATTATTAAAAAGTCATAATAATTAGTAAAATAATGTAAAAATTACTCTTAATATGTAGAAAGCATAAATATGGTATTTGGTAAAATTATTTTTAAAATTTAAAATGATTGTAATTGACATAAATATTAAAAGAAGTAATTTCTATTTCATTGTTATTAAAGAGAGTAAAATTATATTAATCTTTTAAATTTTAAAGAATCTATCTCTGAAAAATATTCCATAAAAACTTTCAAGAGCTCTCATCAACTTTTAAAAGTCAAGAACAAAAATATCTTATTTTTTTTTATCAAACAAAAATAAAAATTAATTTATATTTTTTATAATTTGAAGCACTCTCTCAAAAAGCATGATTAAACTAAGCTTTAATGGACTAAATTAAAAAGGAGTTATAGAACCAAATTAAAAGAAAGAGAGAGACACCGAAACGACGTTTTGCCTATAAATCATCAACTCATAATAAAGGTGGTTGATAGTTAATTTCCACATAGTTATCCTAAAGCTATTTTCATTAGCGACTTCCTAACTGAATTAACTTATTATTTTTATCATGTTCATAATAAAATTTGGCTAATTGAACACAAGTTTAATTAGTTAAAGCTAAAGGTACATCAAGAATTGAACTTATAAACTCTACCTAAATTCGAAAGCCATGGCTTAATTTGTATATTATCTTCGCAATAAAAATTATGTGAAAATATTTTATCAATCATCAGCCGACAGTATCCTATTTTTGCACGAGGTATAATTCATATGAGTTATGATTCCTGGATGTTACCACTTCTACGAACTGATGCTGACACGATCACCAACAATAATTTAATGAGTTATACAATAAACTCAACTATTACTATAAGACTCAGGAGTTCCTGATAAGCCCGATAAAAAAAAAAAAAAACAAAACCAAAGAACAAAAAACAGGGGTTCCGGTTCCTGATAACATATCCCGTCACCATTATGGTTTATTAATAATAGGTAATAACATGAGTAAATTTTATCATTCTATATTCTTAAGCATTTTGTTTTTTTTTTTTTAATGTGAATTATTAAGTACTAGGTGTGTAAGTATCTTTACGATACTGCTGCAACCAATCTTCTGAATATTGTTGCGAGTAAAAGGTTCTCTCAATAATATCTATTTTCTTTATGATTTCACTTTCAGCCTTGGTTTTCTTTATGTCACTGCAACTTTGTTGGCAAATTTGCGCTATTATTTGGCTGTCAATATATGCAGGTAGGATCCTGTAAATAAAAAAAAATTTTGTGGGGCCACAAGGATGAACTTGTAGAAAAAATTAAGTAAAAAGGTCTGTCAAGGACGATTTGTACTTGTAAATTGCTTATTTAGCAAAAGGCTAAGCATGAAGTAACCACTTTCGACGTCTGACTCTACCAACTTACATGAATAGTGGCAGGGTCGGTGGAAACTGGTAACTCCGGGATTATGTACAATAACGACATAATCTACCTAGCTTTGATCAAATCAACGCTTTACTTCTAAGATTTGTAAATGCAAATCAGACAAACTGTACACTGAAGTCCACTGGCCACCCTTTTGATTGATCACAGTACTCAACCTGAAACCTACTTGCCTCATTCTTAGACCAATTTTCATGAACTCAATGAGAAAGCAGAGAATGGTGACCACAACCTCTTGCTGGTTTGGTGAGATTTTGTCCCAATCATTACCTGGTCCAATGCATGATAACCACCGATTTGCGTTTCTTTTTCTTCTTTCAATTAATGGCTCAGATATTTTTCGCCTGCCTGAATTTCCTTTCTTTTAAATTTTTTTTTTCCACATGTATTCTCCATTACCACTAAAGGCGATTATGTTCAAAGCTTGATTAGGTACTAAATATAGGAACCTCTTTTAATTGAGATTTAAATTATAATTTGACACGTTGTGATAAACTAGTCTCTTCCACTAGACACAATTCAAGTTGGTTGAATTTGCTTTCTTATTGGTATGTTGCTATTGACTGGAGTAGAGAACATCTTAGGGTCAATGAGTTCTTTAGTTAGCTAGCTCTACACATACTACGATGCCACAATCTTGTAGGATTGTACTTTCATGTTTTCTTTCAAAGATGTGGGGACATGTGGAAAATATGTCACACAAGTGGTAGTAAGTAGAGAATATCACCTACCCACTAGCGATGCATATGATAGTTGATGTTTACCAACAATATATTTTCAACACATTTCATGTTCTTGAATTATGAAGAAACTACATATATTTTTTTTGTGCTTCAATCTACAATCTGTTCTAACTAGCTTTTTGGGGATAATACATGAAAACATTACATCAAAGAGGCCTAAACTTTGATTAATTTTCCATGGTCAGTATACCTACTGAGTAAATCATAAATTTGTGATTCTCAGATGGACTTCCTTTACCATGAAACTACGTGTTTGTATTATACTCAAAGACTAGTATTTTGTGGCCAAGAGGGCCATAATTGAATGTAACCCAAGTCTAATTCGGATTCTGGCCTTGTCACAAGATCTAAATCAAATGTATCTGGGTCCATTCCTGGCTCAGCATGGTAATCCTTTGGTTGGAACTGATCCTTGTTTGACTCATTTGTTTCACCTACTCCAAACTCATTCTCAAATTCATGGGACCACATCTTGGCTTCAGCATCTTGAACAATCTCATCTCCAAAATTCGGTGTTTGGCTTGCAGGGACTTCCCCAAGTTGGACTTCATTTGATAGGAATGATTCAAGGTTATCTAACAGCTTCCAAAAATCATAATCTGACTCCATTGGTATTTCAACCATATTGTTTGGTTTATCCACCTCTTCTAATGTATTATCAACATCATAGGGTCCCATATAGGTTAATGGAGAAACCAATTGCTGTTCTGGTTTGTATTCACCAACCTGGCTTGAGTTTATGATATTTGACTCAACAGAGGACAATGAAATCGATGACTCTTTAGGGTCCTCATGAGTGATGCCAACAAGTTGTTCATTGGACACTTGTTTTCCTGAACCTTGCTCAATTTTCTCTGCCATTGTCACCTGGGAAGTTTGGTCAATAATTTCGTTACCAGGATTATTAGTCTCCGCTAGGTTTGGTGTCTCGTTTGAGAAAAATGATTCAGATGAAGATGATGAGGGTGAAGTCACTGATGATTCCATCTTGGATTCATCAGCACTTGACTCTGAGCTTTTGGCAGCCAATCTTTTCTTCAAGTGGGTGTTCCACACATTCTTGATCTCATTGTCAGTCCTACCAGGCAAACGGGATGCAATCTTGGACCACCTAAAACAAATTTGTTAGGTACCATACTTAGATATAATAATGCCCCAAAATGTATTAAAATGACCAAAATGGTACTACCAAAAAAAGTAATCTTTCTGATTTGAGATACACTAAGAATACTTACTTGTTTCCCAAGGCCTTATGTAGCCTTATTATGGTTTCCTCTTCATCTGCTGTAAAATTGCCTCTCTTGACATCAGGCCTGAGATAATTGATCCATCTCAAACGACAACTTTTCCCACATCGCAGAAGCCCTTAACAACATACAAATATTTAAGTGTGAGCAAGGGCGCAGTTTGATAACGTCTATGGTAGTATTAACAGAGTAAAAAATTAATACTTCAATTTTGTGAGATCCTAGTTTACAGGGCATGAAGATTGCGTGTTCCATTATGAACAAAACATATTCTAATCACTAATTATAATTATGCTGTAAAAACAGTTTTGGGTTATGTAATTCCTCTTGCCCAATTTTTTTTTTTTTTTTCAAAAGCACACTTTGATTGCTCCGCCTAATTCAGATATTAATTAAAATCAATGAACAAACCGAAATCATAATAGACCTATGGCCCAATAGCTAAAACAGTTTTTTTTTTTTTTTTTTTTGGGTTTAGAGCTAAACTGTCATTTGAATACTGCACAAGAAATCAATAATAATCCACAATATGAAACTTCAAATTTGAAATGTAGTAATTGAAATTAAAGATTCTATGCTAGCATAATAATGGTACCTAATAAAGGAATACCCTTATATCGACATGTATTTATGGTAATGGTAATTGTCCATATGTGTAATTAAATTCAAGATCTCTAGGCCATATTAATGGTAGGTGGGCATGCATTATCTCAAATTATGCCATATATGTATAAAAATATAAGTTTCCCTAGCCCACGATTACAAGTGTCATAGTTATAGGTAGACGTAGGGCCCCACAATCACAGATTGGTGACAACGTTTCTAATTTCTCTAGCTAACCTGAGGGAAACCGAATGACACAGCCACCAATTTCTGCCAAACTCTGCTTTGTTTTCACTCTTTAATTAATTTTTACAGGAAAAAAATGTACAACAAAAGCAGGTACCAGAAATTTGCCTAAGCAATAAAGCAATAATGCAAATGCAGAAACTTGAAGAGTGATTTTATCAAAGACTGCAGATTTCAATAGAAGCAATAATGCAAATTGAAAGGTGGCTGATGAAAATTGCAGATTTTTCATAGTTAAATGAAATAAATGACATAACATATATAAAAAAAAGTTGTTCAAACATGAAAGTAGTGTCACCCTGAAAGAATAAACTTCTTGAAAATTCAGTGCACCACCAAGACACCCTTTTTGGCCACCATGTTTATATCTGATCAGAGAGAGAGAGAGAGAGAGAGAACTTTGATATATATTATGTATATACCTGCTTGTTTGGGAAGGGCACGCCAGTTTTCATGGCCATATTTCTGGATGAAAGCTATGAGCTTAAGGTCTTCTGCAGGGCTCCAAGGGCCTCTCTTCACTTGAGTCTTATCACAGCATGGTGCTCTTCCTTTCCCCATGATGAATTGATGATCTCTTATCACAGCCCCTTAAGACTCCTATTATATTATACGCACTCTGGCACTGTCTAAGGCCAAGGCTATTTGTTTAGTCTCTCATATGCAACTAGATTAGTTCAAATGTGCCTCACTCATGTGTCTCCCTCTACCTATATATACCAGATGGTGTAGTGAGGGAAGACTGTTTATGCAATGAACCCACAAGAGTCATGCCACAAATAAGTATGCTGAGATGCATGGAATAAATAGAATAAAATCCAAGAGTTTTGCTATTATATCTATCATGCATATGTTGTAATAAATAAATTTCCTTTTTTCATTTATAATGAAATCTCCGTAACTTAAGTAACCTTAAAAAGTGTACTGTACTTTATGCTAATGATTTAAAATTCGAGGTTTTTTTTTTTTGGAGGTATCCTACCATGCGGGTCGGACTACAAATGGGATTGAGATCAGTGCTACCAACTTTCTGAAATTTGATATCAGTTGCCTTTTTTATGATGTCCACATTCTCCCAATTATTCCGTGGTTGACCTTCAAAACGTATTTTTGTGAAATTTAATTTCAATTAATTAACTATTATTACAGGAATACTTCCCAACCAGAAAATTTGCCACAAATTAGTTGTCAAAATTATGTTGCAAAATGTAATAGGATTACATTCAATTTTTTAACCACAAATAATTTCCTTCCAATCACTCAAAATTTGCCATATATGTGTCAACTGTTTCTGGCAAATTTTCGGGCGTTAGTTTTGCTTGCACTGTAGCAGCGCTTATTATTAAAACATGACAGCGTTATTTACAAAAGGGCAGCTCCCATCTTGTGGGGTTTGTAAATGGTAAATATATATAATTTTAGTCTTACAGATAGAGAGATTATTTTTAAAATTTAAATTCATAAAGTAGCAACCTTATTATTGCGATAAAACTTGCCCTCCAATGATGGAGTTATTTATATTAGGGGAAAAAAAAGTTGAAGTTAATAAAGAAAACAATGAACCTTTTTCCTTTTTTTTGGAACTGAAACGATGCACCCTAATTATTGCAATGATTTAACACTTTCCTCATAAAATTTAATATCAATAATGAATTCAATCTATACTCTGTTTTTTTGGTACATATCTATACTCTGTTTTTCTCTCATTTGTTTCCTTAAATTTAAAAGTGGTATGTAAATAAATTCTCTACCCAATATATGTAGATTCATTATTAAATTTTTTTCTATCCTTCCTTCCCGTAAATACCATAGGCGTTAATCTTTTTCTCATTGTGTTGCTACAATGTTAGACTTTTGGTAAGAAAAATCCTCAGATTTCTGGTCAATTAATGGTAGATATTGATAGCGAAAAAATCACAATCTTGCAATGGCTGATCTTCCTCCTTAGTTTGTCATTTTTGGAGAGCCAACGTTTACGTCTTGGAATCGTATTTTTTTGTGCTTCACCAATGAGGACTATTAATTCATTATCACCCCAATATGCCAATTCTATTATAAAATTGTTATATTGTTGTAGATAAAATTTCTTTCACTAATGCTGATGCTAAAGTAGCAAGTAAATCAAACAGTTCGTATATACTGAGTAATCACTCTAATCATGTTTGTGCTTTTAGTAAGAGAGTTTCATTTTACTCACAGCATTTCGCTCCTATCGATCAGACACATTCAAGCAATAAGATTTAAATACATTCTCACGTTTACGTATGGCGACAATTTTATAAATATTAGAGTAAATTTTATTTTTCCTACTAACTAGAGTATAGTAATAAGTGAATTATATTTTTAAGGAGGGGGTAATGTTCAAACTTTTGAAAAAATAATCGTTTGGAGAATTTTTAAAACTAACCGTACTCATATATTACATTGATCAGAGACTGTAAAAAAGGGTACATGCTTCTTTCAAAGAGTTATTTAAATTATATTCTCCTTTATTAATTTTAAAAATTATACCAACTCCATATTTTTGGTCTCTAAATGATACAATTTTTACTCATTTTTACTTAACCAACCAAAGCGGTTATTTGATAGGAATGGCGACATATATCTTATCCGCAGATATTCAGCCCTATTCGATTCATGTGGAGGCAAGGTTAAAACCCTATCCACGGAAGGGCAGAGTGGAACAGATTAAAAAAGCATTGCGAGAGGATGGGCACTGGTTTAGAGTGCATGTATTGGCTCTTACCCTACTTGCACCCCCTAATATACAACTCATATTTATTTATTTTTCTCTTATTACATGCTGTGTTTGAGATTATAAGATATGTTAGTATTGTAACACTTAATTTTAGTATTTGGGCCAATTGTGAACTTGTGTTTTAATTTTAAACAATTTGTAGAGATATGGGTAAGTGCAGGTAGGGTACTAGTTCTAAAATTTCTTTATGGGTAGGATGTCGGGTGTATTTTAAAAATTGATAAGGTGTGTTAGGAGCAAGTTTTGAGAGTTGTATTAAAGTGCGAGTGGATTCTAAGTAAGTTAAAACCCTACCCTACGTTAGCCCACTCATTGCCATCCATATTGTTTGCTCATTTTCCTATCTTTTCCCCCCCTTTTTTTTGTCGAAATCACAGGTATCCTCTGATCGGAGATAATTCTGCTCGAGTTGGGTAAAACCACTTTGGTGACAAAACTCTCCCTTTTGAGTTTTATGTAGCTGCATATCTAAGACCACTGGTTAAGCTAGAACAACCCTATCTTTAAGTGACTTTTATGTTATTGGCAATTAGTTTTTCAAACATTCTTTATCATCGATTTTTTTACTGTAAATGATGAAATGAAAATTTTTAATAAAATTAAGATTCCAAAGTTGATAATAAAAGTGTTCAAAAATAGCTGTCAATAGCATTAAAAATTATAAAGGAAAGAAAACAACAAGATATTCATTCATAGTTCACTGTAGTCTACCAAAATACATTCACTGCTAGTAAAAAAAGTTTATTCACACTAAATTGAATCAAAGTATGATACATTTTCATGTCTAAGAAAAAGAGAATATATCTTTTCAGAATATATATATATATATATATATATATATAATTGAGATAGAGCTCAAGACACCATAAATAGTGGAGCATTATAGAGTTTGTATCAAGATAGCGAGTGCTAAAAGAAACAGAGAAAATAAAGACATACAATTATAGTATCTGGGCACTAATAGACAACAAGGGAGCAAATACTCAAGATCTATAAGTTTTTCCCTTTTTGCCTTTAGCACTAGCCTGCTTCCCATCTTCTTTTACCCCTTGAACATTAGCCAAAGCATTTATAACATCATGCATACAAACCAAGCTTTTTACGAAGATCTCAAGCACGTCTAGCTTCCTCCACAAGGTCGGAGTAAGCCTTTACACAATCGTTCCTTGGGTTGGTGATGACAAAAGCTTGGTTCGTAGTGTCTTCATCAAGAGGCACATTAGAAGCATTTTCCTTCTCTGATGTTATAGTCTTATCTTTATCCTTACTCTTCCCCTTCCTAACAATCCAAGATGCTTCTTTCTTTTGCATTTCAAAACCAACTTAGCTACGACCATGTCTTCATCACTTGAAGATCTCGCCACAAGGTCCATATCATCATTATATGCGAGACAGGAGTCCACAGGCTTAGATGAAATTAGCCCATCATCAATGAGACCGAGGCAGCACCCAAACGGTTCAAAACCAGCAGGGTAAATAAGACAAGATTTCACTTGGCTTATATTAGCAAAGGGCTGGCCCATGTCACGCAGCACAACATCTGAGTCTTGGGTCACATCATTTAAAGCAACGGACAAAATTCTGTTATCAAGAAGACCCAGGTCTCTTTTGACTTCCAAAATTAATTCTTGTTTCATTCTAGGTAGCTTTTTTGGGGCATGATGCATGTTTTGAACTTGCTCAAAAATAGGCTTTGTACCCACTACACCAATATCTTGGAACTGCCCCCAATCATTAATGACAATGCCACATGAGATTGAGCTGATAATTGCCCTTCCATTTTCCTCATGTGACTGAAGCATGGGGGCCTAACTTAACCCTTCAACACTGCCGGAGGAGGGGAAAATAACCATTATCGCCGCCTCTACAGCACTTGCTAAGGAGTAAGGTTTGGAGGGACATACTGAGATTTCTGTAACTCTCAAAGACAAATGATGATTCCCAAGAACAAGTTCCACATGACCATACATAGGGTACTTAGAATAGGTTTGAATCAACATGCTTGCGTTACCAAAAGAAAAACTTTTCACTGTCTTTTCATCAAAGCCTCTTACTTTACCCCAAATCTTCCCAATACTAATCAAGTTAGTACTTGACCAAGCCAAGGGTGGGAGGCCAAAAACTTCAACCCATCCAAGCCTTGAAAAGGACCAAGCATCTAGGCTCCATCTTCTCAACCTCGAACAAAATGATGATACCAGATGCACCCCGCTGAAAAGTAGCCATCATTGCTTCATATGAATAAAAGGTTATTAAAAATTGCATGGAACTCAATTTACGAATCTCAAAAATATCCTCCCATGTAGCCTTAGCCAACCTAGAGAAGGAAATGGCACTCAACTGATCTCTAGTATCAACAACCAAGCTCTTATCAAGCCACCATGAGTTGCATTCTACTCCATGAATAACATGCTCATTTGACACCCCAGTTTGAGCCAAGGAATCCTTTAGGTTACCATCCAATACTGGGATAACTTGACGGCAGCCTACTGTAGGAGTCACCTATGAATTTTCTCCAAGAGAAAGTTTAGAAGCATATTTCTTCACGTTAGCTTTAGCAACCACCAAACGGTTTCTATTAATTTTCTCGCCATTTAGGGCATCAATAGCTCTTCGAGCAGCATCCAAAGAAAGGAGACAAACAAATGCATAACATGTATATGCTGACCTCTTCAACTTCTTAGATACAAACACGTCTGTAACTGACCCAAAGTGGATGAATATATCATGAATCCATTGTCTGGATGCATCCGTAGGAAGATTTCCTACGTAAACTGAGAATGCATGATGGTAAGTATTTAGTTTCGAAACCTTGTCATGGCTATCCTCATCAACACCTCCATGAACTAGTGTTCCAATCGACATACTAGGTTTAGGTGGTGAGTGATGGCCAAGGGCAAAGGTAAGAGAGAACACCATTAGAGAGGGTTTGGTCCTTAATTATTATAATATTTAAGGCTAATATCAAATGAGGATGAAGCAAGCTATGGTTAGTATCGTTTCGCTATCTTTTCAGAATATATGTGAGAATAGTCATTTGAATATCCATCAAGAGAATAAAAATCAACGCTTGATTTCTTCAAATAATTTGACACTTATTTTTTTTAGATAAGATTTTAAGTTTAAATATTGTAAATAAAAAAAATCTTAAGAAAATTCTACCCCATAGTAAACTAGCATGACTTGAAGTAAATTAATTGGAGTCCAACAACATATAGATGATGATGGTTTAAAAGAAAAAATACATTAGATATTTTTATGAAATGTCTTTAATACTTTTCTTCAAAAAATCAAGAAGCAAGACACTTTTTTTTTTAATTAATTTGGTAGTACATATCTGTAATTTTTTGTCATTGTTTTCTTGTCAAAACAGCATTATAGGTCCAATATCTAATGTATACATTTGCCAAAATAATAGCAAAAGAATGAGTACAATAGGTGCACACACACTAATATATCATCATGAATCAACACAAGCTACAAATATCGTCTGTTTGAGTCAAGTGTACACTGCAAGAATGTAATGCCCGAGTCAAGAGATTTATGATTTTGACACTTTATCTTGTCGGACTCGAGGAAAGCTCTAAGTCTGGACCCTATGTCTCCTTAGAGAGCTATATGTTTAGAACATTTTTATGGGACTAAAAGTCCCGGTAATTGTTCCTTATGTAACACCCTCCCAAGTATAGTACTATTCTTAAGTCATAGTACCACACTCAGAAGTTGTTACTGTTACTTGAACGGACCTTGCTTGACAGCAACTTCAGTCGTCTTAGAATCTTCTCGAACTATCTGGAGATAACATGGAAATAAGAGTGAGAATTTTAAATTCTCAGTAGGGCTCGCTAAGAAATTTTGTACTGTATCATCATTATTATCTCCAGCTGCTTCGGTTTATTATGAAAAATGTGAACATGTTAACTAGACTGTTCAGTTTTATAATTCGAAAAATACCTTGTCCGAAGCAGAATTCGTTTTATTCACGTACTTGTCATTTGGCAGAGCCAATACACGAAAAAGTCATGAAGCATATTATGAATAATAACTATAACATATTAAAATATAATAACACTAACATAAGGGAAACTTGAAATTAGCATCTGCCTTCACTTGTACTTGAATTTCTGCAAATATACATAATTTTCTTTTCTTTCTTGGTCTTGCTTTACTTGTTATGCACATTCCAGAGTATGATCGCCATGTCATACTCCATCGGAGTGTGATCGCCATGTCACATTCCTTAGGATGTAATCATCATGCCATGTTCTAGAGTATGATCGCCATGTCATACTCCATTAGAATGTGATCGCCATGTCATATTCCTTAGGAATATATTCTTCCTGCCACGTCT
Organism: Pterocarpus macrocarpus; assembly: GCA_031439585.1. Classification (NCBI taxonomy): domain Eukaryota; kingdom Viridiplantae; phylum Streptophyta; class Magnoliopsida; order Fabales; family Fabaceae; genus Pterocarpus; species Pterocarpus macrocarpus. The sequence continues at coordinate 17,866,232 of CM062517.1, read as the reverse complement.
CAGAGTATGATTACCATGTCATATTCCATTAGAATGTGATCGCCATGTCACATTCCTTAGGGTGTGGGACCTTCATTCGGTACTTACACTAGCTGGGTCATGCCATGCCTCATGTAAGTTATGTTCCCGGTACTCATACTAGCTGGGTCGATGCCATACCTCATGTGAGTGGGATGCTTGCACATGCTTTAATCTTTATTCTTTACTATCTTTGGGTAATCTGATTCGTCACACAGTATTGACCCACAAGGGGATTCACGTGCCTCCAGTTTTGGAGGGATCTCATTTTATATATTTATATCCTTTCATTCGCATACATAATCGTGCATAGGCATACTAAATGCACTCATGCATATGCTTCATCGCTTATGTTCATATATCCTTACATACATATCTTCTACATACCTATTCATAACATACAAGTGTTTATAACCTTCTTAAAATTCTACCGAAAATTCGGCAGCATAACGGAACGAGTCCGTTTCCCCATGAATAGTGCCAGTACATCAGAACATCAATTTATCATAAAGGTCACAACATTACACATATATTTCAATTATGGAACCCATAATAGCATTAAACTCATCAAGGCAGAGTTTCTGCCTCAGCATAATCAACCAACCTGGTTTTTATAATTCAAGCCATTACTTCTATTTAACTCATTTGGACCTCAAATTTGGATATGTTAAAGTGTCATGTGTCTAGTTTTTAACCTCTTTAGTCCTATCTAATTTTGATATCTATAGCTTAAGATATTTAGAGTTTATCCCGACCTGTCCAGTGGCTGGCCAGAATCTGACACCTAAAAGTAAAAATCCACTAAAAATCGAAAACTGACTCAAATGATATGAAATTGAACTCATATTAAAGCTAACAGGGTAAGTTTCATTTGCAAAAAGTTCCATTTCATTTGGCTTAGTAGGCTCAAGTTATAAGCCCCAAATTCTGACCTTCCTAGACTGCCCTGTTCTGGCCCAGTTTAGATATAGGGCAATTTTCTTGGATCACTGGGAGCAACTGGGGCCTTATCTAATTCTAAAATTTTTATGGGACATTCTCCTATGTGTAAGCTTTCTAACAAAGTTGGTTTCATTCATTTTCAAGTAGTGTAGGTCGAGTTCTATCCTGAGCAACCCAGTCTGCCCAGAATCAGAGTCAAAACCCTAGGTCGAGATTCAAAAAATCATATCTCTCTCAATACTAATCCAAAAGCCTTATATGATATATCTATGGAAAGCCCTGGTTGTCTAGTTTCATTTAAAATTATTTCATCAAATTTAATCGGCTATAGGCGGAGCCATACACTCTGCCGTACGGACCGCCGAGGGGCTTTGGGTTCTCCAGCTCTCCATCTCTTCCTATTTTCATTCTTTCTTGCTTCAAATTCGGTTTTAACCAAACAAACAGCTCAAAACCAATCATATATCATCATAATCATTCATTTAACACATCAAAGATCATGAAAATAATCCAAGCTCGGCCAGCCAAGACCACAGAATTGATGTAAGAAGAGAACTCCTACCTTTGTTCCAAGTGATTTTGCTGGAATTTGAAGGCTTGGATGAGCAAGGCTTGAATTGGCTTGATGTTGGCTGGACTTTTTGTGTGTGAAGAAGAGAGAAAGAGAGCTTAAAGGAGAAGAGGAAAGTGGCGCAAAAGGGGTCTGAATGGGTGCTAAAAAGGGTGGAAAAATTCTGATTATATGAGTGGTTGTTATTGATTTGTTTTGGCCTTTGACTGGTTGGATACAAAAGGCTGAAATTCAGCCAGCTTTCCTCCTCTTTTGTGGCCCAAAGTGGCGCCACTTTTGGTGCTAAGTGGCTGAGTTATCAGCCTTAGATTCTAGGGTTTTAAGCTTGCAATTCTATTGATCCGGTTCCGACAGTTTAAAATACCGTAATGTTACCAATTTCCTTTAAACCGGTAAATCGGTTTTCAACAGAATTTTTATGAAATCTCCTATATTCTAACTTAGTTCTCTCTTATCTAAACTCAAGTAATTGCTAATCAATTGAGTCTAAATAATTGTTTAACCGAATTCTAATTATTCTCAATTATTCGATAAAATCGAATAATTAGGCGAAAAACGGTGGATGTTACACCTTAAGTATCCAAGAATTGAAGAGTGATTTTTAATGAATTTTAAGAAGTCATTAACCTTTCTATTTTTAGCCTAGAAGTTTAAGAAAATGCAAGTTTTCGGAAATGTAAGTTTTCGCAAGTTTGTACTAAAATCCAAAAGTTGGATTTTGACTCTTAAGGAGTTTGATTTTTTCAATATTTTTATTGGATTCAAATTGGGGATATTCCCTTATTTACATTTATGTTTTAAAGTGACAATTAACTTTAAATTAAGAAATGCAAATAAGTATATAATGATATTTGAGAGGTGTAGATGAAAAGAGAGAGAGAGAGAGAGAGAGAGAGAGAGAGTGGGCACCTAGGCGTTGTGCTATGAGATGGCTGGTTGCAGGTGTCTGAGCGCCCAGGCGGTGGTAACTCACTGCCCAAGTAGCGGCGGCGGCGGCGGCGGAGATTAAAACGTGTCTCGTGATTCTTCTCCCCCATTCAATCATTTTTCATTCTTTTCCCTTCTTTCTTCTTCTTCCTTCTTTCTTCACTCTTCCACTTCAAATCCCCTACCATTAACGTCCATTTCTTTAACATTTTGACACCCTTACTTGATGTTTTTGGCATTCAAATGCTCCTAGAGAGAGATAGAGGCACGAGTCTTGGTTTGAGGGGAGCTTGGGGTGGTGATTTTGGGGCTCCACGATGACCTACTCCCTCTTTTCATTCCTTTTGGCTTCCAAAGGTAATTCTTGACCTCATATATGCTCCTATTTCAAGGATTTGCTAAATTTTTCCATGAATATTGGTGTTGGAGTGAAGGGGGTTTGAGTTAGGGATTGGAATTAGGGATTTTATACTTTGGGAAGCAGTTTAAGTTAATTTTGGTTCTAAAAGCTAATTAGTGTTTGGATGATGATGCTTTTGTGTGCTAGATAACTTGTGCGATGACCATGACTCCGTGGCATAACATACTAAGGCTACTCCTTCCCTTGGATTAGCACTGTGAGTGATAGTATATCTATAGCCTATCTTTGGTCTTTAAATTCCTAGTTACATGCCTAAAAGGTGTTTTGATAAATTATTGTGAAATATTGACATAACTATTTTATCTCGTGTTTATGTAAGTCTTGAAAACAAGTATGTTAGTTAAGTATATGTATGAATATATGTATTTATGTGTAGTTATGGGAAAAGCTACCTTGAGAGTTGATTTCCAGTATTTGAATGATTTGATAGAAAAGATGAATTTTTCATGTTATTAGATATTGTGATGTTCTTAAAACTAATGTTTTGAGTGACTTGATTTCAGGGGACAATTTAAATTGAATGTTTTATGGAAGAACTCTAGATGCTTAAAGGATTTGAATGTATTACATTTTGAACCTATGTTGATAGTATAGTTATTTTAAATATCTGGAAGTTTGATAGCTATGTTTGCTAAGAATACAGAAAATTCTTGAATTTTATTATGCATTTAAAGTTATGAGCAAGGTGCATATGATTTGAGCTAAAGAGAAGCTTTAGTGACAAGAATTTAGCAAAAAAGTAAAGTTTACTTAAGGGGAGGGAACTGTAATAGAACTATTTGCTAATAGCAGCAGCATTAGCTTTGGTGCACCTTGAATAACTCAGCTAGTAGGGTGATTGCTGACCCGGTATGTTTGGCCAACATGTCTGGAAGATATAGAATGCACAGGCGTGAAGTTATCTTTTACTGCTGGGTTAGGCCATATGGCCACCCAGTCAGGCAGCTATTTTTGAAATAGGATCCCTTTTTGAAGTTTTTTTATGATATTCAAACAAGTATTCACTCCCTATGTTATGAGAAATTATTTCTATCTTTATGGCCAGTTTTATATCCTTATGATACATGATTTATTACAGTTGGTATTAAAAGTATTATGCTTATATATATTTACAAAGACAGATTATACTTCAGGTACGTTTTATTGAAAATTTTATAGTATGTTATTATATATATATATATATATATATATATATATATATATATATATATATATATATATATATGAAGTATTTTATTTAAAAAGTGAAGTATGATTTTCTTAAGAAGCTTATACGATTATACGTTGATAAAAGTTTATGTTAAGCTTGCCCCACTCCTGTTATAGGTATGTTATCCCTCACTGAGTCTTTATGACTCACTTTTTCACTTTTCCTTTCTCTCCATGTTTTTAGACAAGTGCAGGGACGTGCTCCATTAGCCTACAGGCAAGGTCTTCCCTGTGTTGGGTCATATGTTGTAATCTATATAAAGTTGTTTTGAGTTATAATTAGTTTAAATCTCAATGATTATGGATTAAAGTTTCATGAATGGATATGTAAACACATTTTCATAAGTATGATTATGTTTAAAATTTCTATATTGTGTGCTGTGGGATGCATTTTACGAATACCTGGATCCCTAGTGATTTTATGTGCTTGTATTAATTTATGCAGGGAGAGGATTTTTATTTGGGAATAATCCTAAATACAAAGGAGACTCTATCCGATTTTCTTTAGAAATGGTCTAATGTAGGTTTGCTAGGGACGTGTTCCTATGCACTGGTTACGGTCTGAAATGGGTCGTGACAAAGAATATATAGCTCTTTCCATTTTTATTTTTATTTTTGGTTAAATAGACGACATTTATACAATGATTGCCAAAATTATACAAAGGGAGATAAAACTTAGCATAGAGTTGTCTACTTGTCCTGCTATATGTACAAATATTTTAAAGTAAAGTGATTGTAGTAACTAGTAAATAAGATGACTCTTCAAATATAACATAGGCTCTTAGGAAACGGTCTTATGTAATGCATCTTATTTTGTCTTTTTCGACTTTATATGATGGTTATATTTCCATTTTCCTTTAAAAGGGTGTGGCCTAAAGTCTAAAAACAATCGAAAAACTTCAATATTAAGCTACCATAACACTATTGGTTAGTGATGTCATGATGATATACTAAAGTATTAGCATTTTCAAGCCCAAATTACTGTGATTATGTAAAACTGCCAACACCAGCCGAGTAGAAAAGGTTCAGACAGTACTGGTGAAAGTAATCAATTTTTCAATTAGTGCCTTGGTCTCATTTTGACATACAATACTCAATGTGGAAAATCACCAACTGACAACAATGAAATTTTGGTCTTTTGTTTCTTTTGTTCCTTAAATTATATATCACAATTTACAACTAGATACTTTTAGTGTTCGTACAGTGCATTTTTTATATAATACATTTTTTTAACTGCACTATCACAATTTTTGCCCACGAGCTAATCCCTTTAGACTGCTAGTAATGTGGTTAATGTTTTCAAATAAGTGACTCTGTGACTTGAATTTTTATCTTCTCCTAGAAAATAAAAGTCACGTGTTATCAGAGGCCGAATTACAAAAATTATAATCTGGGACCAAAAAATAATATATTATAAATTTGAAATTAATTTGTGAAAAAAAGTCCAAATTACCACATATCTATATTTGTACTAATTAATAATCAACAAATACAAATTACTTCAACGAATATTAATTATTAGAGAATGTTCAAATATTCTACGGCCAATTATGAATTATATGAGAAATAAAGTTATAGATTTTTTTATGTGATATAAAAATTTATAAAGTTAAAAAATGTAAAATCGAAATTAATCATAAATTTTCAACTTATAAATTTGGGTTCAATAAAAGAAATAATATTAAGAGCAATTTTTTTAAGGCTTTGAGCAGCAGGAAGAAGAGGCATGAAAGTTTCATGTTTAAATCATGTGCTCTTGCGTTAATGACCATTAGCTTTTAGATTTAGATTGGTTGGTAACTAGTTGAGTATTTTCAATTTAAGTAAAAAATAATTTATTAGAGTGATTTGTAGTAGATGACTGTCAGATGTGACTGTATGATAGTAAACTTAGGAGATAATTTTCTTTTTATACCTTTCTGATTATATTTTAATATATAAATATTCTAAATAGTTGAAGTAAATTGTAGGTTTTTTTTTAGACGAAGTAAATTGTCGGTAAAAAATAATAAATGACAGCAGTGTATTTATTTTTAAAAATAAATGATTGACGATGCTAATGCTATTGTCTTGAGGTACGTTCAAAGCTTCTCATGTTTTCTCATTTCCTCAAAAATGTGTAAACTCTTCATGGCGTATGAGCTCCCCTTTTATAGGAATAAAGTGGAGGCTTAAGGATGTTGGATGATGTGACATGTCAACTAGGTCCTCCAACATGAATGTGAACAACATGGTTGCCTTTTGATAGGAGATTGAATGTTATAAATCAAGTCCATGAAGAGAGTTTAATGCAAAAGAATAGTTTATTGGGTAGGAGAGATTCATGGCTTAAATATGATATTTAGCTTACTTATTTACTTAATGTGAGACTCACAACAATGTTACCCTTTTTATAAGTCGATATGCACGGTTGCTTCACTCGATCAAACTACCCTAGTTGTAGCCCTTTTGCTCCAGGCGAATTCACTCATCCATCATTATTTAGTATAATACTCTCACTACTATACCTTAATCCAACTTATAGGTAGCTCGTTCCATAACTCAACTCTCAATGAAAACAACAAATGTTAGACCTAAAACTTTATTAATGAAAATCAACTCATAGAAATAAACCAAGAATGAAAAGAATTACAAGCAAAATCAAGAAAATGGAGTCTGAAAGAGAAAGCATCACCCACTGCTAAAATTCTCTATTTTCTTATGATTCTTTACAAATTGCTCTCTCTATTTATATGTACAATCTTATGTATAGCTGCCCTAATTCTATTGCATATTGTGATAGGTGCAAACTACCATAGTGAGCGTAAAAGTCACATGCCCACTTTAGTGCTTCTCTCACCCTCATGGCTCTTCTTATATTTTCATCCACATGATGCTCTATTGGCCCATTTCCTAGCCCAATATCCCCTTCTAGCTCTTTTTTCCTTTCTCCTAGTTCTGAGTTAATCGAATTAGGCTTACGGATAATGGTGTCATAGGCTCAAAGGTTCTAGCCTGTGTAGCGCCTGGGGACCATGCCCACTTTAGGTCCTCGGCCAGCCTCCCCTAAGGTCAACAAGCAAATAGGTAGAAATCATAATGCACATTGGATGTAACTCAAATATGCATCTGCATCATATAACTTCATGTTAGTTCATGTACGTGTAGGAAACCAATACACAACTTATACAATCCCTGTCGTTCCAACTTTAGGTGGGTTCGAACTCTCTATTCGAGACATTCTCCTCCACCCAATCTACAAAATGTCCTTGTAGCAAACCTATCTATGTTGCTTCCTGACACATCCATGTCACATATACTCAAGTATCAAATTGCTCATGGTAAATAGTCCCTCTGCGATTCCACGCCTCGCCCCACATAAACAGTCAAGAGCAAAGACCACACACCCCATTCACTGTGCAAGGTGTCAAAAGCCATCCATTTTGCTCACCTGTTGACCCCAAAATGTGTGGTTCACCACATTCCTAAGTTCATCTTGGAGAGGCACCACAACTAGTGCATCCATTGAGCAAGGTCTTGAAGCCTCAATCACAGGTATGGCATGATCCACGCCTTCACATTGCCTCTAACCCTATGGAATAACAACCTTATCCCCTAAGACCTAACATCCCTATGCTTCTCACTTGAGATCCTAACTAAATCTCAATCGTCATGGTATTGGCTCCCCAATCCGCTCTGATACCATTTTGTCATGGGCTTAGATTCCAACCCAGGTGACGCCTAGGGACCACACCCATGTTAGTTCTTGGGCCAGACTCCCCTAGGGTCGATAGGCAAACAAGTAGAAATTATAAGGCACATTAGATGTAATTCAAATACGCACTTGCATCGTATAGCCTCATATTAGTCTATGTACATGTAGGAAATCAATACACAACTTATAGAATCCTTGTCATTCCAACATGGGGTGGGTCTTAGGATATTGGGCTTGGTGGGAACTAGGTAAATTGGGTTCGATTGTTGTAATATTGAAACCTTTGTGGTCTAAGAGTCTTGACTTACAAGTCTGTGTCCACGGGATTGGATAATAAGGCTTGGTTCACATGTTCGACCAAGCTAGTCCTTATGATGCTTATCTCATATATATTTATCAAATTATCAAGCATCTACATTTGAATTTATTAGGTTTTAATTTCATAAAATCATTTGTTTTTATTATAGATAGTGCCAATATTATTGTCTCGAGCTATGTTGAAGGAATTCTCCCATACTGCTCCTATTACCTTAAGAATATGTAACATCTTCATGGGACATGGGTCTCTTTTTATAGAGATAAATGAAGACTTAGCCATAATGGATGATGTGACATGCTAGCCAAGTCCTACAACAGGAATTTCACATGCGGTTGCTCGCTTACTAAAATGGGAGAACAATCTTGTTCTAGGATTAAAACCCTTGTGGTTCAAGAGTCTTTGCTCATTAGTCCTTATCCAAAGGTTGGATTACTATGGCTTAACCAATATGTTCAACCAATCCTTAAGGTGTTTAGCTCATTGTCTTAATTACACAATCAAACTTTCACATTTGAAGTTGTAAGTTTTTTTTGGGTAGAATCATTCATTTTTATCATAGACTAGACAAATGTTTTTTTCTAAGGTATGCTCAACAAGTTCTCTTATATGGTGCCTATTCTGTTAGGAATGCATAACCTCTTCATAAGCCTAAGGTACCCTTTTTTAGGCATTATCAACAGCAGATGATGAGTGTACATTTTCATTAATAGAAATTGTGAAGGAAAGTAAATAATTACGAGGTTTGGTAGGAAGACTTATAAATCACCAATCAATTCTTAATTTAAATTGTGACGGTCAAAGTACTATTCATTTGGCAAAGAATACAATTTAACACGGCAAAACCAAGCATATGAGCATCAAATAAAGTTTATCATAGAAAATAATGTTGAAGATTTTGCCATCAATTCACAAGATAGAATCACGGTAGAATCCAATGTTAGAATAAAATTGAAGATTATACTAAATTTATAATACAAAATAAATCTTGTTTTTTGATAAGAGGAATCTTCAATACCTTATGACAACTTACAAGGTTGAAAAACTAGATCTGCCTTAACAACTCTCATTCTTTCTCATACCAATGATGGGGAGAGTAAAAAATTCACCATATGCTAAAGTTATGGAGTGTAGAGAATACCTAGCCATATATGAGCAACCTAATAGGCATTCTCATTACAAGCCTATTAAGTTAAGGTGTACAACATTACCCACAGACACAATAAACAGTTGCATATATCTAGGCTCAAATAAATGAATTAGTTAAGTTATTAATTGGGCTTCAAAGTTGCATTCCAACATGCATCGCATATTTTCCCTTTTATAGGGAAAAAAAGACAATTGATTATAACCTAATTTTGTCATAGACGATGCAAATGTCATTTTCTTGAGATATGCAAATGTCATTCATTTTGCCTTATTCCCTTAAGAATGTGTAAAATCTTCATGGACATGAGGTCTCCCTTTTACAAGCATTATAGACAACAAAGGATGCGTACATGTTAATTAATAGAGATTGTAAGGCAAAGTAAATGGTTGCAATGTTGGTGGGAAGCCTTAAAAATCAACAAGCGATTCCTATTTTAAATTGTAACAATTGTAATACCCTCCCAAATATAATACTATGCTTAAATCATAATGTTATATTTGAAAATTTTCTACATGTTTATTCCTATGAAGGTTAGTTCTTGTTCGGTTCAATGAAATAAATTCCTTGATTTATCGATGATCTTTATGTATGCAACAACCATTTCTTTTTCATGAAACGCATAAAGTAGGGCGGAGTATGTCAGAATGTAAAGAAAATAAAAGCATGGAAAGAAATTTATAATAAATATTTTATAGTACATCCACAAAAATATACACAATCTCATGTATCCAAATATAAGTTCTGAGTACAAGCAGAAGACCGTTAAAACATACACTCAGCCCATGTCATGTAAAGCAGTCTCAGAACATGTCCTTGTAAGGACAACTACATGATATCAGCAGGAATATATGAGAACAAAAGGAAACAGAAACTAAGTCTGTGGCCCAAGATCATACAAAAAGATACCTAAAAGAGAGCCACTCTGCATAGCTAGCATTACAATCTTCAAGGTTCATCAAACTCCCCTAAGCAGACTCAGAAAAAAGAAATCCATCCTTCATAATGCCTGCAAACCTGGAGCCACCAGGTGGGTCATCACTGCCTCAAGGAGCATGGGAAGGGGAGGAAGTTAAGGCGCCCGTCGTTGAGGGATCACTTTTGGAGAAGTTGGAGGAGAAGGCTGAGGTGGTACAATAACTTGATGAGCCATGTATAGTGGGATCCTATCAAATTGAGCCTCAGGATAAAAAACAGACTCAAAATAGAAACAATAAAAGCATGCTAGAAAAATATATACATATGCATGTGGCAAGTCGCCATTAGAAATGGGGCATATAGGGTAGCATCATAATGCCACTGCTATCCTGGTATCTTGGCCAATACCATTACCGCCATCATAAGCGTCTGAGAATGACACGGATACATACAAATAGGATGAGAATTTAGAAATTCTTAATAGGATCTCCTAGGCTATCACATACTGTCATCGTCATCATTCTTAACTGCTCCGATTTATTTAAAAATGTGTGGAATGTAAATATCAAAGCATAAATCCATGTTTTATGAGTGTTGAAAACACAACATCTGAAATAGATTCCATTTTACTCATACAATTGATAAATAGAAAGCGAGTTCTATAATAATCACAATAGAGCAATAGACAATTAAATATCATGCATAAAACATATGCAAATGTCTCACGATGCAAGTGCATTTGACTTTTCCTTTTCTTAACTCGTGTCACACTTATCCTTACTTAGTCCCTTGGGAGCAATTAGCCATATAAACTCTTGGGTAATAGCCTATTTTTCAAAACCGAGCTCATTCCTATACGTGATTATCGGGTTTACTTTCCCCAATACTTACGCTGACTTATTCCCCTTAATTTATTCTAGGGCTAGCCCAAGTATATGGATTTATTATCATATAAGAAATCATGTATACTTTCATGTATGAATATGATCATGATCATGCTACATAAGTTATATACTTTTGTCAAAAATCCGGCAGCATGACAGTTGAAAGATGGAGGGTCCCAAAATAGATAGTACAACCAATCAGCCAGCCAATCACATAAAGCATAATCATCATAAATATAATATCACTTTGATATGGAACTTGCATAAATATTCATGCCATTGAATATCTCATGGTTTATGGAAACTCTAAACCATGAAACGCTTGAGTTATTATACTTTCCTTAAATTTGTCCTGAATTTCTAAATTATGTCAAAATTTTATTTTAATTTATTTTAATCTCAAAATTTGATGGATGAAAATTTATTTTAATTTATTTTAATCTCAAAATTTCATTTTATTCTAAACCTCTTTAGTTTCACGAAATTTTGAAGTGTCTGACTTTAGTTGTTAAAGTTTTACTCAAGACTATCCTATTTTAGAAGATAATTGTACATTTAAAATTAGAAAATCACTAAAACTTGTCCTTATATTATTTTGATCCAAAATTTTATCAGGAGCTACCTATATAACCTCTTTCAAATCCAACAAGTTTCACTCTAATTGGATAAGTACAATTTGAGTTATGAGCTCCTCATTTAAGCTATCCTATTTCAACCTGAATAGAGCATAGGTCAATTTTAAGGAATTATTGGGGACAATCTACTCATGATTTGATTCTAAAAATTTATAGCATAATTCTCTATGTGTTAGATTTCTAAAAAAATTGGTTGCACTAAATTAAAATTATATGGGGTGAGTTATGCTTCTCACATCACATACTAGTCGGGACTAGGGGTGTTAACTAATAGGCAAGTTCTAAAAGTCATAACTCCTTCATTTTAACCCCAATGAACCTATAATTTATATGGTTGGATTCATCTTCAAGTCAAGTTTTATATAAAATTAGTTTCACACAAAGTTGACTTTTACAGGTTAAGGTACACCATTCGCTGTATGGATAGTTCCTAGCATTTCATTCAACAGTTTTTCTATTTTGTGTCTATCTTGGTCATCTAATCTATTCTTCAACCTAAACCAAGTTTCTCTACTTTAAATCACTAGAAAAGAACCTTATTAACACCATACAAGAATAAATCAAGGAGGATACAAGAAAATCCTAACATCCATAAAACCTGAAAAAACAACAAATCTAAGAAATCCTACCTCAAAATCAAGACTTGTAGCTCTTCAACTTGAAGTTTTGATAACTCTGTTTCTCTAAAGCCTTGAAATAGTTGTAAATCCCTTCTTACTCTTTGAAGGATTGAGGTTATATGATCAAGGAGATGAGGTTTTTGGGCTTGTCTTTAAGCTTTTTGATTATAGACAAAGGAAAAAGTGGAAGATTTGGACAAGAGGAAGCAAGGTGCAAGAGCTTTGGGTGTCTATGAGTGAGATGGAGAAGAAAGAGTAGGTTGGCCAAATTTTTGAGGGCTAGATAAGGAAAAATAAGCTTCTTCCTTCTTATAACTTATGAAGGGTTTTGATTGGTGGATATCAAAGAAAATGTAAAATTCCTTAAGCTTTTTGTTGTGTAGCCTTCCTTTGGCCACAAAAGGGGGTTGGTGTGGCTAGTTTCTAGCCACACATCCTAGGATTTTTAATTGATATTTATACTATCCTATAGTATAGACTCCTACCAATTCGATTCTTGTCTTGCAAGACCCTGCTAGCAAGAAAATTTTCTTCTTTAGCTAGCACAACTTTGCTATATTTTTCTATAGAGAGAATTTAAATTCATATTATCCTATAATTAAAATTGCCTTATTTCTTACTTGTATATCTATAATATATATAAAAATTAGTCATTCAATAGTGTTAGTTATACATACTGTTATTCGGGATGTTACAACAACAAATCGCTATTCATTTGGTAAAGAATCTAGTTTAACATGACAAAACCAGGCACATCAACGTCAAATTCCATGTAATCATAGAGAATATTGTTGAATATATTTTATCAGTTTATAATATACAACTAGAGCAGTCAAACCAAGTCAAGTCAACTTACTCAAGTTGGTCTATTACAGATTGATGCTAAAATGAGTTAAAACAAATTGGCTTACATTAGAAAGCCAAAAAACAAAAAAAGAAAAACTTAACCTAGCTTAACCTAGTTGTGTTAGTGGGTTAAAAATGTTAACTAACCTAAAATTTAAAAATAATAATTCAAATAATTTTCTTCCATGTGAAGGACTTGGTGATTAAAAGGTACATTATCACCGAAACTCCATAGCACGAATTTACCATTCCAAAAGTAATCTTCTGGCGACTACCATTGTTGTCATATATTAACAAACTATTATGCTTTTTTATCATAGTTGAACATGCATTTGCTATTTGAACCATCCAGTAACTTGTTAGTAACTAATCTGATAAGGAAAGTCTTTCATTTTATTATTTTTTGAATTTCTTGCTTTCTTAATGAAAGCAACCAAAGGAAGATTCGATATGATAATTATCTTTAGTTAGCTTGTTAAAAGTGAAAAAGAATATTTTTAGGTGGTGATGTTGGTTGACAGTTGGATGAGAGGACCTAGAATAGTAGTTGGTTGGTGGTAGTAGAAGAAGCATGGTATGGTCGAATGAAGGAAATAGGCGAGGGTGGTGGCAACTATGTGACTATGGTTAAACAACGGATCAGAGTTTGTGTTGTGATTTTGCCGTTGTAGCAATTCAAAGGAGTAAGTAAGTCAGTGCATGATAGGTTAGAGCATCATAGGAAAGATGCCTAGATGAGAGTTAAAATAATTAGGCCAACGGCCCAAAAATCAATCATATGTGATTTTTCTTTTAAAACAAATTTAAGCCAACCTGGGTTAACTTGATTGAAGCTCGTATAATTTGCAAGTTATGTGAGCTAGGTTATATAGACCTAGGTCTTTGTGAGTTAATTATTTAGCAACCTAACTCACTATTTTGGTAGGTTGAACTAGCTTAGCCTATGGATTATGATCTAGTTTAATTGCTCTAGATAGCATCAATGGAAAACTCAAGGTTAGAATAAAACTAAATATTATATGACATTTATAACTATAAATAAATATTATTTGTTGAAGCCATAGTGAAAGGACCATGTAATACTTTATTGGAATCTACATGCAAGGTTGAGAAACTAGATCTTTATTTATAACTTCACTCTTCTTCTTTGTGACTATCAATGGAGGCATGTTAAATAATAACTACATGCCAAAGTTATGGAGTGCAAAGGATAACTGGCCATGTACAAACATAACCTTGAGTCTTCTTATCATAAGCTGCTTAGGTTAAAATTTACACTATTGCCCATACTAATTAGTTAGAGATGTCCTAGCATAAAATAATGGATAACTTAATTATTAATTAGGCTTTAAAATTGCAACCAAATATAAATAATATATTTGCCTAATTTTAACAAAACAAAAAGCTACAACCAATTTCTGCACAATTTTATCATAGATTTCGCAATTGTTTTTTCTAGATGTATGTTCAATGAGTTCTTCAATGTGATGCCTATGCCCTTAATAACGCATAACCCTTCATAAGCATGAGGTCCTCTTTTAAAGGATTGTTGGTAATAAAGGATGATTAAATGTTCTTCAATAGAAGTTGTGAAGGATGATTAAATTATGACAACTAAAGTGCTATTCATTTGGCAAAAAATAATGCTTAGCACAATGAAAACCGAGCACATCAATGCAAAATAATATTTTATCATAGAGAACTTTGTTAAATGTATTGCCTCAATTTATAAAATAGCATTAATGGAGAATCTAATGGTAGAATAAAACTAAAACCTATATGATATTTATAACACCAAATAAATCTTATTTGTTGAAGCCATAGTGAGAGAAATCTCAAATACCTTATAAGAACTAGTAAGGTAGAAAGACTAGATCTTCTACTATAACTCTCACTCTTTCTCATACTAGCTACCAAGTTAAATAGTCGTCATATGCTTAAGTTATGGTGCGCAAAGGAGACATAACTATAAATAAGCATAATTTAATGGGTCTTCTTAGATAAAATCTATTCGGTTAAGGCCTAAATTTTTGCTCCCATTAATCACAAATGTCTAAACCCAAAATAAATGGATCACTTACAGTATTAATTAGACTTAAAAATTACACCCCAATATGCATAATATACTTTCATGTTTTTAGCAAAGCAAAAAAGTACAATTGTAATCCATTTTTATCAAAGATAGTGCCAATGTTAAATGTTATTTTTTTAAGGCATGCTCATATAGTTTTGTCGTATGGTGCCTATTTCCTTAAGAGTGTGTAACTTCTTCATGTTCATAATATTCTATTTTATAGGCATTGTTAGCAACATTGGATGAGAAAATGTTCTTTAACAGAAATTATGAAAGAAAGTAAATGGTTGCGAGGTTTAGTGAGAAGCAAAAAAAATTGGTGACAAGTTCCTAGTTTAAATTGCAACAACCAAAGTGCTATCCAATTGACAAAGAATCCAATTTAACATAACAAAACCAAGCACATCAACATCAAATTCCCTTTGATCATGGAGAATATTGTTGAATGTATCACCTCAATTCACGAGATTGCATTGATGGAGAATTGATATTAGATTAAATGACATTTGTAATACTAAATAAATCTTATTTGTTGAAGTTTTATTGAGAGGAATATCTAGTATCTTACAAGAACCTTGAAGGTTGACAAAATATATTTTCTTCTACAAGTTCCATTCTTTCTCATGCTATCTATTTATAGAGGTAAAATTGAAGTCGGACAATGTAAATAATTTAATATTGGGTTGAGATTCATGTTGAAAAATATAAAGACCAAAAATAAGGCAAAAAATAACAAAGTTTCAAGTCGAGAATAAGACTAGAAAATGCAATCAAAGGTCAAGAATAAGGGGGAAACCAGCCAAAGGCCAAAAACATGGCCAAAAAATACAATTAAGGGCCAAGAATAAGGTGAAAAAGTAAAACAAAATGTCGAGAATTAGGCCAAATAAACAAAAGATGAGAAGTAGGTCGAATAAAATAAAGCTGAGAAAAGGGCTAAAAGTACGAAGAATAAGATAAGTGATAAGAATCCTCTAAGCCAAATGTGTTCAAGTAATTATGCACCTAAACATGGCATATATCTAAAAAATTTTGAAATAGTAAGGAAAAAGTTTGAAATTTAGCTGAACGGTGATTGTGGGCAAAAGTTTAGGGCAAATTAAAATAAGAAGTTATTTCCCTTAAGTTAATTTAAACCCTTTGTTGAGGTGTAATCTATGTAAGTTATAAAGTTATAATGAGGAAATGATAACTCTAGGATGTTGAGCATATTACTCAAAAATCACTCAAGCAAGAAATAAAAAATAATAAAACTATTAATTCAACGATTAACATGTTCAAACAAAAAAGGAAATAACCCCCAAAAGTGTGAACAGCACCATGAAAATAAAAAGGAAAACAATGCCACCAAACATTATCATGTTACAAAAATAAATACAAATATTTAAACAATCAATCCTTCACGACTTCAACAACATTCTTAGTTCGATCCTTGGCAACTTCAGGAGCAATAGGCTGAATGGGGAACCAATTGGGCTTGATCAATGATTTTGTTCACCTTGGTGCCTTCAAGAAGCTTAGGCTCCTCCTATACTGGCTCCTCCTTTATTTGCGATGGCTACTTGTCCACCAATTGGTCACCTTGGATGATCTTAAATGCTCAACCTTTGAGAAGTCAGAATCAATGCTTAGGAACTGAGCTTAGGCTATTGTCTTTTCAAATCTACTTAAGAATTGAGCCACAACCTTATGCTAAAGCCCCCCCTCAACTTCTTCCTTAATAGTTGACTAATTTTTTAGGGCTTTATCCAAGGCTGTGCCGTGGAGATCCTATGTGGATTGCATATTTTCTTTTAATCTTTTTTTTTTTAACTTTGAGTGAAAGGTTTTCATTTTGGCCATTCAACTTTTTTTGCTCTAACTTTAAGTCAAAAACCTCCTTTCCTTTTTCATCACCCCTTTGTTATGGGCAACCTTCAATTTGTCCAACTCAGATCATTGCTCCTTTCCTTAATTAGCTCTTACATCCACCTATTCATTGCACCCATGTCTTGCTTAACTTGCCAAGCTATGTCTAGTAAACAGAGATTGTGAATCTCCATCGAACAGCAAAGCTCAACAACCCCAGCTTGCCTTTTAAGGCTGACATCCTCCTAGGTAGAAAGTTGGTCAGTAATGAAGTAGCCGAAGAGGAACTTATAGCTCGATAATGAAAAGGCCCCACAAAGTTGGAAAAACCCTTCAATAATAGTTGGGTTTGAAAAATGTTAAATAATACTAGGTGAAATTAGTCCTTAGGTCAAGAAGTGCATTTTACTATAGGCTTTGTGGGAGAGCCCTCTTTAGAGATTGTATTGAGCTATTTCCTAGCCCTTTCTAGAGTAAGAAGGTAATATCGCCAAGTTATTGCTTATTATTGGAAAAAACCTGGGCTAAAGCTTTTCAAATCAAAATCCCATCAATAGGAGCCTCACTTGCTAAAGGCTCTCTTTTTCATGGCCAAATAGTAAAGGTCAGAAAAGGAGGGCTTTGGCACCATCTTCTCTTCATAAATCAACATTGATAAGAATAAGCACATATATGTATACAAGAAACGTAAAGATAAATGTATGCAAACTAATTAAGGTTGTAGGGCTTACATATGTGCCTAAACACCTCAGCTCTATTAGTTTCCTAAACAAAGAGAGTACTTGTCAGGAAAGCATTGAGGAATCATGCTCATCTAAGTAATTGACCACATATTGCTCCTCAACAGAAAAACCATGGTAATCAACTTCTAAAATTTTCCTAGGCATGAAATACCAGTATAAGTGAAACTTTTTTAAGTCCACATTGATCTAAATAAAATGGGAAATCAACCTCTAGTGATTTTATCAAAAACCTATCTTTAAAGTCCTCATAAGAACTCTAGTAGGAAACAAACAACCTTTCATAGGATGACTATTTAGGGAAGCCCAAATACCTTTCCATACTCCTTTGGATAGGACAAAAGAGAAAAAGACTCCAACTAAAGGTTTTGTGCCCAAAAATGCCAGTAGGATCTCAAAAGACTGAACAAAGGCCCAACTGTTGGGATAAAATTATGTAGGGCTTACATTCACTTGACAAAGGATAACATATTCAGGATCAGTGGAAGGGAGTCAAAGGCCAAGCTTTTGAGAAAATGTTTCACACATATTTACAAACTCAGGATCAACATTCAAATCCCTAGACAAAAAAGCCTATCTTTAGAGGAATGAGGAAGTAACTCAAATCAGGACTCATCCCCAACTCCTGAAAATCAGGAACAATGTTGAAGTACATCAATACTCTCCGTATCATCAAATAATGAAATCTCTTTCCTCACCGAAGAATCTACCCACCAGTAATGATCCTTAGATTCCTCTTATATGTACCTTGGCCTATTTCCTTTCCCCTTTGAAATAATGGACTTCTTGCCCATAATACCTGGTTGAAAATAGAAATGACTAGAATCGAGGTCCTAAGCAAGAAAAACTTCTATAAAAGTGTTCTCAATCAACTCACCATGCAAAGTAAGTTCCAAGTAGAGTCTTCTACCCTAAGATTGATTGTAATTGACCATATGCAAAAAATAAGAAATAAAAATAAAAAAGTAAAAATGAAAGAAGAGGACTTACTAAAAATGAAGAAAAAAAGGATGAACTTCCAAATAAAGTTGCGTGAATTAAACAAGCACCAAGAGCATCCTATGGAAAAATGATAACTTGTGAAAAATAATAAATTTTCTCCCATATTTATTTGTGCTTAAATTATTTAAGTTTTCTCCTTAAGTGTTTTTAAATTTAATTAATTTTGATAAATTGAATTATTGAGTGCTAGTAGTGAGAAATATAATTTTTATTTATTTAATTGATAAAGATTATCATTTAATTTGTTTTGATGCATAGTAGAGACAGCAATAAGGAATTATAAGACGAATGAAGAAAAAAATGGAAACATTTGTAGGAAAATAAGAAAAGAGATCTATCTGGCACAAATGGAAAGATTCTGGAAGCAACGTGGGCGCCTAAGTGCCTAAGCAAGAGTATTTAAGTGGTTAAGCAGTGGAAAGGCAATACATATAGGTGTTGGCGTCGTTAAAGAATTTTAATATATATATATATATATACACACATACACACACACACCCTATTTTTAGGTATTATTAGTTGGCTTAGGGAATTGGGTACTTGAGGGATCAAGATCCATTCTCGAAAGTAACACATGGTTTTATTAGTTAGTATGGCTCTCAATTGTATATGTTCTTTTCTTCTTCTATAGCTTGCTAAGATGTAAAATGGTGGAACAAATATTCGTAATTATTGTTAACTTGATATACCTATTTGAACCCATTGTTAAAGTGGTTAACATAAACAATGTTTCAACCAAGTGTGCAAGGAGGATGAAAGTGAGGGGAAATTGAAGTTAAGGAAACTTAGAAAGAAAGAGGAGAATGTACACTACGCATCCAATGGTTGCTAAACTCCTTCTCCATTGCAAAGTAAATGTTTAGTGGGATAGAGTCACTTAGCAACAAGACATCTGTCTAAGCGTGCTCTCCCATAATCATCAGCCAGGGTGTAAAGAATTTCCAACTATAACTACAATATGACCAGACTAATATGAGCTTAATTTACAATCCTTAGATCGTGGCCAAGATTCAGGACTATGGACTAGACTGATTTTCTCAGGGACTTATATACCGAGTACATTCAAGCTGATATGTCGCTCTCCTAACTCTGGAGTCAACGACCTAACCATTGTATTCAAATTCCCACTCTTACAAGGACATTCCGAATTTAGGAACCAACTAGGAGCCAAACTGAACAATATCCTTATCTATTTCACTTTTGAATATGAACAACTTCCTCGTACACCAGCTAAAAGAGGATCTACCCTAATGTCAAGTACTCATGTAAGAACACATAGTGAAAAATATAATTAAAAATTAGATTAAACTATCAATTTGATCCTCCAAATTAAGATACACATTCAAAGACTTGTGAATCAAATAAATCCTACAAATATTTTAAGTAACTTCAAGTTAGTCCTTACACCAACTCTCACATCCCAAGTGTTACTATGATACATATTGGTCACATTATTTTTTGCTATAGCAAGACTATATATATATATATATATATATATATATATATGACTTAAAATATTTGAACGACTTATTTGATGATGTAAGTCTTTGGAAAACTAATTTGATATTATTTAAAATTTTTGGAATATTTCTTTGATGTCACAAGAATTTGGAGGACTAAATTAATATCATATATATCTTTAAAGCACCAAATAAGTAATTTAGTCTTAAGATTATGAGGAGAGTGGATCTCTACAAAATAGACAAAATAAAATGTTTTAAACATAGGTAACACGTTCGGCTTTTAATGACAAAGTCATCCTACAAATTGTATGTCCCAATAAATTCACTCAAGAATTAACATCCTCAAAGTGGGCTAAAGTATAAATTAATTTAAATAACACGATATTCCATTCTTGAAAATAAAGTCCTTAAATGGGATAATTCATCAACAATTTAAAAATTTTCAAACAATGTAAAATGATAAATCTCACAAAGACATTAATTCATAGACCATAATCAATAAGCAGCCGTATATATATATATATATATTCAAATACTGATCATCATATTCAGTCGAAAAGAACAAGATGATCTTAGGTTGAAGTCCTATAAAATGAATTCAACAAAGATGTCATGCATGTATTAAGAATGCTGATCAAATGAAGTTTTAAACCAAAATCAATTCTAAGTTCATTCATACAAGAATACGGAATACAAGACAGAGAATCAAATGGCACATCAGATTGAAGACCTTCAGGTAGTATGCAAAACATGAACTAAATAATATAAAATGATAAATTTCACAAAAACATTAATTCATAGACCATAATTAATAAGCAGCCGTATATATATTCAAATACTGATCATCATATTCAATCGAAAAGAACAAGATGATCTTAGGTTGAAATCCTATAAAATGAATTCAACAAAGATGTCATGCATGTATTAAGAATGCTGATCAAATGAAGTTTTCAACCAAAATCAATTCTAAGTTCATTCATACAAGAATACGAAATACAAGACAGAGAATCAAATGGCACATCAGATTGAAGACCTTCAGGGAGTATGCAAAACATGAACTAAATAATGAGACTGTCTAGCATCGTCAATTGAAAGTTATTTGTCGCCGTGTTACTTTCTAGAAGTTGGATTAGTCATGGAAGGTGAATTTGAGTTTTAGGGTCTGATTGGTATACATGATAAAATAAAATCTAATGATATAATATCTGTTAATGAACTAAACAAAAATATAATACCTGTTAAAATTTTAATATTATATATTATTTGATGTCACATTAAATAGGATATTGTATAATCTAAGATAATAATTATTATCCGTTTACTATCATATAAAATTTTAATCACAAGTAAAAATTTAATAGGAAAAAATTACAATGAAATAGCAATTTTTATTAGTTATTTAATTATAAATTTAAAAATAAATACTATTAGTTAAATATCCTTTATTTTTTAATTATAGTTATTTTATATATTTCTTCATTTTTATTATGTACAATTATAACTTATATAAATTGTTGTTTATTATTTATTATTTATATTTTTAACAAATATTTTCATTTTAATAAAATATAAAATATATAATGTATAATATCCTGTCTTTCTTATATATTTTGATTTTTTTTTCTTTTGCTTTTGCTTTTTGTTATAAATTTGAAATAATTACTATTTAAATAATTGTTATTTTTAATTAAAATTATTAATATATTTTTAATTTTTGTACATTATTATCACTTTAATTTTTAATAATTATTTTTTATTTAAATAAATTTGAAAAAATAAAAGAGAGAGAGAGAGAGAGAGAGAGAGAGAAATAAAAATCTTATACATTAAAAGTTAATTAGGTTTAGTTCCACATCTCAAAACCAAATTAAGTTATGCACCATTTTAATATGTAAGAGAGATTTGATGAATAAATTTATATAATATATTAATTATACTAAATAATGATAAAACTATAATATATTATATTAGCTTATCTTATCATACCCTTGTTTAGCATAATAATAATAACAAAAGACACTTTTTGCATGAGTTCTAGTCAGAAAGTTATTTTTAATTAACTTAAACCAGAACCCCGCGATTGTTATCAAGTTGTTTTCTTATTCAAAGTCATGGTAAAAGAACCGAGTTATTCATACTTGTTGAAATTTTGGTCCGTTGGATAATTCAAAGAGAGTTATTAGTGGAAGAACATTTGTAGGTATCGGTCGATTCTCAAATTACCGATATATGTAAGCATGGGTAGCCAAACTCCATGGCTCTTTTTGACTCTTACATAATATTGTGGACAATGTTAACCCCACTGCCAATCACATGCAGACAAATAATATCTCAGTTCTATCCACAGAGTAAATAACCACTATGCTATGGCAACACTCAGTTGTATTCAACTCATGCTCATATTCACGCATTGTGATTATTATAACTATTGTATGTAGACCCTAATTATTTTATGATACTGATTACAAAGAAAAATCGAAATTGTCATCCTTATTGGCTGTATGATATGTAGTCTTTTCTTGTATGCTTTTGTTTCATATCCTTTCATTTTCATCCCATTTTTAAAACGTTTTATTATTGACTGGTAACACAGGAAATATCCGAGTTCCATGCCCAACCAAAATTCCTTTCCCTTAAAGAAAACTCCAAGATCACAGGACCATGCACCGTCTTTGTTTAAATGACAATTCAGCACGGAGGAAAGCAAGCATGTACCCAATTTTTGATAATTTGGGACATTCACCCTTATCCATGATTGAATGGAAGAGTTTGAAGAGAAAGGAATAAGAGTACAAAATTTCATTTTATGTAAACATTTCCTTAGTTACGATTTTCCTTTAAAATGACAGGATACAATATGAGAAATTATTATATTATATTCCAATCATTCATTTATTATTAATTTTTATAAACATTTTTTAACTCTCTCAATTCAAAACCCTCCCTCTAGTTCCTCCAAATTCCTTCACCCAAATGTACTTGATGTCTGACTCGAGCAGTGAGAATACAGCAACATATAGATTCATATAGATATTGTCTAAGTTACATACATGTCTTTTTTATTTTAGAAATTACGCTTTTCACCATGTTTTCTTCATTTTTATGAAAGGATTTATAAAAGGGAAAATATATCTTAATAATTTGATGAAAATTAAAAAGTGGAAGATCGGTATAATATTTAGATTAAAAAAAAAACTAGATAGTATGGTTTAAACAAATTTTTCTTAACTTTTAAAAAAATCTTAAGAGTGTTTGACAAGATTCAAAATTTCAGCACTGATTTTCTTGAGTTTAATTTGCAATTGTGATAACAACAACAACAACAATAAAAATAATGATGATGATGATGATGATGATGATGATAATAATAATTGTACTTAAAAAATAGAGTAAATGCTTACATACAGGAAACCATTTCCTAATAATAACATTTTTACCTTAGTTTCTGGGATAAATATAATGGAGTATGTTTCCCATCATATTCATATACTTTGATGTCCTCAACTTAATCAATTTATATAAATAATAATACCTTGTTGTCAAGATTTTTAACCTAATTTAATTGATAAATTGTTTTTGCAGAAATACAAGAATTAAATATCAAATCAATATCTTTGTTGGAAAATAAAATAGTTACCTCCTGTTATATGTGTAACCCACATCAAACGACGGGGAAAAACATTTTTTATGACATGGGTTAATATCCAACTACTAATTAATTCATAAACCAAAAGTCTATATGTTAGAAATTCTCAAATAAAGTTTGTGTGACAAAATACGTAATTGAAATTTTATATTTATTCTATCGATGAATGCAAATAAAAACTTTTGTCTTACGTGAATTTAATTTCTTCAGAAATTTTCAGATACATATGAAATTTTTTTTAATGATGTAAGAGAGAGAGGGAAGTCCATCCTGTTAAATGAATCCATATACGAACACCAATTGGCCAATCAGAGTTCATATTCGCTGTCAAATATTCTTTTTTTTTTTTCTTTTTTTGACGGGTCTGTCAAATATTCTTATCTCACTTGTATTATAAATTTAAATGTATATTACAGCAAGTGGAATGTCGTAAGTTTCATGTGGTGTACTTGCATGTCAAAGACAATGGTAATAAAAACCTCAACTCTTATGATTTAGGTGACCAGCCCTCGTTAGTGCCTTTTGAATATATAATAATAATACCCTAACACTCAGTAGAAAAAAAAAAAAAATCAATTAATATATATGTCAAAACTATGCCCCATGCAATCTTATACATCGGTCCAATAAGTCTACCCACATGAAAATGACACTCAGAAAACAATGTTTAATTAAATACCATAAGCCATTAAGTCTCTGTTAGGGAAGCTAACATCACAAGGCTTTTGTAGCGTTATGGGTACCTAATCTTGACATCTTTTTCCGGGTTAGTAAGGTTCTACTTACCATTAATGACTTTAAATGACTACCAAACTGGACAAGTCCAATTGGAGGGAGCCAGAAATTTCAAGAAAATTGAAAAACTATAAGAAAGAAAATGAAAGAATACAAAAAAATATATATTACAATATATTGCAAATTCTACCCAAAAATATATATATATATATATATTGCATATGTATGACGTATGACCCATGTGTTTGCAAGGTACGATTCCACGTGGTTTGCACTCAACCTGTTAGATGTTTTGTCAGTTTGGTAGTTGTGAACACAAACCGCAAATGTCCATTTCCTACACGGGTGCTTGGATTTTTCAGGTAGGAGTTTAAGTTTGACAAGATGCCTTATTGAAGAGGTATGATATTTAAACTCATATTTTTTCATTTTTATATTTACACTGCACTCAATTTAACAGTAGATGAGAGGTGAATAAGAGTAAGTGGATATACAAGTCGAGAAAATGTGAGTTCAAATGATATATTTTTTTTATTGAGTAAAGCCGATGATATTTTCTCATTTATAATGAAATTAAGGTTCCTATTATACTGTACCAGGTTTCTGTTTCCCTTTTTCTCTTGAATTTTACAAATGTAAAAAGAAACTAGCTATGTATGAATTAAATTCAAAATGTCAAGTATTTCACATGCTTTAAAAACTAGTTCATATGATGTATATAAACTTTTCCTCTCATTCTGAGCCTTCCTTTTGTCAAAGTGCAAATGTACAGGTTGCTATCTCGTTATCCGGATAGCAGTTCCCTCTTATTTTTGTTTCTCTCTTTTGTTAAATAAATAGCTCATATTTGTTAGATTTTAAGCTTGATTTTCCATGTATATTTCTCTAATTAGATCTTATGTGTGCAATCCTTTTTATGCGATTTTGATTTTTTTTTATTTAGGGTATATCTTCTGTATGTCTGCATGTAATAATTTTTATCTTGATAATCTTACAAGTAGTGAAGAATTTCAAATCTGCTATCAACAAGGGTTGTACAAAGTGATAAGCAAGCTGCACCCTCAAAAAAAGAATCAAGATTCAAACTTTAGAAAAGGTAATTATTGGATGAAGACCTCTAAATCGCAATAATATATGAAGGTAGAGATACTTTATAGATCAAATTAAATAAATAATAATAATTTCAAATTATAATGACACATGATACATTCTTTAAATTATAATACCTTTTGTAACAAACAAGATTATATACAGTGACAAGCAAGATATACTTTAAAAAAGTGAACCAAAATTTAAATTTTTGTGACAATGGCCGATAAAGTAATCTCACAGTAATGTCTTTAGAGATACCTTAAAGATAAAAGAAAAAACATATTATAATTCCAATTATGTTGATTTTCATTGTGAAAAATGCTTAATTATGAATAGCTTTGAATAAAGAACAAAATTACATATTGTATTGATATTTAATTTAAGGGGTAAATTGTATTTATTTTTGTTTTTAAAATTTAATATTTATAAGTGCCACAAGGCTTAGCTCTTAATAATTTTTATATAATAAATCGTGTAAATATTGATATTATTTCCTAGCAAGATTTCATCTTCAAATTTTGTGGAAAAAAAAAATTAATATTGAAAGAGCTTTATCTCTAGTGAACCAACCTAGCTTAATTAACTTAATTGAGATGAAGTAGATTCCAAATAAACTATGTGATTAATTCAAGTAATTTGACATTTATTCTCTTTAAAAAATCTTGGATTCAAATCTTATAAATGGAAAAAATTAATGCTATGAAAGCTCTATCCTATAATGTACAAACTTAGCTTGAATCATATTAGTTAAAGTTAAATAAATATCATATATTAGCAATTTAGACCAACATGACTTTTATAAATAATGATATACATGCATACGTATCCCTCACATTACTCTTACGACTGAGAAATTTCCATTGATTATTTTACAGAGTCCAAAACTTTTCAATGGCTGCTCTTTTTATTGTGAGAGTTATGTGGAAAATTTTTTCCAATCTATCGTTATTCAAGTCTTATATATTGTCACTTCTGGAAAAGGAAACGACGGCTAAGGCCATCCCTGTTAAGTTTTCAAATGAAAAGACAAATCAATTCTTGAGTAGGATGACATAATCGACAATAATCGAGTACCTAAGTGACTATGCTGTATTTATCAAAATTAAAACCCTGGTGAGGTATGGTTTACGTTAGCCATTTAAATAGAGTGTCATTAGGACAAGTTGGGCCTTTGTGAGAAGTTAACAGCGTGCTGCATGCAACACCTAACTTGCTGCGGAGGATGGCAAGAGTAAGGCAATGCAAGGCATTGGAACTTTAGAACTTTAATATGTCTAGTTTAGATCATCAGTTAGGGAAAGCTAAAAAAAGCCATATGCATGAACGTGGCCAAAAAGTATTTGTTTTTCTTTTTTTTCCCTTTCAGTACTACCGATAAAAAAAGTGAAAAAAAAAAAATACAAGGGCAAAGAGTTAGAATAGGAGAAATAAGAACGAAGAAATTTTGGTTTTTTTTTTTTTTTGGGTGGAGGAAGAATTTTATTTAAAAAAAAAAAACCAGAAATTGTTCATTGATAACGGATGGGTCATTTAGATTTTCTTTTTTTGTCAATTGGTCATTAGAATCCAAAATGACCTTGTTTTTACAACCATAACAATAACAACAAAGTCTTATCTTCCTAAGTGAAATCAGCAATATAGATCAAAAGATACTATAATGAATTGTCATAAATTATCAATTATGTCATTAGAATCTAAAATAAGTAAATAACCTTGATTTTTGTTTGGTCAAAAAATTACCTTGGTTATAAAGTCAAGAAAACGGATCTAGTTCATAGACTGATCCATTTGATTAGATTTTTTTGTTTTTTTGTTAATGTATACACATCTTTATGGGGAGGGAGGAGGGTTTATATACCATAAATCAGGCTCTAACTGGCATCGAACTCGAGTGCAATTAATGAAATGCAGATAGATCCACCAATCAACACTTCGACTGCCCATTTGATTATATTAGAATAAGGGTTTCATGAAGCATGTTCCATTTAAAATTCTCATAAATTTTGGGCAGTCTGCTTTATTCTCTTTTTTTTTTTTCTTTTTTATTATAGTCTGCTTTATTCTTTGTGTAAAATAGGTTTGGATCGAGTTGGCAAGCATCAAGCTAATGTTTTTAAGGACTAAAATACTCATTTATTCTATAAAATATGAAAAGTGTTATTTGCAAGGATATTGGTTTTACAGAAATATCACAAGATAGTTTGCCTCATAAAATATAGTATTATCATCAAAATTCATAATTGTTTAAAATTTGTTTTTTTTTCTTGTCGTTGAAGAGGAAGGGGGAGGGGGGGGGGGGCGAGATTTTTAGGGACTGGGCCAGACATGGCTCGAAGCCACGCCCCTGCAGTTGTGGTTCTTTAGGGGCCAGCATAATCGCCATTTGATCCACGGCCTCAACCACGTTTCAATTTTTTAACTGATTAAATAAGTCAATCCCATGAGTTAGAGACTTAGAGGCCCATAACTTTTTTTAAAAAAAATAAGCCAATGACTTGCTTTAAGCCAATTTTGACAAGTCTAGCTGAGTTATCCCATTACCCCAAACGTTGAAAGGTGCAAGATTATATGATTATAATTTTAAACATTTCAACGGACATGTCATCAGATAGTTAAAAAAAAACTCGTCCACACCTTGTGTCCCCAGACCAAATACGCTAGGAAGCTGTGAAAAAAACAAATTATATTTTTTAAATTATCTATATTAGAGTCAAACAGGGATTACTAAACAAAACTGCGAAATCCTGATGTTGGCAATACTTTTAAACAAAACATGACTCATCTGAAAGTTACAACCAAAAACACTTATTAAGTGATAAATCCAAAGTCGTGACAATAAAGTCTCTTGTAATATGTACCATCCATCTACCATTAAATTTTATAATACGTAGAAAGTATAATTCTAACGATTAATATATTATATCACTTATATTAATAAAAAATATATATTATCACCTATAAAGTTTATCATAAAGCCCCAACGCGGGCAAACCAAGCTTGGTTGCGAGTAGCCCTCCCCAGTATGATGTGTCTTCACTCTTCAGCCATTGGCGATGAATAGAATATATACAAATGAAATAAATAAAATGGCCCAATACCTCAATTGCGGGTCCTGACAGATGAACCAATTTGGAATACGCAAAAAGCAAACAATAAAACAAATGGACATGGGCCATAGCCTGCAACAAGCAAACACAAGACTTAACCGAAAGCCCATACCAATACAAGTGTGCAATCATCTTCAATGCCCAATCCATTAACAATCCATCCCCCTAACACCATCCAAAATAGAACTAAGAGGCCTCCATGAACAAAAACCCCTTGCCCTCTCTTGAAGACAGTAAATTTGTAAATATTGTTGATCATAATGGTTCCTAACTTTAAGAAATTCACTTTCAAGTCTCTGACATTGTATTAATTTATTAAAAAAATAATCCGACATTCTCTTCTTGTAAATTTAAAAGAGATTTTAATGTTAATACTTTAAATATAACTTACGATAAAACACTATAACATCAACTAATTCATGTATCTAACGCCACCTAATGGAACAAAAATTCTTTTTGTTGTCTTCTTGCAAGTCAAATTAGTCTTTGATATTATATTCTTGTTAATCAAATTAGTTCCTGTTAAAAATCAAAAAGCTCAATTCTTAAAGTAAGGGAAAGTCCCCTCAAAAGGCTAAAAAAGAAACTCTGTAACCTGAGGCACACAGTGCACTACCCTAAAAAAGATGATTCTGTCAGTGTGCAAATATATCTTATGATATAGCAAGCTCTTCTGGTTTGACCAAAAACACATGAATTGCAAAGCAAAATTATCACGCATAACCTAGGGAGATGAAAAACAAACAAGGAAGCAAGAAAAGAGGAGTGCAGAGAAAAAGCAGTGTTGAAACTGCTGAAAACTGAACTGAAATTGGACATTTACAATCTCAGGGGATTAAGTGAGAGTTTACTCCTTTTGAAGATCTTAATGGACATGCACAAACATAACTGCAACACACGCACTTCCCTGACAGTACTGTTAGAAAGCTAAACACCAAGAACCCCCCCTGAGAAGTATGATGATGAAGCAAATTAAGTTTGCTACTACACTATGATCATATAAATTATTGGTTCAAACTTCAAAGATTCATTATAAAGGCCAACTTTGGGTCTAAAGGCATACAACTTAGATAAAGTGACCACCAATGATGGCTGCAAAATCACAAAAGCCAAGCACAAGAACAATTCTGTGTTCAGAGACAGATAGGTATAGAGCTTCCTTTCATTAGGTTCAGATGCGACTCAAACATTTATCAAGAAGCCTGAACAAGCAGATTCCCAGATCTAATATGCATTACTCTACCTAACAACTACCACCCCTCAATGCAAGCACCAAGTGAAGCACAGAACCACCTTCAATATTGTACTCTTTTGCTGTTTTGTCATCAGCAAGCTGCTTACCAGCATATATGAGCCTGCAGTAAGTGGCAACAACCATAAGATTAAAGTTTCCAACATAGTAAAAAACATAAACTTTATTATTCATATAGTGACTAGAAAAGAAACCCGATAGCAGTATCATCTGAAAAAGGACAAATACTTCAATTTAAAAGGCATGAGAATTAAAAATTAAAATTCACTATTGCTCTTGAATATCAAGCAAATTAAACACAACATAAAACATAAGCACTTAAGCATTGTTCAGAAGATTAACCAACAACAATTCCGGTGTGCAACATGATTCGATAGGACTAGTATAAACTTATCAAACAAGAAGAAAGTGATGCGATATGTCCATTCAAATGCTGCTTGAACCAAGGCATGGTTATGCATATGCATTCTAAAAACTTTTTAGATTGTATCCTTCCCTACAAAGTGTCCCTACACATGATTGTCAAAGCCCTGCATGAGGAAGCTTTAAAAGTAAGCAAAGAAAATGAACAAAGATATCTAAATGCAAGTATCTTTTTTTTCTTTATGTGCCAAAATTGCAGAGAGAGTGAAATATTCAAATACATGATTAGAAACAAATATGTTTGCAGGTAACAAGTGGCACTTGTGTTCATCCAAGAGTCATCTGTAAATAAATTAGTGAAGTCTAATTAACTAGCACAATAGAAAGGAAAAAAGAAAACCTCTGCTGCACAGGAGGAATCCCCTCTTTTTCTTCAACACGTTCCTTGATCCGATCGATTGTATCGGTTGGTTCAATGTCAATTTCAATTTCTTTTCCAGTTAGAGTCTTCACTTTAATCATGGTTCCTCCCCTGAGCCTCAAAACCAAGTGAAGTGTTGATTCCTTTTGTATGTTATAATCAGCAAGAGTGCGTCCATCTTCCAGCTGCTTACCGGCAAAGATCAGCCTCTGCTGGTCTGGAGGAATACCTTCCTTGTCCTACAAATGCATATTCTACTAGCGGTTAGAAACTACTGATCCAATTTATAAACGAAATAATCATTTATATACAAAGCTCCAACTGAATAGCCATTACACAACAACAGCCAAGCCTTTGCGCCAATAGGTGGGGTTCAGCTACATGTATCGTAAACCATGTTAACAGTCAAACAACTCAATAAGCATCATGTTACATAAAAACGGGCAGCCCAGTGTGACAAGGTTTCCAGCTCGTGGGGTCTAGAAAGGGTAGATGTATGTAACTTTACCCTCACAAGCACAGAGGCCAATCGACTCAAGAACCCATCATGTCATATAAAAATGCACAAAAAAATTCCACAAAAGAATCCTGTCAAACTCTAATACCTTGAAGAGCTTATTTTCAGGTTATAAGGGTTGGTCCTTTCTGTATCAAAACAGCTTTTGAAACCCACCTAAGCTGTTTTGGGCTTATTTTCATAAGCTAAGTTACAAAAGCTAAAAAACAGCTTAGGTGATAGCAGTTTTCATAATAATCCTTAACTAACAACAGTCATACCATTTCAGCTTTCACAACTAGTCAACTAAACCAGGTTAGAGAAACCATGAACCATACAACCATGAATAACCTATTGTGTCCAAAAACCTAGAAAGTAATTCCGATAAGAGAAACCCAATACCCAACACATAAAGAGTTTAAACAAAGCAAGGGGTGCTGTTGATGTTGTTCCAAACACCCCATGACACAAAGCATGAATTTTTTTGGGGGCAAATTATCCTCGTCCCAGAGGGTTAACTCCAATCCCTTTTATTTTCTCATTCCATACAATATATATTTCAAAGTTCGAACCTTTACAATTCTACAGTTCCCACTTTGACAACCAAAAAAAAAAAAAGAGGTTAGAAACCCACACGTTAGAAACCTTGCTGGGTCGTTCCATAAACTAAAGAAAAAAATTAGGGAGAAAATAAAAAAGAAAAAAAGCAAACCTGGATCTTGGCCTTGACGTTGTCGATGGTGTCGCTGCTCTCGACCTCAAGGGTGATGGTCTTTCCGGTCAGAGTCTTCACAAAGATCTGCATCTTCTTCTTCTTATGCCCCTTCTCCTTTTGCTTCTAGTTGCTGCTGATGGAGTGCGTGAGCGTGTAGAGAGAGGAGGGAAGAAGAAATAGGGAGTGAGATTGTGGTGTGTTCAGAAGTTGTAAATTGTAAGCTATGTGCGTGTTTGTGTGTGTACGGAAGGATTGGGACTTGGCGAGAATAGAATATGTGCTTCTTTTTTTTTTTTTTTTTTTGTTATTGCAAAACGGATTGGATTGGAAGCACTATGGAAAGAGGCCCATCTTTATTCCTATTCATTATTACCAGTTTCTGTATTGAATCAGAGAACTGGGAAAAAAGAATAACAGACCCAAAAAAAAAAAAAGGTTGTGCTCAAATTTCTAGTTGAATATTGTCATGGATTGATTTTTATTCTATTGATGGATAGAATTGATTATAATATACTTTAATATAAAATATTTATAATATTAATTTTAGTTTAATCCATCAATTTCTTGACTTGATTAAGGGATAAAATTTTTTTAATATTAATTTTATTTTTTTATTTTTTTATTATTCATAAATCTTAAACTCAAAACTTTGTTTAAAAAAAAAATAAATATCGAATCATTTAAATTAACCAAATATTGTTATAAAATATTTATATTATTAAAAATGTTTTAGTCTCACGGTAATAATTTGAAAATATTGAAGTCAATGTTCTTTGGATGATAGAAATTGCTATAAAACCTCATGATTGAACCTTCAACAAAAGATTTGTATACATTTTCCTTCTTTTTATTGAAAACAAGAAGTAGAAAAATTATTGTTGTTAAGATATATTGCACACTTTTTTTTTTGTGAAAAGATATACTGCACAAGTTAGTTCATATGTTATAATTCAATTTTCCTTTTTGTGAGGTTGATATTTTTTCCTCAACTTTATCCAAGAACTTGAAAAATTCAAAATAATCATGACGAAGATTTATTTTTAGTTGTTCATTTCACAGTGCCGTTGATAGTGTATTCATCATCTACGCTTGATGGTTACTTTTAGGGCAATTTGAGATGAGGGGCTATATGTTATTCGGTGACACCATTTTATAGAATTTGAACGATATTATTTGAAAATCTACATGCTTTAAAGAAAATTAAAACATATGAAAACGATTTTGGTAGCCAAGAAGAAAAAAATCATGTGTTGAAATTCAAATGAATAATATACTGCCTTAATATTTGTTTCAATTTCCGTTGATTCATAAATAGTTATCTCGATCTTTCTAACCAAAAATTCAAATCGAATATGACGTATTTATTATTTATTATCATATTTTGAAATATATAAATTGATAATATCATGCTTATATAAAAATTGATTACTTTCTTAATTAAGAAAGTTACACAAATTTTTATTACATGTATTAAAATGAAATTATTTTGTGAAAATATTTAGTGTTTTAATAGAGATATTTTGAAGTTTTGTAAATTTAAGTTATACGGCAATTATTAATATTTTAATAACAAGAAATATTTTTTTGCTCTAATAGAAATATTTATTTAGTGGAGTCAATGAGTTATAACTCAAGTGACATCTTCTTCGATCCTTGTGTCAAGGGGTTGTTAGTGCTGGGTCAAACTTCAATTCCTGTAGGCACATCTCTTCCTCAATCCTCTTACTATACTATGCAGCAATTAATATCAAAATAAAAATATTTAGTGTTGTAATGAAAATATTTGTTAGAATATAATTATGTAATGTGGTAATTAATATTAAAATGAAATTATTTTATGAAAATATTTAGTGTTTTAACGGAAATGTTTTGCAGTTTCTTATACCTGAGAGACCAAAACATATGACAATTTTTAACAATTTAATAACAGGAATTTTTTGGTTTTGATAGAAATATTTACTTAAAATATTTTGTGTTTTATATTTGAATATTTTATGTTTTTATGTTTAAAAGTAGAGTGAGGCTATTGGCACTTCTAATTACCTATCTATACTTCCTATTAATTAATTATTATTTTAATTTCCTAAATTGGCATAACCTAATCACTTATATTTTAAAAAAAGTCAAACTTTAATCAAATATATTAATTGTTTACTTGCAATTCAAATTATTAATTATTTCATATTTTTATTTATATAATAATTCAAATTATTAAAATTATTCAAATTTTTTATTAATTTTCTTTCTCATATATAACACCTAATCAATCTGAAGTCATAACAGTAAATCTACTAAAGGTGCATTTGTTTAAATTTAGAAAAAAAATGTTTTTATGATGTATTTTTTTTATATCTTCTTTTTCGAAATTTATTCATTTCAATTTGTGAAAAACTCACTAAAATATTTTTTAGTTTTAGTTTTTTAAAAATAATTTAATTAACATAAAATTTGTATGTATGCCTTTTGATTAAAAACGTATTTCTTCTTTAAAAAAAAGCTCAATCGAATGGCCCTAATTGTTATTATTCAAAACATCATTAATAAAATAATATCTTAAATTAATCATTTAATTTAATTTTCTTAAAACACGAAATATATCATACTATTCATCTTCAATGATTTTTTACAAAATATATTTTAAGATTTTATTCCAAAGAATAGAAGAATGTTTCTCAAAAGTATTTTTTATTAATTCAAGTTATATAAACTTTGTATTGCTTCTAATTATTTGTACAAAAATATTTTGAAATATATTTTCACTACAATATAATGGTTCTCTGATATATCTATTCTTAATCGCTAAGTTTTAGAAGATTACAATGCTATTTGTGGTTATAATAGTACAATATTAAAAGGAAGCTTGTTAAGACAAGAAGTCAACTTCAAGTCCAAATAATTTTCATCATTACGATAATAAATTCTATCAAAGTTTAGTTTGTTCCAAAACATAACCAATAATTTGTATTGTGAAAAAAATAAAATAATGAAGAAAAAATAGAAAAAAGAATAGAAGAGTACCACAAAATTTTGGCGAATAAAAAAGCGAGAGAGTAATAATATTATATTAAAAATATAAATAGATAAATTAAAAGTAATATAACTAATTACATCATAAAAATGATTTTTTTCTAAAATTAAACAAATATACCTTTAGTTAAATTATTGTTATCACTTGATTAGGTGTTATGAGAAAGACAATTAATTAAAAAATTTGAATAATTTTCATAGTTTGAATTAATTATTATATAAATTATGATATGAAATAATTAATACTTTGAAGTGTAAATAAACAAAGATTAAATACTTAAAGTTTTGATTTTATTATAGCAACTTAGAAAATTAAAATTACAAGTAACTAATAGAGAGTGTAAATAGATAATTGGGAGTGCTAATAACTCTAACCTTAAAAGTAATATCTAAAAATATTTAATATGCAATTACATAACCTAGAATTCGGTCATGTAGCAATTACCATTAAAATGGAAACATTTTATTAGATTTGGCAATTAATATCAAAATAGAAATATTTTGTTAAATTCAGCATGCAAATCATTACTTGATTATCAATTGCTTCAAAATCAATTATTATTTAATAAATAAGTAATGTCATAATTTGTGAAAATATTTAGCTTTTAACGGAGATATTTTGGAGTTTTTTTTTCCTTTTACATTTGAGACATATGACAATGGTTAATATTTTAATAATAGGAAAAATTTTGAGTTCTAATTAGCAAAACTTTTATTTGGAAAACATTATTAGTAGCTATTTATTGTAGTGGACAAATAGTTATCAATGTTACATCATGTGGTATAGCTGCTCTTTTGCTTTTTGGTGGTACGACTGCCCATTCAAGGGTTTTAATGCCAATAAATATAGATGAATATTCTACTTGCAATATTAAGCAACATAACTCACAAATAGAGTTATTGATCATGGCAAACTTATTAATAAGAGATGAGGCCAATGATTCATAGGCATTATTTTGAAGCATTTAACATAACTTTGCAAGACATTCTCAAATCATGCAAACTTTTTGGAGGTAAAGTTGTCACATTTATAGGAAATTTCAGACAAATCCCACCAGTTATACAGAAAGGAAGTAAGCATGACATTGTGTATGCTACAAGTGACTCTTTTCCATTATGGCAGTACTGTAAAGTGTTGTTCTTAACCAACGATATGAGATGGCAATCATCTTCAATGTCCTCTAATGAAAAGAAAGTTTTCACAACGGATTTTGAATGTTAGAAATGGAAACATTAGGGAACCAAATGATAGTGAATGCACAATATAAATGCCAGATGACATCCTAGTACAAGGTGTAAAAGATCCATTTTAAGAGTAGCTTCAATTTGTTTATCCTGTTGTTATTTGAGAAGATATATTTGAGCTCGGATAATGTATCAAAAGAAGATTTTAAGAATGAGGTCCATGCAAAAATATATTCAATGAAATTCTTTAATAATATCTTATGCTTAAGCCTTTTGAATCATAGTTCAAAATTGATGATTGGTGTTCCATTGATACTAATTAGGAACATTAACCAATCAAGAGGGCTTAGCAATGATTACAGGGCTTTTAGGTTACAAGATTTGGCAATCACGCCCTTAATTGCAAGATTTTTCTAGTAAATATGCTATGGAAATGGCTTTTATTTTGTGGATGACGTTGGTTCCAACAAATAAAAGATTGTCAATCACCCAAAAGTGGTTGGTTAAAATAGAAGTGGACTACAACCCTAAGTGAATTTTATTTACAATGTTCGGGGTTCAAATCTTAAAGTCACCACCTTAGAGAAGACTTTACCTAACCATCGGCCCCAACTCAAAATTGCATAGGCAATTCCTAAGGCCAAAAAATATACAAGCTTGTCTCAATCAGGAAAGAAAAAAGATAGCTTCCTTTGGTTACTTCTTTTGTCATGACAATTAACAAAAGTCAAGGTCAAACTTTCTTTTTTTTGGCAAACAAACGGGGCAAAAAATGCCCAAAACACAATAAGAACTAAGCAATTAGATGAGGCAAAGCTACCTTTTTAAAGACCTCAGACAAAACAACATGAAGACCCTCCGAACAATTACAAAACACATGTAAACCCTTTCTTGTGTGGGAGTATACCTTCTAAAATTAGTTTTTAATCATTTGCAATTGTATACGGCACTGTTATGAGTTACAAGCAAAAATTACATAAAGATTTTCATAAAATCAAATCATAATAAATGCACAAATGTAACAAAAAATATTGTGCACAAAGAATTTTTTTACAAAATATATTTGTTATAACTTCTACATTAACATACAAGCTCATTATGTTATTTATTTAATTATTATTACAAACATCTTTTTAGTAATTTTATTTTACAAAAACTAAAATATACATATTCTCATTTTATTTTATTAAACTTACATAAAATTAATTATTTAGGACAAATTACAATGACCTACGGTTTATCGAAAATATACTTATCCTCTCGTAGATTGTAAAATTGCATGCACCTCCCTCAATTGATCAAAAGACCTTTGGCTAACCTCCTTTGCATACAACTTGCATGTGACTGTAAATTTTTAAAAAATTTAAAAATATATAAAATGACTATTTTGCTTTTAATTATTTGTTCTATTTTTTATTAAATGCCACACCCTTTTCTTCACTTAAACAACTTCTAAAAATCATCATCTTCAACCAAACAAAAAAAAATGATCATCTTTAAACAAACAAAAACACATTCCATCCTCTCCATTTTCAAAGAAACCCAAATCCAAGACCAACTCATACACCACATTTATCAATAGGTGTTCCTCATCTCTAAACACCATAAGATCACCATCTACACACCAAACCTATACCAAAAACACAAAAATCGCATCCCCTGCAACCCCAAAACATTCCTATCTCTAAATGCCAAACCACTATAAAAATCAATCAACCAAACTAAATTAAACTATGTTCAAATAAAATGAAAAAAATAGAACAACTCAAAGTGAGCCATAACAAATTCACCACAACCATCATCACAATTGTCAACTGTAGTCTCCTTCACCTTTCACCCTTCACTGCATCTACTTCATGCCCAAGTTCCAACCACTGCGAACCACTATCACTTGTAGTCCGAGCATCATTGCCCTCCATCATGGCCAACAATACCACGAACACCGCCAGCTTGCAATCATCACATCTCATCACTATTGCGTCACACCTTTACACTGCTAGACCTGCCCCATCCTATTTGTAACTCAGCCACCATAGTTAGAGAGCCACTTGCCGCCATTATCCTCAGTGCTTTCCAGTCGTGTTGCAACCCCACCACTGCAAATCACCACCATTGATCAGACCACAGCTACCACTCCATCTCTACCTCAAAGCCTCACAATTATTCTACCACACTTAAGGTTTTTTTTGCATAAAATTTTTTATCATTAAGGGTAAAATGGAGATTTTAAAAGTTATATTAATATCATTTGTTTTAAAGGTATCAGGTGCAATTTTTAAACCAATGATTGGCTAGTTCTACTTAATATAAAACATTATAATTCTTACATTATGATTTATATTGTAATACTCTTATAATTATTCACAATTTTAAAAGTATTTTTCATTAAATATCTAACAATCACAATTCAAACAACTTGTCATTTACTTAATTTGATTTTTAAAATCTATGGAGATTATATGCGATACTCTTATGAGCATATATCACTTCTCTAAAATCAATTATAATGTACTATGTTTCAATAATTATTTAATAAACATAAGTAATATATTAAACCTAGGAAAATGTTAGTGAGTTTGTCACTGAAGTAAAAAAGCTAAGTGATCATATGATTTAAAGGTGAATATTCTCTCACTTTCTTATTAGACATAAATTTATCTTATAAGTATGAAATGCCTTTACTATTTTAATATATTTTACCTAATCTCTGATTTTATAAATTAGAATTTTGGTTCATAGATACCTCCACTTTATAAATTTAAATTTCATAAAATATTACTTCACTTTTTAGTTACCAAATCTCTTGTCTCATGCAATATTTTTAACGTACATATTTTTTTCAAAACCAAATTTCTTTTTTAACTGTGCTTGTTTTCTTAATTTTTTAATTAAGTTAGGACTTCACGCTGGGCTCCACCTTTTTTTGGGGGGTCAATGTAACGTCCTCCCAAATTGATACTATGCTTAAGTCATACTATCTCATTAGGAGTTGTTACAATAAAATAAATAGACCTTGACTCATTATTTGTCTTATTTCCTACGAAATTAAAACAGAGTTCTATTACATCTTGCGAATAGGAGCATAACTAAATAACCCTTCAAATATTAGCAACCATAAACACATAACATATATACAAATTTTGTCTGTAGCTGGTCCAGTCTCGGCCACACTCCTCTAGATTGATCTCCTTCAAGACCTTCTAAGCTATCTGGAGACAACACGGAAACACACATAGGAATGAGAATTTTATACTCTCAGTAGGATTCCTAAACTACTTGGCAGTCCATGTCATCATTGTTGTTCCAGCTGCCTCGATTTATTCAAAAAAGTGATCATGCTATATGAACTACAGATTTCATTTTAGTGAGTTCCAAAAACATATGTTCCGAAGCAGATTCATTTTATCATACACTAGTTAAACAGAGAAAGAATCTCAACCATCAACATAATGATATAAAGGATAATTAAATTAGATGCATAGATTAAAAATAAAATAAGCAACAACTGAATGACATTCATAAATGGATGCAAATGTCTTCTTGATGCACTTGCTCATTATAAAATTCTGATATGCACTTATGCTTTGCCTTTTTTGTCTTTACTTGACACACCTAAGCATTACATATCGCCGTCCCTAGGATGTTAGTACTTTCTTGTTTTCCCCTGCACTTGGTCCTCTGGAGGTGAATGGCCTCTCTCACCATTGGGTGATAGCCTGCTTTTCAGGTCCAAGCTATACCTATACATGAGTGACGGGTTTACTTTCCTCGACTCTCACACCGGTCTATTCCCCTTAAATTTGTTCAGGGGTTGGCCCAAGTCACATAGAATCTTTATTATAGCTTCAATCATAATCATAAATGTATATGTATCAAAGTGTACTCCATAATCTATGCATAGGCTTTGCTAAAATTTTGGCAGCATGATGGATCAAGTTCGCTTTTCCGTGAATAGTGTCAGGCTACAAGTAAAACCAATCAAGCAAAAAGATCAACATAGAGTAGCAAATCTATAACAATAATATCAAATATGTAGTATGCTAACATCAATAAGGTTTTCTGCCCATTATACTCAATTCTGCCCGATTTTGTGAAATTCACCATTATTTCTATTCAACTTATCTAGACCTAAATTTTGGATATGCTATAGTGCTGTGTCTAGTTTTCAACCATTTTGCTCCCATCTCATTTTGACTTGTGTAACTCAAGTTATTTGAATTTTACCTCAGTCTATCCTACTCTTGGCCAGAATTGCACCCTTAAAAGTTGAAAATCCCCAAAAATAGAAACCTGGGTGAAATCATATGAAACTTATACCAAATTAAAGCTAACATGACAAGCTTTTTAACAAAAGAAGTTGCATCTCATTTACATAAGTATTTCTTGAGTTATAAACCCCGCAAATTGACTTTCCTGGACTGCCTTGTTCTAGTCCGGTTTGGACTTAGAGCAATTTCATTGAATTACTGGGAATAAATGAGAATGAATCTAACTCTGAAATTTTTATGGAATGTTCCCCTACATGTTAGCTTTCAAACGGAGTTAGTTGTACTCAATTTAGAGTTATGTAAGTGAATTACACCCTTATCAACTCATACTGCTAAGGAGAGTACCCAGAATTTCAGGTTAAATTTCAAAAATTCATAACTCACTCAATACTAATCCAATGGCCTTATAACTTATATGGTTGGAAAGCCCTAAATGTCTAGTTTCATGTAAAAATATATCCATAAAGTTTTAATGGCTGGATTTTGATCCATATAAAATGAACGTACAGACGCCGTAGGGTTTTTCACCCAACAACACCTTGCTTCTTTTTATCAGTTCTTCCATTCCAACTTCAATCCAAATCATGTCATACATACAAAATCAACCCTATTTCATTATCTCTACTTAAGATTACATTAGAATCATGAAGGAAAGAGAAGCCCCAAGCAGTATCAATTCAAGAAAACAAGACGAGAAGTTAAAATTCCTACCTTTCCTAGGTGAAATCTTGTTGGATTTGTGTCTTGGATTGAAGAAATCCTGGTGAAGCTTGAAGAGTTGATGAAGATGGAGTGAAGATGAGTTGAGATGGAAGCAAAAT
The DNA here is from genome assembly GCA_031439585.1 of Pterocarpus macrocarpus. Classification (NCBI taxonomy): domain Eukaryota; kingdom Viridiplantae; phylum Streptophyta; class Magnoliopsida; order Fabales; family Fabaceae; genus Pterocarpus; species Pterocarpus macrocarpus. The sequence continues at coordinate 17,824,829 of CM062517.1, read as the reverse complement.
GATGAGGGACCAGTAGCTTATAGTGGACGAAATTGTCCAAGGGAGAGGGAAGGAAATAATTGAAAACTTTTAAAGGAAGTCAACATGTGATTGGTGGATTTGTGTTAACATTTCAACTTGATGTGGCTGCCCTTTTTGCGGCTAATTGTGGTGCCACATGCAAGGGTGTATTGGCTGAATCTTGGCCATCAATCCTAGGGTTCTCACAGTATAATTTCTATTGGTTCGGTTCTGACAGTTTAAAATATCAAAATCTTATCGATTTGCTTTAAATCAGTAAAACGGTTTTGGAAAAGATCCTATGAGGTTTCCTATGTTTCTAATCTAATTCCCTTAATTCTAATCCTTCTAAATGATACTTAATTGACTTTAAGTAAGTACTAAATCGAATTCTAATTAATCTCAATTACTCAATAAAAACCGAATAACTTGATTAAAAACGATAAGATTTTTCGGACGTTACAATCAAGGCTCCACCTTTCGAATGTTTATCCAAGTTGACCTTTTTTTTTGGGATTAAAAGTATGGTTAGATGCAAAACCATTTTTTTGTTAGAAATACATATTCATTAAACCACAAATGGCCCATCAAGGGACATAGGCAATACAGATACACCATAAGATCACAAGCCCACATGATGGCCATAAGGACCACTAGCACTTAAAGTCCTTTGATAAAATCCTATTCAGTTCGCATGGATTTAAATGACACCAATCAAATGATAGCTTTCTAGATAAGGTGGACTTGGCCACCCAATGAGCAGCTTCATTCGATTATCTCTTGGTCTAAAGTAGTCCACAGCGATGGAAGTGATTCTTGAGATTAACAATATCTTGAACCAAAACTGCAATCTTCGGTAATGACACACCTCCACGGCAAGCTTCAATTAGCTGTAAGCAATCAGATTCTATCAATAGAGGGTCACAAAAATAGCTACGAGTTAGGATAAGCCCTTCCCTCGAGGAAATGGCTTCCGTGACAAGATTGGAGGAGGTATGAATTTTCCTGGATTTTCTTGTTATCACCATGCCCCTGCTATCTCTGATGATAGCTACTATAGCTCTTACCTTCTTATTAGGATCAAATGCGGTACCTACATTACATTTCAAAAAGCTCAAGGGTAGGGGACGCCAATAGGAAAGGATAAGCAGTTTCGTTCTCTTATTAACGGGATTATGGATAGACCCCATGGATTGGATATATTCAAAGTTGAGCATTGTGGCCTTGTTCAACGTTGAAATAGGGTTAGGACTCTTTTGATTGAAGGAACATTCATTCCTCCCTTTACAAATCTACCAAAGATTGAAACCAGTAGAACAATTCTCTATTAAGTAAATTCTAAGTTTGCCTTTCAAGCTTGTTCAATATGGCAGATTCATGTATCTAATCTTTGGATTTTTGATGAGTTAGGCATAAGTTGGATTTGTGAACCAAACCAAATGGGTGCAATCCAAGGGTAAAACAGAAGAGCATGCTCAACATATTCCTACTCTAAATGGCAAATTTGACAAATTGGTGAGTTCACAAGCTTTCTCTTGAAGAAGTTTTCCCTTACCCGTAATGCATTATAACAGGCTCTCCATATTTTAGGACACTGTATGCCCCAGATAATCTGCCATATAGGTTGATTAGGATTAGTAGATGTTGATGGACTTTTTGTATTAGCATTCCTATTTTTTTTTATAACATGATATCCTGATTTGATTGTGTACTGCCCATTTATGGTAAATGGCCACTGGAATCTATCTTGAGCCTCTGTTAGACTTATAGGAATTTGGATAGCAGAAATTGCTAGGTCAGGAGAAAGATGATTCTTCAATTTAGCCATATCATATTGGAAATTAACTTGATTTCTTCAACTACTGATTTTAAGATCTGGGCCTTGCCCATTAGGCATCTAAGAGATGATTTTGCCCAGCCAATTATCCTTCCACACCCGAATTTTCCTCCCATCACCCACCATCCACTTCCTTCCTTTGCAATAATCTCCTTACCTTTAAGAATATTGGTCCAAATCTAGGACCCTCCACCCTTCTTTTTTACATGAAGGAAATCATCATTAAGGAAATAGATGGATTTAAGAAATCTCATCCATAAGGCATTAGGATTATTCAAGATCCACCAGGCTTGTTTTGCTAGGAATGCGAGGTTAATGTAATAGAATTCTTTGAAGCCCAAGCCCCCTCCTTTTTGCTATTAGTCAAGAGCTCCTAGCTTCTCGAATGATTACTATAATCCTTTTCATATCTAGACCACCGAAATCTTGCCACTCTAGAGCAAAGTTCCTCATAGAAACCCTTCGGAAATAGTATGATATACGTAGCATAATTAGGTATTGCTAAGATGACAGCCTTGATCAGAACCTCTTTGCCAAATAGGTTTAGTAATTTTTCCTTTGATGCTTTGTACTTACCTATGATGGTCTCTTTAATTCAAAAGAGAGTAGATTTTTTAGATCTTCCCCATTAGGTAGGGATACCTAAATATTTTCTTAGTGAGTTCCATTCTTGCATGGATAGGATGCTGCTAATACTTTCTTTCTTATCTTTGGTAACCTTCTTCCCAAAAATCAGACCTGATTTCTGGGTATTAACCCTCTGACCAAAAGCCTTCGAGAACAAATTAAGAATCCTTACAATTTCATAAGCTTCCTCACTCTTGGTATTCCCAAATAAAATAATATCATCTACAAAAAATAGATGTGTCACCGTTGGTGTTCTTAGAGACACCTTCAACCCAGTTAGCTTTCTAGTAAATTCTGCTTTAAAGAACATATAAGACAATGATTCCATAGCAAGAATAAATAAATAAAGGGATAAGGGTTCACCTTGTCTAAGCCCCCTTTGAGGAATTAGCTATAGTGAAGAAATTCCATTAACTTTAAATTTAGGATTAATTACAGTTTACCCCTTGCATTATAGGCCATGTGCACTTTACCCCTTATATTTTAAAAATGTGCAACTCGACACCTTGCATTTTCACAATATGCACTTTGATTCCTTTTGTTGATTTTTTTATCAATCATAAACAAAAATGCAGGGTGTCGGGTTGCATATTTTGGAAAGCTCAGGGGTTCAATTCGCCCATGACCCAAAAATTCAAGGGAGAATAGTGCATTTATTTGGGGCCAAAGGGCACATTGTGAAAATATAGGGTGTCGGGTTACACATTTTTAAAATGTACGGAATAAAGTACACATGGTCGATAATACAGGGGGTAAACTGTAATTAACCCTTAAATTTATAAGAAATGCCTTTGACACAACACAAAACCTATTGCACCCAAGATTCACAAAACCCAAGGCTAGCAAGCATTTTTCCAAGAATGAGCATTCCAATCTATCATATGCTTTGCTCACGTTAAGCTTAAAAACAAAGTCCTTCTTTTTAGGGCTTTCTCTTTTCTTTAGAGAGTGGAAAACTTGATGGGTAATAACAATATTATCTTGGATCAATCTACCACCCAAAAGCACTCTAATATTGTGAAACAATATTATCCATGTATTTTTTTTAGCTTCAAGACAATAATCTTTGATACAATTTTATAAATAAAAGTGCAACAATAAATAGGTCTAAACTCACTAACCTTCCCTGGCTTATGGACCTTTGGGATGAGCACTACTTGAGTTTTGTTTATCTCCTCCAACAAGTCTCCATGTTGAAGGAAAGAATGAACAGTAGCACACACATATTTACCAACCTCATTCTAATGAAAATAGGCTAGATCCTCCTAAGGCTTTGAGAGGCCCAATGAAAAAGACATCCTTTCCAATTTTATCATCTGTGATCGGCCTGATCAAGTCTGCATTCATTTCCTCATTAACTTTCCTTAGGATGATCCAAATACACCAATCAGCATCTTGAAGGTTAAAGGAAGTATAAATTTCGGCAAAATGATCCAAAATAACTTGAGTGACCTTTTTTGCTTTTCCTCCATTCATCATCATTATTTTTCAGCCTTTGAATCTGATTATGCTCCCTTTTCTAAATCGTTATGGCATGGAAGAACTTAGAATTTCTATTTCTCTACTTGAGCCATTTCAACCTTGATCTTTGATCTCAAAATTTTTCTTCTTGGGACCAAAGTCTCTTGATCTCCTCTTTAATTGCTTTAGCTTTTTCCCCGTCTATTACATCTCTAGACCTATTTGGTAAGTCTGCTAGGCTCTTTTTTAGCTTTTCGATTTCTTTAGCTGCAATTTTTTATATCTTCTAGTGCCAAGTGGATAATTGCCTCGTGTAGGATTTTATTTTTTCCAGCAAGGAACTCCAATAACCTTAATCAGATTAGCCTCTATCCCAGCGCTTTTTAATTGTATCCTTGCGTTCTTCATGGTCCTCCCAAAATGCTTCATACTCGAATGTACCCCCATCACCTACTTTCGGCTTTGGACAAAGAATTAACGGGCAATGGTCAAAAGATATAGCTAGAATAGCTAAAACCACTATATTAGGATAGCAACTCCTCCACCCCCAATTTGCAATGCAACGATCTATCCTTTTTCTCGTTATAAACCCATTTCTAGGATTGGTATACCATGTATACTTGCAACTTTTAACATCAAAACCTATCAACCTAATTACATTGAGGAATTCTTTAAAAAGATCAATCTAACTCTGGCTGCTAGGTCTTACACCCTCTTTCTCCTTATGATATAGAATCTAATTAATATCCCCAATACAAAGCCATGGGTTTCGAGCATCTAGTTGCAAATTCTAGATTCTTTCCCATAAGAATTTCCATTCATTGAATAAAGGATTCCCATATAAAAAGGTGTTATCCCAAAAAGGTTCACCATCTATTTCACAACAAACCACATGGATAAAGTTTTTACAAGCCCCTAACACCTGAATTGATATTGATTTCTTCCAAAATAGGCCCAACCCCCTGATAAACTATCAACTTCCATACAAAATACCTCATCAAACTTCAGCTTAACTTTAACATGCTCAATCTATCTCTTTTTGCTCTTGTTTCCATAAGGAACAAGATTACAAGATAGGTCTTTTTACAAATGTCCTGTAGCTCCTGAATTGTTGAGGTCCTTGCTACTCCTCGACAGTTCCAGCTGATGATATTCATAGCTGAGGGAGGCATGATAAGGCCTGCCTCCTTGGCCATAGTTTGCTCTATTTTTGGCTCTTGAGCTCCTTTCTTTCTTTTCTTTCCATTGTCTTCTGCCTTTGTATTCTCACCATCACCATAATCAGTTACAAAAAGAGAAATATCCTTTCTACCTCTCTTACGATTAAGAAGTTTCTTCATACCAAAAGCCAAAATATCTTCAATAACATCATAATTGTATTTCTCTGCATACTCCCATTATTCTCCTTCTTTATCTGGCAACTACACGTAGTAGAGTCCAGGTCCATAGGACTAGGTCTTTCAGCTACTATCTTTAGACACTTGTGGGATCTATTTTATTTTAGCTATGCACCTTGTTGGGGAATCGGGCCTCCCATGTGTCTAGCTGGCTCCTAAGTTCTTGGGTTAGTATTGCTATCCTAGGCTATGTTCATTTATTCTCCAACCAGGTTGGGCTTTTGAGAGTCTCCTACAACTTGTTTTAGCTCAAATTAGGCTTTTGACCTTATTAAGACCCTTTGTTTCTCCCAAGCAAAATAATCTTGGACCATCCCAATGTTAGGCCCAATATGAGTAAGGTTCTGCACTCCTGTGACTATCAATGAGTCTTTATCCTTTTCACTTCCCTTTTGGCTAGGAAAAACTATATCTCTTGACATATTCTAATCACCTTGTAAGCCCCAGCTACCCGCTTATATTATATTTCCATTTTTCTATCCCCTATTATTTCCTCTTTCAGCCAACTTCCATACAACATAGGGATTATCATTTCCCTTTTTATGCAATTCACCAGCCTCGTATGTATGGTTTAGCACTGCTAAACTCCTACTCTCCTTCACATGGGTTCGAGCTTCACGTGCCCCTTCGTCCTACTCTTCCTCCTAACCTTTCTCCTTCCTCTCTGCGCTTGAACTTTTCATAACCTTCAACTTTCTTGTTGTTGGAACCTCGTCTATACCTTGCAATCTTGGGATTTATTAGGGATATAGCTCTTTGCTCCTTGCAAATCTTCTAGTCATGACCAATCCTCCCACAAGTGTAACAGTACCCTTACAACTTCTCATATTTGAGCTACACCTATACATTGCCTTTGTCTTTCCTTGGCACCCAAAATCCCGTTGTCAGAGGTTTATTAATGTTTATCTCCACTTGAATATGTAAAAAACTACTTCAAAGCTTGCCTTCTAGAGTCGGGTTCTCTACCTCCATGATAGCACCAAATCTAGTGCCTATTTTTTCTGCAAATTTAGTGGACAATGCTTCCAAGGGGAAACCCAGCACTTGGATCGAAAATGGAACAAGGTTAAAGGTTACTTCAGTAATAGAGCTCCAAGGACAACACCACTGTAGGCTTAGGAGATGTTCCATAATGTTCAAGGATTTGGGGCAAATTATCCGACCCACCAGCATTGCCATCGTTATTAGTTTCTCACCATCTTCTATTCTTCTAACGACACAACATCCCCTTCGAGGGGAATATTTTTGTCAATATCAACCTACTCAACTTCACTTCTCGGATCTTGAACCTATGATTCCTCAGCCATTATAAGCACATTGTTCTTTATTTTGAGAAAAAAATAGGAAAACCCTCCAAATTAGAGGGAGATATTACCTTAAGCAGAGGAGTTTCACTAGAAAAAAAGGTGCTCCTACAGAGAGGAAATGTTTGGTTTTTGGTTAGACACACAGCCTAAATAAATATGTTATAAAAAAAAAATAAACAATCAGACCCAGGCTAAAGAAAAAATAGGCCAACCCATGATTATCAAATATACAAAATTTATTTCGATATGTGAAAGATCACCCATGAATGAAAATTGCAAATAAAAATTTTTTAAATATAAAATTGAATAAAATATGAAGTTTATGAGATAAAGTTCCCAACTAATTAGCATAATATAAACATACTAACTAGAGTTCAATGCATTTACAAATAAGATGTTTTAAGAAGAAAATTGAAATTATTGACAAAAAAGACTTAAAATTAAAATTAAAATTCTTAAAGATGTTTTAGTTGATAACTAGTTACAAAAGCATCTGAAGAAGTGATTATAATAAAGTCTACAAAAATATTTCGTTCAAAATTAAAAGCATATTTAATAATAGTTTTGGGGATCAAATTAAGATATAAGGATTTCAAAAATCTCCGTCAAGCAAAGATCCCCACGGGGACTGTCCCATTCAAGGCCCCGAGTTCGGGGAATTTTCCCTCACAAGGATGGGGACAAGTGTAAATATCCCCCTACAGTAGGTTCGGGGACGTGGGATCACCCTCCCTACATATATACATATACATATACATGTCATCTTTTTATGGAATTTTACATGTGATATTTTAATTTAAAAAATCAAATAACTTGCAGACTAGCCAATATATGGTGGCCCATCCCTATTACCCCCAACCCTGGTTTTCATTTTGCTCTCTATTTTTTCAACTAGTGGCGCATCCAAGCTCCAACCAAGGGACCTTCTTGTCTGTCCACAGCCACCATTGACGCCGTTGCAATGCCACTAGCTGCCTCTTTCCTCCCGTAGTGCCATAACCCTGGCCCACCAAGTTGTCGCATCATGCCTCCACCTACTTCAAAGCTTAGCGTCATAACAGCTCTTTTCTCCACCACCACGAGAGCAACTCCCCTCTGCCACCACTACAACAGCTCCCCTCCAAAGAGACCTTGGGCCAGTTTCTTCTTAAATCCATGGTGAAAGTGTGCCATCAGAGGCCAATCTTAGAGTCACAATCAATTAAATCTATGCTTAGTGGAGTAAGGACGTGAGGTTTCTAGGTGGTTATTCTATGTTCAAATAATAAATTGGACTTTGATTGTTTTTGTTCTTAGTTCTTACTCTATTGATCTATTTTTTATTAGATTTGTTCTTGTTCTTATTTTATAATTTTGTTGCCTTTTTTTTCATTATTCTATTTTTTTTTCAATTTTTTTACTTGAATTTGAGGGCCCATGAGAACTTGTAGGGAAGAGGGAGCAAGAATGGGAGAAAAAACCTCCTTACAATGGGGATTGAGGACAAGAATTGGCGCATATGAAGTAGCAAGGACGGGGAGAGGAGAGACACTCCTCACCCTTGCTCTATACCGGTGATATCCCTATTAAGATAATGTGTAGGGGCTTTGCAGTTATTGTTGAGCCCTTTCAAACTTTTCAAAGCTTCTATGGAGTTTGTTCTCTACTCTTATAGTATAACATGTTAGCTTCTTATACTCACTATCTTTGACTAAAGCTAATGCAAAATAAATGACTAACATGGCTCAATTTCTAGTGTAGCAAGCTAAAACATAAGAGACAACAAGCATTATTGCCAATAAGTCTAAACAATTTAGTTTTCACTATTGAAAATAAAGATAAGAATGTAGTGAGGGCTCTTAAATTGGGTGTGGTAAACAGTGTCTCAAAGAGAGAGTAGTAACCTTCTTTTTTTTTTGGCCATGAGAATAGTAACCTTGACACTTGTTTATTTTAGTTAAAGGTTTAGAGAGAATCTGGGCTAATCTAGCCACATTACAAGCCCAACAATACAAAACGCTAACGCCCAATTAACTCTAATCAACAAGCAGGTTGCTGGGCATAGAACTTTTGGAAAAATGTCTACTTCATTATAGATTTTGAATTGCTTCTGCTGCAAAAAAATTCTTACATAAATATAAATCCAATCCTTCATATTTAGACATAATAAAGTTAATGGGATCTATAAACAAATTATTGTATATTAAATAAAATTAGTTAAACCCACCTTTATTATCCATGGAAGAATCTTTCCAGCCACAATCTTAACAAAGATGGTAATATGAACCAGACACTCGCTTAACTCTTCATTTTTGACAGGTTGGGATTAAATATTGAACCTATCAAAAAAAAAAAATTAACTTACCTAACCTACCCTATATAACCCATGGGTTGAAGTAGGTGGAGGCAGGCTAACCCGATGGGTTATAAATAAATAAATAAATAAATAAATAAATAAATAAATATATATATATATATATATTGAGAAAAAAAATAGGATAAAATCAAACTTCAAAGATAGTAGTAATCGCTCTTGCATCCCCTCCCTCCCCTCCCTCCCTTCCCATTTCCAGCATCGAACATTTGCATTTTGCAAGGCGCTTGACCTTACCTGCTCACCATCATCTTGCTCTCATATCAACCATGCCAATAGCAAAGGCAATGCGGCAATGGCAGCAGTAGTTTAGGCTAGTAGTGGAGGCTTTTGGTAGTGAGGTTGACCAATAGGCATGTATGATCTAAATTAAAACTTATTAATTGAATTAGATCTTAAGATTTTAGTACTAATTTATCTTGTTTTGATCTTAACCAATTTTCTAGTTATTTTTCTTAACCTTAGCCTTTGATTAACCTTCTTTTGTTTTATCTTATGGAAGCATCATCAAATTAGGACTTACTATCTCACCAGGACTTACTGCTATTGCTACAACTCCTCAAGGTAATTTAAACTTGGTATTTGTGCTTTCCAGTTAAGAAAAATAACTCGTTACTATGCATACTATCAGATTAAGTGAAACGATAGCATTAAAATATTGGCGAAGGCTATGGTGTACCAGTTTAAGTATGGTGCACCACACACCAGATAAAAAACAAAGAGGGTGTATTGTGGGGCAAATTGATCTATACCATATATTAAGCTTTAATAATATCCAATGGTGATAAAAGAGAGTGTACACCACCACTTGCAACCACTCACCCGCCACCCACAACCTCACTGTATCTAAATAGTAACCACCACAACCTTGTCATCCTCACCTTTGTGCCCTCACTAGTCGCCATCACAAAATAGCACCATCACTGTGCATCCTCCAAGCGTCAGCCACCCAACCACTAAACATTGCCTCCACTTGCAACCCAAACCTGGTAAATGGTAAAAGAACAGTGCAAATGATGGGTAATTGGTTCCAGTAAATCGTAAAAGATTAAAACTTTGCTGACTTCGAACCTTGTGGAGATTCATGTGCTTGCAGACTTCAAATCAAGACAAGGAAATGTGGTGTAATTCATTTTTTAAAGTGGATGGTGGAGTTGTTAATGTAGTTAAAGCAGGGGGTGATTACTGTTTAGGTGCAGTGAGGTTGTGGGTGGTGAGTGAGTGGTTGCAAGTGGTGGTGATTGCAAGTGTTGGTGTACACCCTCTTTTGTCACCATTGGATATTATTAAAGCTTAATGTATGATATAGATCCATTTGTCCCATAATACACCCTCTTTTTTTTTATCTAGTGTGTAGTGCACCATACTTAAACTGGTGCACCACAGCCTTCGCCTAAAATATTAACATAAAGTTCACACAGATAAAATTTTTTGATATAAGCAATTAGTTGTTGATAACCTAATTTCTCACAAAGAATTCATCCATTTGGTGTTTGACTTATAATTTTATCTCTACTTTATCTCCTAAAGATTTGGAGTGACTAACAACAAATTTTTCTTTCCAAAAGGATTATTAATATATATATATATATATATATACACTTTTTTATTTATATCTCTTGTGTTAGATAGTTGTAGGGGTCTTCAAAATAAAACCAAACTAAAAAAAAAATTGACAAGACTGAATATTAAAAAATAAAAATTAATTGAGAATTACTTTTTTTTTTGTATTGTAAAAATCAATCAGTTTGATATGATTTTCGGTTCCAAAATTGAAAATTGAACTGCACCAACCTAACCAAATTAATTTTTCCTATATTACTGTTATACTCTTACTAATAAAGTCGCATAATACCCTTCACATAACTTTCACCTAAAAGAAACCATAACATTTCACTTCCACCCTTTTTCTCTTTCAATAAATGACCCGCCCACAAATGCATCCTTCCCCTCATGGCTCACTATCTCACCATCTCTATCTTTCACAAATTCACACTCTCACCATCTCCAATCCATCTCTCATAGACTTAACTTTTACCATCTCCATCTCACGATCTCGAGTTCACAATCCTCTTCTCCTTATTGTCTCTTTGAATTCAATGGCGGTCAATCCCTCCCCTCGTGATGGTCCTCTTCTTCAATGACCCCCTCTGCCAATCCGTCATTGTCTGAGCCACCGCTGGGCTTATCTCTACAATAGCCATGTTCGAGGTATTTTTCTTTAAGTTTATTCAAGTTATTTTTTCTTTCAACAACCATTTTTCTTGAAAGCTTTAACACATGCCCCTTTGAACTTATTCTAGTTATTTCTCTTTACTGTGATGCTAGATTTTCTTTTTTTGGCCAAAATGGTTTTTGTGTGGTAAAGTTTCAAGCTAAAATGATTTTTGTTTTCTAGGTATGGATGATATTGACTTGATGTTCTTACATATGGGTTTGTTTTGGTTTCTTGTTTCTGATTGGTATGATGTGTGGTATTTAGATGACTACATTTTTTCCTTTGTTGATTGTGTCTAGTGGGGTGAATTCTTTTTTTTCTCATGGAGGCTAACCATGTTCTGAGAAACTAGTGATGTTTTGATGAGATTTTTTTAAGAGAAAGTTGAAAATTGAAAACTCAATTGAACCAAATCAATTAGATTTAGTTCGGTCAACCTAGAAAGGTGGAATTGATTGGTTGCTATTTTGTATCAACCAATTGGTTTGGTTGGGTTAAAGTTTTTCCCCAAAACCAAATTAAATGTGATCGTGAATACCTCTATTTAGTTTCTTGGGGAACCCACGTCCTAGATGTTCAATTTTTTTGTTTTTTAATTAACTCTAAAGTTGCATTACTTCTTTTGAGTGTGCTTGGTATAGGGGTAAAAATTTCACCTTCTATTTCTACCCGATATCAATTATCAAACACTCTTTTATTTTTGTAGGTAGATTTCTTTAATATTATTTCTTGTACCCTATTTTATGGTAAGAAAGTTGAAGAATTCGAAGGGTAGGTTTTAGTTTCTTTATAACGCGATGTATATTTTAGAGAATAAATTACATTGATGAGAAAATTAAAGAAATTGATTATTAAACATCTTTTTTTTTATTGGAAAAAATACATGTTTAATAATCAATTTCTTTATTAAACATCTATGATATATCATATTTGTGCTTGTATTTTAAACTGTCAAACTATTTTTATCATCAATGATTACGAATGTAAACTTTATTGTTTAAAGTGTACTTCTACTTTTTTGTAAGGCCTATAATAATATTGTGGGCCTAGTGGAGAGGTCTCAATAATGAGGGTCTTAAAAATTCCCTCAATAGGGCATGATAATGGAAATGGGATGGAAAAAGGGATATTAGAATGGAAATTTGAAGAGATTGAACGCCAATACTTTCCATTTGAGTGCTTCTTAACACTCAATTTTTTAAAGTTCGAAACACCCTGAAGGCTTATGGGTGAGAAGATTCATGCATTCAATAAGTTGTCAAAATCGACCAGACCACTAGCCCAAAAACTGTTACAAGTCCACCCTTATTATTATCGTTTGAAAACGTTCGTCGGTGAATTGGACCTACTAAGGTTTTTCAATTAAAAAGTTGTTCTAAATGGGCCCTATTATTAAGCCCAAAACAAGAGTTGGACTAGGCTGAGTGTTTTATTTACCCAATTAAAATCGAATAAAGCTGCTTTACAGTTTCCCGACCCAAAGGCATAAAAAAAACCTTTTACAGCTTTTCTGTTAGTTATCTATTGCATTTTTCATTATATTTTATTAAATTTTTTTAATAAATTTTATTTCAAGTAACATTAATTTTATTTTTATTATTTAATGAAAATATTACCAATATGTGGTCAATAAATAAATAATAAAAAAATATTAATGCACGGTAGGATCCATTTCTTTGGCACTGTTGTAAAATAAAAGTACTTGTCAGTTAAAAATTCAATAAAATGTCTCTGAACTGCTTTTTTCCCTTTTTTTAATACTCGTGGTACTGAGATATGAACATATCACTCCATAAATACTACCCAAATTAAAAATAAATCTTTTAAATTTTTAATACGTTAAATGTGTTAAAAGTTTTAAATTTTCACTAAATTAATAATTTGTTCCTCGAAGATATATGTGACAATAATTTAATCTCTAAAAAATTTTCAATACCAATTTAGTTTCTAAAAGATACACATAATATTGGTTTAGTTCCTGAAAATTTTTTGACATTAGTTTAGTCTTTGAAAGATATATATGACACCATTTTGACTCTAGAAAGATGTATGTAATATTTATTTGATCTCTATTTTTTTATAAATTTATAAACTTATTTAATGTCATATGTACCTTTTAGAAACTAAAGTAGTATCACATATATCTTTCCGAGACTAAATTGATATCAAAATTTTTTTAGAAATTAAACTAATGGCACATTTATTTTTCAAGAATTAAACTAATATAAAATTTTTTTCAAGAGCTAAACTAATATCACATATTTTTAAAAAACCAATTTAGTTGATATTTTTCGCGAGTTCATAACAGTATAGCGTTAAAACCTTTAACAAAAAGTTGAATAAGTCAGTATATACAGAATTCGGTAAGTTTTGATAAGATGAATTTGACAGTATAATTTAGACAAAATTAATCTCCAAATTAGATAAGTACATATGAAAGACTGACATGGATCAATGGACCTCGCCATCATGGGGGCATTTTATGCCATTAAATGTGCAGTTCTGAATTTTATGGTTCATCTTAAATACCTCACCTCACTTCTATCTATGAAGGCCAGGTACACCCAGAAAAAGGTCTATCCATTGCTTTTAATTTTTCTTTTTCTTATAACGTACACATAAAATCATAAAAGGCATTAAATTTGATGATTTAATGTTTACCAAAGAAAGAAGGAAAGCATTAAGTTTGTAACATAAATGTTACCCAACCACATTAAGACCCTTTATATTTTTCTTCGTTTCTTTGATTTCCTCATTTCCTTTATCACAACTGCAATTATATTTTTCGTGATATTAAATGTTGCATTTAAAACTTGATGGCTCATCTTAAATATTTGCACCTTCCTGGGCATGAACTACGAAGGCAGTAGATACGTGAGACAATTTTTTATGTATTTATTTTCCTATTCATCTTTTTCTGGAGTAAATTCTTGGTTTTAAGATATTAATTGTATACCTTTGATTTCTCTGTATGCAGCTCTGATCGCATAGAGCGTTTTTATCCATTTTGATAAAGACCCTTTTCTTAGGAGCCACTTTAGTAAACAACTAGTCAGTAGCCCCTGCATTCCATGAAAAGAAATGTATTTTATGACTTTAATTCTAAACAAGTTATAAATTTAAATTATTTTTTATGTTATATAAATTTAAATTCCTAAAATTGTTAATATTTTATTTGAAAATAATAAAAAATAAAATAATAACTTTTTTAGATCCATCAGATAACACATAAAAGTATTATATGAAATAATTGCTGACTTCTAAAAATATATTAATTATTAAAATTTGATTATATTAATCATTAACTTAAAAATATTTGTCACCAGCTAATATAAATGTGTGTCTTTTAAGAATTTTAATATTTGATTAAAAAGCATCGTGAACATAGACCTATCAAGTATAAATCTTCTCGGACAAAAATTTCACATGTTTTAATTATGTTTAATTTTTTTTATTATTAATCAAGATAAAATTCAAAAAAGCACATAAAAGGGCTAATCAATAATAAAAATATATACATAGCTAGTTTATATAAAATTTTTACGTTAGAGAATTTATTATCTAAAGATATTTTATTTGAGGAGACATGAAAAAGAAATAAAGACATTAAAAATATCACAATAAAATTACGAGAGAAGAGTACAATAAATGATACTTATAAGTGCTAAAATATACAAAAAATACTGCCAAAACAAAAGTATTTTTCTTACATTCTTATTAATTTAATTTAAACCAGACTGACATATTATAGAAATAAAATTTGGTTATTATTATTTTTTTTCATAATACTCGAATATAAAATCTTAATTAAGTATCGGTAAAGTTAAAAAATTTACACTTTCGTAAAAGAGAACTCAGATTTTTAGAGGGAGATGGATTTGACCATAAAAAAAGGTTGAAAGGTATTGTTGGTGGGCGTTGTAAAAATTTAATATTTTATGTAAACAAAAATATATTCTTTTATCATTAAATTTTGCTTCGTGTTATAGTATCAAAAGAATTTTCGACAAAGTCACATATGATCTAATGATTAATAAGCACCTTTTCTCTTTAATTATTGTCTGAATAATATTTCTGAAAATCATGCGAAAAGACATGGAGAGATAGAGGGCAAAAAAAAAAGAAAGAAAGAGAGAGAGAGAGAAATTCCGTTTGTCAAACTTTCATATCCACTTTCATTTTTTTTTGAGCATTTTTTTCTTTTTATCTTTTATTTCCTGTTACCAATCCCAGATTGACGAAGGGGAGCGAAAAAAAAAGTAAAAACGTAGACTCAAGAAAGTCAACGATATATAATAGTAACTCGTAATTTTGTTGGAATTGGTCACACGTTACGAAGCATAAACACCAATATAGGCACTTAATATAATATAGATATAGATATAGAGATATATTAAATTATTAAAATTATATATATATATATATAATAAAAATACGTAGATTTATAATTTTTTAAAATATTAATAAATATCAAACTATTAATTTTTATTATTTTTTAAATTCTTCAAAACAAATAGAGTATTCTTGAAATATGTTATGTGTTAACACTTGTTATTTCTAAGCCCCTTTTAAAAATGCGTGTGGCATAATTTCTATTGACATTTCCAAAAAAAAATCCTAAATAAATATGTCTTAATAGAACTAGTCATCCCCAAGTACATATACAAAATAATAATAATAATAATAATAATAACTAAAGTAATTATCTGAAGATTAATTTTATTTTCTTTTTCAACAATGTTATAATCTCCTCTATTGAAAAAGAGTATAATATATTATCTAAAAAATACATGAAGTTGGATGTTGAGTTGGCCATTTTAATTTTTGAGTTGGTCTATTAAAATAGATGGAAAAATGTATCTAAGTTATGTCCTCCATATACCTAAGTTGTGTCCTCCATATATCCAAATTATGTCCATGTAAAATGAAAAAAATAATAATTAGACATGTATAAATGTGTGTCCAACACGTGTTATATGTGTGTCCATTGAGTATTTGTATCCAACATGTGTCAGATATGCGGACACATAACTAAGTTGGTATGTATGTGTTTTCTAAGTCCTCTCATTTCCATTCTATAATTTTAGAATTAGAGAGTGTAGTCTATGAATTAATAAAAGAACGGGAA
Organism: Pterocarpus macrocarpus; assembly: GCA_031439585.1. Classification (NCBI taxonomy): domain Eukaryota; kingdom Viridiplantae; phylum Streptophyta; class Magnoliopsida; order Fabales; family Fabaceae; genus Pterocarpus; species Pterocarpus macrocarpus. Next base: position 17,808,501 of record CM062517.1, on the reverse strand, counting down.
AAAAAAATTAACAATACAATTAAGGTTACTCCAAATCAACTAATCAGAATCATTATAGCAGGTTATGAAATTCAATAATGTATAATTTAATATAAAACATATGCAATGAATATATATTATTTATTGAATTTTATTTTGATGCACATGTAAAAAAATTTTATATAATCATTTAATTATATATTGTCACATTAGTAAAAGTGTTGGATATTTACCTTCACTATCTCAAAAGTCATACATATAGAAATATATGATTGAATGAAAGTGTAAATTTCTTTTAAATTGATAGTATATCAAAATTAATCTCTTTTTTATTATCAAAACTTATCATATTATTTGTTACATTTAGTTATTTTGTAGGTTTCTATAGTTTTAGTTAAAATTCGAATATGTCCTTATAATTTAAAAATTTATAATCCAATTTGTACATTGATAAAAAAATTTGTAATTAAATCCCTAGAGCAACTAGAGTTATTACCAAATCATGAAAAACACTAATAGGGCATTCCACATGGCATTTGTATACAACTCATATGTGTATATTTGAAATAATTATGAATACAATTCTGTATGATTCACTACTAGAACTTCATCAAAAATTGATGAAATTTTCGTCTGTAAAATAAAATAAATGATTGATATGTGAATTTACTGATGGAAAAAGTATCCGTTGGTAAAAATGCCAGTAAACATTCCTGCCATTTTGCACAAACAATTTCTAATGAAAAACCTATTGGTAAATAATAATCATTATTTTTAATTTAATTAAAAATATGGTTATATATTACCAACGGATTTTTCGTCGGTAATTTTGAAATAAATTAAGATTTTTTTTGTCATAAAAAATTTGAATTTTCGATCAATATTTGAAAATTAGGATTGACTGCCATTGTCCGTTGATGTTCCATTTTACCAACGTATTTTTTGTCGGTAAAATTCGACTAATGAAATGAATCGTTTCATTAATATTTTACCGATACATAACGTTAAAACATGAGCCCGCTTTTCCTTCTTCCTCATTTCTCTTTGTCATTCTCTCTTTGTCATTCTCTCAATTCTCTCTCGCTTTCTCTTGCTCTTTTTGCCGTTTCACCATGGCCGGAGCCTCTGTTTTGCAATCGGAGACCACCATTGTGTTCTTGGTATGTTCTTTAACATTTTAATTGATTTAGTTTAGCCTTTTTTTCAATTTCATTTCTTTACTCAACGTTTTATATTTCTTAGTTAGTTAACTGACTTATTTTGTTATTTTGAATTATTAAAGATATCTTTTGGAGTACTTGGAGTGCTTCTATTCAGGTGCTTTAGCTTTGTGATATTTTATGTATGTATAATATTCTTTGTTTTTTAACTTTATGTTTTTTTTAAGTATTAGAGATTTAAATTTTCTACGATAGAATTATAGAATTGGATTGCATGACTGGGGAAAGACTTAGAGTTCCTTCTTATTATTCGAATTGTGTATTGTGATATTATGCGCTCTAGATTGATTATTACAATTAACTTTAGAATTCTATGCTTATGCAATTTATTTTTGTTATGCTGTGGTGTGAAATATTGAATTAATTTTTGTGTTAAAATACTGAATTAATTTTTGCAAAGGCTCTTAATTTAAGGGAAGATTCTATCCAAATTTTTTTAGTCATTTCAAATATTCTTAGAATTAAATAGTTATTGTTATGCTAAATGTGTTATGCCTTTATTTAGTTAAAATATGTCTTATATTTTCAATTTTTTATATATTATATTGATTGGTTATGGCAGGACGGACACCTGGTTCTAGACAAGGTAGGGCTAGACTGAGGAGGCATGGTCTACCCCCTTACACTTGTGCCCTACTCATCACCTCCACTGTGCCTGCGTTTGCCACTCCCACGAGTGATGCCCTCCTCTGTATTTTCTGATTCACATACTCAAGAGTTTGTTATGATACCTAACCTTGGATATCATAACTCAAAGTCTCAGCCTTCATTCCCTCAATAGCCTTCTCCATCTCCACCCCACGTTGAGGAAGCGAGGCCCGCACCTCACCTATACCTACTTCTGTGCCTTCCCCTACCCTCAGTCAGCTTGATTCGCAAGGTGCCCATGCCTCTTCGTCCACCCCCTAACAAGGCTCCACGAAGCAGTGAGTGAAGCTTAAATATGATGGTAAATCTTAGTAAGTAATTTAAAATTTAAATTTATCATAAACTTTTAATTATAATAGAAAATTTAACTAACAGATATCTGATATAATCTATTGTTTTATAATATAGCTAGATTCCACCATGGCCGAGGCTAAGAGAATTTCCACACCCTACATACCAGTTTTTTGTAGGCCCCTAAGGCCACACAAGAGTTGTGGTGGAAAGAGTGGAAGATAGAATAATTATTATTATTTTTACTTTTTTATTATTAGTTTTGATTTTTAATTCACCCGCTGACTATTGTGTTACATGTATGCAACATCTATTTATTATTGATCTACACGAGAAAGTTGCCATCTACAAGGTGTGGAGAATAAGGCCGAGAGATACCTCCGCGATATGTTTCATGCAATTAAAGAGAATGGCGCGAGCACCCATTAGCTCATGGATAAGATCCTCTACGCCTTGAGGGCCCATTGGGACTCACTTGCATTTAAGATGAAGCAAGTGAAGGCCCGAACGAGCAGAGGATCAGCCTGTGGTGGCTCTCTGCACACTAAAGGCTCCACCATTATCGAGGGCATGCGACTGAGGATGGTAAATATTATCCTTTTCTCATTTATTTTTTTTCTATTTTCAAATTAAATATTATATATATAATTACGTGAAAATTCTTTGAAATATAGGAGAAGGCGATGAGCAGGCCGCTGACTCAAGGAGAGTTGTTCTAAGAAACCCACACTTGGAAGCAGGGCAAGTCCCAATAAGTTGATACGCGGTCAGAGATCACATACATAAGTACTTATAATTTTAGTTTTCAATATTTTTAATTTATTATGGTCATTATTATTTAATCTAATTTGTTTTATTTCATCTAATTGTAGCGTGAGTTCACCCAGCAGTTGATTAAGGCTCGATTGAGGATGAGAGCACTCATACTGGTGGTCCACCTGTTAGCGACGATGAGGTATGGGCCTAGACAGTCAGCGGCCACTACAGGGGGCGGATTTACATGATGGAGACCTCTTACAACAGCTCAAATTCTCCAGGCTATGTGTTTAAAGCTAGGCCTGCTGGAACCGATCCAGAGTCTATCCGTGATCAGGTCCATGTACGGAATGAGTCAATGCAAGGACATCTTGAGGAGGCCAATAGAAGGCACATGGAGCTATATGAGCGCCATGAGAGAGATAAGTAGCAGTGGATGGAGTAGATACAGTCTATGGAGTAGAGGATGATAACTCTGTATAACATCTATGAGAAGATGTGGAGCGACAGTTCTTCATCCGCTGCATCGCCTCCACCACCTCTATCCCCCACCCCAGCCTTCTCCACACGATCACCCATTTAGAGTCGGAGACGATAATGACAATGGCATCTCAGAGACTAATGATGATCAGTAATGGCATCTCAGATACTAACGATGATCAGTATTCGTAGATTTTAGGTTTTTTTTTTTTTTTTGTAGAATTGTATTGTGAATATTTTTTGAATGACATTGTATATGTTTTTATTTTTTTTAATTTCTTCTGCAATTAAAACCAAAAAAATAAAATTCTTTATTTAAATAACAAAAAATTAATTTATTTACAATAATATTTATTAATAATTAAAAAAAAATCATTGACAAAAAAATAAATAATTAATAGTTTTTTACCGACGAATTTTATGTTGGTAAATTTATAATATAAAATATTGGTTTTAAACTTACCAACAGATTATTCATTGGTATTTATTACCAATTCATCGGTGTACTGTCAATGGTGTTTTTTTACACTATTATTACAAATAAGTTTTTCATTGATAATATTAATATTGCTTATTACTGATGGATTTTTTACGTCGGTTATTGGTAAAATTAATACCAACAGATTTTTTTAATTTTCCATCGGTAAATCCGTCGGTAATGAAAGCATTTCTAGTTGTGATTGTATCAAAACCCTTATTCATTTGTTTTATTCATCTATATTTGAAACTTCATTCTCATAGATTTCATCGCTTGTTTCAACCTCTTCCTTTTTAGGGCGCATTTGTGAGTTGACGGTTTAGAAGAGAAGGGAGGGAAGGGAATGATTTGAAAAGTAAAATAGACACATAGTTATTCTTCAAATCCTTCCTTTCCCTCATTTCCCTTCCAAGACCTCAACTCACAAACACACCCTTAGAATCTCCATTCCTAGTTTCATCCTTAGCCATATTTTCAAGCAATAAAGCATATATACTCAAGCTTCAAGTCTATGACTTAACATGGTAAAGAAGCCTTATCCTCATGACATACTAGAAAACTAGAAATTATCCCTATAAAGAGCAAAAGGATGAGATCTACTATAGCTTGCCACTCTGATACTCATATTCAAAAGTAATGGTCGTTGTCTTTTACTTCAAGAACGGATAAAATATGCCTAGATAACTAGTGAAACACTAAGCAAACCTATCCGAAAGATTCAACTCATCCCTCGAGCACCTCAAGTAGTTCTTGGTTTTTCTTGTGAATAGTCAAGCTCAAAAACTCATCCAAAACCCCAACAATCCTCATCTCTATCAAAACTATTAGGATCAAGCATACTAGAATCCAGAGAAGGAGGGATATAAGGCATTTTTTTTTAAACTCTTCCATCCAAAGCAATACCTTTTTTTGAGCCTCAAAAGCCCTAGAAACTACATTGGCAAAACCAGTGTCTCTTGCCCTATCTTAAACTTCCATTACTCACTACTCCTAATTCTTCTGCCCTTATTACTCTTCTACAATGCAAACATTGCAAACTCCTTACACCACTGTGCTATTCTCAAACCTGCAATCCCATTGGGAATTTCATGAACTAAAAATTTTCAAGATATTTGGGAATTAGGTTTTCATTATGCCTCCTCATTGCAAGTAGTGTAATGGTGATAGATCTTCAACACTTGAAAGACGCAATTGTTGTCAATGACAGGGTTCATTGTGTAGCAAACCTATGAATTGGTTTCAAAAAAGGAGGAAAATTTCTTCCAAAACCCAAGCTTCTAATGTGGAAATGAGAAGGGTTCCATATGTTAGATTATCCTAGGGATTTTCAAATCCAAACCAAGTTGATTCAAAATAAAAAATTAATTCAAAATAAATGAAAATCGATCAAAAGAAAAAAAAATTGGTTTGCATTGTTTCTTGTTTTTATGAAAATTGATATTATTCATTCATACATACATACATACATGCAAAAAAATATATTACATATTGGAGTAAATATCTTGTTTAATCCTAATACTTTGAATTGTGACATCAATTTTATCATTTTCCTAAACGTACAACCCGATGTCCTAAACTTTTTTGAATTTGCGCTATTGTTATTAACAATTGATGGAAAAGTTAACATAAAGGTTGATTTCCACATTTAAAAAAGTTTAGGAAGTCAATTTATACTTTTTAAAATATAGGGATTAATGAACACATGGCCTATTTTCAGGGAGGTAAAGTGTTTTCTCCTTTAATTTACTAAATAATTTTGAATTTATACATAATTTTTGTTCAAATCTTTTATTGTATATTTAACATATGAGGGTTATATATTAATATAACTTTTAATAATTAATTTAATTTGATGAACTTAAAGTTATTATTTTATATTTTACAAGAATTTAATAAAAAACCAATCAGCCAAACCAATACAATATGATTTAAATCGATTTGAAGGTTTGATTTTTCAAATAAAATCAAATAAATTTAAAGCAAAGCAAAATAAATTTTATTGTTCGAATTAGTTAAGTTTTATATTAAAATCGAATCAAATCAAATTAAACTAGGAATACCTTTAAATTATCCTATACAGAAGTTGAGCGACATATGAAGAAATAATGCCATTTTGTCTCATGATTTGATAATGATGGATTGTTCTAAAAGTTTGATTACAAATTTTTATTAATATAGGAACTTGATTATAAATTCTTAAACTATGAAGATATACTTAATTTTGAGTAAAATTATAAAGTTGTACGGATACGGGTTCAGTACCCATACAGTAGTGATGCAGTGCAAGTCTGAAAATTTTGTAAAACCTGGGGTATAGGTACGTCTATATATATATATATTTAAAAATATAAAAATTTCATAAAATAAAAATTTTACATTATAAATAAGAAAATATATCAACTTTAACATAAAATATATCTAAATTGTTCAACATCACATCACAAAAATAAAAAATTATAATACTTAAAACATTATTCAAATATATAATAATCAAAAGTAAAAAATTTAATCACTGTTAAGTTTTGTGAAAACATCTGATAAATAATTACAAAATTTTTATATTACTCAAAAGTAAAAAATTTAATCACTCATTTTATCCTTTAAATGATAAAAAACAAAAATTAAAATACCAAAGAAAATTTAATCACTCATCCTATGCATTAAAATATAGTGTCTACTCTCAAGTCGGTGATAGAATACAATTCCAGACCAACACAACAAACAAACAACAACCATTTTTAGAAGAAGGAGATAACTACCTCTGTCAAGAAGGAGGAGAGGGTAGCACTGCCAATTGGGCCGCCGCCGCCGCCATTGTCGCTTCCGCTGGGACTTGAAAGCCCCGCCGCTACTGGGATGAGGAGCATTGTTGCTGTTGGGACGAGGACCGCAGCTGCTGCTAGGACGAGGACTACTGCTGCTAGGATGAAGACTACCGCTGCTAGGACGAGGACCGCCGTTGTTGCTGGGCTTCGCTAGTGGTGGTGGCGACTGCTAGGTGGAAGTTGGAAGTGGGGTGGATTGAGTGTGTTTTACAATTTGGGAATGAAAGGAAAATGGTGGGGGGGGGTCGGGTCCTCTGCTTCTATTTGTTTTTCGAAAAAAAAAGAAAAAAGAAAAAAAAATGGCCAAATGACACAGTTTTAATATAAACCCATACCCGAGTTGTACTTAAGCAGTACCTAGCCACACCTAGTCATACCCGAGCCGCTCCCAGCCGGACCCAATTTTTTAAAAAAAAAATATTAGGTACGTACCTAGGCATACTTAACACATACCTATACCCAAAACATACCCAATACAGGTACTTTTCCAAAAGGCATGTATCCGTACTTCGCAGAAAGATATATAGAATAATTAAATGTATTTATTATTTTCCCATGAAAAACATGTTATTACTATTTCTGACGTTTTAAATCTGGTTCAGATATAAGGGCATGGAAGTAGTGTTCACGTAGTCCAAAATACCCCTGCTACATCTGAGCAATGGATTTGGATATGGACACTCTTAACTGACTTATCGAAATGTGAATATGAGGTTATAGTGTAAAACAAAAAAATTACGATAAATGATCAAAAACATTTTTATTCATCGAAAAGCATGTCTTGTTTTCATTAGCACAGAAGCACGATTTCAAAAGTCATAAAGGCTTACAATAATAAATATCAAATCTCAATTGGGGAAGCTTTCGGACTTGTACTTCTGCCCCAACCAGTTTTTAATTTGCTTCCTAACATGTTCATTAAAACAGTCTCAGTACCAAAGCTAAGTTTAGCGCCACTTGGTTAGGTAAGATGTTGAAGAGTATTTATTTATTTATTTTATTTTCTTCGATACATGTTCTTAAGATGATGATTAAAGAATTCAGAACAATAAGCACTAAATAAAAAATTATTAATTTTAAAATATAGGCAGTGTAAATTGGTTAACACTATTGATCAATCGTATTTTATATATGACTTTGAGATAATTATAACTTTAAGTATATGATCATTCATAATTAGATATAATATTGAGGACACATGAGGTTGGTTTTAATGCATTCAGTTTTACAAGGTCAATTTGAAAGGAATTGGTACCACCGAAGGTAGAGATTTTGATTTGGTTTTTGTTGTTTGGGAGAGTCAATGCCAAAGACAGGTTGCATAGATTAGGTATTCTATCTCAAGGATAGATACAATGCACTTTTTGTAATAATCACGTTGAAAATTAGGAGCATTTATTCTATAATTGTGAGTATGCATGGTTTTTGTGGTGTTTCTGGTTGAAGAAATGGAATGTGTGTTGGGTTTTTCCATTGGACCAAAAATATTGTTTTGAATCTTGGATGGAAATTAAATTAAATAGATCAATAAAGAAATGCTGGTGGATTGCATTTTTTTAGATATTATGGACCTTATAGAGATGTAGGAATTTAATCATTTTTGAGAAGAAAAATATTTCAAGAGAGGAGGCATTAGAGATGGCAAAATTCTAGTTTAGGTGGTGGAGTGACGCTGAGAGTAATTAAGTTTATAAGGTGAGAAGTGTTATGGTAGTATAAGATGTGCTTTAACCTATAGGTGGTAGGTCAACAGACGTATGATCTCATTGTTGTTTAATTCTACTATACATATATCACTTGCTATGCTGACACAATGCAGGAAAGATGGGCTGTTTGCTTGTAGGTTCAATGGTGTAGCATAGATACCCCAATATGGCCTAAATATAATGTTAGTAAGAGACTTCCAGGTAAAGAGAAGAACTTAGTGCTTTTTTGTGTGGCAGTGATAATGATAAAAGGATTTAGGAGTATAATGAAGCGAAAATCAAAGGAATTGGTAGGATTGGAGTGAGGAACACGAAAAAAAGGAAAAGAAAAGAAATAGGAAGATAAAAATGGAAAAGAGAAATGAGAGCAAAGAAAAAATAGAAAACAGCCAGAGTAAGTGAGAGAAAAACAGAATAGGTGAAAAGAAAGATTTTTGTAAAGAAATAAGAAAAGTGGAGCAAAGAATAAAGAGGGGAGAATGAAAACAAAAAGGAAAACAAATGTGAGCCGAAAAAGATACATTGGTTCGCATGTAAAACAACAAAAATTCAACATTGTAGGTGTTGCAATTTGCTTGCATGGGCGGTTGCTCTTATATGTGGTTTTTTGCCATGTAGTGTAATGGCAGGGACTTGTTTTGAGTGGGGATAACGGATAGGATGAAAAGGGTAGAACATGGGTGGCAGGAAAAAGTTAAGCTCATAGTGAATGGAAGGGGTTGGGTGTTGGTAGCTTGGTAGCATTGATTAAGGCTGAGTTTTATTCTTCTTATTTTTGTAAGTCTATATACTAGTTTAATGATGGAAGTTATGCTTGTTATTTGTTGGTTATTGTGTGATGCTTCAACCCAATGTTGAATTTAGGAGGGTAATTCACATTTGTGTTTGTTGATGTGAGGAATGAGAATATGTTTTTGGTGTGCAATGAGCATTTTGCTGGTTCAATATTGATGTTTGATGAAAGGTTAATTTAATTGGTGTAGTGGAATTACAATGGAACTCATACAGTACACAATGTCAATATGGGTGTTAAAAAAGGGGGGGAAAAGACACTGTGAAATAATAGAGAGAAAAAAAAAGAAAGAAAATAGGGGGGGAGTCAATGACAAAAGCAAAACAAGGAAAGAGGGAAATAGTCGGAGTGTGAAAATTGATATCAAAAAGAAAAGGGAGGGGTAAGTGAGAGATATTGTGAAAGAAAGGTCTAAGTGATATAGAATAGGCAAATGCATGTTTCTAAGTGAGATAGAAAAGAAGGTATGGACCAACAGAATGAAAAAGCAAGAAAATCAAAAGATTAGAGGGTAAAAGGAAAGACAATTCAGAAAGTAAGTGTTAAAGGTGGTGGTGAGAAGAGAAAAGAAGAGAAAAAATAGAGAGGATGACATTGTTGTTTGATTTTGATAGCCTCAAGGCTGTTGAGACAAATACCGCAAAATTTGTGGCACGACCTAACCCAGGTCGTGTCCGGTGCGTAGGGACATGTCTCTAGCAAGCCTACTTAGATTTTATTCTAATAGAAAATTGGACAAAGTCTCCTTTATATTTAGGACTATTCCCAAATAAGGATCCTCGCCCCATGCAAATTCATTGGAGGTCCAGACATTCTCCGAATGCATCCCACAGCACACAATATGAGAATTTAAAAGATGTTCATACTAATGAAAACATATACATATACCAATCCAGAATACTAATCAATCATCATTAAAATTTCAGACTTAACATAATTAAAACAACATACTTTTACTACAAAAATTATATACTGACACAGGGAGGACCCTGCTTGTGGGTTATTAGAGCACTTCTAAAGATTATACAATTAAGCCTAAATACTGAATCTTCTAGTTAACTATGGAAACTTGAGCATAATCCCGTACTTGTCTAAAAATATGGAGAGAGAGAAGAGTGAGCCATATAGACTCAATGAGAGATAATATATCTATAACAGCAGTGGAATAAGCTTTAATAATAACTTTTAGCAAAAACATAACTTATAAGCTTCTTCAAAAACTTATACATCATCTCTTAAGAAAAAGACTTTGTCTATATATTAACATACTATAAAATTTTTGGTAAAACATACCTGAAGTATAATATGTCTTTAAGATATCCATAGGTCCTTAATCACCTTTTTCTTTTTATTGGATAAAACTTCTTTATAAACATAGACAAACATAACACTTTTACAACTAGATGTAATAAATCATATATATAATAAGGATATAAGAACTGGGCTTAAAGATAAAAATGTTTTCTCTTAACTTGACAAGTAATTACTTGATTCAAAATCATAATAAAACTTAAGGGAGGATCCTGTTTTAGAAAATAACTGCCTGACTAGGCTTGCCCAGCAGTAACTGATAAATCTCACGTCTAGGCTTGCCCAACATGTCTATATCTTTTGGACATGTTGTAACACCTTACCAAGCAAAATATTATACTTAAGTCATAATATATTACCTGATAGGTTATTACGTATGGCTATCTAATTATATTCCTTTTCCTGATTTAATGTTAATTACCCACACGGAGTTAACTACTCATATAATAAATTTTCGTTTGACTGTGGGATAAGTAATAGATAATCGTTATAACCGAAATAAAGTAAATTAAATAAAAATACGGAATAGACGGAACTACTGAAACGACATCATATACATATATACATAGACATCTGTTTTCAAAGTTTGTCAAAAGTTACATAAAACAGTACAGGGTAATAAAATGAGGCTGCTAATACAAAATAAATTGGCCTATCTCTATGAACAGTACCCTAACTGGTCCCCAAGGGACATTTCGTGTGCTACCATTCCACATACAGTATACATTAAACTACTGCCTATGACCCAATACTACCAAAAGACGGCCACTCTATATATTTCCTACTGCAGCATTACACGGGCACTCTAGATGGACTCCGAGGAAAGGAATCCATTCGCCATGTCGGCGTCAGCTGGGGTGTAGTCCATGCTCGGGGCAGAGGAAGAGGAAGACGAGCTCACCGCCTCTGACGAATCCTCCTCAGAAAATGAGACTGAGGGGATCTGCTGCGATGGTGAAGCTGGTGAAGCCATGGGAGCTGCTACTGCTGCCGGTGCTGCTGCTGCTATGTGTGTAGAGGTGGAAAAGGATGGGCCATGTATAGTGGAATAGCAATGTAAGGTGTAGCGAGGTCGAAGAGTGGGTGAGTCAGGGGAACAGCAAAATCTCTACGAAAGAAGAAATAAAAATGGAACTAACATCTACCGGATATATATATAGAGTCTAAAAACGGGTCCAGGTGGATGTGAAGCTCAGGGAACTCGATAAACAAGATGCCCGTTGCCGCGTTCTCCATGATCTGAGAATGACGCGGAAACATGTAGTAAGGTGAGAGATAAAGATTTCTCAGTAGGAATCCTAAGTTTATACATATTTGTCATCACTGTCATTCTCAGTTGTTTCGATTTTTCCTTAATTTTAAATAGTACGACAAAAGGGTAATATTCAACTTAAATTTTTGTTTTAGAAACATACACCGAAACAAACTAAATTTTAGATTGGAACAAGGAAAATATAATTAACAGATATACTAATGCAACTAAGATAGTAACCATAATTAAACAGTAACATATCATGAAAAATAAACAGATAATTATGACAATCAATTAAGACTTATCATATAGTGCATATAAATGTGCAATTGGGAAATGCATCTTATCTTTAAAGGCTTTCACCTCCTAAAACTTATTTTCTATCCCTGGTCCCCTGGGAGTTATTGGCCATATACTCCTAGATAATAGTCCGCTTTTCAAGACTGAGCTCGTTCCTATACAGGATTGCCTGGTTTACTTTCCCCAACCTTCCCATTGATCTATTCCCCTTAAACTTATTAAGGGGCTGGCCCAAGTAATATGAAATCCTTTGTAATATTCATGAATTGCATGCACAACTAACTTTATTCTTTCAAATATCACGTGTTCATGCAATTATAACTCACACAGCATAAGAATTTCTTGCCACAATTTCGGCAGCATAACGGATCGAGTCCGCTTCCCCATGAATAGTGCCAAACTACCATTAAAATCATTCAAACTTACAATTAAATATAAAACATCAATTATATATTCATAATATCATTCATCAAATTCAATTCAAACATCATTAGGGTTTTCTGTTTATTTTATCCTATTCTGACCGAATGTTGTACACCCTTAGTCTAATTCAACTCATTTAAACCTAAATTTTGGATATGTCATAGCTCTATGTGTCTAGTTTCCAACCATTTTAGTTCTATCTCATTTTGATTTGTATAACTCAAGTTGTTAGTATTTTACCTCAGACTGCCCTGTTTTTATCCAGAATTGCACCCTTATAAGTGAAAATTCACTTAAAATAGAAATCTAAGTGAAATCATACGAAATTTATATCAAATTAAATCTAACAGAACAAGCTTTCAAATGAAATAAGTTGCATATCATTTTCATGAGTATATTTTGAGATATAAGCCCTATAACTTGACCCTACTGGACTACCCTGTTCCATCCCAATTTGAACTTAAGGTAAATTCATTGATGTTCTGGGAATAATTGGGAATGAATCTGACCCTAAAATTTTTATGGGATGTTCCCCTATATGTTAGCTTTCAAACAACATTGGGTTCACTCAAATTGGAGTTGTGTAGGATGAGTTACACCCTTCTCAACTCATACTACCTAGATAAGGATCCAGATTTCTAGTTCAAACTTCAAAAATTCATAACTAATTCTATACTAATTCAATGGACTTATATTTTATATGTATAGAAAGCCCTGAATGTCTAGTTTAAATAGATTCATCAAATTTAAATAGCTGTAGGCGAAGCCGTACATTCCGCCGTACGGACTGCCGAGGAAAACCCTAACAGCTTCTTGAATTTTTCTCTATTCTTCAAGTTCGTTCGTACCAATTCCAATTCTAATCACAACATACATGCAAAATCAATCGAAATCCATCATCATCACTCCAAATCACATCAGTATCATGAGGGAAACAAGATCCCTACACAACACCAAATCAAGGAAACAAAAAAAGAAGTTGGATTCCTACCTTTCCCAGGTGTGATTCTTGTTAGATTTATGGTTAGTTGAAGAAATTTTGTTATGACTTGAAGGTTTGTGGGAGATGAGATAAGATGAGATGAGGGAGAAAAAAATGGAGAGGGCTTAGCATACATAAGGGGCCAAAATTTGCAAGGGCAGAAAAGGAAAAAAAGAAAACTTCTAAAGCAAGTTGAAGTTGATTGGTGGATTTGTGTTAGCCATTTCAACTTGATTTTGGGGCTGCCATCTTTGGCTAAAAGGGGCACCACATATGGGGGTATTTTGGCTAAATCCTGGCCATTCATTCTAGGGCACTCATAATATAAGTTCTATTTGATCTAGTTTCGATAGTTTAAAATACCGGTCTTACCAATTTCTCTTAATTGATAAACCGATTTTAGAAAAATTCTGTAAGGTTTCCTATGTTCCTAATCGAATTCCGTCAAGCCTAATCCTTCTAAATCACACTTAATTGGCTTTAAGTGAATGCTTAATTGAATTCTGATTAAACCCAATTATTTGATGAAAACCGAACAACTCGGTTATTAATGATAAAATTTCTCGGACGTTACACATGTTGGCCAAACATGTCAGGCTAGCAATCACCATGCTAGCTGGGTTATTCAAGGTGCACCAAGATTAATGCTGCTGCCATTAGCAAATAGTTCTGTCACAGTTTCCTCCCCTTTGGAAACCTTTGCTCATTATTAATTCGTTATCATTAAGATTCCTTAAATAACTTTACTCCAGACATCAAATTTGGATTCTAAACACATTGCTTAAGTTCTTAAAGCATTAACATTTCATAGTTCTCAACATATCAAGTTTTAAAAATTCGAACATCAATTTGGATATAATTCATAAAAATCAATATTAAGCTTACTTCATAGAAATCTATAATTTGTAAACATCATATCAATTTCAAGCCTTTATATAGTTAAAATCTAATAACTTGAAACCATATCTTTCTTTATCAAACTATTCAAGTATCAAAAATCACTTTTAAGGTGCTTGTCCCCCCCAACACACACACACACACACACACATACACACACACATATATATCAAAAAGGGTAATATCTTTTGCCTTTCAAGAATTCACTAAAATCATACATTAAAATGTCATTTCAATTTCTTTGACCTTTAATAACTCAAACCATAAACATAACATTTATGAAATCATGGATATACATAAAATAAACTATACATTATACATATACTTAAAACAGACTAGTTATAGATATGTTATCAACTCATAGTCTAAGCTTGGAAAAGAATAAGCTCAAGCTCTACGATGCCTTAGAGCCACCAAGGGATTCCGGAGAGCGACTAACATGACAAATATAACTATTAGACTTCCACAATATAACTATTCTAAGAATTTACTAGGATTAACCTCATAGGGGTAAAACCACTAATTTCTAGAACCCTAACCCCCTCTCATATGCATAGATTTAGAATTGATGGAAAAAATAACTAATCAATGATAATAAAAGGAGGGTTGAGCCTAAGAATTACCTTAGAGAGTGGAGGAAGATGGTGGAACATGAGGAGAGTAGTGGGTTTCCTCCCACCATGGCTTTCTCTCTCTAAAAAGAGGAGAAAGGGAGCTTCAAGGGAGAATTCAATAAGGTGATGATGATGAAGATGAGTACAAGATGAATTTGGTGGTGTATTGAGTAAGAATTTGTGAGGAAATGACAAGAATCATGTGGGGAGAGAAGCATGAGAGAGAGAGAGAGAGAGATTTGGGTGAAAATTGGAGAAGAAAGGTTGAGACCCTTCTTTATTGACGTCCGGCGGGTGCCTAGGTGCCCGTCTCGCTGAAAGCCATCCATCCGCAGAGCAAGCAGCACCTAGGTGCTAGTCTTGGGTGCCTAGGCGCCCAGTCCCTATTTTTTTTTTTCCCTCTTCTTCCAAACACTTCTCAAATACCATCATATATTTTACGCTCTATTAACTTTAAAATATAAATGTAAATAAGAGAATGCCCTCTATTTGAATCCAGTAAAAATATTGGAAAAATCAAATTTCTTAAGAATCAAAATCTAAATTTTGGATTTTAGTACAAACTTTCGAAAACTTGTATTTTCTTAAACTTCCGGGCTAAAAACGGAAGGGTTAAAGATTTCATAAAATTGATTAAAAATCACTCTTCAATTTTGGATATATAAGGAACAATTACCGGGACTTTTGATCCCATGAAAATGTCCCAAATATATAGCCCTCAAAGGAGGCCTAGGGTCCAGACTTAGAACTTCGCGGGGTTTGACAGGGCAGCGCTTCATGATTTATGTGTTCCTATACCTGGTTATTACAATTTGTTTTGGCAGGATAGATTGGTCATGCAATCCTCTTGGTTGTTGCTATTACATACTATTTGTATCTCAGTTCCATTACTCAGAATGTTACAGAAATTTTAGCTTGTAATTACATAATGGTAGTAGTGCTAGGTGTGAATTGTGGTCTATATTAGGTAAGGATAATTCCATTCAGGAGGTTATGATTTTAGTAGGATCGTCAATGTATATTTTAATGGTGATATGTGGAGACCCAGTCTATTTTGTTTTGGTCAAAGCTGATAATGTATGCATTGTATGTGTACTCTAGAAGGATTCATATTTATATGCTTGCGAAGTGGGGTCACAAGACTTTCTCTCCACATAGCAGCATCTCACCAACAATGCAAGGTGTTGCTGGTAAGCCTGTAGATCCATCCACTAGAACGACAACGCTGAAGATGCGCTAAATGGTTATTGTTGTTTGGGTGTACTACCATATATGCTATTGAGATTGATCATCAGGTATTTTAATTATTTTTTACGGCCTGATATCTCTATAAGGTGGGATTTATATTTTCAAGTAGTTGCCTCTGTAACTTCTGTTACTTTCCCTTCTTGCTAGAAGGCTCTATTTTGTGGCTCCTTCTTTTTGTTGGGGAGAGCTTGTTCAATTATCCAAAAAAAAAAAAAATTAGATATAGTATTGGGTTGCGAGATTTGCCTTGGTGTTTTCATGGGTTGTGATCTTTGGAATTGCTCACAAGTCTGATATAGCATTGGCTTTCTTTGGATTGTCTATCAATGCATCTCAGTTTTTGAATGTTGGTTTGTTAAAGTTTTCTTTGGATGTGTTTTTTTAGGTGTTGTGTGTTGTTTGTGGGTGCTGTTCTCATTTAGAAATGGTGATTTGTAAGTGATCCTTTTGTGGTATGTAGGGTGTATTTAGGTAGTCATATGTATTTTACTCCTCTCTTTTATGGGAGGGTTTTGAGCATTTTTCAATAATTATTGAAAAAAAAAATTCATAATTAGATAAATAAATAAAAATATTTTATATTAACCATGTATTAAAATTAATTTAAAAAATAAAATTCAATACGTTAAAATTGAAAGATAATTATTACTTTTATTTAAGTTACTTAAAAATATTTGATAAAAAATTAACTACTCCTTAATTGATATGCTTAGGTATAGTAACCTTTTATACTCCTTTTGTTTCAATATATCTGTTAGTTCAACCATAATGGTATATATAAAAATCAATGTATCTGGATTATACATTGATTTTCACATGTACTATTTTGATCAAACTAACAGATATATTGAAATAGAGGAAGTAATTTGAAATATTTATTGAGTTGCAACCTACTATTGTAATATGTTGCCATCAACATCTTAATTTAGTAACTCATGCAATCACTTAATTTCGCCAATTCAACATATGGAATTTAATGTTCGAAGGGGTGGTACTGCACTCGGCATTAACGTATAAACACTGTCGCCGTGATTGGTTAAAATGTTCCTACTGATCAGAATTTTAAGGCTTGGTTGGTTTCAGAAAATATTTTTTATTTTATTTTTTTAAAATTACTTATAAAAATATCACATTATTTTCAAGTCGTTTTCTGATTTTAGAAATTTGTGAAGGAAACAGTAAAATTAACACAATTTTATTTTTAATATTTTCTTTACAAAATGCCAAAAACAAGAATTATATTAAAAATAATGTGATATTTTTGTAATTAATTCTAAAAACAGAAAATGAAGACAAAAAAAGGAATCACACAGACCCGAATTCTTTTTAGAAAAATGAAACAAAATGTAAAGCCAATATGTTTATAATTAAACTCAACTTTTTATAATTGTTTAACTCCGCGCAATATAAGCGAAGAAGTAGAACTATTCTTATAATTATTGCCCGGTCCTACACTAGCAGCCCAAGCCCAACTAGCTCAGGGACCTAACCTCATGAAGCAGATTAGTTTCAGTCCGTTAATTCTGTTAGTTAGTTAATTTTCTTTAGTTATTTATCCATGTGCGCGCATATCACGTGCACTATCTCCACTTGTACACTTCGTATATAAAAGGCTTTAGCTTGTGCATATTAGTAGTTGAATGAATCATTTTTGTTTATAGCAGAATTTGCTCTCATCTTTTTCTCTCTTCCTCGATGCCATTTATGACTTCGAAATCGCAAAGCATTATGCTGCTTTCCAAAATTGCTTGGCATGGTTACTATGGAATAACCTAATTTGTCGAGTATTTGCTATTTAGCAAGGTTGTGAGAACAAGGTTTGACTAAAGAACGAAGAAAGCTAATAAGTATTACTACATCTCTATAGAGAGGTAAAATTTCATTCTTCCACACCATTGAGTTGCCTCTTTCATGAAATGTAGTGAGTTAATGACACCAAACCCCTTTTGACCGTTCGAGATCAATTGATCGAAGAAACTATGGATCCAAATCATCTAACATTCAACTGAGCAGTCCTTTTCCTTTTCCCTATTTTTTTTTGGAGAAAAAAAGATTTCGAAATATTTTTCTTATGGTTAACAAGTCCTGCTATATGATTTTTTTAAAAGTTTTGAAATTTTTGTATTTAAGTCCTCTTAGTTGGGTTTATTATTTTTGTTCAAATTAACTTGAAGGAGCTCTTAACCTAGTTTTCTGCAAATTTCTATTTATTTAATTTTTTATTATCCTTAATATTCCATTTTAGACGTTATGAGTTACTATAGATTAAGAAATATTTTGTTCAAATGAGAAATAAATTAGGATTGAATTATACTGCGTTCGAGAGAGATAGTATTCTTTACAAAGAGGAAAACATCAAGGAGAACATCTGTCAATTGCCATTTTCTCTTAGGGTTGTTCTCTTTTTCTTCAACTTTAGCATTTTTCATAGCTTCATGAAATAATATTCAAGATGTAAACGTTAGGCCCTACTAGCTATTCAGTTATGTGAGAGTTTCAATTTTTCAAAAGTTAGATTATTTACCTTATGTTGGAATTTTAAATATGAGTGATGAATTTTCATATTAGTTCAAAATGGCCTAAATGAAGAGTATATAAAATGGGAGGACTTAAACTGATTGTCTTAAAGTTTTTGGTCAAGATATGATCTCTAGCTAAACACGTTGATTTAGATCTCCCCATATTTTTGGGCTCTCCATAAACATATATCCCAATAAGTGGTATCAGGGTTGATGGTGCAACTGGACCAAGTATTTGACATGGTAGTTAGCTTGTGCTTGGGTGTGGTTTACTCTTGTTAGAGCATGAGTCAAGATTTTGTGTCTTCCACCGCCATCAATACTCAGAAGGGCTTTCATTGACAAGGCGCATACCATGTTGAGACTCACAATTGAGAAAGGAGAATGTTAAAATTTCAAGTGTGAGTGATGAAGTTCTGCATTAGTTAAAAATAGATCAAGTGAAGAGCACATTAAATGGGAGGACTTACTGACTCATTGCCTAAGGTTTTGGGACATGATGTGACTATGTGTCATTGTTATGTTTTCTCAATTAATCTTTTAGTTTAGATCTTCCCATATTTTGGGCTCTCCTCCACCACCTATACGAACTCCTTTCATATTATAATAATTTCAAATCATTAGTCTTTTCTAGGCTGCTTTTGGCTTTGAGGTGAAAAAAGGGAAACTTTAAGAGAATATAATTTTCAAAAATTAGTAAGATTTTTGGTATGATTGTAAAATGAAAAGTAATTTTTCAAGAGAGTAATATATGTTTCCCTTATTTTAGGGATTAATTTAACACCAAATATGAGGAGGGCAATCTTTCCATTGATAATACCATGTTCACCCTTGTTATCCAATCCAACCTTAAAACCCTCGTCGACCCCATTAATCCCACCTAGCACATTGTGGCACCTATGACTAGCTTTGGGCCTATGGCCCTTCTTATCCCTATGCCAAAGATGGCATAGCCTAAGGTATGTGAAACAATAAGCTCAACTTCACTAAAGACAACATCATCAACAACCATTTCTTCAATGAGTAGTACAACAACTTCAATAAGTTCGGCTATCCCGATTAGCCCTCCACCTCCAACTATGTCGACGACTTTGAATCCCTCCAGAAGAATAGTAATGTCTCCCTCCTCCTCCTTCACCACCACCATACTTTCTCCTTTTTCCCTACCTCCTCGCCTTTTTCCATTTCTTCATCACCGCCACCCTCAAATTTTGTTGCATTGCTCTTTCTTGCCACTTTTTTAGGGATGGACACAAAGGCTCAAGAACTCCATGAAATTTGATTTGGAAATTCAGATGAAGGAAACCATAAGGCACAATAGGGTGATAGTGTCATTGACAACGAGATTGAAAGGCTGCCATGGAAAAGTGGGATCAAGCAGAAATTCAAATTGAACCAAATATCATTAACTATTAATGGTAAAAAATTTTACTCTAGAAATTTTTGAAATGTAAAATTTCTCCTTAAGATTTTTCTCCACAAATTTCAATGATGGACCAAATGGACCCTAAGGATTGTTTTCAAGGGAGGAAGTCCTTTTTTTCCCAATTTTATTCTCTAATATTTGACAAATTGTAACATAAATTTAGTTTTGGCAGGAATAATTTATCATAATCAATAATATTTTCAACTTTGTTTTCTCTATAGCCATTTTTTCTATGTAATTAATATATATATGTGTGTATGTCCTCATGTTCACATTTTAAGAATCATTTTATCAATTCCTTTTCTCATTGTTGAGAAGGCAGTGGAACAAGTTCTCAATTTCTAATCAAGAATCATAGATGTGACTATCTTTGAATTCGATAAAACTTTGAGAAGTTCATAAACATTTTGTTGAAAATATTAATATGAGTTCTAACAATTTGCTAATTATTACGTACTAGTATGTTGGATAAAATTTCAATTTATTGTAGGCATAAACTAGTTCTATCTCTCGTACCATAGTTGTCATCTCCCTTCTTTCTTGTTGTAATTAAGCATTCCTTTCATGAGAGTATATAGAGGTTGGGGTTTTCATCATTCTTTGATGGCAACCCCACCATCTTCTAATTTTGTTTTTATTTGTTTTCAGTGAATTGCTTAGATCAATTAGACCTTGAGGCCAGTCATTCATATTTATTCCTTTCTATAACCTTCATGTGTTCGTTACCTTTTATAGTGCTTTATTTTTATTTTTATTTTTGTGGTGTCTTCTTATATCTTCCTTTTTGTGATGATTCTTATCTTGATGATATTGAGGTAGAGAAGTGTCTTAAGTCTACTCTAGTTGGGTGCTATCTAATTTAGTCCACCCTGTCTTTTAGAGCTTGTGATGGTCTATCTATATTGACCATTAGATTTATTTTAATAAAGATTAATGGTAAAAAATTTTCTAGACTATCCTATTATAAAATTAAGTTAGAGCATCATAAGTTATTCCTTTACCCTCTTCCTTCTCCTTTGCCTCTTCTCATCGGCCTCCACCATCGTTACACTACTACACTATGCCTTCTCTATTGTGCACTCAACTTGATGACGACTGACCATGAGGTTGCAACTTGTGCTGCCACCTGTGATGCTATTTTGGTTCGCATGCTTGACAACATTCACCCTTGCCTTCTCATGCTTCACCGCCGTGCCATTAGAAGAGTCGCCGCCATCGAAGTTCATCACCATCACGAGTTGTTCGATCCTCCCCATTGGCTTCCACAACTTCCTCACTCCCACCATATTGGTAACTCCACCACCACTATTTTTCTCTTAATCTCCACCACCATTGCTACCACATCGATGCTTAGTTCTACATTTGAAGTTACAAATCTGTTGTTGTTTATGATTTTTGAGTTGTGTTTTTTTTTTTTATTTAGTTAATTTGTGTAGTTCTCTATGGTTTTTGTGTTTGTACTAGAATGAATAAGATTCTGAAATTTTTAGCAGTGGCAATTGTTGTAGTTGAAGTGAGTATATTTGCACATATTTATTAGATCCATCAACTTACTTTTGCCATAGAGAAAGAAAAGAACTTCCAATGTAAAAACACAAAAAAAAAAAAAATTCAACTATAATAATCAATTCATGCACGTATAGTCAGGTCAAGGTAAAAATGGGAAAAGATGTTGAACAATATGAACTTATGGTGGAAGGCAAGGCTGAGCAAAGATGAAGGCGGATGAGAAGAGTCAAAGGGGGGGAGAGAGGACAGAGCGATAACTTATGGTGCTCTAACTTAATTTTACATCAGAATAGTCTAGAAAAATTTTCAATTATTGATCTTTATTAAAGTAAATATAATGGTCAAATATATATGGACCATCACAAACTCCAAGTAAGGGGTGGATCAAATTAGACAGCACCCTCTAATTGGAAGGGGCATAATACTCTCTTCAAATTGCTAAATGTTTTGTGTTGGTCTTTATTGTGAAAAAATACTTAGTTATCAATAGTGTTCATTAGACAAAGAGCAAAATAATAGATAGTTGTTTTGGAAACCAAAATAAGTTATAGATAGTTGTTTTATTTAGGGTGTAATAAATTGAACTGTTTGTTTCTATTTTTTGCTGTGATATACTTTTTCTAAATTAGAAGTGTCGTTCAGCTTCGTTCATAATGAATTTTTTCAACAAAAAAAGATATGTCAATTGAAATTTTGTTTTTAAAACTAACTTATTTCTAAAGTAAGTAAATAAGGATTTACTTAACTTTAAATTATTTTGTAGGTTAAAACCATTTAACACCGTATTAAAATAGGAATAGAAACATTGTTACTTTTTTACTTTGCAAGCAAACTCAATTAGGAGAGACAACTTACTTTCTTATTAACTCATCTAAAAGTAGCTTTTGATTTTCCCCTTTTTTTTTTAAGTGACAGGTTATAGTGTGATTGTTGACATTGATAAGATTGGACTCATTAGACTAGAGTAATTAATTTAAAATGACTAGAGTAATTAATTTAAAATTAGATAAACCGTGCCACTGAATTTTTCAATTCACGTTGCACCTGCATTCGCACAACATAATTTCATGTTCTCAACATCTTGGATTTAGATGACATTTGTCAAAGTAATTGTTTCAAGGAAAAGTATTCTAGATACATTTTTAAAGGATTATTTTCAATTGTGCAACTTTCGCTTTAAAAGGTTATTGTAAAAGAATTAAAATTTAAATCTTGTCATTAAATAATCACCACAATAATATATGATTTAATAATTTTTTAAATTAAATTAGGATCCCCTCTTGTTTATTTTATTTGAACATGACCATATAAGAGAGAAATAAACACAAACACATAAAATAAGTGGAACTCTCTTAAAATTTGTAGGATTCAATTTACAGTGTTTGTATCTATCACTCTCTTAAAACATGACAGCATCAAAATCACCGATATCTAAAATTTTAGTAGATTTTAATTAATTTAATTCTAGTTGAGTCGGTTTATTATTAAGGTAAAACTCTATAATGTTAGGTTTTTTTTTTTTCTATTCATAAGATTTAAATCCGAGACTTAAAAGAAATAAGTATTAAACCATTTAAATTAATTAAGCATTGATTTAACATATATGTTTCTTATTATTATTATTATTATTATTATTATCTATTTAAACCTTTAGAATTTTGTCTAATAAATGCTTTTTGACCTCTATAAGATAGGAATGATGACAAGCAAATATATAAAAGCATAAGATAATACTCTATATCTATATATATGACTTAGTTATTAAATAAATTAGCTAGTTAGATTGATAAAGCAGTAGTGAGCTAGTTTCCTTATTGATTTGAGCCTAGTACTCTATTACAAATGTAACCAGAACAATGTCAATTCAATAATCAGTGTCAAAACTGGAGAAGGTGTTAAAGAGAATTAGGGTTTTGATAATTCGAGGGATCTGCGTCCATCTCAAGCCAAATTTAAGCGAACTGGGAAGAAACTAACAGAAAATAAGAAGCCATCATTTATGCACGATGTGGAGATTTCACTTAAATGCGAAATCTTTAGGCAACAGAAATTCTGACAATGTATTAAAGAGGAATAATATATATATATATATATATATATATGTATATGTATAATCACATAATTTTATATTTTGAATTTGACTATTCATGTTATTAGATATACTCTTCTCATTTTATATATATTAAAAATATAAGGAGCATATCAAGTGAGAGAATTGATTAATTATGAAAATGAAAGAAGTAAATTTTAATTATTAGATCTTATATAAATAATTAAAATTAAAATATAAAGTTATATAATTTTTTAAATAATTATGTGACTTTTAAATAGTTTTCAATATTGATCATTCATATATAATTTAATGGCCAAGATTTACTCCTTTTATATGTACATATATACACACATACATACACATATACATATATTAGATTACACATACGTTGATGACCAATTTTTCTAAAATTTGATCTGTTTGATCATTAAGATAATATCACATTATTCAATGATTATATTGTTAAAATTTAATATTTTTATGAAAAATGATTTAATATTTTTATAAACTATACAATAGCAGAGTTTTGAATCTCACTGTAGCACTACTATTCAAATACACCTGTTATGTTTTCCAGAATTTGCTCATTAAAATATTAAAAATTAAGATTGACATATCTTTTTTTTTTTAATTCTTGGTGTTTTTTTTAGCTTATTGCAAATTTGATTAGTGATAAAATATTTAAGCAATTTGGTAAAAATTAAAATTGAAAATTATTTTTAGTCATTACTTAGTGTTCTCTTGTCAATTATTGAAACATTTACGAATAATAGTCTATATAAGCTATAAACTAAAATAACACAAAATATAAATTCATTTTTTTCAATGTCCTTTTTGTTATAAAATATATTGTCTATCATCAAGGTTAATTCTTTGACAATTTTTTTTATTGCGTTAAATCTTCACATTTTTATGTAGAAAATATATCTCCAAGTTATGTTAATTATTCATTTATCTTTTAAGTGTTAATTGAATCATATTTTAAACTACGTTTTTTGTTTGAAAATCTTTCCATATATTTATATGATTATTTGAGCTTACTGAATTATTCATTGTTATAAAATATATATTAAGGATTAATTTTGTGTCTTTTCATGTCAATTCGTTTTCTTTTTTTTGGTTGAAGGATATAAATTTAATCATCATTGTCAATTGGTCTTTTACGTTTATTTTATTCATATATATTCCAACAAACAAAAGTTATCTCACTTTTACTCAACAAATGACAACTTTGAATCTATTTGGAAATTGTTTATATTTGACATTCATCATAAATTACCTCCAGTTCAGACATTAATTTTTCATTTATATTGGCAGCAAAATGTAGTCTTAAAGTATGCAAACAAAATCAAAGAGGTGTAAAATAGAAATAAAAGTAAAAAGACACTATTCATAACATGGATATATGCAAATAAAAAATATGTTGAGGGTCGACAATTGACATATGGTGAATATCTAATTCATTATGTATATTTGGTTGATAAGAGAGAATAGAAACCCTATATACTTGTGATGCCTTCTCTTCTTTGACAGGTATTGTGATTGGGAATAAATCTGAGGAGAAATGGATGTGACTAATGCAGAATACTCTTCAAAACTACGACCCTTTTGAGCAAGAGGAAGTAGTGTTAACCTGGCATGAGGTATGGAAAGAAATAATCAATAGATGACAAGGTAAGGCACATAGAGCAGTAATCACTGTAGTAGATGTATGAAACTTACTAAAGAGCAAGGAAGTTCAAAGCGGAGGATGGAATAGATGACCAGATTGATAGCTATAAACCTCCCTACTACCTATTGGTGAAGATAAACTTCGATGTTGCGTTGTTTGCTAAAAGCAGTCTCAATGGCACAGGAGTTGTAATCCAAGACCATCTAGGAAGATTTCTCGCAGGAAAATAGGAAAAGCCATGAAGACCGACAAGTTTAGCACCTCAAGATTGGGAGAGTTATCAGCTGCAATGGAGGGGCTGTAGTTCATGATAAAGTTAGGGGACATGAATGTAAAGATAGAGGGGGATACACTTGAGGTGTTTCATAGCATAAATGGGCATGAGATGGATCAGACCTATAATGGATCAATCCCAAAAAAAGATCTTTTTGTTAGCTAGCAGCTTCATGTTTTTCTTATCCATTATTCGATTATTTTTTTTTTCATATAAAATCATAAGTTTACATAAATATAGGAAGTTTTTATTTGATCAACAGTCACATGTTTTCTAATTTTTGTATAAAAATATAAATTCAATTTGTTTTACAAAAGAAATATAAATAAATGATAAATTGTTTTTACAAAAATAAAAAATCATAAATCATAAAGGAAAAATAATAGAACAATAAGAGAATTTTTTTAATATTAAAAATATTGATTTTAAATTAAAATATAGATATATTTGTTGCATTTTATAATATACTAATTCATTTTTATTGTTATTCACTTTTAGTCACTTTTTTTTATATTCACTAATATATTATTTAGATAATAATTATAATTCAATATTTAAATTCAAATAAGTGCGTTAAATAAGTGAACTATATAGAAATTGATAATATTAAAGACAAAATAAAATAAAATATCTTGAATCAAATTAAAAATAATAAATTTAATTGAACTTATAAATTATAATAAATGCTTAATATTAGATTACCATTTTCATTAACAAACAATTAGAAGAGTACTATAGAAAAACTAAAGTAATGATAGTTTAATAAGAGTGGTAATAGACGTTTAGGAGTATTTTGAAAAACGAAATACAAAAATAAGTTAAAATATCCATTTTATCTAGTTTAGGCATGTGATGGATTTTTTAAATCTATTCAAATCTTAAATATTTAATATGAGATTTTATTATTTTTATGAATCATCAAATCTTTCATAATATTAATTTCCTCTATTTTCTTCACACACTCATTCATTTTACTAATTTTACCTCCCCATTAATTTACCAATCAATAAAATTAATTCATGCGCATAATTATGAGAAGAGTTAAAAGTAATTCTTTTAATTATTAATATCTGATTATTATTATTCTTATAGAATAAATATACAATATTTATTTTTTTTAGTATTATTGCATGACCGGAATTTCATCATTACATACTATAATAATATTTGATATATAATAGTTATTTATTAGTTATACGTACAAAATAGAAAAAATGATAGTTTTAGAATTTTAAAATTAGACATATAAGATTGCTAAAATCCAACCAAATAAAGTTATAAAGCATATTTAGATATCTAAGATACTACGTTAAATATAAGAATCCTACGTATCTAATTCTCTCTTTTTTATATATCTCAGCATCCAAAATTCACGAATATCAAACGCATCCAAAATAGTAATTACAATCATTACTGAATAAAAAAGACATATATGCAAATCCTGATATAAAAAACCTTTAGAAACGCTGGCTTATTAAAAAATCTCATAAAAATAAATCAACAAAACCAGCGTACGAACACCAAAATTTGAACAGCATAGCGATCTATATGGTGATAAAGTCGGCCAGTATATATATATTTTTTTCATTCCATTTTAATTTCATTTGGTGCAAAATTTGGCCAGAATTTAACAAGAAGCAAGAAGAAAGAAACTGCAACAAGTGGACCAAACAATTGGTGGAGCCTTAAGCCCAAGTTCGGCTTCCAAGATCTGGTACGTGTCAAAACTGTATTCTACCAAAATTTAATGACGGGTTGATAATACAAATCTAACGTCATGCACCCAGAGGGTCCAATGTTCATTAATGAGGCTGAAACCTTTGAAAGTAAAGATCCCACTTTCAAAACAATAAATAAAAATACAATTGTAGAGTAAATACAAAACCATAATACCATTATGACCATTCTTTAATTCCTGTGATAATTATATTACCCAAAATTGAAAGAAGATAAGTAAATGGTTTAAATTAAAAAATTATCCAATTAAGGCACCAAAATTTGTCTACTACTATTCCCTGCATTAAATGCTCCCATTTACTTACATGCCACCCTCTTTCTTGAATTCTCTTCCCACTCTTCCACTACCCGGCTCATTAATTAATACCCCCCAATAAATGAAACAATTAATTAAAATTAATCAAATTCAATTTAAAATTCAAACCCCCTATAACGAAAGCCAGAGAACTCAATTTAATTGTATTCAATTTAATTAAATTCAATAACATATCTTTCAATTTCTTCTTTTCTCTCTCTTAATTTTATTTTATGATAATAAATAAATAATAAATAATAAATAATAATAATAATGATGATAATAATAATAACGTACTATCTATCTTTATTGGCATGTATAAATCTCTCACAGTCACACACACGAAGGAACATCAAACACAACACCTCAAAGTCTCATCTCCTTCTCTCTCTCTCTCTCTCTCTCTCTCTCTCTCTGTCTCTTCTCTCTCTAGGAGCTCTCCTGAGGAACATAGCAATGGCTGCAGAGGTGAGCTCTCTTGTTAGGGTGATGGGGGGTGGTGGCTACAAGGAGGAGCAGCATCGGACGGTGGGGAACGAACCATCATCACACGGCGAGAAATCAGCGGCTCTGATCACGAGGGACTTGCTTGGTGGGTCCTCCGTTGAATCACAGGAACTGGACCTTGACTTGCAGGTTCCCAGTGGCTGGGAGAAGCGCCTCGACCTGCAGGTTTGTTTGTTGAATTCTTCCTTTTTCATCTTGTTATTTTCCGTTTGTTTCCCGGGAAAATAAATTTCCTCTGTTTTTCTTATTTTCTCACTATGAAAACAAATGGTTCCTGGGAATTGGAAATTCTCTTTGATTTAGTGTCATAGTTTTCTCTCGTTTTTTTTCCTTGTTAATGAAAATTTAACGATGGAATCCTCGTATTTTGTAGTGTTATCTTTATATAATTTTCATTTTTTTTTAAAAAAAATTGATTTCTTTCTGTTTTTGTTCTTAAGTGTTTGCAGCGGCCTGCGGTACAAAATTCTTCAACTGGGGTGTTTTATTTTATTTAAATATTTGATTTATGATTTTTGGCATGGAGATTATCTAGAATTTTTTCTTTTCGTGATTTGTTTTTCCTTTTCATGTGATTGGTTGATGAGGAGCCGGAGGAAGGAAGAATTTGTAATTGTAAAAAAAATAATGTAAATTCAATTGTTTTGATCAGTGATTGTGTTTTTTACCCCTTTCTATTGTGGCTGTGCTAAACTTTTGGCTTTAAATGTAACAGCAGGCCTGCAGTTACTCAATTTTCGTTCCTTTGTACCTTTGTATTGATTTCCCATAAAGCTGAGTCTTAAAGGCTTCAGATTCTTGATATCTAAGCTAATATAGGCTTCTATGATGCCAATTCACATCTTTTCAGAGTCTCTGTTTTCTTCTGTTTAATTTTATTTTTTATGCTATGATGCCTTCCGTAACAAATTTCATCCAGTGATATCACCTTTCAATTAATTTACGTTGTAACTCACTGTATTACATTTGTGAATTTTGCTTGCTATTAATAATTTCCTAACTGATTCTGCGCGAATTCATGAATGAAATTATTTAAATTCCTATGCTTAATAATTGGAGTAGATCATATGTGCCGACTGTTACAAATTATTTACCATTTTTTTTTTTTATAGATGAGTATTAATGGATTTTTGTTTGAAATCTTTCAGTCGGGGAAAGTCTATATCCAGAGGTGCAACTCATTAGGGTCACCACCTGTGGCTGAACAAAAGCTCCATGTGAAACCAACAGGACCAAAACTTCAGGACCTGAATTTCCCATCTTCAACACCATCAAAAGTTCCCTTAAACCTCTTTGATGACACAAGCCTAGACCTGAAATTGGTCTCATCTTCTTTGCCATCAAGCAATTACCAAAGTGTGTGCACCCTTGACAAGGTGAAATCAGCACTAGAAAGGGCAGAGAAGGAGCCAATTAGAAAAAGGGCATCATTCTTGAAATCACCACTCTCAGCATCATCACCTTCATATTCATCATCCTCATCATCAATCAGGGAGGCACAAGAAGAAGAGAGTGAGGAGAAGATGAGTTCATCACCAATGGCTGCAGGGTGCCCTGGCTGCTTGTCCTATGTGTTGATCATGAAGAACAATCCTAAGTGTCCTAGATGTAACTCTGTTGTTCCCATCCCGTCAGTGAAGAAACCTAGGATTGACCTCAATATATCAATTTAAGGTTATGATAATTGCCAATTACATCCATTTATAATATGATTTTTCTTTTTTCACGCTTTTGTACATGGGATGATAGATAAATTTAGGTGGTTTAAGGATAGGATCATTTGTTAAGCGTTATTAGCCAGGGTTTTATGTATATTGGAAACTTACTGCGCTTTCTCTAGCAAAGCTAATAGAAAATTTTCCAATTTATCCGTTTCTTTCCTCTCCAGTTGTGCCTACAGTGTGCAATGTTCTCCAATTCCCTTGTAAATTCCTTTCCAACAATGTTTGCAATTTTTTTAAAATGAAAATGTTACAATGTAAACTTTCTTATATATGTATCATAAACATTACTATAACATTAACCTCTCGGTCAAAATTGCGACTAAATATTACCATGTGACTTTGCATCAATGAATGAATCTGGACTCTGCACAGGAGTTATTGCTCTTTATAAGATCTGTATCAATTTTTTTTTATATTTATTTTAACTAATTTTTAAATTAAAAAATAATAAGTGGCTCTCCTTTGTTTTTTTTTTTGTGAAATGAATAACTTAAAGTCAAAACTATACACATTTCTCTTGAGTTGAAAATCGGATAAATCGGATGTAAGAAGCTTTGTTCTTCTACTCAATCAAATTCCCCTTGGTCTTCTTATTTGCTCTGGTATTTAGTTTTACTACTAAATATTGGTAGTTGATCTTAAAAGGATCCATTATTAACATTTATTAGAATCCGGTCCATTTATACATTAAATTGATATCTTAATTATTTTTAATGCTATTTAAAACAATATTTATTGTAATATTTTATAGAGAAGGCGCGCCTTTTTTCTTCTGTTTTGGGTCAATTTTTTCAATGCGTGTATCGATGCGTTGCTTTAGGTGAGTAATGCTTTCAATAATGAATAGAAGTTATGAGTAATGCTAATTAACAACCATCTTAATTAAACGCGTATTTTAAGAGAACTGATTACGAAACATTTAATATTAATATTTTGTATTAATTGTTTTTCGTTAATTTAAAGAATTTTTTTTAAATATTATTTCAACTTTTAATTAATGTATTAAATACTTTTTCTTTTTAATTATTTAATTGGTATTGGTTAGCAAATGACAAAAAGATATTTAGAGTAAACGTTTTAATCTAGAACTTGAAAGATCTTTTCAAACATTAAATGTTTTAATTTGGAACTTTGAAACAGTAGTATGATTATAAAAAATTAGTAATAGTGAATTAACTTTTAAATATATATATATTGGTACGTTATCTATGACATCGATTCCGTACCTGCACACATTGATTTCTTTGAATATTTTGACAGTAAATTAATATTTCCTTCCTTTTCAGGATATATGTTATTTTAGGTTTTTTTATATTTCAAATTATTAGCACACTTCAAAGATTAGTATTAAATACTTTTTTCATCTTTATCTTTACATTAATTATACGTATTAATAGAATGAATAGAAAACAAAAGTAGTTATAATCTTAATATCGATATTTTATCAAAAATGATTTTAATATCGAGATAGTTTTATAAAATTAGCTTATCTTTTTCTATTATCAGAATAATTTATGAACCTTTTCAATCTGTGTATAAATCTTAAAATTACAGATGTTTTGAAACGGATGAAATATCCGTTAATGACCAAATTAATGTAACAATATTTTGAGAACTAATTCATTGTTTTAGAAATATCTTAAATACAAAAAATGGAGTTTACTTAAAATATTTATCTGTAGTTAATTTTGACAAAGTGTCATAAATATGATAATATACAATTAGGCGGTGATATAAAAAAAAAAATTACCATAACTATATGTATAGGGTCATTGTCAAATTGCATCGATGGAACATTTACCATAATTATATCATTCTAAAATATAACTTCTATTGACTCAGTCATAAAATTGTAATTATTTAATATTTTTTTATATATTTAGGATGTGTTTGATATGAGGATAAAAATAAAGGAAAAAAATTTTATGGATGATTAGCTATAAAAGGCATGTGGTATTTGAAAAGTTTTTATATTTTCGGGAATTAGACCATAAAAATGTAAGATTATCATATTTGGTACATAATTGAAAAAGGTATTATTGGATAAATTACATTCTCGAAAATGAAAATTGGGTCATTTTTATGCCCACCTTCACCAAAGAAAGGGAATGTTTCTAGAAATTAAAAAGTCCAAATTATCCTAAATTCTAAACTCCTGCCATTGATGCCGAATTGCCATCTCCACCGCTACTTCTAGTGCTGCTAGACCCACCACCATTGGATCATCGCCATCATTGGACCACCACCATTTTGTCAAGGGTAATTTTGAAAAAAGATATACAATATTTCTAAGAATGTCAATATTAATCAAACACTAAAATTTGGACACAAGAAATCCCCCCCCCCCCCCAAATGGTTAATTCTCTGTTGTATTTTGCAAGATTTACGAGACTTCAATCTACATACTAAACGCACTTGAAAAGTATGCATGGGAAAACTATTCTTGGGAGTAACATTTCTATAAATAATATTTTCAAAAATAAAAAATCAATTCGTTTATCACACATTTTCTATGTGTAATTTTACACAAACCTAATCTATGAAATTTTCTTTCACATTTTTACTTTCATACGGTCATACCAAACATACCATTAGAAGATATGTATTATGTTAATTTTAATGAATATAAGAATGTATATTAAACAATTTTGAGTTTATATATATATATATATATATATATATGTCTATTTCAGAAAAAAAAAAAAAATCCTTGAAGCTTTAGGCGAGCCTCTTTCTACGCATGGAATTCTAAACATGTCATATGCGCTCTAATCCAAAGTCTAAAGTCTTTCAATATTGTTCCAAACACCAAAACATGGACTCTGTGATTCCATTGAATAACTCATTCATTAAGAGGAAAGGGCCAAAAAGGAAGAAAAGGGAAATAAAATAAAATAAAAACAACAACAAAAGCAACATGTGACTCATTCATCTATCTAGATTTTCCCAAATCCAAGTATATTGTTTGGCACTTCGTGAAGAGTTTAGGAGATACATGTTAAATCCCCCTGTACCAGATACACTGGTGGCTTTCTAAAACGAAAGGAAAGAGAGGGGAATAACAAAGCACTGACTAGTACATTTCATTGACTTGCAGCATTGTCACGTACCATAGCATACCTCACCATCCAATCCAGGAAATTTTTACTTCTTGTCCCCACTTCTTTTTTGGCCTTCTTCCTTTCCTTTTTCTAATGCATAAACGGCAACATAGCTGCACTAACTAGTTCTCTTTTTCTTGATTGGAAGTTACGTGATAGTTAATTATATAAGTGAATGGGGTGAACTTCAATTAACTGACAAGTAACACAAGTCTTCAGTTTTATCCCCTTATTTTATTTTGTTTTTTCAGTTTTGTCCCTAAAACTCTCAAGTCTTCACATAAGCATCATCGAAGCCAAGTCATTTTCAATTGTCCACCAATAATTGCGGGTAGAATGAAAAAATATTATTAAACAAGAGCTTAAATCAACTCCCTAGGCTTTCAAAGTCAGAACTGTGAGTATTAACTTGCCCTTCCCATTTTCTAACTTAACATGGTCAAGGTTGTAGCTGGTAGAATAGTACCAGTTAGTTTGGTGCCAAAATCATACACGCTCTTTTTTATGTACTCTTTGTTTTCTTCTAATTCATTTTTTCTTGTAAAACTTCCACATGCTCTTTTACAAGCTTGAATGTACATTGATGGTTCAACAACTATACTGTCTAATAATAATTTGTCTCATCACCATAGCCATGAGTAACACACATTTGATGGAAACCTTAAGCAAATTCAGGTTAGGGTAAATAAATGCACTATGGTTGCCTTCTCACTTAGTCCTCTAGCAATAAATAGGTCTCCCCAGTTTGTTAAAGAACCAACAAGTAGTGCTGCTGGTGATAACCATTAACAAGCACTGAACTTTATAAAAAAGGAAGACCCATTATGGATATTGTTAAAAACCCATTAATCTCAGATTGTGACTAGCATCCATCCAAAGTTGATTTCATGTGTTCGTATTTGTTTTAAAATCTCAGCCATTTTTTCTTGCTCTACCATTAGGGGCTGTGATCACTCACATGGCAGATTATTTAAAGGGAAAGTGATGTACAAAATGTTGTTGTGTCCTTTAAATGTTTGAAAAGAGCATCCACCTACACTTTGTCAAACTGATGCGTTTAATGGATGCTACTACTGCATGAAACTAATTAAAACCATTTACTAGACCAATTCATTAATAGACCTAACACGCATTAAATGGCCAATTTAATTTTTATCATAGTCTTTAAAGTTGCTCACCTAACTTCTCATATGACTTTGATGTTTATTCTCTGAATTCTGTGGAGCCGCAGATGTAGCACACCCCTCTACTTGCCCCATTAATTAATCAACCAAAACGTAATGCTTTTCAATGTAAATATATGCTTTCCCCTGTCTTGCTTGAGCAGAGGACAACCCCCTCTCTCGCTACCTTGAGTTTACGTGCCTTTTTTTTTGGCCAAAAGAAGAATAGAAGAAATACATCCCTATGTCTCCAAATCTCTAGTTAAGGTTAGGAACATGATTGCAATATCGAAATTCAAAGGTAAAAAAATGATTCAAATGTGGCATAAAGTCTACATCACTTACAGTTTCACCCTGTTCCTAAGAAACGACCCAAATGTATGACGATATCTTATCCATTCAGCGTAACATTTAGCGGCATTTTTTGATTGTAAAAAAACCTCAAAATATTTTACATTAGTTTTAGTATATTAGTTCAGATATCTGAGACTGTTGTCCATGTATACGATAATCCATCCGGATTACTAATAATATTTGATTAAATTATTTAAATTTATAATATTATTTTATTTAATTGGACAACATTATTGATAATCCAGATTTTTAAGGTAATGTGGATTACCACCAATGTGATAATATGGATTGCCCTCTTAAAAAGTGGTAACATGAATTACTACCAATATGATAATCCTTCTATTATTATTATTATCATTGTTGTTGCTGCTGTTGTTGTTGTTGTTATTGTTATTATTAAAAATAATATTAATTATTATTAAAAATAAATATTATTATGATTAATTATTAATAATAATTATAATTATTATTATGATTAAATATTAATTATATTAATAATTAATTATTATTAAATAATAATTAAAAATTAAAAATTATTATTAAATGATAATTAATATTCATAATGTTAATTATTATTATTTCTAATATTAATTATTATTATTTTGTAATAATTATTACTAATAGTTATTATTTTTAATAATAATTATTAATAAAATTAACTATTATAATTATAATTAAGAATTAAATTTTCTCATTCATATTAATTAATAATAATTAAATATTTATTATTATTATTATTTAATACATATATTAACTAGTATACCAAATACTGCATTTAACATTACCTATGTATACCAAACATTGTATTTAAT
This sequence comes from Pterocarpus macrocarpus, assembly GCA_031439585.1. Lineage (NCBI taxonomy): Eukaryota > Viridiplantae > Streptophyta > Magnoliopsida > Fabales > Fabaceae > Pterocarpus > Pterocarpus macrocarpus. Next base: position 17,773,152 of record CM062517.1, on the reverse strand, counting down.
ATTACCAGTAATTTAAAAGGTGACAATCTTTCTAAGTGGCAATCTGCATTACTGACAATTTTAGTAGGTAATATACTAAATGCTACCTAAAATGTTATAACAAGTTTTAGGTAAAATTAGTTTCATCAATTTTCATAATTTATCACTAAATATAAGCCTGTTATTATTATTATTTTTAAACCACTAATCACTAATATTTGCAGTATACTAGGTGCCAACTAATTTAGTTTAGTTGGATGTAATTAACTTAGTGCATAAATAACGTAATATAATATGTTTTATATTTATATAAGATGCTTTGAAATTAAAAAAAAAAAAAACCTTGAAGACAACTAGAATATGATTAATAATATGTCAATAAATATAAAGTTTATTTCTCTTACCATGTAATTTTTTATATATAATTAACTAATCATATATTAAATAAATGAGTTTAATTATTATGCACTGAAAAATGTAAAAGAGTTTTACATTATCATCCGATTAAAAGCTTATATTTATAAGACTTTTAAGATGGTGGGTGATTGACTTAAATATTTTTATTAATATAACAATATATGATTAGATATTTGTAAAAAAATTTTTTATACTGATAATACATATAAATTAAATCTTAAATATAATTAATAAAAGAATTAAATATGATTAATAATATAATAATATATAATTAAATATTATTTTTTTACATCAATAATATATTAAAAATTAAATTCTCAAAAATATATTTTAATAATAAAAGATTAATTTCTTAATACTAATAGTTATTTAATAGCAAAACATATTGTCAATATAGTCCATTTTTATAGAATTATCTATTATAATATAATAATTTTCATAATTTTGATTGAATAATAATGTAGAATTATTTTATATTGTTATTATATAAAATTATTCTCTGATAATAATATCTGAGACCGACTAATAAATTTAATTTTCAACGTAAGGCCAAAATGTCAAACTAATAGATTATTTCGAGAGGTCGAAGTGTGACGAGACAGACAATCTGCTACTATATTTGGTGGATGTGAATGAATTTGACTATTGATGGTTAACTTTTTCTTAATAACAAAAAGTGGAGTCTTAATTATTAATAAAAAAAAGTTAAGAGGGTAAATTTCAATAAATTTATTTATAAAGATGTTTAACGGCATCTCTGAAGATTACTCTCACAACGGAGTGGTCCTCAGAGATATTTTCATATATGCCTCCTAAATTTATCATTTTAGTAGCATTGCCATTCCTAGTAACTGTTACCAGATGGTGGGTCTCTTGGCTTGTGGAGCTAAACAGAGACTAACTGGCATATGGGTTGAGGACTAGCCCTCATCGATTGTAAACCTTCTTTCAGCTGATAAGCCTAGCTTTCGTTAAAAAATAAAATGAAAAAAATCTTAGAATATTTAATTACTCTATTAAATAATTGTATGATTTAAATATGTTCTTAATCCTTGTAAATATAGTAAATCTCGATCTTGGTTCTTACAAGATTTTTTGTTTGATTTTCATCTAATATACTTTTTTTTAAAAAACAAAATGTTCGGTCTGGTCACCAGATGACCACCATCGCCACTACTAGGCTGCCATTGCCGCTACTGCACTGTTGCCAAACCACTGCCTTCACCACTGTCGCTAGGCCACCACCATCATTGCTGCTAGACTACCATTGCCAGTACCGAACTGCCACCACTGCCGCAACCATTTTGTTAGGGGTATTTTGAAAAATTATATGGCACTCCTACGAATGCCAATATCAACCAAATACAAGAATAGTTTATTCCTAAGTATATTTTTCAAGATTCCTGAGACTTTAGTCTACATACCAAACATGCCTAAAATATATGCCCTGGAAAGCTATTTTTAGGAATATCAGTATTCCCAAGAATGAAAAATCAATCCATGTATTACATGTCCCCAAAAGGGTTTGTTAGAGCATGATGAGGTTGACTAGGCTCCCTCGAGGTGTTTTCAATCATGGGTTGAATTTTGTTTGGGGATTCTTCCGATGAGATTACCTCTGAAATTTTTCGGTACTATTTGTGAGTGATAGGGTCAAACAAAGTCTTTGTACTGTCAGCAACTTTTTCAATAGCAACAATGTTTATTGTTGCCCTCTTCTTCTGGACAAAGGACTTTTGGAGGTCAATGAAGGAGAGCTTGGGTGCGATGTCACCTATAAGGAAAAAGTTAAGAGTATGCTCAGTAAAAAACCATCAAACAACAACACTCAAACCAAAGAACTTGGGCCATGGGGCCTATTAATATACTTAAGCACCTCAGCTCTATCTGTATTCCAACATAGAAGAATGGTGCCCTAGAAATCTTGGGAATAGTCAAACTCATCAAGGTAATAAATTATATATTGATCCTCGGTTGGGAAATTATGGTATTCTATATGAAGGATCTACCTAAGTAGAGAACTCTAATATGAAGGGAACTTTTCCAAAGCATACCTATTAAGGAAGAAAGAAAAATTGGCTTCAGAAGACTTCATCTAATTAAAGAACCTATCTTTTCAAAAAACTTATAGGAACTTTGGTAAGACACGAAGAGTCTCTTTTGAGAATGATTACTCAGTTAAATTCATTGCCCTTTCTAGAATTACCTTGGCCTGGATGAAATAATAAAAGACCTTATCTGTAGGATATATTTACTCCTAAATAATCATTAAAATTTCAAAAGACCGGATAAAGGCATAACTATTTGGATGAAGTTGGGTAGGTGCCATATCTACTTGGTTAAGACAGGCACATTCAAATGGGTTAAAAGGAATCCTAAGACCAAGCTTATGGAAAAAGGTATTGTACACATAATTAAACTCAAGATCTACGTTTTTCTACTATGAGAGTAAGAGAGACACTCAAAACAAGTTTCACTTTATTGATTGTGAATCATGTACACTACCTGAGATATGTTATACTTTCCTTATCATTGAGAGAAAAAAAAAACCTCTTTGTTCACAAAAGAATCTACCCACTAATAAGGGTCCCTAGATGCTGGTAATTCATTCCTGGGTTATTCCCTTTCTCACCCTTATTAACTTGGAACCTTTTGCCCTTAGCTGTCACAATCTAGAAATAGTGAGTAGAATCAATGTTCATAAGCAATCAATAACCTCAATCAAAATATCTAGAAACCATAACAAAGTACAATGCAATATATGAAACTAGGCAGAATCAACTACACTACGGTTGGCATTTTATACCAAAATGTGTACAATGAAGTAAAATAAGAAGTAGGACTTACTTGAAATAGAGTAGAAGAATGTTTTCAAAGTAAGAGCAAAGACAAATGACAGAGATAATGGATCATACTTTGAACTACAGAGGATTTTTGTAGAGAAAGCAAGTGGCAGAGAGAAAAGAGGAATGGGGTGAGAATATAGCCTCCCATGTCTTAAGAATTACTCAGCTTGATCCAAAGTTCCTTGAACTTTCCCACCTAGTAAAGACTAATCCTGACCATAGTAAGGATCAATGGTGGGGGCCTAATAGATGCCATCAAACAGATCAAAGAATGCCACATGTACGCAATGATGCCCACTTCAAACATGATGGGATAGCGAATGATTAAGAGTGACACATATACTGACACATCCACCAATAATTGCCACTTAGCAGCTAAAAGGTTGTAGTTTGAAATTCATATGAGCTTGGATTAGATAAGCTCAGTACATTATCCTCGGATGATGACCAAGTTTAGGGGCTGTGGATTGGACTAATTTAATTTATTCGAGCTCACCTATTGACCTAGAACTTAGAATTGTCATGAAGAAGCTAAGCCGACCTCTTACAAGTTATTATGGAGCCACTAAAACTAGAAGGGGATGCCTTTGTTTAAATTCAAAAAGCTTCTCACTTTCAAGAACTACACTAGTATCACAGATAATTACATTGAAAAGAGCCACACTTCCCTTTCTTAAATACGAACTCTCCCTCTCAATCAAGAGTCAATTTGACCCATTTCTATTCTTTGGTACTCAAAGTTAATTTTTAAGCTTACAATCCTTTTATGTCAAGGTTTAGAAAATCTTTTTCCTGAAGCATTTGCTCTTGGGCTAGGATATCGAGTCGTAGAGTCCTAAATCATGGGGTTTTTCATATATAGAGGTACTTTAAGTTAATCTCTTACCTCTATGGTTGAGGTTTATTATATTGTCATATTGTGGGATCAGATCTGTTCCTAGAGCGACTAGTTGCCTCGATAATTGCACCAAGGAGCTCCTACACTTCTAAATAGAGTACTATGAGTAGATAGTTTATCTATAGTAAATTTTGAAATGGATATACATATAAGTTTATATATGTTATGTATATATCTTTATAAATATTATATGAATTTACTAAAAAAGTTGGACAGTAAAACAAATGTTTAAGAAATTAGTTTTCTTGGAACTAAAAAACTATTGAATAAAAATAATTGTATGCTATAGATTATCATTATTATTATTATTGTTATTATTATTATTATTTTATGTAAAGTGCATGGGACTAACTTATTTGTGTGTAGTTTCCAATTTGATTTAAAATTGTTATAATTTCCAAAGTTATTAACTATTTATATAAGGAAAGAAATAACTTTCTAGCTACGCTATATTAAGGAAGTTTGAGCTATGTTCAGTAAAGAAAGGAGCTTATTTATGTTATATTTCAAACTTGCTTTGAAATTAGATATGTCCCGATGAAAGGATTTGAAAACTATATTCAATAAAGGAAAATGAGTTTTGTGGGATGAGCACTTCATAGAACCATAGCTAACGGCACTTGGTGCACCTTGTATGAACCCCATCTAATAGACGACGTACTAGATAGGCATGTTAGGCCGACATGGCCGGTTATGGTTTCACTAGGGGCTGGCTGTTGATGCCCCTTAGGGTAGTAAGATAAGAATTCTACAATTGTGATCTCCGACCAGCTACTTACACTTTATCTTACGAAACATATAGGAAGGCTATACCTCCAGTAGTTTTACCAAATGTATAGGAGGGTTATACCTCTAATGATTTTGAAAAATTTAAAATGACGTCACCTTAAATGTGTTACATGATGGAATTGATACTAGATGCTTGGTGTGGCAAGCATATTTTTAGTTGTTTTAAAAATAGTTATAAGGATTATTTCTTCAGTGATTTTCAGAATTGAAAGAAAAGGGACTATGGCCCCAAGTATTTTATATGTAAGACATATTTTCAGTAGATTTTCAATACAGTTCTATGTATAAGCCCACTAGAGGCAAGTTGAATAAATATGTTTTGACTTTGTCCCATGCTAGCTATAGGTAAATTATATCTCACTGAGTTATTTAACTCACCTAGTTGCCTTCCCATGTTTTAGGTGCCGGGTTAAGTTAGAGTTTGGCTGCTTAAACTCAGTAGTTAGCTACCAGTTACCTGCCAGTAGGCCTAATGCTTAAGTGGACCTTCTCTTATCATCATAGGGATTATACTATATGATGTGGTCTAGAGCTCCATTGAACTATAGGTAGAGTCCTAAACTGTGATAGTTATGGCCCTATTAGTGTGTTAAAACAACCTCTATATATATATATATGTGTGTGTGTGTGTGTGTGTGTGTGTGTAAGTATTATGGATGTCTATTAACAAATTGTATACAGGGATTGTATATGGAAAGAGTCTAGTTTTTTTTAAAAGGAAACCCCTTCGATTTTTCAATAAAGTTTTCAATTAAGGCTTGTTAGGAAACCAAAGCTTTCTACATGCCGGTCATGGCTAGGTAGGGTCGTGACACCCTCTACCTCTAACTATTGGACTATTTTCCATCTGATCGACTCTCCTTACTAAAATTTAATAGTAATTACATATTCATTAAACAATATTGTGCATCACACAAATTAACAAACTAGTTAAAACAATATACAAGAGTTTTATTGAACAAAGATTTAAAAAACAATCCTCAAAACTATTCTATATAGAAATGATTCATTACAAGAAAAACACCAATTTGTAGGGGACATATCCACTGCAAAAAGGTGAAAATCCACTGCAAAGCATGTGTTTGTGACGGATTTGTGGCTAACTCGGGTTACCCATAAATTAACTGGAAGGAAACTGGTTTGCGATGAATTTTGACCTCCATAAATTTGTAGCAAACTTTTCACCTATAAATTTTTAGTGAACTGAGTCCCCTGCAAATGATGAATTTGTATATGAAAAATTTTAGCTTAACTCATAGTTAACTACTAGCAAATTCAAACAGATTTAAGGTCTAAATGTTCCATCATAACATTAATTCATGAACAAATTGAAATAATATGTTATATTTTAGCTCTAGATAATCATAAACTAGAACAAATTAAAATAGTATGTCATATATTCAACAACTCTACATAACCATAACCTTAACATCCCAAAAACAAAACCAAACACATTAAAAAATTCTAGATAGTCATAAAATAACATCCCAAGAACAACAACACATTTAATTACTTATTTTGGTAAACAACAACACATTTAATTACTTCTTTTGGTAAACAAAACACATTTAATTACTATGTCATATATTCAACATTAATATTAAAGAATAAGTAATTTTTTAAAAACAAAAGCATGCATCTTGTAACACCCTCCCAAGTATGATATTATACTTAAGTCATAACATCACACTTAGGAGTTGTTACTAATAATTGAGTGGACCTTTATTTGTTATTCACTTTATTTTCTAAGAAATAAATACAATATCCCTTACATTTCACAAATATTTGTATCATAATACAGTTTTTCAAAGTACATGAGCGGTTCTACTAGGAGTTTCAACTAGTGAAACAGTCATCTAATGCTAACATGTGTAGATGTATTCATCAATTGTCTTTAACAACCAGTCCAGTTTCGGTCAAATTCTTCTGTGTTGGTCCTCATTGAGATCTCCTGAGCTATTTGGAGACAACATAGAAGCATGCATAGGGTGAGAATCTTACATTCTTAGTAGGCTTCTTAAGCTACTTGACAAGCCATGTCATCATTGCCATCCCAACTGCTTCCGTTTGTTAAGAAAATGTGTTCTCATATATAAGAATAGAAGTTCACTTATTGAGTTTAGAAAACGTATTCCTCTGAAGTAGGTTAATTTTTATTCACACACTTGATAGAAAAAAAAAAAAAGAATTCCATAAGGGTAGCAATAGGTGAATAAGATAATTAGAACTTATGCATATGCAAATGCTGCTAGTTACTGATGCAAGTGCACTTGACTATCTTATCTTCCTTTAACTTCCTTTATTCAACATACCTAGGTGTTACATCTTGCCATCCCTAGGGTGTTTGTATATGTCTGCGCTCGAGCATTACGTATCACTATTCTCGGAGTGCAGTATTTCTTACCTTTCTTTAACTTGTAACTTGAGCATCTATATTTGGTCCTCTGGAAATGGATGGGCTCTCCTACTTCTAGATAATAGTCCATTTTTCAGGACTGAACTCATTCCTATACATGATTGTTGGGTTTGCTTTCACCGACTCTCACATTGACTTATCTCCCTTAAATCTGTTCAGGGGCATTGCCAAGTCATATGAAATCATAGTCATCTTAAAAGTTCATATATTCATGTATGAATATGCTTGATATGCTTATAATTATGCTACATAATTCATGTACTTGTGCTGACAATCTGGCGACATGATAGCTAAAATATAAAGGTTTCCAAAATAGACAACAAAAATAACATCTAGATAGTCACATAAATCATGATCTCAACATGATACCAATAAGAGTTCAAGTATAACCATCATAATTAAATTATACAGCAACATGGCGTCATTTTTGTATGTAGTTGCATAAATGTTCAATCCATTTAGTCCCACATGATTTTGGGACCTCTAAGCCATGTAATTCACAAGTTGTTTTACTTTTCTTAAAATCTATCCAGAAATTCTAAATTACATTAAAATTCTATTTTAATTCATTTTAATCTCAAATTTTAATAGAATATAGCCTGTTAGTCTACTTTTAAACCTCTTTCATTTTACTAAATTTCGAGGTGTATAATTTAAGTTATTAAAGTTTAAGTCAAGGCTATCTTATTTCAGGACAAATTTGTATACCTAAAATTAGAAAATCACTAAAAATCCATCTTACATTCTTTTGCTCTGAAATTCTACCAAGATATACCTATATAAACCCTCTTTCAAACCTAACAAGTTGCACTCAAGTTGACTTAGTGGAACTCAAGTTACAACCTCTACATTAAGGCTGCCCTATTTCCACCTATATAGAGCATAGGGCAAATTTACTGGGAACAACACACTAAGAATATGATTATGAAATTTTATAGACTTGATTCTCTATGGGTTAGCTTTTGAACAAAAGTGGTTTCACTCAAATTAAAATTGTATAGGGCGATTTATGCCCATTACAACAGGTATTACTCAGGGTTGTGGTCTTTAGTTCTCAGCCAAAATAAAAAATTCATATCTCCTAAGTCCAATGGGCCTATAATTTATATGGTTGGATTCATCTTCGATTCAAGTTTCATCTAAAATTATTTTCACTTCAAATTGAATTTTATAGCTTGAGATATGCCCTTAATAGTACATACTATCCCCCGGTTTCTCTACAGTAGTTTCTATTTTGTAGTTATTTTGGTTTTCTAGTCTACTCTTTAACACCAATCAAGTTTTCCTAACCTTAAATCACTAGAAAAGGTCCTATTATCACTATACCAACCTCTAAGTGAATAGATTAAAATGATTCAAGAAAAACCCCAACTTTAAGAAACCCTAGAATATAATCCAAAGCTTGAAACCCTCTAGATTTGATTTTTTTGTGCTCTTATTTCTCCAAAGACCAAAGATGATCACAAATCCATTCCTTGCTCCTTGCTTAGTCGGATGTATGGGGCTTAAAGAAAGGAGTTTTGGCTTACATGATAGTTGCTTGGAGAAGGAAATAAGTAGGGTTGAAAAGTTGAGTGAAGATAATCAATGTAACACCCTCCCAAGTACAGTATCATGCTTAAGTCATAATACCATAGTCAGGAGTTGTTACTGTTACCTAAACGGACCTTGTCTGACAGTAATCTTTGGCCATCTTCAATATTTCATGAACTATCTGAAGATAATACAAAAATAGGTATAGGAGTGAGAATTTAAAATTCTCAATAGGATTCTCTAAATTGTCACACACAGTGTCATCATTATTATCTCTAACTGCTTCGGTATATTAATAAAAAGGTAAGCAAGTTATATAAACTGTTCAGTTTTATAGTTCGAAAATATATTGTCTGAAGTAGAGTTAATTTTATTCAAACACTTGAATCACATTATAGTTACATGATCAACTCATGTTTCTTAATTAGTATAGCAGTCACAATACTTGCAAATATAGTAAATTTTAAGATAATAAGAAAGTTGGGATATACATATGCAAATACTTTTTCTTGAATTCACGTAAATGTACTTGTGTTTTTTTTAACTTTCTTTATTTTTCTTTCCTTGGCACTCCTAGGCGTTACGTATCGCCGTCTTCAAGTGCTTCTCTTTCTCATCTATCCTTTGGATTTCTTTAATCTCTACTGCCTTTAAGTAGCCTGATCTAAGAGTGAGCTCACCCGTGACTATCGTCACATAGTACTAATCCACAAAGGGACCCATGTACCTCTAGTCTTGGAGGGATCTCATTTTGGCCACGTGCCTCTAAATTGAAGGGATTTCTTCTGGTCACGTGCCGCAAAAATAGAGGGATCTTAGCTGACCATGTGCCTTCAATGTAGAGGGATCTCATCTGACCACGTGCCTCCAAAGTAGAGGGATCTCATAGTTTTAACTGCCTTCACAATGAGGGACCCAAATAACTACCTCCAAGTGAAGGCATCCACATCTGATCTATTCATACTTTTCTTTTCATGATCCATATGCTTATATATTCACGCATGAACAAGCTTGAGAAACTTATGCGCATACTTAATATCATGCTTGAGAAACATTATGTTCATGCTTCTTATGTCATTTCCAAACAATCTTGTATGCATGATTCTTCATGTGTATGCACAATTATAAAATGCATAGATTTCTATCAAAAATTTAGCAGTATGACGGATTAGGTCCATTTTTTTGTGAATAGTACCCCTCAGCTAGATAATCAGTCACAATAATATAATCAATATGATACATCAATCATCTCTCAACATCAATATAAATTTTGTAACATTCAACCCAATTAGGCCGCATATGTATAGAAATACATGTAAACCCTTAATTTGGTCATCTTGCCAATTCTATTTAGTTGTACCTTGATTAATAAATTATGCCATAATTTGTACTTAATTCATATAGGTCTGAATTTTGGATATGTTGGAGTGTTATATGTTTAGGTTTCAACCTTTTTGGTCCCATTAAGTTTTGATATATATAACTCAAGTTATTAAAGATTTATCTAGGCCTATCTTATTTTAGGTAGATTTAAGTCCCAAAAAGTGGAAATTCACTAAAATGGAAAAAACTATATGAAACCTATATGGTTTTAAAGCTAACTGAACAATGTTTCATTTCCAACAAGTTGCATCCCTTTTAAATAAGCATAACTCAAGTTATGAGCTCTTGAAGTTAGCTAACTTGAACCACCCTGCTCTAGTCTAGTCTGAACATGGGGCAACTTCAAGAATTTACTGGGAGCAATGGGGACCGAATTTGACTCTAAAATTTATGGGATGTTTCACTATGTGTAAGCTTTTTATCAAATTGGTTGCACTCATTTTCGAGTTATTTCGGGTGAGTTATACCCTTCACAACCCATGTTGTCCGGAACAGAATACAAGATTCCTAAGTAAACTTCAAAAAATCATATCTCTCTCAATATTAATCCAATGGTCTTATAATTTATATGTTTGGAAAGCCCTAAATATCTAGTTTCATCTAAAATTAGTTTCATCTCAGTTTGGTTCTATAGTTGAGTTCGTACAATGCGCAAGTATGGTCACCTTAGGGATTTTAAGCAAATCCATATTCTATTTTATTGCTTCTTGTGTTTCTCATTCAATATCCAATCTAACCCAACAAATTTGTGTTAATCCAACCATAAGCCATCACATACATGCAACATATCATCAAATAAATGAAGAGAGAAGAATTTGCAATAGCCACCAATTTATGAAAAATCAAGTAGAGAGGTTGAATCCTACCTCTAGATGGGTGTAAATGTTGGCTAGATGCAAGTTCTTGATGTGGAAGATGAGTGGAGCTTGAAAATGGAAGGAGAATGAAGTGAGGGAGAAGAATGAGAAGAGGGCTTAGCTGCTGAATGAAGAACCAAATGAGGGAAAGAAGAGAAATAATTAGGTTTTATAGAGCTAGGTAGTTGAATCTCTCAAATCCTATTGGTTGCCACATGAATGGTAATTAAATAAGCTAAGTTTCTTCACTCTTTTGTGGCTAAGTGGTGCCATTTTTGAAGTGTTAAGTGGCTGAATTCTCAGCCATTAGGTTTAGGGTTTTATAGGGTTAAATTCAGTTAATTTGATTTTGGCAGTTTAAAGTACTGAATCTTTACCAATTTCCTCCAAATCGGCAGAACGGTTTTGAAGAATTTTGTGAGGTTTTCTATATTTCTATTCTAATCCTAATCTCTCTAATTAACACTTAATTAACTCCTAATTAATCATTAATTAACTTCTAATTAATTTATAATTGCCCTTACATAACTATTAAAATCGAATAAATTGATTAACAACATAAATTAATCGTTTTACAAATTTAGAACCTTTCTGTTTTCTGTTTTATGTAGCTAATGGCATTTCCATAATTTTGAGCAAGTCTGGGGGCATCCCACGTCATTTTACATGTGGACACCTCCGTGGCCCAATTGGCCAAGAATTGGGTTTCTACGTTTCTGCTATATGGTTCTACTTCGTTTAAAACCTTATTTTGCTAATTCTATTGATAGAGGAACCTAAATATCATTTTCTAAAAAATTCGGGGGTAATTATGGAAAAGATATTTAGGGGTAAATATGTAATTACTTAAAGTTTTGGGCAAAGTGGCAAATAATCAAAATTTGCCTGCGGACATTTTTATCATTTCCTATTACGTTATATAGGGATGTTACAATCAACATGTAAGAGTTTTGGAGTATGTTGAAGATGAAAATGAGTGTAAAGAGAAAAGAGAGTCTGGCCGAATTTTTGAGAAGGAGGAAGAGAGGAAATGATGATTCTATACTCTTCCTTAAGATTTTTATTTAGTGTGGACTTGAAAGGAAAATTAAATTCCCTTAACTTCAACTTATGTGGTCATCCGCTTGCCACCAAAATGACCAGTGTGGCTAATTTCTAGCTACACATTTTAGGGTTTTTTAGGAGATATTTATGTGTTCTTGTATTATAGATTCCTACTAGATAAATTTCTTGTATTACAAGACATTGCTAATAAGAAAAGTTTCTCTGACCAACAAAATATTATTATTTTTCTATAGAGAAGATTAAAAATCATATTGCCCTGTAATTAACATTTCCTAATTACCTCATTGTATATCTATAATCTATAATGTATCTAAAAATTAATTATTCAATAGTGTTAGTTATACACGCTATTATTCGGAATGTTATACATCTGACCTATTTAGTGGCAGTGGTGCAATGGTTAGAGAGCTAGGAGGCACGGTGGGTGGTGAGTTATGCAACACAACTTTGGGCTGTGTGAGTTATAGTGAGAGTGAGAAGGAAGTTGTAGGAATGAGAGAGAGAAAAGGAGGGAGCAAGAGTGAAATTGAAAAGGAAGCATGGATAAGAAGGAGAGAGAATGATTGGGGTAGGGGAGGAGCTTAAGGTGTTTTAGGAGAATAAAAATGTTCAGGAGAGGGGGTGTCACAAGTATTTAAAAGAAAATTACATTTGCAGCAGACTAGTCCTTTGCAAAAAAGTTTAACATTTGTGGTGAACTAGTCCCCCGGAAAACTCTTTTTTTTTTAATTTAAATTTTTTCGTTTGCGACAAAGTAGTCGCTTGTAATCTCTTTCCATTATTTATTTATTTTTTTCATTTGCAGCGAACTAGTCCCCTACAAAATTGTCACAATTGTTTTATTTTTTAAAAAAAAAAGTTTGACATTTGAGGAAACTAGTCCCTGACAAAAAATTTTGACATTAGCGGCAAACTATTCCCTAGCAAACTTCCTTTTGTTTATTTATTTATTTTTTGTTTGCAGCAAACTAGTCTTCCACAAAATAGTTTGACATTTGCAATAGACTAGTCACCCATAAACTCCTTTTTTTTATTTAATTTTTTTGTTTGCTGCAGACAGTAACACTTTACCAGACAAAATACTATGCTTAAATCATAATATATTAACTGATAAGTTATTACATGTGGTTACCTGATTACGTCACACTCTGATTCAATAATAGTTATACACAAGACGTTAATTGTTCAATAAACCATTTAATTTGTCGGTGAGTTTTGTATCAGAAATAATAAATCAATAAATAAACAGAATCTGCAAAATAAACGGAACTATCTGACTACATCATGTATATATATGCACAATAGATGTTGCTTTTCCAAGTTTATCAAAGTACATATCTGGTATAGGGTATACCAATGAGGCTGTTAAAACAAAAATAACACCAGCCTGTCACTACAATCAGAGCCCTATCTGGTCCCCACGGGACATTTCATGTACCAACCATTTACATATAACATCCACTAAGCTACCGCCTATGGCCCAAAAATGCCAAAAGAGGGTCATTCTATACATATCCTACTACTGCGCTGCACAGGCACTCTAGATGGATTCCGAGGAAAGGAATCCATTTGCCATACCGGCATCAGCGGGAGTGTAGTCCACGCTCGGGGTAGAAGACGAGGAAGACAAGCTCGTCGCCTCCGACGAATCCTCCTTAGACAGTGAGACAGAGGGGATCTGTTTCGATGGTGAAGCTGGCGGAGCCATGGGAGTTGCAGCTGCTATCGATGCTGCTGCTGGTGGAGGCGGGAACGGATGTGCCATGTGGAGAGTGATGGCAATATAAGGGATGGCAAGGTCGAATAGCGGATGCATGACTAGCACAACAAAGTCTCTCTAGAAGAAGAAATAAAGGTGAAACTGACATCTACCGGATATATACACAGAGTCTAAGAACGGATCGAGGTGAATATGGAGCTCGGGGAACTCGATGAACAGGACTCCTGCAGTCGCATTCTCCATCATCTGAGAATGACGCAGAAACATATGGTAGGGTGAGAAATAAAGATTTCTCAGTAGAAATCCTAAGTTTATACATATCTATCATCGCTATCATTCTCAGTTGTTTTGGGTTTTGGTTAATTAAAAGAAAATGTTACATCAACAGGATGTTCTACTCAATTAGTCATAGAAATCGTAGTCCAAAACACAGTTTAGTTTTAATTAAGGAAATAAGGAAAATTAAATAGAGAAATAAGCAACAAGGCCTGTATTTTTGACATAATTAAGTGGCAGCTATAAAGTAAACAAAAGTATATATATAACAACCAATAGTGCAATTAACTCAATGCATAATAACAAAAACTGTGGATATGTAGAATGATAATGCACTTGACCTTAACTCATATTTTTCCATACTTGATCTCCTCGGAGTCTATTGGCTATAAAACTCCTGGGTAATAGTCCGCTTCTTAGGATCAAGCTCGTTCCTATACAGAGTCGCCGGGTTTACTTTCCCCGACTTCCCCACTGATCTATCCCCCTTAATTTTGTTCAGGGGCTGGTCCAAGTCACATGGAATCCTTTCTCATTCTTATAAATGGTAGCATTGCTTATCTAATTTCCTTTGAACAATGTATGCATAATTTGTAACTTTATATTAATTGCAATCTTTGCCGAAATTTTGGCAGTATAACGAATCACGTCCATTTCTCTATGAATAGTGCCAGACAACTAGAAAATTCAATCAGGCAACAAATCCAATATAAATATCATATTTATACCAAGAATATAACAATATCATAAGGTAATGTAGAAAAGGGCTTTTTGCCCACTTCAATTAGTTCTGCCCGAAATTATAAAATCCACCAAACATTCATTTTAATTCATTTAGGTCTGAATTTTGGATATGTTATAAATCTATGTGTCTAATTTTCAACCCTTTTAGTCCTATCTCATTTTGATTTGTATAACTCAAATTATTTGTATTTTATTTTGGACTGCCCTATACTTAGCTAGAATTGCACCCTTGTAAGTGAAAATTCACTAAAAATAGAAATATGAGTGAAATCATACTAAATTTATAACAAATTAAAGCTAACAGAATAAGATTTCAAATGAAAGATTGCATATCATTTGCATAAGTATATCTTGAGATAAGCACCATAACTTGACCCTACTAGACTACCCTGTTCCAGCTCGGTTTGAACTTAAGGTAAATTCATTGATGTGTTGGAAACAAATGGCAACGAATCTGATCTGAAATTTTTATGGGATATTTTGTTACATGTTAGCTTTCAAACAAAGTTAGTTTCACTCAATTTAGAGTTGTGTACAGTGAGTTACACCCTTCTTAACTCATAATGCCCAGATGAGAATCCAGATTTTTAGGTCAATCTTCAAAAATTCATAACTAATTATATACTAATCTAATGGCCTTATATTTTATATGTATGGAAAGATCTGAATGTATAGTTTCATATAAAAATAGATCCATTAAATTTAAATGGCTGTAGATGGAGCCGTACACTCCGCCATAAGGACCATCGGGTGAAAACCCTAACAACTTCTTGAATCCTTCTCTATCTTCAAGTTCTTTCATCCCGATATCAATTCTAATCACAACATACATTCAAAATCAACCATAATCCATCATCATCACTCCAAAGCACACCAAAATCATGAGAAAATCAAGATCCCCACACAGCCCCAAATCAAGAAAAACAAGAGGAGAAGTGGGATTCCTACCTTGTTTAGTTGAATTCTTGTTGATTGGGTGTCTTAGATAGAAGCAACTCTTGATGAGACTTAAAGAGGGGATGAAGATGGAGTGAAGATGAGAGTGAATAGAAGAGAAATGATGGGAGCTTCAGCAGCTAGGTTGGTCAAAAATTCAAGGAGAGAAGGAAAGAAAAAGGTGAAAACTTTTGAAGCAAGTTTCATTTTGATTGGTGGATTTCATCTTGTCTTCAAATTTGGTTTGGCTTTCCACTCTTCATGGCTAATCAAGGCGCCACATAAGAAGGTGTTTTGGCTAAATCTTAGCCATTCATCCTAGGATACTCATAGTATAATTTCTATTGGTCCGGTTCTGACAGTTTAAAATACCGAAATCTTACCGATTTCCTTTAAATCGGTAAACTGGTTTTAGAAAAATCTTATGAAGTTTTCTATGGTCCTAATCTAATTCCATTATACCTAATCATTCTAAACCACACTTAATTAGATTTAAGTGAATACTGAATCGAATCTTAATTAATCACAATTACTCGATAAAAACTAAACAACTCAATTAATAACGATAAGATTTCTTTCGGACGTTACATTACTACCCTCCTAAAAAAATTTTGTCCTCAAAATTTAGTACCTGAGAATAATTCAGGATACTCTCTTCTCATATCAGTTTCTAACTCCCACGTGTAGTCCGTTGCATCTTTGCTCCCCCATGCTATCTTCACTAACTGTGTGACTTTGTTCCGAAGGTGTTTGGCGCTCTTGTCCACTATCCGTGCTAAGGGTACATGAAAAGTTAAGTCATCCCTTAACTGTATTGATTCAGGTTCCAAGAAATGAGCGGGGTTAGGCTGGTATCTCCTGAGCTGAGAAACATGAAAGATGTCATGAAGATTTGACAGATATGGAGGTAAGATAACTCGATACGCCACTAGCCCGATTCGCTTCAAAATTTGAAAAGGACCTATAAAGCGAGGACCTAGTTTTCTAACTTTAATAGTACTACCTACTTTAGTTGTGGGTGTGATCTTTAGAAATACATGGTTTCCTTCTTGAAACTCCATGGGCTTTCTCCTGACATCCGCGTAGCTCTTTTGACGGCTCTGAGCTGCAAGTATTTTGCTACAGATCCTTTTGATTTGCTCTGTAGTTTGTCTGACTAGTTCCGATCCTAACAGACTATGTTCTCCTGATTCATACCAACACAGGGGAGATTGACACTTCCATCCATATAAAGCCTCATAGAGAGCCATGTTGATGCTAGCATGGTAACTGTTGTTGTACACAAACTCGGCTAACGGTAAGTATCGATCTCAGCTTTCACGCTATTCCAGAATGTACGCTCGCAACATATCTTCCAAGGTCTGAATTGTTTGTTCGATTTGACCATCCATTTGTGGATGAGATACAGTACTTAGACATAGCCTAGTACCGAACGCCTTCTAGAGCGCTCCCCAAAACTGTGAGGTGAATCTTGGATCTCGATCTGAAATGATTGTTGAAGGAATATCATGTAGCCATACCACTTTTTGAATGTACAATTGAGCCAACTTCTCTAGAGGATAATTCGCTCAAATGGGTAAAAAGTGAGCGGACTTGGTTAGCCCCTCCACTATGACCCATATAGCGTCATATCCTGAGGGTGTTCTTGGTAAGTCCATCACAAAATCTATAGACATGCTCTCCCATTTCTATTCCGGAATCTCCAAGGGTTGTAGTGCCCCTGTTGGTTTCTAATGCTCTATTTTTACCTTCTGGCAAGTTAGACATTTATTCACAAAATTTGCCACATCTGTCTTAAGGCCTGACCATCAAAACATCTTCTTGAGATCTTGATACATCTTGTTAATGCCAGGATGTATAGTAAACTCGCTCTTATGGACTTCCTCCAAGATCTTCTTCTTGAGGTTGTCCTCCTCAGGTACGCATATTCTCCCCTGATATCGCCATATTCCTTCTACATCCCGAGTAAATCCTGTTAGCTTGCCAGATTGCACTAGTTGCATTGTATGCTGGAAGTCATCATTCCTTTATTGTACTTACTAGATTTAGTCTTTGAAATCACTAGTTATCTTAAGTTGGTTTAATTGAATGGCATTAGGGGTCATAGAGATCCCCAAGTTAAGGTCTCAGAAACTCTCTATGAGTTCCATCTCCTTGATTATCATCCATGCCACAGTTAAAGACTTCTTACTCAGGGCATCTGCCACCACGTTTGCTTTGCCAGGGCGGTACTTTAGCTCAAACTCATAATCTTTAAGAAACTCCATCCACCTTCGCTGCCTCATGTTTAATTCCTTCTTATCAAAAAGGTATTTCAAACTTTTGTGATCAAAAAATACTTCAAACTTCACTCCGTAGAGGTGGTGTCTCCATATCTTCAAAGCAAACACTATCACCGCTAACTCGAGGTCATGCGTTGGATAATTTCTTTCATGAGTTTTCAATTTCCTGGAAGCATACGCGATGACATTCCTATTCTGCATTAACACGCACCCTAATCCTTTCTTAGAAGCATCAAAGTAGACTTCGAACAGTCCATGAGGATTTGGCAGAGTAAGTACTGGGGCTATCGTCAACTTTTCTTTTAATTCTTGGAAACTCTGCTCGTACTCGGGTGTCCATTCGAATGGGGCATTCTTCCTGGTTAACTTCGTTAGGGGCAAAGCTATCTGAGAGAAGTTCTTCACAAATCTCCTGTAGTATCTTCCCAGACCTAAGAAACTCTTGACTTCTGTGACTATCGTTGGCCGTTCCTAGCTTAATACTACTTCCACCTTACTAGGATCCACGAAAATTCCCCCATGGGATACCACATGGCCAAGAAATTTTATTTCTTTCATCCAAAATTCATATTTGGTTAGTTTAGCATAAAGTTTCTTCTCTCTTAGAATTTGTAAAACCAATCGCAAATGTTTTATGTGCTCTTACTCCATCTTTGAGTAAACAAGCATGTCATCAATGAATACCACCACAAATTTGTCAAGATATGGTCGGAATATCTGATTCATGTAATCCATGAATATTTCCGGTGCATTCCTCAACCCGAAGGACATCACAGTGTATTCATAATGTCCATAACGAGTCTGAAACACCGTCTTCGGAATATCTTTTTTTTGAACCCGAATCTGGTGATATCCAGACCATAGATCAATCTTGGAAAATACAGTTGCCCCTTGCAGTTGATCCATGAGATCATTAATCCTCGGCAACAGATACTTATTCTTGATCGTCGCCTTATTCAACTACCTATAATCCATACATTGTCGCATGCCCCCCATCTTTCTTCTTAACTAACAGGACTGGGGCTCCCCATAATGATTCACGTGGCCTAATAAATTTCTTTTCTAGGAGTTCTTCAATTTTTTAAGTTCGGTCAGCTCCAAGGGTGACATTCGGTATAGCACTATAGATATTTGTCCTGCTCCTGGTTCCAATTCAATGGCGGACTCAATTTCCCTCTCAGGAGGGAATTCAGGAATATCTTCAGGGAACACATCGGGATATTTCCTAACAACTGGAATATCGTCTAACTTCTGATCAACCTTCACTACACTGGTTAATAAGAGAATATACCCTTGACTTCTAACCCCACAGTGGTGTATTGCTAAGGAGTTTAAATAAAGGCTTACAGGGGTTACCGATTCAGAAGATGAAACAAAGGGAAACACAATAGCTCTATCAGAACAATTTAACATGGCTCGGTTGACAGAAAGTTAATCCATACCCAAAATGATGTCAAGGCTGGACAATGGAAGGCAATTAAATTGATTGAAAAAGTCCAACCTCTTATCTGAAGGGAGACAATCATACAAATATAACGGGTCTTAACAGGTTCACTTGTAGGAGTAGAAACTAGCAAGTCATAGGGTAATTCAGAAATAGGTAATCGCAAGGCTGACATGCAATCATGAGAAATGAAAGAATGTGAAGCACCTGAATCGTATAAAATAGTCAAGGTCTTACCATTCACTTCACATGTGTCCTGAATCAAATCTTCTGTCCCGTCGACTTCCTCTGCATCAATAGTAAAAACTCTTCCTTGACGTTGCGGCCTGGGAGTCGACTAAGGATTTTTGGCCGGGCATTCATAGATCTTGTGGCCTGGCTTACCACATCCAAAACAGACATTCTGACCTGCCAGGCACGGGCGGTTGCCATGATTCTTGCCGCACTGGCTGTAAGTCTGGTTCCCAAAAGGCCTCTGAGGTTGCTTGCCTTTGTTGCTCGCAGGCTAAAACTTTCTCTGCTGCTAAAATTTGAGCTTGAACCTTGGGCCCTATGGTACCAGTCCTTTCTTGAAGTGGCTGCCAGCTGATCTAGCAGTAGTTAACTTCCTGTTATAATTTTCCACCAATCGACACTTATTTGCCAAAGTAGGAAGTCTCTGATCTCCATTGGCCCTATGGTGGTAAGAATAACTTCTCTTAGCCCACCTTCAAACTTCACGCATTTCCATACTTCATTCGGGCTCTGTTGATAAATGGTTGGAAATTTGCACAACTCCTCAAATTTAGCAATGTATTCCGATATGCTACTATTCCCATAATGGAGGTGCATGAACTCCAACTCCTTAGCATTGCAGACAGAGGCAGGGAAGTACTTCTAATAGAACGTGTTCTGAATACGTCCCAAGTAATATCTATTTGGGATCCCTATAATAACCGCCATGCACCATTCCACCAGAACTCTGTATCTGCTTCTAGCATATAGGTGGCAAAGGTCACCTTTTGATGGTCTGTGCAGTCTAATACGGAGAAGACCTTCTCCATAACTTTAACCTACTTATCTGCCTTATCTGGGTTAAAGGCTCCCCTGAAGCTGAGTGGGTTGGCTTTCCTGAACTCAACAAATTTGAGGTATTCCAGATCCACCCCAGGGCCATTATGATTCCCTCCAAGACCTACCTTTGGTTGCCTTCCTAGTTGGCCCATCATTTGAGATGTCGTAATTGTGTCCAGGAACTCAGTAGATTCCTCCTAGGCTAGGGAAGTTCACGGCCTACCTCACCTTCTAAAAGCCATCAAGTTCTGAACACACAAAATAAGAGTAATTGAGTTGATTAGGCTCAATACTAAGTTCAGTGTGCTAGTAAATAACAGCATACGGTTAGGCAATCCCCTCACATGTATCTTATCCATATGGACAAGACTCAGTGCATCATAATATCACAAAGCATATGCGAAGCATAATCAATCCAATCCTCAAGCCTATATTAGGACGAACTACTCTGATACCAAAAATATAACACTTTACCAGATAAAATACTATACTTAAGTCATAATAGATTATCTGATAAGTTATTACGTGAGGTTACCTGATTACGTCACACTCTAATTCAATAATAGTTATACATAGGATGTTAATTGTTCAATAAACCATTTAATTTGTCGGTGAGTTCTGTATCAAAAATAATAAATCAATAAATAAAGAGAATCTGCAAAATAAACGGAACTATCTGACTGCATCATGTATATATATGCTCAATAGATGTCGCTTTTCCAAGTTTTTCAAAGTATATATTTGGTATAGGGTATACCAATGAGGCTACTAAAACAAAAATAACACTGGCCTGTCACTACAATCAGAGCCCTATCTGGTCCCTATGGGACATTTCATATACCAACCATTTACATATAACATCCACTAAGCTACCACCTATGGCCTAAAAATGCCAAAAGAGGGTCATTCTATACATATCCTACTACTGCGCTGCACAGGCACTCTAGATAGATTCCGAGGAAAGGAATCCATTTGCCATACCGGCATCAGCAAGAGTGTAGTCCACGCTCGGGTAGAAGACGAGGAAGACGAGCTCTTCGCTTCTGACGGATCCTCCTCAAACAGTGAGGCAGAGGGGATCTACTACGATGGTGAAGCTGGCGGAGCCATGGGAGCTGCTGTTGCTACCAATGCTGCTGCTGGTGAAGGTGAGAACGGATGTGCTATGTGGAGAGGGATGGCAATATAAGGGACGGTAGGGTCGAATAGCGAATGCATGACTGGTACAACAAAGTCTCTCTAGAAGAAGAAATAAAGGCAAAACTGATATCTACCGGATATATACACAGAGTCTAAGAACGGATCGAGGTGAATATGGAGTTCAAGGAACTCGATGAATAGGACTCTTGTAGCCGCATTCTCCATGATTTGAGAATGACGCAGAAACAAATGGTAGGGTAAGAAATAAAGATTTCTCTTATACATATCTGTCATCGCTGTCATTCTCATTTGTTTCGGGTTTTGGTTAATTAAAAGAAAATGTTACATTAACAGGATGTTCTACTCAATTAGTTATAGAAATCATAACCCGAAACACAGTTTAGTTTTACTTAAGGAAATAAGGAAAATTAAATAGAGAAATAAGCAGCAAGAATTGTATTTTTGACATAATTAAGTGGCAGCTATAAAGTAAACAAAAGTATATATATAATAGCCAATAGTGCAATTAACTCAACGCATGATAACAGAAACTGTCGATATGCAAAAATGATAATGCACTTGACCTTAACTCATATTTTTTCATAGTTGGTCCCCTGGGAGTCTATTGGCCATAAAACTCTTGGGTAATAGTCCACTTCTCAAGATTGAGCTCGTTCTTATACAGAGTCGCTGGGTTTACTTTTCCCGACTTCCCTACTGATCTATCCCCCTTAACTTTGTTCAGGGGCTGGTCCAAGTCACATGGAATCCTTTCTCATTCTTATAAATGGTAGCATCACTTTTCTAATTTACTTTGAATAATGCATGCATAATTTGTAACTTCATATTAATTGCAATCTTTGCCGAAATTTTGACAGTATAACGGATCATGTTCGCTTCCCCATGAATAGTGCCAGACAACTAGAAAATTCAATCAGACAACAAATCCAATATAAACATCATATTCATACCAAGAATATAACAATATCATAAGGTAATGTAGAAAATGGCTTTCTGCCCACTTCAATCAGTTCTACCTGAAATTATAAAATCCACCAAACGTTCATTTTAATTCATTTAGGTCTGCATTTTGGATATGTTATAACTCTATGTGTCTAGTTTCCAACTCTTTTGATCCCATCTCATTTGGATTTGTGTAACTCAAGTTATTTGTATTTTATTTCATACTACCCTATACTTAGCCAGAATTACACCCTTATAAGGGAAAATTCACTAAAATAGAAATTTGGGTGAAATTATATGAAATTTATGTCAAATTAAAGCTAACAGAACAAACTTTCAAATGAAAGAAGTTTCATATCATTTTCATAAGAATATCTTGAGATATAAGCCCCGTAACTTGACCCTACTAGACTACCCTGTTTCAGCCCGGTTTGAACTTAAGGTAAATTCATTGATGTGTTGGGAACAAATGGCAACGAATCTAACTCTAAAATTTTTATGTGATATTTTCTTATATGTTAGCTTTCAAACAGCGTTAGTTGCACTCAATTTAGAGTTGTGTAGGGTGAGTTACACCCTTCTCAACTCATACTGTCCATATGAGAATTGAGATTTTTAGTCAAACTTCAAAAATTCATAACTAATTGTATACTAATACAATGGCCTTATATTTTAGATGTATGGAAAGTCTGAATGTCTAGTTTCATATAAAAATGGATTCATCAAATTTAAACTGCTGTAGACAGAGCTGTACACTCCGCCGTACGGACCGTCGGGTGAAAACTCTAACAGCTTCTTGAATCCTTCTCCATCTTCAAGTTCTTTCATCCCAATATCAATTCTAATCACATCACACATTCAAAATCAACCATAATCCATTATCATCACTCAAAAGCACATTAGTATCATAAGGAAATCAAGATCCCCACACAACCCCAAATCAAGAAAAATAAGAGGAGAAGTGGATTCCTACCTTATTTAGTTAAATTCTTGTTGATTGAGTGTCTTAAATGGAAGCAACTCTTGATGAGACTTGAAAACGGGATGAAGATGGAGTGAAGATGAGAGTGAATAGAAGAGAAATGATGGGAGCTTCAGCAGCCAGGTTGGCCGAAAATTCAAGGAAAGAAGAAAAGAAAAAGGTAAAGACTTTTGAAACAAGTTTCATTTTGATTGGTGGATTTCATCTTGCCTTCAAATTTGGTTTGGCTTTCTACTCTTCATGGATGATCAAGGTGCCACATAAGGAGGTGTTTTGGCTAAATATTAGCCATTCATCCTAGGGTACTCATAGCATAATTTCTATTGGTCCGGTTCCGATAATTTAAAATACCGAAATCTTGCCGATTTCCTTTAAATCGGTAAACCGGTTTTAGAAAAATCTTATGAAGTTTCCTATGGTCCTAATCTAATTCCATTATACCTAATTATTCTAAACCACACTTAATTAGATTTAAGTGAATACTAAATCGAATCATAATTAATCACAATTACTCGATAAAAATCGAACAATTCAATTAATAACGATAAGATTTTTTTCGGACGTTACGCAAACTAGTCCCCCACAAATTTGTCATGGTTGTTTTAATAAAAAAAAGTTTGACGCCGCAAAAAAGTTTAATATTTGCGACGAACTAGTCTTCCACAAACTCCGTTATTTATTTATTTATGTTTTCTGGCAAACTCAACTACTGCAATTCTTTATTTTATTTTATTTTTTATTTTTTTTTCATTTGATTTGTGACGGATTTTGACCGCCGTGAATTTACCGTAGGTGATGTCTGCTACAAAAGTCCATCACACAAGAGTCCACCGCAAATTTTCGTAGCAAATATGCATATTTCTTGTAGTGATTGTTTACAATAAATGTGCTGGAATTTATACAAATTAATTATTATATAAATAATGAAAATAATAAGATTAAAGGAGTTGATTTTACTTTACAAATAATGTACAATTTTTCAAATTGTCATCCAATTATTGCTAAAATTTTTGGGTCCCCAACGGTATCATGAACAGCTCGGATGAGAATTTGCCTTACCTCAAGATTATAGGTTAGAAAGTTATACAACAATAACAACCAACCTTATATCCACTATATGGACTCAGCTACATAAATCAAATATCATCATAATTTTCTATCGTGAACTATGTATATAGTTAAACCATATATTGAAATCTAAATTTTCTTAATAGTTAAACCACGTATATAGTTTTCCTTGGACTCCTTCTTCCTCTAGCTATTGGATTATTCTCTATATGATCTACTCTCCTTACTAAAATATAATAGTAAAATCTACATATTTATTAAATAATTTTGTGCATTACACACACGCTAACAAACTAATACCAACACTTGATTAGTTCAAGTGATTCATCATTTATTTTTTTTATGCAAGACCTTATATTCAAGTTGTGTGGATGAAAAAAAAGCTAATATTGAAATACTTTACCCCTATGATAGCTCGACTTGGCTTGAGTCTGATTAGCTAGAGTTTAATGGGCTTTGAATAAGGTGGTTTAGACCCCAAAAAAAAAAAAATATAAAAAACTAGCTAAAACATTAATGTACAAAGTTTCATTCAAAAAAATAAAAAAATCACAAAACTATTCTAAAATTTTTAGCAACGATTGTTTACAATAAATGTGTTGGAATCTATACTAATTAATTATTATATAAATAATAAAAACAATAAAATTAAGAGAATTGATATTAATATATGGATAATGTACATTTCTTTTACATTATTATCCAATTATATCCAATTTTTAATTTATACAATAATTATTTTAAAAATTACATGTATGATAATATATAATTGATTAGTCATATAAAATATTTTATACTATTTTAAAATTAACTCAAAATTAAGATAATAACTATTTTGATTAATAAGATTTTGGGTGGTTTATTTCAGCTTAAAAAAAGATTATATGATTTAAAAAAAAAAAAAGATTCATAAGCAATCTTTTTTCAACTTCCTAAAAAGTAATAAAACTTGTTTTTTCAGATTTTATCACGGTTTTGAAAAGCTTATCTATTTATCCTAAATTTCTTTAGACATAATTTTTTAACAAAAATAGAAACACAATTTTCTTAATAAAAGTTCAAATTAACGGACAGTTTAAATAGTGTAAGAATAAACTATTATGAAAATAATTGCGATTGCTGGTATAAAAAATTTTACACCATTACTCAACTATATGTTATTGTTAACGTGACTTGTGAAATGATGATTATAATAGCCAAATACTTTTATAAAATCTTAAATTAAATAATAGGAATTTATATACTTATAGTATATTATTGTTTATATTGATACAACTATATATATATATATATATATATATATATATATACAATGTTTTCACATATTCTCACTTTACAAAACAAGCACATAAAATTTTAAGTGCAAAAAAACTGTCACCTCTTAAACTTGCTGTTTTATTTTTTTCTTTTTTCTGGTACAATCTTAAACTTGGTTTCTTTTGTTTCCTACAAGTATTCTCCTATTGAAAATAATTCTGTTCGAGTATTTGAGATCTCATATAAGATATCTTAGACTTGGTTTTAAAAGCACTGGTTCAAATTTTCTTTTCTTTTTTTTTTTTTTTTTTGGGATTGGTGGTTTAATTTTGCCTTTGAGTTGATAGCTGAAATGATAATCACATAAATTTAATGCTACAAAAAAAATGAGATTTTTTACCAAAAATTATGGGTGCATTTGGTTGCGATTTTTTGGGCAAAAAATCACTTATCATATATTTGAATAATTTTTTAAAAATAACCAGAATTTAAAAAACAAAATCTGTTTTCAATTTTATTGTAAAAGTTGAAAAGAGTAGCTTATGAAAAAAATTATTTTTCAGCCTTTTTAGCTACATATAAAAATTTAAGTTTTATAATCATTTTTTTTAAAGATTAAATAAGTGCACCTTATATCAAATTCTATTTAATTATTTTTTCACTGCACCGATTCTTTATCGAGACCGATCTTTGCTTAAGATTTTATTGCAAAAAAATCATATTTAATTTTGATATTTGGTCACGATAAAACTTGTTTTTATAAAATCATTAAATTATATATAGTTATGTCATTAAAATTATTTATTCATGTTATAATCAATTCAAGTGATATAAAAGATAAGATACTCATAAAAAACGGATAAGATATAATTGATTTGAGTGTAAAATATTTTTTACTAATAGCATATTAAAATTAAGGCTTAAATATATTTTTAGTCCCTTTAAATATTTAATTTTTCGGATTTAGTCTCTCAAAAATTTTTCACTCGGTTTTAGTACCTTATTTTTTAAACATTACCAATATTAGTTCCTGCCATCAACTGAATGTTGTTAAGTGCTGAGTGACAATGTGAGATTTTGACATGTGTTAATACTGATTATATCTTATGTTGCCACATCAGTACGTAACAGCACTCAATTGATGTCAGGAACTAATATTGTAACGTATAAAAGACAAGGGACCAAAATCACGCAAAAAAATTTTGAGGGACCAAATTTAAAAAATCAAATATTTAGAAGGATTAAAAATATATTTAAACCTAAAATTAATCTCATAAAATTTATGCAAATAAATAAAAATAAAAATAGTATTTGTCAATATAAAGCTCTTTTATATTAATATACAGAATGTATTATCACATTATTTATTGAACTTTGACATATTATATCCCTAGTTAAATCATATGCTAAGGTATTATTGAATGATAATATGAAATATTTTAGAAGCATATCAATTAAGTTTATTAAACGAACTTATGTATAAAAATTATTTTCCAAATACTATGTAGCAAGTGAACTTTGCATATTAAATAAATAATTTTGAGGTATGTAAAATGATCACTAAAAATATAGTGCAACAAATTTTTTAAAAATGAATATTCTATTTTAGAGAATATTAAATCGTTTTATATACTACTATTTTAGAAATAATAATTAGTATAATAATGTTAAATTTTTTTTTATTAATTTACGATAACAGTACGTCACTTCCATTCAACTCATATAAAAGAAGTCCATTCACGTATTTTGGACAATGCGTAAAAGGGTGCGATACGTGCATATACCTAACAAACAATTAATGTGATATAATTACTATGACTTTATTTTCTCACCGGCCGGCAGAGTTGAATGGCTTAACACAGTAGCAGATGGTGTATCTCACGCAAGTCAACAAACACAGACCGAAGTTAATTTTCTTTTTATTTTGAGGGAATTTCGCTGGTATCTCTATAAAACTCGACAAAATTCATATTCATTAGTTATTTATAGTTAAAAATTTATTATGTATTTTATTAACTTAAATTATTAAATTTATATTTTTAATTATATTTAAGATATAAGTTTAAATTATATCTGTTGAATATAAAAAGATATCGGTACCCTTATAAACACAAAGGTATAGGAGGAATTCCCTTATTTTTATAAGAAATACTTAATACATCTCAGTTTATCAAAAAATAAAAAGATACAACTCATTAGTTTCTCTTAATCCTTATCAGGAAAAAAATGTTAATTATTTTATAAATTTTCGTTTGTTGCTGATATTCAAAGATTTTATACTCCCTTCATTCTATACTAATAGTGTTTTTTTTTTTTTTTTTTGTCTCGGTGGAATGACTAGTATCCCAGCCCTATTATAATCATTTAAGATAATGACACAAAGATTAAGAAAACTATTTAATAGCTTTGATTTTTGAAAAAAATAAACTATGAATGACTAAATTACTCTAACTTATTGATATAATACCCTAGTCAAGACTCATGTAAATAAGTGTGTAAGATCTTAGCTTAAGTGGCTTGGGAGGCATGAACTCTAGGCTAGACTGCTGTTGGAACCATTTTTGCTCCCAATGCATTGCGCTCAGGTGCAAAGCTTGCACTCCAGCATGATGCCACGACCAAAGAAGGATGATTCTTGGTCCTGGCCATGCTCAAGTCCGACTAGATTGTGCTCAAGAGCAGCGACATCGAGAAGAAAAATAAAAAGGGGGCTAAGAGAAAAAAAAATAAGAAACCCTCTCTCCCCATTATTCTTTCTCTTCGCATCTCCCTCTAATTTCTCCCTAAAACAAATCCTAAACCCTACTCCTCAACCTCCACCTCCATCTTTCTCATTTCTTCTCCAAAATTTCATTCTTCCTCCTTCCCCCATCGCCTTCCTTTTTCTCTCTAAAACCTCCATTGGCGAGAGCTTGGAAGCTTGCTTAGTATTGACCTAAGAAACCCAAGGTTTCCCCGTTACTCCTCCACTCCTGTATCAACTCAAGGAGCTTTTGGTTCCACATTTACTCCTATTTCAAAGTTTAGTTAAACTTCTCTTAGTCTTAGATTCTTGAAGTTGAGCTTAGGAACCCTAGAGTTATGGGAATTGGGTGTTTTGGATGTTTAAGTTTTAATGTGTTGATTCATGTAACATCCCGGAGAAATGGTGCGACTAATTAGTACTGTCAATTGATTTATTCCATCGCATTACAGAAATAAGAGTAATTAGGATCGAAATATAAATATTAGGGTTGGAAAATTTTGAATTTGTTATGCAAAAATTTATGAGAATTGTTAGCCACGCTTTGCTAATTTAAGAAGAATCAATTTAGTTTTTGTGTTGTATGCCGCAAGAACTGAGTCAATAGGAACTTATACTATTAAAACCCTAAATTGGGTGGCTAGAATTAAGCCACAATACCTCTTGGGCAACTGCCATTTCAGCCACATAAAGGGGAAGCTAAGTGCAATTTGACTTGATCAAAGAATCCACCAATTACACTCATGTAAGTTAGCTTGTGTCATAACTCATTGCAAAGCAAAATTTCCTATTCTTTTCTCACATTTTCGTGCAGCTACCGTCAGCCTTTTCCCTTCAATTCTTTCTTCCTCAACTTCATCTCTTCATCCTTATTTCTTCATCCCACCTCCATCCCTTCACCTAAACTTGCTTCTTTTTGGCTTCAGCTCAAGATTTGAGGTAGGATTCTTGAAATTTGTTAGATTTGGGGCTTTTATGATATGTTAGGGTTTATTTATTCCTCTTTAATATGATATTATATGATGATTATACAACTTGTTTCAGTTGAATTAACCTAGAAATTATCGATTTGGATCGAGAGATTGCTCAAAAACTGAAGAAAGAACTCAAATGGAGTTGCTGGAAATTGAAACCGTAGGAACTGTCCATGCCACGAATGGTATATTTTGAGCTATAGAAGTATAAATTTAATGAAATTATTTTTAGATGAAACTAGACATCCAAGGCTTTCTAACCATATAAATTATAAGATCATTGGCTCTAAGATGAGATAGTTACGAATTTTTGAAATTACCTCTTGAATTTTGATTGTGGTTCTAAGCAGTATAGGTTATGAAGGGCATAACTCGCCCTATACAACTTCAAATTGAGTGCAATCAATTTTATTAGGCAGCTAACATGTAGACAATTATACCATAAAAATTTCAGGTCATTATCTTAGGTAAATTATTCCTAGAAATTCTTTAAATTTACCCTATGTCCTGCTCAGGTTGAGACATAGCATTGCAAAACAGTATGTTTTGGGAGCCTATAACTTGAGCTCTTCTTACTCATCCGAAATGAAACTTGTAGGAAATGAACATAGCAATTGAGTAAGTTAGCTTTTAGATTTAAAACCTAGGCCAATTTCACTCTGGTGCTATAAACTAACATTAATCTCTTAAGTTTTGATATTTCAAATTTAATTAATTGTTTGTTAGTTGAATTCTAGGTGATTACCTTGCCAGGATACTAAAGTGAATGCATAGATATCAATTTTGTTTAGGTTAGCCATGTGTTCTTGAGATTTGATGCTCTTTTGTGGTCTCTTTTGTGGTCTATGATATAGTTTCTCTTATTTTCAATGATAATTCTATGATCTCCTTTATTAGGATTGCTGTTCGCATAGTGTTTGATGAAAACCCCCACTGTTTGTGATTAGATAACATTTAGATCATTATGAGGCAACCTAGATTGCATCTTGTACTACAAGTTTTGGAATTCTTGCTTTACAATTTGTGTGAGCTCGACACTTCACTTACTTTGGAGAAACAAATATTAAACATGCTAATCTTCAAGGATTACAACTTTTGTATAAAGATGTCTCGCATTAAACTTATGATATATTAGTAGGAGTTATATCACAATTACAAGTTTCCTACAGACTTAATTTGAAACTAATATGGTTCAAAATAATTGTTAACTTAATATGCCAATATTGTTGCCTTAGATAAAAAATTAGTTTTAATTGCTTTGTAAGTTTCTTATAATTTGACTTAAAATTAAAATAAAGTTTGTATAATTTAAAAATTTGTAATCAAATTTTTATAATGATAATAATTTTGTAATTGAGTCTTTAAACGAACTTCTTATTAACTAACTTGTAATTGGGTGATCCAGGATTCCAATTATAAAATTATTATTACTGTAAGGACTTATTTAAATTTTGGGTGAAATTATAGAAACCTACAATTAAACATATTCACATCAGATAAACGATTAGTATATTTTGTTTAATTGGATGATGTTATAGCAATAGGTTGGTCTAAAGACCTAATTACAAAATTATTATTATTATAGCAACCTATAAAGTAATTAAACTTGAAAATTAAAATAAGGAAAAAAAATTTAATAGTAATGTAGTAATATACAAAGAGTGGTTTCTATGGTATCCCTTCAATTTGAAAGGGTTTGAAACCTTTCTTATGTGACCCAGCCACATTTGAATATGTAACCAACAAATAGCCCTATAGATAATAGCATGGTAACACTTCAAAATTTATATTTAGATCCTTTTAACTTTTTTTTTGTTACAATTTTATCCCATCAAAAAGATTAAAAATTTCTCAATTCCAAACGTCAAACTTATTTGGATGTTTTAATTCCCAAGTACTTAAACATTCTCTTTACACCAAATATGTAAGAACTTTAATCCTAAACAAATTATCACTAAACAAATTGGCATGATCAATGGAATCAAGCCAAAAAGAGTTACATCAAACATACTTATGTCCTACATTATAAGCAAGGACTTCTTTGAATATGTTAGGAACTTTTTTGCCCCAAAATGGCATTGTTAGTGCGATCGAAGAGGGAAATTATGAGAATTCAATTATCCTTATTGTTTTTGATCCAATATCTCCTATACAAATATGTAGAATTAGTGGAACTTACTCACCCAATGTGATACCATGTTGGGTTAGGAGCAGGTTCAAGAGGTCTTGAGCTTAATATTGAAGAAGCATTCCAGATCCAAAGCTTTAGCTGAAGAAGAGCCCAAGTCTGAGAGAGTTGAAAGTGGGTCTCAGAACAAGCCCAAAGTGGAGCGTGACTACTATGCCTGAAAGTTTGTAATGTAATAGAATAAAAGTGTTAGAATAAAAGTGACGAGTGCTGTTTGGTGAGATAAGGAGAGAATTCATTTGTGTATTGCGGAGTTTACCTCTAACTTGAAGAGAAGATTATCATAGTAAATATATATTTCCTTTATTCTCATTCTTCTTCCTTATTGTTTGTTCCATATTTGTAACTTGCAATTTCACATTCAGTCATCAATATAATTCATCATTTAGTCTTAGTTTCATTCATAATTCTTTAGTGTTTATCAATATGCAGAAGGAACTCGCCTAGCCTGTGTGGAAGAATTTAGATGTGCCAACAGGGAGGAGATCATTGTTCTTTAGCTCAGCTATGCTAAGACTGGAAGCAAGGTCATAGGCACCTAGGAATACCTCACTGCTGTTTAGCATTCATTAAAGACAATGGAAGGCATGCTACGAGATGCTTTGAAATCAAATCACTCAAATCGAGATCCGAAGAATTTGCCAAATTATAATAGTTCTGGTGAGGATTGGTTCTATAATTCTCATTCTCACATGGAGGGTAATAATCAATGGCCTAAGGGGGTACGGGTTAATCTACCCATGTTTGATGGTAATGTTGTTGATGGATAGGTTTTTAAGGTTCGTCAATATTTTGATTTCTGTGATGTTCCTATTGAGATGAGGATTAGAATGATCTCATTTTACTTATTAGGTCCAGCATACACTTGGTATAGATGGATGGTGAATATAAACATATATTATACTTAGGACTCTTTCTTAGATGCTTTGATGCTGCATTTTGGTGATAGTATCTATCATGACCCTAAAGGAGCTCTTAAGGAGCTGAAATAAGTGAACTCTATTGATGAATATTAGTTTCTGTTTGAGGAACTCTACAACCAAGTGATTGGGTTGAGTAAAAAATGGCTAGTTGCTCTATTTATAGTAAGACTACAAGAGTATTTGAAATGTGAGCTTAAATTAGCCAAGCCTAGCTCCTATATCAAGGCTATATCTGTAGCAAAACTACATGAGTAGAAGCATGTAGCGTTGCATCTGAATTAGCGAGTTTTGGGGATTCAAAATGTGAGCAACATTGACAGCAAGGATCTAAGTTTTTCTACTATTGCTAGTAAGGGTTTTTGTGTTCACACTATGGCTTCACCATCCAAGACATCATCAGCGAATTCAACAACACAACAACCTCACACTATAAGCCATGCATTTAGCAATGCTCATTTTATTGCCAGATCAGGCAACCTCAATTTCAAGCGGTTGTCTATTGCTAAGATTAAGCAGAGGCATGAGAGAGGGCTCTGCATTATTGTGATGATAAATACTCTCCCACTCATAGGTGCAAGGTAACTTGTTTGCTTCTTATGGGGGAAAAAGAAATGGAGGATTTATGGCCTAGGTCGCAACCAGAAGAACCGGAAGCCTTGGATGAAGGTTCCCATGATGCAGCACCTAAGATAAGTCTTAACGCAATGGTTGGGTAGTTCTATCCTAGCACACTACGAATGCAAGGTGAATGCATAAGTCAAAAGCTATTGGTGTTGATCGATGAGGGTAGCACTCATAATTTCATCAAATGTAGCATGGCCAAGAAACTAGCTTTATCCTTGGCTGAGATTAAACCATTCAAGGTGGTAGTTAGGAGTGGACTATCAATTGAGTATGTTGAGAAATGTTATAATCTTCTCGTTCAGATCTAAGGATATGCTTTCGGGTAGACGTTTTTGTGCTGGGCATGAATGGAGCAAACCTAGTTTTGGGAGCCTAGTAGCTCGAGAAATTGGGGATTGTTCAAACAAATTATTTGACCATGGAATTTGAATTAGGTCAGAAAACTTTCAAATTACAAAGGGAAAGGCTCTTATAATTAGGATCAATTAATCATAAGACCTTCTAGAAGTTGGTGACAACCGATTAGATAGAAGCATTGTTTGAGCTCCAGGTGGTATTTGGAAAACCCAAGCTGGTTGCAAAGAATGAGTCCTTGCCCAAGGATGTATTGGAGGTCTTAGAAGCTCATTCCAATGTGTTTATTGAGCCAAACACATTACCTCCTCATAGGGCAGTAGACCAAATAATTCATCTCACACTAGGATCTAGCCTAATGTTAGACCCCACAAATAGCCTCACTATCAAAAGGGTAAAATTGAGATACTAGTTGGCGAGATGCTACGGGCTGGGGTGATTCGGGATAGTCAAAGTGCAGTATCTAGTCCTATTCTACTAGTCAAAAAGAAAGATGGCACTTGGCAGTTTTGTGTTGATTATCGAGCTTTGAACACCATCACTATTAAGGATGAGTTCCCTATCACTATAGAAAAGATTTTAGACGAGTTGCATGGAGCAAAGTTTTTCTCTAAGATAGACCTGAGGTTGAGTTATCACCATATCAGAATGAATGAGGGTGACATCCCTAAAATAGCTTTCTGAACTTACTTGGGGCATTACAAGTTTTTGGTAATGCCATTTGGGCTTGCCAACGCCCATCCACATTCCAATCCATTATGAACTAGGTTTTCCAGCCTTATTTATGGAAGTTTATTGCAATTTTCTTTAATGACATATTGATATACAACCCTACCCAAGAAGCTCACTTGCAACACCTCCATCTTACATTCTCACTACTAGAACAGATATAGTTTTATGCTAAATGGTCTAAGTGTGTTTATTGCCAAACCAAAGTTGAATACTTAGGGCACATAGTAGGAGCTACGAGGGTTCATGTTAACCCTAAAAAAACCAAAGCCATCTAAGCTTGGTCCTAGCCTCTCACCATCAAAGAATTATGGAGGTTCTAGGGTTTAACAAGGTACTATAGAAAACTTGTGGCAAAGTACGCCCAAATTGCATCCCCTTTGACAAATTATTGAAGAAAAATTCCTTCATGTGGACCCAATCTACTAAACTTGCCTTTCACCAAATAAAGATCGCAATCATCCAAATCCCGATCCCAGCTCTCCCTAATTTCAGCAAGTAGTTTGTGGTGGAAACCGATACTTCAAACGTGGGCATATAGGCTGTTTTATCACAAGGTGGACACCCAATTGCTTATTTTAGTAAGAAATTAGGTAAGAGGATGGCTGTGATGTTAGCCTATATCAAGGAGTTATACACCATCACTCAAGTGGTGGCTAAGTGGCGACACTATCTCCTTAGTAGGCAATTTGTCATTAAGACTGAACACCAGAGCTTAAGGGAGTTCATGTCCCAGGTGGTGTTAACACCAGACTAGCGGTACTACATGATGAAGTTGATAGGATATGGCTATGAATTGTTTACAGGCTTGGAAGGCATAATTTGACCACTAACAGTTTGTTTAGGCAATAAGAATCTAAGTTCTTTCCATCTCTCCATACTATTTCTAGTATGCAACCTACTCTGTTACCTACTTTGTTGAAGGCTAACTATCAACATACTGATTTGCTACTTTTACTTGATAAGCTCAGCAATGAAGAGCTTGGTCCAGATTATCAAATAAGGGAAGGTTTGTTGTTCTATTAAGGGAAGATTTGGGTACCCAATGACCCAACACTAAATTAGTTATTGGTACAAGAATTCCACGAGTTCAAGCTGGCAAGCCATTACAGGGTACTCAAAACATACAAGAACTTGAGTGAAATGTTCTTTTGACCTATCATGCGGCATGAGGTGTAGCTTTATATCAGCACCTGTGAGATTTGCCAAGCAATTAAGTATATGCCAGCAAAATCCCAAGGGCTCTTACATCCATTACCTATCCTTTCTCAACTTTTACTAGAAATCGCTATGGATTTTATAGTGCACTTACTATAATTGGCTAGATACATGGCTGTGAAGGTGGTAGTGGATCGATTTAACAAGGTTGGATATTTTGCCACTCTCCGAGTCAGGATTTACAGCAAAAACGATGGCTCAGATCTTCATTGACACTATGATTAGATTACATGGGTTTCCAATGACCATTGTTTCCAACAGATATCTACTCTTCTTCGACAAATTTTGGCAAAATTTGTTTGAATTCAATGGCAACAACTACACTATAGCACGACCTATCATCTAGAAAGCAATGGGCAATTGGAGGTTGTTAATAGGTTCCTAGAATATTACCTGTGGGCTTTCAGCCACCATCATCCGCAACATTGGTCTTCTTACATATCCTGGGCAAAGCTATGCTATAATAGTTCCTATCACTCATCTATCGACATGTCCCCTTATGAAGCACTCTATGGGTTTCCAATGCCATCTATTTTGGGTTTCTTTCTAGGAACCTCAGTAGTGGTAGAGGTTGACACGATATTGAAGATTCGCTCAGCTCTAAACGCTGAGTTGACTTATCATCTACAACAAGCTCAAAATACAATGAAACAAGTAATAGTAGACATAGACACCCTAAAGAGTTCAAAGTTGGGCACTTGGTGTTACTAAAACTACACCCTTACTACCAGCAATCACTACCAAAAAGGTTGAATTTTAAACTAGCCAGGTGCTTCTTTAGACCTTACCGGCTTACCCAATAGGTGGGTGCGGTCGCCTATTGGCTGCAACTTTCGGCAAAATACTACCTCCATCTTGTCTTCAATGTTTTGCTATTGACGGAGTTCCATAGGGCTCTACCCGATGAGATCCCTCCACTATCGGACCTTCCTCTCGCAGTTCATCCAATCCCCACTGCTATTGCTGTCACTGAATCCATAAGGTTGATGGCGTACCCACGGAGCAGGTGCTAGTGGAGTGGTGTGGTCATCCACGAAAAGACGCATCTTAGGTGAGCTAGGCAGACCTTGTTGAGCTATTCCCCATCATCGACCTTCAGGGCAAGGTCGTCTTCAGCGGAGGGGTTGATGATACGATGTTGGGCTAAGAGTAGGTTATAGAGGTCTTCAGCCCAATATTGAAGAAGCATTCTAGTTCCAAAGCTTTAGTTGAAGAGAACCCCAAGTTTGAGAGAGTTGAAAATGGATCTCAGAATAGGCCCAAAGTGGATCGTGTAAGGGGTGAACCGGCTTGGGCGCTGACTACTATGCATGAAAGTTTGTTACGTAATAGATCAAGAGTGTTAGAATAAAAGTGACGAGTGTTGTATTCTGAGGCGAGGAGAGAATTCATTTGTGTATTGTGAAGTTTATCTCTAACTCGAAGAGAGGATTATCATAGCAACTCTGCATTTCCTTGATTCTCATTCTTCTTCCTTATTGTTTGTTCCATATTTGTAACCTGCAAATTTCACATTCACTCATTAATTTAATTCATCATTCAGTCTCAGTTTCATTCACAATTCTTTGTTTAGAGCTATCACAATGGTTAGAGCACAGCCCCTATATTATGGATTACTACCGGGATATACCCCCAATTATGTCACAAGGATTTATGGGAGCACTTCCCATTGTGTACACCAATCCTTTGTACCAAGCTTCTATAAGCATGCCACAGTTTGGGCCACCAATGACCCAACGAAGATCACCTCTAGGGGTGCTCACTTTAGGGGCGTTAGGAAATCCAACACTGATGGCAAATTTGGGTGGTACTCAAATGAATATGCCCGAAAGTGAAGGTTAACAGCGATGAAATGGGTCTAATTTCTCTGCTTTGCCTTGAAGCTTGTCTATGCAGATGCATTTTATACAATAAATTATCTTTATACAAATGCATTTTCGTACAAGTTTAGAAATACAAGGTGATTTTGCATTAATGAATGGTAAGTATAGACAATTATTTTTAATATTTAATTATATGCTATCACCTTATTAGAAATATTGGACTAGTATAATGCTTATTTCAATAATTATATAGAAAATGAATTTAATTTAATTTTATATAATGTCAGTATAAAAAAAAATTTACACATAATTAATCATATATTACTACATCAATAAAAGTATTTTAATCAATCATATACTATTTTAAAAATCTTAAGTATAGAAGTATATGACTCAATGACTATATAAAACTCTTCTATACTGATAATATATTAAAATTAAACTCATAGAAAATAATATATATAATTAATTGATGATACAAGAAGTTTAAATTCTTATTTTCAAATTCATTTCATGTTTTGACCAGCAGCATATTGGTAAGCATTTCTTCTTTCTCGTAAAATGCTTGTATCACTAAGTAATATGTCAATGCCCTATGAACAAGGTGGCATAATTAAAAGAAGAAGGGCGAAAAACAAAGTGGTCAAACCATACGTGCTACTGGATATTTAGCTTTTAATGCACTATCCAATATTCACGATAAAACAACAAGAAAAAATGCTTTTAATGCACTATCTAATATTATTAAACGAAAGAAGTTGACTTGAAAGGTACTGCCTATAACATACATCTCGTTGCAATAAATGCTAGTTAGAGCTTTCGCATTTCTTCAGTACCTAACTATTAATGGTGATAGGGACCCAGTTAATTCTGAAGCTAACATGATGCACACAACCAACCAATTGTGTGCCTTTGGATTTGTCGTTTGCTCGGAAATTTTTTTGTGTGCTTGATCCATTTACATGCAATCTGTGGACCCATTTTCGAGACACAAACTTTATGCGATGTAAAGCACGAGTCACGGGAGAGAATCTTGCCAGGAAATTATAAATGACCGAATTATGTGTACAATTTTAGTATTGGTTAGGTCATATTAAAATGATAAAAAAAAATGAGAAATTGATTTTTTTTTTTTTTTTGGTAGGTATGAGAAATTGATTGTGAAGGCGTGAACATGATTAAAACATGTACATTAAGGGAATTTTCTCTAGTTGAATCACCTTTGCAAGCTACCCACTTTACTTAGAAACAAGTTTGCCTGTGAGTTTAACCATTTTTTAGTAAAGCCCATTAGTTCACCCAGCCCTATTATTAAGAACTTAATTAATCCAACTCGATTTATAGAGATTCCAAAGAAAATTTTAAGTCTCCTAATAAGAATTTTTTTCTATTTTAAAACTCAAATATGAAATATCTAGTTAAAAAGTCAAAGCACTTATCACTTCAATTAACTTCATATTAATGCATGTGAGTTTAACTATTTCCATATGAACTTTCAATGAATATATAGAAAATAGGAATTTTGTTAGAAAGTGTTCTAACATTTATTAAGAAATAAAATATTATAATATTTAATTACTATATTAAGAATTAAATAGAAAAGCGCAAAAGTTTGATAAGTTTGAATAGATAAGACAATAAATAATAATACATAAAAAAGTTGTTTACAAATTTTAGCTTCTACGAAAAAAATGTCTCAAAAAGTCAAATTCTTTTTTTTCCGGTGAGAAGAATTTAAAACATACAAGCAATGCCATCAACAATTTTTATCATCTTTATCCAAGCAAGTATTAGAGTTAGAATTTATTTGTCACAATAATATGGCATATTTATTAATTTTCAGATGGTAAATGGGTCATATTTTATTTTATTTTATTTTATTTTATTCAATTTGTCTTTTTTTTTGTCAAAATTTTTTATAATTTTTTTCTAACTATGCAAAATTATTCTTTTTTATGTAGCTTCTAGTTTTTAACTTCTTGTATAACTATCACTAGTCTCTAGTTAGAATACTTGTGAGAAAAAAAAAAAAAAGAAAAAAGGTATTACTATTTTGAAGCAACATAGTGATATGCTATCTTTAGTGCATTTAGAAAAATTTTTGGTCCATTCTTGGTTTCCTAATAGTATCCTCTCGTTGGAGGTAATTTTGTTCAAATTTTTGAAATAAAGTATTCTTGAATATCAATAAAATATTTATTATTAGTTTTTCAGTTTTACCTGAAGACTAAGCATTTCATTAATCGAGAAAAATAGTATGAGATTAATAGAATAAATTAATTACATATCACAAATTAAATAAGGCATTTTAGTAAATTTGTTTCACAATTAATAAGCTTTGATTTGAGTTCCTTAATACTTATGCATATAGCCAAAATGATAGAGAAAGTGGACAGGAAATAATATTCTTGAAGACAATTATTCAGCCCTAATTGACACAAAAATTTGTATAAAATATCATTTTACTACAAATGAGAAAAAAATACCTGTCAAAAAAAAAAAGGAAAAAACATAAGTGACCCAGTTATTAAGCTCTGTCTTCGGGGGGAATTTTTATGGCATTCCTTGATGATAATCATAGTCATGTGTCATTTTATCGAGCAGCTGGGCAGCTGGCAGGTCTCAAAGTTCAGAATAATAAGCAATTGCTTAGGGTCACCATCATCATAATGAAAGGAAAGGAGTAAGAATGTTAGATCCTCCTAATTGATGTATCTAAAACAAATTTTAATTTAAAATTTCTCTCATATATATTAAATAATCATTAAATATTATATAAATTATAACTCATATCATTGTAAGTAAAATTTTAAATTATGAAAATTTTTAGGTTAATTATTAGGAGACTATATTAATACTCTAATGAAAAATGACAAGATTGGTTCGCCAGCAAGATAGGTATCCAACTCTTTAACATTGATGACAATAATAATACGCGCAAAACTGATGACCCAAACTCAAGGTTGAATTGAAAGGTCATGCATAGCAATAAATGATCATCCTTTGGCAGTGATATAGGGGACCATTATAATTATAATTAGAGGTTCCTTATTTCTTACGTTGTTCCTTGTGGATTTTTTCTGAGCTTCGCTTGATTTATATCACAAAATTCGTCACAGCACGTATGTCTCATACAAGTCAAACATTTCGGGTTGTGTCGGTTGGGTGTGCTGCTCGTGCGGGTCAATTAATCGTCGATTTGCTAGCAGCACTACCCTATTTATGCTGGGGATGTATCCTAAACATAAACATAAATGGACAATTTGATATTCTAAATAAATTAAAGATATCATTAGCGTGTATGTTTTTAAAAAATAAATTGCGTATCTGATATGCATAGAAAATTGAATAGAATAAAATTACACTTTACTTTCTGAAAATTTTTTGTTTTAATATTTTAGTCTGTAAAAGGTTAAATGCATATATTTTAATTTTTAAATAATTTTTATTTTAACATTTTAATCCTTAAAAGATTAAGTACATATATTTTAATTCTTAAAAAATTAAAATATATACACGTTAGTCCCCAAAGATTTAATCTTATAAGGACTAAGTGTTAAAATAAAAATCTTTTAGGGAGTAAAATATATACATTTATTTTTTTGAGGACTAATATATATATATATTTATTCTTTTAAGAACTAAAGTATTAAAACAAAAATCTTTAAGGGATTAAAGTATATATATTTAATCGTTTAAGAACTAAAGTGCAAAAATGAAAATCTTTCACAAACTAAAGTGTAGATTTACTCAATTAGGTATAAATGTATCATCTATCTTTTAATTTTTTTGACAAAAAGTGTTTTTTAGTTCCTTATCTTTATTTTTTTAATTTGGTCTTTTATCTTTATTTTTTTTTAATTTAATCCTTTTATGTTTCAAATCATTTTTAATTTGATTCCTATTACTTTTCTATCATATAATTAATAAAATTACTGACATGACATAAATGATGTTGACACGATATTGACATGGCAATCCACATCAGCATTTTCTGATAATTATGTGATGAAAAGTGACTGGGACCAAATTAAAGATAATTTGAAACATAATAGACCAACTTTTAAAAAAGATTAAATATGAGGGACCAAAATGCCTATTTTATCTAATTTTTATTTTATTATTTTTAATCAATGATTATCAACTCAAATGACATATCTCCTTATCTTTTCAAGGTGCTGATATGGCTTTAAGTTGGAGGTTCAATTTTTCAATCGCTTATTCTTTTTAGAACCATCAAAGTGGGTCACAGCCCGTGAATCAATGTAGCTCAATTGATTAAAATGGTGATTGATCAAGTTGCTAAAAATTCAGCATTTTTATACCATGGTCAGACCGACCCAGCTCCCATTCCATGGGTTATACAAATTTGAGCCAGGTTGAGCCAAGTTGGCACTTAGATTTCTTTTAAACAATATGCTATCGTATTTGTTTTTGGGCCAATAGGCCGAGGTGCCCAACATTCATTCACTTCTCTAACCTAATAACACTATTACCTCAACCACCAAGGGCTCCGACAAGTTCCATCCTTTTGTTCACTGCCTTCACATGATCAAGTTTTGGTTGTCCTTTCCCCCCTTTGTGACTATCGTCTCCCTTCTTAGCCTTCATGAACTGCCAACTACCTGTGTTCAAGTTTGTTACCAATTGTCTTTGTTCTCACCATCCGTGTCTCCATCCTTAGTCTAATACTGCACCAACGCTAGTCACAGTAGTCACTACTCCACATTTGGGACCTTATCCCCTCAAGTACAACCCTAACCTCCCTCCCCCTTCCCCTTCCCCTTCCCATTTCCCTTTTAATGATGACTTCGAGCTCACCTACACAAGCATGGCTACTTTTGTTGCTACGTGATTTACAGTGATGATTTTTTGTATTTGATTTACAATGATGATTTTACCAAACAGCAATGATGTGTGTTTATGTTTATGTTTCTTTCCTTTTTTTGGAGTCATAGCGATGACCTTTTGTGTTTGAGGCATTTGAGTTATAATGATGATTCAACTAGAAAACACCAATGATTTTATGTTTATGTATTTTTTGTTTTCCTTATATATATATATATATATATATATATATATATATATATATATATATATATATATATAATTTTTTGATAACTTCATTAAAATTTTTGCTAATTCAACCCATTTAACTCGCCAACTTAAATGGGTTGAGCCAAATTGACATTTCTTTAACTCACCAATAAAGTGAATTAGCTTATTTCAACTCATTTTAGTATCAACTCATGGTAACCTGATTCGTTTTGACAGTTCTATTTCTCTTATCTTCTTTTCTCCTTAGCCTTTGTAGGGCTTTAAAGAATATACATATAAGAAATGAGAATGAGTTTTGTATATAAAAGATGAGAGAGTGTAATCTTGATTTTTTGATTAAATTGTGTCATTAAGATTAAAATATTCATTAGAAACCACAAATGACTATTAAAACTCTACCCCAACTTTCTCTACCTTAGCCTAAACCCACCCCCTCCACTCTAACCCCACACCTACACCATCTCCACCATGCGTCCTCTCGCCGTCTCACCCCTTGTGATGCCAACATCAATGCCAACTTCCTCTAGCCCCATTGAACAAGGTAAGGCACAATAATGGATGAGGCATGGTGGTTCTGAAGGTAGAAGCGATGATCGGCAAGGTGGGCCACCATAGAGTCGGTTTGGAGGAGGTGAGGCACAGTGGTTTTGAACCTTTGTGTTGTGCAACAAATGAAGTAAGGTGAAGTAAAATATGAAAGGTGGAAAGAAGCACCGTACAACTCCCAAACAATGATCGTATGTAAAAGATTTTTAGTTAATCTCAATTTTTTTAAAAGAAAAATCAATCAGATTTTTTTCGATTATTGAGAAAGTGGAAAACTCAAGATGTCTGTTATATGACATCTCATACATCAATATGATTGCAAGTTATGATTCTTATTTCATGTGCTCAATGTTGTTGGCATCATAATTACAACATTTTAATGCCAAAGTGAATTTCATTTTTTTTTTTTTTGGTGCTGAAGCTAGGAAAAGAAAAACAAAAGTTATCTCAAGTGGACCGCACCAACTTGATCTCCAAGAAGCAACGAATGCAGCACAGCAGGAGGAGAATCCCACCAGGTCAAGTCGTTCCTAGAGGAAGCACCAAGCTTGGCCAAGGGATCAGTAACTTGATTTGCTTCTCCATACACATAAGAAAGATGACAAGTCCAATCTCTACTCAACAAATGCCTAATATCATGGATAAGAACCCCATAACAATGATACCACAAGGAATGGTCATGGACCAACCTCACAACCTCAGAGTAGTCAACTTCACATGATATTTACCTAAACCCCTTCAACCAAGCAATTTGAAGACCTTTTCACAAAGCAAGAAACTCCACACAAAGGTTGTCAACTCTCGAGACATAGATAGAAAATCCACAAATCCACTCACCCGAAGAAGAACGAAGCACACCACCAAAGCCAGCTCTCCTAGGATTCCCAAAGGAGCTCCTATCAATGTTGACTTTTATAAAATGAGAAGGAGGATGATGCCAAGAAATAGCAATGGAAGATCTAAGGGTGAAGGTTGTAGAGAAAGCATGGTGGCAAGCATAAAAAAGGCCCAAGATAACTTATAAAGCCTAGAGGGATGAGAACACTTATTTTCAAAAATGAATTCATTTCGAGCACACCAAATGGTTGCTAGAAATAAAGAAGTTGAGTTGCCCAAGGAAAACTCCTTTAACCAACCATATAAATCATTAGAGCCGAGTATACGAGCCGAGATTCGCGGGTTGATCCGTTTAATCTGCAATCCGCACCGCTTAACCCGCTCGTTTATTGGTCCGTTTCTTTTGTGGGTTTTATAGCCTGCACTGTTTAGTCCACAGGATAAGCCCATGGATTCGTGGACCAATCCATTAGCCCGCATAATTTTTTTTTTTCCTCCTCGATGAGTGCACAGGACAAGGCCATGTCAGTTTACATCGGGGGTTTTCTCCTCTAAGAAGAAGGCCCAAAAAAATTGAAGGCATTTAGGTAGAAATACAAAATCAAGAAGACCCAAAAAATTGAAGGCAGAAAAAAAAAGAGAAAAGGCCCAAAAAATTGAGTGTAGAAAAAAAAGACCCAAAAACCTGAGAGCAAAAAAAAAAAAACAAAAGAGAAGTCTCAAAAAATTTAATGTAGAAAAGAAAGTAGAGAAGGCCCAAAAAAAGTGAAAACAAAAAAATTTATGCAGTGTAG
Organism: Pterocarpus macrocarpus; assembly: GCA_031439585.1. Classification (NCBI taxonomy): domain Eukaryota; kingdom Viridiplantae; phylum Streptophyta; class Magnoliopsida; order Fabales; family Fabaceae; genus Pterocarpus; species Pterocarpus macrocarpus. Next base: position 17,728,293 of record CM062517.1, on the reverse strand, counting down.
ATTGGCCTGTGAGCCCGCGGGCCTATACGATGTGGACCTGAGCCAGCATTTTTTGAGCCCATTTACTATGCAGAGCAACCTGGTTCAGCCCGTTTAAAAAAAGTCCGTCGCAGACCGAGCTAAACTGGCCGAGCTGGCCCGCTTACCCACCATTATAAATCAGCTGAAAAAATTTCCATTCATATCAAAACCAAGCATACACCACATTCTCCTAGCCAGCCCACAATCTCCGAGATAATGATGAGAAGTCTTAGGAGCTGAACACAATGAGAGCACAAGCCCGGAGAGGCTAAACCACGCCTCTAGCAGAAAAAATTGGTGGGAAGACTGTCATGCAAGGTTAACCATAACATGAAAAACACCTTGAACGGAGCTGGAGCTTGCCGAACCTAAGTCCAAGATTGCTGAGTAGATGAATCATGATGGGAGATCAACCATTTATAGGCTGAGGCTACTGTATACAAGCCCGAACCAAAGCGGCCCAAATTAAACAATCAATGTTTTGGTCATCCACATGACACGGGATAGGAATTCGGCAATAACAATATTATCTTGATGGAAGTCCACAAATGGTTCAGCATCCAACAATCAGGTGGCTTTTAGAGTGGTGCTCGCAAAGTTTTGGTCCTTGGTGGACCCCGTACTTTCGACAGGCTATTGACCGTTTCTTTTACATTTTGGTTTCACCTCATAAGCCACTAAAATTAGGATTTTGACCCAGTATAAATACTGCTATGCTTCGTTAGCCGCTCTGAAACATTACTTTACGAATTTCACTCCCCGTAAAATGACTTAAATCCAAATAATGTGACATCCCAACCAAAAATAATAATAAAATAATGTGATTTTTATTCTCACAAAAATACAAAATAAATAAACCAATCAATCCACGAAATCAAATAACGTAAAATACCCATAAATAAATCGATTTACAATATTTTCGTTAAATTACTCTCTCATATTTTTTTTTAAAAAAATTATCACCACAAGCTACATTTTTAAAAAAAATTAATGATAAATACAACATTGAACATTAAATTATGAGTACTTTCAGAATGTTGTGAGATAATTGTTTATTGTTGCTGTCTCCAAAAAAAAAATTCTTAAATCTGAATAAATTAAGCATACATAATATCAAAAATAAATTATAATAGTACTTACCCAACACAATCAAAATTAAAAAAGAAAGTAAATGATTAAGGAACATATATATATATATATATATATATATATATATATATATATATATATATATATATATATATAGGTCTCAAACCTATATTTTTTTTTCTCAAATATATTGGCTTCTATTATTTGATTCCAATTCTCTAGTGATACTTTTCAAATAGAGACATTACAAAGTGAGTGATTTACGTCACACTAACTAAAGCACGTAATACAAAAGAATTTTACATTTATCCCTCTTGCCTTGTTGACGGAGAGCAGCAAATATTAAATATCTTCTTATTAGGTTATTTGCTTGCCATTATGCATACATTCTATAATAAATATAGAAATGCATAAACTTAAGCAAAAAATAAAACTAAAATTAAAAGCTCCAATAACATTAAATAAACAATAAACTTGAACAACAAAATGTTCATAGTTTATGCACTACATGACCTGGTCAATATGAATAAATATTCAATTAAAACTTAGGTAGATTTACTATCCACAACCGCTATCTAACTCTTCACCATTAGGATTACACATTATTCTAGAATTAGCAACTTGTCCAACTATCTTGTGACCCTTTTCATCTTTTGCAAACGTGTCCCTAATTCATTTTGATATTTTAATTCTTATCTCAAATTATTTAAACTTGATTATCAATGACGGTTATTGTTCTCAAATAACATTTTCTATTTTAAAGGTCAAATTAAAAGTGCTTTTTTGCCCAATATAATATTTTCAGCTTCACAAACCAATTTGTGAATAAATGTAGAAAATTCGAAAGTTTACTAGACTTCACCCGAGTTACTCAAATTCAAGATTATACGTAACTTAACTCAATTTAGGGTCTAAACTCGTAAATTCATACAAGTTAACAAGTTAACTCAACATATTGTAACTACTTTCTTCATGGCCTCTTCTATCAATGACACTAATGGTCATAGATATTTTCAAAGTAACATATATACAATCCACAGAAAATATAATAAATGCAAAGTATTTTAGATGGTCACCCACTATGATGAGGAGCACTTTCTTGTATTTTTATTGGTTAATAGTATAAAATTATTTTATACTATTAATACATATAAATTAAACTCATAATATTAATATATTATTTTTAATTTTTTTTATTTGGTCACAACACTCTCAATGTACTTCACATACAAAAAGGAATATTTAAAATTCATTTGACCCACAACAAATTAAGTCCATCACTACCACCCCTAAACCCCCCCCCAAAAAGAAACCACCTTGCCATTGCATTTACGAACACACCACCATACATCGTCTTCATCGAAAATCCAAGATTACACCTTCATGCTTAAGTGGCAAAATTCATGAATATTTGTCTACTTAGTCTTGTAACCTATTTAAAAACCAAAAAAAAAAAAAAAATGTACAACATCACTTCCACTTTCAACTATGGTGTTTTGTATAGCAATAGACACATCCCACCAATATACCTCTACAAGCTATGACAACCATGTTTTTGTCATTATTTTCTCCCCATGAGCATAACAAAAATACAAGATATAAACGATATAAAGCCTTCAACTCCAATGCCCAGAACAAAAGTGCTCTCCCCAATCTGTGTCAAGATCGCTCCTCCTTTGAAAAGAACTCGCAACACCAAAAGCTCCTCCTTCGAATACACTTGTCATCAAAACAAGTAAAGGGGCGGGGTTGTTTTGCAATTTATAAACAATTTCACTTTTACCAGCACAAGAGGTACTAGGTGGGAGGCGCTAACACATCCTCGATTGTTGAGCCAATCCGACGGTTTACAGTAGGGGGTCTGCAGTGGGCATCTATATGAGAGCCCTAGGTTAAATGGAGCCCCAACAATCATGCATCTTCAACTGAGAATCAACAATATGCACATAATTAACCCAATTACAAAACGGTCTAGCTCGAGACCAGCTATTAAACCAAAAAGAAGCTGAGCCATCACAAAGCCTCCATTGAAAGCCATTTCTGGGACAAAGTGAAGCTTTATTAGTTACCTTCCAAATCGAGAAGCAGCTAGAAAAACAATCTTATTCTAGATATATTTATGAGATAAAACCCAAACCTACAATTTGTGAGGTTCATGTAAAAGACTCCAAGTAACCTTCCCTAAAAGAGAAATTTGGCTTTACATGCTTTACAGATAGCCAAACCACCATCAAATTCAGGTCTAGAGACCATATCCCAATTAATGAGATGCAAGCCCCTATCCAAATCCTTGTTACTCCATAAAAACTATCAACTTCCTCACAAATAGCTAAGGGAATCCAAAAGGATTGCATAGGGTATACTAGAATAGAAGCAAGAACTGACTTGGCAAGAGTGAGCTTGCTTGCCTTATTCAATAATTTGCTCTTTCCAAGTTGCTAGTGAAGAATTAAGCTTCTTAATAATACATGCAAAATCGCCCTTTCTAGGTCTTTTATTCAACAAAGGAAAACTGAGATACCTTCCCAAATCTATTGTAAAACGAATAGAAGAAATCGAAGTACAGAGATCTCTCCTATGTCTAGGAACAGATTTAAAGCACATGGCTTGAGACTTGGAACCTTGAAACCCAAAGCCTTGCAGAAATAGTTTGAGGTCTCCCCAACCAATCTAATTTGAGTAGCAGTGGCCTTCAAGAACAAAAGAACACCATCAGCAAACAACAAATGAGAAATGCTAGACCTCCATTTAGAGACCCTAATAGGCTACCAACTCTAATGTTAAAAAAATATATATATATCTCTCGCCAATTCTTATTTTCAATAATATCATCAAATGCCTTTTCTAAAAGAAATTAATTCTCTTTCTCTTGCATTTTAATAAGTAATTAAAACAACAGAATTGCTATTGACACGAATCGCTTTTATGCAAAACATACAAACAGTGCACAAGGTGGTTATTTTTTAGTTTTTAAATGAATAATAATTGGAAATAAAAGAATAAACCAAAATCAAAGGATGGTAATAATTCGTAACAAGATTCATGTGGGATAAATTTGTGCCATCTAGCATTTTTGTGAAAACAATCACATTCGCTGTCAAATTAATATAAATGGATCAAATATTGCCAAAAAAATTTAAATAGATCAACCTTTTTTTGGGTGGAATAGATAAATCAACCTTTTATATTATTCTCTTTTGTTAGATGTGAAAAGCTCGAAGTCATGTATCATAATAAACGCCACCATTAAAGTAGCTTGATAACAATACAATCATAAAGATAAGGAATTTTTTTTTTTTGGGGTTCTTTTTTGGTCTTTTTTTTTTTTTTGGTTCAATCATCATAAATAAAAGGATGAAAACAATAGATTGCATTAAAATGCCTAATTGGGATTTTTTTTTTTGGAGGGGGGTCTAGTGGGAGGGGGATTTTTTAGGGGTGCTATGACCCCAACAGTGGGAGCCGAACTCGACTTCAAACGCTTCTCGAGGCGCCGCATTTCCACTAAGGCAATGCCTTGGCTGCCATAATTGGGATTGGGCCATATGGTTCTTTAGTTAACGGATTGGGCCACACTCTTTTTTGTCAAGGATTTTGGGTCGTACTTAAAAATCAGACTCGTCCCTTTTACACTGAAGCCCAAATTCTGGGCAAAAATTGTCGGTCAGCAAACGCCGTACACCTCTGTAGATTATGGGCTTCCACTTTCAAGCGCATAACTGAAGGCTCAGAGCCAATGGGCCATACACTAATGTTTCGTCTAGATATTCGAATTAAAAAAGTGCTTAATTAAAGTTTTTATTTGTGTAAGTCGTAATGCCATATTTATATTAGGCCCAATATTTTGAATTCATTTTTTTATGTTAACAAGTTTAACAATTATATTCGTGGTTATTTAGTATCCCTGTAAAAGAGTAAAATATTCACAATAAATTTTGCTTGAAAAATTAAAAGTAAAAAAATTGTCTCGAAAGTTTTTCAACTCAATTTAAAGAGAATATTAAATTAAACCTCAGAGTTACTTTTACGACAATAAACTATTCAAATTATTTTATTGTTGTTGGCAAACCCCAATTTAGATGGTTTTGACTGGAATTTCAAAGTGTGAGTTTCGAGCTAACGTGAACTAGCGTTCTTTAGAAGAAAGTATTGACTTCCTTTGCTAAAAATTGCACTAAGAAGCCCAATTTTACCTTCTTCTTTTTGTTTTTTGGGTCAACTAAGCTCAATTTTACATTAGAATTCGTTAATTTTCCGTTTGCATTGAAACCAAACGCGGACTGAAGCCTGGTCCAGGCATCACCATCCATCAGCCATATATGTTAACAATGGCCTTATGGCATTTCAACCAAGAGAACTGCTCATAACCAAGACTATCTCTGCAGTTCTCCTCAACAACCTTTCCAGGAATTGTCTCTTGTGCAGGAATTCTGTTTTCCACAAAGTACCTGGAAAAAATTAATTAATTTAATTATAAAGAGAAAATAGCAAATGGCTCTACTGCATCATCTTGCTGGGTCAAATTCTTTGTGTCTTTTTCGGTAGACAAGAATTTTGTTTTTTGGTCGTGGGTCGATAAGAATCTCATATCAGAGCCTGCTTTGTCATTGTGCAAGTGGGATCACATGCCCAATTTAGCCCAAGTAGAAATTCCTGCATAGTGCACATCAGGACCAAAAACGGTAGTGCACGTTGATTTGACAAAAAAACAAAGTAAGATGTATTATATTAATAAGTTATTGACATATTATAAATTATGATAGTTGATTATTAATTGATAATCTTACTTAACAACTAGTTAATAATATGTCAAAAATTCATTGACCTAGTTATATGGAAGTTATGCAAGTATTTTTCGTAGAAGGGAACCAAATCAAAACATTAGAAGAAATGGGAATTGGGGGATCCAAAATTCAAGAGGTCAACTTAGAAACACATGGAAGTTATGAAGCACAAACACTAACACGGATACAAAACATGAGACATAACAAGAATATAGACACGAAAACATATCAAATTCATAAAATTATAGCATGCACACAGTTTTTTGGAAGGGGATTAGAAATAGAAAAAACACATGACATATCAAGAATACTCAATGTTTTTTGGAAAGGGTTTAGAAAAAATAAAAATTGATATTTTGACATCTATATATATGAAAGTATTGCAAGTCCTGACTTTACGTGCATGTATGTGTGTTTTTACAATACTTTCAAATATATAGATATCAAAATATCAATTTTTATTTCTTTCTAAACCTATCCCCTCCCAAAAAATATGGAGCATTTTTTATATGCCATGTGCACTTTTTATTTCTAAGCCCCTTCTACAAAAAATAGTGGTTTGTAGTTGCCATGGAGAGAAAGGAGAGATAAAGAGGATTTAGAGCTATTTGAAATGAAAAGAAAGAAATGTATTTTCAACCTTTTTTTTCCTAAACCTTTTTTTTTTCATTATTTTGAGCTTAGTCTTTTTTTTTCTTTTCACTTTCTATCAAACTGAACTTGGGTTCATTGGGTATTTTACTTCTTGTTAGTCTATCGAACAAATGAAACAGAACGGAAAAAAAAAAAAAACAAAGTACTTGGTCATGTCCTAGGTATATCCGGGTTGTATCCATGTTGCATTTGAGCCACGTCCAACTACGTTCAATGCGTGTTCAAGCCAAATTTTTCTTTTTTTTTTCTTTTTAATCTAGATATGTTCTGACACATGTTGAACACATGTTATGTTGGTGTCCAACATACGTCTATGTCCTATATATGTTAGACATATAGACACATCATCAATTTAATGTACTGCGTGTTTCATAGCATCCAAGTTTATCCTTGATTAGGATGCCTCCCCTAGGAAGAGGTACTAGTTCTGTCAGCTTCTCCTCTAAGCCCAACTGATACCATTGTGCAGTCCTCGCAACCCCAAAGCTAGGGAATTATCAACGACCGAAAAAAAAAACAACAGGATTTTATCCTTAAATCCAATTTGCAGTGAATTTTCTGATTTTATCTCTACTGCACAAAGTTAATTGTTTTCTAAGAAAATCGAGCTTCACGAAGAAGCAACCAAAAATAAACCACTAATTAACTACTCTCACAATATACATAATCAATTATCACCAAATTGATAGTTTACATCTTTCTAAACTTAAAATAGCATTCGGGCAATAAGCCTAATTAGCTCGAGTAGTTTGACACTTATTTATGTAATATAAGATTTTAGATTTGAACATTATGAATAAAGAAAATTAATAAAAAAAGAACTTCATCGTTATTATAAGTTAATCCAACGTGAACTGAATTAGTCAAAATTAATTAAATAAAGTTCGAATAATGGTAATTAAAAAAAAAATTAAGTTATCAGACTATAATAACTTTTGTGCTGTTAGTTAGTCGAAACTGTTATGAATGCGGTCATGAAACTGTTATCAATAGTTAGTTTCAGTAATATATATAAACGAGCTTTGGTAGTGAATAAAAGCCAACTAAGTATTCATTTCTCTCACCTTTTGTCTTAATATAAGTACATCATGTCATGTTAGTACTAAATCAAACTGAGATTACATCTGTAATTATAAAACGTAATTTCTATTAATAGAAGATCCCCTTAATATGGGGAAATGTAGACGAGCCCCTAACTCTTAGGCACATGTGACACATCTAGACGCTCACATGCTAGCCCTTCATAGTCATGTCTGCAATAGGATACATTTTTTTATATATATATATATATGCAAATATATCGTTAATTTCTTGGATTCGATTTATGATCAATCAGATACGATCAAATTATAAAGAAGATATACACGCAAACTACAAAAATACCTTGGTCCCTCTCGAATCTTCTTCGACAAATGGCTTCAAATTTCAAAGAACGTAATGAGTAAGAAAATAATGATTGCTAAGAACGTGATGACCTCGTATACATGTAGAAGCCAATGCAGAGTTGGCATGTGCTTTAGGACGCTAATTAAGGGCAAACTTTCTCATGCTACTGTTGAGGCACGCGTTTAACAGTTGGTGTGTTGAAATTATCAAATCCTGCTTCAGATTCTGATTCTCTCAACATAACATTTGTAGCTTCTCTCTTATTTGTTTACATTTTTTTTTTAGGTAAAAATAGCAAAAATTATGTCTATTAATTAGTAATATTATTCTTCCTTTAGTGTGGCGCTATTAATAGGAGGATGTAGGCTGTAAAGTGATGAAATTTTATATTATGTTATGCGTTGTCTAGTATGTGAGAATATTCTTCTATTATTGGAAAACCCTATCCAGTTTCTTAATTAGTTTTTGGTGTGCAGGGATGGTGCTATCAGATGTATAGTGTATCAGAGGAGGAGAAGAATTGTATGATAGGAATTGTATCTGTGATAGGTTACTGTTATATAAAATTGCTGTTCGTTGTAGCAAATACAGCTGAATAAATTTCATGTTCACATTAAAGCCATACATATATTATTATTATTAAACACAAAAGGAGAAAGTGGAAATTTTTTTCTTCAATTCCGTTAGTGCTCTTTCATATCCGGAAATTTGATTATTACTTATTCAAGTAAACATAAATTTAATGTAAGAAAAAAAAAAGTATATGATAGGGTCAATGGCACTTTTTCATATTATGTCGCATTTGTTCATTTATTCAAATAACAATAGTTAAAATTAGCTCTAAGAAAAATTTGAGCAGTCTTTTTTTTTTTGGGAAAAAAATTAACAGACTATTAGTTTAAAAAGCTTATATGATCGTTTAATTCTATATTATCACCTTATTAAAAAAATTGATTCTAACAAAAATTGTTACAAAACTCTTTTATATATATATAAAAGAGTTTAATTTTTATGCATTAATAATATAAAATATTTTTATACTATTAATTAAAAAAATATAAAAAATTACTAAATTATGATAAATAACTATACTTAATGATTCATCATAATTTAATATTTTTTATTGACTAATTATATAAAATTATTTTATATTATTAATACATAAAAATTAAATTTTATATATAAATATTAATAATATATCAATATTAAACTTTAAGTAAAAGTAATCAAAAACTATTTCGGTACCTCGACATGTCACAGTGCAATACGTCAGGTCGAATATTTTCTTTTTCAAATTTCATTTTACGATGTGTACTTCTCAGAGAAAGATGGTACTGCTCAAGATTATAATATTCTCATCTATTTTTGTTTTTTTCAACTCATCGTTAACGCTCAGCGATATCCTTAAAATCCAGCACATATTTATATGAAAATTATATATATTTATATATATATATATATATATATATATATATATATATATATATATGCTGTAAAGTTATCCATTTTCGCGGTGGCAACACGCAGAGATCTTGTGTGGCAGTACAGCCAAATATTCTCATAATCATTATTTGTTCTTGACCCTAGACTAAGGCATGACCGACCCAATAAGATCGATGAGTTTTTCTCCTCAAGAATAATCCCATTTCACACCAAAACTAATATATAACAGCTACTCTTCTTTTACTAGTATTTTTTATTTTGTCGCTGAGACCTAGCGGTTGGTAACTGATATATAATAAATTCCTGGGTTAATCATTGTTATGCTTGAGCTAAATTGAGCAAACCATTAGAGCTGCCACACTGGCAATTGATCGATGTTACCACCATGTATGACAATTATTATTATTATTATTATCATAAAGAAAAAGAAAAACCAACATATTTTTCAAAATGGCAACTCTGAATTATATAATACTAATTTATTATTTTGCAAAAGGTATTTTCCGATCGGTATAAGCTTTGATTAGAGTACTGCTGGAGACACTGAACGAAGCAGTATAAGAATGGCATATGATGGTTTACGCCAGATAGGGAAGACTTGATCTATTTTCCAAAGACTGACGTGCATAATGCAAAATGCAAAGAACGAAATTAGTAGAACTTTAACGCAATCCCATCAATTGTTCTCCTTTTAGTCATGATGAAGTTGAATTCTCCTCCAATGCCTAAATGCTAATTTCTTTTGGATGTTATCTCTCCTCCTAGACAAATAAAATAGGGTAAAATATAGTTTATCCCTTATATTTTACTTCACCTGTGATTTATTCTTTAAGGTTTAAGAATGTGCAATTTACCCCCTTAAAGTTTAAGAATGACTCTTAAAACTAACAAAGATATTGAAATCACACCCTTACATTGAAATTTCCAAAACCCAATTTATTAGAACCCATTAGGCTTCACTTTAAATTACTCAATTTTCAGATTAGGGAGTGTTTGAGCATTGGTCCACAATTATCAATGAGAGTTCAAAGAAGAAAAATGGAAAATTTTGAAGTTTGAAATCTTCATTGCAGGTAATTTTGAGGAACTTGAAGGGGAATATGATGGGGGTTCAAGAAATTGGATTCTGAAAATTTCAGTGTAAGGATGTGGTTTCTATTCCTCCTTTAAGTGTATATTAATGATGTTTACGTGAGGGGTTTTAAGAAACATTCTTTAAATTTAGGGGCAAATTGCACCTTCTCAAATTTCAAAGGATAAATGGCACATGAAGTAAAGTTTAAGGGGGTAAACTATATTTTACCCAACAAAATAATTAGACTCTTATATGAATATATGGAAAGGGATCTATTTACCTGAGCAATAAGTCTTGTATATTTATTCCATTTAATAATTAATTTTTTATAAATATTAAATTTTATTAATACAGCCTTTAAATTATGAGATATTATCTCGATGATTAAGGCATATCAAATTTTAAAAAAAAAATATTTTAGTAGATATATAATTTAGTAGTCAATATTTACTTATTTTTTTCAAAATTATATTATACATCAAAATAATCTAGGACAATAAAGTATCAATTCATTTTATTATTGTATGAAGTTTTACAAACTTGATCTACTTAATGGGAACTTTCAACTCGATGGGTTGAATTGATAAAATTCAAAATCTATAAAAAGTTATTAAATGGAATAAGTTTGTTAAGACTTATGCTTAGTGTAAATGGTGTGTGTGTATATCTATGTCAAGATCAAGATCAAGTCATGACAAAATAATTTTTATTGGTGACTCTTTTTATAAAACCCGCCATTAGATTTAAAGTTAATCTCTTATAGAGTATATCAACAAAATTTTATATAAATTTGAAATCATTTCATATATATTATTTATATAAAAAAAATCAACGTAATACATTTTAAAATGTATAAAAATATGAGCTATTTGATCACAACCTTATTGACATCCAATTTCTTAAAAAAACTAGCACAAATGATTTACATAATAGATAATTATATTCAATGGTTAAATGATTAAAATTATATTTTATAAAAAGTTATTAAATGGTTAACTGTGTTTAAATTTATACTAGTGTATAAGTTAAATCTAATCCTTACACCAATGAATAACGTCTTATTGTGGAATTTTTTAACAAAACCTACCATCATTGAAAGTTCATATACTAGGATTATATTGATAAAATTTTACACTAATCTCATATCGTTTAATACACTTTTAATTTGTACATCAAAATCAATGTAATAAACAGTTCTTAAAAGTATACAAATAAGAGTTAGCCAACAAGTTTGTTCATCTAATTAGCCTTTTGCTCAACATCTGATGACTTAAGTTCGATTCTTAAGTTTCTACGTTAGTGATGATATGTAAGTATCTTTATAAGTGCCTTATAAGTCCATAGATATGTTCTAATCCTTGACTGAGATGAGTCTTTTCCTCAATCTAAAATATTTTAATAATAAATAAATAAATAAATAAGAATTAAAATTTGTCTACATTTCTTAAGCTAAGTTAATTATGCATATACTTCTTGAAATTTTAAATATTTTTCTTTTGATTTATATTTTTTGAGTTTTTTAAGTTTTATCTAAATTTAAAGGTATGCATATAATATACGGGATACTGACAAATATAAACATAAATGTTTGAATTATGTTAGAAGCACGTAAGCCCAGAGAGGAAAGAGAGAAACATTTTTATAATTAAAATATAATTTATTATTATTTTATTTTTCTCTCTCCTAATAAATTCAAATCGCGCAAGCTCTTCTGAATTTATGGTTTATGAACCCTGCAATTTTTATTTGTATAAAAAATGTGTGGCCCGATTAATTGTTCTGACATTTTGTTTCAATTTTTTTATCTGAATTATTGGTATTCAAAATTAGCTAAAATTTTTTTATCTTGATAGAATCATCGATATTCGAGTTCTATTATTAAGAATCCAATTAATCTGGCCCGACCAAACGAAAGTCCCTAAATGGGGTCGAGGTCTTTCAATAAGAACTTTTACTATTTTTAGAGCTCGAATCCAAGACCTCTAATTAAAGATTTAAGGCACATACTATTTTGACTAATCCCTTGTGAGTAGAATTAACTGAAATTCAACAAATTTAGTTTCAGTTTAGTTTTTCTTTTTTTTTTTTTTGTGTTGCTAGAAAACAAAAAGTTTAGATGGGTTCGAAGCCGATCTTCTTACTAGGGTTAGGATAAAGCTCCAAGACCCAAAAAATGTTTATAGAAAACTTATAAAATGGCCCACCAAAATAGTTATCATATCAATAATGAAAATTAAGCTCGAATTTTTATGGGATATGAGACAATTTCTTACAAACTACGCCATGGCACTGGAGTTAATACATTATGCGAGTAAAGCTCTTCGAACCACTTAATGTATCCGAACCGTAGATTTTGTTTCCAATTCTTGCATTGCTTGGGTATTGTAATTCCAACAAATTCGCTATCTGTGCCCATTGACCCTGGATCTTTTTCAGGCATGTTACACACTTTCTGATAAAATAGCATTTTCCACACAGCGATGATATTTTATCTTTCAAAGATTTCTAAAGCAAAAACAAATCATCATGCAGTTGAATGTAGAGTCATGGAAGTATTAGACCCAACTTTAGAGCAGACTTACATTTAGTTGGTCATAGACTCAGTCCACCATGCCATGAGTAATCCAGTGCTACAAACTTGATAATGACTTGTGTAGAAGACTTGTTTTAACAGTGTGTCATGACGGAGTTAACTACCCGATTGTATGTGTGAAGAGAATATATGTGGACGAAAGTTGGAAGACTAGCGGATAACATCATTAAAATTTTTGTAGATCACAAAAGTAATAAAGATAGAAGCGGTTTAATTATATTTTTGTCTCATAAAATATCGTTTTTTTTTTTTTCCATTTGGTCCACTTTAGTAAAAAGTTTCCATTTATTCTCTCAATTTTTTCTTTCCCATCTAATCCTTCTATTAGTCTTCCATTAATGTTCTCTGATAAATGCCAACATAACTCCTTGTATAGAGGCGTATTGAAAGGTAAAAAGAGAGAGTAATTAAGAAAAAAAAATATTATTTATACCCAACTTTAGAACTCATTTAAGGGACATATTAAGGTATTTTTTTTAATTATTAATTGGGAAAAAAAATGGGACCTACTCTCAACTAATGGTTAAAAAATATCTTAATGTGTCCTTTAAAATGTGTCTGAAAATTTAATAAAAATAACACTACTCTATTTTATATGGAAAAATATTTATATTTATATAAATAGAATAAAAATTTTAATTAAAAATTTAATAAAATCAACTTACAAGTAATTATTATATCTTATGGATTTAAAAATTTTACATGAAATACAGTAACATAAAATGCACGATACGTGAGATATAAGATATTAAACCTTTTTTTTTTCAAAAGCTCCTACGTACCATGGATTTAACATTAATTTGGTGAAGAATATGTGGAATATGATTGGTGATGATTTTGTAAAGCTTTTTAAGGATTTTTATTTTTATTTTAGTTGCCTTCCCCAAAAAAATTAATACTATCTTCGTTTTAAAAAAATTATTCATTTTTGAAATTTTACTTTTTTATAAATAACTATCCATTTAAAAAATTTAGACAATATTAATTTTTTTTAGTTGTATATATCCTATTAAATAGAAGAAAAAGAATAAGTGGAAAGAGATAATTAAGGAATATATACGGTTAAGTAACAAGGGTAATTTTGTAAAATATAGTTAAATTTCTCTAATATTGAGACTTTTCTAATCATTTTTTTAATTCATGTGTGCAGTAAAAATTGAAAAATTATTTCAAAATGGGAGAAATATGACTTGGGTAAAATTAATTCTGATTGTGAAGCTGGAGGCTAACAAAATAAAGGATTTCAAATCAATTAGTATGGTGGGTTGTCCTTATAAGATGATTGTGAAATCCTATCTAATACATTGAAACGAGTGATGTCTAGTTTAGTGGAGGAAACTCAATCAGAATTTGTGTGTTGGAGACAAATTTTGGATGATGCTCTTATAGCTAGTGAAGTAGTTTTCTAGGCAAAAAAATCAAAATGTCAAGCAATGCTAAAGAAACTTGACTTTCACAAAGAATGTGATTCGGTTAGGTGGAAGTTTTCGGATAAAATTCTAGAATACATGGGGTTTGGAGCAAAATGGACGGGTTGGATTTCACATTGTGTGATATTAGTCCACTATGAAGGTAAATTATTTTTTTGGTGTTAGATTTTTTAAATTTACAAAACTTGAATTTGATTGGTTAAAGAGAACTAATATTCTCGTTAGAAAAAAAGGGATCCAATATTGAATCAATTGAAAAAACTAAGTGCTGTTAATTACTATTTCTTATACTTAAATTGCTTAAATAATTATTTAAATAAAATAAAATAGTTAAGGCAGAGAAATTTTAGTCACCAATAAATAAAAAAATAATTCCTATTAGTGACATTAAGCATGCGTTAATGTGACGCAACGATCTTTCATTTCCCTTTCCCTGCTAACAGTGTAGCTCCACAGACCACATTATAAAACCGATTAACTATTATTGTCTTCTAAGATCATTTACAAAGAGTAATTACAAAACGAAACTATTTGTCAATTATCATTGATCTGATAATCAAAATCGAAGAAACACACACACACACACATACACACACGCACCCAAAAAAAAAAAAAAAAGCAATTTTGAAAATCACGACACGGTTACTACTGTTTAAAAATCATTGCACTCAATTATTATCAATTGCAAATAACTTCAAAATTGTTGTTACACATTCTTAATAGGAAACAATATATATGCTCATATTAAAGCTTTCATTTTTCATTACATATATTAAAACGTTTTTAATTACTGGTTTGTGGGGTCTTACATGCATGCAAAACCAAACACTGATGATACCAATAAAAACCAAGAAGCCAAATACAGATAAGAACGATTCTTTCTCCTAGAGGCATGCTTGTGTGCGACCTTGATTGACCGACCTGCACAAAAATATAAAATCATGATGTTTATCCATTTTTTCAACCAAAATATGCGTGTAAAGATTTGTAATTTGTTTTGGCCTGCTCAGCCTAAACTACAACGTGCGCTTCGTTATGTATAAAACCATATATATAGAGAGAGACACACACACATATATAGGAATTGCTAACATCCACACCTTCTTATAAAGATTAACAATTTCCACATTTTGTTTTTGACACAAAACTCGCTCTTCTCTTTTCCTTATAACATATATCTTTAGGTAAATTTGTGATTTTATCTTATTAACATTAATTACTCTTGTACCTTTTTCTCTCTTCTATTTAATATTCTTTTTTCATTATTTTACTTTACTTGAATATTTTTTTTATTTGTCTCATGAATATATAAGTGATTAAAAATTCAAGTAATATTATATATATTACTAGATTAAAAAAATATTATTATATATTAGGTAAATATATTTACTATTAATTCAATACAACACCTTTTTATGTTGTCTTATCCTTAATAATCATATATTAGTACTATGCTTTTAGCATAAACTAACACTTATCTGATTCAAGTGATTCAGCATTTATTTCCTTTAAGTAAAATTTGTGGTTCATGTTTTATGGATGGAAAAAATTAGTGTTGGGAGAACTTTATCCTTATAGTGCGTCAACCTGGCTCGAATTAAATTAGTCGAAATCCAATAAACTTCGGATACCAGTGTTTTATAAAAAATAAAAAAAGGCATGTTTTTAGCACAGGATTTGATTTGTAAAAACTCGCTTTCAATTTTTTATATTTTAGATAATAAAATATATAATTAAAAAGGAGTTAAAGAAATGCGTGAATTGTTCAAGTAATATATATTTATGGAGATATTCAAGGAAAATTATTAGCGCATTTCTTTATATTATTAAGGCATTTCTTTATTTGTGTATTTAATAGAGATTCACATGCGTTAATTATATATATATAAGTAACATAATAAACGCATTTCTTCATAATTCAAATATTATTTTAATTCGTAAATTCGTATTCAGTAATATTTTTTTTGAGAGATATTCTAGAAAGCCTAATATAAAAAATAAGATTAATTTAAGTAATATTAAACTTATGAATTAACATTAAACATTTTACTGAATTGTTTAATATTACTCGAATTTAATGTTATTTTAAAATTTTACAAAATTTATAGAATTAATTTTAAATATATTTATCCAACATATAATAATATTACTTGAATTTTGAATCACTTATATATTATTCACATAAGAGAAAAATGAAAAAAAATTATTCAAGTAAAGTAAAAATAGTGGAAAGAGAATATTAAATAGGAGAAAGAAAAAGTTACAAGAATAATTAATGTCAATGTGATAAAATTACAAATTTATCAAAAAACATATGTTATAAGGAAAAGGAAAGAGTGGGTTTTACATCAAAAACAAAATTTGGAGCTTGCTAACCTCTACATGGAGGTGCGGAGGTAAGCAATCCCCTCTATATATACAAATATGGTTCTTAAGTTGCCCTACCCACATGCTCTAATAAATGTAAGAAAATTTGTTTTCACACTGAGTTTCTTAGGCTTAATTTGATATTGTTATGATTTTTTAGAGCTACTGAACTCTCTAAATTCTCTAAAATACTCTTAAAAAGTTATAATAATATTATTTGATAAAATAAAGTAAAAGTTGCTCTTAATAAGTAGAAGCTAAAAGAGAAATATTTGGTAAAGTTGTTCTTAAAACCTAAAATAACTATAAAGTACATAAATATTAAAGAGAGTAAGGTTATATTAGTTTTTTAAAATTTTAAATAGCATAAGTCAACTCTAAAGAGTATCACATGAGGGCTCTCAAGAGCACTCTTTAGCCTTTAAAAGCTAGTAGCAAAAGTAGCCTAACTTTTTTATTTATCAAATAAAAAAAATTGGCTTATATTTTTTATAAATAGGAGTATTATCAAACTAGGCTTTACTATAATTAATGATTAAGGAGGAGAAATTTTTTTGAAAAAGAGAAAAAATTAAAAGATTTTCTCGTTAATTACATTAGTTGTACATATAAATTAAAGAAGAATTCTAAAACTTGGTTTGAGATTAATTGATTTTCTATAGGCTTTTCAAATTCAGCATTTTAAAAGAGCAAGTAGATTTTTTACAAAAACAAAATCCATATAATTTAAGTAAACACAACGTTTGTCTGCTCATGACATTCAACAAAGACTTAATTTTGATTTTTCTTTCCTTGGAGTCCTTGGTAGGGCTAATAGAGAAACAGGGAAGGGGATTAACAAATACTCCCTCACTACAAGAAAATAGTGTTTTACTAACAGATTTACTAATAGAAAGTAGTCACCGGTAAAATCCTAGTTGGTAAAATTTACTGATGGAAAAAATTATCCATCAGTAAACTATCGATGAATATTTCATTGGTTAAAAAGAAAATCCATCGATAATTTTTAAGAAAATTCATTCCCATTTTCATCTTGAGATTATATATTATCGACAAATATTAATGAATTACTAACAGATTTACTCTTCTTGTCATGCTTCGACTCTTTCAAAAGGGTCTTGATATGGTCAATGAATTACTTCACCAACTCAGATTTCTCCTAGACATGGTGTTGTTCCTGCTCCTTGATCCACTGAGTCTGTGCATTGAGCTTGAAAATTGTCTCACGAATCTCATCATCAGCAGCAAACCCGCAATCGAGTCTCCACTCACACTCAAGGAACTAAGGGACATGCTATCAACGTAGTAAGTCCCCATGTTGTGGATGCAGTTCTTGTAAGAACCACCAACTATACCTGCCCACACCATGTTCTAGTCAATAGGTAGGCAGTCCTTGCGCCATTCACAACCTACTGGGTCTATTGGGACCTAGCCTCCTACAGTCACTACGTGCACTCAGCTTGTAATTACAACTAAGTGAAACAAATTAGACTTTAAGAAGGGAATTAATATATTAGGAATAATTGAAAAAGGGCTTGAGTTTATAGATTACATAGGTCTGATCAGAGTGTTGGTCAATCCATTGCCTCTTGTCCTCTTTCTGAGTATGGGTCTCCCAAAATAGCTTCCCTTGAGTAGCTAGGTTGCCTACTCCAGAGATTGGCCTGCATTTCAAAGTCAAACATTTCAAAGTCAAGTTGACATCACAATAAGTAACTAAAAATACAAATAATTGTTAAATTAATTAAATATAAAAGCAATACAACTTACTAGTCGTGCCCTAGTGGACTCTGTCATGGTTGAACCACTGCAATGGAGTAAGCTACCCATAATTGAGGCTTTACTAGTCTTAGCGTTTACTAACTTCTACAAGAATAGGTTGGACTTCCAGTAATCCCACAAAGTCCTCAGATTGGCCTAAGTTATCCACTGTGGATGGGGATCATGACCTTCATGGATGTCAAGGTACATGTCCTGCATCCGCTTTGTTGCATGAGTCTTGAATGCCTTGAAGAAATAAGCATTGTCTCGTGGGTCAATGATGTCGTATATTTGCATATACAAATGTTGCACAATGTTATTTAAGGTTATATATATATATATATATATATATATATATATATATATATATATATATATATATATATATATATATATATATATATACACACACACACACACACACACACATAAAGGCAAGATCCATTTACACCCAATTACAGCCATTAGATCTGTATTAATTTAATGGTGAGGATTATTAACAAATTAAACTCACATGACCTTAGGCCATTATTTCTTCTTTCTCTTTTTTTTGTGCATCTCACGCTCTCTTGACTTTCATCCCTATCTTTTCTTCCTCTTTCAACAACATAACACAATTATCATTTTTCTGCAACCCTTTCTTGTATTTCTAGAATATTTTTCTGCACCATAACACCCATTATCATTTTTTTCCTGCACCTCATTGTGATATGAAAAGGGAGATGGGAATAGAGTTTGTGAATAGAAGCCGCCTAGAGGCGTAGAGCTTCTTGTGATTTTACTAATCCTTTAAATTAATATAGATCTAATGGTTGTAATTGGGTGTAAGTATAAAATACTTACACTAGTGTAAATGGATCCTGCCTTATATATATATATACATATATATATGGAGAAAAACATTGAGATTACCTTCCATTCACGGCACCACCACTACTTTTCGTCTTTCGAGAGTTTTTTGAAACTCTCGTACAACCGATCATGCAGCTTTTGGATGGTCTCTGTGATCTTATGGAGACCTCAGATGCAGGTGGCCAACTAAATGAGACACATAATAAATTAAAATTCATATAACAATTAGTAATAACAAACAACGATGGATATTAAATTTAAAATTCAAAATTACTTACCTGTCTGGAACCAAGCGAATATGTGGTTCCTTAGACAACCCCTGTGTCTGCCCAGCTGATGAACCAATTGCTCCTCCACTATCAGGTGTAGGCTGTGGCTGTGAAGTAGCGGGGTGATCACTTGGTGGTGGGGGTAGTGAAGTACGGGCAGACACATCTACTCGAGTTCATGTGGATGTGCCCAACAGTGGTGGAGTGGGGGTAGACGCGGCGGGGGTGATGGTCAAATCCAGAGTAGCGAAGGTGGACGCCGGTATTGTGGAGCTGATATCATTCTTCCTCGGTCAACCTTTGCCTATATGTATATATAGGGAGCATATCATATGAGAGGAGTAATTTATTATGAGAGTGAGAGGAGCAAATCTTGACCATTGGATATTACGTGAATGGTTAAGATTAAAACATAAAGTCACATGACTTTTTTAAGTGAGCATGTGACATTTAAACAACTTTAAATCTTGACCATCCATGTATGGTTATACGACCCATATTTGCTCCTCTCACTCTCACAATTAACCACTCCTCTCATATGATACGCTCCCTATATATATAACAATTAATTCAATAATTAATTAATTTGGCAGAGTCTCCCCTTAAATTAGGAGACTTCACAATAATTAATTCATTAATTAGACCCAATATTCAACAATTTTAACACATTTTCAATAGAGTTTTCCCTTAAATTAGAAGACTCCACAATAATTAATTAGACACAATATTCAACAATTTTAACACAATTAATAAGAATAATAATAGTAACACATAAATTTCAATAACCTAAACTCATAAAATTAACATATTAAAATAAAAAAAACTAGTAAAATTAGACTCATAAAATTAAACTCTTAATAATTTAACATGTTAAATTAGAAATGTTATGGTAATAAAATTAAACTAATAAAATTAAATTCATAAAATTAAACACATGAAATTAACATGTTAAACCAAAGGTTAGGAATCCAAAACTCAAAAATTGAAGAGGCGGTGGTGGGGGTGATGGTGGCAGCAGGAAGAGTGGTGGTGTGGCCAACAACAGTAAGAGGCACCACGAGAGAGAGAGAGAGATAGACAATTTGAAAGAGTGGTGGTGGTGATGGTGATGGCGGTGGCGATGATGGTGTGAGTGTGAGGAGAAGAGAGAAGAGAGAGTGTAGAGAGAGAAGAAGAAGAGAGAAATAGGGGAAAAAGAAAGGGCTCGCATTTAAGTTCTAAGGCCTAATATTACCAACATATTTTCTATCGATAATCGAGCACACGAAACACAAAATTTCACTAACTCAAATTACCGACGGATTATCTGTTGATAATATTTGGATTTGCATCCAAAGTATATAAATTCAAATACCAACAGAAATCCATCGATAAAGTGTCTTCTTTTAAAAAATAAAAAAATTAATTAAATATAACCGAGTAATTGCAGGATGAACTAGTTTTTTTGTAGTAACGTATAATCCATTAACTACATCTATAACTTTTTTATGCCATATTGCACCAACTTGATAAAATACCTATTTCATCAATTATATTTAAAAAAAAATGGAAAGTAGCATGATATCATTATATGGTGGAAAGTAGCCATCTCTTTCAACCAATGAAAATGAAGGGTAAAATTGAAAAATTAACAACACATATATTGCATTAATATGTGAGAATGACAACTATTGTGAACTAAAAAATTCTACTCATTGACAATTATTATGAACCAAACATAGTAGAAATTGGATCACTACAAGAAAATAGTGTTTTGTTGATGGATTTACTGACAGATTTGTCGACGGAAAGGGTTCACCAGTAAAACCTTGGCTAATAAAACTTACTGGCGAAATAATATATCCGTCGGTAAATTACCAATGAATATTTCGTCAATAAAAAATATTAATCCATTGATTTTTTGAGAAAATCCGTCCCCATTTTCGTCTTGAAATAATATATTTTCTATGGATTAATAAAATTAAGGATGGAATATTTCGTCGGTAACATTGCATTTAAGAATTATTATTATATTATTATCGATGGAATATTCCATTGGTATAATTGAGTTAGAGGTTATTTGTGAGAGTAATATATTAATAATTATCGGTGGAATATCCGTTGATAATGTCAATGTGTACATATATATATATATATATATATATATATATTTATATATATATATATATATATATATATATATATATATATATATATTTATATATTACTAATGAAACCTTTTTTTAATTAATTTTAACTATTATTTATTTTTTATTCTTTTATAATTATTTTTTATTTTATTTAAAAATTATATAATTTAAAATAATAATTATGCATACAAATTAACTGCAAGTCAAATATATAGATTAATTATCTGAATTTAATACATAAAATATTCACATATAAAATGTAAGGGAAAAAAAAAACTATATCAAGAGTAGTCCTCAGCATTAGAACTGTCGGACGAAGAAGCATTGGTTGATGCTGAACCACCTACCTACATCTGCTAGAAGAAGTCCATCATCTCCCTCAATAGCAATTATGCACGGAAATTAATCACAAGTCAAATATATAAATTAATTATTTGAATTTAATACATAAAATATTCACAAATAAAATGTAAATGAGAAAAAATAACTACATCAAGAGTAGTCCTCAATGTTAGAACTATCGGACGAAGAAGCATTGGTTAGTGTTGAACCACCCGCCTGAATCTGTTGGAAGAAGTCTATCATCTCCCTCAGCAGCCTTTTCTTGTCCTACTTCGACTCCTTTTTCAGCGTCTTGATCTGGTCGGTGAATTGCTTCACTAACTCAAATTTCTCCTGGAGGTGGCATTGCTCCTACTCCTTGATCCATTGAGCCTATGTGTGAAGTTCCATATTGACCTTGAAAACCATCTCATGGACCTCATCATCAGCAATAGACCCCCCAATCGAGGCTCCATTCAAAGAGTTAGGGGACATATTATCAACATAGTAGGTCCCTATGCCGTAAATGCGATTATTGTAAGAACTGCCAACTATGTCTACCTACATCATGTTCTTATCAATAGATAGGTAGTCCTCGGTGCCATCCTTGGCCTGCTGAGTTTGTTAGGACCTAGCCTCCTATAGTCATTGCATGAACTCGGCCGACAATTACAATTAAGTGAAACAAATTAGACTTCGAGAAGGGAATATATTAGGAATAATTGAAGTAGGAATTGAGTTTATAAATTACATATGTCTGCTTAGAGTGTTGGTTGACCCATTGCGTCTTGTCCTCCTTTCAAGTGTGGGTCTCTTGGAACAACTATCCTTGAATGGGTTGTCTACTCTAGAGCTTAGCCTACATTTCAAATTCATTTTGACATCACAATATGTATATAAAAATACAAATAAATATTAAATTAAATACAAAAGCAATTTAACTTGGTAACTTGCCAGCCGTGCCCTGGTGGACTCGGTGGTGGTTGAGCTTCCGCAATGGAGTAAACCACCCTTAACTGAGGCTCTAC
Organism: Pterocarpus macrocarpus; assembly: GCA_031439585.1. NCBI lineage: Eukaryota > Viridiplantae > Streptophyta > Magnoliopsida > Fabales > Fabaceae > Pterocarpus > Pterocarpus macrocarpus. Next base: position 17,705,091 of record CM062517.1, on the reverse strand, counting down.
TAGCCTTAGCCTTTGTCAACTTTTATAAGAACTTGTTGTACTTCCAATAGTCCTACAAGGCCCTCATGTTGGCCTCAATTAGCCACTGTGAATTAGGATCACAACCTTCGTGGATGCCAAGGTACATGTCTTGTATCCGCTTCATTGCACGAGTCTTGAATGCCTTGAAAAAATAGGAATCGTCTCGTGGTTCAATGACATAGTGTCTCTGCACATACAAATGCTATACAATATTATTTAAGATTATATACATTACAATATAGAGGAGAAAAATATTGAGATTAATAGAAACTGAACATCATTTTACTTTCCATTTGTGATACCACCATTGCCTTTTGTCACTTGAGAGTTTTTCGAAACTCTCATACGACCGATCATGCAGCTTCTGCCTGGTCTTTGTGATCTTATGGAGGCCTTTAGATGTAAGGAGTTGACTATATGAGACACATAACAAATTAAAATTGAGATACCAATTAATAGTAGCAACAGTGACTTTATTAAATTAAAATTTGAAATTACTCACCAAGATTTTTTTGTCCAAAACCAAATGAATACGTGACTCCATGGACAACCTTTGTGTCTGCCCAGTTGATGAGCTTGCTGCTCCTCCACTATCAGGTGTGGGCTATAGCCATGAAATGGTAGGGTGATCTGTTGGTGGGGAGTGGTGAAATAGGGGTAGACGCTGTAACGTCCTCCTCTGTACAGTACTATGCTTAAGTCATAGTACGACATTCTGGAGTTGTTACTGTTACCTAAGCGAATCTTGTCTGACAGCAACTTCAGCCATCATTGACACTTCCTAAACTATCTGGAGATAACACGAAAATAGGAGTGAGAATTTTAAATTTTCAGTAGGATTCACTAAGAAATTTCATGCCGTATCATCATTATTATCTCCAACTACTTCGATTTATTATGAAAAAGGTGGACATATCATATAAACTGTTAAATTTTATAGTTCGAAAACATATTGTTCGAAGCAAAGTCCATTTTATTCATACACTTGTCATTTGGGAGAGCCAAAATACAATAATGTCATGAATCATGCTATGAATAATAACTATAACATATTAAAATATAATAACACCCAATATACTGGAAGCTTGAAATCTGCATCTGCCTTTACTTGTACTTGAATTTATGCAGATATACATAATTTTCTTTTCTTTCTTTGTCTTCCTTTAATTGTTATACATATTCCAGAGTACGATCGCCATGTCATACTCCCTCAAGGTGTGATCACCATGTCACACTCCTATCCTGCCACATCCTAGAGTATGATCGTCGTGTCATACTCTATAGGGGTGTGATCACCATGTCACATTCCTTAGAGGGTGGGATCATTATGCTACATTCCAGAGTATGATCGCCATGTCATACCCCATTAGAGCATGATCGCCATATCACGTTCCTTCAGAATATGGACTCATCATCATATCTTCATTAGTTGTCACACACAACAAAGTCTTATGAGCAAAGCTTAGGTAGTTGGGTGTAAATTTAAAATCTTAAGTCTTAATCTATCTTGCAAGCTTTTAACTTCTATTGATGTTCCCAAGTTTGAGCTTAGGACCGACTTTCGAGATTGAATTGGGTCCGAATTCCGAATTTGAATAAGTTTCGACCTCCGGGGTTGTGCATGTAAGGTTAATGTTTTGATTCCCAACTTCTGGGGTTATGTTCGATCTTTGATATGGATTCTAGACCGAGTTTCGAGGTTATATGTTTAATGGGATACCGAGTTTTGGAGTTACGTGTATAAGAGTTTTAAAGCATCCTAGTTCTCGACTTCCGAGTTTTAAAGCATCCTAGTTCTTGCCCTTGACTCTTGATTTTAAAGTGTCTTATGTGCTTGTGATTCTGATCTCCGACATTAAGCCATAATTGGCTTTTCAAGACTTTTATGAATGTTTTTCCTAAATTCCAAGTTTCAACATTAACTATACCCGATCTAGTTTCCTATTCACTCAGTTCCAAGTTCAACATTAAGTATACTCGATCTAGTTCTCTGTTTGCTAAGTTCCGAGTTCTGATATTAACTAAACTTGATCTAGTATTCATACATGTCTCTAACCAGAATTGTACTCTTTTAAGAGAAAATTCACCAAAAATAGAAATCTGGGTGAAATCATACGAAATTTATATCACCGTAAAGCTAACAGAGCAAGCTTTCAAATGAAAGAAGTTGCATATTATTTGAATGAGTATAATTCGAGATATAAGCCCTGAAACTTGACCCTACTAGACTACCCTGTTCCAGCCTGGGTTGAAATTAAGGTGAATTCATTGATGTACTGGGGACAGTTGGCAACGAATCTGACTCTAAAATTTTTATGAAATGTTCTTTCATATGTTAGCTTTCAAACAGCGTTGAATTCACTCAATTTGGAGTTGTGTAGGATGAGTTACACCCTTCTCAACTCACATTGCCCGGCTGAAAGTCCTGATTTCTAGGTCAAATTTCAAAAATTCATAACTACCTCTATACTGATCCAATGGCCATATATTATATATGTATGGAAATCCCTAAATGTCTAGTTTCATATAAAAATAGTTTCATCAAATTTAAACAGTTGTAAGCAGAGCCGTCCACTCCACCGTACAGACCGCCGAGGAAAAACCCTAACAGCTTCTTGAATTTTCTCTATTCTTCAAGCTCTTTCATACCAATTCCAATTCTAATCACAATATATATGCAAAATCAATCATGATCCAATATCATCACACTAAATCACATCAGAATCAAAAGAAAAACAAGATCCCTACACAGCCCCAAATCAAGGAAAACATGATGAGAAGTTGGATTCCTACCTTGTCTAGGTGTGATTCTTGTTAAATTTGTGGCTTGAGTTGAAAAAATCTTGTTGTGGCTTGAAGGTTTGTGGGAGATGAAGATGATATGAGTTCAGATGAGATGAGATGAAAGAGAAAAGAATGAAGAGGGGTCAGCATACATAAGAGCCGAAATTGCAAGGGCAGAAAAGGAAAAGAAAGAAACGTTCTAAAGTAAGTTGAATGTGATTGGTGGATTTGTATTAGCCAATTCAACTTGGTTTTGGGCTGCCATCTTTGGCTGAAAGTGACGCCACCTATGGGGGTATTTTGGCTAAATCCTAGCCATTCATCCTAGGGCAATCATAGTGTAAGTTCTATTGATCCGGTTCAAAGCCAGGTTTAAAATACACAAAATCTTCACAGATTTCTCTTAAATCAGTAAGCCAGATTCTAGAAAAAGTGCGTGAGGTTTCCTATGTGCCTAATCTAATTCCATCAAGCCTAATCCTTCTAAATCACACTTAATTGGCTTTAAGTGAATGCTTAATCGAATTCTAATTAATCCCAATTATTCGATGAAAACCGAACAACTCGGTTATTAACGATAAAATTTCTTGGACATTACAGATGCGGTGGATGGAGTCTGCGTGGATGTGCCTAGTAGTGGTGGAGCAGGGTAAATGTGATAGGAATGGTGGAGGTAGAGGTCTGTCACGACCCACCTCGGAGCTGTGACCGGTGCTTAGAGGTAACGACCTCTAGCAAGCCTATCCTAATTATTTCCACTGAAATTTGGGCAGAATTTCCCCTCTTTTTCAAGTTTCCCCAAATTAGCCAAACTTATACCAGACAACCAATAAACAAAAATAAAATTGAGGCTCTTAGAGCACTCTACTGTGATTCATATTTATATATATATAACACCCATTTACATTTTTCACAATTATACTCTTTATTTCCTATCGATTCACTAAGGAAGCAAATTCCCAAAAAAACATACGGTCCATATATATATATATATATATATATATATATATATATATATATATATATATATATATATAATGTCCTAAAGATATACTTCATCAAGTCACAAGATCTTGCCTGTGGATAGGTGGAGCAACTCTAAGAAGTTGGAAAAACCAAGCCATGTACTGCACCAATGTCTAAAATAGGAAAGGAAAGGGGGTGAGTCCAACCAACTCAATGAGGGGCAATGGATCTATAACATATAAGGATAAGCTCTAGAAAAAAAAACTATGTATATATAAGGAATTATTGCTCTGAACTAAGTATAAATAAATAACCAACCTTATAACTATACAATACACGTATATCTAAAGAATTAGCATGTTTCAGAAACTTAAAAACATAATTCTCAACTACAAAATTTAAGGTAGGGAGGCTTTCAATTCTAAGAAACTTTCAATTAAAGGTTAGCCCCTTCATATCTGACTAAGTCGGTGGTGTGCGTAGGCCTGACACACACACACCGAGCTAGAAACACCCTTGCTAGCTGGGTTCGAGCCAAGGTGCACCAAGGCTAGTGTCAGCGACCGCTAGCTATCGATTAACTAAAAATCCTCCCACAAAATATATAGGAACTAAAGTAATAAATATTCAAAAAAGCTAAGTAACAATTATCAAGTCAAATTTTTTAAGAACAAGAGTATTCAAAAAGGTTCAAAAATCCAAAATATAATTTACTTAAACAAATCAGTTTAGTAATCAAAACAAATATCAGAGCTTGCCCTTCCGTTTATGAAACTCATAATCTCTTCCAAAAAGCTTTCTGAACCTTCAATAATTGCATACTAGTAAAATTTCTTCAAGACCAAAACAGACGTCCAAGGATAGATAGATATTTCAAACTGTACAATAATTATACCACTAAACAAAACATTCATAGTTAACGAGATATACACAAATAAGCTATCAATATATATTAAAATCAAACCAATACTAATTGCATAAGATCATCATATGCCATAGAGGCATTGTCCACTCACAGACAACCGAGGATGTCCAATCTATGCCCTAGGAGCTGCCGAGCTTAAGGGTCAATCTCTTGAAGGATTTGAAATCAACACATGAGCAATTACTCCCAATTTAAACACAATTTATGGCTTAGAACCCACTCCTAATCTTTCTTATTCAACCTAACAAAATAATATTTAAATTTCCTTTCTACTATTAAACTTGTTTTAACCTTAAGTTCCCCTGTTTGCACCACATTCAAGCCAAGGAAAATCTTGGTCCACCCAAAACATAAGGATGAATAAAGGATTACTAAAAGAAATAATCTAAGGCAATTACATATAACCTTATTCATCGATTGTGATTTGCACCAGAAAACCATAGACTTCTTGAATTACAATTTAACGAATCAAATAATTATTCATACTATAATAACATAAAACATCTTGCATTTGTGGGTAGTGCTAAATTAGTTCATAAAAATTAATTTACTTATAGATACCTACTGTACTAAAATTCAGAATTTATCAAAAGCTACCAACAGGAATGCCATAATAACCATTATAAGGCATTGGAATATACAACATGCAGACTTTGTTTAATTAAATTCTTATAATCTCCCAATCACAATTGTTTAAGTAGAAATTCAATCAAATCAAAACAACAACCGAGAATATCCTTTACACAAGTTCGTTTCTCCATCTCAAGCTTTCTACCACAGGTTCAGTACCATACTAGCAACAAGAACAAATAATCATGATGACCCATCTACGAAATAATTTAAAAGCATAAGTTGTCATGGTTCCAAGCCTTCTTGAACAATTATGGAAGCTTAAAACTAACACCCACAAAATGAAATGCTTACCAAGGAGTTTCTGGCCACAAGGAAGAGAGGGATGCGGTGAAGGGAGGTCACCGCCGTAGAGAGAGAGAAGCAGAAGGGAAGAAATGTGGAGGGGAGAGATTTTGCGGTGATGAAGGTGGCGAGAGAGAGGAAGCGTGGGTGGTGGTTGATAGGGATGAGCGAGGGAGAGGAAGCGTGGGTGGTGGTTGATGGGGATGAGCGAGAGAGAGGAATGAGAACTTTTGGAAGAGAATAAGAGAGAGTGTGTAACAGGGAAAAGGAAAAATGAAAGAAAGAAGCTGTGGAAGGAAGCTTCCAGGCATAAAGAAAAAAAAGAGAAGAGGGTTCTAGGGTGCACTCTATCACTTATAGTGTACCATGATCCCCTTCTAACTTAATTTAATTCCTCTATCACTATAACTTAATGTAAAATTTTAAAATTTCTTGTTACTAATGTTTTATTATTTATTTATTTTTGAATATATATTTTATTTTAAACAAGATATTACAAGGTCGGTGTGGTGGAGAGGGTATTGTTCTTCTTTGGTCAACTTTTGCCATTGCTCGTCAATCTAAAACTAATATATATAACAATTAATTAAATAATTAATGAATTCGGTAAAGTCTCCCCTTACATTAGGAGACTTTACAATAATTAATTTAACAGTCAAACCCAATATTCAACAATTTTAACACAATTTTGGTAGAGTCTCCCCTTAAATTTGAAGACTTCACAACAATTAATTCAATAATTAGACCCAATATTCAATAATTTCAACATAATTAAAAAGAATAAACATACAAAATTCATTCTCACTTATAAAATTAAGTCCAACCTCTATACTATCTTCTTTTACAAAAATAATCATATTCACTTAACTTTAACTTAATTAAAAGTCTAAGTATATAATTATCTCATAAGCAAAAGATTACAAGGATAACAATTAGGATTATAAATGTATAAAAAAATAATAGCAACTTTAAATTTTCACATGCAAAGAACCTATACTCAAGAAAAAAAATTTCACAGGTAAAGGTTAAGAATCCAAACCACAAAATTGAAGAGACAGTCGAGGGGGGTGCTGGTGCCAGCAATCGAGGCGGTGGTAATGTTCATGGCAGCGGCAGAAGGTGGTGGCAGTGTGGCACGAGAGAGAGAGAGAGAGAGAGAGAGAGCCTGAAAGACAATGGTAGTGGTGGTGGTTGTAACAAACAAGGGTGGTAATGACGGTGATGGCAGTGGTGTGACTGTGGCAGTGGTTGTGTCAAGAGAAGAGAGATGAAGAAGAAAAAAAAAATGGAAGAGGAATAAAGGGCTTGTGTTTAAGTTTTAAGCCTTAACATTATTGATGAATTTTCTATCAGCAACGAAAAAAATGAAATGCAGTGTTTCACAAACTAATATTACCGATGGATTATTTGCTGGTAATATGTCGATTTCTCTCCAAAGGTTATTAATTTGAACACTGAAAGAATTTCCATCGGCAATGTGTCAATTTCCTACCAATTGTTATTAATTTAAATGCCATAAATAAATTTTTGAAAAATAAAGAAATAAATCAAATATTACTGATGGATTGTCCGTCGATAATTCTAGGACAAACAAATTTGTTTGTTGTGACAGATATTCCGTCAGTATCTTTTTTACGCCATATTGCGCCAATGTTACTGACAGATTTTTCGAAAAATTATCTATTCCAGCAATTAGTAATTTTTTACAAAATTTATTTATTAGGTTATCCATAAAATTTACGTCGCAAATCCACCAGTAATGTCGATAGATCCCTAACTAAAAATTCCAACAATCCCTTGGACATTCTAATTAAGCAATGTGTCATTTAAGCTACAACTTATTGTACATTTTGATGTTTTTATTAATAATAGAAGTTTGGAACCCACATTAAAAAAACAAAATACCAAAACTCTACAGCACTACATATTGATATGGATGAGCATCTTCCATTAAATGTAGATTAACTCTCAAATTTTATATACCAGGCATGTGTATCAAATTATTAAAATTGAGAGTATAGAACTTGAAAGGAAAGTTAGCATAGTAATATGGCTAATATATTAAAGGAAAAAAAATTTATCTTTTGAATTATAGGCCATGTGTACTTTACTCCTTCCACTTTGAAAATATGCAAATCAGCCCATGAGCTTTCCTAAATGCATACTTTAGTTGTTCTATTAAATTTTCGTTATTAATGAAAAATAAGTGCACTATACCCTAGAACTTTGAGTCATGTACACTTCAGTTCTTAAATTAAAAAATAACATGCAATTCGATATCTTAAACTTTCTTGAACAAGTGCTATTTCCATTAATAATAGATGGAAAAGTTAATAAAATGGTCGATTTGTACATTCAGAAAAGTTCAAAGAACGATTTGCATCTTTTTAAAATACAAGGGGTAAAGTGCATATGACCTATAATTTAGAAGGATAAAGTATTTTTTTTCCCTATATTAAAGTTGCTGCACTCTTTTATATATTTTTGCCTGAGAAGGCAAATGAGAGATCAGAGAATCCATCGTGCACTATCGGAGAGAAGATAAAAGATTAATGTTAGGATTTAGCTAGTCCAAAGTGAGAATTGCGAGATGTACGTAATTTTAACGAGAATCAATAATTTTAAATTTTATAAAATATTTTTTATGTTTTTATTTCTTAGAGTATCGCCGCATCCGAAAGGTGAGATATTAATCTCTTGGGGTACGATTAAGTATCTAAGAGGGGGGCCCCTTCATTTAATGTTTTTTTTTCCCTTATACATGAATTTTGGAATCGAATCGATAACTATATGCTTAAGGGATTTGAGCCCCTTCTACTCAAATCAACACCTTATTAGTAAATTTTATAAAGAATAAAATATAACTCCCTCTCTTAAGAGCAGGGATGGATCTATTTACAAGGCTTTGGGTGTAACACCCATTCATAATAAAACTAATTGCACAACTTTATGTAGAAAGTTCAGAGTTGGACTCAAATATATATAGATACAACATAGAGTTCAAGAGCAGGAGGATAGTTGTGCTTGCCGTAATCTAAACACTTTTAGGCCTGATTATGAAAGTACAATTTATTTAATTACAACTCCATAAATTCCTAGTAGCTGAGAAAGTCCACTTTCCTATAGGATGTTACTTGACTAATCTGAAACCACCAGAAATAGAGTGAGAATAGAAAATTCTCAATAGATAATGAAGAGTTCTAGAACATTTAAACTATGATGGTTCCAACCGTGTCTTAACACGAAAATTCACATGGCTACTGCATTATAATTTCATCACATTACTTATAACCAAATCATACTTTATAATATTATAAGCAGTAAATGCTAAAAACATATATGCTATGCAACCCATAATGTGGCAAACATTAATAAGGTTATAATATTTTTACTTTAATTTCCACTTTTCTTTATCTGCTTGTCTCACATATATTCGAAGGCCTTCTCTTAGGGAATTTCCATTCTCTAGTGTTACTTATAACATTGTGACGACAAAATGAGACTTTTGTGCCACACTAACCAAGGCAGGTAACATAAAAGGATTTTACATCTTATCCCTCTGCTTTCTTGGCAGTTAGCGACAAATCTTAAATGTCTTCTTTAAAATTTTTTACTTGCCATTATGCATAAATTCACAATAGATATACTAATGTATAAACCCAAGCAATAATTAGAAATTAAATAAGAACTCAAATAACATAGAATAATAATAAACTTGAATAATGTAAATAAATTCATCTTATTTAAATAATCATAATAAGTTAATAATGTGATGTAACTTAAGCAATAAGATAAATAAAAGCGCTCAGAATATAAATTCTTAAACTGAAAATAAATAAATTTATCACATAGTAATTTAAATAATCAAACATAAAATTGAGCAAATAGAATAAATTGAATGAAGTGTAAAAGATATTAATTAATTCATAATCTTAAAGTGAATAAAATACATAAGGACTAAAATAATATGAACTTGAATAATTAACATAATATCTCAATAATATTTCTCAAAGTATAGAATTACCAATTTTAAATATCAATTTCTAAAGAGACCGAATCCAAAATCATTTTCATTTAATTTCTTTGAATCTTTCTTATCATGGTCCATATATTTGTCCTTGTCATCATGGCGTATTTAACATATATTCTATCCTTCTGAGGGTCACAGTAATATTCATAAGTCAAGAGTTATCATAGTGTCCATAAGTCAAGATATAAAATTCCAAATAAAGGTATTGATAATTTAATAGCTTAAGATCATACATAATCAATTTTTTTACTTATGCTTAGATATAATAATTATTATTCATATTGGTCCCTTAGAGAAATTTCCATAAAAATTGACAACTTAAAATAATGTATTATTATAAAAATAATATAATAATAATAATAAGAAGCAATTGTATAAAAGAACATCATATAAATTAACTTGAAAGGATAAATAAAAATAAATAGGAATGGTAACGAGCAATAATATAAATTAACATTAGTGCAAATAACTTGGAATGATAAATAAATTATTTTACCATGATAAATAATAAGTAGCAATAATATAAATGAGCAGTAAATAAAATAACTTGGGGATGATAAATAGAATAAATTGAAACGAATAATATTGAGCAACTTTAATAAATAAAAGAACTTGGAACATAAAATAAACTGCAGTAGTAAATAATACTAAGTAATAATATAAAATAACATAACGTGCAATAGTAAATATAGTCATGGTTTTATTTTATAAATATTTTCATTATCTATCTCTAAATATTGTAGGCAACTGAAAATGATGTAGATGCACTGCACTTCTTTCCTTTCTCGTCTGCTACCCCTCTCTCACTTTCTCTCGTTTTCGTTGTTTCTTTCTTTCTTTCTCTCTCTCTCTCTCTCTCTCTCTCACGTTGCACTCTATGATACACACACAAAATCACTCTCTCACTTTTTCACACACACACGTTTTCTTCTTTTTCTTGTTCAACATAGAACCTTTACTCCCTTTTATTTATAGGAAAATTTGGGGAAGTTGGAGGTTGGTAGTGCATTTACGCACTGTCTATCTTCAACAATCATACTAATTACGTTAAAGACTTTTATGTAAATTAATTTCACTTATTTGTTCAGTTATATTATTATTATTATTATTATTTGTTTGTCTTTTCTATAAAAATATTAATATGTAGTACTATTTCTTATCATAGGAGAGTAGTATATTTTGAAGTGGTTGTTGCTAGTTATAGTCTTTATTTAAAAAGTTGATATCTATGACTTAATTACTGGATTTACAATTATTATTGCAAAAATTTCCACAAAAATATTTCATGACTAAAGGGGATGTTGCAATTCTCCCATCCTTTTAGAAATTTTGTCCCCAAAATTTGCTAACTTGCTAGGAGTAACTTTGGATATGACTTCTTAATTTTGTGCTCCAATTCCCATGTTGTATCCTTGTGTGGCAATCTATTCTAGACTACTTTAACTAGAGGAATTTCTTTTCTTCTTAAGTGTTTGATCGATCTATCTATAATTTGTATTGGTTTAGTGTCAAAAGTCAAATCATTTTTTGCTTGCATCGTTTCATATTCTATGATGTGTGAAGGGTCAAAGCAGTATTTTCTAAACTGAGAGACATGGAAGACATCATGAAGGTTTGAAAGATTAGGGGGAAGTGCATTTTCATATGCAACAGGTCCCATTCTTTTGAGAATTTGAAATGGACCAATAAATTTTGGATTTAGCTTTTTGGATTTAAGGGCTCTGCCAATCCCAGTCGTTAGAGTGACTCTAAGTAAAACATGGTCACCTTTTTTAAATTCTAGAGGTCTCCTTCTATGATTAGTATCACTTTTCTGTCTACTTTGAGCGTTGAGTAATCTTTCCCTAATGAATTTGATCTTTTCTGTAGTCTGTTACACCAAATTGGGTTCTCTCCTACTTTAGACCAACACAAGGGAGATCTACATTTTCTACCATATAGAGCTTCGAATGGTGCCATCCCTATGCTGGAATGGTAACTATTGTTATAGGCAAACTCTATCAATGGTAAATGAGTATTCCAACTTTCTTGAAGTTCTAACACACAAGTCGTAAGCATATCCTCTGAGGTCTGAATGGTCCTCTCTACCTGACCATCTGTTTGAGGGTGGTAAGCTATACTAAAATGAAGTTTAGTACCTAAGGCTTCTTGCAGAGCTACCCAAAACTTAGATGTAAATCTAGGATCCCTGCTTGAAACTAAGCTTATGGGTGCCCCACACAGTTTTACAATTTCTTGAATGTAAACCTGGGCTAACTTATACAATGGACAACTAATCCATATTGGCAAGATGTGAGTTGATTTGGTCAGTCTGTCAACTATCACCCATGCTGCATCATATCCTGAGGAAGTCCTAGGTAATGCTACCACAAAATCCATTGATATACTATCCTATTTCCACTCAGGAATATCCAAAGGTTGTAAGAGTCCTGCAAGTTTCTGGTGCTCTATCTTAATTTCTGACAGGTAAGACATCTATTTACAAAACTAGCTATGTTTCGCTTTATCCCATTCCACAAAAACAACTTTCTAAGGTCCTGATACATCTTGGTTGTATCGAGATGCATAGTAAACTTACTATAATGTGCCTCAGATAAAATCTTATTTCTCAGTTCTTCATTATTGGGGACATATAGTCTTCCCTTATATATCATAGCCCCCTTTTGATCAACATGAAAATACTCAAGCTGCTCTGTTCGAATCCTATTCTTTAGTGATTTCATAAATTCATCACATTTGTGGGCTTGTCTTATTTGGTTTCTCAAATCACATTCTATTCTATGTTCACTAGCATATATACAATGGATTTTTAGAGATACTGAAATATTCATGTCTCTGAATTCCTCCAATAACATATGCTCCTCTGTTATCATTAGAGACATGTGTAGAGATTTTCTACTCAACGCATCAGCGACCACATTAGCCTTGCCAACGTGATATTTCAATTCAAAATCATAGTCCTTTAAAAACTTATCCACTTTCTTTATCTCATATTTAATTCCTTCTAATCAAAAAAATTTTCAAACTCTTGTGGTCATTAAATACCTCAAACTTCACCCCATACAAATAATGTCTCCAGATTTTTAAGGCAAACACTACTGCAGCTAGCTCTAAGATATGGGTTGGGTAATTTTTCTCATGAGACCTAAGTTGCCCAGAAGCATAAGCCACAACTCTTCCTTCTTGCATCAGCATACAACCTAATCCTTTCTTGGATGCATCACAGTATACCATAAAGTTTTTCTTAGGATTAGGAATTATTAAGACTGAAGTAGAAGTAAGCCTATCCTTTAAGTCCTGAAAACTAGATTCACAAGTTGAATTCCACTCAAAAGATTGGTTTTTTTCTAATTAACCCAGTTAAAGTTAAAACTAGTTAAGAAAATCCTTTAATGAATCTCCTACAGTAACCCACTATTCCCAAAAAACTACTAACTTCAGTAATTGTCTTTGGTCTTTTCTAGTGAACTACAGCTTCAACTTTACTTGGGTCTACTACTACCCCTTCTTGAGTGATCACATGGCCTAAGAATCTTACCTCACTTAACCAGAACTCATATTTTGCTAACTTAGCATAGAATTGCTTTTCCTTCAATTATTGTAATACTATTTTAAGGTGTTGTTCATGCTCCTCCCTAGTCATAGAATAGATGAGGATATCATCTTTAAAGACTACCACAAACTAGTCAAGGTAAGGCCTAAAAACTCTATTCATGTAATCCATGAATATTGCATGAGCATTAGTAAGTCCAAAAGGCATCACAAGTTATTCATAATGCCTGTACCTAGTCCTGAAGGCTGTCCTAGGTATATCTTCTTGTTTCACTCTTAACTTATAGTATCTTAACCTCAAATCTATTTTAGAGAAGACTAAGGCTCCTAGTAACTGATCCAACAAGTCATCTATCCTAGGGAGTGGACACTTATTCTTGATTGTGACTTTATTCAACTGCCTATAGTCTATACATAACCTCATGCTTCCATATTTCTTTTTTACTAAAGGAACAGATGCACCCTAGGGAGACACACTTGACCTAATGAATCCCTTAGCTAACAGTTTCTCAATCTATTTCTTAAGTTTAGTCAGCTCCAAAGGAGACATTTTATAAGGTGCAAAGGATAAGGGTCATGTTCCTGGTATGAGATCGATGGAAAACTCAACTTCTCTTTCAGGTGGTAGGTTCACTATGTCTTTGGGAAACACTTCTGAAAATTCTCTCACTATAGGTATGTTGTCTATATCTTGCTCAATCTCTGAATTTAAAGAATAAACCAGAAACCCATGAGCTCTTTCTGAGAGGCACTTCTCTATTTGGGTGGTATTAAGGAATATGGAATCAGAAGACTTTTGGTTATTGATAGGTCATTGGGAAAATAGGCAAGTCTTCAAGAACAATCTTGAATGATGTCATTACTAGATAACCAATCCATTCCAATTATGATATCAATATCAGGTAAAGGCAAACAAATAAGGTCAATAACAAAAGGTTTTCCTTCAACTAAAATGGGACAGTTCAAACAAACTTGAGAAGTAGAGACTTTTCCCCCTGTAGAAGTAGAGACTAACAAATCAAAAGGTAAGGGAGATAAAGGTAAATTTAACTTCTTCACACAATCAATTGATATAAAGGAGTGCATAGCTCCTGAGTCAAACAATAAAATTAAGAGTGTTTTTAAGAAAATAGGTACCTTTGATCATATCGGGGGACGAAGTTGCCTCTTCTCTACTTAGAGTGAATACTCTTCCTTTAGTTTATGGTCTCGGCACAGGATTGTTTAGCGGCTTTCCAGTGTTGAAATCTTCGGCATAGAGTCCTGGCTTCCTACATCGGTAGCAAACATTTTGGCCAAAAAGACAAGGTTTTGAGCCATGAGATTTTCCACACTTATTGCATGGAGGTAGGGATTCCCCAACTGGTATTTGCCTATCCTTCTTGGGTTCAATTTACTCTTAAAATTATTGTTCTTTTGCATTTTTGCTACCCTTTTTCTTTTGAGAAAACTCTGTCTTTCTCTCTCAAACTCCATTTCTAGGAAACCCTCTCCTACTATCCTACAATTATTCACTAGAGTGGCGAAGTCTTTGATTTCTTGGGTGGATACTTTCTCTCTTATCTCAGGCCTTAACCCCCACTCAAATTTTGTCGCCTTCCAACGACCATCAAGGTTATTTTTCAAATAAGAGGGGAATTTGGAGGGTTCATCAAATTTGGCTACATACTGACTTATGGTCATACTTCCCTATTTTAGTTGGATGACCCACTACGTCTTGTCCTCCTTTCAAGTGTAAGTCTCCTGGAACAACTATCTTGAGTAGGTTGCCTATTCTAGAGCTTAGCCTACATTTCAAAGTCATTTTGACATCATAATAAGTAAATAAAAATACAAATAAGTATTAAATTAAATACAAAAGCAATTTAACTTGGTAAGTTACCAGCTGTGCCCTGGTGGACTCTATGGTGGTTGAGTTTCTGCAATAGAGTAAACCACCCTTAACTAAGGCTCTACTAGCCTTAGCCTTTGTCAACTTTTATAAGAACTTGTCGGACTTCCAATAGTCCCACAAGGCCCTTATGTTGGCCTCAATTATCCACTGTGAATTGGGATCATAACCTTCGTGGATGCCAAGGTACATGTCCTGTCTCCGCTTCACTGCACGAGTCTTGAATGCCTTGAAAAAATAGGCGTTGTCTCATGGGTCAATGATATAGTGTCTCTGCACATACAAATGTTGTACAATATTATTTAAGATTATATACATTACAATATATGAGAGAAAAATATTGAAATTAATAGAAATTGAACATCATTTTACTTTCCATTTGTGATACCACCATTTCTTTTTGTCATTCGAGAGTTTTTCGAAACTCTCGTATGACCGATCATGCAGCTTCTACATGGTTTCCGTGATCTTATGGAGGCCTTTAGATGCAAAGAGCTGACTATATGAGACATATAACAAATTAAAATTGAGATACCAATTAATAGTAGCAAATAATGACTTTATTAAATTAAAATTTGAAATTACTTATCAAGTTTTTTTGTCCAAAACCAAGTGAATACGCGACTCCATGGACGACCTTTGTGTCTGCCCAACTGATGAGCTTGCTGCTCCTCCACTATCAGGTGTGGGCTATAGCCATGAAATGGTAGGGTGATCAGTTGGTGGGTAGTGGTGAAATAAGGGTAGACGCGGTGGCTGGAGTCTATGTGGATGTGCCTAGTAGTGGTGGAGTGGGGGTAAATGCAATAGGAGTGGTGGAGGTAGACGTCGGTGTCGTGGAGAAGGTATTGTTCTTCTTCAGTCAACTTTTGCCTTTGCCTACCAATCTGAAACAAATATATATAACAATTAATTCAATAATTAATGAATTCGGTAAAGTCTACCCTTAAATTAGGATACTTCACAATAATTAATTCAACAATCAAACCCAATATTCAACAATTTTAGCACAACTTTGGTAGAATCTCCTCTTAAATTTGAAGACTTCACAACAATTAATTCAACAATTAGACCCAATATTCAACAATTTCAACATAATTAAAAAGAATAAATATACAAAATTCATTCTCACTTATAAAATTAAGTCCAACCTCTATATTATTTTCTTTTACAAAAATAATCATATTCACTTAACTTTAACTTAATTAAAAGTCTAAGGTTATCATTATCTCATAAGCAAAAGATTACAAGAATAACAATTAGGATTATAAATGCATAAAAAAATAATAACAACTTTAAATTTTCACATGCAAAGAACCTATACTCAAGAAAAAAAATTTCACAAGTAAAGGTCAAGAATACAAACCACAAAAATGAAGAAGCAGTGGAGGGGGTGCTAGTGCCGGCAATCAAGGCAGTGGTGGTGTTGATGGCAGCGGCAAAAGGTGGTGGCGTTGTGGCACTAGAGAGAGAGAGAGAGAGAGAGCCTGAAAGACAAGGGCAATGGTGGTGGTTGCAACAAACAAGGGTGGCAATGATGGTGATGGCAGTGGTGTGACTGTGGCGGTGGTTGTGTGAGGAGAAGAGAGAGTGTAGAGAGAGGAAGAAGAAGAAAGAAATGGAAGAGGAAGAAAGGGCTTGTGTTTAAGTTCTAAGCCTTAACATTATTGATGAATTTTCTGTCAGCAACGGAAAAAATGAAATGCAGTGTTTCACAAACTAATATTACCGATGGATTATTTGTTGGTAATATGTTGATTTCTCTCCAAAGGTTGTTAATTTTAATACCGATAGAATTTCCGTTGGCAATATGTCAATTTCCTTCCAATGGTTATTAATTTGAATACCATAAATAAATTTTTGAAAAATAAAGAAATAAATCAAATATTACTGACAGGTTGTCCATCGATAATTCTAGGATAAACAAATTTGTTTGTTATGACAAATATTCCGTCAGTATCTTTTTTGCGCCATATTGTGCCAATGTTACTGACTAGTTTTTCGACGAAATATCTATTCCATGTAACAACCTCTATCATATAAGTCATGCTCGAGTCATTGAGTTATATTAAAAAGTTGTCATTGTGCTAAGAAATCTTTAAAATATGGAAAATATAATACATGGCCCTTTAATTGCTCACTTTATTACTGACTAATAGTCTCTGATACATAGAGAATACAATAATTACACCTTAAAAGAAATTGTAACTGACATAATACATAGTGTTTGCTTCCAACTAGTCGTTAGCTAGCTTCAATAGTCTCTTGGTGCGCTGCATGAGAGTCTTGCTCAATGAATGGCCCTGTACTCTGCCTCGCACTTGATTTCCAACTTGGGTGCTGTAATGTTTACGGAAAAGAAAAACATACAAGCAGGCAGTGAAAACCTAAGGTTTTCAGTAGGTAAACTCAAACCAATCTTACAGTGTCATCATAAACATTCCAGCCGCTTCGATTTATTATGAAAATATGAGCACATATAAACAAATAGTGGTTCAATTTTAAGTTGAAAACACCTTTCTCAAAGCGGGTTATATTTTATCAACCACTTGCCATATCATATGACAGACATAAAAATATGAATAGTATAATATGCTTCAACAAGAACTATATTAGCATTATGACTTAACGAGATAATTGAAGATGCACATATAGTGTAACGCCCGAAAAATTTTAATCTAATTAAGTGTGATTTAGAAGTAATTAAGCTTGATGAAATTAGATTAGAACCATAGGAAACTTCATAGGATTTTTCTAAAATCGGTTTACCGATTTAAGAGAAATCGGCAAGATTTCGGTATTTAAGACTGTCGAAACTGAAACAATAGAAATTTTTCCATGAATGGCTAAGGTTTAGCCAAACAACCCCCTCATATAGTGCCTTGATTAGCCCTTGAGGATGGGAAGCCAAGCTAAATTGGAGGGTGAAATGAAGTCCACCAATCACATGAGCCTTGCTTCCAAAAAATCTTCACCTTTTCTTTCTTTCCCTTCTTGTCATTCTCGGCCACCCAAAGCTACTGAAGCTTATCTCTTTTCTCTTCTCCTCACTCTCATTTCATTCCATCTTCATCCCTTCTTCAAGTCTCATCACAAGTTGCTTCCATCAAAGCCACTAAATCAACTCAAATTGAACCAGACAAGGTAGGAATCCTACTCCTCTTCTTATTTTCCTTGATTTGGAGCTGTGTGTGGGTCTTATATAACTTGTGATACTGATGTTATATGAAGTGATGATGATGAATTATAGTTGATTATGCATATATGTTATGATTAGAATTAGAATTGGTATGAAAGAACTTGAAGGCAGGAGAAAACTCATGAAGCTGGTAGGGTTTTTCCTCGGCATTTCGTACGGCAGAGTGTACGGCTTCGCCTATAGCTATTCAAACCCTATGAATCTAATTTTACATCAAACTAGACATCCAGGTTTTCCGTACATATATCATATGAGACCATTGGATTAGTATTGAGAGAGATATGAATTTTTGAAGTTTGACCTCGGAATCTGGACTTTCATTCGGGCAGTGTGAATTGAGAAGGGTGTAACTCACCCTATACAACTCTAAATTGAGTGAAACTAACTCTGTTAGAAAGCTTACATATAGCAGAACATCTTATAAAGAAATTTCGAGTTTGTTACGATCCCATTTGTTCCCAATGGTTCGAGGAATTTGTCCCTATGTCCAAACCAGGCCAAAATAGGGTAGTTCAAGAAGGTCAAGTTTCAGGGCTTATATCTCAAAATACACTCATTCAAATAATATGCAACTTCTTTCAATTGAAAGCTTGTCCTGTTAGCTTTATAAAGATTAAATTTCGTATGATTCCACCTAGATTTCTATTTTTGGTGAATTTTCTCTTATAAGAGTGTAATTCAGGCTAGAGGCATGTGTGAAAACTAGATCAAGTTTAATCCGTGTCGGAACTCAGGAAATAGTGAACTCAAGTTGAACTCGAGATATTGAACTCGGAAATCTAGCAGATAGAAAGCTAGGCCCGATATACTTTAGGTTGACCTCAGAAGTTAGCAGACAGAGGACTAAGTCGGGAATATTTAAGGTTGAACTCTTAAGGATGAACTCGGAAGGGTGACTTAACGTTGAACTCGGGACTTAGTATATAGCAAACCCAATCCGGTATAGTTAATGCCGGAACTCGGGACTGAGCAAATAGGAAACTAGTCTGACATAGTTAAAGTCATAAATCGGAAATTAGGGAAGGCGAGGTATGGTTATGTCAGAATTCGAGAATTAGGAAAACATCCGTAAGTCTTGAAGGACCAATTATGGATTAAAGTCGGAAGTCGGGAATCAAGACATTGCCCATTATCTCGAAACTCGAAAATAGGTCCTGAGCTCAAACTCAAGAATATCAGTAGAAGTTAAAAGCTTGCGAGATGGATTAAGGCTTAAGACCCAAAAACTTGCACCTAATGAAATTGCTATATTCTTAGTATGATTACAATGTTCTATCTTGGGTCTGCTATCTGATTAAAGTTTCTTGGTTGCCTGACACTATTCATAGTGAAGCGGACATGATCCATTATGCTGCCAAAATATTTGCTAGAAATGTAAGGAGGTTATCAATATTGATGTGTTAAGTATGATTTAGGTCTTATATGAGGAATATGAAAATAAATGATCCTAAAGGACATGACATGACGATCACGCTCTGATGGGGTATGATATGGCGATCATACTCTAGAATGTGGTATAATGATTCCACACCCTAAGGGATATGACATGGCGATCACACCTAATGGAGTATGACATGGCAATCGTACTATGGGACATGGTTGGAAGAACATATTCCTAAGGAGTGTGACATGGTGACCACACCCCGATGGAGTATGACATGGCGATCGTACTCTGGGATATGTATGACAAGTAAGGGAAAATAAGTAACGCTGCACTTGAGAATGGCGATACGTAACGTTCAAGTGTAGACAAATACAAACACCCTAGGGACGGCGATACGTAACGCCTAGGTATGTCAAATGAGGAAATAAAGATAAATATTTTAGGAAGACAAAGAAAGAAAAGTAAATTTTATATATCTACACAAATTCAAGTACAAGCAAAGTCATGGGTAGATGTTATGTCTCCAGTATATTGATACTATCGTATTTTAATATGTTGCAGTATAATTCATAAATTGAATTTGTATGGGCTCTCCCAAATGCCAAGTGTATGAATAAAATGAACTCTGCTTCGGATAATATATTTTTGAACTATAAAATTTAGCAGTTTACATAACATGTTCACCTTTTTCAAAATAAACCGAAGCAAACTGGAGATGACAGTGAAGACAGTATGTATGATGGTTAAGGAATCCTATTGAGAATTCCAAATTCTCACTCCTATTTCCGTGTTATCTCCAGATAGTTCGAGAAGTTGCAAAGATGGCTGAAGTTGCTGTCAGTTAAGATCCGCTCAAATAACCATAACAACTCCTAAGTGTGGTACTATGACTTAAGCATAGTACTGTACGAAGGAGGACGTTACACTAATGGTAACCGGTTTTAGAGAAATTCTATAAAGTTTCCTATGATTCTAATCTAATTTCATCAAGCTTAATTACTTCTAAATCACACTTAATTAGATTAAAAATTTTCGAGCGTTACATATAGATGCTCATACTTGATTGTATGCAAGTGCACTTGACTTAATTCGTATCTTTCTTTAACTTGTAACTTGATCTTACTCTTCTGTACTTGGTCCCCCGAAGGTGAATGGCCTCTCTCATCCCTGGGTAATAGCCTGCTTTTCAGGTCCGAATTCGTACCTATATATGAGTGATGGGTTTACTTTCCCCAACCCTCATACCGATCTATTCCCATTGAATCTGGTCGAGGGCTGGCCCAAGTTTTAGACAGTACTGCTCTGGTCCACGTTAGTTGGGTCTATACCATGCCTCACGTGGTAGCTCAGTACGTTCCTCTTGCAAGTTCTTATTATCTTTTCCTTTCTATATCTTATCATGCATGCGGATGCTTTGCGCATTCATGGATATGTCTTACACCTTACTTCTCATGTCATTTTCTAATTATGGTTGCATGCATGACATATATGAACATGACATGTAAATGTAAATATATGCAAAGTATAATCACACATAGCATAAGTTCTCATAAACTTCGGTCGAAAATTCGGTAGCATAATGGATCGAGTCCACTTCCCCATGAATAGTGCCAGGATACCAATACAATCAATTAAGTATGCAATTCAATGTAAAACAGCTAGTTACAGCAACATTATTAATCATATGGTATGTCAAAATCAATAGAAATATCAACACAATTTTTTGCTCACTCTACTTTCTTCTACCTGAATTTTGTAAAATCCACCTTTACTCCTATTCAACTCATTTGAACCTAAATTTTGGATATGTCATAGCTCTATGTGTCTAGTTTCCAACTCTTTTGGTCCCATCTCATTTTGATTTGTATAACTTAAGTTATTAGTATTTTACCTTAGATTGCCCTATACTTAACTAGAAGTGCACCCTTATAAGTGAAAATTCACTAAAAATAGAAATCCAGGTAAAATCATATGAAATTTATATTAGATTAAAGCTAATAGAACAAGCTTTCAAACTAAATAAGTTTCATATCATTTGCATGAGTGTATTTTGAGATATAAGGCCCGTAACTTGACCCTACTAGACTACCCTATTTTAGCCCAGTTTGAACTTAAGTCAACTTCATTGATGTGCTAGGAACAAATGGCAATGAATCTGACTCTAAAATTTTTATGAGATGTTTACATGTTAGCTTTCAAACAGAGTTGGTTGCACTCAATTTAGAGTTGTGTAGAGTGAGTTACACCCTTCTCAATTCATACTACCCAGATAAGAATCCAGATTTCTAGGTCAAACTTCAAAAATTCATAACTAACTCTATACTAATCTAATAGCCTTATATTTTATATGTATGGAAAGTTCTGAATGTCTAGTTTCATATAAAAATGGATTCATTAAACTTAAATGGCTGTAGGTGAAGCTGTACACTCCGTCATATGGACCACCGAAGGTTCTCCTAGGTTTTCAGATTCTGGTTTGCTCTCTATCTTATGTTCCATGCAAGATTCAATCTCAATCCCTCCATATACTTAATAAACCAGCCATAAACCATCACACACATCGAGTATATCATCAAAAAAGTGAAGAGAGTTGAACTCTCATACAGCTTTAATCCATGAAAACAAGAAGCAGAAAATAGAAATCCTACCTTTATTTGGATACAAAACTAGCTAGTCTTGAGTTTTAGTGAAAGATATGGGTACAAGAGACTTGAGAGAGGCTGAAAATGGAAGAAGGAGATGAAGAAGATGAAGAGAAGAAGAAGAAAAGCCTGTTGGAAGAGGGAGGACGAAAATGGGTGCAGAAAAAGAATTAAAGCAAACAGAATTTTGGGGTAGTTGGAAGGAAAGCACCCCATTGGTCCTTAGCATAAGTGGCTAAAAAGAAGCCAACTCTCTTCCACTCTTATGGCTATCTTGCACCCCTCTTAATGGGTTAAGTGGCTAAGTTTTAAACCACTTGATTTAGGGTTTTGAGTGTATAATTCTGTTGATTTGGTCCTGACAGTTTAAAATACCAAATCTTTACCGATTTTCTTCAAATTGGCAAAACGATTTTGAAGAATTTTGTGAGGTTTTCTATGTTTCTATTCTAATTTCTTCTAATCCTAATCTCTCTAATTAATACCAAATTGGATTTAATTAAATGCTTAACTGATTTCTAATTAATCTCACTTATGCGATAAAATTGAATAAATCGATCAACATCATAATTTAAACATTTTGCAAATTTAGAACTTTTCTATTTTCTGTTTTCCATAGCTAATGGTATTTCCATAATTCTAAGCAAGTTCAGGGGCACCCCACGTTATTTCACACCAGACTGCCTCCACAGTCTAATCGGCAGAGATTTAAACTACTACGATTTTACCATGTGATTCTGCTCTGTTTAAAATCTCATTCTGCTAATTCTATATATGTGAGGACATGAAGGTCATTTCATGAAAAATTTTAGGGTTATTGTGGAAATAAGTCTTTGGGGTCAAAATATAATTTCTAAAAATCCTGGACATCACTGCAATTAACAAAAGTTTATAAGGGCACTTTTGTTATTTTCTAATTTTTAACATATGGCAGTGCCATATTTTCAATGGCAGTGTTACACTGTCCTATAATTCCAAATGTGAGGATCGTCATGGCGAAGCACTGCCTGAGAAATTCTCACACTATCTAAGGAAAATAATTCAAAGTTTCTATTACGTTCTGTTTACGAAAGTGGGGATGTTACATTCCAGCAATGTTTTTTTACAGAATCTATTTATTAGGTTATCGAAAAAATTTACGTCGCAAATCCATCGGTAATGTTGATGGATCCCTAGCTAAAAATTGCAACAATCCCTTGGACACTCTAATTAAGCGATTTGTCATTTGAGCTACAACTTATTGTACATTTTGATGTTTTTATTAATAATAGAAGTTTGGAACCCACATTAAAAAAAAAAAAAAACCAAAACTCTACGACACTACATATTGATATGGATGAGCATATTCCATTAAATTTAGGTTAACTCTCAAATTTTCTATACAGGCATGTGTATCAAATTATTAAAATTGAGAGTATAGAACTTGAAAGGAAAGTTAGCATTGTAATATGGCTAATATATTAAAGGAAAAAAAATACTTTATCTCCTGAATTATAGGCCATGTGTACTTTACCCCCTCTATTTTGAAAATACGCAAATTGACCTTTGAGTTTTCTATTAAATTTTCATTATTAATGAAAAATAAGTGCATTATACTCTTGAACTTTGAGTCTTGTGCACTTTAGTTCTTAAATTAAAAAATAACATGCAATTCGATGTCTTAAACTTTCTTGAACAAGTTCTATTTCCATTAATTATAGATGGAAAAGTTAATAGAATGGTTGATTTGTACATTCAGAAAAGTTTAGGGAATGATTTGTATCTTTTTAAAATGCAAGAGGTAAAATGCACATGACCTATAATTTAGAGGGATAAAGTATTTTTTTCCTTATATTAAAGTTGTTGCACTCTTTTATATATTTTTGACTAAGAAGGCAAATAAGAGATCAGAGAATCCATCGTGCATTATCGGAGAAAAGATACAACATAATGTTAGGATTTAGCTAGTCCAAAGTGAGAATTGTGAGATGTACATAATTTTAATGAGAATCAATAATTTTAAATTTTATAAAATATTTTTTATGTTTTTATTTCTTAGAGTATCGTCACATCTGATAGGTGAGAGATTAATCTCTTGGGGTACGATTAAGTATCTAAGGGGGGACCCCTTCTAATAACTTTTTTTTTCCATATACATAAATTTCGGAATCAAATTGATAACCATATGCTTAAGAGATTTGAGCCCCTTCTACTCAAATCAACAACTTATTAGCAAATTTTATAAAGAATAAGATATAACTCCTTCTCTTAAGAGCAGGGATGGATCTATTTGCAAGGCTTTGGGTGTAACACTTGTTCATAGTAAAACTAATTGCACAACTATACGCAGAAAGTTCAGAGTTCGACTCTAATATACATAGATACAACACAGAGTTCAAGAGTAGGAGCATAGTTCTTCTCGCCATAATCTAAATATTTTTGAGCCCGATGATGAAAGTACAATTTATTTAATTACAACTCCATAAGTTCCTAGTAGCTGAGAAAGTCCACCTTCCTCTAGGGCGTTACTTAACTAATCTGAAATCATCAGAAATAGAGTGAGAATTGAAAACTCCTAGTAAATAATGAAGAGTTCTAGAACATTTGAACTATGATGGTTCTAGCCGTGTCTTAGCACGGAAATCTACACGGCTACTACATCATAATCTCATCATATTACTTATAACCAAATCATACTTTTATAACATTATGAGTAGTAAATGCTAAAAACATATATGCTGTGCAACCCATAATGTGGCAAGCATTAATGGGGTTATAATAATTTTACTTTAATTTCCACTTTCCTTTGTCTGCTTGTCTCACACATATTCGAAGACCTTCTCCTAGGGAATTCTCATTCTCTAGTATTACTTATAACATCATGCCAACAAAGCGAGACTTTTATGCTATACTACCCAAGGCAGGTAACATAAAAGGATCTTATATCTTATCCCTCTGCCTTCTTGATGGTTAACAGCAAATCTTAAATGTTTTCTTTAAAATTTCTTACTTGCCATTATGCTTAAATTCACAATAGATATACCAATGTATAAACCCAAGCAATAATTAGAAATTAAATAAGAACTCAAATAACATAGAATAACAATAAACTTGAATAATGTAAATAAATTCATCATGTTTGAATGATCATAATAAGTCAATAGTGTGATGTAACTTAAGCAATGAGATAAATAAAAGTGCTTAGAATATAAATTCTTAAACTGAAAATAAATAAATTTATCACATAGTAATTTAAATAATCAAACATAAAATTGAGCAAATAGAATAAACTGAATGAAGTGTAAAAGATATAAATTAATTCATAATATTAAAGTAAATAAAATGCATAAGGACTGAAATAATATGAACTTGAATAATTAACATAATATTTCAATAATATTTCTCAAAGTATAGAATTACCAATTTTAAATGTCAATTTCTAAAAGGACCGAATCTAAAATCATTTTCATTTAATTTCTTTGAATCTTTCTTATCATGGTCTATATATTTGTCCTTATTTCTAAAGGGAGTGAATCTAAAATCATTTGCATTTAATTTCTTTGAATCTTTCTTATCATGGTTCATATATCTGTCCTTGTCATCATGGCGCATTTAACACATATTGGTTCTATCCTTTCGAGGGTCACAGTGATGTTCATAAGTCAATAGTCATCATAGTGTCCATAAGTCAAGATATAAAATTCTAAATAAAGGTATTGATAATTTAATAGCTTAAGTTCATATATAATCAATTTTTTTACTTATGCTTAGATATAATAATTTATTGTTCATATTGGTTCCCTAGAGAAATTACCATAAAAATTGACAAATCAAAATAATGTATTAGTATAAAAATAATATTATACTAATAATAATAATAATAAGCAATAGTATAAAAGAACATCATATAAATTAACTTGAAAGGATAAATAAAAATAAATAGGAATGATAATGAGCAATAATATAAAGGGACAGTAAATAAAATAACTTGAGATGATAAATAGAATAAATTAAAACAAAAGTAATATTGAGCAACTTTAATAAATAAAAGAACTTTGAACATAAAATAAACCACGGTAGTAAATAATACTGAGTAATAATGTAAAATAATAAATTTGCAATAGTAAATATAACTATAGTTTTATTTCATAAATAATCTTATTATCTACCTCTAGATATTATAGGCAACTGAAAATGATGTAGGTGCAATGCACTTCTTTCCTTTCTGGTCTGCTACCCCTCTCTTCTTTTCTCTCATTTTCGTTCTCTCTCTCTCTCTCTCTCTCTCCACCTAGTCTTCCCTCTTTCACGTTGCACTCTCTGGCACACACACAAAATCACTCTCTCACTTTTTCACACACACACGTTTTCTGCTTTTTCTTATATACCATAGAGCCTTTACTCCCCTTTATTTATAGGCAAATTTGGGGAAGTTGGAGGTTGGCAGTGCATTTACGCACTGTCTATCTTCAACAATCATATTGATTACATTAAGATTTTTATATGTAAATTAACTTGACTTATTTGTTCAGTTATTATTATTTGTTTATCTTTTCTTTACAAATATTAATATGTAGTACTATTTCTTATCATAATAGAGTAGTATATTTTGAAATGGTTGTTAGTAGTTATAGTCTTACTTTAAAAAGTTAATATCTATGACTTAAGTATTGGATTTACAATTATTATTGCAAAAATTTCCACAAAAATATTTTATGACTAAAGGGGATGTTACATTGGGGACATATGCCCCCACAAAGATTTGATTATTTTTTAAAAGTATATGGATATTATAAATATTTTGCCCCCATTATCTTATTATACTTAACTCCACACTAAAATAAAAATTATGTAAAACTTCTTGTTATGTATATATATTACATTTGTCCCCATTACCTAAATTTTATGGATCTGTCACTATTTGAGAGATAATATTATTATACTCCCTTCCCTTCTATTTCTAAAACAGATGCTTTTCTCCCTTAAAAAATTAAATTAAAATACAACCTCTCCCTTAAAAGATGATCTTATTATAGTCTCATTCCTTCTATTTCTAAAACATACATTCTCCTCCCCTAAAAAATTAATATAAGCTATGATTTAATCCATTTTCAAATTTTACATTAACTCGTCATTTTCTCATGTTTATTATTTTTATATTTAACCAAAATACCCTTTAATAATAGTTGTACATATTTTTTTTTTACAAAATAAAACATATATGTGGCTTATAATAATATAAAATATTTATATATATAGTTTAATTTATTTTTTTAAATTATTACTATATTAAAAGAACAAATTATTAATAGTAACAATTCAAACATAAAAGTTACATATTTTCTTAGCTATTAATTTAAGAATATTAATGTATATTTTTATACTAAAGTCACAAAATTCTTTTCGTTATCTTCTTCGTGATTCATCTTTATATGCAATATTAATAAATAATTTTTATTTTTATATACATTAGTAGTCTAGAATTAATAGATGAGAAAATATGTAATTTTTATTTTTCAAAAAATAATTATTACAAATTATTGTTATTTTTAATAATTTATTTCGTTAGTATAGCAATAATTCAAATATATATATATATATATATATATATATATATATATATATATATATATATATATCAATATTTTATAATGTTATTAGCCATATATATTTTATATTGTAAAAAAATTAATACATATAACTATTAATAAAGGGTATTTTGGTAAAAAATTATGAGATAATAGAAAATTAATAGAAAATTTGACAATGAATTAAAATGTTGTTTATTTTAATTTTTTAGGGAATGGGAGTGTATATTATAGAAATTGAGGGAAGGAGTGTAATAATGTCATCTCCCAAAGGAGGGAATTGTACTCAACTCTTTATCTTAATTTTTGAGGGGAGGAGAGTATATGTTTTAAAAATAAAGGAAAGGAAAGTGTAATAGTGTAATCTCTAAAAGGAGGGTATTGTATTTTACCCTTTTATAAAACATAAATACTAGCTAATATGATTGACAGATTATTCATATATAATAATTTATACTATTAATTTTTCATCAACAACTGAAATTATGTACTTTATTTTAAAATAATGTACCTGCAATTTAAAGAGTCCGAATTCTTGATGTTAATAGAGGAAACCAAATAAATGTAAGCACGTGAATCGTATTAGAGACCATGTCTTATAATTAGAGCTTCTCTTTCTTGAGCATGCAAATTAGCTACATTATCGGATCTTCAATCATTTTCCAAGAAAAATGTGCACAGCAAAGCAAGAACAAACTTTGGGTTTCATGCTGTGTAGTATGAAACGTGCATGTTCTAATGAATTGAGGAAGAGAAGATGAATAGAAGACGATATGAATACGACCTCCCCTTTGAGAACGTGATGGCTTAGCTTGTGCCAGATATCAGGCTATGATGAGCTCGATGTTGACGTGCCATGTGCATACTGCGCAATTCAAGGGCATGCAATGCAACTTTCTAGTGATGTATCTCGTACAACTATAGCTCATTTAGTATATTATTTTTACTGGATTACATTATTATCTTATTTTTATAGTTTGAAACAGAAATAGTTATCTTCTTATAGATATGGCAAAAAATGGTCATCTTAATTGATAATAGTATTAATGATTTTGCACTAATAATTGTAACTAAAACTGTTCTCTTTATTTTGCTCGGTTGTCAAAACATCTCATGTAATACCTAAAATAAGAAAATCATCCCTTTATTTTTTTAAAAAAATAATAAACGGTAAAATTGTCAGAATTTTCGGTAAAATAATGTAGCATTGTTCTAACTTTTAAATAAATAAGTAAATTTTCCTTCTTTAACTTATTCAGCCCCTTTTCTTGAATCTTAACAATTTTTTTAGTAATTCTAATATAATTCTAGTTATATAACATTATTTTTTAAATTAAGAAATAATATTGAGCTTACCATTTGCAAATCACAAGTCTCATGTAAGTATACAAATGTTTAAACAAGAAAAAGTTTAAATTTAGGAAATAATGATATTTTTTTAAGTAGTTTCAGAAAATTTTTTATTATTAACTATTTTGGACCTAAAATAAGCTTCTGCAAACATATTCTTAAACTTTGGAGGTTTTTGGATTATGCTTCTTATCTTTGTTCCATAATTTTTATAATTAATTGCATTATCTCTCTTATTTTTTTCAAATTTCATTTACAAGCAAGGTTAACAGTATTTACAAATTGAAAAAAAAAAATCAGATTCAAATTTAATAAGAAACACTATACTCTGAATTAACAAACGTTACATTATGTGGTTCTGCTCTTTGCTCAAAAACTATCCATGTCTAAGCATCTTTTACATTGAAGATCAATACGAATAGTGCTGCAACTTGAAGAATGTATTATGTCTTATTTCAAATGAAAAGAAAAACAAAACGAAGGGGTTGTCAACCAAGAAGAAAGATGGCGGCCCCCTCAACAATATTCTCACAAGAAAAAACCAGAAAAAGAGAGGAGAGACATATGTTGCCCACTCAAGCATAACTTCAGTAATTGGGTGGTTGAAGCTTATTTTAGCATAAGCCATATATTCAAATTTAGATAACAACTTTTTATTTATTAAAACAAAAAATAGATTAGGATCAAATTATACCAGCATAATTTTAAACAATGTTATACTATTGAATAATTTTTTGTTGGTGTAATTTTTTACAAACCCCACTGTTGGATTAGAAGCTTACATCTTATAGATCATTTGTATAAAATTTCGGATTAATCTAAAATTATTTGATATATTTTTTTATATACGTTAAAATCAATCTAATATATATATATATATATATATATATATATGAATAAGAGTTATTTGATTATATACTTAATGATATTTAATTTTGATGAAATTTGGCACAAATGATCTTCATAATAGGTAATTGCGATTCAATGATTGGATCGACAAAAAGTATATCTTTTGGAAAGTTATTCAATGTTATAACATTACTTAAAATTATACCGGTGTAACCTGATCCCAACTCTTTAACCGGCTGGAATCCTTAACCGTCTTAATTTCTGGCACGGATTATGATTAGAAACTAGTTAACTAATGAGCTGTGAAAGGCATATAATACATTCTCTGTGGTCAGTTCCAAACGTTAACGTCTATAATCAACGTGGGTCAACATATGATAAACTTTATAAATGATCATGCGGAGAGTCACAACCCACTTCTCATACTAATCAACGACTCGGAGTGGGATCTGATACTACTCCCCAACTGGAAGAAAAATGATTGGCATTTTTAAAAAAAGAAAATGTTACCTATAGAGAAAAGAATATTTATTTTAATGCTAAACTAGTTTGACCAGCCAGCAGCCATCAAATTTTCATAGAAGTTTCATAAAGGAGGAAAAAGCAATGGCTAATTGTCGTACACAATTTACATGATCTCTTCACCTCATATGCTAGTATTATGTATATAGATTGAGGGGTAAGACTCGTCACAATCCAGAATAAGGGCATATGTCTATAGAGGTCTTTATAGATCACCTACAAATGGGAGAACCTGATAATCAAATTCAAGTTATGATAATACATATCCAAAAAGCCGATTAGGTGAGCCAATTTTGTTGACGACCTTTGCTAGTATTTTAACCAATGTAAGTAAAGTAGCAGGTACCTTGAACTGATCACCTATAGTCCAAATTGTTCGTCTATCCAACAAGTGGAATAAATGTCAACTTATTCAACTATTTTAGTGTATCAAAACATTGTCACAAGCACTCTTTTCAAAGTCGTAAAGATGATACACGTACGATGGTCGTAGTAAGTCGTGTGAGAACACTTCATGTACCTTCCAAATCAGTGATGCCAATAATACATACTTCTCTTAATGTGAATGGTCAAAGGAAAGCATAGAATCGTTAGCATTGCCATTTATAAAACGAATTATATCAAGAAAACTGCCTATGACTATTTAACTTCCAATAAGTTTAATATAGTTTCGTTCCGTTTTATGTTCTTATTCTTTTATGTGTCATCAATATAAAAGAAGAACATTCAAACACAAGATAATATTAGAAAAGCAAACATCTCACTAGGTTCAATTTCGGTGGCATTATTTTATATCTTTATCAACGAACACTGCATAAACTTATGCTAATTAATCAACTTCCTTAGACAATTTAATCCGTGTATCCTGATAAGATATAAAATTATATCATAAATTATCTCTTTCAAAAGCTTATCATAAATTATCTCTCCCAAAAGTTTGTCATGAACCATGTCTCATATGAATGATTTTATATCTTAATACTCCCCCTCATGTGAGAGTCTCTTTTAGGCACAAAATATGAAGTGTGGACAATGCACATGTCCATTTTACCTTATGCTGAAATTAATCTTTTATTGAAAAGAATGGGGGTAAATGAGGATCGAACTCTAGATCTCTTAATCATAGAGGCTGATACTATATTATGAACCATCTCTTCCAAAAACTTAAGCTGTTGGGTAGAAGTACATAAATAATTTTATATCTTAATATTTCCATCTTTAAATTGACCTTGTTTGAAGATATGAAAAGTCGTTAGTCTATTCATAGATCAAAGAGTTGATTATTCAAATCTTGTACAAATTCCACTTAAATTTAATTATATCTTGAGTCTGATTTTTTATTGATGTACATGTTCATCATGTGTTTAATCAGACGGGATTAAGATAAGTAATTGTGAGTGTGAATAAATATCATAACTCCAAATGACAGCACTAAATCTTTATGTCAATAAAAAATGCTTTCTTTTTCATCATTGATCATTTTCGATACTTTATGTCGTATATTACTATAGTATAAAAATGATGGTGGTTGGTTTATTTAACGCCGTGTGTGTGGTTTATGTGGCCCAAAGTTTTGCTTGATTATATCCTGATCAAGATAGTTTAATTGATTCGTGAAGCGATTTGTATAAGAGAATTGTGTGCTCGTGCTCACCCAAATTCTTGCGGGGTCCATTTGGAAAATGGAAGCCATAGAAGTGGACAAAACTTCCACTGCAAATTGCCCGTGACCTTGTTTTGCGACCTTGTTTTGCGACCCGGAAAACCTATCATTCACATGCCTTGCCATTGAATGGAGAGCACATATACCAAATTTTGATTAACTTGCTTATCTTATTAGTGTTGTTGTTTTCTCTCCTTCCGTTCTACCCCCAAAATTCAACCTCGAGATTCAAAGTTAGATGGCGAGCTTGTGGAATGTTTGCTTAGCTCAAGAAGGGTGGCAATTAAATATTTGTTGTGTATATAATCGGAGTAATTAAATATTATTTACCTTTCAAGTGGTTGCAAAATAAATTCTCTCACGTAAAAATTTCATATGTCCTGAAAATGGGTTGATTTTGATTGTTGATTACTGATTATAAAAGTGGATCTTAGTTTGGGTCTCACAACAAAATATAATCATTGATCAAAATCAACACATGATTAAATCATGCAAAATTTTCACATAAAAAAAAAAATCCATCTCATTCACCCTGGTTCGATTTGTATTAATTATAATTTAATGTACTCTACATATCAGTGTTTTAGACAAAAAGAATCGGAGTAAAAATATGTGTGTGTAAACATAAAAGAGTATTAATTGCTAGACACACATTCACACACGTGTTATTTTATATTTATATAATTTTATTTTTAATATATTTAATTTTGATGTAAAAATTGATATATTGTTAATATAAAATATTTTATTTTATTATTTAATTATATATTATTATATTATTAAAATTATTTTTAAAATAGTTATTTTAAATAATACTCCCTCCATTTTACTATAATAGTCATTTTTAAAAAATGACAATATAATTAATAAAATAATTTAATGACCTCAATTTAAAAAAACAAAAAATAACCATAAAAAAGTTGAACTACTTCGACTTATTTCTGAGTTACATTAATTAAAATTAGAATTATGACTGACGCATACAATTAGTGAAAATTAAGGTATAATCGTAAAATAACTAGTACTTCATTACTATTTTAAAATAACAAACAATATGAAACAATTATTTTTAAAATGAATGCTATCATGGAATGGAGTATATGATTAATTAATGATATATAAAAATTTTACTTTATTATTATTATTATTATAATATAAAATAATTCATGTGCCTCTATCCAAAAAGTTAAGTTTTTAGGAGAGATGATTCATAATATGATATTAAAACTTCTATAACCAAGTGGTTTAGAATTTGATTCTCATTTGTCCCATTCTTCTAAATAATAAATGTTAAATTTTAGCATAAAATAGAGTAGACCTGTATATTATCTACGCTTCAAATCTAAAAAAGCTTTTGCGTGAGTGGGCGTGTTAAAATATAAAATCATTTATATGTTTTATCTAATAATTTAAATTTTTGAAAAAGATGATTCATGACAATTATTATTATTATTATTATTCTCTCACCTATTTTAGATAGCGAAATATTATTTATAGATACAAGGTAGACCAAATGAGAACTTATATAGAGAGAAAGAAATAAATTTGGAGTCTATCATTTTTTTCTCTTTTCACACCCACTAAATTTTTTTTTCTTTTTCTACGCTTCTTCACGGTATGTCTATTTCCTATGTGTAAATATCATTTCTTTTATATAATAAGTTGAGAGAAATGAGACAAAACATTGTGACATAAGCATTTTCTAATACAATAATATAATAATTAAGTAAGAAGTGTGTCCCATGTCAAATTTAATTTCAGTTCATATATAAACAAATTTAACCCCAAAAATATTTTAATCAGAAAAGGGGAACCTATTTATTCCAAACCAAACGATAAAATAAAATGGCTATTCTATTCACCAGAGAAAAAGTTGGTACACCAACGCCAAAGGGGTACGTTTGTGGTACGTAAGGAGATTGTATTCAATCCATCCGTAACAGTAACAAAATGAATCATAAATAAATAACTTCACTTAAAAGGACAACAAATAATACTGCACTGAAATAGTGAAAAGCTTCATGGGGTTCGTCTTCATTACCTGCACTACTTCTCTTTGTTTAGAAACATGATCACAAAGCACTTACCAAAACCCAAAGAAAATATCCAATCTCCAATTCCAACCAAAACTTCTTTGAAATTGATTTGGAAAGACTTACCAAAACATCTTTGAAAAGTATGAGCAAACTTTACCTAGCTGGTGAGGTAATGTAGCTGAGTCACACCGAACTTAATTTCAAGGACCCTAATTCTCAAGTCATGGTACGTTGGGTTATTGAAATGCAACGAAACATTTGTATACAAATATACAATCCCCTTTTTCTTTGTGGGTTTTTTAAGTACTTACAAAAGAAAAAAGTCATTACAATTTATTTGATACTATAATTTTGTTAATTATTTTTAATATAATAAAACAATAAATGCTACAAAAGAATATTCTTTTTTCTTCTGTTATTAAGAGAGCATCTATGAATTAATGCTACTAAATTTCTCGTAGCATGAATCAAGAATTTATCTATGTTCATCATGGGAATAGCATTTCCTGAAACACCTGAAGTGCATTTGAAGTTTTTGAAACAGTTACATGGGGGATTAAGCATATTAAGAGATCATGGAACTAGAATGATGAAGTCTTTGAAACAACATTTGTTGCTATAAATAGTTCCCGTGTCGTGAAGCAATATAATGTGGTTCACTCTAATGTTTGTTTTATTGGTCTATGACTATATGGTATGGAGAGAGAGGGGGCTCACACCTACAGTAAACCTAATCCTTATAGCGAGGTGGCATATGCATTCGTTCGGGAAATTAATCATATAAAATGGCCTATCTTGTGGTGTAGGTAGGGTTAATAAAATGATCACCTTGACTTGCGCATGTAATGCCAATTTAAGACATAATCGAATCAACGGGTAGGTTTTGAATAAAATCTATCGTTTTAGTAGTTGCATGCTCTTTAACTTCCGGATCACATACTGTTCTGATTTTTTTTTCTTTGCGCTGCTTCTAGAAATTGCCTAACAGTAACTACAATCGACCTTAAAACATGTCTAAAAACCATATCATAACCATTGAAGTTTTAATAGAGTGTGACTACTCATTTTCAAACTATTTTTATTTTTTATATTATAATCTTGTACAAAAGTTTGTTGTGAAGGACACATCCTTTGTACGAATCGACGAAGTAAGTCATAGAAGAATTAAAGAAATATAAAGAAGAATTATCTGCCAAATTCAAGAGCCCGATAAATTTTCCTAACAATTTTTTTTTTGGGGGTTAAATCAGCAATATTGAGATTTGGATTCTTATTCTCACTCATATTACTCAAATTCTTCACCACTTCTAATAGCTTACAATTTTGCATTTACAATCGCACAACTTAACTGTTAATATTATTTTTGCGCATTGACAAGCACAAAATTATGTTAATTCATTTTTAAATTTTTTTGGTTAAAATAAAAGAATTAATAAAAATTTTAAGTGAATTATAAATAAAATTGAGAAAGATTTAAACTTTATCGTGTTATGAATCTAATTTGAATTAATTGTGAATTTAAAAATTTGTTAGATCATTATGAATTTATGTGTTTCTAAACATTTTCTAATTCCTTTACAACGTTTTTTCTTTTCTTTTTGGTGAAAAGTTAGGTTGATAGAAAAGCTCACTTCAGTTTAATTAGCGATTACCTATTTTCAGACTCAATAAATATTTATGGAGGAATTTATTAAAAAAAAACTAAAAATTAAATTCAAATTATACACATGAATAAAAGAGCGATTAAGTTAACCATCCACTCTTTTATAACGTATCAACAAAGCATAACCAATGCGAAAATTCATTGATTGTGATCTGCGAATTAAAATTGAAGGCATATAGTTGAAGAACTCGAGGGACATGACATCTAATAACTCTAGTCATAACGTGATTTTTTTACCATGATTAATGGGACGAGAAGTGAGTACAAGGAGTAGTACACTTCTTTCCAACAGCCATAAGTGGCATATGCCATCGTTATCTTTATCCGGACGGCCGCATCGCACCCCCCAATTGAATGACAATTATGTCCTCGATAAAAACACAAAACAACGTAAATGCCCCTTCTTCGAGGGATCAGATTATTAAGATTCGAAAAATGCCCACCGAACATCACGGCAATTACATTGCTGACCTGCCACTGCCCTCAAAATCATGACTCAGCTACAATTACATTCACAACAACAGATGTTACCATTGTCGAACCAAAAACACACCTCCTTCTCAGCCTCGCAATTTCCTCGTAATTCGTGTACACATTATTTAAGGGAAGTTCTAAATAAGTGTCATCTCTTTTTATTCTCTTTTAGAAGAAAATAAATAAATAAAGGCATTTTTATGTCCTTATTTTTTGAAGATGATATCGATAACTTTTGATAATTAGTCAGTAATTAATTATATGTTTTACTTACCTAAAATTTAAAATTTATTTTATATTCGTATTTTCAATATATAAGATAAATAATTAAATAATATTTATTAATTACTAAAAAAAATCAATACTGAAGAGTACAAAAGAAATCACCAGAAAATTCAAAAGATAAATTATTTGTTATAAGTACAAAAAAAATTGATAAGTCATCATGAGTGAGATTTTTTCAAAAACAAAAAAAAATTCATCATTATCCTATTTGTGGAGGCCTATTTGAGCACTATAAGATACTTGGACAACTCTCACAGCTAAAATTCAAATTATACTTTGCCACAATACAGTAAACTAACTCGTTTACTATTAAATCAAAACCACTTATGGTGTCATTAATTAGGAGTAAGTTAGTGGTGAAAAATTTAAATAATTTTTATAATATTATAATTTCAAACCTCATTATTATCATATACCCCAAAAAAAAAATGTGGTAACAAGTAAAAATTTAAAGGGAAGGTTTCCCCATACTAAACTAGGGTAAACCTAAAGTAGTGAGTTGAAATGAAAATGAAATACAATTTCAAACAACTCTTAATAATTTAATTTTGAAATAATTATTTTGGTAAAAGACTTACCTAACCATTATCACAGTTCAAAATTACGTAAACAATTATTGGAAAAACTATTTACCTTGTGAAATTACAACTGAAATATTCAATTCCGACCAAACCACACAGTTTTCATGAGAGAAACAATTTACCAGTTTAACTATAAGAGGGGTGGATCTCCTTCAGTTAGTGTAACTGAATTTGCGGTTACAACATGGATAAAGAGCGAGATCTTTATTTTATTTTATTTTTTCTCAAAATTATCTTTATGTAACAATGTTGCCTTCAACAAGATGATGATCCGAATTGTAACAATGTCATATTTGAGGAGAATAGGAAAATGTGGTAATACATTTTTTAATTTTTATATTTATATTCTTATAAAATATGATCATATGATTGATAACAGTAGATCAAGATCCAAAAGTCGGCCCCAGATCCTTTTCCACTAATTTTACGCCGCGGTGACAGCACGTCAATAAACTACACCGAAAATCAAAATCAAAATAATGAAAAAATTATTTTAACAATGAAAATTAAATCCAAGATTAAAACCGCTTGTTAAAAGTAAAATTAGCTTCCAAAACGGCAAACCGAACTAAAATCCAAAACCGAAACGGCGTGCAGTTGAAGCACTGCTTTTCAGATCGCTAGGCTCTTCCGTTTTCGATCTTTTTCTGTTTGTTTCTCACGAAAACCATCCAAGAAAAACAAAAGGAAAACGGAGAATTTCACGGCCAAAAGAAACAAAAGAGACAGGCAATTGATTCGATACCCATTTTCCTCGGTCGCCAAACAACAGAGTATGTAATAATATCCTCTCGGCTTTTTACACTGAGCGTACCAACAACCGAATAAAGAGAACCAAAAAAAAAAAAAAAAAAACAAACAAACAGTCCCTAACATTTCTGTGCTCCTTTTTTCCTCAAGATCCTGCCTTTGTATATTTACATCAAAACCAAAAAAAAAAGTTTTTTAAAACAAAAGGAGAAAAAAAAAAAAAAGAAGATCTCGCTAATTTACCACACGCGCGAGGAGAGTTTTCACGCGTGTTCCGTTAGAGGTCTTCGGAGGAGTTGAGGAGGTCGAGGAGGTGGCGCGTGTCGCGGCCGCGAGTGAGGGCGTCGAGGACGCGCTCGAAGACGATGACGTGGCAGGGGAGGCGGAGCACCCCTTGCTGGTCGTAGCCGTACTCCTGCGCCGACTGGTTGAGGAGCTTCACGAAGACCGGGTGGTTCAGCAGCTCCGCGCTCACGGCGAACCGCTCCATCTCGTCGCCCACGTAGACCGGCACGTGCCCCTCCGGCACCGCCGGCGACCGGCGGAGCTTGTGCCGGAGCGAGTCCGAGCGCCGTCGGCGGCGTCCCGCCGTGGCTGAGTCGGAGCGGAGGAGAGTGTACTGCGAGGAGTCGGCGACGCGCGAGAACCGGCGAATCAGCTGCTTCATCGTCGTGAAAAAAACGGCTTTCAGAGAAAGAGAGAGAGAGAGAGAGAGAAACCGAAGCGGTTTTTAGAGAGAGAAAGTGAAAGAGTGAGAGTGTTTTAGAGAGAGAGAGAGACAGAGAGTTGGAGTTGGATGTGTGTGTGTGTTGGGGGAGATTGGGAATTTTGGAATGACAGGGGAGAGAGTAAGAGCGTATTTATATATGTGAGGAATGAGGGGATGGGGAAGGGCATCGTTGTTGTTGTTGTTGTATTGGGAGAGTGTACGCAATGGAAAGGTGATGATGCGAGAAGTTTGGGAGGTACAGGGAAGCGTACTTGGCAGGTACAATTAGCGAGTGAGAGAGAGAGAGAGAGAATGAGAAATTGTAAGGAAAGAGAGAGAAAATTTTGGAAAAGGATATATGGAATTGTTATTTTATTAAAGGAAAGGGAGGTGTGGTTGTTAAAGGCGTAAATAATAAAGTGTGGGGGTTTATTTATTAGGAGATGATCCTCCCCGCAAAGGAATTGTATTATTATTTAGTTATTATGTTCTTATTCTTAACGTTAATTTTTTTTAATTTATTTTTTTACTATGACCGGATTAATAACAACAAAGTGTATTTGGTCTAGTTTTACGTAATTTTTATATGAGAGGATAGTTTTCTTTATTTGTTAGATAATTTTAATATGATATTATTTTTATTTAAATATATTGTCAATGTAAAATTTTTTATATAAGCGTTGATTAATATTGTAATATATTATTAAAAATATTTTACTATTATTAAAATTATTATAAAAATCATGCAAAAATTATATATTATTAATTGATAATCTAAAATATTTTATAATGATAGTACATTAAAATAAATTTTATTTTTTATATTAATATGATCATACATCGACATGTTAAAAATATTTAGTTTTTAAAATTATTATTTCAAAAGCCACACATGTAATTATGTACGATTCGTTATTAATATATGAAGTCTAATACTAATAATATACTAAAATTACACTCTTATTTAATCAGGGATTCAATTATTTTCTGTTTTAGTTTTGGATTTTCTGTTTGGGGTTTTGTGAATGTTTGGATGTTACCATGGGATGGATTGTGGCATGGGTACATCCGGACATGGGCTATGGGGGGTTCGGGTGATGTATGGTTTTGCATTTTTCTATATTTATTTGTTTTTTTTTTCATTTATTATTAATGTTTTTCCTAACCAATGGGTTTGATCAATTCTTTCGTATATTATAATGATTTGAGTTCAATTTTTTTGGTATTCGATATTGATGAATATTCTGTAAACATTTGATAAATTCAGAGGCACACCTTGATCTTGGATTAGGGTCAGGCTTCTCCTCAACCTAAACATTTTCTTATGAAAAGAAAGTATAATATTTTTTTCCTTTTTTTTTATTGCAACAAGGGCTTAATCTTTGATCAAATGCATGAATGTAATATTACATGGTTAAAAGAATTTGAATGCTCATGTAAATGTTGTTACACTTTTTTTTGGCATATTAGCAGTAATTAGGTTTAAATTTAAAATTCATGTAAATTATCTAAACTCTTCATCACTAAATCATTTCTAGTGACTTGTAATTGTTTTTACACTTAAGTAGAATAAAAAAAATAATTCAAATCAAATCATATTTTGGGATTAAAATATGATCTTAATTTGTTTGTTAATAGTATTAAAGGAATTTAAATTTTAAACAATTACTTGGTAAATCAAGTAATAATAATAATAATTCGTTTAAACATTCACATACGAGTATGAAAAACCCAACTTATAGATTAAATGCATAACACATAATATAATTTAGCTTTGATACAATGTCAATATAAAAAATTTTTATGCAAACATCTAATCATGTAGTGTCATATCAGCAACATTATTTGACTCAACTACCTCACTACCTTAAAAATTTACAAATAGAAATATATGATTAAATGATGATATAAAACTAATTTATATAGATTATGTATCAAAATTAATATCTACATTTACACACATAATAAGTCAAACAGAAAAAGAATAAATTATAAGTAACTTCTATTTTCTAATCACAACAACCTTTAATCCCTATGACTCAAACACATTGATCTGTCCAAGAATGACACAAACTTTTCTTGACTTATCTTTCTTTAAATTTCAAACTATCTTTCAAATTATGATTTTTGGGTGGGATTATTGATACTCTCTTTTTGTTTTTTTGTTTTTTTTTTTTGTTTTTCCTATTTACACCCCTCACTATTAGGTCATAACTTTTATTTTCTAAACTATCATCATCTAAGTAAATTAGTTTTATTAAAATTTAATTTAATTGAGTATATTATTATTTATTTGCCCACACTCCCATTTAATCAGATATTTTCATGTTAAGCATTTACAACTTATGTTCTTCCAAAAGTTTTACCCCAAATATTTGCAAATTATTTTCTTGAAAAATTTTAATAAATATAAAAATATAATAATTTAAGGAGTGTAACATCCCTTTTTTTCCAAAAATATTTGAGTAATCTAGTTAATTTACTTGATTGAAATATTTTAGTTGATGTGATTTTGTGACAATAATTGATTGATCAAATAATTAAAACATAGGCATTAACTTTTAGAATAAGGCTATAATTAGTACCAACAACCTCAAAATATATTACTCTATTTATTAAAATAAGAAATAATATCAAATATTAACATAAGGATAGTTAAAATAATAGCAACAGTAGTAATTATGATTACAATAATAACATAGAAGAAAAAAAAACAATAGAAACTCATGTCAATGTCGTTAGATATAAATTCAAGACTTTAGCCTTAGAGATTCAAGACTTTAACTTTGGAAAAAAAACCACAAAGCAATGAATGCATATAAAGAAAATTTACCATAATAATAATAAAATAAAAAATAGAAAATGTCACCACTTTGCCGGTGCGAAATTCTACAAAAGTGGGAGATGAAGGCATGGTGAAAACAATGAAAGGTAAGAACTAACATTATGTTGAAAGAGAAAAAAAAGAGTCACACAAGAGAGTGAGGGCCGAGAGAGAGGAAGGCAAAAAAAATAAGAGAGAAAGAAAACAAGAGAAAAGGGAAAAAATCTAGATGTGCAAGCATCATTTTTTTTGTTATCTACATTAATTAAAGGTAGATAATAAAATTATTTGCGAAGTAAAATCATGGCTATATTTACTTATTACAAAATTATCTTATTACTTATTTTTATCTATTCTCACTATTTATTTTATGTTCTAAATTGCTTTATTTATTGAAATTGCTCCATATTATTCTTGTTGCAAATTATTCTATTTATCCTCCAAAATTATTTTATTTAATATTTCTTTATATTATTGCTTGTTATTATTATAATCTATTTTATTGTTCCAAGTTATTTTATTGCCCTTTTATATTAAAGTCACTTATTATTAATTATTATTCCAGTTTATTTACTGTTGCAAGCTATTTTAATTATTGTTATTAAAATTGCTTAGTATTTTTTTTGTACATGAGCTAAAAAAGAGAAAAAAAACCAAAAGAAATTATCTCAGGTGAGCCATTCTTGAATAATCAGCAAGGAGGATGAGCTCAAGCCCACCTGGACGGGTCTCCAAAATACAGGATGTCGATCTAGAAGTAGAACCCAGCTTCGCAAGGAAGTCAACAGCTTGGTTTCCTTCCCTGTAAACATGCTGGATATGGCACCCCAATCTTTGCTCAGCAGCATATGGATATCATGGATGATAGCCGCATATTTGTGGAAAGGAGAGTTATTATTCAAGACTAGACGTATAGCTTCAGAACAATCAGATTCACAAATAATTCTCCTATACCCATAATCCCAAGCTAGTTGAAGCCCTCTCCGTAAGGCAATAATTCCATGCATAAATTATCAGCCCAAGAAATGGAACCAGAGTAGCCCATGATCCATCTACCAGAATCATCACGCAGAAGACTGCCAAATCTAGCAACACTAGGATTCCCAAGCGAGCTGCCATCCGAATTGATTTTAATAAAGGAAGACGAAGGAGGACGCCAAGAAACATAGATGGGCTTCCGCGGCAAACTAGCCGATTGGTATCCAGCCAAGCAAATTTCATGCACAGAAATGATACGCTTGTGCACGGTGGTATCAAGAAGGAGGGTTCCAGAGAAAACAAACTCATTCCTTAATCTCCAAATAATCCAAATCCCCACACCAAACATCTACCCGGATGGAGCTAAAATGAAGAACTTGAGCTTCTTTTACACTAAGTTCTTGAACATCATGCTGACTTGAGCTTAAAAGTATACTCATAAGTACTCTTAACCGTCACTCACCTTACAGAAGTTACATTCCAACCAGCTAAAGTCCACTGAAGTACTTAAAGGAGCAAGAACAATGTTTAGTATAAAATTATTTTAGTTTATCCACTAATTCTTTTATTTATTGATTTGATTTTATATTAGCTCATGAAAATAACTTAAGTAATAAATAAGTTTAAATTTAGCTGTTGGGAGATCTGAAGTTAAGTCTTGGTATAATAAATATGAATTTTAAATATTAAGGTACTAAATTAGATCATTATTAAATTGAATTGTGATTGGCAAATTAAAGTGAAACAAGAAGAAG
This sequence comes from Pterocarpus macrocarpus, assembly GCA_031439585.1. Lineage (NCBI taxonomy): Eukaryota > Viridiplantae > Streptophyta > Magnoliopsida > Fabales > Fabaceae > Pterocarpus > Pterocarpus macrocarpus. The sequence goes on along the minus strand of CM062517.1, from coordinate 17,661,776 downwards.
GTTTTTCTCTTGTTTTCGTTAACGTCAAATTAATATTTATATGAAAGAAGGAAAACATTGATAGAAGGTGCATCGATTCATGTGTTTGGGATTAAACGCAAATGTGGGAGCTACTTTTCTTGTTCTTTTTGGATAATCCACACCCTCCCAGTTGCAAGTTTGTGGCTTTGTGCGGTGTGACTTCGTGCATGCTTGGCAAGGATTTTGGCTTCTTTCATGTTTTATGGTTTAATTTTGCTTTTTAATTTTAATCACTTTTGAGCGTGATTACGACTAAAGTAAGTCACTTTTGTCGAAGATATGCTTGAGTATTATTTGCCCTTTATTGTAGCAAGGAATAGTAGTTTGAAAAGGCATGAATTCACAAAGCAAATTGCCACTTGCAACTTGCAAGTAGAAAGTTAAAAGAGAACAATATATGAAAACAATATAGCTTAGTTGATAAAAGGACTCTTCTTCATTATACTCTCTTATTTCATTTTGGTTAGGTACATTCTAACCCCGAATATTGTAAGCGAAATTCATGGACCTTATATATCTTCGGTCCTCACTATCAAATATGGAGTTTTTAATACTCACAATTGGTGTATTTTTTAGTGGAATACATTTTTATTTGAAAACTCTATAAGAAAGTTTGGAGAACTCAATTTATTAGTGAGGAGTAAAAAATTGTCTCTTTCCACTATTTATCTTTTCCATTATAATATTATTTGCTCGTGCACAGGTTAATAGGAGGCAAAGTCTTAAGGGTGGGCTATATTGCATTACTGGGGGTATTTGGTTGTTGTGTGCTCAGATTCACTGTTTTTGATCTTTGTACTTCATGTTTTGGCTGCTCACTTCTTGTGTGAGTGATGCTTTTAATAAAATTATCGAAAAAAAAATTATTGGTGATCTGAGCGTTTTTCTTCAAGAGTTTTAGTATATTAGTAGAGATTTCGATCGGCTCTCTCTACTTTTTTTTATGTGTTGTATATTTGTTAAATCTCTATTAACCCACTAAAATCCCATAAAATTATATTTATCCAAAATTATAACCTTATTATTAAATTTATAATTTTATCCAAAATTTTTATTTTATTTTCAAAATTAATTATATTTCATTCTATTTCATCTTTACACTAAAATATTCTCCCAAATCAAATGTAATATTTTAAAATAAAAGAATGTCAATATAATTTAAACAAATTTAAAGAGAGGAAAGTATGATTTGTTCAAACATTAATGTCACAGTTGGCGGATATTTACGGGAGCCAGGAGTACGCAGCTTTCACTATTTTTCTCCCTCAGCTATGCTTGATGTCTTAAATTGTTTCTTATTAAAAGAAGGTGGTGGAAAGTCTTGTCATTTTAACTGTTCTCCTATTCTTTCGTAACTTGTTTCGTGAGGTTCACATCCTCTCTCATAATCATATTTGGTTTTCTAAATTGGTAAATGCATTTTTTTTTCCTCAGTTTTTTCTACATAATATTTTAAAATTTGGTGATATCTAGATAAATGAATACATAGCTATTCGATGCACGTCTAACTTTGAGCTTCTCTTTTACCTATACATTTTTAGTCCTTATTTGTTAATGGGAGTAGCTCACTTATATCTTCTGCCCGTATATCGTCGTCTTTATGACAGGAGTTTTATTCTTAAGCTCTTCTATTAGTGATGATCTATAAATATCTCTTGTAAATGCTCAATAAATTTAAAGACATGTATGGATCCTACACTGGGACAAATTTTTCCTTCAATCGAAACTTTTGTTAATTGCAAAAAATATTAAGCCGTAATTTGTCTAAGCTTATTGCCTCACTTGTATCACAAATCTATTCGCTATTTTTGTAGGTATATGTTTTTTATAATACATTTTCTTTAAAGTTTTTTTTTATATAATTATTTAATTATGTATTATCACATTAATAAATATTTGATTCTTGTCATCATTAGTTCAAAAATTACACATATAATAATATATAATTAAACAATAGTATAAATTTTTTACACTAATAATTAATTTTTTTTACTATATATTGCTAAATTAAATTTAAATTAAAAGATTATCAAATTACGCATGTAATGAGATTTCTTTCAATTTATTTTTAACCCGCCATTTATCCCTCTATATAAACTTTTTGACCCTCTAACCACTACAAGAAAATCACATAATAGTGACCGAGTTAGCAACCAATTTGAGCACAATAATCGAACATGTGTGGTGTTAAGAATTAGTCGCTAAATCAGTTGCTAATTTAAATTTGCGACCAATTTAGTGACCTTAAGCTATGTAAATGTTTGTAGAAACATAAAATCCGTCGTAAAATCAAAATTTGTGACCGAGTTAGCAACCGATATTTTCACCCGGTGATTGATTCTTTGAATTATTACTCAGTTGCTAATTTTGATTTTATAATCAATTTAGTGATTGAATTTATATTATGTTGGATGAAAAAGTTGGTCGCAAAATCAGTCATTAATTTCAATTTTATGATTGATTTAGTGATTGACTTGCTAAAGGGAGGGAAAAATGTTTAAAAGCAAATATTGGTTGCAAAATCGGTCGCAAAGTAAGAATTAATAGCCGATTTTGCGCCAGACTTTTTCACATGGCAAATCAATTCTTGTATAATATTCAATTGCAAATCAACTCTAGAAAAATGTTTTTTATCTTTAAGCACAAACTATGTGATCTTGATAGGACCAACTAGTATAAATACTTAAATAGTCCATAAAATATAAATTCAAGTTATTAAAGAGAACTCATTCCAAAAAAGTATCTCATTTAGATGGAGAAAAAGTCATAACTTAAGTATCTCATACTTTTAGTATAGGTATATTATTTTTCTTAAGCCTATCTTGTTTTAGAAAATATTTTTTATTTTTAAAATCAATTATAAAAATATCATCTAATTTTCATTTTATTTCTTGTTTTTAGGTTTTTGTAAAGGAAATAATGAAAATAATAAAATTTTGTTAGTTTTATTATTTCCTTTACAAAATTTTGAAAATAAGAAACAAAATACAAATAACATGATATTTTTGTAATTAATTTTAAAACTTAAATTAAAACAGAAAATCTTTTTTAAAACTAAACAAGCCTTTAGTTTTTCATTTCGAAGTTGTTATTTTGGTATTAACCAGCTCTTTATAAAAATATCGATGGATGAAACAATTAGACAAAAGGTCCACAAGTGTTGCAATTCATTCTTTTGGTGTAACAATAATAAATTGAAGATATCAATTTTCAAATGTTGCTGGATCAGGTTAAGAACCAAGCACCGAATGCACTAAATGATTCTTTGAAAATCTTTGAACCAGAGCTCTATACATAGAGCTTTCCTTTGCAACTCTTTGCATCATTAATCGATATAACCTTGTCCTCCTCCTTTCCAATCTCTTTGATAATAAAAGAGAAATAGTTGTTCTTTGTAAATTCTTCTCTTTTGAGTGTTGAATGTATATACTGGTAACAAAAATATTATGAAGTATTTTTGGTATATTTGAGAGTTGGATTGAGTGGAGTGTGACCATCTTCTGTATTGCCCAACATATTTCTTTAGTGAAGTATTTGATTGTAGCCTTTGCTCCTGGACATAGGTTATAAGCTAAATCACATTAATTTCTTGTGTCTTCTATTCTTATGCCTCTGCATATTTATTTTGTTCATATCTTTTGGACCCGCCATTTTACCACAAACTGGTATTAGAGCTCTTATGGAGGTTCAAGTAGATTTGTTCAAAGATATCTATTGCAGAGTTTGACATTCAGCAATTTGTTGGGCATATCAACTTTTGAAATTCAGAGGTTCTTATGATGGTTGTTCTCATACATCAAGATGTAAAAGTAGCACTTTCAATAAAAGATAAGAAGCTTGAGACAATGAAAGATTTTGAATAGACAGATGCTGATCAAAATGCTCTTTCTAGTATTCAATTGTGCATTATAGGCAATGTATTATAAGAGGTCCTTTTAGAGAAAATAGCATAATTCTCGTACACCAAGTTAGAGTCGTTATACTTGACCAAAGCAGTTGCCAATCACCTCGGTCTATTGCAATATCTGTATATGCTTTGTGTGGCAAAAGGATATCAATCTGATGCCATATAGCTAAGTTCACATCACCCGTCACAGAGTTAAAAAATATGGACTATACAGTCTCTAGTGAGCAATAAGTAATAATTTTTCTTGATTCCTTACCTCCTTCCTACAAGCATTTATGTGAAACACTCGTATATGGTTATAAAAACCTCAAAATTAATGAGGTTATATCGGCACTTTTACGTCGTGCAAAAATAGAGCATGATAACGGTAGTCGTGATGACACTGCATTTGGCCTGGTTGCCAAAAGGAGGCCAATGGAGATTGGATCAAGTAGTAGAGGCAAGTGTAAATCTAAGATAGACATCGTAAAGGTAGATATTGATATTGCAAGAAGAAAGGGCACTGGGAAGCATAATGTTTGGAGCTCAAAGACAAAAAAGAGAAAGATTTAAGTGATGCAGCAAGTTTTGTTGAAAGTATTGAAAATGTTCTCTTAATATCAACTAGTTTGATTGGTGATGCTTGGATTCTTGATTTAGGCTACTCCTACCATGTGTCCGAATTTGGATTGTTTTACCTCTTACCAATTAATTGATGGTGATGCAATCCTCATGGGAAATCATGTCCTCTAAGGTCATTAGCATCAAAACAGTCCAAATCAATATGCATAATGGATGTCAACAAGAGCTACAACATATGAATAGAACTTTTTTGGAGAGGGTCATTGCAGTTCTATGAAGGTCAATTCAATGAAATCTGTGAAAAGGGAGAAAAATAAGACATCATATTGTGCAAAAGACATTGCAATAAAATGGAGTGGCAAAACATATGAATAGAACTCTTTTGGAGAGGGCTCGTTGTATGCTATCTAACGTTGGTTTGTCAAAATAATTTTGGATCAAAGCAGAGATATCAAGTTCAATAAATCATCCATGCTTCATCCGAAAAAGGAGGTTGTCGATGCAGAAAAAGGCCACAATTTTTGTCTATGTTGATGACATGCTCATAACTATTAACAGTATCGTTGGGATCAAGAAATTGAGGGAACAACTTAGTAATGAATTTGAAATGAAAGACTTGGGCATAAAAATTCACATGGATCAACATGCTAAAAAGGGGTACATTGAAAAGCTACTTGGGCATTTTGGAATGCAAATGCAAAGTCAATGGGTACTTCATCAGTATCCCATTTCAGATTATCCATTTCACAATCACCACAATCCATTGAAGAGGAGGAACAATTGTCAAGTGTTCCTTACACTAGTACAATTAGAGGAATAATATATGGATATTCTGATATCTTCAAGGTACTGCAGAGGTTGGCTTAGTATATGATAGAAGTTTTAACATTGGTAGCAGTTTAATGGTTATGTTGACCTAATTATGCTAGAGATACCGATCAGAGGATATCTTCAATAGAATATGTCTTCGCATTATCAGGTAGTGCAATTAGTTGGAATGCGACTTTACAGTCTACTATTACATTATAAACTACAGAAACCAAATATACGGAAATAGCAAAAGCAGTGAAGTAAGCTATTGGTCTCAGAAGTTTGGTAGGCAATTTGGGTTTGGATCAAGATGCTACAATTATTTGTTGTGATAGCCAAAGTGTCATACATTTGACCAAAAATTAAATGTATCATAAGAGAGCTAAACATATTGATATCAGATGTCATATTATTCGAGAGATTATTTCTCAAGGTGCCATAGTTATGACAAAAATTGATTTGTACCTTAAACAATACAACAGATATGTTGACAAAGTCATTTACAATAGCTAAGTTCAAGCATTGTTTGAACTTAATTGTCATCCGCAATATGGGAGTTTGCCTTTATGGACATATTGAATAAGGCAATTTTAGAAATTTGAAGCTAGATAAAAATTAAGTCAAGTTGGAGATTTGTTGATTTGATACTTGACTTTTCAAGCCAATGGATAAAACAATTGGACAAAACGTGCACAAATGTTGCAATTTATTCTTTCGATGCAACAATAATAAATTGAAGATGTCAATGTTCAAATATTGGAGCATCAGGTTAGCAAGCAAGCATCGAATGCATGATGCATTGAAATTCTTTGCACTTCCTTCACTACTCTTTGCATCATTAATCGATCAACCTTTCTCCTCCTCGTTTCCAATCTGTTTGATAATAGAGACGAATTAGTTGGCCTTTATAAATTCTTCTTTTTTGAGTGCTGTGTGTATACATTAATCAAAAAAATATTGAGGTATTTTAAATATATTTGAGAATTAGATTAAGTGGAGTGTAACTACCTTTTGTATTTTTTAATATGTTTTTTTAGTAAAATATTTGATTGTTGCTTTACCTATAGACAAGAATTATAAGCTAAATCATATTAATTTTTTGTGTCTTCTATTTTTATGCTTCTGTATATTTATTTTATGTTTTTTTTTTGTGTCTTTTGGTCCACCATTTTACAACATACATATTAACTACTTATTGCACATTGAATTTTCATAAATTACATATATATATATATATATATATATATATATATATATATATATAATTACTTAAATTAATTAAATATTACTAATATAAATATGGGTATATATGTTTTTTTTTTTTTCCGATGTTTCATTAACTGCCGAGGCTCAAAACACTCGCAAAAGTCAAAACAGGGAGGGGAGCAGTGCAATGGGTAATAAATCAGCTAGACCCATGTCAGACAGAAACCATTCAATTGCCAGGTAGCCACATACAAACAACGTCAATAATGTGAATTTGTCTTGTTAACAGACATAAAAACAGAGCCATTTGATAGTTCTTTTCTTTCACCCTTTTTTATTTTCTCACTCGAACACTAGCAATTTGTATCAGCTTTGGTTGAATCTTGCAGTACACCAAAGGAATAATGCTGAACCTTCCCCATATAGATATTTGTATGTATGCATATGTATATATGTATGATTGTGTGTGATGTGATTGGTAGTCCAAGTGTTCACAAATAATAATAATAAAAAATGGTCTTCTTTATATATATATATATATATATATATATGCAATTAGTATAAAATTGTCTCATGTTTTTTTTTCCTGCAATATATAAATATCTGTTTAAGAACCACAAAAAAAAATAATAATAATAATGAAGCTACAACTGTACAACTTCCCATCACACTATAAAGTCGAAAAATAATAATAATAATAATAACGTCCTCTGTTTAAAACGTCTGATGGAATTGGCATCTTCCTACCCTTTTTTTATTATTTTAAGAATAAAACGAAAAAATAATGATAATAATTGATCAAGCTGTGTGTGTAGTGGTGGCGGTGTACTGTGCGAGCTGTTCTGCAACGGTTGCGTGGAGAAACAGTTGAGCGTGTTTATACGCGGCACCGCGAATCACCGTGTTCGGCACCAATCATTGGTCTGAAATTCTGAAGTCTGATCAACCATGCATTTTCAAATATATATTTTTTTTTATCTGAGTTTTCAACTGTTATTCTTCTTCTTCTTCTCCTTCTTTGATTTTAATTGAAGGATTGCCTTTGATGCAAAATTTTTAATCAGTTCTAGATGAGTTGTTAAATATTAATTTATATTTAATAGTTAATTAATATTTGATGAATCATTAAAAAATTGTATAAAAATAGTTTTTATATATAAAAAACAAAGATTGCCAAATAAAAAGTAAAAGCACAGAATGTTTTAAAAGTTTTAAATATATTTAATACTTTTTAAAAATAATTATTAATAAAGAATTAATATTATTAATGTGTGCTTGAAGAGTATAAGTTAACAAATTGTGATACTAATTTTAACAAGTATGGGGTGTATTGATAAACAAACCATATTCTTAAGCAGAGAGCCAAGTTTAAATTCTGAAAAAGATAATTGTTAAAATAATCTCTTAATTAGTTGTAAAGTGCATGGATGATTCATTTCACAACAATATTAATACAAACACCTTGACGCAAAAAAATTGTAATATTACCACTTTATTTGTAATCATTATTATCATCACTGACGAGGATCCTGTTCATTAGCAGCTTAAAGATCTGATTTGAGGAATATTATTTAATATCTTGCATTAAACATTTTTAGTTACTTAAAGAAAAAATGTTAAATATATCTTTTGAAAAATTCTACGTTATTATTCTGTAACCAATGATAAACATTGGTTAGCAAATGCCTTATTAGTAAATATCGTTAAAAATAGCTGTACACTTGAACTGAGTTCATACAGCAACAGCAGCAAGCCTTCCGACTTCTGCGCAAAATAGAAATAAGAGGATTGTTTCCCAAATATGGAAACCATCTTGTGTTAGTTTTCTTCAGCTTAATTTTTTTAAAAAAAATTAATTTTAAAGTAATATACGTATAATTTTCTTTTATATAATCGTTAAATTATATATTATTATATTATTAAAAATGTTTGATTTTCAAACATTACTTATAAAGTTACATAGATAGTATCATAAAATTATATATTAATATAAATTTTTTATATTGACAATCTATTAAAAATATTTTCATTTAAAAGTTTTTTTTTTTAAATTTCTAATTTCTCGAATAGGTGGATTCAGCCATGGCAATAGAAAACCTTTTGGATGATCGATGCCTTTGCCCCTTTTTTTTGGTCGAATATTTTCCAATAGAACTTTTTCTAATCTCATTCTAGGAAGGGAAGATTCTACTAAGATTTCCAACATATTGATGACCATGTGGCCTTTAATGCATGTGAACGCGTTGAAGGGAAAATTATAAATTTAATTAATGCGTGTTAGAGACTACAGTCCATAAGTTCGGTGGATTGCTTCCGTGCACTTGTGATAAGTGGATGCTTCATTTTCTGAATTGATGAATAAAAGTAGGGGATCTTAAGAAAGAAAAAGAATTGATGTTTGACGAATAGTATATATTTGTACAAAAACATAAAGAAAGTGACAACACCCTTGACGTGCAAGAATTTGCTAATGTGTGGCCTTACTAGTAACCATAAACTACACATTTTAATCCTACACTTCAATAGTTAGGTATTTGATATTTTAGCTTAAAAGACAAAAAATATTTTTTTTATCCCTTTATTTTAAGTTTTTATTTTTGTCCTACAACTATATTTTGTTTGAATTTCATGAATCAAACGTATTGACATATTTTTAAATATTGTTCCATTTAAGAATTAAGGACAAAGTATATATAAATATAGATTAAAAAAAATTGATGATCAATTATCAAGCACTTATGCTGGGTTAAATTTTCCCTTACTTAATTAAAGTTGGATTGCAAAACCAAGTCAAAAATAGAGGCACCCAAACGACTCAACCTGATTTAACCCCTTTAACAATAATAACAACTATAATATTCTGACAAAAATGAGGCCTGCCTATAAAGACCGAGCTGTTGCTATCGGATTTATTAGCTGCTAGGGATACATGTCTATGCATGTTTTGTTCATTTTGAATGCCCACAAGTTTGAGGTGTCTTCCTTCCTTTACAGACGCTCGTCATTGTCTGCTCAAAAGGAGCCAACATGTCCACACACACTAGTGCGTTGTCCTACCATAAAAGCAGCCACTTTCCAGTGGGCTCTGGCCCAAGCCATCTTATCTTCAAATATATAGGCGTGATATTAATTTAAAAGAAATCGAGAAACTTATCTGCTAATGTCATAGAACCATACAATAAAAAGAAATTTGGCAACTTTGCAAACCCCTGGGACCACATATTTGGCTAAGTCGCACATAATTTCCTAACTATAACAGATTTTTTTTTTTTAAAACGGAACTTGGTACTCTTAAAAGGAAATAAAGATAAAAGAGATATGCATAGATTAAATCGTCTAATCGCTCTCTCAAAGAGCAATTAGTGAAACCGATAAGAGATCAATGTGGGGTTTGGTTAAAGTGGTTAGGTGTTTTGCCCCCTTAATCAAGTGTCTCATATTTGAGCCTTAATAATGGAAAAAATCTTTACTGGGAGACCTAAAGCCCCTTCTAGGATCTTTATGGGTCGAGTTGGATTAATCGAATTCCTGATAATAGAGCATAATAAACCGGTGGACAACACCAAAAAAAAGTGATATTGATAAAAGTTATAAGTAATAATTCATGTTAGGGATGCTGAAGATTTTGCCTGACATAATAGTATGTCCTAACTCAAAATTTACTGAATTAGGTTTGAGTTTTAAAAATTTGGCCAAGCATATTTTTAAATCAAATTAGAGTTATACTTTGTATTGTTGGCCTGAAGTCGCACAATTTTTTTAATGTTATATTTTTTTGAAAACTAGTGATAAATTATAAAATTTTTAGATTTTAATTAATACATTTTACATGACATGATTTTATTTTGTATATATATAAATTGTTTTAAAATATATATTATGTGTCTCTTAAATTTAGGCCAACGAGGGTTGCCTCAATTGGTCGGTCATCTACTCATGCCTTCTTAGATTTTCTTATTGCTAAGTGATCTATAAATATCTCTATAAGCACTTGATAAGTCTAGAGGTATGCCCTAATCCTAGATTAGGATGAATCTTCCTCTGATCGTAAACCTTTTGAATCAACCAAAAAAAATCTTAAATTTAGTTTGTTACTTTTAAAATTTTATGACTTTACCATACATTATGTAAAAAATTGTGTGTTATCTAAATATTAGGTCGCCTAATCATTAGCAAGATCATTATTGGATCAGATTTTTGGATTTGAAAATTATTCAGTCAAAAATTTCGGGTTGAGTTCAAGTTCATTTAAACCTGGCTCAACCACATATTCAACAAATATAACGGCATGAAGATTCTTGATGCATTACTCTTATGAAGAACAATCTAATGCATATTATTAATTAAGTAGCTTTATACCTTAAAAATGAGTGATATTTGATATAAAAAAAATCATGGAAAATTTTTCACAAAAGAATTTTTAAACATTGTTTTACGATATATAAATAGAAGAAGGTTAAGATAATGTTTAAGGACAAAAATAGTGAACAGATTAGCATATAGCAGAGAGTGTTCAAGATATGATGCAAGATTAAATTGCTTTAACCAAAACTTAGTTAGTTCAAGTGATTTGATTTTTTTTTTTCCTCTTGACTAAGCTTTTAAATTTGAGTCTTGTAGATAAAAAAACCAACATTGATAAAGCATTACTCCCATAATAAGCCAACCCACTAGTTTAATCAAGAAAGGCTATAATAATTCATTTTGGCCAGTTTCCCAATTCCTCCAGGAATAGTTCTCAACCAAAGTTTGTAAAAGAAAAACATTACTAATAAATTTTAAATAAATCTTTGATTACATTAAAAAAAATCGTGATTTTAATATACTAGTTATAGAGTTTCTTTGAATTAAATCACATATTGCTTCTCAATCTATCAAGAAATCTTCTTTGGCATTGCGTGACTAGCAACATAATTTTCACTGGCCAAAATTAGTCATTACAGGCAATCAAAGGATGTAGAATCTTATTTAATGTCATATTTCAGTGAAGTAATTGTGAAAAGAATTTTCTTGTATATCAGAATTTAAGGATTGAGAGAAAATGAGATCGGATACTAAAAGTGAAAAATGTGTTTGAATGAAAATGAATCTAATGCTTCATTCTGTTGAGAGGTTTCATATGGATACAAGGAGTTGAATGGAGGGAAAATATGGCAAAACTAACTAATCAATTATAATAAACTAACGCAAATACTTGAAATTAAAGGTTAACTAAGGCTAACTAACTTAAGTTATAATTGTTGAGACTCCTCTTATGCAAGCTAAGGAATGAAGCTCCTTCATTCCCAACTTAGACATAATAGAGGTAAAATAGCAGAGCTCAATGCCTTTGTATAAACATCGACAAGCTATGATGATGGAATTGGAAGAAGCTTAACCAAATTTTGCTGAACCTTCTCACGAAATATATGACAATCAATGTTGATATGTTTCGTGTACTATGAAAGATTGGATTTGGAATAGTGTGAAAGCTTAAGTGATTGTCACAGTAAATGATTGTCAGGCCTAAAGATCACAAAAGAGGTAGCACAACCATTGAACTTCACAGATAGTGATGGCTAATGATGGTACTCAACTTCAGAGGAACTCCAAGAATTCGTGGCTTGCTTCTTAGACTTCCAAGAAATTAAGGAGGATCCAAGATAAATAGCAAAGCCTATGATTGAGCAACAAGAATTAGAATAACCAACCTAGTCAAAGTTGTTGAAGCCTTTAAGCCAAACATCTGCCTGAGTAAGGAAGAATAGACCATGACTGAGAGTAACTTTAAGTAGCGAACTACATGTAAGGTTGCTTGCTAATGGGACATAGTTGGTTTGGTCATGAATTGAATTAGCTATTACACCACGAAGGCATTGTTGGGTTGAGTGGTGGTAAGGTAAAGAAGGCAGCTAACCAAGCGACAATAGGAAAGGGCATCATTGTATGGATCACCAGAAGCCTGCAAGCGAGTTGCATTGTCAATAGGAGTGGACACGGGTTTACAACCGAGTAAGCTAGTGTCCTCAAGGATCTCAAGCGCATGTTTTTGTTGACAAAAACATAAACCAATAGTATTATGGGCAACCACCAAGACAAAAAAGAATTTGAGAGCCCCTAGATCCTTTATCTTGAATGTAGTATCCAAACAAGCCTCAATGCGATTAATCTCAAAAGTCATCACCTGCCATGATGATATCATCAACGTAGATGAGAAGGGCAGTGAATGAACAAGAATCTTGATGGATTAATAGAGAATGATCAACACTATACTAAATGTAGCCAAAAGATATCAAAATAGAGGACAAACAAGTAAGCCATTGGCAATTTGCTTGCATGAGGCCATCGAAGGAATGATGCAAGTGACACACTTGATTCCACTTAGGAGATGAAAATACCCAGAGGAAGGACCATGTACATTTTTTTGTCAAGATTGCCATGGAGAAAAGCATTGCTGATGTCAAATTGTTGTAAATGCCAACTGCGAATTGAAGCAAGGACAAGGAGAGGTCATACAATGCTTATTTTGGCTAAGTGTAGCCTTTGGCAACAAGGTGAGCTTTGTGGTGCTCGATTGTGCCATAAGCTTTATATTTCATGTGATACACTCATTTGCATCTAATGGGAATTTTATCGATAGGAAGATCGGTAATCACCTATGTTTTATTTACCTCCAAAGCACTGATATTATCCTGCATAACTTTGACTGAACAATATGATTTTAAAGCATGGGCACAGTTCTTTAGTTCTAAGTTTTAGGAAGCAGAAAAATCAAATTAAAGATTTTGTGTTTAGGAGATAAATTACAATATGATAGATAAGATGATAAGGATAAAATGTTACTAGTAATAATACCCCAAAATAAATGTACAAAATGAAAGTCACGTAAGTAAGTGGGAGGATGATATTGGTGAGTAGAGTGCCTAGTTTGAGCTAATTGGTTGGGAGGAATAGGGGCATCTGATTAAGTGTGTGGTTCATTGGTGGTATCAATGTTTGTATTAGGAGCAACAATGGTATTATATATATTTGTGTGAGTTATAAGTTCAATATCATTATTGGTGTAGGCCAATGGGGTTTGAGGTAACGATTGTGGATGCTGAGATATGGAGGCAACATTTTCAAATAGAAGAGGCGATGGTGATGTCAATGCATGAAGGATGATCATGTAAGGTAGTGATGATGATTGAGAATTGGAATATGGAAATTGAGATTAATAAAAGTGAACATTTCGGGAAACACTAATCTTTTCTCTATGCAAATCATACACAACATAAGCTTTAATGTTAAAAGGGAAACCAAGAAATGTACATTTGTTAGCTCTGGCATCTAGTTTCCTTTGATTAGAAGTGAGAGTACTAGAGAAACAAAGGCAGCCAAACACGCGTAATTGGGTGTAATTAGGGTTGTGTTATAAAGTTTTTCATAGGAAATTGAATTATAAAATTAGAGGTGGCAATTAGTTAATTAGGTCAATGGTATGAATGACATCATATGATCAAAAAAGATGCAACAAAGCATATTGAAATTGGAGAGCCCAACCAATAGCTAGGATGTCTTGATGTTTGCGCTCAACCACTCCTTTCTATTGTGGAGTTTCATTGCATGAAGTTTGGTGTATTTTACCATGCATAAGGTAAAAATCTTTCATTAGAAACTCAAGTCCATTATCACTTCGTATGACCTTGACAATAGTGTTAAATTGATTTGCAACAAATTTAACAAAATATTGTAGTTGTGGCTTAACCTCAACCTTGGATTTCATAAAAATAACTGTGAAAACCAAGTGTAATAAGCAACAATAGTGAGAAACTAATGATGGCCTTGAATGGAGGGGGTAGAATAAGACCCCAAATATCCACATGTATCAAATCAAACACATAAGCTGCGTAAGTAACACTTATTGGAAATGGTTACTTCTTTTACTTAGGAAAATGGCAAATATTATAAACATATAGTTTACAATTTGAAATGGTAGGAAACTCACTATGTAGTGTATCTAATCTATGTTTGAAGGGTGTCCTAAACCAAAGTGCCATATAGGAAATTTGTCTTGGTTACCAGCAACATGTATTGACTTTTTGTGTAATTAAGGTACTTGAATACATTGTCCCATAAAGTTGTATAAGTCATATTGGATATCAGTTGTACCAATTGTCTTCAAGGTGATTATTTCTTAAATGACACATTAAAGGTAGAAAAAATTGGTTGGCAGTTTAAAGATTTTGCAAGCTTAGAAACTAAAATGAGGTTGAAAAAAATTGAGGAACATATAAGACATCATTTAGGTGAAAAGAATCAAAAAAGTGAACTTGACCAGATAAATGAGTAGAAACATTTTGATTATTTGGTAATTTTATAGTGACATGTTTTATTTTGTGGTAACTGGTGCATTGAGAAAGAGAGTGAATATGTGATCCGTGGCTCTGAAGTTCAAGATCCACTAATTTGAAAATTTATAGGAACAAGGAACATTATAAAAGCAAAAGCCATGGATATATTACCCTGATCTTGTGAAAGGAATGAAGTATAGGCATTCGATGTTTGGACATATAAGGCATTTACATTAGAGTATGTGGTTGCTTTGGCATAGTGGATATGATTTTTGGGTCAAAATAATTAATGCTTGATATTGCTAAGGAGTGAAAGTAAAACATTGAGATTGCTGCCCTTCTTGGGCAAGTTGTGATTTACCATTGAGCTAAAATAGTTTATTCGTATTATTTGTTTTGACATGATTCGTAGCAAAGTGAAAGTGTTGATTCTTAAATTTAAAGCCTAAAAGGAAACTATGCTTCTTATAATACACTTTAACATTGTGACCAAGCTTTCCACAATCAATAGAATCTTTAGTTCCTTGTGGAATTCAACTGCACTAGTACAACCGCATTTGGTAGGGCTTGGACCTTGACCTTAACATAAAGGAATTCTTCTTGAAACATTAGTATCAATAAGAGCTACTATTACTCTAGTATTGTTTCCTAACATTTGTCTTTCTTCTTGAACCATCATTGCAAATACCTTTGTAATAGGTAGAAGTGGATCAAACATAAGAACCTGAGTTCTTACATGAGCATATTGATCACTTAGTCCCTTGAGAAATTGAATTACTTGATCTTGAGTTTTTCTACTCTTGGCTTCATTCAACAATGTACAAAAACCCTTTACTTCACACTTACACATCAATTCATACTTAAAATTATCTCATTCATCCCACAAAATTCTTAATGTTGTAAAATAGTTCATAATAGATAAATCTCCCTAATGAATGTTATAGATTTCATGCTTAAGATGATGGATTCTTAACAAATTTGCCTAAAAAAATCGTGCCTTCAAATTCCATATGTACCATACCATATCCAGAAGTCTTAATGGGCCAAGTAGGTGACACCCACCATAGTGAGATATGGCATTGGGCATCGAGCATATAGGTAAGTACCTGAGGAAGCCAAGTGCATCATTGGATAATCGAGTATATTATCTCCTATCAGCCAAAAGGAGGAAAGACTTTCTAGAAACAACAAGGAACCTCATTGAGAAATGGCCACATGTTGGTACAATTGTCACTTGATTTGTAATCAAATATAAGATTCCCCCAAAAGCTAAAGGCCAATACCAATGAATAGGTCTGAGATTTATGGTCTGCATAGGGAGTAAGTTTTAACAATCTAAAATGGGGTGGGATTCCATGTCTTTAAATAAGAATCTTATCTTAGACACAAATAAATTCTTGATTCATTTTCTTCACTATAGTCATCACTCTTCCATTTCTAGCTTGAGCATCAGAGTATATTTGTAGGTAACCCTAGGAGTTTTTTCACCAACATCAAGAAATTATCATAGCCGGCAAAGACACATCCAACCTTCATTCTCTCAAGTGAGAACACCATATATCCACAATCTTATCCATGAACACAATAGTTTGATAAATTGCAGGAGAAACAGAACAAGAAATTCAAGATACTATCGTATTACTTTTCCATGTTGGATATAATGAACATTCTATGCAGGTTTTGAGATGGTTCCATCAACAAACTCAAACTTATTCTTCACTACTAGTGCTGCTATCATTGATCTATACCATATGTGGTAATTTGAGTACCAAGACTTGGAGTAACCATAACCAGAGAAAGAGTTTCAGTGGGATGAACATAATATGGTGAATGAATATCTAAAGAAGATGAAGAAAGAGGTGTTGATTGTTGAGAGGGCAGTTATTCTTGAGAAGCCATTGGAGAGTGCACATCTCAGAGCTTTGATACTGTACCAGAATAGGAGTTGAGTAGAGGAAAAAATTGGTAAAACTACTTAATTAATTGTAACAAACTAACTAATTCAAATTTACATCAAGTGCCTAAAACTAAAGGCTAATTAAGGCCAACTAACTTAAGTTATATTTGTTGAGACTATAAGTTCGAACTTTAAAAAATTGAATGACATAATCACCAAAAAGAGAATGAAAATGGATTATATCAACTCAAATCAATTTGTAACACAAGAATTAAGTTATAAAGAAAACAAAATTTCTAATCTAATTCCTACTACAATGTTTGGATGCAGAGAGAAAATGAAAGCAAAAAAAAAATAGAAGGAAAGGAAATAAAAAGAAAAACATATGTGCTCTCTTATTCTTTGATTGTGAAAAAAATGAGAGGAAAGAAAATCTAATTAAATATAAATTACTTTTATAGTAGTTACTTTCTATGAATGAAGAGAATAATATTAGATGGACAGAGTTGGCATTTTACAGCACAAACCCCTCCTTCTCTCAATTTTCTTTCCACTTCGATTAAAAAAATATTTCATGTGGGGCTTATTTTCGATTTCCCTTCATCTCTTGTCTTCCACTCTAAGCTAAACAGCAGAAAATGAGATAATCTACTCATTTTCATTTTCTCCATATATATATATATATATATATATATATATATATATATATTTATATTTTGCTCATGTTTTCCGTCAAAACAAATGAATGATAGAGACAAGATGGCAATGTAGATCGAATACCCGACTCAATATACCTATAAAGTCGTTTTGAAGTTTGACTATAAAAATCATTGAATGGATATTCAATTAAGATTTTGTCAATGCCATATAATAAATTAAAGTTTGATCTACATATATGTCATCAAGCAAAAATAACAAAAAGAAAAGGTCACCCAAGACATCTCCTATCAATACATACGGCCCTCGGCGTATCGTATGTCAAAAATGTTAGCTCTCTCTACTAGTCATCTTATTATATCAAGAAAAAACAACGGTGATTTTGCAAATATTTTTATGTTAACTTTCTCGAAATAATTTGTTTAACTTTTATGCAAGGTGATGTACAATTATGTGAGTTTAGGCAGAGCAGCATTATTCATAGGGTAAATATATGTCCTATTTTTATTGTTCTTCAAACAATCAAATGAGAAAATTGCGCAAAATTTGACCCATTCATAAGTTGTTAAGTTGATAGAAATAGAAGCAACCTATGAACCTAATTAAGAGGTACAAATTCCAATCGTGCACGTTTACAAGATTAATGTAGATGTGACAATTTTCTGAGCGTAATTCATGTGAGATGGCCGTTGTTATTCAGAATTGGCATGGGCATTTTTTATGCAAACCAAGCTCAAATTGTCCAAGGGCCTACATATAGAATCCTATGAAAAAATATTATAAAGTAAACTTGTTTGTAAAATAAATAAATAAGGAATCATTTATCCTTGATTTTATCTAAAATATATCATTGTTCAAAATTTTATAACAACTAATCAGTTGCAAGAAAAGAAGGCTTAACGTTTGGGTGCTTGGATTTAGAAGGGTATTTTTTCGAAACTGATGCAGACATTATTCATTATTGTATAAAAGTGGGTGCGGAAAACTTCTCTTGTAACGGATCTACTCATAGAGATGTTTTGGTTGACTGTGATTATATTCTACTTTCTTGTAATAATTAAATTACGGATGCTCTTGCAAACCATATATATAGAGGCCTCGTGAAGTCTAATAATTGGTTTAATTAAGAATCTTCTTGATTATTTTATATTTACTTATATGGCCGATGATATACTTTGCAGAAAACATTGTCAGTATAAAAAAATTTTATATTATCATCTAATCAGATGCTTTTATTTATAAGACTTTTAATGTAGCAAGTGTTTGAATCAAACACTTCTATTGAATGCCGCAATAAAATGATTGGATGTTTGGGTAAAAAAAATTTACACTAACAGTGTATAAAAATTAAATCTATTTTTGAAATCTTAACATTTTGAAGTTAATATTAAAAAAGAAAATTGATATCAATTTAATCTTAATATTTTAAATTTTAACCTCAATTTCATCCTTTTTTCAAATATCAATAATTTCTCATCTTCAATATCATATGTGGCTTTCCAACTTTATCTCTACCAATTTGGGTGTAGAGAGAATGAGGGATTGAAATTTACCTGTATTGATATTTATGAATTTAGATGACAAGATTTTAATTTTTAATTTATTTATTTTTTTCATATTTTTTTTATCTTCGAGTTGATGAGGTCGAAGTTATCTTCTCTCATTAGCCAAAAAAAGATAAATAAGGAGCATATCAATGCACTAATATGCCAATTAGGTTAAATCATAACAAAAATTATTAAAAATTTGACAAAATGATTAATCAGGATGATCTTGCTAGGGTTACTTTGCCTTAGATAATTGTTTAGTTTGTTTTGTCCATTTTGTTTTGAGTGTTTTGCCCGTTCATTAAAAAAATAAAAAAGATAAAATTCCCTAGTTGGTTCCTATCAAGAGTAGCACCAGAAACTATGGTCCAAAAATCTTCAAGTTTTTCTCTTTTTCTCTTCTCTCCTTTAAAATCTCAACTCACAAATACACTCTTAAGAGGAAAAAAAAATATCTCATGATCTTTGAACATTAAAATATATGATCAGTTAGTTCATTCTCAATTTTTCGTTGGATATTTTTGTCTTATTTATATTTTTATTAGCAGCTAACTTAAACTATTTATAAATCATTAAAGATCAATTTATTTTAAAAAAAATTTTAAAATATTGAACAGCAACTAACTTATCCAATGTTTTAAATTGATAGGGTTGAGTTGTTTTGTTTTACAATGATCAATTTATCCCGCACAAAAAATTAAGAGAGACTAATTTAAAAATTTTGTCAAAACAAAATAGTTCAACATAAAAATTAGTAGGGATTACTTTGCAGGTTTTGTAATAAAAAAAAAAAAAAAAAAAAAAAAAAAAAAAAAAAAAAACAGAAAGAGAGACACCGAGAGAGCAGCAAAATTTAAGTTAAAAAAAAAAAACAAAACAAAACAAAAAGAAGAAGAAGGAGAAGAAAGAAGGCACTGCGAGTGCCGATACGCAGGCATAGGAATGATCACGGTGGCCCGTGGAGGGACTCCTGTGGTGCGCGCGTGGTTGTAAGCTGTGGGGCCCAGAGATTGGTTAGGCGGAGTTGTCTAAAGGTAGAAGGGGTTTTCCGTATGGACCGTACGGCCGTACAAAAGGACAGGCCACCGACCCACTTGCTTGCTTTAATGATTCACACCAAAGACATCATCAACGCTTTCTGACAAGGATTACCACGAAGTTCTTCCTTGACCCCACTAATAATTCCATTTTCATTTTGCCAATTTGGGTTTTTTTTTCTTTTTTTAAATTTTAATGGTCAAACTCTGAATCAATTTAATTCTCATTGATGAGCTGGATTTGAAATGAATTTCTAACTTCAAAGAGGTTAAGTTGATGCCCTTTTTTATATTTGGGTTAATAAGAGATAAACGGCAACATCATTTGATTAGTTTAAAAGGTGTGATATTTAGTTTTAAACAATATTTTAAGCTCAGGTTTTCTAGAATAAAAATATAATATATTATTGTAAGATTAAAATAGATTTTTTTCTTTTTCAATGTAATTGACTTATTTGATCAATCTTTTGCTTATATATTATAATAATTTAGGTTTGATTTCTACAATTTTTTTTATAATGAATGATTTGTAAGTGTTAGGTAGATGGACTTTGATTATTTTTAGACCCATGCCACTTATGATAGTTGTTGGATTGAATTTCAAGATTTAAATACATAAAAAATACATTACTTGCTAAAAAACATAAAAATTCATGTACACACAAGAATTTTAAATTAAAAATATAGCAAGTCTGAAATAAAGTTTTTTTTTGGTTAGTTTCAAATGAAAAATATATAATTTTCCGTTGAACTAAACATAACAATTGAAAAGACATTTCGTAAACATTACAATGGCATGCTTGTGATGCGGTCTCTTGTGAGAAATAGATGTTGAAAAGACCAAATTAATAAGTGTATATGTGATGGCGGGTGGAAATTGCAGGGGTATTTCCTAAGTGAAATGATGAAATTAAATTTCCCTAGTTGCCCTCTTTAAGTAATAATTGTTTTGTCGTTACTATACTTTTCAAATTGTATTTAAATTGTTGGATATAATTCTAATCGAAGGAGTTAGTCCTCTATAATATGGCAAATCATGATTCGAGTACTAGATAAAAGAAGTGTCTACATTTAATCTCAGGCTATATCTCAAACAAGATTGCATACATTGAAGGATATTTGTAAAATTAAAAAGACAAAAACCAAAATTTATTGGGTAGTTAAGAGTTTAAAAATTGGGGAGATAACTATTAATGAGTTTTAGTGAGAAATTATAATATTAAAGTTTAATATTTCATATTTTATATTGATTATTCAAAATTAAGGGAAAAAGGTAAATGAGGATTGGCACAATTGGCACGGAACGGGTTTATATTCCACAAGAATACGAGTTTGAATTTTGTAACCAATGTGAAAACCCTATTAATAGGCGATCTTGTAAGTCTTGGGGACCACGCCCCAACTTTAGTGGAATAACCGGTGCCAAATCCATCTATATTTTTTGTTACCAAAAAAACCTAAAGGAAAGAGTTATGTCCTTTCAATTACATTAGTCTCACTTAATTCATTTTTTTAGTAAAAAGAGACTTCATCACTCATATTTAAAATTTTAACATTCTTTTCCTTAAATATGAATCTCAACATTAATAAACTTATCTTTATTAGAAACTTATGTCTTGGTCAATGCTTTGTAGCATGGGTCATAAAAAATGTTGTGTGTGTGTGTGTGTGCGCGCGCGCTTCAAAACTTGAGAAATTTTTATATTAAGGTAATCTACTAGTTCAATTTCACCATTTATATGGGTTGGATTGAGTTACTTGCCTAAGATAGAGAGTACTTGCTACCCGCCATATAGTAAAAAAGTTTAATCTCTTAAATAATTGTTATCATGGTTTTTTTTTAACAATTAGTAATATATAATTAAATAATAATTTAAATTATTTAAAGATGGAAATTTTAATATTAGTATTTTTCTAGATATTTTATCATTATTTTGAGCGTGCAATGAATTATTATCTATCCTTATTGTGATTAAAAAAAAAAAAAGATTAGCAGCAATGGGTCAGCAGTACAATTGGTGTAATATTTTTATTGATTTCTCATATTATTCCTTCACCCAATACATGAAAGATTGAGAAACTAATATCCCGAAATACAATCTGGTGCCTAAGTGAAGACTCTTCACAATATCCAATATTTTTTTTCATATATATGATTCAAGGGATTGAACCAAAGACTTTATGCTTAATGAACCTAAGCCCCTTCCACTTGAACCAACACCTTGTTGGTGGAATTGGAATAATATGCTCTTTACCAATTTATAAAATTTAATCACCATAATCACATTAATGTTAATTTAGTCTTTTTCTTTTTTCTTTTTTTGACGTGCAGTCTTTTTCATTTCCTATAACTTAAATATATTGCAATAAGACACTAATACAATATATTAGTAGATAAAAGGAATATAAATAAAACAAAAAAAAATCAAATTTATGTGATAAAAATAGGGGAAATTTTTTTTTGGATACATCCGTGAAACTTCTCCCTCCTTCCCCCAAATTTATCCCCTAACAAACTCACCCTAAAGTAGGAAATTAAGGATGTATCTACTAGTAAAGTTAATTATAATACAACATACTTACTTTTATAAAACTGGAAAGAGAACAAATCGTACCATTACTTATTACTGCTTGCCCAAGGCTCCTTATTTTTATTTGTTCAAATCACAAGGATGAATACAATTTAGAGATTAGTTTGATGCGCTCTTAAGTATAAAAAAAGTTTTATAGCGTTATTCAATGACATATTACCATTTGTAAGATTTTTGAGATAGTAGATATAAGAGTCAAATATTTTTATTAATGTAATAATATATATATAATTAAATATTTATATAAAATATTTTTATACTGAAATAACAAATTTTGATAAACTGAGGATGCAAGAATCATCCTGCAATAAGTAGAGCAAGAGCAACTGACTTCAAGCACGTTTTTACTTTTCATGTCAATGTATAAATGCTGTTTAAAATCCGGCCAAGAATCAACGAAGCTAAAACATGTTTTTCGTCTAACAAGGCTTTTTCTCCCCCTTCTCCCTCTAGATTCTAGAATTCGCGATTCGCTTGATTTTGGTTCAAAATTATTTTGATGTGAAATATCTCTAATTTTAAATTGACAGATGAAGTTTCCAGTAACTTTTAAATATTATTGGTTTCCTTGGTCAACACTCGACAGCCTCCACCCTTGAATCAACTAGAAAATACAGACATCAAAATTATTTCACTTTGATAATCTTCAAAACTTGGTCCAAGCTTGACTACATTAAAATGTTAAATAAATAAACAAAAACTGAATATGACCAAATAAAAAAAACAAATAAATGTAATATATCCTGTATATCTTTAGAATAATGTTATAATATTCTTATCCTTTAATAAATGTGTCATAATTAAAACTTTAAAAATTCATTTTTTTAATATTAATTTCCATAACAAATATCAGCACATTATTACCATGATCAAGTTGCAAGATCAGGATCCAACTGATGAGGGCAACATATTTGGATGTCAAACCTGGCCTACATGTTTTGACTGGGCTTGGCCTATACAAATTAGCCCACCCATATAGAACGAAAACTTTGGTTTTGGTTCCCTACTCATTTACATCCCAAGTTCCCTCTGTCCCATGTCCATTGCCCTTTGCCACCACAACCACAATCAAGGTAGTCTAATTAAGATGATGGTCCTGTGTAGGACCCTGTGTATGATAGGTTTCTTAATTGTTTGCTTTAATGGCACAAATGGGTAGGTTTCATCTTTCAATTCCACCATGGAAACTTTATAAGAGAAAAGATATATGAGATTTTACCATTTCAGGTTGGGACAAATTAAAACATGGTGTTTTGAATGTGGAATAATTCTTTGGAAGTTAAGCAAACCAACTAATTGGGAATGCATTTGTCAGGAGTTGGAGGATGTACCAACTATAATTGAATATTAATAGCATGTCTGGATGAATATTTGCGCTAGCTACCCTAGATACTATATTTGACAAAATTATAACTAAATTGTTTTTAAACATAATTTTATGTATTGAATATTGATTGAAGTGAAAATAAAAAATATTAGGTTTAATTATAGTTTGTAAATTATAATCCGAAGATGATATAGTACATTATTATATAAATGAAAGGATTTATGTAAATTATATGGTATCTTTACTACTGAAAATATTCTTTTTGACATACCTTCGTCTTAAATTTGGTCAACCTTTCAGTCTTCTTAAATTTCTCATTTATAAAAAATAATAATAATAATAGCTAATTTGCTTTGCTTCTTTGTAAACATAATTTTCAAAAACATCTTTTAGTAATGCTATATTTTTCTATAATATTTTTAGTTTCAAATACAATTTTTGATTTGAAAAATTCTTCTAATGCTTGATAAAATAAGTGATATATTAAAAAACATAAAATATTTAATATTTTATAAATACAAATGTATTCAATATTTACTTTATCTAATAATTAAAATATATATATTAAAAGAATAAGTTAGAAAGGTATCTTGTAACAAACAAAAAAGCAAGGCATTTTCTTGAGCATGACCTAAAGAGCGACGCACCCGAACGTTCCTTACAATAAATTTCAATAAAATCATAATTCTATTGTAGAATTTTAAAGTAAGTTACAGAAATTTTGAATTTTAAACAATTAAAACTCTAGAATCTTTGCGAACTGTCTAACTTTAGAATGTTTATTATTGTTTTTAATTCTCATAATCTTTTTTATTAAAAGAAATTGTAATCTACTTACAAATATATACAAAAGCATCATAACTTTATACGCATTTATACTTATATCATTACCTTATATTTATGTACTTTTCATAATTTTGTTATAATTACTATAACTTATTTTTTATGTGCCTATATGCCAATACGATAGGTTTATTTGGTCAATCTTTTATTCAAATATTGTTATAACTTATAAATATTTTTATAAATATTTGATAAACTTATAAACATACTTTAATATAGAATATGATAAATCTTCTTTTCAATCTAAATTCTTTAATTAAAAAAATATTTTATGCGCCTACATTCAACGTTTGACGCATAATAATAGATATATAAGAAACTCATCTATTTTGAAGGCGTGGCACTTCCATTTTTCTAATTCTAAATTCTAATAATATGAGAAAGACAATTGTGGAGTAAACTAGCATCGGGGTCTAAGTATTGACTTGGAATTCAATGACTTGAATTTTGGGGCGGAGAAAATTGATGAGTACAACCGTACGTATACGAACGAAACGTCGCTTCCGTCATTGTGGCTCACTTCGATTGTCCTTTCTCATTTGTAGGCGTAATCAATGCTCCTACTCTAGGCTATGCAGATTTTTTATCAGTCCTATCGCACCGAATTCATCAATCACTGTCCCTCTTGCAGCTGAATCTACGTTTCTGTTTGTTCGGATTAGAATTTCTAAATTTGATTTCAATTAAAGTAAATAATAATTTTGACCCTAAAATTGTATATGTGATTTATTTTAGCTCTTAAAATTGATAATAATAAATTTTCCTTTAAAAGTGAGCTTATATTAACATTATTTTGTGCTTGAAAATTTTTATTTTAAAAATAATTATGATATAATAAATATCATTTAGGTGATAGTAAATCAAATTTCTTTTAAATATATAGTAATTAGAAAAATATGAGATTTATATTATGGCTTTAATATTATTCTTTTATTTCATTTTTGTTTTTTAGGTATACTCAAATAAATTATAAAAATACTATTATACATTTTTTTGACTCTTGGTGTTAAAACATGAAAATAGGAAAACTCTTGCTCACTTTTCTTTGCACCAGAACGCGATGCAACGATTCTTGCGTATTCGACACTATACTTGGCCCATACAACGTGTTAGTTATGGACAATGACCTAGCATTAAATGAAGTTTTCTCCTTTTTTTTTTATTCTTTTCGCTATTTCTTTTTTTATTATTATTTTTTTATTTTCTCTTATCATTCAAATAAAAAACAACACTATTGCATCTTTAGGATATGTTTGTTTAGAATTAATTTAGCAAAAAATCAATTCTTCATCTAAAAAAGTCAATTTTTGTATGTTTAGATAATTTTTAAAAAATAATCAGATCTTTAAAAAAATTTATTTTCGATTTTTTTTGTAGAAACTGAAAAGAATAGTTCTAAAAAAAATTAATTTTTAGCTATTTTAACTATATATAAAATTTAAATTTTAAAATAATTTATTTAACAAGTTAAAATAAACACATCCTTAATCTATGTCATAAAAATTGTATGAAGTTTTGCGTTAATTATTGATGACCTAACACAACCCTCTTCATTTATTGGGTTTGGGATTGACTATATAAAGATTTGAAATAAAAAACAACATAAGCAAAGTTATATGTGTAATTTTTTTTATAGTTATGATAATGACTCAATTTATTTTTTTAATTTTTTTTGGTAACATGTAGAAAGTAAATGCATAAAAGAGTAATTAAATTAAAAATTTAGTTAATAAAGTTGTAAAATATATATAAACAAAGAAAATAGATTCATCCAACATATAAAGGTTTCTTTGAAGCTGCTCGCAGTTGGAGGAATGTTTGCTTCAACATTCAACTTGGTGAAAGGTTAAACTAGGTAGTTGAGAATATAAGGGTGTGTTTAGTTTGTGAAAATATTTTCTATTTTCATTTCTTAAAAATTATTTTCATTTTCAATTTTCTAAATTTTAAAAATATGTTTGGTTTGTTCTTTTTATTTTCAAGTATTTTGTATTTCATCCTAGACTTCAACTGTGACCCAACCTCTCAACCCAGCTCTCTCTCCTAACACTGACCCACCCATCTATCTTTTTATCATCTAACATAGATTAACAAATGCACTTGCTAAAGAAACAAAGGAAAGACCCAAACGGGGCTAAAGAAAAGAA
This sequence comes from Pterocarpus macrocarpus, assembly GCA_031439585.1. Taxonomy (NCBI): domain Eukaryota; kingdom Viridiplantae; phylum Streptophyta; class Magnoliopsida; order Fabales; family Fabaceae; genus Pterocarpus; species Pterocarpus macrocarpus. The sequence continues at coordinate 17,634,913 of CM062517.1, read as the reverse complement.
AAGAAAAGAAAAAGATGCCCCTAAACACCTAATTAAATGGATGTTGTGAGAATTGAGGGGGGCTGTGTGACGCAAAAACAAAATATAGTAGCAGCCACTATTGAAGAGGGAAAGGAGAGCACAATTGTGGTGGCATAACAGGCTTGTGGCGGCGCAGCAACCAGCTTATAGGGCAGCGTCATGCGGTAGTGGCAGTGACTTGGTCTGTGTTGGAGGAAGGTGATTGTCAGGTGGGCTAGTTCAAGGTCGAGGTGGTGTAATGGTGGTTCGCCAGTGGTGGTGTAGGCATGGGTTTGATGATGGTGGTCGAGGTTGATGACGGTATGCGGTAGTTTTGGCTTTTGGTGGTGTATGGTGGTTGATTGCGGTTTATGGCTTGCAATAGTGGTGCTGGTTCGAGGCCATAGTAAAAAATGATGGTGGTGAGAAATGATGGTGCTAGTGAAGGATTAAAGAAAGTTGTTAAAATTTCAAAAATGCCACCACATCAAAAGTGAAAATGTTGTAAATAAAGAAAAGTTGTTTTCAAAATTTTCAAAAAATTTGAAAATATTTCCTAGAATTGAAAATGAAAATGACAAACCGAACTTGTTTTCTATGTCATTTTCTATTTTTTATGGAGATGAAAACAGAAATGGAGGAAACCAAACACGCTCTAATTTTTATTTTTATTCTCCAAAGACCAAAATTTGAACTCAAAAGCAACAATAGATTGCTTTTGGGGAGATTTGGGAATGGAGGTGGGAAACCTATTAGAATATATCAAATATGAACATACATAAACAATGTTGTCCTGCATTCGAAAAGGGAGATCAGGGATAATCACACTGTTACTATGGCATGTTTGGTTTATAGTTTGTAAATGAAATTTTAGTTCGATAAAAGGGTGTTTGATTTTTGCTTAAATAATGATTTGAGACTCAAAATTATGTTAAATATAACTTAATGTAGTTTATCAACCCTGATTAAATGAGTTAAACTTCAATTTATAACCTTTAAATTATGATTTGAGATGTAGAAATTGAAATCAAAACGTGTTAATACTAAATCCCATGTTTGCGGAATTACATTTACACCCATCCAAAGAGTATTTCTTAATTAGGCAACGTTGATCATAAGCACATATTCAAATTATGATGTCTACATTAAGGATATATTATTCTTTAAGTAATTATTTTATGTAAATTTTTAAATGAAATTTCTGACAATGCGTAACCAAGAAATTTTCCTTGGTCAAAATTTATTTTGAAAAGAAAAACAGAATCGTTTGTCTTTCAAGGATTGTGGGAGTGGGAACTTTTATTTCCAGAAGCAAATTACGCAAGGATGGAGATACGTTAAATGCGTGATAAAACTGCAACATTTAGTTTATTTAAACTATAATTATTATATATTGAATTGGATGTCTATAGCCTATATATTAAAAAAAACACACACACACATATAGACATTTTTCATTTCCATTTTGTTCTAGCATGTGTAGGAATTAATTCAGCCATTCTAAATGGATTAGGTGGGATGTTGACTTAAATTGCACAAATCACACGCGTACCATTTTTTTTTCTTTTTTCTTTTGGTCAAAATGAGTTGATACAAGTCAAATTTTTTAAAATATCCCCCCCCCCCTAACAAACACAAAAATCAAACCCTTTTCTCACCTAAAAACTGAGAACAATACTCGTGCTACAAGTGTATTATGGAACAATCAAAAGCTTCATAAAATATTTTTAAAATAAGTCACTAGGCTGAGGGGAAGATCCGTCATTACCTCAGTCTAGGATAAAGGCATGAACATACCTTTGAGTTCATCGAACACTTATAAAAATACTTACAGATCATTTATCAACAAGGGACCTTGAAAATCAAACTTAGATCATGACAATTTATGAGCTAAAAGCCTACCAAGTGAGCCAATCCTCATTGGCATAACCATTCTTAAACATTGGTCATTTTAGAATTAATTTATATTGATTAGTGTTTTTATTTGGTTAAAATTAAAGCATGGTTCCTTTTATTGTTATATGTATTCTTTTTGTCCTTTTTGGCCAACATTGATATATATATATATAGTTCCTAAATGCACTTTCTATTATCAGCTCGACTCCATTAAAGAAATTGACATGACCAGGAAGGTTCTAATAAGATTAGCCCAGCTTGAACAAAAATATAAGAGTAGCCCAACATAATTGGGCTCATCCTGGCCCATTTAACTAGTACAAACTTTTGGATAGTCCAGTTTACTTAAGCACATACCTCGTTGGGGACAAGCTGATGGGACTGCAAGAAGCTAGTCCGTTTGAATCAATTATTCCCTTTTGATAGTTTTACCATAGCCCACTTCTAAACACTTGAACCTTTTAACTTTTTCGTAACTCTAGATCCTTTTTAATTTCCTGACGGGAAAAAAACAAGGATCCTTTTTAATTCTTTTTGGCACTTTCCAAATCAATGTGTGTTTAAAGGAAAACTGCAATTGATTAACTTCCTTCATACTTCCAGGAAGGGTTCATTACCATTTATTTCTTAAAGACATACAATTTACTCAACCAGATTTTTGTTTAATATGTCATAGTATATATTTAAAAAGATTTAGACTCATCTTAAGCTATTGTTATTACTATAAATAAGACTATAAAAAATTATTACTATAAATAAGATAGACTTATATTATTAATGAAGCATAAAAAAACAAATAAACTTATAATATCATTTAATATTCTTATCGTTATAAAAAATTTGTAAGATTAATAATAAATAATAATAGTATTATAAATATATAAAAGAATAGTATTTAAGTGACATGTTGCTATTTTTTTATTTTTCTTTACTTAAAATTAATATATGGAATAAAGTGCAAAATTTCATAATCTGTTAAAAATAAATATGGCTTATTTTTATTTTTTTTAAAATTTTCAAAATAAAATATTTGAAAGTTTAAAAGAGATAAAATTCATAAAAATATGAAGGTGTTGGCACCGTAATTATTGTTTAGTTGAGAGATAATTAAGGAGTTAAAAGTAGTTAATTATGGGCTAGCAAATGGTCCAAATTGGGTTTGGTTTGGACATTGAAATGGGTTAGGATTAAGTATTTGGGTCTAAGAAAGTAAACAATTTCGGGCCAAAGAATTATGGTTGGGGGGAGAGAGAAGTTAGTTGAAGATTAGTGCCAAATTTGGGTGATAATTATCACTAGATGGGAATGTGGGTGTATGAAAACTTAACCGACGACTATTATGTAGATACAATTAAGAAGTGGCAAGAATTTAGAAAAGACATAAGAGTTAATACATCCACAATTTAAGACACGAATACACAATTTAATTATCAATTTTATCATTTTATTGTTCATTTTTCACTTTTATTAGTATTATATTTAGACTTTTCACCATTTTTTTGTCTCGATATTAAGACTTCAATTTGCATATATTCTTAATTAATATTTTCAATTCAAATTAAGTTTACCTTTAATTTTTCGTTGATCAATCTTATTCAATACTTAATTATATGAGTTAATTGATGAATCTATTAGTTAAATGATAGAATACCCTTCTTAGCACAAATCATTTAAAGATTGGTACTCTTTGAGACTTTGTCTTCAGATAATTTTCTTAGAAAATTTTAGCTGATTATATTTTTAGCCAACAAAATAAGATGGATAAAAAGTTAAGACATGATGTAATGATTAAGAAAAATTAAAAACTAACATCTTAAAGTTAAAGATTCAACGTAACAACAATAAAAAAATCACGTAAAAAAAAAAGTAACAATATTAGAAAAAGCATTTTAGGTTTAAGAATTTACTCAATTAATTAATGGTGCAACCAAAGCAATAAATTGTGCAAGTCCCACACATTATTTATCTGGCAGTTAAGTCAATCTCTTCCCATACGCATTCATAAATTTAATCTTGAAGATAGCATATTTTCCTGTTTCAGATTGAGATAGCACGAGTTCTGTGGTGAATAACTAAATGTACAATAATATTCATTCACTTGTTCATTAAATAGTATTAAATAGCTTCTTTTCCCCATTTTACTTACTTAGTACCCGAAAACTTTTGACGATGCCCCCTTAGAATTGAAAGTTATGCCTTTATGTTTAAGACAAATGTTCCTTAGCCTGAACTTAGACAAAATGCAGAAGCATTGTACTTTTTAATTGATAGCAACTTGCTAGTTACTTTTAGACAAAATTCAGAAGCATGGACCAAGGAGGAGCCAATGGTATTATCAAATGCACTATTAATCAAGAAAATAGATTGAGCAAGCCTAATATAGTAGCCAAAACCTCATTCTACTATACAAACTCTCTTCAAATGTTGTCCTAACTACTCACTCTTCTTCATACCAAGATAATGGCATGGAAGAGAGACCAAATTCCTGCCTAAAATCAGCTCCAAATAGTAAAATTTCCAATCCACATCATCATCAACATGAGAATTACAACAATGATCCTAGGTTTAATAAAAAATTTTTGGTCATCAATTGGAGGGTACATGGTAGTATTTCCCTTTACAAGTGCATCTGTAAACTATAGGGCATGACTCTGCAATTGAGCACTTGAAACTCACCATCACCCTCTTGCAGGGAAAACATGGTCCACATGCATGGGAACAATCTGGTATGGTGGAGCCAGTTGGATAGTGTTCCAATACAATATCTTCCTTTGCTTGTTCCTATACAAGTCACAAGTAGGTAAACAAGCATTAATTAATCACCTGTTTGAACAAAAGACAAATGAGTTACCAAACAATAGTGAAACTATCAAACCTTTTTATCTCCAATTGCTGCTGCCTCTTGTTGCAAGTTATTCAACTTAACTGGAAACAGGAGAAAAAGGCGCATATAAGAAGAATACTTAGCAATAATTTTAATCACCAATATTTTCAGAACCATAAAAGAGTGTCTATTTTGAAAGAATCTAATTATTCCCTGAATATTAGATATCCCAACTTGGAATCTCAATTTTAAACTACGTTTGGAGTGTGTTCGGATTAACGCAAGGAGGATGCCTAACCAATTTAATCACCATTAAGCTTGCTTGAAAAATAGATATGATTTTAGTATCATATGGTTTAAAATACAAAACTCGTAAGAGTGGATTTTATTTGAAATTAACTTTAAACACATTTTAATGTCTTTAAGCTTATGCAACATGAAGTTAGTGAAGGAACATTTCACATACCATGATTAGGAATCACCCTCAGGCTCCAACCAATAGAAACTACCATGAAGAGAATCACAATTAGGAAAGATTTGTGAGTTCCAAGTGAGAAAGTGCTCATATTTGCGGCAACTATACAAACACAAGTGACTTGGAATCAGTTTTCATTAGTAGAGGAAATGCAGGCTAGTAGACAACAAAAAGCATGAAGATGGAGTGTTGTACTTTGGGGAGGACTTGAATTGTCGATGACTTCATAGGATGATTATATACATGAAGATGCAAAGGGGTCCTAATAAATGTGCAATATGGTACATCTGCAGCATTTCACATGATCCACGGCCTTCTTTTAAAGGTTTCACAGGTTTTGGTGAGCCTTCCAATTTTTTTTTTTTTAAAAACCTATTATTATTGTTATTAATTATTATAATCAGAAAGACAGAAACTATAAATGAAGAAGGGCATTTATGAATTTCAATAATAACTTCCAGCCCTTTTGATAAATGTACTGAAACACAGGTTTAGGCAAAACAGATTGGGAGGTCTGCTGCCACACCTATCAGAGGAAAGGGAAGTATGAGAAGGGAACAGAAATGTTTGTTTGAATGATGGCATTAATTGAGACATATTTGAAAAGTGAAAACTGAAGGGGTAAATTAAAAAGATTTATGAATCTACATATTACCTGAAGATTCAGTACATAATCAATAAGCCAGAAAAATTTGAGGTTCAAGTTTGATTTGTCATCAATCCGGCAAGATTCAAAAACTGATTAGCACATGTGTACGGGAGGAAATAAATTCAGTGCTTTCTTTTTTTTTGTTGTCATACTTCACAATACAAGGTGAAGTGAAGTAAAGCCTAAGAAGAGATATGTAAGCGAGGCCTATAATAATAATAATAATAATAATAATAATCATTATAATAATTCTTTATTATTTGTTAGAAGTGACTATGCAACTTTGAAATAAATTTTAACAATTCACATATAATTTGGGTTTACTTCTACTATTTTTTTTTAGTTTCCTAAGGATATATACTCGCTATTATTAGAGAAGAAGACTAATCTCCTTCAGACTTGATCAAATTTGCTCTTCCAACTGATGCTCTCTTTAGAAATCAAATCGAAATCCTCCAGAGACGGTTGTATGTCTCTATCCTTATGCCAATTCTCTTGTTGATATATATATATATTGAATGTGTTAGTAAACTTGTTCAAATGCAGAGTGCAATAGGTGTGCGGCAATACAATATTAGTGTTCAATTCATAAACACGCAAAAACTTGAAGGCACTTAATGCCCACTGAATTTGAAGAGAGTTCACAGTGACCGGGACACGCATGCAGTAAGTAGGAACAGACACACACAGCTCGACCTGCATCAGTCCAAGGGCAATTCAAGACATAAACGTGAAGATCGGGTCTTCGTAGTAAATGAACTTCTTTTCAGTTCTTCTATGCTTTTAATGGATGGATATGCATTCATTATGTCTATTTTGAATCTCATGGTAGAATTATATATCTGCCCGTTAAGGCGTTAACTCCCAAACGTCACAAGGATTTGGACAGAGCTACTTAGGGATATGTTCTAGTTCAACATGGCATGCCCTCAATGAATAAGAGTAACAGTGCAACAAATCTCCAATTCACAACTAACCATTCCTTCTGTTTTCAAATACGATCTCTAATAATTTTTTTAACAAAGGAAAATGATAAAACATTGCGAATCGATATTCGTGAAACAACACACAGATTACAAAATGAGAAATAAGTGGGTGCCGTTTTGCTGGGTAACGATTTTTCTCTCTCCTACTTTCAATATCTCTCTCTTCGCATCATTGGCCATGCATTCATTCGATACAATTTTATAAAATTTGTTTGTGCCACGAAGCACTGCTGCTTAATAATTATTTTTCTTTTCGGGTGAAACCACCAGTTTATTAGAGAAATTCTTCCTTGCTCCATGATGCTTTTTTTTTTTTCCTCCCCATTCAATATTCATCATCCAACTTTGTTAATTTTATTACCTTTTCTATTTTTCAAAGTCAATTGATGATGTAAAATGTATATGGAGGAAGAATTTTCTTCCTCCTCCATAATGGACCCAAATGTTTCTTAGTTTACTAATCTCTATTATTAGAAACCAATTAATTTGACTCAATTAATAAAGATTTTAAGTGGGTCTTTAGATCTCTTAATAAAAAATTTTTCTATTCACAAAACTTAAATATAAGAGACCTAATTAAGGGTCAAAATATCTAACTACTCCAGCTAGCTCCATATTAGTCGCTACTTAATAAAATCTATAATAATATATAATAGCACAGTAGTGGCAATTACTCTTTGCCATTTGATGGCCATAGAAGGGGATTTTTTTCCCGCCTAAAGTTGCACTAGCAAATTGGCAAATAGTTCAACTCATAGTGTGTATTTAATGAACAGTGGAATATAATTACTGACATGGGTGGGTTTAATTTTAATTATTTTCTTGAATTTATTAATAATTGTTCTTGATTGCTGTGTGATACATGCATACATGGCGTTGGAATTCTCCGGGATTGTTTTTCATATATATATATATATATATATATATATATATATTCTAATAAAATAAAGAATAATTTTCAAAAAAATATTGAAACAAATAAAATATAAAATATTTATATAAAAAATAATTATTTTTACTTAATTATTAATAGTAATTATTAATAGCAACAAGTGATAATAACTATGTAATAAGTGATTGTCACATAAAAAATTAAAATTATCAAATGATCAAAATGTAACAATCATTAGTATAAAAAAAAACTCACCTGTTCATTAGATGGGTGCAAGTCTAGTATTCTTGTAAGCACATCAGCACTTAGTTATGCCATGTAAACACGACTCGTATTTGTTGTCCTTAATTGGTTTTGACCTTTGAGTTTGGTTACTTCTTCAACAATTTTGCTAAGCTAGTGAATGGACGATGGATCACTAGTCACAGCACGTAATTCTATCCCGCTATTCCAAAATAATAGTTACTTCAATTTTTTTATCTATATTATTTGTCGCTTTAGAATTTAGTAAAATATTAATTATTTTATATTAATTTTATCCTTATTTTCATTAGCGGTAACTTTTTACTTTTTTCATTATATTGACTTATCATATAATGTGACTCTTCAGTAAGTTAAAAAACAATTTTATCTTTCATAATAAATTTTTTTTCAAAAATCAAAGCTATTAAAATATTTTCGTAATCCTTATACCATAACCTTAAAAAACTAATATTGTGGAACGAAAAGAGCAGTGTTTAAGGAAAAATGGGTAAAAAGAAAATTTTAAGTGATTGTTTGTAGTCCATTTTGTAGTCCCTTCATTTCAAAATATTCATCACTTAAGAAAAATATTTGGTTATAATTTATTTGTTGTTTTAGAAAATTGACCTTTTTTTTTTCAACTTTTAAATTGTCTCTTCGAAATTAGAGAGAACACTGACGAATGATAATATTTTGGATATTTAAATAAAAGTTAATTTAATTAAATATAATTATTTTTTTAATAACTGAGTTTGTTTAATATTAACAACTGATTGTTCTTAAGTTGTTTGGTGAAGGCAAGAACAACTTTATTACATCTCTAATTGTATAACGATAGAATAGTGAGTAGTTAGCAAAGTCAATTATCCATGTCAGCAGGTTTGTTTGACAATGATAAAGTTTGTTAAGGCTGAATTGGTTTGTAAGACTGAAAAGTCTCGTGTAGTATATATACCCATAGGTAATGTGTAATAACATCCATTCAATAACACTCAAGTTCACATTGAGAATTCTCTAGCTCTTATTCTAGCTCTAAATTCTCTCTTTTCTTTTCTTGCATTTTCTCTCTCTTTCTTGGTGATTATCAGATGCTTTCAATTTCCAGTATTGTCTCCAATTCGGATACTACGGTACTCTCCACAAAAATTTTGGATTATAGAATTTCACAAGAAGATCCGATATACGAACCCACACCACAATCTTTTGAAACTCCTTCTTCATCGATTTAAAAAGTAGTCCCCATCTCTGAACTAGGAGGTATGTAATCTATGACGAGTACGAATGGGTCAAACGGCCCAAAAAGTCCAAATGATAGAATGAAACATGGAATTAAAAAGGAGGAAGAGTTTCAGATGGGGCCATGGATATTGTGGTATTAACTTCCTCTTTGATAATTCTCTATTCTCTCTTATTCTTCTCTTCTAACCTCCCTGACATTTTCCATTTTTCTCTTTGGTTCAGATTCATCAAGCTTCTCAAGTAGAGATAATCCTGTCGAACCTTATTTTTCTCATCTCATTTCTATTTCTGTTACTTCCTTAATTTGTATTTCATTGTTACATTGAGATATTCTGACATTCTGTATCCGTTGTTACTGGTTTCTATTTGAATTGAGGCATAGTTTCTGTAATTTCAATTTCTATACTGTTACATAATCGTCAACTACTAGCCGAGTACCCTCAAAGAGGGCATGTTTGTAATCATCTTCATTTGTAAACCTGATCTAGAAAGAAGTTCTCGTTTAGGTCAACGACTTTTACATCACCTTTCCTAGCCCATAAATGCTGGATCCATGCATCCATCATTTTGAAAACCTAGCCTCTTTTCCAAACTAAACAGCTTCACAATGAGAGAGAACTTCCAAGGTTTGCACTATTCATCATATTCTTTTTATAGACACCTCAATAGTGTTGGATTGAAGGGTGGGGGTGGATGTGGATCATTAGGGGCTTCCTTGAAAGTATCTTCCTCAACATATTCTTCTACTATTGCTTTGGCCGCCTCTTCAAGTTTTAAGACTTCCTGAAAGACCATCACAGAGAGCGATTTCTTTATAGGTCAGCTTCCGAGGTTTAGGATCCTCTTCTTTCTTTTCTCGTATCTCCTCCTCAGGATCACTACATCTCCACCTCCACAATATTAGCATTCCTTGTATTTGACCCCACAGTTCACACTGATGATCTCCATATTGTTGTTTTCTGCCAGGGCTAGGTCCATTAACTCACTGTTGCATCAATTTTTCTCCCTAGAGCTTGTGATATAATTGAAATCTGCTCATATGTTTCTTAGCCACATAATGTCTCCTTTCCCTTTTAACTTTTAAGGACTACACTGGGTGTTAAACTATGTTGGAAATTTTCAAGTAATAATAGTAATAATGTGTCTGACCATATTTTAATTAGAGACGAATTTGGAGGTGTAATCTATAAAGTATTATCTTGTTAGCATATCGCATTGCTTGCTAAGTGGTAATGCATATACACTACCAAATATTAAAAAAAATTGAACTAAAATTTTTAATAGGAATAATATTATTTGTACTCATTTTACTTGAAATATTGTACTAAATAATCCATCATTTACCATTAAAATGATTAAAAACAATTAAAAAAAGAAACTTATTATTTTCAATAATGGATAATAAATAAGTTAATATAATATCCTAGATAAAATAAATATAAATAATATTACTCATCTAATAGTTGGTAATGGCCAAAAACTCCATATTCTCTTAAACTGGCTAAGTTAATGATTTTGGTGTGTTCATCGATGGCACTGTACATCTGAAGAAAACACTTTCAACTCTGGGAGGGTAAAATGGACTTTTTACAGTTTAGTAAATTGATATGCTTGCCATTGTAAATATTTTTATATTAAGAATTATTTCCAAAATTTTAAGAGAGTGGTGGTTAAATAAAATCTTTTCTAAAGTGATAATGTCAAAACTTAAACCTTGGCATTGCCTAAAGTTGTATGGATCCGTTTGGAGTAACTTTTGGGAGGAGATCTTTTGAAAGAAGGTCTTTTAGAAAAATTACTTTTAAAATAATGATTTTTGTTTGGTTTGAATATGTCAAAAAGCCTTTTAGGAGAATGAATTTTGTTTGGATTGGATAAAATAAAATTACTTTTAGTTGTTGATGTGAGAGTAATAGTAAGATTCATTTTCAAAAGGTTTTTTTCTAAAATGAAAAGTAACCTCAAAGATACTTCTTCCAAAAGACCTTTTGGAAGAAGGCATTTTGAAAAAAGTTATATCAAACACTGCACTTTATTATACAAAGTCATTTTCCTTCTCCTAGAAGGCCTTCTGGCCAATGCAAACCAGAATCCAAACAGGCACGTAGTCTACTTTTAATACAGACAATGCCTTAGTGAGTTTTGAGTCTAATCACTGAGTTTCAAATTACATGAAACCCATAATCGAAGGAGAATTCTTAAATGTTAGCCAAAAAATTATAATAAATTCGAGAGATAACAGCTTTTTATACTATATTTGCGATCAAGATTGTTATCAATTAGCTAGAACTCTAAAATGAAATCAATTAAAGAATGCGTCGAATTTTTTACTTCATCGTCCACACTATAAATCTGACCGTGTTGGGGTAAAAATTGAATACAACTAATATGTCTAGTTCCACTTTTATCAAAAAAATAATAATATAGATTCAAGTTTATAATGAATCCGACATATAGTAATATATCAACCAATAATTTTTATAATATTTATATATTATAATTGTAAATTATATTTTGAATGGTTGAAATCTTATCATATGTAAAGTTTATGATAAATCCGAAACTATAATATGATTAGTCATTTTATCATGATTACACTTGTACTTCAAAGGTAAGGAGAAAAGGGTTTCAAGGCTTGGGATTAAGGTAGTACTCCTGCCCAAAAGAAACCAATCTTGTCAAGAAACTCTCTGGGTGCGCGTTAACATAGTCTAGCAGTGGTTTTGGACTTCGTTATGGTCCTGCAAAATGATTAGAAAAGTTATCCTGTGTCTATCTTTTAAAATTGCTATTGAAATTCTTATCTTTTTTATTTGCAAGGAGGGTTAAAGCTTATTTTAAATGGCTTATTATTGGAGGGATAAACTGCCGTGAGCTAAAGGAAAAGTGTTGACATGATGTGCGCCCAAACAATTTGCATTGCCGATCTGGGGTCTGTGTAAATAGTTTTGGGTATGCATTCAGCGATTTCGAAGGCAAGGCAATATCTAGCTAATATTACAAGCAGCTAATCAATCTAACCCATACATTTTTGTTCCAGGCTTCTAGCTAATCATATCATGGTAAGAAAATATATACCAAAATTTTGAGCAATATCTAATATGAATACAAAAGCAAAAATTGCTAGAGAAGTAAGTATTGGAAAAGGGCATTTGACAAAAGCTAAGTTTGTGCTTCAACTACTATATATTATCACTAGTTACAACCTTGTTGGATGCTGGATTTGTTGCATTTGTTAAACAAGTTTTTAGCAAAACAAATAACACTAGCAGAATATGATTAGCTAAATAGTAGAGGCACAAGCATTGACTCTAGCCTTCGATGGAAAAGAGGTGTGTGCAGTTCTAGTGGATGGACTTGATGGGAACGGACAAGGATTCTCTAAAGTGAGGGTGGATAAAAAATGAAAAAGTAAAAGGCTCTTTATCTTTAGATCAATAACTTTTATTATATATAAGTCTCATCGATATAATTTAATAGTGAATAATTTCTCATTTTCTTACTTTACAACTATCCTTACTTTAGATAATCTAAATCTGATGGAAATGTTTTATTGACATGTGAAAGATGATGAAGGGTAAAAGAGATGATATTTGTTGAGAAACATGACTAGAGCTAAGAAATTGAGAGAATGAAAATCAGTTTCAATAAATGATTTCACTTCCATTGCCTTAACAATATGTACCATACTAGTGATTGCACAGGTTAAAAATATATTACATTAATTACAAAATAAAAATATTAATTTAATTAAGTTGTAAGATAAAATTTTAATATAAAGTAATAAACTATTATTTAAATACAAAATATACAAAATTGATATATATTATCATATCAAATGAATTAACTGTAAAAATATAACATGGAATCTAATAAGAAAAAGATAAAAAAAAAAAAGTGTATTTTAAATTTAATTTTATTATATGGTTAGTGTTTGAATGGGAATGAAGTAAGTGAAAATTTAAGGAAATAATATTTGACAAAAAATTGTACATGATTATTAAGAAAAAAAGTTTAAATACCATTTTAATTCGAATAATTACACCAAATTTTAGTTTTGGTCATATATATATATATATATATATATATATATATATATATATATATATATATCCTTTATAAAAAGAAAATAAGAGGGCATAAATCCTTTATAAAAATAGGTAAAAATTATAAGGACTAAAGTTAAAAAGGCAAAAGTGTTCTATTTTTTGGGCTGCATTTAATCACTTGTTTTTTTGGGTGCAAAAAAGGTAAAAATTGTATTGACTATTATGGGGAGAGTATTTTATATATATATATATATATATATATATATATATATATATATATATATATAAAGATCTATCTTTTATAAAAAGAAAAAAAAGGGGCATAAATCCTTTATAAAAATAGGTAAAAATTATAAGGACTAAAGTTAAAAAGGCAAAAAGTGTTCTATTTTTTGGGCTGCATTTAATCACTTGTTTTTTTTGGGTGCAAAAAAGGTAAAAATTGTATTGACTATTATGGGGAGAGTATTTTCGGGCAACTACGGGGTAAACGTAAACAAAATGAATAAGATAAATAAGATAAAATTATGGGGAGAATATTTTCGGGCGAGTAGAGAGTAAATGTTCCCCTGATCGAACGAAGGGTAACTTTCTCCCTTTCTCTCGCACGCTTCCTCGTATCGTTCACTTCCCTTCCTCGCAGTTCTCTCGCACCCTCCCCCCCATCAAGCTTTCCCTCTCCACCGTCCTCGCTCAATCAAACGTCCTCTCTCTGGAGCTCACTCTCTCTCCCCGACTCGAGAACGTTTAGGAGCAGGTTTTTTTTTTTTTTTAATTTTTAATCTCTCTTTTGTGCTCTAATCTCAGTATTTTTCTGTAACTTTCTTATCCTGTTAGGTTTTCAGACTTGAAATTTTATGCCCAATCATCTCTTTTGCTTGGAAATTTTTTCCCCCTAATAATAATTGTGTAGTGGTGAATTATTTCTTTGTTTGTATGCAATGTGTTTGATAAAATGCCTGAACTGTTTAGTTTCTAATCAATGAGCATGATATTTGTGATGGTATGTGTGATTTATCTTCCTCTGGTGCTTGATCCTCCACGTATCAGCAAACATGTAAACGCAGTGCTAACAACCTGGAGTGAATGAGAGTGAAAGTATGAGAGAAAGCATAGCTAAGCTAGGTAGAGATAAGAGGATAGTTAGCTAACAGATGGCAAGAGGTAGCTATACTATATGTTCAAGGAGTTAAGTTACGAAAACAATATTTGTATACACTCTTCAACCACTTAAATTCCTATGCTTAACAAATTGCTGAGATAATAAGAAATAATTAATTATTATCTCTGGTGCATCTTATTTGACGGTTTGGGTAAAAAAATATTGTTCCATAATATTTGTAATTCGTACATAAAAAAGGGCAGCCCAGTGCACGAGACCACCATCTGGTAGAGTTTGGGGAGGGCAGATTTATGCAATCTTACTTTGCTAATGGAGAGGTTGTTTCCAGGACTTAAACCTATGACCTCCAAGTCTCAAGATAGCAATCTTACAATTGCACCAAGGCTTACCCTCTATTTGTTGTTCGTACATATCAGTGAAATTTAGGGCAAGTTTTCAATTTTATTCTTCACAAATTCTAAGTATGCTTGACATTAATAGAGTGGTTGAATTAAATGCTGAAAATGGAGTAAGGGTATTTTAGTAAAAGATTTTCATAATTAAGTGTTGATTTTAAGTTTCTTAATTCCTGTGCATCTGTAGGGGGAAGACACTTGCATCTGCTAAATAAAGGCCCCCACTTCCCATGTCTCCCCTGTCTGACTCACCACTGATTCCATTGGACTAGAACCCATATGTCAGCTTCCCATCTGATATGCTGAGTTCAATGGTGTTGAAAGGCCTATTAGCAGCCTTGAATTTTCCTATTTAGCAAATTTCTCAAATTCATGATAAGCACCTGCTTTACATAAGGGTCCTTCCCTTACTATGATGTGTCCCAATTTCTTCAGCTCCAGCTGCTGCCAGCATTCTCAGTACTTCATCAATTCCCTTCTTCGAATTCTATTAATCCATATCTTCCATCTGATAACGAATGCAGCTTGTTGAATTCACAGTCCCTGGTCCTTGATCCCTCGCCAGTGCAAATATATAGCTATTCTAGAACACTTTCGCGTTCAATCTTTAATATTGATTCCAGAAACCCATGGCATGACAATTGAGAACATACCACAATGCAATGAAGGTGTTTGGATCATTGCACCATATCCTGGGTGTTTTGAGATTGAGAAAGACAAAGCAAAAGAGTACCAAGTTGTACATAAATAAAAAAAAGTGAGGAGGTTGGTGTGTAAATACACATGGCTTGGTTTTTCTGATTATATAATTTTTGTATTGTGCTGACTGAGTAGATATGAAACAGCTTTATCAATATATATACGTGGTGAAAATCTCATCTGCCACTTGATTCATCAAATCCTCAAGTTTTCATCGGTATCTAAATAATATATATAACGGTTGTCATTTTCATGCTTATTTGGGCTTGATTTGAGGTTACCCAAGTTGTTTGAACTGAATTTAACTGAACATTTTGTCTAAGTTTGTTTGGAGAGACCTTATCAGTTAGCTAATTTCTGCTTACAGCATGACAAGTTATGTGGATTTGTCAATGGATTTTAGTAGTTATGAGTTGTCTTTTGGTTACTCTGTTGCATATCAGATAGGTGGAAGTTTAGTTCACACTTCTATTGAATATCAGATTCATGTTCCATTTTGTTGTCATGCTCTACACTGGTTTGCAAATAGAGTATTTGGTTATGTTCAAATCGAATCTTACTCTCAGTAAAGTTACTGCTACAATGTTCATTTATATGTGAGATTTAGTTACTGTGATGTTTAATGCACTATCTAATGTTTTCCTAACTTCCTTTCTATGTAGAGTCATGGAAAAATCATCAAGAAGGCCGTGGACAATAGACGAAGATAAGTGTTTGGCTGACTGTTTGTTAGAAACATATCAAGATAGCAAGTTCAAGGGTAAAGGTGGATTCAAAAATGGATACCTTGGTAATATAGAGATGCTCATGAGGCAGAAATTGATAGGAACTGATTTGAAAGCCAATAACATAGATTCAAGACTAAGTTATTTGAAGAAACAGTTTTTCGCCCTCAATGAAATTAGAGAACAAGCTAGTGGATTTGGATGGGACAATGAGAAGAAAATGGTGACTGGAGATCGATCTGTATATTATGAATGGGCTAAGGTAAGCTCCATTCAATTTGCTATAATTCAATTTGTTTATTCATTTTACTTTTCTTCTGGAATATTGTGCTGGATTAAGGTAAATTATTTGTGTAGAGTCACCCTGCTTCTAAAGGCCTATACATGAAGCCGTGGCCTTTATATAATATCTTTGAAGAAGTCTATGCCAAGGATAGAGCAACTAGAGCTAATGTTGCAACTAATGCAGATCGATCTCACCAAGGGATGGAACAATCAAGCAACAATGCAAAAGAAACAGTGGCTCTTGATAAGAATGAAGATACAAGTGTTGAGGATTCTAGCAGGAATGTAACTTCAGACCAAGAAGGGACTACATCAAGGAAGGCCAATCGAAAAAGAAAACTACGGAACAGATATATTGATGCAATGCAGGAGAAAGTTATAGATTTGATGAAACATGTGATTCAAAGCAACAATGAATGTGTTTCACAAATCATCAGTGCATTTAAAGCAAATGAAAAGTGTGATCGGACTAGGTTACATGAAGAACTTGGGAAAATTCCCGAGTTATCCATCATACAGAGATTGCAGGCTATGAGGAAAATGACGGATCACGATGTTACAGTGTTTTATACACTAAAGGATGAGGATGAGAAGTATGCGTATGTACAAATAGTGTTGGGATTACATGGATAGTGTAAAAGAGAGACACAAATGGTAGTTATAGTAGTGTTTGCTTTCTTTCCTGTAAGAAGATATCAAAGGACATCAAACACAAATAATAAAATTTCCTAGGTCATGATTTTGTCACGTGTATTCTTGTTTTTGCACATAGTAATGCAATTATAAGCAATTATAAATGATCGATTATAAATGATAAATGAAATTATAATATTCTAGCTTATAAGCTCTTATATATGATCAAAATTCAATTTAAAATTTAATAGCTAGTATTGTGTTGTTCATGGGCTGTATTGTGTTTGATTTTGGGTTGTTTTAGGAAAGAAAAAGTAGCTCAAATAATGTTGTTTGTGGGTTAATAATACTATTAAACGCGTGTATGTAATTTATGATACACTAGCTGCTCGACAAGTAGTGTCGTGCCAATTAAGCTGTATTTTTTATTTTTTAGACATTATAATTAGATGTTAATTTTATGTTTTGATGGTATAAAATAATTCTATACTTTTCATTTAATTAGAGAATTTAATTTAAATATATTGAAAGTGTAAAATAATCTTATATTATCCGCTAATAGAAATAGTAGAAAGTGTCAATTCATTTAAATAAACACCTATTATAATGTGAGGTCTATCATAATTTCTTATTTTTCAGTATTTCTATTAGGTGATAATGTAAAAATGTTTTACACTGTTAATATATACCAATTAAATTCTTAATTAGATACATTATATTAATATTTTAAACTATTAATATATAAAAATTAGCCAAACAATTGATGGTAGTTACCTTTTTAAGGGGGGAGAGCAACTTGGTTGCAGCCGCAAGTGATAGAAGAAAGAACAAAATTGGGGTGGACGTGGGTTAAATGTGGGTAATAGACTCTGGTTTTGTCCTTTCTTTAAATTGTTTATATATTTATCCTTTTTTTTTTTAACTTTTATAGATACTATAATATATATTATGAACTTGAAAAAAGATTTCAATACAATGACAAGAGAGAAAAAATAGTTATGTAGGGGAATCTCTTTAGATATAATATAAATTTAAAAGAATTTAATTTTGATATACTGTTATTATAAAAATATTTTATATAAATATCCAATCATATAGTACAATATCAGCAAAAGTGTACAACTCCCACACTTATTATCTAAAAATTCTTATAATAGTATATAATTGGATGACAGTATAAAATTCTTTTATACTGATAGCATATCAAAAATAATTTTCATTAAAAAAATATTTATTTTTATTTTAATAAAAATATTTATCATTTTTATTTTGTACCTTTATTTTTTTTTTTTACTATTTTAGCTTTTAAAAAATCATTTTTCTTTTATTTTACAAGTTATTAGAATAGCTTTTATAATATGTGCCAAACATACTTAATTTTCAGCGGATTAAAAAATACCAGTTTTTCATGTAACAAGTTTAATGGAAAAATATTAACAATATTTTACTCCATAAATTCTTTTTTTGTTTTTTGTGTTTAAACTACTAATATTTGGAATTTACAGGATTTCAACTAATTTAACTTAAATTGGGTTAATACTATGGGATAAAATTCTTATAGTACTAATTTTTTTCATTCAAAAGACTTGAATATACTATTACTTTAGGGTGTTGACCAAAAAAAAAAAAAAAGACTTGAACATTAGACCTTAAACCAACCAAACATTGCTTATTCCTTGAAAATTTTTCTCCTTGAAAATTTCATCCCTTAACATCTTCAAAAGTAATGAATACACCCTAAATAAGATCGGAATTTACTTTCCAATTGATGTTCAATTGTTAACATAAGTAGAATGTTGGATCACTACTTGTTTATAGTCTCTGCTATTGCTCTAATCTACTGGTTGCATGTCAAATCAATTTTATGGTTTGGCATACAAAAATAGTTGGTTGAGAAAATAAAAATTGATGTGACATATTATTAATGAATCAAAGTAAGAAAAGGCTTACTCTTAGAGTACACAAGAATTTTTCATTAGGGGGTCGGTGCTCTGTTTGTGTTTTGACACATGCTCATAGTAGTGCACACTAGGACAAGCCATTTGGACCAATGAAAATGCAAGGCATTGACCAACACTACATCTACAATCTCATCAATAACTACAATTTTTGTGATCTAATCGCCTTAAGGGCGATAAAAACATAATAAAATACCAAATGTAGCTCAAAATTTGGTGTCCACGACTCCACATGCCTTTTGTTTGTTTTTTTTTTACAAGTATTCTATATTAAAGATAATCTTATTTGAGACACGGTCAAACACTCAATACAGATACCTTTCCCCGCTAGGATTACATGTGTAGCATGGTTATCCATCATAATATGGTTTAGGGTGTGTAACTAAATTTAAACGTGTTGGGTTTATAATAGAATCTCTTCTATGTTACACTTCTTATGAATGCTAAAACCTAGACCACACCGGAATGACCATGGACCATGAGCTTCTTCAATTGCCACAGCTATATAGTCCAATGTATCTAAAAACTATTTGACTTTGTTGAAAGTCACATAAGTCTCCAAAACCACAAACATATAAATAGAGATAGCAAACAGGTCAATCTACTCTAACCGATCCCATCACATGTAAGATTTAAAATAAAGGCGGAACGAGTTGGCCTATTTTGAAAAATAGGTTGAAATTGTTGACTCATCAGGGTGGATTAGCAGGTCAACTTGTATAAATTTTAAAAAATAAAATAATAAAAAATAAATAAGTTGATAAGTAAATCTATCTAAAAATAAAGTTGGCAAGTTAACAGGTAATCCCATATAAAAATGAAAAAAAAAAATGATGAGTTTAATAAACTGACCGTGAGTTGACCCACCTGATATATATATATATATTTCAGATTTAAAGTTACAAACTAACCCGCCAAAATTGACTTGTTTTGCCATCTGTGCACGTAAAACACATATTTACGGATCAATTCTCTAACCCGGTGCCTGGCTCTCATGTTCATCGCTCTCTTGATATTCCAAGAGAAGGAAGAAATCATTGAACTCGGCCCAAAACACGCGGGTTGCTCCATTGAATAAGCCTGCATGACTTCCTGAGAGCTCTCAAGAACAACCTTCATCTGGTCATGCATCCCCTTCACCGACCATCATAGGAGAGTACCCTTTATTCCCAATACCTTCTCCTGGGTCAAGGTTCAAGGCCTCCAGAGATAAACCTGAAGTATTGGCTTCTTTTCTCTGTTGCACCTCACTAATGCTAATGCCCCCAACAGCTTGTTTACCTTTCTCCACGCTGGTCTGGTGCACACACCCTGGCTTTGCCCATCATTTACCCCCTCCCATTTGGGCCTGAGCCCACTGTGCCCTCTTCATTAGGCGGCGTTGATTCCCTTGGCTCGTTGGTACTTCGGCTGGGTTCAACATTTTTTTACACAATTAGGTTTTCCTAACCGTACCTGCCTTATAGGTTGATTAGTGTCGTGTATTTGCCTGACACTATCATCCAGTCTCCATGTAGTGTGCTTCCAAGTTTCAACCCACACAAACAGGAAAGGAAATCAAAGGGCACTCTTAAGAACAGAGAAAACGACGGAAGAAATTAATAAAGGGTGTGGAATTTGCACAGAATTTAGTGTTTACAAAGAAAATTTTCAATTTAACACCTTATTGATAACCTTATAATGAATCATACATTACAAAAAAAGATAAGAAGAAACAGCACAGAACAAAAATCACAGATTCAAGCCTCGCTTAAATGACTAGACTTTGCTTATGCATGATAGAAAGAATAACACATTGAGTGCTCCCAGCTGCAACCATATAATTATTTTTCTGCAATGATTATGCATCAGCGAACTCCCAAACTATTTACAACTGGGGAAACCGTATCACCCAAAGGAGAAAAAATAAATTCAACTCACGCCTAGTGCAGTGGTATTGCACTATTGCTGAAAGGCTCTCCTATTCTGTTGGTCCAATAAGGAAACTGAACCCTTTTAGTATCAGAAAAAAATGCAAACAAACCTGGAGATCAAGAAGTTAGTAGCTTCAAAGGGAGGGAGTCCATGTTAACTTCAGAGTTTTCAGATAGCTCATGACCATTGACAACCAAATCAACTAGTAAAATATAGTACCTCCCTACAAATTTTAGATCTTCAAGACAGACCACATGATTGAGCTATTCCAACCAGTCCACTCTTGCCCATCAGAAGTCACTTTGATGTGCACTGTTGGATCAAAACTGCCATTTACAGGTACCCTATACTAGGATCTTCTCACTTCACAGGACGTACACCAACTGTTCTTACACGAAATCGGTACTGGGGCAAAGATTCTTCATCTTCGTCGTCATTGTCATCTTCACTAGAATCATCTTCAACACTGTCCCACCGCGCATAGTCTAAAGCTGAGTGTCCTTTTGGTTTTGGAATTGTTTGCCATCCTTTGGATTGCTGCTCAGTTGATTCCCTGTTTGGTGCTTTAGGTACTATAGCCTCTGCTGTGGACTTTTCAGGCTCATACTTCTGGTCTCTTCCTTGTCTGGATGAGAACTTGGAGTCTGTTTCCTGGGAAGCACATTCAGCACTTATAATACCTTTCCCAAGCTCAACCTTCTGATCTCTCCTAATATTAGAAGTTGCCGAATATTTCTCTACCATTGATTCCTTCTTATTCTCTCCTTCTAGCATCACCTCAATTTTGTCTTCAAACTCCTCTTCCTGCTCTTCAAACTCCCCTTCCTGCTCTTCAAACTCCTCTTCTGACTCTGGTATTGGAGCAAGTGACTTTACTTGAGCAGCAAAAAACAAAAAACGAAAAAATCTCTTATTACCAGTTGACAAAGTACTTCATTTAGGGGAAAAAAATTAAGTCAAGGTGAAATTTACTAGGCCAGTGGACCAAAAACTTCAAAAAGTTAGCTCTGTGCTTTGCAGGGAAGCAGCAGAAGATGAGTTCTCCATATCATTTTGCACTTCATGGAACAATTATCAAACTAAAATTTCGAAACCACCATAAAGTGCTCAAGACACTTAGAACTCACTTAAGTTATAAGATTAGACTACAAATACTATAGCTCACATATAGTCAATTTGCGAAAACAAAATTAAGTTGTTCACGCCCAAATCAGAAAGTGTAGCCAAACACACCAAAAGGCATGCCAAAGGCACTAAAAATCATCATCATCATCATCATCATATTTGCTATCAAATGCTTCAGGAAAGTCCTGCCTTGATTTTATTTGTTGTCATGCAAAATAAATTATTAAAAGGTTAGTGTTAACACCAATTCAATAATTTAAATAAGTAAAATTTATTTAAGTAACGGCATAACCACACCCCATTTTCTTTCTCCACTCTCTTTTTGCTGTCAGCCTTCTTCCGCTTCATTTTTGAAAAACCAAAAATCTTGAATAAAGATCTTTTTAACTACACATAATTTATTGTTTACTTTTTAACTTGCGCATGCACTTGATGAGTAACTTACTACTACCAGGATGAGAAACAAAAGGCATTGGGGAAAAACAACAAAATCTAACTAAAAATAAAATAACAGCCATCTGAATTCTAAGGACTGTAATAATAATGACAACTAGGTAATCCAGAGGATGCAATGCAAGCAACGCTTCGTCTCTCATTACCTTCAAAAACCAAGCTACTAGCTGTGCAACGAATGCAACTGCAATAAAAACATAATACAAAAGAGACAAACACCCTACCAATTGTGTCCTCAAGCGAGCTTGCAGATTTTGATAGACTTCCGAGGATGGGTTCAACTCTAAGAGTCTATTGACATCAAAAAGTGCTGAATGGTATTCCTTCAGGGTGACTAGTGTTTGAGCCCGCAGCATCAATGCTCCACTGTGCTTCTGATCAAGCTCAAGCACTGAGGTACACTCTTCTGCCGCCTGAAACATTAGCAACAACAATTGATTGTATCCAGCCAGGACAAAAGTATTAGACTGGATATCATAAAGCAAAAGCTTGCAATTAGACAGATGGAGCATCATTACTCAAACAAAAGTTAAAATCCTAACCGATGCATTACAAAATTTATAACACAAGGGCAGCAAAAGTCTGAGATTCAAGAATCATAAGAAACGGATAGCTCAGCATCAATAAAGCAGCCAGGCTAGTAATTGCTAGCATTTGTTACAATCATAAGTAACAATTACAAGCTATGGATCTTTCAATTCAACTAAGCATTTTTCCATTCACAATTCATACTTTGCATACAGTTTCAAGCAAATTTACTGTGCAATTCAAATGAAATTTCATGTTCAGGTGCAATATTTTTATGTTCTTTCTATAGCTGCTTCAACAAGCCTAATAAATGGAAATTTCTCTGCATGGAGCGCAAAAAGAAGCACTCATTCTCAAATCTGACAGTCCAGACTGAGAAGTCAAAGCAGCTATCCAAACCCAAATTTGCTTCGGATAAATTAAACTCCATCTCATTTCTGAAGAGGGTTCCATCACTACCGAACCGTTAACTATGAATAAAAGGAAGCACCAAAATTATGAAACTAGAAATAACATTACCAAAACCATACTCCACTCCTTGTTAGAAAGAACTATTTTCATGTACCCAAAAAAAAAAAAAAAAATTATATAATCAAAACACTGTTTCATTAGACCTTAACTCATCAAATCCAAAACACGAGCAGAATTCAGAAAATAGCCCAACCAAATTATTCAAATTTATCACTTATCACTATCAGCCCATAAACTCTTATGAATTCAAATCCCATCCCCGACGCAACACCACATAATCGAATACCAATAACAATTTAATAGTAAACCCTCCAAATTCTTCCTGGGGCGTGAAAAAAAAAAAGAGTAGCAAATGATTCATGTAGCCAACCCTAGCGGCACAAGATTTAAATTTAATTGTGTTATATTAATCCTTTTTTAAAACTGATGTATCCGGTGATTAACTAGTGACCGATAATTGTAACTCTCACGACGTCATACGTTTTTTTTTTTTTTTTTTTTTTTTGAGACCAATATAACAGACTTTAAATTTGTCAAAAACTAATTTGGGAGTTTACTCAAAATTCAAAGGAGGGAAAAACGCTTTTTAATTATAAAAATAAATTAAATAGGACCTTTTTGAAATCGTGAAGCTTGAGGTAGCAAGCAGCGCGGTTGCTATGGAGAGCGATCTTCTGGGGTTTGGTCTTAGCCATGGTGATGGCCTCCGTGTAGAACCCTAACGCCTCGCCGTAACGGCCCTCGCGGTACATGTGGTGAGCCCGTTCGATCTTGTTCGTGTTCGACGCCATCATCATCTTCTCCTTCTCCATAATCCCCCAAAATTACTATTACTATTACTATTACTATTACTTTTCAGATCATCAATGATTTGATTTTTGCGTCTATCTATCTATCTCTGTGTTTAAACCGAAACTCGAAGTTTCGATGATTCTTTCTTGAGCTAAGCTGGCACATGTGTGTGTAGTTGTCTCTGCATAGACTTATATATATATATATATATAGAAGAGAGAGCGTGACAGAAGAGATGATGTCGTTGGCGTCGTATGCGTTTCGGAGAATTATTGGCGACTGCGTTCTCTTGTTTCAAACGCGCCTTTGCTTCTTTGTCTTGTCTCTCGTTTTCAAATTTTAAATTATAAGGGAAAATTTATATCAATTAGACAGTAGAAATATTTAATTTTTTTTAAGAGAGATATAAAATATCTACATCGTTATAAAAATAATCATATAAAATTTATTTAATGAGGAAAATAATTATCATAATAAAAAAAAATTATGATAAGATACAATGATGTCATTTGTTTTATGTACTCACCTCACACAATAATTAAAAAAAAAACTTTATATCAGTCTATAAAAAATATAATTACTCAATAAAAATTAATAGTTATTTATAAAATTTCTCATAATTATAAATTTAATATAGAATTTATTTAAAATTATTAGGTACTTAGTTGGAACATCAAATTACTTACAAAAATAATAAATTTACTCGTAACTTCATATATCTTTACAAAAGATATTATTTATCATTCTTAGCCACTTAACAAAAATATATAACCAGTTGATAATATGTAATAGTCATTTATAAATTTATTCTAAATTTCATTTTTAATGATTAACTATTTGTTGAGAACAAATAATGACACAAGAAGAACGACTCCCTGTCTTTTGCCTCGATATCGATTCTTAATTTTCTCTTGTTTCCAAATCCAAAGTTGCTCATCTTGACAAAACATGAAACTAAATTAAACTCAATTAGGACCAGAAGGCTCTCACGACAATTTTTTTTGCTCTTTGTGTGCTTACGTCTTGGTGCTGCTGACCTTTGATCACACTTTGCAAGATCTTTCTAAATTGCTTTAAACCGGTTGAACTTATTTTCTTCTTAACTTCGCTTTAATCTTTAGTGAAGTGACTTAATAATCAATGATGTTGGTTGCTTGGAAGTTTCCTATAAGATTTTGTAGTTGATTAAAATCATCAATGAAGCTATGTACTACAGTTTGACTAGATGTCTTAGGAGTATCTCTTCCCATTTGACGTGCCTATGGTTGATGCAACAACTAGTGACACACTAATTGAAGACATTTCCCTTGTCACCAATGGAGTTTAATACCAACTAATGCGTGACATGTGAGTGGCAGATATATAGTTTATTATCATAATATAAATTTATAAATTAATTAAATATATAAGTATTTAAAACAAAATAGCTAAAAGATAAAAAAAAAATAATTCAAGATTAATTAAATAAAATTATGATTTTTAATAAAATCTAAAAATAAAATGTTAACATAAATATATAATATATTAAGATAAAATAAATTATTATTTAAAATTTAAATTGAAGCAATATATTAATTTATAAAAAAATGATTTGAACATTTTCTAGTAAAAAATTATAATAAATTAAAATTTGATAGTTGGATAATCTTTTTCAATGTTCATAAAGAAATAAATGAGAAATTCTTGTTAATATAATGTAAATTTCAAAGGAAAAAAAAAATATAGATCTGTAGTCATAATTCACTTTATTGGAATAAAAATATATTCAAGAATGAATATATTTCTAGATAAATAAATTTTAAATATAATAAAACAATACATAAATATAACAAAATAAAATATTCTTAAAATATATTTGATACAAATTATATTTCCCATAAACAATCACTTTTAATTAATTGTAATATCTAATTTCATAGAATTTATCATGTGTATGTAGAAAAAGAGTATACATATATATATATATCTTCATGTGGAGGTTAGCAAGTTTCATATTTTATTATAAACATAAAACTTACTCTTCTCTTTCGTTCATTAACTTATACTTTGGATAAATTTGTATGTGAATTTGTAAATTTATTCCATCTACATTAATTACTCTTTTAACTTTTTCTTTCTCATAGTTAATATTCTCTCTCATAATTAATTATTTTTTCCTGATTTTTCTCTTATATGAATAATATATAAATGATAAAAAATTTCAGTAAAATTATTATATATGTCCAGTAAAATTATTGATTTGCCTTTTAGTTAAAAGCCAAACCATACTATTATAGTGGGGTAAACTTCGAGAAGTGCATATTGTTAAAGGAAATCAATAAGCTGGTGAGTAAATAGGTAACTGGGCTTCTTTTGATGGTGTCATGACTGGACTTGCTGGAGTTGAGTGGCTAGTGCTTCGTGGTCGTAGTGGGGTTGATCACCGGTGGGTAATGGGTGGTGGCCGAAGGAGGAAGAACAAGGAAACAAGATGGGTGACTGCGCACAATGATGGTCCGCTATTGCCCCTCCTCGTGCAAATATTCTGGTCTGGTTTGTTTTGCAAGAAAAGCTTAACACCAGGGATAGACTTTACAAACCGAGTATTCTTCAACCTATTGAAGCAATATGTCCTTTTTGCAATCAGGAAGTAGAGACAGTGGTGCTTGTCTTCTTCACCTGCCATGTTTCTTGGAGTATTTGGGTAGATATTATGAATTGGTGGAGATTTGCGTGGTCATGTCTTGAGAAGCCAGCAAATTTCTTTCAATCTTGGTTTGGTTTTGCTGTTTTCGGCTTCGAAAAGAAGGTATGGATTTGCTTGTTTTTTGTCATTATATGGACCATATGGAATGTTAGGAATAGAGTGATTTTTGAGAAGGAGCATATAAACTGGGAGTTAGAAAAGAGGAAGATCAAACTGACATGGGGCTACTGGATAGAAGTGTGGCCTGAGAAGAAGCATCTATACTCCGATGATTTATGTTCCAATCCATCATCTTGGAATATATGGAGGTCTATATGGAGGAAAAGCAAATGACATAGTCGCATTAGGGATAGGTTGTAGAATTGTGGAGTGTCCCCTTGAGAATTCCAACAACTTGTTACAAGAGGCAACATCTTCTGTAGCTATGCATGGTGCTGAATTGAATGGTATGCCTGGTCTATTGGGGCAAAAGGTTGGTGTTAGCATCTTGATTTCTCAGCTGTCTACTCGTTGATCAATTTAATTAGTCCAAAGTTGGTCCTCTAAACCTCTCTTCACATGGTGTTGAGGTTATTCTGTACTTGCAAAGTTGGTTCGCTAGAATAGTGACAGTAGCCTTTTGTTATATTGATGATTCCTAACATGTAGGACTATGTCTGTCTATGCTATTTATAGTCTGTGTTATCTTGCTTTTGGTTATTACCGTTGAGTTTCTTTTGGATTTGGCGGCTATTAATACACTGGATTAGGAAGTGATTGCATATTTTGTGTTGCTTCTGGTTGTGGTCTTGATTTTCTCATGGACTGGTTTTTAGACAGTTAGACATGGGATCTCATTGTGTTAGACTTTTTGCTAGTGGATCCTAATATGTAATACTTCCCATTTTGTATAGTGATCCTTTTGTTCCTCACCTTCTTGTGGGTGGAGCGTGTATTATTTATCAAAAAAAAGAAAGAAAAAGGGAAAAAAAATTTCTAGATAGGCAATTAGGGGAATTAGGATTTTAAAATTTTTTTTTTGTAATTTTGATGATTTAGGAGGATATATTTGTAATTTAGATAAAATAATTATTAATGGTGTTAGTGGATTTGATAATCAGACTAAATTGAGGTCAAATTTTAAAATATGAGGACCAAATTAATGTCAAAAATTATTTCAGAACCAAATTGATGTTAACTTTAAAATCTTAGGATCAAAAAAGTTATTTACTCAAAAATTTACAAAAGGATAATTCTAATAAATTGAGTGGATCCAACTTAACTCAAAAAGTTAGCTCATGAAAAAAAGGTTGCCCAAATTCTTATAAAGACTATTTTACCATATCCATAAATGATGTAGGATTCTAATGCACCCCTCCCATGCCTCTTAATATTTCAAAGTAAAAAAATATAGACTATAGTCATAATTCACTTTATTGGAATAAAAACATATTCATGAGTGAATATATTTCTAGATAAATAAATTTCAAATATTATAAAATAATACATAAATATAACAAAATAAAAGATTTCAAAAATGGTTTTGATACAAATTATATTTCCTATAAATAGTCACTTTTAGTTAATCGTAATATCTAATTTGATAGAATTCATAACGTGTATATAGAAAATAGAGCTCAATCAAACTACTATATCAATCTTTTTTCTAGTATCCTAATCTAGAGCATGCTTGACTCCATATCAAAAATAAATAAATAAATAATATTTTTCTTATGTTTGTTTATTTTTAAAACAAAATACATTACAAATTAAAATATTTCAATAATATTATGTGCTAAGAACTAAATAAACCAAAGAACCTGATATTACAATAAAATTTTCAACTCATACATGTTGCGATAAATTAATCAATGCCCCTTTATAATAGTTAGCAGGAAACCAATAAAAAAATTACAAAAAGATAACTTATGTGGCTTTAAATATATATAATTACTGCAGCGAAATCAATTAAAGAATGTAGCAAAGGGACAAGGGAGTGAGAAAAGAGTAAATTGACCTCAAATAGAGATAGTACTGTAAAAATTAAAAAAAAAAACAATTATTTCTTCAAAAGTTATTTTTAAAAAAGTGTAGCAATTCTCAATGATTGATACAGAGATGAGGAAGAGGATAAAATATCTCACTATTCAAATACAAAGAAAAAATATAAATAAATACTAAGTTTAAAAGTTAATTTTTTTTTTATAAACTTTTAATTTGAATTTAAATTATATAAGTGGCTTCTAATAGAAGATCATTAAAAAATTAGTTAATTAGCTTTTATAAAATATTGAAAAATTTATGTAAGAATGACTTTTTACTTTTTTAAAAAATTTATTTTTAAATATAACTCAAATGCACTAAAAATTTGACAAAATGTCAATTCTTTTAAATGGTAAGTCAAATTACAGATGACACAAGTAATTAAAGATTTCCTTTTAAATATAATATACGATGGAGTTTAATATGTTGGGAATTCAAGTGTAAGTTTTAAGGGAATATGTGAATAAAAGAAGTGTTACAATATAAAAATAAAATTAAAGTGAAAACTTTATAAGTGATTATACTTATAAGCTTATTGCAATATGATTATAAGTTGAAATATGTTGAACATAATATAATATTCCTTCTAGAATTATTCCTTGAAAAATAGTCATGCAAATGTTGGTGAATCGTTAGCGATGGATAGAGTTGACCAAATGGGCCAAGTCCGATAGGCCAGCCGAATAGCTCAAAAAAACAATATGGATTGGATTCTAGGAAACTTTTGAGTGAAGTTATGAAGTAGTGATGAGGAATTCCATAGGCAACAACCTCCTTGACTATTTTGCCTAATAAATCCTTTTATTTTAAGTGTTTTTGTTTGAATTCTTTATTTTTTTGTTGGTAGTCTTTGCTTTTAGTCTTGCTTGGGGACAAGCAAGTTCTTAAGTTCGGGGTTGTGATAACTTCCTTTAATGAGTTATATTTTAGTTGGTTTTATTTAATTTATGATATAGTTGTTTAGTTTAGTTAATATTTTGTTTTATTTTGGTTTAGTAATTTGGATTAGGTGGTATTTTTATTTTCTGTTATTTTCTTAAATTTTTGGATACTTATTTTAGGTGTTTTTTGATGTTTGTCAAGTGCAAGCGAGCTCGGAGGAAGTTAAAAGTGACCAAAGGAAGAATTTAGGCTGAACATCTTATGCTATAGTGCAAGGTAGTGTGCTATAGTGCACTGCTGCAAAAGAAAATAATGTGAAATTTTGTGTTGCACTATAGTGCAACCTTGTGTGCTATAACAGTACTGTTTTGGCCTAGGAAATTTTGGTTACACTATGGCACGACCTCATCTGTAGCAATTAATGGCATCAAGCTAATTTTCGAGAAAAGGAATCCGTGGACTATAAAAAGCAACACATAAGATTAGAAAAGGAATCCTCAGATGCACCTACATACTTCCCAAGATAAAAGACTTCTTCTAGAGAAATTGAAGATGAAAATTCAAAGATTCCATAGCTCAACTTCAACCCAGAGAGATCCATATTCTTCCAAATCTCTTGTCTCTAGCCTCAGTTTTTTATGGCTTTTTGTCCTTTTATCTTTTCATCTTCATACTCTTTTGTTGTTTATTTTTCTTTAGCATGAATTAATTTTCTTTTGTTAGGGCATTAATGGACTCTTTTTGTATGACGATTTTACTTATGAATTAATATTAATCTTATTTCTATCTTAATTGCTTTATGTTTTTGTTTGTGCTTAATGCCTTTAATTGCTTGATCACCAATTAATTGATTTGGGGATTTACAATAACTTGAGAGAGGCTTTGCCAATAAAGCCTCTTAACATAAACACTATGAGCTGAGCGAAAACTAGAGATAGACAAACGCGATTCATGTGGTCAATATAGGAACCCATAAAGCCTCAATCTTTGCCTAGATTAGTTTGTACTAAGAGATTAGGCAATCAATTTTAGGATAAAGAGTATTGCTTGACTTCGAGAGAGGCTAGAAATTAATTAAGGGGAACCGACCATGAGTCAATTAGAATAGAAATTAATTAACAGAAATTCATAGTAAATATGTCAATAATAGGTAAAATTAATTAGCCCTAGCATCCATCCCATTGCATTTGTTCACCCTATTAACATCTGTCTATGTTATTATTATTTTGTTTAAATTTTATTCTAATTTTCTGCGTCCGTGAATTCATTCCGTCTAAATAGTCATCCTTGAGACTATCCGGTACTTGATCTATCATTATGGAAACGATACTCTTTTCATCAACAACCCATTGCATGAAAACCCAAATAAAACCTTAGACCACGCCCCACCAAAACTTGATGCAAATCCTTACTAACGCCCATCGCCCATCGCTTAACCACTCTTTCTTCATCTGTGGACAAGGATACCCTAGGCACTTATACCACTCGATGCAAGGTATATCCCATTACTAGAGATCGTCTATTAAGTGGCAAGAGCCTTTCTTTTAAATGACACTTTCAAAAAATAATTATTTGCCTCACACATTGCCAATGTGATACTTGCGCTCCTAGGTCAAAAGTTAACAAAGCAGAGTTAATAATTTCTTCTAGTAATAAGAGCCTAGTTATTTCTTCTTCTACATTTTAATAGCATTAATCTTCACCAAACGTGATGAGCAAAAAAAAGAAAAAGAATGGAAGCAAAAAAGCAAAAGAAAATGTTAATGATTTTCAAGAACTAATATAAGGCTTTTTTTGAAATAATTCCTCTATGGATAATGACCAGCAGTGTTACTAATTAGGGTTATGATGATATACTCCTCCATATGGCCTAGCTAATAACTACAATGCTAATATATATACAAATGTTGTAATTTTATTGTGACTTTGTTTTTTAAAGTGCTAGAGATTGAAAGGGGTGGAGCTCAAAGGTGATGAATGGTGAGGGAAGAGGGAGGTAGGAGAAGAGAGAGAGGTGAGAGATGATTTTATAAGTGAGGACATTTTTGTAATTTTATTGCTTGGTGGGGGTGGACCATGGGATGGTGAACTTTCCTAGTTCACCACGTTAACCACCACCTAAAAATCTATATATATATTATTTTGTTAGCCTTGATAAAAAATAAAGAATAACTAAAATGAAATTGTGATATGTATAATTTATATTGATCATAAAAAGTTTGTATAATATTTTATTAGTTATTTTATATAGTATACTCTTTATACGACAACTATTTTTTTTTATTTTATGTTATATATATATATATATATATATATATATATATATATATATATATATTCTTTTTAGACTTTGAAGCCCCAAAGGATAATGACAAAGAGTATTTCCAAAAGTACTCAATTGCATAGTTTTAGTGAATGCTTCAAGAAGTCACTCTCGACTTCACTGCTAACTAGACTGCACTATAAGGTTGAAGATGTTCTATTCACAAAATATGGCCTTAACTTGTTTGAATTGAAGAAGATCACATGCTTATGGGTCAAACCCTAATTTAGGGTTAGCAGCATTAGAGTGAATATTGTTCTTTGCTTTTTGTTTTTTTTTTCCTATTATTATTAATATGATGTATGCAAGCCCATGTGATAATGTGTTTAAGTTAGCAAGGGATTTCTCAACTTCTATTTTCCAGGCCATTAACTTGTTATTATTATTATTATTATTATTTTACTTTCATTGATTAATCATCAAATGCAATAGTCTATTTACAACAAAAAAATTGGTACAACAAAACATGATCAATTATAAGCTAAGCATAAGATTATCATCAACTAACATTATAAGTTCTAAATAATATGCTTTAGAATATGGATGATTTTGCACCACGCTTTAGATATACATGATAGTAAAAGCGAGTTTCTAAAGCAACTTTTAAATCAATTGTATACTGAAATGATAGAGCCTAATCTAACTAAAGTATCAAGTCACATATTCTAAGAAACCAAAGCGCTAAATATGAGAGCACCTAAATGATTGACAATAAGGGCATCCAATCCTAATCAGTGGCACACGATAGTACACCAACAACTTATTTCGTGGTACATATCATCACGACCAAAAAAAAAAAAAACTTACTTCCTGAACTAGAGGCCATATACATTTTACCTCTTACTTTTTTAAAAATGTAGAGATAAAGTCCATTTGATTTATAATTCAGGGGGTAAAGTACTTTTTTTCTCTATCATCACATTAGCAGTTTTAGAGCATAATTAAATGCCAAAGTTAGAGGCCTTTCATATCAAAATATATGAGATCATCAAATAACCAAAATAAATAAAAGTCTTAATCAATAACCATTGGCAGAGGTTGTTGATTTATCACTTGATACAAGTTTAATTCTCTAATTCTTCTTAACATATTAGTAAATATGATAACTACAAATGAGTGAGCTAGTCTCATGCTTCTCTTAGGATTTAGACACCTGCCACCATTTAAAAAAAAAAAAAAACTCGTTGGATGAAATATTAAACAAACCATCCTATACACTTTGTTTGGGTTATAAGAGAAAATGAAAGGAAAGAAAATAGAGAGAAAAGAAAATAAAGAGAAAAGTTGGTTTTCTCTTCTGCTATTTGGATGAAGAGAAAATAAAGATAAAAGAAAATGATAGATATTCTTTCTTTTGTTTGGATTGAAAGAAAAGTGAAAGAAAAGAAAATGAAATTATATTAAATGACATTTATACTCTTATAATAACTTCACATCTAATTTAATTATTTATTTGACTTTATTTTATATCTCTAAAATATTTCTTAGTAAATAAGTAAAATATAAATCTTATAACAAATATTAATAATTATTATAATTTTTTATTTATTTGTTGTCACTCTTCTAAACTAATTTCTTTATCTCATGTATAAAATGACCTTAATCAAATGATTAAGTTAAACTAGTATTTAATTATGGCTTCTACGACTATCAAAATTTAATTAATAATTATAACAATTAATTTCTAAAAATGTCTACTGTCATGCATTATTGTCATGCATTCCTACATATCTCTTGCTTCTCTTATTTAACTAATATTTATGAGTATGGCCTATCAATCATTTAGCTCAAAGACTAAAAAGCCAATAAGAAAGGCATGTAGTGTAATTAATTATTCTGATCAAATACTTAATATTGTAAATTACATCAAAAACCAAAGACATGAATTTAAATTAAACCCAATCAAAAAAAAAAAAAAAAAAAGAAAACATGGTTAATGAAAAAAAGACAACGAACCTAAAATGAGAAGGAAAAAATGGGCAAGTTAAAAGGTGAGCCTTTACGTGCATATATTATCTCAGACTTCATAAAAAACGTAATCAAGTGCTCATATGGCCTTTCCTTGCTTTCATTATGGCTATTCCTACAAAGCAAACAAATGGGTCCCATAAGAAAAAAAACAAAAAAGAAACCAAATGGGTATTTGAAAAAGAAGAAAAAGGTGGCAGCTTTGAATGCGTTACTTGCATATGAGAATCAGAAGGTTGAAAAGAAGAATCAGATCCAATTTTGTGTAGTTATCAAATAGAACGAACAAGTGAGAGCCAAGTCCATAGATAACATCATCATCATCATCTTCTTGGTGGTGATTTTGCTACAGGCACACTGTCATGAGATGGAGGAACTAGAAGACGAGACCATCTGCATTAACATGCTTTGCTTGTAATGAAAAAAGAACAAGCTTTCATAGAGAATCAAAAGCCTTCTGAATGTGACCATCAGTTTGCAAATACAAGGTTGAAGAAAAGGGGTAATTTTGGAAAGCAATAACTAATAGCAACATTCCCCCTGTTTTCTCCTCATTTATGCGGAGAAAAAATTTTTGTAGGACCCACATGCTTTATTTTCTTTTCTCGTTCTTTTCTTTTGCAAACCAAACGACTGAAAAGTTCATTTTCCACTCATTTTCTCTTTACCTATTTTCTTTCTGCTCATGTTCTCTCAATCCAAACGGTGTGATAATGAAAAAGCAGGAAGAGAAAGAGTATTTTGGGCCAATAATTTTAAATTTGGTAAAAATTTTAATTTTTGTAAGTGTTGGTGATTTTTATTTTTGGGATTGAGTGTGTTGGTGCAATTTAAACATAACTCATTCCTCGAGATTGTTTTATTTATTTATTTATTTATTTTTTTGGGTCAACATTCGTCAAGATTTGATTAGGGCATATAACATTTGAGAATTTAGAAGTATAGAGCCTTAGGCCAAGGAAGAAATCCAATCATGGACCCAATAGAGTATCAACAGACCCAAGTGAAAAAGCACTTGGTAGAAGAAGTAAGGGTGGAATAATAAATGTGAAAAGCTAAAATAGGCAAATATGTTCTTCTATTCCTTAGGGAAAACTGGATCCCTTGCTTCTATTCTTAGCAATTGGAAGCCCTCACTTTTAGCTTCATTATGGTTTGAAAGAAGAAATTTACCCAGCCATATTTTATTTTTTTATGAAAATTTCCATAAGTTTCTCCCCGTTTTTACCCTATTACTAAACTCATCTTAAGGGGTAAACCTTTTTTCTTTTTTTGCCCGAAAGGAATGCTAAATCCTAAACATGAGCCACTGTTACTTAGAATTTTTTTAATGTATAGCGGGATTCATTCTACCCAATCTTGATATGTTTTTGAGTCGAATTTTGGACCACACTTCGATTAAATTATACATAATTTGATGTTTACTTAATATTTAAATTTTTTTGGTACATTTTTTGAAAATTAAGAATACATCATATCTTTCTTACTTTTCAGTTCTGTCTCTCTTCTTGTTTTTCTATTTTTATTTTCTTGGTTGGGATATAGTAATAATAAATAAAAGTAGAGAGGAAGATAATGAGAGAAGGGGGTGTGAGCAAGGGTGGTCGAGGAGGGTTTGCTAGGGGTGCAAGAGGAGGTGGTGTGCGATGTAGTGAGGTGCAAGATAAAAATGATAACGGGGCCCATAGGGATGGGGGCAAGACGAGAAAGACGATGGTGGGTGAGAAGGAGGTCGAGGAGCGTCCAAATCATTCTAAGGGCTTCATGGGCTGCTCTTTTCTGGGCAAGGTGCTTGGGGGTGCTCCTCTAGTATAAGTGAACGTTCTTGATGATTTGTTGGCATGCAAGTTGGAGTCTTTGGAGTTGCAGAATGGTGACAGAATTCACCCCATGGTGCATTTCCAATAGTTTGTAATCAAGGAACTCTCTCGATCATGGCAAGATTCCTTGGTGGTCAATATTCTTGGCAAGAATATTAGGTTTTTGGCCATGAGGGAACGTTTAAAGCATGTGTGGAAGCCTCTTGCTGATTTTGATCTGATGAATGTTGGAAACAGGTACTACATGGTGAAATTTGATTCAGTGGAGGATAGAGAAAAGGTGATTGGTAGGGGTCCTTAGATGATTAGTGATCACTACCTAGCCGTTAAGGAATGGTGTCCAAATTTCAATCCTTCTGAAGATTGCTTCGGATATACTCAGGTGTGGGTGTGGCTTTTGGGGTTGAATTTGCTTTATTATGATCGTAGAGCAATTATGGTGATTGCTACTGCCATAGGAAGGCCAATTCGAGTTGATTTATTTACAGAGAAGGTGGGACAAGGAAAGTATGCTAGGATTTGTGTCAAGGTTGATTTGACGGTGCCTGCTCTCTAGAAGGTTTGGGTCTAGGACCATTGGCACAAAGTTGATTTCAAGAAAGTCTGCATTTTGTGTGTTTTACCTGTGTGTGCTATGGGCATTTGGTAAGGGAGTGCAAGGCTGCAAAATATCTGTCAGAGTTGGAGGACAAACTGCAGGACCTTCATGAGCAACTTGATGTTGCGGCGACTCCGATCAACAAGGATTCAAATTCAAATGGTGAAGAATCGGGAAGTCAATGGGTGATGTGGTAGTTACGGATTCTGGGGGGCCAGATTTGGTAAGTGCAGATCCGGCTAAAGATACGGGGTGGACTGAAGTTCATAACCACAAGGATGCTAAGAAGAAAATTGGAAAATCTCTTCAGGATTCTGGTGCACATAAGCTCGGAGTCATGCAATGCAAATCTTGCGTGCATGAAATTCCTATGAAGGGACCCACAAATCATGTGACAAATAAAACCAAAGTCGTATCTAAGAAAACTTTGGGTTTTAATATTGGTATGCCTGGGGTAGTGTTTAGTGCTGTAAAGCATGACCATGTGGTTAAAGGTGGACGTATGGTGCATCATAAGTTAGTACCGGCTCCCATTTTCCAAATGCCTAGACAACAGCAACGTCAAGGTAATTTTGAGACAGCACCCTTTATGGAAGCGTAGGATTCGGTTTTGGTTCAAAATCAGGCTACTCTAAATCTTATACAGAATGAAGTGCAGATTGGTGGGGAGGGAAATGGCGAAGTCCAGGCTAAGCAGAAAGTAACAGAACTAAATGTGGCTGAGGTTAGTGAAGTGGCACAGATGAAGGGTCAGATGAAAAGGGCAAAGTGTGATGAGGCCCAAACACTTTATACGACTTGAGGATCTTGTGAAGTTGGGCTCCTACTCAATCTATTTGTTTATGGATTTTAACATATTAAGTTGGAATGTCTGAGGTGTGGCGGGTATGGTGGGTCGTCGGCATGTTAAGTCTTTGATTCAACGTTTTCGTCCGTAGGTTGTATTTTATTGGAGACGCAAGTTCTGTTTGACCGTGTCTCTGCATTTTGGTATGGCATTGGTTATTATGCAGTTAGTGTGACTGAGGCTAATGGGAGAAGTGGTGGTGTGTGGGTGTTGGAGGCAACTTCGGATAGATGTTCATTGGTGGATATCTATCACCAAATGGTTACTATTCAAGTTAATCATGGTGATCGTAAGTGGCTTTGCAGTGCCGTGTATGCTAGTCCTAATCTTTCAGTCCGTGAGACTAGCTGGGATTATATGAAGAGTTTTAACCAAAAAGCCATTGATCCTTGGTTCCTAGTGGGTGATTTTAATCAGGTTCTGTTGCCTTCGAAGGTGAAAAGGGGGTGTTTTCTCTAATCAACAAGCTGATATGTTTGCTCAGGCTATGGATATTTGTGATCTAATGGACTTGGGTATGGTTGGCAGCTCGTTTACTTGGGTGAGAGAGTCGCATGGTGCTGTTGGAATTTTTAAAAGGCTTGATAGAGCCATAGCTGACATTGCATGGCATCATTCATATCCTAAAGCTTATGTTGAGAATTTATGCAAATTGCATTCTGATCACTCTCCTTTACTAGTCAGATACGGTGTAAAGTGTTGGGTCGAGGAGATAGGCCTTTTCGTTTTCTTGCAGCTTGCTGTACTCACCCTAACTATGAATCTGTTGTATCGAATGCTTGGAGGGAGGGTCGTAATGTGGTTACGAAAAGCCTTTGCCATATGAAAGAGCATTCTATTGAATTTAACTTGAAAAACTTTGGCAACATTACTTACAAGAAGCATAAACTTGAAGCTAGACTCAGAGTGATTCAGTGTAGATTGGAAGATATTGATTCTGTTGCCTTGCTTGCTCTTGAGAAGGAATTACGTAGAGAATACAATCTGGTCCTCTACTAGGAAGAGATATTGTGGTATCAAAAGTCTAGGGAGTTGTGGGTTTGTTTGGGTGACAAAAATTCTAGTTTTTTCCATACTCAGCTATAGTGCATAGGAAAAGGAATCGTATTCATGGCCTTGGATTAGGTGATAGTATCTGGGTAACAGATGATGTTAGACTTAGTGAGGAGGCCATTCTATTCTATAAGAAACTATTTTGCACTAATGAATCCATTGATACCAATGCCCTTAGAACACCTTCTTTGCCTAGGCTCTGCATTGATGGCTATAATGCTCTTATTGCTCTTGTTACTAGAGAAGAGGTTTGTATTGCTATCATGAATATGAACTCTTTCAAGGCACCAGGTCCTGATGGTTTTTATCAATTTTTTTTATAAGCAATATTGGAGAGTTGTAGGGGATGTGTGGTCCATGGTTCGTAATGCTTTTACTTTTGGGGAGTTTGATCCAAGATTAGCCGAGACACTTATTACTCTTATTCCTAAAGGTGAGAATCCTACCCATTTAAAGAATTTTAGACCTATTAGTTTGTGCAATGTCATGTATAAGATTATCAGTAAAGTTCTTGTGAACCAACTTCACCCTTTTCTGGATAAATTAATTGGCCCCCTCCAATGTAGTTTTATCCCAAATCGTGGCTCTTTAGATAATGCTATTATTGCCCATGAAGCCATGAACTTCATGAAAAAGACTAAGGTGAAGAAAGATTATCTTGCTTTTAAAGTTGATCTTGAAAAGGCTTATGATCGGGTAAACTGGAATTTTCTTGAGGATACTTTGCAGGAGTTTGGCTTTCCAGTTAGTATTATAAGACTAATCATGTTTTGTGTACAAGCCTCATCTCTATCTATTTTATGGAATGGATCTCAATTGGAAGGTTTTGCTCCCACTCAGGGATTGCAGTAAGGGGACCCTATTTCCCCTTATCTATTTGTGCTTTGTATGGAAAAATTTGCTGTGTATATTAATCAGCTAGTGCCTGATAATCTGTGGAATCCAATGCATATTTCTAAAGGGGGCCCTGGTATCTCTCATTTGTTTTATGTGGATGATGTTTTATTATTTTGTAAGGCTAGAAGTTCCCAGGTGAGGTAGGTGATGAAGGCTTTACATGACTTTTGTGTTGCTTCTGGTCTAAAAGTTAATTTGGAGAAATTTAGAGCTATATGCTCTAAGAATGTGTCTACTAGAAAAAGGGATCTCTTCACTAGCATCTCTTCAATCTATTTTGCTAATG
The DNA here is from genome assembly GCA_031439585.1 of Pterocarpus macrocarpus. NCBI lineage: Eukaryota > Viridiplantae > Streptophyta > Magnoliopsida > Fabales > Fabaceae > Pterocarpus > Pterocarpus macrocarpus. The sequence continues at coordinate 17,595,177 of CM062517.1, read as the reverse complement.
ATTTGGGTAAGTATCTTGGGTTTCCTTTAATTCAACAAAGAGTGTCTAAATCAACTTTTTCTGATTTGATGGGTAGGGTGCAATCTCACTTGGCTTCTTGGAAGGGTAAGTTGCTTAACCGAGCAGGTCGGGTGTGCTTGGCTAAATCTGTTCTCTCTTCATTGCTTGTGCATACTATGCAATTGCTCTAGCTCCCTCGTAATATTTGTCAGCAGCTTGATGTTACTACTCGACGTTCCATACGGAAGGGAAATGATGAGGGCAAAAGTTTTAATCTTGTCAATTAGGAGGTCATAACGTCTCCTAAGCGTTTTGGGGGCCTCGGAGTTTGAGACTCAAGATTAGCTAACATTGCCCTTCTTGGCAAGTTAGTGTGGTGTTTGCTTAAGGACTCTAATAGGCCCTGGGTTACTCTATTATCTCATAAATATTTAAGGAATGACCATATTCTGAATACTACCTGTAAGACAGGATCATCCTATATTTGGCAAAGCATCTACAAGGCTTTAGGTGCTCTGAGATTTGGTTGGGAGTTCTGTGTTCAAAGTGGCAATAGTTTTGTTTGGTATGATTCCTGGACCTTTTTGGGCCCTCTTTGTGATTTGCTGGATTATGTACACATTTCAGATATCGATTTGTAGATCAGAGATAATCGATGGTGTTTTGAATTGCTAGCTACTTTTGCTTCTTAGCAGTTGTGTGACTTTCTACATTCTGTTCCTAGACCAGATGGTTCTAATCATAATGATGGCTGGCTTTGGTTAGCATCAGTGGATGGTCAATATTCAGCCTCTTTTGCTTATCTTTGGCTTTTTCAACGTAGCCATGCTTGGGATTGCAACACCAATTGGACTTGGGTGTGGAGGCTGGAAACATAAGAGAAGGTGAGATTGCTAGTTTGGCTTCTCCTTCATCAGGCGCTACCTTCCAATTCCCTTCGATATAGAAGAGGTTTAGCCACCTCTTCTGCGTGTGGTCATTGTGATGTCCCTTTAGAAGACAATCTTCATTGTGTTTGAGACTGCCCATATTCTAAGATGATTTGGTCCACTTTGGGTTTTATTATCCATCACGAGTTTGGTTCTTCAGATATATCTAGTTGGCTGAGGAAGTTTGCTTGCTTTCCCAATGGTTACTTTTTCTTAGCGGGGCTTTGGTGGGTTTGGAGGTGGCGCATGAATTCTTTGCTAGATGAGGAGGTTTGGACTGCTCAATTTGTTTTGCATCAAGTCTATCATTCCTTTTATGAGTTCCATACTTTCATTCGCAAAGACATGCTTTTAGCTGGTTTGGGTTCTATGGTTTGGCAGCTGCCTCCTCTAGGGTGCATCAAGTTAAATGTTGATGGCAGTGTTCGTCAAGCTACGGGGCAAGATGGCTTTGGTGGGATGCTCAGATCTGATGAGGGAGTCTGGATTATAGGTTATTCTTGCAAGAGTAGTTCTTTGGATATGATTTGCGTTGAGTTTGAGGCTTTACGGTTTGGTCTCCTTCTGGGTTAGGAGAAAGGGTATTGTGAGATTTATTGTGAATTAGACTGTTTGGAAGCTATTTCTCTTATAAATACTCAGTGAATTAATAGAGGTAGTATGTTCACATTCTGGCCTTTGATATTAGTAGTTTGCTAAACAAGGATTGGAGAGTTCAAATCAGTCACGTATTTACTAACCAAGTTGCTGATCACATAGCTAAAATTGGAGTTGTGCAAGTTGAAGATGTTTGTTTGTGGGACTCCCCATCACTTGTAGTTAGTGATCTTTTGTGTGTTGATGCGACCACGTAATGGTCTTTGTTTTATTTTTTCTTTTTTCCTTAGTTTACCAAAAAAAATCTTTCTTAAAAGTATTAAATGTTTAACATCGTTCGCTTAAAGATATACTATATAGTAACTTTTAATTTTTTTTCTCTTATTTATAATATTTTATAACTTGAATATTTATATATGGTCTGAATTTGTTTTTTTGGTAGAAATATATGGTTGAGTGAAGATAGCCCAATCTTGTTTGAGTACAGAAGCAAACACCTGCTTATCTTATTAGTGGGACTTGACTCCATAATCATTTTGTGTTTTCAGCTAAAACATTTTATAGATATTAATATGATAATTATCCCTTAAATAGTAAGAGCCACTTTTAGTCTTGTTAATTTTTTATCTGATTTTTATTAAAAAAGTGTCTTTAACTCCTTTTAAAGATTCAAATTCAATTTCATAAAAAAAAACAAATTCAAAGATTATGTGAATTAGCTTAAATGCTCTGATCTATTAACAAGGCAATAACCATAATCATGTTTTACAAAATAGTAGTATTTCACAGAATTTAGTTAGTAAACGTTATACATTACAAAATAACAGCTATTTTTTTTTTCGAAATGAAAAACTTGAATAGTTTAGGTCTTCGGGTATAATTCTCACCAGACGGATTATACCATTTATCCATATATGCTACAATAGATATATGCTAAAAAAAACGCTACAATAAACGTTCCTTCAATTCAAAATAACTCAAATCTAATTAATCAATCAGTTCAGCCTTTTGGTTTTTAATAAATCAAGCTTTAACAGTTTTTAACTTTAATACAAGTATATGTGCTCAATTTTAATATTTTTGTTTGTGCCCTATTATTATTTTTTTTTAACCTTAAAGATTTTCTCATGAATGCTAATAAAAAACCAACTTTTCTTTTCATGTTGCAAAGAATACTTGTCTGAATTATTTCATTTTTATCAATGTTCTAAACATCAATTCATATTGGATAGCTGAATCAATTGTCCTAAATTGCCTACCCAAAAAAAAAAAGGTGGTTCGTAAATTGATCATGTCTCTTTCTAATTTAACTATAATTTAATAATCATTTAACTATATATTTAATTAATTGAATCAATCAAATTATTTAATTGATAACTTGTCAAGTATAATATTTAAAAAATTAAACTAAAATTTGCACTTACGACTGTCACTTCATAATTTAAATAATTTTGACCGGATAAATTTCATAATTGAATCATAATTATACTATAATTCAACCCAAAAAATATGTAAATCAAAAGAGTCTAGCGTCCTAGTGCCCAATAATCGCATCAACTAGTTTGATCCATTTCTAAAGTGAAAGTACCGACCACGACATTCGTTAAAAATAATATCAAAAAGGACAAAAGAAGAAAACAAAAATAAAAGGAAAAAAGAACGAGGAAAATATCAGGGTTGGTGTGTATAAGGTCACTGGTACGGCGTAGTCTCTGTTTTCTCTCTTCTTTGTTCACTGTAAACCCTAATTTTAAAATTCCCCAAAAATCTTCCTTCCTCTTCTTCTTCGTTTCTTCGCTCCCACTATTACACAGTAACCCAACCGCTCTCTCTCTCTCTCTCTCTCTCACTAAACGCGCTTTTGCAGGGAGCTCTCTGATTTGGGTTTCGTGTTCTCACTGCTCGAGGAGAAAATTTTGCGTTGCTCTCGTCGAATTCTTCTTCGAAACCGAAATTGAACTTCAGTTTTGCTCTTTTCACTTGAGGTAAAGCTTAAATTTTTAACCTTTTGTGGTGCCCCCTAGCTGGACGGCGTTGGTGCCTGGAGTTTTCGGCTTGCAAGATTGGTTTATATATATATATTTGTATGAGAAGAGTAGTTTACGCTTTCAAGTTTTATTCTATTTTTTTTAATGTTCTGAATTAAGTTTGTAAACTTCGTTTTTCAAGTTGTCATATGAATTTTCTAGTGCTTTAAGCTTTAGAAATTGCTAGGGACTTGAAACTTATTTATATGATTTTTTTTAAATTGTCTTTTGATGATGGTTAGTTTAAGTAGATTTGTAGAGGGTGATGGAATTGGAGGCACAGTTCTAGAGACATTTGGTTTGGGTTATCAAATGATGCCAAATTGCTGATGTAAAGGGTTTTTGGTTTTGACATGCTGATGTAAATTTTGTTAATGTATTGCATACTTGTACTATTGTGTATATTTTAGGGCCCGTTTGTCTGAGCTTTTTGAGGGGGGAAAAATGCTTTTCTTATCAAAAGACATGTATAAAAAATGCAAGATAATTAGATAAGGTTTTTGAAAAAGGAAGCTAAAGCTCAAATAATTCTGTTTTAGTGAATTTTTTCATGAGTTGGGAAAAGTAATGTATGAAGAAAAGTGGTAAAAGCAAATTATACACAAATGCACCCTTGGTGTTAGAAGATTGAGTGTGGAGACTTAGGCATTAATGTTAATGATAACGGTGGTGGCCACTTTCTTTGAGGGCATAGATTTGACCAAATTCAAGATTGGCGTATATGTTAAGAAAAATTTTAGAGTCTTAGCCTAATATTTATATTATATTTCTGATAATTGAAGAAGTTGAGAAAAAATTAAAGGATAATTTGATAGCATGTTGTGTCGACATAATTAGGTATCATATTTTATTTATTTCACACATTAGTACATTGCTTCTTTGTTTCTTATATTATTTCATTTAATGGACAGGAGACAATTTTTAATTGGTGACGTGATCATTTCATTGTGGAATTTATATACATATACAGCAAAGCAAAGTTCAAACAGCTTTCAACCTTATGGCTGGATTGTTGCTTGGTGATGCTTCTCATCATGGAACACATCAAGGTGGTTCTCAAAGATACTCTCAAGAGAGGCCGGAGGATGGTTCTCGCTGGTACTTTTCTAGGAAGGAGATTGAGGAAAATTCACCATCTAAGCAAGATGGCATAGATTTGAAGAAAGAAACTTACCTACGCAAATCATACTGCACATTTCTGCAAGATTTGGGCATGAGACTTAAAGTGTGAGTTTTTACTGGTAGCCTGAGTGATCTATCTTCTTAACTGCAATTGGCCATTGGCTTTTTATTTGCCAGTTTAAGCCATTTAATTTCTTGCAAATTTTCTTGTTTCCTCTGTCAACTGATATAAATGTGTCTGGTTGCACAATGTATTTAATTAAATTATACCATAGTTAAGGTTGTGTTAGCACTTAGAAGTGATATGTTTCTTTGTAAGAGCACATTAGGGGTATCTTAGAGTGTTTATATATTTATGTATCTGGCAGTCTAGGGAAATTTTTTGTTTATTTCTAATTTCTAATAATATTGAAATTGCTGATAAATGGCAATTCTTCATTTATCATCATGTTGAGACTGATTTCATTTTGATACTGATGCAGACCTCAGGTCACTATTGCAACAGCAATAATATTTTGTCATCGGTTCTTTCTTCGGCAGTCCCATGCAAAGAATGACAGAAGGGTGAGTCTATATTTCCTTATGATAACTTGCATGCCGTTATTGTTGGATAATTGTTCTCTATTTGAGCTTTGAGCTTTGAGCTGTGAATAAATCTATGTTTGTTATGTCTATCAATAAACAGTGGTAGCAAATCCATTTTTTGGCTGGTTACTATAGAATTGTCGGTATTGCATTTAAATTCTTCTGTTTTGAGGACTCAACTGATTATTTATTAACTCTTAGTGGTTTGCTGAATCAAAATTAACTCTGCTTGTGTTCATTACAATTAAGCATTCCCAATGCCAATTAAAAATGAGGTAGGAGAGTGTGGACTGTGGAGATACTGTAATCCTGAAGATCTTCAAGATAAAAAAAGAGAAAAGAAAAAATGCTTTTATTTGATCCATGTAGCTGATCACATCTAGTGGGAAAAGGCTTTGTTGTTGTAGTTATTTATATTATATCTCTAAGTTTTTAAAGTAAGTGGTTATTGCTGAAGATTGATTGCATGCTTGGATTAGCTGTGAAAAATATTGTATAATCAATTGTCTTCAAAGTTGATTATGATAAAATTTGCTTTTTTGTTTGTATGGTATAAGTAATTCCTTTCATGCTGTAAATTACCAAAATAATACAGAATATTTTAAAATATCTGTTGTTGGGGGCAGAGAAGTATTTTGTGTTCAAGTTGGAATAATCAAAAGAATAAAAAAGCTTGAAATTATAGCTTTAAAAAAACAAGCTGTTTCTAGTGTAAAACCAATCAACAGGGTGTTTTAAATCTAACAACCCAAACCTGTTGCTAGAAAGTAAAAACAGATTTTGTGATGAAAAAAGATGTTGACCAAAATAATTCAGCAAGACCAAACATGCACTGATTTATTTTGGTTGCTTATACTTATCAAAAGATGGTGATGAGAGACTGGTACACAACTTTGATAAATATGATGGATGCCGTTGTGTAGATATATGTTATAACCGCACACTTTAGAATGCCATTGTAGAGGTATGCTTGGGATATGGTGAAAGAGCAAGCAACTTTACTTCATCCAGTGATTGTGAGTGGCAGATAAGGGAAGTTTCCTTGAGATGGTTTATTGTCTTCAATGTTGTGAAAGAAAAATGATTGTAGTCTCTTTTGTTAACATATTTGAAGGACTTATGACTAGATGTAGATGACAATTAACAACTATATCTGGTTTAGAGCTGAATGGTGGAGGCAATGCATGAGGTTGATCATAATTAGTTTTTCTAAAAGGAAGTAAATGCTAGGCTCAAGTAACTAGGATTTGAACTTGGCCGGTGTCATCTATCCTGTCCCCTAGATGGAGGAAAAGTGCTAGTGATTGTTGTCCTTGAGAGATAGAGTGGAATTGAAGGATGTGTTTTATACCATGATTGGCTTAATATTGGCAAAGGAGTTTGGCTAATCTATTGGTAATTGTGTTGCTAATAGTTGGGAATGGAGACATGATTGGGAGATTATCTTTTTTTTTTTTTTTTGGATAAAAGAAGAATTTTACTATGATGAAGAGAAGAAGTATACAAATAGATTGGAGGACAGGAGATCCTCTTTATAAGAACAAGATCAAACAAGAGAAAAAAAACCATCAATGAGGCAAAGCTTTCCAATCTCTCAGCATATTTGAGAGGGAAATTCTTTAAAAACATCATGTGCTTTACACTAAGTAGAGACCAAACACCTAATCTTATTCCACAAAACTTGCTTGTCTGAAAATTTATCATTAAGGTGCGAGAATTACTCTCCAACCAAATACACCAAATAGTGGCAATGGACAAAACCCTTTCATTTCCCCAAAACTATTAAAATTTGGTAGTAGTAATTGATCTAAGGTTGCAAGGCACACCCAACACTCACCACAGCTACCAAACAAAGTACTTCCTAAAAAGTCAGTCGAAGAATAGTGCAAAAATAGATGTGAAACTGAATCTGGATTCACACTACACATAACACACACATCAACGAAATAGCCTTATGTGGCCTTTCGAGCTTGCAACATTTCATTGGTCTTAATTCTGTTTAGTGGCAACTATCCAAATAAAGAATTTAACCTTAGAGGGAGATTATCTTATTTTCTTTCTTCCATCACCCAACATTTGAGCTTATTGGGTGGTCTTGACTGTGGCCTAGGGGCCTAATAGCTGTCCACCTTGATCTCGTGGGTTTGAACCCTAAGTGGGTCAACATGTCCTCTTTCCTTAAAGGATGCAGGAAAAAATATACTGTTGATCTTTAATTAATAAAGAAAAAGGAAAGGTTTTCTTGATAATAAAGTTTGATGGTTTATCATGGTTATCAGTATGCTACATACAAAATAGCAACTCTGTATTTTGTTTCTTTATACATCTTTTGTCATCGTTGCATAATCTGTAGCTACTTGTAATTGGAGTGAGGCATATTTGGCTTCTTTAAGTATCAAAACCATAGTAGTCAAACGCGGATAGCGGCGCGTAACGGCCGACCCCAAAAATGCTATAGCAGGACAGCAGATAGCGTTCCAGCCGCTATTTGATAAAAATGTATATAATTATCATGCAAATTGTATAACATACATATATTCAAAAATAAGAAATCATTCATAATCAAACTCGTTCATATCAATGATAAAAATTCATAATCCATTCCATGGTCTAAATACATGCAGTCACCATCAATCCAATGCATAAACATCAAGTTCTAAGGGCAACAAAACCAAAAAAAAGCACCATTAAGTAGTATAAGGACAACAAAATATAAAAGGCAATAACAAATCCTAATTAAACCTAAGTTTCTACTCTCTAAAACTAACAAAACATTCTACAAATCATTCATAATCATCCTCCTCCTCCTCCTCCATATTGTTCTTTCCATCACTTTCTTCACTATTAGACTTATAGGTCTCTTCTTGCCCGTCCTTTGAGTCTTCCTCATCATCAAATTCTTCTTCCTCTTGAATAGGCTCCTTCCTTCTTCTTGAACTAGAATGCTTTGATACTTTCTTCTGCAATCTAGTAGCAAGCCTAGTGTGTCTTGGAGGTTCCTCAACCCCAATTGCAGTAGAAACATCTCCCCAAATCAATCCATCATCACCAAAAACGAATTCTTCTTCAGCATCTTCTGTGTTAGCATCCATTTCTCCCAGCAACCACTCATTGCTATCATCAATACCATTTAGGAGAATAGGATCAATCTCATCTTGGTTGTCAAAGCGCTCTTTAAGAGTTTGATTATACTTGATGAATACCAAGTCTTGCAACTTTTGATGCTCAAGCTTGCTCCTTTTCTTAGAATGAATTTATGATATTCATATCATAAATTAGACAAAATGTTAGTGTTAAAATCATTAAATAGAAGCATGAAACTATGCAAAGAAAAATTATTTGCATTTGCTTACATGCTCAAAAGTGCTCCAATTGCGCTCACATCCCATTGAACTATAAGTTAGACTCAACACTTTGACTGCAAATTGTTGCAAGTTAGGGGTGGAAGTTCCATACTTCCTCCACTATTCAGTTATGATTCAATAATCAGGAAATCACCATTACTAAGAAACATCATGAAACTAAATTCGTCAAGAATTAAGTACGTATTTCTTAATTCTTACTAGGAGCTACTGTGTTCATTTGTTTTATTGCCATCCTATTTCCAAATATGCCACCAGCCCTCTTATATATTTCAATACTATTTGTAACCTTTTCTGTCAAGTCTTCGTCTGGAATCAACCTATCAATAGTCTTATAAAATCCATCCATTACTTCATGATCACTTTCAATCTTTGTTGCATTGGGATAGTAAAACTCATGATTTAGGAAATAGCCGGCTACATGCAATGGATGATGAAGTTGTGAGTCCCATCTTCTATCAATAATAGCAAAAACATCCTTGTACTTGGCTTCATTATCCTTGAAGGACTTTTGAATGGCTTCCTTAGCCCTATCCAATGCTTTATAAATGTATCCCATTGCAGGCTTTTTCTCATTATCAACAAGCCTAAGGACATGCACAAAAGGCTCCATAAGTTTAATAGAGTACACAACATCATTCCAAGATGTTGTGTTAGAGCACAATATCACTTGCCTTCTTCCCCTTATGTTCTTAAGCCATCTTGGAGCTCAACCACTCATCTGAGGTTCTTTTGTTTGTACAACCTTTGCAGTGTAAGGAAGGTTGTAGCAAACCTTGTCACTCCATGCCTAACCAACTCCATCTTGTTGGTAAATTTTCTCATTGTGTTCAATGCCAAAGTGTGGTTGTAGATAAAGCCCATAAGGCTAATGTCTCTTTGTATTGCCTTCTTAACTCGAGGAAGCTTTCCAATGTCCTCCAACATTAAGTCTACACAATGTGTAGCACATGGAGTCCAAAAGAGATTATTCCTCTTAGTTTGAAGTAGTTTGCCTAAGAAGAGCCAAATTAAATAAAATTAGATGAATAGCCAAATATTAAATGAAGTAATAGGAAATTTGAGCAATTCATAGTTTATTACCAGCCAAGACATAATTACTTCCATTGTTAGTTACCACTTGAACAACATTTTGTTCTCCAATCTCCTCTACAAAATTATCCAATAGCTCATATACTTTCTCCCCCGTCTTCATGTATGCAGAAGCATCAACACTCTTCACAAACATTGTCCCAGCTGGACAATTTACCATGAAATTAATCAATGTCCTATTCTTCCTATCCGTCCAACCATCCGACATTATTGAGCATCCATATTTCACCCTTTCCTCCTCATGACCCTTCAACATATCCTTTGTTAACTCTAACTCCTTTTTAAGGAGTGGAACCCTCAATTCATGATAACTTGGAGCTTTTAGGTGTGGACCATAATTTCCAATAGCTTCAAGCATCAATTTAAAGCTTTTTGATCTAGCAACATTGAAAGCAATCCCATTCATATAAAAAAAGCGGACTATGTATTGAATGGTTTTAGCCCTTGCTTCTTTCTCACAAGCATCATTAATGTTTGTTTGCTAGTGAGGTTTTCCCAATTTAATGGTAGCTTCAGGACCTTTTATAAACATCAAATCCAAAATGCTTTTTCCTTTCTTGGCTTGCTTAACAATAGTTGAAGGAATAAAGCTACTCCCACTTGATATTGATGGAGGTCTTTTCCCTCTTCTAATTTGTAGAATTTCTTCTAAATCTTCTTGTTCATCATCATTTTCTCCAATTGCACCAAAATTTGATTCTTTCTCCGCATTTTTCTTCTCAAGAGCTTCCTTGAGAAGTTGCTTAACTTCAGGTGGGACTCTTTTACAAGCTTTTGTATCTCCAATCACACCCATTTGGTGTCTTTTTGCTCTAGTTATTCCACCATTGGTTGTCTTGCCACAAAAATCACAAGTTACACTCTTCCTATTATTGATGTCTTTTAAACTATTCCACTGCCATGCCATATCTATGTTGTCACCAGTGGGCTTCACCAACCCAGTAGAAGAGGGAGCAACACTAGAAGCTTGAGTTGATGATGTTACCATTGCTAAACCAACTAGACCAGAAAATTGAAAGAAAAAAAAACTAAAAACAAAAGGGAAAAATAGTGAATAGAAGAAGGAAAAAAAAAAAAAGAAAGAAAAGGATGGAGGAAAGAGAGATAAAGGAAGCAGAACAAAGAGAGATAAAGAAAGCAGAATAAAGAGAGATAGAGGAAGAAGGAGGGAAGAAGGAGGTCCAACCAGAGGAACAAGGGGGAGGAAGAAGGAAGGAGGATAGGGACACGCTTGTGCTTCAGCTGAAACGGAACCAGGAAGATGCAACTCGGTTGTTGCTGGTCTCGAAGCCGCCAGTATTGCCACTGTGCAAGTGGAAGGCTCGCCAGAGAGGAGGACTGATTGAGAGAGGAGGCAGGACGAAGGTCGAGGTGCAGATGGAAGTATGAAGAAAGGCCCTAAACATCAAGGGCAGAATGAAGAACTAGTTTGGGGGAGGGGGAAATGACCGCCAAACCCCTGCAGAAGGTGGTGAACAGTCCAAAAGCAAAGTTAAAATCGTCCTTTCAGCGACAACGTAAATCGCAGCCGCGACATCCGCGATAGCGCCCACGATGGACCACAACGCCAAAATGCAACGCGACGTCAGCTCTGTGGCGGCCAACCGCTGCTCCGCATTGCGACGGTGCTATAGCGGCGCGATCGCCCGCTATTAACTACTATGATCAAAACTATAGTCAAACTATGGCAACAGAATGGTTCTGTGATCTGATATGTATAATATATAAATATGTTTCAATTTACTAATAATCTTAGCAGCTTCCTGGGTTATGAGGATAATAAATTATTATGCTGTTAAGCCACTAGATTTGATGCTTACAGCATATCAGGTGAGAATTAACTAAGCAGGACTTCAATTCAATGATTTTCCATATTAATATATGATTTTTTTAATTTTTCTGACATAAATTGTATTTATAGTATTGTTCTATACCGTCATCAGCTTGCTGCTTATCTTGTCAGTTTTTTTGGGTTTTGGCTATGCTATGTAGAATAAAATTAATTTATGCTTTAGTTTTCATTTTGCAACCTATTAAGTTTTGAACAATGAATCCTATGGCTGGTTTCTAGTTCATTAAGCCTTTGTTTTGTTCATAGCATTCGACTTTTCCTTTTCTGGAAAACGATTGGGTTTATTGTCATCTCTGTCTTTCTGTTGGTCTTGTCTATTTGTCTCTCCCCTTCTCAGCATTTGTTTGAGTTCTTGCCTGGATTCTTCGCTGCGTGGTACATGTCTTTGTGTGCACAGTCATAATTTTTCTTTTTTGTTTTCTCAACTATGGTTTGATGCATGGTGGTAACTAGTAACTCAACATGTTATGCAGACAATTGCAACAGTGTGTATGTTTCTTACTGGAAAGGTTGAAGAAACTCCTCGCCCACTAAAAGATGTAATTCTTGTTTCATATGAAATTATTCATAAGAAGGATCCTGCAGCAGTCCAGAGAATCAAACAAAAGGTATATCATATGATATGTCGGTCACCCCTTGCCCTTTTATCAAGCAATCTCATCTCCTGAATATCAACTGCCTTTTAATAAAGTGTTTGCTTTGCTGTACTTTGATTTTGCTCACTGTGTTCACTGTCATTCTTTGTTCTTATTTTCCCCTTAAATACCATTCTAGTGGAAATATCTATATTTCTGTCTAGGAAAACTGGTCTAGGAAAACTGAGTCCTTGCTGCAAGGAGGGTATTTAATGCAAATGACTTGCAAGTTAAAGCTGGATTAAATTTTATGGTGTTCTCTAATATATATTTTGTGTGTTTAACCTTGTCGGGATTTAATTCAAGATCAAATTTCTTTTTGACTTCACTTTATTCCTACCTCTCTTTTGCTATATGATTTTTTCTCATGCAATTATTTTTTTACTTTAACTATGGTACAGGAAGTGTATGAACAGCAGAAAGAATTAATTTTACTTGGAGAGAGGGTTGTTCTTGCAACTCTTGGTTTTGATCTTAATGTGCACCATCCTTATAAACCTCTTGTTGAGGCAATTAAGAAATTCAAAGTTGCTCAAAATGCCCTTGCTCAAGTGGCGTGGAATTTTGTAAATGATGGGTATGAAAGATTACACCATTTTTGTTATGGCCAATGGCCTTTGATTTCCTTTCCTGAAATTAGGATGTGATGTGCAGACTTCGGACGTCTCTTTGCTTGCAATTTAAGCCCCATCACATTGCAGCTGGAGCAATATTCCTTGCTGCCAAGTTCCTCAAGGTGAAGCTCCCATCAGATGGGGAGAAGGTCTGGTGGCAAGAGTTTGATGTCACCCCACGCCAATTGGAGGGTTGGTGTCCTTTTTTTCCAGTACTAGTGATAAAAAGAAAGGAAAAACAAAAGTACTATCTCATCGTCATTTCTTTTTTCTTTCCTCCTTCTAAGTCCTGTTGGTTATTTCTCAGTCCAGTGTGGTGGTATCTTAGTAACAATTTAATTGTTCAACTATTTGTGTGTGTTGGTGCAATCAAGCTTATAGTGAATATCATATAGTTATTTATACTTATTTATTATAATGCAAGACCCAACACTGTGCCTACTTTCTGCAGAAGTGAGTAATCAAATGTTGGAGCTGTACGAACAAAATCGAATGCCACCTTCAAATGAAGTTGAAGGAAGTACAGGAGGTGGGGCTACTACCAATCGGACCACTGCAAAACCTCCAGGTAGCAATGATGAACCTGCAACCACAAACAGTAATTCCCAGACTGGTGCCACAAGTTCACGACCTGAAACGTCAAAGCCTGCATCCTCTATGCCTGCATTTGATTCATCTGCTGCTAATCATGCTGGACGACCAATCTCAAATCACGGTAGAAGCAGTGATTATGGGAGCTCAGAAATGAAGCAGAGAGTGGAAGATGATGCCAAAGGCAATCTACATCCTGAGCGGGAACCTCTACCATATAAGGAAAACCTACATGAAGGTCAAGACATGGGGAGATCTAGATCAGATAATGGTGAGAAAGAGCATGAAAGCAATGCTGGGAGAACTGAAATTAAAGAAACTGCTGAATTGAAAGATAAACATAGTAGCAGAAACCTGGATCATAGAGATGGTACATTTGGCCGGCCACCTCAGGATGCCATTAAAAAAATTGATACAGACAAGGTAAAAGCTGCTCTGGAGAAGCGAAGGAAGGCATCTGGCCATATAACAAAGAAAACAGATTTCATGGATGATGATGATCTCATTGAGAAGGAACTGGAAGAGGGAATTGAGCTGGCTCCTCAGAGTGAGAGGAAAAAACAGGAAAGGAGGCAAAGCTGGTCTAAGCCCTCAGACAGATCAGATTATGACAATACTCATGGAAGGCATCAAGATCATGCAGATGAGCATCCTCATGGGATGAAGGGTCTGCTGTCGTACGAACCAGATCCAAGTGCCGTGGAAGAAGGGGAGGTATCAGCACTTGATGACATTGGTGTAGGGCTGTCACCCAAATCAGGAAACCGCAAGAGAAAAGGAGGGAGCTCACCTGATAGGGTGCCGGAGGGGAACAAACGGCATAATTATGGCCCTGGACCTCACCACAACAGTCGTCTCAATTATATGGAAGATCGGAACAAGGTCGGTCGGCTAGGCCATGCTGAGAGGGACAGCAAAAGGCACATACAGGAAAACCATGTTTGAACATGTTTACCATGGCTGTGTGTGGACTCATTTATTGTTCTGAAACATATATTCCGGGCAATACATCTGCTTCTCAGCAAATAGCAGAGGTCCTGGAATGCTCTCAATTCTGTTATGATGTAGCTACCTTAGCTGCCACCAAATCCCCCAGATCACAGAAACTTTACTTGATTGAAGGTACCTTAGTTTGTTGGAAGGACCAATGTCATTTCCTCAATTTATGGGCATATGGGAAAAATTGTACTATAGAAGTTGAGTGTTATATAGATTAAAGTCGGACACGTATTGGAAGGTCCATTTTCCCGCTAGATCATCCATGTTTTTGATGATTTTCCGTGTGAAATAATAGTAGTTATGATGGTAAACTCTAGAATGGAAGTTGTGCCGTCTGAGAGTGATTAAAAATAGGGAAGATTGTTGTTGTCCTATACTGTCGTTAAGAGGAGGGCTTGTCTAGTACGTTTCTAGTACATTTGGAAATGAATATTTGATTTAATAACTTGGATTAAGAAAGTGAAATGAATTATTTACAGCCATACGAATTACTGTTGCACCATTGTGAAATTGATCGGATTGTGCCATGAACAAAATTAGCAATGATTTTCTTTTCGAAGGTAAGGTTGCTGCTGTGATCTTGAAATTATGTATTCGAACTTCGGAAACATTTGTTTATGGGGATAAGATTGCATTTATCTAGTCTCGAGATCCCATTAGGTAGAAACTTTGTGCATGTGGTTGCACTATTATTCATTTCATTCTGACTAATGGGATTAGAAATGTAAATGAACTGGATAAACGTGATTGTGTGCAGTCTTTTAATAATAAGTACATCAAAATATTTATTATTAACATTAAATTAGTTTCTGAACATTATTTTTTCACATCAAAGTTAGTCTCTACTAATTTTTGATGTTAAAATTTATGTTTTTATCGTAATCGAGAAATAATAAAAAAAAATGTGCAACACGAATGTAGCAGTGATATGTCATGCAAATTATTAATAACAGTAACAGATAACAAACATCAACACTTTCAGCAATACAACGTCAACGGCCATAGCCTCAAGGGTTTCCACGCTTGACTACAACATGCGCTTGATGCACAAGCTTTCCCATACTCATACTCCGTAGAGGCAAATCTCATGACCAACTGTGCTGGGCTCGCTGTGCCTCAAATGCAGGCTCCAAACGCAGGCTTTCTGCCCTTAATTATGCTGCGAGGACGCTGAGTCCACATATTGGTTTTTTTTGGTCATGAGTCCACATTGAACAACACCCTCCATCATAATACATGTCGGTCTTGGATAAAACTTAAAATTTTTGTACTTTTCCTCTTTCCCCCCCCCCCTTCTTTTCGGGTGGAGCACGTGGTGTTCAATTGTTATGCAGATAACTTATTTAAAATTGGGTTTTAAGCATCGTTGTGTGATTCAGCCCAGCCTGGTTGGATTAAAGATATTAATGAGCTGATCTCTGGGTTGGTTTGATCAACATTTTGGGCTAAAATTCTCATTGACTCAGTCAAACTTGGATGACCACATGAATTATCCGATTGACTCAAAGTGGCATACTTTTTCTTTTTAAAAATTTGAAAAAAAAAAAGTTGTGTTTTTTGGATTAATTTATCTTATGTGAGGTTTTTTCTCACTTTATTCCTTTTTCTTTTTTGTACATACTAGCTCATAAACAATTTTTACTTACTCAACAAAATGTATTAGAAACTCTCTTTTGGCTTTATGTTATAATGCACGTAGAGTTGTCACCGTATACTAAATATCTCTTAAATATTGTAACTTAAGTTTTGTACTATTAAAGATATGATATAACATGTGTTGGTTTCCACAGAAGGAATTCAAATCTCTTAAAGATTGTATCTCGACTTCGATCATATATAAGATAAATATTGTTGAGAGACCTCTGACAACTCAAATGAAATACACGTTTTGAGTTATATTGTTAAATAACGGTTAAACATATAAAGCATTGTTTTATACATTATTATTTCTTGAAGAGCAATATCCATAAAAAAAAAAAAAAAATTATTGTGTATGAATTTTATAATAAAATAATAACCAACAAATGTTTAACAACTTACCTCGTAGAACCATACCATGTATCAGTTTATCTTAGTTATAGTTCATGCCCTTTGCCTTTTCCTTATGTTTGTTATTGGTTTCCATGACCTATCTAATATGGTATGTCATAATCTAGAAAGCATGGGCATGTCTATATATTGGTGTGTTCGCGTGTTCGACACGTGTCAGACACAAACACTTAGTGACATTATTTTTGACATGTGTTAGACACATATTTATAGGTGTCCAATTAAAAATATATATATATATATATATATATATATATATATATATATATATATATATATATATATAACACTTTGGATGCATAGGGGGACATAACTTTATTTTTTATTTTTTATTTTTTCCATCTATTCTAAAACCCTAGTATTAAAAAGTTCAAACTCAATATCAACTTAAGACCAACTTACAGGAAGGGGTCAAATAAAGGTGCAAATGGGAGATAAATTGTAAGTCTGCTCTGGTTCAGTTTCATTCCTTTAAAGATACGACTTGAGTTTATGACATGAATTGTTGCTAGGTAGGTACTATTAGATAAGTAGTTTGTAGTTAGCCAAGTTGTTAGTTCGTCAAGTTAAACCTCTACTACAAATAGGACTTGGTAAACCAAATGGCTTGTTAGATGATTGAATTTGTATGAGGTTGATCATTGATTGATAATTGCTTCGTTTTTCTAGTTACCATGAAAAAGAATCATCCCAATCCCAATTTGTGTCTATGTTCCCTGCTGTTTGATATTTGGCTTTTAATATGATGGAAATCTTCTAAACTCATTCTGGCATACGGTAGGCCTTTCAATAGTCCATCTCAATAGCTGATATAATTTGTCTAATGCAAATATATTCCTAAGATTGATGGAAAGGGGTTCTTGTGTCAAGTCAGTCGAGATCCTTTTCTCCCTGCTGTTATGAAGTGAATTTTTTGTTCAATTTCTCTGAGAAGCTGACTGAATAGATTAAACCAATGTATCCCTTCTTCAGGAGATGCTTTTCATATGAGCAGTTCAGTGCATTTGTGGCTGCCATAACTGAAATAAATGCTCACAAACAAACTCGAGAGATTAATAAATGTTGATTCCTTTAAGAAGAGCTGATGAGATATTTGGATCAGATAACAAAGATCTTTACCTATCTTTTCAAGGATTGGTTAGGCAGAATGTACACTAGTATTGAAAGCAGAACTGCCTGGAATTGTTTATTTCAACTGTTAGGCCATTTCCCTTTGCCATAATCTGTTTTTATCTATTCATTTTTGTTCTCGCCTAGGTTTTAGGCCGATTGGATGGTTGGCAGTGTCTGTTCCAATTTCTTTAAGTATTGAAGCGTGGGAGGTCTCCTTGAACTCGTTAAGATGGTACTAACATGAGACACTTTGATGCTCAAGTCAATAAGAATAGAGCGTAGGTAAAATCTAAACGATAATACCGCTAACCATCTAATTGGCTCGGCTGGGAACCTAGGCGAGAATAATTTTCTTTTGTTTTGTTTCGAATATAGGCGAAATTGTTGGCATACCATAAGCTAGCATTTAGTGTGGATTTGGATTAGCTAATTTTGGTTTAAAACAATTTATAATTTATAATAAAAGAGAAACGATTATATCTCAAAATAATATTTTTCCCAAACATGCCTCTAGTCCCTCCCAAAAATCTCTCGCGCTATTATTAGTTATGTTGCTGTTTGCAGCCTTTTATCATGAGGGTTTCATGCAACATTCATTGTATACATTCTACATAATCATTTAACCACAGTACTACACAATTTCATTTTGAGGCTTTGAATAGAAGCACTTGGGTGCACTGTATAAAATCTTTGTGTAGGGGAAGTGGGTTCCATTGGGCCTTAGGCCACAGTGATAGGAACTGTGTTTCAACCAATAAATTTGTGTCTCCAATTTTGTCCCAAAAAAAAAAATTGTGTCTCCAATGATGAGGTATTTTAATATGGGCACTGAGAAACCATTAGGGGGAGACAGGAGTGTTGTTTCTGTGCTTTGAACAATTGCCTAGAGCACTTGTATGATAAATTGTTTGGAATTCAATAAAGTACAAAAGAATCTAAGTTCGTTTTTGTTTATTTATTATTATTATTATTATTACTATTTTGAAAAAAGAAACTGGCTTTGTTTTTACAGAAGAATCATAAGTTCCCCCCTTTTTTTTGATAAAAGAAACTGGCATGATTTTGCATTGGGCTAAGTAAAACTTTTTTGAGACCCATGGTCAAAAAGCCCATTTTCATCTGTAAAGGGAAAAAAATCACAGAAAGGAACACTTTGGAGTTGAGTCATTTTCAGTCTGATTTAGTTAATACTTAATAGTCAGTTCTAAGCTCTTTATATAATAGCTTTGCAGTCAACTATAGAAATTATTAAACTAACTGTTGTTTATTTGACAATTTATTTTGCAGGCTATGGATCAGAGTCAGCTTCTTTACATGGATGTTTGATAACTCATTCCTCTTCAATCCAACAATCAAATTTAATTAATTCTTAATCTGAGCCGCTGAATTTGAAATGGATATAGGCTTCATCTAGGCAATTTTGTTGATTATTTGTTAAATAGATACTCTTGATTTTCCGAATGGCATGCCAGCAAGCAAAAATGATGATAGGCTTCTGCAAGATTTTAGTTTCTTGAACTCAGATGTGATGGAAAAATTCTTTTAGATGAATCCGGAAGCTCTCTTTTAGAAAAAATATAATGTGTAAATTCAGAGAATGCTGTCTTCATGATAACATCAACTACTTTGTTGAGTTTTGCAAGTGTGCATATTATTCACCTTTCCATCCTCCTGATATAAGAGACATGCTATCCTGCATAACAGTGACATGACATCTATGCTATAGTAGAAGGTAATCTGAAAAGTTAAAGTAGTCAACATGTTGATGTTTTACTCAAATCTCAAGTTTGTTAGTTTAATGATAAAACATCAAAGGCTTGGTATTCAAGTTTGCCTTCACTTTAGAGGTTAGAGGTTGAAAAAGGAGATAATTTCAAGGTTTGGTTTGCTAAAATTTACTTGATTAAGATTTGAGAGACAAGAACAAAAGTTAACTTGTTTGGGGTGATTGTGGTTTCTTATTGGAGACTCCTTGCCATAGGGCACCTCATGCAGCATGCTGATAAATGATTCTTGTGAAGACTTTTCTTCCCATGGCCATTTGAGTATCTTCAAAAGAGTTTAGAACAATAAAAGGTAGCCTGTTAGCGTTTAGACAAAGGGCGCAACCTGACCCGAATTTGCTCATGAAAACCTGATCCTGTAGATGAAAAGCATGACAAATCTTATAGCAAAGGATCCCCGGGCTGCAAAGAGATACAAAATAAGTGTACTATGGAACAGAATAATCTTTTGTATTGGTAAATGATGGAAAACAGGAAAAGGCACCGTAGTGATCTTATGCCCCCAAAATCAGCTCTAGATTCACTTCCGTGCAACATCCACCATTGCACCAACATGAGCCTGTTGGGTCCTCAAAACCACTTGGGGGAGATAAAAGGAGGTGTGAAAGGCATACATGTGTCACCTGATTGCGCAACTTATTACCCTTTGTTTCTTGAATTTTTGGTGCATTCCTTAAACATAGTTTTTGGTTGAGTTTGGCTGGCTCTTAACTATAATGGCAGCTAGTATGTTATTATATTGTTTAATCATTTAGATTCTTTAAGTGATCAGAAGGCAATAATTGCAAGAATGCAAAATTGAGGGTAACTTTCGGCTTTATGAATAGTGGTTTTTATAATGACAGCTGATACCAAAAATATCTTGTTTCTCGGAGCTAAAAGGGTTGCTTGGTTTCAAAGCAATTACATGATTGTTGTTTGAAGGTGTTTAATTACATTCATTGTTAAAGCAGGACATGACCGGGAATCGTTATTAAAGTGTTAAGGTCTTACAATTATAACTCACGCATAAATCATCTTAAACTTGATTTTTGACACCATTCTAAACTGACTTGACCATGAAATCGGTTATTGTTATCAGTTAGAAGCAGAGAACAGAGCATTTGATTTGAGTGATTCGACATTTGTTCTCTTTAAGTAAGGTGTTAGATTCAAGTCTTGTTGATAGAAATAATTAATATTGTGAGAGTTTTACCTTATAATAAGCCAAGTCAGTTTAAGGTAGATTAATTGAAATTTAGTGAATTTCAAATAATAATAATTTAAACCAAAAAAAAAAAAGACCAGATTGATGGTAGTTTTCGTTACAATAGTGCTACACAATCAAATAATTGCAAGAACATGATATGCCAAGATGATGTATCAAGATAATAAAATAATGGAGAAAAAATAGAAATCAAGTTACTTTTTTTAAAAAAAAAAGATAAATAAAATGATAAATAATCATGTCATATTTCAATAATTTCTTACTCATTTCTTAAATATTTTATAATTATTTAAATTTAAAATAAAAATTAATCCTTCATTTCTTTTTCCTCGAAACTCCTCCATCCAAATATAGCCAAGAGGCATGACAGAGTATTTGATGAAAGATAAGGGGCATTAGGAATCCGACCAGGGTGTCAGTTCAAATGATTCGGTCAATAAAGAGCAGAGAAAGACCAGTTACCATGCACTTTTGTTACATCACAAGCTAACCAAAAGGTTTTGCCATTATCAAGACAGATTAAGCAAACAAAGCCAACCTCTCTTAATTAATTGTAGTTTAGCTACTATGTTGTGCTGTGTCAATATCTTTTAGCGTAAGTCTACATTAGGAAAAAGAATTATTTGTTACCTAGGGTGGAGCATTATTATTTTCAGTTTGGGCACATGCAAGTGGGAAATGGAGCCACAGGGCTAGCTGGCTAAGTTGTGTGATGGGTATGGAAAGTTTCAACAATCATTCAGAGGCACCTGATACTACGTACTGTGACAAAGATAATCTTGATCAATTCTATCTGTTTACTTTTCTTTCTGTGGCAAATAGTCAGAGAAAGATGAAATTTGAGGGAGAAGCTACATAGAATTGTAAAATGTTGCTTACCAAGTTGGTCCTCTTCCTTTTATGACGGCTGATACTAAGTTGGTAAGGTGCGAGGCCAGGAATCTTAGCAGATAACAAAAGATTGTGCAAATGTATATATGCCTTTATCAAAATTGATTTTGAACCAGATACCCTTTTATCAAATGTGGTAGCAAATGTCAAAGGAAAAACCAAAATATCTTTGTGACTTTGAAATATCTATTACTATTTTATGCTTTAGAGGGCACTAGGAACCTAGGTAAACAATGCTCACATTTTTGTTGGTGAATATGTAAACTATTTTGTGTAGATGAATGATCTGGTATGCTCTCAGATATCAAGACAAAGTTCTTTTTAAGCAGCCTGTTAATTTATATTATAATGTATCACCTATATGGCTTTTGTTGTCATAATGGGGACCTTGAATCATATTCAGCTTTGTTAGGTGGATTTTAAATTATGCATGCTAATCTCAAATGCTGCTTGTCTGTTTAGTGGGTGGGGGGGGGGGGGTGAGAATTTTAAATACAAATTTTAGTGTTAGTGGTAGCAATTCCTAGGGTAGAAAGAGTCCAAAATACACAAGCACTTATTTAATTTGTTGAATATATATAAAGTCATGAGATTATTTTAAATGGTCATTTGCATATATATTTTTTTATTATTATTATTTTCCATACAAGTAGAAGTGGAATAAAATATTCACTCACATGGATGAGTTGAAAAGAAGTACTCAAATAATACGATTAATTTTGCAAGAGTAAATGTAAGCTACACATTTGAAGCTTGCCATTTGCATTAGTAATAGACGTCACGTTACACTACTGTTGTGTAAAATATTTATTCTATACATGACTCTAGTTTAACCTAAAAGCAGAAAATTGAGGGAGGTGCATAGGAAATTTACATAGGATGTTTGTCTAATTAAAATTAAAATCAAAATTTGCAAGACGGCTAAAATTATTCGCATTTCACAGCAAATTTCCCCAGTCAGGAGTCGAACCTGGAATACAGCATTCATCATTGGAATTTACCGAAGTGCTACGGTGGACTTTGTTGTGTTGTTTTGTTTCAAAACAAAAAAATATATTTTATAAATTTAATTTAAATGCACCAACAATCAACTAATAAAAATGTTAGAAAGCATCAATTCATACAAATAATTATCTATTATAATAAAAAATCTACCATAATTTCTTACTTTCTAATATTTCTATTAGATCCCAATTAAATCCATATTTTAAATAATTCTGAAAGTGCTTTCGGCACACTTCTTTTCCTAGTTTGCAGCAAATCAAACCCAGAATTTGAGTCACATAAAAATTCCGAGTCTCTATAAATTTTTCCCCGTTCGTTTCTCTTATGTGCAAGCTTTTGAAAACTCAGCTGACCTTCTTTTCATTTTGTTACCCTTAAATGCAAATTGCAATTCAACATGAGGTTGTGCTCCATTGATTGGAGAAATTCTAATATATTATCAAAATAACATTTTTAATGATCGATATTTGATTAAATTTATTAAATAACATTTTTTTATTATAAACAAAAAGTAACCTCAAATCCTACTTGCTCTCAGTTCAGTGGCTGGTGGGGAAAGAATTTTAAATGCAACTTTTATAGGGGTCTAGCCGTGTGAAATGGTAAAACGGCAAACAGGAGACATTCGTTGAAGTTGAAATAGACATAGAAATAGTTAGCCTCTGAAAGTATGAGTAAATTTTAAAAGATGTAGTGTGTGGATAAATACAAAAAAAGTTTTGGGGATCATTTCAGTTATTCCTTGGCACTGCATTTACAAAAATTGTAAAATTTGAATACAAGACTTCTCACTTCAAAATTTGCACCTCTTATTTGAGAGAATGCAGAAATGATATTGTAATTACTCTAAATATAGTGCAATATGTCGGTCACATAGTTATTCTCTTGGGGTTAAGGGGTTTTCATGTTAAAATTTAGTGTCAATTTCTATATGCTTTGCACATATTCATTAGTGTTGCCGTGAGTAAGTTGATAGATCTAACTCTATCGTGTCTACTTTGGTTGTAATTGTGAACTTTTAATGTGAATCGATCTTCGAACCTAACAAATGATACTAGAGCTTCAAGTTGAGTTTAGGATTGTACTGTGTAAATTAAATGGAAGAGAATACAAACACCATGATCAAATTAACAACTACAAATTACTCAAATTTCAAGCCATAAATGGAGAATATATTGCACTACAAGGATTTGTATGATCATGTAAAAAAGGGAGATGAAAACTTGGATGACATGAGAGATTCACCAAAATGCCATTACAATAATTAGGCAGTGGGTAGATATTAGCATTTCCATTATGTGGCCACAAAGGCTTGCCCATACTCTGTGGAAGACTTTATAAGATCCCTATGAGAGAACGATTACACAGAATACAATTTTCACAATTAGTTGATCACCTGGTAAACCTAAAGCATTGAGATAGATGATTTGTTACTAAACATTCCAAGATTTGGTATTAGTTGAGTACCATAAAGCTAGTGTTGGATGAAGATTAACAAGCACTATTACTTTTGAGTTGTTTACTAGATAGCTGGGAAGCTTTAGTGATGTCGCTAAGCAACTCTACTCCTAACAAAACATTGTCTTTATTCCAAATCAATTATAATATATTCAATGAAGAGACTAGAAGAAAAGGCTTGGGGAAAATAATTCCCAAGCCATTATCATAGAGAAAGGAGGACAAGTAAGAGCAAATGGTGATCCAAGAAGGCCAAAGATAGATCATAGCCCTAGTCTTAAGGGAAGTTCAAATTAGGGATGTGCATCAAATTGGGTCAATTCACGAATCCATGGGTTTTAACACAACTCAACCCACAAAATACGGGTTGGTTGGGTCATTGAGTTGGGTTCGATTGAAAAATCTCTAACCTATGAGATATGGGTCGGGTTGTCGCTTGGAAATATTCGACCCACTAAACCAACCCAACCCATCTATATGTGATGATAGGGAATATCTTGAAAATATTGAGATTAGAGTCAATATTTATGTCAACTCATGATTTCAATTGACTTGTTTAGTTTGTTATGTTTTTAGAACTTATATATGCTTTCTTGAAAACTATTAGGACTTATATATACTTTCTTGAAAGCCTTCTAACTTATGTATGCTTTCTTGAAAACCTCTAAGATTTATGGATATTTTCTTAAATTTATGCATGTGAGACTTATAATTGCTGTGCTTGTTAAAAGATTTGATATTTATATTGAATTTATGTTATATATGTTTAGATTTCTTATGTTTTATCATATATTTTGATATATTTTAATAGATAAACATTTTTCTTTTTAAAAATGTGTATTGGACCCATGGGTTTGACTTAATTCAAGCCACTCATGAGAAGGATGGGTTGGGTTGTGTTGAAGAGAAAAATTTGCTCAGTCCAACCTCACCCGCTATTTGAATGAGTGGGTTAGGTTGAAAGATCGAACACTTTAAATCCACCTAACCCAACCCACAAACACTCTTAGTTCAAATTTTGCCATGTGGTGAGAAGGATACATTAAAATGAACCGTAGAGTTTGGAAGAATAGAGACAAGAAAAATTGAATGAGTCAAAATACAACTGATAATGAAACTATCACAAGAACTGCAATGAATGGGAAGTGGTGCTGCTTTCTTTTGTGGAGAAGAATTGTACCATATTGCAGATTCATGTGTAAAATAGGTCTTTGACTTAGAGGCATTGTGTCGTGTCACTCCTAACAAGGATTTCTTTATTGAACAAAGTAGGGTACTTTAGCAAATTAAAAATATGGTAATAAACACTTTCGGAGTTGGTGATATGCGCATTTAGACTAATATCAATTGTACACTGACAGTGAAGGATATGCAACAGGACCACCTCAAACCAGCCAGCTGGATCGGTGAACCAACTAATTAGCCGGTTCAAATTGCTCTATGGATTGGACTTGTCATAGAATCGGTGTGAATCGATCTAACTCAATCGGTTTAGGTGAAAACTAGTAACACAACTGGATTAATCAAACTAGCAGGTCATGCATTTTTTTAAAATATTTTAACCTTTTATAAAGATAATTGATGAATTTCTCAAGTCTTCATTCAACTACTTAGGCCTTGAACTAAGAGTTACATCAATGGCTTTTGTCATTTTATAATTAAACATTGGACTTCCAACTCCTCCACTATTTAATGTGGGACTAAAATAGTAGGAGTCATTTTATACCTAAAAATTTGGCTTCCAATTCCTCCACTATTCAATGTGGGACTAAAAATCTAAAATAGTTGGAGTCATTTTATAACTAAACATTTGGCTTCCAATTCCTCCACTATTCGATGTATTTTTTATAACCTATGTAAGTGACACACTTTTCATTTTATAACCTATGTATTTTCATATATTTATTTAATTATATTTAGTTTAACCGATTAAATGAGTAACCCACTGGCTGAGCAAGTGACCTAGTGACTCGGTGTTTCGGTGCATTGAGTATCGGGTCGAGTTTCATCACTATGCTCTGGATTTTGCTTGATATCATAGTGTCTTTGATGATAGTAAATAAGACCTTCCAAGGGCTTGATGGTTGTTGCTAAAGGAATAATGTTGAATATACTATACAAGACTCAAATTATGAAGATTTGAGGGTTGAATGTAATCAGGGATGATACTTTGTCATATTTCTAGCATAAAAGATTGGTTTATTTAAGTGAAAGGAAATTGCTGATTTTTTGACAAGGATATCCCTTATTCCCTGTGCCCAAGGGAAAAAAAAATTAAATCCTTTTGGTAATTGTTTATTTGGTAAACATCATAGAGTTTCTTTCACCAAAACTTCAAAAGTAAAAGGGAATACTTTGGATGTGGTTTAATCTAATGTATGCAATGTCATTGAGTTGGAGATTTTGGGTCGTAGTGAATATTTTACCTTATCAATGATGTTTTGCGGAAAGTGTAGGTGTACTTTCTAAAGAAGAAAAAATTAGTGTTTTGATACTTCAAAATATTTCACACCATAGTGGAGAGACAACTAATTGAATGTCTTCATATTGATAATGGGATGAGTACACTTTCAATGAATTCAAGAATTATTTTTTTGATTATGGCATTAGGTATGAAAAGATGTTTCCCAGTACCCTATAACATAATGGTGTAACCGGAATAGTCAACAGAACTATTATGGAGAAAGTCATATCTATATTGGGAATGGATAAGCCGCTCAGCCATTATAGGTTAAAGCTGTTCAATTTGTGTTCTACTTGATTAACCATTGTTCTAAGAATTGGATCGGACCGGCCGATTCGACTGGTTCAGCTGGGAACTAGTCACCTACTCGGTTCGGTCATGCCAGCAAAATCAAATTTTTAAAAATCGGCTTTGAACCATGAGAACCGACTTAAAATCGACGAACTGGAAAAATTGGTCCAATTCTCACAGCTTGCCAGTTTTTTCTTCTCAAGCCAAGAATACACACACACACACATAAAGAAGGGGGGAAAGAGAGATGAAAAGTGAAAAGGTGGGAAGTACTACAATGTCGTGTAGTGGTTCACCGCCCATTGTTGTCGTTACAGTTGGAGCTTCATTTCAAATGCCCTTATTGAGGTGTTGCTTTGCTGCAATGCTTTCCCTGTGGCTAATGTTGTTTCCCTTTCTGCATATGAAAACTAGGATTATGTTGTAAAATCCAAAAGTGGTTGAAAAGCTTGGGCATGTGACACAATGGATACGGGTTGCTGGGCTACTTTTTGTTTCTAATTTTGTGTTGATTTTTTTTTGCTTGTTTGATTCTTTTAGTTGGTTTAGGTTTCATTTTAGTTGGTGTTATAATTTAGCATTTTTTTTTGGGCTTGTGTTCTAATTATAATTTTCTTTTGCATTATTTTTCTTAATTAATAATAAAATTATATGCAATAATAATAAAATTATATATATTTTATTACATCATAGTTGAACCCTAATTGAACCAATAAACCTTTAAACCAGTGCTTTATCTAGTCCGATTTTCAGAACCTTGTGATTAACATATCTCCTTATGTTCCTTTGGGGCTTTGACATCACTAAGAGAGTGTGGTTTATGCATGATATTAGTTACTCTTATCATAAGGTGTTTGGATTCAGACCCTTTGCTCATGTAAGCAAAAAGTAGAGACAAACTAGGTAATAGAGTCATTCCTTGCATATTTATGGACTACAAATACAAGGAATTTGGTTATACATTATGGGATTTGAAAAAGAAAAGGATTAGTAGAAGCTGAGATGTAGTATTGCATGAGAAAGAAACTATGCCAAATTTTGTGGTTCTAAAGAAAATCAATGAACCTACATCTCCTAGAAATAATTCACATAAAAGGGAGAGTTTCAAGAACATAGGGTTGATAATGAGCTAGCAACTGATAGATAGGCAAGGTGTTGAGCAAGGGAAGCAGACTACTACACTGCAACTTAGAAGATCAAACAGAGAGTATTGTTCATCCAACAAGTACTTAGTTTAGAGTTCATCATTCTCACCAATGAGGGGGAGCCAAAAAGTGTTGAAAAAGTTCAAAGTCATAAGGATAAAATTTAGTGGATGAAAATGATTCAATGAGAGATTAATTTCTTATAGATGAACAATATTTATGAGCTTGTGGAACTTCCCAAAGGAAACAATGACTTGAGAAAGATGGCAGCAAGCGAGTAAAGTAAAAAGCTTGCTTGGTCGTGAAATTTTTGGATAAAGGCGAGGAATAAATTAATTTCGATAAGATCTTCCTTCTAATTGTCAAAATGAGTTATATTTGAGTCATATACTTGAATTTACGACTAGCGTAAGTAATTAGATGTGAAGACTATGTTTCTCCCTGGAGATTTTGAGGAAGAGATTTGCATGTATAAACTAGAAGGATTTTAAGAGGCTAGAAAGGAACACTAGTTTGCAAATCAAACAAGAGTCTATATGGATTGAAGCAAGCTCCCTAATGATGGTACAAGAAATTTGACTCATTTATGATGGGTCATGGGTATACTAGGATTGATACAGATCGCTATGTGTATGTCAAAATATTTCTAGGCGATAAATTTATCATTCTTTTGCTATATAATGATATGTTAACTATGGTACAAGATACAAAGATGATTAAGCAGTTTGAAAAAAAAAAGAGTTATCAAAGTTCTTTGATATCAAAGATTTAGGCCTTGCAAAGAAAATTATGGGCATATAGAATTTGCAAGATTGAAGTGTTAGAAATATTTGGTTATCACAACAGTGATATGTGGAATGGATTCTAAAATAAAATTCAATATGAAGGATGCTAAGCTGTATAGCACCCCGTTGCTGAACATTTTAAACTCGGCAACTTGTCCCACTAGTGAAGGAAAAAAAAAGATATGGTTGTACTCCATTGAATGTTGCTTATGTGGTGCAGGCGTTGTTAGCAATTTTTTTCTAATCCTAGTAAAGATCAATGTCAAAATGTGAAATGAATATTGAGATATTTGAAAGTTAGTTTTAGAATGTGCTTGTGCTTTGGAATATGAAAACCAATTTTGGAAGACTATACAGATTTAGATGGTAGGAAATCTACCTCTAGATTCTTAATTACTTTTGCAAGGAGATCTTAGTAGTGCCTTAGTAATCTAAATTGTAGAAGTGTGTTACCTTATCCACTACTAAAGTAGAATACGTTGCTATGACTGAAACTATAAAAGAAATGCTTTGCTTGAATATATTTCTTCATCAAATGGGAATGAAATATGAAAGGTTTGTTATCCATTGCAAAAGTCAAAATGCTTTGGATTTTAAGTAAGAATGAGATGAACCAGTAATGTACCAAGCACATTAATGTTAGATACCACTAGCTATAACAAGGTGGAGGAACTAATACAAACAAAACCCTATTGATATGATGAACAAAGTTGTAGCACAAGATGAGTTTCAATTTTGTGTCAAATTGATCGGCATGGATTCCAAATAACTACTTGAAGATTATTTTCTCCAATTTTTGGAGGGTGAGAATTGTGGGGGTCCAACCATGTGAAATAGAAAAAGATAGAGACATGCATTTAATGCAAAGCATTAAAATTTGAATTGCAAAGTGAAGCTAGCATTTGAAGTTGAAGCATTGAAGAAGAAAAAAAAACTGAACACATGTGATCATGCATGCGCGAGAAATCTTTAAATTGGTTACGCAACGCAAAATTTGATTGTAGAGGTGTTTTCACATGGCAATTTGCCTTTATAAACATTGGTCATTTTACACGAAAATGCATCAAATAGTAAGAGCAAGCTAGAGAGGGAGAAAGAGGCATAGAATGAAAGCAGAGCTATCCTTTAACAATGAAGAAAAAATAGATAATGTGAGTAAATCTTAAAGAATTAGGGTGTGGGTAAATATACTAGAAAATTTTACAATCTTCTCTATTACTCCTTGGTACTATAATTACAAAAATTTTAGTATTTGAATAGGAGGATTCTCACTAAGAAATTTCTTGAGTTAGATAATACGAAAAGGATATTGTTATTATTCTGAACATAATGAAATATTTTCAGAGTTTGTCCTAGTCATTTTTTTCTCAATATTTTGAGTTTTTTTTTTTACATTAAAATTTGATGTTCTTAATTTTTATGTATACTTATCACATATTCATTACCATTGCCCTATGTGAATTGGTAGATTTAACTATATTAAATCTACTTTGATACTCATTGTCACAATGCAATATCATTCAATTTATACTATGGATCAATTTTTAAGTCAAACAACTTTTAGTCTTAAATGATAACATTTTCTACGATAAAAAAATAATTCAAATTACAAAAGGGATTATGTTTGTGAAAATGATAATGCAGAATTTTTTTTAATAGTTTTTAACATTTAGGAGTTATTTCCATAATTTGCACAAAAAAATCTATATTTTAGATTTAAATTCGCTTCTAATTCAATTCCTTGAGTTGGTGCTCAAGATGCAATTTGATTTGCATTTATAACGAAAAGAAAAAATGATTCAATCAAATTTAATTGACTTAGTTTAATTTGATTTAAGTTTTTCTAATTAACCTAATAGGTTGGTTGGTTATTGAGTTAATGTAAAAAATAGAAAATTTCCTCTTGTTGTAAAAATAATAGTGAATATTATTGGAACTTTTGAATAAGTTTCCGTAATCAAAGAAGATTTAAAGGAAAAGTTTGGGAAGAAAGATCTTAGAAAGGCAAAAATTTGCCTCAACCTGCATACTAAGCATTTACCAAATAGAATCTTTGTTCATCAATAAACTTATATAAAGAAAATCCTTTAAAAGATTTTATATGAATAAATTATATCCATTAAATACCCCTAATGATTGTAAGATCATTCGATGTGAAAAAGTATCCATTTCATCCTCAGGAAGATAATCAAGGAATTGTTGGTCTTGAAGTATCATATCTTAGTGCCATAATAGCACTTATATATCTTGCTAATAATACACGACCTGATATAGCAATCCCTATAAGTGTATTAGCAAGGTATAGTTTCTTTCCATCCAGAAGGCATTGGAATGGAATTAACCATATCCTTTGATACCTATGTGGAATGATTGATATAGGGTTATTTTATTCATATGAATCCAAGTCACAATTGGTTGGCTATACAAATGTAGGATATTTATCAGATCCACATAAAGGCAAATCTTAAACATGATATTTATTTACACATGGTGGTACGACCATACCATGGATATCCACAAAAATATTATAGCCGCTACTTCTTCAAACCATATAGAAATAATTGCAATACATGAAGCAAGTCGTGAATGTGTCTTGCTAAGGGTAATGTATCAACATGTTCAAGTGTCATGTGGATTATCTTATAAGAAACAAACTCCAAAAACTTTAGATGAGGAAAATGCAGCGTGCATGGCTCAGCAAAAACGGGGATACATCAAGGGAGATAGAACAAAATACATTTCTCCAAAATTCTTCTTCACACATGATCTTCAAAAGCAAGGATCAATTAGTGTCCAATAGATTCATTCAAATGATAATCGAGCATATTTTTTTACTAAGTCAATACCCACTTCTTCCTTTGAGAAACTAATGCATAAGATCGAAATGGGTCGATTTCAAGGTTTTTATCCTACTAGGTTTTTTCTTGATAAAGTTTTAAATTAGATAATTTTCATTCTAAGGATATTGTACTCTTTTTTCTTTCACTAAAATTTTTTTCCCAATGAGTTTCTTCTTAATAAGATTTTAACTAAACATGTCCCTATGGACATCTAAGGGTGCATTGTGAAATATAATTTGAACGTGGATATCTTTATCTTTATTTTGATTCAATTAAGATTTAATTAGATAGAATCTATATCTTATCTTGATTTGATCTAATCTTATATCTCTCATTATTTGTTATAAATAGTTCTTTGAGTTTTCCATATATGACACACTTTTAAGATTATCAATAATAAAATTCTCTTTCTCCACTATTACTCTACTCTCTTTATACCTCTAATTTTGTATTCTCATGGTAGTCGTCAATAGCGCATAATTAAGGCACAAAACACTTAGGTAGCGTTTGGTATAGAGTAATGCATCTGAATTATTGATAATATTTAATTAATTTACCTGGGCTCACAACATTACTTTGTTTGACTGAGCAACAGTATTGGCATTCCAGAATTCCAAAATAATGTGGACTACCACCACCATAGTAATATGGATTATCCCCTTAAAAGGTAGAAATGTGTATTACCACTAATGTGACAATCCTTTTATTATTATTATTGTTGTTGTTGTTATTATTATTAAAAATGATATTAATTATTTATTATTATTAAAAATAAATATCATTATTAATTATTAATTATTGTAATTATTATTATTGTTAATATTATCATGATTAATTATTAATAATAATTATTAAATACTAATTAATATTCATAATATTAATTATTATGATTTAATAATAATTATTAATAAAATTAACTATTATAATCATAATTAATAATTAAATCTTCTCATTCTTATTAATTAATAATTATTAATATTATAATAATAATATTATTAACTATTATATTATATTATATTATATTGGTTTAATGTATATATTATCTAATAATCTTTTTGATATACCAAACAGGATAATATAAATTGCCACTTAAATTACCTATGCATACCAAATAATATATTTAATATTATCAGTAATTTAAAATGTGATAATCTTTTTAAGTAGTAATCTACATTTCTGATAATCTTAATAAGTAATGTATAAAACGTTATCTTTATAACATGGTGAGTAATGGTCTCAAATGAATGAAGTAAAAGAAGAAATAACCAAATTACTAAAGTTTAAATGCGCGACTTTAAAAGTTTTGAAAACAAAATCTTTAAAATAATTAATTGGATTGGATCTCAAATCATAAATCATGAAACCAATACAACCTAAGATCCGATCCAATAATAAAATAATTTTATTTATGTGTATGTACTTTTGTGCTTGGCCGTTTTTTTTTTTTTTTGAGATAATTCTGTTTATTTTTTGTGAGTGTGTTTAAAATGTTTATCTTTATTTTGCTCTTAATATAAATATTATCATTTATCAAGGAACCAACAACTCCTTAAATTAAAAAAAAGGAAACAACAACAACTCCTTAAATGAAAAAAAAAAACTCCTAAAATTGTTATTATTAGAATAGAAGTCTCAGAATGCTGATTCTCTTTAAAAAAAAAATGTATCTTTTCAATTTATACTCTTTTTAATTTTCTCAACTCTATCTGCCAATTAAGTGCTTTCATTAGAAGTGGCAGGGATCCTCATAACATTCCCTATCTTGAGCTGTAGAGGAACAATTCCTGTCAGAGCAGTTGCATTGTACACTGCCTTTGCTTACATGTTGTTATCAATTGTAGATTGCTCCACTTTAGGCCAAATTTTATTCACACGCAAGGCTTGTGTATTTCAATCCCCCCTTCCAATTCGTTTACCAAGCTGCTCCCATCTTGTTTATGATATGCTTTGAGGGAATATGTTTTTTGTAATTCTGTTACATACACGTCTCCTAAAAATCAAAATTCCACAAAAGGTAGTATGATTTTATATATTTTAAAAAAAATAAAGTTTAGATAAGGGCACCAATTATCTCGCCAAGGACAGGACAAGCAAGAGAAGTGGTTAATTATGAGAGTGAAAGAAATAAATTTTGATTATTAGATCTTATGTAAATGGTCAAGATTAAAACATAAGTTTATGTGACTTTTTTAAATAATCATGTGATATTTAAATAACTTTAAATCTTGACAATCTATATATAGTTATATGACCTAGATTTTTCCCTCTCACTTTAATAATAAATCACTCATCTCATATGATATGCTTCCTATTATATGTGTGTGTGAGAGAGAGAGAGAGAGAGAGAGAGAGAGAGAATAAAGTTTTACTGATATAATTTTAAGCATTTGTTATACTATGAATAACTTTTAACATGTGTCATTTTTTACAAATAAAAAATTTATATCGTATAGATCATGTCTACAAAATTTTATATTAATCTAAAATCGTTTGACATATTTTTTGTATACATCAAAATCAACGTAATATATATGTTTAAAATATAAAATATATGTGAATAAGAGCTACTTAATTACATTCTTATTGATATTAAATTTCTATCAAATTTGGTATAAATGATCTTCATGATATATAATTATAATTCAACAGTTGAATTAGTAAAACTTATATTTTACATAGAGTTGTTAAGTGGTGTAACTATATTTAAAGTTACATTAGTATAATTTGATCCTAAAATGAAATGAGGCAAATCTATTCAAGGTACAGTCAAATGCTATTCCACTTTTCATCTTTTAGTTAGGATTTAAACGTAGTTCATCACTTGTGGGAGATTATCCACTTCCACTGCACCAATCTTTGTTGGTAACAACTTGCTTATATATATTAGAATTAAAGAGGAGTAATATATATCAATTTGTTTAGTTTTGAAAAAATAATAGAGGAATGGTTGTCAAGATAGTTAAGCCTGTGTAGATCCAAGCTTAATATGTAGTGGGTTCCCTGGATTAGCGATTATTCGAATAATATTGATTCTTTTCAAATTAATTTTCAAAAAGGCTGCCAAAGATAACTTTTGAAATTCTTCGTGAATCAATTCTTGCCAAATGTTTTCGTCCTTCGAAATCAATTACGAGTATGGGCTGATTTTGTCCTTTAGAATTTTATTTTGTTTTACTAGATTATTAGTACATCCTTCAAAATTGTCATTTCATTTCATTAGTTCCCAAGTTACAAACAATCATATTCTAATACACTTTTAAGTAGTTACAAAGAGTGTTTGTATGATTAGGGACATAATTATACCTATATATATTGGTTTAATTTTATTTTAGAAAACTTAGTAGTCAAAATATTTTAATTTTTTAGTATAAATCTTTATTAGTACAATAAATTGTATCAAAGAATTTTATTTAAAAATCAATAATTATATGAGTCAATTTTATCTCAATTATATTGTTTATTGCAATATCAGCGAATACGTTTGTTTGAGGTTTATATACATAATTTAATATTGACATAAAGTTTTGAGAATAAAGTAAAAACAGAGAGAAAAAATTCATCATTTTAGCTTATTTTTTAATGTGATGTGAGTGTTTTTATGATATAAAAAACCTATACAATTTGCACTATTTTATTTTTTATAATTTTATTTTCCATCACAATTTTATATTTGATAGTTTGTTCTTCAAATTTAATAAATTTTATTAGAATTATATACACATTTTTCATGGAAATGAAAAATTTTGGCAGAAGGAAGGCATCTCCAGTTCAGAATTAGGATATGTCTCCGAAATCAAAATATTTATAGAGATACTTACTGATAATTCACTAATAAAACAATCTAAAAATCTTATAACTATGCATGAGCGGAAGACCAACTAGCAAATCAACCCTCATTAGCTAAAATTATATGTATATATGTATATATATATATATATATATATATATATATATATATATATATATATATATGTATTCATGTATGAGCCATTTTATATTAGTTAAAGCTTTAATGGTTAACTGAAATACTATATGCTGATGAGAATTTTTATGCATTTTAATTACGTAATTGTGTTTGATAATTAATATATAATAATAAATATAGTATTTGTCAAAATTAATTTAATTAGAATAATAATTTTGATAATAATTATAAATTATCGTTTTTAATTAATGATTAGGAGTATCAAAATAATGCTTCAGTAGTCAATTTTTTTATAGGTATAAAATATGTGGATTATCTAATAAATATTTAGTAATTCACATAAAATATATTTATAAAGAAATATATTGTCTATTGTTCTAAAAGAATAAAACTTCACGTCCACTTTCAGAAATAAGAACAAAAAAAAGTTTTGTTTCTTATATATGGATGCTTTCCCAACTAATCATACTAATTTAAACTTTCATCTTTATTCAAAAAGAATAAAATAATTACTATCAGATTCACAACATTTTACAACACTTCTTTTAAAAAAAAAAATAATCAAGCAATTATAATATTCATAAGAAATGTTGCAATATACTTTTATTTTTTGAGTTAAATACGGTAAACAGCTGCAAGTTTAATCTGCTATAGCTATCCATGTGTATATAAAACTAAAGATAAAATTTCATAGATCCAATAGATCAAATTTACAAAACATTAACATACCTCCACCTCTATTTACAATAAAAAAGAATTCAAAATTCTTTTTGAGTTTGAGCACATGGTAGACAACAGCAGCTTCTTCATAGACATATAATCAAGGCGAATATGTCTCATTGTCGTACAAAATTAAGAGCCCATCCAATCATGGGGGCACTTTGGCCTACATATATGTGACCAATAATTCTTTGCTTGCCAAGGGATAGATTTGTTAATAAACCTCAAGTCAATGTACTTATGTCTGGATATAAATGATGGATATTAGGGCAAGTGATGTATTTGATGAAAACTATGGGTAGAGAGAGAAATATCTTGTACTTGATTTGTTTACTAAAAATCTAACAAACGCATGTGTTAGATTCTGAGCCTATAACTAGGATAAATCTTCACTAGTACTTATGGATGCATAGCTTTATAATACTATGGAAGAATAGTTTTGCACATGAAGCCCTCTACGGTTTCCTTTTTCAGGTCTCTTCAGCTTTTTCCCTCTATGTAGCTTAAATTCCTCTTCTTGTTTGGTCTAAGTCGATGAAAAATTAAATTCGTACTTTATTCTATGTGCATATATAAATAGGTAATCTACTTTATAGGTTTCTGACAATTTCACCAATATGGACGAATTGTTATAAGTTTCTCGCCGAATCTCGATCGCGAACGTTGATTGGATATTGATCAATTTGTTAGAGTACTCTCTTAGAAAGCTCATTGCATCAACGTCAAGAAGGACGCATACAAATAGCTGTCATTGGATGCAAATTAACGAAAATGATATCACGTCACTGAAACATAACTGAGATTTAGTTATATTCAAAAAATGTTATTAAATCATATTAAAGTGTCGGTAAAATTTTTTAGCAACATAGCTTATATATTATACTTGTAAAATATTATTAAAAATTTGTGATAATATTTTTTTATATTTTTAGCAACACTTCTTAATTGTTATTAAAGTATTTTAACAACACCTTTTATTAATAAATATTTCTAAAAGTTAATCATGAAGTAGTGCTGTTAATTTCATTTTGAAAGTAATCAGTTATAAAGTATTTTTATTTAATTACGTGAAGGTATATAAATAGTCGAAGGTTCAACAAGAACTAAAATTCTGCCCTCACCCTTCCCTTTTTCTTTGTGTGAGAGACAAATTTACTATTTTCGGTATAAAAAATGAATGTATATACACACATATAGTTATTCGGTTATGAAATAATTGTGAAAATAACTGATATAGAAACTGTGTTTTCTAATTAGAATTATTCCAGAAAAAAGTTTTGTTTTATATGCACATCTTGTATACCTTTAAGTGATTATTATTATTATTATTATTATTATTATTATTATTATTGTATGTATATCACAAATAAAGATGTTAAGAACTTTTAATGAATAATAACAATAATAGTCACTTGGCGTAATGAGAATAATTTATTGAAAATAATTAAATTTGAACGTACCGAAGGTTAAGTTCAAAAGGTTTTTGGGAATCGAACGCGAACGTTGATCAAGGTAGAATTACATTTCATAACTGCTAACGTTGTGTATCGCGGAACGCACTCTAGAAATGAGAATTTTCTTTTTATCCTTACTTTTGGCTTTAAAGTTCATTATTTGTTATCTTTATCTATTACTAGAGTTATACGTTTTTCCGCATATGCAAAGAGTTCAGTTATCTTCTTTCTGTTCACAAGTGTGAGATAAAAGAAGAATAGTTAATAAACAAAAAAAAGTCGAATAATGGTGGGTTATCAGGAATCATAATATTTACTTTTTTATTTTTTGGGTACATTGGAATAATATTTACTTTTATGGTCATGCAATATTTACATATGGAATGATAAAAAAAAAAATATTATGCAATATGTAGAGAGATTTCCATATAAAAATTCCGGAAGTAGGAGGTAGGTATATCTGGTAGTAATATGAAATAATTTTTTCCCATCTATGATTAATTATAATAGAAAATATTGATATTTTAATAAATTAGAGTTCAAATTAAATACAAAGTAGAATGGAGTAATATTTACTCTATAGTGCTTTAGATACAATTCCATTGAAATATATCGTGTTAGTTTAAAGAGTAAATATTATCGAATAACCTCCAACGAATCAACTATTATTTATTTATTGAAAAAAATAATGGTAGGGACAACAAAAATTAATTATTTATTTTAAGAAATAAAATGCATTAAAATTATCAAGAAAGAGCAAATAAGAATTATTTAAGAAAAAATTAAATAATTTTAATTTATAAACAAAATGCTCTTAATAATATGAATAGATTTGCAAATGACTATTTCCTCTTTTTTTTTTTTTTTGACAAGATGATTATTATTATTATTTTTAATTTAATGGCAATTTGTTGATAATTAGTGGCTAATAAATGAACATAAAAAAAAACTACAAAACATTTAATTAGAAAGAAATTTATTATATGCTATTGATTTTTATAGAGTGATCGTATTGTTATTATTGAGCAATTAACAACATAAATAACATTTTATTTTATCTGTTAAGTTAGACAGCAATTTTTTCTGTGCTTATTTCTTTTTGTTGATAGATATCATTAATTTGTTACCACTAAGTGACCAACAGTGTAAATAAAGTCTGTTTGATATATCAAGTTAGGTAATAATTTTTTAATAATTATTTCTTTTTATTAAGGAACTATTTGTTACCACTAAACGGCTATTAATTAGTGATATTAAGGTTAGATTTATACCTAAATTAAATTAGAAATAAATTTGTGAATGACTATTTTTTTATATTGAGTGCTTTAACACCAAACGGCTAACAAATGAACATAAACTATAAAAACCTAACTAAATAAAACGAGAAGAAATGTAATAGAAAACATAAAAATATGGATGTTTTATCAATTATCATACGTTTCAATATTTTTAATTTAGAATTTTGAATAATTAAACGTCGTTTATTTATTTATTTTGAATAAAAGACCAGAAAAGTGTACACAACATTCAATATTCAACATGATTGGAAAATATAATTCATGGGCTAATTGTTTTCATTTAAAACTCGTTAACGTTTTAATATGTGCATAACATCATTTTTAAAAAAATAAATAAATGGCCGTACAAGCTACTACGTAACATTCAATCAACAAGATTAGTCCTCCGCTCATGGATTCCATCGCTAAAGCCTGTTCCATCAGTTATATTATGTCAGTTAGCAGATAATATACTATTTTTAAATATTTATTTTTCAAATAACAAACCATAATTAATGATGAGACAAAGAAAGAGTTAAAATTTAGACACAGACGATTTTTATCCTATGCTTAGCACATGTCCTACGCAGCCGTAGTAATCATGATTACAATTGAATTTTTTTTTTTTTAAAAATGTGTATTTATGCATCAAAGTTTAGAAAAACTTATAGATAGTCACACATAAAAAGGTAGTCCTCACAATCTTATGATTATCGTATCACAATTTTTTAACTTTTTTAATTATAAAAATAAAGAATATTTGTGATGTCTATCATTTCAAACGATACAAAAATCATTTCTAAGAAACAGAATTCGTGCACATACTTAATTAAGCGGATTACTTTTCATTAATCTAGGGTCTATTTGGTTAGAATTTAAATATGTAGAATTAGGCTTAAAAAAATTAATATCAAAAGAATTAATAAGGAGCTTTTAATTACATTTCTATTAAAAAATTACGTGTTTGAAATGTAATTAAAAGCCTTGAATATATTTATATTAAAAATTAATATCAAAAGATTAAGAGCACTGATAATCGTGTTTTCAAAACAGTAACAATAATTCCCGTAAATAAACAAAAAAGACAATAGCAATAATTATTTAAAATTACGTGTGTCTCGCGCCCTTAGAATTAATTATTCACGGAAAAATAAAGAAAATCTTACTTCTCCTCTAACTTATTATTTCCGCTGCAACTTCACGTTTTCGTTTACTTTAAGGAAAAATATAGCCAAACAAACTAGATACTGTTCAGTGCTCTTATTTGACCACAAACGTAGCTGCCAGCTAAATATGCAAGTAAGAATTTGATGCAAGATAAGCTTTTAAAACAATGGTACAATGCTACTATGCGTTCGAGCATCTACAAAATTTTAATAACAAAACACGTCTTTAAGATCCTATATTATCTTTTCGAAAAATAAAAAAGCATGCTGTAGAGTGTATTAATTTCGATCAACATAAACTTAAAATAAAATAAAATTAAATAAAATTGATCAACATAAAAATTAAGCAGAAAATTTTGTTAAGTTTGATGAATTACGGTTCGAATTCTAATTAAAAGAAGTGTTTACAATTAGTACTCAATCGTATATTGAATATAATCACCTTTAATAAAAGATAGATGCAGAGAAACCAAGAAAATTGTCTTAAATCATGAGATTCTGAAAAATAAAAATGTTATCATGAAAGAGAGTAACACAACCCACTTTCATGTTTACGCGTTTACAGCTTCACACAAACAACAGTAAAGATACATAGAAGATGAAATACTGAAGTTCCACAGTTTAGTTAGTTTGTTACTTTGGTTTTTTGCTATCCAAATTCCAAGCTGCCTAATTACCTATTCACCAATTTTAGTCTTGGCCACTTGCCTTGACAACTTGCCTCAACCCACTCTTGCACTATCACAATAGCCTATCTATCTATATATATATATATATATGTACAAGTATATAAATATATTCGAGGCACAAACCAGAAAGGCCAACCAAAACCAAAGCCAACACACACAGCCTCATCCACAATATCCCAATAAATTAAAGTCCGCAGCCAAAATTTCCCTTAATCCCATGCCCCTCTCTCCCTCTTCCATGGCTTCCATCCCTCAGTTCTATTCAAACTACACATTCACTGCCACTGATCTTGCAGATTTCCCCTTGGCTCATGCACTCAATGGCAACATCAACACCTCAG
Organism: Pterocarpus macrocarpus; assembly: GCA_031439585.1. Lineage (NCBI taxonomy): Eukaryota > Viridiplantae > Streptophyta > Magnoliopsida > Fabales > Fabaceae > Pterocarpus > Pterocarpus macrocarpus. Next base: position 17,554,168 of record CM062517.1, on the reverse strand, counting down.
TTATGGACAATATTGCCATGTGGGGTGGCCAAGATAGCTTCATTAATAACCCTGTGCTCGATAACGGGGCACTTGATCATGTCGTGTCACTTGATTGTGACACCATGAGTTCTACTAATTGGGTGCCCAGTTTTGCTGAGCAAGTAGGGGCTGTTTCAGATTTGGCTGTGCCAACCATTTCAGACTGTAAAATGGGCTTATATGGAGGCGGCATCACAGGGTTTCAGAACTTCAGCAGCAGATACCGGCAGCGTATTGGTGATTTTGGGGAAGAATGTTGTGGTTTTGTGGAGGATATTAAGCCACCAACTGCTTATCCTAATGCTGCAAGAGAAAATTGGGTATGCTTATTGTTGAAATTTTGAAATCCATTCTTGTGTGTTTCATTGAAGGTGTAGTGCATGGCATGGTGTTATGCACTGGGTTAGTTTTAAAATTTTTCAAATATATATATATATTTGAGTTTAATATATTGTTCTAGCATTAAGTTTCTCTAAAATATATATGCAGCCACAAAAACAACCAAAATTTGAAAGTGTAACACCACAATTTTCATTCCAAGGAATCATGACTCCCCTCTTCCTCTCCTTCTCTTGAAAGTATATCACTGCATGTTTGAAAGAGTATTTGGAAAATCTTTTATCAAATTTAAGGATAGTTTTTAGTCATGAATATTATATGATAGATATGTAGTTTTAATTATTAGATGGTAATTATCTTTGCAATTTATGACAGGGAATTCAAGGTAATCAAATGCCAGCAGCTGAAGAGCCTAACATAAAGGTAGGAAGGTACTCAGAAGAAGAAAGGAAGGAAAGAATTCTCCGATATTTGAAGAAAAGAAATCAAAGAAACTTCAACAAAACCATCAAGGTCTTATAATTATTCTTCTCTCTCACACGCTTTATGCATGACCCTCTTGTCCATTTTATTTTATCCTTCTGTATATATGGAAGTTGAAAATTCACTTACTCATTGTTTTAATTCTACAGTATGCATGTCGGAAAACCTTAGCTGATCGGCGAGTTAGAGTTAGGGGAAGGTTTGCAAGAAACAATGAGCTATGTGAAGAAGACATGGCAACAAAAAAGAATGAGAATCATCATCTGAATGAAGAATTTTATGGTGGTGATTCAATCCAGTTCCAGGTAACTTTCAATATGTACTGTTAATACGGATATGTGGGAAGGAGAATCTATACAGGTGATAATGAAATGTCATGCCATAGAATAATTAATACTGCTTTTAAAAAATTTTAAATTTTAACCATAAATTATGAGAGAAGTTTTTTAATATCTCCCCACCTCTATTAAATTCATGCACAAAGTCTATCTTTCAAGAATGAAAAGAAAAAAAAATTGTGACATATAGTAATTGAATTCTGAAATATTGATTATTCTTTTTACAGTTAAAGAATGATGAGGAGGACTGGTTGCAAGAGGCCATGGCAAGTTTGGTGTATTTATCTCAGTCTTCACCAGAAGACATGTAGCTTAATTAGCATCAATGATTCAACATGATTAGCCCTTGCTTTTCAAGCACATGTGGTGTTTTCCTTGGGCAGGGTTTAAATTATTGGAGGGTGAATAGGAAGAGAGAGATGCTATTGTATGCTAATTTGTCTTTCTTTGATAATTAAGCACGTAGATGTAAACTCTAATTGCATGGCGGTGTAACCAGCAGCTGTAGATTGTTTGATCTTTGATGTTAATTTTATAGGCATCTTTGTTATGGAATTCCCTGGGCCTAGTTTGACTAGATACTTGGGCTGATTGAGATGTGATATTCCATGGAAGAGACTTTATGTTTGAGTAGACACAAATATTCCGAATTTCCGATAAAACCTAGCTTATAAGTCACAATCTCTACAACTGTTTGAAGTCAATTCTTTCTATTGATGTAATTCAGTCATTGTGATGATTACTGAAAGCCACTAATCGGAAATTCTAGCTCTCATATATTCTAGCAGCATTATTGGGGTGGATATTGGGGGGGTCTATGTATTGGGACGCTCCACATTTACATAGAATGAGGGAACTTTCAAAAACGTATCGCCTCTAATGTGTCAATCTCTGAGTAAATCTTGATTTTCAAGCTTGAAGAATAACCTCTTCCCCATTAAAAGTAAAAGATCAGAAAATAAAGAAACCAAAAGACAAGGAACAAGCTTCAATTTCCCATAAGAAAACTCAGATTTTAATTAGTGTGCCAACACAATTAATTAATAGGCTTTAATTTTTATGGACCGAGTTTATCCTATCAACCAATACAATTTAAGGGAAATGGCAAATTATGATATGATAACTATCTATTGTAATTTGTCATTTGTTTCTTCAAATTCTCTTATCAGATAAAAACTAATCTCTAATCAGTACTCCGTCTGATCTGTTACTTTGATTATTTACATGAGTATTGAGTAATCTAAAATTAAGGATTGATCGTAAGGATATTTATTAAAATATTCTTATTTAATAATTAATTTATTATATTAATATTTTATTATTTATTGTGTTTAAAATTATACCGAGAATAAAATAGAAATATTTGTAATAAATATTTCATTAAAATATAAGATGATAGATCATATGTATCAAAAGATTTTTATTTAAAGTAATAATTATTTTAAATCGGAGGAAGTACTCCATTTTGAAGACAATAAAATACAAGGGAAATGCTAAATAAGTTTCTTTCATTTGTATAGAGAATTGCCTATATCGAGATTGATGTCATACATGAAGCTTGAAAATGAGAATGAGATTTATATGACTTTTTTTTTAATTAAATAATGTTTCGAAAATGGGACGGGAAGCATCCTAATCCACTCGACCATTTTCAAGAAATAACTTTAATTTTACGCATATCTAAAATAAGTACATATATATAATTTGAAAAAATAACTTAAGCATTTATAAAATAGCTAGTAGAAGTTTATCAATTTAGTATAATGTTTTTCTTTAAACATTTTATTTATTGGGGAACCGTTGATTCTCTTTATAAGTTGAGAAAGCCACTCAATTGAACACAATATAGACACTGATATTTTTCCTATGCACATGTTGCACTGTTCTATTTATGTATATAATTAATATAAATACTCAGTTAATTTGATTACTATTTTAGAAAATACGGTTTAAATAAGATTTTAGTTTCTATAGTTATTTTGTAAATTTCAATTTTAGTTTCTATAATTTAAACATTTTAGGTTTTAGTCCTTATATTTGGTTTTTGATTTCTATAATTTTCAGTATTTTATTTTTTTAAACTTTACTTTCTGTAGTTGCTATTATTATAAAAATTTGGCCCCTATTTTTTCTATGAAAAATTAATCTTTACAATTTTACTTATTTTAATTTTGGTCCCTAAAGGATTAAAATCTAAATGATAGGAAATTATAAGAGTTTATAACAAAAATATATTATAAGAATTAAAACTAAAATTTGATATAACTACAGATGACTAAAATGATATTTATGCCAAAATTAATTCTGTTATTTATTAATTTGAAGTGCACCATATACGTAAGAAAAATTCTGTCAAAAGAACCAAGACATAATGACAAAATAGATATTTGAATAATCAAGGAGGAAGGGAATTGAAATTAAGTATTTTTTTTTTTTTATACATATCTCTTTCCCTAATAATAGGGAGGGGATACCCTTGAAAAAAAAAAGAAAAAGAAAAGAAAAGATTAAAGATCAATTTTATTTGTTTAGTTAAAAAGGAGCTTTAAGATCAGACATGAAGGGGGAAAAGGTAAGTTAAAGTAAGGACCAAATGACCTCAATGAATTTAAATTCAAAATTAAATAATGCCGAAAAGATTAAATGCAACTCAAATAAGGCTCTTGAATTTACCCAAAAAAAAAAGGCTTTTGAATTAAAGTTATTATTTTTTTGTCAACGGTGGTTTCAAATAGACGTAGTATTGTATAGCTTTTCCATTCACTTGCGGGTGCCAATTCTGGGCAAAGAAGGAAGAGAAAGACGAATTATTCTTCATTTAGTCGTGGAATATAATATGCAAAAATTTTAGACAAAGATCACTGGGATAAGAGAAAAAACTTATGTTGGGTTATGTATCCTCTCTATTTATCACTAGATAAAAGGGCCACATTTGAAACTTTATCTTTCGAAAACCTTTTGCAATATCTCCGCTTTTGAAAAGAACCTAAAAATGTTCTCAGCATTTTTATGATTAAAGCCCAAAAGTAAAAGTGTAAATTACACCTCCAACATTTTCACATGTATTTTGAATTATTCCTTCTTCCTTGCTAATCCATACCAAAAAAGGGCCTAGGATTTTTTCGATTAAATTATTGTCAAACGAGGAATTAAGCTACTTTTGTTTCTAATTTTGTTAAAATTGTTAAATTATAGTTATAATTGATTATGGTTAGTTTAGTTAAAAGTCAACTGAGTTAGTTTGATGACTCAATAATTAAGTAATAATTAATCAAACTTCTTAATTAAAAAAATCAGATTTGCATCAATAACTTTTTTTACAATTAATAAAAGTCGAACTTTTTGTCTTCTCTCTATTCTCCCAATCATCTGGTTCCTTGCCATACTTTATTAGTAACTTAATTTGCTACAACTTTATATATACATTATAAATTCTGCCTTAGCCCGTTGCTTATATGGGTTGAGCTTCTACTTTACAGTTGATTCATGTGGTTGCAGGATAGGTTCAAGAGTTCTTGATTTTTAATTTTTCCTTCTAATGGCGTTAACATGGGATGCACAAGAAAAATGGGTTTCCTCCAATGCCTTAATGATTATCGAATTCAATTCTAATTCCATGAAAGGTACGATGCCATGCCAAGGACATATATCCTTATCTGAACCAGCAGGCATCTCAGCAATGGTTCTTATCCTTGTTTAAAATTCAAGAACATGAATAAATTTGATATTTTTTTTTTCTTGGTTCTAGATCTTTCATTGCATTCCACACCATAAGTTCATTAGCATTTACTTAGGCATGTAAATGTAACAAATATACAAAACCAAATTGTAAAGCTTGTCATTTTCATGATAAGGACTATTACCAACAACTTAATACTAGCTCCTTCTCCTCTTCATCTCGTGTACAATAAGTAGGTCACATATAGCTCCTAACTGTTCCCAAAATATATTGGAGCCCCGGCCCCTACTTTGTTGAAATGTCGTGTTCTTTTAAACCCCCTCTATAGATATGGGCTCTCTTTTCTTGGTACCACATTGCTTTTCTATGAACTATCAACTTCATATGCCTTGTTAGTGGTGTCATTTTCATATTTATCTTCCTCACTCATTGCCATCATGCTCAATCAAGACTTTTGAAGAAATAGTCACTTGGGTGAATATCGGGCAAAGAATTTTTGTATTCACAGTAATCTACCAGCTTATAGACCTAGCTGTGCAGCGTCATCTAATAATAGCTTTAAATTAGGTTTCAATCTCTTATTTGTGAACTTCCTTGTAATAATATATAAAATCACTAATTATGCCATTAGCAACTGGCTAAAGCAATGGATGAAAGGTGAGGTATGTGCAAAGAGTTGCAGATGATGGTATAATATATGAAATTCCTTGCAGCTCTAATGTTTTGCATGTCATGGTTGGACCATTTTAACTCAGTATTTCTTCTCAGCTATTTTAACTTGTTGGGCCCGTTCTCTTCTATATGTATCGAAAAACTTCTTAGTCAAAATAGATTGATTACTGACCTATAGGAACACACTTTCTGAGATTGAAAGTCGCATATTGTATAGTCTTTTTCAGATTCTACCCACAAGTATCCTTGTTCCTTCTAGATCTTGATGGTAATCTTCATTTTCATCGTCTAGTTTGCTTTAGCCATGCTTGCACCATTATTTGGCTATGTGTTTTTACTTTGGTTTTAACGGTTTGGAAATGAATCTTTTTTACGTGAAATTTTTTTTATATGACTTAATTATATATAAATTTTTATCATTAATTAGATTTTTTACATAATTTTTTTCGGACTCATATTCTTTATTAATAATGAAAATTTACATATAATTAAATTATATAAAATTTTAATTGAGAGAATCCATTTTTTATGTGTTTATTCCTCCAATATTAAAACCCATATCAACATGAGTGTGAATATATGTTTACTTCTAAAATACTCTTAAGTTTTCTCAAAGTAAAATAAAATTGTTATTTTTAATCATTTAATACTTAAAACTTCAACTATTATATTAAAAATATAATTAGAATGAAAGACAATAATAACTTATAAAACTAAGATATTGAAAATTAAATAGTTAAAAAAAATAATTTGTTTCTTATTTTAAGAACACTGAACAATTTTTCCTATACACCCACGTTCACATGCGTACATGTTTGTTTACAAAAATGAAGGGAACCATATTCGCCCAGTAAATTTAAACTACTGCAAGAAAATGAGCTCTAAAACTAGTTTTGACATATGTATGACACATAAATTGCATAGCAAGTCAAGCTAGGAAGGAAAAGCAAGTGCATAAGTGGTCAATATTCGGCGCTTAAAGTCATATGGCAGTTTCTACAAGTCCAACTTAAACATCACTAAAGAAATGTCGAAGTGTAGCTTGATATCTCAATTTTTTTTTTTTCCTACTCATGTAGAGTCTGAATATAAAGGGGGGAAAAGGTAAATGGGTGTCACAAGCAAGCGTTCTTACAATCGTAAGAAAGCACTAATGCGCCGTAGTGACCGAAACATTCTCATTGCTCTCTAAGTTGACCCCTTGGCATTATTATTTATAATGGATTTCCATCAAAGTGACTGATTGAAGATTTGGCTTTTTATTCATGTTGGGGTTGGAGTTAGTCATAAATAGCAATTAGAATATGAAGGACGTTGATATCATTAAGTTGTGTGATGTGTATTACAAACGAAGGACATTGATATCATTAACAACTTTGAACAATTTAACACACAAGAAGTGACAAACTACTTCACTAATTATTGTAAAATCTTTGTAATTAGGAATGATCAACTCGTTGTCAATGAAGTATTTCAGCTTTCATTGAAATCAATTAGTATTTTCCTGAGTTGGTTTGATTTATGTCTCCCATAAGCTGTTTGGTTTATGAATTAGTATTTATAAAATTTGTGTTAGCTAGCAGCATACAAGTACGAACCTCCTGCAAGGATACTCAATGATTATTCATCAAGCTGAGTGTCCCTTCAAGCCAAGGGAGGGCTGGGCTATATATAGTGAGGTGCGAGATCAAGTTCAGAACGATTGATGAATTTGAAAACGAGTATTTCAAATTATGTCCCTTATGTATCTTTGAGAACTCAGACACAAAATGAAATCAAAATTATCAAGAAAGATTTGTCGGTGACAGGTGTGGATGTCTTATCATGCCTTTGATTATGACCCACACAGAAACTACAAGAAGAAGGGTACCACACACACCCAAGATGCCCCCATTGGATTAATTTGTAGAAAAACTATATATTTTTAATTGGTTGGCAAATTTTTTTCTTATTTTTCAAAATTACTCTAACCCAAAATATGAGGACAACATTCTTGCAAGCAATTTGGAAAGTTCTTTCGGTGACCCTATCAGTTCACACCACAGTCACTGTACTTTATGGTTCACTACTTATGGGTTATAACAGGATATGGTAGCATATCAATGTTGCAATCATAGCATTTTTTTTTTGGTCAACAATCATAGCAATTTATATGGGACCAAAAGTCTAGCACTAACTAGTCAAGTAAGAAAAGATAAAGCAACTACAGTTGACATGCAAAGATTCTTGTAAGTTTCCCTGACCAGAAAATATTACCAAGTTTGTCTTAGCTATAGGTCTTTTCTTTTATTATTATTATTATTAAGAGTTTATCTCATACTTTCTTAGGATATTATATCAAGTTTATACTGTCTTGGTTGGAATCTCAGTTCATAGAGTTTGTTTGTTCTTTAAAGCTCCTCTAAACTAAACATGAACTACAAAGTACAGTTGAAATGGTTCATGTAGAAGGAAAACAATCATGTTGGATCATGACAATGGTATTGACTACATATATATTTGCTGATGAGAGAATTTTCACATGAACGGCTTTCCAGGAAAAAATGAGGGGACTGAATTGGAACTATCAGAAATTCAGAATTTTACTAATTCACATAATCAAGGGGCAAAAGTTATGGGATTGAGAATTGAGATACACTGTAGAGTTGTCGACCAACGATTTTACATTTTTGCTAACTATTGCTTTTGTTGTATGGGGTGATCACTCTATCCCCAAACTTTAATTAACCTCCGGTATCCTTGAATTAGCTACCCTTTCTTGAAAAATTGACTACTAAAAGAGATATGTAAGAAGTCATATCTTATCTGGTCATATATATATCAACTTTTGTACTTTTATGATCGGAAATAATTAGTGCTATGCTTACTAAAGATTGTAGCAGCGCAGGTTTACTTTTAATAGATGCTGTCTAAATAAATATTTAGTAAGAAATTCGTTTAGTGCAATCAATAGTCAATTTTTAATTATTCCTTGTCAGTACTAAATTTCTTTTTGTCTTTGATCAGAATATTTTTCACAAACATTATTGTGAGATTAAATAATCTCCTAGTATTGTTGTGGAAGCCTTTCCAACCATTATTTATTCGAGAGAAAGTGCACCTAGTTTTTTACTACGAACAACCTTGGTGGTCTTGGTACTGAATTTCATATGATGTAAAATTAATTTACTGAAAAATATACATGCAAATTAAGCCAAGCTCCAAAACCAGAATAGCCCTTGGTACGTTTTCTGCAGGCCTGTTTCAGTTTTGGGCAGGTAGGAAGAAAGAGGCCAAGTTTAATCCATATAAGCAATTAATGATATCCACCAAAAAAAAAAAATCAGGGAATTGTTTTGTATATAAAGTGACAAGTCACGTGACAGAGTGGAAGCTGACTTGGATAAGACACAAAAGGTGGCCGGAAAAATAGCTGCTGAGGATGGACAGGTGTCAATAGATCTGGAATTGGTGGTCACAAGGAGGAGCAGTTGAATGAGGAGATTCCCATCAAAATGGGAGGAATTCGTGACTCCATAGGCATGCGTGCAGTAAAATCTAAATTCTCTCCCTCCAGTTAATTTCCCCTTCCCTCTAATTTCTCTACAAATCCCTCACTCCCTCATTGAATTTGTACTTGTATCTATACTTGTTGAGAGTTCATACTGCTTACTTGTGTACTACATTAGTTACTTGTGAGTTTAAGAAATTACCATTACATAATTTGGTGCTTTCCTCCACACTATGTTTGAGAATGCCAGACTTAAGGAGTTGCAAACTGATTATTTAGCAATGGATACAACAATAGGATCTTAATTCGAATGCTCAAATGGCTACCAATTCTCGAATGGATCGGCTCGAAGAAATGTTACAAGGATGGATGCAAAACGTGACAGCAAATTCCCCTCAGCTAGGTGTTGAGAACTCTAATCCTGAGGTATCCTCCCAAAATCGCCATCCATTTTGAGTGAGAAATGTCAAACTAGATTTTCCTGAGTTTGATATATGGTAAGAATGTGCTAGAGTGGATCTTCAGAGAGGAACATTTTTTTGCCTATTATGAGACTCCGGATGTAGAAAGATTAACTATAGCTGCAATCCATATGGTGAAAGAGGTGGTACCATGGTTCCAGATGATGCAATGAGCTTTGACAAGAGCCCTTGAAATCGAGTTTGGCACTTCCCTTTTTGATTGCCCCCATGCTGCCTTATTTATACTTGTGCAAATTGGGACGGTTTTTGAAGATTATGGGGAGTTTATATCTCTAGCAAATATTAGAGTGCTAAACCTAGTTATGTAGCAGGTACCTATAAGAATTCCTCATGGCCTCAACCTACCAATGTCATCATCAAATTTCATAATAGACAGACCTTACCACCATTACTTCACACTCCACCTACAAAACCAACTACAATTCCGCCCAGAACCTCTGCCATTAAGAGGATGAGTGCTGTTGCAATGCAACTATGGAAGGAGAAAGGCTTATGTTATACTTATGATGAAAAGTTCTCCTTTAATCACAAGTGGCCTAACAAGCATTTACCGATTTTGCAGCGTGATTAGGACTATGCAAATGTATCTTTAGCCCTAAGCCACCTGATGAATAAGGAACCAAATAAGAGACTATGCTAGTTGATCATCATTTGTCCCTAAATGCACTAAAGGTAGCAATAGTGTAGGCACTATTTTCATGGTGAGATAAATGGCATACAAGAGAAAATCTTGGTTGATGGGGGTAGTTCTGACAATTTTATTCAACCACGGCTAGCAAAGTTTTTACAATTGCCAATTGAGCCTGCATATCTAATTAATGTCATGATTGGCAATGGAAGTCACGTGAGTGCTGAAGGACTAGTTCGGAAAATCAAGGTGAATGTGCAAGGACACATTGTACACCTGCCAACTTATCTATTGCAAATTTCAGGAGCTAATTTAATATTAGGTGCAGCTTGGTTAGCAAGTTCCGCATGTGGCTGATTGCCAAGCCTTGAACATTAAGTTTAATGATGGGGCCAAATTTATCAAGGGGACATTATTGCAGCGCCAATGCAGGCTCAATACAATCACATCCAAAGATATCAGCTGCAGGTTCGATTTCAGAATGCTTTACTATGTAGATTATAAATTCATATTCCACTAATGACCAATTAGTTGAATTACTTGAAAATTTGCAGCAAATTTTGACAGAATTTGTGGCAAAAAGGTCAATGGAATAATTTGCGACACACAATATTCACCACAAATCGTTTAAACAAATTTAAACAAAAATAAAAAAAAATAGTGACAAATAAAGGTTCGCTACAAATAGCAAAAAATAAATAAATAAAATTAAAAAAATTCTGGCTAACACTGGTCTGCCACAAAAAGGAAAATAAAAAATATTTTCGGAAATATAAAAAAAAAGAAAAAAGAAATAAAAAAAATAGCAGTGAACACCAGCAAAAAATAAAAATAGCAGTGGAAACTAGTCTATCAGAAGTACAAAAAAGAAATGAAACATAAGACCCAAAATAAAAAACTCATTTCTTTTTCTTTGTCATTCTATTCTCACCTCCAAGCAAGCTCCTCTCTTTTCACTCTCATCTCCACCCAACCTCCTCTCTCTCCAACTCTCACTTTCATATCCGCCCAAGTCACTGCCGCCTGCCGTTGTCTTCCCTCTCTCCGGTGAGCTTGTCCGGGTTTAGAATTGTTCATTATGTGTTCGTACACTATAGATTTTAATGAAAACAAAAATATTTTGTTATGAGTTTCTATGGTTTATGTAGAGGGTTTAGGATCGTTATCTCCATTTGGTTTATGATTGTTTATGTGATTTTGGGTTATTCTTGTTTTATATCAATATTGTGTTTTGCTTTTTTTCTTATTGAGCTAGATTGGTTTGGACTCCGTTTCATAGTAATTGAATATATAGTTCAACTATGAGATGAAAACATTTGGATCTTAAAATTGTTTGAATTTGTTATTAGCTGAGTAGGAATTGAGAGGGAGTTTTTTTTTTTTTTTTAATTTTCAAATTGATCATTTACGGCAAATTTTACGGAGGACAAGTTTGTCAAAATTTTGCAAAGGAAAAACTCGCCGCAAATTTTCGGCAAAAAACATCTACAACAAAATTTGCTGGAAATATTATGTTGTGGCGGAAAAAACTGCCACAATTTTGCGACGGACTATAAATCTGCCACAAAACCACTTTGTGACTTGCGATTTTCTGGTGACTTCGAATCACTGCAAACATATCATTTACAGTAGATTTTGTCTATATTGTAGTGGATTTCTCCTCTGCAAATCATCAATTTTCTTGTAGCAACAAGTTAAATCCGAGTTGGAATACAATAGATTTCGATTATAGGTAATTTAGAGAGGAAAAAAAAAGAGTGTTGAGTATTTGTTAGCAAAACTCAATTTATCATAGTTAAGCCTTTTATTTTTTGTTAGAATCATAGGTAAGTTTTCTTTTCTTTTCTATTTAGAGATGGTAAGTTTTTCTTGTATTCGAGACTTGTCATAAATAGAGGTGCTTAGTGCAATTTGGATTAGTTTTGACTAAAAAATTTATCTAATCCAAATAATAAAATATATAGCAGTTTGAATTGAATCGATTAAATTGATTTTTGATTAAAAAAAGATCTTAAGTATAGAATCTTATAAATAAAAAGTAACTTTTTTAGTACAAGAAAGAAAATTTTATTTACAATCAAGCTTAATGGCACTCACAAATTGAAAAATATATATCAAATTTAAATTTATTTTAAAAAAATACATTCTACATTCTGAACTAACCAAAGATCTATGGTTCTGCTCCTTTCTTGAAAACTATTGATGTTTAAGTATCTTTTACATCGGAGACCAATACAAATAGTATTGCAGCTTGAAGAATGTATTATGTCTCCTTTCAAAATAGAATTGAACAACTTTTATATCTATAAGAATATTAAAATAAAAATATTAACAAGGGAAACCAAAATATCGATAAAGGAGACAATAAAAATATCTACAAATGGGACAATAAAAACTAGACAAAAAGTAGAAAATTCTAAGCAACAAAAGAAAGAAAAGAAAAGAAATGGATGCGCTACCACAAAAAAGAAAGAGATGACAATCTCTCTTAACAATACTTGCACAAGGAAATAAACAATAAAAATGATTTATGTAAATATGATATATAAATAATATTTAAATGAGTATGACACATAAATACAGAAAATCTTGTGATAAATTAAAAATATTATAAGTAAAAGTATAAAATTAATAATAAAAAATTATATTATATAATATTATTTAATTTGGATTAAATTGAATCGATTTTAAAAATTAACTTTAAAATATAATCCGATTCAAATATTTGTTTTGAAAAAAAAAATCAATCCAATCCAAACTTTGAACTGCTCCATTCAAGTTCAAAGTTTGAAAATTTTTTACTGGCAATAATTAATTAATAGAATAGAAATGAAAATTTACCTAAGATAAATTCAGGTATGGGAACAGGATTACGTTCCTCGTCCCGCAAAGTTTCCATATATATGAAATTAATAAATTATCCTTAATAATATAACACATACATAATTTTATCCTTTGTAGTCATTCCCTTTCATGTTATTATATTATTTTGAATAAAAAAACTAAAAAATACCTAATTTCCTAAATCTTAATTTTATAAATATCATTTTAATACTATATTATCTTATTAGTTTCCTACTTTTATATTTTTCAACAATTTTCTAATTTTTTCCATTAAAAAAAACAATTTTATGATTTTTTATATTTTTATTTATTAAAAAATCCCTATAAAAACCAGTTTTTTGGTCAAGCCATAAACACTAAGAGAGAGTTAAAAAAAGGAAAAAACTCTAAAATAGAGAAATTTTTTTTTTCGGTTGGTTTGTGATGAAGATCAGGAAATGAGAGACATAGCAAGGAAGGAAATACGAGAGGAAGGAATAAATAATGACAAATAGTATGTGGGCCCACCAAAATTTTTTCTTTCCACGCCTAAGCGGAAAAGGACAGAAGTTCTACAATTGAGTGGGCCCTACAAACTCTACTCACACCCTAGTCCAAATGCTCTCGGCACCCCTCACATGTGGGTTCCCCTTCGTCTGGCTCTATAGTCCAATCTCTGACATCATCTCTAGCCCGTCATCAGCTGCCACAATGAACGCTGCACCTCCGGGCTTCGACCCTCACCGCCAGAGCCCTCACTATCATTTTCGCCGCCTCCCTCATTGCCTTCTCCACCGACACCATCACCGCGTGCGTCTTTGGCTTCTACATCATCGACTTCGCCAACAACTTGCTCCAAGGACTGTGCCGAGCCCTCCTCCCAGTCGACAAGCACTGCAAAACAAGGACCGCCTGCACCCTCTACATGCTTTTCATGCCCATCGGCAACGTCCCCGGCTCTACCGCTAGATTCTGAATAATTTATTTTTATTTATATTGATTTGATTGAATAAGGTGATATTATTCTAAATTGGTTAAATTAAAAATATAAATATAAATGCTTTTATGTAAATATAAAAGATTAATTTTTATTATATTTGATTATATTATTTTGATAAATAAATTTATGATAAAATTATATTAATTTTTATATTTTCACTAATTTTTTTTATCAAATTCTATGTTGATAATTGAAATATTTTTTTATAATATGATTAAAATTATTATTTGATATTATTATTATTATTTTTTAATATATTTTTTTCTTCTAAATATACTTATAAAAAAAATTATTTAATTTCTTTCCTCCCTTCTTTGCCTTTATCGAACACACCCAAACGAACTCTCGGCTCTGCAGGGTTGCCATACGTCAGACCCCATTTTGGTGAAAAGTACGATTCAAGCCCTAATGAGTGTTGTTTGTAACTGTTTGGGTTTGGGCTTTTTGGTTTGGTCAAATGACTTGTAAGAGAATTTTATTTCACCTATCTTTGGATTTTTCTTGGGCCTCCATTGCCACTTGAGCCCCAATACTCTAATTTCGGTCCAAATAGGTATAAATGAAATATTTCTGGACAATTCTCTTTGGTCCGATTGTTTTCTGGATTTTGACACATTCAATGACATCATCCCAGCGTCAGTAACCTAATAACCTTCAGGCTTTTACGGTTTTACCTACTCAATTCCTTCCAGCCACATTCTTTTTTTTCTTTTTATTTTTCTGTTTTTCCGAGATATCATTTTATTATTGGCAGTCTTATTTAAATATTATAAGATATTTAAATATGTGCGACTCTTTTAATTGAGATTTGAACCATAATCTATCATAATATGGTAGATTAGTCTCCTTATCATTAGATCAAATCTCAGTTAATTTATTTTTATTTTTATTGTTATTTTTATTATTTGAACTTCGATTCTCTCTCACAAAACAAGATTATGGTTCTCTTAGATTGGCTTTTTTTTTTTATTATTCTCTTTCTGAAATTGCTCTATGAGTTTACCGAATATGACATCCTCCTTTTGACCCCAAAAAATTCTATACGTGAATTTGTCATGGCCCTGAGCTTTTGGCGCTTTTGAATATGGTTGTCATGTTCTTTTCATACTTTAATATAAAAACGCCGGAAGTGGGGCAGATTTGAGAATGGTTGGTTTAACTACCATAAGTATGGAAATTGAAACTTTGAAAAATAGATATTTCTATATGCACACGGTTGTTGGGAGCATTTGATACTTACAAAGTTCTATCCACAAAAGATTAATTTTAATATACTATTAGTATATATAAAGTGTTTTACATTGATAATCAAATATATCTTATCTTTTGTATAACTTTTTAATTATTATGCATTTATAGTATAAAAGAATTTTATATTATCATCTAATCAGATATTTATATTTGTAAGACTTTTGAGTTAGTGAATACTTAAGTTAAATATTTTTATTAATATGGTAATACATGATTGAATGTATGTATAAAATTTTTTTATAATGACAGTACATATAAATTAAATCAATAATTATAATAAGAATCGAATATTTTAAAGACGTAGTTATATATAATTATATGACTGTATAAAATAATTTTTTATTAATATGTATATCCAAATTAAATTCATTTTCAAAAATAAAATGCATGCTGTGATAATTTATAGAGTTTCTAAAATATATTATTTGAGTAATAATTATATTTCACCTAAAATTTTGGAAACACAATTAAATTGAACAAAATTGAATGCATAATTATGAACATGGTTCCTGAACCAACCAAAGTTGCCACTACCTTGTCGAATTAGCGAATTTAGTTTCCAAACTTCATCTTTTGTATTTAATTTCGGGCTCATCGTTATTGCTTAGCGAAAATGACCGGATTGTATTATAAATTCATTTATGATTTATGGAGTGACTTGATGGAAACCTAACAGCAAGAAAAGCTACGAAAATCATGACTTTGAGATTTTGAAGAATCACAATTTGGCTATATACATATAGCACATAGATAGAAGATATTTTAATAGAATAGAGAGCGCATAAGTAAATTGACCTACAAAAGTTATTTTTTATCATTTGAACTAGAAATTAATCAATAAGAACAACTAGTAAAAGTATAAAGGATAAAATCTTGGAAAATGCTAATTTTCACGACGAGACTTCGGTATAGAATTTTCACGAAACTAGTCTAGTTAGTTGGTAAGATAGGATAAGTATTTGCAGTTAATTTTGAAAATTATTATACGTACCATGCATCTATTAATCTGTACATATCCCGCCCTTTGTATTCAACTTTGCATGAACTTTTTTTTTTTCATAATAAATAGTATACTGCTCTAAAATTTTTCATGTGTAAAGGACGAAATTGATAAACCAGGTATATAACTCAATAAACAATAACCTTGTTCAATTTTGAAAACATTTTGGTCCATGATTTAGGAAAGCAACTATTGAGATAATTTTATCCATTTTGAGTATTTCTTATTCACATTATGTCACTCATGCATGCATCAAGTGGGTAAAGAGCTTAGTGATTAGTTTGCCATTCTTTTCATCTGTCACCGGGGCTAGCCGCAAGTTGTGTCAAGTGGGGTTTGCAATTTGCTCCTCTCTCTCTCTCTCTCTCTCTCTCTCTCTCTCTCTTTACCCCCCTCTCTCTCTTTTTCTTCTTCAGGTAAAATTTATGTTAAGGATGTGTTTGGTAAAGGGATAAAAATGGAAGAAAATTTTTTTATAGATAAATTCATTCATAAAAAATTTCTCTTCATTTTTGCCTCTCTACCAAAACATATCTTTACTCCAATTTAAAATCTCTAGAGCACTTATAAATATATTTATAGAGGACCTACTAACAAGAGAATTTTAGAATCAAACCAATATTACGATAATATATAAGTGGAGAATTGACCAAGTGAACCAACCTTGTTCAGTGCAAGATAATTATCTTTTGTTGCAATTATTCATATTAAAGCACAAGTTATTTTTTTTTTATTATGAATTATGAGTCAAATATACAAGAGTGGCGAGCAATGACAACGATTTTAGCTAATAAGCTTATAATTCACATGGCGCCCACTACAACAAATTATAATGTATTTGATGTTACAAAGTCAAATCGCTTGTTGCTTCCTTTTTCTCTCTCAAATCTAAAAATTTGCATATAATTATGAATTTAATTGTTATGTATTGACAGTATAATATTTTTACACTATTATCTAATTAAATGATTGTATTTGTAAGATTTTTAAGATAGTAAGTGATTAAGTCAAACACTTTTGCTAATATAATAATACATGATTAGATATCTGTATAAAATTTTTTTACATTCACAATTTATACAAATTAAATTCTTTACTTTTTCGTTTCAAAATATTAGTTTGTTTAAAATTTTTATGTAATGATCGAAAAAGTTATTAAATACTCTTTTTTTTTCTGACTAGTTATTAAATACTTTTAATTTTAAGAAAACACCCTACAAAACAAATTTTAAGAATACATGACTGTATTTGGTTAAATTACCTTTGCATTCCATTAATATTTTTTCATCTTATTGGTGGAGATACTAAAAGATAAAAATGAAGTTACAAAATAATTGAGTCTTTTTCTACTTTTTCTTAGGTTCTTAAAATGGCAAATGAAATAAAGAACTTAATTTTTATATACTCTGTATATATATTTCTTATATTATTACATAATCATATTATTAAAAGTTTTTAACACTTATAATAATAATTATTTTCAAAGTCTTATATATACTACCACATCAAAAACAAAGTCTTATAGATATATATATATATATATATATATAAACAAAATTAAATTCTAAGATAAAACACAATTTCCTTTCTAAAATCGATTATACTATAAAACAAAGAAAAAAAGTCATTTAAAATGTGAATTAAAAGGGCAACAAGATGGCTCTAGTAGCGTTTTAGTTACAATGCGATTTAATTCTTGCAATTGTCTCTGCCTAATGCGGTTCTTTTTGCTTCAAGTGGCACCGTTTCTCTCCCGGAAAAGCCTTCCATCCCCTTCCTTGCACCATCATTTCCGTCACCTAATCTCTTTACCCCACGTAGTCTCTATATAGAGATAGAGACTATATAGCTACTTGTGCCAACTAGTGTTTCAAATTGCGGATCGTATCGCGTGATCATTGCAATATTAGTTGCGATTCTGTCGCATCGCATCACACCGCAATTGCGGAGTTTCACCAATTCACGTAAATTGACCGCAATATAACAGCATCAAAGCCGCAACAGGCTGCATCAGGCCACAACGAGCTTAATTTCTAGTGGCAAATTGAAAAAAAAATTCACACCACAATAGTCGCAATACCGACAACCATGACCGCATTCATAGCCGCAATCGCAATTTAAAACACTGGTGCCAATGGTAGATCATCAGTTGCACCCTCCTTATTTGCTTAGCTACAACATCCTCAACTATACCAACAGTGGCAGCTCCTGTGTACTCCACAGCCCAACCACTTTGTGTGTCCAACTTGCTAGCTACTAATTACGAGGCCGTCCAAAGAGGGTTCTTGCCATACCACTTGGATAATCTTGATGCCGATCGATGAGGAAGTTTCGCTCAAGTAAGCAGACCTAGTAGATTGTTCCGAATTTCGGAAGCAATCCCTCATTGATAGACCCCCAATCCATGCTCACTGTCACATATTTTTTCTAAGATTTGGAGAAAATGTACATAGTATGCACATTCTGTAAATATATACCAAAAGTAATGCCGTTAAAAGAAGTTACTATTAGACTAGAATGTTCTAGAATAATAATAATAATCATAATAATAATATCTATGCTTAGTTAATTCAAGTGATTTGACATTTATTTTTTTTAAATAAAGTTTTAAATTTGTGTATTCTTATAATGATTGATCAGTCGGCTCTAAACATATTAATTAGAACACCTCTTTTATATATATATATAGAGAGAGAGAGAGAGATTTATCTCCAATGTGAGAAAATGGACAGATGTCAACGCTTAAATCATTTAATCATGTGAACAAAGATCACAGTTTAGGTCCTGCTCCCCTGCACTATCATTCATGGGTGTAATTAAAAGTGCTCCAAATCATCTGACACTTTTAAACAACCAATCGTAAGTCATAATTAAGTACCTCATTCTTAGTAATTAAGGAAAGCTTAACCATGATTGTGTTGTGGCGTGCTTCATGTTGCCCTACTTACTGGTTGTATCATATGGTTTTGCCCTTCTTGCTTTTACTTGCGCCAAATGATGGAAATATTCCGAAGTTTCACAAATTTGATCCCGCGTAATGATGATGATGCTGGTTAGCACCTTAGATCAATTGGAACAACCAATTGTGTTTTAATGATTTTCGTTATTATCAACATATTAAAAGTACTCTTTACTATACATTTTAATACGAATGTTTAGCACCAAAAACATAAGAATGTTTAAATATTAAACTTATTTAAAGTGAACATTTATTTCATAAAAAACTAAATACTTATAACAGTTAATAAGAAAATCAAACAATTGATCTGATGATCAATTCATATACATGAATAACAAATTATTAGAAGATTATTAAAATTTATTTTTTCAAATTTCTTATCAATTTTTGACTTTCTCATAAAGCTATAGGAGCAAAATCTAATATTCAAAGAATTTTAAAATACCCAAAAATAGTTGGTGATAGTTGGTCAACTCATGCACCCAACTCATGCATACAACCACTGGGGTTTTGGACCCTTGGGGGAGTCGAACGCGTGACTCCACTGGTATCCACTCATGCAACAGCACACCTACACCACTGAGCTATTGCCTCACATCCAGAAGTTTAATTTTTGAAATCGTCACATTCGAAAAGGCTTTATCTAGCTACCACTCATGACCCGAAAATGGCATGAGCAATTTCTAAAACTAAAAGAATTTCAAAATGTATAAAGTATATTCCATTTTTTTAAAAAAATTATATTAATAATGCTCTTGTAGAAATATTAAAAAAAGAGAGATTAATTTTGATATATGATGAGAGCAAACTATTTTGCAATGTTAATTAATTATATTATTATATAATATTACATGTATGATTTTTGATATAATTATTGTAAAAGTAAAATATTTATAATAACATGGTAATAAATAATTTGGATGTTAATGTAAAAATTTTTTTATATTTATAATGCATCAAAATTAAATTCAAAAATAAAAGAAAAATAATCACTTGAAGCATTATATAATCAATTGGCATATGACTTAATGCAAAATCAATTGGCATATGACTTAATGCAAAATCAATTCATCGTAGTTACATAAGCCTTCAGACGTTTCAGATGTTGTAGCAACATGCAATACTTATACTACAAAGGGGGGGGGGGGGAATCTGACATTTTTTATATTGCTTATAGGAATGACATTATCTACCTAGTAATGACATTAATTATTGCAACAAATACTAGCTAGATAATTTTTTCTTTGATATATTGATCTCAGTGATAAAGTTGGGTAAATGTGTACGTAGTACATTCCTATATATTAACCTCCACTAATAGTTGGTTTTATGTTAAAGAATTCATTAACTAAAAAAATATCATTATGTAACCTCAAAAGGAGCGAAATATAAAGAAAGGGAGATCAGAAAGAAAAAAGTATAGTTTTACAAAATTTCCAATGATAATTCATAGGACATGCAAGAACTATTTTCACGGCGGTCAAGCTTTATTATTATGTCTCACTTTTTCTTCTCTCTCTGAGTAATAGACATACATACCAAAATGATTTTGATTCCCACACATATAAATCAGATAGAAAGTGAAAGAGGTAAAAAGAAACAGTCAACTTAATACTAATGATATAATTACTCATAATTACAAGTTTAGACATTTACATTAAGGCTAGCTAATCATCATCATCATCTCCTTGGTCACATAGAGAGATAGAAGTCCTTTAGTATCATAAGAAGGGCCAAAAAAAGTGAGAAATACAAAGCAGAAAAGGTACTAATGAGGCAGACAATAAAGCAAGCCCGTGATAGTAATAATCATAAGAAAATAAAATAAAGTGAAGGCATGCATGCATGCCCCAATAATATATGCACTCCATTAAGCTAGTTAATTAAGCCTAGCATGACCACAGGGACTGCCCCATGTTGGCTTGATCAAGGACCATGTCCATGGCAAAAAGGGACTTGGTTTGGGAAGAAAGGGCCCTGCTTGATTGGCACAAGTTATTCTCTGGTGATGAATTGGAGGCTGAAGGATGCATTGATGATGGGTGGTGTTGCTCATGATTTGATGATGAGGGTGAGAATTGGCGCATTCTCATGTGCACAACTTCTGCCTGTGCCAGTGCCAACTGGGTTTGAAGCACATCAACTTGTTGCTGAAGAGAGGATATGGCACCCACACATCCATACACAGGGTCCCTCACCCTTGCATTGGCTTCATACACCATGGAGCTAACTGCATCACTTCGTTGGTGCTCCGGTAATTCCTGAAAATTTTGAGAGAGAAAAATAAAATAAAATAAAATAAAATAACATATCCCATAAGTAAAATCTAATTAATTTAAGGCCACCTACACACTACATATGACATCTTATAGTTAGGTTATGATTGACTTTTAGGACAATGAAATGGCTGTTTGCTCATGGGTTAGACCATTCCAAAATAAAAAAAAAATAACATGAGTATTTTATTATAGAAATGTAACTATATAATTAATTATATAAACAATTAAATATTCAGAAAGCAGATAACTCAGAAGAAAATAAAACTAATCTTCAAGAGGAGTGAGTATACGGTGGTGAATTTTTGACCTAGATGCATATATAGACTAACTTTTTGGATTTGTAGTGAGTGCTATGATGTACATCAAAGGGGTTGTTTGGATGCAAACAGATCCTATGCTTAGTCAAAAAGGAGCTCCATATATGATATAGTGCATGTTGAAGTCGTTGCTTTGGAGGGGAAAAGAAAAGTAATATATAGTTGACTAGAGACAATATATAATACTATCAAAATCATAATACTTGAGATAATATTATACACGCACAAATCATTATGTTTAAGAATTCAATAAGCCATTTGAAACCTTGATTCTATAATATCATTACCGAAATGGTAACCCTGCATTAATAATGTACACGCACATATTTGTCGGTGCTTGTAAGTAATTATCGTTCATTAATATGCTAATATATGTCTTAGCTTGAAAAGAAAACGTTGCTAATATCATCAAGATGTCATGCTTACAAAATAATTAACTCTTCAAATATCATTAATTTAATTAATTACTAGATGAAATATCTTTTTCTGGGGAATCAACGTCACTTTTGGACATATTACTAGGTGTCTCAATCAATGTAACCCTGATTTTAAAGACAAAAAGGAAAAGGTGATGAGCATACTAAAACTTTTTTTTCTTTTTTTGCTGAAATAACATTGCACAAGCAGTCCAAGACTAAAGGCAAGCGGTGGTCATAAAGAGAGATTTTGAACAAATTGGTATACATATAACTACCAGTAATAATGCAGCTAACAACATCTTGTTTTACTTTATCCTCTTCACACTCCGGCTTCAAGAAGTAGTAAAGCTAATTTATATGGTCCTGATCCTTTTACCTCTTTATATGCGCCAAGGAATCATCCGGTGCATTACTAGTACCTTACTTTAACAAAGAAAAATTAAGAATTATATACAGTAAACTAAAAGTGCGGAAGTGGGGCCATCAACTGTAATTAACCACTATAACGGAAGTAAATGTGAAAGATACCCTTTTCACTTTTCTTGGACAGCTACTTTCAATTTAAAAAATAGAATTATATAGCCTATGATAGATTAGTATGCGAATAAGGGAGTAATTAATAGACTTGGGAGCTGCTAAATTAGAATTTTGCACCAGTAAAAGTAAGGAAATTAGAAGCATTAGAAAGGGCAACCAATTTTCTTTGAAATTATATGCTAGACACAATTTTGGACAATTGTAGATTGATGCATAAATAATTAGAGATATCAATTACATTTTAGGTAAATATGATAGATGTAATAAAGTAAATAATAACGGATCCAAAATCCTTTCATTAAATTCACTAATATAAAATAGCTGTAATCTCCAAATATAATCACATAATTCCTTATACTTCTCTATAGAAAAATTTATCAGTAATACAACTGAAATATACATTTATTCGTACATTATTCTATAGATATTCTAATCATGTCTAAAAGTTTTATGTACCAATATCGGTGCTGCTCTTTGCAGAGGGGGAGGGGGGTAGTTTTGAAGGTGGACTAGTATACGTTTTCAGGCATGTTCCAGTTCAAGAGAGAAATTATATGCAGAGTAATACTCAAGATGCATGGGTGCATCTTTGGTTTCTTCAAGTGGGAAATATAAATTGCACGGGGATACTTTATTTGTACATATAGTTAATTTTGACATAGTTGAGAGAACCCCCCATAAAATACAAATTGGAAAAGCATCCACATCTCTTTTTCAATTTTCTTTTTCTTTTTTTATTCTTTCCATTTCAAGCCCAAGTGATGATGGGTGCCAGCCTTATGTCAAGATTTCTATGTACAATAAACATTGTAAACCAATATTCTAGCTACAAGCATTTCATTTGCGAGTTCATATACCTACCAAATACAGATAAATGCCATCCTCTTGTATGTGGTCCGTTGCAATGGTTTATCAACAAACTAGATTCAATATACAGTTTGAGAAGAAAGTAGAAATATTTTTCCAATCTTTTCTTTTTATGTGCTTAAAATATGATAATTCTACCATAGATATATTTGCTAAATATACTGCTCATCATATAAGTCGCCCTCAAACAACATAATTAAGATCCGATCTACTTAACAAAAGTTGAGAACTTGTAAGAGTAAAAATGTCAAAATGACCTGCACCATATTTCTACATGAATAAAAAAGACTAGGCAATAAAAAAGTATTCTATACTACTCTATAAGTTTGATGAAAACGACATAAAGATCATCATGCGTGGATATGATAGCTAGAGAGAGATACAAGGGTGCATAAGCATTAAAGAACCTGTAACATCTTGTTGACATTGCTGGCCCCAAAAACCTTGTGGACACTGCCAAACTTCTGGGGTTCATCTGCAGGGAAATAAGGAGCAAACACGCAATCCTTGGCGCATCTCCTTCGAAGAAGCTTGCATGCCGCGCATGGCGACATTGCACCTTGTTTCCTCCCACCCTCCTTCATCTTCTTCCAGGTGGAAGAATTGGTCAGTGTGCTATATAAGCCTAATCCCTTTAAGCTAGTTTTGCTTCAAAAATCAAGAAGAGAAATAGGAAGGGTTTTAGAGTGTGAAATAGAGAAGGGTAGTTTATGGGGCTTGAAAATCTAGAAAGAACAAAAACAAAAGAGAAGTTTGGGAGAAGGGAAGGTGGACTTAAGGGAGGGGGCAGTGGGGGGATGATGTTATATAGAGAAGATGTGTTATGTGACAGCAAATCTTTGAAGGGCCCCACAAAAGAAGAGGCTCTAGATTTTGCTGGACAAAACCATCCTTGTTGATAAGATCTTTTGCCCCACCTGCATATTATTTTTTGTCTCACTATTTTTTATATTCTTTTTTCTAATGCGCTCTCACAAGCTTTGATATGGCTTCATAGTTTGAAAGTTCTTCATTGAATTCATCAGAGGGTTCGGTACTGGACAAGCAGTGTATTAGTTCCTTTCATTTGCAGTCAATTATTGATAGAAACTGTAACGACAACTGCAGAATCAAGTATATATAATAATTGGCTAGTGTTTCTCATTGTCATGACCTTTTTCTTTTGATCTAAAAGTAAGACGTTAGTGCTTTGTTTTCAGGATCTTTACAAGGTAAACATATTTGTACTTTGTAGTAGTGTACTAAAGAACCTGACAAACAAATTAAAGAGAATAATGTCCTATGCGCCCTCAACTTAGATGAGGAAGAAAACAAACCACTCACCATTGTATTGAACCTGACGACAATGTATATGTATGCAATTGTTATCTCACTGATAAATATGCCAAAATTGTGACTCTTGGTATATACTGTATTTTAATATTTCTAGTCTTACTAGATTTCTCTATACTGTAAATTTAGTCGTGAGAATAATCCTTGTTCAAAGAAGCTGCCCTTCTCCACAAATATTTTCTCATGCTCGAATTTCCGATATAATAGAAGTTCTATAATTACTATTTACTGAATTCTAACTTGTTTATCATAAGAAAAATCCCTTGTGGGCTGACGAAAAAATCACTATACATTTCAGCTTTATATGTTTATGTTCTATTAATAACAAGGGTCAACATCGGCTTAATAATATTTTTCAGTTATATCATATAACAAAACATGCTTATGGAGAATAACTAAGTAGCTAGGCAGGTTTATATCAATATATATATATATATATATATATATATATATATTTATCTATATATATATATATATATATATATATATATATATATATATATATATATATATATACTTTTTATCTAAATCATCGGTATCACTATTTTTCAACTAATCTATGTTGAATTGGATCAACCCACCGCATATGAAGGTAATGCTCTCCCAAAATTAATTTTTTCTATCTATAAGATTGTAATTCAAGACCTTATTTAAATGTCAAACCGCCTAAATCAATCAAACATTATAGAGTTTAGGTCAATATTTTATAATAATTTCCTTTCACCCATTACACATTCCATTAGTTTGTAATTTCCTAATTCTTTTTTGTTCTCATCGATCAGTGTATAGTATATCTCATGTAACTCAATTCCAGAAATTAAATATCTCTTCGTATTAAACTCAAAGATTTTGAATGAAAAGCATGCTTGATGGAATAGTTTATGATACCTTATGAGGAGTTTGCAACAACAAAATATCTTTACAACTGTTTGGGGATGTTTCAATTATGGTTAGCATATTCATTTTTAGGAACTTCGTTACCATTTAAGTTATGCTCAAGTAACTGGTTACCGTAATTCTAATTTTAGTACAAGTGCACAAACAATATGTGATTTTTAATTATACTTGCATATTCCTACAGATATTATTTTAAGATTAATGTTT
This sequence comes from Pterocarpus macrocarpus, assembly GCA_031439585.1. NCBI lineage: Eukaryota > Viridiplantae > Streptophyta > Magnoliopsida > Fabales > Fabaceae > Pterocarpus > Pterocarpus macrocarpus. The sequence continues at coordinate 17,528,148 of CM062517.1, read as the reverse complement.
TGGATTAAAGTTGGTGGTCAAGTAAAATCTTTAGCAAATTGAAAACTCTAAATTCAAACCTTTAACATTACAAGCAAAATTTATTTAAAGTCAAATTCTACTATTATTGTGACTAACCGCTATTAAGTAAATTTGTTAATGTCATAATCGATTAGTTTCATTTTACTGGACAGTGTATACTGAGATCAGTTAGATGAATCATTAAACTATTATCCAGCTTTAATAATGTATATCACTGTATCTATTTTCGTTTTTTTAATCTAATGCCAATCCTTGTTCTGTGTAATTAGTTTTTCTACACGTCTGACGACCTGATCGTAGTTTTCCTACCTTCAGATATATTAACTCAAAAGGTGGATTACAGTAAAGGTACACAATAGCAATATCTACACTAATGGGTGCCAAGTTCATATTCCGTAAACCTTAATTTTAAAGTAAAACCCATTTTTTTTTTTAATTTCAAAAACTCTTCCAATAAAATTTTAATTATAAATTATTTGGAATGCTAAATACATTTATTCAAGCACACCCTAATAATTCATTTACTTTAGCAGGGCCTAGACTATGAAACTGACACACATCACCTGTCATGCACTCATGCCATTAGACCAAGAATTTGTAAATCAGGACCTACACGTTTGCATCATTATTAATTGTATTGATTTAATTTGATCGATTAACCTAGCAAACTTTGATGGCAAAAAATGGCTGATTCCTTTTAGTAGCCATTGTACTGCTGCTGCATGGAAATTCTGCCATTCTTTGAACCCTATATATAAATTCGATTTCCAGGTTATTGAATTGGACAAATTGTAATGGCTGACAAGCATGTGGTCCAAGACATCTATAGTACATGTGGAGACTCCATGGACCGGGATAGAAGAAAAACAAGGAAAAAGAATAAGGGATGCACATGCACCGAATCAAGATCAACATAGATATTGCTTGCACATACAATAGATTCATACCGTAAGTGGTGGACAAGTAAGGCCCCGATGAAACTTAATTGCACATGACAAAGACTGATTAGAATGTTAACTATAAGTTTATGTAGAAGATAACAAACGTCGATATCCATGTAATGAAATCTTAACCGCATGAATATGTGAGGTGGGATGTGATGATGTCTTGGGTTTTCATATCCTTTTATTAATTATTATATGATGTTACTTTTACCTCTCTCTACAAGGGATTAAGATGGGTGAACAGCGTCTACGGTCGACGGGTGACCTTTGAATTTTTAATAATATTTTTGTCCTCCCTTTTTATTGCTTAACTTGATCCTTAAGCTACCTTGTTGGGTCTAATATCCACCTACGTCCTTATTTCATGCGCTTTATATTTTTCTAGTGACGAGTTGTGAGATCTTGACACAAGCTTTGCCAGCAGACAATGTCACAAGAGAGAAAAGAAACCAGGTTCAGATGCTAAGTTCTAAGTAATAGGAAGTAATTGACAAGAAGTGAATCAAATTTGCAAATGTAAGACATGCACTAAAACCATGATTGATTAGAGGAAAGTTTTGACGGCAAAGATATGTATGCTTGGTAATTTAATTGCTATCAACTGACTTTTATTTGGAGACAAGTAACATCATTGAGAGTATGTGCATCATTTTACGCCAATTTTATAATTTATATTAAATTCAATACCAACGCCATCATGCACTACCTAATTAAAGATACACTAAATCAAAGGATCTTTGTCACTGAATGGTATACACATGAACATAAAATGAGGAATTCTTAGAAGGGTTGAGTATATTATACCAATAAATATTATGCCAAACGTAGTTAAAAGGAAATCAGAATTCAGAATCGTATGTTTTCTGTGTTTAATAAAATGATGGGGTGCAGAAAATCTTGACGTGGATGAAATCTGAAGAAAACCCCTCATTAATGAGGTGCACCCCACCAAGAAATTCGCTCGTTTCATTGACTTTATGAGCCAAATCTTCCAGGCAACTTCGCAATATTTAGCATCGACACATGCCCAGTCAAATCATCGACTCCCTTGCGATTTGCACGTGCAACTGGACACGTGCACAGCAGAACACATGTTTAGCAACTCATGGTGTATTAGGGTAGGTGTGATGTACAGAATGACGATTAGAAGAAGAATGATGTTACCATAAACTAGGGTTCGTGATAAAATTTAATATTGAAAATATAATTTAGAATTATAAGTGGATGGATAGAACGAGGAATCATAATATGCCTGTAATCGTCAGGTAAAATGAAATAACAAGAGTTGGTTATAATGGTAACTGAACGGGTATTAAAGAGGCAATTAAAATTGACTTTCTTATTTATTTATTTATTTATTTTTTCAGTTATAACAACTCGTACTTATTACTCTCAGAACAGTTATAGAGATATCTTAATTAAAGATTACAGAAAAAAAAAAAGAATCATAAAAATAATTATACAAATGTACCAAAAAAAATTCATACCTTCATTTATATTACTAGAAATATTTTCCGAGCATATTTTCAAGTTCAAGTAAAACTTTAAAATAAATTAAAAGTTATATATATATATATATATTAGCAGTAATAAGATTTGTACCTAAAATCTTATGTAAATTATTCAAATCCCTCACTATTTCTAGTGACTTAAAGAAAAAAATATTTAAGATATATGTATAATTAATTCAGGTAGAATTTAAAATATGAATTTAGAGTAAACTTTTATTTATGTCTTGTATATTTGATGTCAAAAGCTTCAATTTTTGTCCTTTTTTTTTAATATATACATCCTAAACATTACCAATTTGTCTCATTGATGTTAATCTTGTTAGGTATCATATTTAGGCATTAGAGAGAGAGGTGAGCTATGAGAGAGTTTGAGGGAAAGTGAAGGAATGGTAAGAATTCTAATTTCTTGATTAATGTGATGAATGAATGTTGATGTTATATACAAGTGCTAAGAGTGTAGTACACAATTAACTCTACAACTAACTCATCTCCTATCATCACCCCCTCAAACTTAGTGGTGGTGGTGGACCAACTTCGAGTTTGCCTTTGGAATTTGTTGCATGAAGGTGTAGACTATAGGATTTTGTGAGGACACCCTCTACTTGATTAGATGAGGGAATATGGGAGACATGTATTTGCTTCTAGAGGATTTGTCACGCACAAAGTAAAGATCAATTACAAATGTTTTGTGCGACTATATAGTATAAGATTGGCTGCGAGGAATACTGCACTTATATTATCATAATAGACAACTGGAGTAGAGGAGAAAGGCAACTGCAACTCATGAAGTAAGTCTTGATCCATTCTAGCTCATTAATGACAATAGCAAGGTGAAACTTTGCTTCAATGCTTGAGCATGAGACCACAACTTGTTTCTTATTAGAACGCGGATCAAGTAAACACAATAACCACTAGTAGACTTGTGATCATCAACATCAGCGCCCTAATCCAAATCACAAAGTGTCAACAAACAAATTTCTTTGCAGGGTTGAAGATCAAAAAATGATCAAGAGAGCCATTCAAGTATTTGAGAATTCACTTTATAGCTTTCCAATGTATCTAAAGGGGAGAGTGCATAAATTGTCACACTTTATTAACAACAAAAAAGAATTCTGGCCTCCAACAATGGAACGATATAAAGAGGGGTCCTCAAATGCAAAATCACCTTAGTTGAGAGCTTTTGATCACTAAGCATGGGGGTCAGCATGGCTTTAGTAGTGCTTATTCCTGCCTTCTATAACAAGTCCTTTGTATACTCAGAGTGAATAAGTTGAAAAGCATGCAAAAGAAGTTTATTCACTTCAATTCCCAGAAAGTAGTTCATTTTTTCACTAGGATCTTTTAAGGCCAAAAACTTGTGAAGTTGAGTGATAAGCAAGAAGATTTCAATAGGATTATTACCAATGACAAATATGTCATCCACATATACTAGAATGTATATGGTGGAAGAGGAGGTAATCCTAGTAAATAGTGAAATATTAGACTTAGCATTTTTTAAGCCAAATTGGAAAAGTGTGGAGCTTAATTTGGTAAACCAAGCTTGGAGAGCTTGCTTGAGACCATATAGAGCCTTTCCCAATTTGCATACATGCTAAGTAGGATACTAAACAAAATACTCATTTTGAATCATGAGGACATCCTCTATTAAGTCCTCATTAAGAAAGGTATTATTAAAGTCAAATTGTCTTACTTTCCAACCTTTAGACAAAGCCAATGTGAGAATAAGTCTGACAGTGGATGGCTTGATTGCAGGACTAAAAATATCACCATAGTCATGACATTCCTTCTTATGATACCAAGTCTTGCTTTTTATCTTTGAATAGAACCACCAAGGTGCCTCTTTAATTCAAAATACCCACTTGTAGCCTATAGGCTTAGTATGAGATTGGGGTGGGACTATAGTCTAAGTATTATTGTTCATGAGAGCCTTGTATTCCTCAACCATTGCACTTCTCCAATGAGGACAATTGAGGGCTTGTGAGTATGAGTTAAGCTCTTGGTTAACAAGATCTATAACATCTTCAATGACTGCAATTGCATAAGTTTTTAGCTTAAAAATCTCAGATTTTGACCTTGTCTGCATGCGTTGTTGATCGATAGGAGTTGAAGCAACATTGGAAGGGTGGGACTCTAAGAAAGAAAGCTGAATTTTAATATCAATTGAGGTTGTGGACTGAAAACTAGGCACAAAATCATAAGAATCTTTAGAAATAGAATAAGAAACAACACTAGGAAGACTATAAGCATGGTTGGCACTAAAGAGGACAATAGAGGGTGATATGAGTGGAATGCTTGGAACATTGGTGATTGTAGGAGCAGGTGGTGGTATAAATGACTCATGTGTGAGAAACATGCTGAAAGAGAAATGTTTGTTTATCAAAAAGCATATTCCTAGATATGTGAAGCCTGCTTATTAGAGACAAGCATTTATAACTCTTATATTGTGGTGCATATAGCCTAGAAAAACATACTACTGAGATTTAAAATTCAATTTATGGTTGTTGTAAACTTTAAGATGTAGGTAACATACATAAGCAAAGACCTTAAGTGAATAATAATCAGGTTTTTGTTTGTGAATGAGTTCATTGAGTGAGATAAAGTTTGTTGTGGAGGTGGGAAATTTGTTTATGAGGTAAGCTGCAGAGATGAAAGCTTCATCCCAAAAATAGAGAGGAAATGAAGTTGTCGCTAAGAAAGATGGACATGTTTTATTGATATGTTTATGTTTCTTCTATATAGTGCCATTTTGCTGATGGAAATAGGGATAACTAAGCCTATGTGTGATACTATTTTCCTGTAAAAACTGAGTAAAGGGAGTAGATAACTATTCTCTGCCATGATCAGTTTGCAAGGATTTGATTTTGAGGCCTATTTGATTCTCAATCACGGCTTTGTATTGTTAAAAGCATGAAGTACTTGAGACTTATTTACCAATAAGTACTTACAAGTGTATCTAGTATGACTATCTATAAAACAAATATAATATCTATTTCTTGACTTAGCAACAATAGGTGTACGGCCCCCAAATATCTGAATAAACCAAATCAAGGGGGTATTGTATTAATTTGAAGAAATAGAATATGGTAATTTATGGGACTTCCCATATAGCATGCATCACATACAACAAAAGAACCAACAACTTTATTGATTGGAATGGAAATATTACAATAAAAGAGTACATGGTGTAATGTTTTCTATGTTGGGTGGCCTAGTCTCCTATGCCACAATTGAAATTCAGAAAGTAAACTAGTATACTGAGAACATATGAACATCATCAAACACATAAAAGACCCTCTTTAAGCTTGCTTTGGAGTAGAACCTCCTTGGAGACCTAAGATTTAACAAAATGCACATCATGATATAATTCAAAGTAGACATTGTTATTCTTTGCAAACTTAGAGACACTAATGAGATTGTTAGCAATATAAGAAACATGCATGAGATTTTCAAGATTAAGTATAGTTTTTGACAAAGGGGAATGAAGAATGGACTTACCAACATGCTCAATAGTCATACTTGAGCCATTTCCAATTTGAACCTGATTAGTTCCCTTCAAATTCTGAGTTATTCAACAAGTTCGTTGAGTCAAATATTGGGTGATAGGAAGCACCAGAATCAAAATACCATGCATTGTCTACTAGAGATGCTAGTGTTGCCAAATAAGCTCGACTTAATGGAATGATGGAAAGGGAGGAGGCAAAGAATTGACAGTAGTTTGATGAAGACTCTAAAAATTAGGATCAAATCAATGAAAGCACTACCAAACTAAGAGTGCATTTGTTTCAGCTTTTTTTGATAAAAAATTAACTTAAGAAAATTACTTTTTATATAAGCTATTCATCTTAGCTTCTACTCAAAAGCTAAAAAAATTATTTTTAACTTTTGAGTAAAAGCTGACATGAGCAGCTTTTTTGAAAAGTGAGTTTTTTTAAAAGTTGAAAAATCATTTTTTGTCATAAAAGTTAAAATAAATGAACCTAAAGTGCCTAATCTTACCACACAATTGACATTGTGGTCAATTGGTGTTCCATCCTAGTCTACCCCTTATTAAGAATCTCCCTCTATACATTTTTGTCCTCCATTGTATTTGCCATAATTCCCTTACTGATTGCATTATTTCTAGTCTTGCAAAGTCGTTTGTGCCAAGTTAGCTTTTGTTAAACCAATATCTGATTTTTTGAAATTGTTCCATCATCTTTTCTTGGGTTATTACTAATGCCCCAAGCTCCCTAATTATGAAAAATTCAGATCGAGCCATAATAGCGGTAACAAAAGAATTATAATCTTCATTGACACCATCCAAGATTACCTCAATATGATCATTAGTTGAAACTAGAGCTCCCACTATTGTGAGTGAATAAACCACTTTCTTGATTTTCAACAAGTATTCAGATGTAGGTCTTTACTTGATAGATTTAAGTTGAGCTTTCAACTATTTTACCTTGGATCTTGTTTGTGTTGCAAAATACTCTTCCAATTTGCTCCAAATTTGGTTAGCAAATTCACATCCAACTACATGATCTGTAAAGGTTGAGTTCATCGAAGCCAGAAGCAACAAGACCAAGGGTTGGTCTTATTGCTCCCAGTTCATATATTCTCATGATTTTTCAATAGCTGCTTGATTTTTTTTTAATTGAACTTATCTAACATCTTATCCTTATTGAGATGGTGCTTCAATTTGTGAGCTTTGATACACGTGAGTGCTTGATGCCTCCATGGTAGCAAATTCTCTTCATCAAGTTTGAAAGATATTGGGCTTGAAAACATTTTTCTGGTGAAGCTTGAGGTTACAACTTATGCTACTAGAGCAGAAGGTGGAGTGAACTCTAGGGTCTCTATAGATCCATTAAGCTTTGATATCATCTTAGATATCAGATGCAGGGATTAGAGAGAGAAAGGTTAGCTCGGAGAGAGCTTTTGAGAAAGTAAAGGAATGGTGAGAATTCTAATTTCTTGATTAATGTGATGAATGAGTGTTAATATTATATACAAGAGTTGAGAGTGTTGTACACAATAACAACAACAACCTAATTAACTAATCAATGTTAGCATGGCACAACTAACTCAATGGCGACAGACTAACTTTTGATAACTATACAACTAACTCATCTCCTATCAAATCTTTCATCTAACTCTCAAATTTTTAATTAATGCCGTCATTAATATGGATGCCACATGTCTATTAAGCAACAGTATTTGTTGTTTGGATGTCATGTAAGCAAATTGAAACACTTCTAAACGTAGAAATAAAAATCAAATTTAATGTAAAAACTAAATTGAAATAAAATAGAAATTTTATGAAAATTTTTTTAAGAACTATATTTTTTGTTACAAAACTTTAAACACACTTTTTCAATATTATTATGGTTAATATGCTATTTTAATTACCCATACACTCCAAAAAAAAAAAAAAAACTCATCTCATAAGTTATACAATTCTCATTTAGAGCAATCATATAGAGAAATAAATCTAAAAATGCATTCACGCTCCCAAATTTCCTATATGGCATATATTTTGTTTAGTCTTCTCACAATTCTATGAATAGTAAGACTAGCATTGAGATAAGCTAAGCTAAACCTAACTTGACTTAGGATCAATTCATTAAAAAATAGGGTTTAGTTTTAGTTTTTGCTAAAATCAGTCAAACCAAAATAAAAACAAATATCAACATTTATTAAATTAAATCATTATTACTATCAGTATTATTCTTAAAAAAAGACTACATATAGGTTGGAAGTAGTTTAATTTTTCTCATTTTTGGGATCATAAGAAGATTTTTATTTTAGGTATCGTGTTTGTATGGAGTATATTATTCTTGATTGAGCAAATATAATGGATAGAAAAATTGATTACTTAATTTTTGGAAAATGACTTTGAGGTGTAGATCAAATGTAGTTAGAAAGCAAATGATAGGTTTGTTGTTTGAGGTTTGTGATCTAAGTGTTTCACATGATATAGTTTAGTAATGGGATAATGATTATGATTTAATGTTGGTTTTTTTATATATTTGTTTTTTTTTTTTGTGAAACTCTATAACTTTTATAATGAGTTTTTTAAGTGTAAAAGTAATCAACACAGTATTTCGATTCTACAATAGCACTAGACAAATGTGCTTAAGATTTTATAATTGAAAACCATTGTTTTTAAATATGTTCCTAAAGTTTAGTTTAATATTATTTCAATTTATTTTTTAAAGTTTATTTTTTTGTTTGAATGTTTTACAAATATTTCAATTTGCTGACATGCATCTATGTCAACAAAGAAGATACATAACATCCACATCAATGACAAGAACTAAGAGCTTGTTTGGTTTCAAAAAATTATTCTCTATTTTTATTTCATGTTTTCAATTTTGTATTTTTAGGATTTTGTAAAGGAAATAGTTAAACAAAAGTTTGTTATTTCACCATTTCTTTCACAAAATCCTAAAAGTAAGAAACAAATTGGAAATAATGTGACATTTTTGTAATTAAAATTGAAAACAAGAAATGAATACTAGAAATATTTTCTACAACCAAACAAATCCTAATAATTTAAATGGAGTTATTTGAATGTTAGTGATATAAATCAATAGGGATTATTACCAGAGATCAAAGAATTGGAGGAGCTTCAAGCTGGACTAGGGATTATGTTTACTGGGATAGCATGCAGAACAAGGCATTCCAGTTGAATAAGGGAACTGGTGAGAAAAGTGGTTAGAGTTAGTTACATTCCCATTATATAAATAAAAAGAACCAAAGATGTAAACGTTTTTGTTGTTGAATAAACTGAGTCTCATTCTTGGAGTTTCCTTGCACTCGAAGCTAAGGATGACTTGTAGGTGATATGAAAACCTATCATTAGTGCTTACATTGAGTTAGCTTCATGTTGTTGCCATGATTGATGAAACTCGCTGGGCATATATGGAAACTGAAATCAAAGAGGTTTACGACCAAGAAGCGGCATTGCAACAAAAAATGGATAACTAATTCGAACAGTTGAGGGATTTGATCTTGAATAACAATTTGCTTTTTGTAGATCCCAACTCCTCAGCAGATCGCAACAATGACAGAACATTGGGGAAGTAGAAATTCGTGCTTCTGTTAACCAACTTCATTCATCTTTATGTGATTTTTGCCATGATCTTCCATCATTCAACAGTGAGAACATGGACAATTGGTTGTTTCGGATTAAGGAATTTTTTTTATTTAGCTAATACTTTGATGGATCAATGTAGGTAGATCACGTTCTTTCACATGGTTGGTCCAACATATGCATGGTATTAGTGGCTCATTCATAATTAATACATAAATGATTGGTGGTTTTTTTTAGATGCATTGCAGAAACGATTTGGCTCTAATTTGTTTAAGAATCCTAAGAGGCTTTGAGAGAATTGAAACAATTGAGTTGGTGGTGGAATACAAAACTTAATTCAAAGCCTATCTACTAAGGTACATAGTTTATCTGAAGTATAGATAGTTAGTTTTGTTGTTGCTGGATTAGAGGATTGCTTGAAATGTCAATTACAATTAGTGAAACCTAGTTCATATCTAAAAGTAGTGGCTATAGTTAGGTTGCATAAACAACACCATATTGACCAAAGTCATTTGTTTTTCTTCCAAATCCATCTACAACCTTCAAGAGTGTTTCTAGCTCCAATAAGAGTCCCTCTTTAGAATAATTACCTAATCCTAGTACCACAAAGAAACCTTTAGTCACTCTTGTGTAACCATTAAATACAGGATCCAATAAGCCACTTTTTAAAAAGTTTACTGCTATTGAACATAGGGAGAGGAAGAAATAGGACCTATGCTATTATTGTGATGCGAAATCCAACCCGTGGCACAATTTTCAAGTATTATATTATGCTCTGTTAGCTAAAGATGATTTAGGTGATATGCTGGGAATCGAGGATTATGAACTTTTGCAAGAAGTTGATTGTGATAGTCAATCAGATGTTAGTTTTAATCGCTTATTTGGGGACTATCATTCTAGCACATTGCATTTGAAGGGGCTGTGCTAAGACAAACAAGTGAATGTGCTTGTTGATTGTGATAGTAGCTTCAATTTTGTAAAAATAATAATTGCTTAGAAATTGTCTCAACTGCAAATAGCTATCGAACGTTTTAAAGTTTTTGTTGGTAATGGCAATTTCATTTAGTGTAAGACTATGAGTAGAAATGTAGGGAATGTGATTCTAGAAGTGCCATTCCAGGTGGATTTATACCATCTTGATATTGCAACGGTTGATGTAATATTTAGGGTCGCATAAATGTGAAGTAGTGGGAAAGTGCTAACTGATTATAATGCTCTTACCCTTGAGTTTGTGAGGAAGGGTTAACACAACACTTCACATGCTGAGAATTTGTCAAAACCTACCTCTTTGACAGCGATATTGTTAAAAAATTTGCTGTTATTTGTCATTTACAAGTGATAGACCCCGCCAAGGAGTTGCAATTTCAGCAGCTACCTACAGATGCGAGTTCTATGCTATAGGAATTTAAGAGGGTGTTCTAGGAGTTAAAGGTTCTGCCACCATTTCTTAACATTGATCACCAAACTAAGTTGCAATCAGGGTCTAAGCCTGTGTATGTCTATCCTCATTTCCAAAAATATGAGATTGAGAAATTAGTCATAGACATGTTGAAGAATGTTCGAGAAAGCAAGAGCTCTTTTTCATCATTAATTCTATTTGTTAAGAAAAAGAATGGAAGTCGGCAAATTTGCATAGATTACCAGGCTTTCAATGCCATTATTGCGTGAGATTTTTTCCACAACACCGACTATTGAAGATATCCTTGTTGAATTGCAAGGAGCTGCCATTTTTTCCAAATTGGACTTAAGGGTAGGCCATCATCAAATCCGCATGAAAAAGGGTGATATTTTTAAGACAACTTTCACATGCACTGCAGTCACTATGAATTCATAGTGATGCCCTTTGGGCTCATTAATGCACTATCAACGTTTTATTCAACCATGAATAGAGTGTTTAGGCCATTTATGAGGAAATCAGTTGTTGTGTTTTTTGATGACATTTTAGCCTATAGTAAGACTAAGAAACAACATATCCATCACTTAAGAACAATGTTATCCACTCTTCAACAACATGCGTTTTATGCAAAGTTATCCAAATACGAATTCTTTAAATCGTCTGTGTATTACTTGGGCCATATAGTTTTAGTTGAGGTGATCCTAAGAAAATTATTGTGGTACTAAGCTAGTCAATTCCTACCATAATGAAGCAATTATGAGGATTTTTGGGCTCACCGGGTACTATCACCATTTTATGAAACATTTTACTAAAATGGTTTGGCGATTGACTAAGCTTTTGAAGATCGACAATTGGAAATGGTCCAAGCAGGATGAAAATGCTTTCTTATAACTGAATACAACACTAACCAACATTCGTATCCTAACTCTACTGAATTTTACTACGATCTTTGTAAAGGAGATTGATGCAAGTAATATTGGTATTAGGGTTGTGTTATCTTAATAATGGCATCCCACTGCTTTTTCAGCAACAAAATGGCTCATAAAGTGGCTCATAATTCAGCTTATATGAGAGAGCTTTTTGCTATTACCTATGCTATTGCAAAATGGCACCAGTACTTACTTAGCAAGAAGTTTCTAATCATATTGGATCAATAATGTTTAAAAGAGCTTATGTCACAAGTTGTCCAGACCCCAAAGCAATAATATTTTTTTATTAAACTTCTTGGTTATGAATTTGACATTGAGAATTGGCTAGGTAGGAACAATGCCGCAGCAATCCACAAACTCAACTATGAATATTATAGTGGATCTCATCATTGTTGATCCCAACATCCCTATAGAGTGAGACAACCATGGGTTTTATAGTGGCCATAGTGGCCACTACATTTGTAGATATCGTTAATAGATTACATGGTTTTCTAGTGGGACTTGTTTTGGACAGAGATCTAATTTTCCTTAGTACTTCTTGGAAGTGACATGTTTCATTGTGGGACCAAACTCAACTGCTTCACCGCTATCACCCTCAAAGTGGTCAAAGTGAGATGGTCAATTGTTGTGAACAATATCTCAAAGCTTTTCCCCCCCAAGTGGTACACTTATCTGGCTTGGGCTAAACTTTGTTACAACAATACTTATCACTTAGCTAATGGCATGAGCCTGCATCAAGAGTTATAAGGCCATAACCCCAAATTACTCTCTACTTACCTTCCAAGGACAACTTCAATTGAGGAGGTGGATAGCATATTAGTTGATTGCCAACAAGTGCAACTTTAGTTGCAACAAAACTTAGCAGTTGCCCAACTCACATGAAGAAGTTTGTGGATTCCCACACGTATGATAAGGTGTTTGAGATAAGGGATTGGGTTTAGGCCAAGTTCTATCATCGTAAGCAACAATCCACAGCCAAACGCCTATATTACAAGTTCTCCAAGTAGTATTTTAGCCCCTTTTTAATCACACAACGTATTGGAACTGTGGCCTATAGATTATGATTACCCCTAGATAGTTGCATTCATCTAGTCATACATATTTCTCTGTTGAAGAACTATATAGGCCCTATGCCTCGAGTCAGTTGTTCTTGAAGATTAGTATCTACGTGCTCGGCTTATCCTTCACGTGATAATTGGAGAGCAGGAAGTCTTATTGGATGGCACTAATCAGAGGCAGGTCTTGGTGGAATGGTAGGGAACTGGCTATGAGGAGGCAACTCGGGAACTTTGGTTGAACTTGGTGGACTTGTATGGAGCTGCAACCTTTGATGATAAGGTGCTCTTCATTGCTGGGTAATGATATGATTCAAGAGGGATCGACCATAAACACTAGAGATCAAAGAATTAGAGGAGATTCAAGTTGGGCTAGGTATTATGTTTGCTAGGATAATGTGTGGAACAAGGCTAGTGGAGTAACGGACCTAGCAGGAAAAGGGGTTAAAGTTAGTTACATTCGCATTGTATAAATAAAAGGAACCAAAGATGGAAACATATTTGTTCAATTGAGTTTCATTCTTGGAGTTTCCCTTAAACCTAAGGAGGAGCTGTAGGTTATCTTGAAAACCTATCAAGTATCATCGAAACAAATAAACAACAATTATAACCTAAATTAAAAAAAAATCATTGAAATAAAATTCAGGTATTTGTCTAAATGTGAGGTACGTATGTGAAAATTTACTCTAAAACCCAAAATAAAAATAAAAGTAAAAATTATTGACGCGTTCTTCTTTAAAAAGAATTGTACTAAAAGATTAAACCATTCTTATTAAAGAGTGTACGATCTTATTCTGAATGATTATACATCCATCACAATTTTCTTTGACGTGATTAATTGATGGGACAATTATCTAGTTCCTAAATACTGATTATCACTTTAATCATTGTAATTCACTTTAAGCATTATAATAGAATAGCAGTCTTAAGTATCAACCACTCTTTTTGATCATTTGTTCGTTACTTGGAATCAATCACTTTGAAGTTGATAGGTTTGATTTTTTTTCTTTTTTTTTTTATGTATATTGTCTGTGTTCACTCTCTTTCCTGCAAATTATTAGAAACTTTCCTCATCCCAGCTGAGTTGGATTTCATGAACACTTTTTAATTGTTGTTTTTTGTTAACCACTTGGACAACTTCAATCAGATTGAACAATGCTATATACGGACTTAATTATATGAGCATCTAGACATATATTGCAGTCTTGCTTGCGTGGATTGGATGACTAGTTCGCTTTTTTATTTTTTATTTTTTCCCTAAATGTTGTAGTGCACATATGAATTTACTCTTCAACAGAGTTAATTATTTTCATGTTATACAGGATTTAATTAGCTGGCAACAACCCCGTTTATTAACCATACGCAAGGAGTAAAGCCCAATATAAGCTAGAAATTCAATGTTTCCTGTTATGTCAGCTAGTACTTAAATAGTAGTTCGAATGTAATTAATAATTTTCATGGTTTAATGAAACATATGCTCTTGTTTCTACTAAGTGTCGGTTACTTCTATTTTCGGTTGAAAACCAGTTTAAAGATTAACGAGGGTTGATTATGATTCATACGAGACAAAGAATAGACCAAGGATAATCTATTTATTGTACAAGACTACTGTCTCTTATTGAGCTGAAAGACCAAGAATGATCTATGATTATATAAGACTATTATCTCTTACCGCGATGCCATATGATATGACACGAAGTCGTAAGAATAATGAAAACCAGTGAGAGTAAAACTGTAAAGAGTCAAACATGGTGGAGTGAAGAATAAAAAATTTGAAACTGTAAATTTTTTGTCCAATCACAATCATTGGTACAAAATATATGAAAAAGTTTTTGTGTTATCAAAGTATTATTATATTTTTTATCGAGCCGATATATGTCAGACAGCTTTTAATTGGGTCAATGATTTTAAACTATAGTTTACAACCGTAATTACGGTTGCAATATTACAGTTGATGTCCTCCGCAACAGTATTGTTGTTGCAATTGTGACTGCATCAATTACATTTTCATGTAATTTTTTTGCAATTACAGTAATCGCTATGCAATCGTAACTGCCACGATTTAAAACCATCATTTGGTCCATTATTTAGTACCTCATGATATGAGATCTCACATTAAAATTAACATCACAAATATAAATATATAAATAACTAAGTAACACCTTGCACTCTATACTTCAGTGCTTTACCTTTGATAGTCATATCTCAACCTGGAGAATAGAAAGAAGGATCCTCTACTGAGCAGGTAGTTGAAATTATCACAAAGGCAGTTTACCCTCAAATCAATTTTATAAACTTAGGCCCAAACTTAATTTCAGTTCGTTCGCCTCTGAGCACGAGGTGGGATCATAGGGATAGGTTCAACAGTTAGTTTGTTAGAAAAGTTATCACATCTGTTAGTTTGCTATACGAGTAGTTTGATGATTGTCTATCACATTCAGTTATTGTATGGTCATTTGTATATAAGCACATTCATAGAGTATCTTCAAATCATTCATAAAGAATAATAATTCACAATCACTTTCTCTCATTAATTTTTCTCTTTCCTTCAGGTTCTGCGGCTCTTCACAATCACAATCTCAAATGAAATCATTCATCCGATCATGAATATCACATGTATGCAACTTTTCGTGTTTCTTTCGCATATAATGTCTATAATCGCATATAGTATCCTATCCATAGGTCCTACACATTGCTACAAACTTGAAGGCTCACAATTTTGAGTCAACCGGCTTTTTATTCATTTTCCCCCCTTTACTATTCAATTTCAGAAGCATCAAAGAAATTACTGAAGTTCAAATTATGAATGCAATGTATTTGGTTTCGATTTTGATTAATTACATCATTGCATGTAAGGGACACAGCTAATGGTGAAAAGAAAAGCATATTATTATTTAAACTTAATGACTTTTTGCTAGAACTGTTATTCACAAGAACATGCGTTAATCACCAGACCATGCCCGAAGTGACTAGAATTCAATTTTCTAATCTTTAATTTTTTGGAACTGTCCAAACTTAATCAGTTTGATGGTTATTGAAAATGCATGTTTAGCGCGTACGAGTTAACCTATCATTGAACCAGCTTGTTGGAAAGATGGTGAAGTACGTAACATCTTGTATTATGCACCATATATGCCAGCTTCACCGCCAACTATGATGACATTACATCGTGATGGAGACTTAAAGCTGCACTTTCTAGCTACAATTTTACTTAATAAAAATTAATGATATTATTATTATTATTATTATTATAATATACTTTTAGATATCATATATGGAAAAAGAAACTATATTTTGTTGTTATAAAAATAAAATCGCACACGTAATCGCCAATGGAAAATGTTGAATTTAAATGATGAGCAGTTATAGAACCTCAAAGATATTGGACTAGGTTAAATTTGAATTCACAGCTGACCGATAATTATGAAGAGCTCGCAATGCTGTACAAATTAAAGCGTGGAATGGAAAGTCAGCTCCATACAAATTAGAGAGAAAAGTTTATAAAGAAACAAAATTTCCCGAATTTCAACACATCTATGGTTTTCAAGTAAACAAGGGTATGAAACATGCACAGGGTGCAGAGAGAGGTTTCATGTCCCGAGTACATATATGACCAGTTCCCCAAAAATCAGGACATGATTTTCTGTCATGGTTTTAAGCCGAATTTGCAGTTGCAGTTATGTTGTGATTATTGCAATTGCGAAAAATTATGAGAAGATATGGCTGATACTACCCCAATTGTTGCTATGATACAGTTATAAAAGACATTGCAACAATAATATTGCGACCATAATTGCAATTGCAGATTGTAATTTATAGCCATAATCTCTATAAAACTTGCAACTGTTATTAACATTTCATGCTCTTTGCAAGGTTAATTTTTTTAGTATTGTAGACAAAGCCTTTCATTTTACCCTCTAAAACATGTATTGCGCTTTAAAGTGAGAAAGTACTGAAACAGAAAAAGCAGCAGTAAACTGGAATAGAAATTTGTAGCCGTGACCGAGGATCATGAGTCCAAGGGCTACAAGGAGAAAGAGATCGTCATAATCACATCCCATGGAAAGCTTTTGTCTGTACGGTCATTGGTTGGTTCTCATGTCCTTGTCCACCGAAAGCTCCTACACAGAACACATAAAGATCAAGTTCATTGAAACGTCTCTGTGTGCTGCTTTCCAAAACAGGCGTTTCTAATGTGAGAAAAAGAGAAATACACTAAAGCCTTCTATATAGGATAAAACTATATATATTATATAACGACTAGGACAAATTAGCGGAAATAATTTCAGTCCTTAAGTTGAGCTGCTACCTAACTAATAAGTTAGCTACCTGTAGTAGGACTCTCTCCCTCTCTCTCATATAAGATGTAGACAGAGACGCAAATAATGGTAGCTATCAAGGTTAATCATTTTTGGCTTGGTGAAATGATGATGCAATTGAAATTTCCAACTAGAGGGGGCTCAACCTCTCAAATCAAGCAAGAGGGAAAAGTCATTATGTGTTGATGTCCTTATCGCTCCAAGGGTAATACTCTACGGCCTTTAGTTTGAATGAATACCTAAAGCAAAGCTCCGTTCAGATTAAGACAATACAGTGACTGTGGTGTATAAGCAACATATGTGCCACAATTTCAAAGTTTTAACGCTTTTGGGATTTGCCTATGAGTTAGTTCCTATCATCAGTCTATTTATTTTAGGTGAAGTAGACCTTTTAGTCTCTTAACTTATTTTCATATTTCATTTTAATTCCTTAACTAATTTTTTTTGTTTATTTTAGTCTCTTAATTACTATTTTTCTATTCATTTTGATCCCCTAATTAATTTTATTTATTTTAGTCCTTTAACTCTTCATTATTAATGGACCAAAATGAACAAAAAATTAATTAAGGTACTAAAATAAATAAAATATTAGTTAGGGGGTCAAAATGAAAAACAAAAATAATTTAAGGGACTAAAATGCTCATTTCACCATTTATTTAATAGTAAACACAACCTG
Source organism: Pterocarpus macrocarpus (assembly GCA_031439585.1). Lineage (NCBI taxonomy): Eukaryota > Viridiplantae > Streptophyta > Magnoliopsida > Fabales > Fabaceae > Pterocarpus > Pterocarpus macrocarpus. Next base: position 17,510,222 of record CM062517.1, on the reverse strand, counting down.
AAAATTTATTATATATTTTAACATTGACGAAAGAACTTTACAAATTTAAAGAAGCTGTAACCCAAACAAGTAATAAATTTGTATATGTTAATTTTGTTTTGTTAACAACTTCTTTAAGATTTGATGGACTTAATATTTCAATCTATATAATGAGTATAGTTTTCCGTAATAGATATGGTTCTGAAAAGTTTTAAAAAATTAAAGTTATACCATATAATCTTTAACTAAAACCTTGACCCAGTATAAACTTTTTGTTGAAAGACAAGGATAATCTTAGTTAATTCATTCAAGAAAAATTATATGCACCAAAAAGTTAATTATATGGTAGACATATTAGGAGAGAGATAGATATAAAAATGGTATATTTATTATCTTTTCTCTTTCTACTCCACTATTTTTATATATATCTCTCTCTTAGTATATCTATCATATATCTAACTTTTAGGTATAAATAACGTTTTTCAATTCATCTTATACATTAATTAAGCAAGACGAAAATTAGTTTTATTATATCGTAATTTAGTCTAACCACAAGCATGTTACACTCCTTAAATATGAAATTGATTTTGTTGGAGTTATGGTCACACTTATGCCTATACAAGAGTTCTCTCAACTTTATTCTTTTTTTTTCCCCTTACAATTGACTCAAACTTAAAGAAGACATATGCTGAAAAAAATCCTAGCCTCCTTCGCTTAAGCCAACATGCGTTTGATAATTTTCTTTCTTATATAAGAGAATAATTTTCATGGCAATTAATACATTTAATATTTTTTAAAACGGTGGGGATCATTACGTGAAGTCTCCACAAATCGTGAGTAAATAAATAGATGACCATGGTTGATATGTACATGTAGCATATGAATACTCGATGATGTGAAGATGAGGTCGGACAAGGAGCACGCATGCTTTATGGTCAAATTTTTTTTGTCTTAGATACTTTTTTTCTTTTTTGCTCCGGTTTTGTGTTAGATACTTGTTCGTGGATATATGGACTTCACGCAAAAGTTAGAAAGGACACAAGTATAAAGTATAAAGCTATGCCATATATTTTCTTATGGGATACGTTACTTGTTATTCTCTGCATTTGTCTTTTGCACCTTCAGAGATTTGACCAAAGGAAAAAGAAAATAAAATAAAGGAAGAAGAAAAGAAAAGGAAGCCAAACTACAGTTCAAACAAGAGAAGGGGCGATGTTGTGCATGCGCGGAATTATTAAATAGCACAAATACTCATTTATATCTGATAATGCAGCACTTCATGTGCTAATTGCGGGGATTAGGGTTGAGTGGGTAAAATAAAAGGTATTCTAACCAGTTGTCACATCAAATCATAAAAAAATTAGACATAATATTTTGATAAAAATTGTACCATGAAAAAAAAAAGTCAATTATCTTGAACATCTTAGTGAAGAGAAGTATCAGACTGACTTTTATTCATTTTGAGAAATATATACAATAGAGCAAATACACATCTACATCCTATAGAGCTGAGAGCTTGTTAAAATATGCCATAAGAAGTTACAACAGAATGCCCAAAAAAAAAAACAGAACGCAAAAGAACTATAACAAATCCAACAAATATCAAAAGGAATTAAAGGAAATCTAGGGGAAATCATCTAGAGCCATAGTCCAGAACCATCCCCTGTTCGGGCTGAGTAAGTAAGAGGCTGTGTTCTCAATTGGGCTGGTGTGGCTCATCCTCTCACAGCCCTCACCTTATACTGCTCCATATTCGACGTAAGACACAAAACGTATTTAATAAGTTAAAAGTATGGTACTTTTTAATGAATTTTTAAAGTAATTATTGTAAGAATCAAATATTTTTAATAATATAATAATTTGTGTATACTATCATTGCTTTAAACTTAAATTATTTTAAAATTGCAAAACATAACTTTATTCAATGCATTATCTTAACAGCAGCATGATGAAGAAAAAATTTGAAGAAATTTGCAGAATGAAACAGTCTCTCCAATTAAGTTGTATTCAAATTAGTTTTTCTCTTTTATGTTTTTATTTTTATTTTTTTTGGGGTTTTGAGGATGGGGATGAGGATCGAAACCGCAGTACTTACGGGCAATGAATCATATTGGGCCCCGGCCTCAACTGCTCTGCTATACTTACGTTATCCATTAGTGTAATCTGTAGCAGCAATATACTGGGCCTGATCTTGGGTTTCCACTGGCATCTTGACTAGAGTTTTAGGTTACATCATTGGGCCTAGTTTCTTAATTTTTTGAGCCCTTCCATGTTGGGTAGGCCCAACTCAACATTTCAAAATCGTACCCAACGGGCCGAAGATTTGAGTTTTCGGTAGATATTAGACGGCAGTGTTGTTATGATCGATCACAACATATATTAAAATCGCACCCAACGGGCGCAACTTCAAGTCACAGAGGAAGAGCCTTATTGCCCCAAAACCCCCAAAAAAACTCTCCCCCTGCAACCAAAAAACAAAAAAGCCAACATATATTACTAGAAAAATAGAGTCTGACCAAAACACTTTATGCGAATTTGAATTAGAGTTTACATATGGGAATTTGCACTAATTTGATCCTATAAAATTAATTTTGATCAAAATTTAGTTGGTGACAATATGATTTATATTTGAAAATTTTTATATGAAAAGTGATTATGACAGAATGAATATTGTTTAGATGATAGTAATAAAAATCACTTTTAAATGTAAAATTATTAAAAAGGATATAAATTTTATATTATATTTTTATTATGAATTTATTTTTTATTTTTAAAATATTTGAATAAAAAATACTAATATTATTATAAATAAAATTATATTTGCAAGTCCTAACAAATTGAAACTAAAAATGTTGCATGTTCTTCGATTCTATTTTGAAAGAATAAAAAATCTCAGAGTATTTTATACCAAGAAAACAAAAAAGGGTATGCGAATATTCAAAGGCCATGACTAAGAGGGTAGTTAAGACTTTTTATATTCATATTTGAGCCTCAATGGGAAACATAAAATCTTGCTTCAACACTAACCCAAGTTGAGGATCCAAAACACGTTGGATATTCTTCAATGAGAAAAAACCCAACACATGAGTATACCAGCGCTCTAGGCATTTGAACTGGGGTTTGGTGGGAATAGCGCTAAACCAAACACACTCTTAAAAGTGAATAGCTAAGCACGACCCAAAAAAAAAAAAAAATGTCAATATCTAAGAGGATAAATAAATAAATAAAAGTGAATAGCTCATAAAAAATCCCCTCCAAAAGAAAAATGCTCAGAAAAACATATATTACGATGTGTTGATCACCAATTTTTTTTCCTTTTTTTTTTTCGGGAAATGACCACTTTTATGTTGATTTGATCATTGTTTTTTAATGAGTTATAATAAGTGAATTTATTTTATATGGGATACTATACCGATTCACATTTCATCTACCATTGAATGAGGTATGGGTTTAATTCAAATAAAATTTATATCATATTCAATGATAAATTGAATATGTTGAATGTGAGTCAACACAGCATCTCATATAAAATGAATTCATAAAACATTTCTCCTTTTCAGTTAACCACAGCTACTTCCAAATCCATAACTTACGGGGAGTACTAATACTATTTGCATCCTTCCATTTAACAAACTCTTTCAGAATCCTCAACTTTTCATAAAACTTTGAATTGGTCTCAACTCTCAAACTTATTTTATTTTATGTCTTGAACGCTACTTTTTCTTTTTTGTCATGTCATTTTTAAATTTCACTCGGTTTAAACTATTATTGGTAAAAAGTTAGCATGAAATTCATGTCGATTTTCGCCTAATTTGAATCTCATGCTCAATTTGAAATTAAATTGAAACTTTGATTGAATAAGAATTGAATATATAATCGAAGAAACACTTCTTATTCAATATTGCACCCGATAAAATGTTTGAATTAACACTTAGTTTCTACTTGGTAAATATTGAGTTGAATATGAATAGATTCTCTCATGTAAAAATATCATATAACTTTATCATGTATTAATTTTTACTATTGATTAAGAATGTAAGAATAAATATAGAATCCATAAAAATATTTAATTACTGACAAAAATCAATATATAATAAGGAGATTTTCACATAAGATATTCATTTCCGAGTTGAATATATACACAATGCGCTGCTGTAGATATATAACTATCACTATGTTTTCCAGCAATAACCGAATTTGCTGCAATTGAATTTATGGCAGCAACCTTTGACATTACTGTCATAAGTGTTCTTCTATCACAGTGACATTAAGCGTCACTGTCGTTATGCTGTATCTATCCCAACAAATTCAAAAAGTCGTTATATAATTGCATCTATCTGATCAAGTTCGAAAATGTCTTCCGTATGTGATTTCTTATACCAACGAGGCAACGACATATATTATCACAACAATAGAGATAAGCTCACTTTAATATGCCAACGACTTTGAAGCCATATATAGTCATTTTTCCTGAGAACAAAATTGTCGGTGAGAAAAAGTTACGGAGAATTATCTAATTTCTTATAGCGTACATTCTAGTAACGAATAGACACTCAAGGAGAAAGATTTGTATGTATCCACAAAGAATAATGAATCTTTTAATACGTTACACCCGTTGTTTATTTAATTTAAACTTAAATAACAATCGATAAGGCTGAGTGCATGAGAATTGACCTTACAAGTTCCAACCAGGAAAAAGCCATTCTACACGCTTGCAAATTTATTAAATCACGCTTGAATATTTTTAGCTTATTGAGAATTTTAGTCAGTCAATTCATTCCTATCATCTATTAATTAGCTTAAAAAAAAACCTCCCCACAGATATTTGTTTAGTGTGTAGAATAAATCACCAACTGCAGTGTCCATTTTCATGCTTTCCTCCAATTTGTAGAACCCTACTACCAATTTATTCGTATCCCATTATGTTGACTTCAATATTTAATTTATTATTCAGAAATGTAAGATGCATATAGTATCATACGTTTACTTCTTCAAAGCCCTGAATCTTGCCTTTATGCAAACAATAGAAGAGTTTTTCTTGACTCAAAGTAGAAGTACCTACTAACACAATCCATGATATAAATAGGGACCAGGCCTTTGGCATTAGAGCATAGCAATTTTTACTCCATCTTACACTATCACAAGCTATACACAAACTTCACTTACCCATTATGGCTCCAAGTTTCAACAACTCAAATTCATTGTATAACTTTGTTGTTAGAGATGGCAATGGGGTGAAAGGCTTAGTGGACTCAGGTTTATCAGAGGTCCCAGATAGATACATACAACCCCATCAGGAAAGAATCAACAAGCTAGAATCAAGGCCACATGATGTGCCACCCATTGACTTATCAAAGCTAAAGGGTCCTGAGCACCACAAAGTGGTGGATGAGATTGTTAGAGCAGCTGAGACACTTGGATTCTTCCAGGTAGTGAACCATGGTGTCCCTGTGGAGTTATTGGAATCGCTCAAAGATGCAGCACACTTATTCTTCAGCTTGCCACCAGAGGAGAAAGCTGTTCACTGCACTGGGCTGAGCCCAAGCCCAAAGGTGAAATATGGGACTAGCTTTGTGCCTGAGAAGGAGAAGGCCTTGGAATGGAAAGATTATATTAGCATGGTATATAGCACTGATGATGATGCTCTTCAATATTGGCCTACTCAGTGCAAGTATGACCCTCTATACTCTCGTGCATTTCCCCCTTCTTAATAACTAACATTTGAAGGAATCTATTATCACATAAAACTTACTAACTTAGCATGTTTAGTTTTTTATTTGAGAGCTCCAAACCATGGTTTAGGCAAAAGTTACTCTCTTATAACTGTTGCTCAAACTATGAGTTAGAAGTTACAAACAGAAATCCAAACATGCACTTGAGATTAAAATAAACAGTTTTTGCAATAGCATTTATGTGTCTATTTTCTTTTTTTCCTATATATTTTCAGGGAAGTGGCACTTGAGTATTTGAAGTTATCAACCAAGATGGTTAGGGACATTGTGGAAATCTTGGTAGGTAACCTTGGAGTCAAACTAGATGACACAAAAATTGAGGGTCTTCTTGGTATGAGGATGGTTAACATGAACTACTACCCAGCGTGCCCAAATCCAGAGCTCACAGTGGGTGTAGGGCGCCACTCGGACGTGGGAACTATCACAGTGCTGCTCCAAGATGGCATTGGCGGCTTATATGTCAAAGTGGAAGAAGAAGTCAAGGGTCCTGGAGAGGGAGAGTGGCTGGAAATCCCACCAATCCCTGGGGCTCTAGTCATCAACATTGGTGATACTATACAGGTTTGATATTTTAAATTAATCCGAGACTAAATAATTAAATAAGTCAAATTTTAGAGATGCAATTAGAGCCAAATTTTTATTGCCACCTTATAGCTAAAATTTCAGAATTTTTATTTTTGTTTTCATTGAATATAAGTATCATTTGAACGGCTGCAGCCTAAGCACCCATAATATAGCTACTAACATAATTATGGAGGGAAAAATAGAGTCTCCCTAAACTTTTATCCTTTTATAAATTACTGTGACGAACTTTAAAATCTTCTCAACTAATTTTTAAACTTTGATTAATATTTCAATAGACCCTTCTATTTTAAATTTGTTGATACAATAATGCTAATATTACATGAAAATATACTATCCATTTCTTTATATTAAATTTAGATCATTGATTAATTTATTTGTTGTCTAAATCTTAAATATTTTTAAATAGCTAAATTGATAGATAAAAGTTCCTAAAATTTCAAAATCAAATAAAAATTATATTATAATAAAAAATTCACTAATTCTATACAATTTGATGAATAATATTATGCTAATTAATGTAAAAGATCTTAACATGAACTAGTATTATTAGTAATTTAGCAAATTCTATGCACAAGGATCTATTAAGTTGTAAGTTAAAGGACTAGTTAGTAAGGTTTTGAAGTTCATCGCAGTACTTTGAAAAGGGTATAAGTTCAAAGGATTTTTTCTTTTTCCTATAATTATATACATAAATGCCATTTTCTTCATAATTATATACATAAATACATTATATACATAAACACTCTTAGAGAGTGTTTGGAGCCTTTCTTTATTTATCAAAAAAAAATTATATACATAAATACATGCATATTTGGATCTAATGAATATATACTAAAGTACTATAGTAACTATCTCTAATAACCCCGTCTTTGTCGATGTAAGATGCTTAGCAATGGGAAGTATAAGAGTGCTGAACACCGAGTAAGGACAACAAGCACCCAATCCAGAGTATCAGTTCCAGTGTTCACTTTGCCAAAACCTACAGAAAGGATTGGGCCAATGCCAGAGGTGGTGAAGAAAGATGGGGTGGCCCGTTATAGGGAAGTTGTGTTCCAGGATTACATGAACAACTTCTTTGGGAATGCTCATGAAGGAAAGAAGTCTCTTGATTTTGCAAGGATCAACCCAGCCTAATTAACTAACTAGTATCAAGAATAAGAAGTTTGTTTGTATTCCCTTTTTTTCATTCCATGTTGGATGAATAAAACCATCGGTGTCAAATAAGAATAAATCCAAGGCTATATATTATTATCAATCTGTTCTTCCTCTTTCTACGAGTTCGAGCAGAGAAGGCTAAATTTTATCCTCATGTTGAAGCAAAAGAATCAACCGATTAAATTGTAGATCAGCCTCAGTTGCGCAAAAATTAATGTCACATACATAGAAAACAATCACCAATGAACAGTGCCATCTCCCTCAAGGGTTCTGCATCATCTTGCAGCAGGTCGAACTATAAGCTGGTTCAATATAATAATTAATTAGCACTAAATACTAATTCCTACAATTAAGCTAGTAAATATAAATAATGCGTAACTAAAGAAACAAATAATCATCTTCATTTTTCCCAAAGTTAATAATATCCATTAGTGTATATAACGTATGTAATAGTATCAACATTGCACGTTGACTGCCTTAGTACTCCAACTTGCAGTTCACATATCTTCAATCAAACGGATGTTCCTGGAAAAGAGAAGCTATGAGGTAAAAACGGGGGAGAAGAAGAAGAAGAAGAAGAAGAAGAAAGGAGTCAACTGCTCAATTAGATCAAATAGAGGGGGAGAGAGGGTCGTATTCAACAAACTGACTATACTATTTTGAAGGCATGATCTCAATTTTGAAAAATTACGAGTAAGGAACCTGGAGCAGCACATAAGGGAGTGTTTTAAATTGGGGTTGTAGTTGCTGCAATTATAGATATTGCGACTATTACAATGCGAATTGTGGCCGTTGTGAGTTAAATACTTTTTGTTGTTGCACAAAATGTAAAAAAATAAATAAATAGAAGTACAATAGTTGTAGCATAGAAAAAACAAGTCTCCAATATATTTGGTGTAAATTTGGGTCTCTAACATATTCAAATATAAACTTCTCATATATTTACAATGATACAAGAAAGTTCAAATTTATAAAAGGAATACAACTTGCTATAATTGTGATCAAGTTACTAATTGTTTAATCCAATGACCAAATCACTAATTTAGAGATATGACTTTACTACAAAAGAAAACATGAAAATAAATCATAATTAGTATCTTAAGATTTTAAGAGAATCAATATTTTTCTTTACATATAAATATAACTAACTAAAAATGTCACTTAAAGCTAAAACATAAAGCAAAATAATTTAATTATATGTTTTTAAATAAAAATTATTACATATGTATTTTGATATTTACATTATTTCAATTTTTTTTGAAAAAATGATTAATCACAATATAGTTAGCTTTTCCTTCTTAACCTCATAACTACACACATATAAACCTTAAACCCAAAAAAAAAAAAAAAATCAATGCCTATTAAAAGATCAAAAAAATACATTCACACCCACTTTGTAACATAGATAAAAAAAAAACACTTTAAACCCTTTTTTTTTTTTATCAAAAACTCAAAACATATTTTTTTTTAAAAAAAAAAGCTTCAATCCACCTAAAATAACAAAAACAAACAAACCACCCCAAATGGCCAAAAAAAAAAAAAATCACCCCCCAAAAAAAATGAACTAATGTCCCACACCACCACTACACTTAGAGGAAAAAGAAATTAAAAGAAAAAACCTAAATGAAATGAGGCTAGCTGTCCTCCATTCCTCCTTTATTCTTTAACATACACTTCTTTGCAATCTCACCTCACCTCCCCCCACACAATTCAGCAACACGCAAACACACCCCACCTATCACCCCTCATCCCACACCCCTTACCCTTCATTCCCATATGCGACCAGTGACTCCACCCTTCATGGCCTTCACAAGAGCACGCTCCTTCTACCAACTTCTTTTGCTATCGACCCACCCACTCCTCTTCCCCTTCCCCTTTTGTCCTATTTCCATCCCTTTCCAATTTCCCCAAATGCCACCCTTCTCATCAATCTTTTCCCGTTGTGTTTCATTGCAGTGGCTGCAACGCCGTTGCGTTGCAATTTTTCTTGTGATTGATTTGCATTCACTGCACAATTATGATCCGATGTCATTGCGGCCATTGCCACATTCGCTATGTTGCATTCGTATCATGGGATGCGGTCTACAATTTAGATAAAAGGCACGCACTTGAAGTCAAGTTGTGATAAATTGAAGGATAAATAACATAACTTTTTTTAAGGTGACATTTAACGCATTACTTAACAAGATTACTGGTAAATCAGATTATCACTAAAAAAGATTGCCAGTTTATAAATTATTGGTAATATTGCAATTAAATGTTTGATATGTACAAGTAATTTAGCTGGCAATTCACATTACCTTATTTGGTATATAAAAAAATTATTAGGTAAAATATATCTTTTACTAATATAATAATAATAATGATGATGGTAATAATAATTTATTATTAATATTGAATTATTATTAATAAATAAATATTTTTATTAATTATTATTTTTAATAATAATAATGCTGGGAGGATTATCACACGGGTGATATTCTACATAGACACCCCCATGGGTAATTCACATTGCCATTTTGAAGTAATGTGGATTGTCTTGGAATCTGGATTACTAGTAATATGGCTCAACTAAATAGGACAATATTGTGGGTCTAGATAATTTAATTCAATATTGCTAGTAATCCATATAAATTATCACACACCAAATGCCTTCTAAATGATAATATTTTTTAATGCACTATCAATTCCAAATAAACTTTACATGTAATGTTAGAGTTTTGAGTCTTAGAGTCACTATTTTAAAAAGGATTTTATCTAACCACCACTTCCATCCCAAGATTGCGTGAACAATTCTTAAAACAAAAAATAAATTGGGATATATGAATAGAAATAGTAAATAACTAGATTTTTTTTTATTAGAACTTTTGTCAAAACAATTTGATATTATTTTTTATCTTTAATAAAGGAGGATCTCCATTACTTTGTTTATCTAATTATCATTTTTCTTCTTAAAAATTGGTTTTGCAACTTAGGTCGTTGATAGGAATTACGTAAAATTCATACCAAAGTAGAGATTTTAGAATTCGAATACCTAATATTATAAATAATGTTTACGTAGAATTGCAATTCATTGTCACTCCGACAAACCAGTTATAGTGTGTTTGGTAACCCATTTCCATGCGTTACAATCGATTTTAGAGGACAAAAATTGAATTTGATGGATTTTTGCATTGTTTGGTTGCTTTCTTTTAAAATCAATTATTGTCTCTAGAATCACTATTAAAAATAATCGGAATAGTGACCAATTTGGCGATCAATATTTTTTTGTGGAAAAAAAAATTTGCGACCGATTAGAGTAGAATGGGACAAATTTTTTGAGAAAAAAATCGATCGCAAATTAACTGTTTGCCACCGATTTTGCGATTGATATGTGAAAGCAAAGAAACAATTTTGACAATAGAAATTGGTTGCAAAATCGGTCGCAAATTTTGCATTTGTGACCAATTAATAAAAGTCAATAAAATAAACAGTTGAGGAAATTGCAATTGCAAAATCGATCGCAAATTGCAACCAAAAAGTTAGTCTCAAAAGCAAAAAATTTTGCAAAATAAATTGTTAAAATTTTATTTTTTGGTTGCAAAATTTGCGATTGAAAAATTGATCGCAAAATTAACACTTTAACAAAATTTACGATCGAAAAATCGGTTGTAAATTGCAAAACAATAAAGTAAACGTCAAGAAAAAGTCTCGAAATTTGCGACCGATTTTTCGATCGCAAAATTAACATTCTAACAATATTTCGCCCACAAAATTGACTCTTTAACAAAATTTGCAACCGAAAAATCGGTCGCAAAATTGCAAAATAATAAACAAAATGTTGAGAAAAAGTCTTGAAAATTAACACTCTAACAATATTTGCGACCGAAAAATCGGTTGCAAAATTGCAAAATAATAAACAAAACATTGAGAAAAAGTCTTGAAATTTGCAATCGATTTTTTGGTCGCAAAATTAACACTCTAACTAAAACTTTAATGTAAAAAAGCTGTATAACCCATCTTCCCTATTCTCTGTTATTCTCTTCAACCATCACTTTCCTAATTTCTCTCCACCACCAACCCCCCCACCCCAACACTCCCCCCCACCACAAGCCCATGCCGTTGTCACTAGCTGCCGCCGCCTACCTACGCCAGAGGGGACATCGTTGCAGGAGCTGCGAAGACACCATTCGTCTCATGCCCAAGCTTGTTGTGATTGATTTTTGATACTATTGGTTGATTGAGAGACTTTGTTATTATTGAGAATGGTTGATTTAATTTAAATAGGGTTTAATAAAATTTTTAGTTGATGTTGGTTAGATTATTTTTTTCGTATTATTAGATTGTTTTTTTATATTAATGATTATTGAATATCTACTTAATTTGCTGAAGACTAAATGGATAGACCAGAAGATAACATAGAGGTTGTGGAAGACTCAATTGAGCAAGTTGAATACTCAATAGAGTTAGTGGAAGACTCAATAGTTGAAGACTCATTAGATAAAATTGAAGACTCAATAGAAATTGTTGAAGACTTAATGGAGAATGTTGAAGATACAATAGAAGTTGATAAGGAATTAATGAAAGTTGAAGACTTAATGGAAAGAATTGAAGAACCGTGGAAACGAGAACTAGTTACAAGTATGCTAAAAATTTATATTCTAAAGTTTTATTAAGAAGAATCCTGTAGTTTGGTCAATAATGTATATTGTTATAGTTTTTAGTTTATGTATATTGTGTTTAGAATATATGTAGTTGATAGTAGTATTGACCATATTGTGTATGTTGGAAAACTTGTTGAATATTATTTAGATAAAAAGATGCATTATGGATTATTGGATATTATTTTCTGAATTGTTGTTGAATTCAAGTGTATTTAATTTGGATTTATAATATTCTAGTGATTTTTTTTCTATTTTTTACTTTGCAACCGATTAATATTTGCGACTGAAAACATATGGTAGCAGGCATATCGAATTCCATATTTGCGACCAAAAAATCGGTTGCAAAATAGTCAACAAAAGACCAAATCAAACATGGTACGCGATTGCCCTAAATCGGTCGCAAAATCGATCACAAATATATTTGCAACCTGCCTAAATGCGACTGAAAAAATTGGTAGCAAAGGGTTGACTCATTTTGCGACCCAAAAATCGGTCACAATTAGCCAATTTTCTAGAAGTGAATTGATTTCGGGAGAAGTAAAATTTTTTTACTTTCTGTCATAATCACTTTTAGAAGAGTTACCAAACATAAATCACTTAACCTCAAAATCAATTATAACCAAATCAATTCCAATAAAATCAATTATATCTAGAATCAATTCTACAAAAGCAGAACTAAACATTGACTTAATCTTTGAGATGAAGGTGACATCAATATGGCTGCTTTGAGATACCTGGCATGTTGGTTTCAGCAATGGATGCAAATATATTATGAGTGCTAGGGTATGGTCTGTGTAAGCATGTCTAGACAAGGACAAACATTATGACACTATAGTTGATTTTTTTTCTTTTTGGTCATCTATCTCTTACACGGTGTTGATACTCCATTGTTACTATTGAGAATACATCTTTTCAAGTTTCTTGATTACATTACTATGCCATCCTCTCCTCCACTAAAACAATCAATGCACCATTTTTTCCCACCAGGTCCCACCATTTTTTTCCCGCCCACCAATCCCTCTTTATGTCAAAAGTGTGCTGTCTTTTTTCAGTGGTCCCACTGCATTTTTTTTTGTCTGTCCCTGTACATAGTATCTTCTCATTCTCTCTCCCTTTTCAAGCAAAGAGTTCTAGCATTGCTATGGTATCCAACTGAGTTCCGAGTTCATTTCAGGGCCTTTCTTTAAAGTGAGTTCTGATTTCCACTTTGATGCAAGTTCAGAAAATGGGAAAGCTGAGGCTGGACTCAATGCAAGTTCCGAGTTCAGTGTTGCATGTTGAAATCGAAAATCAAAAACTCTCCTTACACCCTCACTCCGATTTCCTCATTCCACTGCATGTGCTCTGCTCTCACATGTTTACTAAAATCGGAAGTGGGAAATCATGTGAAATGTTGAGCTTCTTCGTGGTAGTTTTCAATTTCCAATTTCATTTTCATTTTCAAGTTCCAATTACTCTGCACCATGAAATGAGCTTTTTCGAGTATATTCCAATTTCAAAATCCCATTGCATTTTTTCAGTCCCTGTATATAGTTCTCTCTTCTCATTCTCTTTCCTTTTGGAGTTCTAGCATTGTTATGGGATCAAATCGAGTTCCGAGTTCATCTCGGAGCCCTTCTTTGAAATGAGTTCCCAGTTCTACTTTGATGCAAGTTTAGAATATGAGGAAGCTGAGACTGGACTTGATTCGAGTTCCAAGTTTAGTATTGCATGTTGAAATCCGAAATCGGAAACTTTCCTTACCCCTTCACTCCCATTTCCTCATTCCACTACATGTTCTTTGCTCTTGCATGGTTACTAAAATCAAAAATTGGGAGTTGGAAACTGTGTGATATGTTGACCTTTGCAATATTTTCCGATTTCCTATTTCATTGTTGTTTTCGAGTTTGATTACACTATACTGTGAAATGAGCTTCTTCGAGTCAATTTCAATTTCCGATTTTAGCATCCCATTGCATTTTGTCAATCCCCGTATATAGTTCTCTCTTCTCATTCTCTCTCCCTTCGGAGTTCTAGCATTGTTATGTATCAGACTGAGTTCCTAGTTCATCTCCAAGCCCTTCATTGAAGCGAGTTCCGAGTTTGACTTTGATAAAGAAGCTAAGGTTGGACTCAATGCAAGTTTCAAGTTTTGCTTCCACTGCATGTGCTCTGCTGGCGCATGCAACACTGAAATCGGAAACTCTTAAATCAAAATTTCTTATTTCCACATTTGCTGCATGTGCTCTATTGCCATATGGGGGAGCAACATGCAATGCTGAAATCAGATACCAGAAACTATGAAATCAAAACTTTAAAGGTTAACATCAATTTGGTTTGAATATAATATTATAAAAAAATGCATTCTATTATAAAATACCATCAAAATACTAAAATATAATGATAATAGTCATCCCATAGCTCAATCAGAACAAAATTTTTATAACATATAATTCAGTTTATTTGCACCCAAAAAATTATTGCCTTTTAGGAGATGATGATTAGATGGATGACGTTCTAATTCATGTGCTTGAAGAAGTTAACAATAAAGAAGATTAAAGCAATGCAATGAAGAACAAACATTGCTCATTACTCATTTAACTATTTTGTTATAACATATAGACAAATTTGCTTAGTTGTGTTTTACCTAAAGAAGCAATTTTTATAAATTACTGTTTTATGTAATTTTTCTTACCAAGTCCAAGTCATTCTTCTATAAAAAGCTCTATTACTCTCATCTAATATAACCATATTATTAGATATAATTATTACTTAATTTTGTATGCTCAAATATATTTTTATTATAGTATAAATAAATATGAAAAGTACATATCAAAGTAGTCCCAAGTATCGCATGGGTTCTATACTAGTGTAAGATGAAAGATAAACACAAATATTTAAATTAAATTTATAAAACTCTCATAAGATTTTATCTATTTAAAATATTTTTATGTGTCTTTTTTTAGATAATGAGATCGTATAAAATAACAATCATAGAAAATTCACTGGTCATTACTATTCCAATTATTTGCAGTGGGTTAGATAATGGAAGCAATTATTGCTCTATCCGTGTTTGCTCCATAGTTATCTTTTCTTTTGCAAAACATTTAATTGCATGGCAGTTGCGTCAGCTTCGGATTATGAAGTTTCACGCTGTTCATGTGCCAGAGCAAGTAAATGGTGCGTTTGAGGATGACTGTTGTCTAATAGTTTCAGAAGCTACTAATTGAAAACCAGAGCCAACTTCAAGGATTTTGGCCAATGCAGGTGTGGCACCGGATATGGGGTACAACATCTTGAGGTCAACCAAGTGCATCATAGCCAGGTGAGGGATGTACCCAAGAAAACACCTGAGGTAATATGTGACCCTTGCAACTTATCTTGGCTATCCATGAGCATTATTATAATCCTCAATGAACCAATGAAGCACAATAAGATTACTGGTCTTGTTAAGGCAGTATGGGATAATGTGGATAGAATAACTGCCTTGGGCTCTACCAAAACATTAGTGGTCTTTGATTCAACTTATGCAATGGCGCAGGCTCTATCAGCAGGGGTTGAGAGCGTCTCATGCTTCTGTTGTTCAATGAAGCCATGGAGTCTTCAAGAATGTTCCTTCTCACGGTATTTATGGGCTGAGATTTCGGGCGTTCCCTCGTGTGCTTGGTTGAGTCAGAGCTAGGAATAGATTGGAAAATTTTGGGGTAAGGTCATTGGCTTTAATGAGCGCACAGTAAGGGGTGAGTCTTTTTCAAGTCCAAGAGTTTTGCTTGAAACCATGTAAGTATTTCTCTAATGCTTGGTTTGGAGAATCTGAATCTGGACGCTATGGAAGCTAATCCTGTCTTGAGCCTATTTGCGTCTCTAGCTTACGCTCCTGGTTTTGAGCCATGGGCCGTTGGAGACTTACCAAGTGGGAATGGCCCGATGCATACAAATCTAGAGATGGTGTTAGAGACTCAGCTCACTTCAGATTGCCCAAGTGATCATGAGCTCCTGTCTTCCACAAAAACTTGCAGTGATGATGGGCTTGTTTGAAAGTATTTTTGGTTTTTTAGTCTTGTAAAATTGTTTTACAAACAAGTTTAAGTTCAATTTTAAAGAATAAAAGAATAAAATTTTTTTTTGATAAATTTATTCTCAAAATAGTTTTTTAATGATAAAAAAACAAAATCTGTTTGGATAATTGTTTTTTAAAAACAAGTTTTAAAAGTAATAAAATAAAAAATTTGTTTGGCAACTATTTTCTTAAAAGTAGCAAACATATAATAGCATAATTTAATATAATAATACATTTGATACATAATATTATCATAAAGTCTCAACAAATGTCTTAATATAACTTGATGCATTTTTATAGTCACAAATTTATTTATATACTATGCATTATGTTCTTGTTGCTACATCTAATTTGCAATTTGGTCACAATGCCTTGCCATTTCCTTTGTAACTTCATCAATTAATCTTCCTATGTCATCATTATTGAAATTCACCTCCAAATCTATATTGCCATTCTAAGTTTCAATTTCAGAAGGATCCATATTTTCCCATTCTCTAAATAATCTATCACGCATTCCCCACCTATGCACATAGTTATGAATTACACAACAACCTATGACAATAAAGCGTTGTCTAGAAGGCTTGTATGGTGACATTAACTTTATAATGGGGAATCTTGCTTTCAGTACTGCAAAACAACACTCAATTGTCATCCTTAAAGATAAGTGCCTAAAATTAAGCAACTCCTTAGCAGTTCTAACTTGTCTACCTCAACCATGAAATTCTTGTGCATAATATCGTTCACCTCTATAAGGTGGGAGAAAGCCTCCACTGCATGGTTAATCAGAATCCACCAGATAAAATAAACCTAAATCAGTGAGCGAGCATTAACTTTGGCAAGAATGTAAATTAACAATATCATTACGTAATAATCAATGAACAAGTAATTTCACACATGGCACTATCAAATTTAACACATAGCCAATGAATAATTATCCTATTAAATAAAGATATATCACCTTCAGGAAGCCAAGGAAAGTTTGCATCTTGATTAGTAAGTGCATCCAGAAAAACTTTTGAATCATGAGCACTACTTTCCCACCTTGAATACATATATGTGAATAGCATATTGAAGTCACATATGCACATAACATTTTGTGTGATGGTTGTTTTTCTACTTCTACATGATGTTTGCTTATCAGCTGGAACCCACGCACTTATATGTGTTCCATCAATTGCTCCTATACAATTCTAATACAAACATATGATAGAAACTATCAATTTGACAAAAGAAAATAACATAATACACCATATAACACAAAACAAGTGACAAAAAAAGGACTAACCTTGAACCATGGGCAACATTTTGGATTATTTGTTATATGATCAAGCAGCTCTATGGAATCCTATTTTATGATTTCTTTATCTAAGCGAAAAATTGCTCTTGAAACATTCTTGAAGTAGGGAGAAACAGTTTGAGTGGAATATTAAAATTGATCTGCTACAACACTATGACGCATATTATGCCCTATGATGAATAAAAACATTGCCACTTGTTCTTTTAAAAAACACCTCTCTCAAGTCTTTTAGATAATTTTTGCTCCTCAGTTCATTATACAAATTAATATAACATGGATTTTCTATACGTAATAATTCATAGCCTATACGTAATAATTCATAGCAAACTGTTTTAGATTCCTTTAAAAGCTCACTAACAAATTCTTGACTGTTTAATACATATATTCTAATAGGAACTTTGTTGTAAAATTTATACTCATAATCACCAATGAGGTTAAGTATCAATAATTCAACAAATTCAAAATCATAATCACTAGAGTTAGATAAGAATGAAGACCTTTCGAAAGTACCTATTGAGATACTATCACTGCCTAAAGGATAATTATTTATTCCATCACAATAAAACTTGCCATCAAACATAATATGCATTTAAATAAGTAGTCTTAGTTATTACATCTTGTCCTAGATAACAAAGCAAGCCAAAGTACAAACCAACAACAAAAGTCACACATATTGCATTTTGTCCCAAATAACAAAGCAAGCCAAAGTACAAACCAACAATAAAATTCATATATAACAAATAGTTTTAACATATATACATAGCTTGATTCATTTAATCTAAGAGCACTATACAACACAAAATAGTTACACAAGTCTATCAATCCATGACTTTCTTTTATCCTTGGTGATGTTTAAAAATGCCTCTCTATAATCGGGATCTTTAAATTTGTTCATTATCTTTGTGTAAGAGTCATCTGGGATATTTTCCATCTCATTAAGTTCAATTACACATTTAGCCATAATGTATTAAGAGGATGTAACTGCAGAACTAGTAACTTCCACACTCTTAGCCCTATACCTCTCAACTCTAACCAATGAAGCTTCAACCTTCAATTTGGATGCCTCAACAAAAGCTTTTGCTTTCAATTTAGATGACTCAATCCATGCTTGAAGTGCATTTCCCACTTGAAGGTTCCTACACTCTTTCCTTGTCTTGTGATCCTAAACTTTAATTGTCCTCTTACCACTGCAAGTGACTCTCTCTATTATTGGGTTATCCTCTTCCTCTTCATCATCATCATCTAAATTTACTTGGTTCTCACCATACAAGTATTCATTCTCAAGCTCATTTTCATCATCTGTGTTAGGTGGATCTTGAGTGGATGAATGATAAAACACCCCAATAGCACTACTTTTATTAAAAATCACTCCCAACAATTTGTAATATTTCAAACCTTTCTTCTTAAACGGTATAGCTTGCCTATAAGGAAAATAATTAAATAATATATCCTAAGTCAAGGAATATGTAAATATATATAACAAAAAATATGGTAAGTTCTATTTGTTGTGTATTCGAAGGTAGGTTGACCAAACTTCTTCTGTAGCAGTAACAGTATTAGTTTCTACATCTCATCCAAATCTAATTTGTTGTAGCAAGTGAGAAAATGTAGTATGTTGTTTCGTTAACCTATTAAACTTTCTGCTTAATTTGTTTCATGTCAAATGCACATCCAATTCTTGTATTCAGTGTTTGCAACATGGCTTGCCATACTTTAGGTGAAAATACATTATTTCTCATATTCCCTTTATTAACCTCTTCAACCATAATGTCTATATACGTTTTGACCACTAGTGATGAGGACCAAAGTGAAATCTCTTTCTTGTCATGTTCCATCTACAATGGTAATAATATATCCAACAACTTTGGTAATAAATGTATAAGAAAGCCATAAGTTTTAACTAACACAATACTAACATAAGTACAATCGAACTTAAATTAACACAAGGCATCAATTGAAAATATGCTAATTATAAGATAAATAAAAGTATGCTAATTATAAGATAAGTCTAAACCCAAGAAAAAAGGTTCAACATTAGTTAGCTATAAACGTATATTCATGCAAACATACACTTCTTCACTTTTATAAGCTCACTGCACAAGTATGCATCATACACTTATTCATGCAACATGCATCAAATATGGAAGCCAAAAGAGTAGCAACACCAAAAATCCCCAAATCTAATCTAGCTTTCTCATTATTTTACCATTGCCAATATATATAGGAAACAAACAACTCAACTCATAAGAGACAAAAAATGCCCTGCTAAGATCCTAGTTACATAAAAAAAAAAAAAAAAAAAAAAACCAAGTCTATTGTATCCAATTTCACTAGAACTTTCATCAAGTGATCAAGGTATCATTCAGGTAGCTACCAGCATAGTCCAAAACACTCACCATATAATCTCAAACCAAATTACCAAATTACTGAATCAGCTAACATCAAGCATAAACACGAAAACTATAAGGCATCAAAATTCAAAAACCTCAGTTGAGTAAGGAGGGTAACTGAAACCCAACATTCCTAACTAGAAACAACCAAAACCCAGTTGATAAAAATCAAAACTTTGAGCAAAAATCCAAAGCGGGATGCAAAAAAATGGTGAGCTGGGTTTGGATGCCGGCAAGTAATGGATGATGGTTGGCTTAGAAAGAACCGAAAAAAGAAAGGGTAGCTGGGGTAGGCGGAGAAAGAACGAAAAAGAAAGAAAGGGGAATTGGTGGGTGGCCACTGGTAGAGAAAGAACGGAAGAAAAAAGGGGAATGGGTGGGTGGTTGAACGGGTGTGGCACTACTGGCAGAGAAAGAATAGAAGAAAGAAAGGGGCACCCGCCGGCGGAGAAAGAGTAGAAGAAAAAAATAGGAAAGAGTGGCTGGGCGAACAGGGGAAAAGAGTCAGATCTGCTATCAAACCTTCCTTTCTTTCATTTCCTTTCTTCCTTCAATTCCTAGCTCATTTGCACAGGGAAAAGAAGCTAGATCTGTTACTGGCATCTCATTTGAACATTCACTCTAGACTACAAACACAATATCCACAATACGGTAACACAACATCCATAATACAATTTTTTTTTTCATGCCACCTTACACTTATTTCACTATAAATAATCTTTTAATTCTTTAGAGAAAAAGAATAAATTTGAGAAGCAAAATATGAAGAATATATCCAGTAGATAGAAAATGGTACCTTTTTTTTCCAGTAATAGTTACAGCAACTTAGAGCAAGTGACAAAGAGGAGAGGTGAGATACACAAACTTGGGGCTTGTGCATAAACTTGGCTGAATGAGCTTACTAAACCTTGATATATTGGGGTTATTTTCTTTTAGGTTGAGATTTGAAAATGACACAAAACAATAAAACAAACTAACTACAAAAATGCCACCACATGTGCTTTCTATCTCAGAATAATAAAATTGAGAACACGTAAAAGCTGTTTTCTATTTTTTGCTTTTAAAATCCAAATTGTGTTTTTTGATTTTTAAAATTGATTCCTAAAAAATAACTCTTCAAACATTATTTTTATTTTTTTTTGTTTTTAAAAATTGAAAATTTTTTTTGAAGACATTTATCAAACAAGCCCATCAATGTTTTCCTGGCAGATCTAGTTAAAAAAAACAAGAAGAAAAAATGGCTTGCAAATGAAAAGAAGAAAAAAGAATGCACTAGCATCAAGTTTAAATGAAAATTCTCAACAAAGAGAAGGAAGAATGACTTTGAGAGTTCTAAGGTTGGCTTTCATGGAAAATCAGAGCAGCATCTTGTGGATGAATCCTATGAGGAAGTAAAGTACTCTTGGCTTTTGGTAAAAGTCTTGGATTATATGCCGAGAATGATGAGGAAGTAATTCAAGCTTTAGTTGATGTTTGTAAAGGCAATGAGAATGATTGTACACTTTCTAGATCCAGACGAAAGAAAGGCAACAATAGTGGGCTTTAATTTTCTATATGGTTTAGGTTTCTTGCTTTTAAGAGGAAGGTCTTTTTTCTGTGTCTCTAATGTTTTGTTTAGAGTAAGCCTTTCCCTCTTTGGTGTATGTATTTTTCTCCGCTCTTTAAGTGTCGAGACAATAATCAATTATAAAAAAAATGGGAATTTGCCTTCTCTTATGGCAAACTGAGAACATAATTGCACAATGTTGCAAATACTATCCCTTAAAGACCAATAGTAAACTATTAATGCATGACTAGTTTTCTTATAGAAAGATTTACCCTTTTTTTCCTTTTCTTTTATTTATGGGACATGGATATGCTTTAGAAAGTTACTAAATGAACATGTATGCATACTATTGATTCAAAGAACAATGGCATGTATTTTCTTAAAAAATATATGAATAGATCATTTGCCAGCAGGGGTGTGCACAAGTCGGGTTGGGTCAAGTTTAGGGAAAAAAAATACCCAAACCTAGGGCCGTCAAAAGGGGCCAAATCCGTTGGGCCAACCCGTTTACCTGCAAAAAATAGGTGGGTTAAGCTTAAAAAATAACGACCCATTTAAATTAACCCATTTTCAACTCAACCCGTTTAACTAGCAGGGTAAACAGGCCAGCCCGCGCAGGTAAATGGGCCGACCCGTTTACCCGCTTTTAGGACATAAAAATATAACTTAATAATTAAATTTAGAAATTCTCACTTTTTTTAATAAAAAAATAATTTTCAAAATATGAAAAGTAAAAAAAAATAAATAAAAAATAAAATGGACCAACCCGTTTAAGACCGCGGACTAATCTTAAACGGGCTGAGCTGGAAATTTTTGGTCTATAGGCTAAATTGGTCAACCCGTTTAACCCATTTATTTCGCGGGCCTAAACGGGCAATGCTTAAATGGGCAGCCCAGCCCGTTTTACAGCCCTGTCCAAACCAATTAAAATAACTTGGGTTGCGTTTATCCCTCAACCTGAACCAACCTAACCCAAACACTTTTAGGTGAAATCGAGTCGGGTATTTGGGTTGGTGGTTTGCTTTTCTTTTCTTTTTTTCAAAAAAGGGGGGTAGAGAACATATTAGGACCCCCATTTTTGTGACATTTTGAAACCTTTAACACTAATAGAAGTAAAATCACATCAACACAACATCAATGATAGAAGTAAAAATCAACACTGATAGAAGTAAAAATCCCACACTCAATCTTAGGTCAGAATCAACACTAGTAGAAGTAAAAATCACAAATTGAATCTCAAGTCAGAATCTAACATATACAGGCTAATAGGGGCTTCGTGGGAGAGTTCTTCACTGTTGAGTGAGGGCTTCTTCGTTGTGGCAGCGGACTGGCGGTGGCTTCCTTCTCAGCTCTCATTGTCATGGCAATAAAGGACAAGAACTGGGTTGATGAAGGCCATGAATGAAGGACTAATGGCGGGCTTCATTCATGCACTCGAGCAAATGATGGCTTGCGGCAGGTCAACGACAACAGGGGAGGTGATTAAGGGAGAAGGAAAAGTAAAAAAGGGGAAGGATAATGTTGTGTATGGGGGAGGGGAAGAAAAGAAATTAGGGTTCGTCTAACATATTAAATCATTAACAATTAAAAAAAAGATAGAAGAGGGGATTCAGGTAGTCAGGTCGGGTTAATCGGGTTTTACCCAAATAGACCTAATTACCTGACCTAAATCGGATTTTTGTACACGGGTCGGGTTAGGCTGTTCAAGTTCATGGGTAGATTCAGACCCGTGAACACCCTTATTTGCTAGAGATAAGAAACAAATCTTCCAACTAATGTCCTATCATGTACTAGCTAAATATTATGGTTTTCGATTAATCCTTGGGGCTATTTAATTAGCATTATAACTAGTGTATGAAAACTTTATACCAATTTAAAGTTGCCTTTATTTCATGCTATTTATTTGTCATAAAATATGTTAAACTTCTTTCTATTAATTAAAACACTTATACTGATATTAAGAAGAGAAATTGCTTATACCAAAGAGAGAGAGAGAGAAAGAGAGAGAGAGAGATTGCAATTATAATATGCTGTAGTGAATATGAGTTATTAAATTTATCACTAACACCAAGGTACAAACCAAGATGTCGTATGGTCTGTGGTGTAATGAGATATGAATAGTGAATTAACTTGTTGAGGGAAATAGGTGCAGAAGAGCGAAGGTAGAAGAAGAGTCGAGAGTGATAAGTTAGAAATTAGGTCTTTGTTTAGTTAGGGTTTGATATAAATAAAAAGGGAAAGATAGAGGAAAAATCATTCTTGGAATTAAGAACAAGTTATGAGAGTTGAGAGGTCTCTTGAATATCCTCTTTATCCTATTGTTTTTGGTTGTTTAGTTACTTTGATCAACGATTATTCTTGAATAAATAAATATTTTTCTTTAAAAATTTGAACCAATTCTATCAACTGATGATATTAAAGCTCTTGATTCCAGGAGTTTGAAGAAAGTCTAAGTAGCATGAAGGGTAGTAAGGAGTGGCAAAGATGTAAGGTGGAAAAGGTATCACGACGTGAATATTAGGATGCGAGATTCACAAGAATAGACAACATGCAGGAATTACTTTGAATATTGGACAAATAGAAAAGGAATAGGGAGGCAATCCCGATGTTCAAGAAGTTAATGTTAAGGATTAGTTAAGAAAGGTATGGAATCATTGTCTTGACCACAACACATTGGATGCGTAAAGGTTACAGGATATGAAAGTTACCCTTGGAGGTTAAGAACTCATCTGGTACCGGTGGTGGAGAGCATACAACCCTGGTGTGAAATGGTGGGCATTTGTAAATGCGATATGTTATGAGGAAGAAAAATTGGAGTGTCAAATAATTCTCAGAGAGGAGAGCAAGGGCCAACAACAATCCACTCTTGAAACTTTGGTTCAAAATCAAGAAAAGTCCTTTTTTATGATCAATGAGTTAGAAGTAGTGGAAGAATGGCCAAATAAAATGAGTGGGAAAGAACAGATTATGGGTAAAGATGACACAAGGAAAAAGGAAGGCAAAGATGGCATTGGATATAGAGAAAGAAGATGATTGCAATCGGACTACCCAGACAATAGATTGGGAGCCAAAGTCCAAGATATTGTTAGATTTATGGTGTCTACAATAGGATATAGAAAAAAGCATTCACGAAGAGGGTGGATTTATGCAATTGCTTCTACTTCCATGGCAGTTTCTTGGTGGCAGACAGAAGGAAACAATAGAGGAGAAAGAGCAACTGTAGTAATGTACACATATCAAAAAGTTTCAGAACTAATTTGCATGTTTTTAAAGTAATAGAGCTAAAGTGCACATGAACCAAAGTTGAAAAGGGTTTTTTAAACTTTTTCTGGAGAATTATGTTTACCCACTGACTTCATGAACTAAACTAGTGGGCTTAGGTCCAATTGCATGAAAGAAACATGGACCTTTTATAAGGGATTAGAAACTAGTGGGCCTCTCATTAATTGCACCCAAGTTCGATATCAAGAAGAGTCTAATTTGTTGTATATGAATCCTCCCCCTTTTTTTGTAAAGGTGTGCGTGTGTTGACCCAAAAAAAAAGAAAAAAGAAAAGTTATGTAAATATATTGCTCATGGATTTTTGTAAGAGCTTGGGCATGGGAATTATGTGATTAAGCCCCATTGTAATATGTCTAATGCATTAAATGTGTTAACATGTATTGTGAAAGTGAAATTGAAGTGGGATGTTCTTAAATCCATTAAGGATTTGAATCTAAAGCACCTTGATCAAGACAATAGGGAGCTACTTGAAGATTATCAAAGGGGAGAAATCACGGCCATTTTTAAGACATTCACCTGGTAGTGGCCTTTAAAAAGGAAACCACTGTTGTTTACAATTACTCAATTGGACCACGAGGATAGTTCTTCAACAGGATATGATGCTTATTCAAACCACGTTGAGGAAAAGGTGGTTTTTTTTGGGGTGGGGTAGTATTTGACAAGAATTGGGTCTTGTGATTGGCCTTTGATTAGTTACGAATTAGTAGTTAATTAGGAGCTAGTATAAATAGGAAGGAAAGGGTAGAGGAAAATCAGTCTTGGAATTAAGTAATGAAAAGTTATGAGAGTTGAGAGATTTCTCGAATATCCTCTGTCTCGAAGTTTCAGGTTTTTCGGTAACTTTGGTCAAGAACTATTCTTGGATTAACATTTTTCTCTAATAACCTTCCGAGGCCTTCTCTCCAAAGACATTGCCCTTTGTAATGTCCTTATTTCCAATTTTCGACCTCATCAGTAAAGATTAAAAATTTCTGATTTTTGATTTTATTAAGGCTCTAATGGACTGGCCCGAATTTTCTGATTCCCAACTTGATGTACATAATAAACGAGTTCCGACATTATGATATACACGAAATTTGACGTCCGAGTTGATCTCAACCAAAAGTGGATGCGAGATCAGGTCTCTGAATTGGTCTCCAAGTTCGACCAAATTTACATGATTTTCGATATCCGAGTTTGTCTATAACAGACTTCCGAGATTAAATTTGGAGTTCCGAGATTCTATAAGTTTCGATTTCCTGTAATGTAGGATTAATGATTTTGAATCCCGATCTCCGATGTCATGCTTAGAATCGATGCAAGTTTACCAATGTCCCCGACTTCTGGATTTAAGTGTTTGGTTTCACATCCGACCTTGCTTTCAAGTTTTGAGTAAACCCGACAATAATTCTGAGTTCTGATTTCATCCGAATAGATATGCACGAGTTCCGACTTTTAAAAAAAAAGAGTACGATTTCCGATGTCATTTTTAGAATATACTGGAAGCGAGTTTCACTTCTTAGGCGACGTGGAGAGCAATTTTGTCACAAAAGACGGAGACATGACTGAACTTTGCCTACAAAAATTTCACCCAATCAAAGCCACCCATTCTAACCACCACTTCAAAGCCTTGTTTATAAATTCTCCTCCTTTCTCTTCAGCCCAAAGTCTACGCCACTCCTCTTCTCCCTTGCTCAACTCTCTCCTCCTCCTCTTCACTCACTCAACTCCATCAAAGTCCCAAGCTTAATAAGGTCTTGATAGCCCCAACCCCAAAAACAAGCCGAATCATTCATAGTAAGAGGTAGGGGTTTTAATTCTTGCTTGATTCTCTGATTCTTGGATGATTGGTGGTGGTCTAATTTCTTAATTTTAATATGTTGATTGAATGATTATAATGAATTATAGCTGGTTTATTGGTTGTTTATGAGATTAAAATTTGAATTGGAAGTAAGAAAGGATGAAGATATGAAGAAGTTGAGAGGCTGGAAAACTCAAAACCCTCGGCAGTCCATACAGCGGAGTGTACGGCTCCGCCTCCTGCTGTTTAAAATTCATGAAACCATTTTTATGTGAAACTAGACATCTAGGGCTTTCTATACATATATCATATAAGGCCATTGGATTAATATTGAGAAAAATATGAATTTTTGAAATTTAACCTAGGGATCCAGACATTCACGCGGGCAGTATGGGTTAAAAAGGGTGTAACTCACCCTACACAACTCCAAATTGAGTGAAACCAATTTTGTTAGAAAGCTTATATAGGAGAACATCCTATTAAGGAATTCTGCGTTTGTTACCAACCCATTTGTTCCCAGTGATTAGAATAAGTTACCCTATGTCCAAACCGAGACAAAACAGGGCAGTTCAGTAAGGTCAAGTTTCAGGGCTTATAACTCGAGCCTTACTAAGTCAAATGGAATGGAACTTTTTGCAAATGAAAGATGGTTCTGTTACTTTAATATGAGACCAATTTCGTATGTTTTGAGCCAATTTTCGATTTTTACTAGATTTTTACTTTTAAGTGTGCAATTTTGGCTAGCTGCTGGACAGGCCGGGATAAAGCCTAAATAATTTGAGTTATGATCAAAATTAGATGGGACCAAAGAGGTTGGAAAATAGACACATAACACTTTATAACATATCCAAAATTAAGGTCCAAATGAGTTAAATAGAAATTACGGCATGATTTACAAAAATCGAGTTAAATGATTATGTTGAGGCTGTAACTCTACCTTAATAGGACTAATGCTTCTATGAGTTCAATAATGAATTATGCATGCAATATTTTGACTTATATGAGAAATTGGTGTTCTGAAGTATTGGCACTATTCATAGGGAAGCAGACACGTTCCGTTATGCCGCCAAAATTGCGATAAAGTATATGCATGAGTTATGATTTACATGTAGATGCATGAGCATTTTCAAGAAAGTTATGAAAGTCATGTTATGAGGAATATAAAGATTATGCTATGATGAAAGTTCCATGATACTTGGGCCAGCCCTGGAATAAAGTTAAGGGGAATAGATCGGTGGGAAGTCGGGGAAAGTAAACCCAGTATTCCTGTATAGGAACGAGCTCGATCCTGAAAGGTAGACTATTACCCAGGAGTCTAAAATGGCCAAGAACTCCCAAGGGACCAAGTAATGGAAAAGTTTATGAGAAATGAAAGAGTTTATGAAGAAAGGTTCAAGAATGAGATTTACATAATTACATTAAGTGCATGATTGCATCGAACAGTCATTACAAAATGTTTACAGCTTGTCTGTTATATTTACTTACTGGTGTATGTTCATTTATCCTGCCCTTCATTCTATGTTTTAATGTCAGTAGTTTATTCTATTCCTTATGCTGCTTTAAGTAAAACTGGACCTTGCCTCGGATCAAACATTTTTCCAAATTGATCAAATATGACTAGTTGAGTTTGATATCATGTTTTTATAATTAAATAAAACCCAAGGCAACTAAGAATGAATGCGTCGTTAGTCAAACACCGTACGCGAACCCTACTGAGAATTTCTTCAAATTCTCACCTCGTTTTGCATTTCCGCCTCATTCTCAGACATGGACGATGGACACGACAACTACCCTCTTCATTGAGGTTCCAGACTTGCAGCTCCACCATGACCCTGCAATAGGCTCGCTGTATATAGCCGGCTCTTGCCAGTTCCGTCTTTACCTTTTTAGTGATAGGAATTTTACCGTCCCTTTACACCATCCTATTTTTTACCTTGCCACCCCCATACTTTGAGGTCCCGCTACACGTGGCACACCCTCCGCCAGCACCTCCTGCACCTGCAGCACCTATAATCCCTACTGACCCTGCATCAGAGTCGCCTCCGCAGGTAGTACCTGACATCCCGCTTAGCTCCGAGAGCGACCCTTCAGAGGCCACCGGCTCATCATCCTCCTCTTCCTCAGGACCCAGTACTAACTACTCACCAGCCGGGCCTGGTATGGCCAACGGCTATCTGACTGAGTAGGTCAGCCACAGGCGGTGTTGTATAGCATGACTTGTTTTTGGCAGCATGTAGCTCTAGGTCATAGATCTAGTGGTAGGTTTTGAAATATCCTCTGAGGACCTCATAGGATAGTGTTGACTAACACGGGCCTTACGTCTTTTTTGTACACAGCCCCACTTTTGTATCCTATTTTGAAACTTGTACATAAAACTGAAGTAGTGGCTTCATATATATATATATATATATATATATATATATATATATATATATATATGCTCATATACAGTTGACGATATATATGTTATCTGTTCTTATTTTTCTATTCTGTTGTGATATATTAAACTCTGTCGCATTCATTATACACAGCGCTTCGCTCCTTCTGTTAAAAAAAAAATAGTATGCTAAACGAAACGTAAGCAGAGCAAATACACCGTAACACATTCTACTTAATTTTATACTATGACTTAAGCATAACATTAAATTGGTAGGGTGTTACACCCTTTTCTTAGAACAATATGTTTCCCATCTTACATGTAATGAGCTAAGCCAATTCGATTCAATGAAAGACGATTATGAGATCACTTGGCACATAAAGAGACTTAGGAGCATAATGATCCCAACATCATAGAGTAGTTGAGGATGAGGCCGACGATGGTGAAGAACTAGAGGCAGGCTTACATGGATAAACTAATGTGCGATGGGCACAACTTCTCTAAAGGCGCAATAAGGGAAAGAAAGCCATATTCACATCATGAATAATTGAATATGCGGGCATGTTTTAGGACCAGAGCGATAGAGGCATCGCTAGGCCTGGAGAGCACTATTCAAAGAGGTTGATGAGGAGATGTGAGGAAGCTGGCCTTGCATTGAGAAAGGAGATAGCGGTGGGGTGGAGGGCACAAAGGAACTACAAGTTCTCCAAATATGACAGCCTCTTTGATATTCTCTCTACCGTTCACTTCAGCATCGATCGAGGAAATCAACTCTTGATCTAGAAATGCCACATTTGCCTGCTTATCGGTAACCAAACTTTGAAATTTGGTGGCTCAATTCGTCATGATCTTTGTTATTTCAGCAATTACATCATCAATTTTGATATCTTACCTCGGCCATAAGTGGTTAATGAAAGCATCAATGTAACTCTAGCTATTCAAAATATTGATATTAAGAAGAGAAGTTGCGTATACAGTATGCAATAGTGGATATGAGGTATAGTAAATTGATTATAACTAACACCAAGTTACAAATTACCAAGAGACGCCTTATGGTTTGTGGTGTGATGAGATACGGATAGAGAAGTAACAAGCAGAGGAAGAGCAGTGTAGAAGAGGAGAGGAAGAAGACTCAAGGGGGAGAAACTAGAAATTAGTTAAGACAATTTCTACCCCCTTTTGTTAATTTCTTTTTGTTTTGTTTGGGCTGCCACTGATGGCCCAAGTCTAGATTAGACCCACTACAAAAACGTTGCAGTTTAACTACAAGACCGAAAAGAGAATTTAATTACAAGTATATCTTACAAGTATTTAGTAACTGTACTGATTCCTCAAAATGTTCGACTTATATTTCAAATATTAGAATACTCTAGCATCTCGATGCTCAACTAGTGCTGGCATTTTAATTTCTATGAGCACCTATTTAGTATTAGATATGTGCAAGTTATCCGTTATATTAAAAATGCATCAATATTTAAAGAATACTTTCATACATCCTGAGCTAATAACCAAGCTAAGCAAGCTAATTTCAGAGCTTGAATGTATACTTTATATATATTAAATAATATAATATGAAAATGGCGGTCTTGGATGACGTTCTGATGCTGAATATTTTGTCATGGTAGAATCCTCGAAATTTATAGTATTTTGATTTTTTTTTAGCTTGTAAGAAAATGACTACATATAATATGTAATAAAGTAAAAAAATTAATAATATATCATATGTAAGTACAAAATAATAAGCAGGTGAATTCACAGCCTAATGATTACCTCCAATCTATCTTATTTGAGCTTAAAATATTTTATATTTGACTTTCACCCCATCTCTTCAAAAATATCCCTCAAATGATTCTTAGTCTCGCTATTTTTGATGAAAAAAAAGTATAAAAAAATCATGCTGTTCAATTAGGATGTTTATATGTTGATTTTATATATTTCGACATTTAGACAGATGTTTCAACTTGAGATAGAAACATAAAATCATTGAATATTATAATATTAGTATAAATTTGCTTCGTTGTTTGATATTTTGGTACAATGTGTCGTTTCAATTCATTGTTATGGAAACTAGCCCAAGTACTTGTGGTCTACTTTAGTTTCCAAGTATGGTTATGGAATATTAAAATAGTACAAATTTGTTGTTTTATTTATTTGTTTTATCGAAAAAAAGAGGAGGAGGAGGAGGAAGAGATAGTGATGGATATAGAAAATTTAGATAATGACAATAAAAATAATATATAAATATAATAAAAAGTGGTTTTGCGGTTGGCTAAAAGGCTGATACAGAAGATTGACCGCTGCTATCTGGTGTTTGTGTTTTCCTATTGGGTGCAGAAGATTGAATTCTATTTTGGTTCTATTGGCTGCAGCTCGTGGAGGTTGATCCACAACATGCTCTATGTGTTATTTGGTGCCAAATTCAGATTTTGGTGCTTTTTGCTGGTCTTTAGTTTGTAGTTCGTGGTCTGGAGTTTGTTTTTCTTCTTTGTTTTGAACTTGTTTGGATGTTGGCTGTATTGTCCTTTTGCTCCCCCTTGTTTTGGTGGATTGTAGCGTTTCAATCTATAAAAAAAAACAAAAAAGTTTTATATAATTTTTATCTTAATATGAGGTTAAATTTAAAAAAATAATAAAAATAAAATATATGTATATTTATGTACTATTAAAAAAAATATATCAAGATGCCCCAAATCTGTGCATGTAAATGGTAGGGGGAATGGGTGTGGGTGCCACTGGAGATCAAACTTGTCCCGTGTCTCTTAGAGGCAATATGGTGTTCCACTAAGGCTAGGCCTCGTCCACCACATCGTTTTTTTTTTTTTTTTTTGGAAGATGCGAAATTTGGTTTGTGGTTATAGATTAATTAAGTTCGATATCTGCATGTAGTACTTGCGATAACGTGAGTATGGTTGGATTTTTTAGGAGGAAGCTGTTATTTGTATTTTTTTTTTAGATTTATTGTAAATATATAATGGGAAGGAAAGACATAAGTGATAGATGTTGAAAATAAAATTATGAAGTTATTTCTCATTATGTGTTTATAATAAATTTAGAAAATAAGTACAAATAACATTACTTATTCATTTGGACATTAGAATTGGAATTATAATATAGAATTTTAATTTTTTTTAATTCTTTTTGAATTGGAATTAACTTAAAGTTTTAAATTTTATATTTAGATTCATTAAAAAGATTAAAACATGAATTGTAATTCGAAGTTTAATTTTAGTTTTCTTATTTAAATGTATGATTCAAAATTTAATATTACTAAAATTACTAATAAGCAACAATTTGTATTACAATAATCTTTTATGAAAATTATTCATTTATAAAATAATTTTATTTTGGATTCGGATATATAAAATAATAAGTTAAAATTTAGGAAATTTTTTATATTATTATTTTTATAAAAATATTATATTTTAATAAATATGATAGATAATATATAAATGAAAAAAAAAGAGACAATTATATATACTTTAATAAAAAAAATATTTAATAAGTCTTGAAATTGACAATTCATATGATATGGAATAGGAATTAGAAAATATTCATCTAAATTATTTTTCAATTCTATGAAATTGGAATTTGAGATTTTAATTCCAATCTTATACATTACTTGAAACATAAAATTTGAAATTAAAAAACCCAATTTTAATTTCATATCTAATTCTAGGCGCCAAAGGAGCCATACATCTTTTGCCTAACTTGACGTTTTCTTACGCCTTTCAAAATATCTCTGAATCCGCCTCTACTCACGTAATTTTAGGGGATGAGAATTCAAATTTGTCCCACACGACTGGAAGACATATTCAAACCCGCACTTTACTTATCTCACAATTATGAATGTTTTAATATAATTGTAAATAATAATGAATCACAAATTTAAAATTAATTCATTAATTTAATTGATTAAAAGAAATAACAATGTTAAAACTAAAAATTAATCAAATTTTTTCAAAACATATTTTTCAATGTAAATAAACATATTAACTTTGTCAGTAAGTTGAATATAATCTATCTATATAATATAAAAAAAGTTCACTAATAATTTTTCAAAAGAAATGTTGTCATGTCAAAACTTGAAATGATAACATGTGTAAGTTTTTATATAAAGTATGTGAAATTTGGGTGAAAATAAAATATGTTTCAAGTTAATACGTCAGAATATTATGTTTACTAATAATAAATTTTTTATTATATATAATTTAAAAATTAAAAAAATTGAAATATAAAATTAAGGATATTACGCAAATACTGATGAAAAATAGCTTTTTATAAATATCAAATAAATAAAATAAAATTATGTTATATTATATATTTATTTTATAAAAAAAACTTACGATTTAATTTGTATATATTGAGAGTATAAAATTTTTTTTACACTGTCATCCAATCAAAATCTCTCATTTATATGACTTTTGAAATAATAGACGTGAGAGTTAAGTATATTTGTTGATGTAGTAACATATAATTAGATAACAATATAAAAGAATTTTACGTCTACAAATTAAATTCAAAAACTTATTACTAATTGTTTTATACCTAAAGTTTGAATTATTATATGTATCACATAAGTACTACTAGTATTTATTTAAATAAAGAACTGGTAAGTCTCCGTGTATATATATATATATAATTAAATTTATTTATAAAATAATTAAATTTTTTTAATCATATTTGGTCTCTACATATTACGTATAATGTAGAGTAATATTTAATATAACAATAAGACTAATATAAATATTTAATTTTATATATAATTAAAGTAAAATACAATTACAATGTAAAAATTATAAAATTAACAACGCATTAATAAATTAATAATTAAATAATACAGTATACACCATATCATGTTGTTATTGGTTGGAGAATTGTGAGTTACCGTGACTCATCCTTACGGAAGGCAACCAACGCGTGGATTGGCTTGCAAAGCTTGGAGCAAAGAATTATAAGGAATTCATTGTTTTTCTACGTCCCCCACTGCTCATGCATAAGTTATTATTAGCTGATAGTGCTGGTGTTGTCTATGAACATTAATATTTGTTAGTCCATTTATTTTATACCAACAAAATAATAATAATAATGCAGTATACAAATTTTAACATAAAAAGTATTACAGAACTAGAATTCTTAATTAAATTTATTTGCCAAAATTATGTGATATGCATATTGGCTAAAAATAATTAATAATGTGTAAGTGTTGTTGAGGAGATTGTCATTTGTCTCTTTTGGTGGCAGTCCCGTAGTTGTTAGAATTTTGTGTCTTTTACTTTGTTTTTAGGGTAAATTACACCGACCTTATTTGAAATTCAGTATAATTACACTCGATACTTCTCTATCACTTTGTTCAGTGTATTATCTATAAACAGAAGAATGTCGAGTGTAATTATACTGAATCTCAGGGGAGGTCAATGTAATTCACTGTTGTTTTTATTATCCCTTTTATGATTCTTTTTCTTTTTTTATTGTTGTCCATTTATAGGTGTTTTATTCCCCCTTTGCATGTGTGTTTGTTTCCATTGTATGGGTGTTTTGATTTCTATTTGTAAGTATTTCTATGTTGATAGTTTTATAGATGATAGAGATGTTCATATCTATTTTAAATAGAAGTGTAATACAATCTTCTAACTATGACACATTTCATATTAATCTCCAATATAAAAGATGCTTAAATATTGAAAGTCTTCGAATAATGAATAGAGCCATAAATGATTGGTTAATTCAGGTTGTAGAATTGATTTGTTTCTTATTAAATTTAGATCTAATATATTTTTATCAAATTGTAAGTGTCGTCAAACTTATTTGTGAATGAATTTTTCTTTCTTGATAAAAAATAAAAATAATTAATAATTATCTATAATTAATTAAAAGTATTATTCATTAGAATTTTATTTTGTTAAATCTTTACTTCTAATTAAAATTATTTATGATATCTTTGATAATGTCAATACAGAATATTGTATAATATTAAAATTTTAATGGACTTTATATGATCCGACTTTATATAACCAAATTTTATATTATTAAATCTTATTCTATCGTACGTATCAAACGAACTTTAAGTATATCCAAAATAGTTTGTATAATAATTCAGTTGGGATCTGTTGTAATGAATAATGCTATTTCTATAACACTGATTTGTATATATTTTTTGCATGTTTGTTTAGATAACTTATATTTTTTAGCACATATTTTTCTTTTTTTCACCTCAAAAGAAAAGAGCATACACAAAGCGTAAAATAATGATGAAAAAGAAAAATGATTATCCTACTGTAATTTTATCCCGTCCAAAGGCGGTTCCGGAGAAACTTCAGTCAAAGTTGGATAGGAACGTTGTCGGGGCTGCCTTGCCCCCCAATATCTCTTCTAGATTAGCCACATCATGCACTTGAAAATTATCTATGTCAATTTATTGTTTTTTACGTAATCATGCATATATCTTGGTAGTTAAGTATTTAATATTTGCAAAATTTTATTAAATTGATAAAGAAAAACTTTTTTCATAAATGATATTAACTAGCATAATATAAAATCATTTTAGAGGAATATTTTTATAATTTTCCTTGTTTTAACAATGACGATATGAACGTTTCTTTCATATCACTGCTGACCTCCTCTCCTCTAAGTATTCAAACCAAAATCTTGTTTTGATCCGGCTGTATTTGATTTTTAGCACTCCGTTTTGCACCAAAGAATGAGTTTCCATTAAGCGAAAAGGTCCGAAGAGCATTCACTTTCTTGGTCTTGTTGCTACGAGTTGACAAATTTTAGGCAATTGGGTGACAAATTGTGGATTTTTGGCACTAAAATTCTCAGCATGAGACAAAAAAGTCCAGAGAAAAATAGCCATTTTCTTATAATAAGTGTAAAAAGGCTATTTTTTTTTTTTAAAGTATCTCTTCATCCAATAGGTGAGAGATAAATTTTCTAAGATACGGTCAAGCACCTAAATAGAGACTCTTCCAATATTATTTTTCCTATACATATAAATTTTGAGATCAAATTCAGAACCACAAATTTAGAGATCAAAATTCCTTCTACTTATACCAACACTTTTATATAGCCATTTTCTTATAATAAGGTAAAAGGGTCATTTTGTTGTATAGCCGGCGGATAACATTATTAGGACATAGTCACATAGAGAGCCCAAAAAGTCACATCCCTTGCTCCCTACCCTACACATTAATGATTAAAAATTGAAATCAGAAGAATTGTCCACTCTTCATAAACAGAAGGTTCTTCTGAGACTATTTTCAAACTTCCAACTTGACTGAGGACTTTGACCTCTTCATCTTCATCTTCATCTTCATCACCTACTATATTAACTTCTTTCGTAGATTCTTAAGGTCTCTCAAATGGATCTTTGACTTCAGCTTTTACACTCTGAATAGCCAAAGTTGCAAAATCTTGAACAGAATATAGATGTGGATGTGTGTCTAGTTTTCTTAATACAATTAAAATTAAAAAAAAAAAAAAAAACAAACAAAAGAGAATCAGCAAACATGCAAATATTGAGGAGCACTTCGATTGATTCCTTGAATTGTGCAGAAGAAGAGGGAGGTGAATCGGATCACCTAATAAAAGTATAAAACTAATGACCTGAATACTAGATTGTCCTATAGCTTGCTACCAAGACTTAAGCTTAGAAAATTCTATCGTACAATATACTTCTTTTGGAAAACTGTATTTTACACGCAACTTAGATACATACGTATAATTTACTTCTTCTGGATTGAGACTAGGAGAAACAGAACACAGAGAAAAACAACAAAATCTTGTGAACTAACCTAAATGCACTTAACGATAAACTATTACATACGCATAACCACCACTGGTAATTAAGCCAATTTCTTGAGATCCTGTAGTGCACAATTTTTTAGGTTTTTTAGATATATAATTAATAATATGATTATTTCATTGTTTAATCATTGACTAGAAATTTTTTAAAATAAATTATTGATAATAT
This sequence comes from Pterocarpus macrocarpus, assembly GCA_031439585.1. Lineage (NCBI taxonomy): Eukaryota > Viridiplantae > Streptophyta > Magnoliopsida > Fabales > Fabaceae > Pterocarpus > Pterocarpus macrocarpus. Next base: position 17,473,448 of record CM062517.1, on the reverse strand, counting down.
GTATCACTTTTGATCTAATTGTTATTATATGAGTTAAATAATTTTATTGATATGATAACACATAATTAAATAATTGTACAAAAAAATTTTACATTGACTATTCATTAAAATTAAATTCATATTTCTTTACCACCTTAAAATATTGGCATGATTTTTGTCGATGAAAGCTTGGATTAATGCTAAATGTCTTCAGGATTCTATAATCTATAATATAGTAGTATTTTCTAGTTTTGGCCCAAAAATATCCAATAGTGAGATGTGGCCATCCTTTCTCATTGATATGAGAATATAATGAAAACCAATACCCGAAAAAAAAAAGAAAAGAATATAATGAAAACAAATATCACGATTATTCACCATTAATTTATCATCACTTCATTGTTCTGTTCTCATAGCCGATGCTGCAGCCGCAATTACACTACCATCACCAGCTCCGCGACGAATCCCACTGCCACCATTTTATCATAGTTTATAAACATTTTTTTAATCTAAAATTCCGCCGTCTAAACCAGCGATAGATCGATGAAGGTGAGCGTAACATCTTTGAAGTTTTCACATTATAAATAAAAATATTTTTAACAAACCAAACACTTTTGGTAAAATTAAATAAATAAATAATTCCCCAAACTAAATGCAAGAGTTATAATAATGTAAATATGTTATACCACGATAAAATTAATTTGGTGAATAGCTATTTTATGAAAATTATGTAACTTTTTCAATCTACAGCAGTCGTATGTTATTAATTTAGTTTACATATTTTTTGGTGTTCCTATTTCGAGCTGTATAATAGGCGAAGCTTTTGTTAAGGGCCTAAAATTTGAGGAGATTTTTATAAACAGACTAAATGAGAAATTATAATAACGAATTTATGGGTCTTATCACTTAAATCTATTTGATCACTGATATTTGAAATTCTAACATGAAAATCCAAGAGCTTTAGAGTGACAGTGAATGAAAAAAACAGGTGAATGAATTTGTTTAATTCCTCAATAAGTCAAAATAGGATATTATGAATTATAGACTAGTTAATCATAAAGAAAAATAAATGTATAAACACTTTTCGACATGGACAAGTAGCCGGAGTCTCTGACTAGACTGATTAAATTTAAAGGGTAAGGATTTGCCACTTGACCTGACTGGTTAACGCTTGTTGACTTAGCAACGCATATCATTGGGCAAGCTTGGATTTGATAATATGTAGACATAGTCGTATCTTCGAAAAACTATGACTTAAACATTGATAAACTGGTTTTTTTATTTTAAGAACAAAAATTTGGGGCATCAATCTTTCAAGAGGAGCAGTGAATTTCAATAAAAATTTCTGATAAGGCTTCAAATCGCCTACTAATGCAAAAACCCTGAATTTGAAAAGAAGTGATACTACTGTTATGATAAAATACTAGAGATCGAGTTAAGCCAGTCCCCTTTGTGCTTGTATTTTTCATTTTTTTTTTTTACAGAATAATTTGGGTTGAAGTAAAGGTTTGTCCAATATATGAATAGAAGGCCAATCAGGTAATTTAACTCCAATTGGTACTTGTATTTTTAGCTAAAAATAAATAAATTAATATATCAAATTATAAAAAGACATGGACAAATATTATTTATGTGTGATGTTAGACTATCGTAGATAATTCAGCTAGCCCATTGGTGGGAGTTGGTCTAGCCCACATTAGGTCTAATCTAACGAAGCCTATTTAATAAATAAGTTGGATCAAGACTTTTTAAAAAGCCTTTCTTTAACTAAATAGAACAAGTTACTAGCAATAAAAAAAATCTATAAAGTCTAATAGGTTAGCGTATTTATATATTATTATTATAATAATAATTTAAATTATATTATATTATATCATTATTTCAAAAACCTAATGGTTATAGAAGTTTTTTTAATCTATTTAGAAATATATATATTAGAAACCTTTTGGCTTATTTAACAGAAAGTTTTTGGATTTATTTAAAATTTTTATTATCCATGACCAAAAAAAAATTATTATCAAATATATCTTTAAATAGACTTTTAGATTAAATCAAACTTTTAAAAAGGTCAGGCTAAAAGTTTTTAAAAAATGTGTATGTTAAATAATAAGTTCGGGCTCCATATTTAAAATGCAGTCCAAATAAAATTTAGTCTAGTCTAACTTAATTTCTCCCCTAGTAGCAAAAGATAATTTTCTGCATTATCTTCGTTTTATTAATTAATAGTTCAGGTTTTGTATGTCCGTACTGGCCTTGGTATTCCACTAATAGACATTTTTGCTTAAGATATTTAAATAATTTTTTATCAATATATTTAATACCTCATACTTAAGTATGCACTTGAACTCAAAAATAAAATGAGAGTATCTTAAATAAAGCTAATAAAGCTCAATTTTATTACAACTGTAGCTAGGTATAAAGTATTATATTTATATTCATGCAAAAATCTCTTTATTTACAAAGCCAGGACTATCATGATATAATTAATTTAAGAAAAGTTTTACTAATACGAAAATGCATTGTGGAATTGTAATGGAAGAACATTTTCTTTTCTTGAGACTAATTTTGGTCTTGTCTGTCCAGATTTTTTTTTAATTTAATTTTGAGTTACGAAATGAAAATTAAAACTTGATGTAGTCAAGAAGAAAACGTGAACAACTTATCCTCTATTCAAACTTAAAATTTGCTAAGCTTTGCTGCATGAGAATCTTCTTCACCACACCATGTTTTAAACAGCTTTTAACATTTAGGACTGTGACTATATCAAAGTCGTGAAAAAATTAAAGTTCAAAGAGTACGGGCAAAGTCAAAAGCATGCGATTCATATATCAAACAGGGGCCACGTACTCTCATATTTGACGTTTGTTTGTCTCCTAAGTCATGAGTGACTCTGTATTATAGAGAAATATTTTTTCGTACATCCACTTTTTATTACATAGTTGATACCTTTTTTCTATTTCTTTTCTTTTTTTCTTTATTTTTTCACTTTTTCATTTTTTTTCATAATTTTTTTTACTTACTTTGTGAGTAGATATTGGATAGTATCTCATTTTAAAGTGGTACAAATAACAATACTATGTATTATACAAGGGTTTTCAACGATTGCTTTTTCAAGATCTAGAATTAGTGTTTTGGATATTGCAACCCCACTTTAAATTTGTGGTATAACAATTAATAGAAATAGCATAGATACTACCAAGCATTATCTCGTAGTGTATACAAGTCAAACGTTAAGCCATGTTGCTTAGTCTGTGTGTTTGAGAAAGTTGAAATATTAAATTTATTTTAATAATTATTTGTCTATATAATTATTTTTTATATAATTATTTATGTGAGAATTAATTTATATTTGGATAGTTTAACTGAAAAATAATTTTAAGATAATTTATTTTATTTAAATTGTATAAAAAAAAACTTTTGTACAGTAAAATTACTAAAATAAGATATCAAATAATTATTTATATTATATAATATTTAATATTTAATATTTAGAGTCAATTTAATAAAAATATAATATTATGTATACTGTACAAAAAATATTTTTGAAATAATGCCCAAAATTTAACTTTTTCTTTTGGTTGATTGCACTTTACCCTCTGTATTATAGGTCATATGCACTTTACCCTCTACATTTTGAAAATATGCATCTTGCGTTTTATCAAATATGCACCTTGGCCCTTTTGTTAATTTTTTCATCAATTATAAATAAAAATATCACACATTCAGTGTGTCAGATTATATATTTAGAAAAATTCAGGAGATTAAGTGCCTGTTTGGATTGTAGTTTGCATTCACCAGAAGGCTTTTTAGGAGAAGAAAAATGACTTTATACAGAAAATGGTAGTGTTTAGTTTAACTGCTTCCAGAAGGTCTTTTAGAAGAAGTATCTTTGAGGTTACTTTTCATTCTAGAAAAAGACCTTTTGAAAAGGAATCTTACTATTACTCTCACATCAACAACAAAAAATAATTTTACTTTATCCTATCCAAACAAAACTCATCCTCCTAAACTTACTTTTGATATATTCAAACCAAACAAAAATCATTCTTTTAAAAGTAATTCTTCTAAAATGCCTTCTTTTAAAAGACCTTCTTTCAAAAGATTTTCTCCCAAAAATTACACCAAACGGACCCTAATTTGCACATGATCCAAAATTCAGAGAAGTGTAGTATACTTATTTGGGGTAAAATGCACATACACAAAAATTCAGGGAATTGGGATGCATGTTTTTAAAATATAAAGGGTAAAGTGCACATGAATTATGATACAAGGGTAAAATGTAATTAACTATTTGCTTTTTTTTTTACCCGAAAACAACTTTAATTTTTGAATATGATTATAATCCAATTCAACAAAACTAATCCAAATAAGATTTTTTTTTTCCCAAACAACTTTTTAATTTTTTGGTAAAATAGCTTTTTTTGGTATTTCGTCCCAAACATGCACTATAAGAATCAATTTATACATAGATATTTCAGCTGAAAAGTGGTTTTGAAATAATATTTTTTATTTATTATACGAAAAAATTATTTTTGCATGGTAAAGTTACTAGAAATATATAAAATTATTGTTTATATTATATAATATTTAATAATCATGGTCAATTTGATAAAAATATAACAATTATGAAATAATTAACTTTAACTTATATGCTAAGACTGTGGTGCACTACACACCAGGTGATATGATTTTAGGTAAACCCTACACCTTAAAAATCTAAGGGTTGATGTTAATGGATCACATATACAACCAATAAGCTTTGTTTACCATATTAGCTCTCCTTCTCTCCTCTCTAACTGCCCTCTCCCACTGTTGCCTCAACCACCGCCCACCACCCTGACCACCACCGCCGTTCGAGCCTTATCAACGAGTAGCAGAGAGCCAATCGAGTTCATCCTCAGAGACCTCCGGGGAAAGTCCATTCTCTAGCGGAGGATGCGGCCAAGAGCGAAGATGGGGTGCTTTGTTTCATGCAGAGAAGGGGATGACGACGATGATCAGAACTCAGTGTAGAACCTTATGCGGCGATTAAGAGCTTCTTCCGTTGAGGTGAGCCTCTATGACTTGTCAACATCATCCTTCATGGCCTCAATGTAGAGGCCACAAAGCCGGTGACCTTGGTACCTATTAGAAAAGAAGGATGGTAAATTGGTGAAGATGAATGGTAGCACCTAAATTTTTGAAGAAGTGCAAAACCTTGGAGCATTCTCTTTTTTAAATTTTGAAAATCTTCCTCACACTACCTACGTATACGGCGCAAGCGAGAGATGTATACAAGGGTGCATTCCTCAGTGAAGCCACATGAGTCGTATTTCACGCACTCGATTGTTCGCGTTTGTTACTGCTTTAGTCCTCATGGCAGTGCTTCCATGTCTCTTGCAGTGGGCGGTGGCTGAGGGGTGGTGGTGGCTGGGGCAGGGCCGAGGTCGGCATGGTGATCAGGGTGGTGAGCGATGGGTGGTGAGCAGTGAGTGGTGATCGGGGCAACAGTGGGAGAAGGGCAATTAGAGAGGAGAGAATGAGAGCTAATATAATGTACAAAGCTTATTAGTTATATATATGGTCTATTAATCTCAACTCTTAGATTGTTAAGGTGTATGGTGTACTTGAGATCAAATCACCTAGTGTGTGATACACCATAACCTTGGCCAAACTTATAATCAAAAGCGTCAAAAAGTTTCTTATGATTATAAGTTATTTCTTAACTTAAAATTATTTTTTTTTATTATAGTCCATTCTCACATTTTTACCAAATATGATACTCTTTTGGCTTAAGTATATTTTTTATTCTTATAAAATTAGCAAATTTTAATTTTAGTCCCTAAGAAATTATTTTTTTGGTCTTAATCCAAAATTTCAAAAAATTTTGGTTTTAGTCCCTAATCTTTTTTTTTTTGTTTTTTGGTTTTGATCCAAATATTTCAAAAAATTTTGGTTTTAGTTCCTACTTAAATATGGGAAGGATAACGTGACTATCCATAATCCATATTATCACTTAACGAAGGCATGTTAACGATAAGGATTAAAACCAAAATTTTTCAAAATATTTGGATCAAAATCAAAAAAATTTCTTAGAGACTAAAAATAAAATTTTCAAATTTTATAGGGAGTAAAAATATATTTAGGTCTACACTTTTTAAAAACAGTACTTTGTTTTGGGGGGCTAAGAAAAAGGTGCTTTTAAGAATTCCCAAACATATCGGAGAGGGGAGGGGAGGGGAGACAATAATAGCAAAGGTCAAAACATGTTCAAATGAGGTAAGAAATTCCATTTGGAGTGTTACGGATCTTAGAAAAAGTTACTCTTCTGAGGAAAAAAAAATCTTCCAAATATTGATGATTTGATGAAATTGTAATCGAAGTTATATCATGAAGTATACATATTAAATATGGATTCAATTTAAATGTACTGACAGTGTAAAATAGTTTTACACTATCAGTCAATAGAAATAATGAAAAGTGCCAACTCACACAAATAATCACCCATTATAATGAGAGGCCCACCATGATTTTTCACTTTTCCCTATTTCTATTGGATGACAGTTTAAAACTATTTTACACTGTCAGTGCATACCAATTAAACTTATTAAATATTAACATATCCAAAAAAATAAAATGGAACCTTAAAATACCTAAGTGGAGATTCAAGAATATACGTGTTGATGACGACTCGAGACTCACACTCATCCTGCGTTGCAGGAGAATTTTTATCTAATTATGAAGAGTTGAAGTTACAATAATCGAACTTCTAGTTGTTTTTTCTTTTTTTTTCATAAGTCTTTAAACAAACTAAGAAATTTATTTTTTATTTTAAAATAAATATAACCTTTAATGAAAATATTTTATTGTGTATAAAATACATATATTATATACGTTAATATATAATTAATAAATTATATAAATAATATAAAATTTTGTTGACTACATAAATATTATAAATTTTATTTATATATCTAAATAATTGATAAATAAATTAGTCTAATAAACTAAATAGAATTTTTCAAAAGCTTAAGCTTTAGCTTACTTACTTAAATGTGTCTTTTAAAAAGGTCAAATATAATTGCTAAAAATCTAGGATAAAGTATTTTGTAAATGAATTAGGCCATATAGATGTTAATGAGTCACCTGATTTATTCTCGTTCCAAATTTAGATGTCTGTCTCTCTTACTTTGAAGAATGATGATAGTAGAATCTGTCTTAAAAGAGTGCCCCATGAAGGTTTAGAATCCTGGCTCATATCTCTTTCCTATTCCCTTCTGTTCTCTCTTTTTCATTTGTGTTAATGCGCACATGATCATCCATGAGATATTACCCATGAATTGAATATAGGTATATTGAATAATTAATATTGATAGAGGAACGAAAGAATTTTCAATGTTCGTAGTTTGGTAGTGCTATGACTTTTGAAAGTCCAAAAAGCTTTTGAAATTTTTTTTGCTGTATATAGAAATTATCAACATCATTAATTAGTTTCTGCTTTTCGTTTGGCAATGTTCTCATCTTGCTTTTGCTTGATTAAACAATCACCACAAGTTTTTCCCCCCTCGAAAAACAAAGAATGATGAATATTTGAAGGAATATTTGAAGGACCTAGGAATATATAAACTATATGAGTTTGTGAATGATGAACGGTTACAATTTCAAGTTGATTGCCAAGGTTCTTCGATGAAATGGAATTGAAATCAGACCGATCTTTCCACACAATTCTAATAAAATGGGCTAGTCCCTCGTTGTGCATCAAAATAACAAAAGCAGAACTTGATATGGTATTCTAAGTTATCTATGTACCTAAAATAAAATTGTATACACTAATACATACTTGATTTAAGTAATTTTATATATGTTTTTTATTGAGATATTAGATTCAAGTTTTCCATATGAAAAAAAGAAATTCTTACCTTATAGTGAATCGACTTTATTCAAACTAAATTAGCTAGTATTTAACAAACACTGAATCTTGATAATTTAAAAAAAAATTATGCATTACTAACTTAAATAGTATCCCTATTTTTTCCCAATAGTTATGAATTTCAAAAATTATATATTAAATAGAGTACAAAAGGAAATTAATGTGCTTTTGTTTTCCATCATTAAAAATGTTGATTCTAATAAAAATTATTTACAAATTTACTCATAAGACAGTATATAATTAATTTATAATATTATCAAAATTAAACTATAATTTTAAATAAAATTAAATAAATTACCAACTTAAAATCAATGAATTTCTTTTTTCTTATATCATGTATCGAATGTGCTAGGTGTACAAGCGTAATTTACCATGTTAGATGGGACAGTTGTATATCATTTATGATTCAACCCAAGAATCAGAGCAATTATTGATAGCTACTAAAAGTGATAGAAGAAAGTATTTGAATGGAGTAAATCCACTCTGGTATGCATTAAATACTTTATATTTAATGTATATTTAAGTCCTAAATGGTGACTTTAAAATAAACAATATAGAACAAGTCCATCAACAAAAATCATAAAGCCAAACGCTCAACAAGTCAAACCTCATGACTTGACCTTCGCGAATCACTCATCTCTATCCCACGACTCTCTCTCTTCACACTATAATAATAGAAACAAGGTTCTCTCAACTTTGTTGAAAATTGTTCCACCACTTTTGTCTTCCCTCTTCTTCATATTCTCCAGAGAAAAAGCAAAGTACACACACACACACACAAAGAGAGAGACAAGATATGGGTGTTAACGAAGATTTCATCAAGGATGATGAGTATGTAGCGGAAGATGATGTTCCACTTCCAGGGTTTCGCTTCCACCCCACAGATGAAGAACTTGTTAGTTTCTATCTTCGAAGGAAGCTTGACAAGAAACCCATCAGTATTGAACTCATCAAACAGATTGATATCTACAAATATGATCCTTGGGATCTTCCAAGTATGTATGCACTCTAGTTAATATATATAGCTAATCTTTATTTATTGATTGTTTTATTTTTCTTAAAAGTCAAAAATCTTTTATTTTTCTTAATATCTATGAAGTAAGAGTAGGGTTTTCATCTAATTAACATACACCAGCAGGAAAAATGATAACCACATATAATTACACTTACAGTCATAAACAAAATTTGATTAAGATTGGTAGAATTATGACATATACACATAAGTCTATAGGCTTCATTGTCGAGGATTTATCAACTTTCATTTGGGGGTAAACAAATCGAATGACACTTGCATGAGGAATATCATATAGGATTTCTTTCCATCTCTTGAATTCTATTTGCTATCAACGTCGCAGTCACTAGTTCAGCTTATCAGCCGTGTGTTATCCTCTCTCAAACCAATATAGATCACAAAGAGTGTCTTCTATAGGAAGAATTTAAAAAAATTAGATAGGTTTTAAGCACGTATAGGAAATATTTCAGAATGATAGATAGGTAGATATAGAGACTTAGAGAAAGATTTTAATACATAAATATATTTTCATAATTCACAGTATAAAATTTTATAAATCGCGATTACACTCCAAATATTGTAACCTACTTCTCTGATTAGTGCAACTCTGATTTCTTTTAATTTCTTCTTCCCATAATTTTCATTTTTCTTTATTGGAAACAAAGGTTACTTATGTTAGCTCTATATTGCTACACCGTTTGTTAATTTGTGCGCAGAAGCCAGTGGTATTGGAGGAGAGAAAGAAGGGTACTTCTTTTGCAAAAGAGGGAGGAAGTATAGGAATAGCATAAGGCCTAATAGAGTCACTGGCTCTGGGTTCTGGAAAGCAACTGGGATAGACAAGCCAGTGTACTCTCACGGAGGAGAAGGCAATGACTGCATTGGACTCAAGAAAACACTAGTATACTACCGTGGCAGTGCAGGAAAAGGCACAAAAACTGATTGGATGATGCACGAGTTTCGCCTTCCTTCCAATAGTGACACCAACACAAACCTTGCCAACACTAAGAATAAGAATAATGCAGATATTGCACAAGAGGCTGTAAGTAACTTTGATAATACCAATTCTTGTTACACATTAATTATTTCTCTCTTAACCTTAGCAGAAACAAATTATATAGCTACCATTGTTTACAACTTTCTTTTAGACTCCCATTATTTTAGCATCAAATGGGGACACCACATACAACACCATCTCATATAAGTATATAAGATATCTATCTTATCTTGATGTATATATATTTCAATAGTTACCCACACTCACATTATTATTAGATACCTCATATGATATCTATACATTTCAGATTCGAAAAAGACATTTTCCTTCTTTTATAATTGTAATTATTCTCTTAGACATTGTTTTTCAGTTAACCATATAGCATAAACAAATTATATAATCTCCATTCTTCATAACTTCCTTTCATAAGACTATAAGAGTAATATTTTTTACAAATTATTCCTCACTTAACCTTAGCAGAAACAAATCATATAATTTCGATTCTTCACAACTTTCTTTTATAAGTAGTATTTTTATTTCTCACTTAACCTTGGACAAAAAAACAAATTATGTAATTACTATTGTTCACAAATTTCTTTTCTATAACATACAGGAAATCTGGACATTGTGTCGAATTTTCAAAAGAAATGTGTCACAAAGAAAGCACACACCAGACCTGAGACAACTAGCAGCTAAGCGCCATTCCACTCATGACAAGGGCACCAGAATGAGCAATGTGGAATCCAACAGTACTCATCAAGAATCATACATCAACTTTGGTGCAAGCCTTGGTCATCATCATTATCATCAAAATGAACAAAAGCCCGTGATTAACAACACATGCAATGATCAAACGAATCAGTTTCATGTGAGTCAATTGAACTTTCCAGTGATGGCGCAGCAACCTCAACTAATGACTGCACCATCTTCTAACTTCTGGATTGACCCTACCGCGACCAACGACTTCTTCACATTTGAGAACTGGGATGAGCTTGGATCAGTTGTGAAGTTTGCTGTTGATTCGCCTAGCTTGTAGATAAACATGTAGCTTTAGTTGAGTTGAGTAGCTAGTATATATTTAGAGGATTGTGCTTGTAGTACTAGAGACTACTGATATTGTTGATCATATGTAATAACTTTTATCAAACTTATTGACATGATATGAATTTGTTGCTTGTCACTAACCCTTCTAAATTCTTTTCGGGATATGTTAATTGGTCTTGTAAGGTATCAGGACCAAGGAGAATCAACAAAAAGAATAGAGAGGATATGAGAATGAATCTGAAGTGAATGAGATGAGAGTGATTGTATTACTTGAGTGAGAGTTACATCAGTATATATATGTGTACATCTATGACAGCAAGCGTATAACCAACTCTGTAACTAACTCTAACTGAACGCTAACTTGTAACAGACTTAACTAACTTGTTTGCACGTGGGTGAGTATCATTTACATCCCCCTCAAACTCAGGGATTGACAATCCACAATCCTGAGTTTGTCCCGAAACGTATTGAAGAAAGTAGATGAGACAAGCTTGGTGAGAATATCAGCCACTTGAGCATGGGCTGGGATATGACTAACTTGAACATGTCCTTTTGCAATGTGATCTCTAACAAAGTGTAGATCCAGCTCGAAATGTTTGGATTTGGAATGTCGAATTGCATTTACAGCTAAGAGAATAGCACTCATGTTGTCACAGTATATCATAGGAGAGACTTGTAAAGGAGCTCGAATTTCAAAGACCAAATTACTAAGCCAAATCAGTTTTGCAACTAAGGAAGCCACACTGCGATATTCTACTTCAGTGCTTGATCGAGAGACTGCATGCTGTTTCTTTGAAGACCAAGAGATCAGGTTAGGACCAATATAGACACAGTAGTCACTTGTTGATTTCCTGTCATTAGGATCACTCCCCTAATCCGAATCACTATAATCTGTGATCTTTAAGTCAGTAGATTTTTGAATATGAAGGCCAAAGTGAGGAGTGCCACTAAGATACCTAAGTATTTGCTTAACAACTTTCCAATGATCTTGAAGAGGGTTCTGCATGAATTGGCAAACTCTGTTGACACAATAGGCCAATTCAAGCCTTGTGATAGTAGTATACTGTAAGCTACCAACCACTAATCTATAGAGACTAGGATTTTCAAATGGAGGACTACCAGAGGCATGGAGCTTCAAGGAGGAGGGCAAAGGTGTCTTGCTTGGTTTGCAACCTTGCATGGCAGCTTTGGTCAACAAGTCTTGAATATATTTGGATTGAGACAGATATAGACCCCCTGAGGCAGTGTGTGCCACTTCTATGCCCAAAAAATAATGCAAATCGCCCATATCTTTTAAAGCAAAGGATGAATTAAGCTGAGAGATAAGTTCTGAGATATAAGCAAAGGAACTACCAATGATAATGATATCATCCACATAGATGAGTGCATAAGTAATAGAGGAATGAGTGATTCTAGTAAAAAGAGACACATCTGACTTGGTGGGAGAGAAACCAAGCTAGTGCAAGGCAGTAGAGAGCTTGTGATATTAGGCCCTTGGAGCCTATTTAAGGCCATATAGAGCCTTGGTCAGTTTACAAACTAGGGAACCATCACCAATTTCATATCCCTTAGGTTGAACCATGTACACATCTTCTTGTAAATCCCCATTGAGAAATGCATTGTTGATATCAAGCTGTATAATGCTCCAAGATTTAGAAATTGTCAGAGAAAGAATAAGTCTGATGGAGGTGGGTTTCACCACTGGACTGAAAGTCTCAGTGAAGTCAAAGCCCGGCCTTTGGTTGAACCCTTGAGCCACAGAGTTATACTTAACTCTGAAAACCTATTTGCTCCCAATGGGGTGCCTATCCGGGGGAAGTGTCACAAGTTGCCAAGTGTTGTTTCTTATTAATGCAGAATACTCATCATCCATCGCCTGCTTCCAATGAGGAATTTTAAGAGCTTGATGAACTGAAGTTGGTTCTAGATGTGTTGCATAAATCTTGGGTTTGACAATTCCATCTTTGGCTCTAGTAGTCATAGTGTGAGAGTTGTGAGGTACAGGTTTGGGAACTTGCGGAGGTGGAATTGCAGCTACAGGTTGTTCTGAGTCGAATGGTAGATCAATATGTATACCTGAAATAGGAATTAAGGTAGTTGATGAATTATGTTGAGGTGCAAGGGTAGGACAAGGAGGTGGTGACAGTGTTTGGGAGGAGGGGTTGTCAGTGTTTGGGAATCTTGGTACACAAGGGATTGATGATGTCTTGGCTGAGGGAGGGTCAGTGTGTTGTGTTGCAGTATGATAAAAGGGAGATTGAGGCTCTTGAAAAGGGAATTTGGTTTCATCAAACAACACATGTCTAGAGATTAAGATTTTCGCTGAGGGTGTAAGGCATTTGTAGCCTTTATGTTGGGTGGCATAACCTAGGAAGACACTAGGTGTGGACTTGAAATCAAGCTTGTGATGATTATAAGGCCTGGTGTAGGGAAAGCAAAGACAACCAAACACCCTAAAACTCTCATAAGGAGGCTTCTTGTGCAAGAGACACTCAGTTGGTGACAGATTGTTCAACAAGGGTGTAGGTAATAAGTTTATTAATTGAACAACTGTGGTAAATGCCTCCCCCCAAAATTTCATAGGCAAATAGGCTCCTGCTAATAGAGTCAACCCCATTTCCACAATATGTCTGTGCTTCCTTTCGGCTAATCCATTTTGCTGATGGATATGAGGACATGAGAATCTGTGAAATATGCCCTGTGCCTGCAGAACTTTAGATAAACTAACATACTCAGCAACATTGTCACTTTGGAACATTTTAATTTTGGTTTCAAGTTGCAATTCTACCATTTGTTGGAAATGTAAAAACATTGATTTGAGTTGTGATCTAGATTGAATAAGATTAAGCCAAGTGTATTTGGAGTAAGCATCAATAAAATGCCCATAGTAACAAGCACCATTTATTGAGGGAAAAGGGGTTGGACCCCAAATGTCAGAGTATACAAGTTCAAGTGGTAAATGATACACAGTGGTGGAATAAGAGAAAGGAAGTTGATGTGACTTCCCAAGACAACAAGCAGAACAAAGAGATTTATCAACAGAGAAAGGAAGGTTACAAGACTTCAATACTAAGGACAGTGCAGCTTGTGATGGATGCCCAAGCCTAGAGTGCCAGATATGAAAGTTTGAATTACTTTGTGTTGAAGAAAAATGCGCAGTAGGTATAGCATTGTTTGTGAGTTTGAAATTCATGAATTTATACAGGCCATTGTCAATAGTTCCTTGAAGAATGGTCTCCTTGGTATCCTAGCATTTCACAGAACAGTGAGTAGGATGAAACTCAAAGAAAACCTTGTTGTCTTTTGCAAACTGTGATACACTAAGTAAATTCTTAGTGATGTGAGGCACATGTAATAAATTATTCAATCGAAAAGAATGACCACTCAAATAAGATTTAAAAGAAGAATTTCCAACATAAGATATTTGCAAACCTGAACCATTGCCAATGACCACTCTCTCTGAACCTCCATAGTCAGTTTTCTCCATGAGGTTGAGTGAATCGATGTCATGTGATGTGTAGCACCTGAATTAGGGTACCAGTTTGGATCAAACACAATTTCAGGAGTTGCCAAAGCATTGCTCATGGAGAGATTTGCCCTTGGCCTAGGAGTTGAAGGTTGTGAGGCAAACTCAAACTTCTGAAATTCTGAACTAAATTGAGAGTCAAACCTGTGCCAGTAGTTTAGAGCAATATGACCAATCTTGCCACATACTTGACAAGTTGGCCTTGAGTATCTTGATCTGCCTCCTTTACCTGATCTGCCTCATCTTCCTCTAAAACCATGAGTTCTAGGTCTTGATTGGAACTTGGAATGCTAATCTTGATTTCCTTTCACAAAAGATCTATTTTGCTAGTTCTAAGCCACATTGGCTTGAAAAAATTTTCTGGTTTCTTGAACCTCTCAATCATTTCCTCTTGTACCATGAGCAATGCCTCAATTTCTCCAACCGAGATTGGTTCAACTCGAGAGATCACAGTTGTCATGAATGGACCATATTCTTCTGTCAATCCATTCAGAATTGCCTCTACATGATCAGAATCTGTTATTGGTGCACCAACTGAAATGAGTGCATCAATTGTGCTCTTGATCTCTAACAGATATTCACTCACAGAACCACTTTTCTTGGTATTATTCATTTTGTTCTTCAATTGCCTTACCTTTGCTTTTACTTGTGAAGCAAAAAATGTCTCTAACTTGGCCCAGATCTGATGAACGATGTCACATCCTACCATTCTTGTGGTGAATGGCTTTGTCATCGATGCAAGCAACCAAGATTTCAGCAAAGCATCTTGTTTCTTCCAATGCTGATACTCTGGATTTATCACTTCATTTTCTTGATCTTCCTTTGTTGAAAACTTCTTCGGAATAGCTTTCCCTGTGATGTGATGCATCATATCGTGGCCTTCAATGGTTTCTTCTGCTTGTTGCTTCCATGGCAAGTAATTTTCTTCATCAAGCTTCATTGCCACTGGATTTGAGAAACTTTGCACCATTGATTGAGAGACACTGCGATGAGAGTCTTGTGACATTTACGAAGAACTCTGTGAAGCCATGATGAGCGAGATTGGCTCTGATACCATGTAAGGTATCAGGACCAAGGAGAATGAACAAAGAGAATAGAGAGCATATGAGAATGAATCTAAAGTGAATGAGATGAGAATGATTGTATTACTTGAGTAAGAGTTACATCAGTATATATATGTGTACATCTATGACAGCAAGCCTATAACCAACTTTGTAACTAACTCTAACTAAATGCTAACTTGTAATAGACTTAACTAACTTGTTTGCACATGGGTGAGTACCCTTTACAGGTCCTACTCATTCCATTGATGTAGGGAGCGCATGCATTAATAGTGGGAATTATAACAAAGAATATGAGAGCATGTAGTGATAAGTGACAATTAATGATGTCATCTGATAGGGATTCATGTGCAAATAGGTTAGGGAATTCTTGTACATGACTGAGGAAGTAGAATGACAGTATTTTCATTTACCATCAACTTATCCTAATTCTCTATTAATTAATGTAAAATCCCCACTATTAACGCATGTGCTCTCCTATGTCAATGGATACCCAAATGCTTTACATGGATATTTTTAACTTTAGATGGATGAGTGATTTTTCAGTCATTTGATTTATTTAACTACCCTAATAATAATTCTTAACCATTGAATCTTCTATGAATATCCAAGATTAAAATAGAAATTTATATAATCTTTTTAAGTGATCATATAATTTTTAATTTTAATTATCCATATATAGTTATACGTTCAATATTTGTTCCTCACATCTCATATAAAAACACCTCTCCCACTTGATACACCTCTTATATATGATTTTGTACCAAAACTTAATTAATTCAAATGATTTGATAGTTATTCTCTTTA
The DNA here is from genome assembly GCA_031439585.1 of Pterocarpus macrocarpus. NCBI lineage: Eukaryota > Viridiplantae > Streptophyta > Magnoliopsida > Fabales > Fabaceae > Pterocarpus > Pterocarpus macrocarpus. The sequence continues at coordinate 17,457,113 of CM062517.1, read as the reverse complement.
AATAAGATATCCGATATCTTGTAAATGAAAAAAAGAAAATATTAATGCTAGGAGAACTTTACTCCATAACAAACCCACTTGACTTGATTCAAACTAGTTAGAGATCAATTAACTTTTGATACTGATAATTTTGCTTTTTTTTTGTGGGGTGGTTGGGGGAACATGTTATGTGTGTGTGTGTGTGTGTGTGTGATATGTAGGTTTCGTTCATGCGATAGTGTATATTTTTTGTATTAATTGTTGTTTCCTTAATCGCTTTCCAACTTCTGCCCTTCTTTTGTATTATATTTTGGTCTCCTTTTAATTAATGCCAAATTTTAATTTTAATTCATTGAAGTATTCTCCCAAAATACTTAAATATCAGTGGCCCTACAATATTCAACTCATTTAGAATCTTGGACTCTATAATGGAGAAAAAAAAAAGTCCTCAACTCGTTTATATACCCAGGGACAAATGAAAATTAATAATGTAGTTATAAAACTGGTGAATCATATATGATGCTTAGAAGATATATATCTCGCCAATATTCTAAAACGTTAATTTTGTGTGGAACAATATAATTATTTTTTAAAACGGATTTTAAGGCTATGTTTAGCATTCACCTACAATTCAAGGGAAAAAAATTTATTGGAACCAAAATTTGTTATACAAAATTTAAATTAAAGGAGTAAATATTATGTAGAAAAAAAGAGAGTAGAAATTGTGTTCCCTGAAAAACTAAATGCATTTGGTACTGTGTTAAAAAATTTTACAAATATTCACCGGAGACTTTTATCCAGCATGTGGTATCCTCAAACCATGAGCTAAGACGATACTAGCTATCATTAAAATCTTCACCATCTCCAACCTTGCGTTCTTCTTCTGCATTGAAAATAAATCAAGAGAAATAATTTATCCTTCAAACAAATCCTCTTAAACATCCTCCTAATTACTAAGTGAAAGAAGAATTTATTGCTTTTTAAAATTTCAAGATATTAATTATATTTACTGTTTATTTCATTTAGTATTTTAGAGGATATTTAAAAAGATTTTTAGGAGGTTATATTATTATTCTTCAATCAATATATAAAAGCATATACACATAGCACCATCACTATCTCCCATTGCACCACTTTCTCTCACTTCTTCTTTTTGTAATTTTGTTCCTTCTCTTTCTGTGCAATTTCACCAACCATCATTCAAAAATAGTCCTGGGTTATTCTCTTCTTAGCTTCAGCTCGAGATTCTTCATCGACCTCTTCTATTTTGGTGTCTTCAGCTTTGTCGTTGGGCTTGCAGCGATTTCGGAAAAACCCTCATGCCACTAATAACTGGTTGTCACACAGCGAAATAGGAAGAGAAAGAGTCGCGATTGGAGGAGGATGGGGGAAGAAAAGAGACAATGAGAAATGTTTCTCTTGTATTTGGTACAGCCTTAAAAAATAGGGTGTAAAATTTTATAAATAAGTACCATGTATAAAATTACATATAAAATTCTTTCATAAAATTTTGCACCCCATCTTTAATCCATACTAAATACTAATATGAAAAGAATTTATCCTGTTAATTCTATAATATTTTTTTTTGGATGCACTGTCATCTAATTTTGTTGCACTCGAGCTTGACACTATAATTCTATAAAATAGTTTTAAATTATTATTTAATCACATATTTCTATTTGTACAACTTTTAAGATAGTTGATAATTGAGTCAATACTTTTGTTGATGTGATAATATATACTTGGATATCTATATAAAATTTTTTTATGTTGACACTACACCAAAATTAAATTATTTCTTTTATCCTAAAATTGTTTACCTTTCTTCTTTATATCAACTAAACACAATTTTTTTAAAAAAAAAATTACACCCTTAAAATTTCATCCCCAAGCCAAACAAACTATAAATGTAAAATGTATATGAATCTAACAATTACAATAATAACACTAAAAATAAGACCTTAGTCGCAATTTTATTGCCAAAAAAAAAAAATCTGTTGGAATCTCCAAAGGATTTTGTCTTAAACTTCTAGAGGCTTCAGATTTGTGATAATATGTAGAAGAAAGATTATAAATTTTTCAAATCTGTTATTTGGACATTATTGTTTAGATATCCAAATAGACATTTTGGGATTATAGTGTAGGTGGGAATTTTAGTTAGGTAAATTTACTTATATGAAAAATATAACAAAAATATGGAAGGTTAGTTAATAACTTGAAATTTATGTTATTTTACTCATAAATTCAATAAAAATATTTTGCATTTATTGTTAGTTACTATCATGTTCACAAGCCACATATACTAGTGATATAATTAAAATCTCCACTTATTTATACATGAATCTAGATATTAGTTTGGATGTGTAATATAATTAAAAAACTGTGTACCAAAAACAATTCCCTAAATTTTCGTCGAATGGATTCTAAAATGTCATCCCATACTCTCACTCTCACTCACTCTCTCTCTATATATATAATCCACATGCATGTAATGATTGGTGTATCCTTTTCCGACAACAATTGCAATATTCATGGGAGATTTTATAGGATTTTAGGGACAACCAAAACTAAGAAGGAAGGAATTGAACACAAAGAGAGAGAAATAATTTTTAATAAAAAATTTAGGCACTTAAATCAATATGCATGTAATGATTGGTGTATTACTGCAATATTCTTTGTTCACGTTAATTTAAGGCTTTCATAAATTATTTTGTTTCACCTTCAAGGGAGATTTTATAGGAATTTCGGGACAACCAAAATTGAGAAGGAGGGATTTGAACCTTTCCTATAGAACAACTCCAAAAAAGATTTTAAGAAAAAAAAGACACTAGTTAAGCCTAAAATTTAGGGTGTTTCAGTTATTCTATTTTAGTTTTCATTTCATTTTAATATATTATTTTTATAAAATTCTTTGTATTGTTAATTAATTGTATATATATTTTGAAATAACTGTAATAAATATTAAACACTTTTAATAACATTGTAGTGTCTAAAAGAATAATGTCTATATCAAAAAATATAATAATGCTTTGTCTAATCAAAAGGGGTAAAGATATTTCAGTCACCAAGAATGATAAAAGTGGAGGAGAGAAATTTCTATAAGGAGTTGTATAAACAAAAACAGATACCTCAATTCAAGGATGACATGGTGAATAGAATTTCATAGCAAGAGGCAAACTCACTAGGAGTTATAACATTAGAGGAGGAAATCAAGAAAGTAGTTTGGGATTGTGAGTCATCCAAGGCTTTGGGCCCCAATAGTTTCAACTTTAACTTTATCAAGAAATGTTGGAACTATGTGGGAATGGATTTTATATAGTGTGTGATTAATTTGTTTTACCATAGGGATTCGTCCTAAGAAGCCTAATATAACGGGGTTGACATTGGCTCCTGAAGTGGATGACGCCATGGAGATTAAGGATTATAGACCAATCAATATGATTGGTTGTATATATAGGGTGGTTGCTAAGATTCTTGCAAATCAGATAAAGGGTGTGATGGAAAGACTAGTGGGCGAGAGCCAAATTACATTTTTTCAAGGCAGCTAGGGGCCCTTTTTTTTTTCGATAATTTGGATTCAAAGCTCAGCTCACCAATACAATGGGAAAAGCCAAAATAGACCACCCGATAATGAATGAAAACTCAAAAAACAATTGGAGTTCTCTGAACCAAGCCAAAAAGAAAAACACACACTAAAACACCTAGAGAACCAAGACCCCAGAAATACCCAGACCCACCAAACCTCGAACAAAACTACACCCACAAAACTGCAAAACAAGCCATCAAAACACAAAACTCCTGCTAACCTTACTTCTTCCTTTGCTTGCTGTTGCCTTATTTCCTTTTGTACTTCAATCCCTCCATTCTTTTCTTTTGTCTTCTATCTATTCTGAGTAAGGCTTTCAATAACGGCAACTCATCTTCAACCTCAACCTCCAAGCCCAAGGTCTTGCCTATAGACCAAACATTATCAGCTTCCACTTCAGAGTCTTTTGTGTCTTCTCTATCGAACTCCGCTACTTTCTCATATACTATTTCAACTGAATTCTGTCCTTCGAATCTAGCCTTATTCCTCCCTTTGTGATTGAGACTCCTCCCACTAATTGGATTTTATGATTCCGTTTGATCCTCCTCGATCGGTAGGACAATTTCAATTGAACCTCCCAGGCACATTGAATCGATCTTGCAAAGCTGGGTCTCTGGAACCTTCTCTATTGCTTCTTGGTTGTTGTCTTGAACACCTTCAGAACTCTGTACACTATCTTATCCTATCTGGATGAACAAATCATTTGCTAAATATTCCTTAATCTCCATTTGGTTATGGGTCTTATTTGAGAGACCCTCAGCGCCTAGCCATATTTCCAAACAAGGATAGCAATTTGGCCTGTTGCTCATATTCTTCTTAGGGCCCAATTGCTTTCCGTCCAAACAAAAAATCGGCTGAGAAGATGTCATCACCAATGGTCCAAAATGCTTCTCTGCTTCCCTTTTACTCAAATCCATCAGCCCCACATCTGTCCCACCTTGCAACTTTGACAGAGTAGATTCAAATGCACCAATGGAACTCCTGTACATGCCATTTCTACTAAGCAACATCGAATCCAACAATTCCACTTCCAGGAGTGCCCTTCCCTGTTGTACTTCTCCTTCCTCCCGCTGCTTTTCCTTCTCTACTTTCTCCCTGCCACCAAGATGTTTCAATTCCACAACTTCGCCCCCTCCAAAAAAGTCGCAAGAAAATACTTGATCTCCTCCAGTTTGTTTCAGTTGAACATCTCCTCAACCATATTCCAAACCACCCCTTTGAGCTTCACTAATTCACTCTGATTGTTATGCTCCTCTGTATTGTGATTTAACATGGTATATGTTTTTTCCTTCTGTCATCTGTCAATTTTTGCATTCTTTGGATGTCCTTCCACCATATCTCTGAAGCTTATCCCATCCCTTATTTTGGCTCCGTGCTTCTCTTCATCCCCAACGGAGTCCGCCACCTTCATATTCTCTGCCTTGGCCGAATCAATCCGGCACCCCCCATACTTGTCATATTTAGCGAAAAAAAACTTTAAGATTCCTCCCTATGATCAACGCTCCATCCATATTCCTAACCGCCCTCCTTGCCTCTTCTAATTTCTTAAATCTTACAAAACCAAACTTGCAGTTATTGAACCGCCTTGTTTTCTTCGATACATAAACGTTGAAAACTTCTCCTTCCCTTATGAAGATTTCCTTCAGCCATCCCTAAGTCATCTCCCATGGAAGGCCATCTACAAACAAAGAATAGATCCCCCTGTTTGGGTTGGCCATCTTTGATGCCCTTAAAAAACTAAAATAAATTATCTCTTTGTTTCAATTCTCATTGGAAGTTCAACTCCTTCTTTTTCTCCTTCTAGAGGGATGATGGAGCACTAAATCTGGAATCTTCTATAGTATGATTTTTTTTTTCTAAGGTGGCTTTCCAAACAAGGGCCCTTATAGCAAATGAAGCTATCCACTGGATTAGAAAAAAGAAGAAAGATGCTATGATTATGAAGTTAGACTTTTGCAAGGCTTATGACTCAGTGAGTTGGGTGTTTGTTGATCAAGTTATAGAGAAGATGGGATTTGGGAAGATATGGAGAAGCTAAGTATGGAGCTGCTTTCCTAGTACTGTTGAAATGTTTGTAATAATTAATAGTTAACGGTTCTTTATCTAAGCTATTTAGAATGCAAAAGGGTTGAGATAGGGTGATCCCTTGTCTCCTTTACTTTTTGTTTTGGTGGCTAATATGTTAAATAGAATGCTGGGTGGAGTTGTTTTTGTTGGGCTGGTTGAAGGTATTAATCTTGGAAGACATGGAGTTACATTATCATACTTACAATTTGCAAATGACACTATCTTGTTCATGACTCTAACCAAGAGAGAGGTGTTGCTAAATCTGAGAAGAATTATAGACTACTATGGGGTAATGCCTGGTCTTACAATTAATTACAAAAAATATGCAATTATCCCACTAAATTGTGATGAATCATTGGTGGTTGAAATCAACTCTAGTTTGAGATGTTAAATTTTGTTACCGCCAATAAGAAATTTGGGGATACAATTAGGTGCAAACCCAAGGAAGGAAGAAACCTGGGCTACAATCGTTGATAGGATATGAAAAAAGTTGTGTGGATGGAAAGGGAAGTTCTTATCTAGGGTTAGAAGGTTAATGCTAATAAAAGTAGTGTTGAATAGCCTACCACTTTTATTATTTAGGCATTTTTTGCATGCCTTTGAAGGTGGTATGAAAGAATATTTCAATACAGAGCAATTTCTTTTGGGGGGTGAAAGAAGGAGGTACAATGATGCCGTTGGTGAAGTGGAAAGTGATCCAAAAGCCAAAGTAGTTGGGAGGTTTAGGAGTGGGTGATGTGATTATAAAGAAAGTGACATTACTCTTCAAATGGTGGTGGAGTTTTTCAATGGAGGTTGCACCATTATGGAGGTGTATGGTTTGTTCATGGAATAATCTTTATATGAATAAACCGATTATGGAGCAAAATGCATAATAATCAGAAGGAAGGGGGACCTTGGGGAGTCATTTGTGACATATGAAGGATAAATAAAGATGTTGAAAAGATAGCCATGGACAATATTCGAAGGGCCGTTGGGAATGCCACAATACACGGTTTTGGGAGGATATTTGGATTGGGAATAAGCAATTGATGGATAAATTTCCAAGATTGTATTCAATGTTCACTCAGAAAAGAACTCTAATTTCTAACTGTGGTATTTGGGATGGAGTAATGTGGGTTTGCAACCTTCAATGGCATAAAGAATTCTTTCAAAAGGAATTGAAAATGCTCTCTAATTTGCATGTACTACTAGATCAAGTGAAGTTAGTCGATGGTATTGTGGACAAATCATGGTGATGTTTTCATAGCTCAGAATGCTTCTTAGTCAAAGCTTTCCAAAATGAACATTATGTGGCACATTAGCAAGTTCATCAAGATGACACCTATTTCAACAAGGTGTGGCAAGTACTATCTCCACTAAAAGCTGAGTTGTTCTTATGGTTGCTGTTACGTGGTAGCATCAGCACCGAGGTGTGACTTCAAAGACTAAATAATATTATGAGAAATATGGATATTAGGTATGTTCTTTATAACCATAAAGATGAATCTATATCGCATTTGTTCTTCACTTGTGATTTTTCATGGATGGTGGGGTGTCTCATGGGTGGCACCTGATAATCCATTGATAAACTTTGAATCTTGGACTGATATTGCCTTTTGTGGAGATGACAAGAAAAATTGGGTGTTATGGTTTTTACACTATTTTATGGTCCATTTGGGAGTTAGGAATAAGGTTATCTTCCAAAAAAAAAATGTTTGCTAGCAAACTTCCATGGGGAAACTTGTTAATAGATGCAAATATTGGGCATCAACGTGGCAATTATAATGATCACTCTTTTATAGGATAAGGCAAGCAAAGGAACCAGAAATAATAAGTACAATTTCTAGTGTGTTAATTGGGGGGTGCTATTTGGATGGCTTTATATTGTTGTTTAGTTTATCTTTTATGGACTTTGATGTTGTATTTTGCTTCCCCTGCTAGGTTAAGCCACTATATTTCAATTATGGAAAAAAAAAAAAAGCTTTGCCTACTTTACATCTTGATGATTCCAGTATGAATTTTAAAAGTTAAAAATAATTATGGTAATCAAATGAACTAGTTGCTAGATTAAAAACTAGGATTTAATTTTTATGTATTAATAGTATAAAATAATTTTACATTGTTAGCAAATAAAAATTTAGGAAAATGGTAAATCATGATGAGTATAATGGTTTTTGTGCTAAAATTGGTCATTTTTGTAGCTATAATGGTTTTTTTGATAGGTATGTTGTAATGGATTTAGCGATGGAATTAAGGGCTATTTATGTCGTTTATTGTAATTTTAAAAACAACAAAAAATTACTTTTATATTTTTACATCCAAACATCTTAAAATTATTTAAAATCACTTTTTAAAATAAAAGTGCTTTTTTTTAGTTATATCCAAATATAATCTACTTCTACATTTCATAAAATTCATTATAAAAAAAATTAATTTTTATAATTACTTTTTTAAAAGTTTATCCAAATGCACCCTAATATAGGAATTATTTTCTTAAAAAAAAAATATGGATTGTCTTTCAAAATTGTTTTCATTAGAAAATCAAAGATATCATTAGAACAAAGTAGAATTATATACTCAATTTATCATACTTATATCAATCAATCATACTCAACTTATTATAGCTGACAGAGGACTATCCTAACTTAATCGGAGGTCTTAAGCTCTAATTCTGGACATGTAGTTATATTAAAATTTGAAAAGAAGAGCTTTGATGCCCATAGAGATCCTACTTGGTTCAAACAACATTGTTTCTTATAGGAGACTTGCTGTGATTTTTTTCCCAAAAACTTATGACTATGACTTGCTTTTGTTTGCTGAGAAGCTTCATCCAATTGATGTATTGAATTCTGTTGAAGTTAATCCAACGATGAGATAAAAGGATGTATCCATACATCAAATTATATTTGGTGCACTACAATATTTTTTCAATTTAGCTAAATTTAAAAAAATTTGCATGCTTAAATGCATTTCAAAAATGATGAAATTTTTTCAATATAATATTTCAAAAAAATTCTATTTATCTACATGATCACGTATATAAAAATTTGATTACTTCTAAATCGATTGATCAGATTTTATCTATGATACCCAAAAAATTTTAATTAATTTAACGATCATGCAGAAAAAATTTAGCCATATCTAAAGTGCATTTAACCACATTTTTTTAAAAATCTGGCTAAATTTAAAAAATACTGTAATACTCCAATAAAATTTAGTATATATATACACCCCTCTATCTCACCTATTGGATGATCCGATGTATGATACGCTTGGTGTGTCGCAGACACTGCTATGATTGACTGCTGATGCCATAGCAGGTATGTATTTTACCGTATAGAGGACAAGCATCCCCAAACTGTACATTTAAAGAAGAGGAGTGTTATTTATACCACCTTTTAATGTGGACATCTAGACACCCACTCACAAACTTAGAAAAAAAAATTGTAAAAGAAAAACAAAAAGTGAAAAAGCAAATGGAGAGAGGAGAGAGATAAAGAGAAGGTGTCTGAAGATGTCAAAATATGATATATACAAAAATCATTTCTCTTTAAAGAATGCAAACTGAATTCAGACCGAAAAAAAAAATGCAAACTGAATTTTTTCTTTAAACTAACATGTTTGGTAAAATTTGAATTGGGTTATTTTTAGCAAAACTTTGGTTTTAAACTATGATTTAAGTGAAGGTGAAAATCAGTTGCTTTAATGTTAAATTTGAATATTTATGGCAAAAATTAAATACTTAAACTTATCTTAACATAAATTACTTACTAAAAGTATAATTATGATATTAAATTTACAAAATTAAGTTAATCTAAAATTATTTTCATAAACAGTTAATTGAAACACACTTTCCCCTTATGCGACTTCTCGCATTGACTTTGAAATTGTCTTCCTTTATTTTTCGTCAAATTTGAAGTGATAATTAACACTGACAACGAATTCAAAAGAAGATTTAGTTTTCAACATAATAAGCAAATTCCAATAGCGTAATTAAGGTTTATCTTCTAGAAGTTCAAATTTCAAATACATATATTTATACCATACACGATGATCTCTTATGTTTCATTACTTCAATTCCGGCTGCTATAGAGTGAAAACGAACTTTTTAATTCAAAGTTTTTTCAACGGGTTAGCTTTTGACTCTAAATATAATAAACAAAAATCATCTGTACTACACCTCGTCAAGCCCCAGCGCCTCATAATACTTTATTACCCACTTCAAAAGGCCAAAAAGACAAAACACTCAAAATAATGGAATATCATCCACTTGTAAACACATATTGTTTTAAGGAGAGAAATGCTTCTCAACACGAGAGAGAGAGAGAGAGAGAGAAATGCTGCTTAATTCAAGGTGAAGGTAGATCCCTTGCCAGCTAGAAATGCTTCTCAACACAAAGAAGAGAGAGAGAGAGAGAGAGAGAGAGAATGCTTCTTAATCCAAGGTGAAGGTAGGTTTTAGGGTCAATGGATGTTTATAAAAATATTTATAAATGATTTATCAAATAAAAAAATTTAAAATTAAAATTAAGACATAACAATATATACGAGTAAAAGACAGACTTAACTACACTTATTATATTATATTATATAACTTTATTATATAATTTATTTTATTTTTCAAACGTAAACTTGTAGCCATTTAGTGCTAATACAAGAAGATGTAATCCCTGTTTTTTTCAACAAAATAAATTTTCGTTGATGATAATTAAAGACAAAGCCTGTTTACGTGAAGCTACTACAATAGAATATGGTGAAACAACAGCTAAACTTAATATTATACACAGCTCCTAATAAAAGAAGATGTAATCCCCTTTTTTTTTTGTGTGTTGGTGGGGGAGGAAGAGAAAAAAAGAAGAAAAGGGGGGGGGGGGTGTTTGGGTTAACAGAAGATGCAATCCTTAGCCATGCATTACCCAATTACTTAATAGTAGGGTGTGAAACGATATAGGCCTTTTTGGTAGAAAAGAGATGGCTTGGTTATTTACGCAAAGAAATTTGTGGCTTTGAGGCCTAAACAATGATGCCATAAGCGAGAGAATGTATTCACTAAAAAGTAAGAAGAAAAATGTAATGGAGTGTACGAAGAACTAAATGCACAGTTTTGGTCAAGATCTCCAATATCTACCACAATTTCTCTACAAATGGGATGTGAATCAACCCATCATGAAGAACCTGAAGACCACCTATTTGGTCTTGCAGAAGAGTTGTCATAAAGTTTGCTTCTGTGTGCTTGCTAATGCCTATTGCCAATGCTGCTTAGGGCATAAGCTTAGATAGTAGTGGTCTAAAAGAATATATATGCATCAGCGCAATCCATCTCTTGAGGTGTAGACATGACAAATTTGATACAGATTGTGTAAATAATATTACCTATAGTTAGTAGTAGGAATTAGCTGTATAAGTAAGCCTTTAATGGTTAAAATGATGTACTCGTAAATAAATTGTAAACTACCTAATGGAGATTGGACTAAAGCTAGCATCATCCAATATCTCCGACTTCATATTCAATAGCTTGTGTCCTAGTCAGTATGATGGAGAGGAGAGACTCCTTTGCGCTAATTCTCAAGTCGGCAATTTTACTGTGAAAATTATATATCAACTATTAGCTGGTCACACTCATCATTCTCCTGTTGTCTAGACCCGTATCTCGCATTGGAAAGGTTATCAGCAAATCAAAATGTTCATGTGACTCCTTTGTCATAAGCGGCTGCTCGCTGCTACTTGGGCTGTTACTCGGGGCATGCAGATGTGACGACCCTATGTGTGTGTGTGATGTCATGGTGAGCCTGAAACCACAATCCATGCAATTAGAGATTGCCCTGAAGCTATAAGGATAGCTTCTTTGACGGAGATCCCCACAATGTGGGTCCTTAATTACTTTTCTAAAGATTGGGGTCTTAACAAATCAAAATCATGGATTGATGTGTTCATGGTAGCAGCCCGGTCTATTTGGAATCAAAGAAACCGTTTCATCTTTGATGGCCACTAGGAAATGGATTCAAGGATTTGCGTTCCGCATAGGTAATGATGTTGCTGTCATGGCTGAACTCAGAGCTATGTGTCTTGACTGGGCTCCAAATAGCGAGAGATAATAACTATAGCGAGTTGATCATTGAATGTGATTCAACTACAACAGTTGCAAATGATCCAGCGCTCTGCTCAGAATCTCCCCACATTTGGAAGTGTGGTTAAAAGAATCACTCATCTGCTAAACCAAGATTGGGTTGTGCGCTTCCGACATTGCTACGGAGAAGGGAACAAGCTTGTTGATAGTATGGCTAATTGGGATCTCAATCAGAATTTCGGTCTTCACTCTTGGACCTTGCCCGCTCATGCTTTCTCTCTTTATTTACTTCTATGATGTAACTGGGGTTTCTACCCCTGACTGTATTGTTTCTGGTGTCTAGTCTTTTGGGCCTCTGGGCCTCCATTGTACAAAAAACAATTTGTAAACTTTGGTGAATACTAGTTTAATTGGAGTTTTCTCTCCTTGACTTGAAGGAAAGAAAATTGATAGTTCCATCAATGATGTTTTCATTGAGAGAAACTATGGTTAACGGGGCTCGATTGTCTAAGGTGGGAGAAGCAGATTGGCAATGTAAAGTGACATTGCTAGACTACTTGTTGCAAACTTTAACATCCATAATAACATTCTACCATGCAAGTAACTATGAAGAATATAGAAGAATCTATGAAGAAAATAGCAAGTTTGATGGGTATCAACATCAACATTTCATCTTTACAGCCCAAGTGGGTTAGAAATTCATTTTCTAAAAAAGGTAACAATGGATTCCATACTAGAGCGTTTGTTAGAAAGGAAATAATCAAAGCCCTTTTCGTGAGGAAAGAAGATTTTCGAGCCCTAATATTAAGCATCTAACTCATTACCTAAACTCTTCAAAAAGAGGGGAGTACCGAAAGGGATACATCAAGGATCAAAACAAAAAACAAAGAAACAAACAATCTCCTAGACAAAACATAATAACTCCTAGAATAAACCAAACATGACCCAAAAAAGTTGAACTCCAAGTAATAGATACCACCAAAATTGATTTGAAAACTCACCAAGATAAAACAAAACAATGTTTTTCTCTTAAAAATACGGTTCACACAAAATTCAAATCACCAGGATTGAGTCATAATCCTTCCCATAAAAAATCACCAAACCACCAACATGACACCCAAGATTTGAATATGCTCTCACTTGATAATAGACCTCCAATCACTGAGTAGCGCAAGATTGGCTCAGCTCTACCTCCAAAAACATACTCTTCAATGTAGCAAAAGACCCCCAGCCTTTACACAATAGCACCCACTTGAAATCATATTATCCTGGACCCAACCTCTACACTCATAAAATAATAAGACTTCTTATCAAAATCCCACAAGCAAAAATACTTCGAACTCACTTACTCCCCTCCCCCAAAATATCAGACAAATTCAAACTAGTAGGATAACTCCGAAATAAATGCTCACCATAATCATCATCTCACAAGACACATCACACCACCAAGATCACTCACCCGTTGGAAAAATAGAACAACTTCCGATTATATATGCCAACTTCATCCTTGAAACCAGATTTTCCTTTCCTTTCTTACTTCCTTGTTTGTTCTCTTGTGGATACACTTTTTCTTACCTTTTTTATTATTATTACGACTCTTCGCCATAGCCCATTAGAAGCAGAGAAATCTTTTTTTTTTTTTTAATCTCCCATGCTCTTCTTGTTTCCTCCAAAATGTCTTCTTATGAAACAACATCTAATCCTACATATTGCTCTCCCTGAGTATCCAACTCTTCATCCTCAGTCACCAACTGATTCTTATCTTCGATCGATATCTCAATTTGCAATTCAAAACCAGGAGTAAAGGCTAAACTTGACTCTAACATTGCTATACCATGTTGAGGATCACTGCTAGCCTCATTTATGGCAGGTTCCACTCTTCCACTACAAATCTCCAAGTGATTCACATATCCCAAAAAAAAAATTCCTGACTCTTACTGTTGACATGCTTCCTCATCGTCAACTCTTCATTTTCCATGGATCTATCGAGTTAATTAACATAATCTACCATTATTTTCCTTTTGTCACAAGTTGTAGCGTCATTGTCAATAATCTTTTCATTATCCTTCCCTTCCAGACGGTGAGGAACATCAAAAAGTGTGGACTTAAAACCATTCGCAAGCATGCCTTGGATCCCGCACTCTACATTCTCCAAAGGGTTAAATCCAGGTGGGTATGGGAGAGACTGAAAAGCCTAATCCTCTAAGATAATAGCAGCCTTTGAACCACATACAGCATGGGCCAGATTGGGATATTTCCATACCTCAGGGACTGGCTGAATCATTGGCTTTTGATGGCCCACTACAACTTCTTTTTCTGGTTGATTATCCACATGATGCATAACCATTTTGCTACTTTCCACTGACCCCACCAATTGAACTTCTCCATGATGAATATCCATAATCTTCTCCTTGATTTCTTTCATTTCTTAAAGATTGAATGGAAAGTGTTTCAATCAATAATTCAGTAACGATGATAGCGGTTGTGATGCTCAACTGCAAAAAGAAGTCCAAAAAGAAACTCATGAAATTGAGACTTTTGGAAAAATCATCCAACATTGAGAGCATGGAGCCAAAATTGTTCATGAGAATGGAATTTAAAGTAGAAACCCTTCTTTTGTTTGAACAATCAATGGAGGTGGTGGTCAATGGAGACAAAAATTATTAGATGCTTATAGAGTATCACATGAATTGTACTCTACCAAATAATAGAATAGTATTTTAGATAAAAGTGTAAATTAATAATGTTCTATCATAAATTATCATTCTATTATTAAGTATGGATACAATCCACTTGATGCTCCTTAAATATCTAATAATTTCTCCGAGTTAGGAGGCTAAGTCCCATGTTAGACCACATCAAATGTTAAATTGCTATTGGCAGAGGCATCCAAGTAAGAGATCGTGGAAGCTTGTTTACAGCTATGGGATGACTCTTGAGTTCGTTCGAGAAAAATCTCTAGAAAAAAAAAAAAAAAACCTCTTGTTCTTGGCATGGATTGCATCCTAGAATTAAACTATCATCAAGTTGCGGTAATTTCTACAATTGTTAGTTTGGCGGTGCATTATGTGCAAAAGTTATGTGTGCTAATATATAATGCAAATGATATAGTGATTATGTTAAATGATGTAGTTGTTGGAGGAATATTTTTGATGAAGCATGCATATGCTTTGTTTGATGAAAGGCTTGAGCAACAACAGCAAATTGGTTTAAAGGGGATAATTAGTTCATTGATCAGAAACTATGCTTGTAAGCCGTTTAAAAAAGGACTTTAAAAAAAAAGTTATCTTGATGGAATGGTTATACAAGCTTGTATGGTGCTTGGCCTTAGACACTACTAGTTTGTAGCAATAGGTAGGACCAGAATGACAATGGTGCCTAAAGTGTGGTTTATGTGATCTTATGTTCATGTGGTTTACGTTTGTGGTCCATGGTGAAGCTATATAATTTTGTCCTTGCATTGCTGATATACGTCAATTATTCCTACTATGCTTCCATTTTTTGGTGCGACTGCAACTAGATTCATGATTTTTGGGCTTTGTTACACCTTGTTGCAGAACTAGAAATTGTCGGATTAGCGACCAATTTGAGCAATGGGAGACAAATGTCATTTTGTAAAATTTGGTTGCAAAAGTTAAATTTGCGACCGATTTTAATTTTATGACTCGAAAAAAGTGAAAAAAAAGGTAGCAAAATCGATCGCAAATCTAAATTTTGCGATCGAATTTGCAACTGATTCCACTTAGTCAACGATGATAAGATGTTGGTCGCAAAATCGGTCACAAAATTTAGAATTTGCGACCGATTTTGGATGTACAGCTAATTAATTTTATTTGGTAAATCGATCACAAAATCAGTCGCAAATTCTAATTTTTGCGACCGATTTATAATAATATATCATTTGCGTTTAAATGAAAATTGTAACACCCTCCCAAGTACAGTACTATGCTTAAATCATAGTACCACACCCTAGAGTTGTTACTATTACCTAAGCGGACCTTATCTGACGGCGATTTCAGCCGTCTTCGGAACTTCTTGAACTATCTGGAGATAACACGGAAATAGGTGTGAGAATTTTGAATTCTCAATAGGATTCCTTAAGTATCATACATAATGTCATCATTGTCATCTCCAGTTGCTTCGGTTTTATTATGAAAAAGGTGACCATGTTATACAAGCTGTTCAATTTTATAGCTCGAAAATATATTGTCCGAAATAAAGTTTATTTTACTTACACACTTGGCATTTGGGAGAGCCCATACAAAATCAATTCATGAATTATATTATGAATAATAACTGAAACATAATAAAATACAATAGCATCAATACACTGGAGACATAACATCTGCACATGCCTTTACTTGTATTTGAATTTATGCAGATACATAAAATTTACTTTTCTTTCTTTATCTTCCTTTTCATCATAAAATCTTTACATGCCACATTCCAGAGTATGATCGCCATGTCATACCCTATCAGAGCGTGATCGCCATGTCATGATCCTTAGGAATATGGGACCTTCATTCGGTACTTATACTAGCTGGGTCATGCCATGCCTCATGTAAGCCCTATCCCCTATACTCACACTAGCTGGGTCGATGTCATGCCTCATGTGAGTAGGGTGCTTGCATATGTTTTAATCTTTAGTCTTTTAGTCTTTAGCCTTTACTGCCCTTGGGTAGCCTGGTCTTGGAGTGAGCTCGTCAACTCAACTCGTGACCGTCGTCACACTGACTCACCCACAAGGGGATTCACGTGCCTCTAGTCTTGGAGGGATCTCATTCTGGCCACGTGCCTCTAATTGAAGGGATCTCTTCTGGTCACGTGCCTCAAAATCGAGGGATCTCATCTGACCACGAGCCTTCAATATAGAGGGATCTCATCTGACCACGTGCCTCCAAGGTAGAGGGTAGCTACCTTCACAGGGAGGGATTCAAAGTGCAACTGCCTCCAAGTGAAGGGACCCACATCTTTATCTTTTAACTGCCTTCACAATGAGGGATTCAATGTGCAACTGCCTCCAAGTGAAGGGATTCACATTTCATCTTATTTAACTACCTTCACAGGGAGGGATTCAAAGTGCAACTGCCTCCAAGTGAAGGGATTCACATTTAATATACTTATGTCTTTTAATTCTCATGCATAATCAAGTATAGACATGCTGAATACACTTATACATATGCTCATCATTTATTTTCATATACCTCATATCATACTTATATCATTTTTGTATATAAAATTTCCACATACATATTCATAAATTTCTTGTAATATAAACATTCCTAGTTTCATAGACTTCTGCCGTAAATTTGGCAGCATAACGGATCAGATCCATTTTCCCATGAATAGTGCCAGTTCTCATGGATAAATCAGTCATGGCAGTATGATCAATCTAACATACCTATCAAGGTAAAACTTACAACCGTTAACTCAAGCCTCATATGTTCACTAACACTTGTACAACCATCAATTTGGTCATTTCTACCAAGTCTATTAAGTCCTGCCCGAATTTTGTCTAATTCACCTTTACTTCTATTCAACTCATTTAAACCTGAATTTTGGATATGTCATAGCTCTATGTGTTTAGTTTTCAACCCTTTTAGTCCCATCTCATTTTGATATGTGTAGCTCAAGATATTTAAATTTTGCCTCAGCCTATTCGATTGCTGGTCTAAATTATACTCTTGGAAGTAAAAATTCACCAAAAATCGAAATCAAATCCAAATCATACGAAATTGGTGTCATATCAAAGCTAACAAGACAACCCTTTCATTTGCAATAAGTTTCATTCCATTTGCTTTAATATAGCTCAAGTTATAAGTCCTGAAATTTGACCTTCCTAAACTACCCTATTTTGGCTTAGTTTGGACATAAGGTAATTTCCTCGAACCACTGGGAGCAATTGGGACCATGACAAACTCGGAATTTCATTGTGGGATGTTCCTCTATGTGTAAACTTTCTAATAAAGTTAGTTTCACTCAATTTGGAGTCGTGTAGGGTGAGTTATACCCTCCTCAAGTCACACTGCCCGGATAAAAGTCTTAATTCCTAGGTTAACCTTCAAAAATTCATATCTCTCTCAATATTAATCCAATGGCCTTATATTATATATGTATGGAAAGCTCTGAATGTCTACTTTCATATAAAAATAGTCTCATTGGGTTTAACTAGCTGTAGGCAGAGCCGTACACTCTGCCATACAGACTACCGTGGGATTCCTCACTTAGGCAGCATCCCAACCCTCCACTTCTCCTAGTTTTCTTCTTCTAACTCTAATTCCAACTCAAGATTTCATATTAATCCAACCATAATCCATCACATACATCCAATATATCATCAAATACATGAAGAAGAATAGAATTTCATATAGCCATAGTGCAAAGAATTCAAGAATAGAAATGGAATCCTACCTTTTTGGAGTGTAATTTTGCTAGGTGTTGAGCTAAGTGTTGAAGCTTGAATTGCTAGAACCTTGTTAAGTTTGAAGGAGTGATGGAGTTAGTATTGAGAGAAGAGAAGAAGGAGGCTGGAACAAGGGGGGAAGGAGATGTAAATCAGCCTCAAATGAGAAGAAGAGTCTGACTTAAATATATGAGGGTAGTTGGAATCATGAGTGTTGATTGGTTGAAATTTTGTGATTGAAGTTTGGTCATGTCTCCCGCTTTTGTGGCCAAATTGCTCTCCACGTCGTCCCAAAAGTGAAACTCGCTTCCATTCCATCTGAAATCGGAACTCGTCTCGATTCTTCTTAAAGTCGGAACTCGTGCTATTTATTTGCCCTCGGAGATGAAATCGGATATCGAAAACTTGTCTGGTTTATTCAAAACTTGGAAGCAAAGTCGGATGTTGGAAGTCATACAGCTTACAATCATATAATCTCGGAACTCCCCATCCGAACTCGGGAACACCAACAGAAATAGAAAGCTCCTGGGAATAAACTCACAGATCGTAAATCGTGTACAGCTTGGAAATCAACTTAAAGATCTGAACTCGTGTCAATTTTAGTTGAGTTCAACTCTAAGGCTGGAACTTGTTACATTAAGCTCGGAGGTCGGTACTTGTAACCATTGTGTTAAGCTACCAATTCGGAGATCGGAAACCATGTACACTATTCTGAAATGAGGTCAGAACTCGTGTAGATCTTGCTTGAAACTTAGAAATAAATTATGAGATCGAAAATCGAGTACGTTTTCTTTGAGACATAAAGTTGGATATTGGGAATCACGTCCGTCTTGTTTGGACTTGAATGTTAAGTCGGAAGTCAGGAAATTAATGCCAGATGAAGTCGGAAATTATGCTGAAATTTGAAGACTAACTCGGAAGTCGGAAATTATCCCATTTTATCTGAAATTCGAAGATGAAGTCGGAAACCATGGGAACTTGAAGGTGAAGTCGGAACTAGGAACTCGGGGATGTTACAAAAATCGGTCGCAAAAATTAGAATTTGCAATCGATTTTGGATGTACAACTAATTAATTTTATTTGGTAAATCGGTCGCAAAATCGGTCGCAAAAATTAGAATTTGCGACTGATTTTGGATGTTTAGATAATTAATTTTATTTGGTAAATAGGCTCAAAATTAATTGCAAATTCTAATTTTTGCGACCGATTTATAATAATATATCATTTACGTTTAAAAAAAAATCGGTCGCGAATTCAAATTTTGTGACCGATTTTGCGACCGATTTCATGTCCAATTTTGCGACCGAAAAATCGATAGCAAATTTTAACATTTAGCCAAATTCGACGTTCTATTTGCACCTCCATTTCTTTTCCGCTTTCCCAAATATTTTCTTTCTCCTTTGGTACCTCCATTTCATCCAATGTTCAGATATGCACCCCCACCCATAGCAAAAGCGCCACCGCCGCGGAGGACCTTGGAAGCGTCTTGCAGTCCGCCATGTAGATCTGCCATCACCGCCAGCAGCTCCGCAGCCCAAATCTGCACCGCCGCCACTCTGGTTCTCCCTCACCGCTTTGGTTGTTTCTGGTTTTTCCTTTTTTTATATATTGATTTGTTTTATTTTTGTCTATTTCTTTTTTTTTTCTAGTCTGTTTATTTTATTTTTCTGGTCTATTTCTTTTTTTTTGGTCTGTTTATTTTTTTTCTGATCTATTTTTTTTAATTAAATTATGGGGGTTTGGTTGTTAGTTTAGTTTTTCAAATTACATTATGTAGACAATTATGTTGTTAAATTCGTTGAAATGTTGTTAAATTAGTTTGTTAGTTTAGTTTGATTTTGTTAGTTTATAGAGAATTTATTGGTGTCAAAGGTTGTTATTTTTTATTTTTGATATATGTTATTTTTTCTAATATAATGAGAGTTTTGGTGTATTTAGTTATTATGTTGGTTTGTTTGTGTTGATAAATTGGTTGATGATGTTTATAGAGAGAGTTTGGTTAGATTGATTTTTGGGTTTTTAATTATGTTGAAGGAATGTTTGGGTTCAAAGCACTAATTTGTGAGTTAAAAGTGTTAATGTTTTGAGTGATAATTGTTAATTTCAATTGACATAGTTGATGTTTGCTTTACAAGTATTAACTTATGAGTTAAAAGTGTTAATTATCTAGTTGGAATTGTTAATTTGGATTAGGAATGTTAATTTTTGAGTTAAAAGTAATAATATTGGTGTTAATAATATTTGATTGATAGCTTTTGGTTGTGGATTTATTTAATTTATTTTAATTTTGTTTTAAGTTGTGTTCAACAGATGATGCAAAGGATGAATTTTCATCCAACTGATTCCAACCCACCATTACAAACCAAGCTGAGGATGATGGATCAACTGATGATAAAGAAGAATATGAATGATAATTAGTACTACTATTTCATTTTAGATGTAGTTTGGATTATAAGCTACTCACTTTTATCTAACTTTGTCTGTCTTGAACTTTAGGTACTTGACCTTTATATTTTGGGATGTTGTATAATTAACTAGGAATACTTAATGAAATGCAATATTGACTTGTTAGCCTTGAGTTATTGGATACTATTTTCTGGGGTGTTGCTGAATGCAAGTGTAATAATTTTGGATTTTAAAAGATTTTGGTCATTGTGTTGGTTTAGTTGTGAAATTTGCGACCGATTTAGGGACCGAAAACTAAAATTCGATCCCAAAAAATGAAATTTGCGACCGCAAAATCGGTCGCAAATATGGATTTTACGTTAGAACTTTGCGATTGAAAAATCAGTCGCAAATTTGCATATTATGTTATCATTTTGCGACCGAATTTTTCATTGCAAATTCTATTTTTTGTGATTGAATTTTCGGTCGCAAAAATCGGTCACAAAATCATAACATGAGATCCAAATTTGCGACTGATTTTTCGGTCGCAATTCTTAATTTTGCTAGTCAACAAACGACCAAATTTCAATTTGTATAGGCTCCGGCAAAATCGGTTGCAAAATTTTGGGACCGAAAAATTCGGTCGCAAATGGATTTGCAACCTGCCAATATGCGACAGACAATTTCGGTCGCAAAATTGGTCGCAAACAGACTTTGCAATCGATTTTCTTCAATTTGCGACCGAAACGGGCGATTTTCTGGAAGTGTTGGTTTTTGTTATTGTTGTTAACCTAGAGAGCTTTATGGCTATTTAAAAGTCAATCCACCATCCTTAATCTTCCTTATCCTCACCATTGCAACAATAGTTGAATGCATTATCTTGTAGATTGGTTAGGGAAAGTTTCATGAGAGCACCTCAGACGCATTGGGTTTTGTTATAAGTGAGACTGCATTCATTGGTGAAAACCTCATGAACATGCCAAATTTTTCTAGTACAACTAATCAAGTTGAATTTGAAGTTAATATAGCATTATTGCCATCAAATTTTGGGAAAAAAATTGATAATGTTAAAATGAAATAAAAAAAAATTCTACTGTTAATATACGAATCATACTTATGATAGGAAGTGTGGTTGATATGAGTCATAAAGTGTTAAATATTGCTTGCAATAACTCAAAAGAAATAAAATTTGACAATTTTGGCAAGGAGTTGGATTTTGTGTTTTTCGTTTTTTTCCTACAGAATCAGTAAGAAGGTTACTTTCTAAAGCAACTAGGCCAATTGAAGAGTGCAAGGGTGTGGTATACCACACTGCATTGCTTATGTTGAAACCACTTCATGCAAATTCTTATTCACAAAATATAGACAAAATGCAATTTGAAATTTGGAATGATACTCTAGAAAAGGATTAGCTACAAGAGGCAACAATTGTGGATTTATCGCATAAAGATGGGGACATTACAAAGACTAGCGCTTTCCTTTCAAAAATGATTATTATGAATTAAATATTGTATGGATTTCTTTTCTTTTGGTCAAGAATATTGTATGGCTAGAATTGGACTATAAGTTGGATGTCACAAATGGGCCTTATGAAACCTATGTGGACAAACTTTTTGGAGATAATGCCACAAATTTTTATTGCAATTCATAGTCCTTTTCAAATGCTTACTTTTATCCTCAGGCAATGCCCAATGACGTTGACAAGGATAAGAGAGAGGCCCTTGGGCAGATTTGGGCATTTCACACTAGTGAGGGTGGATGGCCAAAATGCATGCTACCTGACTTGCTTGGTACTAACCACTTTTGTTCATTCATGATTTTTTTACACTAACCAGGAGGTACAGGTGTGCACTGGTCAGGTTAGAGGGTAAAAAATGTCTAACCCAATCAAATGAGGTTTGGTTAGATTGGAGGATTTTGAAAATTTTGTTACCAACTCGAACTAACCCAACTCTATCTAAATCAGGTTGGATCAGGTTAGGTGGCCGGGTTGTTAAAGAAGAAAAAACACAATCCATACTACATATTAGGTAATGGCTTTAATTTTTATACCGAATACCCGACCTAAACATTAGATGGGTTACTGGAATTCTACTCAAATAGACCCAATTACCTAACTTAAATCGGATTTTTGTGTTGGGGTTGGTTAGGTTCGCGAGTATACCAGACTTGTGAAAACCCCTACTTGGAAGACAAAGGTTGTTTTCAAAGAGGGAGGTAATGATACAACTTGTATAAATAATATTATAAATAAGGCTTGAATGGTTAAAATGACTCATAAGTAAATTGTAAAACTTTGGTGAACATTGGTTCAATTGGAGTTTTCTCTCCTTGACTTAAAGAAAGGAGAATTGAGAGTTCTATCAAACAATTTCCCCTACTTTCAAGGAATTTTGTAGAGTTTGCTCTATTCAAGGTCCTAAGTTTAAGGAATTTCGATATTTGGGATTGGACATGATCAAATTATCTACCCTATTGGATTCTAGATACATAAAATTATTAAATTACTCTTAATACTATAAATATAATAGGGGCAACACAATCTAACCTCGTAACTTTCACTCTTAAATAATTATCACCAACTATTAAATCTTTTAATTGAATCCAAAAACTATTATAATTCTCGCAATTAGGTGTTTGTTCAGTTTTATTGAGCTCACTAACGGAGCATTGTTAGTAGATAACAATGGAAAAATATGAGTATCATGTGTCAAAATCTCTATCATTTCTTTTCTTCTTATTTTTTTTCCCTTTATTATCTCATATAATATTACTAAAAAAACTATGTAAAACTATGTTCTGACCTATTGTCTAAGGTCATTCGATGTTGTCCTTCGCAAGTCTGAGCTCTTCGCATGCTCCTCCAGTAGGAGACCTCTAAGGGACTCCGATGCTCAAGTCAAAGCTCCGTTCCACTTAAGTGTGAGCGAAAGGGATTAGTTACTTTCCTTCAGCTCTTCCCGAGCCTCCTCTTACATCTGAGTTTGAATTCAAATTCCCCTATTCCTCGGTGATTTCAAGTCTTTTATTTCCATGGCATTCCCCTAGGTTTAGTAACTACTCATAAAGAGCTAGCGCCTTTCATGCATGAGCTTGGATTGAGATTATCTGGAGTAAGTTTCTTCTAGAAAGGCCCTTGCTAAGTTCCTCTTAGGCTGAGCTCTAAAGCCCAATAAATAGTCCCCAAGCTCGATTGTTATTATTAATAATGATCCAAACTTATACTTCTAGTTCCTTCTTCTGAGCTCTACGGTTGAGCATATCTCTTCTGACTTTCCTTCTGAGCTTATGTTGCTAGCAAAATTCTAGAAGTGTTCAAACTCCTTTGGGGCTATAGGGAAACATGCATGGACATGTGGCATGCTATGAATCCCCCCATTATCATATCATTACTGTACAGTTACTATTAAAATTCTTGCTTTGAATTTCAGCTATTAGATTAAGCTCCTAACCATTAATTCTTTAAATGGTGGAGATTTGCTCTTAATGATGGGAAACTTTATAATCTTTTAGATCATATCCAATAGTTTGAGAAGGGGTTTAAGGCCCATTCTCTCGTCTCCTTTTTATTCCTTACCCTCCAAAATTCACATTCCCTTCACTCTTGTTCCCTTCCTAATTCCTCATTACTCCCTACAATCTTTGTTTGCTGCAAGTTTCGCTCTAATTCAATCTTTATACCAGCACTTCCCTTTCCTTCAAAGTTTTTCTGGTAAGTATTTCCTTCCCTTTCCTTTTCTGCCATTTTCATTTTTTAAAGTCTTTTGTATCTTCTATTGCAAACCCTAGGATAGCGAACAATTGGTCTTTTCTTCTCTTTGCTCCATTCACTAGTTTTTCTTTCCATTTTCCATTTCAAAAGGCTGTATGAGTCTTTGGTTTCTTTGCTTGTTAAAGATAAGAAGAGACCCCTAAGAGAATGTTAAGAATGTTAGAGATTCTTCCAAGAACTCCCACTCTCTTTACATTAATTAGCAAATATTAGATCATTTCCTTAGGGATTATAGGATAAGTCACCCTGGGCAGGACCATTTTATAGAGTGCCTCCTGTATAATCCTAATGGTCGAGCTTGTCACATAGCCAAGACTTTTAATGACAAAGAGCCTGCTTTTTTCTTTATCTATGATGTCCTTTTTTCCACTCTAGGCATTAGGCTTCCTTTTACTCCCTTTGAAGTTGAATGCCTAGATTTCATTAACATAGCCCCAACTCAGGTTCATCCTAATAGCTAGGCTTTTAACTGAGCATAGAGATTTTCTTTTCTTTATTCCAATTGAAAGATGTTGAAAAAAGGAAATGGGTTTCCATGAGTAGTCAGCCTAGGCGAAATATTTTTGATCTTTTTACCTCCAACTTTAAACATTTTAAAGACCAATTCTTTAGAGTCAAAGCCTTCAAGCATAAGTACCCTTTCTTTTTGGATGAGAAGGGTCATGCTAAATTTCCCTTGTATTGGAATTGGTTGCCAAAAAAGGTCCTTAGCATAGAGTTCCATAGCTTCTCCCAATACCAGCAAGTCATCCTCAACTATTTTTCTGATCACTTGTTGAGTTAGAAGAAGGTTCTGTCATACACTGGCCTTTTTAAGTGGGACACTAACAATGCCGAGATGTTTAAACACCTTAGTAAGTTCCTTCTTGATTTCCTTGTCTTACAATTCTTATTGTGGTTATTTTCCTAACCCTATTTCCTTGATTCATTCCTTTTGCAAGAGAAATGGCCCAAAAAATGTTGAAGGATTCACTTTAGGTTGCCCTTGCTTGCAATTGAACTCAAGCTTAACAAGGTGGTGTTCTGGCAATAAGTTCCAAGCTTGCCTGAAATAGCTTGGAGACAGCTTCTGAGTCCCAGCCCTTGGTTATTAAGCAAGGCAAGAAAAAAGCTCCTAATGATGTGGTGGACTTGGAGGCCACTTCTAGTCTTCAACCTATTCCTCCCACCACAAATACTCCTACTAGGCTAAAGAAATTAAGTCTGTTTCGCATATTTCAAGGATTCCCACCTCCTCTATGACTTCTTTCCTGATGCTCCTCCTTTCTCACTATGGTGTACCGGATTCCCAATCCAGTAAAATAAGGACGAGCTCTTGAGGTCAGACTTTGACTTCAACATGTTCAAAGCTACTCGGGCTACTGGAATGTATTAGTGGGTGTAAGTGGCAAGCTTGTGCACCTACGTAATAGCTCACCACTTGGAACTAAAAGAGTGCTCAAAGCTGAAAAATCTTGTCAAGTTGAAGGAGGAGCTCATGACATTGAGATAGGTTCATTCCAGGGAGATCCAATCTTTGGAAGACAATATCAAGAAGGTTAAGGGCAGATGCTCAGCTAAGGAGAAAGAATGGGAGGCTCAGGAAAAGAAACTCAAAGACAAGGTCACCTCCTTGGAGGAAAAGTTCAAGGAGCATGAGGATTTCTATGCTACTAAGGTAGCCGAGCTCAAAGAAGCACTTAATGCCAAGGTGAAATATGCCGAGACCCTTCAAGGGGAGGTGGCCGAACAGTATGTTGAGGGATTTGATAGGGCCATCAAACAAGTCAGATTCCTCTATGCTCAATTGAATGTTTCCTCTTATGGGTTTTCAAAGAGATCCAGGATGGACAATTAGTAGATAAACTTCTTCCTAAAGCCAATGTCGCTGAGCTCGAAGGAGGGGATCAAACAAAGTCTCCTGAGAATACCACTGACTTAGCTACCCAGTGTGAAGGTGTGGCAGAGGATTCTCCCATTGCTCCTTAGCTTTATTTTTGTTGTTTTGATCATTGTTTTGCTTTTCCTTTTTTGTAGATTTTGGATGCTTAAATTAATTTTTCTTTGGTTGTTTAAGCTTTATTCCATATTGTCCAAATTTTTCTCAACTAGTTGGTAGTTCCAATTGCGCGTTTATTTTCAAAGTTATCCCACTAGTTAGTGGTTCCTATTGCATTTTTATTTCCAATACTATTCCTTGCGCTTGAATTCCAAGACATTTTCCTTTCCATGCTAAGTGTTCCTTTCAATTCCACCAAACTTTCCAAATAGTTAGTTTCTAAGCAATAGGTTCATAAATTTCATGTAAGACTTAGTTTCCTTTTAGATCCTTTCATTGGATTATAAAGCCTAGACATACAAGTAAGGCCACTGATTTTCCAAAGTGTACTCGCCTACAAGCGAGGAGTTCGTTATAAGTCCTTTCCTAGACTTACGCTTTATTCCATGCACATTTCCTCACTCCTAAGTCTTTCTTTAGACTTATTCCTATTCCTTTTACATTTCCAAGAGGTCACTGCCTAAGGGAGTCTAAGTCCTTCTTTAGACTTATCTTTATTTTATTTTTTTTTTTGAAGGATCCTTGCCTACAGGTGAGGAATTTAAGTCCTTCGCTAAACTTATTCCATTTTATTTTTCGAAAAGGTCCTTGCCTCCTGAATTTATTTCCATTTAATTTTCCAAGATTTTCTTGCCTTCAGGTGAGGATTCTAAGTTCTTCACTGGACTTATTGCCATTCCATTTAGTTTTCCATAAATTTCTTGAGAAGAACAAAAGATTTTGACAATTCAAGTAAACTTTATTGAATTAAGAAGTTTACAATGGTGAGTTTTTGAAGAACACTTACTTTACTCCTACCACCAAGATTTGCACATGCTCAGCCCATGTAGGTCATGCCTCATTAAAATCTTGTGTATAAAAAATCATGTGGGAAAAAATACATAAGTGGAAAAAGAGTGCACCCACCTACATGGTTTAACGTTTTCTATTCTAACTAAAATATTTCCGAAAGGAGGACAAACTCCACGTCCTCGGCAGCTCTTTTCCTCCAAGTTCAGCTATTCTGTATGCTCCTTTCCCCAACTTCCAAATGACTTGATAGGGTCCTTCCGAGTTTGGTGCTAGCTTTCCCTTTTCTTGGAGCTTCCTTTGCAACTCCACTTTCCTTATAACTAGTTCTCTTTCCTTGAAATCTTATAGACTCACACTTTTATTGTACTTCCTCACCATTTGCTATTTAATGGCCTTTTTCCTTTATTCTAGCCTTCTCCTTGTCTTCCTCAACCAAATCTAGCTCGGTTGTTCATGCAAGCTATTAGACTCCTTAGTCATGGTTGATATCCTTGGGCTTGGTTCTGACAATTTGATGGGAAGTAGCATATTTGCTCCATACACCAATCTGTATAGGGTTTCCTAGGTCAACGAGTAGGGCGTAGTGTAGTTGGCCCATAGCACAGCATGTAACTCATTGGCCTATAGGCCCTTGGCCTACTCTAGTCTCTTCTTTAACCTTGTCAA
The DNA here is from genome assembly GCA_031439585.1 of Pterocarpus macrocarpus. NCBI lineage: Eukaryota > Viridiplantae > Streptophyta > Magnoliopsida > Fabales > Fabaceae > Pterocarpus > Pterocarpus macrocarpus. The sequence goes on along the minus strand of CM062517.1, from coordinate 17,429,376 downwards.
AATTATTTTGTTTGCAGCTTCGACCAACCCATTGGTTTGTGGGTGCTCCACTAATGAAAAAAGCTGAACAATTCCTAACCCCCTACAAAATCTTCAAATATCCAGTCCGTGAATTGGGTTCCATTATTGCCAACCAGTTGGGGGGTATTCCATACTTGCATATTATCCTCTTTCACACAAGCAATTAGGCATTTTGTTCAATTTCATTGAGCTCACTAATGGAGCATTATTAGTATATAACAATGGCAAAATATATGAGTATCACATGTCAAAATATTTATCATTTCTTTTATTTTTATTTTTTTCCTTTATTATCTCATATAATATTACTAAAAAACTATGCACTGACCTATTTCCTAAGGTGGTCCGATATTATCCCCTACAAGTCTGAGCTCTTTGTGTGCTCCTTTGATGGGAAATCTGCAAGGGACTCTAATGCTTAAGTCAAAACTCCATTCTACTTAAGTATGAGCAAAAATGATTAGTTACTTACCTTTGGCTCTTCCCGAGCCTCATCTTGTATCCAAGTTTGAATTCAAATTTCTTCATTCCTTGGTGATTCCAAGTCTCCTATTTCTGTGGGATTCTCCTAGGTTTAGTAACTGCTCATAAAGAGCTAGCTACTTTCATGCGTTAGCTCAGCTTAAGATTATTCGGAGTAAGTTCCTCTTGGGCTGAGCTCTAAGGCCTAATAAATTTGTTTAGTCCAAACTATATTAATAAAGGCCAATATTAAATATTTTTTCAATTTTAGTAATATTATATTGAATATTTTTTTTTAATATAATATCTATTTGTCTTCATTGATATATTGTTTGTTTTGATTTTTTTATTATATTAATATGTAATGTTGTATTGGACTAAATATATGGACTCTATTTCTTGGCTTAATGGCTCTATAGCTCGATACAGTATCAGCAAGCTCGACCCATTGCCGGCAAGCTCGACCCAGGGCCACATAGATCGGTCATCATCCTAAACAAACTGATTACCATAATATCATGAAAATAAAGAAAATCCTTTATATTTAATGACTAGACCTGCACATAAATTAATAGGATATTTATGAAACCTTATCATTTAATATCAAATCCCCCATTTATAGGAAGGATATATCATATCTCCATATTAATTCTAACTAATTTATCTTTTATCTAATTATCCCTATAATCAGGGAAAGAATCAAGGAAACATCACTAGAGTGTCAGAGTGTCTTAGTAAATCCTCACCAGAGTCGTTTCCAACTTTGATCAAGAAGTCAATCTACACCAACCCTATTCTTCCAGGCAAGAGCATTTGGCATGTACTATGGGGCCCCGTAAAACTTCCCTACCTGACCAAGATCGGCACAAGGAGCCAAATTACAAAAAAACAACAACAATAATAACACGACACAACTCCTTATTTGGATTTCTCTCATCTCATCACCTAGATCATGTTAGTAGGTGATATATTGATTATGATTTTCTCATCATCAATTGTTCCAACATATTAACATTCGAATTGCATAAAAGTGTGCCTTACGCATTGATAATTTCATGTATGAAATTTACATTTCAAAATTAAGATTTCAGAACCCAATTTTTTAATCTAGTGTTATTTCATGAACTCCAAAACAATTTTTTTTTTTGTGCCAAATTGCATTCAATTTTATTAGGGCTTTTATAAAGCTCTTCATTATGAATATGATGACTTAGCACATTTTGCAATCAATCTCCTTATAATGGTCAAATGAAGGATAAATCAGTCTAAACTTTTTTCACATTCCAGCGAGTTAGAGTGACCTAATTTAACAGCTTTTGGTTAGAGAAGATGAATAGTGGGACATGCAAGGCCTGCTCTTGACCTGCAGCACATGACAACACCTAAGTCACTCAAACTTGAGCCAAATTTCACCAAACTTTGTAGCCTTGTGTTTCTAACAAAATATGTTTTTTTGGTGAATTTTATTTATTTTTCTAAAACCATAAACATTTATTTGCAATTTTCTAGAACTTAAATTAATGAAAAATATATGATACTCTCCTAATTTTGATCTAAAACTTTTTGGGAATGTTTATTATAGTTTTGGGTATGTCATATTTTGCACACTTTCAAACTTGATTTATTTTGACCATTTAGATAATTTTGGTTCTATTTATGTACACAATATTGTGTATAAATGTTACTATTGTTGGATTATGTACAACATCGTTCTAAGAATCATTGCATGTGATATTTTGGCACAAAACTCACAAGTAGTTGACCAAGAATAAGGCCATCTAGGCCAAATTAAGGTTGGGGAAGAAATTGACCTCAAATGAAGTCAAAACAAAGCCCAAATTGCAGCTTGGTAACTAATTATTTTGTTTGTTGAAATTGATATGGTACTCCTTATAATTTTTCCTCCATTACCTTTTAGCATCGCACCTCACCTCCTTCACATAGACATCTTAAATCACTCTATCTAAGGAGAAGCAAATCCAACTATTAATAAATGGAAACTAAGCTATATGAATTAAAATTTTAGTAGAACTAAAATCTTCATAACCTCCAATTAGTGCATTTAAGCACATAACTGTGCCCCATACTTATCCAATTTTTGTTAAATTGGTATAAGACTAGCCATACAAAGGCAATTAGTGGCACTCCAACGAAACTCTCCTGGTTTGACAAACTTCTTTTAGAGACCATTCCTAACCTTATCAAAAGTTGAGCAAGGAATTCCATTCCAACAATTGGTGCCTCCTCAACCTCCTTTTTCAACAAAAATGTGATAAAAAATATGTATTTATGCCAGGCCTTAATACTTTGAATAAAACTCCACTCTATCACCACCTTAGAAAAAACAAATTGTATTTCCATTGGATGAGTGACTTCCCATACCAAACTTCTTTGAAGCCATTTCATGTTTTGCATACACATCTCACCTTTCACCACAATTGTCTTTGTCTTGCCATTACCATTGTGATGTTGTCCATTCTTTATTATCTTCATATTATCATGTTGTCCTTTGATACCTTTTTTGTTAACACCTTGTTTATTCTCTACCATATCCTTGTAGCTACAACCATCTCTTAATGCCAACCTCTTTTTAAGCCCATTCTTGATCACTTTCTGCTTTGACTTCATAGATCCAACACTCTTTGGAATATGCTTTATAAAAGACAGTTCAATAACATTTTGCACTCTTTTATATCCACGCCATCCAATCTTGCAGTAGCACCTGTTGCCTCCCTTCTGTTTTGGAAATGCACAAAACCAAAGGGGTTTTTGTTACTCGTGTTTCTTGTATAAGATATAGACATCCTCTACTTTTTTTCATATTTGAAAAGTTGCCAGAGCCACTTTCTACTCAGATTTTGGAAGGCTATCAACAAACAATGTTTTTACAGCATCCTTTATATTAGCTAACATGTTCTGGCTTGCTTCATGAAAGTATCTAGTTCCACCTATCCTTGCCTGCTCCCTCTTGTTGTCTTTCCAGCCCCTTCATTGTCTCTCCGTAGTGGAACTATTAATCAACATTCAATTATAAGTTGTTCTAAATTCAAAATAAGTTAATCCTTATGCACATTTGTAGGAATGTTTATATGAAGGCACAAATGGGAGTTGTTGTTGTCTAGGTGTGATGTCGTGTAGTTTGGCCAAGGAATAATCATTAGGAGGCTTTTACATGTGGTATTTTATTAAATTCTATTACTGGAACTATATGCTGTCCCACTGAATTCTTGAAGTATGCAAACAAGGACAAATTTACCTTACAAAGGTTGGGGGAACATTCCCCACCAATATTTGAGAAATTTTTTCATAAGTGTATAGACATATATTTTGCCCCTATTATCTTATTATATCTTACTCCAAATTATGATAAAAATTATATGAAACTTCTTTTTATGTTTATGTATTATTTTTACCCTATTACCTAAATTCTATGGATCCATCACTATATACAGATGTTGCCATATACTGGCATAGCGGCATAGCCAAAGATGTATGCTTGTCGTTTCATAGTATGCAAAAGATGAGTAGTTGATATGTGTTGGTTATGATTTTCTTGTATCAAGCTGGTATCAAGGTGTTTAGTATGACATATAGTAGTGCTTGTATTTTGTTGTCTATGTTCTAATGCAAACATAGCTAGTCTGTTATGTGTCTAATTGATTACGTAGGGTGGAATGCTCTAAATTATGGATTGTGTCGTGCGATCAGATGCAATATTGTGCTTGCGGCGGCATCCGCAACCACATCAAGCTGCATTTACATTGTGAAATTTGTGGCTGCAACATAACGACGTTGCGGCCGCAATGGAGCACAACGGATCAAAGCATAGTTCCCCTTGTTTAGCTTGTTGTCCATCGAAAATTTTTCAAACACAAGTGGACCAAAAGGCCGAAGGGCCAAGACAAAATAAAAATAGAGATGACATGTAAAGGGTGATGGTCGGAGGTAGGGAGCTGGAGAAAGGGGTTGAAATAAGAAGAAAGCAGAAAAAAGGAAAGGGTAAGGGTGGGCCTTGGAATGGTCGAAGAAGAAGAAGAAGAAGAGAGTGTTAAGAGGCAGGGGTTGGATGATTATGGGGGAGAGAAGTTTGCTAGTCTGTGTTGTGTTAAGTAGGCGTATCAGATGGAAGAAAAGTCTAGAAGAAGAAGAAGGGGGAAGGGCACTGGGTAGGTTTTCATTTGGTTTTTTTTTTTCTTTTTTTTTTTTTGGTTTTAACATTTATGTTTGAAAGTAGGTAAGCGTATAGGTTAGAAAAACAGTCTAGAAGCAGAAAAAAGGTGTGCGTTTCAACCATATTTTGTGCAACATCCCCACTTTCATAAGCAAAGCATAGTAGAAACTTTGAATTATTTCCCTTGGGTAGTGTGAGAATTTCTCAAACAGTATTATACAATGACGATCCTCACGTGCAGAATTATAGGTTACTATAATACTGCCATTGAAAATATGGGACTGCCATATGTTAAAAATTAAGAAATGACAAAAGTGCCCCTGTAAACTTTTGTCAATTTCAGTGATGCCCATAATTTTTAGAAATTATATTTTGACCCCAAAGAATTATTTTCACAATAACCCTAGAACTTTTCATAAAATGACTTTTATGTCCCCACATCTATAGAATTAGCAGAATAGGGTTTTAATCGTAGCAGAATCACGTGGCGAAACCGTAGAAGTTTAAATCTTTGCCGATTAAGCCATGGGAGTAATCAGGTATGAAATGACATGGGGTGTCCCTGGACTTGCTCAAAATAACGGAAATGCCATTAGCTATGGGAAATAGAAAATAGAAAAGCTCCGAATTTGTAAAAACGTTTATTTCATGTTAATAAGCAACTTATTCGATCTTATTAACTAAGTAAGGTTAATTAGAAGTTAATTAGATGTTAATTAGAGGGATTAGGCTTAGAAACAATTAGAATAGAGATATAGAAATTCTCTCAAAGTCATTTAGTAAAGTTTTGCCGATTTGAAGAAAATCGGCGAAGATTCGGTATTTTAAATCGCTAGAACTGAACTAGTAGAATTTTCGACTGAAAACCCTCACTTAAGTGATTGAAATTCAGCCACCCCTACCACATATGAGTGGCGCCAAGTGTTGCTCAAGATAGTGGAGAAACTTGGCCTCACCTCCACCGAATTTTTATCGTTTTTTGCCTAGTTGTTCGGTTTTTATCAAATAATTGAGGTAAATGAAATCCAACTAAATATTTATTTAGGTTAATTAACTAGCAAATAATTGAGTTTAGATGGGAGAGAATTAGATTAGAAGCAAAAAAGATTTCATAGAAATTTTCCTAAATCAATTTACCGATTTAAAGAAAATTGGTAAGATTTTGGTATTTTAAACTGTCAGAATCAAATCAATAGGATTATACACCCAAATTCTATTGTGTTAAGGCTGATTACTCAGCCACTCCATCATCCCTTGGTGGTGCCACAAAGGCCACAAAGAGAGAGAGAGACTTGGCTGAAAAATTGGCCACAAAATTTCAGCCAATGACAACACATTTATCTAACCACCCTTTTATTGCTTGAATCAGATTTTCTATTGTGCCTCCCTCTTCCCTTCTAGCCTCCTTCATCTCCTCTCCCTTCAATCTACTCCATCAACCTTCAAGTTTTGACAAGATTCCACCCACCTAAACTCCAACATCTAGCAAGATCATATACAAGGAGGTAGGAACTTTATCTTTTATCTTGTTTTTCTCTGATTTGGGGCTGCCTAAGGCTCCCCTTTCTCCCTCTATTTTGATGTTATATTGGTGGATATGATGATTAATGGGTGGTTTAAGATGTATGATTGAGTTAGGATTGAAGATTGGATGGATTGATTTAAGGAAATCATGAGTTCAAGATGCTGTTAGGGTTTTTCCTCGGCAGTCTGTACGGCGGAGTGTATGGCTCTGTCCATAGCCATTTAAAATTGATGAATACATTTTTATATGAAACTAGACATTCGGAAATTTCCATACATATAAAATATAAGGCCATTGGACTAGTACAGAATTAGTTATGAATTTTTGAAGTTTGACCTAGAAATCTAGATTCTCATATGGACAGTATGAGTTGAGAAAGGTGCAACTCACCCTACACAACTCTAAATTGAGTGCAAATAACGATTTTTGAAAGCTAACATGTAAGAAAACATTCCATAAAAATTTTTGAGTCATATTCGTTGCCATTTATTCCCAGCACATCAATGAAATTTACTTAAGTTCAAACCGGGCTAGAACAGGGTAGTCCAGTAGGGTCAAGTTACAGGACTTATATCTCAAAATATACTCATACAAATGATATGCAATTTCTTTCATTTGAAAATTGTTTTGTTAGCTTTAAATTGATATAAATTTCGTATGATTTCACCTAGATTTCTATTTTTAGTGAATTTTCACTTATAAGGGTGCATTTTTGGCTAAGTACAGGGCAGTCTGAGGTAAGATACTAATAACTTGAGTTATACAAATCAAAATGAGATGGGACTAAAAGGGTTGGAAACTAGACACATAGAGCTACAATATATCCAAAATTCAGGTTTAAATGAGTTGAATTGGAGTAAAGGTGGATTTTATAAGATTCAGGCAAAAGAGGGTAGAGTGAGCAGAAAATTCTGTTGATATTTCTATTGATTTTGACATATCATACGATTAATAATATTGCTGTAACTTGCTATTTTACATTGAATTGCATACTTAATTTATTGTATTGGTAGCCTGGCACTATTCACGGGGAAGCGGACTTGATCAGTTATGCTGCCAAATTTTTGGCAGGAGTTTATGAGAACTTATGCTATGGGTGATTGTGCTTTGAATATATTTACATTTACATGTTATGTTCATGTATGTCATGCATGCAAGCATAATTAGAAAATGATATGAGAAGTAAGGTGTGAGACATATTCATGAATACATAAAGTATCTGCATGCATGATAAGATATGTAAAGGAAAAGATAATAAGAACTTGCAAGAGGGACATACTAAGCTACCACATGAGGCATAGTATAGACCCAGTTAACGTGGACCAGAGCGGTACTGTCTAAGACTTGGGCCAGCTCTTGACCAAAATTAAAGGGAATAGATCGGTGTGAGGGTCGGGGAAAGTAAACCCATCACTCATGTATAGGTACGAGCTTGGACCTAAAAAGCAGGCTATTACCCACTGGTGAGAAAGGCCATTTACCTCCGGGGGACCAAGTACAAAAGAGCAAGGTTAAGTTGCAAGTTAAAGAAAGATACAAATTAAGTCAAGTGCAATTGTATACAGTCAAGTATAAGCATCTATATATGCATCTTCAATTATCTAGTTAAGTCATAATGTTGTTATGATTCTTGTTGAAGCATATGATACTATTCGTATTTCTATGTCTGTCATCTGATATGGCAAGTAGTTGTTAAAATATAACTCGCTTCAAGAAAGTTGTTTTCATCTTAAAATTGAACCACTAACTGTGTATATGTACTCATATTTTTATAATAAACCGAAGCAGCTGGAATGTTTATGATGACATTGTAAGAGTGATGATTTGAGTTCACCTACCGAGAACCTTAGGTTCTCACTGCCTGCTTGTATGTTTTTCTTTTCCGTAAACATTCCAGCACCCAAGTTGGAAATCAAGTGCGAGGCGAAGTACGGGGACATTCATTGGGCAAGACTCGGGCATAAATTAGACCAAGAGACTATTGAAGCTAGCTAACAACTAGTCGGAAGCAAACGCTGTGTATTATGTTAGTTACAATTTCTTTTAAATTGTAATTATTTTATTCTCTATGTATCAGAGATGATGAAGTTTATGAATTATTAGTCAGTAATAAAGTGTGCAGTTAAAGGGTCATGTATTATATTTTTCACATTTTAAAGATTCTCTTAGCACAGTGCAACCTCTTAATATAATTTTGTGACTCGAGTATGGCTTATATAATAAAGGGTGTTACATTTTGCATTTGCTTTTAGGTGAAGACTGCCATGCACTCTATTATAAATGGCGCATCATGCACCGTATCATCCAATGATAAAGATATGATGGAGCATTGGTGCAACAAATTACATATGATCCATTGTAAAAAAATTTTACTCTCTTACTCTCCCCTAATTCCACCTTTTCTTCCTACCTTCGAGAGCCCTCACCAGTCCCATACCTATATATGCTTTACCGTCATCAATGCTACAACACAAGTCATAAACTTCACCCTTCTATAACCAAAGAACCACTAGCCATTTGTTACAATCACACATCTTATCTCTGAAGTTGCTTCGTCTTACAAGCTCCTTTTCTTAGTCAATATTATAATTTTTGCTTTCATCTGTTTCGACTTTTTAGGTTGATTTTTGCGTGATTGATTTGTTTAATCATAACATGAATATGTCAAAAAAAAGACTTTATAGTGAGTTTTGTGCTTTTACGCTCACGTTGATGGAGCTGGTCTTAGATGGGACTAATAAAGATGAGATTAAGTCATATATTCCAATTAGTTTCAAAGACTGTTTAAATAACAGTGCAGTGCAAAGGTTTTAGTGGTTGGGGGTGGTTGTTGAGGCAAGAATGTGGTAGACTATGGCAAAAAGATAGTGGATGCACATGCGGCGGTAGAAGTCATGGGTCACATTGTTGGGTGGCTATGTGGTCGCAAGCCCACTAGCGAGCGTGGCAGTGAAGTGGTTGGAGGTGGGTGACGGTGCGATAGGGTAGCAAGTGTGCAGTGGGGTGGCATGGGAGAGAAAAAAGGGAGTCAAGGACATCTATAATATACTAGAGTTAATTGGTGCGTGCATGCATCATCAGATCTTGGCCATAAATCTACAAGGTGCATGATGCAACATACACTACAAGGTGCACTGCGGATAGCACCTTGGTTTTAAAACTTTTAATTTTGTTTTTGTTTTTTATTTTTTTGTTTTTTGTGGCCTTACCTTAGAAAGTGGGGTAATTTTTTGCTTTTTACTTTTATTTTTTAATGTAGCTGGGTAGTTTGCTGGAAGCTTTCTTCTTTTCAGGACTTAAAAACAAAAGCTTTTATTTTGGGGGAGGAGTTTGAGTTTTTTTTTTTTTTAGGGGTTTGCATAGAAAGGTATGAGTGAATGATTGATATATATATATATATTATTTCTTTCTTTTTAGCTCTTATGTGTGGTTGTGAGGTTGAAAATAGAAAGATATACTATGGTTAAGATTATTTTTTTAAAGAAAATTGAAAGAATGTAAATTAAAAATACATATGTAATAATTTTTATCTAAAAATATGTAATTTAATGTTAGAAATTAATTGTTAAAATAATTTTTAAATGATAATTTAGTAAATTATATTAATATACAAAGAAAAATATCGATTCTCTTAAATGCTCACTACTAGAAATACGTTAATAATCTACATATTTTACCGACAGCTACAATCCGTTAGAAATACTGATAGATAATCCGTAGGTAAAATTAAATAAATGATTGACATGAAAATTTACTAACAATTTAATACTCCTTCGATAAAAATATCGATAAATGTTCGTGCTTAATTGCGCCAAACCATTACCGATGGAAAAACTGTTAGTAAATAATTATTTTTTCTTTTAATTTAATTTAAAAAATTAATACCTTATTGACAAAAAGTCAGTTGGTAATTTAGATTAAATAAATATTATTTTATTCTTTTTTTTCTCTTTAGAATTTATTTTTTAATATTATCGACGAATAATCTATTGGTATTTAAAAATTGGGAATAATCGCCATTGTCTGTTCATTTTTCATATAACTAACGGATTTTTCATCGGCATTATTCGATTAATGAAATGATTTGTTTCATTATCATTTTATCGATGGAATATCCATCAGTAATATGTGATTAATGAAACGAATCATTTCATTAACTTATTACGGATGAAAATCCATCGGTGAAAAAGAAATAGAACATTAAAACATGAGCTCCTTTCTTCTTCTGCCTCATTTGATCAAACTCTCTCTCTCTCTCTTTCTTTCTCTACGATCGTTCTGCCACACGGCTATTGCCCATTTCACCATCGTCAGAGCTTCTATTTTATCGCCAGAGACCGCCATTGTGTTCGTGGTATGTTATTAAGTATTTTAATTGTAATTCCATTTCTTTACTTAAAGTTTTTATTTTCTTAGTTAATTAACTAGGTCAATTCTGTGGTCCATCATTTAATAAAAGAGAGTGTGTTGTGGAATATGACCTTATCAAAACCGTTTTTGGGGTTTTAATATTATGGAATAGTGGGGATCCAAACTAGTTATCAGTGGTCTCTCTTTCCTCTCCCCCCACCTCAATCCAACTCCACTCCACCTATCTCTCTCTTCCATCTTCCTGCTAGACACTGAAAAATAACAAAAACCCACTAAAATTTCTGCATAATCAACAAAAATAGATGATGTATATTGCCCAAAATAGAAGGCTAATCACAATTGCAGTGTACTTATAGATCAAAATGTTGATGTTGTGAGCTATTGCTCAGTCATGGGAACCCGTTTTCAGGGGGTACAGAGAGTAACATTTATGGAAGTAATATGTTATTGACCTTCATTTTGTAGATACTAGATTCTGAAATTTGTATTAGATTCAACCTCTTTGGGTTTTTTTTTTTGCGTTCTTTTTTTTTTCTTTTCAGAAGAAAAAGGGGTCGAATTTACAATACATTGAGATTTTCATACATAGGTGTACTATGAAATATCTGCCATTGATTTTTTGTGTGTACGTGTATGGCTTTCTAAATTGTCCCAGGATGGGAAGAAGGGTATCCACAGAATAGGATGAAATTTATATGCCAGCTCATGTTAGAGGTGAAAAACTCTAGATTGAGGTGTGCGGGATAGTGGCTGCTCTGAGAAATTAGTGTCTTTAGTAATTGGAACATCGTCAGCTGGAGATTGGTTTACTTCATCAGATTTGTGATGATACCTTGAAGTGGAGGAAGTTATTCTTTCAACTTAAATTTTTGATGCACCAAAAAAACAAATAATTGTATATCAACTGATGGTATCAGAGTGCTTAAAAAAGGGGATTGAATCAAGCACTAAGTTAAAATAATAATCCTGCACACTTAAAACACAGATTAAAACATTTACCAAAATCTTATGTTCGTGTGTGAGATAATCTACTGAGTTGAGGTTAGATAAATGATGACAGAAAGTTTGTTTTAGAAACCAGATAAGATTAGAATATGAATTACAATTCTAAATGAGAAATGATGAATGTAAGATATCAGTATCAGATCAAAATAAACTAAAGAAAGGGTTAAGAAGATGACACCAAGCAATTTATACTTGTTCGATCCCCAATCTTGGAGTCTACATCCAGTCCCCACCAAAAGGTGAGAGTTTCCACTAATCAAATGGTCTTCTTTACAAACCAATTACAAGAAGTGAAGCACTCATAGCTCACTTTCAGAACCAACAAAAGGAAGACTCTTAAGAATCACTCAAAAATAAAGTGTTGACACTCAACACTCACAAACAAATTCCCAAATCAAACAATACTCAAAAATGGCTTTTTTAGAATAAAGATACTCTCAGCACTCAAGCCTTTTGAATATGAAACCAGAAAACACCTTAGAACAGAGATGATTAAGACAAATACAAGAACTCTAGTATGAGGAAAAGAGTGGGAGAATATGAACTCGAAAATTGTAGAATGTATGAATTGTAGCTCTCTTTTTCTAAGTCCTACAACAACTGCTTGCTTCCTTAAATGGTGAAAATATTCTAACCATTGCAGGCTGCTGGTACAGCAGGTACAATCCTTTGTGACCATTTTGGAATTTACAATGGACACCTTCCAGTATTTGATTGGCTCATATTTGTCCTTTTCTTTTGAAAATACTTTTCTCTCTCTTGCTTTTGTTCTTGTGAGTTGTCCTTCGATGCAGCTGTCCTTTTCTGACTCAGCAATGGATAGAATTTGATTTTCTCTCCAAATGTTTAATGCTCTTGCTGAGGTATACACATGAAGCCTGCTGTAACTGATTTATCTCTTAGTAAATTAAGAGATTTTTTACTTTCAAAACTTCCTTCTCAGAAACATGTGTGTTGTTTGATATATATATTTCAAACCTGAAACACTAACACACATATTAAATGTATAACACAATATTTGTCATCACATGATTAGGATATTTATCCAACATCAACAAAACAAAAGGACAAACAATTGGACCTTCCAATTGATGGCGTTCAAGACTCGCTGAATACAAGTTCACCTTAATGTCAATAGTCAGACATAGACCCTCCAGATCTGTTACAGAGAGGTTGGAGTGTTGTTTTCAGAGAAAAAAAATGTATTTATAATATAAAACACAATTTGAGTTACCGACTATAAATATATCAACCTTTAAAGCAAGGTGCTCCCTCACAGTACACCTTCTTTTATTAAATGGTGCACCACATTGCAAGCTCAAAATGGTGCACCACATAATTGGCTAGTTAACTAACCTCTTTTATTATGTTGATCTTTAAAGGTCTCATTTAGAGCACTTGCAGCGCTACCATTCTGGTGTATTCATTAATTTGAGCTTTCTGTTATATTAGGTATATACATTATACTCTTTTTTTTAACTCTATATTTATTTAAATATTAGAAACTTAAATTTTTAGGATAAAGTTGTAGGATGGAAAAATGAGGATGAGACTATATGACTAGAGAAAGGCTTAGAATTTCTTCCCATTATTTGAATTATGTGCTATGATGTTGTATACTTGCATGATGTGAAATAAAGAGATGCACTCTAGAACAATTTTTAATATTAACTAATTAATCTGCATAACTGATTAATTTGTAGTTTTTAGTATTTTTCTATTATTAGAATTATACTATGACAGTTTTTTGTTTTTCATTTCTATTCGTAGTGTATATATATTTTATTTAATTAACAATTTTTTTTATTTCTTCTATTTTTATGCTTTTAGAATTATCAGTATTTTTATATTTTATTATATTTTTATTTTTATGAATTTGTAAATAATTAAAATAATAATTTGAAACATTTAAACACTAATTTCGAATTTTAACAATTTAAACTAAAAAAATAATCTTTAAGTACCGATGGATTTTCCATCGGTTATTTTATATAATAAAATATTATTTTTATGTTACTGATGGATTATCTGTCGATAATTATATATAATTTGTTGGTTTAATTCCATCAATGACTATTTCTATCGCTATTATTATTGACATATTTTTATTTTATTGATGGATTTTTTTTCGTCGATATAATTACATAAATTACTGATGGATAATCTTTTCGATCGGTAATATTCAATTTTTTTTATTATTGACGCATTTTTACTTACATATCATTTCAATGGGTAAGTCCATTTGTAAATAGCACATTTCTAATAATGACTAGTTATAGTTTATTATCATATTTTCTTTTGTAGTGAAGTCATATCTCTAAATGAGTGATTTGCTTATTGGATTGGATAATTAGTGACTTAATCACAATTGAAATAGTTTTCATTTTTCTTAAAAATTCTAATTTTATTATGTCATTCTAAAAACATTACATGTTCGTATCAGTTTTGTTAGAAACTTGTTTATTTGGTGCTGCAATAATAGTTGTATTGTGTGCGAAATAAAAAAATTTTCATGGCGCAACAACTGTAATCCGCATCGCAGTAATCATAATACCCGCAATTGCAGTGATCGCAACCACAACCATAACCACAATCGCAACTACAACCGCAATTTAGAACACTGGTAGGGTGCATGCCTTTTTAAGCTAAATAGGAATGTCTTTGTTGTTCCTTGTTACAAGCTAGCAGTAGGCGTGTTTATTTGTCTAGGTACATCAGGGAAGGTGCTAAAATGGTGTAGAATTTGAGCTATTGTTTTATGTTCTAATATCTAATGTAATTCTGTTCAAAACCTCAGCTCCTCATTTGATTCTTGTGGGTTGAGCCTTTTCTATGAAATTAATCAAAAAAAAAATCATCAAAATATGTTGAACACAACATAATTATGGTGCCCAATCGTACTTATAAGACACAATTATAATGACAAAATAAGAAAAACATTTTTTTATAGTTAAAAACAGGCACATATAACATCCAAAGAGGAAGGAGCCAAATGTAATCCAAATACAAGCCAATAAAACAGCAGAACCTATCCAAGATAAAAGCAAAATAAAAATAGCAGCAAACATCTCAAGACACAAAAAAACATGCTAGAACAAAGCAGAAACCGAAAACCACACCACACACACTCCGCAGCAGCAGAACCTGTCCAAAAACGCTTCAGAATTTAGGACTATATAGTAGCAGCAAGTAACTCATGTAGGCATCATCCCAACACTGAAACACCACCATCCAAGCAACCTTTAATGGCACCCATCTCACTTTGAAGATCATCACCAAAAGGAATGGGTTGAATAACTAATGATAGTATGCCACTCTTGGCTTCATGATCTTGAAAAAGTATGGCTATCTCCATGATGGTACATGCACAATGACATTCTTGGGAGGCCTAAAATAGCATCTATGAAGCTTTTAGAGAAAGAAGAATTATGAGCTTCTTTATTTATCTTCTTCCAAAGCGTATACATCATGGATTTGATATGCTCGCACGCCTCTACTTCAGAAGCTCCAGTTTCATTCATGTAGCATTGAATTGATTTAGGAACATCGCCAGTCTTTTTCTCACGCTAAAATTCAAAGAGGAAAATGACGAGAAAAAAATAAAAGCAAATGCAGACTTGTATTGAGTTAAATAAAGTTTGTCTAAAGGGAATTGTCTTGTTGCATTTCACGCCTCTATTTAAATGTTGACAATTCAAACAAAAAGTAACTATAACAAGTAAGACAGAAGCTATTGCTTTTAAGAGAAAAAAAAATGTATTTCTGTCAGAGTTATCAGCTTTAATTAGGGAGACAACAAAGAGAGATAGAATATTTAAGTTGTCAATTTATATGGATGAAAGAATTATGTTTTGTAAGCAAATAAAATGCCATAGTACCTTATGTGTAGCAAGGTCATTAGCAAGGCGGCAAAGCAAGGATGAAAGACGAATTATGTTGGGATATTCTTCTAAGTAAGCCAATTCCTCCTTTCTGAATGTATTCGGAATTAAGAAGTAAGCATGAAGAAAAATAACATGGCAACTTATAGAACTCCAAGCATTCTCCAAGTACTCTTCAAGAGTTGGTGTATAACCAATATGGTACCACTTTGCCTCCACAAAATACGCCTTACATGAATCTGCCCACTGAAAAATTTTAGAAGTAATGACAAAATGAGTTGGCCTTAATATTAAGATTTACTCCCTAAGTAGTTCTTATAAATCATGGTCAACTAATCACAACTGTAAATTCATAAATGTATATACCAAATGAAGATAATTAATCTGTGAAAAAAAATAAATAATTGCTTACCGATTTTTTAAGGTAAGGAGCAATGTAAAACTCATTATCTTTTAGGCTTCTGAAAGCCATTTCATTAACCAAGTTATCGAGTGCAAGGAAGCATATTTTCATGTAGAAGGGAAGGTTATCCATGCCATAACTTAGATCCCATCTAGAATCATGAACAAAACAAGAAAAATCGTAAATTAAGGGTGCAGTAGTTTTCAATAAGACAAACAAATATCATAGTAACAATAATGCTTACCTGTCAATTGCTTCAGTAAATAGCTCTAATTCTTCCAAAGTACCAAATGTGTCATACATATCATCTATCGTGTTTATCAGGCAATTGACCTTTGTTATACCTCTTCTAAAAGAAGCAAAATCTGGATTAAAATTCATTCCCACGGTCCAAAGGAAGTTTTCCGCCAACCTGTCTCTAGTAAAACTCAACTTTTCTGCTAAGCTGGTTCTTTTCCACCATCTTAAACTGGAAGAAAATGAGCACAAGTACAAAACATCATTATCCACTTTTTGTTATTATTTTAAGTTAAAAAATATAATAGGAGTAAAATTAACTGAAGCTTTAATTAAAACAAAACTATATAGGGCAGAGCTATATTAGCACGGTCACATGCATATTCACTCCTCACTATCTAATTTTAACTTCAATTTGATACTTATTTAAGTAATGGACCTAGGTTATTCCCGAACTTGCTCGCCATTTATCCAAAAGTTTTCAATTACAAAGTTACAGGATTTTGGTTGTTGGGCTTGTAAAACATTGTCTATAATTGACATACTTCATTGTTTACTATACGCTTGTTTTATGAATAATATCAAAATATAAGTAATTTGATTTTTTATTTTAAATGTAATAATAATAATAATATTATTATTAATAATAATAATACACTCGACAATTACCAACATAAGGTTGGTTAAGGTAATAAGTGTCTTGACCCTTAACCAAAAATTTTGAATTCAAATCCAGAGAATGGAAAGAAAAATTTGCTGGAAGATCTTTACCTTTTTTAGAGACCTCTGTCGAATCAAATTGCATTAGTCGAATTTTTAATAATAGGAAAAAAAATACTTGTGATTGGGGGAAAATGTTAGGATTATCTTTTTCTAATGAAATTGAAGTGAATACTAAATTCTAAGGTTGTTGGCGGGCTATGATGTACCAAAAGAAAGTTTATAAATAAAATGAATATTTTGTTTGTGTAAGAAAGAATATTTTGTGAAATTGGATGTATTGGAGGTTTTGGGTTTGAGAGCGTTTGTTAGATCGGTGATTGTAATTTTGACAAATATAAGTGGATTGATTTGTGAAGTTTTTTGCTTGTTTATTTGTTTGAGTGGGGTTTTTTTTTTTTTTTTTGAATATAGTGTGTGCAGAGTCTTCAAAGATTGGCTATTTGGTGAGTGGAGTTTGTTGCTGACCACTTGCTGGGTGAAGAAATAAGCATGGGAATGTTGAAGTCGGGTAGCACGTTAGTTTCGGATTGAATTGGTGTGATATGGCTGAAGCTTTTGGGTGAGGCTGTGATTTGAGGTTTCGAATGTTGACTTTGGGTGGCTACTCCTGGAGTTTATTGCTGAACCTGAAACAGATACTGATGCGTCTTTTGTATTTTGGTGATTTTGTCCTTTTTTTTTTTTTTTGGTACAACTTTTGTCCTTTTAATTTCTTTGGTTATGTTCTGATCCTTAATAATTGACCCGGATTTGACCTTCGAACACCCAAATATTATGTACTCTTGGCTCCTTCATGGTGCGGAAGTGTTTTTTACCCAAATATTCACAGGATCGTTGGTTTTGGAAGTTTGACAGGAAAGTTTCTCTGTCAGTTAAGTCAGAGTCTCTTGCAATCATTTTTTTTTTGTGGGGGGTTTGGTGGGGGGGAGTTCTCAATCTGAGGAAATAAATAGCTTTAGCTTATAAAATCGATATGGAAGGGTTTGGTGCCTCGTAGAGTGGAATTGTTAACTTGGTTAGTATTAACTGGTCGGCGGCTGCATATGAAAGACAGACTTCCCAAAGTTGGTATCTTGCAACAAGATCAAATTTTGTGTTCTCTATGTAAAAGGCATGTAGAAAGTAAAGTATAGAACACCTATTCTTCTCATGTGAATTTGCTGAGTTTTTGTGGTACGTGTCAATGGTTGAGGAAATGGAACATGAATTGGGCTACACCCAAAGATCCTCATAACTTTTTTTAGTCATGGATGGACAGCAGAGTAAGGAAGAACTGCGGAGAGACTTGGTGGATTGCTTTTTTTGTAACAATTTGGACAGTTTGAAAGAGGAGAAACATAAGTATTTTTGAGAATAAGGTGATTACATAGGAGGTATCTTTGGAAATGGCTGTGTTTTATTTCAATCAATGGAAGAAATATGAATACACCTCCTACTACTGTGACATATTATAATTAGTAGTGCTTCACCTTAAAAATGTTATGTTTTTGCATGAAACATGACTATAAAAAATTTTGAGTTTGAACATCTAACAAGAAAAATATAAATTATTAGTTTTGTGAGAGTTTGAATAGAAAAATTTGAATATAAGTAAGTTATATTTAACTTAAGTAGAACATAAATATTTAGATAAATCACTTGTATTTGAATTCATAACGTCTTTTCATTACCTTGATGCATACTTCAGTTCTTCTTGGTAAATGCTTTGAACCATGTTGAAATCCAATTTAGCAAACTGAAGTAATGTAGGTCTCAGATTGCAGCTTCTTTCATATACGTTGATGAACCAAAGAGCCTCCCATCTTGACACCCTCCAATGTAATGGAAACTCCAAAGCATGATCGATTAGGAGGGATATGTAGTTACCACCATTCTTGTTTACATATTCTTTAAGAAATTTTGAAGTAAAATCTCTTGCATCATCCAATACAGTTTCGTCTTCCACTGAATGAAACGAGGCCTCATACAATGATAAAATTCCCTCCACACTAATAGACTGATATTCCATGAAATTATTCGTTTCATCGAGAAAGCAATCAAAAACATCTACATAATAATAAGAAAAAAATAAACATTAGTGGAATGTATGGCAATATCATATTTAAGGTAACATTGATGTAACAGACCATATATAGTTTGTTCTTTGGCTCCTCCTCTCTCCCAAGGAAGTTCCAGAGCCTATTTTATCATCAAAAAATAAAAATCTTAATGATGTATCTTTTTTTTTTTTCCAAGGTTTTCCCGCTTTCTTATTTATAAGAAAGGAAATTAATTACTTTTGAACATACTTAGATTTACTTTTCTAATTTGTGTCTTCGACAGAAATCGAATCAAGATCCTTTTCAGGATCGTAGTGTGCCTCTACCATTATGCCAATACTCTTGTTGGTAATCTTAACCATATTTAAGTATTTTTTTGAAAATTTGTATAGCCTTAATGAGTTTTAAAATGTTAACAATTAAATGAAACATTTAATGCCACCCATATTTAATCTATATAAATCACTTATATTTTTAAATATTTTCCGTTGAATACAAGTTGCACCACGTGCAAAAAAGAAAAGAAAAGAAAAGAGAGAGGAGGGGGGGCGGAATGAAGTGTGCATCTTCAACTTGCTGCCCCAATGCTAAGCATAGAATGTTTTGCTCTTGTGATGGGTTCAATTTATTCTCGTAGTAATTTATTAAAGGTTGCCAATAAAGGGCTGTACAATCCTTTAGCATAAAGCAGAAGTAAAGAACCATGTTAGAAAAATGTTCATCCTCTATGCACTGCATGAATTTTAGTGTAAGAAAAAATTATATTCAATGAGATTATGAGCTTGTGATGTATATTAGAAAACTTGTAGATTATGAGATTGTGATATATATTAGAAAACCTGTAGATATATCATATCCATGTTGCCTTAGGAGCCTGAACTTCAGGGCTGTAGCATATAAATTCTTCTTCCTCTTGAATGTCTCGATGCTATAAATATTGTCCAATATGTTCCTTATTTCATCCTTAAAATGATAAGCCACTCCAAGCCTTTGTAAGATATCAATCAGCTCAAGTTGATCGAGATAATTGGCCACTTTGCAAAGCATCATTCTTACTTCTTCCTTTAACACAGTACTCTGCTTTATGTATGATTCATCCTGCATGAATTTATGTAGTATGGGGCATTAGCCTCAACATTTTTCATCTATGAAGTTGTAAAGTGTTAAACCCTGGACTTGTAATTGCACGTTTACTAGTGCATAAAATAAAGAAACTATACCTTATATTCACATCTCAGTGACTGGATATAATCATGCTGCCAAATTGAAGGTTGGAAATTTGCAAATCTACGATGAGCCATTAGCTAGAAAGAAAGAAAGGGATCTCAATACTTTGTAAATGTTGTTGCCTTTATGTCAATTCTGTTTTGCTTTAAACCCACAATCAATCCTTTATATAGATTCTACGAGCACAACCAAGCTTAGTTAATTCATTTTGCTGTTGGATATTAAAGGTATGTAAACAACGTTATGCAACTAAAATAGAGTTAAAAACTTAAAAATGACACATAATACTAATGTGAAAAATGCTTAATGATGAGAGAAAGCTATGGATTAAAAAAAAAGATCTTTATTATATTAAAATATATATATATAATTGCTTTCGAAAAATAAGAAAAGAATAATTAATACTCTTAACATAAGAGAGTACACATCTTTGTGGATTAAATAAGTTTGTAGTCACTATGGTTCCATTGATTTTGGTTTTAGTCTCTATATTTGTTTTGTTAAGGTTTTACTCCTTATATATATGTAGTGTCAAAAATTTAATTTTTGATCCTTGAAATTAATTATGAGTCCTCATTTTTTTTCTTTTTTAGGTTTTATTCTCTACAGTTGCTATTTTTATAAAGGATGGGTATATATTATATAGTTTAATTTATTTTGAATTTGGTTTCTCAAAGGTCAAAATCCAAATGATAGAAAACTATAAGGAGTTATACTTTGAGGTCCGTGATTTGAGTTTGAGATAGAAACACAAATAATCCAAATAATAAATTTTATTTTAGTTTAATTTGGTTTAATTTGATTATATTTGAAAAACCTAATGAAACCAAATCGATTTAAATTGGTTTGGATTGATTTGTTTTTTATTAAATTGTTCACAAGATAAAAAAATAATTTTTTGTTCATTAAATTAATCATTAATATTTTTGTAAAACTATACTAATATAAAATCAAAGATAATTATAAAAAGTTATATTAATATCTAATACTAACAAATTAAATAAATAATAAAAGATTTGAAAAAAATCATATATAGGCTTAAACCTATTAAGTAAATTAAAAGAATTAATATATAACTACAAATATAAAATATTGAGCTAAGACGTGATAAGAATATTAGAATAAATTTAGTACTAAAATATTATAAATGCATAGGTATATTTATATAGATATACATATGGATATATATATATGTAATATATAATATATCTCATCAATATTATAACTATGTATATATAATATATCGTCTGTTCAGTTTCATTTGGATTCGTTTTAAAAAATAAAACCACGCAAATTGAACCGATCGTTTTCATAAAATAAGAATCAATATAAATTAATTTATTTTGGTTTTAAATGGTTTCCTATTTCTAGATTGATTTTTGATTTTGATTAGATTTGAATTTATTTTGAGCACCCCTATTTATTTTAAAAGAAAAATATTATAAATATCAAAACCAAAATTTAGTATAATTATCTAGATCAAAATAGTATTTAAATTCATCTTTATATATAAAATTGGAAAAATTCTTAAAAGACTTTATATACATTTTTTCTTTAAAATGATGTGTGAAATGCATTGGAGAATATTTGAACTTATAGGAGAACCTCTCAATATCTCACGTCATCGAAAAAGATAGAGTAAGCCATCACTTTTATCCCCGAAATTGATGGCCGACTACAAATTAATTCCCATTTTTAGAATATTTCTCTTAACATCTCTAAAATTAACAAAAGACAGTTAAATTTGTCTCTTGATATCGGTTAAGTTAGTCCTTTAAGGGACTAATTTAAACTACTTTAGGCAACTTTAAAGATCTTGGGTGGATTTCCAAACTTTGTTGACATTATTTGTTTTACTAAATAAAATTGTAAACTAATTTGATCGATGATTTACTTGAAAAAGAAAAAGTAGCAGGCAATTTTCGATGATGATTATGTTTACTATGGCGGTGGCTTTCTATCGACTCAAGAGTCAAGACAGAGGAGCCGAAAAGTCAAAAACATTATTAAGTGAGAGAATCACTCATACTGCAGGTGCAATGGTTTCACTATCCCTACCTCATGTTTGAGGAGAAATTGTATTGTGTTGCTCAAGCGACAGGTATCATATCACGTAAAACTTTGTTTATTTTTGAATTTTTGATATGTAGAAAAAAAAAAGGCTCAAAATCCTCCAAGCACGTGGTAGCACACATCACAGTCACGTACACATTTTGAGCCACATCATAAAACTAAAGAGAAACAGAAAATCAAACCAAAACAAAAAACAACCAAGATACTTTGGATGAACATTCAGTATTCAATTTTAGTAGCTATAATTTTCCTTAAGAAACCAGCTCAGGACACGAAGACCCACCCCCATCACACCTCAAACAAAAAACACCTAAGGCTGATATGAATGAAATGTCACAAAAGTTCTTCATAAAAATGACCAAGCAAAAAAAAAAGAAAAAGAAAAAGAAGCGAAACACCTAGAACTCCTCAACAAAACACATGCATAAACCATATTCCAGATGTCTCCATAAAATTTATCACACCAATAAACAAGTTCATTATATAAGATTACCTCCCAAATTAAAATGAGTGAATTAGAAGAGGGCACTTTCATCTAAGACTTTTATCCTTTCCAACTTTCTGTACATGTTTCTTTGCTTTCGCCGTTCTTTAAACATAAGTTATTTTAAATATAGGTTATTTTAATTTTAATTTCTTAAAAAAAAAACCTTTTTTAACTTTTGATTCTTCCCTTTTTTAAGGTTAGGTTTTTTCTTTTTTATCTTTATCGTTAGTTTAACACTATTAACTGATAATATTTATAAAGATCAAAAGAAGATTTTTAAATTATTTATAAGAATCAAAAATATAATTTTTAATATTTATAAGGATTAAACATATATTTCAAATATTTATTGGAACCAAAATTTTGAACGATAGAAATAAAAAAACCTAACGTTAGAAAAAAGAAGAATCAAAAGCCCCAAAAAAAATAGAGGAACTAAAATAAAAACAACTTATATTTATAATAAGAACTAAAATTTATTAAAATATTAATTTATTAACAATTTGACATTTTAATTATAATTAATGATAACATATATCATTAATTCATATATTTATTATTTAAACAACTTATTTATTTATTAAAATAATAAATAAGTTAGCAAGCTGGAGAGAGTGGTTCATATAACTGATGATTTGATGTTGTTAGCTCTTCATGCATTGAACCATTTGACATCTACACTTCAATAACTCAATTGGTAGATTTATTGTTATGACTTGATGTTGTATGAGAAGGACAATTAATAAAAAGTTTTAATAATTTTAATAGTTTGAATTATTATATAAATAAAAATATGAAACAATTAATAATTTGAAGTGTAAATCAATTAAGATTAATATTTTTTATTAAAGTTTGGCTTTTTATTGAAAAAGATGTATTTTTTTATGGGAAAGAAAATTTTATTCATAATCAAGCTTAATAGCCCTTATAAAACGAAAAATAAATACCATATCCAAAATTCATAAGAAATAAATGCATTCTATATTTTGAACTCTAACTAATGATACGTGGCTTTGCTCCGTCTCAAAAGACAATCGATTTCTAAGCATCTTTTGTAACACCCTATCAATTTAATATTATGCTTAAGTCATAGCATAAAATTAAGTATATTGTATTACCATATTGATACTCTGCTTATTAACTACTTATCATGTCACGTCTTTTTTTTTTCCTTTTTAAAACGGGCAAAGCGGCACGCTGTATATAACAGACATGATCAACATAGCAGAACATAACAAAATTTTCAAAAAAAACACAACAGAAAAAATACAGACAAGTAAATATATCATCAACTATATATATATATATATAGGTTAGAAGCCGATGCTTCAGTTTAAGTACAAATGTAAAATAAGATAAACAAGTGGGGCTAGTATATCAAAAAAAAAAAAAAGGCCCGTGTCCGTCAAAATGATCTTATAGGGTTCTCAGAGGACATTTTAGACTAACCGATATATATGCGGCTAAGTTTATGATCCAATGCTGTACACTGCCAAAAGAGGGTCATGCTATACATTAGAACTCTCAGCCGGAATCTACTCGGTCAGATAGCCATTGGCCACACCGGGCTTGGCTTGGGAGTAGTCCATACTAGGTCCCGGGGAGGAGGATGATGAGCTAGTAGCCTCCGAAGGATTGTTCTTAGAACTGAGCGAAATGTCTGGAACCATCTGCGAAGGTGACTCGGGTGGAGGACTGGCAGGTGCGGCAGGTGCTGCGAGCGCTGGAGGTGCAGGAGGAGGGTGTGCCATATGCAACGGGACTGCAAAATACAGAGCAGGGTCAAAAGCAGGGTGAAAAAGGGGAACAACAAAATTCCTATTGCTAAAAAGGTAGAGATGGAAATTGCAGGAGCCGGCGATGTACAGCGAATCTACTATGGGATCATGGTGGAGGTGCAGGTTGGGAATCTCAATAAATAGGGTGGCTGTCGAGTCCATCTCCGGGGTCTACGGGGTTTGAGAATGATGCAGAAATACAAAGCAAGGTGAGAATTTAAACAAATTCCCAGTAGGGTTCTCATATGATGTTTAACTGACATCACATTCATTCTCAGTTGCCTCGATTTTTATTTAATTATAAAAATATGGGTTCAAATTCAACTATCCATATTTAATAAGTTTAAGAAAACATCTAGTCCGAGGTAAGGTTCAGTTTTACTTAGGACAACATAAAAAATAGAATAAACTATTAAGTAGTGATACACAGAATAATAAGCAGAATAAACAAACTGTAAACAGCAGATAATGACTATTCAATGCGACCATGCAAAATGCATTCTTGATCTTCTCTTCATAAACTTTTCCATTACTTGGTCTCTTGGGAGTTCTTGGCCATTTAGACTCCTAGGTAATAGTTTGCTTTTCAAGATTAAGCTCGTTCCTATACAGGAATGGCGGGTTTACTTTCCCCGACCTTCCTACCGATCTATTCCCCTTAACTTTATTCTGGGGCTGGCCCAAGTATTATGAAACTTTCATCATAATATAACCTTTATGTTCATTATAACATAACCTTTATGAACTTCTTGCAAATGCATATGGATTTGAATGTAGATTATAACTCATGGCACAATTGCTAGAATTATAACATGGTTGCTATCTCATTCAACCCGATTTTTGTAAATCCGGTCACAATTTCTATTTGACTCATCTGGATCTCAATTTTGGGATATGTTAAAGTGTTATATGTCTATTTTCTAACATCTTTGGTCCCATCTAATTTTGATGAGTACAGCTCAAGTTCTTTAATTTTTATCCTAGCCTACCTTGTGGCTAGCTAGAATTACATACCTGAAATTAAAAATCCACTAAAAATCGAAAACAAGTTCAAATCATACGAAATTGGTATCATATTAAAGCTAATAGGACAAGCTTTCAATTTCAATAAGTTTCATTTCATTTTCTTTAGTAGAGCTCGAGTTATAAGCCCCGAAATTCGACTTTCCTAAACTAACCTGTTTTAGCCCAGTTTGGACATAGGGCAACTTCTTCGAATCACTGAGAGCAAATGGGACCATATCTAACTTGAAATTTCGTATAGGATATTCTTATATGTGTAAACTTTCTAACAAAGTTAGTTTCACTCAATTCGGAGTTGTATAGGGTAAGTTACACCCTTCTCAACTCACACTGCCCGGATGAAGGTCCTGATTTCTAGGTCAAATTTCAAAAATTCATATCTCTCTCAATATTAATCCAATGGCCTTATATTATATATGTATGGAAAGCCCTAAATGTCTAGTTTTATATAAAAATAGTCTCATCGGATTTAACCGGCTATAGGTGGAGCCGTACACTCCGCCGTACGGACTGCCGAGGGAATCTGGTCTTCCAGCCCCTCATATCTTCCTATTCTCACCCTTTCCTACTCCTTAATCAAATTTAAATGCAAAAACAGTCAACAACCAACCAAAGATCATCATATTCAGTCACTACTCACATCAAGAAGTGAAAAAATAAAGCCAAAATCAGTCACCCAAAATCAGAATAACAAGAACAAAATTGAACCTCTACCTCTTTGTGTGTGATTTTGCTAAGTTTTGGAGTTTGGATTGATGGAGCTTTGTCAAGCTTGGAGATTTGATGGAGTAGGTTAAGAGGAGAAGAGAAGAGAAGAAGAAGGCTGAAATCAAGGCAGAGGGAAGCGTAAGTCAGCAGGGAATAAGAGAGAAAAATCTGATTTAAGCATTGAAGAGGTAGTTGGCTTTGTGAGTTTTGATTGGTTGAAATTTTGTGGATAAAGTTCAACCATGTCTCCCTCTTTTATGGCTAGATTATTCTCCATATTGCCTAAAAAGTGTAACTCACTCCATTCTATTTGAAATCGGAACTCGTCTCCATTCTGCTTAAAGTCGGAACTTATGTCCATTTTATTTGAACTTGGAGATCAATTCGAGGCTAACTCAGACTCCATCTTTTTTTTGAAACTTGGAACTAAATTCGAAGATCAGAAATCATATCCATTTTATTTGAAACTTGGAGATAAAGTCGAAGATCAAAAATCATGTTCATTTTGTTTGAAACTTGGAGATAAAGTTGGAGGTCGGAAATCATGGTGGATGTTACATCTTTCACAATGGACTCCAACACAAATAGTGCTGCACCTTGAAGAATGTATTATGCCTCATTTCAAAATAGGTCTAAATGTCTTTGTCATATATAAGAGTATCAAAATGGAAATATCTATAAAAGGAAATCAAAACACCCATAAAAGGGGGAATCAAAACACCCATAAAAAGGGATAACAAAAATATTCACAAAAAGAACAATGAAAATCACACAAAAGGAACAACAAAAGCAAAACAAAAACACAAAACCTAATGTTACAGTGTGCCCAAAGGACACCGCAATGAAAGACAACAATAAATACAGAAAAAAATCAATTGAGTCGCCACCAATTTTTATTTATGTGAAAAATTAGAAAAACATTTCAAATTTACAAATTTAGTCTCTAGAAAATGATATTTGGGTTTGGGAGTTTGATTATGCATGGAAAAAGGTGGAAACTTAATTCCATTGCATTCTTGATACATCCATCCTTCAATGATTACCATAAGTTAGTTGTGTAAATTAATTAATAACATAACGATACTTATTTATCCCCTTTAAAGAAAGATTAAAATTGAGCAATCATTTGTAAAAGAAGGAAGAGAAGAATTAAGAAAACTTTAATTTTTAATTTTATTTATTAAGATATAACGAACATTTACAAATGAACAAATAATTCGAGCAATTATTAATAATTTATATATGAAATTATTTTTTTTGTTGGACGTATGAAAAAAATTATGAAAATGTATATTTGATATTTGATATAGTAGTCAAATCCCGCTAACACTCCTAGAAGAATATGATATATAGTCTCAAGAATTTCAAGAAAAGATTATTTGATGAGTACTTCAATTCTCCCTTGATATTTCTGTCATTAGCTGGTTTCAAATTAATTTATCAATATAAATTTTTTTGTCTTCTTTGTCTTCTTTTGATCTTACTATTGATATTGCTAAGTGGACTTACTAGTACCAGTCACTTCTTTGCCTTCTTTTGATCTTTTCTTCTTTATTTTCTCAAACTGCCGTTTTTGTCTAGAATTAGAGACACTTTTTGATCTTGCTATAGGAGGGTCTAATATGGAATGCTCACCACGTACACACACTTTTTTTTGTCAAAATCATCTTTTGCAAAAGAAGTATCATCCAAGATCACTAATTTCTTCATGAGATTTTCAAGTGTTTTACGACCATTGTCTAAAATCTCCCATAAAAGTTGTATGGCCTCCTCTTTTCCTTAACTCATTTGCACAAGATCATAAGCAGATCTCATAACATTATTGTGAAACACAATATCAGCCTCATTTGTCTCTTTTGTTGCCAATGTGCCGTTATCATAAGCATATACTTTTTTCGTTGCCTCCTTGCCCCATCTTTTCAAACTATACTTCTTCGAAATTCTAGGTACATTTTTTTGCTTTAGGATAGCAAATACATGACAACAAAGAATGACTAATGCCACAAATTTTGCACAAGTATAACTTACATCCAATGAATAAGTGTCAAGACAAACAACACGCAAATTCATATCCTTCCTATGCATCATGAACTAGAATTTAAATAAACTCCCATTAATTTCAATTTCATGAACATCCACCGGTGCTATCTAGATATACTCATTTTCAACCAAGTTGTATAACTTATATGTATAGACATTTGATGTGTGCTTCAAAATATTACTATGCAAATTTGTACGTGGAATTCTAGTTTGATGACAACGATAATCTTCTTCCACTTCATTTCTATGCTACCTTTTTAGAAGTGATTTGTCTAGTCTCCCTATTCTCCAACCTTTCTCACTCAACCTTTCTTAACCTCTTCGCTCTTTTAGAACTCGAGGCTAGAGGGCTTATGATCTATTCAGGTTTCTTATTCACCTGGTCCAAGCCTATCTCACCACTAACATAGGGGAAATTTCTTGATCTATGCCTTAATATGTGCCCTGCATTAATAGTAAGTGCCACCCTCATCCCCTATAAATATCATAACAAGAGGAGGAGGTTAGACAGCTTCATCTAGACCCATATACTAAACCCCATACTCTCTTTATCTCTAGTTGAGATAGCAATAGGAGTTTTTCAAAATTTACAACAAAAGTAGTGAGAGTAGTCTTACTACCAAGTTCATTGAACATAGTATTTATAGTCTCACTCCTTTGAGAAGACTTTGTTCCACCATCAAAAGTGACTTTGTTAAGAATCATACACCACTTTTCACGAAACTTATACAACTTTTGTAGCCATTTGTGATCCCCAACATTATAAGTCAAAATCATTTTGGCTCATGAGCCTTTAAACTCCTTTTTAGATCCACACTTTTGAAAGCATTTATAAAATAAATTGTCAAAACTTTTTTTTTCGATAATTGGAATAAGATACTCGACTCACAGACGTGGTGAAGAGTGAAAATACAGCAAAACCAAGTTCAAAGATAGAAGAATCAAACAAAAACAGACATAACAAAACAAAACCAACTAAAGCATCTAAAGTAGCCTAACTAAAGCATCTAGAGCAGAATAATAACAATAATAATAATAAATCCTCCCACTTGGTTTCCATCTCCTATGAGCCCCTACCAAATGTATGTACCAACGTATATAAAAATTTTTCACTATTCAACCTATCTAAATGTGATGGTGCATTTTTGGAGATAACCCATAAGCATAGATAGTGAGACGTATTGAAAAACACCTTCTCAATCGCCTTTGTCATTGCTTGATTTTGATCTGTTTTGGGTGGTTGGTTACCTATTGATTGTAGGAATATTCAAATGATGCCAATGTCTCGTATAATAAAAACGCACAGCCAAACATTATATGTTGTCAACGAGGATTTATGCCCACAAATGGTGTAATATCAAATTGTATTTATTTGTGCGATATGTGGTATCAAAAACAACTACATCTCCAAAACAATCATAGTCATTTATTGATCTACCATCTCTCTTATAAAAGTTCGTCATTTGCCTTTCTTGATCAACTTGCACATCCCAATAAAATATTCCTCCTTCCTCGTTAGCTTTACATTTAAAGTAACTCACCAAGCTTTGAGAATCTCCACCCTTCAATTAACACATTTTTTGGGAGTTAATATGATTATAGCAATCTTTTTTTTTGGGAAAACCCCAATTTTTCAACTCCACCACTTTCTTCAACCATATATGAGTAGGCATAAATTGTTTTAATGCCTGCATTCACCATTGAAGTTATGGTCTTCCCTTTTTCTTTTGAAACCTTTGGCAAATCTTAGTAAATACTTTCCTGTAGGAAATTTCAATTCATGATTGTGTTCCTCTATAAAACGCGACACTTTCCATGTTCCATCTTTATCAATCTCCTAATGTATCATTGCTTCACATCACATTCACTTCTACTATCATTTTTCTTGTAACTTTCACTTGATGAAGGCTTGTTATTATTAAATCCCTTCTTTGAGCAAACAAAATATTTTCTTCTAAATCATGGAGGTGTTCCACAAAAGTATTATATATCAATTCTAACGCTAAAGCCTAAATAATGAGCATAGGTTAAATACAAGCCATATGCCTCACTTTCATCATGAGCAATTTTTCCCACAAATAATTTATTTTCAAACACGATGAATGATATTAGACCCATTTGCTCCTTCACTTTGATTGAGTTCTAGTTCATCATTTTCACTATAAATTAGTTCTTTATCACTTTCATGATTTAAGACTTCAAAATCAGTTTGAGGTTCACATGGCTTCATATCTACATAATGAAATAAAAATATCATAAATTATAGTAAATATAGATGGAATAAAAAAAAATAAAATTTAGAAAATATCTGCTAAACCACCAAAAAACAAGCAAACAAACAAACAATTTCACAATACAATACCGACATTTTTATTTTGTGCAAACAAGATGATGTAAAAACTCAAACTTAATGAAAATTTATATATAATGGTTCCAATATTCTGTACATAAAAGAGATCAAGTTTTTCATTTCTATTGTCACCAAAAAGTTTTTATTATGTCTTATAATAATTTATTTTTATTAAATTTAATATTTATAAAAGGATGAAACTTACTTGAATAGAAGCTTTAGAAGGGACCACCACTTTGTTGTGTAAATGAGGCACGACTCCAGTCCCAGGTTGCTCCCTAGTCCTTGCGGTGAGGAATAGAGATGAAAAGAATCGAGACATACGATGGAAGCCACATGGAACAGGGGACCAAAAAAACAAAAACAAGACATCTGTGTCTCCATTTTTTATTTTTAAGATGACAGTAAAATTTTGTAGCAATGTTAAATATGGTTAAATTTGGCCTGAGCAAACTTTCCTTTATATGGATCCATTACTTCACATGGCACAATTCGAATGGTGTGGATTAAGAGGAATGATTTGCTCCCTAGAGGATAAAAGAATTCCTCTTCTCAAACATGATTTTGGCACAGTAAAATTGTTGCTTTCTCGTTATTCACCATGACTTTTAATAATATTAAAATATTTCATTGACTAATTACCCACTTTATCTTTATTGTTAGTTTTTGTCTTTACTCCCACTTTATCCTTTACATTTACTCCCACTTCTATTTAATTTATATTTTAAAGACTATTCAAGTGCAGCTCCATATTGATATTTGCATAGACCACTTCAATTTTTAAAACTAAGATGTATAATTATTTTGTTCAGTCCAAACGGTTAATCCTTTCAGATAAAGCATATACAGCATAGCTTGGTTCAATAGAATAAGATAAGCTTAATTATTCATAATCACAACTTGAAGTGTGACAATGCGGAAGTTCCAATTCCCTTTGCATAATATTGTGTCGAGTACTCTTTTAAAGAGGTGTCTCTGTATACTGGTGGACTTTCTTCAGATAACAGTTCCTTGATTGGGCCATAGACTCTTGATGTGCCCTTTCCTGGTTCATCATCTGCTCTAAACAAGGATGCAACCGAAATTCTCGGGCCTATATTCTTTGCTATGACTCTGTGCTGAACACTAATGAACTTGTCATTAGTAAGGAGCTGCACAAACCAAAAAAAGAAAATTGGCAGTCACTATCCAATCTGAACTCTCATTTCACATGTATAATACTGTATTTTTAGACAATGTCCACAAAGTTGTACATTTTTTTTTTCGGTCTGACACAAAGTTGTACATTAACATCAACAACAAAGCCTTTTTCCATTAGGTTGGGTCGGCCAACAAAGTTGTAAAACAAGAAGAAAAAGTCCGGTGGACTTGAGACTCTGGTGGATTGAAAATTTTAGTGTAAATTTGTGGAAATTATTGTTTAAATCAGAAGCGATAGAAATACAACTAATAAGTAAGCATGGGTTAACTAGAATATTTTTACAACAACAATGTGAACTTGTTTTGGTAAAAAAATTTTAGCAAAAAAGTTATAGCTATCTGATATTTTCCAAAAGAAATTAGCAAGAAGGATGGATTAACTAGAAAATTAAATAAAAGAAAAAGGGCATATGGTGGAGCAAAATTTGCTAGAGCTGTGGAGTGAGAGGAATGCAAGAAGGAATTATGCTAAAGAGAGGGTAGGCTAGCTAAATCAAATTTAAAAACCAATATCATGTTACAAGCTATTTTAAACTATTTCTGGGATTTACTATTTCAGACTAGCCAATACATCTAAATCCAATATAGTTAACTATGATGCTGTATTCTGTACTTAGCTAAAATAAAAGTACCATAAAGTTTTATGAAAGTGCTATTTTTATGCATGATGAAGCTACCTGAAGAAGATCCCCAATGTTTACTACAAGTGCTCCATGGATGGGAGGTACATCAATCCACTGATTGTCATGAAGAATTTGGAGGCCACCCATGTGGTCTTGCAAAAGTATTGTGATGAAGTCATTGTCTGTGTGGTTGCTAGTGCCCATAGTTAACTCGGGCTCAGGGCATGCTGGGTAATAGTGACATAGAACAAGAAATCCGTCAGTGCACCCCATTTCATTAAGGTGACAGCGATCAAGTCCAAGGGCCTCTGATAGCAACTCAAACAAAGTAGAAGCAAGTGCCTTTACATTCTTGGAATATTCAATCACAATATCTCTGCAGGTATATTATTAACTCATCAAGGTTGGATAACTTTCAATTTAAAGGGTCTATAACCTTTTGAAAATTTGAAAATAAATAAATGAATAAATAATGGAACTAAAGACATATACATCTAAATCTAATGAAGAATTTCTACAATAAATGGGAAAAACTGCTAGTCTCCTACACAGGCATGGACATGAGATTAAGAAGTAACAGATTTACTATAGTCCCACGACCAAAATTGCAGTATTGAAGTTAAGGCGTAACAAATTCAATGAGAAACTACCCTAAGGAACTAGTTAATCATAAATCGGTAATTAATTGAGTTCAAGTCCCATCATGTCCAAGGGCTAATGCTACATCTAAATTAATGAAGATTTTTACAAAAAGCAAGGACAAGAGGACTAAAGAGCAACACATTTACAGTATGTTTGGTTTCTGTTTGGAAACCCCAAAAGGCCACAACTATGGTTCATAGTTTTGTACTTCCAAACGAAAACCGAACATGCTATTAATCAGAAACTATCATAAGACAGTAATAAATCATAAATCAGTTATTAAGTTCATGTACAAGGGCTAATGCTAAAATTAACATCATAACAAACCTGCAAACTGCTGGCAATTCTTCATCTTTTGGAGGATGGGGTGCCATTAAACATCCAAGTGAGTCCCTCCAGTTGGCAGCAGGTTGCTGGTACAGACTAAAATTGGAAAGATAAAGCACTTTCTTGGTGGGATCACGGGTGTAGTACTCTTTCCTCACCTTGGCATCTTGCTGGTGAAACCTGCAAGTTCCTCTGATCATCTCATCCAAAACAAGAGTTGGAATTCCGTGATTTACGACCTGAAAGAACCCCCACTTCTCACATGCTTGTCTAACTTTCCCTACAACATCGTCTCGCTGAATAGAATCACCATGGATGCCTGTAAGATCAATTGTGGGGATACTGAACTTTGAATTTGATCCACTAGCTGTTGAGCCATCATTGAGATGAAGTTGTTCACAATAGAACATAGGTGGAACTTTTGTGACCCCATTTTCTACTAGTCCTTGGACACCAGCCTTTGAATCATCAAATGCCTTGAGTTCACTCATCCTGTCATAACTGGAAACATGTCCTTCCTGCAACTCATCTGTGCTTGTTGCCATCATGTTTAGAGAAGCTATTTGTGAATTATGATGGCTCAAGATAAAGGGGATTGAGGAAAGGTAGATGGATGGAATGAAGGGGCGAGAAAGTCAATGTCTTGGCTTCAATTCAGTTTCCGCACGATGTGAATAAACTAGAGGCATCCCTTAGATTTGAAACAGCAACTACATCAAAAGCTTTTTTTGTTTATGCTTATTTGAAGCCTCAAAGTCTACCTACAGATAGGATTCAGCACAAAATACAGTTTATGACTCATAAGGCTGATGTAGTCCGCATATAAAATCATTCTCTCCCCATAGAATTATGTAGTATTTGTATAGTTGGGTTGGGTGCATTAAAAATACATTTATATGGTCCATACTCCAAACCTCGTTAAGAAAGCACATGGAAAGTGACGAAAATTCATTCTTTAATTGTGATGATTTGTTTGATCCGCACTAATTCCTAATGCATTACTTAAGGCTGGGACTAGCGAGGAAGTTTTGATATTCCTCAGTTTTTGCTGGGTATAGTCTTTTGAATATGGATCCTTTACTTTGAATTAAGATACATATAATTACATAAGATAATTAATATTGTAAGATGCACCTATTATTTTATGGTTATTTCATTTGCAAGATATTATTTTAACTTTTTCCAATGATTTTAATTTCATCTATATATTTAAGTATATTATTTTACATATTACGTATGATTGTTAAATATACATATATTAGCTAAGTTCCATCTAAAAGGATCCAGTTCAACTCCAATTTGATCCTTAGACTTCAAGGGTTTTTTTCTTCAGTCCTCACATACTCACAAATCTTGTAACTTTTTTTGTTGAAGACATTTTATTAAGAAACTATTTAAGAAAAATTTACATCTTAGAGTATATTTGGTATGAGAATAAAAATGAGGAGTGAATAGATATTTTTATTCATAGAATTATTAAAGAAAATTTTTATCCATATTTTTACTCTTATATCAAATACACCCTTAGTGTTAATTTTTAGAATATTTAGTATATTGATGGGAAAATCACAAGTGCAAAGACACAAGAGAAAAGGTAGAGAAAAAGTAGAACGAGAGACGATTTAAATCCCAACTAACGTACTAAAATTCTCAATTTTTTATTCCCATTCCAAACTTACCTTAAGGAGAGTTTTCTTTATATTTATATTCAAGTGGATGTTATAATGCTTATCGCAAGTTTTATATTTATATTTGTGTACAATACTTCAATTTTAAAAACTAGGATGCATAATTATTTTCTGCACTCCAAACGGATACACATTTCACAGAAATCACATAATACAGCTTGGTTTTACAAGTCTTGAAGCCATGTCACAAAGTTCAACAGCATGAGATAAACCACAGCCCTTTTCTGAACACATCAAAATTGCATGCAGTTGTTCACAATCACAACTTCAAGTGCAATAACGAGGAAGTTTTGAGGCCCTTCTCATAACTATCTTTTACGGGCGCCATCTATAGTAAAGGTGTATAGTGCATCTTACAATCTGACGGTGAGATTATAAGGTGTATCGATACACCAATCATCTATGATGCACTGTAGTAATATCTAATTTTAAGAAAATTTAAAAATTTAATTAGATATATTTTAAAAATTAATTATTATATATTGATAATTTAAAATTATATTAATAATATAAAATAATTATACACTATTAATGTAATCAAAAAAATTTTATTAATGTAATTTTACTCTATTAATATAATTTTACATTGACAATATAAAATTATTTTATATTTTCAATATAATTTTATACTGTCAATGTAATTTTATACTATCGGTATATAAAAATTAATTTTTAAAAATTATAAAAATAAATTACACTATCAATGTAATTTTATACTATTAATATATAAAAATTAATTTCTAAAAATTAAAAAATCTTATTAGTATAATTTTATTCTATTAATATAATTTTATATTATTTGTTAATATAATATTATATTAATAATATAAAATTATTTTATATTATTAATATAAGTTTATATTATCAATTTATAAAAATTAATTTTTAAAATATATTTAATAATATTTTTAAATTTTTTAAAATTAATATATTATTATAATATATTATAAATAATTAATATATCAATACACCTTATAAATTATTATCATCTAATATGCTGCAATCATGAGGTGCACTTGCCACCTTGGATCATGAAACCTATTGTAGACTGCGCCTCTTTTAGGTAGTCTTTGAAAGAGGTGTCTTGGTCTGACCAAAAAAAAAAAGAGGTGTCTTGGAAGAATGGTGGGCTTTCTTCCGATAACAGTTCCTTGATTGGACCATAGAGTTTTGGTGTGCCCTCTCTTGGTTGAACCCGTGGTCTAAAGAAGGATGCAACTTTCTTGGGCCTATAATCTTTGCCAAAACTCTGTTCTCAACACTAATGAACCTGTCATTAGTCACAAGCACCAAAATTTAAAAAAAGAAAAATGTTGAAACTGATCGATAACCACAATCCAATTCATTTTTCATATGTATAGCCTATGCCATATCTCTAGACATTCTCCACATAAAAGTAAAAGGTTAAACAAGAATAATCTCTGGACTCCTCATCATTTCTATGATTTTAAAAAATATATGTTAAGACTGTGTAGGATTTACTATTTCAAACATAATAACACACATGTATGAACAGATATTCTTGTTGGTTATATATATATATATATATATATATTAAAAATTAGGTTGAGGAAAAAGTTTGCTCTAATCTATGGTATGTCTATGAATTTATCGAGCACTTACATATGTATTTACAGAACACTGATTAAAGGGAAAATCTACAAAATTGAACCTAAGTTACAATGATATATGAGCGGAAGACCGACTAAATGAGCTAGCCGTGATGCCATATTCTTTGTTCCGTTAAAATCCAACATAGTTAATTATGATAACTTGCTTTGTGCTTAGCTCACTAAAAGTATGAAAATTCAGTTTTATGCACGATGGACCTACCTGCATGAGGTCGCCAATATTCACTACAAGAGCACCATCCATAGCAGGTACATCAGTCCATTGATTGTCATGAAGAACTTGGAGGCCACCCATCTGGTCTTGTAAAAGGACTGTCATGAAGTCGCGATCCGTGTGCTTGCAACTGCCTATAGTTAATTCAGGCTCAGGGCATGCTGGGTAATAGTGACATAGAAGAAGAAGCCCTTCAGCACAACCCATTTCATTCAGGTGAGAGCGATGAAGGCCAAGAGCCTCTCACAGTAACTCATACAAAGTTGAAGCAAGTGACATTACTTTCTCCAAGTATTCCATCACAATATCTCTGCAAGCATGTACAACACATCAAGGATAGAGAATCTCAATTTAGAGATTAGGAAAAATTCTTAATTGCTCTTAGAGTTAAAAAATTTGTTTTATGCCATTTAGTGTTTAGCACCTTAACTTTATAAGCCATCATTGTCTCCAATTTTAACTACATCTTTAGTAATGTAATAGTTGAAGTAAAACATTAAATGGTACATAGTAACACTTTTTACTTGTCAATGTAAGTGAACTAAAAAACTGGAAATAACGAGTTCACATGTAAATTGATAAGGAAGATTTTCTGAAATAAATAGGCAACAGACACCTACCAAGGCAAGGATACGAGATTAAGTACATAGAAATGCATATTCTCACAAGCAAAATTGCAATGCAAATATATTAATATTTAGTTGGTTTAAATGGTTTAATAATTGTTTTTTTTTTTTTTAAGTAAGATCTTATATTGTATTCTAGTCTTATAAATGGAATTAAAAAAAAAATTAGTACTTAAAGAGCTTTATCTCATAATGGGTTGACCAAGGTCGAATAAGATCAATTGTAGTTTATTAAACTTCAAATCCTGATAGTTTAGACCAAAAAATTGTATTATAAGTATCATTACCAATAAAAACACTATTCCCATTAGTCATCTATCCTTATTAAGTTCAATTCCCAAGATGTGAAGGGCTAATGTTAAAAGTGTTGATGTCACTAACCTATGAACTGCTGGCAGTTCTTCTGCTTTGGGTGGATAAGGTGCCATGGAACATCCAAGTGTATCTCTCCAATAAGCAGCCGGTTCTTGGTACAGAGTTAAATTGGAAACATAAAAAACTTTCCTGCTGAGATCACGGGTGTAGTACTCTTTCCTCACCTTGCCATCTTGCACATGAAACCTGCAAGTTCCTTTGATCATCTCATCCAAGAGATGAGTTGGAACTCCATGATTTATGACCTGAAAGAACCCCCACTTCTCAGATGCTTGTCTAACTTTCCCTACAACATCGTCTCGCTGAATAGAATCACCCTGGATGCCAGTGAGATCAATTATGGGGATACTGAACTTTGAATTTGATCCACTAGCTGCCGAGCCATCATTGAGATCAAGTTGTTCACAATAGAACATAGGTGGAACTTTTGTGACCCCATTTTCTACTAGTCCTTGGACACCAGCCTTTGAATCATCAAATGCCTTGAGTTCATTCATCCTGTCATAACAGGTAGTTGCTCCTCCCTGCAATTCATCTCTGCTTGTTGCCACCATATTTGGAGGCTACATGTGCATTAATTCTTTAAGGAAAGTAGCTATGAAGGGTACAAACACAAAGGTGGTTAAGAGTAGATGGAATCAAGAGGAGACAACGTCAATGCTTTCGTATTATTTTTCACACGTGGTGAATAAACTAGAGGCATCCCATACTGAACAACTAAATTATTGAAACACCTTAGATTTAATAAAGGAAGTAGGTAGAAAGCTTTTTTTGTTTATGCTTATTTGAAGCGTCACAATCTACCTTAAGATTCAGCACAGTCAGTTATAAATTTTGATATATAAGGATTTAATCCAGATCCCCATTCAAGTGTAGGAATCAAGAATTATACATTTGTATAATTGAGTGCGTTATTATAACGCTTTTATATGGTATTCTGTATGAAGAGGGGAGAATGTTTTCATTTCAATTTTTCGTACAATGTAAATAAACTACAGGCATCCTTGTTTCTTTCCCTGTATGCTTTGCATATGGGACAACTAAATTATCGAAACAACTTGGATTTGGTAAAGCAACAAGATGAGACACACTTCCACGTGGTATGTGGTACGTTGAAAATCTATCGGCAGGTGGGTACATAGAAAGTGACGCTTTCCATGTTCTATCTTTATCAATCTCCTTGTATATCATTGCTTCACATCACATTCAGTTCTGCTGTCATTTTTCTTGTGCGTTTCACTTGATCAAGGCTTGTTATTCTTAAGTCTCTTCTTTGAGCAAACAAAATCCTTTCTTCTAAGTCTTGGAAGCGTTCCACAAAAGTATTGTTTATCAATTCTAACACAAAAGCCTAAATAATGAGCATATAGTACAAGCCATATGCCATATTTTCATCATGAGCAATTTTTTCCCACAAATAATTTATTTTCAGACACGATGGATGATACTAGGCCCATTTGCTCCATCACTTTGATTGAGTTCTGGCTTGTCATTTTCACTATAAATTAGTTCTTTATCACTTTCTTGATTTCAAGGAAGTCTGGGTGATGCTACGGTGAAGATGGTTTTTTCCATTTTCACGTGAAGATGTGACGTGGTGGTCACAGATAAGAGACATATGGCAGAGGTGTATTGATACACCAATCATCTA
This sequence comes from Pterocarpus macrocarpus, assembly GCA_031439585.1. NCBI lineage: Eukaryota > Viridiplantae > Streptophyta > Magnoliopsida > Fabales > Fabaceae > Pterocarpus > Pterocarpus macrocarpus. The sequence goes on along the minus strand of CM062517.1, from coordinate 17,389,875 downwards.
TGATGTACTGTAGTAATATCTAATTTTAAGAAAATTTAAAAATATAATTAAATATATTTTAAAAATTAATTATCATACACTGATAGTATAAAACTATACTGATAATATAAAATAATTTTACATTGTCAGTGTAATAAAAAAATTTTATCAGTGTAATTTTAATTATCATACACTGTCAGTGTAATCAAAAATTTTTATCAGTGTAATTTTAATTATCATATACTGACAGTGTAAAATTATACTGACAATATAAAATAATTTTACAGACCACCACGTCACATCTTCACGTGAAGATGGAAAAAACCATCTTCACCATAGCATCACCCACTCAAAACTATCACTTTGAAGTTCGCATGGCTCCATGTCTACATAATGGAATAAAAATATCATAAATTGTAGTAATATGCAGATGGGATAAAAAATTAAAATTTAAAAAATATCTGCTATACAAAAATATAAAAATTTCAAAATACAATACCCATATTTTCATTTTGTGCAGACAAGATAATGTAAAAACTCAAACTTAATGAAAATATATATATATATATATATATATATATAATGGTTCCAATATTCTGTACATAAAAATGATCAAGTTTTTCATTTCTATTGTCACTAAAAACTTTTTATTTTGTCTTATAGTAATTTATTTTTATTAAATTTAATATTTATTTAAAAAAAAGTGAAATGTACTTGAACAGAAGCTTTAGAAGGGACCAGTACTTTCTTGTGTAAACGAGGCACGACTCCAGTTCCAGGTTGGTCCCTAGTCCTTGCGGTGAGGAATAGTGATGAAAAAAATCGAAACATACTATGGAAACCACATGGAACAGGGAAGGGGGGAAAAAAACAAAAAATAAACAAGACATGTGCATCTCCTTTTTTTTCAAGATGACAGTAAAATTTTGTAGTAATGTTAACTATGGTTAAATTTTGCCTGAGCAAACTTTCTTTTGAGTGGAAAAATTACATACGGACCCGCTACTTCTCGTGACACAATTTGAATGGTGCGGAGGAAGAAGAATGATTTGCTCCCTAGAGGATAAAAGAATTTCTCTTCTCAAACATGATTTTGGCACAAAACCAACGTCTGCTCTAAAGCATAAAATTGCTACTTTCTCGTTTATTCACCATGATTTTCAATAATATTAAAATATTTCATTGACTAATTTCCTACTTTATCTCTGTTGTTAGTTTTTGTCTTTACTTCCAATATAGCTTTTTTTTTTTGTCTTTACTCCCACTTTATGCTTTATATTTACTCTTATTATATGGTATTTTTCCTTTAAAATTTTAATTGGAGATTGATTAATAATTATATTTTAAATTATGTTATATTATAAATTATATTAATTTTTCGGTTATGTAATTTAATATTTTGTGGTAATTTACTTCTTTTTATTATCAATTTAAATTATAAATTTTTTAATATAATTTTTTTTCAAAAATTAAAATTTATGTATATTTTTTTATTTTTGATTTAATAACTTGACAAAAGTGAAGAAGAAAATATAAAATATTTATTTTATTCTTAAAAATATATCTTTAAAATAATGAAATGAAGCATAAAAGTAAATTGGATAAAATAATATGAAATTTATCTCCATTATTGTAATTATATATTCAAAAGCGATTTTGATTAATGCTATCTAAATAATATCAATTTTGTCAAAATCACTTCTTAAATCAAATTACCAAACATAATTAATTCACTTTCCTTTAAAATCATTTTGAACTAAAATCAATTATGACAAAATCAATTTTGTCAACAATCAATTTTACAAACGTAAAATCAAACACACATTAAATAGACTATGCCAAGTTAAGCCTAATGTGGGCTAATCCAAATACCTTTGATGGGTCAAAGGTCTTATTTCCATCCTTAAGCTTTGTCCTCTATTCACATGTTCCTAAAAGGATAAAACACTAAAACCCTAAATTTACACATGTGAGTTTCTTTGATCCCTAATTTAGAAATTAAATTTTTAGTCCTTGAAATTACAAATATGAGTCATATGAGTCATATTTGAGGTGACATCGACAAAGAGTAGATTTAAATTAGTCTATTGAGATGGTATTTCTATTATTATCCCCACTTGATTCACGTCGTCTTTTTAACATATTTTCAAAAATTTCAAGAACTAATATATATCTATTCTTCATTCATGCCACCTCAAAAGCTACGTGGAATGCCACCATGGCACTTAACATGACATTAGTAAAAACATGAACACCTCAATGTTTTAAAGACTATTCAAGTGCAGTTCCATATTGATATTTGCATAGAACACCTCAATGTTTGAAACTAAGATGTAAACTTATTTTGTTCAGTCCAAACGGTTAATCCTTTCAGATAAAGCATACCCAGCATGGTTTGGTTCACTAGAATAAGATAAGCTCAATTGCTCAAAATCACAACTTGAAGTGTGACAGTGTGGAAGTTCCAATTCCCTTTCCAAAATACTGTGCCGAGAACTCTTTTAAAGAGGTGTCCCTGTATACTGGTGGACTTTCTTCAGATAACAGTTCCTTGATTGGGCCATAGACTTTTGATGTGCCCTTTCCTGGTTCATCGTCTGTTCTAAACAAGGATGCAACCGAAATTCTCGGGCCTATATTCTTTGCTATGACTCTGTGCTGAACACTAATGAACTTGTCATTAGTAAGAAGCTGCACAAAAAAAAATTTAAATGAAAAAGGAACTGACAATCACTATCCAATTCTGAATTCTCATTTCACATGTATAACGCTATTGTTGGATCTATAGTAGTTTTATTATCAATGATGATACAAACTCTGGATTATTAGTTCTTTGCACATGATCTTGAAAAAGTTATTTTTATACAACCAATGTATAACTCAAGCGTAAAAGCATGATGTCGGAAGTGTTGACTTAAGGATGCAGTGTTATCAACGGCCATATCAGTAAAAAGTTGTTGAGATGAAAAGTGCCTTTTGTATTCTCCTAGGTTCACTTGTACAAGAATAGAAGTGCAAAAAGTATAAGTAAAAAGTGACACACCAAATGAGGAAAAGGACAAATTAGCTTGTACTATGAAAAAGAAAAGAGTCATGGCACAATAAACAACATATGACAGTTTGAATAGACAATTACATGAACTCTTGAAAAGCTCCCCAACATTCAAATCAATTGGGTGGAACCTAAGTCTCTACATGGGCTAAAGCCTCTATAAATACTTGTTTCCTAAACTAAGTTTAGGGTCTTTGCGACATTTGTCTTGTGACATAGTCTGAGTGACTTAAAGTTCTTTGTGAACTCTCTTGAAAACTTTGTGGTTTTTGTATTCAATCTATCTTCTTCTCATTTTATATTCTGAAATTATTGTAACTTAAGTTACTAAAGTTTGAGAGAAAAAAAAAATCTTGTGAGGTACACAAGTGTGTTAAACATCATTAAGAGAGATCTCTTAGTTGGTGAGAAAAAAAATAGCTCAAGGTTGAGTGCAAGTATAATAAAGCTTGGAGATGCTTATTATAACAAAAAATACTCATAATAAAAAAATTTCACAAGATTGTGGGGATTGGGTAGACTCCAAGTTGCGGAGATCGAATTAGTATAAATTCTTGGTGCAACTCCTTTATCCCTTATCTTTTATGTTCCTGTATTTTTTTTTTTTTTTTTTGTCATATATCTTAAATCTAACCTCGTATGTCTATAATATTCTGTGATATTTGTTCTGCTTATGTTTCGAGTTATTTGATAACTAAGTCTAATAGGTACTTACTAGATTTCTACTAATTATCTACTAGATAATCTAGTTGTGTGAACTTCCTGAAGTATGTGCTAAGTGTGTAGAAAAAGTTTTAGTTTATCAAAAACTTGATTCAACCTCCCTTCTTAACTCCGCTAGTACCATCAGCTATATTTTTAGACAATGTCCACAAAGTTGTAAATTAACATCAACAACAAATCCTTTTTCCATTTGTTTGGGTCAGCCCACAAAGTTGTAAAACAAGAAAAACAAGTCCTGTGGACTTGAGCCTCTCGTGGATTGAAAATTTTAGTGTAAAATTGTGGAAATTATTGTTTAAATCACAAGAGATAGAAATACAACTAATAAGCAATGTAAAAAAATCGAACTGGGTATCGAACCGGTCAAGGCAGGGGTTCAAAGGTTTAGAGGTCCAACCAGTTCAATTGGGTGTTCAACCGAGATATAATAAAATATATGTATTTAATTATTTATACATATAAATAAATAAATAAATAAATAAATATATATATATATATATATATATATAATTTTTTTTAAAAGAGAATAACTGTATTTTACAAAAAAGAAAAAAAAAACAAATCAACCAAACCAGTGACCTGGTAGAACCGGACTGGTTCACCGGTTCAATCCGGTTTGATGGCGGTTTTCAGGAATACTGGTTTAACTAGCAAGACCGGACTGAAAACTAGGCCGATTCCCGGTCCAACCGATCCGACTAGCCAGTTCGGTCCGGTTTTCTCTTCCATGCTAAAAAAATTTAGCAAAAAAGTTAAAGCTATATGATGTTTTCCAAAAGAAATTAACAAGAAGGATGGATTAACTAGAAAATTAAATAAAAGAACAAGGGCATATGGTAGAACAAAATTTGCTAGAGCTGTGGAGTGAGAGGAATGCAAGAAGGAATTATGATAAAGAGAGGATAGGCTGGCTAAATCAAATTTAAAAACCAATATCATGGTACAAGCTATTTTAAACTATTTCTGGGATTTCCTATTTCAGATTAGTCAATACATCAATCCAATATAGTTAACTATGATGCTGTATTTTGTACTTAACTAAAATAAAAGTACCATAAAGTTTTATGAAATTGCTATTTTTATGCATGATGAAGCTACCTGAAGAAGATCCCCAATGTTTACAACCAGTGCTCCATGGATGGGAGGTACATCAATCCACTGATTGTCATGAAGAATTTGGAGGCCGCCCATGTGGTCTTGCAAAAGTATTGTGATGAAGTCATTATCTGTGTGGTTGCTAGTGCCCATAGTTAACTCTGGCTCAGGGCATGCCGGGTAGTAGTGACATTGAACAACAAGCCCATCAGAACACCTCATTTCATTAAGGTGACAGCGGTTAAGTCCAAGAGCCTCTGAAAGTAACTCAAACAAAGTAGAAGCAAGTGCCTTGACTTTCTTGGAGTATTCAATCACAATATCTCTGCAGGTATATTATCAACTCATTAAGGATGGATAATTTTCAATTTAAAGGGTCTTAAGTAATTTTGAAAAATAAACAAACAGACAGTGCAACTAAAGACATCACATCTAAATCTAATGAAGATTCTCTACACTAAATGGGCAAAAGTGCTAGACTCTTACAGAGGAATGGACATGAGATTAAGGAGTAACAGATTTAATGAGAAACTGTCCTAAGAAAGTAGTACATCATAAATCTGTAATTAATTAAGTTCAAGTGCCATCATGTCCAAGGGCTAAAGCTACATCTAAATCTAATGAAGGTTTTCTACAATAAATTGGCAAACAGCTAGACTCCTACAAAATCGAGGACATGGGGATCAGGGAGTAACAGATTTACTGTATTCCCGCATCAAAAATTGCAGTAATAGCTCTAATAAGAAACTATCCCAAGAAATTAGTAAATCATAAATCAATTATTAATTAAGTTCAATTCCAAGCCTCTAAGATCTCTCAGGGGCTAGTGATGAATGATTTGGATAGTTTGCAAGAAGTTATAGGTTCATACCTGAGTGTATGCCATGTACCAACAGAAAAAATTAAGTCCCATCATGTCCAAGGGTTCTAAAACTAGCATCATCAGTTCATCACATACCTGCAAACTGCTGGCAATTCTTCATCTTTTGGAGGATGTGGTGCCATTAAACATCCAAGTGTGTCCCTCCAATTGGCAGCAGGTTCCTGGTACAGACTAAAATTGGAAAAATAAAGCACTTTCGTGGTGGGACCACGAGTGTAGTACTCTTTCCTCACACAGGGATCTTGTTGGTGAAACCTGCAAGTTCCTCTGATCATCTCATCCAAAACAAGAGTTGGAATTCCATGATTTATGACCTGAAAGAACCCCCACTTCTCACATGCATGCCTAACTTTCCCTACAACATCGTCTCGCCGAATAGGATCACCATGGATGCCTGTGAGATCAATTGTGGGGATACTGACCTTTGAATTTGATTCAGTAACTGAACCATCAGTCAGATCAAGTTGTTCACAATAGAACATACGTGGAACTTTTGTGACCCCATTTTCTACTAGTCCTTGGACACCAGCCTTTGACTCATCAAATGCCCTGAGTTCACTCATCCTGTCATAACTGGAAACAGGTCCTTCCTGCAACTCACCTGTGCTTGTTGCCACCATGTTTGGAGGCTATATATGCTAATCAATTCTGTGTGATAGCAACTATGAAGGTTCAAAATAAAAGGTATTGAGGAATGGTAGATGGATGGAATGAAGGGGAAAGAAAATCAATGTTTTGGTTTCAATTCAGTTTCCACACTAGGTGAGCAAACTAATAGCATCCCTTAGATTTTAAGAAGCAACTAAGTCAAAAGCTTTGTTTTTTGTTTATGCTTATTTGAAGCATCACAGTCTACCTAAAGATAAGATTGAGCACTACAGGTTATGACTCAAATGGCTGATATGGCCCGCATATAACCACTCTCCCCCATTCACGCGTAAGAGTGAAGAATTATGTATTTTGTATAGTTGGGTTGGGTGCATTAAAAAAAATTATGTGGTCCATACTCCAAACCTCATTAAGAAAGCACATGGAAAGTGAAGAAAATGCATTCTTCAATTGTGATAATTTGGTTGATCAGCACTCAACTTCAGGTGGGGACTTAGACGTTCAAAGGCTGGTCTTATTCTAAAAGCATTCATATTTCATGAACACCATTTCTCTTTCTGAACTTTTAGAACAACCATTTTTTTTATTTTTTACTACTTGAGGACCTCTCCCCCTATTCACGTTTACCTAAAACCCAAGAATTTTGTACATTTGATTCACTTGATGAGGCTATGGAAACCAAGAATCCAGTGACAATGTTATATCCGAAAGCAGATTCTATATCAGAATTTGAAGGAATTCTTTATTTATTTTAGGAAAAAGAGCATGCAGATTCTTAAAATTTTATTTTTATTCTTTTATTAATCATTATCAGAAATTTTAAAATCTCTGCAACAAACTTTTAACAATTAATGGCAATCAGTTACAAAAAGATAAAAAAAAAATTAGGAGAGTTTTCTTTTCTTTTCTCTTTAATTTATATATCTTGAAGAGACTATTCAAGTGGATGTCATAAAAGCTCATCTCAAGTTTTATATTTGTGTAGAGCACTTCAAATTTATAAACTAAGATAAGATGCATAACTATTTTCTGCAGTCCAAACGGATACATATTTCAGAGAAATCACTCAATACAGCTTGGTTTTCCATTCTTGAAGCCATGTCCCAAAGTTCAACAGCAGCCACAGCCCTTTCCGAACACATCAGGAATGCATGCAATTGTTTCACAATCACAACTTCAAGTGCAATAATGAGGAAGTTTTAAGGCCCTTCTCATAACTATTTTTTAAGTACTCTTTGAGAGAGGTATCTCTGTATAATGGTGGGCTTTCTTCTGATAACAGTTCCTTGATTGGACCATAGAGTTTTGGTGTGCCCTCTTCTGGTTGAACCCGTGGTCTAAAGAAGGATGCAACTGAAATTCTTGGGCCTATATTCTTTGCCAAAACTCTGTGCTGAACACTAATGAACCTGTCATTAGTCACAAGCTGCGAAAAGTATAAATTGAAACCGATAACCACAATCCAATTCATATTTCACATGTATAGCATATGCTCTATCTTTTGACATTCTCCACATAAAAGTAAAAGGTGAAGCAAGAAAAAATCTCTGGCTCCTTATCATTTCTATGATTTTTAAAAATATATATTACAACTCTGTAGGATTTACTATTTTAAACTTAATAACACACATACACAAATAGATGTTCTTGTGACTTTTTTTTTATATATTAAAAGTTAGGTTAAGAGGAAGGTTTGCCCCATCCAGAGTCAAAGTATGCCTCTAAAATCATCGATTACTTACAAATGTACTTATAAAACACCCATTTTAAAGAGGAAATTTAGGAATCGAACCCAAGTTATAATAATACATGATTGGAAGACCGACTAGATGAGCTAATCCCTATTGCAATATTCTTGTTACTTTAAAATCCAACATAGTTAATTATGATAATGTACTTTGTGCTTGGCTCACTAAAAATATAGAAATTCAATCTTATGCATGATGGACCTACCTGCATGAGATCCCCAATGTTCACTACAAGAGCACCATGCATGGGAGCTACATCAATCCATTGATTGTCATGAAGAACTTGAAGACCACCCATCTGATCTTGCAAAAGGATTGTCATGAAGTCACGATCCGTGTGCTTGCAACTGCCTATAGTTAATTCAGGCTCAGGGCATGCTGGGTAATAGTGACATAAAAGAAGAAGCCCTTCAGCACAACCCATTTCAATGAGGTGAGAGCGACCAAGGCCTAGAGCCTCTGACAGTAAGTCAAACAAAGTTGAAGCAAGTGACATTACTTTCTCTGAGTATTCCATCACAATGTCTCTGCAAGCATGTACAACACATCAAGGATAGAGAATTTCAGTTTAGAGAATAGGAAGAATTCTTAATTGCTTCTCAGATTGAAAAAAGTTGTGTTATGCCATTTAGATTTAGTGTTTAGCACCTCAACTTTGTAAATCATTGTTATCTCCAATTTTAACTACATTTTTAATTTATAGTTGAACTAAAACATTAAATGGTACATAGTAACAACTTTTTCTTATAAGAGAATCTAACAAATTCTTGTCAATGTAAGTGAATTAAAAAACTGGAAATAACGACTTCACATGTAAATGATAAGGAAAATTTTCTGAAATAAATAGGCAACACACACCAACCAAGGCAACCATATGAGGATTAAGGAGTAAATAGAAATGCATATTCTCAATTGCATTGAAAATATACTAGTATTTAGTTGATTTAAGTGATCCAACACTTATTCTTTTTACGTAAAGTTTTGTATATTTGTGAATGAAAGAAAAAAGAAAAAAAAATAACTAGTGCTTAGAAAGCTTTACTTGTAGTAGGTTGACCAAGGTCGAATAAGATTAAGACCAAAAAAGTGCAATGTAGATATCATTACCAATAAGAAACTATTCTAATTAGTCATCTATGCTTATTAAGTTCAAGTCCCAAGATGTCCAAGGGCTAATGCAAAGCTTAAAAGTATTGATATCACAAACCTACAAACTGCTGGCAGTTCTTCTGCTTTAGGTGGATAAGGTGCCATGGAACATCCAAGTGTATCTCTCCAATAAGCAGCTGGTTCTTGGTACAGAGTAAAATTGGAAACATAGAAAACTTTCCTGCTGAGATCACGGGTGTAGTACTCTTTCCTCACCTTGCCATCTTGCTCATGAAACCTGCAAGTTCCTCTGATCATCTCATCCAAGACATGAGTTGAAACTCCATGATTTATGACCTGAAAGAACCCCCACTTCTCACATGCTTGTCTAACTTTCCCTACAACATCGTCTCGCTGAATAGAATCACCATGGATGCCTGTGAGATCAATTATGGGGATACTGAACTTGGAATTTGATCCACTAGCTGTCGAGCCATGATTGAGATCAAGTTGTTCACAATAGAACATAGGTGGAACTTTTGTGACCCCATTTTCTACCAGTCCTTGGACACCAGCCTTTGAATCATCAAATGCCTTGAGTTCACTCATCCTGTCATAACAGCTAGTTGCTCCTGCCTGCAATTCATCTCTGCTTGTTGCCACCATATTTAGAGGCTCTATGTGCATTAATTCTTTAACCAAAGTAGCTATGAAGGGTTCAAAACAAAGGGGATTGAGTAAGAGTAGATGGAATGAAGAGGAGAGAATGTCAATGCTTTGGTATCATTTTTCACACATGGTGAATAAACTACAGGCATCACATACTGAACAACTAAATTATTGAAACACCTTTGATTTAATAAATGAAGTAGGTAAAAAGCTTCCCCCCCCCCCCCCAACAAAAAGTTTAAGCTTATTTGAAGCGTCACAATCTACTTTAAGATTCAGCATAGTCAATTATAAATTTTAATATTTAAGGATTTAATCCAGATCCCCATTCAAGTGTAGGAGACAAGAATTATATATTTGCATAACTGAGCTGGTTATTATAACACTTTTATTTGGTATTCAGTGTGAAGAGGGGAGAATGTTTTTATTTCAGTTTTTCTTACAACGTAAATAAACTACAGGCATCCTTGTTTCTTTCCCCCTTTGCATATGGGACAACTAGATCGTTGAAACAACTTGGATTTGATAAAGCAACCAGATAAGAAACACTTCTTGTTGTTGCTTAGTTGAAGCATCTCAATTCACCAGAAAAGAAGGTTCAGCACCACCAGTAATTATTAATTAACATATAAGGATGTAATCTGGATCTTGAGGCTGATAGCCTGGACTTAAAACCATCCTCTCCCCATTCATGTGTTGCTACGGAGTCAAGAATTACTATATCTTTTGTATCATTGGAGGCAATGGTAAAAGAAGATTGACAAAGGGTACGAATATGTTTCCATAAAACGAGTCATTAAATAGCATTGCTGATATTAAAAATCTTCCACGTTGTATGCGGTGTGCTGAAAATCTACCAGCAGGTGGGTACATAAAGTGACAAAAGTCAAAAACGCGTTCTTGCTCATGACCAATTGGAGAGGAATCTTGGATAATTTTCACTTTTTCTCTCCATTTAAGTGATGTTTGCGTGGCCTCGATTTTCCCGAAATTTTGACTAAGGCTTGCTAGCATTAAAAACTGAGGGAAGTGATGTAGTGAAAAATCAAAGTGTTTGAATTTTGAAACTTGTTAATAATGAGTGACAAACTGACAAAGCAGAACATCGAATATTCCCATTAGAGATGCTTGTTACTAATAGATGGCAAGTTCAGCATGATTATAATCAAGGTCTTTTCTATAATTGCTTATGCTCTTTGATTTGACATAATTGTATATGCACATTGGGTTTATACATACAAGAACTGTTAAAATTTCGCAGAGGGAAGAACTGGGGTAGCAATATCTCCATCATGTACATAGCATATCAATGGCTATAACAAAACTGTTGGTTCAACTCTTTTCATAGTTTATGCTTCTGAGTTGCAAGTGCCAATAATTCTTTCCTTCTTTCTTTTTTTTCGGCTCCACTTCCTCTCTCCCAGAATTTGTGTATGAGTGCTGTAAAGTATTTGTGCTAAAAGCATAAATTCACTAGGTGTAGCTTCTTATAACAGTATAATCAACACAAGCAAAGAATTCTTTTTGCACCGAGCAAGGTGCTAAATAACCAAGCAAATGTTCAACTTAGGTATGTACCCCACTTGCAAAATATGTGGCTATGAGAGATACCATAAATTTCCAGTCCAAGAATAAGAATCATAGTCATGTAGAATTTGATAAATGACATTATTTCCAACTTATCTAGTTCATTCAGTTATCATGCTAACTAAACCACCTCAATTCCACATTTTCCAACTTAAATCCTGAAATGTTCAAGAGCAGGGGTCCCATCAAGGCCTTTGGCATTAAAGTAGGCTGCATAATCTGCAACTGTGGTTTCTCTATATTTTGGAGGATTGTCTTCAGATAACAATTCTTTTATAGGCCTATAGAGCTTCGATGATGACTTAAGACCGGAGCTGAAAAAGCATGCAACAGATATTCTTGGACCAATGAGATTTGCTAGAACTCTGTGTTCAACGCTCTTGAATCTGTCATTTGTTATAAGCTGCAGTTCAAGAAAAATAATAATTAGCTACATTTATATAAGTTCATTTAAAATATCATAAGAACTTCTACAGTAGCAAAATCGTACTAGTTTTTTGCAATTTTACTGATGTAAGTAAAGTAATATTGCCAAGGAAAAAAACTTGGGTCAACTTCTTTATATCCCTGTCATCCGGGTCTCAAGTAGGTTATTTATGTAGATACATTTATAAATTAACGATAAGTTTTAACTTTATTAAAGTCGGTTATTGGGTTGAACAAAATTCACATGTCATTGCTTGAATTGAGAACTGAATGGTAATGGTAAGGATATAAGGGACGAGATCTATGTTTTGTCTCATTGCAAATAAGGCATTGTTTTGGGTGGAACGGTCTAAACCTGAGAGCTAAACCAAAAGCATCTAGCATATTAATGCTATGTTCAAATATGGTATTGTTACATGATATGATCCTTCTAAACTTAGTGTGAAAATGTAAGAGCAACAATAAATACTAAGCACCAAGAGTATCAACATAAATTAGACTAGCCATTTTTAATATAACCGTTGTATACTGTATTAGTTTGTGTTAATACTTTACAATATCTCCGGCGGGCGTATGCAATGAAGCTGCAGATGTAATAAGCATCCACAATAATTGTTACGGGCCGAGTTCTAAGCGGTTGCAATCGCAGATGCAATTGTTGCGATTGCAGGTATTGCCACTGTTGCAATGCGCATGGTGGCTATTGTAGCGTAAAACTTGTGCGTTTACAACTTAAAATAGAATCTATTGCAGCCTGGCCTGTTGCAACCATAATGCGGCTCTAATTGGGATCACACCCCAATGTGATGCTGTTGCAGTGGACACAACCGCAATATAAAACATGACTTACAGGAAACATGAGCATACAAAAGAACAATAGAGAACTTGCCTGCACAAGATCGCCAATATTAACTACTAGAGCCCCAGGTACCGGTGGTATATCAATCCACTTGTCCTGATGAAGAACCTGGAGACCACCAATATGGTCCTGGAGAAGCACTGTGAGAAAACAGTTATCAGAATGCTTGGTGGTTCCCATAGTTAGTTCTGGTTCAGGGCAGGCAGGATAGTAATGGCAAAGAGAAAGAAGCCCCTCAGCACAACCCATGTCTTTTAAATAGTCTGAATGCAGCCCAAGAGCTTCTGATAGTAATTCAAAGAGTCGAATCCCCAGTTTCATGACATATGTACCATATTCCAGAAGTGTATACCTATAAAAGATGCAATCAGTAACTACCTGGGAGGTTCTGAGAATCTTACTCAAGAAACCAATGGCGATCGTTTTTAGATCTTATGTATAGGAAGTAACATCATACAAATATAAACCTCCAAATCTAAATAGAATAATGTTTTTGAACCTAACTTTTGGAGACACTATTTGGATGGACAATCATAAATCAATAATTGGGGATTTCAATTACATTATTGGTTAATATGTCTCTGGAGAATTATAGAGAATTATGTTTTAATAACTAGAGATTTTAGTTATCTTACTAATGAATTTAGTGAATGAATCTAGAAAATTATGTGTTAATAACTAGGGATTAAGTTATCTTACTAATGAATTTGGTAAAAGGATTTCGTGTCCACTGTTGGTTACCTTATCAAATTTATCAGGCAATTGAAACCTCTAGTTATTAATACATATTCCCCATAATTCCCAACAAGCATATTTACCAGTAACATGACTAAAACTTTTCGTTATAGATATATCATTTCCCAAGTATCCAAACAGTGTGCACAAAAGTTATGTAAAAATAACAGCATTCAGCTAAATATACCATGATCTCAGAGGCCTAAAATTTGAGGCAGCATACAAACTTGAACATACCTGCATGCTTCTGGCAAGTCTTCAGGTTTTGGAGTATTAGGAGCCAGGTAACACATGAAAGTATCCCTCCAATTGAGTGCTGGTGAGCTATACAGATCAAAATTACTATTATACACAAATGGCCTCATCTGATCGCGGCCATATAGCTCTTTTTTCACCTCAACATCTTGTTCATAAAACTTTTGCACCCCATCTTTCATGTCCTCTAGAACACTATCTGGGATGCCATGATTGACCACTTGAAAGAAACCCCATGTCTCTGATGCTTCCCTTATTCTGCCAATAACTTCTTGGCTTGCACTTGGATCTTTACCAACATCCTCAAGGTCTATAACAGGAATGATGTGTTCTATGTTTGAGGCCTTCTCAAATTTATCAGATGGATGATGAAATAGGCTTGGAATCTTTGCAACCCCATCATCAACAAGACCCTTAACACCAGCTTTTGTATCATCAAATGCTTTGAGCTCACGCAGCCTATTAGAGTTGATCTTGACTGTGCCTACAGTATCATCTGTATGAGAAACCTCCATGTTCCTTATTGGCCTTAAAAAAGTGTAAAATCTTATCCGGGAAGGGGAAGAGAAGAATAGCCAGAGAAGAACTGCTAGTATTCTAGACAAGGTTACAAAAGGCAAACATGAAAATAATACAATATTATGTGGCAATTACCAATTAGAGACATTAATCCATTTGATTACAGTCACTTTGTGAAACGTTTTTAGCCACATGTACAGCATGCAGACAAAGACAAGTGCTGCATAATCTTCTTGATGGCTGTCCTAATCCTCAAGTTTTTGTTTGCACATTTCCCATTTTTACATCACTACTTAGCACTTCCTTACCAAATTATCAATGGTTAAGTTCATCATGTGGATAAATATGTACATGAAAATAGCCGTACAATCTAAAGGAAAAAAGCGTTATTTTAATTTAGGTTTAAGTTATCGTCAATTCTCTTTCTGTGGTTAAATCAATTTCAAGATGTGTCACCACCACATCCATAAACACATGGGACACTTTGCCAGTTTGTGCACGTGATACTTGGCATTCTCTGCCACGAGCTGTACTGAATGCATGAACCGTGGCGTTTACGAGAAGAGAGAAACCAATATGTAACTTTTTGTCTTAAATAAGTTTTAGGTGAATATTTTTATCTTATGTTCATTTTAGTTCTTATATTTTATTTATTTCTTTATTTTAGTTCTTTAATCTATTAATTAAGTTCAATAACATCTTTCAATGAATTTCTATCAAAAATATTAATGATGACATTTTCTATAACAATAGATATCATAATTTTAGATGGACAAAAAATTTTCGATACGGCACTAAAAATTGTTTTCATGTAAAATCTTGCTTCCCTCATGCTTCCTTGTGTCAAGTACTGCTTCCCTCATGCTTCTCCATATGAATACACAATTCTAACCATCCTTTATTGCTCGTACCTTCCAATTTAATTTTGATGTGTTCAATTTGTCCGATATAAGTACAATTAAAGCTGCATAAATGATTTGTATATCAATTTAGTATATTAGTAATATAACCATCTACAGTGGGATAAGCTCTCCTTGTAAATTATCCATATTCAGTTCTATACTTTTGTTCCTCGTGTTATATTCCATCTAAAACTAGGACACCAGTTGTCATTTGATATATCATCGTTTAATATGATTTGAATAGAAATGAATAAATTAAAAATGTAAGAACTAAAATGAATACAAAATTAAAATATAAGGACTAAAAACTTAAAAAAACGGATTTGCTTTGAATCAAACTAAATTCTTGCCACAAATTCTTGTTCTTGTACTGACTACTGAAGGCGAGCCCTCAACATGCTGGATTCATATCCTGCATTAAGAAAGTTTATTTTACATATTATATTGTTAATTATCAATATTTTTTACAAAATATTGATTTTAAAAGTTTTGAAAAATATAAACCAAAACGTGTCTGACGGATGTACTAATCATTGCTTAATTCGATCATATCTATCTCCTAACTCAGATCGTATGACAACAAAATAAATAAAGAAACTCCCCTCTGTTGTGAGATATTCTTAATACACTCCCTTTTTTTAAAAGATAAAAATACATTACACTTTAATCCATTATATATATAGTTTATTTTGTTAAAATTTTCAATTATTTTTATATTAAAAGAATAAATTATTAACAATAACAATGATTTGTGATGATTGTTTAAAAAAAAGTAAGAATTAAATACTTTTCAATTTTTGAAATATTTTTGGTTATAATTTGTGATAATTAATAATATATATATATATATATATATATGTTAATAAAAGATCAATTTTATATTTTTTAAAATCATTAAATAAGGGTTAAATATTATTAATAAATATAGTGTCATTAATATCAACATATTAATTTACAAGAATTTAAAAATAGTTTTAATATATTAAATATTCAATAATTAAAACAATAATAAATATTTTAAATAAAATATTCACCCTAATTAACAAAGTATTTTGTATAATGGATAGTTTAGTAAATTAACATACATATTTTAATTTAATAAAGTATTTTAGAGTAAAGTATATATTTTGAAAACAGAGGATAGAGTTGTGTAATAAGACCATCTCTTAGAGGATCCAATTTACTCAAATAAATATTATTAGAACATTTTATCTTTGAAATGTGAAATATGAAAAAAAAAGTTCAAAATGATTTATTTTCTCAAAAGAAAATTCTGCTAAGATGATTAACAATTTTAACATGAAATTTTGGCGGACAACTTAATGTACTTTACATGATGATGAAAATGAAATTTTAAATATTCGGCACAAGTTATATACTTGTTTTTTCATGCATAAAAGATTAGGTTCAGGGAAACACTCACTCTACTCCAGGATCAAAGCATATTTACAAATTATTCACTAATAAAAAAATCTAAAAATCGAATCCAGTTTAAATTACAGTAATGCATGAAGAGAAAATCAATCGCTATTTGCCAAAAATTATACACTAGTTGAAAGTTAATGTACTTAACTCTGCTAGTCCAGTTAAAAGGGTAAAAAAAAAATAAAAATAAAAACTCTAATAGTTGAAATTAAATTTTAAATACTATTTTGAACAAATAAGATCCTTTTCTTTTGGTCTAAAAAGTAAAAAAGAGAGACCTAAATTATATGAACCTAACAATTGGGCGTTGTCTGTGAGACGAGCCTCTGAAGCAAGTCTTGTCCGAAACCGACAACGTAGCTTTGCAACTCTCCACATGGAGAAGAAACAGAGCACCCTGTTTTCCTCTGTTTTCCGCCATTTCTGGATTCCTTCCAACACTTCAATTTTTTCTACTAAAAACTCTCTTTTCTGCATAAAATTCTCACCAACACAAAGGTAAAATAATGCCTCCCCTTCCGTTTACAACCTCATTTGCTTTGTTCTTTTCATATTCTTTTGAGTCTTTCATCTAATACTTCTTTCTGATCAATTTTGAAGAAAAAAGAAAATGAAAATTTTTGCATGGAAAATCTGTGTTGGAAAAAAGGACCCAATTGGATATAATTGCAATCTGCATTCTCTTTTGAGTTGTATCTGTGAATTTCGTGTCATATGTTGGATTGTATCGTGGCAATTTGTTGCTTTAGTGAGTCATTTAGAATCTTTTGTTTATTGAATTTAGGATCTATCAAAATACCGAAAGTTTGTTTCTTTAGGAGGTTTCATATTTGGGTTTTGATTATTTAAAAAAAAAAAAAAAAGAATTAGAAGACGACACCAAGTAATGCTGATATTAGTTGTTGGTTTTCTGGGACAAAAAAATGATGTTGAAAAAATTTGAAGATTTTTCAAACCCTGCATTAGTTTATGGGCAATCAACACCATCTGGGATATGAATAAAATTTATTTATCCTTTAAAAATTTGAACCACTTGTCTCTCTATATCATGATTGGTGCAACAATTTATCATTTTTCTTTCTTTTTATTTATTTATTTATTATATTTTTCTTTATTATATTTGAAGGCTCGCATGAGAGGAATCAGTTATTGTTCAAACATATGAAGGACAATCATTTTAACATTATGGTTTTTGTTATACTCTTCTGCTATGGCATGGCATTGTATTTGATCAGAAAATGTGCTTGTACCCCTTTGGTAGGATTTGCATTTTTAGCTGATATAGCTATAACTTGAGCTGCAAATCTTGTGAAATCAGATGTTAGATCGTTATGTTGTTGCCTTCTTTTTGGTTCTTTCATCATCTGTTGCGGTATTAAATGCAAGTGCTGGTGATGCTGATCAACGCTATAGGTACTTAGCTCCAATCTTGCCCCAGTCTTCCTTTGAAAGTTATCAATGTTAATGGTTAATTCTATTCAGGCCACAACATTTTAAGCAGCAATAAATTATGGGGCATTACTTTTTGTATTCTTGTTTTGCTTTGGATATCAGGAGTTGTGTCAAACAATGTGCGGAAATTGGGTGTGTAGCGGAAAATTGCTTTCCAAAATGTAAATTTTCGTCAGATGGAGTCCCTCTTGATCATCCGCAGAACATTCTAGAAACACTTTATGTACAATGGAAAAAAGGGGGTTGCCAGAGCGACTGCCAGTACCACTGCATGCTTGATAGAGAGAAAGAAAGAGAGTCACTTAATTATGATCCTGTAAAATATTATGGTAAATGGCCCTTCAGGCGTATCTATGGAATGCAGGTTTGTTACTGAAGAAATCATGCACCTTATGCTCTTTCATTTGGAATTGGTGTCCAATGACATCAACGGTTTTTGTTTACAGATCTGACATTTGATCCATTTATTCAGGAGCCTGCTTGTGTGGCTTTCTCTGCCCTCAATCTTGCAGTACATTTTCATGGTTGGGTATCATTTTTCTCTCTTCTGTACAACAAATTGCCTCTAAAAGTAGGCAAGAAGGCACATTATGCGTATGCTGGTTTGTGGCATGTCTATGGGCTCTTATCATTGAACTCTTGGTTCTGGAGTGTTGTTTACCACATTCGGTAAGTTTATATTTTCAGTACTTTGTACTAATTCCAATGTACAACCTAAGAGTAACTCAATTGAAATAGCTCCAATCAAGTTGAATAGCATTATCCGTTGATGAAGTGGTACTATTTTGTTCTTATATAGAAGTTGGAATCTCCTAGCCACATAGTCACCTTGTATTTCTCATATTCTACCACAATTATACAATCGTCAAACATTAATAAAGAAATAATATATGTATATCACTGATAGTGCCCCTTGAATCTTGAATGAAACTTGTGGCTTGGTCAAAGACACATTAAAATTTTTGAATGGTTGTGTGTTCAAGCCTCATGTAAAAATCTTTTGGTTCACTCCATGAGTTTAATTAAAAGATAATACTGATAGTTCAAACTTATGATGATGCTCCTATTGTTCCTCAAGAACTATGTCTCCCATAATCCAACCCAGGTAGTTAAAAAGAAAAGAAGCAACCTATCTTATTATCTATTGAAATAGTAACAGGTTTCTTAAATTTTTCCCTACAATTATTTTATGTTATTTCCTTTCACTCACTTTTGGCAAAAATTTTCATTATTTTCGTGCCTCATTGAAATGCAGAGATTTTGAGTTTACAGAAAAGCTAGACTACTCATCTGCAGTGGCTCTAATTGGATATTCCCTCATTTTGGCGATAGTACGAAGCTTCAATGTAAGGACTGAGGCTATCAGAATTATGATTTCTGCTCCCTTGATATCTTTTGTGACCACTCACATATTGTACCTCAACGTTTTTAAGTTAGACTATGGTATGTCCTACCTACCACCTTTTACAAAAATTGAAGTTATGATTCCATAATGAATCATAATGTGTGAATGTGCATGTGTATGTATTCATACCTTTAATCTTTTTCCCCCTTTTGTGATGTTTATTTTGTGGCATTGTCATTCCGACTTTACAGGATGGAATATGAAAGTTTGTGTAGTGATGGTTGTAACGCAGCTTACCATTTGGACGATTTGGGGTGGTGTTAGTCACCATCCCTCGCGGTGGAAGCTCTGGTTTGTTGTTTTTGGTGGTGGCCTTGCAATGCTCCTAGAAATATATGATTTCCCTCCATATCGAGGACTTGTAGATGCTCATGCTCTCTATCATGCCACCACTGTTCCTCTAACCTACCTTTGGTGGAGTTTCATTAGGGATGATGCTAAGTTTTTAACCTTTAAACGTGTAAAAAACTCCAAGAAATCCAAGTAGGTTCTATTCATTTGAAAGTGTTTGTTTCTCCTTATCCTTACAGTAGATTTAGATGCACATTTCCCAGTTTTGTAATCATACTTGGGAAGATGATGAGTATGACCTCCTATATGTTTTCTTCAATAGGCCAAAAGGTCATTTCAGGATTTCCCTGCATATTCATACATTTGTCCACAGCTTAATCAAATGTACATGAAACCTTTTTTTACTGGCCAGTTTTGTATTCAAATTTGGCTGAAGGATCCTATTTGTGTTTGTTTTGTATTGTTTCCCTTTTAGACATGCTCTTTTCAGGTGTTACAAGCACATTGCATTTTTGTTGTTTTCTAATCTTCATATTTTCAGTTAATATATAATATATACGTTTTCATTATAATTATAAAAATATTAGTTTGATTTGATTTTTTAGTTATCCATGTCACGCTTAAGAGATGCCTTTTTGAAGAAATCACAAGTTGATTTATTTTATTTCTTTATTTTTAAAATTTTGTGAAGAATTTATTAAAAAAAAAAAAAACAAAATGGTGAAAGAAAAGCAATAAAAAGAATGCCAATGTACATTGAACCTGCTAAAATTAGGCAGAGCATAAATATGATGCAACAAATCAATCAAGCGTTACCTTTAGTGGCAGAGTTTCTAGTTTTTGGCAGCACTAAGGCGCATTAGAATCATTTGTGTTGGTTGTAAGCGCGCATCATGTCTCGGAAAAATTCAGACAAGGTCAAAGTCAGATTACGCTGTGGCACTTGCTAATGGATTTAAGTTAAAAATAAGTAAATAAATAAGAAGTTATGCTATGATTAATAACTATAGCTTTTGGCCTTGCTAGTGATAAGTGCTCAATGCAAAAGTGGTATTAGAGCAAAAGTCAGAGTTTAATTCCCACGCACGAGTGGCATTACAAGAAAAACATGAATGTGCGACAGTGGCGATCCCCAACTAATTTGTGCGGGACAACGGACATAAGAATATTAAAAAAAAAATTGAAAATATGAAAAATATATTTGTGTCGAAAAAAATCCGCCGTTAATTTACTATTTTATTAAATTTTTAAAAGAAGAATTTTTTGCAGTGAAAAAAGTGGCCGAAAATATTTTTTAAAAATAAAAAAATAAATTCTTTTAATTTATGGTTGCCGCCGTTAATTTACTAAGAAAATTTTTTAAATAAAACAATAATTTTTTGTAGCAAAAAAATCCATCACAAATATTAAAAAATAAAATTTAAAATTTTTGAGGCAAAAAAAGTGACTATAAATATTTTTAAAAATTAAAAAATAAATTATTTTAATTTATAATGGCAAAACCCGCAGCTAATTTTACTAAGAAATTTTTCAAAATAAAAAATTAATTTTTTTATTGTAAAAAAATACACCACAAATGTTTTAAAAAAACAAAAATTAAATTTTTCAGGGTGGAAAAAATCGCTACAAATACTTTAAAAGAATTAATTTTTATTGCAGCCAAAAAAGTTGCTGCAAATTTTTTAAAAAATTAAAAAATACATTCTTTTAATTTATATTGGCAAAAGCCGCTGATAATATACTAAGAAATTTTTAAAAAACTAAAAAATTAAATTTTTTGAAGTGGATGTTTAAAAAAAATTTAAATTTTATGTGGCGACAAATTAAATGTTATTTAAAAAAATAGTTTGCTGCGGAAAAAGCAGCCACTAATACTAACTTTTAAAAAAAAAAAAGAAATCTTAAAATTTGCAACGACAAATATGCCATAAATATATTTATATTATACTCACATAAGAAAACTCCTTCCATTTTTTCTCTTCTCTTCTCTTTTCTCCTCCTTCTCTCCTCCCTCTCTTTTTCTTTGCTTCTCCTCCCTCACTATTCCAGCCACAAATACCAATTAGGGGGCAAGGCTGCTATTAATTAAATGGGGACGAAATTGTTGTAAATTAGAAGGAAAAATTTGTCAAAATTTAATTTATTATAAAATAGAGGAGATGGGTCATCACTGCTGATTAATAGTTCTAAAATATGCAACTACCCAATTTCTATCACAAACACGAATTAATGTCGGATTTAACTAAATTTACGGCAGAATTATCAGCCGCAAATTGACGATTTTCTTAAAGTTTGATATTAGAGCCAAGTTCAGGAGTTCAATTCTTAATAAGTGCTGGAAGGGAATGTTAGTTTTAGGCTAGCATTCCACGTTGGAGGTTTAGTACCAAAAAAAATTCATACTTTTGCACGTATTGAATGGTTTTCCTTAAAACTCCCACCGTTTGGCCTTTTCTTACCCATGATTTCCTTTTTACCTTCATTCCATTACTTGTCATGTACTATTTATCAAATTTCGTGTGAAAATTATACCAAATAGAATTTCTTTGTTTTTTTTTTTTTTCAAATGATAAGTTAAAATGTCTAACTCATCAATCCACTATTTTTTAAATCTTTTTAATTTAGATAAGTTGACTTACTAACCCATCATAATTTGAAGTTGGTGTAACTTCTCTTTTCAAGAGAGAAACAATATATGCTAGAAATGAAAAAAGATTTTATTTTATTTTATTGTCAAGAATAGATTAATGTTACATAAACTATATTCAACACATAGAAGTTCACATCTACATGTGGACTATGACAATTGTATGCAATTGCCTCCTTTTTTCCCCTTTAAATACTTTTTATGCAGCATTACACAAAATGAAATCTTGTCATGTTATAATTTTCCACATTATCTTATGATTTTAACAGTCAAGGATATTAGGAAAAATTAACATGGTTTCAAGAGTCGTCGGTTCAGTTTGATGCAAGTAATATTACCATACTAAATTCGCATATCAATGAACTAGAGGGGCTGGAGCCTTGAAACAGCATAATCATATCAAATGTTGGGGAAACAAGCTTAGCCTTAAAACAAATAGATAACAAACACAATTGCTCTATTATCTAAATGTTTTATGACATAAATAGTTAAAAATCTCAAAATGTTCGAATGCCAATACTACCGACTTATATATAGCAACTAAAGAAATAATGCTGCATTTAACCATCACCATTCACAGGCATCCTTGCTTTTACCCATAAGCTTAATTCTTGCAGAAAAAACAAGGCGTTGTCCTTAATGCACCATGTTAATCATGGTGCATCAAACACTTTGAAGTTGTCTTTCATCTAAGCTATTGGACTAACCATGCACTTAAATCAGGTGATGCACTGCAAGAGTCCTTAGTTGTAAGATCGAAACTCATGCGAAAGATCCTGCTCCAACTCGGAGGGTGGGTTCGATGTGAGAGTAAGATGTTGTTCGCATAAGATTGGAACTCGAGCGAAAAAAATCCGATATGGGAGTAAGCTGTTATTCGCTTAAGATCGAAACTCGGGTGAAAATCATGTTCCAATTTGGACGTTGAGTCTGCTAGTAAAATAAAAAATTTGGGCTTCTATGTTGCATCAGTGCTATTTGGCATATGTATACTCCAGCAAAGATTTTACTGTCTAATCATCCTATGCATAATACACCATAAATTACAAGGAGCATAAAGGACTGCGCCAAAAAACAAAACCAAATTCTCATGAGGCAAATATGTGGGAATAAGGAGGGGAAAGGAACAACCATGTTGTCATATCCACAAAAAAAGAAAGAGCCCCTCGTAGTGGCCCAATAAACAAAGTCAGCGCTTTGGACCTAGATCGTATTCTAGTAGACATGGAGCTAAGCTGTTCAGGGCCGTCTATACCTCCAGGTTTTGGGCCCAAAATGATGGATCCACAGAGACTATTGTGGGCAACTCATGTGATCAGGAAGAGGAGAAATTTGAAACCAAATGTGGGCAAGGGCCCATAAATTGAGATGACTCTGATGCAAGTCCGCATCTTGTTTATAGTGGACATATCAGGGATGTGAACTCACCGAAAAAGAGTAAGAAGCAGAGCCAATGTAGAGATGCGAGTTAGCGAGTAGCAGCGAGAATGAATCAACGAAGAAAGGCATTAAGGAAGCAAAAGCCAAAAAGATCATGGAAGACGGGGAAAAAAATAGGCCTCATAGCAACTGATGAAAACGCCACAATCCAAGCACTTATGGAGAAAATCCACAATAGATTAACATTCTCGTTTATAATGTATTGTATATACAACCAAAAAAAAAAAGGGATCAGAGACTAAACTTCAATCTAAAAACTAGAAACATGTTAAAGTGGCTTTCTTTAATAATTTCTTCATTTTTGGTTAACTAAAATACTATTTTAAAAGAATGGGGAATTTAACTGAAGCAAGTTCCTAGTTGGGCAGCTTTGTTAGCAACTTGTCTAGGAATAACAATGGGACAACAATGGGCATCCATGGAGGTCGGGACAATGCCCTTTTCCCCGTCCTCATTTGCCCCTTGTCTCCGTCCTTATTCCTATTATGGGTCCCCAAATCTCATTTTCTGTGGGAATTTAAATCCCCATGGATACTCGTAAATTTATGAAAAATTTTTTAAAAAATTAAAAAAGAGAGAAAAATATATATAAAATACTCTAAATAAAAAAATATATAATATCTATAATCCATTATAACACTATTAACATAACACAATCCAAATTAATAATAAAAATATATGATAAAAATGTAATAATTTTAACGACAGTTATAATCATAAAAGATAATTACAAAAATTTAAATCATAAATTTTGCCACTAGAGTTTGAATATGTGTATAAGTGTATATATATTTAAAGTTATTTAGATAATTTAATATGTAAACGAGGGTTTAGTGAGCCTCCATGGAGTAAAAAATTTATTTCCTACATCCCTATTTCTGCCTTATTTAGTAAATAGGGACTATGTCCTTATCTCTATAGAGACTAAAATTGTCCTTGTATCCGTCTCTATTGTGAATAATCCCTGCTAGTATTTGTTTAAACAGATTTTATTGCCATCCCTGGACTTGTCTCAATACCCTTTTACTAAACTAGCTTGGCATGCTGTTGACAACGCCAAATTATATGGGGTTTGGTTTGGCATATAAGAAAAATACTAAAATGACTATAGTATCTTATTAATGAGGAAAGTTGAAGGTTATGGATAACACTTCAAAGATACTAGAAGCCTATGTTGTATGATTACGAGAATGAATATTGAATATGTTACGGCACATAAATACAACAATTTTATAAAAATGTAAAATATGAATACGACAATATACATATTAAATAAAAAAATTATGTTATGTTAATATATAGTATTAAATATTTATAATAATCTAAATCAAATATTTATAATAATTATTCTAATAATGATCTTAAATATAATATTTATCCCAAATAATACATAGGATAATATATAGAATGAATAATCTTATCTATTATTTCAAAAAATTAGTCATAGGCAAAAAAAAAAAAAAAAAAAGTCTAAGACAATAGTATTTGATGCATATACGAATATAATACGCATACATGAGCAAAACTCAAGTGTTTGTGCATCATAGGGAAAGCAATATAATACATGCTAGTGTGAAGCATCATGAAAGAATAAGGCATCACAGACATAAAAGAACAAAGTAGACGAGTTAAAACAAGGTTTGATGCTCTTCCATCAATTTGGCTGTGAGGGTGCTTGAAAACTGAACCGGACAAATTGAAATAAAAAATCAATCCAAAAAATCAAAAATTGAAAAAAAAAAATAATTAGATTGGTTTTTTTTTTCGGAGAAAATCGATCGATTCAATTCGATCTTCAGTTAGAAAATGTAAAACCGAACATATGTGTAACCAAAAATCTTATATGTCCTTACATTTTTATTACATAGACAAAATTGCCCCCAACCAACCCTACATCACTCACTCATTCTCCTCCCTTGAGCAATGCGTCACACACACCCATCAGTGGGCTCACCTCCTTCTCTTCCACATGAGTCACCTCTTCTTCTCATATGCCTAATGCCGCCCTCTGCAAGGCCCCTCTTCCTGTGACTGGCGATTGCATGATGCCCCCTTACTGGTCTTTGTTCACAGTGGCCGCTTAAGTTTCACCTCATGCTTCGCTATTCCTAATGAGATGCCAAGTTGCCAAGTCACTGTTCATGCTTCATAGCTCATCCCTGCCCTCTATTCATGGTGGTTGACCTCTCTTGTCCCTCAATCTACAAATGCCCCATTGCTCTCTTTGATCTCTTGAAAAGATATGGAAGCACATTGTTCTTTTTGTTTGGTTGCTTTGTTATTCATATGGACTATTATACTTTCTTGTCTCTAACATGAAAAATACTTTCTTCAAACTTGCGGTCAGCTTCTTTGTTGTTGTAAACTTGTTGCTGAATTTTTTTCTATTTTATATTTTTATGGTGTGAATCACTGCTATTACTCGTTTTTGTCAATGTAAAGTTCTATATTACGCTCTAAATCATTCGAAGAATTTTTTTTTTAATACCATTGACGATTTTGTCATTGAAGGTTAGAATCATTCTAGGATTATATTTCTGAAATATGCATATTTGATTTCAGAACTTGTGTTATTAAGATCTTGGGCTACATAAAAATATCTCAAATCTTGATTGTCAAAACTTTCCTTTGAAAATCGAAAACCAAGCCAAACCAAACCATTATATAGAAATCGATTGGTTTGGTTCGGTTAAATTTTTTTCCAAAATCGAATAAAACCAAACCTAACCGAACTGCAAACACCCTTAACAGCCAATGAAAGAACAATATTAGAACACATTAACCACAAATTCTACATTAAGTTGTAAGAAAATCATTACCATGACTTCCTGTTTCTGATTCTTGTGAAACTTGTGCCACACTTGGTCCTGAAAAGTGCGAGTAACACAACTTCTTTTGCTTCAAAGGTAATGAAATACAGTGTTGGACTTGACAAGCTCCACTAACTCAATTTGCACCCTACATAGGAAAAAAAATGAAAAAAAAAGTTGAATAAAATCCATGCACTACATAGACATGACACAAACACACTAGACACATCATATTTTAAAAATTATAAAATATGACTACAATGTATATACATAATTAAATAGATTAATTTTGATGTACTGTCTGAACTCAGTTCAGTTCGGTTTTGTTGGTGAGAATAAATCAAATTGAATGGATGATATTATATAAAAATCGATTAGTTTGGTTCGGTTAAATTTTTTTCCAAAACCAAATCAAACAAAAATCGAACCAACCTAACCGAACCGCAAACACTCCTAACAATCCAATGAAAGAACAATATTAGAACACATTAACCACGAATTCTGCATTAAGTTGTAAGAACATCATTACCATGACTTTCGGCTTTTGATTCTTGTGAAACTTGTGCCACACTTGGTCCTAAAAAGTGCGCGTAGTGTAACTTCTTTTGCTTCAAAGGTAATGAAATATAATGTTGGACTTGACAAGCTCCACTAACTCAACTTGCACCCTACAAAGGAAAAAAAAAAATGAAAAAATAGTTGAATAAAATCCATGCACTACATAAACACGATACAAACACACTAGACGTGTCATATTTTAAAAATTATAAAATATGATGGCAATGTATATATATAATTAAAGAAATTAATTTTGATGTACTATTAGTGTAAATGAGTTTTATATTATTATTCAAGCAAATGCTTCTATTTGTAACACTTTTAAGATAATAGTAGTAAGTAAAAAACTTCTTAATATGATAATATATAATTAGATATTTGAGTAAAAAATTTTTATACTAATAATATATATAAATTAATTTCAAAATTATTATTCATAATATCATTTGACATGATATATATATATATATATAGAGAGAGAGAGATTAACTTTGATACAATATAAAATATTTTACACTATCGACTAATTATATTATATAATCACATATACGAGCTTTGAGATAATTGATGTCAAGTCAAAATATATATATATATATATATATATATATATATATATATTAAAAATGTGTAGTGTATGGTACAAGGTCTAAACGGGGAGAACCTAGTCTCGGCATGGCATGAGTTAGCGATGGGCCACGGGTAGAACCAAGAGATCAAAGCCCAGCCCAAATAATCACAAAAAAGCCAAGCCCAAAAATATGAGGATTGCGCTCGCTCGGTGGATATTTTACCTCACGCTTCACACACCATTTTCTCTCTCATTCTCACCGCTTTATATACGCACTTTAGAGAGTGGCCGCAGTCGCGCACTATACCCTTTGCCGCCTCTCTCTTTTTATCTCTCTCGCTCTGCTCTTTTAGGTTCGTTTTCCGTGGAAATTTTCTGTTACGTTGCTGATTTCTCACTTGTTTTCCGCTACTTTCTCTTCTCCCAAACAGATCGGTATCAGTTTTTGCGAGTCTTCAAAGTCTTTCTCAATTCGATTTGCTCCAGATCTATGCTTTTGTTGAATACTTACATTCCTTTTGAGATCTTTTTCGGATGTTTTGATTTGTTTCACTTATTCTGATTCGATTCTTCGGTAAATCGGTTTAGCTCTGTTTGATTCGGTTGTTATCTGTGTGTGTTCGATGTGATTTTAAAAAGCTCTTGATAGTTTTCAAGATTGGGATTTTGGTTCTTACTCTTTGTTCGGTAATTCTTGTTTTCTATTTGTGAGAAATGGATCGTGGTTGAATATACGTATATACGCTTGAATATGACGCATATTTTAGC
This sequence comes from Pterocarpus macrocarpus, assembly GCA_031439585.1. Taxonomy (NCBI): domain Eukaryota; kingdom Viridiplantae; phylum Streptophyta; class Magnoliopsida; order Fabales; family Fabaceae; genus Pterocarpus; species Pterocarpus macrocarpus. The sequence continues at coordinate 17,361,381 of CM062517.1, read as the reverse complement.
ATTAGACAAATATGACGCTTATTTTTATTTGTTCACTTCTCTGTTTTGAAGTCGTGATTTAGAATTTTTTTTCCTTCAACATTTTTGGTTTGAACTAGTTGAAAATGTGGTTAGTGCCTTTATGGTGCTATCTTTTGAAAGTTTAGAGCTTTGCTTTTCTTTCTCTTTTTTAGCCCCCCGTGGTTCAAGCGTGCATGGAACTTTGTTAGCCTTTCTGATTTGGTAGTTTGCATCAGTCTTATATTGAAGCGAATGATAATCAATTTTTTTTGGTTGATTTTAATTTCGTTTAATATGTTTTTGACAGAGTTATTTCATAAGATTATTCGTTCTTTATTATTTTCTGTCTGATATCTTACTGTTTAGCTAAATAGTTCTGTGATTCTGATGTTTCAGCTCTGTAGGACTATTTTTTGTGGGAAATAAAGACTAGTCAAAATGGTAAGTTGATGAACAACGTGGTTTTTTTTTTTGTTTAATTTATTTATTTTGGTTGAATTTGCATAATCGCAACTGAGATTTGTGTTGTATCTGCAGGTGAAGTTCACAGCTGAAGAGCTTCGTCGTATTATGGACTATAAACACAACATTCGTAATATGTCTGTCATTGCTCACGTTGATCACGGTATGGATTAATTGGATAGCTTTTATTTATTATTGTTACTTTCTCTGTGGTGCATTTTCAGTGTTTCCATGATGTTCTCCATCTGTATTTTGTATATAAAGGTATGCATTTTGTGTTTTGTTAAGATTAAAAATTGTTTTTATGATATATGTAATTCTTCGAGTTCAATTTTTTCAGAAGTTATTCTTTTAACTTGTGAGAAGCACTAAGACAGTTTTTTCTTTTTCTTTTTTTTAAAGTAGTTTTAGCTTCTTTATTTTCCCGAAAATTGTCTAATTATCTTCAAAAATTTATGCATGTTATTTAACTGAAACACGTTTTGTCTTAGTAAAAGCACAAACAAGTGTGTCCATAATTGTGTTTTGAAACTTATGTAGTGGCGCTTTTTAGAAGGTTTGTTTGATATTTGATAGAGAAAATTTGTCTTTGGCATTTATTTCAGTTTGTTAATAGTCCTCTTTTCTTTGTTTGGGGGGGGGGGTTACATATGACAGCATCAACAACCAATTTTGATACTACTGTTTTGCTGTTTGTCAGAGTGATATTGTAATGATTTGTCATATTATATAGTTTCTATAGTTTGTGTATCTGAGCAACACTATTGTATGGCTTTCTGAATGCAGGAAAATCAACTCTCACTGATTCTCTGGTGGCTGCTGCTGGAATTATTGCACAAGAAGTGGCAGGTGATGTCCGTATGACTGATACCCGTCAAGACGAAGCTGAGCGTGGTATTACTATCAAGTCTACGGGTATCTCTCTCTACTATGAAATGAGTGATGATGCTCTCAAGAATTACAAGGGAGAGCGCCAAGGGAATGAGTATCTCATCAATCTCATTGACTCCCCTGGGCATGTGGATTTCTCATCTGAGGTTACTGCTGCGCTTCGTATTACTGATGGGGCTCTAGTGGTGGTGGATTGTGTTGAAGGCGTGTGCGTGCAAACTGAAACTGTGCTGCGACAGGCCCTTGGAGAAAGGATTAGGCCTGTTCTGACTGTTAACAAGATGGACAGATGTTTCCTTGAGCTCCAGGTGGATGGAGAGGAGGCTTACCAGACATTTCAGAGGGTTATTGAGAATGCGAATGTGATCATGGCTACATATGAAGATCCACTACTTGGTGATTGTCAGGTCTATCCAGAGAAAGGAACAGTTGCTTTTTCAGCTGGTTTGCATGGCTGGGCTTTTACCCTGACGAACTTTGCAAAGATGTATGCCTCTAAATTTGGTGTTGATGAGTCAAAGATGATGGAAAGGCTCTGGGGTGAAAGCTTCTTTGATCCAGCCACAAAGAAATGGACCAGCAAGAACACTGGTTCTCCTACCTGCAAGCGTGGGTTTGTCCAGTTCTGTTATGAGCCTATCAAGCAGATAATTAACACTTGTATGAATGATCAGAAGGATAAGCTGTGGCCTATGTTGCAAAAGCTAGGAGTCAACATGAAATCTGAGGAGAAGGACTTGATGAGTAAAGCATTGATGAAACGTGTCATGCAAACCTGGCTTCCAGCAAGCAATGCTCTCTTGGAAATGATGATATTTCATCTTCCCTCTCCTGCTAAAGCCCAAAAGTATCGTGTAGAGAACTTGTATGAGGGTCCCCTTGATGATCCTTATGCTGCTGCTATCAGAAGTTGCGATCCTGAAGGCCCTCTAATGCTTTATGTCTCTAAGATGATTCCTGCATCTGATAAGGGTAGGTTTTTTGCTTTTGGCCGTGTTTTCTCTGGTAGGGTGTCTACTGGTTTGAAGGTCAGAATTATGGGACCAAATTATGTTCCTGGGGAGAAGAAGGACCTGTATGTGAAAAGTGTGCAGAGAACTGTCATTTGGATGGGAAAGAGACAGGAAACAGTTGAGGATGTGCCTTGTGGTAACACAGTTGCCATGGTTGGTTTGGATCAATTTATCACCAAGAATGCTACATTGACAAATGAGAAGGAAGTTGATGCCCACCCTATTCGAGCTATGAAGTTTTCTGTCTCACCTGTGGTTCGTGTTGCTGTTCAGTGTAAAGTTGCATCAGATCTTCCTAAGCTTGTTGAAGGTCTTAAAAGGTTGGCCAAGTCAGATCCTATGGTTGTTTGTACTATTGAGGAGTCTGGCGAGCACATTGTTGCTGGTGCTGGAGAGCTTCATCTTGAGATTTGTTTGAAGGACTTGCAGGAAGATTTCATGGGTGGAGCTGAGATTATTAAATCCGACCCTGTTGTGTCCTTCCGTGAGACTGTCTTGGAGAGATCATGCCGCACTGTGATGAGCAAGTCACCCAACAAGCACAACCGTCTTTACATGGAAGCAAGACCAACAGAGGACGGGCTTGCAGAGGCCATTGATGATGGCAAGATTGGACCAAGGGATGACCCCAAAGTCCGCTCCAAAATCTTGTCTGAAGAGTTTGGTTGGGATAAGGATCTTGCCAAGAAGATCTGGTGTTTTGGACCTGAGACCACTGGACCCAACATGGTGGTTGATATGTGTAAGGGAGTCCAGTACTTAAATGAAATCAAGGACTCTGTCGTTGCTGGGTTCCAGTGGGCATCAAAAGAAGGTGCCTTGGCTGAAGAAAACATGAGGGCTATCTGCTTTGAAGTATGTGATGTTGTCCTCCATGCTGATGCTATCCACAGAGGTGGTGGTCAGATCATTCCTACTGCTAGGAGAGTCTTCTATGCTTCCCAGTTGACTGCCAAGCCCAGGCTTCTTGAGCCTGTTTACTTGGTTGAAATCCAGGCTCCTGAGCAAGCTCTCGGTGGTATCTACAGTGTTCTTAACCAGAAGCGTGGACACGTCTTTGAGGAAATGCAGAGGCCTGGTACCCCACTTTACAACATCAAGGCTTACCTCCCTGTCATTGAGTCCTTCGGATTCTCAAGCACATTGAGGGCCGCAACATCTGGTCAGGCTTTCCCGCAGTGTGTCTTCGATCATTGGGATATGATGTCCTCCGATCCATTGGAGTCTGGATCACAAGCTGCACAGCTTGTTGCTGACATCCGCAAGAGGAAGGGCTTGAAGGAGCAGATGACTCCACTCTCCGAGTACGAAGACAAGCTTTAAATCATTTCAACTGTTTATTATGGAATTAGCTGAGTTTATTCTGATGAAAACTATGTTACCTTAGTTTTAAAGTTCAGCATCGAGTTTTGTTTGTGGTTTTGTCCGGTGAATTGTTGTACTTCGTATTATTTGTCTCTGCATCGATGTATTTTTCGTCCATAGGGATTGCATCGATGTCGGTTGAACTAGCGAATTTTGCTTAAAAGTTACTCTTTCCAATAATTGTGTGTTGATTTTGAGAAGACGACGGTGTGGCGATTGATCAAATGGGAACTGTCTCTCTGATATTTTGCATGTGATTGTGAAATTCATCTTGAAGGCACTGTGCTGATGGCAATCTTGATGAAGGTGTGGTCAATGACAATGACAACGACAATGACGTGAAAGTGAATGAAGAGAATATGGAAGTTAATTTCACATTGACTCCCCTAGGAGAGTGATGGACAATGAGGTCACTCAGATTGAGGGTGTCGGGATGGAAGTGATTAATATTGCGACGCAAGGGTGTGTTTTTGGATTTAGGAATTTTTTTGTTATCTTTTCATGTTTTTGGAAAATTGGATTAAGATCTACTCATAATTTTCACGGACATATCTTATATTACAGAGGGGAAGTAAAAAAAATAAAAATAAATGGATTAATATAAAAAATTGTCGGTTCTATTATAGCAAAGTTTGTTTTATTTCTCCTCCAGAGATGGCTATATTATTGTACTTTTCAAATCCGTTGGTCAATTCATCAAACATGGGTTCAGTCTACAAACTGTAACAGGGAAACAAATCACTTCGGTGCCTTGGTCTGTCATCTTGCTTCTCTCCTTTTACTCTTTTGCCAAATTGGTGAGCTTGGGAGACGGAAGAGCAAGGAAAGAACTAAAGCCTGTTTAATTAGTGGTCTGATACTGTTTTTTCCTAAGTAGATCTTAGATGCAATTCTTGAGAATGAAAAAAAGAAAGAAAGAAACAAACAAACAAACAAAAATTACTGGTAAAGTTTTATTATTAGGATGTGTTTTGTAGGTGGGAAAAATGAGAGGTAGATTTTTATGAATTGGAATTTTTTTGTCATTTTACACATAAATCTAATATATAAGAATTATCTTCCATATTTACTCTCCTACTAAACTCATCCTTGAGTAAACTCACCAGATTTTAACCAAACTAATCAAGATTTAGTAGATTACGGACACTAGTAATAAAAAAAAACGGAAAAAGCAATATCATCAAAACTATAAATGTAGAATACTTTTCCTTCTTTCTAAAATTTTCTGAGATGTTTACTCTACCTTTTAAAATAAATGAAAATATTCTGCCAAACATATTTCTCCATAATTTACTATTTGCCTCAAAATTAAAAAACAGGAAATTATGAAACAAGCACCTCATGTTCACTAGTGGTCAAGATTTGATTAAGCAAGTGCAATAACTAGAATATGACCGGTGATAACACTTGATCGTGAAAGTGTAAGCAAATAGATGATGAACTTGCGTCAGCTTAATAACGTGTCAGTTCTAAGGGAATAGATCCTGTAATGTTAAATTTTTACACGAGCTTATTATGTATAATCTCTCACGAATAATTTTCTTATATGATTTGCCTTGTGTGGGTCTTACTTTTAAAGTCAATGGTAAAAAATCACGTATAATAAGATTATGTAAAAATTTAATATGAGAATATCCATTCTCCTATATATTAAATGATGTTTAAAAAAGTGGAAGAGTTGAATGCATAGATGAGAATGCTTATATCAAAGAATTATTGAGTAAAAGATAAGTGAAATTCTTATTCTATTAAGATTTGTCTACGGTCCTCTAAATTTTTATTCTACAGTACTCTCCATAAGTTTTCAAATGATTTTTCCTCATTTTGTGTGATGTCTACATAATAGGGATTGATGAATGATTTTCAAGGAATTTAGTTATGCAATAGAAGGAAAAAGTTCTTTCTCCAACTTTTTGTCTCTCAAGCTTGATGAGAGTGAAAATTTTTGGAGAGATAGAATGAGGATCGGTGTTCAATTTTTTTGGATTTATAGTAATAAAATAGAGATTTTATGAATAAGCTTGTTACTTGAGTACATAGAGAAAATTTTTAAGGGATGGAATGGAGATTTAATAAGGGGAAAAATATTTTATTTTCCTGAACTATAGGTTATGTATACTTTAATTACAATATTTTAAAAAAGTGTGAATCAACCCCTAAGCAATTTTAAATGTGAAATCGACCTTTCTATTAACTTTTTTATTTATTATTAATAGAAATAATACACATTTAAGCAAATTTAAGATACTAAATTATACATTATTTTTTAATTTAGGGGCACACGAACCAAAATTTAGGGGTTATAGTGCACTTACTTTCATTAACAATAAACAAAAATTTAATAGAAGAACTAACATGCATCATAAAAAAAATTTAGGAGTTGATTTATATCTTTTTAAAATATGAGGGTAAAGTGCATACGGCCTATAATTTACTGGAGTAGGGTATTTTTTTTTTCCCTTTAATAAATTAATCATATGCTAGAAAAGTTGAAGAGAGAATTTTTTTTTTCCCCATTACATAACTCGATATATCCCAAAAATTTTTCATGAATCCCAATTATGTGAATGTTAGGTAAAACGAAGTTGGAAAGAAAATAAATAAAAATTGGAGGGAGAATGAATTTTCTCCCCATTATATGACTCGAAATATCCTGAAAATTCTTCATAAATCCCATTATGTGAACGTTGCACAAAACAAGGCAAAATAGTTTCAAAACCTGTTACGAGTATTAAACATATTTTGGAGGACCATAGAATCATTCATTCTACTACATGATAGTTGAATATCGACAGGAGAAAATTTTGAGATTTTATATTGTAATTCCTTTTTACCGATTTTTTTTCACAAATAAAAAGACTAGGGATTTTATTAGGCCTTCACCATTTTCTTTCTTCTAAGCGTGTTAGGGTCCATTTGGTGTAATTTTTGGGAGAAGATTTTTTGAAAAAAGATCTTTTAGAGAAATTACTTTTAAAAGAATGATTTTTATTTGGTTTGAATATGTCAAAAGTAAATTTAGGAGAATGAATTTTATTTGGATAGGATAAAATAAAATTACTTTTGGTTGTTGATGTGAGAGTAATAATAAAATTCCTTTTCAAAAAAGTCTTTTTTTAAAATGAAAAATAACCTCAAAGATACTTATTTCAAAAGGCTTTCTGAAAGAAGGTCTTTTGAAATAAATTAAACCAAACACTACCATTTACTGTACAAAGTTATTTTCCTTCTTCTACAAGGCCTTTTAATGGATACAAACTGCAATTCAAACAGGCACTTAGTCACTTCTAGTTGAAATGTAAAGGATTCTTCAAATCTAATATCTTTGATAAAAGAAATTACTTTTATTTTATTTTTTCTATTTTATTTTCCTCAAACTGAATATCGTTTTATTATTTCTCTGTTTTTTCGTTTTACTGAACAACAATAAAATACAATCCACATCATATTTAATTTGATTTTCGGGCAAAGCATGCTTTCTAATATCTGTTGCCTCCATCAGCTAGTCTTTGGTCAACAAATAATTTGTTCAATTTATTAAGACAAAAAGTATCCCCACACATTAGTTTCAATAAAAGGAGCAAGAGTCACTTTTCTTGCACAACACTCCAAGAAACTTCCGAGAATGATCAATCCACCAAAACATAATATAAACCGTCCGAATCCCAACTTTGGTCAAAGATAGTTAGGTGTTAATAAGTAATTAACTAACATATTATCCTTTTCTGCTAACGCTTTGATCAGTTCTCAATATCTTCTTTCTTAGAAAATCTCGTAACATACGATGGAAAATCGTAGTATGACAGTAGTTTAATCTAAAAACTCATTAAAAAGTCTTACAAAGAGAACGCATAATTCTTTTCCCTGCCAAACAAGAACTTACAACAAGTATATGGAACCACCTCATCTTTGGAGAGTTTGACTTTGACCTGTCCAGAACAGTATATGGAAGAAAACACAGGTTCTATAAATGTCGACTGTTGGTGTTTTCACTTGCCACCACTTTTCTCTCTCTCTCTCTCAAACCCTTTGCATGCTGCAGCCTGCAGAGGGTTTCTCATGCTCTACTTTTAATCGTGTTTTTAGCCTCCTTCTCAGTCAGGTATCTTCTGCTTTGCAAGATCTTCGTCAGTGAATGAATATGATATTATCTCTGAAGCCATTGGATTGGTTCTTTGATAGGATGATGTCATTATGCAATTTTTGTTTTTTTGTCTTTTTTTGTTTTTTTGTTTTTTTTTTTGTTTTTTTTCTGCTGCTTATCATGGTGTTTTGGATGTCAATTTTGTTAATCTAACTTAATCTATGTTCATTATTGATGTTTCCACAGTTAGCTCTACTTTGTAGGAAATAAGGACTTGTCAAGATGGTGAGTTGATATGGTTTATTTTTGTTCTCTTTTTTCAGATGGTAGAATTTTATTTTATTTTTTTTTAAGGATAATTAACCTAAACTGGTCCTATCATGTGCAGGTGAAGTTCACAGCTGATGAGCTTCGGCGGATTATGGACCGGAAACGCAACATTCGGAATATGTCTGTTATCGCTCATGTTGATCATGGTATGGTATTCTAGCCTCGGATTGTTTTAGTTGCAATCATCTTTGTTTTGTGATGGGCTAGTAATGTCATCATTTTTGCTTCTATCAGTTGACAATGCGGTTGAGCACTAATTTTTGGCATTTGGACTTTGTATCATTTTTGCATAAAATTTAAAATCAAATTACATATTCCCTTCCAATTTATGGACTTGGAATGTACCTGATCTCTCATATATATCACTTCTTTGGGTTATTTATTTTGCAGACATTACAGTGACTTTATTGGCTTCTGAAATGCAGGAAAATCAACTCTCACTGATTCTCTTGTGGCTGCTGCTGGCATTATAGCACAAGAGGTTGCAGGAGATGTTAGGATGACAGATACCCGCCAGGATGAAGCTGAGCGCGGTATCACTATCAAGTCTACTGGCATCTCTCTCTATTATGAGATGACTGATGGTGATTTGAAGAATTTCAAGGGAGATCGTGAAGGGAATGAGTACCTTATAAATCTCATCGACTCCCCCGGCCACGTGGACTTCTCATCTGAGGTCACAGCCACACTCCGCATCACCGATGGGGCACTTGTGGTAGTGGATTGTGTTGAAGGTGTTTGTGTGCAAACAGAAACTGTGCTGAGACAAGCACTGGGAGAACGGATCAGGCCTGTTTTGACTGTTAACAAGATGGATAGGTGTTTCCTTGAGCTACACCTTGATGCTGAGGAGGCATACCTAGCATTCCAAAGGGTTATTGAGAGTGCAAATGTGATAATGGCAACCTATGAAGATGCTCTACTTGGTGATGTTCAGGTATATCCTGAAAAGGGGACAGTTGCTTTCTCTGCTGGTTTGCATGGATGGGCTTTTACCCTTACCAACTTTGCCAAGATGTATGCTTCCAAGTTTGGAGTTGATGAGGCAAAGATGATGAGCAGGCTTTGGGGTGAGAATTTCTTTGACTCTGGTACCAGAAAGTGGTCCAACAAGCACACAGGGTCGTCTACCTGCAAGCGCGGCTTTGTTCAGTTCTGTTATGACCCAATCAAGCAAATTATTGAACTTTGCATGAATGACCAGAAGGATAAGCTGTGGCCAATGCTGCAAAAGCTTGGAGTAAACCTGAAGTCGGAGGAGAAGGAATTGACAGGAAAGGCTTTGATGAAGCGCGTTATGCAGACCTGGCTCCCTGCAAGCAGTGCCCTTCTGGAGATGATGATATTTCATCTTCCCTCCCCTGCCAAGGCTCAAAAATATCGTGTTGAGAATTTGTATGAGGGTCCCCTTGATGATCCTTATGCTTCTGCTATCAGAAATTGTGATCCCAAAGGACCTCTCATGCTTTATGTCTCAAAGATGATTCCTGCATCTGATAAGGGTAGGTTTTATGCTTTTGGCCGTGTGTTCTCTGGTAAGGTTTCAACAGGTATGAAGGTCAGAATTATGGGACCAAATTATGTCCCTGGAGAGAAGAAAGATCTGTATGTGAAGAGTGTTCAAAGAACTGTCATTTGGATGGGAAAGAAGCAGGAAACCGTTGAAGATGTCCCTTGTGGAAATACAGTGGCCATGGTGGGGTTAGATCAATTTATTACCAAGAACGCTACCTTAACAAATGAGAAAGAGGTTGATGCACACCCCATCCGAGCTATGAAGTTTTCTGTATCACCTGTGGTAAGTGTTGCTGTTACATGCAAGGTTGCATCAGATCTTCCAAAGCTTGTAGAAGGCCTTAAACGTTTAGCGAAGTCAGACCCTATGGTGGTCTGTACAATTTCAGAGACTGGAGAACATATCATTGCTGCTGCAGGCGAGCTGCATCTTGAAATCTGCTTGAAGGACCTGCAGGATGATTTCATGAATGGAGCTGAGATCTCAAAATCTGACCCTATTGTCTCCTTCCGCGAGACTGTGTTTGAGAAGTCTTGCCGTACTGTGATGAGCAAGTCACCTAACAAACACAACCGTCTGTACATGGAAGCAAGGCCAATGGAAGATGGCCTGGCAGAGGCAATTGATGAAGGGAAGATTGGATCAAGGGATGACCCCAAAAATCGTTCAAAAATATTATCTGAAGAGTTTGGTTGGGACAAGGATCTTGCAAAGAAAATATGGTGCTTTGGTCCTGAGACCACTGGACCCAACATGGTAGTAGATACATGCAAGGGTGTACAGTACCTGAATGAGATCAAAGACTCAGTTGTTGCTGGATTTCAGATAGCATCAAAAGAAGGTCCAATGGCTGATGAGAACATGAGAGGGGTCTGCTTTGAGATTTGTGATGTTCTTCATGCTGATGCCATCCACAGAGGAGGTGGCCAGATCATTCCAACTGCTAGAAGGGTCTTCTATGCTGCCATGCTGACAGCAAAGCCAAGGCTTCTTGAGCCTGTTTATCTGGTGGAAATACAAGCACCTGAACAGGCTCTTGGTGGTATATACAGTGTTCTGAACCAGAAAAGAGGGCATGTGTTTGAGGAAATCCAGAGGCCTGGCACCCCACTTTACAATGTCAAGGCATATTTGCCTGTTATTGAGTCATTCAAATTCAATGAATCACTAAGGGCTCAAACTGGAGGACAGGCTTTCCCACAGTTGGTATTTGACCACTGGGATATGGTGCCTTCTGATCCACTGGAACCTGGGGCACCTGCTGCTGCACGTGTCGCAGAGATAAGAAAGAAGAAAGGCTTGAAGGAACAAATGATGCCTCTCTCTGAGTTTGAGGACAGGCTTTGAAGTATCAATAACTTTATCTTATAAACAAATCCTGTATAACTGTGTTGTGTTTCCCTTCCGTTTTTTCCCTAGTTTACCCAGACTTATGTAGTTATGTAACTTATGTTGCAAAGATTTTAATTGTAGTTTCTGTTTCTTTTTTTTTTTTTTTTTTAATATATATATATGGGTTTTATATTTCAATTTTGCACCTTATCTTCCACCTTGTTAGCTTTGGGGAGTGAGTTCTCCCAAGGTTGTATGATTAGTAGCGTAACAATATCATTCTCCATTATCATCGTTAAATCTTTGTGGATGCATTTGAATCGGTTACTTTTGCTTATTTATTGGTTCAATACCCTTGTTCATAAAGTGATTAGAATGGTTCAAAAGAGTTGGGTAGGAAAGAAACATCTGATGTTGTTGGGAGTATCTCCTATTTAGGGAAACAAACTTGTTTGTATATGTCAATATCTCTTTTAGTTAGATATCTGATTTGTTCTAGTTCTTCCTAGTGATTTGATTAGGATTTTGTTCCTCCAATGTTGTTTCTTGTAAATATAGAATATAACTATTTCTAGTATAGAAGTTAAGTGCTGATGATTTTGACTCCTCAAGCAAATTCACAATCATGTTTGCCAAGTATTAAGGGGATGTACAGAAAATGCGGAAGACCAAGTCCATGGTTTTCAACTTCAAATTAAAATCTTTGCACTCATACACACATTGAGTTGTCCATGTCCAAATGCAGGACCAAACATTACTGTTACTGAAGAGAAGGTTCCGGAAATGTTGAAAAAAACTACTTGACCTGATGGATTGAGGCAATAATAGTCCTTATGAGGAGGATTAAATAGACGCTCAGAAAAGCTTATTAGAACTTCACCCAGAAGTTGTAAAAGCCATGTAGGATATGAAGTGTGCATATCAACTAGGCAACTACTGTGTGAATCATTCATGATTCATCTCTGATAAGTCAATCATAATTCCACGTACTTTATCTAGCAAAACTAATTGTTTGAGAAATCCTACAAGTTAAAATGAAATTAATGCAAGCTAAGAACTGAAAGAGGCACAACAGCCAGCATCTATTAAATAAACAAGGCCGTGAAGGAGTGATCACGAATTCATAAGTTTATAGAATATGAGGATCAAAATGACATCCTCCAAGTCCAATCATAGCCTCATCATAGAAAAATCTTAAAAAGGACATATATCAACAAGTGCATAAACCACATCGGGAAGAAAAAATGCATAAACCCATTGGTGATAACAAGTACCTTATCAAAAGTGGACTCAGCTCACCAGAAAAAAACAGGTAATCTAATCTTTAAACTTTACTATTATACCCTCACTTTTACTAAAATATGGACCACAGAATTAAGCCATATTTAAAGAAAATGAAATCCTAAATTACACAAAGCCAATTTTTTCAGAGAACAAGATCTTTTTACAACTTCATACTCCGCAAGTCAACAATTCACAGACATTGGAGACCGTGCTGCATACCTATTTTGCAGAAGGTAACTCTGACTTGGAAATTGCCAAACATCATCATGCTGCATGCAATCAGCATATGGTGCTAGTCACCCTTCTACTGAATCCAACCAACAGATCAATCTCTTTCGCTGTTAGAGCAGTTATAGATGTCTTCTAAGAATCCAAAGAAAATCAAAATCTTGATATAACCTGAAAATCCAAATGCTCTTATGTTAAGTTCAGAGGCCAAAGCAGCATATAAAACAAAGGAGAGAATAGAATTTAACTGTGATTCAGAGGATGGTCAACTGGTTACAACTAGATGATCTGATTATGGCAAGTTGCATATAACAGCAGAATGAACTTACCTGGTTTATTAGTGGCTTTGCATGTTCTTCCCATTCAGTAGCCCACCTTGTTGAAGAACTGGTTTCTAATGCACCATTTTTGAGGACCTTCAAAGCATCACATTCATCAGGAAATCCATTGAAGAGCATCTGTGTAGATTCAGCAAGACAGCAAGTTTAGACATTCAGATTTTGGACAGTCTACATTATGAATTAGAACTTTGACAGATAAATAAAACAATTTAAAAATTGATTACATTTTCCAAATTAAAAATTACCATAGGCATCAGCAGGATACAAAAACTCAATGCCAATGAATGGCTAAGAGTGATCATTTTAGAGTCTTCAATGTTTCTTTCTTACAACCACAATGTGTGACTTAGTTGGCAAATTGAGCCCTATGTGGGTAGACTTTTCCTGTAGTTTACGAATTCGAAACCCACTAAAAGCACCTTGTGGCCAAGGCCAAGCCGACACACAATAAATTGTAGTTATGCAAACAAGTTCTGAAAAGGATATATTTGGATAACCAGATTACCTAGATGCTATTTCTTATTATATCTTTGTTTTATATGTTTTACTATATCAAATTTGAGACAGCTAAGTCTATATGCACAAAATATTAAGAATACAAAAAACAACAGGATGTTCCTCATTTAGTGACCAGCTGACCGTTCACAAAAATAGTCCTTAACCATACATATATTATACAAACAAGTCTGCTTAATATTGATGTCTCATGTTCAAAGAGATCGTGCATTATCTAGCAAATATTGCATATGCAATCATTAACAAACTTACCAGAAGTTCATCAGCCAGCTCCGAAGATGAAGAAAAGAGAAGACCATTTTTGTCAACTCCTACCAGTTCTTTAATGCTTCAACATTGTAAAACTTTAACCAATAAATAAATGAAAAAAAAAATATCGTCTGAACTTCATAAAAGAATACAAGTAATTCCCAGAGGAAGTACATAGCTTACCAAGAGTATGAAACAGCACAAACAGGCAGTCCACAGCCAAACATATCAACAACCTGGTACAGTAAAAGAAGAAAAAATTAGAAATTAACAACAAATAAATCAGATTCATTCAAATAATTGTTTGAAACACTACATCAAAATAAACCATGATACTCAAAACAGAAAGCTGATATCCTCATAGAAAAAAAAACTAAGGTTAAAATGACAAAAAATCCATTGCAAAGTTTAAGACATTAAATAAAGAGTAGTATAAATCATATATGAAGATCCAGGAAAAACTCAAACCAAGATTCAACCTGAACGCTGAACCCCTCCCATGTGCAGAATTAACTGGAGAAAGAAAGGTTCAAACAGATCAACAGGAAGAAATATGAGCAGCCTTAACTCCCCCTCAACAAAAATGAATTAAATTGGCCAGCACATGCATACAAGAACTAGCACAGAACATTCTTTTATGAATTATATGGAATAGATCCAATGTTAGACTGAAAATATGGAGATATTCTAATGAAGTATATAATTTCTGAATGAATATAAGTTCTTTTGAAGAGAGAGTGAGATGATTTTCAAAGTTTCCTAGTATGGGAATACCCACTTAATGAACATAATATTTCTTACAGTTTAATGCCTAAGAAGCTAATAGGTGGAATGTGGCTAGACAATAGAAAAGAGTAGATTATACATAGGGAGGTTATCAAAATAAGAGAAATTGCTAACAGCGTATCTGTGTTTGTACTGTACATTGCATATAACTATAGTTACCTTCATTGGAAGGTCTAATCCTGATGATGAAGTATGCAGACAAACACCTAGATCAGCGGATCCTGAAATTACCAAAGATGTTAAGATCAAATAATTCACCATAGTGCAAAGCAACTTTTAAAATCAAGGAATTAACAAAATACCTAGCAGTAATGGATAATCTTCAGCAGACAGCCACATGGTACGTAATGCCACACGTTTAAGTTTCAATCTATTTATTTTTGCTTCATACTTTTCTTTTTCAGGACCTTTACCTTTATCAATGAAGATCCCTTGTTAAAAAATTCCATTTGATTTCCAATACTTGAAAAAGAGAAAAAATAATAATAATAAAAGGAAAAAACACAAATTATACCAGTAATGATGAATAACAATCTGGGATATAAACATAGTTTTCCATCATATATTTCTTTCCAAATGAACTCCTCATCTAGTGAATCATCTTCACCTAATATAGCAGCAACACGTCTATCATACATTACAGCAGCTTCCAAGAGAATGCCAAAATCTTCATCTGGAGTCCTAGGAGTGGCACAAGTTCACAGAAACAAATCACCCAAGTCTGGTAAAGTAGCCCAGCAATGTGAATTAAGATTATCCTAGTCAACAGAGGAATCCTCTCTCTCTCTCTCTCTCTTTCCCTTCTTTCTTTTTTCCGCACAGATGATCTATCTAACCAACTTCATAACATGCAGGAAAAAAAAATGGAAATGACCACTTGTAAAAGGATAAAGAGCAGGCTTAACACAATCAACGATAGATAAAATTCATGATAGAAAACAAACAATGAAAATTAGAACATGCAAACCTGCCCTTTTAATGCTACCAATAGGATAAACTTACCAGCTCGTGCTGCTTACAACAAGTGCTGGCCGGTTTGGCTTCAAACATATGTTTGAACCAACCTCATTTGTAAACAAAGTCTCATTTTGGCCATGGCTACCAATCAATGAAGTTCCTGTAAGAAGCAAACACATTAACAAACAATTGCAAAAGACTAAGATCAGTATATATCTGGATTGTAGAACCTTTCTTACCATTACTAACACAATCTCTAACACCAAGAGGCTGACAAAAGTCCTCATTTAATCTACAAAACAACTATAAGCTATCCGCATTATACGTGGAGATCTTTAAGAATGCTTGATGAGTACTAACAACCAGAGTTACTAGACAACTAAACAACTAGCTCACCTTATGCCTCTCCTCCAATGAAGCAGGATGAAAGAAGTCAGGTGGCTGATCATACAAAACTGTAGCACTATAAAATTAAAAAGTAAACATCAGATTGCTTAACTGATCACAGAGACAATTTTATGTTACAGAAACAATTTCTTTGAAGTTTGAGCTGACCCTCTTACTTAATTCCCCAGTTTTGAGCCAATTCATGCTGCATTGCTCTTGTTACACATAGAGAAGCATCTGCCATTTTCCCATAATGCTTTTCAAACCTAAATGAAGCCAAGATCAAAAACCATGAAAAGCAAAGTCATTACAGATCAAAAAGAAAAATCCTCATCAGCAAATGTGAAGTTGAGAAATGCTAAGCTAATACCATTTATATAGAGAAACAAAATGACTATTTCTTCCCAGGGACAGACCAAGTAGAGTATATCCAAAATTATGCCAATCTATGACAAATGACGAATTCCTCAACCAACTAGCCCATTTTACTGCCACCATTGTTGGAACCGAAGGAGGATTCTGCACAAACAAAGGAACAAGGAAAGTGAAAAACGAATTTATGAAAGCAAATTGCTACCAGCTCCGGTTGTTTTGCCTATTTGTTATCAAATCATTACACAGTTAACCTAACCAGAAATCAGATAATATATTATCCATCAAAGAGGAGAGTACCTAACATCAACTATGCAAGATACCAAAGTTAGTGGCCCAAACTTACCTAACAAAAACTTCTTTAACTTAGCAAGGAGCATTGGATCTATCAAGTAAAGCATAAAATTACATAGGTTAAATGACAAGGGAAGAAACGTCGGGAGAAAACTAACCTGGGCAATAAAAATATCAGGAGCAGGGATTTTTACACAAAGGAACCAAAGAAGCATGAAAAATTGAACCAATGGCTTCAACAAAAGTGTAAGTATCCTTGGTAAGCTTTGACGGCCTGTTGGCCACTGCTTCTGAAAATTTGAGAATGTTCCAACACTACATCAACTTCTAGTAAAATATGAGGATAACTACACCTGAAAAGGTTTTCCACAATCATACCATTATGTAAATGTGAATAGATGGGTTGGCAAGAAGTGCAGTATGGGGCTCTGAACCTGTTAGAAATTATTAAATAAGAAAATTTACTCATGCTGTACTAGAAAAATAATAATTAACTCCATGAATTACTGTACTAATAAAACCCAACTCTAATAATTCATTATAAAACAATATGGTATCAGAAAAAGTACCTCCATATGCAACAATGTCTACCTCCAGGGACGCCTGCAATGCCAAATAGAAAGGCCAGTATGTCAATCAACAGTACAAATTAAAAAAAAAAAAGTTTGAAATATTTAAACATTTGAAGGAACTCATAAATCATGGTTAAATAGTGTTAAAATACATAATGCTTGTGCCTACATGTGAAAGCATGGGACATCAAGGTTAGAGAATCAAAGGGGATAATAGGGAAGTCAAAACCAGCTCAGTAAAAGAGAGAACAGCAGATTAATAAAACCGAAATGGCAAAAAGGAAGTTGTGTAGCAGTTGGAACAAAAACTATGCCCAGTAGAGGACATTCCAAACAAAATTATGTGTAGAATCAGCATACATCAAGGGCTTAACCGGCTAGGTTTCAAAAATTAATAACAACTATCAAATCAATCTTCAAGACCACATGAGATCAAGTTCTAAGCATCAACTAGGTCTAAAAAATATAAAGAAGAAGAAGAAGAGGTCGTGTTCTGAGCATCAACTGGGTCTCAGAAATATATTACAATAACAGCTACCAGTTTAGGAGCTCTTATTTGAACATATCAAAACATGGAACCCATTACTAAGAAATGTTAACCAGAGCAACTCATGTTCATAAAAAGAGAGTATCCATTACACACAGTGCAGAACCCAGCCACCAAATAACAAGCAGTCAGATATTAAAGATGAATTTTGGTATGATCTCACTCCAAAACATAAAAATTCAATAGCACGATTGACTCTCAGACAAATCCATAACTTTTCTGCTATCAAAACTTTGAAAAGAAATAAGAATTACTCAAAAGCACACTACTTTACTCCGATCCTGGCAAAATTACAATTAGTACAAAATGGGCAACACTAAATTTAGCATTAAATCAAAAACATAAAATGGAAAATCAAATCAAATTAAATTAAATTAAATCAAATCATTACATGAAATTATAAAATTGTGGAGGAAAAAAAAAGAAAAAGAAAAACCTGATTGGCGAGTGAAAGAGCGTGGTACTGCATTCGAGGGCTGCGTCCAATGTCGCCTAAAACCACCACACATGCCCTCCCTCTTCTTCCTCCTTCCTTCTCTTTGCTTTTCCCTTCAATTTCAACTTTCAAAGTTAAAATCAAAATTCAACAAAACCCAAAAAAAAAAAAAAAGGAAGAAAAACCCATTCAGAAAAATTCAATCTTTTCGATCGAAATCCATTTTCCCGAGAAGATTGAAGATGAAAATGAAAGAAAATTTCACCTGCCATTACTCCTTTCAGTGGGAAATCAAAATTTCACAGTTGGTAACGATGCAGAGTCAACAAGAATTGTGGAAGATGGAGAACCTCACCCGCCCCAAAAAACCGGGTTTTGTACCCGACCCGGAAATCGTTTATAGGTCCGATTACATTCGGGCCGGGTCAGTGGCTTATTTGTAATTTCAGGAAAAATTCATGGCCTTTTTGTGGAACAAAGGTTCTTCCTTCAATTGAAGACGGAGTGAGAGCTGAATTTTAAACAGAGAATTATAGACGATGCAGCGCAGAGAGAATCAAACTCCCCAAGGTTTCAAAATAACCAATAAAGTTTCAATTTTCATTCAAATTGTATTATACATATACATGATTGTTGTATGAAAATTTTGCAGGCCAAGCAGCTCGGGTTTTGGTTGAATTTTTGGAGTTAGCTGTTACTGCTGTTGTTTTTCTCAAAGGGGTTTACCCTTCTGGTAGGTTCTTGCGTGTCCAATAAGTTTTTTTTTTTAATTTTATTTTATTTTTTGTTCTGTTTGGTTGCCGGGAAAATGAAAAAGCAATGATTTTTTTCTGCTATCCCTTTTTTTTTTTTTTGCCTTTTGTTGCTTCCTTTGATTTTGTAGTTCTTGGCAACTAATCAGTATAATTTGATTGGACTTAGGTTTGGTTTGGATAAGCTTATAAGAAAAGGATATTTTTCAAAAAAAAAAATTTATTAGGGTTTTATTTTTTAGAAAAAATTATTTCTATATTTTTGGAAGGTGGTATAAAAACTATCTTTACTTCTGTTTTTTTTTTTTTTTTTTTTTTTTTAAATTTGATATTCTTAACTTTTGAAAAAAACGATAAATTAGTTTTTTTTTAATTAAAGTATTTTTTTTAGTTGTATCCAAATATCTATAAAAATTTAACAAAATATTTTTAAAAAAATAATTATTTTTTCCTTGAAAAATACCAATTCAAACGGGCTCGTATCTTTGAGGTTGTTTTGTTTACTGGTTTTGGGGTGTGGTGGAAAAAGGTGCTTTTGAGAGGAGAAGGTATATGAATGTGGTGGTTCAAAGGGCACGCCATCCTCAGCTTGGATATTACATACATGCTACTATCTGGGGGCTTCTTCCCTTTTTACAAAAGGTTAGTGTTGTTTTTTTTTTTTAAAAAAAAAATTACTCAACTTTATATTAATTGTTGTTGATTGGTTGCTTTGTTATTAAATAAGCAAATATAGGTTGCTTAAAATCTTATGTAGGATTCAGAATTAATTCAAATGAGTATAATCAGTATATATTGTAGTTGTACCTGTTGTTAGGCAATGGCAATGTAACATTGTCTTTGTAATAAAGAAAATCCATCGATAGAGTTGAAGTAAGACTAAGAGTGGCTTCTGAGAAATCTCGAGGTTCAGACTCCGAGCTTGTCTCATCCCTACTTATTCATCAATCTTGAAGGGGTTTGAATGTGCTGTCAGGATATCCACCTAAAAGAAAAAAAGGTACTTTGTTGTATAAGCTATGGTGGTAAGGTCACCATTAGATCAGTAATCAACTTAACTTAGCCATCCTCAGCTTAACTTAATTGCAGTACGTAATCCATGCGTAGAGATCATATTTGTCTGGTTGGGATTCAAATCCCGAAACATTGAAGTTCTTTTGCCTCATTATAGTGGACAAGCGTTTTCTTATACTCATCTAAGGAGTAAGGACCAGTTTTGGGATACCCCTACCCTGCTTGTTCTCTTAATATCATTATGTATATATGAGCTTTATTTAACACTTGTTCTTGATACTGTACAACAGATTTCAGTCATTCTGTTGTTTTTAAGGTGAAATCTTTAGCTAGATAGTAACTGCACCAATTCTTTTTATTGATTATATTATGATAAATTCCATCCCACAAGCCGCATAGTTTAAGTATCTTGGTTCCATCATTTAAAATGACGGAGAAATAAAGGGAGGTATAAACCATAGGATTCAAGCTGAATGGATGAAATGGAGAAGTAGTTTGGATGTTGTTTGTGATAGGAAAGTACCATTTTAGATTACAAGAAAATTTTATCACAGCTATAGGACCTATGATATTGTATGGAATTATATATTATATAGTAAAAAGTCAACAAAAGAATACACTCAATGTTGTGGAGATGAGGATATTGCGATGGATGAGTGGACACGCTAGACAAGATAGAATTAGATATTAATGCATTAAAGAGAAAGTTGGAATAGTTTCTATTGTAGAAAAGATGGAAGAATCCCATCATAGGTGGTTGGTCATGTGATGAGAAAACTTATAGAAGCTGAAAGGAATATATCAGATAGAGAGTAGCCATATAGATATAGGTGGAGGAAGACTCAAAAAAGGGTTATATGTCATCTATATTTCTGCATAGAAGATTTACAGCCATTTTATTGTCACAGAATGAAGGGTTCTATTAGAATATAAGCATTTACGTTTAGATTTAGAATGTTAGTACTTGATCAACTGTAATTCCGTTGATTAGCTAGTGATTATGCTGTTAGTTTCTAATTACTTCCTAATCGGCCCCTTTGGTTACTTTGTTCATTTTGATTGTAGTCAAGGAATAAATAACAGATCAAGTATGCAGCTCAATACACACAATCTCTCAAACACTTTGTACCAAAACAAAAAAAATCTGTAGCACTTTTTTTTTCCCACAGGATCCATTAAACACTTACTTCTTGTGATTCTTCTGAGAGATATGCAATGTATGCTATTTATTTGCAGAAGATTTAAATAATCCATTAAATCCAATAGCTACTAAAGGTTCACTACCCTGTATGAAAACACACCTTCCAGTCACTTCCATTTTTCCTTGCCACTGCTTGCTTATGGCATGCTGATTTTTATCCCTTACCTTCCATTTACTAGGGGATGGTGGAAAGAGTAGTTGTTATTTTCTTCAATGCTGGTAATGTTCCACTGGAGAAATTTGTATTCAAGTTGGCAATGAACCAGTTGTATGGTTCAGCGGTGGAAGAGGCTGACCTTGAGTTCTCTCTCAGATCATTCCTGACCAAGCTGTCAATCTCAGAATCTCTTACTAAGGAGCTTCCTCCAGGTAAATGCAAGCATAGTCATGCAGCACAGAATTTTGTTTCTCATTTCATTGTTTCTTTTTCGACTTAATACCATGCTCATTTTGTTATAATTTGTGATAATCCCTCTCCCTTTTGTATGTGTGAGCCTTAGCACAATGGTAAGATTGCTGCTTGGTGACTTGGAGGTCATGATTTTGAATCCTAGAAAGAGTCTTTCCATGTGCATGGATAAGGCTGTGTACATCTATGCTCCCCAAACCCTACAAAGTGGGAGCTCGTGCACCAGGCCACCCTTTCCCTCTTGTATGTATGAACAAGCCTATGTGCACATATGCTGATACACAGACACGTCTGCACACTTGCATGCCCATACCTCATCATCATTTTCAGCTCATATAGATTGCTATTTTTGAATCAAGGGGAAGTGGTTTGATGCATTTGTAAACCATGTGCTGAATTTCGTTCTTTTCTATATACAGACTAAAAACCTGGTTTAAATGTTTTCATCTCTAAACAGATTGTAGGTGGGAGATAACTGCCTACTTTCGATCCCTTCCAGAGACTGGTACAAGCAAGGAAGCAGATTTATGGATCCCAACTGACACTAAACAATGGGAACAGCCCCCTCTTATAACCCCTATCAAGTCAATGAGTACTGAACCTCTGCATTTGCAATTGTACTTGGAGCATCCAAGTTTGTCAGAATCAGTGCTTTGAGAAAGGAACTCAAAGCTTTGGTGTATATATAAACATGTATAGTAAGAAATGTAGGAGCCATTCTTTCATTCAAGATTTCAAATCTAAGTGTGTTGATTTTAATGTGTCCTTGATCTATTAGATAACGGGCACACCTTTACTTAAAAATTATTATTCTGTTCTCCACTTACCAATTGATAGTTGCAGCTTGAAGGGTTGGTATCTTATGGTGGAATTTAACGAACCTCTAGTACATTATTTGAATGGAATTGAAATGTTATGAAGGTACATTATTAAATAAAAATAATATAAATTGATAATTGTGAAAGCACCTGGAATATGCAGTAGAAGAATGTAACAATTGCTCTTGTTTATGTAATGTTGGTTACAGATATGCTATTTTGGACATGGTATTTTAGACACTCAAGTTGATGCAAGGGGAATTTACATCGCTAATAAATCTGTGTGTGAAAATATGACAAGAACATGAGAAATTATGTGTTAATAGCTGAGAATTTTAATCTTATTGGTGATTGGTGAATTTGGTGGAATCATCTTTTATCCACCATTAGTTGCTGCTACAGTCACTAATAATATAATTAAAAGCTTTAATTATTTATATATTATTTCTCATATATCCTTTCAGGTAACCAAAAACCTATGTTAAAAAGCATTTCACTTTGTGTTATGCAGTTGTCTAGATAGCTTTCACGTCAACTAAGACTAGATCTTTCTGTGAACAATTTTCAAAGTGCACTCCTAAAATTGACTTGTGCCTTCAATTCTTGTGCAAGGTCAGCTGGTCCACTGTCTAAATCTGAGTAATCAAAACTAGGCCAACCCGCTCATATGATATGTTTCATCATAAAAATGAGTAGAATTCTCAACACGGAATATAGTCCATGGGCCGTTTACTAAGGGCAGAATTACCCGTATGAACAAAAACATTTCAACTAGCCACTTTATGTTATGATGATTTTAAAAAGTATGCCAGTAAAAAATTTAAAATGTATATTTATTTGTCAATTTCTTAAATGTTTGGTTGATGTTTAGTTTTAGAGTTTTTCACTATTTTTTTATAATTTCTTTTTAAATAACTATTCGACTTATATTCATAAACATGATTCAATGATGGCCCGTCTCAATTTTTTATCCCTTTCGCAATAAGATTGAGAACTAAGTAAATAAAATAAGATAAAATAACTTCTTTAAATTTGAAATGGGTATATTATTAGAGAAATTGTCTTGGTGAGTGAGTGTGTGCATGTGAATCTTCCCATCCTAACATGATTTTCATTTTCAATATCAGCATCACCTTCAACCCTTTGTTGTCAACATTTTAGATATCTACTGTTTCTCCACATTCTGAAGCTAGTTTTGATCAGACATAACCATCCCATTTTCTCATTACACATCTGTTTACACATGCAATAGTCATTTTTTGGTGCTGGTGGTTGTTTTGTGCATGTTCTCAATCTCAAAAGTACTGAAAAGAACTATTTACAAGCACTAGCAGGGGTTCCTGCATTAAACACTTTCCAAATGAAAAGGTTGCATACTTTTTTATGTGATTTGAACGTGTGAGAGAGAGAATTATAGTAATGTATTTTATGAATGGACAATGTAAAAGCACCATGATATTATGATTACTGTTATATGGATATGCTTTTATCGGTCCAAATGGTGTGACTTGAACATGCTTCAGAGCATTCTTACTTTCAGTACTTCTCTTCGAATGTGTCATGAGCTACCTCAGCCACTTTTTCTTGCTAATTGTGTAGCATAATTTCCCCCATTTAATCTCATTTTCGAAGATTTTCTTGGTGTGCTCGACCATGACACTGTGTGATCATATTAATCTTCTTTTTTTCTCTATTGATTCAAGTGGAGAATCCAAACCAATGCACAACCATATAGTATACGTACTAGTACCATTATGGTTTCGTGGTGAACTTGATATCTCTCGTTTGAATGAAACTTGTCAAGAATCTATCAAACTCAAATGCCAAGAGTTTGTGTACTTTTTCTTTCATACTCATAATTGAGTTTGTAGTATTACATTCTCATAATGGATTCATAATGGATATAAATATTACTGTTGAACCATATACTTTTTGTTATATATAATGCTCTCTACATGATATCATTGATGTTAAAAGAGTCCATTCGGTGGATCCAAAAGTTGAAAATT
This sequence comes from Pterocarpus macrocarpus, assembly GCA_031439585.1. NCBI lineage: Eukaryota > Viridiplantae > Streptophyta > Magnoliopsida > Fabales > Fabaceae > Pterocarpus > Pterocarpus macrocarpus. The sequence continues at coordinate 17,337,216 of CM062517.1, read as the reverse complement.
TTCACTTAAGGATCCAATGATGACATTCATCCCTAACATGCACTCATAAAAAAGGGACAATAATGGATTTTGAAAGATGCAAAGTTGAAAATGGCAGGTTGGCCAAACCATTCCACACGGGAAAAGACCTGTAATAACTGTTGACACATCATGTATATGAATGATTGTGCATAAGTCAAGCATTGAATTGAAGTCCTCCTTCTGAAAATGTTCAGGTCTTGCATTATGCGCAGGACATGTTAAAATCTTATTGAAAGGAAAAAAAATTAATATTTCCAAGGACACTATCTCTGGCACAGGCATTTATTATTTACTGGACTAACAAAGCAAGCTTGAAAAGGCACTTCTAGTGGGTCTCAAATGTCAAAGCTAACATGCCAATAATCAACACTTCTTCATCTACTAAGCTTAATGCAAATTGCATAACTGTATACATTATTATAGGAATCCTATACCATAACATGAATAGGCAGCGACTAGATGACATATTCTATTTGAGTTCTTGTTTTCTTGTTACAGCATATTTGAGGCTAATCCGCCACTTTTGTGTAACACTTTAAGAAAGATGGCCATTAACACGTGACTTGTTCAAATCAAATGAAGACCCTTTATTTTATTTCTAATATATATCTTCGAGTGCCTTTTTTTCTGCTTTGTATGAATTAAAAAATAAGACTACTGCTTAAAGGAGCAAAATCAACTTAATTATACGAGATCTCAGAATATGGCTCTGTGAGGTTCCACTTGGAATATTACTTGTAGAACATTGATTGATAAGCTTAGCTACTATAGCAAGCGAATCAGGGTTTCATGAATTGTCCCTTAACTAGGGACTCCTTGCATGTTCTCTGGTTTGGTAGATTTGTGGTCATTCAAATTCTATCACTTTGTATGCTGATATGATACTGCATAGAATAAAGGAGCTTATTTATATTCCTTACTAATATCAATTATTTAAACTTGGTATATATTTTTAGATCTGCATCAATTGTCCATCATTATAATTTAGCTTTTTCTATTATTTATTTGAACCCTTCTCCCTTCACGTTTAAAGTTCATTCACCCTATTTAACAGATGAATTGACCTCACAATTTCAGTAGGGCATCCGGAAGCAAATGGAAATTAAATCCATAGCCATCAATTGAGGTAGATATTTGCCTAAGTTATCAGTTGCGTTCTGAATTTTGATATGTGTAATTTGTACCTTTATATATATAAATATATAATGTTTGCATAACATCACCAAGTATCCCTTCTTTCCCAAGTGGACCTCACCAAATAGTCACATAGATCACCCATCTTTTCCTAGACAGCAAATCCACTGGGGTACTATGATTTGTCTCTTGAGATCATTTTCCTAGACAACTAATATTTAAAAAATAAAACAAAAAACGCAAAAGGCTTTGAGGTATTAAAAAAATCTTAGGGGGACTACATATACAAACTTCTAATTGAAGGTTATATACATATGTGGGTGGATCCAGCTAGCAGTAGCATGAACTTCTAAAACGTGAGGTACCACACATGTTAGAGTGCTTTCATTGCCGTTATTAAGACAAAAACAAGCTTCCACTTCACTCTTTGATTTGCTAATAATAATCCCAGTTGGTTCTTTTTTCCCTGTCTTTTCCCTGTATGCACATCAGTGGCCCCCCAATATTAATGTTGTTCAATCAAAATCCTATCAATTGAGGTTTGTCAGAACACACTTAGACGCCTTTAAATTCTTTTCTCCCCTCTAACAAACTTAAATAATGCATTCAATATTAGCCCCAGGTTGTTCCAATGGGAATAGAATTTTTCGCTTTTACTAATATCATCATGCATCACTCTCTATTATCTATTCTACCAAAGTTATCACACTTTATCTCTTCTCAAATGCTCAAATCCAAATGGACAAGCTAGTGTTTCAAAAGGATTTTGCTACTACTTGTATTGCAATTATTATTATTATTATTTTATTATTTTATTTTTTTGGTTAATGATCTGCAACATAAAATCATAAGACTAGAAATTTAGAACTGAGGTCTTGAAATTCACTTTTTTCAGGGGTACATGTAACGCATTTATTATCTATTGGCCCTATGAATTTTCGCATTCATAAACGCCATTTTCAGGTTTCAAAGCATTTAAACCACCAGGATCTGTAACTAAAAGACGCTCATTTCGACGTTATCTCGTGTCTGCTTGTATTGACGTGTGTATTCTGCATTCTTTATATGCCTGTCACACGCACTTTTCTGCTTCACATGCATGTCCGTGTTTTCGTTTTTTAGTTAACACTACTATCAAACAAGGGCGTCTCTTTCAGCATCCCCATGATTTATATCATTCTGCGTCACTAATTGAACACCGACTTTGTATTTTACTACATTTTTTTTTCTAGCACCCATTATTTTAAGGTATGTAATTATTTAAGATTATCTTTAGAGCTCGGACTTTAGTTTAGATACATACAAGAACTTTTAACATCATATTAGCACTCAATCAAGTTTTTCTGTTCATCTTGAATTATAATTAGTGGGGGGAACTTCCATCTCATTTACAATTTTCTCAATTAAGAGTTTTTTTTATTTTATTTTAATGTATATGTCAGATATATTAAGGACGGCAGAAATGGTCTTCTAGCATTATTTGATAAACTTTCTGTCAGTTTGTGACAATAAATAATTCAGGGAAGAAGCCAACAATTATCTGCATCTTGCATTGAATTGAATTTGTGTACATGTCATTATTAATTGCTGGGATATCACACCCGTATAACATCAATGAATGATAAGCACATGGAGAGTGTTAACCTCATACTACACATTCTGTGATGACATTGTTAAGGTGGGGACAAGTCTACGTTGTGTGGTCACTATCTGTTATTCTATTATAAGCCTAAAAGAGTCAGATATTATTAAAACAAGGAGATTGCCTGATCAAATAGGTCAGTCTGTTATTGCCATTCTGGTGGATCCTAGTGTCACTAAGGCCCAACATATTAAATCACACCTGTCCTCATTTTTTTTTCCAATATGGCCCTATTTGTTTTGTCACAAGTACAATAAACAAGCATTTTAGGTTGTGCAATATCATTAGAAGCTTCAAGTGGCAAGTGGGTAGTTGATAGACTAGACCTCAATTATGGGCAAGTAAAGAGCGGTGGAATGACGCAAGTAAAGAGCGGTGGAATGAATGAATAGGCTAAGGTACAAGACAATTCAAAGATGGAGTATGCTAGCACTCAAGTTACTATAACATAATGGTGACATACTATCTATACTTTATTGTAGGGTATCCCACTAGGGCCAACTCAAGAAAATAAAAAAAAAAAACAAATATTACCAAGATCAAAATTAAGGGTCTACCTCTATAATGTTGTTAAGATAGAACTAGAGCATGTAACATGTTACCATTTTAGTCCACAGGGTCCAAGAATAGTATGCCTGCCATCTAAATCTGAATTAAATGGATGAGTAGGAGATAGGCATTTGATGTAATCTTTTGATCTTTCCATTGATCCTCCGCTAAATTATTGAATTATGAATTGATTGGACATGCTAATAGTGGAAAGAACATTGAGTAGACAATTCTTAAGTGTGAAAAACACTATAACCTCCTTTTTAAAAGCATATGGGGGGAAAAGGTTAAACTGATGGCGTAGCTGTTATTGACTAGAATAATGCAATAAACTTCATGCCTTAATTATGGCTTTAACTTCTTAAGTTTATATTCCATTAAAAGAAAAAGTGAAAAACAGAAACTTCAGTGATTGTAGAAAACCCACAGTGGAAAGCTACCATAGTCAGACTCATCAAATTGGAGTCTACATTCCAACAACAACAATTTATGGTCCATTATCAATGTGGGCCTGATCTTCCGCATTCACAACAAGAATTGTGGACAGCACAATATGATGCACTCCCATATTGATGATAATACCAAATATTTTTTCCCTTCATATATTCGGTCCAAAAGTGATAGCTGGTCGATTCTCCGTGATGTCAATCTCAATTCTATAGCTAATGACTCAATGTGCGACTTTCAAAAAGGAAGGGTACATGGGAAAAAAAATCTTTTCCTATTTTCATTTGCTATTTTTTTTTTTTTAAGTAGGAAAGAGGGTTACATAGTACATATACGTGTCAACATGGTCCTTGATTGGAGACCATTCGCTAGGGATAACTTCAAATATTTTTATGCCATGGTTAGTCCTATCCCATTTCACAACACATTATCCATCCACATGTAATAAAATCATACCAATATGCACTAGATATCATGAGTGCCCACGTACCTCAACCAAAGAGTAAGCTTTGGCTTTAGCGGTTAATTTAGCTTTTGTAGGAGCGCCTAATGTAGACAAGATGGAACTATTAGTACACTTTTAGACAAAGTCCCCACTAATAAAAAGAAAGGGTGAGAAGGAAGAGAGTAAGGGTGGCAAAAGCATAATCATTTTACCCAAGATGGAGGAGTTGGGTTTGTGACCACAAACTCCAAGAACCCATTAAAGGGATGAGTAAGCCAAGGTAGCCTTAGCACATGGATATTATGTTAGTGGGGGAAGCTGATGTTTACACTTACACGCACCAATCTGTCTAAAGGTCAGAGAGAAAAAAGAATAGTTAACAATGTTCGTCCTTTTTACTCGCATGATTTCTTTAGTTTCTCTTTTCAATGTTTCATCCATAGTGGGAGAGAGAGGAGGGGGGTCTTCAGCATTCAAAAATGCAATTAATAATGTCCCTATCTTTAACCTTACTCAACCTATCACACACCAAATCCAATCCTTGTAAAATGGACTCATGGCAGGTCATTCAAATTCCCCTATAAAGAAATTTTCATTATGTGAGATATGATTTCTAGGTGAATGGTTTGTGCTTCTTTCTTCTGGGGGAGCTTGTGGATTCTTTATTGCATATCTTGACCCACCATACCTTTCATCATATGTGTAAAATACCATTAACCTTACAAAGTAAAACGAGAATCAAAGAATGTGAGAAAGGAAAAGATATATAGACGCCAGCAATATTCTTCCTAAATATAGGATTGGATCATCTTAATTATCAGACTGAATTTTTTTTTTTAAAAAAAAGGGATGAATAATAAATTAGAGGAAATTGACAACGTTACATGGTTAAGCTTAGCTTCTTTTTCTTGGCTTTTTTCTCGAAGATAAGAAAACAAAAGCCTCACTCACGTTAGCTTAAATATGAAGAGAACGAACCTTAAGATAATGCCCATAGAGTATCACCATCCCCATTAATTTTAGGAAGAAATTTGATTTTTGGAAGTTAGGCCAACCTCAAATAGCAATATGTCAATGGTGATTGAAATCTAAGAATTCCATTCTTTGGATTTATCAATGCCTTTCACTGTGGCAACTTTAGACTTTGTGACTCATGTTGTTATGTAGACAGAATTGGATATGCTACTTTAGGAGCCAGCTTCATTTCAATTCTATCTAAACCGTAGGCTCTCTCTCTCTCTCTCTCTCTCTCTCTTTTTAAAAACCAAAAAAAAAAAAAAAATTAAGTGACTTGTGATATGGGAGAGCAGTAGTGGGGTCCTCCTCTTTAAAGAAGAAAACATGTGTTAGGATAATACAAAAGGAAGCAACAAAATCAATTCTATGATGATGGACTAGTACATGAGTGCCCCCTTTCACAAGGGAAGAAAGTTAGGTTCCCCATCATGGACCCCTCATGCCTTCTTTAATTAGATCCATATTCTATGCTTTGTACTATCCCAATACTTGGGGCAGGCCCACCCAACCCTCGAAGTGAAAATTTGGAATATGTATATCACCGATATGGACAACTTATGTGACACACATTTCTAACCCTTTTGCACCAAGCCTAACACATCTACACATTCTTGAGCTAGAAAGATAATAAAAGAAAGCAACATGGCATGGGGCCTAGATACCTTGAAGGGTTTCCTATCACTTTAGCTCCTCGAGAGAAAATAACTAAATAAATAAATAAATATATGCTATATATTGGGTTAAGTATCATTGTCCTAATTGGAGGAAAGGTGCGTAGTGTGTACGTGACGATGCATTTTGAGCCTGTCCATGATAATAATTTTCAATTCTATAATTAACTATTCCTATGTGTGGATAGATAAAGATGTTTAATGAGCAGTTTACTCACCAAAATGATATCATTGGGAGGAGAAGGAAAAGATGGAGAAGGTGGGAGGAAAGGTTTTGACCCCACATAAAATGGATGTGTGATTCTATGCAGAAAAGGGACCAAAGCAATGAAAGTGGGTTAGTTTATTCACACGTCTCTTTCTTAAAAGGGGGACACGGAGCACTGTGGTTTATTGTTTGTTGGTTTGCCTTTCCCTTCGGCAATAATAATATTATTCATAGTCATATATATGGGATGGTGTGTGATTGGTTGATGTTTGATGATTTGCGTAAAGGCATTTCAAAGCTTAGAAAAAAAATTTTGGGGGATTCCAATGTGCAATGCACCACTCAACCAAAACACCTTCATGAGATGTGCCATTTGACAAACTCAGTAGTACTTGATATTGAAATCCCCACTTTGACAAATCCCAATTATCTTCAAAGACACCATTTTAAACAAAGTTGCCCTTTTCTTTAATCAGCAAATAAGGTCTATAATGTTTTTTTGTTTTTATTTCTTTTTAATTAATCTTATGTTACTCCATCAACATCACCATCAATTGAACCTGATGACGGTATGCATAGGGTCCCACACACATTCATCAATGTGGATGCACTAGAAAAATGATTATGCTTACCTGGTGTAATCCAACCGTCCTTCTCAATTGCCAGATACATTTTAATTCTTCCAATTAATTATAAATATTCATTATTATATCTATTGGCCTTCTTTACCTTGTTTATTTATGTTTAGACTAGGTTTATTTTAAATAATTGAACTACGCCAAATGGTCAATCGTGTTTAGGTCAAATCATGTTTAATTTTCTTAAATGAGCTAGAGTAACCCACGTAAAAAGTTTATAAATAAGATCAAAGTTCATTGTAACCAATGGATTTGGGGTCCATGATGGCTCAAACTGCTTTAAGTAGACGCCTAACTAGTGGTGCCAAACGTTGAAAACAAATCAAGAATCTTTTATATTTCATCAAATTCCTTGTATACATTTATTCATCATTCATTATATGTTAAGTGACTCAAATAATTTGAATCTCTTATATTATCTTTAGGTAAGTACATCGTAAACCAAGATTCGTAGATCATGGTTGCAAAAGTAAATGCCTGAAAGCTTGGTTACAATTTTCCCCGAAAATAAATCAATAAAATGTAGCTCCAAGATGAACGCACATGAGCAGTATTTTATGAATGTCATATTTGAGTACTCCTTTTCTAAGCAATTAGAAGACAATTACATGACATAGTAAGACAAGGACCTCTCAAATTCAAAGTACAACATTTGGAAATACCAATAAGAAATACAAGGGGGAAAAAACCACCACCAAGAATAAGATATCTAACATAACAAGACTCCAAATGGGCAGTCAAACTCAACACGGCAAATTGATGGAAAATAGAAAATATATAGATCACACATTTGGGTGTCACCATATCTATCCCAAAATTAATAATACAGTCAAAAAGATTTTTGTCCAATAAGCATAGGGTTAGAATTGAATGCTTCCACAATCTATAACTGAAAAAAATAAAAAATAAAAATAGTCAATCTCGTGGAGCAGAGTATGATCCATATCGAGGTGGGTGGCACAGACAATTTCAAGGAGAGAAAAAAGAAATGATATTCTCAACAATGATATGGGTTGTCAATGAATTAGAAGAAAAAGGCTTTACTATAATAAATGCTAAAACTATTCAATGGTCTTAATTGCAATCAAATGCAGGCCAAAGAAGCAGAAGAAATAAGGACGATATTTCCGCATCACAGATCGTGTCCACTAGTGTCTGAAATGTGAAGCCTGCAATGCAATAAGATTTTTTAAAGATTAAAAGATTACATTATTTTATAAAGCCATACCCAAAGCGAATCATTTCTTGTTTAGGTAATGTGTTCGCTATCTTTTGCCTAGATTCCTAGGTAGAAACATCCTTTCTAATTCTATATTTTATTTTCTCTCTTTTTTTTAATAGTCATTCAGGTAGTAAGTCCAATTCCACTTAGTGACTATGATCACTAATCAAACTGGCAAGAAAATATAATACATGTTATTAGTTTTTATATATGTAAATGTATACATCTTATCATAAAGGACAAAAAATACCCAGCTTCATGAGCATGCACAGAAAGTATTATTGATGATAAAAAAATTAACAGAATAATTTATTTATGAAGTTGAAAATTATATAGTTTCTGATTAAGATATAGGTATTTATATACACTTTATTTCAACCAATTAATTACTTTACAATTTACTGGTACCAAATATCATAAAGGAAATTACTTGATATAGTTGGAGCATATTTTGATGATCAAAAAGTATAATTATATTAATATATGATGTCCACGTATACTATTATATCATTACAAATTACTAAAAGAAGATAATTTTTATATATTAGATTCTGTTGAAGATATGGTATCAAATAAGGAAATGATGGCATGAACAACTTTTATACCAACTCAAAATCAAAATTAATTAAGATAATCAATTAGTCGATGAAGCTTAATTAGTTCATTAATTCGGTTGATCAAGCTAGCTTATGATGACATTGAGACTACTAAATTTAAAAGATTAGGAGGGATGTGGGAATCAGATTCACGTGTTTTGAAGGGCATGCCGGTCACAAAGGGACAGATTGGTCCTAATCCAGTGGGGGCCCACAAGAGGCCCAAAGATCCCCATCCTACAAAAACCAAATCCCCCCATTATTTTTGTGTTGTCCTTGTTAGGGACTCCCCACTAAATGCTACCTTTGGCGTTTGTACCTGCCCCTTGGTGGGGTCCCTCCCCCACCCCCCAAAGAGCTGTTGTTGTGACTTGCTCTGTCCCCCAACTGCATCAAATCAAGAAACATCAGTTTTTTGCTTTTTTCCGTATGCATACATAAATCTTTTTTGGCCCATTTAGCAGTGAAATTGAGTGGGTCTGTGTGGAGGATGGTGGTGACTGGTGGATTGATTTGGAAGGCTTTGGCTCTTGCATTGTACAATGAACATGGAACATGGTGACTACTGCTAGTGCTAGCTAAGCTAGTTGCTTTTCAAATCGAGGGCACTATCTACCAGCTATTAGTGTATTTTCTATTGGATGAATGTGACCGAAGATAATTGGAGCTGATTCCAATGTGATTTATACCAGCTACTTTGGAATTTGTCCCATTTATTTATTGATTATGGCTTGTTGATTCCTAGATTGACACTAATTTACTTTGGAAATCTTATCATATTTGTTAGTAGTATAAGTTTATAACCACTCTAACAGTGGACAATAACCTGATTAATGCAGTACTTTATTCGTATAGGTTACTGGATACTCGAACAGTGTTACATTAATTCACCCTAGGAAAATGGCCTAATTTATAATCACAATATTACTTCCATGGAGTATAATAGTTTTATAAAACAACGGAGTAGTAAATTGGGTTATTCTATTTTCTTCACAATTAAGTTTTAACAATTGAACGGTCCAGAAGGGAGTGCGATTTTCATTTTCAAATACATCGTTGTTGATGCAAATATCACAGTGCCCAAAAATTAATTTTGTGAAAGGCTACATTGATTGGAAGTCAAAAACTAATTAACATTAACATAATGACAAATATGAGGTTGTTGATAGTCTTTATCAATACGTAATTGCATGAACACGATTGGTGTTCCATGCGATTTTTTCCTGTTAACCAAAATGCAAGTGAGCCGTTGATTGGAATTTAGGTCTTACAAGTGATGCCAGTAAATTGATTTGAATAAATATATACCTAAATAACTTTCGGGTACTACTGCTGTGTTTGTTGTGGTATAGACTAATAAAGCTAATAAAATAAATCAAATATAATTAAGGTTATTGCTATTACGATTCTCACGAGCAAGTCAAAAAAAAAAAAAAAAGCTATTATGTTAACTCTGAATAGTATTTAAATGAATAAACCTAATGAAAAAAGTAATATAGATAGCTTCAAATTTTCACAAAAGGCAAATATAATTTCTGAATAATGTCTCGTGTCATTTTCCGTACTGCATGGCATAGATCTCTACTTCTTTGCAAATCGTTGCAATAAACATTTTAGAATAGATTTAATTTATATATATTAATAGTATAAAATTTTCTTATACTATTATCTAATTATATGCTGTCATATAAATAAATATGCATAACCCTCACTTTATTATTCTAAAAATCATACAAATAATAGAGTATAATTATTAACTATATAAAATAATTTTATACTATTCAATATATATAAATTAAATCCTTTTAGAATAGATATGCAATTCAATCGCATTATTCAATTAAAGATGCAAAGGCTATGTGCTAGCGAAATGGAGCTTTCTTTGTCCTTGCCTTGCATTCCAAACAAAGTAATACAGCAGACAAACGTTGGTTATCAAAAGCCATCTGATTTGTGTCAAGTATTACTGAGGTAATGTTAATTATAACACATGATAACAATTATTAGCATGTAACAGTATAAATTAAATTTCATGAAAAATATTGGATATATATCAATATATATACTGGATGACATATCATCCATTGAAATTTTCTTTCATAATAGATGTAATCGTCGGAACTTTGTTTTATGACTTAGGAGGAAGATGTGACCTAATGGAAAATCAAATCAAACCTTCAATTGAACTATCAATTAACATCACCTATTAACATTTTTCAGTTTTGTAAAAGAAAGTAATGCCAATTGAACTACCAATTTGGTAACATTTATAATAAACCAAGTAACTATATGGTGACCACTATACATTATATTTAAAATGAATGTTAAGTTTTTCAGAATTATCTTCTATGCATAGTTAATCACAAGATAAATTTGTACACAAAAGAATCACATAATAAATTAAATGCACCGCACTAATCCACATCACATAGGATTTGAAACTAACTGAACTTATATGTAATTTAAATGTAAACCAAATTAATTTATCTCTTATTTTTATTATTATTAAGTTTTAATTTGATTGAATCATATAACCAGTGCGATTCAGATCTTCATAACACTGATTTGGTGTTTTATCATGTACCTTTAAAGTAGTTGAACGCAATTGTTAACCCAAGGGTTACATAGAAAGACACGTAAAAAAAGCCATACGGGAGGAAAAAAAAAAAAACGGTTAACCCAAGCGAAAATAATTGGAACTAAGAGGATAAGAAATATATAACAATGAATTACAGTAGCTCAACAGTATCATTTTAACATAAAAAAATATATTTATGTCAATGTCATTATAATGATATTGGATTTTCAAAAAAAAAAAAATTATTCAATGCAATATAACGGATATACAAAAGTCATATATTACTATAATTATTGCTTTTTTTGACGGTTAATTCTTTATTCATACAGTCTAATTAAACCAATATTTCGGTGTTGATATATAGCTAGATTTTGCGATCAATCAAGTGCCTGTGACAACTAATAATTCTAATATTTATTCACATTTTCTCAAGTTGGACAAGTTAAAAAATTTTAAAAACAATAAATAATTAAAAATGACATAGAAGTGATAATTCATGATAGGAAAATGGTGCTTTCGTCTTTTTCTTCTTGCTTTCCAAGCAAAGAAATTAACAAAACCAAAGGCAAGAAGTTACTTGTCAAGAAATAAAGTATTACTGCATAATATTAAAACATGCATATAAACATGCAACAACAGCAGGTGCTTAAAAAAATTGTAAGATTAAAATTATTTTAATAATTATTTATTTATATAATTAATTTATATTTAAATATTTTAATTAAAAAATAATTTTAAAATAATTTATTTTATTTAAATTATATAAAAAATTATTTTTATATAATAAAATTATTAAAAAATATAAAATAATTATTTATATTATATAATATTTGATATTTAGGATTAATTTAATAAAAATATAATAATTTTAAAATAATTAATTTATAATCATAAATTTTAAAATATTATTTATACTTATAAATTATTTTTAGCTTAAAATTATTAATTTTTTATTATAATCCATATTTAAAATTTTATCAAACATGATAGATAACTTTAAAACAACTTTTTTGTTAGAAAAAAGTTGTTTTTTGAATGTTACCAAATATGCACAAAGTGTATGTTAGAAAAAATTATGAGATTAAAATTATTTCAATAATAATTTATTTGTATAATCACTTTTCTATATAATCATTTATAGGCAAATTAATTTATGTTTAAATATTTTAACTGAAAAATAATTTTAAAATCATCTAGTTTATTTGGATTGTATAAAAAAATTATTTTTATATGGTAAAATTATTAAAAAGGATATGAAATAATTATTTATATTATATAATATTTAGTATTTGTAATCAATTTGGTAAAAATATAGTAATTCTGAAATAATCAGCTTCGGCTTATAATCATAAATTCTAAAATATTATTTATATTTATAAACTATTTTTTAATTTAAAATTATTAATTTTTTACTATAATCTATTTTTATTAGATTCCCAAATATAATAGATCTTTTCAAAATAACTTTTTTTTTCAAAAAAAAAAAACTGTTTTGAAAGGATTCCCAAATATGCACAAAGTATAGCGGTTAAATGCACCGAAAAATTATTGCATTGACAATCATGGTCTTTCCTTTTCTTGTGAAGAACTCATCAAATATAGAATGGTATATTTCCTTCCATTGGATTTTGTCATTTTATTATTTAATCCCTCTTTTCATTAATGTATAACTCTAAACTGGCTAAACTAGCTAGTAGCTTTTCACAGTTTACTAGGTTTAGATAGGCTTTTGCTTTCAGCCATCATAAAATGAAATCACCAAAATATTTTAAAATCTTTTCTTACCCTGTTGAGGTTATCCAAATGACATTCACGTTTTGCGAATATATATCGTTGGTTGTTTATAGCTATCAGCTATCTGATTAGTCATAAATAAAATTTATGTCAATCAACTCATTGCTAGTGTATTGACTTGTTCGTGCCGCCCAATCCCGCACGACTCTCACCTTTGTTAGCCACCTTTATATTCTAGAATTATCCATCTATCCTTTTCATCGTTAATATGCTTGAATTGCTATTCACAAAAAATAAAAAATAAAAAAACGAATAAAAGATTCATTGTCGTCTTTCATCATGGATAATAATAAACCCGTTCCCATTGCCAAGCACACATTCAATGAACGGCATTATCAATTACAGACATAATTTTGAAACGTAATAGCTTGCCCAATATATTCATATCAATTAAATATCCTGTGTGCATGCAGATAATAATATAGATACTTGTATTCTCCACATACACATGTCACGCTATAGTGTAATTGCTTGAATTTTTTTTTTTATAATTTTGTGGAGGGTCTTTCATTCTCTCTCCATCATCACTCAGTCCTCTTTAATTTATATATCTTTTTAATTTTTCTCTAAAAATTAATTATTATTATTTTCGCTCTGTACCATTAATTATTAACAATGGTGACATGTTTAATAGGAGTATATTGAAAAATAAAAAAGAAACTTTCAAATTTGGATTCCCATAAAAGGCAAGCGCATGCCCCATATCCCCACATCCGGTGCTGATCATTGACTTCGATTTCCGGTGACACATCCCACAAGCAAAACAAAAACAAAAACAAAATTACAACCAAGAATTGACCACTCACGTGCCCCTCACATGCACCCACTTCACCTCTCTCTCACTTAATTTTATCATATTATTTTTTCTTCCCCCTTTTCGAGAGAGAGAGAGAGAGTGTGTGTGTGTGTGTGTGTGTGAAAATTCTGAAAATAGTACCCTTTCATTATTCAGTCTGAATCAGAAACAGAATCACAGTTATAAAATAAAACAAAAGGAGTAATAATAGCAGTGAACGAGGGGTTGCCATTTTTAACCGCGTGCCGTGAAATCTCAACCGCAGGGATCTTGTTTTTGTACCCCCAACAATAATTAGTCAAAGGACGACCGTACCCACCTCGGTTACAGTAAACATTTCTTATTCTTGACTTATCCGATACTTAAAAAAAATTCTAAAAATAAGAAGTTTATTTTAATAATAATATTATATATACACACACCCATGTATCATCATTTTATATTTTATATTTTATATTTATATAGTATCTATTACTTTATTCATAATTATTTATAAAAAGTAAAATTCACATATTAATAATTAGAAATTTCAATTATTTCAATAATAAATTCATTAAAAAAAATTTCACATTCATAATTAATTTACTATATTTACAAAAAATTTAATTAAAATTATCAATTAAAATAAAATTTCAAAGTTTAATTTTCTTTACCTAATAAAAGTTTGCTAAAATTCGATTAAATCAAATTCAAAATTTAAATTAAGTTAATTTAATATAAACTGATGAAAATTTTATTTTTTGATTAATTGAATTTTTTTGTACTCAAAAGCGATGTACAAATTGTCCGAAATATAGCTTAAACTTTTTTGTGTTTGAGTTAAGCTAAACATAAATTCATAATAATAATTGAAAATTGAAAAATGGTATTTTTTTTAACGATGTCGTATTAGAGTGAGATTGCCATTAACACGAAGCAGGGATATAATTGGGGTGGGTGCTGGTTGCTCAAGTCCCTATTTGACAGTGGCGAGAGAGACGGGACACAGTAAGCTGCGTAGTACACGCCTCATTCAACCAACACCATCACTTCTGCTTTTCTTTTGTTTTCTGCATATATATATATATATATATATATATATATATATATATATATATGGGTTTTCTTCTTTTATTTCCCAGTCCTCAAAACGATCGATAATCTCCACCTGCACCGCCTCCGAATAACACCACCATTTTCGTATTATCCCTAAAAATATGAAAAGGAAATAAGAGAACATCAACGCATCAGCAAAACAAAAACGCCGTCGTACTTCCACGCCATATACGGTTATCAACATCATCATCATCACAATACCCGTGGCAGGTTCCCAAGACTTTTTCTACACCCCCCCTCCATCTCTCTTTTTCACGTTGGACATCTCTTTTTACAAAAAATAAATAAATAAAATTAATTAATATAAAATAATTTATTTATGATAATTTATTTTTGGCGGGGTGCTGGGAACCACCGGTTATGTGTCGTGTTGTGCGTTGGCATTTGGTCCAAAAGGCTATGAAGGAAAGAAATGGCCGTTGCAGGCAGAGGCACTCTTCAACAACAACAGCGACATTTGCGCGCGTCCTACGTGTCAGCTTTTGCCGCACACCTGTCACTTTCCATAGCCTTGTTGACCCCACGCGCCTTCCATTCGCGCGTGTCGTTTCTCTATGCCTATGCCTATGGCCCCCTATTAATCAATATCTATTCAATCTATCTGTTCGTGGTACCTAGTTTCTCTATTGGGGGGAACTGTCGGGTAGATGCGCCATGGGCCCCACTATCACCACAAACCCTTTTCAAGAGTTCCTTTTCTTTTCTCTTTTCTGTTTTTTCACCTTTTTACCCTTCCATATATCTCCGAACAATGTTGTAACTTCTAGTACCTGGACCCCTTTGATAGGCCACACCAATTTCACGGTCTACACCAAGTTCCTTTTTCCTAACCATAAAACGAAGAATTCAATTTTGATCCCAACAGCGTATGCAAGGTATTGAACGATGTATTGCAAATAAAATATTTAAACGATAATTAAATGTCAACGTGATGTATCAAAATTAATCTAAAATATAACCCAAATGCACCACCGAATGCGCAATTGGAATTTGCGATTAGAGTTGCTGAATTGGTTACCCCGCTTTTTTTTTTTTTAAAAAAAATGAAGACAATGAATCATTCTTAGAAAACATTTTTAAGAGAGAGATGATAATCGAACACAAAATATCTGAGCTCATAGAAGACACGCAATAAACAGCCTATAGGATGTGGACATGGACGAGTCGGTTACCCTTCTTAAACTTTTGACAAAATGCAATGCCATTCCCTTATGTTAGGCCCCCAAAAAATAATAATAATAATGTAAACACAAGAAAATTTGGATCAAATGAACAATTGTTTTTATCTTCTGCCAAATTTAGAACATTCTCTAATGTTGAGAGCTAAATTACTCTACCTATGTCTACCAACACAGAAGGCTAACAAAGACAAAGCATATGGACACATCAGAATAGGAGCTATTCTGCATCAAAACGAACAATTTTCATTTTTTTTTTTTTTAACCCTCTTTCATCTTTGTGAAAAAACTGTTCTATATTGTGGGGTTGGAGAAGGGGATTGGGGTCCTAATTATAATTTTCCAAAATTAGGACATGTTAACATGGACGCTGGCAGTCTTGAAGGATTTACAGATGGGACAAGTGTGGAGAGTAGACCCACAAACAGTACACAAGCAGAGGTGCCTGCACGGCAATATCAGCACGCACGATTCACCATTCCCACAGTTCCTGCACAGCCTCCTCCCACCACCAACATTGCCACTAACACACCCCATGTCCTTATCCTGCGCACCCCCCGCTAACGTGCGCCACCCCTCCACCACGTTCTCATCCAAATTCTTGTCATCGCAATCATCACTGCTTCCACAGCATGACTCCGCATCATCCATTACTGCTGCCGCTGCTCCGGCGGGGCACACGGTGGTGCCGTCGTCGTCCACGGCTGCGGCGGACCCGCACTGAGCCAAAACTTGCTCGAGATTGATTCTGAGAGCATTGGCAGTGGCCTCGTTGGTTTGTGCCAAATCACGCCACATTTGATTCTCGATGCATAGAGACTTCACCTTCTCTTCCAGAGCCCAATTGAGTTTCCCAATCTTCTCTATCTCATCCTCTTTTGCCTTCAGCCTCTTCATCACGCTCACTTCAATCGCCTCCATGATCTTCCTCGCTTGCCTCTTGCGCTTTTCCTCCAACTCCACTCTCACTTTCTCCATCTGATTAATCAATAAAAACAAAGAAAAGCTCAGATTTTGAGGCATATCCAGATAACAGAGCAGGGGACTCTGTAACGAATATTGTAAAATTTTTAAATTCGTTAGAGGTGATACTTACGCGTTGCGCAATGAGGTGGTCAATGTCGAGCTGCTGCTGGTGGATCTGTAGGGTAATGTCTTCGCCTAAGAACGTGAAAGAGCCACAATTTTTGTGGTGGGGTTGGGTTGTTGTTGAGTATGAAGAGGAGAAAGGATAGTTGATGGAGTTCTCTCTTGATCGCTTTCTTGATAAAGGAACATTGTAGGTGAGGGTGCTTTCCGATTTGATGGGGGTTTTCTGAGGCAGGGAATCCGCGATGAGTGAATTGTAAACCGCCGACGGGAGCAGGGCCTCCGTTCCGGCCGCAGGAGTGGCGGTGGTGGTGCCGGATAATGGCAGCAAGGAGGAGTATCCCATCTGAGTGTTATAGAAATTCATGTTTGCCTCTATTGGGTTCATCATTTCCCTGCACATAGATTAAGATTCATGTCACAAAAACAACACATAAATAAAGTTTTAAAAAAAATAAAAATAGAAGAAGTAGCGCATAATATAAAGGAAATATTAATAAGACTATGTTATGTTATATACCTGTTGCCTATGAGTTGAGGAGAGAAGAGGTTGAGATGGCGAGCCTCAACGGCCATGTTGAAATTAAAATGATGATTTTTCTTCTTTCTTTTGCTTTGTTGTTTTTTTTGTGGGTGGGGGGGGGGGGTGGGTGTCTTTTCTTCTCTTCTTGCTTGTGGCTTTATATAGCTCCTCTCTGCGCTTTTGGCGTGGTTGTTATATGCAGTTTCTTCGGTAGTGGTTTTGGGAAGAAGGAGAGAGCACTCGGTGTGAGAGAGAGAAATAGGAGAGTGCTAGCTAGATAATAAGAGGATGAAGGGGAAGACAAGGGAAGGATACCAGTTGCAACACAAGCGAATGAAAGGAACGAAGAAATTGGCATGCAAATAGAGGGGGCATTGCTGTATGGTGGGGTTTATTTAGGGTTTCCTTCGGTCCGCACATTATTATTATTATTAAATAATTTTGAATAAATAAATAAATAAATAAAAAGTAAACGTAGTGTTTGTTTTAGTGTGAGATCTTTTTGTCTAATCCAGAGCAGAGATTTGATGAGGCAGGCCGTAATTATGGCCAGTTTCTCGTGGTATTTTGGTAACACGACCCCGTCTATATCGTAACTAGAGATTGGCCAAGCAAGCACATCAATTACCTTCACTTGCTCCTTTAACAAATAGTTAAATAGTCAACAAAATATGATAGAAAAGAGTAAAGTGCCACGTAATACCTTCCGACTAGAGGCTGCCACGTAGACAGCGCTACAATCCAACCAAGTTTTATTATTCCTTTTTAAGAGTAAAGTTTTTACCATTAAAATCGTTTGTTAAAATCATTGTTCTAATCTGTTTAAATTCAATAAATTAGTTAATTATGTTAAAAATAAAATTAATTCATTTATTTAAAGATTAAAAACGAAAACATATTATTTTAACGAAAATCATGACTATAAAATTTAAGAAACTAATTTTGATATCTTATACAATTAATTATAAATTTAATTTTAATAAATTAATAATATAAAATATTTTTATACTGTTATTTAGTTCAATTTTTTTATATGTATATTTTTTAAATTAGTAAATATAAAAATTAAATATATTTGTTGATTAATAATAGATAATTGGATAATTAGTATATCAAAATTAAATTTATTAATTATTTAAAATTTATTTTTCATATAATTTTTGAAATATTTATAATAAAAATTAAATAGATTTAATAACTGAAATATATAATTAATAATTGTATAAAAAATAAATTTAAAATATAAGTATACAATATATGCTTTAATTATTTTTTTAAAAGTTTTTTTAATGTTGCCGTTATTTTAGTTTTTCTATTTTTCTGGTCGTACAGGGAAGAAGAAGAACGTGATAAAAGTGGGTCCCGGTAGGAGAGCGGAACAGGTGTGTGGCAGGGTTGTGGGGGAACAGTACAAGGATGAGGGCAATGGGCACGTGCGACGCTCCAGCATGGAACGAGGCGTGGGACCCGGAGAATAGGGTGAGGGAGGTACGGTGTACCCGGTGCAAGGGAAGGAAGGGCCTTTTTGGCAGTTTACTTTGCTTTTTCTGAGGAACAGCTTGCTGTTGTTATTGCCGATAATATTGCTTGCTCTTGCTCTTGTTCTTGTTGGTTGAGTCATGGTGGTGGCATGGGAAACGTTGCTTGCGCTGTGCCCCCTTTTAACGATTCCCTGCCACGTGTCCTCGTTTCCTGCCTCGTGTGTGTTCTTGCATTTATTGGTTGAGTTGTGGGTGGTGATGGTCCCCACTCCACTATCCTGCACCCTGAGTTCATGTGGATAAATCTTAGCCGTCGGAGAGAGGCTTCAACTCTCCTGATTCGGCCACGGTTAGATTGCTCACGTGGCTTCTAAGTTCTTGGGCTTTATATGAACTTCGCTTTATACATAGATTATTTCCAACGAAGAAATACATAAGAAATAGGGACGATATATCTTTCTAAAATATTTTTTAATTATTCTTTTAATATTTTTAAAATAATAAATATATTTATAGAATATTTAATATTTTTTTATATTTAATAATTAAAAAATTGTTAAAAAGATATATAATTTTTCAATAAGAAATTAACTTTGTGGTTATAAAAATTTGCGGCAATAAAATAAAGAAATAGGTAATTTATCTTAGAGAGGGTCTCAGATTCAAATATTGAGTATATCGCAATGTTAAAACTTGAAAGGAAGAACTTTATCACCCAAATCAGAAACTAATTTTTTGGAATATGATCAATGTCTAAACAGACGCTCGACTCTAGTATCTCATGTTTAAAAAGGTATTTGTGAATTAAAATTTTAAAGAAGAAAAAAAGAAAAGAAAAAATTTGAAGAATAACTAAAAGGCCCAAACCTAATACCTCATGCTTAAATGATATAAGTCTTTTTCGCTCAAATCAACACCTGGTAACAATAGTTTTTTGTTACTACCATATTTTCACTTAGAAAATAAAAGAATTAAGAAAATAAAAATTTGATTAAAAAGGAATTTTTAAATATGTTTTACGCCTTCAATTCCTTTTAATCTTAATTCTTTAATCAGCGTCCATAAAATATTGGTTAAAAAATGGGTATAATATATTATGAACTTAACATGAAATTTGTTTTTAATTGACTATTTCATTATCAAAAGATCAAGTACGATGCATTGAACTCAGATGAGAAAGTTGGATGGATGTCAATTAAGCGACAAAACTCGCAATTTTAAAGAGGCAATGCATCTTTTCAATATCCACGAAAAACAAAAGAAATAGGTGTGCATTTACTACTTATAATTTAATGTTGAACTTTTGCGGAGATATCAAATTTGTCATGTGTTCCACTTTACCTTTTATTACTTTTTGAATGCGTAGGCTTTCTTCCATTGAAAAATTTCTTCCATATCTGAATTTCTAGTAAGGTCTAATTAATTCGAAGTTGCCAAGCTTTGATATATATTCTCTGAATCTCACACTTTGTCCACATCCACCTATTCATAAAAGAGAAATTTTCAAAGTTGTGATATGGATGTATTGAATCCATTATTGGTTTTTAGCTAGCCTTCATCCATGGTTTGCTATATTGTGCTAATTATAAAGTTGCTTCTCATTATATATACCTGTGCTTCAGTATATATAGAGATAATTTCAGTACCTATGTTTTTGTTAGGTACTAATTTTTAGAATCAATTGTTGAATACTTTGTATATTGGTTATATTTAATAGATTTTTAAACATTTCTAAATAAAACCATCAACCAAATTTTAAACATCATTAAGACTTGCCTAGCGAAAAACGCCAAATAAGTTGAGCTATAATAGACATTTATGTTGTGGTTGTTGTTCTTTACAATTTGAACAAACTTAGCCGCCAAGGTTTGGCCTAAAAGGAAAGAAGTATATGCATTATTCTCCCCAGCCTTTCCTTGAAGAATTCGTGAGGAAAAAAGGTGAAAGATATAGAAGATATTTTGGACAGTTTCAATGAGATATTATAATATATATATCTTTTAATTTAAGATATACAATTTTAGGAAATAATTTATCTCATTAATTATATTTGAACAAACTTGTTCTTTTCCATTTTTTAAAGTGTACATAGAATTATGTCATCAAAACTCACATGTTAAATTCAAAAGGAAAAGAGAATATCACACACAAATACAGGACATGTTAATACATAAAGAAATTTTAGATCCTCTTAATAAGTAAACCTAATAATCTTCTTAATAATTTAACAAAGAAAATATTAAATACTTTTCATTTCTTTTGAGTTAAAAATACTTTATGTTTTTAAAATATTAAATGCTTCTACATTTTCATTTTAACACCACAAATATAGAATAAATATATTTATAGAAAATTAAAGATCTACTATATTAACAAAAAAAAAAAAACCTATGTTCAATGATTCAATACACTTTATCTGTTATTTTGAGTAGAAATTCTTGATATATTTTATCTATTATTCCCATGTATCAATAAAATATTAATTATTAATTTTCTAATTTTATCATTCACAAAATTTTAAGCATGCCATTAATTGAAAATATAATATGAGATTAATAAAATAAATTAGTTATATATTAAAAATTAAATAAAGTATTTTAGTAAACATATTTCTTAATTAAGCTTTGATTTTGAGTATTTTAATTCTTGTGCATATAACTAAAGTGATATATAAAGTGGACCGAAGGTTGTACATCATAACTTGAATTGAAATCATAATATGGATTTTTCTAACCACTATCCTAAGGGATGAAGAGTATAAAGTTTTTGATTGGAAAGTAGTGAGATTTTTAAAATTTTTAATGCATTAAATGCATTTGAAGCTAATTTTTTTTTTCTACTCTTGGGTCCTTAATCAATGTCCCTTAGGGCATTGATTAGAAAATAAAACCCTTAAAACATTAAGTGATTATTTCCTTGCATCTCAATTATTAGATTTAAGGGCCGACTTGGATAAGTTTTTAAGCAAGTATTTTTTTATTATAATAAAAGTTGTTAAATTATTTGGATATAACAAATATAAAAATACTTTTTTTTATAAAATTAGAATTAAGAACACAAAAATTCCCTTACCAAGAAATATATTTGTATGATAAAGTACTTTTTGTATATAATCTTTTCAAAAGATTTATAATTTATTTTATATCCTTTATTTTCAATTAAAAATAACTTAGTTAAATATATTGTTAGTACAAATTAATTTAAAGCTAATAAAAATATGTCATTACTATATTGAAAATAGCTACATGTAAAATATTTTGAATATTTTAAAACATAATAATTTTTATATTTAATAGTTATTTTAATGAAATTGGAGCTACCTTTGACAACGAGAACGCGTGTTGAGTAGGGGCTATAATCAGAGACAATAGAGGTCGATTTGTTGCGGACAAAGTGAAGAAATTTAATGGGTCTACAGAGTCAAGACCATGGCTACCAAGGAAGGGATGTGACTAGCTTGAGTTTTGGGTATTGGGGCTGTTATTCTAGAGGGTGATGCTAAGACAGTGATTAATAGCTTTTAGAATGGCTCTGACAATTTGTCTCACAAGGGAACTATCTTAGCAGAAACATCTAATATTGCCTCTAGTTTTAATTTCTTTTAAGCCCAATTTATCTCTAGATATTGTAATATAGTGGTTGATCAATTAGCTGGTTTAGCTAAAGTTAGGGACAACCAAGTTTGGATAATTGAGACTCTTTGGGATCTTCTTGTTCTTAAGGCTTGCTTTCGAATAAATTCACAATCCCCATTAGAAAAAAAGAAATTGGTAAAACTTATATATTTGGAATTTTATAAGAGTATTCATCCAAAAAAGTATTTCTATTTATTAATTTTAATTGAGAAACCAGAATTGAAAATAGGAAAAGATAAAAAAATTAATTTTAAGGATAGATTGGTAGAGAAGGTGATTCCTAGATTTTAGAGACTATTGTCTGTCTCTCTTCTATTGCTTCTAATTTTTTGAGAAACAGCACATTATTTACTTTCTAAAAAATTATAAAAAAATTAATTATTTTCTGTTTTTTTTAAATAAAAACAAATAACACTAAAATTTTTTAAAGTATTTTGTTTAAAAAAAAGTACTTTTTTTCTAGAATTACAAACAAATGCTCTCGAAATTTACTGTGGCCACATCGGGAAGGATCCTGCTTTAAATTCTAGATGCGCAATCTCATTAATTAAGCACACATTTGTTGGTGCCGTTTTGGTATTTAAACACCTTACTAGTAGTAATTGATTAGGCTTTTCTCATTACTTGGACATTATCATCACAATGAGACATGAATGTTAATGTAGATTTCCTAGAAGGTTGATTTTCATATGCTTTTGGTATTATGATTAATTGTTATTATGGGTGGCACAAGGACAAGGAGGATCTGCAATTATAGTCAATTTACTGCACAATGAGCTCAAACAAAATACTGAGACCACGCAATGTTGTTGCGGATTTTTTTAATCAAATTTTTTACTTTTGACATTTTATATTTGTTTACATATCCAATCTTGGACATGCTAGCTTGCTTTAAGGAGACAAAATGACAAATACATAATTCTCCTATGCAAGTGCCAGCGAAGAGAGTGCCCCCAAAATTTAACTTCCAATTGGTACTAATTGATCCATAAAAAAAAATTAAAATTACAAAGCAAAATCATAGTAATGGCAATGCCAACCAAGATTCCCCAAGTTGGTTGTTTATTAGTTTTACATGCATTAGCACTCTACGGATCAATTGAGGAGATTTTCTTATAATAACAGGACATAAAATATGATTAATATGCAGTCACAAGGCTAAGATAGATTAATTTACTATGGATTATTATGTGTCATAAAGTAATAGTAAGCTGCATGAGGCAGGCAAGCCGTACAGACAGAAAAACCAAGGCATTACTAATGTATGGCAAATTGGCTTTATTTTTTTTCAGTTGTCCTCGATATTCCCGATTGCCTAATGTGACTTCAAATTTGGCATTAATGTCAGATTAGAAATGGGTGTTCGCAAAAAGTTGGGGACATGAATTTGGTTTTATTATGAATGATGGAAATGAATGGGACGTGATTATGAAGTAACATGAATTATTGCATCAGGATCTTGGCAGGAAAAAGGAAATTATTATTGCATATGGAGGGCCATCTTTTTCCATGATTTGAAAAAATTGAAAAACAATGACCATTTTTTTTTTCCCTTCAAGTATGGCCCTATGCATTAAGTAAGACGGAAAGTATGACAACATTCAAAATTAACCTAATTAATTAGCCAAAGAATTTGAGGTTTAAACAATTGCCAAGAAGCTTATCAAGTTGCTTGAAAAGGTGAGCTTAGTTTAGACTTGAGGGAAAGAGTCTTTGCCAAGATGAGTAGATGACAAGTAGCTGCGAGATTGATTCCACCTCCTCAACTCTCTCCTCATATTTCTCTTTCATTCTAGCTCCATTATTGCTCATATATACCTCCAACCATATTGACCCTACTTTAATTTAACCACCAAAGAAATGAATATGAAAAAGAAGGAAGGGGAAAAAAAAAGGAGAAAAGTAAGCAAAAGTTAGCCGAAAAAAAAAAGAAGGGGTCATGGAACAACTACATTTGTGATTAATTACTTTAGTGGAGGATGGATATTAGAGGGATCATGTGTGTTTGTGCTTGCCCCTCTTTTTAGGGCAAATCGTTTGCATCTTGACTTGTGGAAATAGTTTCTTTAATCTATCCTTTTTATTTTTTCTCTTTTCTCCATTCAACCTAAAGTTTTTGTTATTCTACATGTGATCTCCACCCCCTCTAACACTCACATTATGAGAATCTCCTACTTTCTCACTCTCTTGGCTTTGTTTTCTTTCTTTGGGAATCTCATTCATCACCTCCACGATACAAGCATATAAAACCAATCTTTGAACATGTCAAGCCTCAATCTCTCACTTTCTCTCTGTCAGTCAGTGTGTGTGAGAGAGAGGGGAAAAAAACAAAGGTTGATAATTAATAGAGGAGGATCTTGTGCATGACAAGGTGGAACTGAAAGAAGACTTTCTTTTTCTTTTTTGTTTTAGGCTTTCAAAGTTCTTATTTTATTTTATTTTATTTTATTTTGTTTAATCTTTTTTCAACTGTGCTATGACAAACTTAAGGGAATGGTTTATGCTGAAATGGGTCTGTGAGTTGAGCTATCATTATTTCTTGTATTGGAAACATACCTTACTTGTGCTCAGGATACTTGAAAAGAGGGTAGCTTTATATCTATCAATGGCCAACAAAAATTTTTGACCGTTTGGTTGGAAGGAGTGAACTTCTGAGAAATTGCATGCACTCATCCGTGGGGTCTTTGGTGGACCCTACCTTTTAAATAAAGCCATAGAGTACTCGATTCTTTTTCTATCTTTACTGATAGGCATGTTTTTATTTTTATTTATATAATTCAGCTCCAAGATCTTCCATTTTTATCTTTTTGGCATTTCCCTATTCAACGGCAGCATGTAACTTCACTATCAGAATTCAATTCCCATGAAATGAAAAACTACCAAAATTGAATGGGGATGTGGCAATGAAAGGGAAAGTGGGAGATTTTGGGAAATAGAGTTTTAGATGTGGTCAATGGGAATAAATATATACTTGGCCAGATCCTTTCCCTCAACTGAAGAATACATTTCCCAATACATGATCAATTTTTTACAAATTTTTATTTTTAATTTTTCTTGTCAGGCTTCATAATTTCATGTGCATTAATGTGTTTCTCCTCCCCCACAAAAGGACAGATCATTTCACATTTATTTCTCACACATTATATTCAAGAAAATATGCTTATTCTAGAGGAACCGCATTTGCTGGCAGGGATAATGAGTTTGCAGTTGCAAGTAGGGATGAAAGGGTGTTTATCTATACCATTAATTGACTCATTTGCCTGAACATGAAGTTCCTTGCATTAATGTCTAATATGCTTTTGGGGTTCCATTGGAAATACCAACCCATTAATTACACTGATCATTGCAAAGCAACATAGCACAACACAGAAATGATCTAGACGTGTTTAAAGATGAACAACAGTGTGAGAAGAAATAAAAGTTTAAAGAAACTTATTGGTGTTTAGTAGGGTAGGTAAGAAGTTGATTAGAACTTGGATTAAAAGGATTTCAATTTAAGTCATTAACAAGCTCGAGTGGCGCTTGATAGAAGAACTATAATAAGTGAAATCTTCCTTGCTTGAAAAAGCAAAAGCCAAAAGCTAAAGCACTACCATGACAAGCTGTATGTCACGTAGGCACTACACTAAGAAGCAAAATGTAAATCAAATCAACTATTTTGCGTACACTAACAAATCTTTTATATTTCACTCCTATTGTGTTGTTATTGAAGAATAAAATACAAAAGTAAAATATAACAATGATAATTGTTCTATTATTCATTATCGTTTTTTGCTCTTACTATCAATCCAAACAGATATAAAACAATTGTGCCTTTTCTTTTCTTTTCTTTTCTTTTCTTTTTTTTTTTTCAAGGAATTGCTTGCATAATTTTAAGTCTAGGGTGATAGTTAAATAAAGCTCTTCTCAAAGTTGCTACTCCGGGAAATTATGTTACTTTAATATATATATATATATATATATTTTTAATCAAGTTTGTTGCTATATATATGTTTGTCAAGCTTAACCCTCAAACGTCATAAGTCATTGTTTATTTGTCTAAGTTACGTTCAACGTAGAGTATATTCCTTGGTTGTTCTCTTTCTAATTCTATGAGTTAATTAGGCATTTTTTTGGGGTCGAGTTAATTAAGCTAGGCCATTCTTTGGACTCCAACATTTCTGATTAAAACCCTGCTTCGATCAGCTCAGTAGCTCAAACAATGGTGGGTTTTTGTAAGCCACCATCCTTTTCTGATTCAAACTGATTCCGCAGACCCCTCTTTCTTTAATTTTTCCTTTTTGGTGGTTTTGGGCTGCTTGTACTCACTTTGGGATGCTGGCTTGTTCTACGTTTGTTCTGGTTTTTGTTCTGGTCGACAAACTATGCATTCCTACAGTTTGATGGTATCTGAACCATAAATTAATTTGGGCCATTTCCTCTTTTACTTTTTTGTTGGGCTGGGTTTCTTATTGTGCTAAATTTTCTTTTCTTGGATTCTTTTCTAGCCTTTTGTTTGTTAAAATTTTCAAAAACAAAAACATTCCACAAGAAAAGGGTAAAAGAAAAAACTCTTGAACCCTTATTGTGGAATGAATGTTGGAATTTTTTTAAGAGTAGTGATTTTATGTCAACTAGAAATTTTTTTCCCCAAAAAAGTACAGAAGTGGGATTTGAGTAAAAATTTTAGGCTTAAAAATAAATTTGTCACAGGATTTTATTTATTTATGTTTTGTGTTTTAGTTGAAGTTAGTTAAGTGGAGCTAAATAAACTAATCTCAGATGGTTTGGTGGCTTTATGAGGTAGTTGTTCTTGTAGCGTTCCTTTCTGTTTTCAAATGGTTTGAATTCTGTTTTTCTTTGTAGACTTGTTTTGTTTTATTTTCTTGTGGATTGGTGTTATCTTGGCTCCTCTCTTGTTGAGAGTATTTGAGCTCTTGTTAATTATCCCCCCAGAAAAAAAATCCGATAAATAATCTAGATTTTCCCCTTGTTTCAGATGAAGTTTATTCTAAAATCCTCTTCGAGTCAAAATATAAGAAAAAGGGCAAAATAATCGAAGTAGTCAAATAGGTGTGTAAAAAAAAAACCAACAGTTAACAAAAAAAAAAAAAGAAATGGTAAAATAGAAAAATACAAAAATGTTCCAGTTGTGTTTAATTTTGTAGTTTATGCATTTTTAAATATCTGTCAGCACTCAATTTTTGAGTGAGTTAAAAAATTCAAATATCTTAGCTTTATTTTATTATTCTTACTTTTATTGTGAACATTGCTTTTTATTATTTTTTTATTGCATTTCGTCCAATTTTTTTTTGGTTCATATAATTTTCTTTTACATGCTTTATTTTATTTTATCTTATTTCTTTTTACAATTACAAAGAGTAAACATAAGAACAGCAAAAAAGAAAATTTTTTTTTTAAAAAATGTATTGTACGTCCTTCTTATTTCTTTCATTTTTTTTTTAAGAATGAAAATAAAATAATAATAATAAAGGCCCAATGCTCCGAGTCCAAGTTTTATATTATATTTTGGCCCAACTTTAGAGGTTTTTTTAAAAAAAAAAGAAAATATAGAAACGTGAAAAGGGAAAAAGAAAGAAAAGAATTACTAACAAAGTCAATTACCCTGCAACATGGGGCAAAGACATTACGCAAGAAATATGGAGACAAAACAAAAGCATAAGAGGGTCTTTGTTGCTTTATTACCTCTAAAACTCATCAAGGACTAGTTACCAATTGGAGGGAATAATATTGGATTTAGATCCTCTAAAATGAGAAGATTTAAAAAATGAGAAAATAAGGGATTAACAATTCTTGGATGAATAGTTTCTATTATAAGTGATACCTATTAAATGATCCAAAGATTATTAATTTCTCATTTTCTCACTTTATAAACCTTCTCATTTTAAAGGATTCAAATCCAATAATATTAGTCTCAAAGCTTTTACGTTAACTAACTCAATCCAGCATAAGTTGCGTAGTATATGATTATTATTATCTTGCAGTTGTTTCCGGTCACTTTGCAGGGTCAATATAACCGGCATCAAGCTCCAGGTTTACAAACTTGAATTCCACTTTTCTTCGATCTTTTATTTCGATTAGTTTCATGTACATGTGACATGCAATACCAAAAATTTACTAGAATGGTTAAAATAAGTCGGGTTCCGAAGTCGTAATTTAAATTGCTTTCAAAAACTATTTTAGCATGCAGCTTTTGACCTCCATTATAATAAAGAAAAAAAATATGCTAGAAGGTTGGAATTTGCTTTCATCTATTGAAGAAAAAGAGTCAGTAAAATGATCTAGTTTATTTTTGTACCCAAAAGGGAAAAACTTTGGTTTATTTTCTTTACAAAATGTAGGTATATGTTCTGACGAGGCCCCAGTATCGGTAGTGCAACTTGATTTACTTGTAGTTAGTTGTCTTTGAAGTGTAACAGAAGATATGACCATTGGATCAACTAATTTTATGGGCTTTATTTTTATCCAGGGAGGGTTTGTAAAATAGTGATTTATGTTTAGATACTTGAATGTAAAAACTGGGTTTGCATAGTCATAAGGGAGTTTAATTCAATTTAAAAGCAAAAACTTTTTCCCTTCTTTTAAAATCAAGGTTTAGGATCAAAATAGGCCAGAAGTTGTTTTATCATGGTCAAATATATTTTGGAAAAGTAAAATTCAATTTCCGAACCGTAATTTGGGAGGTGCAAAATAAACACAAAAATCCACAAATAAATCCCATTATAGCAAATCAAGTTTTACTCTTAATTATTCAACATTTTAATAAAACTCTTAAGCAAAAGAACCAGAGTTATTTAATACTTTTAGAATGACTTTTGTTAACATATGCTTTAAAAGCACGTATTATAAATAAATAAATAAAATATTAAATAAGAATTATAAGTATTTATATCATTAATAAATAAAAAACTATTTATTATTTTTTTTTGTAAGTATTAAAATAATAATTTTTTAAGATACTTATTAGTAAAATATTTGAAATAAACAAGAATTATTATTTTTTATGCTCTTTAACAAAACTCCTTAAAATTTTTCAAGAGCGCTTTTCTACAAATCAAAAGAGAAATATCTTCCTCACATGCCAACATAATAATAAAAATATGAATGATTCCACCCTAATGTTTTCCCCTAAACGAATAATCTTAATTAACCTAGAACAAGGGTTAGCTAGTTTCTTTGAAAACAAAAGGAAAAACAAAACACTTTAGATCATGTCGTTCTAGATTTTCACCCGAATATAGCGCTATGGACAGCTATCTCTACATCCCCTGAAATTAGACAGCGAACGAACTAACAATAAAAAAGGAGAATATTTTAGACCATCTCATTCAAAATTTTAACACAAATATAGCAATATAGGCAGCTATCCCTGCATCCTCTGAAATTAGAAATTAGATAGTGAAATAATTATCAAAGAAGGAGAACATTAGAGATGTAGAAAAAAGTGAGAGGGGCTAAAAAGGCAATAATTTAGGGTGGAAAATAGAAAATTACACTTTATCCCTTGAACTATAGACTATATGCATTTTAGTTTCTATATTTTAAATAGGTATAAATCGACCTCTTAATCTTGAATGTAGATTTTACTCAAAATAAGTGTACTATATCCCTTGAACTTTGGGTCATGTACAAATCGATCTTCTGAACTTTTCTAAATGTGCTACTCGATAACCTAAACTTTTCTGAATGTGTGATAGGGTCAATTTGCATATTTAGGAAAATGCAAGAGGTCAATTTGCACTTTTATGAAATATAAGGGTTAAAGTGCATATGGCTTCTAACTCGGACGAGTAAAGTGCAATTTTTTCAAAAGAAAATTACAAAAATAGAATATAAAAATGACATTTGTTCCATTATTCATTATTGCAATTTACTCTTACTATCAATCGAAGGCAATGCCTTTAATGAACGGAATTGAACTTAGTGCATAATACACCAAATAATCTAAAAGTGAGATAATGGGGTATATTTATACACCAAATCATATATAGTGTGCTGTAATCTTTGTTTTAATTTAACTAAATTTAAAAATATAGTTAAATATATTTTTGAAGTGATTAATTTTTTTCTACATAATACTTCAGATAATTCTATTTATTTATAAGATCACATAGATAAAATTTGAGGATTTTTGAATCGATCAGATTTTATCTGTGTAATACCAAAAAATTTCAATTAATCTTAGGATCACATAAAAAAAATCTAACGAATTATAAGATGCATTTAGTTACATTTTTTTAAAATCTAATTAAATTGAAAAAAATACTACATTGTGCCACATATAGTTTGGTGTATAAATATACTCTCTCCATCCGACTATTAGATTTACTTGGTGCATTATGAGCCAAATTTAACTTAATTTATTACAGCATTGTCCTCAACCGAAGCAAATTAGTAAATTGTGCTGCAGTTTTTTTTTTTTTTTTTAAGATTTACTTAAGCAATTTCAGGTCAAGAGTGATAATTAAATTAAACTCTCCTCAAAGTAGCTACTCCAAACAATTTAATTTGGTCAACAATTTAATGAGTTTATTAGGCTGATTCATTCTTTGGACTCGAACATTTGTTATTAAAACCGTGCTCCAATCAGCCCAAATAAATTTTGATTCGGCCAAAAAAAAAATCATGACCAATCAAATTTTGATTCGGCTCATTTAGCCTTCAATCAAACCATTCAACCAAATGACTATACGAAAAAGTAAAAAGAAAGCCTAATGACAATACTTCGTTGGCTGTATACGTCCTTCTTCACCGAAATGCTATAGACAGGACATGCAAGAGGACATTTCAAGAATGGAAAAAGATGCAGCATAATCAATGCAATCCCAAAGTAGAGGAATCTCTATAGGAAACAAAGGAAAAGAAAGAGAAGAAGCGTTTTGGCTGATAAAACAAGTTATGAGAACCGAAGCAGACACATTCATTTAACCAGGTACATCAAGCAAGAATAAAAAGGATCCTTAGCATTGAGGGGGAATCATTAGGAAAAAGGAAGAAGCATAAGCAAAACAATAATAGAGAGAAGAAGGGTGTGCTGAAATAAGAGAGACACCAAGGAACAAGAGAGCACAAAGAATCGGTGAGCAAAACAGAGAAGAGAAGCAAACCAAGAAAGAGAGCAAGAAGAAGAAATAAATAGTGTTGTGCTCTCCAACATTAATCTCAGCCACCCTGTAACACTTCTATGCTTCCCTGCGTGGTCTTCTTGTTCCCACCGTCAAGGAAGATAAATTCTTTTACTGAGTTGGCTTATATTTTAATTTTTAAAGTGGGTATAAAAATTTGAACTTGTCATCTTGTATCAACATGCTTATTTATAGCTTGTTATTTACTTTTAATGCATTATTTATATTTTTGAATTGTGTTTGAGCATTTGAGCCATTAAAGTTATTTGGAATAGGAGCGATTATCATTTTAAACTATAATAAATTAAATATATCAAGCTTGTAAACTCCCGTTCAAATTAACCTGCAAAATATCTAGTTCTAACCCTATATGGGTTAGCGCAAGTATTATCAATCAGTTCACAATTGAAATATGGCCAGCGTTTTGCTAGGAACCCATCCCTGCCTTCATAAATTAATTAACTATGTTTCAGATGTTTATTTATTGCCAATATAAATCTCATATTTTTTCAAAATTATACTTGCTATGCTTCTGTTCGGGATATGTCGGCTTTGGGAAAATTGAATAGGCTTTGGTTATACACTTATACCTGAGATATATTAAGAATTATTCAACTTGCAGGAATTTGACAGATCTACGTCTACATGGAACATTAGCACCAGAAATCGGGAAGCTAGCTCACATAAAATCAAGGTAAAGAACAAGTACGTGTCATGATTATGTTAAAGTTATAGGAATTGTTGAACGCCCATTGTAGTCCTTGTAAGTTCTGCACCATTTTGCGCAACAATTATTTCTTTGGAGAAATCCCCAAGGAGATTAGAGGAACTAGAAATTCTTGTGACTTGGGATATAACAACTTTAGTGGAGCATTTCCATCTGACAACAACCTTGGCAGCAATCCTTCCCTGATTACCCTGTAAGTTAATATTTTCATGCCAGATATTTTGCTTCGCTCTTGTTCTTTAATGAGATTATGCTCTTGAATAGACAAATTTTGTGCTGTAGTTTATTGGACAACAATGACTATCTTTCCAACTTAACCCCACGAGTGTATAAGCTCAAGATTATTTGTGAAATGCATGTACAAGAAAAACTTAAGTGGTGCTACCACTAGAGAACAGTGGAATGGTGTTAAAAGAGGTGGTGTATATCCAACTCTCCTTAGGCATCTTCTGCCATATTATTGTTTTAGGGAATGTTATTTGTATCCAAAATTTGAACTTATTTTAGACAAATTAAGAGAGAGATAGATAAAAAAATAGTACACCCATCATCTTTTATTTTTCTATCCTACCATCTTTATATCTATATCTCTCTTAATGTGTCTAAAATAACTCCAAATTTTATGTACAAATAATATTTTTTTATTATTTTTTAGTTAGAATTATTTTCTTTTGTGAGGTTTCTATTGGGTCATGGGCTGTCTTTTCTTTAAAATAAAATGAAAAAAAGAAACCTTAGTTTGGGCCTAGGTGTTTTGAGCAACCTAGCCTAGTTTGGGCCATTTTTTTGGGTTGGCCTTGGTTGAAATTGCATTGGATTCGATCCACAAGCCAACCCCACCCTCTCCCCTAAGTCCCTTTCCCTCGACAGAAAAAATAAAAGAATAAAAAGTTATGGTGTTTCTTAGTGAAGGATAATTTGCTCCATTCCTTGTTCTGGAGTTTTTGATGGTCTCGTAAAATAATTGCAAAGTAACCCTCGCTTGCTTACATCACCCTTCAAAATAATTGCTATTTGGATCACTTTGTTTTATTTCCTGTTCTAACTCATTATATATCTCCAACGACTAATAAGAGAAAATAATTTACTCGAATCGAAGTCCTTGTACTAGAGTCTTTGTGCTATAGGCGATTTGTTTGTGTGTTTATCTTGTAGTTAGTTTTTTATTTTTTTAAAAGAAAAATTAGTATTTGGTGGGTACCTATGTCGAAATAGTTTGAATTGCTCATGACCATTTGAATGCTTGATGAATACTATTGACTAGTGAGTTGGTTGACTTGTGTAGTTGATATTTGATGGGTATTATGCTCATGCTTCTCTACTGCAAATAGCTTCTTGAGCATACTTTACTACATCAATCCCCGCAATACCTAAATAGTACAAGAGATCACCAAAACCAAACTAACAATCACAAGCATAAACACATGCCACCGCAAAAAATTAGAACTTTACTCAATTGGGTAATGCAAACAGACTTTTATTCACAATTTTCCTCTAGAACGAAACCACTTTACTATTATCAAAAACCAAAATCTCTCCATGTTCAAAAGGTAACATGGCACCAATAGTACAAATCTATGCAAAACTGTTGAGCAAAAGCTACATCAATTGTCATACTTCAACTATTGCTAACCGAAAAAAATAAAATGAAAGCACCGATGCAAGTAAACTTAACAACCATATGAAACAATGCAAAACAACCTGATTCCCAATTTTATTCATGATTTAATTAACAAAAATAAAAGCTTTGGCTTTTTTCTAACATTTTTTTTCCATTAGGTATCAAAAAGTCTCAACTTTTCTTTGTCATAGTGGTTGTTTGAGGGCTAGGGTCATTACCAACAGGGAAAGAGAGGGTCGAGGTTGGGCTTCCAGAAGAGGTGGGCATGAATGCGCTTCACGACGGTGAGAAGTGGCCACAGTGGAGTTGGGTTCAAGTGGGAGGATGAAGTGGAGAAAGCAGGGGAAGAAGGTGGCTCAAACAAGGGTAGATGAGGGTCGATCTGCACAAATTAAAACTTGACACACTCTTAGTCATTTAGAGCCCATCTATGCACATATTTTATCCCAATTATCTGATTTTTGTTACATAAAATCTAATAGTTCATAAAAGGGTGCGGACCATGTTATTTACCCCCTTGTTTCTTGTGTTTGTATAGATTTTTTTTTTTTGTGAAAAATAAAAAAATAAATTTCCCTCTCTGGACATATATGTGACGTCCGAAAATTCAATCGCCTGTTATTAATCAATTTTCTCGATTAATTCACGTGAGTAAGGTTAGCTATGAACCATTTAAGATTTATTAGGATTCAAATGGATGTTAGTTAGGTAGATTAGAATGGAAAATTTAAAGTAGAACTAAGGTAAAGGCGAATGCGAAATCAAGTAAATACCGAATCTCCGATTTGGGGGAAGATCCGATAAAACTTCAATAACTTAAACTACTGGAATAAAATAATATTAATGGCCCTGGATCCAAAGGTGGGGAGGCCATCCACCCCATCACCATCAGACGATCCACAATTCACCTTGTGGCTCAATTGAGGCCACAAGATTAAAGGACCAATCACACCGCGACAACTTACCCCTTCAATTATTACACTTCAAAATATCTTCTCTCTCACTCTCCTCTCCTTATCTCATCCGCTACCCTTCCTTCTTCCTCCCTCCTCCATTTTTCTTTTCCTCTTCTTCATCTCTCTTCACTTCATACACTCTTCACTTTGGAGATTTGAAGTTCTTTTGAAGAATCAAGTTGGAACTCAAAGGAGGTAGGGTTTAAAGCTTTCAATAGATGTTTGTATTGTTGATTAAATCTGGATTGGATATGGTTTCTGATCTGTCTTCTTGCTGATCTTGATGAAATATGGGTGGAAAAATGATGGGATGAGTGAAGAGGTGATAGATCAATGGGGTAGATCAAGAAAGGAGAGAAATCAGCAAGTCTGGAAACAGAGTTCTCTTAGGGTTTCCATACGAAATGCCCTCTGTCCCTCAGTTCCCACCGTTTAAATTCTATGAAAATATTTTTAGATGAAACTAGACATCCAGAGCTTTCCATACATATAAATTATTAAGTCATTGGATCAGTATAGAATTAGTTATGAATTTTTGAAGTTTGACCTAAGTTTCAGAATTTGATTTCGGGCAGGGAAGCTTACGTGAGCCATATCTCACTCCATATAACTTGGATTTAGGTGGAACAAGATTCTATAGAAAGCTAAGATCCAGTAGTTTATGCTATAAAAATTTCGGATTCAGACCTAATTTGAGTAACTCCCAGAAATTTTCTAAAGTCACCCCTGATTCTGCTTAGGCCAAAACAGGACAGTTTGTAACACCTGAATTTGAGGTTTTATTACTTAAGCTATAGTTGGCCAAATGATGTGGGACTTATTGGAAGATAAAATTTCATATCCTAGCTTCAAAACAACATAGGTTTGGTAGCCATACCCTTAGGATTCGAATTTTAACAGATTTTAACATTTTAGAGTGCTGTTCAGTTTAGTTATAGACCAAGCCAGAATAAAATGACAATATCTTGAGTTGTAGATATCAAAATTGAACGGGACCAAGAAGGTTAGAAACTAGACACATAGGGCTTCAACATATTAAAATTTCAGATCCATTGGAGTTGTGTAGCAATAAACTCAGAGAAAACACTAACCGGGCAGAATAGGAAGCATTTGGTGGCAGCACCCAAATTTTTAGTTTACTCTTCTCTTGATTATAACAAGTATGCATGCCCAGTATTATTATGAGAATCCTATATTGTTATGAACATTGTATATACTGTTATAGAAATTATTGAACTATTGTTGAGAATTTCTGGAATTGTTGCTACTGGCACTATTCATGGGGAAGCGAATGTGATCCGTTATGCTGCCCAAATTTCGGTAAGCATTATGATTGATTATGAGATTATAAGTGTAAGCTGGAACATATATAATCCTCGAGTAAGAGGATAAGCTTATTTAAGTTCCCCTCACCCATGACTACATGAGGCGTGGCATTAGACTCCAATGAGTGTGAGTATAGGGGATGGAGTCTTACATGAGGCATGACATTAGACCAGAAAGTGTAAGACTTAATATTTAAGGTGGCGGCAATTACGGATGAGCTCCATTACCATTTATCTTTGAGTGGGTGTAATGATTTTAAGAAAGAGTCAAACTTAGAGGAAGG
Organism: Pterocarpus macrocarpus; assembly: GCA_031439585.1. Classification (NCBI taxonomy): domain Eukaryota; kingdom Viridiplantae; phylum Streptophyta; class Magnoliopsida; order Fabales; family Fabaceae; genus Pterocarpus; species Pterocarpus macrocarpus. Next base: position 17,300,419 of record CM062517.1, on the reverse strand, counting down.
ATAAGAGTAAAGTTATGAGTATATTCCCTTTTTACACGCATTAAGGGTATTAAATGTTGTTGAATTGTATACTTGAGTTATGCATGTATATTTTGTAATCTGCTTTTCTACTGTTAATAGTTAGACTTATTCACTACCTCCGACCATGTTCATAGTTATCATAATAAAAGACCGAAGCCATTAGGGGTTAAGATGAGATAACTTTAGGAATATAGAACCCTACTGAGAGTTTGAAGAATTCTCACCCTATGTAGTACCCACTTTACTTTCAGATCAGTACGATGGACGCGACAGCGGTGGTGTTCATTGAGTTCCCGCGTATGCAGCTTCATTACAGCCCCACCTACGACTCGTTGTACATAGTCGGCTCGTGCCGATTTAGGGTATACTTTTTCAGCAGCAGTGACTTCACGGTGCCACTCTTCCACCCCTTGTTCGACTCCACTGTTCCATATTTCGCCTTCCCCATATCCGTAGCGCATCCGGCACCTCCTCCTGCACCTGCGGCTCAGGCGGATCCCATACCAGCCTCACCCCTTCATATGGTTCCCGGAGACCCGATGGACGCCGAGGATGACCCGTCTGAGGCCACCGACTCTTCGTCTTCCTCATCCGGACTTGATGACTCCTCCCCGACTGGGCCTGCTATGGCCAACGAGTACCTGACCCCGTAGTAGATATATTTGGCTAGCTGTTGTACATGATGGTCCTCTTTTGACAGGATGATGTATTGAGCTATAGGAGTAGTTTTATTAGGACTTTGACTTGTACTCAAATGTCCTATGAGGACTCTTAGGACTGCACTTTTATGATATCGGCCAAGATCTTTTTGGTATGTGCTGGCCCTACATGTATTCCTTACAGTGTATATATCAAAGGATGTCCTCTATGGATGCAGATATATATATATTTGCCTTTCAGTATATGTGCATAAATTCAGAAAAATTTCTACTGCATTCCTTTTATTATTTCAATTTGTACGAAATTATTGTTTCACGTTATACGCTTAAGTTCTTCTACACGCGAAATATAAAGAAAGATTCGTCGTGTAAATCATAGTCAGGACTATAAATAATAAATTTTAAATAAAAAAAAAACTTTAACATACTATACTACGATTAAGTAAATATAGTAGATAGAGTAGGACCTTACAATATACACCTACTTGTATATAAACAATTGCCAACATAAATACTTGCCAACATTTTTTTTAAATAAAAAAAATTATATAAACACTATTTTTATGTGAAAAAAATTATATAAACACTTGCCAACATGTTTTTATGTGAATAAACACTTGTCAACATCATGAATACTTTTCAACTGTTTTCTTTTATTAAAATAAATAATGCAAAACTTTATTTTCTATTAATAAAAATATATCGAACAATACTTTATAAAAAAAATGAAAACACAGTTAACATAATTTGCATTTTTATAAAAAAATAAGTTTTTAAACTTTTATCTTTTTTTTAAAAAATTTTTTAGAATAATAATTTTTATTTATAAGTAAAGTTAATTTTAATATATTTTATTGAACTTAATTCTCTTAAATTACTTAACTAGTTTCAAACTACTTTATTTTTTAAATAAGTAATTTTTTTTTAAAAATAAAACGTAAAAGATGTTAGTTTCCATGTAAAATCTTGAATATCAACAATGTTCATATATTTATTTTTTATATTAATATATAAAAGTAAAAACATTTCTCACAAACTTTATGAAAATTTAATTATCATAATTTGCTTTTAAATCTTTATTTCTCTCCCTTTAATTCATCAATAGCGATGCTGCATTTCCAATCGTGTAAGGACTCTGCAAGGAAAAAAAATATATTTTGTTGAAAAGGCAAAAAAATTAGAGAGGTTTTTTCCGGTCGAAATTAGAGAGGCTTACACAATATACCACAATGAGAAAAGGACGACTGCAACTTCTGGACGTCTTCAACAATGATTGCAGCCTCAGGGATCGGGGTTCCCTTCCTGCAGGCCTCAACCATTTGCATTCAATATGATTCCAGCAAAATATGGTCACAAAAACAATTTCTAGCAAGCACTAGCCCCCTTGCGAATCGCAAGTGCTTCCACAGCCACGCTAGAGGAAGCATGGATGTGACAAGCTTTACCAGTAATTACTCTGCCTTGATAATCCCTAACTATAGCTGCAACTACTTCTAATTGCTTTTGTTTTGAAAATGCAGCATCTACGTTACATTTGAGCATTCCTTTCCTTGCGTTGAAGGTCTCCACTTCTGAGCAAATTGGGCCACTTGGGTGTTAGTCTGTTCGGTGTTTGAAGGGGAAAAGGCATGAGAGTACTCATTGGCTAGCAATGAAGCTTTGTTCAAGGTGGCTATTGGATCAGGATTCTTCCTTCTGAACAGGTGCTCATTCCTTCCTTTCCAAATTTTCCATAGCAATGTTGCCATCAATCCCAGCTACTATTGGGATGAGTTCTGGTTTTTCCTTCATTGAGTCATAGTGGCCTAACATCCATGCTTCTATAGTGGATATATTCCCTCGGGAAAGGGTAAGGCTCAATTGTGAGCCAAACAAAACTGGAGCTATCCAATGGCAGAGGAGTAGTGTGTGTTCTATTGATTCCCTCTCCTGATTGCAGATTTGACATAGGTGAGTCCACTATTCTCCTTTTGAATAAATTCTTGTTCACTGGGATAGCATTGTGGCACACCTTCCATAGGAACAACTTGATTTTTTGTGGACAACATAGTTGCTGAATTAGTTTCCATATTCAATTATTGTGTAATCTTGATGTTTATGGGAACTCTGATCCCTTTTCCTATATTTGTTTAGCAAAGTGATGCTAGATTTAACAGAGTAACTAGCATCTTTTGTGTACGGCCATATATATATTTGTCTACAACACCAGTATAACTGATGGGAATTTGAAGGGCTTGAATTGCCATTTGGGGGAGGGGGGAATAATCTTAGCCTGGACATGTCTCATTGCCTGCTGGATTCATTAATTAGACCACTTACTAGCAGATCTTGGTTGTGATATGGAGTGGTCTAGTTATGCTGACTTTTTAACCATTTATCTTCCCAAACTTTGATCGATTTTCCATCTCCAACTACCTACCTTCCTCCTTTTACTAATAGATCCCTTCCTTTTAGAATGTTATCCTAAACCCGAGAGACACCACTTCTCCTTCTTGCTCTGAGGTACTCCTGATTGTGGAAGTAAATAAATTTCAGAAAATGCACCCATAATGCCTCTAGGTTGTGTAACAAGCGATATGCCTGTTTAGTTAATAAAGCAAGGTTCATGCTGTAAAACTCCTTAAACCCGATGCCCCCTTTCTTTTTATTCTTTGTTAGGAGGCTCCAGTTCTTTCAATTTATGCTTTTATCTTTCCCATTCGTTGTCCACCAAAATCTTGCTACCTATGCATAGAGATCTTCACAAAAACCTTTAGGAAAGCCAAGGACTGCCATTGCATAGCTAGTTATAACCTGGATTACTGCCTTGATTAATACTTCTTTTCCCGCTGCATTGAGAAGCTTTTGCTTCCACTCTTCTAGTTTGCTCATTATTGCTTCTTTTATCCAAGAAAAGGCTGATTTCTTTGACCCTCCTTATTGCGCAGGGAAGTCTAAGTACTTTCCTAGTGTTTCCTAGTACTGAATGTTTAAAATGTAACTAATTTGAGTCTTCTTCACAATGGGGACTTTCTTGCCAAAAATAATTCCTGATTTTTGAATGTTAATCCTATGGCCAGATACTTTGGAGAATTTATTTAGAATATTCAGAACCTCATAAGCTTTTTCTTCTTCAACCTTTGCAAATAAAATGATATTATCAGCAAACAAGTGTGTTTATGGCTAGGGTTATTGTTGTCACCTATAAGCCACATAATTTTGCATTAATAGCAGCAGCTTTAAGCATGTATATAAGTGATTCCATAGCAAGAATGAATAAATAAGGGGAAATAGGATCCCTTTGTCTTAGGCCTCTCTGTGGGATAAGTTTTCTAGATGGGATCCCATTTATTTTGTATTCATTAGTAACTCCCCTCACATATTTCATCGCTAGATTCACCCATCCCATCTTGAAACAAAAGGCCAAAAGACACTGCTCTAGGAAATTCGGTTCTAATCTATCATATGCCTGTTCATGTGTAGTTTAATAACAAAAGTTGTTTTTACTAGGACTCCCCTCTTTTTTTAAGATTGTGAAAGTTTTCATGTGCAATAATGATATTATCATGAATTAATCTCCCCCCCAACACAAAGGCACTTTGGTTTTCAAAGATCCATTCATTCATATATTTTTTCAAGCTTTGAACAATAACTTTTGTAATGATTTTATAAAGATAATTGCAGCAACTAATTGGTCTAAATTCACTGAACTATTCTACTTTATATATTTTTGGTGTAAGCACCACCAAGGTCTCATTCACCGATTTTGGTATTTCTCCATCCTCGAAGAAGCTCTAAATAGCATCACAAACATCCTTCCCTACCTCATTCTAATGGTTTTGAAAGAATAAACTATTGAGTTCATCACGACCGGGGGCCTTGAGAGAGCCCAGAGAAAATGCAGCTTTTTTTATTTCCTACTCAGATACTGACTTACACAAATATGTGTTCACATCATCATTCACCTTCGTTGGGATAGTAATAACACATTGCATCATTTCTGTGGGGTCTGATGGAGCATAAATGTTTTGGAAATGGTGAAGAATTACCTGAGTTTCTTCTTCGTGACCTTTTTGTGACCTTTCTTCCGTTCGCTTTCAGAGTTTCTAAGCCTTTGGATTTGGTTGCTTTCCATCCTCTAAACCATTGTGGCGTTGAAAAACCTAGAGTTTTTGTCTGCCCGCTTCCGCCACTTTAGTCTTGGGCACTGCCCCCAGAATTTTTTTCTTGAGCCCACGACATTTTTATCTATTCTCTAGTTGATTTAACTTTATCCTAGTCAATTTTAGCAATATCCCTATTCAATAATTCTTCCAAGCTGTGCTTCAATTTCCCTATCTTGCTTGCCGCATTCTTGAAAGTTTTCTTGTGCGAAGTAGTGAGCTCTGACTTGCATTCTTTCATCTTCTTCAGCAGTGAATCCCAAGCTCCATGTTTTGATCTGCCTCTTTCCCATCCCTTCCTAACAACAATGTTGCATTCTTGTCTTTCTAAAAGGCCTCAAATTTGAATCTTCCACCATCACCCACTTTGGGTTTTGCAAATAAAATTAAAGGACAGTGGTCTGAGGACACAGTTAGAATCGTTTCCACTGCTGCATCAGTATAGCATTTTCTCCAACTATAGTTTGCCGCACACTTATCAATACTTTCTCTAGTGATGAATGCGTCTCTTGGGTTACTAAACCATGTGTATTTGCAGCCTTTAACATCAAAGTTTATAAGGCCCATTTCATTTAGGAACTCCTTAAAGATCTTAATTTGCCCTTGACTACATGATCTAAGACCATGCTTTTCCTTACTGCATAGAACTTGATTAAAATCACCAATACAAAGCCATGGGCTATTCTAATCTATTTGCAGACTCTGAATTCTACCCCATAAATGTCTTCGTTCGGCAAAAGTAGGATTCCTATATAGGAAGCTGCCATCTGAAAAGTTTCCCCCTTCTTTTTCACAACAAATAGTATGAATATTATTCATGCTTACTTCCATAACTTGGATAGTAATTTCTTTCCTCTAAAATAACCCTAACCTCCGAAAAGCCCTTCAACCTCCACACAAAATATTCCATCAAAGTTCAACTTCACCTTCAATTTCTCTAGCCTTCCTTGTTGAGCTTTTGTCTCCATGAGAAATAAGATAGCGGGGGAAACTTGTATGAACAGGTCTACTAATTCTTGAATTGTCGAGGTACCCACCACATTTTGATAGTTCCAACTAATAATATTCATGGCTTTGGAAGGGGCATGATAAGGCTTGCCTCCTCTGCCATATAATTCCCCCTTGTACAAGGGTTGTTGCACTATGATCTTCATTAGCTTTCCTTCTTTTCCCTTTGTCTTCCTCATTAATATCATCATGGTCTGCAAATCCAATATATAGTGGATTCTTTTCCTCCCTTCCTATTTTCAAATTCAAGAATCTAGTAAAACTTTTGCCCAGGTATTCTTCCACCATCTCCTTCTGATGGTCCCCTGCATAATCCTACCTGCCTTCATCTTTTTCTAGTAATTGGATAAAGTAACAAGTTCCACTTTCCTTGTGTAACGTCTTTCTCTGACAGATCTTATCTTTAAGTCATAAGATCACACTCTGAGTTATTCTTCGTTATCTGAGCGGATCTTATCTGGTAGCAACTTCATCCGTCTTTAAAACTTCTCGAGTTATCTAGAGATAACACGGAAACAGAAGTGAGAATTTTAAATTCTCATTAGGATTCACTAAGAAATTTCATACCGTGTCATCGTTATTATTTTCAGTTGCTTTGATTTATTATGAAAAAGGTAGACATGTTATATAAACTGTTTAATTTTATAGTTCAAAAACATATTGCTCGAAGCACAGCCCATTTTATTCATACACTTGTCATTTGGGTGAGCTAATACAAAAATCAATTCATGAATTATACTATGAATAATAACTGAAATGTATTAAAATATAATAACACTAATATACTGAAAATATAAAATCTACACATGCTTTTACTTGTATTTGAATTTATGCAGATACACATAATTTTCTTTTCTTCTTTTATCTTCCTTTACTTGTTATACATATTCCAGAGTACGATTACCATGTCATACTCCGTAGGGGTGTGATCACCATATCGCACTTCTTAGGAATATATTCATCCTGCCACGTCCCAGAGTATAATCGCCATATCATACTCTCTCGGGGTGTGATCACCATGTTACATTCCTTAGGGTGTGGGATCATTATGCCACATTCCAGAGTATGATCGCTATGTCATACCCCATTAGAGGGTGATCGCCATGTCACGTTTCTTAGAAATATGGACTCATCATCATATCTTTCATCATAGAATCTTGATTATAACTTTCATCATAATCATGAATGAATATGTATCAAAGTGTATTTCATAACCTATGCATAGGTTTTGTCGAAATTTCACATGATGGATCAGTCATTTAAAGTGAATAGTGCCAGGCTACCAGTACAATTAATTAAGTATGCAATTCAATGTAAAATAGTAAGTTGCAGCAACATTATTAACCATATGGTATGTCAAAATCAATAGACATATCAATAGAATTTTCTGCTTACTCTACCCTTTTCTGCCCGAATTTTGTAAGATCCACCTCTACTTCTATTCAACTTACTTAAACCTGAATTTTGGATATGTCATAGCTCTATATGTCTAGTTTCCAACCCTTTTTGTCCCATTTCATTTTGATTTGTATAGCTCAAATTATTAGCATTTTACCTTAAACTACTATGTACTTAGTCAGAAGTGCATTCTCACAAGTGAAAATTCCCTAAAAATAGAAATTTAGGTGAAATCATACGAAATTTATGTCAAATTAAAGTTAACAGAACAAGCTTTCAAATGAAATAAGTTTCATATCATTTGCATGAGTATATGTTGAGATATAAGTCCCATAACTTGACTCTACTGGACTATCCTATTTCAGCTCGATTTGAACTTAAGGTAAATTCATTGATGTGCCCAATTTAATGTTGCGCTTAAGTCATAATATGAAATTGAGTATATTCCGTTATCGTATTAGTATTCTATTTACTTTTTATTTATTATATTCATATTCTCTTTTTCTCTAATATATATATTATTTTTTTTGACGAAATATACCTCGGGGCGCAGAGAACATATATGTAAACAAAAGAAGTGGCGTGCTGTATATAATAAACGTGATTAGCATCAGAGAATGTAACAAAATTTAATAAAAAGCACAATAGAGAAGATAAAGATAGGTAATATATCATCAGTTGTATATATACATATATATGTCGAAAGCCAATGCTTCAGTTTATATACAGGTTCAAAAGAGGATACATAAGTAAGGCTGATATATCAAAAAAATATAAAACCTGTGTCAGTCAAAACAATCCTACAAAATCCTTAGAGGACATTTCAAACTAGCTGATATATATATATATAGCTAAGTTTATGATCCAATGCTACACACTACCAAAAAGGGGTCATATTGTATAATGTAGCTGGCAACCGGAGCCTACTTAGTCATGTAGTTGTTGGCTATACCAGATCCGGTCGGGGAGTAGTCAGTACTAGGTCCCAAAGAGGAGGATGATAATCCGGTAACCTCAGACAGATCGCTCTCAGGATTTTGCGGAATATCTGGAACCACCTGCGGAGGTGAAGTTGATGGAGGGTCGGTAGGAGCTTGGGTCCTATGGTTGCCGCAGGTGTTGCAGGTGGAGCAGGGTGTGTTACATGCAATGGGACCGCAAAATATGGAGCGGCAAGGTCAAATGCAGGGTGAAATAAAGGAACAATAAAATTCTTATTACTAAAAAGATAGAGGCGGAAGTAGCAGGAATCAGCTATGTACAATAATTCAAACATGGGGTCAAAGTGGAGCTGCATTTCAGGGATCTCAATAAACAGGGTGGCTGTCGTGTCCATCATCAGAGTCTGAGAATGATACGGAAACATAAAGTGAGGTGAAAACTTTAAAGAAATTCTCAGTAGGATTCAAGTACGGTATTAAACTGACATCGCATTCATTCGCAGTTATCTCGATTTTCATTTAATTATAAAAATGGCATCAAATGGAACTATCCACATTTAATAAGTTTAAGTAAATACCTGGTCCGAGACAAGGTTCAATTTTAGTTAAAATAGTAGAAGAAATAGAATAAACTACTAAATAGTGTTACACAGAATACTGAGCAGAATAAATAAACAGACAGCAGCAAGTAAACATAATAGTCAAATTGTAAACAACTTGTAATTACTATACAATGCGACTATGCAGAAACTCATTCTTAAAACTTAGCATCATAAGCTTTTTCATTACTTGGTCCGCTGGGCGTTCTTGGCCATTTAACTCCTGGGTAATAATCTACTTTTCAGGATCGAGTTCTCTCCTATATAGGAATTTCGGGTTTACTTTTTCCGACCTTTTCACCGATCTATTCCCCTTAACTTTAATCCGGGGCTGGCCCAAGTATTATGGAACTTTTGTCATAACATAACATTTAGGTAGTTCTTGCAAAACGCACATGCATCTGAATGTATCTCATAACTCATGCATAGGTTTTACTGAAATTTTGACAGCATAGCAGATCAAGTCCGCTTCCCCGTGAATAGTGCCAGTCTACCAGTACAATCAATTAAGTATGCAATTCAATGTAAAACAGTAAGTTACAGCAATATTATTAACCATATGGTATGTCAAAATCAATAGACATATCAAAAGAGTTTTCTGCTCATTCTACTCTTTTTTGCCCAAATTTTGTTAGATCCAACTTTACTTCTATTCAATTCACTTAAATCTGAATTTTGGATATATCATAGCTTTATGTGTCTAGTTTCCAACCCTTTTTGTCCTATCTCATTTTGATTTTTATAACTTAAGTTATTAGCATTTTACCTCATACTACCCTGTATTTAGCCAGAAGTGCACTCTCATAAGTGGAAATTTACTAAAAATAGAAATATGGGTGAAATCATATGAAACTTATATCAAATTAAAGCTAACAGAACAATCTTTCAAATGAAATAAGTTTCATATCATTTGCATGAGTATATGTTGAGATATAAACTTGACCCTATTGGACTACTCAATTCCAGTTCGGTTTAAACTTAAGGTAAATTCATTGGTGTGTTGGAAATAATTAGTAACGAATCTGACTCTGAAATTTTTATGGGATATTTCTTTATATATTAGCTTACGAACAGCGTTAGTCTTGTGTAGGGTGAGTTACACCCTTCTTAACTCACACTGCCCGGATGCAAATCCAGGATTTTAGGTCAAACTTAAAAAATTTATAACTAATTCTATACTAATCCAAGGCCTTATATTTTATATGTATGGAAAATTCTAAATGTCTAGTTTAATATAAAAATGGATTATCAAATTTAAACAATTATGTGGAGTGACACTCACTGCATTTGACTAATCGAGTGAAAACCCTAATAGCTTTTTGAATTATCTTTATTCTTTAAGTTCTTTCATACTAATTTCAATCCTAATTACAACATACATGCAAAATCAATCATAAACCATCATCTTCACTCCAAATCACATTAGTATTATGAGAAAAACAAGATCCCCACACAACCCCAAATCAAGGAAAGCAAGAAGAGAAGTTAGATTCCTATTTTATCTAGTTGAAATCTTGTTGGTTTGGTGTCTTACATTGAAGGAACTTTTCATGAAACTTGAAGAGGGGATGAAGATGGAGTGAATATAAGTGTGAATAGAAAAGAAATGATGAGAGCTCAGCAATTATATTGGCCGAAAATCCAAGGGTGGAAGGAAAGAAAAAAAATAAAAACTTTTAAAGAAAGCTAGCTTTTGATTAGTGGACTTTAATCCTTATTCAAACTTAGCTTGGCTTCCCTCTTCATGGCTATTGGTGCTGCCACTTGTGCGGGTGTGGTGGCTGAATCTTGGCTATCTATCCTAGGATTTTCATAGTATAATTTCTATTAGTTCGGTTCCGACAGTTTAAAATACCGAAATCTTATCGATTTCTTTTAAATCGGTAAATCGGTTTAAGAAAGTTTCTAGGAAATCTTCTATGCCTCTAATCTAATTCTCTCACATCTAATTTTAATTGATTGCTAATTGATTGATTCTAAATAAATATTTAGTCGGATTTAATTAACCTCAATTATTAGATAAAAATCGAATAACTAGGCAAAAAACGATAAAATCCGGTGGATGTTACACTTTGTCACTTTTTTCTTCATCTACTATCACTTGCATTTGGGTCCTTGTTCCTTTTGTGCTCTCTTCTGGCCTATACTATGTTAGCTCTATTAGTTTCCTTTCTTTTCCTTATGTCAACTCTTGATTTTTGACCCAAGATGTTGGGCTAGCTTCATATGTTGAGTACCTGCCCTGTTGGGCTCTTCATTGGCTACTATTTGGTCCCAAACGACATCATTCATTAACTTCAGTCCAGGCCTGCAAAAGGAGTTAGTTAGTATATTGAGCCTCTTTCCTATGACTCAGGCTACTTTCCCTACTGACCTTTTGGCCTAGTCACTTTTTTTTTTTTTTTTTCCATTTACTTTTCTTTGAGTGTACCAGGTCGTATTGACATTTGCTTGCTATGTCAAGCTTGCTCGTGGGTTGCCCTTGCTTTTTTTTTTTCCTATTATCTTCACATTTCTAGCAGTTCTTCTTTCCATTTTTAGCTAAATCTTCTACTATCATAAGATCTACTTCTTTCCTTCCTTGCAGTTTTTTAACCTTGTACTCCGATGCCATTTCTTCCTCTTCATTCCATGCGCTTCTCCTTCCTCTTCCCTTCCCTCGTTTCTTTCCCTCCTCAGCATATTTTCCTTTTTGATAGTCTCCAAGCTCTTTGGCATGGGAGGAGCACCAATTCTGAATCCATAACATGGTAGCTTGGGGTTAAGTAAAGACATCATCTTTTTCTTAATAGAAGCTCTCTAGTCATGTCATATTCTCCCACAGTTGCAACAATATCCCTACAACCTCTCATATTTCAACCACACCTAGACATTCCCTTTTTGTCTCCTAGGAACGCAAAACCCAATACTAAGGGGCTACTTGATGTCTATTGTCAATCTAATTCTTAGAAAACTTTTGAGCATCTGACCTTGAGAAAATGGATCCTAAACCTCTATAACACCCCCTAGCCTTCCACCTATTTTTAATGCTGACTTTGCAAATAAGGACTCTAAGGGAACTCGATGTACCTAGACATAAAATATAACTAGATTAAAAGTTACATTTGAAATGGAGCTCCAAGGCACCACCACTGTAAGCTTAAAAGATGGCTCATAACATTCCAAGGCCTTTCTTCCATGATTCTGCTCTTCATAGAAGTTGAACATGAAGTTATTAGGACCCAAGTCAATAATGGACATAGATGTTTGTTCTCCCTATGCTTTAGTGATGATATTCGTCACTGCTCCTTTGTTTAAATTCTTTATACACATCACTTTCGTCACTAAGGTAGCTATTGTGATTGGTTTATCCACCTCTTTACACTCTTCTAACAATATCATATCTCCCTACAAAGGAATGATTTGGTCTACTCCTTCAAACATTTCTTCCACTTGGTCCTGTCCTCTTGATGACTCAGCTATTTTTGTAGGCCCTTATTGTGTATCAACTTGTGGAAATGCTCCTCTCAGTAGATGATTTCACTCTTTTTGCTCACTCACATAGCTCACTCCAACTCTTAGTGTTTAACCTCACTTTCATTCTATACACAGTGTTTATGCCTCACTTTCACTCTAATGTTCTCACAGTGCTTAGCACTCTAATATTCTCATACTAATAAGTTGATCTATAATGTTGCTAATGTGGCTCTAGCAAGTATACCAAGTCATACAAATAATAAAGTGATGAGAAAAGTATCATTCTATAATAATAGATCAAGTACCAAGTAACTAATAGGAATGACTATTTGGACCAAAAGAATCGAATACGTAAAGAAAACTAAAAATCAAATAAACAAGAGAACAAAATAGCACTCAAAGATGACTTGGATCACTGGGGTAGATAGTAGGATTGATTGACTTTATCTAACTATGGACTCAATTACCATGGATGTCAGTTATCTAGTTTTTACCTTAATTAAATTAATGGTTGGATTCGCTAAATTAATTTCAAGCCTTTCTCAAAGTCAAGTAATTCTTTTTATCCTAAATTGATTGCCTAATCTCTTAAATACAAACTTATTTAGGAAAAGATTGAAGCTCTATGGATTCTTAACATAACCACATGAGTCGCATTTACCTATTTTTAGTTTTTGCTCAAATCATGATATCTATGATGCGAAATTTTATTACAAACCCTATCTCTAGTTATTACAAACCAACAAATCGATTGAATAGTGGCCAATCACGCAAAGGCATTAAGAACAATCATAAACACTTAATTATTAAGATAAAAACATAAATAAAATTAATTCATAAGTAACATCATCACATAGTAGGATCTATTAACACCCTAGCAAAAGGGTTTATTTCATGATGAAATCACAAACAATACAAAGAAAAGAAGAAAAAATAGGAATACCCAACGCCATAGAAAATCGAAGTTAGAAACTAGGATTAAGGTAGAAGATGGATCTCTCCATCTTAATGTTGAGTTCTGGAATCCTTGAATCTTCACATTAACTCTCTAGGGTCACTTCCAATGTTTAGTGTCAAAAAGGTCAAAAGGTGCTTTGAGACTCTAAACATTTGACTTTTATAGCCCATGGCTCCTTTTCTTTAAAATTTAGCTCGAGTCCAAAAATGTTGTAGTTAGGAGCATGCTAGAGTGCTATAAGCTATGCTATTGTGCAACCTCTAGAATCCAAAAATTATGCATTTTGTTCCTAGTGCTAGAGTGAGATAAGTTGAGTTGAAATTCTGACAGTTTTTGTTTTATGAATTGAGAGCGACTTTTCACCCTTCAAACATGTAAACTAGAGTTTAGTGTCTCATGAAATTTCTAGATTTTTGTTTTGTCTTTCCAATGCCACAAGAATTAGATCAATACAAGTTTACTAGCTCCAATTATACTCAAATCATTGTAGTATGCCCAAGCTATAATTCCAGCACCAGCATTCCGACTTTGAGGCTTAATTTGAATCACTAGACATCCGATTTAGCTTCTGAGTTCTTCCTCAAAGTTATAGATCTTCTTCTTAACTTTCTAATTCCTTTGAAACCACTTCATTTGGACTTCTGTAACACGAGATATTGGTAAAAAAGCTGAAAGGTCAAACTTTATAGCGTTAGAGGTAGGATGAAGTTTCAATCTTGTCTTTTTCTCTTAGAAAATTTGAGAACTGGAAAAGGTGTCCACAACAAATTTCTAGTGGATAAAAAAAATACATATATATAAATTAAACAATGAATTAATTCTAATTAAGCAACATGTGAATATAATGTAATCAATTAAGAGACCAAATTAATAAGCTTGAATCAAATAAGCAAATAATGAAAAATTTAAACTCAATGGAGCCAACCATATAAGCTTAAAGCATTCAAATAATTGTTTTTTCTATAAAATTTTTTTAAATAAATTTTTGGTTGCCTCTTGTCGTGGTATCCTCTGGGTAGGTTGCGATAGTAGGAGATTATGACCAACTTTTTATTTGAAACTTTTTCACTTAATTAATAATATGATGTGAGGAGTGATTATTGTCATATCTCATTGTCTATTGTTACTCATTATTTGACATGCTTTTATTTATTTGTCAAACAATGCTCTTCTTTCTCTTTTATAATTAAACTAACAATCAATTGTTACTTCAATATTATTCAAATCATTATTATTAATATTTTTATATGAATCTTCTTTTAATGTATTGCTTATATTTTCCTTAAACTTCATCTCTCTCTATTTCTCTCTCATGATCTCTCTTTCTTTCTCAAAATTGTAAAGATGCAATCCTCAAAGATCAAATAAATAAATGGTTAAATAAGTTTTTGATTCCTCTAAATATAGACAATTTTGGTTTTGATCCCTAACAAATTTTTGGCTTTATTTTTGCTCTTTCATTTTGCAAAATTTTTTGTTTCAATCCTTGCCATTAGATAAGATCCGTTGAGTAATAATACTCCTATGTCATACGAAAATCTACCTTAACATTAACACATGGGCTTTATTAAATGACCTAATTTTTTTTTTAATTAAACAATTTATTTAAAAACAATTACACATGTGGTATTTTAATGAAACATGTTCATATAACAATAAATCCCTAGAATCCTTGTTCTTTCCTCCTTCTCCCTCTCCACAAAAAAAACTTTCTTCTTCATCATTGTGCCGTCTTTTGTAATTCGATAAATTCAATACTCGATGTCTCATGGTGAAGATTGTAAATTTGTTCTTTAGCTTATTCAATAAGAATGTAATTAAAATCCATTCAAAATGCCAAAGTGCAAAAAGTTGCTGTAGAGCAGCGCAATTATATAAAGCCTACTGTCCAAACACTACTAGAAATTGTCAGATTCGTGACTGAATTTGCGATCGATTTTTTAGTTGCAAAAATTATGATTTTGTGATCAATTTGAGTAATGGGGCTCGAAAGTCATGTAAAAATTAGTCGCAAATTCGGTTGCAAGAATATATATATATAACGAAAAAAAGGAAAAAGTCATCACAAAATCGGTCTCAAATTTGGATTTTGTGACCAAATTTGCAACTGATTCCACAAAGTCAATAATGATAGAATTTCGGCTGCTAAATCGGTCGCAAAATTTTGAATTTGCGATTGATTTTCGAAGTTTAGATAATTAATTTTGTTTGATAAATCGTCAGAAATTCTAAATTTTGTGACCGATTTTGAGACCAATTTTCCAATCATACATAATTGATATATAATTATAGATCGGTCGCAATTTTTTTATTTTACGACTAATTTTGCAATCGATCTATAATTATATATCAATTACGTTTAAATATAAATCAGTCACAAAATCGGTTCCAAAATTAAATCAGACCAATTTTGCGATCGAAAAATCGGTCACAAATTTAAAGACTTAGCTAAAATTGAACATGAAGTCTGCACCTCCGTTTCTTTTCTTCCTTTCCCTAATCATTTCTTTCTCTTTCTCCCACCCTAACCCTCCCAACCCCACCCCCACCCACACCCGCAGGCCACCACTGCACAGGAGCTTGTGACCGGTGCCACCGTCGCTTGAAGCTGCAGAAGAGGAGTGCCTGTAGTCCGTGGGAGATCACCATCGTTGCGAGCATCTCCACCGCCGCGAAGATCTGCACCACCGTGAGCAGCCAACCACCAAGTTGCTATCCCTAAGTTGCCGCCACTCTAGTTCTCCTTCACTACTTTGGTTCTTTCTAGTTTTTCTTTTTTTTGTTATTTATTGATCTATTTTTTCTGCTCTATTTCTTTTTTGTCGTTGATGTATTTTTTTTTTAATCATGGGGTTTGATTGTTAGTTTGTTAGTTGAGTTTAATTTTTTAAATTACATTATGTAGATATTTATGTTGTTAAATTAGTTGAGATTTTTGGGTTTGATTTTTGATTTTATTAGTTGATAGAGACTTTATTGATGTTAAAGGTTGTTATTTTTTATTTTTGATATATGTTATTTTTTCTAATATAATGAAAATTTTGATATATATAGTTATTGTGTTGGTTTGTTTGTGTTGGTAAATTGGTTGTGGATGTTGATAAAGAGAGTTTGGTTAGATTGATTTTTGGGTTCTTAATTATGTTGAAGCAATGTTTGGGTTAAAAGCATTAATTTGTGAGTTAAAAGTGTTAATGTTTTGAGTGACAATTGTTAATTTCAGTTAACATAGTTAATTTTTGCTTTACAAGTGTTAATTTATGAGATAAAAGTGTTAATTATTTAGTTAGAATTGTTAATTTGGATTAGAGATGTTAATTTTTGAGTTAAAAGTAATAATTCTTCAGTTAAAATTATTAATTTGAGTTAAAATTATCAATTTGAGTTAAAATTGTTAATTTTGAATTAAAATTGCTTTAACATAACTAGAATGAAGACGGTTGTGGGTATATGTACTTAGTTGTTATAAAATATATAGACTTTTCTTGCGAGATAGGATCTTTCAAATTTTGTGTTCACCAAATTCATACCTTATATATATGATCTTCTCCAACACATGTTATTGGATTGTTCTTTTTATTAGTAAACATATTAAACTAGTTCATGGTTTATGAAAATATGCTAAAATTGATAAATTATTATATTTGATTGATGGGTTTTGCTTGTGGATTTGTTTTATTTGTTTTAATTTTTTTTAAGTTGTGTGTCACTTGATTTATTCAATTTTGTGCAAATTAAATAAACTGTATATTGTATAATGATGATATTACAAAATATGGACATGCATAAGTTTCGTAGTTGGATGTATAATAGGCTTATGCTGGGTTGGAAGGATTATACTAATGAATTTTTAAATGGAGTAAAAGAATTTGTTGCTTTTGCGTGCCAACAAGTGCATTTGGCAAAGAGGAAGATTAGATGCCCCTATTCTAAGTGTAAGAATGTGAACTACATTATGCCCGATGAAATTAGAGTTCATATTTATAAAAAAAAGGTTTGTTCCTGATTATTGGTATTAGATATGTCATGAAGAAACCGATCCCACTTTGCATATGATATTTACCTAGAAAGGTAGTAGTTCCAATATGGCAGGAAGTAGAAATAACGAGCACTTAAATAGGGTGCATGCAATGGTGTATGATGTTATTGGTCCAGATTTTGGAATATATAATAATGAAGAGGTAGACGAGCCTCCAAATGCAAATGCAAAAAAAATTTATGATTTGTTGAATGCAGCACATAAGCCATTATGGTCAGGTTGTGTTGGCCACACTGAATTGTCAGTTACTGTTAGATTACTAACGATCAAGTTAGAAGAAAATATTTCTCAACGTTCTTTCAATCAGATAGTTGAACTAATGGGAGAAAGACTTCTTGTAGATAATTTTGTCCCTGAAGATTATTATAAAGCGAAGAAATTGATTTCTAAACTTGTTCTTATTGTCAAAAAGATTGATTGTTGTGTGAATACTTGTATATTATTTTACACTGAAGAGATGAAAGCTTTAAAAGAGTGCACATTCTGTGGTGTAGCAAGATATAAATTAAAGAAGATTCGTAATGAGAGATACAAAGAGATATCCATAAAGAGAATGCATTATTTACCTCTCATTCCTAGACTCGAGATTGTATGCGTTGATGAGTTCTGCTCCACATATGAGATGACATTATGAAAATAGGTGAGAACATGGTATTTTGTGCCACCCATCGGATGGAGAAGCTTGGAAACACTTTGATAATACTTATCCAGAATTTGCTACTAAACCACGAAATATTAGATTAGGCTTATGCGTTGATGGTTTTACATCATATAGCCAATCTGCAACATCTTATTCTTGCTGGCCAGTTATCATCACTCCTTACAATCTTCCACTTGAACTATGTATGACCACTCCTTATATGTTCTTAACCTTGATAATTCCTTGTCCATGTAATCCAAAAGACAAAATAGATATGTATTTGCAACCTTTGATGGATGAGTTGATGTGTGGTGTGAAACAGCTGGAGTTAAAAAAGGAAGGATCTATGGCCTTGACTTAGAATCTACTGTTATTGATGAAAAGCCATATTATCATGGTTCTAGTTCATAGTCCAATGCATGGTTACAAGAACAGAGCATGAAGAGCTAATGAAGAAAATGATAGAAGAGAATAGTGCGCTTCTAATTAGATTAAAGACTAATGAGAAATAGTTTCAGGCCACCAATCAACTTGTTCAACAGATGATGCAAAGGATGAATTTTCAACCAATTGATTTTCAACCCACCATTACAAATTAAGCTGAGGATGATGGATCAACTAATGATGAAGAATCTGAATGTACTTAATACTTTTATTTCATATTGGATGTAGTTTAGATTATACACTACTTACTTTTATCTAACTTTATATGTCTTGAACTTTAGGTACTTGACTTTTATGCTTTAGGATGTTGTACAATTAGCTAGTAATATTTAATGATACGCAATATTGACTTATTAGCCTTTGGATTATTGGTTTTCATTTTCTGTCCTATTGCTGAATGTAGGTGTAACAATTTTAGATTTAAAAAGATTTTGGTTGTTGTCTTGTAGATGTTGCAAAATTTGCGACCGATTTACAACCTCAAGTAAAATGCAAAATCGGTCGCAAAAAATTGAAATTCGATGTCTCAAATATTTGCGATGGAAAAATCGGTTGCAAATTACACCATTATTTTGGACATTTGCGACCAAAAAATCGGTGCAAATTTGGAATTTTGTGACCGAAAAATCGGTCGCAAAATTGCAATATAAGGTCCAATTTGCGTCCAATTTTTTCGGTCACAAATTCCAAACATTGCAATCGATTTACTGGTCTCAAATTTGCGACCGATTTTTCAGACACAATTTTTATTTTTGTGATCGAAAAAGTCGATCTCAAAATAATCAACAAATGACCAAACATTCAATGTGGGAAGTTCTGGCAAAATCGGTCGCAAATGGATTTGCAATCTATCTATATGCGATTGACAAAATTGGTCGCAAAATCGATTGCAAATGGTCTTAGGAACCGATTTTCTTCATTTTGTGATTGAAAAATTAGTCGCAACCGAATAATTTTCTAGCAGTGTAATGACTGAGAGTTGAAATTAAAGTGAAACAGGTACTGCACTAATGAAAGATTCATAAACCTTTATCTTGCATTAATACATAACCATTTTGTACCTCGTTTTCTTCGTGTTGTCTGGTCGAACTAATATTGGGTCCTGAGCAACTCCAGTTGGCAACTTCCACAATTTGGTTATAGCTGTTCAAAGCAAAGTATCATTTGGACAGTTTTTGACTGGTATTCTTCCAGCTACGCTGGTCGGAGATGAGAGTTGCAGGCGGTGCGATGATGAAGAAGAAAGTTGGGAGAGGAGAGAAAAGAGATATCATCACTTAACGATCTCATCTAATGGCACGGACGAAATCGAAAACTTTCGAAAAATGAGAAAATTTTTTTGAGTAAAATTAAAATTACCTATATTTAAAGAGAGCAAAAATATATTTAACTAATAAATAAATAAATAAAAATAATGTCTCCCATGAGCCATGGAACTAATAAATTCCTGCTCGCACAAGTGAATATTGCGGACACGAAAGTAAAGTTAACAACTTAGCTACATGTCATGGTGATGCAATGCAAAATTTAGTCCGCGGATTTAAACAGTTGTTTTTTTTAAAATTATTTTAGCTAAGTGGATATATATATATATATATATATATACTGTACTCTTGTACAGGGTCCGTCATGGTCTCGTTACTTAAAGAAGCTTTTATTCATAAATTACTCTTTTTTTTTTCAAAAAAAAAAAAAAAACCCAAAGAAGAAAATTAGAAAGACCATGGCTGGAAGGGTCCAGCATAAACACACCCAATCAACAATGTCAGTGTAAAATGATATGCTAAAGAACTAATTACGTATATTATCATTTCAAAATAAAAGGGCTCGAAAACGGCATGTTACAGCACTAGAATTGCAAAGAGCGTACATAGTAAGAAATGCATGTTCAGTACCAACAAGAAATTGGTTAGAATGAAAGGGGTTTGGATCTTTTAAATAAGAGATTCTGTATTTGATCTTAAAATTTATATATATAAAAAAAAAACACGGTTGATAAAAGTTCTCACTTAAGTACTTGACCATATTTCGAGAGATTAATTTATTACTAGGGCAAGGGATACTCTAGAATTTTTTTAAAAAAAAAAGCATGTTTAGTTGCATAATCAACCTGAAAAAATGTCTCGTAATCCTATCATCAACATGCAGCACCACTAAAATTTAATTGCTTTTTAAATGTAGACAAATAAGCTAGGAATTTTATATCACGAGAATAAATATGATTTTTATTTTTTGAGAATAAATATGATTTTTATTTTTTTGGTAACGAAATATGAATTTTATTTTAGATAAATTTAAACATTTTAAATTTAAAAAAATATTTTGAACTTTGGCAAGGCCGCGCCTTCAATCCCGTAAGTAACACCCTCCCTACACAAATACACATTTTCATTATTCATAAACACATTTTTTGTTCTCTGCAATAACAACTTTTTGAGTTAGAAAAGTTGATTTTGATGACTTAATTTTTAAGCTGTGTAGTTGGACCAGAACACACCATCCCTAATAAGTGTGCAGTCAATTTTAGGTGCATCCGTTCCACCTACCCAAAGTCAACACAGAGCCATAGATATATATTATTTAAATGGCATCTAATTTGGTCCACCAATTTTTTTGGACCATTGATGGTCCACTCTTTATAGGGAAAGGCTCCTATACTCCATATTTTACAAGGTGTATTATGCACCTTGACATCTAATGGAGGATGTACTCATACATCCCTTTATTATTGGTGCATCTTAGTAGAATCTATCAAAACATTCCACCCCTATTTCTGACCCTTCCCCTATGTTCTACAACCGACGCCAAAGAGGAATGTGATGATGACGAAGAGGGTGTCCTTGGTGCGGTCGTGGAGGGAGCTGAAGTTGTTGACAGAGAATTTGAAGGGCGAGACGAGGTGAGGGCAGCGGTTGATCTCGATGGCAAACTTGTCGACGAGGGGGTGGACAGGGTGGTCGAAGAAGATCTTGACCAGGAAGGAGGGTTTGCCGGTGGCGGTGGCATTGGAAGAGATGTAAAGGGGGAGGAAGGAGTGGATCTTGGTGAAGGTGGTGAAGGATGCTGTTCTCACATGTGAAGCTCGCACCACCATGACTCACGGTGCGCCTCAGCGTCGAACTTACTAGTCACCAATAACATGTTCTTCTTCTTATTGGTGAGTCATGTTGCTGTGGTGGGCTAAAGGAGGGCAAAGATAGGGAGGTATTTATACATGGTGGTGCTAGAGGTGGGGGCGATGGCAGGCGGTGGCCGTGGGCTGGCACCAGTGACAAGCAGTGGAGAGTGAAAGGTAGAGTCTGCCACCGTGAGCTGTGGAGACCAAATCTAGGACGAGGTCTAGTAGTTGCGCCTTCAACGCAAGGGTGGTTGGAAATTGGGGACAGTGCCATGGTGGCTAGGAACACGACAGGTGATTGGTGCGGTGGAGGAGGTTGTGGCGGAGGATGCGAGAGAGAATGATGAAATGATGAGATGTTGAAGTGCACCCTTAAGATATGGGAGCATACATAGTTTATAGAGTTGATGCCATCAGATAAAAGGGTGTGTGATACACCTTGACAAATAATGTGCATAGGAGCCTTCACCCTTTTTATAACCACTAGATCAAGTTTTATTAGAATCTAATGGTTAAAAATTTATTTGATCTATTTTGTTGCAAAATTAAGTGAGACTACCATAATAGTTTTTCTACTTATAAAAT
This sequence comes from Pterocarpus macrocarpus, assembly GCA_031439585.1. Lineage (NCBI taxonomy): Eukaryota > Viridiplantae > Streptophyta > Magnoliopsida > Fabales > Fabaceae > Pterocarpus > Pterocarpus macrocarpus. The sequence continues at coordinate 17,278,411 of CM062517.1, read as the reverse complement.
TACTAAATGGACCATATCTCAGTCCTTAATCTTCCCATTCAACCACTCTTTTTATCCCTTTCTAACTACTCTACCACTTCTTTTAGTATACAAGCTACATCAACAATGACTCCACAAAACCCAGAACAATGTACCATTTTGTTTTGTAAAAAAATAACACCACTTTATATCAAATGAAACCCATACAAAAGATCAGGCAAATGATTTAAATAATATTGATGAATTTAGGAATAAACAAAATGGCCTTAAAGAACTTGAGCAAGCATAGAATTATTGGTTGCCATGGTTGTTGCATAGTAAAAAATAATTTTTAGATCAAACCTAACCCATGTTTCAGATGTGTAAACCTAGGTTATTTGAAGCTTATTGCACACCACTACTTTAAATTGAACTAGAATTGTCTTTGGTTTTGAATCAAAATTTAATAACAATTTTGTTCTCTGTATTTTGAGAACATGATCTCACAAAAGAATTTTTTTTTCAAACAATAACAAATTGGGGTTTCATGATTTGAAAAAACTCCTTTTTATCTTTTGTCATTGAATTTGAAGTTGGTTAAATTAGTGAGAGATTTGTTAAAAGTTTATGTCACCATAATAATGAGAACACGATAATATGAAAAAAAAAAAAGTGTATCTCCACTATGGTTGATCTTGATTCATCATCCATAGCCGCTAGTTGTGTCTCTTTCTTTGTGAGGATGAAGGAGGCAGTTACCCCCTCCATGGCAGCCATTGGATTCTTGCCCCCGCTACAAGTTGTGTCGCTTGCGAGTTACTGCTGTTGCGCTAATCTATGTCACAAGGAGGCGTGTCGCTTTGGGTCATCTCTCCTTTCCATGGGCATTCCACGAATGGAGCTCGAGCTTGATGGCTATTGTGGCTTGAGGGTGGCCGAGGAGGAAGGAAGGGCCATAAATCCGGGGATGGAGGGCATAGAGGCTGAGCAAAATTGGATTTGTGCCACTTCACCTAGTTGAGCGATGGTGTAAGTGGCGGCAAGTATAGTGGCGATGGTGCTATCACAAAGGGAGAAAGAAAGGTTTGAAGCAACTGAGAAAAGGGGGACGACTTCATTCAGGGACAACTTTGTAATTTCAAAATTAAAATCATATTATTTAATAAATATATAATATTGACATAGAGTAACTATTAACCATAAGATATTAATGAACCTTATCTAAAGATAGTTAAGGGCAGACCATCACAAGGTCCAGAAATAATACCGACCAAATAAGACATCGACATCACCTATTATTTAAACCTCCGATTCTCCAAATTGAAAAAAAAAATATATATATATATATATATATATATATATATATATATATATATATATATATATATATATATATATATATATATATCAAGATTAATCAACCTGGAAGATCCACGGAAGACCCAAGCTTGAAGCTCAAATAGTTTATGTTTTCCTATAAAGCTGTCAAAATGAGCCATGCAGCTCGGCTCTTGGGTCAGGTTTGATCGAGGTAAGCTAGTTTCGAGCTAGCAAAATACTAGCCTAACCCAATCGTATTCAGGTTGTGGATTAATTATCGGGCCAGTCTACTAATTTTTTAAATGCAATAAATATATTTTTGTTACAACTAAAAAAAATAAATTTAAAGACAAAAGGAAGGTCTTATTATTGATTTATAGTCAATGTGAAAAATCAATGAATAAAGGTATTTTTTTTTCATTATTTAGACTTGGTAGTTTTAGTTGATTAAAAAATGAAGTAATATTTTTTTATTATATTTATTTCTTGTCAACATATTTATTGCAATTTAAACTTTCTTTAAGTGAAGAAATGGGTCAAATACCCAACTTCAAGTAGTAATGATTTATATTTGAAATTAGTTATACAAAAAAAAAAGAGGTATTCAAGCCATCAAGCTAGCTATTCGAGTTGGGCCAAATCGGGTTAGATTGAATCGGGTTAATTTTATTTTTTATTTCAATTTTTTAGTCCAATTCACATATTTTTTTCGAGTTGTTTAGATAGCCTATATCAGACTTAGCTCATTTTGACACCTCTATTTCCTGCACCTGATGGGCATATGTTTACTCGTAGTGGATAATAATGATATATCATTGAGGTAAATTATTACAGAATTTAATTTTAATTCTCTGTTCTCTATTGCACAAACGTTCAGAGATATATATATATATATATATAAAATTCAAATTACTTAACTCTTATATATATAAAAATGATATATTTGATTTTTAAAATCATTTTCTATTTTTGATTTTAATTAAAAAATTATCACTTCATTTTTATTATACTTCTTGTTTTTAAGATCTTACAAAGGAGATAGTGAAAAAAAAAATCCTATTTTTAATATTTTTAAAAAATTCTAAATATAAAAACAAAATAAAATAAAGTGATAAATTTATAATTAATATTAAAAATAAAGCATGAAAATAATAAGAAAAAGGTTTTATGAAATCAAACACACCCAAAATCCAGGCTCATGAGATTCTACTTGTTTTGAGTTTCTATTGGTGCCCGTCATTGGTTAACAACACGTTATCGCGGATTTTCAAGCCTAAAATTTGTCATCAAAGAAACACCCTTGTGGGAGTGGGAACCATTAATTTATTAAGGCATATTTATTTAGTATGTTTACCGACATTGAGGACGTTGCCTATAAATAATAGAAATAATAGGAATTTTATTGATGGGTGAAGAATTATTGAGAGAGTTATAATTGACAATATTATCAATTATAATTTCAATTTAATCTCCACTATTTATATATGAACTCCCACATGCAAGTGTCTGCAAATATCATTTTTATATATTCTCCCACGGGCCCCGGGCCTAAGTCCCCAGTATCAGTACGTAGTGCAACTTGATTTGCTGGTTGGTGGTCTTTGAAATTTTACAGAAGATACGATCATTATATTGGATCAACTTATTTTGTAAGCTTAATTTTCTTCAGGAGTAGGTTAATTTGTAACATAGTAATTTATATTTGGATACTTTAATATAATTTGGGTTTGAATAGTCATAAGGGAGTTCATTGCAAAATTTTCTTTCACTTCTTTTAAAATCAACGTTTAGGATCAAAATAGGTCAGAAGTTATTTTACCATGGTCGAACATACTTTGGAAAGGTAAAATTCAATTTCTAAACCATAGGAGGTACAAAATAAAAACCGAAATCCACTAAATCCCATTTTACTCCTAGTTATTTAGCACTTCATAATAAAAATCTTAAAAAAAAAAATAAATAGAAGTATTAAGAGCTTCTCTAGTTTCAGAAAACATATTTTTATTTTTTATTTTAAAATTTTGTAAAAGAAATAGTAAAAATAATATTTTTTATCTTTAGTATTTTTCTTTATAAAATTATGAAAATAAGAAACAAAATAAAAGTAATGTGATGCTTCTATAAATACTACTGTAATTAATATTAAAAACAGGAAATAAAAATAAAAAATATTTTCTAAAACCAAATAGCTCAATATGTTTAGAATGACTTATGTTAACATATAATTTAGAAGCACGCAATAAAAAATAAAAAATATTAAATAAGAAGTGTTTATCTTCAAAATAAAGATATTTAATATTTTCTTTTATAAGTATTTAAATAATAGTTTTTAAGAGAATTAATAGTAGGATATTTAAAATAAATAATAACTATTATTTTTTATTTCTTAACATGTAAAACCCAACTTTATTTTTTGATGTACTTTCAGTTTTAAAGAATTTTCTAAAGCTATTTAATTTATTATGTGTTGTCATATTATTAAAAGCATTTGATTATTGTGATAATTACATCAAAAATCACATATATATAATGATATCTAATTGGTTGATAATGTAAAATATTCAACACCAACTGTATATCAAAATTAATTTTATAGAAATTTTTAAAATTTTTCAAGAGAGGTTATGTTATATTAAAAAAGAAATCTTAGATCTCCACGACGTATCAAAAAGTAATAATAAAAATATGAATTCTTTCACGCCGATTTATTTACTAAACTAATAATCTTAGAGCAAGGGCTGGCAAGTTCTTTTAAAGAAAAATGAAGATGATATACTGCTCAGATGATAACAGCCCAGATGATAACTAGACAACTTCATTTAAAGTTTAACCATGCGAAAAGGACAGGAAAAAAAAAAATTCCAATAATGTGTGGAAAAATTTGAAGACATTGTTATTATTAATAATTAGCACTTCCGTGTGCAGACGAAACACAAGAAAATGGAATGTGCGTATCTGTTTCTTTCCTTACCTAAAACGCGCTAATCTTATCCCTCGAAGCCATCGCAGCCCGCCTCTATAAACCTATTTATGCATATATTACCTTTCAATGCTTCGCATTATTGTGAAAAAAAAAAATCAATAGCAACTTTATCCTGAGTTCATAACCATGAGCCACAATATCAATCAACATGAAGCTCCTGGTAAGTACAGTTTTTGCTTTTCCTTTTATAATCTAAATGAATGGTTAAATGATTATTCTTTCATCAAAATTGGGCTTGACCATGAAGGGGAAAAAAAAAAAGGAAGTTCTATCTCTTCTATCTTTTTGGTGATTGAAGTATTGAAGAGAGTACGCGTGGTTTTCATGTATCTTAGAATTAATAGATGGATTGATCGTATTTGTTCTAAAAGGAATCCATTTTTTATCATATTCAAAGCTGGAATTATTCATTTCTCTATGAAAAACAGTGATCCTTGTATCTAACTAGTGTTGTGTCTTATCTTTCACCAGTGACTGCATACCCAGCAGTGGGTCAGACCAACCCTCCAGCAACATATGTTAGTGCCCGACCACCACCTGTGGGTTATCCAACCAAGGATGGTCCTGCAGGGAACCCCCAACAAAGTGTTCCAGTGGTAACCACTAGCAGGGGTGATGGCTTCTGGAAGGGATGGTAAGTTCATACGCCAAATTTCTTTTTTTATCTAGCTGATTTTTAATTGGTTTAATTTTCATAAAATTTAGTATAAATTTTTTATATTATTGTAATTATTATTATTAAAAGTATTTATTATTATAATAACTGTCTCAAAAATTACGTATATATTAACATATGATTGGTCGGCAATTTTACAGTATCAAAATTAAACTCAATTTTAATTTCATTCCTACATATTGATCTCTCAGTGTGTTCTGACCTTTTTTGAAACTCTTTCCTGACCTTTTTTGAAACTCTTTTCATTTCTTGCAGCTGTGCTGGATTATGTTGCTGCTGTGCCCTGGATTGTTGCCTATGATTGAATATCACTGCACTGCATGTATAGATTTGTGCTTGTTCCGTATGTTTCTTTAGTGTCTTTTCCTTTTCTGTTTTTGCATGTTGTGGCTTTGCCAAACTATTCTTGTGCCTTGTCTAACAAGGATCTTTCTATATACCTGGACAACAAAAATTTATCCGTGTCACAGAACTTGTAATTTGTTGATCATTTCCTTTATACTTTTAAAGGAATATCATTTGGAAATCATGCCCCTAGAAAAGCTGTGTGCCTTCGTATTTTCAATTAAAATTCTAATCGATCCTTCACTGACTGAAGGGGCGTTGACTAATTAAAAACATCTGAGTTCCAATTCCAATTAAATATGGAAGACAGTATAAGTTATATGTTTATTATTCTGGTACAAAAGCTCAATTTATCGTACACTTTAATATAAAATTTAAATTACAAAAAAAGAGAAAGGAAAATTAACAAAAAAGAAAATTCCCAATTGATTTTTGCATTAAGATTGTCAGATCTCAAGCCAAAGTTAATTGACAGTGAAATTAAAGTTCTATCATATTTGATAAAGATGATGATTGAACACAAAGGGCTCAGCAATTAAGTCAATAGTCTTGTTGAGATGCATATTCTTATGCGGAAGAATAAAACTTGGATATAATCATATAACCAAACAGCAACATAGACATTATATGAGGTAACTCAATGTCCAGCATGCCCACTAAACGGTAAGTATGTATTAAAGATATAACGAGTTCCCTAGCATCACCAACCAAAATGGAAAGTCACTGCCCGGCACAATGTATGTGATAATGTAATTACTGAAAAATTTCAATAGGTAAACTATAATTAAATACCGATCATGTAGTGTATACAAAAGTACATAATCTTCAGCAGGGGAGTATTATGCTTCTCATTTGCAGCTTCATGAACCTGCAAAGGACAAAAATTTCATCAATTCCGAATCAGCAAGCACAAAATAGTGCCAAATTTATGAGCAATGTGATGATGAAATAAGAAAGCAAGCAAGGGAAATCTAATGTAGGTGTGTGACTTCAAGTTAACAAAGGAAAACCTCTGCTCATTAATTAACATTAACATATAAATCCCCTCATACTTCTCAGGCTGTATTGGAAAGTCGAGCATACTTTGAAGCTGAATATTGAACCCTCCAACACCCTTCTTTTTTGGTCTTTGAACTCAATGGTGATGAAAACCATTCAACTGTTGTGTAACTGATGTAATTATATGATGCGATCATACCAAGATTGAGAGGGTTAAGGTCTATGTCATCCCCAATGTTTTTGCACAAGTTCTGAGAAGTGATCAGATACATGCCTGGGACTGATTCCTTGTAAACAGTAATAGCTGGGAATTTGAGATTTTGTATGGGCCACTTGTACATGAATGTGTGTGTGTGAGAGATAATTTTCAGCATCCAGCATGTTCTCAATAATTCCAGCAACAACTTCAGCATTTGTGTTATCATGTAAGAAGTGGTGAACAAACACTTAAGTATTATATCCATTTGAAAAGAATCAGAGGTTTCATCAAGTTTACACAGACTAGAAGTCAACAGAACAAAACTTTTCTTTGAAGGTGCATTTGAATGTAAAATTACCTTCCACTCTTCGTCATCCTTTTGCTAAAGATCCAGAAAGGATTACTCAACAGGCAAGAAACACCTTTATAAGGTAAATAGATTTTCTCATGTGACTTGATTATGTGTAAATTTTTGCCATTAATTAGGAAGATGGGGTGTAGTGCGGGGGCTTATGAAAGAATCTAATCAATGGTGAAACACATGATTGAGTTGTATAAAATTTTCACATGAGATGAACCATTTCCAAATATAAGTAAAGTCCAATTATTTTTAAATGGCAGGTCAAGAAAGTTCTTGACTTAAAAAATAAACTTACCACATCTTGCTGGAGCAGCAAGACATATTGTCATCATGAAGCATTGAAGGGGACAACGCTCGTCTAATGGTATTGCGAAATTCATAGCGTCAACCTTATCAGCATATTGCTTTTTCAGCATAAAACACTTGCGATGAAGAATATAGTTTTTATCTTGATTCATTGCAATAACGCATAACGGCTTCACACATTCGTGAATTATACTGTCCCATCAGAACTCAGGACCATCAAAACTCAGGACATCAAAATAGTACATAATTAAAAATAGTTTTTTTTTTTTACATTAACTATGTATCAAAATTAAATCTATCATTTATACCATTTAAGATGTAATAGACACTTGTAACATGATAAATTTCATATTACCATTAAGATTTGAAATTCATTTTGATACACAGATAGTATAAAAGAGTTTTATACTATTATTCAGTTAAATACTTCTATTTAAAATATTTTTAAAATAATGAATAATTGAGTCAAAGATTTTTTTATATAATAATATATAATTAAATATCTGTATAAAATTTTTTTATATTGACAGTATATTAAAATTAAATTCTTAAGAATTTTCTATCCCAAATATAATTTTTCAAAAGATACCAATAAATATTCTTTACAAAAAGGAGAGTGCCAAAATAGACCCATCATTTGAACACTTTGAAACATTGATTAGAGCCTGCGCACACGGTTCAGAAAGAAAATGAAGCCGGTCATCCGTTACGCCGTCATTGAGACGTCAAAGGCTGCGAATTTTGGGTTCCCACCTTCACCAGTTCTGTTCTGTTTGTCTTCTCACCCAAAACGCGCTTTAATTCCTTCCTTATTCCATTAAGGCGCCGAAGCCTCCCCTATATGGACACCTATTTGTTATACACATGTCAGCTTTCAATGCTTCCCACAAGGCCATACTCAAGTTAATATCACACACACACAAAAAAAAAAAAATCAAGCGACCGACTTCATCACAACGATGAGTAACTATATCAATCAACAACAGGCTCCTGCTAAGTTTATTTAGTTATTTTTAATTGAATTGAATGATTAATTAGTTAATCTTAAAATTGAGTAAGTCTAATTCAACTTAAAAAATCTGCTAGAATTATCCAAATTCTTATAAAAGATATTTTAGTTATATTATTAAGTGATATGGAGTTCATACCATCCTAGAATTAAGTAAATCTAATTTAATTCTAAAAATTAGCTTATAAAAGGATAATTATCCAAACTCTTGTAAAAGTTATCTTGATCATATTTTTCCATTGAAATTGTTATTCATGAAAAAGAAAATGTTCTATATCTCTATATTTCTTCTTTGTCGTTGAGGCACTGAACAAAATATGGTTTTGGTACATCCTATAATTGGTAGATGGCTTGATCATATTTGGGTGCTCAAAAATCTATGCTTTATATTTTAGATATGGAATTAATTCATTTTCCATAGAAGAAGAGTAATAGTGATCTTTATATCTAACTAGTGTTTGTGCATTATCTTCCACCAGTGACTGCATACCCAGCAGTTGGTGAGACCAACACCCCAGCATCATATGCTAATGCTCCACCACCCTCCGTGGGTTACCCCACCAAGGATGGTCCTGCAGGGAGCCCCCAACAAAGTGTTCCAACGAAAACTACTAGCAGGGGTGACGGCTTCTGGAAGGGCTGGTAAGTTACATACCCAAAATTTTAATTGAGTAGAATCGGTTACACAGATGAAACGATGTTTATCATAAAGCATTTTAAAATTAGATAGATTTCTTTGTTACCTAATTTTTAATTTCATTCCTACATATTGATTTCTCAAAGTATGTTCTGACTTTGTTTTATTTTTTAACTCTCTTGTCAATTCTTGCAGTTGTGCTGGATTATATTGCTGCTGTGCCCTGGATTGTTGCCTCTGATTGAATTTCACTGCATACATAGATTTTTGGTTGCATGTTCTCTGTCTTTTTATACCAACCTACTTTTGTATCTTTTCTAGGGAACATTATATCCTCCGGGATCCATGTGAAGGATCTTGTTAATCTTGTCATCTGTGTTTTTTTTTTTTTTTTTTTTTTTTTTCAGTCCTGTCATTTGTGTTTTGTAACATATCATATGGATTATTGGAATATTAGAAACCATAACTCCCGTATAATAACTGCATTTTTTCAATCAAATTAGCAACCAACAATTTGGTTTTTTTTTTTTTTTTTTTTATGGCTGAAGATGTGCTAATTACTAATTACAATTCATGAAAATAAATGAGTTCAAATGCCGTATGTACATAACATGTGTTTGAAAAAGCTGTAAAATTAAAATTATTTTAATAATTATTTATTTATATGATTCTTTTTTTATATAATTGATTATATGAAAATCAATTTATGCTCGAATACTTCAACTAAAATGTGATTTTAAGATAATATATTTTATTTAAATTATATTAAAAAAAATTGCTTTATATAGTAAAATTATTAAAAATTATATAAAATGATTGTTTATATTATATAATATTTGATATTTGATACTTAGGATGAATTTTATAAATACATAATAATTTTGAAATAATTAATTTATGCTTATAATCAAGAGTTTGAAAAGACTGCTTATAATTATAAGTTATTTTTTAATTTAAAATTATTATATTTCCATTAGATTACCAAATATGATGCATCTTTCAAAGCAGCTTTTTTTTCTTTAAAAAAAAAAAAGCTGTATTTAGCCATTTCCAAACATGCACTTACTCCTTCCTTCCATTTATTTGTATCCTTTAAGTTTTTCACAATTAATAATATATTAAATGAAGAATAAAAAAAGGATAAACTTAGGGGGAAAAAATAATCAACACTTTTTTTGAAATTATCAAATGACAGAGATCATATAATTAAGGGTACTATTTGATTTTGCTCGAGAATGAAGATCTTCAACTCATCTCTTTTATAGATGAGATTGCAATTTTTTGTCCCCTTCTTTGCTCATCCACTCGGAGTTCGATACGTTTAAAGTTACACGATATCACTCATATTTTCTTTTCACACCAAAATTTTTAAAACCACTCATAATTTTACATATATCAAATTAAATTTTTATTAGGAGAACTGAGAAAGAAATAAGAAAAATGAGACAAAAATTTAATATGACTCAATGGTATTGCTCAAGATTTCGATAAAATGCGTTTTATTTGTAGAAGTCTTGCCAGACTCACCGATTAAAGTTTTTCCCCCCTTAAATTTGACCAAGAATAATTTTATATAGATTTAGACCTGAGTTAATTCCACACTCTTGGTCATTTGTTTAAGCTGGTTTTGAACTTGACTGGACATGAAAGGCTAAACTTTCTGTTTATCGGTCTAATGATTGGCATGAGAAACTGAAACAAAATCACGGCACCTGGCGGAAGCAAACTCAACAAATGTTGATACCGAGAGTCAGATGGGAGCTGCAGGATCCAAAGAACTATCAGAGACCTTATTCACAGAATCACAGCACTTAATTAGTTGCATAGGCCTCCGTACGGTACCAATATCAAATACCGATACGTACATGTACAAAAACTTTATAAAAGTTAAAACATGTGTACATGAGAATATATTATAAAAAAACGTAAAATATAAACAATAAAGTAATTAAATAATAATATACATGTTATTTATACAATGTTTTAACTCTTTTTATTGAAATACTATAAAACATATCAAATAAGTAAAAATATCTAAAGAAGCACAAGATTTAAAGGGGTGGAACAGTAGTTTATTTAATTTAAAAGTGAACTAATTTGTTTAGTTGCAAAATTTGGTATTTTGTAAGGATTAATTTTTATTTAGGTGACATATATACTTAGGTAATATTTGATACATTACCTATTGAAATTACCAGTAATATAGATTACTACTTAGAAAAATTATCACATTTTAAATTACTGATAATATTAAATATAATATTTGGTATGCATAGATAATATGAATTGCAATTCACATTATCTTATTTGGTATATAAAAAAGATTATTAGGTAATATATTTACTAAAATAATATAATAATAATAACAATAACAATAAAAGTTAATATTAATAATAATTATTAATTAATAAGAATAAGAAAATTTAATTATTAATAATAATTACAATAATAATATTTATTTTTAATAATAATGTTATTTTTATTAATAATAATGGGAGGATTGCTAAATTGATGATAATCCACATTACCATCTTTCAAGAGGACAATCCACATTACCACATTGATGGTAATCCACATTATCTTGGAAATCTGGATTGTCAGTAATGTTGCCCAACGAAACAAGGTAATATTGTAGGCCCAGGTAATTTAATCAAATATTGCCAGTAATTCAGATAGATTACCCCATATCAAACACCACCAACAAATAATAATGAGTATTCAACAAATATCAATATTGGGTATGTACCCAGTATGGTTATAACAACCATTTAGGACCACCCCATACTTTAGATTATAGCACCCTTAAAAATAGGTTATTTAGATCTTGATTTATTCCATAGTGGATAACCTATGTATCTTGAAACACTGACCCACCGCGTGACCAAGAACATCGCAATGGGAATACAAAGGCATATCTGTCCTCGGTTGCTTCTGCTTGGAAGAATCAAGTGCAACCCTAGACACGATTGTTTACATAGCAAAGCCCATGGAAATAATAGAGGCAAAAGTAGAATTGATACCAAGTTTCATTTGTTTCTCCTCTTCTACTACTAAGGAGAAAACTTGATTTATAGGGGAATTGGATCCACAAGCAACAATTGTTCTCTAATTGAAGCAAACAAATAATTGAGACCCATAAAAAATGACATTACATATTCAGTTAGATCATATTTAAGCCTAGGTCAAATTCCACCACACATATATGGGTGGTAAAATTCTCCATCAGGTAGGGATCCCTACGAGAATTGCCCCATTCGGGTCTTCAAACTTGGGGATTTTTCTTTCGTGAGGACAAGGACGAGGATAAAAAATCCCTTGGAGGCAGATTTGGGGACAGGGGTGGGGATCACCCTCCTTGTCCCATGAGGAACCTGTAGATATGAAAGTACTAAATTACCCTTCATATATATATAACTTACCTAACTTAGTACCTGCAAGGACCAGGCTCAACACCCAACCCTAGTTCTCATTTTCATTTTCATTTTCACTTTCTAATATCTCCACTCTCAAGTTGTAGTGGGCCCTTTACGACTTCAACCCACTACCACTAAGACTGCACCCAAGGGAGTAAGGGACCAAGATTATAGAAACATCAATGACCTGGCAGGCCCACTAGTGATGTCTTCCTTCTCATTGCACAATAACTACACCCCACTGTGAAGCTCAGTCACACCTCGTCAACCCATTGCATGTTGCACCTCCACCTCCTCCGAAATTCAATGTCACCGACATCTCTTTCTCTACGATTGCGACAGTTGTCTCCTTTGCAACCATATCTTTGCTTAGGGGGCATCTTGCTATTCTATTTCACACAAAGATGGCTTCTCGTTGTTTTATGTTCACACAAAGATCTGGACTTTGTTTGTTGTTCTTATTCGATATTGATTTTTTTTTTATTAGATGTTGATATGTTGTTCTTCTTCTTGTTGGTCGTATTTCTATAGTGTTTCTATCTTTTTTTTCAATCTTTTTACTTGAAATAAGGATCCCCACAGGGACTTGCGGGGAGGCTAGGAACGAGGTTGGGGGAGGAAAACACCCCACGAGGGGGATTAGGGAGTGGGGGCGGGGAGTATATTAATGAGGTGGTAGGGACGGGAAGCGGGGAGGTACCTCCTGCCTCGTGCAGGTAACATTCCTATTCTATAGATTAGTTGAACATTAGAGAAATAACTAGTACATTTTATATATATCTCAAAAAATGAAATACAGTATTCTTGTTGGGAGTAGCTATTGTCACACACTTTTTGTTGCATTCATTTTGATATTCCTAAAATGTCTTTAATTAAAAGTTATGTTAAACTTTTGTCCATTGTCACTTCCATATTCTAAATTATATTTAATAATTGTACTAATTAATAGTAAATATAAAACTAACTATTTTTAATTTAATAATTTTAAAATAAAATTAGCCTATTAAATAAAAAATTAACTTGTTTAATATGATATAAAGAGATTGTTATATTTTTCTTTTATCATACTTAATAAGCTATTTAAATTTTATTTTACTACCTTTTTTTTAATACAAGTTAATTATTAAATTTAGTTAGGATTTCTTTTGTGTTGAGTTAAGAGTTTAATTATGGTCAATTTTCATATTTAATATTAATTAATATGATTATTAAATATAATTTTAGAATACGAGAGTGATAGTAGATAAAAATTTAAAATAAGTTTTAATCTCAAAAATTTAAAAATAAAAAATACCTAATATCCAAAATATATAAGAAACACAATCTCAAAAACTTAAAAAATAAATAAATAAACAAAAGTCTCAGAATCATATGAAGCAGAGGTAAGTGCCCTCTGCTTTAAGGATACTTTATTCTCTATGGGAGGATTGAAAGCTCTTGGTCCATATGGTTTTCATGCCCTCTTTTTACAAAGTCAGTCATCAGTTATTGGTGATTCTATTTATGATTTTGTCTTGGAGATTTTTCATAACCCTCACAAGATTAGAGATATTAATCAAACTTTTATTTATCTCATTCCAAAGGTGGAGACTCTAGAATTGGTTAAGCATCTTTGTCCAATTAGTCTTTGTAACATTGTTTACAAAGTGGTTACTAAGATTATTGCTAACAGGCTTCGTAAGATTTTGCCTACTGTCATTACTCTTACTCAGTATGGGTTCATTCGGAATAGAAGTGGTTCTCATAATGCTATTGTTGCGCAAGAGATGATTCATAAGATGCATAATGCTAAGGGGAAGAAGGGTTATATGGCTATTGAGATTGATTTGGAGGAGGCATATATCAGGCTAGATTGGAATTTTATCATTGATTCTCTTAGAGACATGGGTCTCAATGATCAATTTTGTTAGCTTATTTGCCACTGTATTTCCTCTTCATCTATGATATTTTGTGGAATGGAAAGGTTATGGGGGAGTTTTCTCCTTCCAGAGGCATTTGGCAAGGGGATCCTCTCTCCTGGTATCTTTTTGTGACATGTGTTGAGAGGTTATCTCATTTGATTCAGGCTTTAGTTGATGATGGTTTATGGAAACCTATTACTCTTTCTAGGGGTGGTCCTCCCATTACTCATCTCTGTCTTGTTGATGATCTTTTTATTTTTGCTGAGGTCTCTATGGAACAAGTTGAGGTAATTAAGAATTGTTTGGACTTATTTGTGGCTAGTTCTGGTCAGAAAATTAATAGTGAAAAAACTATAATTTCTTTTTCTAAAAATGTCCATGATTCTAGATCTATGGAGATTGCTTATAATTTTGGCTTTTTGCTTACTGGTGACCTTGGTAAGTATCTTGATTTTCTGCTACAACACGAGATTTTCTTCATGGTTTTTTAGACATGACTGATAAAATGATGCAGCGGCTAAGTGCTTGGAAAGCAAATTCTCTATCTTTAACTAGCAGGTTGACGTTACGTTCCTCAATGCTCATAACCATGCCTACTTTCTCTATGCAAACGGCCTTCTTACCGCCTCCAGCTTGTACAAAAATTAATTCCATCTATAGACATTTCCTTTGGGGAGTTGTTGAAAAGAAGAAAACTCACCTTTGTAATTGGGCTCAAGTTTGTAAGCCTAAGTTTGCCGGTGGATTGGGCTTACAATATGCTGTTGCATCTAATTTGGCCTTTATGGCTAAAATAGGCTGGGGTCTTATTGAGAGTGATGATCTTTGGGCCCGGGTTCTTTGTAGCTGCTATAAATGTGTAGATGACTTGTTGCCTCTTGTTCGGACTCAATTTGGTTGCTCCAACCTTTGGAAAGGTGTTTGTTGAGCCTGGCCAATGGTTGAGAAGAATGTTGTTTGGAGAATTGATACTAGTGATAGAATTAAATTTTGGAAGCATAGATGGATCCCTCAGGTAGATAATTTATTATCTCATGCCATTGTTCCTATGGCAGAAGGTTCTCTAGATAAGAGTCTCTTTGATTATGTTGGCCCGAATGGTTGTTGGAATTGGAATAAGCTTTATGCTATATTGCCAAGACATGTTTGTGAGTTCATAGAGTAGCTAGCTCCTTTTTCACCTTACGATGATCAAGATTTGCCTGCTTGGGAAAGTAGTCATGATGGTAATTTTTCTATGAAGTATGCCTACCTTAAGTTCACTAATTATCAAATGCTTCTTAGGAAGCTCTATTTCGTTTGATTTGGAGATAGGAAGGTATGGAGAGGATCCATGTGTTTCTCTGGCAGCTTGCTTCAGGTTCTTTAATGACAAATGTGTTTCGTTGGAATAGGCATATTGCTTTAGATCCTTGTTATACTAGGTGCAATGACAATCTTCATGAAACTACTCTTCATGCAGTGAGGGATTGTAGTATTATTGCGGAGTTTTAGTCCATGCTTATTGATCCATTAGAATATCCGGACTTTTATACTTCATATGTGCATCAATGGTTATCTCAAAATCTTAAGTATAATACGTCGAGTTTTAGTAATTAGCCTCTCTTGTTTGGTATTGCTGTTCATTTCTTATGGCGTGTTCGTAATGAAGAATTATTTGTACAAGCTACTCCTCTTGTTTAGAGATCTTTCATCACTTTTGGATGTTGTTTCAGACTCAACAGCTAGGTTATGCTTTTACTCATTCATGTCTTTCTCATCCCAGCAGGTCTCAAATTTCAGTTCAGTGGCAATTTCCTCTTGATGAATTTGTCAAGATAAATTGCGATGGATTAGTCTTGGCTTCAAAGGCTTTTGCTTGTGGAGGGCTTACTAGAGATTCTTCAGGCTCTTTTGTGGTGGTTTTATTGCAAATCTAGGGAGCTGTCTTATAACATTTGCTGAGATTTGGGCAATTTATTATTCTCTGGTTTTAGCTTAGCAAAAAGGCTTTTGCCATATGCTTTTGGAGTCTGATTCTTCTAGTGCTCTTTCTCTTATCCAAAAGAACTCCATAGATCGTCATCCTTTTGCTTCTATCATCAATCATGTTCGTGAGCTTCTTAGGTGTGACTGGGTGGTGCAGCTCTCACATATATTTCGAGAAGCTAACAGAGTGGTAGAATTTCTTGCGAATATAGGCCACTCATTTCAACTTGGAGTTTGTTTCTATGATTTGGCTCCTAATGGGCTTGCTTCTTTGTTGAGGGATGATGTTGTGGGGGTGCCCTTTTCGCATCTTGTTCCTTAGTTTGCTTCTTGTTTTGTTTGGGTGTTAGCCCCGTTTACCCGCAAAAAAAAATAGGCGACATATCTTGCAATAATACTTTATGTCAAAGAGTGAAAGCAATCTCTTGCTTTCTTTTTTTCAAAAGAGTGATTGAAAGCACTCAAAAGGTTGAATAAAAGCACTCAAAGGAGATCAAGAGTTTATGAGACTAGCAATATAGGAGACACATGGCCGCAGAAAGGTAAGTACCTAGAAATATTGTGTAAGGAAATGTATCAAACAGAATTCTATTACAAAATTTTTTTATTTAGTTTGCATGTAAACGAATTGCACTACGTATGAATTTGATTTAATAGGTTAATTTTATCTTAAAATTATTAAATTAAAAATAGTTAATTTTTTATATTAATTAGGAAAATTATTAGTTTAGCACATGAGAG
This sequence comes from Pterocarpus macrocarpus, assembly GCA_031439585.1. NCBI lineage: Eukaryota > Viridiplantae > Streptophyta > Magnoliopsida > Fabales > Fabaceae > Pterocarpus > Pterocarpus macrocarpus. The sequence goes on along the minus strand of CM062517.1, from coordinate 17,261,595 downwards.
TGACAATATACAAAAGTTTCTTGTAACTTTTAATTAAAGACATTTTAGAAATATCAAAATAAAGGTAACAAAAAGGTTATGATAACATAGATTAGAGTGTGGTTGTGGCAATAGCCACTCCTATTTTTGTTTTCTTTTCTCAATTTCCGTTGCCAAATGTATAACAATAAAAATTTTATGTTAACCTAAAAGTGGACAGTTCAGTTGCAACAAAGTTGATTGTGGCTTTAAGTAAATTTTATATGTAATATCAAAGGTTGTGAATCATGAAATTGCTACTTTAGCAAAAAATTAATTTAATTATTATTACTGACTTAAAATTGTGTGAGCATTTATTTAAGAAAAAAAATTAAGTATTGCATAATAAAAATTATATACATACTATTAGTGAATTTAATAATTAAATAACATTACAGCTTGAGTCATTGAGTTTGGTTTAGAATTCAAAGATAATAACCGTGGCGTTTTCTCCTTTTCAATTTGTTAAAGGTAAGATGATTGGAAAAATCAGACTCACCGAAGATTCCGAGCTTACCAATAACATATTCAGCTTCCTATTCAAAAACTTTAAGAAGCTTCCTATTCAAAAGTTTCAAGTATTGGTTAGCAAAACCTTATTTTATATTAATAATAATTTAACATTTTAGGCTTATAGATTATTATTGGCTTTTATATAATAATATTTTAATACTTTTCTTTTAGTTTAATAAATTATTACTATTTGGATTGTATTAGATTTCAACTAATTTGGTTGGAGTTAATTCGATGGAAATTGGTTCTAACTGAAGGTGGTAGTCCCTTACATCCAGTGAATCACAGTTCGAATATTAATTAGAGAGGTGCCTATATTTATTCTTTTCTTGGATGAGTTTAGAAAATGGAAAGAATAAAAATAGGGAGAAGAGAGAATGAAAAAATATATAAGAAATGTTTTTATTTTTTGTTTGGTTAGAAAGAAAAGTAAAAAGAAAGAAAATATAATTATATTAAATAATTTGTTTACCCTTAATCTAATATAATATAGATAGACAAATGAGGATATAATTGAACAAATTCTCTCTTCTCCATTAGTTTTCTCATGCTTTGTTTAGATAAAAAAGGAAAATAAGAGGAAAGAAAATAAAGTGAAGAGAAAATAAAAAAATATATATATTTTCCCTTCTATTATTTGATTGAAAAGAAAAAAAAATATAAGTGTACATAACTGACTTTAATAAAATTGCCTTTTTATGATAAAAGAAAATGATATAGGGACATAACCATAATTTTATAACCAAATCCTCAATCTCTTTTATCTTCTCTCCATTTGTGCGAAGAAGAGTTTTCAAATTGGACCCACACCGACTTTTTCTTTCGCTCCTATTTTCTTCTCTCTTCCACAAAGAGAAAATGTCTCAATCCACCACTTTTCTTCTCTCTCTTTTTCATCTTCAAATTTTTTTTATTAACTTTCTTGTGTTTTAAACGATCCATACAAGTGACAAGAAAAGATTTTGGTGCCTCTATATATATTTTTTCATTCTTTCTTATTTTCTCTTTATATTTAAACAAGAAAAGTATCAAAATCATTTTATTCACTAACTAAATAATTAGTGCTTGACTATATTTTAAATAAGATTATCTCTAATAAAAAATATATATATATAAAAAAATACTTACACTAGCATAATATGATTTTTTTTAAATAATAATATATCTTTATAAAATATCCTCCTAATTATTCTCTTAATTTTTAAACAAAAAAATAATGAATACTTTTATATTTTTATGATAATAAATGTATCTACGAAATATTTAATATTTTTCATATTTATTAATTAGGAGGATTGTTAAAAAAATATTTTAGAAGGAAATATCATTTTTCACTTTTTTAACTCCGATAATAAGTAAAACTTCCACTTCCAAAAATTCATTTCAACATTTTTAAAACATGATTACGGCTTGCGGCAGACGGAATACAAGAAAATGAAATGTGAGCATTGGATCAGAAGTCAAAGGCTGCGACTTTTGGTCTCCACCTTCACAGGTTCTGTTTGTCTTCCGACCCAAAACGCGCTTTAATTTCTTCATTCCAATAAGTCGCCGCAGCCCCCCCCCGAAGAACACCTATTTATGCGCATCAGCTTTCATTGCTTCCCACAAGGCCATCATCAGTTAATTGAGGGAAGAAAAAGAAAAGAGACCAACTTCATCATAACGATGAGTCAGTATATCAATCAACAACAAGCTCCCGGTAAGTTTATTTGTTTGTTTCTTAATTGAATGATTAAAATAGTTTGTCTTTCATCAAAATTGACATTAGATCATGAAGAAAAATGATCTGTATCTCTAATGCATCTTTCTTGCCGTTCATGCATTGAACGAATTCACAAAATATCGTTTTCATATGTCCTTGAATTAATAGATGGACTGATCATATTTGAGTGCTAAAAAAATCCATGCTTAGTAAACATTCATAGCTAGAATTATTCATTTCTATGGGAAAAGATTACTACTGAATTGTGATCTTTTTTAATCTTTATATCTAACTAGTATTATGTCTTATCTTTCACCAGTGACTGCATATCCAGCAGTGGGTCTGGCCAACACCCCAGCTTCATATGCTAATGCTCCACCACCCCCTGTAGGTTATCCCACAAAGGATGGTCCTGCAGGGAACCCCCAACAAAGTGTTCCAGTGGTAACCACTAGCAGGGGTGAAGGCTTCTGGGAGGGCTGGTAAGTTCATACCCAAAATTCTAATTGAGTGGATTCCGTATCATGGATCAGTCGATGTCATCGAGTCTTATCATAAATTATTTTTAAAATTAGATAAATTTCTTTATTTATCTAATTTCTAATTTCTTTCCTGCATATTGATTTCTCAAAGTATGTTTTGACTTTGTTTTAACTCTGTCGCCTATTCTTGCAGTTGTGCTGGATTATGTTGCTGCTGTGCCCTGGATTGCTGCCTCTGATTGGATTTCACTGCATGCATAGATTTTTGCTTGTTCCCCATGTTCTCTGTCTTTTTTTTTTTTTTTTAATTACCGAACTACTTTTGTACTTTGTCTAATAAGGAACTCTGTATCCTCCGGGAGAGCAATTATCCATGTGAAGGATTTTGTTGATCTTTTCATTTGTGTATTGTAAAATATCACATGGCTTATTGGAATTGGAAACCACAACCCCCCTATAATAGCTGTATCTTTTCAATCAAATTAGCAACCAACAATTTGGCTAGGTTTTTACTGGCTAAAGATGTGCTAATTACTAATTATTACAATTCATGAAGTATCTGATTTTGGAATGCCAAGCGAATGAATTGGTAGGAACTTATCCTTCCGTTTGTACTTATCCTTTATGGGTTGATTGAAAAGTCTTGAAATTGAATTTAATTCCTTAGTTTGGATTCAATTAATGATATGAAATTAAAATTTAAAGAGAATTCAATTATATAAAAATGTCCAAATATAAATAAAATTAAAGCAGGTATGATTTGTAATTCTTAACCTGATGATTTAATATTAAAAATTGATATACCAAAAAATCCTAAATCCTATTTAATATATTTTCTCTTTCTCTCTTCTCTAGTAACTAATGAAGGATAAAATAGTTAAAATAAAGAATTTAATTTATTTTCATATATATATATATATTTCAAACGGTATAATTGAATTCAATTATATAATTTAATAATTTATTCTAATCATAAGAATTTAAATTATAATAGAATTGAATTTAATTATTGATAGAATTAAATTGAATTCTATCTTAGTTTTCATTTCAAACAATCTGTTAAGTCTTTAGCAAGAACTAAGAATATATTAAATAAAGCATAAATAATAGGATAAAGTCAGAAAAAGTTAATCTATACTCTTTTAATCATTACTTTTTTCATGTCAAAAGAAAAAAAATCAAATGACAGATAATTTAAGATAAAATTATCTTTTTCAAAAAAGATACTTGTAAGAGTACTATTTGGTTTTGCTCAATAACTGAAATCTATAACTCATCGCCTTTATAATTGAAAGCTTCTATCCCTTGTTTGGTCACCCACTTAGAATTTGACACCTACAAATGAAAATTAATTTTGATCCACTATAAAAAAAAATTTATATTATTATCTAATCACACACTTCTATTTATAAGATTTTTAAAATAATAAATAATTAAATTAAAATATTTTTATTAATATAATAATATATAATTAAATATCTATATAAAATTTTTTTTATTAATAATGCATCAAAATTAAATCCTTTTATATATAGCAAATTTTTATTAGGAACAAGAGACAATAATTGAATCCGACTAAATGGCATTGCTCAAGTTTTGGATGAAATGCACTTTATTTGTAAAAGTCGTGCCAAACTCACCTATATTAAAGTTCTTTTCTTAACTTTGACCTCCCAAAAAATGTTTAGACATGAGCTAATGCCACACTCTTGGTCATTGGTCATTTGTTTACTGGTCCTTTTTTTTTTTCTCGGTTCTAAAGTTTAAGCTGGTCTTGAACTTGACTGAACAAAAAAAGACAAAACATTCTGTTCATCGGTCCAAGACTTATCAGAGTTGAGTAATAAACAATGATAGGCTTGAGAAACTGGAACAAAACAACAGCACCGGGCGGAAGCATGAAATTGGTTGCTCCCAAATTCCAGCAAAGAATAGTCTTATGAACAATCCAAATTGATTAAACCTACAAGAGTGACTTGTGGTATCCAAAAGAAAAAAATAAATAAAACAAAAATCCAGTAAACAAACATGATAATTCCATATATTATAGATGAATGGGCTAGGCATTATGTACTGTTAAATTTAAGTAAAATTTAAAAGAATTTAAAAGTATTAATGAAAAGAGATAAAAATTATTAAGTTATAAAGGAGGTACATATATATAATTAATTAAGGTAAAATTTATAAAATATATAAAATCATAAAGGAGATATATATAATTAATTTAGGTAAAATCATAAAGTTATAAATGAAAAGATGAAAAAAAATTAAAATTATAAAATAAATAAACATAATTAATTTAATAAATTAAATTTGAAATTTAAAATAAGAGAAACTGAGAATGACATGTGTTATTCTTTAAGAAAGATGAGACCAAGAAATTAGGATAATATCAAGCACTATACTTTTTTTTTTTGGTATTTTTTTTTTTAAAGCTAGCTACCTATAAAAGATCGAGCATTTCTGTAGGTGGATGCTCCCACGTAGAAATCCCAATGTGTTAACTCCAAACACCCAAGGAAGTCTGCACAATACTCATTTGTCTCGTGGTTCACATGCAGATAGTGAACCCTCCAATCTCTATGCAAAAGTTTTCTAATCTACAACATATGATTATCCAAGCCATGTGATCTTGGATGCTTAACCAAGCACAAAAGCAAGAGCTTGTTGACAGTGAGATTCTCACATTGAACATGTTGCTGAAGAATATTTGATCCAAATTAACTAAAAGAGCTCAAATGGTCGGTCCAATTTTAATTGGCCATAACTGTTGATGCAAATGTTAAAATGATTATTATTATTGTTTTGGAAGGGAGCTCGCAGAGTGTGAGCGAAAGCTGCTTGTGACAATATGGGAGCGAGCTTGAAGAGTGCCAATAAAAGCTGCTCATGACAGTGCAGGAGCGGGCTTGATGAATGTTAGTGAGAGCCGCTCGTGGCAAGGCGAGAGCAAGCTTGAAGAGTGCCAGTGAGAGCCACTCATGGCAATGTGGGAGCGGGTCTGAAAGGAGCATGTAGAGCACTTAAAAAGAATCAGTGAGCGACCCATAGACGTTGTCGTAGCTAATCAAAATCCACTCTCACCAAGATGGCCAAAGAGTATGTGAAGGGAGAAGATTTGAATATCATAGCATGACATATCATGTAATTGATTGAGAGGTCCCTCTATTCCACTAATAGTACGAACCAATAATACCACACCACGAGTAATCGTATGAACAAATAGTATAGTGCCATGTATGGATATGTAATGAAAAATATCTAGTGAAAGAAGAATGAATTTTTTTGTCTTTTTCTCCTTTTAGGAAGGGCTATAAATAGCAGTCCTAGGAACAGTGAAAGGGGACTTTTCTGAAAAAAGAGATACTGTTACTCTGCCAAAATTGTAACAGAACAATGAAGAGAGAATATTGCTTTTCCATTGTCATTGTCCTTTTCCTTATCTCCCAATATTGAATATTCTTGAACTTCCTGTGTGTTTGCATTTTTTAATCTTGCGAGGCTTGCTTTCTTGTGTCTCTTCGTGTTTTAAGAACCTCGACTGAACAATTATATATCAACAAAATTTCAAAGATGAGAGTGTCAAAGTGGCAACCTAGTTGAGGTCATTTTGGATCTGGAAAAAGGTCGTCTCGATATTATTTAAGCCATTATTCTATTTTTGCCATTTTTTTGACTTTTTTTCGTAATTAGAACTCTGATTAGGGTTAGCTACTTATATAAAACCTTGTTTATAAACTTTGATGCCATCTCTCTGTGAATAATATTTTGTAATATTCAGTTTACACTTTGTGTGTGTGTGTGTGTGTTATTTATGCTTACTTTGTTGCATTAGTTGATAATCACAGCTAGTTTGATGGATGGTGGTGCAAATAGAAGTGGTGGCAGTCCTAATGATGATGATCAGAAGGCTGAGACAACTACGAATCAAGGGGTAGCATTGAGGGTGAAGCAACAACTTAATTAGTAAAAGGGGCGATTGGATCAATTGGAGAGATGTTGCAATGATGTAATCACCTAGTTGGATGCTCTAGGCTTAGGTGTCAATAGAGAATGGGATGGAGATGGGAGATGTACTCAGGATGAGATTGCTTGCAAATGACTCATTGATAGATCTGATTCGGCACATGGATATAGATGTGAAGCGTATTTGGATGAATTAGAAGAGAAGCGAGTACAAGGAAGAACTATTGAGAAATCATGGACTTGGGAGATATGATTGTGACAGAGATAATAATGAATACAAATTGAAGGTACATATCCCTATTTTTAATGGTGATTTCAATATTGAGAAATCTCTGGATTGGCTCATAAATATAGACAACTTCTTTGAATATGGATATATCTGAAGAACGAAGAGTGAAGTTGGTTGCTTGTAGGCTGAAAGTTGGGGCATAAGCTTCATGGGAGAGATTGCAATTTGGAAGGAGGTGTGAGGGGAGAGCACTAGTTAGGACTTGGAACCAAATGAGGCAATTGTTGATCTCTGATTTTCTACTTCCAGGTTATGAGTAGATTTTGCTTCAGCAATATCGTAGGTGCTAATAGGGACACAAAAATCATTTGTAAGTATACCGCTAAATTAATGAGAGTAGCATAGAGGAATGATTTATTGGAAATTGGAGTTGGAAGTAAGTTAAGCCAACTCATTAGCTATTTTTGACTCGGTTCATTAATCATTCAATAAGTTGATCTCATGAGCTTACCACTCAAGTTGGAGCTAATTTATTAAATGAGCCAATCGTTGACTCTACTATGTTCAAATCAATAGTTCATTAGCTTGCTCAATACGTATATTTTTGTGCATGTGTGTGTGTGTGCGCGCGCGCTCGCGCTCAATAGTTCAAAGTAGGGGAAGCCTAATTTGGGCTTAGAAAGTATTTATAGAAAAACTTATTTTTATCTCAAAAGACTAGTGGGTGCTTGAACTTGAGACTTGTTAGATGCGAGATCCTGTTTTGCTCTACTTGGCCAATCCCTTTGGGTTGCCATCATTATAGATTGCCTTGTTACAGTATATATTGTCAAAACTTTGTCGATGGACTCTTTCTTTATATAGAGTTTTAAATGTTTATTTTTTTTAACATTGTGAACATGAGAATTTTTCTTTTGCAATGTCTCTTTTCAAATTTTTATTAGAATAATTACTTAGGATTAGGAATATTTGAAATTAGATCGAATTAAGTTGAAGAACCCAAAAATTCAAACAAACCAATTTCAAGCTAAAACCAAAAATTAAATCAATTATTATTGATTCAACTATCAAATTTATTACTTTTCAATGAATCACCTAATCAACTATAGTTTTTTAATTCATCTCTAAGCTGTCATTATTTTTCATTTAAGTTTTTAGTAATTAAGTCACTATTTATCTTTGTTATCTACATTTGTTTACACTACTATTAAGTATCTGATAATTAAGTTTCACATTACTATTGGTTGCCACAAGGATGAACACTAAAAAAAAAAAAAAATACAAACTTATATTTTCTACTTCAACTTAATAACTCAAACCACAATAACCATATTGATTTGTTTTGGATTTGCTTAAAAAAGTTTAAAAGGCAAACTAAACCAATTCTATGTATTTCCTTTTACTCAAATTTAAACCAACTCAGGCTGTTTACACTCCTAATTATGACTACATAATAAATTAGTTAATTATATTTAGTTTGAGACTGAAATTTTTTCTTTCATTGATAAGAATTTCAATCGTAGTGATTTGTTTCTCCCTTCTCTATTTCTCTAGTCTTCTCTTGTGTGAGTGTTGGTAAGAGGGACTATTATCTCTCTTCTTTAATGGCAACTCCTCCATTCCATTTTGTTTTCTTTTTCTTTTTGTTGCTTAAGATTTTTATTTTTTATCTTGTTTTTGTTATCCTCTTTGTAGCATTTTTGTTGTCTCATTTGTAGGTGTTTTTGTTGTCTCCTCTATGGATGTTTTGGTTTTCCCTTTATGGGTGTTTTTGTTTCCCTCTATGGGTATCTTTATTTTGACACTATTATAGATGAGAAAGTCATTCAGATATATTTTGAAATGAGGTGTAATACATTCTTCAAATTGTAGTATTGTTCATATTGGTCTTTAATGTGAAAGATACTTAGATATAAATAGTCTCCGGAAAAAAAGTAGAGCCATAGATCAATAATTAGTTTGGAATGTGGAATACATTTATTTCTTATTAAATTTGGATCTGATATATATTTTTCGAATTGTAAGTGCTATTAGACTTGATTATGAATGAAATTTTCATTCTCATGTATATATATATATATATATATATATATGTCTTTGAAGTTTGCTATTTTAGTTCCTGAAACTTGTAAATTATGAGATGTTATGTAGGTCAAAGTTATACTACTATATGCATATTAGCCAACTCAAAAATCACGATATTGAATATGAAATCACTTAACTGTCGATTATTTAACCAAAATGCCTTCTTTTAAGAATAATTAATCCGATTATTTAATAATAAAATCCTTTTTTCCCCCAGGACTAAGGCAGAGCGCCTCCCGTATATTATTTACCTAAGAAACCCTTGGATGAAGATGCTGCGTCATTTGAGAAGCGGAAAGAAGAGGCTGTTCTAGAATGGAAGAATGCAAGGAGATGGGAAGTGTCTGAGTATCAGAGACAGATTGGGGAGCAGTACGTTGCAAATGTTGAAAAAGAGTTGGAGAGATGGCAGAATGCAAGAAAAGCAAGGAAAGTAAATAATGACCAGAATTTAAAGCGTTACTTTTCATTTTTCATGAACGATTAGCTAGTATAACTTCTGTTTATTGAGAAATGGAGCCCGTTGATTTGCACTTCTGCAAGGGGAAAAAGTACTTTTTTTTTAAAAAAATTTTTGAAAAAAAGATATTTTTAGTATTATTTGTTTGTGTTTATCAAAGAAAAAAGTAGAAGCAGAAAATAATCAATTTTTCTGCTTTTTGAGAAGTAGATAATGAATTATTTTTCCTAGAAGCAGAAGTAATAGAAAAGAAAGAAAAGTGATCCTTAAATTTTGAACTCACTACTTTTTCATATTTTACTATTTTATCCTTAACTTTTTCTTAAAAATATCACTTTCTATCTACTAATATTGTAATTTTATAAAAAAAAGTATTTTTGTTTTATCACATCCAAATAATATAACAACTTCTAATTATTATAAAAAGTATTTCTATAATTATATCTAAATATAAAATAATTTTCTACTTTTATTTTTATTTTTACTTCTAATTCTACTTTTAAAAAAATATTTTTTTCAAAATCTTAACTAAAAGGACCATGGTCCTTGAAGGAACACTAAAGCTAGCGAAAATATAACTGATACACAAAAAGATACTATATAGATCAAAACTCAAATGAATAACAATTATTGAAACCAAATCCATATTTAAACTTAAAAAATAATTTTATTGCAAGTTACAACAATATTTGTCTTTTTTATAAAATAAAATTTTACTCTCCAATTACGTTCAAGCATATCCCATGAGTTCAAAAGCTAGTTATTATATTTGCAATCAAACTTAAGTCATGTCAGTCATATTAAAACAGATAAAAGGGGTAAAAAGAAAAAAAAAACCCTATTTTTCATATGAATAAAGTTGAGAGTAGGTTCTCTCTAAGTAACTTATTTCTTTCATATTATCGAGAGTTTATTGAAGTACTTACAAATGATAAAAAAAAAAATTTAAAAATTAAAAAATTCGAACCTAAGTGTGGCAATTAGTCCCACAAATGATTGTTTTCCTAATTCCCGGCTTGAATCCAGTAGGGGTTTTCTACCTTATGCCAAAAGAATAATAAAAATGGAAAGAACCAAAAGGAAAGGGCACATTCCTTTCCTCGTTAAATGTGCAGAGGAACTTGCACTTTTTGAGCCTCTCGTAAAACTAATATGATACTTAGGCTGTTTGTTGGGGGTGAACAAACCGAAATGTCGTTCTGTTTCAGCAGGCCCTTTTTGATTTTCATCAAACATAGCAAATAAATAAGTTTCCAAGACTTGATTAGGCCTCTTTGGAGTCCCACGAGACACATGATTGATCAAATTCTGATAATAAGTTCTTGCATTATCAATAGATGCAGCAACACCACCATCAGATGGCCATCCACTCTCTGATATAACTACTTCCAAATTGGAAGCACCAATCTTCTCAAGAGCTGCATAAAGGGCTCCTAGTGATGCATCAAATAGATTCTGGTACTCTTGTTCACCATCCTTCACCACAATTGTTGGTGAGGTGAATAAGGCATAATCAAGGTTGATGTCATTCATGTCACCAATGTAGCTAAAATAAGTGTACAAATTGGCAAGAAGTGGTGCCCCTTTATCCTCAAGGAAACTTACGATTGGTTTTATATAAGAAATTGAAGAAGGAGAAAATGCTCCTAAAGATGGAGGGTAGGAACTGCCTAATAATGACATATCTATAGCTGTTGAAACCTTAATTTGGCTGTGCAGGTTGGCATGTGCAAGTGCATCATAAATATTCTGCATTGCAGGAAGTACATATTGGGCTTGTTCATAATTGGGCTTTATTTCATTGCCGACAACAATGTATCGAAATTTGACATCTTGAGAGTACTTCTGTATATTGTTCTCGACCCATTCAGCAGCAGCTGATGCAACATTGGCAAGGGATTGAATATCTTCATTAGGGACCCCAACAACCAATTCTATGTTTGATCCTTTTAAGGCTTGAATGGTTGCTTGATCGGGGTTATATATTCTCATTCTTCCAAAGCCATTTGCTTTGTAAAGATCTATTACTTCCTGCGCAGGTGGTAAGTTGTTCGCTACTCGTCCATAGCATACTCCTAGGGATTGTGCCGCTGTATTAAATGAAAATAAAAGAATTTTCAAGAGCTAAACAGAAAAAGTTACAACAGAAAAAATACTAAATATTTATAATTTTTATCAGAACTAACATGGTTCCTAATCTTTGAACAAACAATATTTGAGTCTTGGTAAATAGTGATAGGGGTGTATACAGATTGGTATCGGATTTAAAAAAAAAAAAAATTTAAACTGATCAATTTTAATTAATTTGGTTTGGTTTACATTCATGAAATTTTTTGACCAAATCCGAATCAACCAAATTCTGGTAGCTTTTGCTCGAGGTGATTGGATTATCTATATAATTTTTTTTTCCAATTTTTGCCAAAAAATACAATAAAAAACAATTATAAAACATCAAAATTTTTATATAAGCAAATTTCAAATTTTATTTTAATATCCAAAGGCTAAATCATTCTAATATTGTCATTAACACAATTAAAAGAAATACAAACATCAAACAATTGTCTTTCTCATGTGTTATTTTGTTAAAGAAGAAAAATATAGAAAGTTAAGGTTGAGTCAGATACTGGGTTGCAAAACCCGAAATCCAATGTCTGAACTAGACACTAGTCAATTATAATTGGATCATACGTGATTGATACAATGACCCGAACCAATTTAATTAGTTCAGTTTAAATTGATCGGGTTCATCAAGTTGTCTCAATCCATTTACACCCCTAAATTGTGATAAATAATTGTCATTATTAGTACTTAGTATTGAAAAAAGGGGGCCAAACAAAAAGTTTACCTGTTGTCTCTAACCCGCTAAGTACAAGAAGCATGCCTAACCCATTAAGGGCAAGAAGGGTCCGCACAAAAGTCATATTAGCCTCTTAGACAATGGAGAGTGCAGGATTATCAAGAAAGAACGAAAGAGCTAAGGATGACGAGTTTTTCTATCTTTTGCCTGCTTCATATAACTCGTGAGTTTGCAGTCGGCAAGTTTTGTAAGTCATGCTTCTTTGTTAATGGGGTGGTGCATGGTCATTAATATGGGAGAAAATCTTTTTCTAATAAGGTCTCATTATTGGAAAAGATTTTGAACATATATTAACAAAATAAAACAACATTCCAATGCGTGAGAGGGATTTAATGACATCATTTAATACATATTTATTTCAAAAGAAAAATTAGAAGACAGAATAAAAAAGAAAAATTGTAAATTTTGATAGGAAAATTATTACTTCATCCATTTTAATATATCTATCAGTTTGACTAAAGTGGTATATTTGAAAATCAATATATTTGAATGCAATTAAAATGGAGGGAGTATATGACAATAGTAAATGATATAATAAAAGAGTTTAATTTTGACTGATTATCAATTTGTTACATGTGTAATTTTTAATGTAGTTATTATGATAGTTAGATTTTTTTTTAATGATGTGTCAATCCAGAATTTAATAATTATCTTAAAAGGTTTTACATTAAAAATGTAAGTATCAAAATAAAATCCTTTGTAAAGTTTTCTTTACAGGTAAAAATATATGTTGAATAAAAGTAATAAAGATCAAATACGAAAATAATTGCTATGTTAATTTCTAAAAGAAAGGAATAAAGCAATTAAACTTTTTTTTCAAAATAATACTGTTATAATGTCAGTATTGATAAAAAAACAATTGATAGTGATGATCATATATAATAAAGTTGCATTAAGGAGCATCGTGTTTTTAATGAGAAGCAAATATTAACTATTAGAAAAATGTTATGACAATTTTTTATATAAAAAAAGTCAAATAATAAAACTAGAGGGGAAAGCAACAATATTTAGATATAAATATTGCTAAGATAAAAAATGAAAAACCAAGTAATAATAATAGGATATAATAAAATTATTTCCCGATCTAGAATAATATTGGAACGTGATATTGGTAAAAGAAATTAATTGAATAAAATTAAGTGATAATCAATAACAACATAATATATAAAAAAGAATTAATAAAATTCTGCCGTATGCATATAACTTTTATTGAATAATTTTGTTTATAAGATCCACGGTCAAATAGAAAGTTCATGTGCAAATAAATTCTTTTTAAATGTATGTAAATAAAAACTATTTGGTGACATTTTTATCAATGTTCAATTTTTTTTTTTTTTAATATGACCCATAGAGTCAACATGATAGATAAGTTATAATCTAGTGTTAGATCAATACAAATTATATTTTATAAAAAATTATTAAAAGTATAAGCGTATGAAATCGTATATTGATATTAACCAATTTCTCCCCTAAATAGAAATATAAACATAAATGTGATAGCCTGTTCAATCTAAAAGGCTTTTTAGATGGCTTGAAGTTTGATCTTTTTAGTTTAAAATAACTTTTTAGAAAATCTTGACCTAACTTATTTTACAAATAAATCTAGCCAAGGAAGGCTTGATGTCGGCCATACTATAGACCCCTATCAGATTACCTAACCGGTTATCCCTAATTATTTTATCACAAACCTAGTTGTTGGAAAATTGTTACTTGATTAATGAATCATTCATGTTTATTGTATTTTTCCATCGTTTTGTATGAATAAATTTTAGATGAATTTAAGCACTCTCTCCTCGCAAACTTTACGATATGTTTATGCTATTTTAATAGTAATAGCTAGATATCAACTATAATTTTCAAGTAGGGGTACATTTGATAATTAAAAAATTTACCCTTAATCAAGAAAATAAAACATACATTTAATTATTTCTTATAGGTGTTACATAGATGCATGCTTTTACAATTAAATGTCATGAGAAAAATTACCAAATAATAATAATAATAATAATTTGACATATTTTAAAGGCTTAAAATAGTTTCACTACGAAACTCAGACATACTTACTTAATAGGTGTCCGTATTTTAGCATTACGTAAACATTACTCTTCCCAGTTTCTTGATTTCTTTTAAAACACTGAATCAGTCCAAGCTCGTATAAATTTTATAAACTTCCAAGAGAGAAAATAATTCTCTCGCATACGCGTAAGATTTGAGTTGTTTTATTAAAGAATCCAATTGCATATACGTGGCAGAGGACGGAGAAAGAATACAAAAAAATGGACAACTAATTAACTAAAAAGAGAGAAGTAAACAAAGGGGAAACTAGATGCACAAAAAGACTGTTATGCGATGACTCAATCTAGAAAGGCGATGTGTTTGGGAACGTACGCGTCGAAATCATAAATTTTATGTATTACATGGCATGTCACATTCACAAGCACTTAGCGTAGAACGTTGAAACGTTGACAGCGGTTCTTCCCTTCTCACCCGCAACGCGTTTGTCCGAACACGTCTTCGAAACCTCGATTGCATTAAGGAACCTTCGCCGCCCCTCCCCGCAGCAACCTATATATACATACATTTGATTCCACAGTTTCCAATCACATTCTCCTTTATTATCCCCTCTTATATTTTCATCTCTGATTGCATTAGAAGAGAGCAACTTTATCACCATGAGTCACTTCAACAATCAGCAAGAAGCACCTGGTTAGTTTTTCCTATCTTTCAAGAAAATTGCAGCGAAATGTTGTGTCTTTGATTTATCTTGCCACAGCAAAACAAGGCTTCCTATGTGAATTTCTTTTTAGCTCTATATTATGGACACAATAAACATATGAATTTGCTATGTTTGCAACTTTTCATGCTCAATAATAGTTTTCTGAAAAAGAGAAATTGTCCAAGTTAATTAGTTTCTGGTTTTTACATACAGCTTAAGCTGAAATTACTCTTGTTTCCATGTGAACTGCGAAATTGTTGTCATTGAGATTAACGACATTACATAATGATGTAGCAGTGTCATATCCCCCAACGATGATTGCATATCCTCCAGCTTCTTATGTTACTGCCCCACCACCAATGGGTTACCCGTCCAAGGATGGTCCTGCAGGGTACCCCCAACAAAGTGATCCAGAGCAAACTACAAGCAGGGGTGATGGCTTCTGGAAGGGATGGTGGGTTCATTATCAAAATCACTATACCTATTTGTTGGCTCTTTCAGAAACACCAAATCTTTGTTTTGACAATTTTTTCCCCTCTTTTCTTGCAGTTGTGCTGCTTTATGTTGCTGTTGTGTCCTGGACTGGTGCTTCTGATTGAATCACTCCATAGATTTGTGAATTTCATCATTATTCTTTCCCCTGCTTCCTATTGTATTCTTTGTAGTTTATAGAATAATAAGGAATTTCATCCACTTGGACAGCTTGTATTATTTATCTACTTGATGGAAGCCGTCCTATTTCCTTGTACTATATGAGATTCGTATTTTTTTTTTTTTCAATCATTTATCCTTTTGAAGGATGCTGCGCTATTTCCTTGTACTATGAGATTTTTTAATGACCTATTTAGTCATTATCACATGATTTTTATTGACTAGAAAAATTATGATGGAGTAGTCAATTATGATACTTCAATGTCGTAATATCTCTTAAATGGCAAGAGTCTGGATAATTCAAAGAAAATAAAAGGCGTGAACTCTTTTAACCATGAAAAAATAATTGATATACAATTCAGAAAAAAAAGAAAAAAATAATAATTGACGTCAGATTCAAGCGCTTCTAAGGAGTCCTTGAAAGACCTTCGCACTGAAGCTTACAATGGAACTAGGTACTTCAGCGTTCAGGGCCTAAAGCAAGCACAAGCAGCTTCAGGGTGAAGCAGTAGGTGGCAGTGGAGCAACAGTGTCGGTGGAACAAGGAATTGTGACAGCAATTGGGAGTGAGTTTTAAAAGAGAAATTCTTATATAGCTATAATTCTAACTTATCATATTTAGATACGAGTTTTTGGATCTCACCAATTATGAATGTGTATGAGTTATTAGACTTGTCTCTATTAAAAAAAATTATTTTAAAAAAGAGATGGGAAATTAGGAATATGTGAAATTTCCACATGTTTTGTGATGAGTAAATTTACATAAAAGAATACACATGCATCAAGGTGTATAAAAATTTTTCATGAAAAAATCTAATTCCGAAAATCAAGCAACGTGATTCTATTAAGGAAAAAGCTTGGTGTTACAAAAGTGATTTTGTAACTTTTGGTACGAATGTGTTGGTGGGTGGTTGGTTTTACTATCAAATACTCTCTCTCCTCAACCTTACTGTGTATTCTAGCCAATCCAATGATGAACACTTGCCAAATTTCATTCGCATCAATTCGTGTGATTTGCATTCCTACTATAGAGTAAGGCTCATTCTATTCAATTCTTTAACTTGAGGATGTTTAATACCAACAAAATAGGGGAAACCCAAATTAACTAGTTTGTGTTAAAATTGAAAAGGTGAATACTAAAATAAATTTTATAGTTGGCTTATTTATGCATGTTTTATTTATACATGTCAATATCCATTCAGCTTATTTAAGGTATCGAAATTATTAATTTTTAAATTATAATATTGTTGTAAGGCTTTTTTTTTTAGCAATTAATAATAAAAAAGATAAATACTCTAAATTAAACCATGTAAATATCCAAATTATTTCAATTTTAACAAGAACCCTAATCCTGTTATTGCACCCAATTGTTGTAAGCCCTCCACCTAGAGATAGAAGTGAGTCAAATAAGCTTATGAGTTATTTTCAACTCAATTTATTAATAGCTCAATAAGCTATATTCATAAATTCAAGAATTGAGTTTGATCTAAGCTGATCATTTGATATCGTTTATTAAATTGGTGAAACTTAAATTTTGTATATTTATATATAAAAAGTCATATTTTTTATAGTATTGTTATTATTATTATTATTAAAACTATATTCTTGTGACTAAATATCCTGATTCATTATGGTTAAAAGGCTTAATTTGTATCTCGTGGAGCTATTTCATCGAGTTTAAGTGGCTTGTAAGCTAGATCAACTTCGATAAGATTTTAGTGAGCTGACTTTGAGTCTA
Organism: Pterocarpus macrocarpus; assembly: GCA_031439585.1. Lineage (NCBI taxonomy): Eukaryota > Viridiplantae > Streptophyta > Magnoliopsida > Fabales > Fabaceae > Pterocarpus > Pterocarpus macrocarpus. Next base: position 17,244,175 of record CM062517.1, on the reverse strand, counting down.
GAAGTTAGACTCACTTCTTATGGCTCAAACTTGAGTCAAGTTTGAACTTTAACAAACATGGTTCGGGTTGACTCACTTCCACCCCTACGTACCTCCGCCCACAATCATCAGTAATTACAAGGCATTACAAAATTAGATGACAAAATAGAAAGCAAAAGCATTGCCTATCTACCTAGTAACAAACACACTAAAATTTAAAATAACATATCAACTCCTGCTATATAGAAGCTCATGACAAAAAAGGTGTGGTTGGTATGCTGTATTAAGTGTAATAGGATAAGATAATTTTATATATTATTTCTTAATTTATCTATTATTTAGTACAAATAATATATTGTATAAATTTATTCATCATAATCTTTTTATATATCAAAATAATGGATAATTTAATCAAGTCTAAGGAGTTTAGATTAGGCCTGATTAATTTTTAATATAGAAGGTCTTTTTCATATATTTTATTAAAATGAAAATAATTCTTACATAGAATAAATAAAATTATATAAAAATATTTTTTAATAGAAGTATTTTATAATAAATAAATAATTTTAAAAATAATATTTAATATAATTTAATTATATATAATAAAAACAATTATAATTATAATTAATAAATAAATATTTTTACTATAATATTTGTTTTTAAACTTAAATTTGAATAACTAATAAAAATTATTATTTTAATATAGTTTTCTTTTTACGTAAACTAATTAGCATACAAAACCAATTAGGACCAGCAATCTCACACCAATCCACATCACGCTAATAAGTGATTAAACCTGTAGTTTAGTAGGTAGTAAAAGCAATCCTATTTTAGCATCACTAGATAGCTATGAGAGATGTTTTGCACTAAACTAAATTCAATAAGCTTTCATCCATGTTCTGCAACCAATATCATATGTAGGGATTGACAATAACTTGACACATCCAAGAATAATCAAGATTCCTGAGTTACATCAAAATTGAGGTCATGGCACCTTGACTAACATACTTTACATAGCAGAAAGAATTTTCAAACAGCAACACCATTCTCCTTCAATTAGCAACATCTGATGGCCAGAATATCCACAATACAATGATCAAAGTTCAAAAGGCATTCAAACCAACTTAGCTATCAAAAGTATGGCTGCAAAGCCATAAGAAGTTATAACTACAGAGCCTTCCATTGATTTGATTGTTCCAATTGTAATTCGATTTTGAGGATAGCAACATATTTTAATTATTTGCACAGTGGACAGTATACAATACACTTGCATAAAGAAAACTGCACAAACTCCAAGAGTGCCTTCAAAACTGCACTCTTTTAATTATCTCCTCATGAGTATTTTGCTTATAAGTGCTAGATTTTCAGCTCTGCAGATCTACACTATTTCCATGTTTTGATTTCTTCCAAATTCAATACCACTATACCAGGGGTATAAGAGAAATTTTGGCACCAACCCTTAAGCTAGTGACCCACTCTTAGTTTAAGTAGGAAAATAATTTGATTCCAATTAGGATCTTTATCCTTGAATATTTTTTCATTTCTTACAAGCCAAACACAAAGAATAAGGAATACCATAATTTCTTTGAGAAATCCCTTAAGTTAACATCAATCCAAGCCTTAAATAATTGTTTAGGACTTTCACGGTAGCACGGGTTAAGATCCCACCAGTTAAGGATTGAACACCAAACCCTCCAAACAAGGTAGTAGTAGTAGAACAAATGGTTAATAGTTTCCAAATTCTCATCACAAAATGGACGTAGCTCTTCATTAATGATCTTGAACCTTCTAAGACAATCCTTGGTATTGATTTTGCCAAGAAGGGTCATCCATGTTTGCACCTCGACCCAAGGGGAGGCACTAAGCCTCTCCAAACTCCCCCTATGCAACTTGTAGCTATAATTGATGGAGCAAGAGCACCAAAAACCTACATGAGAAAAGATTTGACAAAATAACTTTCGGATTTATCAAATTTCTTGCAAGCTCTATCCTCCTGATCTGAGTTGAAAGCACACTCCAATAAGATTTGATTAATCTAATTAAGTTTTTGGTTCTCCCACTCAAATAAGGGCCATCTGCATTCAAAATTCCACCTCCACCCACACACTTCTAGGCTATTTACTCTATTGTAAATAGAGAAGCTTGGAAGACTCTAAATCATGGATCGAACTAACTACCTTGTTCCATAAAGGAGATTCTTCATTTGGAAATCTCTAACACCATTTGAATAGTGGGGCATTATTCTTCATAGCTAGGTCACACACCCATAAACCTTGAAGCGCTATAAGTTTGTGGATGGTTTCCCAACTCATAAGTATGATATGTGTGAAATATACACACATCTAGTGTTAGTTTTGATATAGTTTTGAATGGTTTTCATGGTTAATGGTGTGTTTGTTTGTCCTTATGGCATAAGAAAAAGTTTTTTGTTTTTAAATAAAAAAATGTGCTTATGGAATTTTAAATGTTGTTTGTACTTCTTAGAAAAAGTAGAAATAAAAAATAATCAATTTTTCTATTTTTTGAGAAGTCGATATGAACCTATTTCTCCCAAAAATAGAAGTAGTAAAAGAGATATAATATTGCTCTTTGATTTTAGCAATTACTTTCTTCCCACTTAATTATAATTTTGTCCTTGAAAATTTTAAAAAATACCACTCCTCTCTCTCTCTCTCTCTCTCTCTTCATGTCTTTAATTATAATTTTATAATAAAAAAATACTTTTGAATATATTATATCCAAACAATTTAACAACTTTTAGTTTTGATAAAAAGTACTCAGACAATTACATCCAAATATAAACAAATTTCTGCTTCGACTTCTACTTCTATTTCTACTTCTACTTTTGAAAAAGAACTTCTCCTAGAATCTTGACCAAACAGATCCTAAATTAGCTATTAAATATATAAATTCTTCAAAATTGGTTCTCTCCTTGTAATTATTGTTTCTTGGATGCTTTTTATGTTCAAAATAAGGATTTAGGGTCAATTATGCACTAGCTTGGCAATTGGAGGAGCACAAAGCCAAATTAAAGTTGTTCAAGTCCTCTGCTTTCATGGAATGAGAACACGTTCGGAAAGAAATCTACTTAACTCCCACTCTAGAAGCTCGAATTGGGTGATTCAAGATCCTTTAATAAGAAGAGAGAGAGAGAAGGGAAGAAGAAGAAGAGAAGAAAAAGAAGAAGAAAGGAGACCCAAAATATATTTCGAGAGGGTTTTTTGGTTAAGGTATCATGAGAGTATAAAAGGGAATATTCCAACATTGAGATGAGGTCATTTGGTGGTCTTTGGCCATCTTTGGCCATGGCTCTACTATAATTTTGTGGCTAGATCAAGAGAAGAAAGTTTATACTCATTAATTCATCTATCTTTTTCACCTTTTTTTCTTGATTTGTGTTTATGATGTTCCTTCTATTCGTGGTTGTGGATATCATAATCATGTTTAGTGGTAAATCTCTTCTTTGTTAGGGTGATAATGTAACTCATATTGATATTATGAGATATTAAGATTTCTTTAATCTGTTGAATATATTTTTCTTTTCAATTTAGTTTTTATCTTTGCACTTAATGCTTTTGTCACTTAGTTACCCATGAATTAATGCCATGAGTTATATAGACAATTGAAAAATTGGTTTGGGTTGGCTTGGTTTGGGTAATTGGGTTAAACTAAAATAAATAATTATATTTTTATAACAACTAACAATAATATAAAACTTAATTATGATATACTTAATAATTATGTGAATAGATAAATTTCTAAAAATATATATATATACAAAGATGATAAAAGTGACTCTATTACTGAAAACTTAAGTACAAAACTTTAAAAGATTAAAAATAAATAAAAAAATAGTTGATTATGTAATTAGGTTGGATGGTTGGGTAATCAGCTTAAAAAATCATAAATTCGAAATCAAACTAATAATAATTGATTTAATTTGGTTTGATTCCACCATAAAATAAATTGATTGTTTAAACCAATTCAACAAATTTTATTGATTTGATTTGGATCTTAAGGTTTATTAGACAATTCCAACCCGCTTACACCCCTAATTTAGATCAATTTTTTTATTATTTTTGAATTGATTTTCAATTTTGAATAAGTTTAGATTATATTTGAACACCCTAATAGGCCCCATAAAATGAACTAGAAATAACTTTAGTGTTTGGAATGATTTAAAATAGGATTTAATTTGATTTCATTTGATTTGAAATGATTTGATTTATAAGTTAAATCCTATGTTTGAAATAATATATAATTGGATTTGAATTGATTTTAAAATTCCACTTTTATGTTTAAAATATATTGATAGTATTTGGAATGATTAGAAAGAGAATTAATTTGATTTGATTTATATTTAAAATTTAAAATTAAATTAATTCCTATTAAATTTTGTCAATTTTAATAGGATTTTAAATATAAAGCAACTAAATTCATAAGATTTGGCAAATGAAATTATTTATCATTTTTAAAACATCTAAACATAAAATTTGATTTATAAATCAAATCATTTTCCTGTTTTTTTTTTTTTCATTCCAAACACATTTTAAGATATAGTACCAAAAAGCTCTACTACCCGATGTTTGATATTAGGCCTTTTTTTTTTTTTTCAACTGGCAGCAGATGCACAGGAGAAATTACTACAATGTATCTGTACATCAGTTCCACCTTCAAAGCAATCAGTTTTAGACCAAAGCAAAATATTTGGATGAAGGAATTTAAAAGAGAGGAATAAGGAGTGATAACTTTTTGTTGTTAAAATTATAAATTATAAAATAACTCAAAATCAGGTGCAATGTTGCGTGTTCTTCCTAGCGAAAGAACATTGCGAAGAAATGTCAACTTTGACAGCATCTTTCCATTCTCACCTAGTCACCAGCAGCGCGCTGCCCCTCATCTCATTTGAATCTTCAACCGTTTCCGATTAATCACATCTTTATATATTTCATCTTTTCGTCCTTGATTGTAGAATTAACTTTGAATCTTCAGTAGCTTCGAATCACATACTCTTTCGTCATCCCCTCTCATCTTTTCCTCTTTGATTGTGAAAAAGAGCAGCTTCATAATAAGTTCATAACCATGGTTCACTTTAACAATCAGCAAGAAGTCCCTGGTGAGTTAGTTTCTTTTCTTTCAAAGTCAGCAAATTCCATCTTTATTGTGTGTGTGAATTTCTTGTAGGTTCAAATCAACTGACACAAACGAAGATGAATTGGTTATGCTTGCTTGCTTGAAATTAAAAATTAACTCTTCCATAAACTTAAACAGATGGATAAAAATATATGAATAGTTTTTATTATATTTTTAATATGCCCCTCAAAATTTTTTAGTTCTTATATTATATTTATGAGTTAATTTTTCTAAAAATTCGTTATTAAGGAAAAGCATATGAATGACTTTTATTATATTGTACCCTCCATATCTATCCCCAGTTCAAGCATTTCCTCAAGCTCCGTATGTTACTGCCCCACCACCTGTTGAGTATCCCAACAAGGATGGTCCTGCAGGGTACCCCCAACTAAGTGTTCAAGAGCAAACCACAAGCAACGGTGATGGTTTCTGGAAGGGATGGTAAGTTCATGCCCAAAAGTTTAAATCTTTCTGCCTTTCTATTTCATTTCATGCCACCTAATTTTGTTTTGTTTCTATGTTTTTGCAGTTGTGCTACAGTGTGTTGCTGTTGTTTCCTGGATTGTTGTTACGTTGAATCACAAAATATCTGTTTGCTTTTCCTCAAGTATTGTTGTACAGCCAACGTATTCATAGCGTAGAATTGGGACGGAACTTTTTTTTTTTTTCTTCAGTGTACTTATTTACTTAAGAAAAATCGATGAGAAAAAAGATTGTGACCACTATAAGATTTTCGGGTTGTGCGCATTCAATGGACACAATGTAGATAAGACCTGCCATGGCTACCAAAAGAAAAATATTATTTGAATATATGGGATGTAGGATATTGTTTTGACTTTGGATGAAAATGCAATCGGCTAAATTCCTTGAAGAAACTTATCCAAAAAGCAAACTCTTAAAAATTACCAATGTTCAGAAGATTAATACCAAGAAAGGTACTGCTTTTTTAAAGAATGGACTCACTCAAACGACTATGAGACAATGCTTTGAGTAAAATTGGTCAACGAAGAATTGGAATAGAAATATGATTTCTATTAATCAACCATGAGTTCATACTTGAATATGAACAATAAAACTAAAGAAATGACATAAAGTTAAAATAAACTGAAAATTAGAAAATAAAAGCTGATAGTTAAAATGACATAATATGTATTTGATCTGAGTGATGATTTTCTTCTTTATATATGAGTCTTTTATAATCTTCCTTGACTCTCACCACTTCCTTATTTCATGCATGTAGTGGGCCTCTAACCGTCCACGTTCTTAGTAGTGGTAACCACTGTTTTATCATGGCTTCAGTCTCCAACTAACTCTTCTATTATCAACCATTAGGCTCAATCATTTTTTTTACCCAAATATTTCATTTAGCTGATATAGTACTTTTAAGCCTACTATTACTTTTTAGCTGATGAACATTTGTCTTGAACCAAATTATTTTTTTTGGCCCATTCCATCCTCTAACTAGGCCCAATTTCAGGTTATTTGTCAGCCTATAATTATCCTAATTTATGGTGCCAGCATATGCCTGTCATACATTACCTAGCGAATGGATAAAGACTTAGCTATGTAATATATTTAAGCTCATTACCATTACTGTTCTTTCCATCACGGCTACCGTACAAAATGATTCCCCTTCCAGCTGATGAATCTCAGATAGATGATAATCAACCGATGTCCCATCTAAAAGAACCTGCAGCAGTTGATGATGCCTACCTAGGTTGAGTTTTAGAAGGAAACAAAGCTTCTTCTTCACAAAATTCTGTTGTCCCTACTACTCTTTGGCAGGCCTATGCTGATATTGTACTTTTCTTATCTGATATTTTGCCACCCTTAATGACTTGATATTAATCTCTATGGACAAAATTGCATCTTGGCTATAGGTTAGTTTAAAAGAAGTTAAACTTGTAACCTTATTTCTTGAATTTCTATAGGCCCAAAAAACTCGGATAATGCCTCATACCATTTCCTCGGCTAATCCTTGACGATTCTTTTGATCATATCAATTAGGACCTTGTTAATTGCCTTGGCTTAACCATTGGTCTGTGCATAATAAGGTGATGAATGGATTAATCTAATTCCATATTTTTGTACAAAAGATTTCACCTTATCTCCTGTGAACATGATGCCTTGGTCAGCCGTTATGGTTTCTGGAATGCCAAACCGATGTATCATTTGTCTTTCAATAAATCTTATCATATCAGCTTGTGATATATTTGTCATCGTTTGAGCTTCCACCAATTTTGTAAAATAATCAATGGCAACTATAATGAAAGTGTGCCCTTTTAGATGAGAGAAGATATATTTTCTTTATGAGATCCATTGCTCAACCTCTAAATGGCCATTGTTTGGCCATTGCGTGCAACTACTCAGCTGGGACTATCTAAATTGGTCCATGGAATTGGGAAGCTTCATATCTTTTAGCATAAACAAATTAATCGGCTATAATAGTTGGCCAACAATATTCGTATCGACAATCAGCCATTTCATATTAGAGCCAAATGTATGAGTTCCACAAGTACCTTCATGGACCTCATCCTTATCCAAGCATTTGAGTAATACCACTTCCTGACTTCTTTTGAACAACTCACCATTAATCAATACATATGTTAGTGCTTTTCGTTTTATGCTTCAAATCAACTTTAACTAACAGATTAGCTAGATATTGGATTAACCCTTGTCTCCAATCGGCTGATGCCCTTGGCTAATAGTTGATCATCATTTTCTATAGTATTGACATTATGCATCATGAGTTTATATCTAGAGGCATGCTATGCTTTTTCCTATGAAGTTGGTCATCTCCATATTAGTTTCTTTAGGATCCTTCTGAGACCTGCCCAACTTCCTTAAGATTCCTAACGGTATAATATTTATGATGGCGCCACTATCTACCAACACTCAGCTGATTGGCTTGCCATCAATATAAGCCTTTTTCTTCATCAACTACTTCCTCATTGGCTGAATCACAATCGACTAGGGCAACCAGCTGAAAACCTCTAGGTCTTGCTCTATTAGATCTCTCTGCACTCTTTCTATTATGAATTGTTCAACTTGAACTGCTTTCCACGACAGTTGAGCCAAATCACAATATTCAAAAGTGATAAGCTTTTCTCTTAGCTGAGGATTCATATTATTCACAACAATAGAGGCGCATTCAGTCTTTGGTAGTTATACGCTGCATTTCTCTTTTATCTTTCTAAATATTTCCAAAAACTCTGTCACAGGCTCACTAGCTTACTATTTGATGTCCAACAAGTTTACACAAAGGCCTTTGGCTGGGGCTTATAAAATTTGTCATGGAATAACCTCTCCATATCTACCCAACTTTGCACAAAGTTTTGGGATAATGATGAGTACCAAGTAAATGCTACCTCAGTTAAGGATAAAGGGAACAATTGTAACATTAAAAAATTGTTTTGACCAGCCTCAGTACATTGAGCTACAAATTGGCTTATATGTTCCATAGTTGAATTACTATCTTCACTAGAGAGTGTTGTAAAGTCTGATGTTCTAAAATCTCTTAGAAATTGGACCCTATCCACCTAATCTGGGTATGGTTTCCTGTAAATTAGCCTCCCCAAGGGTCTCAGTTAGACACTAAAATGCCTCCTCATAGCCTCGGCTATCATATTGGATCAATCAGCTGAGATACCATTTCCCTCGGCTCAGCACATAGCTGAGGTTGAAAGGGTGTTGTTTGCCGATTATCCCTTGGTTTAATTCTTTGAGGCATTATGTTCTGAGACTACATATAGAGTGGAGGGTATATTGGCTATTAGGATGTACTTATTGGTTGTGAAGCATAATTTGTTGGTAGTATATATGTCAGTTGAACGAATCCTATGGGCTGAGCCAAGTCACCAACAATTGGCTAAATATTGGGCTCTTGATTGTAAATATTTCATTGGTTATCTCCCTAAGGCCAATTAGCTTCGCTTACTGGATCAACAGTGGGCACAGGGCTAGTGTAGGTAGGTTGTTCCCAATTACTATTGGAACTATTTCAAGAACCTCTACTGCCAAAAAGGTAGTCCCGAGTTCCCTAGCGCATTAGGGGGTCTTCTGATTAACTGCACTTGGCCTAATTGAGGCCTTGAATGCCCCCCAACGTAAGCCATTGTTTCACTAGCAATTTTATGTCCACCCCTTTGCATGGCCTCGGCTGAATGGCCATAAGTTTGGGATATTTTCTTTTGTTGTTGTTGGACAAGTTGCATTTTGTTTCGCACCATTGGCTTTACTATCTCAGTTAATTGCTTATATACTTCATGCATCAGATCATTTACCCTTGCTTTGATATGTTGCTGGATAAAAGATGTCGACATCACTAACGGCTGCCTCACCTCGAGTCCAGTCTGCATGGAGCCAGTCACGTCAGGAGAGGTTGCCGAGGCCTTCGGCGACGAGGATGTAGACATCACTATCTGTTGCCTCTCCTCGCGTCCAGTTTGCGTGGAGCTAGTCACGTCAGGAGATGCTGCCGAGGCCTTTGGCAGTGGGGAGACAGTAGCTATATTCGACTACTCTGAAGTCACCCCTTAGGGTGTAGTCAAGATTGCCGTATATGTAGCTGATTGCCCCCCTGTTTTTTGCCTTGGGGTAGAACTTGGATCCCTCGGTAGCTGAGAGGTATCAGCTGTATTCGGTTGCTCTGAAGTCACCCCTTGGGGTGTAGTCAAGATTGTTGCATATGTAATTGATTGTCCCTCTGCTTTCCGCCTTAGGGTCAGACTAGGATTTATTGAACTCATGTTGATAACCTTCTTAGATCCCAGATTCATATGCCAAGTATGATATAGTCTCGATACAGAAGATTTTCGCTAACTTGATCTTGGAAGTCCCACTAGGCGTGCCAATTTTATGTTGGATGAAAATGCGATCGGCTAAATTCTTTGAAGAAACTTCTCCGAAAAGCAAAGTCCCAAAGATTACCAATGTTCAGACGATTAATGCCAAGGAGGGTATTCTGCTTCTTAGCAAATGGATTTCTCAAACAGCTCACGGGAGCAAACCTTTGAGCAAGATCGGTCAATAAATAATTGGAATAGAAATATGATTTCTATTAATCAATCATGAGTTCATACAAAACCTTGAAGATGAACAATAAAACTAAAAAAATGACATAAAGCTAAAATAAACTGAAAAGTAGAAAATAAAAGCTGATAGTTAAAATAATATAATGTGTATTTGATTTGAGTGATGATTTTCTTCTCTGTATATGAGCCTTTTATAATTTTCCTTGACTCTCACCACTTCCTTATTTCATGCATGTAGTGGCCCTCCAACTGCCCACGTTCTTAGTAGTTGCTGCTTTATCATAGCTTCAGTCTCCAACTACTCTTTTATTATCAACTATTAGGCTCAATCATTTTTTTTATCCCAATATTCCATTCAGCTAATACAATACTTTTAAGCCTATTATTACTTTTCAGTTGATGAACATTTACCTTGAATCCAATTGCTTTTCTTGGCCCATTTTAGCCTTTAACCAGGCCCAATTTCACGTTATTTGTTAGCCTATAACTATTCTAATTTATAATGCCAACAAACTCATATTTCATCTATTATTAAATGGGGTATAGACCCCACTTAAACTAAGTCTATATTTTATTTAATAATAGATGAGATATAAGTTAGTATAATATCTTATACTGCATATATTCAAATAATATAATTTTTATTGAAAAGTTTTCGGCTTAAAATGTTGTATTTTTATTACTTTAATATTATAATATTTCAAAGTAAAAATTATTGTTTATTTGACCAAGACTTTTGCGCCACCTTTTCTAGACCTTGACTTGTGCACGTTGAGTATTATTCCTTTGTGTTTGACCACGTCTTACACCGACTGCAACTTGATTTTGCTGAGCCATTATCCATCTCTTTTCACCAAGTCTTTGGGCGTCAACGATTAATTCTATTCGCGTCTATAAATATCAGTGCCCCATACATTGTATTGTTTATTATTAAAATATAAAATTATAAATTAATTTAAAATGCAATTATAAAATTAATTAAAATTAAAAATTCTAAAAATAAACTAACTAAAATATAACAATTTCAATATGAAAATTCTTAAATAAAGTATATTGTTTATAAAATCTTAAAACAAAACACTAGCAAAAATCTATAATATGCACAAAGATCAAATAATTTATAATTTAATTTAAACTAAATAAATATATATTGGTTTACAAAAAAATTATTTAAAAATATTATAATAAAAAATTGTAATAAATCAAAAGTTGATAATTAGCTAATTTTATTTTAGGGTTCATAAAAGAAAAGTGAGAATTTTCTATTGAACAAAATATAAATTTTAAAATAAAAATAAATTATAAATCTATAGTTGAAATCCACTTTATTTGGATATATATACTACTAATTTTAATGTAGTCATTTCTTATATCTTGCACACTATAGTTTAGTTATATTGAATGAAAGTTTATAATGTCATAAAATATAACATAAAAATTTCAAACTTTTTGCAACAAAACATATATCTTTATAAAAATAATTGTGTAAAAAGATATTTAATATAAAATTTGATTTTGTAATAATAATTATGTAGATAAAAATATTTTAAAGTAAATTTATAAACATGTACAAAAGATTTAGATATTCAATTATAAAATAGTAAAATTATTAATTTTTATAGCACATATCAACAAGAATAAATAATTTGAAATATTATTTTTTTAAAAATTACTAAACTCTAAATTTACAGTTTTTGATATGTAAACTAATCAGGACTAGAGTAGATATCTTCTCTTTTTCTTTTTTTTCTTTTTTTGGTGGGGGAGGGGGGATTGGTTATGGGTAACAAGGTTTTGCCCCTGCAAGTCAAACTCGCACCTTATTATGCACCTTATTTAAAGGTCAATTGAATGACCATCAAACCACAGCATTGGGTGAGTAGATATCTTCTCAAAATTTGGTGGGATCAATATTTCATTAGATAATGGACCACTCTCAACATTTGGACCCATATTAAAAATCTCATAAACATCCCTTATTCCTTGGTTTGGGCTATCCTTCCTTCCTATTTCCCCCCACAAATTTCATTAGTCCACACCCAATCACTAAAAACAACCATAGGGGTTCGTGGAGAATCCCCAACTCCTAACCTTATTTATGGCTAAAGTAGAGGCTCAAGTGGCAAATCTTTTAGCCTTGAAATAGCTATACCCAGGTTTGATCATGAGAATTAACCCCTCCCCCTCCCCTTGAATGTGTGTGTGTGTGTAATGACAGAAAAAAAAAAAAAAAAAAAAAACTCCCAACCTTATTTCAATATTATCTCCTTTATTATTTTTAAACGTTACATCTTGGAACTCATGAATTGACGAATGGTCCAGGCCCACCTCTCCATGTAACGGGCTTGCCTTTCTTCCGCCATCTAACTTTTCATCTTCCATTCTTCTGTAGTCGCTGCTGTCCATTGAGTTTTCAGATACCACTCCTTCTTTAGCTCTTTTGCCATAATTAGAAGATACGGAAGGATCAGTACTGTGATTTTTCACCACATTGCTTTTCCCTTTCCAAAGGGTGTCAGCATCCTAGTTAACTTCTCTGACATGGATCATACACTGTAGCGTCTAATGCAAAACAAATCCAATTATCAATACTTGGAAACCACATAGTATTGATAAAAACTTTGGCGGAACTAAAATCATCCATACTGCCGTGGGGTCATCTAGACATACTGCTCTTCTCCAATTGTCCCCAATTTTATATAAATTATCATGGGACCATCCATAATAAAGGGGGAGTCCAATGCATTCCACCTACACCCTCCTTGTGCACACTTCTTCCTGTGACCATTTCCTTATTTCATCAAATATTGAGTTAAGCGGGTTTTCTTCCATTGATAGCACTTCCTCGACCTCCTCTTGAGATGAGAAAGTAACAAGCTAGGAATTTATACTTCCCCATTGCTCTCACTCTTGGAGCTGGCCTCCAATTCTGGGTAACTCTTAATGAGATGGATTCAACCGTCACTGGGTGTGATAACTCACCCACCACACACCTGTTCAGCCAATCTATATTTTCTTCATTTACAGACCCCTATGTCACAATTGTCTTAGTTTCCTCCGTTCCCTGATGCTTTGTTTTCCTCTTAGCCAAGTCCAAACCTTCTTCTTGTTCGACCTTCTCCGCAGCTTTCATTGCATTGCTTATCAGGACTTCTTTGTATGACTTGCCTTCCAATTTCAAAGCTTGATTAAATTGTAGTCCACTACTTTTCACTTCTTTAGAATGTTCTTCAGGTAGGTATTCTAGCCTTCAATCTACCGCCCCTTGTTTCTTTGCTCCTCTGACCCGTGATTGGTAGACTTCCTTTGATTTGATAAGAATTGCAATAGGATGTAACTCTAAATTTACATGAATGACTATTATAAAATAATTACTTTTAAAATTTATATATAAATTGATGAAATTAAAAATTATATTCATTAATATATTCATAGAATTGATCCATATTGAAAAGAGCATTACTAAATAGCACAAAAAGTTTTTGTATGAATTAATGTTTGAATAAATTGTTAACCACTCATTTTCCTAGTGACCAATTATAAATGGTGTGGAATAATGCAATTTCACTAATAACTACTTTCATACCATAGTTGTGGGGTTTTTGTCTCATTACATGATTCAAAACAATTCCAACCGTCTTATATTGGTTAATGAGCATAATTGATTATTAATTAATTATTGAGTCATTTAGCTCAACAAAATCTGTAACTAACTCAACTAACTCTAATTTATTATCTATTAGCTATCTATTATTATTATATATTATAAAATACAATTTATGAGTGATGGATTTGTCCAGCTATCATCTTCTGCTTCATCTCATTCTCGTCTAAATAGAGATTGACATTGCTATTTGTACACCATGTCCATTAATCTATGACATGACTGCCACCAATTGGTTTAGACAAGTTCATTCCTGATATCTATGTATATATCTTCTTCTATAACAAGCTTCTTTGATGAATCTTGGTTTGCAAAATTTTTTGCCCAATCCTGTCAATTCCACCATTCTTCATTTATAGTTATGATATCATTATTCATCATACAGAGGTGCCAGAAACTATTCGCCCACCCGCACCACTAATTCAAACTATAACCATGGGCAGTATTTGTTTCATATTGGATTCTGAACTCATTCCTGCAATGCCATCTCTTTAGTCTTCGTTTGCTTACTCTTTTTATAAATAGTTCACAAGTTTGAGGGTTGCAACACAACTATTTGGCTTCTACATCTGCAATTCGGGGTAATCTTTTTTCTTATAGATCCATATGCGGTATGTTTCGTGTAAGAATAATGCTGTATGGCACGAAAGTAAACGTTCACGAATTGCACGGACAGTGAAACAAGTAAACTGTTTTCTCTTTTTATTTTACTGCCACCCGTGATTTCTGTGATATTCAAATTTTGATTGGTTGAAATTACTTTCGTACTGCATTCTTAGTTTTTCCCTCTGTACTATTTAGCATCACTCTTCATGTAATCTGTTAGATTAATCTTCATAATCTACTTCTTTTATTTCATTCTTTTTGATAATAAAATATGTTGTTTGTTATGCAGGAATTTGCACAGCTTTGATTCCACCAATTTTCGGTAGATATTTTAACAGTACTGAACCTACTAATGTTCTGTTCCGGTATCCATTCAATAACGCTATGCATGTAACTGTTCAAAAAATTGGGAATGGCGTGTTTTTTTGTTAAGGGCTGGATATATATATTGTATTACTATAATACGTTAGAAGGGACTTGGATTAATAAGCTCCACTATCTTGGGGTGAGGATTTTCGAATTATTTGCCTTCAAACCTTAGATTTTGAAACCCTTCAACATCCAAATAATTTAAAACTCAAAAAATTTAATTTTGTTGGTTGATCAAAATAAAGGGTTTGATTATGCTAGACCCTATGACAAGGGTCCAGTACTGATTCATGCTTCTTTTACCAGTGGATTGAAAAAATAAAATATTTAAAATCAAAAGCTTTTCTGATCCGATGGTCCAAAATATGATGACCAGTACTAGATTTTATGTTATAAACTCGAGTCAAAGTGAAAGTTTAATTCAAAAGACTAGCCTATTAGTTGGGAAAGCCCCTAGAATGAAACAAGTTGTCGAAATAGACAGATAAATTGAAACGGAATGAGTATTATACTTAGATGGCATGGCTCTTCAATTGATGTGGGACCTGTAATACTTGATTCCAATGTCCAGTGGCTTCAAACACACGTTAGTTCAGCTTGCCCCATGTCCTCGATGTCATGAACATGAGGAGATGTTAAGCACTCTGTTAGGGGCTGCTCTATGGTTCAACGGCTTTGGTGTGCCACGGGATTTGTCCCTTCTTCTCCACAAAATGATGGTGATGTACATGCATGGCTAACAAGGAGGATATCAAGTTCAGCTGGTACCAAGCTTTTGGCTACTTTGTGGTTGGATTGGTATCGGAGGAACAATGTTGTCTTTGATAACTGGCCTTTGGAACTACAAGAAATACAATGGAACTCGCGTAATCCTTGTGGAGAGGAGATAAAAATCAACACCAATGGCAGTTGCTTGATTCAGCTAGGTTATATAGGTCGGGTTTTGGAGGTGTTCTTCGAAATGGAGTAAGGAAATGGACCTCTGGTTTTTAATTTATGGCTTCGTTGGGGATTTTGGTATATACTACAAGCGAAACTCTTGGAAGTCAAACAAGATCTATCACAGGGCCTTGATGAATTGATGATACGGGACTGAAGAGTGAGGATTGTCCATGTCTTTAGAGAGGTTAATGCTTGTGATGACAAGCTTGCTATATGGGTGAGAACCAGAATCTTCAACTGGTTGTGCTTGAGCCCTTGCTGCTCCTCTTAGCGATGCTATAGTTGTGGCCTTCCTGGGTTGAGCTCTCTTGTTTTTATTTTTCATTGTATCAAAAAAAGATGAATTCGAGCATACTTTCCTCGTACTTTACAATTTGTTACGCTATTTTAACACTAATAGTCAGATGTCAATTATAATTTTAAGTAGTGAAACGTTTGATGATTTAAAAATTACCTTTAATCAAAGAAACTAAAGCATACATTTAATTATTTTTGTAAATGTTACAGAAATGTGTGTGCTTGTATCATTAATTGTTCGTGAGATAAATCAAATAAGAATAATAATTTGTCATATTTTTAAGGCTTAAATAGTTTCAACATGAAACTCAAGTTTCCACCGTGTTTTAGCGTTACATATTCACTAATCATCTCAGTTTTTGATATCTTTTTAAGTACCAAGTCAGTCTAAGCTCGTATAAATGTTTCAAACTTCGAAGAGATAAAATAATTCTCCCGCAGTAGCGTAAGATCTGCGCTGATTTAAAAAAAAAAAAAAATCCAATTATATATACGTGGCAGAGGACGGAGATAGAATACAGAAAATAATGGAAAACTAATTACTAAAAAAAGAAAGCAGTAAACAAACGGGAAACTAAATGCACGAAAAGACTGTTATATGATGACTCTATCTAGAAAGGCCAAATGTTCGGAAACTCATACTTGGAAACTGGAAATTTTCATGATAAGGAATGAATTGTGTTTACTTGGCATGTCACAAGCACATTGCGTAGAAAGTTGAAATGTTAAACACCGTTTTTTCTTTCTCACCCGCAACGCGTTTGTCCCACACGTCTTCGGAACTTCTGTTGCATTAAGGAACCTTAGCATGCCCCTTCCCGGGGGAAACTATGTATACATACATCTGATTCCATAGTTCCCAATCACATTCTCCTTTATTATGCCCTCTTATCTTTTCATCTTTGATTGCGTTAGAAGAGAGCAACTTCATTCACCATGAGTCACTTTAACAGTCAGCAAGAAGCTCCTGGTTAGTTTTTCTTGTCTTTCAACAAAATTACAGCAAAATGTTCTATCTTTAATTTATCTTGGCACAACAAAATATGGTCCTATGTTAATTTCTTTTTAGCTCCATATTATGGACATAAATAAACATGAATTGGCTATGTTTGCATGCTCAATAATATTTTTTAAAAGAAAAAAAATGTCCGAGTTAATTAGTTTCTAGTTTTTACATACAGCTTAAGCTGAAATTACTCCTTTCCATGTTCACCGTGAAATCTTTGTCACTAAGATTAATGACATTACATAATGATGCAGCAGTGTCATATCCCCCAACAATGACTGCGTATCCTCCAGCTTCTTATGTTACTGCCCCACCACCAATGGGTTACCCCTCCAAGGGTGGTCCTTCAGGGTACCCCCAACAAAGTGTTCCAAAGCAAAACACAAGCAGGGGTGATGGTTTCTGGAAGGGATGGTAAGTTCATTCCCAAAATCACTACACCTATTTGTTGCCTCTTAAGAAACACCAAATCTTTGTTTTGACATTTTTCTCCTTTCTTGCAGTTGTGCTGCTATATGTTGCTGTTGTGTCCTGGACTGGTGCTTCTGATTGATTCACTCCATAGATTTGTGAATGTCATCATTATTCTTTTCCCCTGCTTTCGATTGTATTCTTTGTAGTTTACAGAATAATAAGGATTTTCATCCACTTGGACAGCTTGTATTATTTATCTACTTCATGGAAGCTGCTCTATTTCCTTGTACTATGAGAATTTTTAATGAACTATTTACTCATCATCACATGATTTTTGTTGATTAGAAAAAATTATCATTGTATAGTCATGTTGAGAACATTCGAATGGTTGGCGTATATTCCAATTTCAAATACCTTTGCCATGTACAAAAATTATGATACTTCAGTGTTATAATGTCTCTTAAATGGCAAGAGTCCACATAATTCAAAGAAAATAAAAAGTTTTTTTTAATAATGAAAAATCATTGATATACAGTTCCAAAAAAAAAAAATAATTGATATCAGATTCAAGCACTTTCAAGGAGTCCTTGAAAGGCCTTTGCATGGAAGCTTACAATGGAACCAAGCAATTCAGTCTTCAGTGTTAAGGGCCCAAAGCAGCATGTGGCGGTGGAGCAGCAGTGCCGGTAGGACTAGTTTGTGTGGAGGCACAGGTACAATTCTAACACATCTATTTAGATAGAGAAATTCTTACTTTTTCTGCAGAGGAAATCTCTGTCTTTCTCCATATGTGATATTCACCATCTATCTCTATTAATCTCATCACCTTTGTCATTTTCCAAAGCTATTTAATGGTGCAAGATCCATGTGAAGGAAAAATTTTCTTCCTCCATAAAGGATCCAAGAATTTCTCTATTTACATGAGTTTTTGGGTCCCATCAACTTTATTAAGTATGTTTAAATATAATTTATTAGATTTGTATCTATTAAAAAAACTTCCATTTTAAAAAAGAAGTGGAAAATCATAAATATGTGAAATTTGCACGTGTTTTTGTGATGCGTGAATTTGCATAACAGAATACAAATTTATCAAACCATATAAAAACTTTTCACGGGAAATTCTAGTTCGGAAAATTAAGTAGCAGGATTTTATTCAATTCTTTAACTTGAGGATGTTTAATACCAACAAAATAGGGGGAAAATTCCCAAATTAACTAATTTGTAAAATTGAAAAGGTGAATACTAAAGTACATCTTATAGTTGGTTTATTTATGCATGTTTTATTTATACATGTCAATGTCCATTCGGCATTTTTTTGGGTCAATTCCATGACCATTCAGCTTATTTAAGGTATTGAAATTATTAATTTTTTATTTATAATATAGTCTCAAGGTTTCTTTAGCAATTAATAATATAAAAGGATAAATACTCTAAATTAAACCATTTAAATATCTAAATTATTTGAATTTTAACAAGAATCCTAATCCTATTATTGCACCCAATTTGGTGTAAGGCCTCCATCTAAGGTGGAAATGAATCAAACTAACTTATGAGTTATTTTTAACTCAATTTATTAATAGCTCAATAAGTTGAACTCATAAGTTCATGAGTTGAGCTTAAACTAACGATTTGACCATTTCAACTCGTTTATTAAATATGTAAAACTTGAATTTTATATATTTATAAATAAAAAAATATTTTGTATTAATTTTTGGTACCTAATTATTATTAATAATAATAGTAATAGTAGTAGTAGTAATTATTAACTATTATTATTATTAAAGCTATATTCTTATGACTAAATATCCTAACTTATTATGGTTAAAAGGCTTAATTTATATTTCATGGAGCTATTTCATTGAGTTTGAGCGACTCATGAGATAGCTTAACCTCAATAAGATTATAGTGAGCTGAGCTTGAGCCTAAAAATTAGGTTTACTTCTTATAACTCAAACTTGAGCCAAGTCTAGGTTTCAATGATTGTGTTTCGGCTCAGCTCATTTCCCTCATTTCCACCTCTACTTACCTCCACCCGCAAATTCTTTTTATTTTTTATTTTTTATTTTTTTCCCAATAGATAATAATACAAGTTCAATCCCCATGAAAAGATGGGAAGCACCGGTCATCAGTAATTACAAGGCATTGCAAAATCAGATGACAAAACGGAAAGCAAAAGCATTCACTATCTACTTCATCACAAACACATTAAAATACAGTATCGCCTCTGCTAGATAGAAGCTCATGACAAAAGGGTGTGTTTAACATATTGTGTTAGATATAATAAGATAAGCTCTATTTTATCTATTATGGCTTTATCTATTATTTAGCATATATAATGTTTTGTATAAGTTTATCTATTATAAGTCACTTATATATCAAAATGATAGATAATTTAAGCAAGTTTAAGGAGGTTGGATTAGGCCTAACTAACTTTTAATGTATAAGATTTGTTTCATTCTTTTTTTTAAAATATATTTTATTAAAATAAAAGTAATTCTTAAATAAATAATAATAAATAAAATTGTGTAAATAAAACTAATTTGTTTGATGGAATAAATAAAAAGTTTTTAATAAAAATATTTTATAATAAATAAACAATTTTAAAAATAATATTTAATATAAATTGAATTATATATAATAAAAAATAAAAATAACTATAATTAATAAATAAATATTTTTATTGTAATATTTTATTTTAAACTTAAATTTGAATAGCCTATAAAAATTATTATTTTAATATAGTTTTCTTTTTATGTAAACCAATTAGCATACAAAACCAATTAGGATCAGCAATCTCACACCAAACCACATTAGGCTAATAAGTGATCAAACCCATAGTTTAATAGGTAGTAAAACCAATTCTATTTCGGCATCACCAGGTAGGCATGAGACACGTTTTGCAATAAACTGAGTTCAATAAGCTTTCATCCAAGTTCCGCAGCCAATATCATATGCAGGGACTAGCAATAACTTGACACTTCCAAGAATAATTAAGATTTTTGAGTTGCATCAAAATTGAGGTCATGGCACCTTGACCACCATAATTTACACAACAGAAAGAACCTTCAAACAACAACACGATTCTCCTTCATATAGCAACATCTGACGGTCAGAATATCCACAATGCAATGATTAGGGTTCAAAAGGCATTCAAACCAATTTAACTATCAAAAGTATGACTGCACAACCATAAGAAATTATAATTGCAAGGCCGACCATTGATTTGATCATTCCAATATCAGATTTTGGGGACAGCAGCACATTTGAATTATTTGCAGAGTGGACAGTACACTAATAATTAGCAAATTTATAACTTAATTAACCTTCATATTTAGTGTCTTGGGCCTCCAAATAATTTAATTGAGCAATTTTAGACTAAATAATTAATCAGGCTTCTAATTTTCTCTAATTGCTTTTCTTGTATATTTTTGTTTCCTTATACTGTTTTAGTAAATTGATTATATCTTGAGCTCTAGGTGTCTAGGTAATGCCAAACTTATTTTATAGGAAAGCTAACTCAATGGGCTACAAATTTATGAAGACATCTAAAGCCAATTCCACCATTTTGAAGGTTATTTAGGCTGTTAAAGTTATATCAAGGATGTTGTTAACCTTTGGATAGTTTTTGGGGTCATAAGCCACTCAATTTGGATCCAAATTGCATGGGACCAAGGCCAATTAAAAGCTAAATCACCCCCTAATGGGATGGACCAAAATTACATGGAAAAATGAGGGTTTGCAAGTTTTGGGGGGTTGAAGGGAGAAACACAAGATGAGTTTTTACTTGGTAGTTTTTAGGACCACACAACACACTTTTCATTTTCTTTCTTTTGTTCTTCTTGTTCTTCGCTGTCTTCTTTATTTTTTTGCACTTTATTTCAAAATGTTAGGCTAAACTCTTGAACCAATCCAAGCCTTGAAGATCTCCTTGGGTTACAATCTTGAGGTCCTAGTTCTTATTGAATGCATGATTCAGTCTCTTCTCTCTTTTCAATTTCTGAAGTTTTTTATTATGATTTTAATTGGATAATTTTGAAATTGTGATGTTGATGTAATTTTGATGAATTATTCTTTATTGCAATTTTTTATGAGAAGAACAATTTTTTGATTGGAATTTTGTGTTGGTTTGACTCAAAGAATTAGATCAACACTAGTTCAATGCACTTCATTGGATTATATGTCAATGCATGCCAAGTATTTGAATATGATTAATCATCTAGTAGAGAGTTAGGGGTTTAATTTGAGAATCCAATTCAATCCTCCTAACAATTGAATTATGCTTACCTTGTTGATCTATGATAGGTCTTACCTATTGATCAGATAGGTTTTGGATTGATGTTCTTAGATTCTATTTAATTCCATTAATTTTGTGTTAATTTCTTTATTAATTGTTCAACACCCCCATAATTCACCAATTAATTTGATTGAAAACCCATCCAAAATCCATGTGAAACAATCTGGATTGATCCTTTTGCTACAAGAATTTTGAGAGTCCAGTTTTAATTTTATAGCATTCGCCGCATCTACCATATACAATACACTTGCATAAAGAAATCTGCATAAACCCCAAGAGTGCATTCAAAACTCCACTCATGTAATTATTGTCTCATGAGTACTCTGCTTATAAGTAGATTTTTAGCCCTACATATCTACACTATTTCCTTGCTGTGATTCCTTCCAAATTCGATACCTCCATATAAGGGGTGTGAGTGAAATTTTGGCACCAACCTTTAATCTAATGACCCACTCTTAGTTTAAGTACGAAAATAATTTGATTCCAATTAGGATCTTTATCCTTGAATACCTTTTCATTTCTCACAAGCCAAACAGACCAAATAATCACAAAGAATAAGGAACACCATAATTTCTTTGAGAAACCCCCCTTAAGTTAACATCAATCCAAGCCTCAAATAATTATTTAGGACTTTCAGGGTGGCATTGGTTAAGATCCCACTAATGAAGAATTGAACACCAAACCTTCCAAACAAGGGTAGCTTAGGTAGAACAAATGGTTGATAGCTTCAAAATTCTCATCATAAAATGGAAATTCCCATAACTCTTCATCAATAATCCTGAGCCTTCTAAGACAATCCTTGGTATTGAGTTTACGAAGAAGGGTCATCCATGTCAATACCTTGACCCTAGGAGGTGGTAAGCCACCCCAGACTCCCCTAAAGCAACTTATTGCTACAATTGATAGAGCAAAAGCACCAAAAACCTGAATAAGAAAAGATTTGACAAAATTATTTCTAGATTTATCAAATTTCTAGCAAGCTCTGTGCTCTTGATCTTAGTTAAAAGCACATTCCAAGAAGATCCGATTCATTGATTAAGTTTTTGGTTCTCCCACTCAAATAAGGGCCATCTCCATTCAAAATTCCACTTCCACATAACCCCATCCTAGACACCCATTTCAACAATTGTCATATTTTGCTGCATAGATATAGAAAATAGCCTAGGAAATAATTCTTTCAAACTGTCCTCAGTAGCACAACGATCCAACCAAAATAGTATTTTCTCTCCATTGCCAACCTTCATAGAAATCATTTCTTTACTACCATTGCTACTTTCTCCCTGAATAGGGATATCAAATATTTAAGCCCACATACTTTTGGGATATTTACTCTATTATAAATAGAGTGGCTTGGAAGACTCTAAATCATGTAGTGAACTAAATACTGTTCTATAAAAGGGATTCTTCATTTGAAAACCACCACCACCACCATTTGAATAGTGGGCATTATTCTCCATAGCTAGGTCATCCACCCTTAAGCCCTAGCTGATAAGTGTGATGTGTGTGAAAGAGACACATATCTAGTGTTAGTTTTGACATGGTTTTAAATGGTTTTCATGGTTAAATTAGCCATTAAAAATATACATTCTTAGGAATTGGTTCACTCCTTGTAATTATTGTTTCTTGGATGATTTTTATGTGTAAAATATGGATTTAAGACCAATTATGCACTATCTTGGCAATTGAAGAATTAGAGAGCCAAATTGAAGATGTTTGCATCCTATACTGTCATGGAATTAGAAATATGCTAAAAGAAATCTCCATATCTCCCATTCCAAAAACTTAAATTGGGTGATTCAAGATGCTTTGAAAGAAGAGAGATTGGGAGGAGGAAGAGAAAGAGAGAGCTATAACTTCACTTTTGGACACTTTCTCAAATTCCTAAGTTTTCTTAGAGAAAAAGTGGGAACAAGCAAGAAGATGCAATCCATCTTGGATCCTATCAAGCCTAACCTCACATCACTAAATCATCCATATTCCAAGCTATAAGAGTCCAAATGAGATGGTTTCAAAGGCATTAAAAGGCTAATACATAGAGTTACGACTTTCATGAGATGTCCAAGCCTGAATCCCAGTATAGAAGGCTACATAGATCGAGAAAACAATGAAACTAGGTGCTAAACTGGGCACCTCATGCTCTTTGTGATGGAGTCACGGCTCATGACTTTCGGTTACAGTAGAATTTTGATTGGGCTTATTTTGGGCCAATAAGGGATGCCCGTTCTTGCTTTACATTTGTTTTTGACAATTATGATGAAAGGAGGCCTAGAATACATTCCAAGAGGGTTTTTATTAAGGCATCATGACAGTATAAAAAGGATTATTCCAACATTGAGATGAGGTCTTTTGGTAGTCTTTGGTTGTCTTTGGCCAAGGTGCTACTAGGGTGTAGTGGCTAGATCAAGAGAAGAATGCTTACGCTCATTAATTCATCTATCTTTCTTATCTTCTTTTCTTGATTCATGTATATAATGTTCCTTCTATTCTTGGTTGTGGATATCATAATCATGTTTAGTGACTAAATCTCTTCTTTATTAGGTTGATGATATAACTTATGTTGGGATTATGAGATATTGAGATTTCTTTAATCTATTGAATGTTCTTTTCTTTTCAATTGAGTTTTTATCTTTGTGCTTAATGCTTTTGTGGCTTAATCACCAATGAATTGATGCCATGAATTATTTAGGCAATTGAAAAATTGGTACATAGTATAGACTTAGGGATAGAAATCATGATTATTGATTGTCTAGGAATAGATATTGATAATTGCATGGGATTAATTAGGAACTTCATAGAACTATAAAGCTTTTAACCTTAGGATACAAGTTAAGGAATTACTTAGGTTTTAGGGATTAAAGAGGATTGATATGCTAAGGAATTAGATATTGATTAGTACAGGAAACCTCCATCAATTGAATACATAGATCTTCACTATATTTGAAACTCAATAACTCATAGGAATAATTAAATGAAACCAAAACCCTAGTGCCTCTATTCTCTTGACCATTTCCATTGCAATAGTTTTACTTGCACCCCAAGTTAGTTAGTTAGAAGTTAGTTTAGATTTGATTTTCTTATTAGTTAAGATTTGATTTGATTTGATTTTCTTTTAAATTTGAATTTGAATTTGTGTTCTTGAATTTGGCTTCTATATAGTGTTTGGACTAGGGAGCTAGTACTCGATCATGTCAATCTTTATGTGAATGATACTCTATATTTATCACTTTATTATTTGTATGTCCCGATAGACTTATCAATACTGCTATCAAGTTTTTGACTTTGTTTTGGGGGATTGAGTGTTGGCCAATATTAGTAGTACCTAAGAAGGATCTAGGTACAATTTTCTTTTATTTTATTTTTTAGGTTTATTTTCCTCCAATTTATTTTCTTATATTTGATCTTTTGTTGTTATCCAAGATACTCAAAATGGATACAATAAATAATTACTATAGAACCTTAGCTCAATAGGTGGATCAGAAGCAACGGGAGTTGTAAATCATCCTTTGTTGGTTTGTGACTTCTATGGAGGAAATCATTTGACTGGGAACTGCATGCTTGAAGCTCCTAATCCAAGCCTAGTGATCTATTTAGGTGATTCCCTTCCATGGATTTGTGATTTCTGTGGAAGTAGCCATCTAAGATACTGTGAGCTTAATTGCCCTATGTTTCAAGAGCAGGTTACCTATATGGTTATCCTTCAAGATTCCAGAACAATGCATACTTTGACACTTATAATCTAGAATGGTGGAATTACCCCAATTACTCATGGAATAAACAAGGCTCATACTAGCACAACCAACATAGTTATCAACCTAATGGAATCTCATCACTAGAGGCCATATTTGAAAACCAAGTTTTTTTGGAGATTATGTTTGAGTCAAGAATGTCATTGCTAGATTGAGAAGTTCAAGCAGCAAACAAGAGTCTCTCTTCAAACCTAGAAATTTAGTTTGAATAAATCTCGACATAGTTGGCAGAATAAGCATAAGGCATACTCCTAAGTGGCACAATTGTTAACCCAAAGGAGCAGCAACACCATCACTACAGAGGGTGGATAAGGAGGTCCCCCACAACATTCTACCAACAAATGATTCGTCCTTTGAGCAAACATACGAAGAAGCATCCATTCAGGGAGAACGATCAAGTGGGACGAAGGAAAAAAAGTCAAATTGGAATACTCCATATAAACCTTCACCATATGATTAGATATCATACCCACAATCACTCAAGAAACCGAATCATGAGAATCAAATTATCAAGTTTCTTGAGGTATCTACAATACCACACACTAACATCCCTTCTATAATTAGCAATTGTGCTTATATGTTAAACTTAGGAAGAAGAAAGAGGGGATTAAGATAATGGTTCCGTGCATTATTTGAGCCACTTGAACATTTACTTTTTAATTTGTGAATAATTGTTGTATTTTTAATGATAAAAAGAAAATTTCATGGTCTAATCATTATACTTCTTAATTTTGATCTTTTTTTTTGTTTTTTGAGAAAAGTATGGCAACCCCCTTTGCAGTTAATAGAAATAACACTAAACTCCAAACTTATATAAAAAGGACACTCTACTCCATTATATATATATATATATATATATATATATATATATATATATATATATATATATATATATATATATATATATAATAATAATAATAATAATAATAATAATAAAAGTAATAATATTATATGCTATATAAATATATTTTAATAATAATCTAATAAAATATTAATTTCTTCATAAAACTCATAAATAATTATCATTAAAAAGATTTAATATATATGTATTCTTGAAAAATACATATCTCCATGTGGGTAGAGATGGCAAACAGGTCCAGCACTCTTGCCTTGCATGCAGTCAAGTCTTAAGCGAGGCGAGGCGGGTGAGCCAACTCAATCATGATAATATGAGTTAAATACATCAACTCGCCTTGCTTTTGTGTGAGTTGCCCACCAAAAAAATAAAATATAAAGAAAATATTTTTTATATGAATTAATTTATCTAATTTTTTTAAAAAAAAGATAAACAATTTTTTAATTAAATACAATAAAATAACATCCATACAAATTTAAAAAAATTTCCTAATTACCTAATTCAATATCAAATTAAAACAATATGCTATCAAAAGACATTATTTAATAATTCAATATCAAATTGCCTATAAATATAATACATATCTAGCTGCTACAACCATTCCTAATAAGAATCACATAACCGCAATAGAAAAGCATACTAGCCAATATTCAAATCCAAACACGTAACAAAATTTGCACTCTAAAAATTAACCATGTCCACAACAAAATATAAATTCATAATCATCAATATAGTCCACAAAGCATAAATATATTCAAGTGAGCGTATTCTACGGAAAAAAAAAATTGAAAATAGAAAACAAAGAAGAGGTGACTCACGGGCCAAACATGTCCTGCCCTGCTTCAACCTGTGGGTTGTGTGGGGTGGTTTATGCGGGTCAAATTTTATTTTTGGGTTGAAAATATCAACCCACCCTGCCGAAAAATGCGGGTTGACCCGGCAGATTTGACCCGTTTTACCATCTCTACATGTGGGTTACATATCTAAAAGAATAAATGAATTATTGTTAGTACATCTAATATATTAATTATGCTCAAATAAGTTGCAATAATATATAGATTCAAATAATGTGGATAAAATCCAAAACAAAGGAGATATGAGGAATGCTAACCTACACACCTTCATGTATAGGATAGCAAGATTTCATTTTGTCTTGGACAAAAAATTCACTTCCCTTTTTTCTAAACCAATATAATTTATGGACTATACAATTTTGTAATATTTAGTTATACTCATATTAAGTACTATTTTAATTTTTATTCTCATATGATTAATTTATTTAAATAATATATTTTTAATTTTTCTCCTATCTAAATAATATATTAATAATTTAAAAAATTAAATAATATTCTTATATGGTACAATATACATGATTAAATAACTATACACATTTATGTACATTAACAATATATTATTCTCTTTATGTAGACAATATACTAAAATTAAATTCTTATGATTATCTTATAGTATTATTATTATTATTATAAATATTTACCATTAATTAAGATATCTTATTATCATGAGACTAATTTTTTAGTATTGAGGTAACAATAAGATTTTCTTAAGAGTAACTTTTCAACTACCAGTTAATAATTAGTTTATAAGTGTCATGTTTTATATGTTTTGAAGTTATTTACATATATTATTACAACTTATTTAAACAACATTCATATATTAGATGCAGTAAAAAATAATTAATTAATTTTTTAATTAATGGGTGTAACCAATGTGGAGTTATATTTTTAAGAATACATACATGTTAAAAAAATTAATGATAATTTTCTATGAGTTTTATAAAAAAATATTTTATTAAATAATTATTACAATATATAATTATTTAGACTAACAATATATTAAAATTACATTCTTATGATTATCTTATACTAATATTATAACAATTTAATGTTGACTAAGGTATTGTTATACTAATTTTTTAGTATTGATGTAACAATAAGATCTTCTTTAGAAGAGTTAATGATCACTTTGGTCCCTGACTTTAAGAAATTATCAAATTAGTCCCCCCCCCCATTTTGCAAAACATGAATCACATTAGTACCTTTCCGCATATTCATTAGTCAACCATTGTTGTTTTACTAACATGTCACGTTAAGTGAATAATATACATAGGGTGTTAATTCACACAACTCTAATGAAAATTAGCATAAGGTATATTTGTCATGTGATATTGTTGTAAATGGTGACGACAACAATAATGTGAAAAGAAATTCTTAATACTCTTAGATCTGATCACTAATCACCACATTAGCTTTGTTAAGAAGATAGTGAGTGATTGACAATATAGGGGTAGCCACAAAATTGATGTAATAACCATTAAATGAACATATTTAATTGAAAGTTGACTTGAATATTCTCTTTTGAGCTACATTAAAATCATTTATTGTATCTTATTGTATCATTTTTATACATCTCATTCTTATTATTATATGTAGGGAGGATTTGGTCTAGTTAAGTGTGAAAATGGGAGATAAATTAGTGGATTTTAAGGAGGATTGAAGATTTAGAGTTTATAAAGGTGAAGAGGAGAGATATGGGATTTGGGAATTTTTTTGACACATTTTAGAAATTTTAGAGATATATTTGACATATTCAGAAATTTTAAGGACCTTTTTGATATATTTTAAAAATTTTAAGGACTAATTTGAATCTATATAAAATTGGTGCTACATCATATGTCATGTGGCACTAATGTTACACAACAAGAAAACAAAGCATGCCACGTGTCACTTAATGTGACACGTTGGTAAAACAGTAAGGGTAGACTAATGGATATAGGGGAAGGGGTTAACATGATTCACGTTTTACAAAGTGAGAGACCAATTTAGTAATTTCTTAAAGTCAAGGACCAAAGTGACTCACATATGTAAAGTTGAGGATTAGAGTGAGCATTAACTATATTATTTTTGGTAAAGTGGAGTGTTTTTTTTTTCTATAAGTTTGGAGTTTACTGTCTTTTCTATAAATCTCGTGGGGATTGTTGTACATTTTTTTTTTAAAAAAAAGACCAATTTTTCTAAAATTAAAATGGTTTTTCTAGATTTTTTAAAATAAATCTTGGTAACAATTTCATAAATTTTTCAATAAACCTAGTCATGGTGAGATACCTTGTGACAACTAGAATAATTTTTTAGATTGTTCAAGGAAAGTTTTAAAAGTAAATATCATTTTTATTGCTAACATTTTGATGTTGATATCAATTTAGTCCTTAAAAAATTTTTGACAATGATTTAGTCCTAACGTAATTTTTGACATCAATTTCATCATTCCATCAAATTGTCAGAGGTTTGTGATGTGCAGAGGTGGGCATTTTCTTGGAGGCACGATTTCCTTCAATGGGAAGAACATTTATATGAAAGATTTATAGCAGCTCTTGAATAGCATCCCTTGAGCCCAAATATTGAAGATGTTCTTTGTTGGAGGTTTGATTCATCTAGTTCCTTTTCTTCTAAATCTTTCTATTCTATTGTAGAATGTTCTGTTGCTGCAAGTTCTGTTGGTTCGTTTTATGCTAGTCTTGCTTGGAAAGGTTTGGCACCACCACGTGCAGAGATTCTTGTTTGGTTTATTCTTCAAAAGAAGCTAAATACCAGGGAAAGACTTGCTATCCTAAAAGTCATTCCCCCTATTGCGATAATATACCCTTTTTGCCATTCA
Source organism: Pterocarpus macrocarpus (assembly GCA_031439585.1). Classification (NCBI taxonomy): domain Eukaryota; kingdom Viridiplantae; phylum Streptophyta; class Magnoliopsida; order Fabales; family Fabaceae; genus Pterocarpus; species Pterocarpus macrocarpus. The sequence continues at coordinate 17,214,164 of CM062517.1, read as the reverse complement.
GTTGTGGAGTCAATCTCTCATATTCTTTTTATATATGATTTCTCTTGGAATTTATGGGCTGATTGTCTTTATTGGTGGGAAATGAAACGGTGCTGTCCTAGGGACCCTCTTGATTTTTTCCAAGCTTGGTGTGGATTGCTTATTAGAGGATTGGAAAAAAATGTGGTCTTCTCTATTCTATGTAGTAGTTTGGACTCTGTGGAATATAAGAAAAAGGGTTGTCTTTGAGAACTTTATCCCATATTGGGATTTGGAGAAAAGGCATATCAAGATGAGATGGGGTTTTTGGCTCAAGGCTTGGTTACCAAATAAAAACAATATGCTGGAGGAGCTTCAATCCAATCCTTTGGCTTTACGGAAGTGGAGATAGATCAATAACAGAGTCTGAGGTGATGCTCAACAACTCAAGTACTCATCTTACTTTTTTATTCATTGATATGTTCCTGACATAGGCGCTGGACTGCTATTTTGTTTTGGTTCTTTGTTTCTGTTCGTTCTCTATCTTTGCCTTTTTGTTAAGCTTACTTGATTTGCTGTAATGTATTAAGCTACTGATTTGTTGCTGTTTGCTTCCCTTGTTTTGGGGTTTGAGCGCTATATTTATTTTTTTTCAAAAAAAAGAACTTCCATTGCTATTCATCCTAGTTTGCATGTTAGTTCTAAGTTATATTGCTTATTTATCTTCTTTGACTTGTAAAAAAAGATAATTTTTACCTCATCAACTTGAAAGTAAAAAAGAATATTTAAATTGACTATCGAGATTAAGTGCGGCAAGATTGACTAGTTAAGTTGATGAGGTAGAAATAGTCTCTTCTCCTTAGTTAAGGAAGACAAATAAATAACACAACTTAAAAATAGTATATCAATTACGAATGAAAGTTATGATTAATAATTAGACAAAAGGATAAAATTGATATCATAATTTAAAATATTAGAACTAAATTAATATAAAATTTTTTTAAAAAACTAAACCAATGTTAACTTCAAAATGTTAGAACTGAAAGAAATATGTACTCAACTTCTAAGTGCCAAAAATAGTCTAGAGAAGGAGGTGGCTATGAGTAGATTGTGGAGTGAAAGTGACGCACAGACACGGTGGTGCAATCAAGTTTGGTACAATGAAGATGACAGTTCAAGGAATTTTTTCTTTTTTTGACGGTTAAAACTAGGCCCTCAACTTTTTAGTTTTCGATAATTTGGATAAAAGCTCAACTCACCAAAGTCAAGTGAGGAGCAAAGACGGGAATGCGTAAGAGAGTGATATCAAGATGAAAAAAATCAAAACATCATCTAATCAGTATGTAAACTACCACCTAAAAAAAAAAAAAAAAAAAGAAAGAAGACACCCAGGATGGTACATGACTCCAAGATATCAAAGAAAGCAAGATTACAAATAGTCTGAGGAGCTTCCTCACTCCAGTTCAAGGAATATTAGGTAGGAATTACTTGCATCCTTCCCTCTTCAATTGCTAATACTTATGAGGTGAAGAAATTACCATTACACAACGCATAAAGATATGGTCAAGGAAATATTTGATAAAACAATAAAAGATAGTTACCCAACACTCAGAGGCTGAAAAGGAAGAGCCCTCCCAACGTGCCATTAACGTCTAGCTTAATATTCCCCAACGTATAAGAGGGTTACTTAGCAATACAGCCTCAGCAGATTTAATTTGAATTAGTCAATTCCTGGCATTTGATGCACTTCTCGTGTTAGAGTCCCACATCACTTAAGGATATGGCATAGATAACCTTTATAAACACTTGGATAACTCTCCCCCATGAGCTAATTTTTGGGGTTGAGTTAGGCCTACTCAATTTTAAGATTATATCAGAGTCTATCCTGTGATTATTATTAGGCTACCCGCAGATATTCAGTCCTGCAAACTTTACGCTCCATATGTCTAGTCCTGGCGTGAGAGGGTGTGTTAGAGTCCTACAACACTTAAGGATATAGTATAGATAGCCTTTATAAATACTTGGGTAAATTTGTTAGGAGAGAGAAGCAAAAGTCTTGCTCAAATTAAAAAAATTACGAACTTAGTCTTGGTGAAATAAATACGTATTGAACTTTGGCATATTAATCATGGAGATGCAGGAAAAAAGTTTCTTCATCTGTGGAACCTTTTAGCCAGTAATTTCAAAAGTAAAAGAATGAAAAGATGGAAAACAGAATTAAATAATAGATAATCATGGTGGAGGAAGATTCCTTCTTAATTACATAGGAATTTTTCTTTTGCACGTTCATAGTGGAGGCATGTTTCACGTGAAGATGCCTTGTTGACTTGTGACTTTAAGGATGAACAGTAGAATTGTAGTTGTCTATAAAAATTTGCTTATGCAAACCTACTCTCAACGGCTCATACAGGGAGAATATTCATCGTGCCTGCGAAATTGAAAAATGTATCTGGGGTGTTCTCTCATAAAATTTTGGTGGGTGTTATTGTTGGGATTTCTTGTCAAGTTAGAGAGCATTGCAAGTATGGGGTGCATAGAAGCTGAGAGAGTCGCACTTCTGCGATTGAAAGATGCTTTCAATAACCCAAATGGATCTGCTCTTCCTTCTTGGCAAGGCCAGGGTGACTGCTGCACATGGGAGAGTGTCGTATGCGACAACTCCGCAAAGCGAGTGACACATCTTTTTCTCAATGAGACAAGACCTAATGAATTGGGCAACTTGCAATGGTCATTAAACGCTTCTTCTTTTCTCCCTTTTGAGGAGCTCCAAGAGTTGGACTTGTCCGGAAATTATTTGACAGGTCTCTCATATTTTAATTATTATATTAATGATGTTTCTAATAATTTATCTTTGCAAATTCTTTTCATATTCTTTTTTTTTTTTTTACGAAAACTCTTTTACAGATTCTTAAACAAGTTATTAGATAACTTTGTTATTATTTTTAAGAGTTTGTTGATGTAAGTATATATGCAAGTAATTTTTTAGTAATTTTTTTTTTAAATATGAAAGTAAATATTACATTTTTCACCTTTAATTCAATACAATGATAAATACTCTGTTACTTACTTTAAAACTAAATTTACTTTAGAAAGAAATTTTTTCATATAACTAATCGACATCTTTTTTTTAATCCATTCTTTTGTGTTTGGAGCAGGTTTATTTGGCAAATTTCGGTTGAACAACTTACAGCGGTTATTTTTATCAGACAACGAACTGACAGAATTACCATCCTTTGGTGAGCTACCTAGCTAACTATTAAAGAATTTTTCATTTTTCTTCATCATATATTTGGAGATTTTAATTTCTTTATCATATTTTACATCTGATTTTCTAATGATCCTAGAGAAAAGAATACACATACTTGGAATTTGTTTGATTATTCCATACATAAGTCAGTTAACAATAGAGTTTTCTTCGTTGAAAAAAAATATATTTTGACTGGTTAGTTGTTGTACGAAAGTACAAATTCATTTTCATCATGTGGCGTGTCAGTCCCTTAATTTTATTTTTTTTTCGCTGTGGTCCCTCTGGTTAGTTTTCTCTATTAAGCGTTTATATGGCGTTCTATTGAAGGCTAGTATAGAAAAAGGGCAAAAGGGCGACCAAACATAAAAAATTGTAATATTTTAGAGTATAAATTTAAAAAATTGTGATATTTTTCATAAAAAATATTTATGTTTATCTATACAAAGTAAAAATTCTAATTAAAAATTTAATAAAATTAATTTACGTGGAATTATTATTATTATTAAAAAATTAAATTATTATATTAAATATTTATTTCTACAAAAAAGTTTATTTAAATTGTCATATTTAAATTTTTTTAATTTTATTTTTGTAAAATTAAAATTTTTACACAAAATATAATTAAAATAAATAGATGAGACGTGAGAAAAAAGATAGAAAAAAAAGTTATATTAAAATTTTTTTAAGTATACACCATTTTGAGATGGAGGGGAAGTGTTGGGGATAAAGCAAAATATTTAAGATAGTGATAGATTTAAGACTTCCCTGATCCAACAATTTCACTCCATGTCAAAATAATGTATACTTAAAAAAATTTTTGTACGGATTCAAACTCCTCTCATAATAAAATAGTTTTTTTTCTCATATCTCGTGTATTTCATTTTAATTATATTTTATGTTTAATTTCATAAAATATAAAATAAAAATTTAAATATTACATGCTAAAGATTTAATTAAATTTTTAATTAGAAATTCTATGATGAAGTTTTTAATTAGAATTTAATATAATAATTCAATAGAATTTTAAAAATATTTAATATAACAATTTAATAGAATTTTTAAAATATTTTATATAATAATTTATCTTTATAATTATAATAAGTATACATAATTTGATTTTTATGAAATTTTTAATTAGAATTTTATTCATTGTACATAAATGTAAATATTTGTACACATATAATATCATGATTATTTCTTTTGATCCATATATTAAAAAAAAAAAAATTGTTCATTTGATCCATCCTTTTGTCTTGAGTCCGTGTATGCCACTATACATACGAGAAGTTACGTGGGCACGAAATTCAGAAAAATAACGGGAGACTAATAGAGAGATCAAATGACAATAATTTTTTTTGAGGCATTAAACAATTTTTTTTTTGGAAAAAAAGAGATCAAATAAAAAATTTGTAATATTTTAAGGTACTATAAATTAAATCTAAAAATCCCTATAAGGGAATGATTTTATTAGTCAATTGAGAAGTACGATGAAGCCTTGGAAATTGTTCAAAGAATTTATTAATTGATTTATACTGTTATTGAAAAATTATTTTACAGTCATATTCAGTTATATATATATATATATATTATCATATTATAATTTAACAACGCGTGAGTTGTTTAAAAAATTTCATACTACAGATGTATTAAAATTAAATCTTTATTTAAATTATTTGTATTAAATGAGATGATGAAATTATAGATGATTAACTTGATAATAAATCAATAAATTTTAAAATGTAACTAAGAAATAGGTATAAATAAAAAAACTTCAAGGATGTAATTCAGATAATAGATTAATCTAAACTATTCGTCTTTACAATTTAACCTAATTTGGATTTTAGTTTCAAAGGTTACTTCTGTTTTTAATTCAGTTGTTACAGTTTCGTTAATTTGGTTTTGGTAACTCGACAAGAACCAATATTTTTATAAAATGATAAGGACCAATTATTAATAAAAAATAAGGATCAATACTTTTATAAATAAAAATTGCATAGATTAAAATTCAAATGATTGAAATATAAGGACCAGTATTACGACGGTAGGAACCAAAATCTAAAAATATAAAATATAAGAATTAATATTTAAGAAAAATTTAAAGGAATTACAATTTAAATCAGATAATTGTAAAGACTAATTATTTAGTTTAACCCAAATAAAGGGAAAAAAAAAAACAAATTGACCATACTCAATATTCTGGAATAAAGTTTGCAAAGTCATTTTTGTGAGACCTGTGTAGAATTTTGGAAAATAGTTGTTACTGTAGCTTGAAGGATACGTCCGTCTCTATACCATGTAAAAAAAATTTGTCCTCTCTCCAAATCCTTCGCTCATTCCGACGACCTTAGCTAAAGAAAATATGTATGTACTCCTAAGAGCTAATTTCACCTTTTACATTTTTTTTTCCTTTTTTCCTTTGGCAAAATCGGCGACAAACATGTGGAAGAAAATATTTACTATAAATTTTACGAAGTTTTAATTAGTTTTGTTCACCAATAATTAATTGCGAAAAACAATGTTAAAATGGTAAGTCTTGGAAGTGTACATTGCAGATTAGTGATTGGTTACTATGACAGTTAGTAGTTAATGACAGCTGGCAAAGTTAGCTATGTAGAAGTTAGCTAATTATCTTTGTATATAAATATTTGTACATATATCTACCAAATCAGATTTGTGAATACAATTTTGTATATAGAGCTCATTCATCAAAATTTTCACCCTATTTTTACATTTTAATCAAACATGAGAGAAAGTTTTCTCTCACTTTCTTTCTATTTTCCCCTTCTTTTCTTGCTGAACCAGAAACTTAACACTAAGCGAAACATTAATCTAAAAGAAAAGATTTGTTTAACATTTCAGTATTTTCCTATGTATAATTTAGTCAACATTTGAACTACGATGTCAACAAAAATCCCTATTCACACCAGCCACTATTAGCGCATTTAATTGAATTTCACTCATGTATTAAAATGTTTCGCGTCTATTTTTCTTTTTTGGTGGGTTCGTTTTCAATTACTATATGGAATTTTTTTAGATTTTTTGTTAAATTTAATTCTATTCCTCTAATTATCTTTTCCATTCGATTCCATATATTGTGCAATATGTTACCACGTATTTATCCAAAGGAATCCTTTTTGTACGTTTTCATATGTTGTTTCCTACATATGTCCTTTGGCACTTGGCAGATCTTTCTTCTTCAACCAAATTAGAGGACTTGCAGCTTGATTCTAATTTCTTGACTGGTAGCCTTCCAGAATCAATTATGGCTCTGACTTCTCTTAAGTACCTGTCCCTAGCGGGAAATGACTTGAACGGCTCGCTACCAAGTGAAGGTAATTTTAAAGTGTTTGCTTTGAGCTTTGAGAATTAGATTCATTCATAAATTATTCTCTCTCACTACTATGAAAATCCTATAATCACCTGACGCTGAACACTATTTTGGTTGTTGTGTATATGTGTAGAACAATCTTCTATGATATATTGCTGACACATGTTTAATATGTGTTTGTATGCAAATTTTAATTTAAAAATTATTTTTCAACTCTGACATGATTAAGACATGGCATAAGTTAAAATAAGAAGATTTCCCCCCCCCCCCCCAAAAAAAAAAAGTGGAGTCTGTTTTAAATATTTATGCAGTTTCAAAAATAAAAAGGAAATAAGCCAGGAATGCATTTGTTATCCATCAATTTCATTTCTCACAGCCTTTTTATTTCACTTTTTCGGCACCTAAAATGCTCTGCAACCCAAAAGGAAATTTTGATTAGAAGGAAAATTTGGATATACTTTAGGAGATTTACTCCCTTTTAATTTTGACAAGGATGAGCTCTTGTTTCCTATTTTGATGGAGGAAAGCCATGCCTTGTAGGAGGGTTATGCAAGCTGAAGAATCTTATCTCCTTGGATCTTGCCAGTAACCAATTTGTGGGACACATTCCACAGTGTCTAGCCAACTTCTCATCTCTCCGTGCCCTTAGTCTAGTAGACAATGATTTTGGCGGACCCTTGCCCTCCTCAGTCATTCATAGTCTCAAGTCCCTTGCTTGGATTTCTATTGCTCGTAATCATTTCAAGGGCTCACTTTCATTCAGCTTGCTTGCTAACCATTCCAACCTTCAGGTTTTCAGTCTTGCATGCCGAAACCAGCAGGATGTGAAGGTTGAAACTGAGAACCCACCTTTTACTCCATCTTTTCAATTGAAGATTCTCCAAGTGATAAACTGCACACTAAATGAACCAAGCTACACATTTCCCACCTTCCTTTATCATCAACATGACTTGAGAGTGCTAATTATTGGCCATAACAATGTGGTAGGAAGTTTTCCAAACTGGCTATTAGTAAATAACTCCAAACTAGGTTTCTTCAATCTCAGCCATAACTTGTTGACTGGTCCCCTTAAGGTCAATCTCACATCAAAATTCCAAAATATGAATATGTTTGATGTCTCTTGTAATCCCATCGGAGGAAAGATTCCTCTACCTATAGGGTTAGTTTTTCCCAACTTGATAACTTTGAACATGTCCTCAAGTTCATTGCAGGGTGGTGTTCCAGCTTCATTGGGTGACATGAAACAATTGAATAATCTAGACTTGTCACACAACAATTTGTCTGAATACCTACCACAAGAGTTTGGCAAAGGTAACAATGACTTACGGATTTTAAAATTATCAAACGACAACCTGCATGGCCCCTTCTTGCCTCTTGGATCAAATTTCACAAAATTGTTATCCCTACATCTAGCCAACAATAACTTTATGGGAAAAATACCAGATGGAATTATGAACAGCAATGAGTTAAGAATGTTGGATTTAAGTAACAACCAACTACACGGAGAAATACCAAGTTGGATTGGAAGCCTTCTTAATTTGACTTTTCTTATTGTTTCCCAAAATTCGTTGCAAGGTTCAATACCATTAGGCTTTTGCAAGTTAACTGAACTCCTATATCTAGACTTTTCTTACAACAAGTTAATTGGAACACTACCAAGTTGTCTCAATATGCCATCCTTGAGGCACTTACATTTGCAAGGCAATCAATTTAGTGGACCAATACCTACTGCTTTGGCCAAGTCCCACATCCTATTGACTTTGGATTTGATGGAGAACAAATTTTCAGGCCAAATTCCTAAATTGGTCAATTCATTTTTGAATTTAAGAATTCTTCTGTTAAGGGGAAACAAACTTAAAGGTCCCATTCCCATGGATATATGCCACCTTAGGAATATTAGCATTCTGGATCTTTCTTAGAACAACTTCTCTAGTGGAGTACCATCTTGCTTGAATAATATAGCATTTGGAAGGCTGGATTTTTTGGATGGCATGGGAATTGGGAAAATTGTTGTACCATGGAGTACATTTGCCATTGGGTATAGTTATGATCCAACCACAAATGAATTTTCAGAAGTTGAAGACATGCTGTCCTTTGCATGGTACAAAGAACAAGAAGCAAATTTCATGTCAAAAAGCAAGTATGAATCATATAAAGGAGATATCTTGAATTTTATGTCGGCCTAGATCTCTCAGACAATAATTTGACAGGACATATTCCTCCACAAATGGGGTACTTAAGTAGCCTACATACACTAAATATGTCCAAGAATCATCTCACAAGACCTATCCCAGAAACATTCAGCAACCTTAAGCAGATAAAGAGCTTAGATCTTTCACATAACATGCTTAGTGGTCAAATCCTCTCACAATTGACAGTGTTATATAGCTTGTCTATCTTTTCTGTGGCTCACAATAACCTATCTGGAAGGACACCAGAGAGGATCAACCAATTTGGAACTTTTGAGGCAAGCAGTTATGAGGGTAACCTCTTCTTCATGGACCTCCAATGGACCAAAATTGCTCATCCGCTGCAAAACCACCAGCGATGGAGACTCCCTCTCATGGGCGAGAAACTGACTTCAGAGACACCTTTGTTTGGAGTTTTGTAGCATCTTTTGTTGTTGCATTTCTTGGTGTCATAACCTATCGATACCTGAGCTTATACTTCTCCATTAAAGGGTGCATTAGGAAATGATCTTGTATGAAACATATTTCAATAGTAGTTCCATACCAGTGTGAAGGTCATGTGCACAATTCAAGTAAAATATAAATAAATTATGATGCCGCCATTTATTACTCAATAGTGTATTTGTGTTTGTCAGGAATGGATATAAGGAATATATGAATATTATTGTATTAAAGATTTTATATTTGTCATTAATGGTAGATATCCATGTTTGATAGGGTTATATATATATATATATATATATATATATATATATATATATATATATATATATACGTTACACATTTTGATTTCGTGACTATTTATAGTTATTTTTATATATCTATTCACTCTAAATCTTATATATCTAAATCTTCAATATTAATTAAAATTTTAATTTTTATGTGGTCATCATTGAATATTAAAATACGTTCTTGTAAGAGATTTCTTAACAACTGAGTGGTTTAGAAGCACTATTAGCATAAAAAATATTTTATAATGTCATCTAATAAATGTATTTTCATATTATTTAATGAATTTAATATTTATGTATATTGTCAAAATCCTTAAATAATGTAACAACGTGCACGTCATTAGATATCATTATAAATTTGTCTATATACTCATAGTTCTTATCAATTAAATATATGTATAATATAATATATCAAGTCATTTTATTTTTAAGAATAAAAATATGAAAAAACTGCAATATAATCATATATTGAACTCCTTTTAATTTAAAACAATAAAAATATTAGATGATAAAACTTTAGTATGTTTGTTGCATATTGTAATTTGTTAGTACACTTTTATTGTTATTAATTATTTTTGCTCATTTTTTTTTAAAGATACATACCTGGTATTATTTAGATAGTTATTATATAAAAAATTTAAATGAAATAATTTAACTTTTAAATTTAAATAATTATATTAAATGAGTTAATTAAAAATACTTATAATATTTATTGGCTGCATAGAAATAAAAAATAGGATTAATGTTAGATTTTTTTAAAATTAAACTATTTATTAAACAATTTTTTATGAACATTTTATTAGGGGAACTCTTTATGTATTAAGCCAGTTAAGTTAACTGATAGTGGTTTTAGTTTACTATAATTGGGGTTAGTTACGACTAATAGCAACAAACACTTGTATATATAATAGATTAGAAGCATTGTACAGAACAAGTTTTTCTAATAAATCATTCATGCACCATTTCACTCTCTGCTCTTTTTTTCCCTCTCTCTGGTTCTCTCAAGCTTGAATCACAAATTCCATTATGGTATCAGCACCTCTCTCGTAGGGTGCACTTTGCTGCGATTCTCGGCTTCGATCGCTTCGTGTTCTTTCACCTCAGAGGTGTGCACGATTCTCCATTTGTGTTCCTTCGATTGAAGGTGTGCGCAATTCCTTGAAGCTTGCTCGAGAAGTCTCTTTCGCTTAAGATTCTTCCGATTTTCTCTCGTTTTTCTTGATCTATTCTAGCATGCTTCCAAATTGAGATTTTTTTTTTCATGTTCTTGATCTTGTTTGTGGATTGCATTTTAGTGGTTCAATCAAAGTTTCTTGGTTTTGTTTTTTTTTTACCAATCTTGTGTTGAGGTTTTCATCAAAAAGAAAGATCAATTATGGCAGAGAATGATCAATTATTAAATGAACAATTGTTGAATGAGGAGCATCATCCTCCACCTATGGTGAATAATCAAGCACCGAATGAGCCAAATCCGAGTCCTACTGTGGTAAATCACCTTGCTCATATCCTGCTGATCCTATGCACCCTTATTTCATGCACCCTGGAGAAAGTCCTGACCTTATGTTAGTTTCCACTCCCCTTGTTGAGTCCAACTACTGTTTTTGGTCTCAAGCCATGATCTTGACTTTTGAATCCAAAAATAAGGTAGGTTTTGTAGACGGAACCATTTCGAAACCTATTGTGGATGATGTGGCAATTTGGGAGAGAAACAACACAATTATTCATTCTTAGATCATTTAAAGCTTAAGCATTGAGATTGCTTAGAGTGTGTTGCTTGTGAAGAATGATCGTGCTCTTTGGCTTGAGTTGAAGTAGCACTTTTGCCAACGGAATCATCTTTGTTTGGCTGATCTACAAGAGGAGTTATATTCACTTAAATAGGAAACCTTATCATTTATAGGTTTCCTCACTCAACTCAAGAAATTATGGAATGAAATTGAAGACTTTAGACCCATCAATCCTTGTTTGTGTGGGCGCCAATGCATGTACAGGACCTATTGAGAACAAGATTGCATCATACGCTTCTTGAAGGGTCTAAATGATAGGTTCTCTGGGGTCAAGTCTTAGATTTTATTGTTGGATCCATTGCCACCTATCAATTGGGTTTTCAGTCTTATAGCCTAATAAGAATGACAGCTGCTCAGTAAGTGTGTTGAAGAGCCTAAGGTGTTCATAGTTGGCTTTGGCAACAACACCTTAGGTTCCATTAGTGGTGCTAGCACTGGTCCACCCAAGAAACAGTTTAATGGCAAATCAGGCAAAGGTCAAGAAGGAAAGGTGTTTAGTTTTTTTTGGGAAGAGTGACCACACCATTGACATATGCTTCAAGAATCATGGCTCCCCACCTCACTAGAAAAGGGGGCAAGGGGTAACAGTGAATAATATTTCCTTAGAGAATTATGATTATGAGGAGTAGTCTATGGAGGAAACCTAACCAGTTTCCAATCTTGGTTTGATTAAGGAGCAGTACAATCAGCTATTGGCTTTACTTTAGCATTCTCAGAATGGTCAGCCTATCACCAAGCTATCTCAGTCTCATTCCATCAACCAAATTTCTACACAGCCAATTTCTTCTAACTCTAACCCAGGTAACCATATGCCCCTGCATCTAAGCTACACCTTGTTGGATCTTAGATTTAGGTGCTACAGATCATATATGCAGCAATTTGTCTTATTTTTCCACTCACAGGCCAATTAAACCCATTCCCATTAAACTCCTAAATGGTACACAGGTTATTGCTACTCTTGCTAGAACCATTCATCTATCTAATATGCTTTTTATTACTAATGTCCTATATATTCTTGGATTTAATTTTAACATCATCTCCATTACCAAATTTATCTCTCCTCTAAACTATTGCCTATGCTTTACTAATAAATTTTGTGATATCTAGGAATTACACACTTTGAGGAAGATTGGATTTGCTGAGGTGAAAGGAGGATTGTATGTACTTAGAAGCCTTGAGGATTTTGTACAGCATTCTCATGCAATAAACACCACTAACGTAGTTCATAGCTCACCTCACATAGTTGTCACTATAGATTAGGACACTTGTCACATGATAAACTTTGTACTTTACATAAATTTTACCCTTACATTTCTTCCTCCCAGTGTATTGTAGATTGTATTGTTTGTCCTTTGGTTAAACAAAGGAGATTACCTTTTCTTGTAAGTAGTTCCAAAATTACTGCAACTTTTGAATTACTTCATGTAGATATTTGGGAGCCAAATTCTATTGTTTCTATCAATGGTTATAGATATTTTCTAACTATGGTTGATGACTATACTCGCCATACCTGGATTTACTTTATGAAAGCAAAATCAAAAGCTAGTTCCTGCATTACAAATTTCATTAAAATGGCTGAAACTCAATTTGATTGTAAAATTAAGTCTCTTCAGTCTGATGATGGCCCTTAGTTCAACATAGCATCTTTTTATCAGTCTAAAGGGATTGTACATTAGCGGTCCTGTGTTGAGACACCCCAATAATAAAACAGGGTGGTAGAAAGGAGACATCAGCAAATCCTCAACATCATTAGGGCCTTGATGTTTCAGTCTCAATTGCCCAAAATTCTTTGGCATTATGCTGCTAGCCATGCTGGTTTTTTAATGAACAGGTTGCCTTGCAAAGCATTAGACAATCAAATTCCTTTTGAATTGTTGTATGGCCAAAAACCTTATTTGAATTTTATTAAAGTCTTTGGTTGTCAATTCTTTGCTTCCACACTTTCTCATAATAGAAAGAAACTTGTACCTTGAGCCAGAAAATGGGTGTTTTTGGAACATAGGTCAAGTGTCAAAGGTTTTCTAGTTTATGATCTAGCTACTAGGGAAATTTTGGTTTCACAAAATGTTATCTTTCATGAATCTATCTTTCCCTTTCATCAATCCCATACATCTACTGATGCAACATTCCTTGCTACACCCACTAATTTAGTTGCTTTAGATTTGAGTATTGATCTCACTTATTGCATGCCACAAATTCCTATTTCACACTCCACTAATAATCGTTCTACTACACACATGGTGCTTGCTCTCGACACACCTTTCTCACATTCTTCTTCCACTGATGCTTTGCTTGAATTTTTTATGTCTTCTCCTCTTAGTGTTCCTAACAATGTTTCTCAGCTTGTCCCTTCCCCACCTCCTATTCGGAGATCCCAGAGACCTAAGAAACCACCTTCTTACCTCAGGGACTTCCACTGTGCATTAAATTCTTCCATTGCAGTAGATCACAATTCCTATAGTTTTGTTCTATATCCTCTTTCTCAACATTTTTCTTACTCAAGGTTATCTTCTGCCTATAAGAATTTTGTCCTTAAGCTCTCTCCTTTAAGGAACCAAAATCTTTTAGATAGGCTATCCAATCTAAGGAGGGGAGACGAGCGATGGATGCTAAAATCTCTGCTCTTATTCAAACTAGGACATGGGAATTTATTGATCTACCTTCGAATAAACAAACAGTAAGCTGCAAATGGGTCTACAAAATCAAATAGAAGGCCAATGGGAGCATTGAGCAGTTCAAGGCATGGTTAGTAGCCAAAAGCTTCATTCAAACCGAAGGAATTGATTTCCTAGAAATCTTTTCTCCTATTGCCAAGCTTAGTACTGTCTGACTACTGCTTGCTTTGGCTTCTAAATACAATTGGTTGCTTGAGCAAATTGATGTCAACAATGCCTTTCTCCATGGTGACCTACATGAAGAGGCCTACATGGATTTGCCACAAGGTGTTGTTCCTCCTCAACCGAGACAAGTTGCAGGCTTCGAAAATCATTATATGGTCTTCACCAAGCAAGCCGACAATGGTATGAGAAACTCCCTACTGCTCTTGTTGCTTTTGGGTATTGCCAATCTCAGGCAATCATTCACTCTTCATCAAAGCCTCTGGCTCTTCTTTTATTACTTTGTTGATTTATGTTGATGGCATGATACTCTTTAGAAATGATGCTGCTAAGATATCATGTGTCAAACGAAAACTTGATGAGCTTTTCAAAATTAAAGACCTTGGACCCTTCAAAATTTTCCTTGGCTTGGAAGTAGCTCACTGCTCCAAAGGAATCTCTTTATGTTAGAGAAAATACACCTTAGAACTCCTGGAATCTGCTGGGTTATTGGCATGCAAGCTTGCTGCCACCGCTATGGTTCACTCTCAAAAACTGGTTTGAGATTATGGTGATTGCTTTGATGATGTGGGTGCTTATAGGTGCCTCATTGGCCAACTTCTATACCTTACTAACTCTAGACCCGACATGTGCTATGTTGTGGCCTACCTGAGTCAGTTCCTTTCCAAGCCCATGAAATCTCATTATCGAGCTGCTCTTTATGTGTTGAAATATCTCAAAAGGTCCTTGCATAGAGGCTTGTTCTTTTCTTCAAATTCTAACATCTAGCTGAAGGCTTTTAGTGACTCCGACTAGGCTGCTTGTCCAGATTCCAGGCATTTCATTACTAGGTTATTGTGTTTTCCTTGGCAACTCCCTGGTTTCGTGGAAGTCTAAGAAGCAACCAATAGTGTCTTGATCCTCCACTAAAATGGAATATTGAGCACTTGCTGCGACAACTTATGAAATCCAATCGCTTACTTACTTACTTCGCGACTTCCATGCCAATTTTGCTTCCCCTGCAGTTTTATATTATAACAACAAACCGGCTCTCCACTTGGCAGCCAATCCAGTGTTCCACGAGCACACAAAACACATTGAATTAGATTATCATATTGTTTGAAAAAAGGTGCGTGAAGGTCTCATTCACCTACTGCCCATCGGCTCTCAGTTCCAAGTGGCCGATCTTTGCACCAAAGCATTGCCTCCAAAGTCTTTTCTGCATCTGACTCCCAAGCTAGGCACCTTGAATATCCATGTTCTAGCTTGAGGGGGGCTATTAGGGGAACTCTTTATGTATTAAGTTAGTTAAGTTAACTAATAGTGGTTACTGGTTAGTTTGCTATAATTGGCGTTAGTTACAACTAATAGCAACACTTGTATATATAATAGATTAGAAGCACTATGCATAACAAGTTTTTCTAATAATTCATTCATTCATTCATTCACCATGCACTCTTTGCTCTCTTTCTCTCTCTGGTTCTCTCAAGCCTGAATAAAGAATTCGATTACATTTATTAAACAAATTAACCGTTATAAATATAAATAAATTATGATTGTAATAATGATGTAATGTCAGACTTTGATTAAAAAATATCATTTAAAGAAATTAAAAAATAATTAAATAAAAGTAACACTAAACAATGCCTACAACACAACAATTATGTTATAAAATGGCTGATTTAATACGTTGCAAAAATTGTTGTTAGGGGTAGAGTCATCACGATACAATGCTTCTTACAAATAACAAGTAAATAACCGTATTATAAATTATTTAGCTTGAAATTATAGAAGCCACTCCTTATTATTTATCGTTATTCCGTTTTAGTTGCTTTTATTTTGATTTTTTAAAAATATTCTCAATTAAAAAGTTATTTTAAATTAGTAGTTTATTACTATTCTCATATCTCATATCTCATATCTCCCCCGCGAAGCATCCTTAGCTGCTGATTTGTATGCTTGCAGGTGCTGAACACTTCTTCAGGGAAAGCACCCCTGCTCGCCATGTAGTCTGCACTCAGCACACCTTTTAATTAGGAAAGCGGGGGACATGAGAGAACCGAAAAATCCAAGGATGTCTCGGCACAATTTGGATTTCACATAACAAATCAGCAGAACTATGCTACCGATGGATGGACATGAGTCGTAAGTAGATGCACTATATGCATCAAATGAGTCAGTTTTGCCAATCAGCCACCTATAGCTGCGAAACCAAGCAAAAATATCTCCACCCTTAATATATCACAAAAACTGCTCATTTCCAGCAAAACCGGCAACCCGTTCACCATTATAATCCCGGATCATATCACCAACACCACCTCGCTGTAACAACTGGAAGACACTACCATCCACATTCATTTTTAAAAATCCCCGTGAGGGAGGAGACCACAGATCAGGGCCACCACAGTGTAAATGCCACAATGTGTGCTGCAGCATTAATTTTATTAGTCTTGCAAAAGATATTAACAACCGCAATTTTAATTTTGTAATTATTGTTTCCATTGTTTGCAAGGTTCCAAAAATGCCGCAATATAATTGATAGAGAATATTTTATCTTTTTTAGTATTTTCATTTATTAATTAGAAATTATGTCTTGTACAGTCACAAATGCAAATAATTTCTTCAAAACTACTAATTTGTGAATCAAGTTCCACTAAATACGTTCATAATAAGATGTGCATCATAACTTTAAAAATACACACTCTTTATTATTTAGATGATTATTATATTAAAAAATTTAAACAAAATGATTTAATATTTAGATTTAAATAATTATATTAAATGAGTAAATAAAGATACTTATAATATTTATTGGCCACATAGAAATAAAAAAAATTATCAATGTTTAATTTTTTTAAGAAAAATCAAAATATTTATTAAATAAATTAAACGTGATAAATTTAAATAAATTATGATTGTAATAACGACGTAATGTCAGACTTTGATTTGAAAAATACCATTTAAGGAAATTAAATAAAAATGATTAAACAAAATAACAATAAACAATGCCTTTAATTTTTGGTACAACAATTATGTTATAAAAAGGTTAATTTAATAAGTTGCAAAAATGTTCGTCAATGCCTTTTACAAATAACAATTAAATAACCACATTGCAAATTATTTAGTTTGAAACTGTAGAAGCCACTTCTTATTGATTATTGCCATTCCATTTTTGGTTGCTTTTATTTTTATTTTTTTTAAAAAAAATTCTCAATTAAAAAGTTATTTTAAATTAATAGTATATTACTACTCTTATGCTCCAAATTTTCTATATTTAAGAATTATATTAAGATTAAATATAAAATTAAATATTTTTAATTTAACATATTTCAAACAACACAAAACCCTAAGTTGATCCTAGTAAAATAATAGTATTAGACAAATTGATCTCTCAAAGAAAAAAAATATCTCGTGGTCCCCAAACATAAAAAATGTAAGAAAAGTTATTCCCTCATCTGTTTTTTATTGGATTTTTTTGTCTTATTTATGTTTTTATTATAGACCAATTTGAACTATTTATAAATTGTTAAAGATCAATTTATCCTAAAAACCTTTCAAAAATATTGAAGAGGAACTAACTTGTTCGATATTTTAAATTAGTAGAACCAGGAGGTTGAGTTTTTTTTTTTTCCCGCAAGGACTAATTTGTCCGGCCCAAACATTAAGAGGGACTAATTTAAAGGTTTTGTCTCTAAACAAAAAAAACCTATTAAACGAAGCCCATGCTAAGCCCAAATTTTAAACTAAATTAAAATATTTTATGATAGAATCTTATTAGACATTTAGGAGGTTTGGGGAGTTGGTGACATGATCCTTAAAAATTCAGCTATACTGTCTACATGGTGATGGTGATGGAGGTTCTCTAAGAACTGCCCATTATGGAAAAAAAATTGTGTGCTCTTGTTAGAATTTAAACGAAAGTAGGCCATTGCAGTTCGAAAGGTGAAAAATTCTGGTGGTCCTTGGGCAAACATATGTAAGTTTACTCGAACAAATGGGCTGAAGCAAACATTATCAGAGGTGGTATTTGGATGAAAGTGGGCAATGGATTAAGAACTTTATTCTGGGAGGACTTTTGGATTGGGGAGAGTAGTTTGAGAGATGCATTTCCTAGATTATATTATGTATCTGTACAAAATGAAAAAAGTTATTGCAGATTGTGGCTTTTGGGATGGGAGGATGTGGATTTGGAGCTTTCGGTCCTTGCTTGAGTGGGAACCACATCAACTCAGCACTCTCCATCATATTATTGACCAGGTTTCACTGCAAAGAGAGCTTCCAGACGAAGTGGTTTGGAAATATGACAACAAGAGTGGTGTGTTTTCTGTTAAATCTCATCTCAAAGCAGCAATGTTGAGGTGATTAGTAACAATTTTGTAAAAGGTGTGTGGCGGGGTTTGGTCTCTCCTAGCTAGGGCTGAACTTCTTGCTTGGTTTATTATAATTGGCGGTTTAAACCCAAAGGATAGGTTGATAAGACTAAATCTGCTTCAGGGAGTTGATGCAAGATGTGCAGGTTTGCTTGGAACTTATGGAGTGGCTGCCTTAAGTGGTGGAGCTTGCGTTGGGTTCATCCAAATGAAGCTAAGGCCTTTTTTGAATCTTGGATGGCTGCCAGTTTTAAAGGTAAGCAGAAGAAATCTTGGGTGGTAGTCTTCTTTGTTGTTGTGTGGACAATTTGGAGCTGCATAAACAAGGCGACTCTTGATGGAGCTGAGGTCTGTATGGTAGATACACTTGCACAGGTGAACCATTTCTATAAGCTAAGGTACAGAGATTGGGACATAGATTTCAAAATATAAATGGCCGTTTAACTATCCAAGTCTGATTTGAGAAGTTCAATTTGTGTTGTCATATGCTACGACGACTTTGGTTCTGGAAGAGAAAATGGTGGCGATCTTCCTCTGCACCTAAGAAATTTTGAGATTGGATGTTATCTGGGAGTGGCAATTTGGTTTTGATTAAGGATTGACAAAACTTAATAAGGTACCTCATCGCGGGATAGAGTCATGTAAACGGAGAAGTTCAAAATGTAGTAGTTATAGTGTTGTTTATGCAGAATATGATAGAAAAGAGCAATCATACGAGTAGCCTTCAATTTTTCATTAAAAGAGGTATGCTCGGTGGTCTAGTTGCAGTGGTTTGTGGTGGTTAGGGAAGGTAGGCGTGGCGACCGCAGTCGCGTCTGCAGCACGATGGGGGTGGTGGTTGACAGTCTTAACGCATCGTGGATGGAGGCAGTGACGGTGTTCCAGTCCTGGTGTGGCGTCGTGCTTGTCGCAGACAGAGAGGGGTGGATGGCGGCAGCGCTGCTTTGGTGTCAATGTGCTGTGCTGTGGTGAACAACTGGATGTGGGGGGAAGAAGGGGACGGATGAGGGAAGAGTGGAGGAAGAAGAAAGGGAGGAAGAACTCAAAAGAAGATTGTTCTTAAAACAAAGGTTTGAAGGTTGTGATGGAGTGATCATAATAGTCACTACATCAACAGATCCTATTGTAGAATCTTCTAACCTACATCTTATTCCCCCACAGTCCAAAACACAACAATTAGCTCGGCCAAATAACTCCACATGTCATTTATTAATTTGATACGATTTACAACTTCACAGTGACATGTTTTTTTAAACTTCACCAGAGAATGAACCAGAAAATATATATGCATGCCACATGGTGATCTAATTGCTGGCCTTGGATGTGATATATTACGTATGAGCTTTGCCTTCATTTTGGTGAAGAAGGGTGATAAATTAAACAATCGAAGTTCAGATACGGCTATGCTTCTATGTCTCACTATGAAGGGTCTCAAAAGGAGGCAGTAAGTGTAGAATGCTGATGTTGGTGTGTGTTGAGGTGGATTGCTAATTGAAGATATGTGGAAAGTTTTTCTCAGTAAGTGCAGCGGATACAAATTGCATTCAAACATAAATCCTTGAAGCGGGGTGCTGCATCGAACAGATCAGGAAGAAAACTTGATTAGCATCAATAGTTCTTCCTGTCAAAGTTAACAAAATGCAGAAACAGATTTTTTCAATAGCAGATGTGGAAAATTCTAAAATGCATAAGGAGGCAGACTTTGGCTCTAAATTTCTAGTTAAAGGTGCAGGTAATCTAGAGGTGGAAAAAATTACGGTTTCCTAGCTCTCATCATTGGGAACTGGTATGCTTACAAAGAACTGGAATGTTAATAGGTGTTTTGAGGATCTATTTTTGATATTGGGCTGTAATTCATAAGCACAAGTGTTGTTGTTTTCGGGCTGGGTGTTGAATATTGATCCTAGTATGATTGCTTTATGGGATTAGGTTTAGTTTTTATGTATGCTCTCCTATACATCAGCACATTGCTCCTCACTCTTTCCTGCGAGTTGAGCCATATCAATAAATTATCGAAAAAAAACCCTGTCTTGCATTTCGTGAACTTGGCTAATTTACTTGTCTCTTTTAAGGCATGATTTTTAAAAGCATAGCTTGATTTGAAAGTTTGTTTAAATACATACTTTATAGTAAGACCATTAAAAAAGCTGATAGAGGTATTTTTAAGTAGACTTGTAAACTTCTAAATAGCGTAATAGGCCTGTACCTTTAAACAGGCCGACAGATTTAAGCCTCTAAAAAAGTGTTTGGAAACGTACGCGTAGAAATTAGAAACTTTCATGATAAGGAATGGATTGTTTGTTACATGGCATGTCACAGTCACAGGCACATAGCGTAGGAAGTTCGAATGTAAACACCTTTTTTTTTTCTCACCCGCAACGCGTTTGTCCCACACGTCTTCGAAACTTCTATTGCATTGAGGAACGTTAGCCGCCCCTTCCCGCGGCAACCTATATAAACATTTATTTGATTCCATATTTTCCACTCACATTCTCATTTATCATCTTTTCTTCTTTGATTGCGTTAGAAGAGATCAACTCCATCAACATGAGTCACTTTAACAATAGGCAAGAAGCTCCTGGTTAGTTGTTCTTGTCTTTCAATAAAATTGCAACAAAGTGTTCAACATCTTTAATTTATCTTCGCACAACAAAATAAGGTTTCCTATGTGAATTTCTTTTTAGCTCCATATTATGGACATAAATAAACATGAATTGGCTATGTTTGCATGCTCAATAATATTTCGTTAAAAGAAAAAAAAAAATGCCTAAGTTAATCAGTTTCTAGTTTTTGCATACAGCTTAAGCTGAAATTACTCTTGTTCCCATGTGCACTGTGAAATCTTTGTCACTACGATTAATGACATCACATAATGATGCAGCAGCGTCATATCCCCCAACAATGACTGCATATCCTCCAGCTTCTTATGTTACTGCCCCACCACCAATGGGTTACCCGTCCAAGGATGGTCCTCCAGGGTACCCCCAACAAAGTGTTCCAGAGCAAACTAGAAGCAGGGGGGATGGCTTCTGGAAGGGTTGGTAAGTTCATTCCCAAAATCACTACACCTATTTGTTGGCTCTCTCAGAAACACCTAATCTTTGTTTTGACATTTTTTCCCCTCTTTTCTTGCAGTTGTGCTGCTTTATGTTGCTGTTGTGTCCTGGACTGGTGCTTCTGATTGAATCACTCCATAGATTTGTGAACATCATCATTATTCTTTCCCCTGTTTCCTATTGTATTCTTTGTAGTTTATAGAATAATAAGGAATTTCCTCCACTTGGACAGCTTGTATTATTTATCCGCTTGATGGAAGCTGTTCGTTTCCTTGTACTATATATATTAATCATTTATCCTTTTGAAGGAAGCTGCTCTATTTCCTTGTACTGAGATTTTTTAATGACCTATTTAGTCATTATCACATGATTTTTATTGATTAGAAAAAATTATTATAGAGTATTCATGTTGAGAACATTCGAATGGTTGCGTATATTTCAGTTTCAAATATCCTTGCCATGTACAAAAATTATGATACTTCAATGTCGTAATATCTCTTAATTGGCAAGAGTCTGGATAGTTCAAAGAAAATAAAAAGTGTGAACTTTTTTAATAATGAAAAAATAATTGATATACAATTCCAAAAAAAAAAGAGAAAAAGAATTGACATCAAATTTAAGCGCTTCCAAGGAGTCCTTGAAAGACCTTCGCATGGAAGCTTACAATTGAACCAAGCACTTCAGTGTTCAGGGCCTAAAGCAAGCACAAGCAACTTCAGGGTGAAGCAGTACGTGGCAGCGGAACTAGGAATTGTGAAAGTAATTGGGAGTGAGTTTTAAAAGAGAAATTCTTATATAGGCACAATTCTAACTCATCATATTTAGATATACGTTTTTGGATCCCACCAATTTTATTATAAATGTGTTTAAATATGAGTTATTAAACTTATGTCTGTTAAAAAATTTTCAATTTAAAAAAGAGATGGGAAATTAGGAACATGCGAAATTTCAACGTGTTTTTGTGATGCGTGAATTTACATAATAGAATACACATTCATCAAGTTGTATAAAAAATTTTCATAAAAAATTCTAATTCCGACAATTAAGTAACTTTAACTTGAGGATGTTTAATACCAACAAAATAGGGAAAACCCAAATTAACTAATTTGTGTTAAAATTGAAAAGGTGAATACTAAAATACATCTTATAGTTGGTTTATTTATACATTTCAATATCCATTCAGCAATTTTTTGGGTCAATTCCATGACCATTCAGCTTATTTAAGGTATTGAAATTATTAATTTTTAATTTATAATATTGTCTCAAGGTTTTTTTAGCAATTAATAATAAAAAAAGAAAAATACTCTAAATTAAACCATTTAAATATCCAAATTATTTTAATTTTAACAAAAACCCTAATCCTATTATTGCACCCAATTGGTGTAAGGCCTTCACCCAGAGATAAAAATGAGTCAAACCAACTTATAAGTTATTTCTAACTCAATTTATTAATAGCTCAATAAGCTGAATTCATAAATTCATAAATTGAGCTTGAACTAAGTTGATTATTTAAGGCCATTTATTAAATGGGTCTAACTTAAATTTTATATATTTATATATAAAAGGTCATTTTTTATATTATTATTATTATTATTAAAGCTATGTTTTTATGACTAAATATCCTAACTCATTAAGGCTTAATTTGTATCTCGTGGAGCTATTTCATTGAGTTTGAGCAGTTCGTGATCTAGCTCAACCCCGATAAGATTCTAATGAGCTGAGTTTGAGCCTAAAAGTTAGATTCACTTCTTATAGCTCATGCACGAGTCAAGTTCGAGCTTTAACAAACATGGTTCGGGTCGACTCACTTCCACCTCCACGTACCTCCACCCACAATCATTAGTAATTACAAGGCATTGCAAAATTAGATGACAAAACAGAAAGCAAAAGCATTGCCTATCTACCTAGTCACAAACACATTAAAATTTAAAATACCATATCACCCCTTGCTATATAGAAGCTCATGACAAAAATGGTGCATGTATTTGGCATGCTATATTAGAGAAATATTTAGGTGATCTTGGAGCATCACGTGACTATACTTATAGCCAATGAGAAAATGATATTTAGATAAAAGTGTAAGTTAGTAGTGAGTCTCATCTAAAATACCATTTTCTCACTGGCTATAAACACAACCACGTGGTGCTCCATGACCATCCAAATATTTCTATACTATATTAGGTATAATAGGATAAGCTAATTTTATATATTATGCCACAATTTATCTATTGTTTGACACAGGTAACGTATTGTATAAGTTTATCTATCATAATCTCCTTATATATCAAAATAATGGATAACTTAATCAAGTCTAAGATAGTTGGATTAGGCCTGATTAATTTTTAATATATAGGGTCTTTTTCATATATTTTATTAAAATGAAAATAATTCTTACATAAAATAAATAAAATTATAAAAAAATAATTTTTAATAGAAATATTTTATAATAAATAAATATTTTAAAAATAATATTTAATATAAATTTAATTATATATAATAAAAATAATTATAATTATAATTAATTAATAAATATTTTTATTATAATATTTATTTTTAAACTTAAATTTGAATAAATAATAAATAATAAAAATTATTATTTTAATATAGTTTTCTTTTTATGTAAACCAATTAGCATACATACAAAACCAATTAGGATCAACGATCTCACACCGAACCATAGAGAAATACTTGCATAGTCCTGGAGCACCACGTGGCTGTGCTCCCGAACCAATCATATAAGTGTATATTTTACATGGAATCCACCACTAACATATAATTCTATATAAAATGCATTTACATGATTGGTCGGAAGTACAACTATATGGTGCTCCCGAACAATGTAAGTATTTTTCCCAAACCACCTCACGCTAATAAGTGATCAAACCCGTAGTTTAGTAGGTAGTAAAAGCAATCCTATTTCAGCATCGCTAGATATGCATGAGAGATGTTTTGCACTAAACTAAATTCAATAAGCTTTCATCCAAGTTCTACAACCAATATCATATGTAGGGACTGGCAATAACTTGACACACATCCAAGAATAATCAAGATTCCTGAGCTGCATCAAAATTGAGGTCATGGCACCTTGACCACCATACTTTACATAGCAGAAAGAATTTTCAAATAGCAACACCATGCTCCTTCAAATAGCAACATCTGATGGCCAGAATATCCACAATGCAATGATCAAAGTCCAAAAGGCATTCAAACCAAATTAGCTATCAAAAGTGTGGCTGCATAGCCATAACTGCAGAGCCTTCCATTGATTTGATAGTTCCAATTGTAATTAGATAATGAGGACAGCAACACATTTGAATTATTTGCACTGTAGACAGTATACAATACACTTGCATAAAGAAAACTGCATAAACTCCAAGAGCGCCTTCAAAACTCCACTCTTTTAATTATCTCCTCATGAGTATTTTGCTTATGAGTGCTAGATTTTCAGCTCTGCATATCTACACTATTTCCATGTTCTGATTTCTTCCAAATTCAATACTACTATATCGGGGGCATAAGAGAAATTTTGGCACCAATCCTTAATCTAGTGACCCGCTCTTAGTTTAAGTAGGAAAATAATTTGATTCCAATCAGGTTTTTTTTCCTTAAATACCTTTTCATTTCTTACAAGCCAAATAGACTAAATAATCACAAAGAATAAGGAACACCATAATTTCTTTCAAAAATCACTTAAGTTAACATCAATCCAAGCCTCAAATAATTGTTTAGGACTTTTACAGTAGCACCAGTTAATATCCCACCAGTTAAGGATTGAACACCAAACCTTCCAATCAAGGTAGCAGTGGTAGAACAAATGGTTGACAATTTCCAAATTCTCTTCAGAAAATGGACGTAGCTCTTCATTAATGATCTTGAACCTTCTAAGGCGATCCTTGGCATTGAGTTTACCAAGAAAGCTCATCCATGTTAGCACCTTGACCCGAGGAGGCACTAAGCCTCTCCAAAATCCCCCAGTGCAACTTGCAGCTGCAGTTGATGGAGCAAAAGCACCAAAAACCTACATGAGAAAAGATTTGACAACATAATTTTCTGATTTATCAAATTTCCTAAAAGCTCTATCCTCCTAATCTGAAAGCATATTCCAACAAGATCCGATTCATCTAATTAAGTGTTTGGTTCTTCCACTCAAATAAAGGTCATCTGCATTCAAAATTCCACCTTCACCCACTCACTTCCAGGTTCTTTACTCTATTGCAAATAGAGCAGCTTGGAAGACTCTAAATCATGTATCGAACTAACTACCTTGTTCCATAAAGCGGATTCTTCATTTAAAAACCTCTACCACCATTTGAATAGTGGGGCATTATTCTTCATACCTAGGTCACGCACCCCTAAACCTTGAAGTACTTGCATGATTATATCCTATGTTTTATGGATGCTGAGACTGTTCTATCTATTTATGCTGTAGTTGTTATTCTAAGTATGAGATATTGCCAATGTGACTCAAGTGCATGAATAAAAGGAACTCTGCTTCGGATAATATATTTTCAAACTATAAAATTGAACAGTCTATTTAACATGCTCACATATTTTTTTTATAATAAACCGAAGCAGCTGGAGATAATAACGATGACACAACATATGGTAGTTTACTGAATCCTACTGAGAATTTATAATTCTCACTCCTATGTTTATTTCCGTATTATCTCCAGATAGTTCAGAAGTTTCGAAGAAGGTTCTCTGTGGTAGAGTTGACTAGTAAAATTGAAGGTGGCCGAAGATTGCTGCCAGTCAAGGTTCAAGTAAGTGACAGTAACAACTCCTGGGTGAGGTATTATGACTTAAGCATAGTACCATACTTAGGAGGGTGTTACAGTTATATTTTTAAGAATACATACATGTTAAAAAAATTAATGATAATTTTCTATGAGTTTTATAAAAAAAATATTTTATTAAATAATTATTACAATATATAATTATTTAGACTAACAATATATTAAAATTGCATTCTTATGATTATCTTATACTAATATTATAACAATTTAATGTTGACTAAGGTATTGTTATACTAATTTTTTAGTATTGATGTAACAATAAGATCTTCTTTAGAAGAGTTATCACTTTGGTCCCTGACTTTAAGAAATTATCAAATTAGTCTCCCCCCCAATGAATCACATTTGTACCTTTCCCCATATTCATTAGTCAACCATTGTTGTTTTACTAACATATCACGTTAAGTGAATAATATACATAGGGTGTTAACTCGTGCAACTCTAATGAAAATTAGCATAGGGTATATTTGTCATGTGATATTGTTGTAAATGGTGACGACAACAATAATGCAAAAAGAAATTCTTAATACTCTTAGATCTGATCACTAATCGCCACATTAGCTTTGTTAAGAAGATAGTGAGTGATTAACAATATAGGGGTAGCCACAAAATTGATGTAATAACCATTAAATGAACATATTTAATTGAAAGTTGACTTGAATATTCTTTTTTGAGCTACATTAAAATCATTTATTGTATCTTATTGTATCATTTTTATACATCATATTCTTATTACTCTATGTAGGGAGGATCTGGTCTAGTTAGGTGTGAAAATGGGAGATAAATTAGTGGATTTAAGGAGGATTGAAGATTTAGAGTTTATAAAGGTGAAGAAGAGAGATATGGGATTTAGGAATTTTTTTAATACATTTTAGAAATTTCAGAGATATATTTGACATATTCAAAAATTATAAGGACCTTTTTGATATATTTTAGAAATTTTAAGGACTAATTTGAATCTATATAAAATTGACACTACATCATATGTCATGTGGCACTAATGTGACACGACAAGAAAACAAAGCATGCCACGTGTCACTTAATGTGACACGTTGGTAAAACAATAATGGTAGACTAATGGATATAGGGAAAGGGGTTAACATGATTTACGTTTTACAAAATGAGAGACTAATTTAATAATTTCTTAAAGTCAAAAACCAAAGTGACTCACTTGTGTAAAGTCGAGGACGAGAGTGAGCATTAACTGTATTATTTTTGGTAAAGTGGAGTGTTTTTTTTTTTTTTTCTATAAGTTTGGAGTTTTCTGTCTTTTCTATAAATCTCGTGGGGATTGTTGTACTTTTGTTTAAAAAAAAAGGACCAATTTTTCAAAAATTAAAATGGTTTTTCTAAATTTTTTAAAATAAATCTTGGTAACAATTTCATAAATTTTTCAATAAACCTAGTCATGGCGAGATACCTTGTGACAATTGGAATAATTTTTTAGATTGTTCAAGGAAAGTTTTAAAAGTAAATATCATTTTTATTGCTAACATTTTGAAGTTGATATCAATTTAGTCCTTAAAAAATTTTTGACAATGATTTAGTCCTAACATAAATTTTGACATCAATTTCATCATTCCATCAAATTGTCAGAGGTTTGTGATATGTAGAGGTGGGCATTCTCTTGGAGGCGCGATTTCCTTCAATGGGAGGAACATTTATATAAAAGATTTATAGCAGCTCTTGAACAGCATCCCTTGAGCCCAAATATTGAAGATGTTCTTTGTTGGAGGTTTGATTCATCTAGTTCCTTTTCTTCTAAATCTTTTTGTTATATTGTAGAATGTTCTGTTGCTGCAAATTTTGTTGGTTCTTTTTATGCTAGTCTTGCTTGGAAAGGTTTGGCACCACCACGTGCAGAGATCCTTGTTTGGTTTATTCTTCAAAAGAAGCTAAATAGCAGGGAAAGACTTGCTATCCTAAAAGTTATTCCCCCTGTTGCGATAATATACCCTTTTTGCCATTTAGTTGTGGAGTCAATCTCTCATATTCTTTTTATATGTGATTTCTCTTGGAATTTATGGGCTGATTGTCTTTGTTGGTGGGAAATGATACGGTGGTGTCCTAGGGACCCTCTTGATTTTTTCCAGGCTTGGTGTGGATTGCTTATTAGAGGATTGGAAAAAAAATGTGGTCTTCTCTATTCTATGTAGTAGTTTGGACTCTGTGGAATATAAGAAACAGGGTTGTCTTTGAGAACTTTAGACCATATTGGGATTTGGAGAAAAGACATATCAAGCTGAGATGGGGTTTTTGGCTCAAGACTTGGTTACCAAATAAAAACAATATGTTGGAGGAGTTTCAATCCAATACTTCGGCTTTACAGAAGTGGAGATAGATCAATAACAGTCTAAGGTGATGCTCAACAACTCAAGTACTCACCTTCCTTTTTTATTCATTGATCTGTTCCTGACATAGGCGCTGGACTGCTATTTTGTTTTGGTTCTTTGTTTCTGTTCGTTCTCTATCTTTGCCTTTTTGTTAAGCTTACTTGATTTCCTGCTATGTATTAAGCTACTGATTTGTTGCTGTTTGCTTCCCTTGTTTTGGGGTTTGAGCGCTATATTTATTTTTTTTAAAAAAAAAACTTCCATTGCTATTCATCCCAGTTTGCATGTTAGTTCTAAGTTATATTACTTATTTATCTTCTTTGACTTATAAGAAAAGATAATTTTTACCTTATCAACTTGAAAGTAAAAAAGAACATTTAAATTGACTATCGAGATTAAGTGCGACAAGATTGACTAGTTAAGTTGATGAGGTGGAAATAGTCTCATTTCCTTAATTAAGGAAGACAAATAAATAACACAACTTAGAAATAGTATATCAATTACGAATGTAAGTTATGATTAATAATTAGACAGAAGAATAAAATTGATATCATAATTTAAAATATTAGAACTAAATTAATATAAAAAATTTTTTAAAAACTAAACCAATGTTAACTTCAAAATGTTAGAACTGAAAGAAATATGTACTCAACTTCTAAGTGCCAAAAATAGTCTAGAGAAGGAGGTGGCTATGAGTAGATTGTGGAGTGAAAGTGACGCACAGACACGGTGGTGCAATCAAGTTTGGCACAATGAAGATGGCAGTTCAAGGAATTTTTTCTTTTTTTGACGGTTAAAACTAGGTCCTCAATTTTTTAGTTTTCGATAATTTGGATAAAAGCTCAACTCACCAAAGTCAAGTGAGAAGGAAAGACGGAAATACGTAAGAGAGTGATATCAAGATGAAAAAAATCAAAACATCATCTAATCAGTATGTAAACTACCACCTAAAAAAAAAAAAAAAAAGAACGAAAGAAGACACCCAGGATAGTACATGGCTCCAAGATATCAAAGAAAGCAAAATTACAAATAGTCTGAGGAGCTTCCTCAATCCAGTTCAAGGAATATTAGGTAGGAATTACTTGCATCCTTCCCTCTTCAATTGCTAATGCTTATGAGGTGAAGAAATTACCGTTACACAACGCATAAAGATATGGTCAAGGAAATATTTGATAAAACAATAAAAGATAGTTACCCAACACTCAGAGGCCGAAAAGGAAGAGCCCTCCCAACGTGCCATTAACGTCTAGCTTAATATTCCCCAACGTATAAGAGGGTTACTTAGTAATACAGCCTCAGCAGATTGAATTTGAATTAGTCAATTCCTAGCATTTGATGCACTTCTTGTGTTAGAGTCCCACATCATTTAAGGATATGACATAGATAATCTTTATAAGCACTTGGACAATCCTCCCCCTATGAGCTAATTTTTGCGGTTGAGTTAGGCCTACTCAATTTTAAGATGGTATTAAAGTCTATCCTATAATTATTATTAGTCTATCTGCAGATATTCAGGTTAAAAAATGAAAAGATGGAAAAGAGAATTAAATAATAGATAATCATGGTGGAGGAAGATCCCTTCTTAATTACATTGGAATTTTTCTTTTGCACGTTGATAGTGGAGGCATGTTTCACGTGAAGGTGTCTTGTTGACTTATTACTCTAAGGATGAACAGTAGAATTGTCCTTGTCTATAAAAATTTGCTTATGCAAACCTACTCTCAACGACACATACAGGGAGAATATACATATTGCTGCGTGCAAAATTGAAAAATGTATCTGAGGTGTTCCCTAATAAAATTTTGGTGGGTGTTATTGTTGGGGTTTCTTGTTAAGTTAGAGAGCAATGCAAGTATGGGGTGCATAGAAGCTGAGAGAGTCGAACTTCTGAGATTGAAAGATGCTTTCAATCACCCAAATGGATCTGCTCTTCCTTCTTGGCAAGGCCAGGGTGACTGCTGCACTTGGGAGAGTGTCGTATGCGACAACTCCACAAAGCGAGTGACACATCTTTTTCTCAATGAGACAAGACCTTATGAATTGAGCAACTTGCAATGGTCACTAAACGCTTCTTCTTTTCTTCCTTTTGGGGAGCTCCAAGAGTTGGACTTGTCCGGAAATTATTTGACAGGTCTCTCATATTTTAATTATTACATTAATGATGTTTCTAATAATTTATCTTTGCAAATTCTGTTCATATTCTTTTTTTTTTTTTTTTGACGAAAACTCTTTTACAGATTCTTAAACAAGTTATTAGATAAATTTGTTATTATTTTTAAGAGTTTGTTGAAGTAAGTATATATGCAAGTAATTTTTTTAGTAATTTTTTTTAAATATGAAAGTAAATATTACATTTTTCACCTTTAATTCAATACAATGATAAATACTCTGTTACTTACCTTAAAACTAAATTTACTTTAGAAAGAAATTTTTTCATATAACTAATCGACATCTTTTTTTTAATCCATTCTTCTGTGTTTGGAGCAGGTTTATTTGGCAAATTTCGGTTGAACAACTTACAGCGGTTATTTTTATCAGACAACGAACTGACAGAATTACCATCCTTTGGTGAGCTACCTAGCTGTCTATTAGGCAGTGTTTGGTTAGTGAGACGGGATAGGAAATACAGGCACATAGAGACAATAAAGACAGAGACATAAAATTAAAAAAAAATTATTAAACATTTCTGTCTCTAACCTTCAAAATTCGTGTTCCTCTCTGTCTTTACTTTTTGGGTGGACACAAATTTGGCCCAAAATTGTCTCAAGACATAGACAATTTTCCACTTTTTGTTCCTGTCTCTCCTTCCAAACATCTTTCTGTCTCAATTGTCCCTGTATTTCCTGTCTTGTCCCACTAACCAAACGCTGCCTTAGAGAATTTTTCATTTTTCTTCGTCATATATTTGGAGATTTTAATTTCTTTATCATATTTTTCATCTGATTTTCTAATGATTGTAGAGAAAAGAATACACATACTTGGAATTTGTTTGATTATTCCATACATAAGTCAGTTAACAATAGAGTTTTCTTCGTTGAAAAAAAAAATTTTTGACTGGTTAGTTGTTGTACGAAGGTACAAATTCATTTTCATCATGTGGCGTGTTAGTCCCTCAATTTTATTTTTTTTTGGCTATGGTCCCTTTTGTTAGTTTTCTCTATTAAGCGTTTATATGGCGTTCTATTGAAGGCTAGCATAGACAAAGGGCAAAAGGGAGACCAAACATAAAAAATTGTAATATTTTAGAGTATAAATTTAAAAAATTGTGATATTTTTCATAAAAAAATATTTATGTTTATGTATACAAAGTAAAAATTCTAATTAAAAATTTAATAAAATTAATTTACGTGGAATTATTATTATTATTAAAAAATTAAATTATTATATTAAATATTTATTTCTACAAAAAAGTTTATTTAAATTGTCATATTTAAATTTTTTTAATTTTATTTTTGTAAAATTAAAAATTTTACACAAAATATAATTAAAATAAATAGATGAGACGTGAAAAAAAAGATAGAAAAAAATGTTATATTAAAAAAATTTTAAGTGTACACCATTTTGAGATGGAGGGGAAGTGTTGGGGATAAATCAAAATATTTAAGATAGTGATAGATTTAAGACTTCCCTGATCCAACAATTTCACTCCATGTCAAAATAATGTATACTTAAAATTTTTTTTTGCACGGATTCAAACTCTTCTCATAATAAAATAGTTTCTTTTTCTCATATCTCGTGTATTTCATTTTAATTATATTTGATGTTTAATTTCATAAAATATAATATAAAAATTTAAATATTACATGCTAAAGATTTAATTAAATTTTTAATTAGAAATTCTATGATGAAGTTTTTAATTAGAATTTTAAAAATATTTAATAGAATAATTTAATAGAATTTTAAAAATATTTAATATAACAATTTAATAGAATTTTTAAAATATTTTATATAATAATTTATCTTTATAATTATAATAAGTATACATAATTTGATTTTTATGAAATTTTTAATTAGAATTTTATTCATTGTACATAAATGTAAATATTTGTACACATATAATATCATGATTATTTCTTTTGCTCCACAAAATATCATGAATTGTTCGTTTGATCCATGTATTAAAAAAAAAATTGTTCATTTGATCCATCCTTTTGCGTATTAAAAAAAAAAAATTGTTCATTTGATCCATCCTTTTGCCTTGAGTCCGAGTATGCCACTATACAAATGACAAGTTACGCGGGCACGAAATTCAGAAAACTAACGGGAGACTAATAGAGAGATCAACTGACAATAATTTTTTTTGAGGCATTAAACAATTTTTTTTTTTTGGAAAAAAAGAGATCAAATAAAAAATTTGTAATATTTTAAGGTACTATAAATTAAATCTAAAAATCCCTATAAGAGAATGATTTTATTAGTCAATTGAGAAGTACGATGAAGCCTTGGAAATTGTTCAAAGAATTTATTAATTGATTTATACTGTTATTGAAAAATTATTTTACAGTCATATTCAGTTA
The DNA here is from genome assembly GCA_031439585.1 of Pterocarpus macrocarpus. Lineage (NCBI taxonomy): Eukaryota > Viridiplantae > Streptophyta > Magnoliopsida > Fabales > Fabaceae > Pterocarpus > Pterocarpus macrocarpus. Next base: position 17,181,039 of record CM062517.1, on the reverse strand, counting down.
TATATATATATATATATATATATATATATATATATATATATATATATATATATATATATATATATATATTATCATATTATAATTTAACAACGCATGAGTTGTTTAAAAAATTTCATACTACAGATGTATTAAAATTAAATCTTTATTTAAATTATTTGTATTAAATGAGATGATGAAATTATAGATGATTAACTTGATAATAAATCAATAAATTTTAAAATGTAACTAAGAAATAGGTATAAATAAAAAAACTTCAAGGATGTAATTCAGATAATAGATTAATCTAAACTATTCGTCTTTACAATTTAACCTAATTTGGATTTTAGTTTCAAAGGTTACTTCTGTTTTTAATTCAGTTGTTACAGTTTCGTTAATTTGGTTTCGGTAACTCGACAAGAACCAATATTTTTATAAAATGATAAGGACCAATTATTAATAAAAAATCAGGATCAATACTTTTATAAATAAAAATTGCATAGATTAAAATTCAAATGATTGAAATATAAGGACCAGTATTACGACGGTAGGAACCAAAATCTAAAAATATAAAATATAAGAATTAATATTTAAGAAAAATTTAAAGGAATTACAATTTAAATCAGATAATTGTAAAGACTAATTATTTAGTTTAACCCAAATAAATGGAAAAAAAAAAACAAATTGATCATACTCAATATTCTGGAATAAAGTTTGCAAAGTCATTTTTGTGAGACCTGTGTAGAATTTTGGAAAATAGTTGCTACTGTAGCCTGAAGGATACGTCCGTCTCTATACCATGTAAACAAATTTTGTCCTCTCTCCAAATCCTTCGCTCATTCCAACGACCTTAGCTAAAGAAAATATGTATGTACTCCTAAGAGCTAATTTCACCTTTTACATTTTTTTTTTCTTTTTTCCTTTGGCAAAATCGGTGACAAACATGTGGAAGAAAATATTTACTATAAATTTTACGAAGTTTTAATTGGTTTTGTTCACCAATAATTAATTGCGAAAAACAATGTTAAAATGGTAAGTCTTGGAAGTGTACATAGCAGATTAGTGATTAGTTACTATGACAGTTAGTAGTTAATGACAGCTGGCAAAGTTAGTTATGTAGGAGTTAGCTAATTATCTTTGTATATAAATATTTGTACATATATCTACCAAATCAGATTTGTGAATACAATTTTGTATATAGAGCTTATTCATTTCAATCAAACATGGGAGAAGGTTTTCTCTCACTTTCTTTATATTTTTCCCTTCTTTTCTTGCTGAACCAGAAACTCAAGACTAAGCGAAACATTAATCTAAAAGAAAAGATTTGTTTAACATTTCAGTATTTTCCTATGTATAATTTAGTCAACATTTGAACTACGATGTCAACAAAAATCCCTATTCACACCAGCCACTATTAGCTTATTTAATTGAATTTCACTCATGTATTAAAATGTTTCGCGTCTATTTTTCTTTTTTGGTGGGTTCATTTTCAATTACTATATGGAAATTTTTTAGATTATTTGTTAAATTTAATTCTATTCCTCTAATTATCTTTTCCATTCGATTCCATATATTGTGCAATATGTTACCACGTATTTATCCAAAGGAATCCTTTTTGTACGTTTTCATATGTTGTTTCCTACATATGTCCTTTGGCACTTGGCAGATCTTTCTTCTTCAACCAAATTGGAGGACTTGCAGCTTGATTCTAATTTCTTGACTGGTAGCCTTCCAGAATCAATAATGGCTCTGACTTCTCTTAAGTACCTGTCCCTAGCGGGAAATGACTTGAATGGCTCGCTACCAAGTGAAGGTAATTTTAAAGTGTTTGCTTTGAGCTTTGAGAATTAGATTCATTCATAAATTATTTTCTCTCACTACTATGAAAATCCTACAATCACCTGACACTGAACACTATTTTGGTTGTTGTGTATATGTGTAGAACAATCTTCTATGATATATTGCTGACACATGTTTAATATGTGTTTGTATGCAAATTTTAATTTAAAAATTATTTTTCAACTCTGACATGATTAAGACATGGTATAAGTTAAAATGCAAAGATTTTTCCCCCAAAATAAAAAAAAAAGTGGAGTCTGTTTTAAATATTTATGCAGTTTCAAAAATAAAAAGGAAGTAAGCCAGGATTGCATTTGTTATCCATCAATTTCATTTCTCTCAACCTTTTTATTTCACTTTTCCGTCACCTAAAATGCTCTACAACCCCAAAGGAAATGTTGATTAGAAGGAATTTTGGATATACTTTAGCAAATTTTCTCCCTTTTAATTTTGACAAGGATGAGTTCTTGTTTCCTATATTGATGAAGGAAAGCCATGCCTTGCAGGAGGGTTATGCAAGCTGAAGAATCTTACCGCATTGGATCTTGGCAGAAACCAATTTGTGGGACACATTCCACAGTGTCTAGCCAACTTATCATCTCTCCTTGCCCTTAATCTAGTAGACAATGATTTTGGTGGACCCTTGCCATCCTCAGTCATTTATAGTCTCAAGTCCCTTGCTTGGATTTCTATTGCTCGTAACCATTTCAAGGGCTCACTTTCATTCAGCTTGCTTGCTAACCATTCCAACCTTCAGGTTTTTAGTCTTGCATGCCGAAACCAGCAGGATGTGAAGATTGAAACTGAGAACCCACCTTTTACTCCATCTTTTCAATTGAAGATTCTCCAAGTGATTAACTGCACACTAAATGAACCAAGCTACACATTTCCCACCTTCCTTTATCATCAACATGACTTGAGTGTGCTAATTATTGGCCATAACAATTTGGTAGGAAGTTTTCCAAACTGGCTATTAGTAAATAACTCCAAACTAAGTTTCTTCAATCTCAGCCATAACTTCTTGATTGGTCCCATCAAGGTTAATCTCACATCAAAATTCCAAAATATGAATACGTTTGATGTCTCTGGTAATCCCATCGGAGGAAAGATTCCTCCACCTATAGGGTCAGTTTTTCCAAACTTGATAACTTTGAATATGTCCTCAAGTTCATTGCAGGGTGGTGTTCCAACTTCATTGGGTGACATGAAACGATTGAATAATCTAGACTTGTCACACAACAATTTGTCTGAATACTTACCACAAGAGTTTGGTAAAGGTAACAATGACTTGCGGATTTTAAAATTATCAAACAACAACCTGCATGGCCCCTTCTTGCCTCCTGGATCAAATTTCACAAAATTGTTATCCTTACATCTAGCCAACAATAACTTCATGGGAAAAATAGCAGATGGAATTATGAACAGCAATGAGTTAAGAATGTTGGATTTAAGTAACAACCAACTCCATGGAGAAATACCAAGTTGGATAGGAAGCCTTCTTAATTTGACTTTTCTTATTGTTTCCCAAAATTCATTGCAAGGTTCAATACCATTAGGCTTTTGCAAGTTAACTGAACTCCTATATCTAGACTTTTCTTACAACAAGTTAATTGGAACACTACCAAGTTGTCTCAATATGCCATCCTTGAGGTACTTACATTTGCAAGGCAATCAATTCAGTGGACCAATACCTGCTGCTTTGGCCAAGTCCCACATCCTATTAACTTTGGATTTGATGGAGAACAAATTTTCAGGCCAAATTCCTAAATGGGTCAATTCATTTTTGAATTTAAGAATTCTTCTTTTAAAGGGAAACAAACTTGAAGGTCCCATTCCCATGGATATATGCCACCTTTGGAATATTAGTATCCTGGATCTTTCTCAAAACAACTTCTCCAGTGAGGTACCATCTTGCTTGAATAATATAGCATTTGGAAGGCTGGATTTTTTGGATGGTATGGGAATAGGGAAAATTGTTGTACCGTGGAGTACACGTGCCATTGGGTATAGCTATGATCCAACCACAAATGAATTTTCAGAAGTTGAAGGCATGCTATCCTTTGCGTGGTACGAAGAACAAGAAGCAAATTTCATGTCAAAAAGCAGGTATGAATCATATAAAGGAGATATCTTGAATTTCATGTCTGGCCTAGATCTCTCAAACAATAATTTGACAGGACATATTCCTTCACAAATGGGGTACTTAAGTAGCCTGCATACATTAAACTTGTCCAAGAATCATCTCACAGGACCTATCCCAGAAACATTCAGCAACCTTAAGCAGATAGAGAGCTTAGATCTTTCACATAACATGCTTAGTGGTCAAATCCCCTCACAATTGATAGTGTTATATAGCTTGTCTGTCTTTTCTGTGGCTCACAATAACCTATCTGGAAGGACGCCAGAGAGGATCAACCAATTTGGAACTTTTGAGGCAAGCAGTTATGAGGGTAACCCTCTTCTTCATGGACCTCCAATGGACCAAAATTGCTCATCCGTTGCAAAACCACCAAAGATGGAGATTCCCGCTCATGGACGAGAAACTGACTTTAGAGACACCTTTGTTTGGAGTTTTGTAGCAACTTTTGCTGTTGCATTTCTTGGTGTCATAGCCTATCGATACTTGAGCTTTTACTTCTCCATTCAAGGGCGCATTAGGAAATGATTTTGCATTGTATGAAGCATATTAAGTTTAATAGTAGTTCCATACTAGTGTGAAGGTTATGTGCACAATTCAAGTAAAATATAAATAAATTATGGTGTCGCCATTTATTACTCAATAGTGTATTTATGTTTGTCAGGAATGGATATAAGAAATATATGAATATTATTGTATTAAAGATTTTATATTTGTCATTAATGGCAGATATCCATGTTTGATATATATATATATATATGCAATGCAAATTATAAAAAATTAAAATTAAAATTAAAATAGAGAAGCCAGAGCGCAGTAATCCGTCGAGACTGGCAAGAGAGAGAAACACCAACGGATATGATAAATATATATTTTATTGAAAATAGGAAAGCTTACAATTGAGAACACCAGGCACTCTGAAAACTCTCCTAGTCTGATAAGTTTCTAAAAGGATGCCTTACAACTGAGATGGACAGTCCTTTTATAGATACATGATTGACTGTTACAATAGTATAGGTTACATGACCGAACAAATGTCTACAGTACGGGTTACATAACCAAAACTATTACAACAGTAAAAAGTTTGTCCTGACGCCTAAAGTGACTAAAGGTGATAGGGGCGCACTGCTTTGTCTGCAAAAGCAGATTCTTTTTGTTGGCCATTTGAGGAAAAGGAGATTCCTTCTGTCTAGGCCAAATTGTCGTTTGCCAATTCAACAGTCTTCATCCAGATCAATTCCGAAACAGTCATCTTCATTCTGTAAGAACCTTGATGAACCTGCGAAAGAAGAAGAAGACTTTGGTAGTGATTGTTTGGATGAAGATTCAGCTTCATCATCTTGAAGCAATTTTAGGATATCTTGCAAATTTTTTGGAAAAGATTCTTTGCTGATGGATACTCCTAAAGTTGACAAGATTTTGGACCTTTGATTTAAGAACTTGCAAGACTCCGGATCAAAGGCTGATAAATGTTTGGGATTCTTCTTGAACTATTCTTTGACACTGCTAGGATTGGCCCCCTAGAAATATCAAATTCTACCCACCATGTGACAAATGCTTGCCTTTGGAGTTAGGGCAATAAGTTTGAATTTTCATGTTTGCCCAATACATATTGCTAGGAAAAAATCTAGGCTAAAGAAAATTTTGAATAAAAATGAAGATCCACTGGGAAAGCATCTCCTGATAAATCAATCCTTTTTGAAAACATTTGTAATCCTTCTAAAGCTTCAGCTGGAAGGATTCGATTAATTGGTCCAAAGAAATTCCACCATTGATGAAACCAATGAGAGAATTTGTATAAAACATTTCTTTTGAAATAAATTAACCATGAATGGCGAAATGCTTTATTTTGGAGCCAGAAAACATTGGTCCAGGCTTGAATATAATCCTAGTAATTATATCCAATTGGATCAAAGTTTTGAGAAATTTTTTTGATATTGTTTGGATTTTTTCCAAACTCAGAAGATGTTAGGACCTTGAGAATTTGGAAAGTTGAATGAGTTGTGTTTGGAGGATTGGCCTTGTCCTTATAATATTTGATGGACACAGAGTCTGAATCTATCAGAATAAATTCGTAATATCTCTGTGTTTTGTTTGGAGCTAAAGGTCTGAAATAAAAATCTTTTAGAAAGATCTTGGAGGGAATCTTATTTGGATTTTTATCCCAGAATTCAGGCTCTAATTGAATAACTGGCATAAATTTTTCTTTGGCCTGATATTGGGTTTGGGATGTTTTGATTTGGGTTGGTTGCCTTGATTTTTTGGCTACTTTTCTTCCCTGATACCAGACTGGGAGTTGTATATCGGGATTTTTTTTGTAATCTGCTGACTTATATTTTGAATCATTAAGGCTAGGGATTGTTCTTTGTCTTCATCAAAGGCAATATCACGTGTCAAACGGAAACTTGATGAGCTTTTCAAAATTAAAGACCTTGGACCCTTCAAAATTTTCCTTGGCTTGGAAGTAGCTCATTGCTCCAAAGGAATCTCTTTATGCTAGAGAAAATACACCTTAGAACTCTTGGAATCTGCTGGGTTATTGGCATGCAAGACTACTGCTACCCCTATGGTTCACTTTCAAAAACTGGTTCGAGATGATGGTGACCGCTTTGATGATGTGGGTGCTTTTAGGCGCCTCATTGGCCAACTTCTATACCTTACTAACTCTAAACCTGACATTTGCTATGTTGTGGCACACCTGAGTTAGTTCCTTTCCAAGCCCATGAAATCTCATTATCGAACTGCTTTTTATGTGTTGAAATATCTCAAAAGGTCCCTGCGTAGAGGCTTGTTCTTTTCTTTGGATTCTAACATCCAGCTGAAGGCTTTTAGTGACTCCGACTAGGTTGCTTGTCCAGATTCCAGACATTTCATTACTAGTTATTGTGTTTTCCTTGGCAACTCCCTGGTTTAATGGAAGTCTAAGAAGCAATCAATAGTGTCTCGATCCTCCACTGAAGCAGAATACCGAGCACTTGCTGCGACAACTTGTGAAGTCCAGTGGCTTACCTACCTGCTTCGTGACTTCCATACCAGTTTTGCTTCCCCTGCAGTTTTATATTATAATAGCAAATCAGCTCTCCACTTGGTAGCCAATCCAGTGTTCCATTAGCGCACAAAACACACTGAATTAGATTATCACCTTGTTCGAAAAAAGGTGCGTGAAGGTCTCATTCACCTACTGCTCATCAGCTCTCAGTTCCAAGTGGCCGATCTTTGCACCAAAGCATTGCCTCCAAAGTCTTTTCTGCATCTTACTCCCGAGTTAGGCACGTTGGATATCCATGCTCTAGCTTGAGGGGGGCTATTAGGGGAACTCTTTATGTATTAAGTTAGTTAAGTTAACTGACAGTGGTTACTGTTTAGTTTACTATAATTGGGGTTAGTTACAACTAATAGCAACACTTGTATATATAATATATTAGAAGCACTGTACATAACAAGTTTTTCTAATAATTCATTCATTCATTCACCATTTCACTCTTTGCTCTCTTTCTCTCTCTGGTTCTCTCAAGCCTGAATCAAGAATTCCATTACATTTATTAAACAAATTAACCGTCATAAATTTAAATAAATTATGACTGTAATAATGATGTAATGTCAGACTTTGATTAAAAAATATCATTTAAAGAAATTAAAAAATAATTAAATAAAAGTAACAGTAAACAATGCCTACAATACAACAATTATGTTATAAAATGGCTGATTTAATACGTTGCAAAAATTGTTGTTAGGGGTAGATTCATCACGATACAATGCTTCTTACAAATAACAAGTAAATAACCGTATTATAAATTATTTAGCTTGGAATTATAGAAGCCACTCCTTATTATTTATCGTTATTCCGTTTTAGTTGCTTTTATTTTGATTTTTTCAAAATATTCTCAATTAAAAAGTTATTTTAAATTAATAGTTTATTACTATTCCCATATCTCAAATTTATATTTAATAATATACAAATAAATATAAAATATAAAATATAAAATATAAAATTAAAAATATTTAATTTAAATAAATTTCAAACAAAATCAACCTTTCAAACCAAGCCCATGGCACGCTCAAATTTTAAATTAAATTTAAGTATTTTGTGATATATTCTTATTAGACACTTTCTCTCACACTACACTTCTAGGGTTTTCACTTTCACAGGTAGCACAATTGTAGCCATCGTTTCTTCTATTGTTGGTTCTATTGAAATTTTTGGTACTTTCATCCACTTTTGGACAAAGGCAAAATAGTGTAGCGGGGGTCTCCTTTAAACAACTATTGGACGAGGCAAGTTCACATAGAGGCAACTATTGTATTTATTATTTTTTGAGTATTAGGCATTTTAGTTTTTCAATTTTTCAATTTTTCAATTTTTGAGATTAACATCATTTTCACTTTTATTTTTCTTATATCACTTTTAAAGATGAAAAATTAGACAAATGATGAAGATACTTTGGCTAATATTCGACTTCCTAATTGGAAAGATATTTTTGAAGTTTAGATGATTTCATAGTTTAAATTATTATTTTAGGAATCATTTATTTTAGATTTAGTAATATGACATAGTTTGCTTTCAGTTTTATTGGGTTTTCATTGAATTTGAAATTCTGGTTTTATTTGTATATGTATTGCTAAAAGTGCATGCATTGTTTCATGATGAGTCAATGGTTTTAGCATTTGGAAAGAGATATTTAATGTTAGTGAGTGTTTTAATATATATTTTTTTGTGTTGCATTAATAAATATCACTTGAAGACTTGTTGTTAATTCTTTTTTTTTTTTAATGGAGTAACACATGATAAGAATTGGATGAATGATTATTTTTGTCACAAGTACGATGTGAGAAGGGAATATTTTATTTTTGTTTAATAAAAAACTTAACAAGCTATATAAGTTTTATTTTATTATACTTTTTATTTAAGTTGATCGCTAGATTTTTTTTAAAGAAAAGGAGAAAAACAAAATAAAAGGAAAGGAAACTGTAGAAGATCTCCCCCGCGAAGCATCCTTAGCTGCTGATTTGTAATTTTGTATGCTTGTAGGTGCTCAACACTTCTTCGGGGAAAGCACCTCTCCCCGCCATGGGATGTAGGCTTGGCTTGGTATTGTTGTGACTTTTTAAAAGTTGTTGAGCTCTTTTAATTCTTTAAAAGCTGCTCTCAAAAAGTCATAATAGTATCGTTTGGTAAAATAATGTAAAAATTACTCTCAATAAGCAGAAGTCACAAAAATAGTATTTGGTAAAATTGCTCTTAATATCTAAAATGACTACAATGGTTATAAACTAAAGAGAATAATTTTTATTTTTAATGTCATTAAATAGAATAAGATTATATTAGTCTTTTAAATTTTAGAGAGCATAAGCCAGCTCCGAAAAGCACCCTACAAGGGCTCCCGAGAGCACCCCTGGCTCTCAAAAATCAGGCGTAAAAGCACCCCAGCTTTTTTGTTTATCAAACAAAAAAAATTAGCTTATATTTTTCATAAGTCAAAGTACTTTTTTAAAGAACACTACCAAAATAGGCTGTAATATGCACTCAGCACACCTTTTAATTGGAAAAGCGGGGGACATGGGAGAACCGAAAAATCCAAGGATGTCTCAGCACAGTTTGGATTTCACATAACAAATCAGCAGAACTATGCCACGGATGGATGGACATGAGTTGTAAGTAGCTGCACTCTATGCATCAAATGAGTCACAACTAATTTGTGAATCAAGTTCCACTAAATACATTCACTATAAGATGTGCATCATAACTTTAAAAATACACACTCTATATTATTTAGATGATTATTATATTAAAATATTTAAACAAAATGATTTAATATTTAGATTTAAATAATTATATTAAATGAGTAAATAAAGATACTTATAATATTTATTGGCCACATAGAAATAAAAAAAATTATCAATGTTAAATTTTTTTAAGAAAAATCAAACTATTTATTAAAAAAATTAAACATGATAAATTTAAATAAAGTATGATTGTAATAACGACGTAATGTCAGACTTTAATTAGAAAAATACCATTTAAGGAAATTAAATAAAAATAATTAAACAAAATAAAAATAAACAATGCCTTTAATTTTTAGTACAGCAATTATGTTATAAAAAGGTTAATTTAATACGTTGCAAAAGTTGTCGTTGGTCTCATCACAATACAATGCCTTTTACCAATGACAATTAAATGACCACATTATAAATTATTTAGTTTGAAACTGTAGAAGCCACTTCTTATTATTTATTGCCATTCCATTTTTGGTTGCTTTTATTTTGATTTTTTTTTAAATTCTCAATTAAAAAGTTATTTTAAATTAATAGTATATTACTACTCTCATGCTCCAAATTTTTTATATTCAAGAATTATATTAAGATTAAATATAGAATTAAATATTTTTAATTTAACATATTTCAAACAAGACAAAACCCTAAGTTGATCCTAGTAAAAAATAGTATTAGGCAAATTGGTCCTTCAAAAAAAAAAAAATCTCGAGATCCCTAGACATAAAAAATGTAAGAAAAGTTAGTCCCTCATCAATTTTTTATTGGATTTTTTTTTGTCTTATTTATATTTTTATTAGAAACCAATTTGAACTATTTATAAATTGTTAGGAATTAGTTTGTCCTAAAAACCTTTCGAAAATATTGAGGAGAGACTAACTTGTTCGATGTTTTAAATTGGTAGGGACTGCAGGTTGAGTTTTTTTTTTTCCCATAGGAACTAATTTGTCCGGCGCAAACATTAAGAGGGACCAATTTAAAGGTTTTGTCTCCGGACAAAAATAACCTATAAAACGAAGCCCATGTCAAGCCCAAATTTTAAACTAAATTAAAGTATTTTGCGATAGAATCTTATTAGACATTTAGGAGGTTTGGGGAGTTGCTGACATGATCCTTAAAAATTCAGCTATACTGTCTACATGGTGATGGAGGTTCTCTAAGAACTGCCCACTATGGAAAAAAAAATTGTGTGCTCTTGTTAGAATTTAAATGAAAGTAGGCCAATTGCAGTTCGAAGGTGAAAAATTCTGGTGGTCCTTGGGCAAACATATGTAATTTTACTCAAACAAATGGGCTGAAGCAAACATTATCAGAGGTGGTATTTGGATGAAAGTGGGCAATGGATTAAGAACTTTATTCTGGGAGGACTTTTTGATCGGGGAGAGTAGTTTGAGAGATGCATTTCCTAGATTATATTTTGTATCTGTACAAAATGAAGAAGTTATTGCAGATTGTGGTTTTTGGGATGGGAGGATGTGGATTTGGAGCTTTCAATGGAGAAGGTCCTTGTTTGAGTGGGAACCACATCAACTCAACGCTCTCCATCATATTATTGACCAGGTTTCACTGCAAAGAGAGCTTCCAGACGAAGTGGTTTGGAAATATGACAACAAGAGTGGTGTGTTTTCTGTTAAATCTCATCTCAAAGCAGCATATATGTCAAACAGTTCTAATGTTGAGGTGATTAGTTATAATTTTGTAAAAGATGTGTGGCGGGGTTTGGTCTCTCCTAGCGAGGGCTGAACTTCTTGCTTGGTTTATTATAATTGGCGGTTTAAACACAAAGGATAGGTTGATAAGACTAAATCTGCTTCACGGAGTTGATGCAAGATGTGCAGGTTTGCTTGGAACTTATGGAGTGGCTGCCTTAAGCGGTGGAACTTGCGTTGGGTTCATCCAAATGAAGCTAAGGCCTTTTTTGAATCTTGGATGGCTGCCAGTTTTACAGGTAAGCAGAAGAAATCTTGGGTGGCAGTGCATAAACAAGGCGACTCTTGATGGAGCTGATGTCTCTATGGTAGATACACTTGCACAGGTGAACCATTTCTATAAGCTACGGTGCAGAGATTGGGACACAGATTTCAAAATATAAATGGCCGTTTAACTATCCAAGTCTGATTTGAGAAGTTCAATTTGTCTTGTCATATGCTACGATGACTTTGGCTCTGGAACAGAAAATGCTGGAGATCTTCCTATGCACCTAAGAAGTTTTGAGATTGGATGTTATCAGGGTGTGGCAAGGATTGACAAAAAACTTAATAAGGTACCTTATTGTGGGATAGAGTCATGTCAAAGGAGGAGTTCAAAATGTACTAGTTAAAGTTTTGTTTATGCAGAATATGATGGAAAAGAGCAATCATAAGAGTAGCCTTCAATTTTTCATTCAAAGGGGGTATGCTCCAACTGAGAAAATATATATGCATGCCACATGGTGATCTAATTGCTGGCCTTGGATGTGATATAGATATGTATGAGCTTTGCCTTCATTTTGGTGAAGAAGGGTGATGAATTAAACAATCGAAGTTCAGATACGCTTCTATGTCTCACTATGAAGGGTCTCAAAAGGAGGCAGTAAGTGTAGAATGCTGATGTTGGTGTGTGTTGAGGTGGGTTGCTACTTGCTAATTGAAGATATGTGGAAAGTTTTTCTCCGTAAAGCGCAGGGGATGCAAATTGCATTCAAACATATAAATCCTTGAAGCGGAGTGCTGCATCGAACAGATCAGGAAGAAAACTAGATTAGAACCTATAGTTCCTGCTGTCAAAGTTAACAGAATGCAGAAACAGATTTCTTCAATAGCAGATGTGGAAAATTCTAAAATGCATAAGGAGGCAGACTTTGGCTCTAAATTTCTAATTAAAGGTGCAGGTAATCTAGAGGTGGAAAAAATTACAGTTTCCTAGCTCTCATCATTGGGAACTGGTATGCTTACAAAGAACTGGTATGTTAATAGGTGTTTTGAGGATCTATTTTTTATTTTGGGCTGTAATTCATAAGCACAAGTGTTGTTGTTTTCGGGCTGGGTGTTGAATACTGATCCTACTAGGATTGCTCTATGGGATTAGGTTTAGTTTTTAAGTATGCTCTCCAATACATCAGTACATTGCTCCTCACTCTTTCCTGCGAGTTGAGCCATATCAACAAATTATCGAAAAAAAACCCTGTCTTGCATTTCGTGAACTTGGCTAATTTACTCGTCTCTTTTAAGGCATGATTTTTAATAGCATAGCTTGATTTGAAAGTTTGTTTAAATACGTACATTATAGTAAGACCATTAAAAAAGCTGATAGAGGTATTTTTAAATAGACTTGTAAACTCCTAAATAGCGTAATAGGCCAATGTCTTTGAACAGGCCGACGGACTTAGGCCTCTAAATAAGTGTTTGGAAACGTACGCGTGGAAATTAGAAATTTTCATGATAAGGAATGGATTGTTTGTTACACGGCATGTCACAGTCACAGGCACATAGGGTAGGAAGTTCGAATGTTAACACCCTTTTTCTTTCTCACCCGCAACGCGTTTTTTCCTTACGTCTTCGAAACTTCTATTGCATTAAGGAACCTTAGCTGCCCCTTCCCGCGTCAACCTATATATACATATATTTGATCCCATATTTTCCACTCACATTCTCATTTATCATCTTTTCTTCTTTGAGTGCGTTAGAAGAGATCAACTTCATCACCATGAGTCACTTTAACAATCGGCAAGAAGCTCCTGGTTAGTTGTTCTTGTCTTTCAACAAAATTGCAACAGAATGTTCTACATCTTTAATTTATCTTGGCACAACAAAATAAGGTTTCCTATGTGAATTTCTTTTTAGCTCCATATTATGGACATAAATAAACATGAATTGGCTATGTTTGCATGCTCAATAGTATTTCGTTAAAAGAAAAAAAAGATGTCCTAGTTAATCAGTTTCTAGTTTTTACATACAGCTTAAGCTGAAATTACTCTTGTTCCCACGTGCACTGTGAAATCTTTGTCGCTAAGATTAATGACATTACATAATGATGTGGCAGTGTCATATCCCCCAACAATGACTGCATATCCTCCAGCTTCGTATGTTACTGCCCCACCACCAATGGGTTACCCCTCTAAGGATGGTCCTGCAGGGTACCCCCAACAAAGTGATCCAGAGCAAACTACAAGCAGGGGTGATGGCTTCTGGAAGGGATGGTGGGTTCATTACCAAAATCACTATACCTATTTGTTGGCTCTTTCAGAAACACCAAATCTTTGTTTTGACAATTTTTTTCCCCCTCTTTTCTTGCAGCTGTGCTGCTTTATGTTGCTGTTGTGTCCTGGACTGGTGCATCTGATTGAATCACTCCATAGATTTGTGAACATATCATTATCCTTTCCTCTGCTTCCTATTGTATTCTTTGTAGTTTATAGAATAATAAGGAATTTCATCCACTTGGACAGCTTGTATTATTTATCTATTTGAAGGAAGCTGTTCTATTTCTTTGTACTATGAGAATTTTTTATCATTTATCCTTTTGAAGGAAGCTGCTTTATTTCCTTGTACTGTGAGAATGTTTTTATGACCTATTAATCATTATCACGTGAGTTTTTTTATTAGAAAAAAAATATCATAAGAATGTATACGATTGAGAACATTCAAATGGTTGGTGCATATTTCAATTTCAAACACCCTTGCCATGTATAAAGCTAGTACAGGAATCCGTGTGATACGCACGAGTGAACTGTGTACAATATATTTAATATAATTTAGTGCAATAACTCAATTGTTGAATTTTTATTATAAAGTATAAATTTAAGAAATAATTATAAAATTCATTTTAAAATATAGTTATAAAAATTAAATTAAATAATAATTATAAAAAATATTTAGAATAAAATAATTACATAACTAAAAAATAATTTTAAAATTACTATTGAACAAAATAAGTAATTTAAAGAGAGAATTTTATAGGACTATTGTTAGTAACAATTCATTTATTTTATAAGAATACATGCTTTCAAAGTTTATGTAAGAAATGGAGCAACTTAAAAAAAATAATTTATTTCCATCTTTTTTTTCCCCCTTTCTTTGACACTTAGTAAAGTAAATTTAAAGAAATATTGTATAGAATAATTACAAATAACTTATTATCTAAAGTATAACTCATTTTATCAAGTAAGGATTAGACAACAAAAAATTAATTTATTTTTTCTTCCCCCCCCCCCTTACTTTAGCCACGAAGTAAAGTAATTTTAAAGAAAAAAATTTCATAGAAGCATTTTATATAGCAATTTATTATTTAAAAGTGTAATTTAATTTGTAAGGACATGTTCTTCCAGTTTTTAAACGAGAACAGAACAACAAAGGAAAAAAACAGTTCCTTTTCCTTCTCCTCTCTTTTATTTAGTCTCACAGTAAAGTAATTTTTCTAAAAAAAAAATACAAAAGTATTTCATATAATGGCTCATTATTAAAATTAAATAATTCATTTTATAAAAATATCTACTTCCAATTTTTAAATGAGGATCAAACAGCTAATAAAAATATTCATTCTATTTCAAGTCATATAATAATTAATTATTAAAACTATAATAAGTTTTATAAGGATATGTGTGTCTAATTTTTATGTGAGGATCAAACCACAAAACAAAATTAATTTGTTTTCCCTTTCCTTTCCCTTTCTTCAATCTCAGAATAAATTAGAGTTAAGAGTCTTGAGGGGGACTTAATTGGTACGATATTATACATGGAGACTGGGAGTTGAGTAAAATGAGGAACTTGAAGCATCAAGGGGAAGATATGTGGTGGAACACGAAGGAATGGCAGGAGATTAGGACAAAGGAAGAATCAAGTTTTACTGTGTTTGTGGATAACTTATCCAACTCAAGGAGTTGAGGATGACTATGGCAGTTGTTTGAGTTTAAATGGAGAATTTCAGATGTTTTCTTGTCACGTAAGAGGAGCAGAGCACCTAATGCACCATTTGCATTTGTAAGAGTCATTCACAAAGGTGGTGCAAAGAGACCAATAAGGAATCTTAATGGGGTGGTGACAAGAGGGAATAAGATAATGGTTAATGAAGTCAAGTTTAGGAGAATGGGGGAAATAACTTAACAAAAAAGAAGAGGAATTTTTTTTTGGGGGGGGGGGGGAGAAGAAGTTGCAGGGGATGAGATGAAAAAATGGTGATCGATTGATGCGCGATCTTTCAAGGATGTATTATATGGAGTAGGACTGAGGGAGACAAAAGGTGATATTAAGAGAGCATAAAAAACATGTCCAATGGAGCGAAAGAGGTGTGAAAAGTGTTAATAGTAGCAAAGACAAGAAGAGAACACTAGTAACGGAAGGTATGGGTTTAAATTGTGATTGCGATCGAGTTTGCATTGCGATTACTACAATTGTAGGAAATTGCGGAAAAATGGAGCTGATGCAATCGCAATTACTACTGTGATATTGTTGTGAAGGGCACTGCAATAGCAATATTGTGGCTGTAATTGCGGTTGTGGACCGCAATTTAAAACTATGGTGGAAGGTGAGTGGATGCAAAGAAGTGTCATAGGTGAATCTATAAAACCTATGAATTTCAATTTGGTGGTAAACAGATTGTTGGAGTGGCTATGTATTACCATCCCATCCTACCTCTTTATCTCCATAACTCATTTTTAAATTTTTATCTTTATCCTTGTAGGTATAATCTAATCTTCTCAATACTTCTCAACTAATTTTTTTAAATTTTTATCTCTATCCTTCTTGATACAATCTTATCTTTCTTTTAGTGTGTTACAATTTCCTTTTCAAAAAACTCTCTCATTGCTCCTCTATAAATAAGACCCATTACCACATACTTTGGGGATCACTTTTACTATTTTTCATTTTTATTCTCTTATTAAGTCTTGAATCTTATCACTATTATACTATACCTTACACCAACATTTTCCACAAAATCAATCACATTCTCATTATAATTCCATAGTTGAGCCAAATTATAGCTCATTTTTATCTTTCCACCTCTCACTATTGTCGCACTGTTGTGAAGCTGTGCAACCACTACTCCCGCTCAACTTCCACCAGAGCGCTCTAATATCATCACTGTCATTAATACCTCAAGCTTCCTCTATATAGTGGTTTAATCTTTTTCTTGTATGCATGTTGGGTGTTTTTGTTTTTGTTTTTGCCTTTTGTTTTTATTTTCTTTAAAAAAGAAACTTATACTAATTTCCTCTTTTATATTAAATATTTTCTTTTCGATCGTAAGTTTTTTTTTTTTTTTCTCATTTGATGTTTCATTTTTACTCAAGTTTATGGTTATTTTTTTGTGTTTGCCTTTTTTTGTTTGACGTGTTTTTTAATTAGTTGAATTCTTTTAAATTTTGAAATATTATATTATCTTTAGCTAAAAAGTTTTTTATTTTTTAAAATGGTCAAAACATTTTTTTAAATCCATGTAACAAACTTACAACATTGATGTATGGTTTGACCATTCTCAAGGGTTGTGAGAATTATAAGAGTTTATTGTATAACTTATATTATCTTGAATCTTGTGCAAGAGTGAATTGGATTTTTTTTTTCCTTCCTTTTTTTTAAAAAAAAATTGTAAATAAAATCAACCTAGCACAAAATTATTTTCTACAAAAATACAATGAATTTGAGTTCCTCATTACATCAGAGGACACATAGGAGTGAGTAAATCCCTTCAAGCAAAAAATTAAATTTTGTTTCTTTTATTTCATTTTTTTTTATGTAAATAACTATCTTTTTTTTGGGGAAAATAGATGTTATTAAATTTATTATTAATTGGTATAATAAACTCTAAAGTACCCGTTATAAAATGGATGTATTAGAAGTATAGTGATATTTAATTTTTACTATTTTCTATGCATAATTAGACTCTCAAACTCTATTTTCTTTTTAAAGATCAATTTTTACAAATTTAAAAAGTTTTTTTAATTTTTTTTTCAAAATTAAAATTAATAGCGACTCCATTAATTATTTTTTAAATATTTTTTGTTATTTCACATTGCAGCATCCTCTGTACACATTGTGACATATGTGCATCCCAGGGAGAGAATAGCTGTGCGGTGTTGAAGACTGAAGGGCAGTATTCAAAGTTTTCAAGATGATAAAAGAACTATGGATGTTATCAAAGAAATGGGTCTGGATAAGCCAAATTTGGAATGTGAGAGGATTGTGTAAAATCCAATGTGCAGAATACAAGTGAGGCACTAGATACAGAGACAAGTGGGCCAAATGAAAGCCACTAAGGTTTTGATCGGAATTGTTGTAATTTTTTAAAATTTGTTGAGTTTTTTTTGACTCTTTAAAAGTTATTTTTAAAAAGTCATAATAGTATTGTTTGATAAAATAATATAAAAATTATTTAATAAATAAAAATTATAAAAATAATATTTAATAAAATTATTCTTAATATCTAAAATAATTATAATAATTATAAATATTAAAAAGAATAATTTTATTTTCAATATTATTAAATAGAATAAGATTATATTAATCATTTAAATTTTAAAGAGTATAAATTAACTTCAAAAAATATTTTATGAAAATTTCTGAAAATACCCCTGACTCGTACCCCAACTTTTTAATTTATCAAATAAAAAAATTAATTTATATTTTTTATAAATTAAAATTCCCCTTTAAAAAATACTCCTAAACTAAACCTTGTAAATGGCACTTGGGTGTAGCCTAATGAAAAGAGTTGGTGTCCTTAGAAACAATATTAGCGCCTCATCTGAAGATAACTTTGGGGCTAGTATTAGGTGTCAAACATTCATCCTTGTTATGCTTTTCGCCTGGGTCTGGTCCTAGGGATTTCATTGGGTGCACAGCTACCTATTGCTTTTAAATTTCCCTAGCTACACAGCTATTCGTTATCTTTAAATTTCTCTGGTACATAGCTACCCTATTGTCTTTAAGTTTTCTAGGTACACAACTATCTGTTGTCTTTAAATTTCTCTGGGTAGACAACTGCCTATTGTTGTTAAAATTTTCTTGGGTACACGACTACCTATTGTTTTTAAATTTCTCTGGATATACGGCTACCTGTTGTTTCTAAACTTTCTCAAGGTACAGCTATTTGTTGTTTTTAAAATGAGTAATAAGTAGTAAATATATCTTTTATATAATATTATATTAATTTATATCTTATTTATTATTAAATAAGATATAAATTTAATTTAAATAAAATTTATATTCTATTTAATAGTAGATAAAATATAAAATAATATAATATTTCATAAAAAAATATGTTCACTTTTTATTATTCTTTAAATTTCCATTAGTGCATAGCTATCCGTTGTTTCTATTATTTTCGGGTGCGCAGCTACCTATTTTCATAGGTATACGCCCATTAACATCACTTTTTTTTTTTTTTTTTAATGGGTTGTGCACCCACAACATTAGGCACAATCAGCATCTTTCAGGACTCTTAGACAACATATTTGCTTTCCATTTTATTTCAAACAAAAAGCAAGTGAGGGCAATTGCTGACACCCAAATTTGTCCAAGATAATTTAGGGCATTAATTTGATATAATTTGATGGGAAATTAAAAACAAAAACAAGAAATGAAAAATAGAAATGAGGAAAGATAAGAGTGTGTTTGGTTTGTGAAAATATTTCTTATTTTTATTTTCTGATTTCATTTTTTGAAAAGGGTTTTCATTTTCAAATTTTCTGAATTTAGAAAATGCGTTTGGTTTGTCTGTTTTCAAACAGGGAAAATAATGAAAATATGTTTGATTTGCCTATTTTCAAAATATATTTCAAAATCAAATTTGAGATAATAAAATTATATTTATTATTATAATGAAATTGATATATATTTGATATTAATATTTTGTTCATCTATTAAAAGTATTTATTAAAATAATAAATAACTCTATAAAATATTAAGAATAAAATAAGTTACTTATTTTTAAGTTATTTTTTATTATTATCAATTATTGTATTTTGATTTGTACATAGATAATATTTAAATATTATAATTAATATTATTTTATTATATATACTGTCAATATAAAAATATTTTTTATAAGCATTTAATTATATATTACCATATCAATAAAAATATTTGATTCACTACTTTAAGAATAATACAAATATAAGCAAAGTATAGGCATTTAACATTAAAATACTAATGTTATATATATGGTTTGCACATTCAGTTTGCCTACAAAAAATATTTATTAAAATAATAAGTTGTTTAATTTTATATATATATATATATATATTTCTAATAAACTTCTAATAACAGAATCTGTTTGGAAAACAATTTTGAGTAAATTATAATCATGATAAAAAGAGATATAATTAAACCAAATAACCAGTACTATTTTTAACTATAGTCGTTAATATACTTGAACCCATTATCCCGCTAAAAAATACAAAAAGAGATTGTTATCACCTTGCCAAAAAAATACAAAAAGAGACTATCTAATCTCATATTTGATTGGTAATTATTTCTCTAGTTTATTATCATTATCTACAATAATTTCTATTTATTTTCTTTATGAATATTTATTTTTAATTTATAAATAAATAAATAAATATATATATATATATAATGTCAAATATATATAATTATTTTAAATAATGAATAATTAATTCTATTTTAATAAATTAAATTATAATAATAATTATAAATAAAAAATAAATAAAATTAAAATCTCCCCAACGTTTCCTATAGCACAACTATACTCTTTTCTATTTGTACTCTCTCTCTCTCTCTCTCTCTCTCTTTGTATTGCTTTGCAATCTAATCTACCATATTTTTCTCTGTTTAAAAATTATATATTTATCCTGTTTACATTCTTTTTAAACTTTTACCATAATACTATTGTAGTCTACAGTAGTCAACATAACATGGGATTGCTATCTTTGTGTAGTTGCGTACAGCACATCATCATTTCTCGGTGTGTTAGATGTTGCCAAAATAATCGCAAATGGCTTAACAAATCTTTTGGTCAGGGATCGAACATTGGCCCTGTCTCTATATTTTCAGTATTTACAAGATTACCACCGTATTTTCTTTTGAAAATGTTTCCAATCATTGTAACAGAAAATATTGGAAACGTGAAATTGGTGTTTTCACTTTTGCATGTCTTCCATGAAATATTTTCAATGAAAACATTTTCTACAAAGTTAACCAAACACATTTTCAGGTGATTTTTTCATTTTAATTGAAAATGGAAATGAAAATAGGTAAACCAAACAAGCTCTAAGTCTTGTTCGAAAAGATGAAAGGATCAAAATTTAATGTAATGGAGACGTTTTGACTTAACAGAAGAAGAGTGATATTGGAATAAAATTGAGATTGCATCATAAAAAGAGTAGCATGAGATGATTCAAAACTAAAAAAGGAATCATCTCATTAATTTGGGGTGATATGCTCTAAAGATGAAAGAATTTGTAATAATTGATGTAAAAGAAATAATCAAATTAAGAGAAATAAATGTAAGATATTAGAAAATTCAAAATTAGAATAAAAAATCAAAATCAAATAGATCAAAAAGGGAAAAAAGGAAAGAGTTTGTGGTAAAAAGGGATTAAATCCAAACCAGATTAATGGTAGTTAATGAAAAATATTGAAGAAGTTTTGATGCAACAAAGTCCATCTTGGCCTATAAATAGGCAGACGCCACACACACACTATAGACGCATCAAAATAGTTTGCTTACACACTAATAGAAAGTGAAAGTGTGTGGGAGATGTTATGTTGCCTGGAAGTACGGTTCTCGAGAGAGTTCTAGTAGAGGACATACACTTTTGCCAAGGAAGGGAGGTAAGCCTCTCTTTTTCTTTGCTCTTATCCTTGCGTTTTGTGCTTTTCATCCTTGACTGTTCTTTCTTTCTTATCATTATTTTTTTTTCTTTTCTTTTTCAAGTGTCGATGTAACAGTCTCGTTCTTCCTGATCACTTTTTTTCTTCCTTGTTTCATGTGCTTGTTGCAATCCCTTTTTTTTCAGCTTTCTTTTCTTTTGTTTTTTTTTTTTTAATTTTGTTTCTCATCCTCTATATTCTTCATTTCTTACTTTTGATTACTCTTTTAAATAAAATATGGAAAAATTAGTATTAAGGACCCTTAACAAAAGTTAATTAATAAAAAGGACCAATTATTTCAAAGTTATTAAAAATGACCAATTTAAATAGTATTTAAGGAGAAGGACCAAAACCATTTTTTATGTAAACAACAATACCCTTAAATGCCACACCATGATTCAAACTCAAAGAAGTAAAAGTTCTACAAATGCCACATGATGATTCAACCTCAACAATATTATCAAATCTTTAAAGAGGTGTATGACCTTGAAACTCGAATGATACGAGAGAGCCCTTAGCTTTAACTATCCAACCATATGTCATTGCTTGTACGATGTCTTGGTTGCGCATGAGAAGAAAAAATATTGATCCAATTAATTTTAAGATTAGCTTAAGACTAACGTCTTTGATTCACTAACAATCCATGTTTCTCTTCTGTCAATGATGACTCTCCAAAACAAGGGATAACAAGAGAAAATAGGAAATTGACATTCTGCATCTATATAGGTAGGTTTGAGTTTAAGGAGTACTAATAGATGCAAAATTTGGGTTGTACATGTACAAACTTGACTTCAGAATAAACATGATTGACGAAAAGATAATTGAAAATGTAATTGCCCCTAGGGAGTACATATCATCCCTAACAAAACAATATGGTGAGTATATATTATCATCATATTTATTCACGCTTAACTCAAACTCTCAAGGAATATATTACTTATTCAATGAAAAACAAAAAAAATTAGCCAAACATGTGCTTAAAGAGAAAATTAGATAAAGCTTTATGGGAGTACGATAAAAAATCATTGGGTCTAATTCTAAATCTAATATGATGGATAGAGTTCATGACAGATGAAAGTGTGCCGATAGCAAAGTGATGGTTTGAGATCCGGGGTTGAGAGATGGAAAGCATGTTCAGTAGGAGTGTAAGAGGGATAAAAAAGCAAAAGATAAATTAAGATATGATCTAAAGGTATACTATTGTCCACCTAGAAAAAAAGTTTTAGTCCTTTTCCTTAAATATTTATTCAAATTGGTCCTTCTCAATAATTTTGATATAATTAGTCTTTTTTATTAATTAACCTTAGTTAACAATCCTTAGTACTCATTTTTTTCTTTAAATATTTAATGTAAAACTATGTGAAACTCTAAAAAGGGTCTTTTTCCTTAAAAACCTAAAAAACAAAAAACATGTTTTTTTAAAAAAGAATAAAAAGTAAAGAGAGTCTATATATAAGTTGAGGAAGGATCAGGGAGATGATTGCAATAACTCCTCCCAATAACATAGTTATAAAACTCAACTTGGTAGTCGACTGAGTTAAAGCATCGGGTCACTGAGTCACTGGTTCAACCAGGGGATTACTGGTTGAACTGGATATAATTAAATAAATATACAAAATTAATACAATATTTTTTTTTAATGCTTCTAAAAAGCAAATGAGTGCAAAATTGAATCAATGTTTTCTTTCTTAAGGCATAATTATATGTTTATCATCATGAGTTTAGAAATATTTAACAAAGTAAATGTTTTGCTTTATAGAGTTCGAAGCCCTATGTTATCGAATAACTCGAAAAACAATTAATCCTATTCTCAGAAAATCCACTTTAGAGGGGGAACAGAAAGATCATCATCATATGAAAAACTACAATTATGTTACATTGCTTCATTTTTCAGTATACACAAAAAATAATGAAAGACTAAATTATTTATATAAAAAAAATCAAATCTTTTTTTATTTTTTTTGTGTCATTGAATTTCAAATAGGATAAGTAAAAGGAGAGACAAGCCCAACAGTAGATGAAAGCAC
Source organism: Pterocarpus macrocarpus (assembly GCA_031439585.1). Lineage (NCBI taxonomy): Eukaryota > Viridiplantae > Streptophyta > Magnoliopsida > Fabales > Fabaceae > Pterocarpus > Pterocarpus macrocarpus. The sequence continues at coordinate 17,157,487 of CM062517.1, read as the reverse complement.
ACAAGCAAAGCAGGCCTAGCATTGGGATATGAGGCAGAACATGACAAAACACAATTGCATCTTTCGCGTGTGAGAATCTTATCTAATATACAAACACACGAATCAGAAGAGAGATTTGAGATTTCCTTCCAATCACATGGGCAGCTTGAATTTACTCCCTACTTTAGTTTCTATTTCATTTATTCATCCATCATTCATCCACTCATCACACATAAGCGGGTGGTCCAAGTAGAGTGAAAAGGTCCAACATTTCTTCTTCCCTTAAATCAAAATACTACAAAATCTTGAATCTTAGAGAATAAAGAAGAGAATTGAGAAGTGAGAACAAACCATCAACCGGCAGCTGGCGGGGAAGAGGATGATGAGTAGTGGGGTGGATGAATGGCACGACGGGGACACCCTGCTTCTGGGTTTGGGGCTTCTATGTTCTGTGTTCTGCTTCTTCATTTAATCACATGCATGACTTGGTCCAGTTTAATCAAATCGGCCAAGTCACCGGTTTTCACCGAAAATTGCCAAGTCAGACCAGTTTATTCCAATTCCTGCATGTTCAATCTTTGGAATAACTCGAATCGGCTAGTTGACCGGTTCACTGGTTTACCAATCTAACCAGCCGGTCCGAGTTGGGTTTTTTAACATTGCTCGATACTCTTAAGGCCAACCCAAATTAGATATTTGTCAAGTGTGCTGACAAAATTTAATCTTTTTAATATATAAAATAAATGGGAATAAATTTAGTCACACCCCAATTCTTGATTATGGTGGCTCAAGATTCACTATTTTTCTTTATTTTTTCATAATATTTCTTTAAAAATCCTATGTTAATAAAAATAACATTTTCGTGATCCAAATATTTTTCTTTAGCTATTTTTTAAAAAAGGGGAATAATTTTTTAAAATATAATTCCATTTTCTTGAAATAAATTGAGAGGCCTCTTATTTTTAAAATATTTCTCTTCAAAAAAAATAAAATCTTCATCCACCACATTCAAACAATTAGTTGTGGGGTGTGATACAAAATAATGGCTATTAAGCCACCCATTCAATGTCTTAGCCATTTTACCACCTTTGGCAAAACGTTGACAAAATGGGACATGAAGAAATAAATACACCTTTGTTTTACAAAAATAATAAAGGATTAGTCCAAACAATTTTAAAGGATAACACAAGACAATAGGTAGTCATTCTTGCAATAGATAATATAAGGCACTAACACCTCCTCTACTCGTAATCAACTCCGGAATCCTAACTCTAAAATATAGTTCAACTTCTCAATTCCCAATCGGACCATTCCACTTCCAAATGGATAAATCAATTGGTGGCGACTCTTAAAACCAATCCTTCTCCAATTTGCGTGGCGCTTGCCAAGACGATTGCAGCAATTGAAAAGTGGAATCATATCAAAACGATGGTTGGAAAAAGGACATCTCAGCTACTGAAAAGAAGTCAGCAAAGAAAGATCACATGAAGATTGTTCAAGAAGTAATATGTCAAGGCACGATGGAGTGGCTTCAAAGGAGTATCGTCTCTCAAACAAGTAAGCTAATGAACTGTAATTTGGCTGCTGATAGATTGGCTAAAGAATAGCTCTGAATTCTTAAGGTTAGAGAAATGGGTGCATATCTTTTGATTCAAAGAAGAGCACAGAGGAAGCTCTATATTTTACAATGGATTTATTATTAAATCATTTTGAGGATGTTAGAAGGTGGTTAGAAGACAATTGATGCCGACAAGTAGAATTTGGATAAAGTGCTATGGTATATCTCATCATGTTCGGACAAAAAAAAATATTATGAAGATTGGTGATGTATGGGGTTCTGTGGTTTATCTACATAAAGTTTCGGAAGATGTGATATCCCTTAGTGCTGCTGGAATTTTGATTGATTTTTGTGCGTAGTAGTTTCTCCATTGCAGAATTTTTAAAGTATTGGAGATAAAGGTTACGATCAGTGTTTTAAATTACGGTTGTAATTGCGAATGCAGCCGTGGTTATGGTTGTTGCTATTGTGAGTATTGTGGCCATCATAATGCGTATTACAGTTGTTACAGTGTAAAAGTTTTTTGAGTTTACCAATTGAAATTAAACCCATTCCCGCCTGTTGTGACCTTGATGTGGCCCATTATAGTTCTCGATATGGTTATGTTGCAGTTAATTTATATGAATAGCAGTAGCACCACAATTGCGGTGTAATGCAGCTTGCAATTTAAAACCTTGGTTACAATGTTTATGTTAAGGAAATTAGCAGAAATGTTTAGAACATTATGTGTCTTAACATCTCATATTCAAAAGTAAGTCGTCCTGCCAACTAGGAATTGTCTTCGAACTCTACAGGTTCTTAGTCTGACACGAAGGAGAATGAAAAGGTTCAATTTCCCGGTGGAATCCAAGAGCTTTGGGTTGCAATAATGAGAAATACTTATGTGGCTCGGGAGCACTACGTAGCTGTGCTTCCAGACTAATCATATAAGTACATTTTGTACAGGATTATCTGTTAGTGGTGAGTTCCATATAAAATACACTTATATGATTAGTTCGAAAGTACAATCATATGATATTTTTGGATCATGTAAATATTTATCTGCAACAATAAAGAGGTGGAATTTTCGAATAAGGAGCAAGGTATTTTAGGCTCTTAAATAGATATTTAGTATTATTTGGTAAAATAATGTAAAAAGTTGCTTTTAATAGGCATAAGTCATAAGAGTAATATTTGACAAAATTATTCTTAAAATTTAAAATAACTATAATAGGTATAAATATTAAAAAGATTAATTTTTACTTTCACTGTTATTAAAAAGAATAAGGTTATATTAATTTTTTAAACTTTAAAGACCACAAACCAAAAGTCAAAATAAAAAACACCCCTTTTTCTATTTACTAAATAGAAAAATTAATTTATATTTTTTATAAACAAAAACATCTCCTTAAATAATACAACCAAACTAAGCCAGTCATTCCCTATAGCAACTATCAGTTAATGGTGGAAAGGAAGATCTCGTAAATGATAGGGAATCAGTTACTAAAACAGCCACTATCCAAGATGGGTGTCGTGCCCTTTGCTATGCTCTTTGCTGGTCAAGAAGCATAGTATACCTTATAATTTGATGGTGAAGGTTGTGAGGTATATCATTTCATTAATTACCTATGATATATTATAATAATTTTAAATTTTAATCAAACTTAAAAAATATGATAAGATATATTTTAGAGATTAGTTGTCATACACTAATAATGTAAAATATATATTAATAGTATAAAATAATTTTATATTATTAACCAATGAAATTTTAGAAAAATGCTGAGAGAAAAAAGTTTATTTAACCTTAGGTTAATTCTGTTTAATTTTAGGACTATACAGATAAATTAAAAAATATTTTATAATACTTTAAAATTATTCAAAATATGTCAAAATATTTTATTTAATTTTAAGATTATCTATACTACTATATAAAGAGGTTGGAGCATTTTAACTTCCCTTTTGGTCACATTTTATTTTCTATTATTATCCCTCAACTTCTCTTAACTTCTTTCAATTTTTCTTAATTTTTTTCAACTCCTCTAATTTTTAAATATTTTAAAAATAATAAAATCATTTCAATCTAATTTTTAAAAATAAATAAAAATAAAATTTTAAATTAACAATAAAAAAAGTGGATTGATAGACACTTTAATACCTATCAATCCACTAATATAAGTAATTAGTATATCAATATACCTTACAATTTTCACTCTCAAATTACAAGAGGTGCTGTACTCTTTGACCAGCAAATAGCATAGCGGCCGGCCCTCCAAGGTGATAGCGATAAAACGGATGCTATGAGCAGCCCAGGTGTCGAGAAAGTTAGTGATACAACTTTGAAGGGTTTAAATTTGGATCTTTTCAAATCTGGGGCGGACAGCCCAACTGACATGTGTCCCTCCTCTTCATCACGTCCTCCGGCTCGAGTCCATCCTTGCCCCGTCTTGTGCAGTAAAATGGAAGCAGGTGTGAATCTCTGAATGAGAGATCATGTGAAACTGGCTATGATAATAATGAGGGAGAAGACGAAAGTGGGGGATCTGAGTGTCCATCATATTTGAATGGTGATCATGTTCAATGCGCGGAACATGAGGAAATGTTGATGGAATCAATTTCAGCGAAAACTCAGATGCTGGAAGAAGAAGAACAAAAGTCCAAGATAGTAGCAGATGCAAGTCGTCGACTCCTTCAAATCCACCCAGCCTTGCATCCGATGACGTTGAATTGGGGGAAGGTCCACCAGGTTTTGAGAAATCAAGTTAGCCATTGAAGGGGAAGGATTGCAGCAAGCAGAATGCTGAAGATGATGTCAAAAACCCGGAGAAAAGGCCAAATATGTATTTTGTTTTCTCAGGTGATTCAGACTTGGAAGAAGCAACGAGACGTTGGGATCTTGGTAAGAATTTAGGTTTAATAGCCTCAAACGAAATTGATATTATTTGGGCTATTGGAAAGGAGCGCAAAGCTAGGAAAGGTAAAAATATTCAGATTATAGAGAACAAAGAGTAACCTGACCAAAAGCCAAAAGAAGGAATGAGTAGAGGTAAGAAAAAGGTTACGAGAAGTGTTGAGAAATTATAATGTGGAAGGTAATGCTTAACAGACGGTGTGAAAAGGGGTATGGTTTAGAATGTTTTTGATGGTGATTTTTTATGTTAGAACAATATGGTGATTCTATGCATATTTATTTGGGATAAATAGCTTCATTTTTTTCTTAATGAGATTTGATTGGTATGGTGGTAAAGGTTATTGTGACAGAAATGGTATAAATCTCTAAGTGGTTTTTTGTAACGTTTGATTAAGTTGAATTTAAACTGGTATGCTGAAGTGGTTCGAGGGGGACAATGGAAGCAAAAACAGTTTTTTAAATTGGTTCCTTTTTGTGGTTTCTAAGATGCTCTTTCTTTTTTTTTCTTTTCTTTTCTTTTTTTTTTTTCTGGGATTTATATTTGATCTTATGAATTGAGAACACTGTGAGTTCAAACATTAAGAGAAATGGAGCTTTACCTCTTAATCCGTTGGGAGTCATCAAAATAAGGGTGTAGCTATCTTTATGGCATTGCCAGTGTTTAAGCCTGTTCTGAACGGCAGAAAGAGTATTAGAATTGTCCAGGAGTTTGAGGTGTCCGGGGGTCTCTCTCACATCTGTTATTTTATTTTCCTTTTTGCTGATCTTTGTCCACCTGACGTACTTGGTTTGGTGCTCCTTCACTTGATTTGTTTTGATACAAGATAAATATAACACCAATGATTGTTTTTTTTAATGCTTATAGCACCAATGAGTTTCTTTTTTTTTCCCCAATGCTTATAGCACCAATGAGCTGGGAGACAAAGAAGATAAAGAAAATGGTTTGAAGGCAACTTGGGAAAAAAATTGAGAAAAGATTTGGAGAATATTTGTAAAGAAGATCAAGAATTAAAAAGAAGATCAAATTTTCTTCTTTTGGTGAGTGAGATAAAAGAAAAGAAAACAAGCTACAGACAGGTCAAGATAACACCTAATCTATCTAAGTGAAGATTAGGAAGAACATCATTAAGAGGGTCTTGCCATAGCTTCAAAACATCCTGTTGCTCAGTACCAATCTTAGCCAACACATCAGCACTTGAGTTTGCTTCCCTAAAAACATGGGTTACTTGCACAACCCACTGCCACTAAAGGATCTCTGAGATATCAGATAGAATAGCACCGTACATATGGAATGGATGCTGACTCCAACTGTTAATCAATCTACAAGCTTCCTAAGAGTCAATTTCACACCAAATTTGACGAAATCCAAGGTTCCAAGCTAAGGCCAAACCAACTTAACACTTGCAAGTTTCGCATAAAGAATATCCTCATCCCCTGAAGGACCTGAATAACCATGAATCCAATTGCCTTCAACATTTTTGATAACACCTCCATACCCAGCTCTTCTTGATGTACCTCTCACACTACCATCTGAGTTGAGCTTCACCCAATTCTTTTGCGGTTTAGCCCAAGCAATTTCTCTAGGTTCTCTCCTAATTTGAGTGTTTATCCCATTGAAAGCACAATGAATATCATGGAGGGAAGCTTCGATCTTGTACAAAACCTCCTTGAGAGTCCAATTCCTATCATTGAAAACATGTTCATTACGCCATCTCCAAATCGACCAAGTGCCCACCAGAAACTTCACTCCTCTAGCTCCCTGCAAATTAATGCTAAGCCAATCATTAGTATTCTGATTGAAAAAGCCACTGTTAGTAAATCTGAGAGTATCCCAAACCTGACGAGAAAACTGGCAGTCTCGAAGGTAGTGAGCAATATCTTCTGTGGGAAAGTTACATCTCATACACATAGCAGAGTGAGCAAGGTCTCGATGATGTCTTAATGAATTAGTAGGCAAAGTATCCTAAAGAGTAACCATGCCATCATCTATATTTTATGAGGCACTTTCATTCTCCACAGCCAGCTCCAAGAATTCCCAATATCTAGAGATCTCCGAGACTGTATCATCCATTTATATGCACTTGAGGCCGTGTATTCACCAGAGTAAACTACACTCCAAATCCAAGAATCCGAGCAAGAACCGGATGTTCGAATTTTCATGCATTTCATCTTCGTTATGACATGAGGTGGGAGAGCAGTAGCAATTCTCTCCAAATGCCAATTCCCATTGCTCCAGAGATCAAAAATTCACAAGTCAGTATCCTAAATGTTAACTACATCCACCATATCACAAAGTTGCCCTTTATACAACCAAGCATCATACCAAAGAGAAGCTGCCCCATTGCCCAAACAAAATAAGAAACCATCCTGTAGCATCTCTGAAGCTTTAAGAATTCCTCTCCAAATAAAGGAGCAAGAACATCAAACATTTGGAGCCATGAATAGAGAGTTATTTCCCAAGTATTTTGCCTAGAAAATCTGAGCGCTCAATCGTTGGGGCTCATTCAAAATCCTCCAAAGAATTAAATGGAGACCTCTTCTGCTGGTTCTATTACTCCAAAGAAATCTTCTTGTTACTCTATCTATGTCATCACAGATACTTTGGGGAAGCCAAACTGTTTGCAAAGTATGGATGGGAATGGATGCTAACACTAACTGAGCAAGGCAAGCTCTTCCTGATCTATTAAGTAGCAAAGACTTCCAAGTGGCCAGTCTAGCATGAAGCTTTTCCATAATTGGATTGAAGTGAGCTCTACTCACCCTTCCCATTATAAGAGGAACCCCTAGATAAGTGTCGAGGTCAGACACTAATCTGACGTATAACTCGTAAAAGCTTCCTTCTTAGATCTAAGGACATTTGGAGAACACATAGCACGAGATTTCTCCAAATTGACCTTTAATCCAGAAACATTACAAAATTCCTGAATAGTTTCTATAACAAACCTGATTTGGGACTTCTTGGCTTTGCAAAATAATAAAACATCATCAGCAAAGAATAGGTGAGAGATAGTTGGTCCCCTACGAGACACCGAAATAGGAATCAAGTACCATTATTAACCTTCTATTGAATCATCATGGCAAGCTTCTCCATGCATAAAACGAATAAGTAAGGAGATATAGGATCTCCCTAACGGAGCCCTCTAGTTACCATTCCAAATGATTGATAGGTTAGAAGAGGAAACACAACTCATAATTAGTTCAACCGTGATCTGAGGGAAACCAAAGTCAATGAGTGTCTGGCGAAGAAAACCCCAATTAACTCTGTCATAGGCCTTCTCTAGGTCTATTTTGAAGGCAATAGCTGCTTTATTACCCTTCATTTCTTCATGGTATGCATAATCTCCTAAGCAATGACAATATTAGCAGATGTACCTCTCCCTGGAATAAAGCTCCCTTGAAGTGGACTGACAATCTCATCCAAATATGGATGCAAACGGTTAACTAAAACTTTTGTTACTAATTTATAAACCACATTGCAGAGACTAATTGGTCTAAAATTCTTAAGATGGGTTGGATTTTCCACCTTGGGAATCAAGACAATTAATGTCTCTGATAGCTTGTAATCAAATATATCCTGTGGCAAAAGCAGAAGCAACTAACTACCAGATATCATCACCAACCACTTCCCAATATTGCTTGTAAAAGATTGGTTAAAAGCCATTTGGACCCAGAGCCTTGAAGGATTTCATTGTTTCTTCCATTGAAACCAATGCTATAAGCTCCCTTCCAGCTTCCTCTTTGAGGGAAGGACAAATAGTAGGGATATCCCTAGTATCCTGCACTTGGACTTCTTCACAGAAAAGATTCTTGAAGAATTTCTGAAACCAGATGAAGTTGTTTTTCTAGGTTTTCTAGGGCGGGAGCATCCCAAACTTCAAGTCTTTTCTGAATGCCTTTTATTCTCACCTCAAGAGTTCTTTTTTTCTTAAAAATATTCCCAAAGACCTCTTTATTAAAATTTTGGGAAGCAGTGTGAACCTCCTTTAGACTAGCCAACACATCATTCCTAGCTTTCCTCCAAGCCTCTCTCACCACCAAACCATACTCTGAGTGCATGATCTGCGATGCATGGAATCTAAATGGTCTATTTCCTCTCTCCAGATTTAGTCCTCCACAACGAAGAAGGATAGGGCAGTGATCAGAATGCATATGAGGAAGATTCTCAACCATTGGCTCAAGGAAAGCCATCCTCCACCCTATATCACCAATGGCTCTATCCAGTCTCTTGGCCAATCGAAAATGGTCCTCTCTGTGTCTAAACCACGTAAATGCGCCTCCAACTGCACGAAGACCAACTAACTGGCATGCCTCCATAGTTTCATGGAGTGTATTTGCCCTTGTAGTAACAAAAGAACCACCTTTCACCTTCGACGATAGCAACACCTTATTCAAGTCACCAATGATTAACCATGGAACATCAATTATAGCATGAGCACTTCTCCAATAATCCCAAAGATGAACACAAATAGATGGTGTTGGACTCCCATACTTTGCATTGCATAACCATTGTTTGTCACCATGGCTTAATTTGATCGTTACACATTGTTGGAAAATATCCACAAATTGGTAACAATATCTACCTTTACACGTTAGAACCCAAATTCCTCCAGAATGACCATTAGCTTCCATTATTCTAATAGCGTCAAACCCCAATTTATCCCATAAATTACTTACTGAAAAGAAAGGATATGCGTCTTTAAGATAATGAATATAGTAGGAGAGAATTTCCTCACCAACTCCTTCATGTGTCTTCTTCCTCTTGTGCTAGCTGCACCTCTAATATTCCAAGAAATAATATTGCAATCTTGGAATTCAATCATTGATGACTAAATGAATGATGGCAAAGAAAGATGGGCCTTATTGTTGACCTATATCCATAGCCATATTTGTGCCACGCTCCACACTAGGGTTGATGGCGTCATTAGCTACCTCCTTTTCAAAGTTGGATTGAGTCACGGCTTCTACTTCTTGCGTCATTATTGCATCACGATCCAGCCTCGGTATTATAGCTTGAATAACAACTTTCCTTTTTAAAGAATCTCCTTTGATGCCTTGAACCTGTAATGGAAATTGGCTAGCTTGTTGTGCTAAGAAAATTACATTCTCAGGTTGCATTGATGTGGACTTGACATTCTTTAGATCCGTTGGGCCCATCTTTGTAAAAACCTTCTTCATTGTACCCCGTTGACAAAGGGACCACAACAGTGAGCCTTTGTGTTGGGCCTTCCTTGTGGGCCCTCCTTTTCTTGTTGCCACCCCTCATGTTATCCTTATTCATTCCTTCCTGGATAGTAGGTGTGGACCCCTACATGAATTTCGCACCAACTTCTGCATTGAATCTTGTTGATATATCATCTTTGTCGCTCAAGATTTGAAACTTATTAACATTTCCCAAATCTTTCTTTACATTATGATGATTCCACAAATTTAGCTGCCTTTTTGGCTTTGAACCACAATCTAATCTCCATGTAACGTATCCAAATCATGATTCCTACTAATTGTGGGAATAATTTGTTGAGAATTTGGCTTGGTGTTGGCCCTTGCCTGTGTGGAATTCCCAGCCTACCCTTCTCTTACTTCAGCCTCAACCTAACTCACCTATGTGTTCGACACTCCTTCAGCATGCATTGCTATGGGGATATTCTTTGAGCGGTTTCTCCTTAAGTGGCCGTAGCAACCACATGCATCACATAACAAATGCAAGCCTTCATATTCAACATGATACCAATGTCCTCTCAATCCTACCTTCCCCAACACCGGTTGTGTTAAATCAATCTCTACACAAACCCTTGTAAATTTTCTACGTTCCTTGTGGATCATATTGGTGTCTATTTTCACTAGTTTCCTTACCATGGATGCCATCATTACCAAAACATTTTCATCAAAAAACATCATGTTCACACTTGGAAACCTTATCCATACTAGAGTTCGGTTGATAGTTGCTATCTCTGCTATGAAATCAGGACTCCATGTACACACTGCAAGATAATCATCAAACACCATCCATGGCCCCCCTTGCATGACCTTATTCCTATCCTCTTCTTTGTCAAATTTGACAAGGAAGAAGCCATTCCCAATGTCTCGCATGTCATAACCTACTCCAAGTTTCCATAGTGCTTAAAATCTATCTCTAAGGACGTTGTATCCAATACTCTTCAAGAGTTTAATGATCAAAGCCTCCTTCCAAGGCTCACTCAACTCCTCCACTATTTTGTCATCCAAGTAGATCATTGGTGCTAGTTTATTACCACCAATATATTTCACATGTGCCAATTTTTCCGCAAGTAAGTCTCTATGATTGCTTGGCTTGATCGGGGCTTCTCCTCCCATTACCTTCTCTCTAAATTTACACTAGCAGTCACTAGATTCCCTTCTCCTCCCCTTGTGCCACCCCTATCCAGTGGTTTTTCCAACAAGGGGTTAGCCTCAGAGAGAACCCTAGCAGAGCTATCACCCATAAAACCTTATTAGAATTTTATGGAAGATCAAATAAGAAAACAAAAATATTTTGTCAGCTTCCCAGTACTCGTAAATCAATTGTAAATTAAATGTAATTTTTCTTTTACATAGATAGGCAATGGGATTTTGAGAGATTGTTATGTGCCTTAGGAAATTGGATACCTGGGGAGTCAAGATTCATTCCCCAAAATACTAGATGGTTCTGTTACTTGGTATGACCATTCAGTGGTTTATTTTGTTTTCTTTTTTTATTGCTTATTAGTTTTTTTAAGTATTAGGGTGATGTATCTTAATGGAACGAATTATATATTCTTAATTCCTTTAATTTAAATTTCTTTTTCAATCAATTAAGTGATTATTAGTACTCTTAAGTTTTTATTTCTTTTTTTTTTTTTTGGTTAGAAATAGATAGTTTTTAGACTTTAATTTTTTTTTGGGAAGAATAAAAAAATTGTCCAAATTATTATTTATTTTGCATAACTAGCTTTTGATTAATCATTAGAAGACGAATTTAACGGGGTTGCAGTGGGATTCAACGTTTACTATTTCCTATGTATAATCGGACTCACATACATAGACTCATTTAAAAAAAAAAAATCAATTTTGTCAAATTAAAATATTTTTCCAATATTTTTCTTAAAAAAATATTGATATTGACTCCATAATTTTTTTTAAAAATAAAAAATTTTCTAGTTACTTTCCATTTGTGATAATAATAATTTCATAAAATTTTCAATAAATTTTATTTATCAATCGATGTGATGAAATACCTTGTGACAATGGAATAACTTTTTAGATTGTTCAAGGAAATTTTTAAATACCAAAAGCAGCATGGAGATAGAGGTCATTTTATGGTGGACCGTCTATGGAAGGGTTCTTTTATGGACTTTATATATTTTACCGTTAGATGAGATGGGAATCACATTACGGTTATAATATTTTGGGTCATATTTTGGAGGATATCTAAAAAAATATCCACTGAAGCTAATGTAACCCATCATTTTCAGATTAAACCAATCTAGGATAGACCTTATTTTTCTGATTCACGATAGACATGCCTTCACTTTCCCCTCAGGTCACTGCTTCCCCATCCTACATTGATGAGTTCGTGGGCAACAAGATGGCAGTTCATTATGCAACAGTCGACGTGGCTACATAGCGAAGGTGGCGCGACTGATGGTGGATAAGAGCAAAGGCACGGTATAGTGCTGTTGAGATAGTGGCTTTGGTGATTCAAAGACAAAAAAGAATGGAGACCTAATATGCAGTGGAAACAAATCAACAGCAGCACTGTGTTCCCTACTTGTTTACTAACTGCTCACATCAACAGTGATTTAGTAAGAAATTTAGAAATCACTAATCAGTGAATCACATCACACAAACTACTTAATCTTTTGAATTAAAATTTAATCACCCTCGACACAATGCCTTACTAGTCACCATCATAGTATCTAATAAAAAATTCAAATCCTAGTTAAGCTTATTAACTCACTTCCCTCTATTCCTCCCCTTAATATCATCAAGAGTGATGATAGGTGAACCTACAAAATCATTACGAATACGGAAATAAGTTTTTTTTTTTTTAACAAAACTTACCAGCATAGCACTATTTGTGTTGGTAAGTTTTTTGTTTTAACAAAACTTATCAACACAAACAATGCAATACTGGTAATTTTTTTTTTTTTACAAAAGAAATAGCTTGTTAAGTTTTGTTAAAAAAAAACTTACTAGCATTGCATTGTTTGCGCTAGTAAGTTTCTAGATTAAAAAAATTGAACAAAAACAATAATAATCATGTGAAATCCATCATCCAAGCATTTTGCCATTTTTTTTTCCCATATGCATCGCGTAGAACGTCACAAAAAATGCGTTCACCAAATATTTTTCTATCAATACACAACACACCTACTCTCTCTCTCTCTCTCTCTCTCTTGCTTATTAGTTTAGGGGATTGAAGGAGTGTGGCGGGGGCATTGTAGGAGACAAGGGTGTTCATAGGACCGGATAGAGCCATGAACCCGACCAACCCAACCCGACCTGAACATAAAAATACGGTTTGGGTAAGGTAATCGGGTTTATTCGGGTAGAATTCTATTAACCTGTCTAATATTCAAGTCAATTATCGGATTTAAAAATTAAACCCATCACCCGACTCGTAGACCCAAACCCCTTATTCTCTCTTTTTTCTTTTTTAAAATATCATTAATCATTTCTATTTTCTAAGCTTAAAGAGATCTGCCTCATCTTCTTCAACCTTATGTCGGCTTTCCTCACTACCGCTGCCACACCGCTGCTGACGACCTCCTCTGGTTCTCTTTCCTTTTTCTTGGTTTTATTCCAGAAATCCTTCTTTCGCCCCAAATCTCGATTTGGGTCTTGCTTCCTCCCCCTTTTTGGTCTCCACGTTGCTGTAGTGAAGATGGCCTCGCCGGTCATCACAAGAAGCCATGTCCAGCCATTGGATGTGGCTCTTCTGCCACCATGCACGAGACACACGGAGAGAGAAAGAGAGTGGCCACCACACTACAACACACCACGAGATTCGGGGATGTCGTCTCATCGTTAGCCGCAAAGGTGAGATCTGGGGGTGGAATGTTGTAGAGTTGGCCATTGATCACCCCTTGTCCCCTTCTTGTTGGTTTCTCGCTGTTGTAGTGGTGGTGTTGTTGCTGTTGCTGCTACTGTTGTTGTTGTTGTTGTTGTTGTTGATGATGTTAATAAAAGTAAAGTGCTTTTGTATTTGGATGAAAGTAAAGGGCTCCTTGTTGTTGTTGTTGTAGTTTTAAATCTAAGTTTTGTAATTTTTTGTTGATGATATTTAGGTAAAGTGAGATTAATTGATTTTTTTAGATGATATTTGGTTGATAATTGAAATGGGATTTCGGGATCTCAAATCTAAGATCAAGAAATATGGATTGTGCATTTTCTTCTTTAACAATCCAACCACCTGATCCGATCCAACCCAATTTAGATCGGGTTGAGTTGGTAACAAAATTTTCAAAAATATGATCCAACAAAATCCGACCTCATTTGATTGGATGGGACATTGTTTACTCTCAAACCCGACCAAACCCGACCTGTGCGCACCGCTAGTGAGAGATTCGTGATGGCAAGCACTATTGCGAGAGACACAACTATGGGGAGAAAGAAGTATTTACTGTGAAACACAACAAATAAGATTCACCATAAGCTACTCCACATGGCTTTCTATGGTTGGGCCATCTCACATTAGCACCACCTCTTGATATTTTGTTAGTTGTCCACAGTAATATTTTACCTTCTAACTGATGAATCCGTTACTGTAAATTGCTCCCTCCTCATTCTGTTTCTGATTGACAAATGATTGTACACCTCCGGTGATGGTTTGGTTTTTTTTTTTTTTTCCTTCTTTTTCTTTTGGTCCCTCACTCCCTCCTCCACCTTCCCACTAATCTCAAAATCTCAACTTTCTCATTGTTCTGCCAACCTTAATTCTGTTTCTCGGTTTCGGCCCTCATTGTACTCTGCCATGGAAAATCCATTAAAAGCTTACAAGCACAAAGAGAAGATTCATCACGATTCCCTGATGACAAAGGCGCAATGCTGCCATAAGAGAGAGAGAGAGAGAGAGAGAGAGAATAGATCTCAGAAATTTGAGTGAAAAATGAAGAAGTAATTAGAAAAAAGGAAAGGTTGTTGATGGGGTCTTGCAATTTTATCTGATCGAAAACTAAGAAGAGGAAGAAGAAGAAGAGTTTTTGGAATACCACATCATCATCATCATCATCATTATTATTATTTGTTATTGAGAGTCTCAATTTGGGTTGAGCTTTTGGGTCAAAGTTAGTAGCTATGGCAGAAGGGAAAATGGTTCCTCTGGTGATGTTGCCTATCTTACGCCAAACTGGGCTGGGTTGCGCCCTGCTATGGGTTAAGATGGTGCTGCAGAAAAGTGACATGCATCCACTGTTAAAGATGGAAGACTAACCTGTAATTGTGGGTAAATTTTAAGGTCCTCTAAAAGACCTTATCCTACATGGTCCATGGCCCACCGCTAATCGACCCGTGGAGATAGAGGTTTGTATGGGTCTACGAAAAAGACAAAGGTTTGTATGAGTGGATTGTGGAGTGAAAGTGACACACGGACACGATGGTGCAATGTTAGGTACAGCTGAAGATGGCATTTCTAGGAATATTCTTTTCATACTGCATGCAGAAAAAACTTTATGGAACTATTTAGCCTTTAATTTCAAAAGTAAAAAAGAGAAAAAAGATTAAAAAAAAAGATCTTGTCAAAAAAGAGAAAAGAGAAATTAAAAAAGATCTGTCGGAAAAAAAAAAAGAAAGAGAAAGTTTCAAAAGTGTAAAAAGTAAAGATAGAAAGGAGAAATAAATAATAGATAATAATGAGGTTTTTCATTTTTTATATTGGCACTTGTGTCATTATTTTATGGTAATATGGGTTATTTTCAAGATTTACATGCATATGGCTTTAATTAACACAAGTCACCTTAGTAGAAGTGGTAAAAATATTTTATTATTTTTTCCTTCATCTGTAAAATCTAATTAATTGGATGTTTTTGCAAAAATGAGTCCACCTGCAAAAATGGAATCTCTTTCCATAGTCACATCATTGTAGGCATCCTTACACATGGCAGGTTGAACTTGAAATGCAGAATCTCTATCCGTGGTCATGTCGACAAGTAGACATGGAAGGGCGAAATTCGAAATATGGAACGCGGAATCTTGAAAAAACTTTTACATACCTAGTGTAGATCAATATTGGTGCAGATATGTTGTTGCACAAAGAGAGAGACGCAGGGTGGGGGAGGGGCATTTGGTGGGCCTTATGGACTAGATGCATGCTCTTTTGAGTTTTGAGTTGATGTGCATAATTTATTGAGTTTTGAGTTCAATGTATTACTTAACGTGAGAGAATTTACTTCTTGTTTGTTCCCCCCAAGTTTCCTAGTTCTTGGTTTCGATTTCAATGTGTCACTTAACAATCGTTGTAAGCATCTCTATACATGGCAAGATGGAACCTAGAAACCAGAACCTAGTACTATTCGGGCACATCTATTTCATATTAACTTTAACATATTGAACTGTAGGGATCCAAATTTCAGGTTCCGGATTCAGACGTGAGACAGTCCTCACTTCCCTACTATTGCTACTATTTCAGGTTCCGCCCTACATGCATAGGAATGCTTGCATGTTCCAGGTTCTCTGTTGTTGCTTTTATTTCGGGTTTTGGGTTCCTCTACTATTGCTGCTGTTATAAGTTCCGACATGGCTTAGATAGGAAAGTAGCAGCTTGTTGCAAGCAATGGACCCTGTAGTTCTAGCTTTTTGTAGGTGGTGGACCTAGTGGTGCCATTTTTTGTAGGTGGATTGTGAAATAAAAATTTTCTGCCCCCATTTGTGGCGGTAGATTGTCTCTAACTGAGCCCATATTCCCGTAATAAGATCCAAAACATAATAAGATGATTATATTCATACCCTAATGCCATATTAAAAAAATGGAGCCCATCCTTCCCTCTTCAATTGCTAATAATCATGAGGTGAAGAAATTATCCTTACCTATCGCATGAGGATTTGGTCAAGGTACGTAATATTTGATAAAACAATAAAAGATACTTAACACTCAGAGGCTAAAAAAGAAAGGCCCTCCCAGCCTGCCTCTAACGTGTAAGAGGGTTAGTTAGGAGAAAGAAGCAAAAGTCTTGGTCAAAGTAAAATAGTTTCGAACGTAGTCTTGGTGATATATAAAAGTTTCGAACTTTGGCATATTAATCATCGAGATATTCTTTTCTTGCTGCATGCAGGAAAAAATTTCTTCATCAATGGAACCTTTTAGCCTTTAATTTCAAAGTAAAAAGGCGAAAAGATGGAAAAGAGAAATAAATAATAGACAATTATGGTGGAGGAAGATTCCTTCTTGATTAGATAAGAACTTTTCTTTTCCACGTTGATATTGCAGGCATGTTTCATGTGAAGATGTCTTGTTGACTTATGACTTGTAAGGATGAACAGTAAAATTGTATTTGTCTATAAAGATTTGCTTATGTAAATCTACTCTCAACAACACATACAGAGAGAATATGCATTGCAGCGTTCGAAATTCAAAAATGTATCTGGGGTGTTCTCTAATAAAATTTTGGTGGGCGTTATTGTTGGGATTTCTAGTTAAGTTAGAGAGCAATGCAAGTATGGGGTGCATAGAAGCTGAGAGAGTCGCACTTCTGCGATTGAAAGATGCCCTCAATCACCCAAATGGATCTGCTCTTTCTTCTTGGCAAGGCCAGGGTGACTGCTGCACTTGGGAAAGTGTTAAGTGTGACAACTTCACAAAGCGAGTGACACATCTTCTTCTTAATAACACAAGACCTTCTGAATTGAGCAACCTGCAATGGTCACTAAACGCTTCTTCCTTTCTCCCTCTTGAGGAGCTCCAAGTGTTGGACTTGTTCGGAAATCATTTGGCAGGTCATTTTAATTATTATTTAATTATATTTCTAAATATTTTATCTCTACAAGCTCTTTACAAATTCTTAAACAAGTTACTATATAACTCTATGATTACTACTAATTTTTTTTTTAATTAGTCAGATAAAATCCACTTTAGAGTTTGTGATCCTAAATACATATGCAAGTAAATTTTCTGAGAAATATTTCTTTGAAATGAATTTGTTTCTAAATTATGAAAGTAAACATATATTCACCTTTAATTCACTATAATGATAAAATGATAAATTCTCTCTTAGTTACTTTAAAACTATATTTACTTTAGAAAGAAAAATTTACATATAACTAATCGATGCCCTTTTTCTTTAATGAGCAGGTTTACTTGGCAACTTTAGGTTGAACAATTTACAACAGTTAATTTTGCGTAATAACGAGCTGACAGAAGTCCCATCCTTTGGTGCGTTGCCTATCTATTACTATCCATTCTTTGCACCAGAAATTTTTATTTTCTTCATCATATCGAGATTTAGTTTCTTTATCATATTTTCACATCTAGTTTTCTGATGGACAAAACAAAAAAAATGGATACTTGGAATTTCTTAATTTATCCCCTCCATAAATCAGTTAATATTAGATAATTTCTTTTTATTAAGAGAACATATTTTGAGTTGTTATACGAGAATACTAATTCATTTTCATTGTGTGGGCGTCCTGCTCATGACCATAGCTGAGTTCTAAATTAATTATATTTCTGATTTTTCAAATATTACAAATTTTTAATTACTCTTTCTTTTATAAAAAATTCTGTTTGATCCCTTAATTTTTTTAATCCTGTATGGTCCTTTTGTTAGTCCTTTGTTAGTTTTCTAGAATTTTATCTAAATATCTAATTATATATTATCATATCAATAAAAAGTATTTAACTTAACAATTTACTATTTTAAAAGTCTTAAAAATACAAATATTTAATTAGATGATAGTATAAAATACTTTCACATTATCAATACATAGCAATTAAACCCCAAATGTTTATATTTTTTGTATAGAGAGTAGTTTTAAATACAGATTTAATAAAATCAATTTAGATTAAATTATTATTATTATAAAATAAAATTATTTTAAATATTTTTTAATAAATGTATATTTTAAACTAGAATACTTAAATTTATATATAATATTTTATAGAATGAAAAACTTTACATGAAATTTAATTAAAATAAATAGATGCGCTGTAAAGAAAAAGATTAAAAAAACAGGTATCGTATAATAAGAGGAGTTTGAATTTGTACCCAAAATAAAAAAATAAAAAAAAAGAATGTATACACCATTTAGAGAAGAAGGCAACGTGTTGGAAAGCAAAATCTCTGAAAGCTAAGATTACGACAATGATAGGTTAAAGACTTCCCTCTCCAACACTTCTCTTCCCTCTGAATATAAATATACTTAATTTTTTGGGTACATAATCAAACTTCACTCATAGAAGAATTTATCTTTTTTATTTTTCTCACATATTATGTATTTTATTTTAGTTATATTTTATTCAATATTTTTAATTTCATAGAATATAATATAAAATTTTTAAATATTACAGGCTAAAACATATTTTATATGAATAATTATCTAAAAATGTTTAAATAATTTAATTTTAGATCGATAATAACTATATGTAAATTTATTAAATTTTTAATTTGAATTTGATTCTTTATAGGTAATATGAATTTTTTTAATATAAAATATCACATTTTTTCTTTTACTCCCCAAAATATCACAATTTTTTATCTGATATCTCCTTTTACTTATTAGTCCATGTCAACTTTATATGAGATACTACGTGGGCAATTATTCAAATTTAGTTAAATATATAAGATTAATTTTTGCTATACTATCATTGCAACTGAATTATATTATTATCCAATCATATGCCACTATATGTAAAACTTTTGAGATAATGGATATATAAGTTAAATATTTTTATTAACGTAGTAATATATAATTTAATGTCCATGTAAAATATTTTTGTATAAACAATACATCAAAATTAAATTCTAATATTACTATTAATTTATCCATTTGCATTTTCAATAAAATGTTAGTAATTTCCTATTTTTTATATATCAAAATTCTTCAATCTTCTATTCTAATGTCTCTAGTTTTTTTTCTTTTTCATCATTTTATTTTTCCTCACAAGAAAGCCAACCAGTTATAAGTTGCTAATAGGTCAACTTTAATAAGATTACTTAATCAAATAGTAAAAATTATTTCTTGCAATTGAGTACTTATATT
Organism: Pterocarpus macrocarpus; assembly: GCA_031439585.1. Lineage (NCBI taxonomy): Eukaryota > Viridiplantae > Streptophyta > Magnoliopsida > Fabales > Fabaceae > Pterocarpus > Pterocarpus macrocarpus. Next base: position 17,137,874 of record CM062517.1, on the reverse strand, counting down.
GATATGCCTTTTTAAAATCTTTTTCTCATATTATTCTCTTATTTTTCTTTACTTTTCTTATTTTATTCAAGTTTTATAGCACTTTTATAATAAAATGTTATTGAAATCATGATCAATATCATAATTTTCTAAATTGAGAAGTTCATTAGGGATGATTTTCTAAACTGGGAAGTTCATTAGGGATGATTTGTTGGGGATAACTACCCCTCGTTGTGTTTTGTATTTTTTCTTTCTTGTTCCGGGTGTTACCCCACCAAAAAACAAAATAAATTTTTATTTTGAGTAAAATATCTTTTAAAAATGTTAGGGAAGTATTTTATTGTGATACAAATATATCTTAATTTTAGTATAGATAATAAGAAACAATGCATAGAAATCAGCAAATTGGAAGGATAAAAAATATATATATATATGTTTGAGAAGCATTCTTTTATTCCTTAAGATATAATTTTATAATAAACTTATTTTGTAAGAGATAATTTAAAGATTAATATGTTATATTTCGTATTTAAAGAAAACGTACTGAAAACCTTACATTCTTAAACTTTAAACCATAAATATTATTCTAACATGTTATATTAGTGATGTTTTAAATTATGATAATTAATGTTGATTATTTGATTTAATCAAAGAAAAGGTATTGTTTTATTAAAATTGATATATAAAAAATTTAAGAGAAACAGATATTTAAAAAAATAAAACTAGAAAAAAGATGTTTTCGGTTTTTTCATAAGCTAAAAAGATGAATTTTTAAAAAACACTCTACAAAAAGTTACATTATAAAATTATTTTTTTCTAAGCTTAAACAAATGTATCCTCAATAAATATATTATTATTGTTTATGCTGATCATAAGATGTCACGAAATAAATTAATATAATATTTTATATAATTATACTAATTTGAATTATAACGTAAATAAAAATATAAAATAATTAATAATATAAATGTAGATAAAAACTAATATATTAATTAAAGTTTAACTTTAACAAAATAAAGAGTGTTTAGGTAAGAAGAATTTAGGAATTTAAAGTTACAAATAACTAATAGAGGGTAAGAATAGACAATCAAGAGTGTCAATAGTCACACCCTTAAATCTTTATTCAAATTATTTGTGTTAAATGACATGGAGAAATAATAGATAAACTGATAATAAATCAATAAATTATAAAATCTAACTAAGAAATAGGCATAAAAGTTAAAAAGAAAAAAACTCCAAGGCTTTACAATTTAACCTACTCTGGATTTTAGTTTCGAAGGTTAATTTTTTTATTTCAGTTGCTACAGTTTCATTAATTTGGTTTAGATATCTCGACACGGACCAATATGTTAATATAAAATTGTAAGAACTAATTATTAATTAAAAATAAGGAACAATGCTTTTATAAATAAAAATTATTCAGATTAAAATTGATTGAAATATATAAGGACCATTATTATCAACGGCAGGGACCAAAATTTAAAACTACAAAAATGTAAGAATTAATATTCAAGAAAAATTTTATAGGAATCGAAATTTTAAGTCAGATAAATGTAAAGACCAATTATTTAGTTTAAGTGTTTAACCCAAATAAAGAAAAATAAAAACTTCAAGAGTCCAATGGATCAAACTCAATACTTTGGAACAAAGTTTGCAAAGTCAATATTGAGAGACCATTTTAGAATTTTGGCAAATAGTTGTTGCTATAACTTGAAGGATAAGTCCTCCTCTATCCCAACTCCAAAAAAAAAAAAAAAGGCCTCTATCCAAACTCTTACTGATCATTCCAACCACGTTAGCTAAAGAAAATTCCTAAGAGCTAATTTCACTTTTTCTGGTAAACAAAAAAATTCACATTCTAACTTTTTCCCCTTCCAAAATCGGTGGTGAACATGTGGAAAAATATTTACTATAAAATTTGCTACGTCTTGATCGGTTTTGTTTACCAATAGTTAGTTACAAGAAACAATGTTAAAATGGTAAGCTTACAAAAATTTGTTTAACATTTCGGTATCTTCTATATATAATTTAGTGAAGATTTGAACTACGATGCCAACAAAAATCCTTATTCACACCACTCACTAGTGTTATTTCATTTAATTTGAATTTCATTGATGTATTAAAATGTTTCACATCTATTTTTCCATTAATATACGGAGATTTTTTAAATTTTTTGTTAAATTTTATTCTATTCCTCCACTTATTATCTTCTCCATTCGATTCCGTATATTGTGCAATACGTTACCACGTATTTATCGAAAGGAATCCTTTTTGTACGTTTTCATATGTTGTTTGCTAAATACTTCCTTTGGCACTCGACAGATCTTCCTTCGTCAACCAAATTAGAGGTGTTGGATCTTGGTTCAAATTTCTTGACTGGCAGCCTTCCAGAATCAATTCCGGCTTTGACTTTTCTCAAGTACCTATACCTTGATTTTAATAGCTTGAATGGCTCGCTACCAAGGGAAGGTAATTTTAAAACGTTCGCTATGAGCTTTGAGAATAAGATTCATTCAGAAATTATTCTCTCTCACTACTATGAAAAACCTATAATCACCTAACACTGAGCACTATTTTGGTTGCTGTGTATGTGTAGAACAATCTTGCATGATATATATATTGCTGTCACATGTTTAACATGCATTTGCATGCACATTTTAATTTAAAAATTATTTCTCAACTCTGACACGATTAAGACATGGCATAAGTTAAAATACGAACATTTTTCCCCAAAACAAAAAGTGGAGTTTGTTTTAAATATTTTTGCACTTTCAAAAATAAAAAGGAAATAAACCAAGAATGCGTTTGTTATCCATCAATTTCATTTCTCTCAACACTTTTATTTCACTTTTCCATCACCTAAAATGCTCTGCAACTCCAAAGGAAAAAGGAATTTTAAATATACTTTAGGAGATTTACTCCTTTTTAATTTTGACAAGAATGAGCTCTTGTTTCCTATTTTGATGAAGGAAAGCCATGCCTTGCAGGAGGGTTATGCAAGCTTAAGAATCTTGTCGCCTTGGATCTCAACAGAAACCAATTTGTGGGACACATTCCACAGTGTCTAGCCAACTTCTCATCTCTCCGTGCCCTTAGTCTAGTAGACAATGATTTTGGCGGACCCTTTCCCTCCTCAATCATTTATAGTCTCAAGTCCCTTGCTTGGATTTCTATTGCTCGTAACCATTTTAAGGGCTCACTTTCATTCAGCTTGCTTGCTAACCATTCCAACCTTCAGGTTTTCAGTCTTGCATGCCGAAATCAACAGGATGTGAAGGTTGAAACTGAGAACCCACCTTTTACTCCATCTTTTCAATTGAAGATTCTCCAAGTGATAAACTGTACACTAAATGAACCAAGCTACACAATTCCCACCTTCCTTTATCATCAGCATGAATTGAGATGGCTAGATTTTAGCCATAGCAACTTGGTTGGAAGGTTTCCCAATTGGCTATTAGTAAATAACACCAAACTAAGTACATTCAATCTCAGCCACAACTTCTTGATTGGTCCCCTTGAGGATAATCCCACTTCAAAATTCCCAAATATGTATAGGTTTGATGTCTCATGTAATCCCATTGGAGGAAAGATTCCTGCTCCTATAGGGTTAGTTTTTCCCAACTTGATAACTTTGAACATATCCTCAAGTTCATTGCAGGGTAGAATTCCAGCTTCATTGGGTGACATGAGACAATTGAATAATCTAGACTTGTCACACAACAATTTGTCTGGATACTTACCACAAGAGTTTGGTAAAGGTAACAATGACTTGCGGATTTTAAAATTGTCAAACAACAACCTGCATGGCCCCTTCTTGCCTCCTGGGTCAAATTTCACAAAATTGTTGTCTCTATATCTTGCCAACAATAACTTCATGGGGAAGATACCAAATGGAATCATGAACAGCAGTGAGTTAAGAATGTTGGATTTAAGTAACAACCAACTCTATGGAGAAATACCAAGCTCAATTGGAAGCCTTCTCAATTTGGCTTTTCTCATTGTTTCCCAAAATTCGTTGCAAGGTTCAATACCATTAGGTTTTTGCAAGTTGACTGAACTCCAATATCTAGACTTTTCTCACAACAAGTTAATTGGAACACTACCAAGTTGTGTCAATATGCCATCCTTGAGGTATTTACATTTGCAAGGCAATCAATTCAGTGGACCAGTACCTACTGCTTTGGCCAAGTCCCACACCTTATTGACTTTGGATTTGATGAAGAACAAATTTTCAGGCCAAATTCCTAAGTGGATCAATTCATTTTTGAATTTAAGAATTCTTCTTTTAAAGGGAAACAAACTTGAAGGTCCCATTCCCATGGATATATGCCACCTCAGGAACATTAGTATTCTGGATCTTTCTCAAAACAACCTTTCTGGTGGGGTACCATCTTGCTTGAATAATATAGCATTCGGAAGGCTGGATTTTTTGGATGGCATGGGAATTGGGAAACTTGTTGTACCGTGGAGTACACATACCCGTGGGTATGGCTATAATCCAATCACAACTGAATTTTTGGAATATGAAGACATGTTGTACTTTGCATGGTATGAAGAACAAGAAGTAGAGTTCATGTCAAAAAGCAGGTATGAATCATATAAGGGAGATATCTTGAATCTCATGTCTGGCCTAGATCTCTCAGACAATAATTTGACAGGACACATTCCTCCACAAATGGGATACTTAGATAGCCTTCATACATTAAACTTGTCCAAGAATCATCTTATAGGACCTATCCCAGAAACATTCAGCAACCTTAAGCAAATAGAGAGCTTAGATCTTTCGCACAACATGCTTAGTGGTCAAATCCCCTCACAATTGACAGTGTTATATAGCTTGGCTATTTTTTCTGTGGCTCATAATAACTTATCTGGAAGGACACCAAAGAGGATCAACCAATTTGGAACTTTTGAGGCAAGCAGTTATGAGGGTAACCCTCTTCTTCATGGACCTCCAATGGACCAAAATTGTTCGTCCATTGCAAAACCACCAGGGATGGAGACGCCCTCTCATGGGCTAGAAACTGACTTTAGAGACACCTTTGTTTGGAGTTTTGTAGCATCTTTTGCTATTGCATTTCTTAGTGTCATAGCCTTTCTCTACTTTAACTTATACTTCTCCATTCAAGGGCCCATTAGGAAATGATCTACTATGAGGCATATTAAGTTCAACAGTAGTTCCATGCCAGTGTGAAGGTCATGTGCATAGTTCAAGTAAAGTATAAATAAATTATGGTGCCGCCATTTATTACTCAATTGTGTATTTATGTTTGTCAGAAAAGGATATAAGAAATATATGAATATTATTGTATTAAATATGGTTTTATATTTGTCATTAATGGTAGATATCCATGTTTGATGCACATTTTGATTTCGTGACTGTTTATAGTTATTCTTAAATATCTATTCACTAATTTTATCTTTTCTTTGGTAAACAAAGATAAGAAACAAAAAACAAAACAGCACCGAACAAAAACTAGCAACGAACAAAGATAGCACCAACCGCGTCAGCTGCTAATAACTCGCTAAGACCCTGCGGTGGAAGATGCCAATTCCAAAGGGGTTCTTCTTGATCCACTCCAAGTTTGGCCATTGCATCAGTATAGCGATTTCCTTCACGAAGGATATGCAGAATTTCCACATGCCATTGTCTTTCTTTTAAAGCATGAATGTCCGCCAAGATTACCCCATAAACATGGAAATTATGCTGCATTTAGTTAACCAATTTGCAAGCTTACATAGAATCAGTTTCAATAATGACATCCCTGAAGTTGAGCTTCCAAGCAACCATTAGGCTTGTCTTGATCCTCGATAGCTCTGCAAAGAGAATGTTAACATCACCAAGATGCCTTGAGAATCCATGCACCCAACTCCATGTTGATTATGCAATACACCTCCGTATGCAGCATGCTTGGGATTTCCCCTGCAGCTACCATCAACATTGACCTTGAGCTTGTTAGGAACAGGTTTGATCCAACCAATTTCCCTGGGACTCCTCACTTGGTGTTGAGTATTCATTCCAAAGACCAATCTCAAGTCCTGAACAGTGGTGCCAATGAAGGATAGAATGCTATGAATGTTCCATGAGTTATCTCCTAGCACTCTTTCATTTCGCCAACGCCAACACCACCACAAGGTGGCTAGGAAAAGGGGATTAAAGTCTCTCCTCAGATAATGCTCACACCAAGTTCTCAGATCGCTACAATGAAAATTTACCGAACTGGATAAGCCAACATTGCTACAAAGTTGCCTAATAGAAGAACAGTCTCTTAGATAGTGCAGTATGTCTTCTACTTCACCTGAACACCACGAGCACCGTCGGGAAGAAGCCAAATGCCTAGCATGACGAAAAGCATTAGTTGGAAGCGCCCCATGCAAACAAAGCCAAATGAAGAAAACCATTCTGGTTGGAGCTTTAATCCTCCAAATCCAGCTGCAAGAATCCACTTTAACCATAGCTGGGTGATGAGTCAACCACTTATACCCACTTGTGGCAGTGTAAATCCCCAAGCAATTTTCTTTCCAAACCCAATAGTCACTACAATTACTAAAAGAGGGGATAGGAATTTGAGAGATCTTATTTTGCAAATGTTGTGGTAAAATAGTGTCAAGCCTTTGGAGATTCCACTTGCCATCCTCCCAAAGAGCACAGACTCTTAGGTCAAGGTCACTAATGTGCACATAATCAACCTCATGACAAAGCTTACTATTACCAATCCAATGATCATACCACATTGAGACCTTTCCCATGCCCATTCGAAACATAAAACCATCCTTGAGGCGATCTACCACTTTAGAATTCCCTGCCAAACATAAGAACAGTTTCTCTGAGGACAAGACAGGAATATAGAGTCTCTACCCAAGTATTTCATAATCATCACTTTGGAAGTCAACCAAGACGGATGATTAAGAATATTCCAAGCCATCTTCCCAAGAAGTGCCACATTAGCTTTCCTGCCATCTCTAATTCCTAAACCACCCAGCTTTTTAGGCATTGTCACAGTAGACCACTTGACAAGATGAATGCCTCTAGAGTTATCATTTTTGCCCTAAAGAAACCCTCTAGTCAGCTTGTCAATATCATCACAGACTGATTTAGGCAACTAAAGAGATTGCATAGTGTAATTGGGCATGGCAGAGACCACTGATTGCACAAGACAAAGTTTGCCCGCTTTATTCAATAATTTGCTCTTCCATGAGGCTAGCCTAGTAAAGATCTTTTGAACAATTGGATTGAAGGTAGCTCTCTTGACCCTACCCTTTAAGATGGTACTCCCAAATATTTACCTAAGTCTGAGACAAAGTGGATGGTAGAGAGACTATGGATAGCTTCCTTTTTTCTCCTGCTGATATTGGGGGAGCACATAGCACGAGACTTATCAAGAATAACTTTCAACCCCGATATTTTACAAAAACTCTCAAGAGTCTCCATCACAACTCAAACTTGAGATTTCTTAGCTTTACAGAATAATAAGACATCATCCGCAAAATGGAGATGAGAGATAGCTGGTCCTTTATTTGTCAGTAAAAACGACTTGCCATCTACCGTCTTCAACCTTCATATGAATCATCCTGACAAGCTTTTCCATACAAAGGACAAACAAATAAGGGGAGAGTGGATCTTCCTGTCGCAGACCTCTAGGAGGATGGAAGCTATCTAACCTCAAACCATTCTAGAGAATAGACAAATTAGAAGCTGTAACACAGTTCATAATGAGGCTGATTATTACCTGAGGGGACTCAAAGTCTTGAAGAGTAGTCTTGAGAAAATCTCAATCCACTCTTTCATAGGCTTTCTCGATATCAATTTTAAAAGCCATCGCACCCTTTCTACTCCTCATTTTATTAATGGTGTGGAAGGTTTCCTGGGCAATGACAATATTCTCAAATGTACCTCTACCGGGAATAAAATTGCCTTGAAAAGGTCCAATGACATCCTGAAGCAAGGGTCGAATTCTATTAACCAAAACCTTTGTGATAATTTTGTACACCACATTGCAAAGGCTTATTAGTCTGAATTCCTTCATGTAAGTCAGATGGTCCACCTTAGGAATAAGAACAATAAGAGTCTTTGCTAGTCGGGGGTCAATGGTACCAGAGGAGAAGGCATTTTGAACCACTGAATGAACATCCTTGCCAACTATCTCCCAATAGTTCTTGAAGAAAACAGGTTGGAATCCATCGAGACCTGGGGCCTTGAAAGATCCCATTGAGAATGTTGCCTGTTTAACCTCTTCCATTATGACTAGCTTCAACAAAGAAATAGAGACCTCATCCTTTAATGTTGGCATCATAATGTTCCTACAAAGGAAAAGATCAACAGCTTCTTTGTTGCAGAACAAATTCTTATAAAATCTCTGAGCTTCTGTTTGCAACATCTGTTCATCTGTACACCAGATTCCCCCCTCGAGATGAAGCCCATGAATCTTGTTACAACATCTTCTAACAATAGTCTGGGTGTGGAAGAATTTCATGTTTCTATCACCAAATTTCACCCAATTCTCTCTAGACTTCTGATACCAGATAAGTTCTTCTTGAGCGAGAACCTTCTCATAATCCTGGCGAAGGGACTTCTCTAAAAGCTCAAGAGAAATAGAGTCCCAGGATTCAAGTCTCCTTTGGATACCATTAATACGGGCTTCTAAATCCTTCTTCTTCCTGAAAACATTCCCAAAAACTTCACTATTGAACTTTATTGAATCTTGGCATACCTCATTTAAGCAATTAACAACATCTTTTTCTCCTCTCAACCAAGCTTCCTTAATAACACCTGAGTACTGGTCATGAGTCATCCAAGCTACTTGGAATCGGAATGGGCCATTACCCCTCAACTGAGTAGACCCATAATTGAGAAGAATCGGGGAGTGGTCAGAATGAAGTCTTGGTAAGTTGGTAACGAATGCTTTGGGAAATTAATTCCTCCACGAAACATCTCCAATAGCGCGGTCAAGTCTCTTAGCTATACTGGAAGCCCCTTGGTTAGCTCTAGACCATGTATACCTCCCCCCATAAGCGCCCAGGTCTATCAATTGGCATTCATCAACAACTTCTGCAAACTCAGCCGCTCGGGATTGGATGAACACCCCACCCTTAGTTTTTGATGGCAGAAGAACTTCATTGAAGTCACCGAGGATGAGCCATGGCCTATGAACCATACTGCAACAACTCTTTAGATAACGCCATAATTCTCTACGGACAGAAGGAATTGGGTTGGCATACACTGCAAAGCACACCCATCTCTTATTACCGCAAGAGATTTCAAAGGAAAGACACTGTCTGTGGCTTGCTAGTACTCTCGATGTAAACCCATTGTTAGCTGTCAAGACCCAAATACCACCTGAGTGCCCTTGAGCCTCTACGATGCCAACTGGAACGAAACCCAATCTGTTCCAAAACCTTTCAACTCTCGCGAACTTGGTGTGGGTCTCTAAAACTATGAAGAATGAAGGGTTATGACAACGGATAAGTTCCCTGACATGACGCTTACCCCTATCATTGACCGCTCCTCTCAAGTTCCAAGAGATAATAGAACATTCTCTAAATTCAATCATCATAAAACAAAACCCAGGGTAAGATAAATGGGCACAGCACCTATTACTGTTGGCCCATGTCCATCATAATCTCCCCACTTACTAGAGTACACCTTCCCTCTGAATATTGGTGCATTCCTTGCATTTCTTCTACTCTCTCTACTTCAGTCTTTGAAGTATCCATCTCTATGGATTTCGAACTTTGAGGCATGGCATTCACCGTAGAAACCCTCATATTTCCACTTCCTGTATTCATATTACGGAGGTTTTGTTGTCCCTGCATTGACTTCTCGGGCCCCTAAGATGTCTCCACTTTCCCAGCCTGTTTACTTTGTCCCACAGAGCTAATAAGGCCTTGGAAAGTTTTTTGCACTCGTCTGTCACCAAGGGGAGTAATTCGAGTGAGATATGGGCCCGAATCCTCTTTCCTAGGCCTTTTATTCTTAGCCCATACTTTCCTATTCTGCAAGCCATTCACTCCATGCACCGTATCCCTCGTAACACGTTGCATGTCCCCATTCTTCTCCTTTGATTTTGCATGCTGGGAATTGACTAATGAGTGAACTTTATTGGAATCATTGATCCCCGTCAATTCTGCCTTCCCAATGTTTCTTGGCATCTGTTTCTTTTTCTTATGCTCAACAACAAGCCACTCACCGTGGTTCTGATTTTGAAGTAAATCATCCGCATTAATTGCTCCAAGATTTTCGATAACTGATGGATCTTGTCTTCCATTTAGTTCCGAGATATCCGCACCTTGCTCACCAACTGCCGGAGCTAATGTTACCTTCACCTGAGTCGTCGTCTCTTTCATCGGACTTTTCCCTTTGTCTCCCGTCACTGGTGCTGCGCTATCTTGATTTGGTTTCGGGGTCTTCATGCAGTTGCTACCCAGATGCCCATAATTGCCGCATTGAGCACAAATCAAATGTAGCCCCTCATATTGGACGTGGTACCAGTGACCTCAAAGCCAAACTCTGTCAATCACAGGTTTGGCTAAATCAATTTCAGTGCACACACGCCCAAACTTACTTCGATCTGCTCTTACTGTTGTGTTATCCACGCGCACCGATCTGCATACCACAAATGCCATGGTTAGGATTGCACTCTCGTCATAGAAGGCCATATTCAGGCTGGGGAAGCGGATCTATACCAATGTTCTTTCAACCTTTGCTGTCTCTACAATGAAGTCTGAATTCCAAGTACTCACGCCCAAGTAATGATCAAAGACCATCCAGGGGTCCCCATGTTTTACCTTTAATCTATCCTCCATAATATCAAACTTGACAATGAAGAATCCATGTCCCATGTCTCGATGTTCAAAACCAGCCTGCAACTTCCACATTTTAGATACTTTTTCTTTCATAATCTTGTATCCTATGCTCTTCCCCAGCAACTTTATGACTAGGGCGTCCTTCCATGGTTCACAAAGCTCCTCAAACACACTTTCTTCAACATGAATCATGGGGGCTAAGGGATCCCCATTCTCATATTCCACCCAAAATAATTTCTAAGCAAACCAGTCTCTCTTAGCAGATACACGTGTAGAGGTTTCTCCCATCACTTTGTCACGGAACGACACTTTTTTAGTCACATCATCCATCTCTGCACCCCTACTTTCCCCTTCGTCTGATGGCTTTGGGGGAAAAGACAACGGTGGAGTCGAGAAGACAAAGTCAGCCATGCAATCACAAAGAGTCATAGAGAACTCCATTCACTAATTTTATCTAAATCTTCAATATTAATAAAAATTTTAATTTTTATGTGGTCATCATTAGATATTAAAAAATGTTCTTGAAAGATTTCTTAATAACTGAGTGGTTTAGAAACACTATTAGCATAAAAAATATTTTTTAATGTCATCTAATAATGTATTTTCATATTATTTAATCAATTTAATATTTATGTATATTTTCAAAATCCTTAAACAATGTAACAACGTACACGTCATTAGATATCGCTGCAAATTTTGTTTATATGTTCATAGTCCTTATCAATTAAATATATGAATAATATAATATGTCAAGTCATTTTATTTTTGAGAATAAAAATATGAAAAATTTACAATATAATCATATATTGATTTAACCCTTTTTAAGTCAATAAAAATATTAGATGATAAAACTTTAGTATGTTTGTTGCATATTGTAATTTGTTAGTACACTTTTATTGTTGTTAATAATTTTTACTCATTATTTTTTAAAGATACAGACCCGGTATTATTTAGATAGTTATTATATTAAAAAATAAACAAAAAAATTTAATATTTAAATTTAAATATTTGTGTTAACTGAGTTAATTAAAAATACTTATAATATTTATTGGCTGCATAGAAATAAAAAATATGATTAATGTCAAAAAAAAATTTTAAATTAAACTATTTATTTAACAAATTTTTTATGAACATTTATTAAACAAATTAACCGTGATAAATTTAACTAAATTATGATTGTAATAATGATGTAATGTCAGACTTTGATTAAAAAATATCATTTAAAGGAATTAAAAAATAATTAAATAAATGTAACAGTAAACAATGCCTACAACAATTATGTTATAAAAAGGCTGATTTAATACGTTGCAAAAATTGTTGTGAGGGGTAGAGTCATCGCGACACAATGCTTCTTAAAAATAACAAGTAAATAACCGTATTATAAATTATTTAGTTTAAAATTATAGAAGCCATTTCTTAGGAGGTGTTTGGCAAACTATAAATATTGGATAATTAGATACAATGTGGCCTGGTTTTTCATTTATCATTATTCCATTTTAGTTTATTTTATTTGATTTTTTCAAAACATTCTCAATTAAAAGTTATTTTAAATTAATAGTTTATTACTATTCCCATATCTCAAATTTGTATATAATAATATACTAATATTAAATATTAAATTAGAAATATTTAATTTAAACAAATTTCAAACAAAATCAAGCCATGTCACGCTAAAATTTTAAATTAAATTTAAGTATTTTGTGATATATTCTTATTAAACACTTTCTCTCACACTACACTTCTAAGGTTTTCACTTTCACAGGTAGCACAATTGTTGTCATCGTTTCTTCTATTGTTGGTTCCATTCAAATTGGTGGTCTTTGTCATCCACTTTTGCACGAAGGCGAAATAGTGTAGAGGTGGTCTCCTTTAAACAACTATTGGACGAAGCAAGGTAACATAGAGGTGTGGTACCTCTACCTCTTGTTATTCGAGACATTTTTTGAGATCGTATTTATTATTTTTTGAGTATTAGGCATTTGAGTTTTTCAATTTTTGAGATTAACATCATTTTCACTTCTATTTTTCTTATATCACTTTTAAAGATGAAAAATTAGACAAATGATGAAAATACTGTGGCTAATATTCGGCTTCCTAATTGGAAAGATACTTTTGAAGTTTTGATGAATTCATATTTTAAATTATTATTTTAGGTATGATTTATTTTATTAAGCTGACAAAGTCTACTTTCAATTTTATTGGGTTTTCATTGAATTTGAAATTCTGGTTTTATTTGTATATGTATTGCTGAAAGTGCATGCATTGTTTCATGATGAGTCAATGGTTTTAGCTTTTGGAAAGAGATATTTAGTGTTAGTGAGTGTTTTTAATATATATGTTTTGTCTTGCATTAATAATTTTTTTTTTTTCGATAAGTTTTATTGATGGCTAAACATCACCAGAGCAAGTGAGGAGCAAGGTAGTACAAAGTTCAAAACCAAACAGCAAGACCAGAAAAACATAACTAATACATCATAATCAAGTAAAATGAGTAAAACACCTTCTATAGTCTGACTGACTGCATCATAATCAAACAAACCCAAGGTATCACTGCAATACAGCCCCAAGAACCAAAGTCCACCCATAGTCGTTCAAAACCAAACAAAAGTAATACTCTGCCACCAATTCAGATGAAGGCCACCTGTAGCATGCTCTACCAATAAGTTGTTCTTGCATTAACCTAATATCAGCAACTATCACCCAGGATATATATAAGCCAACCACCTAGATTCAAAGATCCTAACTGATCCTTTGTTTTTGGATATCAAAAAAGATCATTACAGGCTCAAACACTCTATAGAAGGAGTGGAGCAATACTAAGAGAGGGTAACAAAAACCAGAAAAACACCGAGCATTAAACTGCAAAATAACTGATCTCCTTATATTCTACAACATCCATTCTTCAATGATAAACAATACTGGAATCATTCATGTTTGTCCAGTTAAAGTTTCCAAGGGAACCCACGGTGATACCAGAAGTTGTAGCCAAGCAGAAATCAATACACCAACACATAACTACTAGACCAATTAGGCAGCTGAAGTTGAACACCAGAATTTGTACCTATTCCATATTTCAACCATGAAAGATTGCCAGCAGACATCCTTATTATGAAAAATTGCCATATTTCTTAGGTTCCATAGTGACCACACAACCACATAATTGCAGGAGATCCAAAGCTTCTTTTTCTTATATAACACGTTAACAGCAATCCAAGACTCAAAATTCACTGCAGAATCCTCAGAAAAAACCCAATCAACACCCCACCAGCTACACCAAGCACCCCAAACCCTCCAAGAGAAGTCACAAGTATAGAGTAAATGTGACAAAGATTCTTCTGCCTGTTGACATAGAACACACCGGTAATCATCACTACTCAAAACATTTAATCTCCTTAATCTGACCTTTGTGTTTAATCTACCCGGAACAACAAACCACAATAGAAGTTCGGCCTTTGGAGGTACTAGGCCACGCGAAACTCTATGAATATTGCATACAGACTGGGATTGTAAACCCTTCACCACATACACTTTATTCACAAAAGACTGAGCAGAGAATCTGCCTCAACTGTCATGAGACCACCACATCTTATCAGCTTGATCAACAAACAAACTTGTTTGCTCCATCGTCTCATTTAATTGCTGTAGAAGTTGAAATTCCCATGAAAAGAACTCTCCTTGTGCCACAATAGATTCCATTGCCATATAGGTCCGTCCCACAAGCCACATTCAGAGATGGGTTTGCGCTGCTGTAAAGAAATAGAGAAGAGTCACGAAAATTTCTCTTTAAGTTTCACCTCTCCAATCCATAAGTCTTCCCAGAAAAGCACCTTAGTTCCGTTCCCAACCATGTATCTGGTTCTATTTTTAGTTACTTTATCAATGTCCACTTCCATACTATTAATTGTGCAAATAGAGCCCCACAGCCCCCTTCCATTGCTGATCTGCTAGTCAGTAATCGGTCTTCTTGGGTCCATATCATAATAGGAACACACCACTTTTTTCCACATTGTAGAACACTCATTTGAGAACTTCCACCACCACTTGAACAATAATGCCACGTTCTTCACTACTGGGTTGCCAATTCCTAATCCTCCATATTTCTTTGGTCTTTGAATCATTTTCCATTTAATTAATGGCATTGCACACCCTTTTTCCTTCAAACCCTAGAAAAATCTGCACTGTAATGAAATAATCTTTCTAGCTATTAATTTAGGCATTTTAAAGATTCCTAAATAGTAAATTGGAAGATTATTCAAAACAGCCTTGATCAGTGTCAATCGCCCAGCTCTGGATAAGCATTTCACCTTCTAGCCACTTAGCTTTCTCTTTATTATGCCAATAATGGGTTCCCATGTTTCAATCCTTTTCGAATTTGCCCCCAGCAAAACCCACAAATAAGTAGTAGGCAGGGAGGAAATCTTGCATTTCATCTTCCTATTAATCTCAGCAATCAGCCATTCATCACAATTCAATGGAAAAAGCACAGATTTGTCATAATTGATCTTCAAGCCAAACATTAGACCAAAGCATTGAAGTACTCTCTTCAAGTTCAACATAACCTCCTTCTTTGGTGGCACAAACAAGAGAGTGTCATCAGCAAACTGTAGATGTGTCAAAGTAATATTCTACCTCCCAAGTTCAATTGCTTCAATAATTTCTTCCTCAACTGCTCTATACAACATTTTGTTGAGCATATCTGCCACTAACACAAATAGAAAAGGTGACAAAGGGTCCCTTTGACGTAATCCTCTCTCCATCTTAAACGGTTTAGTGGGGGAACTGTTGATAATAACAGACATTTCAGCAGTTGAAAGGCAGCATTGTATCCATTTGTGCCACAGGCACCCGAAGCCCATCTTCTCAAGGACTTGGTCAACAAACGCTCACCTAACCGTGTCATACGCCTTGTGAAAATCAAGTTTCATTAGAACAGCTCCTTTCTTTTTCTTCTTGATCCAATGAACAGCTTCATTGGCAATGAGGGCACTGTCCAAAATCTGCCGGCCTTGTACAAAAGCTGTTTGAGTATCTCCGATCAGGCCACTCATCACATTCCTCATTCGATTAGCAAGCACCTTCGCTATGACCTTGTATATATAGCCAATCATGCTTATTCGGCGAAAATCCTTAATCTCCTTAGCCTCTTCAAACGTCAGGATCAAGGTGACCCAAGTCATGTGGGCTTGCTTAGGAAATTCACCAGACTTGAAAAAATCTCCAACACATTTCAAAAAATCAACACCAATCATATTCCAACACTTTTTTATAAAGTTGAAATTAAAACCATCTGGGCAAGGGGGGCTTTTGATGATTCGGATTCCCAAGCAGCTAGCTTGATTTCCTCATCAGACGGGATAAGCTCAAGCAATTGTGCTTGTTCATTTGAAATTGTGGAAACCAAACCATCCTGAAAAGAGATAAGAGGAACATCCTTCTGCTTATATAGGTTCTTATAAAAGTTTCTGACTTCATAATTGATAGATCTTGGAGACTGAACAATTCCTCTACCACAATTAATTTCCTGCATGTGCTTTCTTCTTCTCCTGACTACTGCCAATGCGTGAAAATATTTGTAGTTGCTATCTGCCTCATTTATCGCCTTGTCCCTTGAAATTTGTCTCCAGTAAGAATATCTACAGTTGTACCAGCAATCTAAATGACTCTTCAAAGCTCTAAATTTGGAAATATCCACCTCATCCACACTACCATTTTCAAATCTGCCATTAACTATTGCGATCTCCTCCTCAAGCCTTTGAATATTGTGATCAATGTTTCCAAACACATCTCTATTCCACTTTTTCAGAGGTTCTTTTAAGTTTCTTAACTTCTCCATCACATTCAAACCTCTACACCTTTTCCATTCCCCTTCTACTAACTTCAAAAAACTTGGATGAGAAAACCATGCATCAATACTTCGAAAAGGCTTAGCACCCCATCTCTCCTCATTTGATTCAATTAGCAAAGGTACATGGTCTGACAGAGAGCATTTTATTGTAGATAATCTCAAATTTAGAGCACTACTGAGCCATTGATGGTCAACCAAAACTCGATCCAATCTACTGCCGGATGCGCCTCTCCTCCAAGTGAACTTCCTCCCAATTAGTGAGAATTCAATCATCCCCATATCATTGATCTGCGAGTCAAACTCCTCCATATTACGAGTAGCACTAGTGCAACCCTTCCGCTCCTCAGGCTTCCTTACTTCAGTGAAATCACCCATCAGAAATACAGGTACATCCAGGATTAACTTCATGTCTAATAATTCCTGCAACAACCTTTCTTTTTCTAAACCACCATGATAGCCATAAACGATACCAATAACCCCCATCATCTTAATTTCTTGTATAAATCCTTTAACCCATATCCATCTCTCCCCTTTACTGACTACTTCATCTTTTATGAAACTACTTTCCCAAACACATAAAATTCCCCCACTCCTCTCTTGAGGTTCAACAGCGGCCCACCTAAACTCATCCGAGTCCCACATTCTTCTAATCAAATGCTCAGAAATATTACTCCTCATGGCTTCTACCAAACCAACCATACCAATTCTTCTCTGCCTCACCCATCTAGCTATCTCCCTAATCTTACCATCACCCCCCACACCCCTTAAATTCCAGCAAATTACCTTCATTTAAACAAAGAAGACTCACCTGTGACTGCTGCCTTTGTCTTCTTCTTCTTCTTCCCTCTCCTCGGTCTTCCCCTCTTCTTTGCAATCTTCCGTTCCTCCTTTTCTTCCATAAAGGCTTGAATTACATCAGCTTCCTTAGATGTGGACAATCCAAGCTTCTTCCCAACATGCCAAGTATGGTGCGCTTCCATCTCGTCGTCATCAGAACTTCCATTGAAATCCCCGTCGATCCCCGAACGTGTGTCACCACTATCTTCATTCTCCCTATTTCCATCTAATATTAGATTAGTATTTGTGGGCCCCATCGAGTTGTTGCATCCTTGAACATTCTCGAACCCAGGTGGTACTGCTGGATCAGAGTCAAATGGCCTAATCTCCTCATTCAACATTTCTTGGGTATCATATTCATTGATGGTATTGATAATAAGCAAGTTTGGATTAGGCCGATTACGAGATAGGCCCAAGTCACATGACCTCTTCAGTTCATTGATCATCATCCAACGGAACAGTAGAACAGGAGTTGGAAGTTTGCACGGGTCCTGCCACAACCTCAGTCTCGTTCACATAACTTTCCTCTATGATTGGGTCATTTTGGTCCTCTAAGTCACGTTTGCCGTCCACTTCTCGAGCCCTCTGCTTATGCACATTAATGATTGAGTTCCCCAAGGAGCTTCCCCCATCGTCATCTCCTCCTACAACCGGAGATCCTTTTCCGACCAAAATGTCAATGAAAAACCCGGCTTCATTCTCAGAATTATTATTTTGATTCGGTTGAGCTGTTATACCACACCCTGGATGATTCTCCTTCCCAATTTCTTTGACATATAAGTCGTGCCCGTTACTTCCCACTGAGAAATAGACATTGCCTTGAAAGTGTCCACTAAGATCTTTGCTGAATTAAACGAAGCCGGGTTTGAGGTCTGATCATCAATTTGGACAACAGTGCCCCAAACAGCAGCAATTTTCCTCAAATTCTCGGCAGACCAGGCCTGAAGGGGCATACCCAAACACTTCACCCACACTCTTCGAGTTTGGCACACTTCCTCCTCTGTCCATACCCTCAGTTCCTCAAAGTACTCACTGAGGATATTTCCCCTCTCTTTCACTGTCTCCTCCATATCTTCTTTTGATGGGAACGTGATGAGAACCTTGTACGCACCCATAGCTCTGACACTTTCAATAGGAAGAGAGGTTCCCCTTATTTTGGCTTCCATTAGTTTGATGTCAATCGGATATAGGGTCTCATCCACAAAGCTCCTACCCAATTCTTCCGCCATGTCTCTGACGACATCACCATATACAACGATAGTTCTTTCGTACTTCTCCCCCTCCTCTTTCGTTTCTGCACCCTTCTTCTTTGCAAGGCCCTCCTCCTCACCCCTGACACCTTTTCTGGTCCCCATTGGGATAGCATCTTTGTATGACTTTCCTTGTGTAGCGATTCCATGCTTGAATGTTTCAATCTTTCTGATCCAATTTGAATGCATGTTGACAACCCTATCTTTCTGACCATCAGTCTTCCTTCTGTATTCTGCCAATGATACTTTGATCTTGCAACCCCTCACATCAGTGTCGTTTAAGTTGTTTATCGCTTTCTTTGCCTCATACAGCTTTGCAAATCTGACAAAAGCAAATGGCTGGTGATTACTTTTTCTTTTCTTCCAAGAGAGAAACACATCAACAACCTTTCCATCCTTCATATCCAAAAAGCTGCCACAGCCAGGTTTTTGACATTGAGGTTAGTAAGTTATCGTCGAAAACAGTCTAGGAAACTTCCTCCAGTCTTTTCCAAGCCAGGGTATTCGTTGCACGGTTATTGCCCGCTTCCTGCCATGCAGTCTGGCCCCGCTTCCGCCGAAACATCCACATTCTTAATATTTCTCCAAATTCCCTTTGTAATGAATATCACTTGAAGACTTCTTGTTAATTATTTTTTTTTAGATGGAGTAACACATCATAAGAATTGGATGAATTATTATTTTTTTCACAAGTACGATGTGAGAAGAGAATATTTTATTTTATTATACTTTTTTATTTAAGTTAATCACTAGAATTTTTTTTTTTTAAGAAAAGGAGAAAAACAAAATAGAAGAGAAAGGAAAATGTAGAAGATCTCCCCTGCGAAGCATCCTTAGCTGCTGATTATTATGCTCGTTGGTGCTCACCACTTCTTCAGGGAAAGCACCTCTCCTCGCCATGTAGTGTGCACTCAGCACACCTTTCAGAAGAGCGGAGGACATGGGAGAACCGAAAAATCCAAGGATGTCTAAGCGCAATTTGGATTTCACATAACAAATCAGCACAACTATGCCACGGATGGATGGACATGAGTTGTAAGTAACTGCACTATATGCGTCAATGAGTCGGTTTTGCGGATCGGCCACCAATAGCTCCGAAACCAAGCAAATTGAAGGCCTTATGCAATTGCTAATGTCTCAACCCTTAATATGTCGCAACAATGCACATTTCCAGCAAAACCAGCCACCGTTCAACATTATAATACGGGATCACATCGCCAACACCGCCTCGCTGTAACAACTGGAAGACACTAACATCCACGTTCATTTTTAAAAATCCCCGTGTGGGAGGAGACCACAGATCAGGGCCACCACAATGTAAATGCCACAATGTGTGCTGTACCATTAATTGTATTAGTTTTGCAAAAGATATTAGCAACCGCAATTTTAATTTTGTAATTATTGTTTCAGTTGTTTGCAAGGTTCGAAAAATGCCGCGATATAATTGATAGAGAATTTTTTTTTTTTTTTTTAAGTATATTCATTTATTGATTAGAAACTATGCTTGTACAATCACAAATGCAAATAATTTCTTCAAAACTACTAATTTGTGAATCAAGTTCCACTAAATACATTCATAACTTTAAAAATACACACTCTTTATTATTTAGATGATTATTATATTAAAAAATTTAAACAAAATGATTTAATATTTAGATTTAAATAATTGTATTAAATGAGTTAAATAAAGATACTTATAATATTTATTGGCCACATAGAAATAAAAAAATATTATTAATGTTAATTTTTTTTTTAAAGAAAAATCAAACTATTTATTAAATAAATTAAACGTGATAAATTTAAATAAAGTATGATTGTGTTAATGACGTAATGTCAGACTTTGATTAGAAAAATACCATTTAAGGAAATTAAATAAAAATAATTAAACAAAAGTAACAATAAACAATGCTTTTAATTTTTAGTTCGACAATTATGTTATAAAAAGGTTAATTTAATACGTTGCAAAAAGTGTTGTTGGTCTCATCACAATGCAATGCCTTTTACAAATAACAATTAAATAACCACATTATAAATTATTTAATTTGAAACTGTAGAAGCCACTTCTTATTATTTATTGCCATTTCATTTTTTATTGTTTTTACTTTGATTTTTTTAAAACATTCTTAATTAAAAGGTTATTTTAAATTAGTAGTATATTACTACTCTTATACTCCAAATTTATATTTAATAATTATATTAATATTAAATAAAATTAAATATTTTTAATTTAATGTATTTCAAACAAGATAAAATCCCAACTTGATCCCTGCCAAAAATAGCGCCAACCAAGTTGATCTCTCAAGAAAAAAAAACTCTAAAAATGTAGAAAAGGTTAGTCCCTTACCAGTTTATTGCTGGATTTTTTTGTCTTATTTATGTTTCTGTGAGAGACCAATTTAAACTATTTATAAATCATTAGAGATCTGTTTGTCTTAAAAATCTTTCAAAAATATTGATGATAGACTAACTTGTTTAACGTTTTAAATTGGTATTGAGTTTTTTTTTTTTTTTTCTCCTCCATAGGCACTAATTTATCCGGTGCAAACGTAAAGAGGAACCAATTTGAGAGTTTTGTCTTCAAACAAAAATAACTTATACAACAAAGCCCATGTCAAGCCCAAATTTTAAACTAAATTAAAGTATTTTGTGATAGAATCTTATTAGACATTTAGGAGGTTTGGGGAGTAGGTGACATGATCCTTAAAAATTCAGCTATACTGTCTACATGGTGATGGAGGTTCTCTAAGAACTGCCCACTATGGAAAAAAAATTGTGTGCTCTTAGTAGAATTTAAATGAAAGTAGGCCAACTGCTCTTCGAAAGGTGAAAAATTTTGGTGGTCCTTAGGCAAACATATGTAATTTTACTCAAACAAATGGGCTGAAGCAAACATTATCAGAGGTGATATTGTAATATCCTCAATTTCTTGTCATGCTAAATTACCTCGGTAACCTTGAGTAATTAGACACTTAATAAGAAATTATGAGATTAAGGCTTAATTAAAGTATTAACGAGATGTTTATAAATTAATTATGAGAAGAAAAATTAAAAGAATACTTAATTAAGATTAGAAAATCTTTAATTAAGCAAGTCAGACCCTTAATAGCTTAATTAAGCACTAATCACTCTTAATTAGTTTAATCGAATTTAATTAAAGATAATCAAACTTAATCGCAAGATTAATTTTTGTTAATCATATTCTTGTGTGTTAATCACTAATCCTTGCTTAATCATGTTAATTAAGTTGCAAGAGCATTTAATCACATGATTAAATTTAAATTTAGTCAACTAAATAATAAAGCAAAAGTGATGTCACTAAAGCACAAAAACATAAGATAAGAGTGCTTTTATGTAAAAGATTGTACATGCTTTGCTCCCCGTCATCTAATTTATCCCCCTAAACCTTAATTAACACAAAATGAAGCAAAAATATCTCCCCCCACCCTAAAGAAGCCTATGGCCAACAACAACACACACACACATACACTCATTCACTTTTCATTTTTCAACTCTCATTCTCTTTCTTGCTTCCAAATCCTCCTACTTCTCTCCACACTCTTCTTCTTCATCATCATCTTCTTCTTCCTTTCTCCACCACCACCATAATCAAAACTCTCACTTAGCCTTTTAAAAACCACATCTTTTGGTCTTTGGAGACAAGATCTAAATACTACAAGCTTCATTTTCAAGAAAACTCAAGAGCTCTCTCTTTGTTCATCCAAAACCGCCACATTCATTATTAAGGAGGAGCCTTCTTCTTCTTCTTCCCCTCTTGCATAAGACGCCATTTTCCAAGTTTAGGTAGCGATCTTTAGTCTTCCATTTTGTTTATTCAAGAAAGCTTGAAGTTTGGTTTCTCTCATGACCAAGATCTTCAAGTGAAAGCTTGAGAAAATTTTTCATGCTCTTCATGAGCAAAAGTTTCCATTTTTGGTAAAATATGTTCATGTTCTTATTCATGAGTGTTCTTGATTTTTTTTCTAAAGTTCCTTTCTTTAAGTGCTTTAAAGTTTCTATTTTTCTTTCTGGATTAATGAGATCTTGATGTTTCTTGTGAGTTGCTTGAAAAAGAATGATGTTCTTGGTGGTATTTTATTTAAAGTTTGTTCATTTTCTTATGATAAGTTTATGATTAGAAAAGTTTCATTTTTACATATTTTTCATGATTTGATAAGACTATAAACAGTCAAAGAGTTTAAAGCTCTAAAAGTTTGCTTCTTGATGCATGAAAAGTGGTGCGAGTTTTGGTGCATTCATAAAGTCTTCTTTTATTTTGTTTTGAAGATAAGAATACACGTAAAAGTTTAAGCTATTTGAAATATGAAGCCTTTTTAAGTTATAGAAATGATATCTTGTTGCTTTATGTCTTAAAAATCAAACCTTGAAAACAAGACCTTTCATAAATTTTTAAATTTTAGTCAAAAATGAAATCTTTAAGTCATAAAAATATTGACTTGCAACTTGCAACTTTTAATTCATAAAGTTTAGATCTTGAGTCAAAATAATGCATCAACTTTTATAAAGATCAAGACTTTCTAACTTTAAAGTTAATGTTTTATATCATTAGTTCATAAAGTAGGAATCTTTTTGACTTTAAGATAACTTTAAATCATAAAGTTGAGACCTTGATGGTCTTAGAATAATTAAAAGTGCCAACTTTCATAAAGAATAAGACTTTTTAGTTCAAAAGCTAGTGTCTGGTATCATTATTTCATAAAGATTTAATCTTTAAGGCAAAAGTATAATTTTAGAGGCACTTACTTTCATAAAGAATGAAACTTTATGACTATTTTATAAAGAATGATAACTTTTCTAATATTTAAGATAAGATCTTGTTATATTAGTGATAAAAGTTTGAAACTTTGTAACTTGGTTAAGTTAAAAATCACCCTTAGTGATTAATGAACATGGTGTTGTTAGGTTCATGAGTGTGATTATGCGTTGTCATGACTCAAGGATTAGAGGGATCTCGAACTCCTTGGGAATAAAAGTATAATTAGGGCCTCTGAGCATACCATATACCTAGGAATCACTAAGTATATTATCTCAAGGAAAGAAAATAATTATTTAACTTAATTAATTTAAACAAGTGTTCCATAAGACATATACTCAAGGAAAGAGTAATTTTATATGAGAACTAAATAACTAAAAGACTACATATACATATATTTTGATTATGTGATTCTCTCACGGGTAACCACGAGAAATTATATGATGGCTCATAAGACTTTCCCCAAAGAATAACATAACTATGAACCCCTTTAGGGTACGAATGTATGATGTCATTCGGCATGATGAATGACAAGTTTGATTGATCTTTGTCTCATGATTGAATGACTAGTGTGATGATATGATGTGGATAAGATGGACTGTTGATTGAAAGTTTTCTAATTGGCATTTTGGGGAAGCTCTGGTCTACCCGATATGTTGCCGAATTTTCGTCAAAATTATGGATTTAGTCATATCATTGCATGTGTCTAGTCAAAGAAGTATTATACTTGTAAAGTATAATGGTAAGAAAAGAAAGAATGGGATATGATCCTTCAATTACTTCTGTAAGAGAAATGAGAGACGGCGATCCATAAAGACTCAAGGAACCTCTATAGGGGAGGTAAGAGTGACATGGAGGACCCTCCAACTTAGAGGTAACCAATATCAGCTTAGTCTAATTTGGTTAATATTACGTGACGACGGTCATGGAATGAGCTCATATCCAAAAGCAGTCTATTTCAAAGGAAAAATAAAGAAAGTTAAGCACGTACTAAAAATGAAAGTAAAGTCAAAGTAGAACCATGGTCAAGTTGATGAGTTGCATAATCATGCATGTTTCTATATTTCTCATGCGTATTATGAATGTTTATCACATGTGCTAGCATGTATGCCTATGTATGATGGTATGAATATGATGATAAATGTAAAAGTAATTCGCTTCGGAATTTACATTTTCAGAAATTATTAAAATTGAACTTATATCTGCCCATTGTCTTTATAATTAAACTCGAAGTGGCTGTGATGATGACGATGACACAGTGTTTGCCTAGTTGCGATCCTACTGAGAAATTTAATATTTCTCACTTTTACGTTTCCATGTTGTCTTCAGAGGATGTCAGCGTCGGGTGTGGTGGTGATTTTCGTTGAGTTCCTAGTGATGTATTGGCATTTTGACCTTGTGCTGAATACATCTGTGCTGATTGGTCAAGTAGGGTCTACATGTTCCATAGCTACCAGTTCCGTACACTTGTGATGAGTCCGTTTTTTCGCCCTCATGAGCTGTTCGAGGACAGTATCATGGATGACGTCCATCTGCCTTTTCATCCTCCGAGGTACCCAATGGATGGGGATTCCGACTTTGACACTCGGTTGATGCTGACTGCTTCGATAGAGACGGATCCTTCAGAATCATCATACCCAACTTATTCCGTAGGATCCTACCATTCGGAGCCATCTCAGCCTTCGGTAATTCACCTATCTTCCGATTCTTCTGCTTCGTTTGCTGGCCCAACTCCACCCCCAGTTCGCAATTGTGGATTCATTCGTACCCGTGCTGTGCCTCGTGGGCTTGGACGTGCTCGAGGAGGAGGACGAGGCGATGTTGCTCCTAGCGGATTCGGGAATGGTTTCCTCCAGCCCGATGAATGATGTGGTGATTGCATGTGAAGCCGAGCACGAGGATAGCCCCTTTTGGTTGTAGCTATAGGATTATCATTTTCTTTTGGCATATATTGGGTGGATGAGATTTTCTATGTATTTCTTTTGCTAATGTATTTGTTAGGTTTATTTGTAGAGCCAACAGTAGATATCGGACCCATGACTATCTATGTATGAGGTAGCGATGTTTATATTATACGTTCATGATGTGCTCATAGCTCTTGGTTTTCGAAATAGTTTATTCGTTATTGTTAGAAAAAAAAAGTTACCCTATTTTCATATAAAAGTAATTTCAAAATGTAGTATTAGTTCCGCGAACAAAAATAATAACTAGTAATTTCATAATATGACTTAAGCATAGTGTGAAACTACTAGGTTGTTACAGGTATTTGGATGAAAGTGGGCAATGGATTAAGAACTTTTTCCTGGGAGGACTTTTGGATTGGGGAGAGTAGTTTGAGAGATGCATTTCCTAGATTATATTATGTATCTGTACAAAATGAAGAAGTTATTGCAGATTGTGGTTTTTGGGATGGGAGGATGTGGATTTGGAGCTTTCAATGGAGAAGGTCCTTGTTTGAGTGGGAACCACATCAACTCAACGCTCTCCATCATATTATTGACCAGGTTTCACTGCAAAGAGAGCTTGCAGACGAAGTGGTTTGGAAATATGACAACAAGAGTGGTGTGTTTTCTATTAAATCTCATCTCAAAACGGCATATACATCAAACAGTAATAATGTTGAGGTGATTAGTTATAATTTTGTAAAAGGTGTGTGGCGGGGTTTGGTCTCTCCTAGCTAGGGCTGAACTTCTTGCTTGGTTTATTATAATTGGCAGTTTAAACACAAAGGATATGTTGATAAGACTAAAATCTGCTTCAGGGAGTTGATGCAAGATGTGCTCTCTGCAGAATTATGCCATGATGAAAGTGTCGTGCATCTAACCCCCTGCAGGTTTGCTTGGAACTTATGGAGTGGCTGCCTTAAGTGGTGGAACTTGCGTTGGGTTCATCCAAATGAAGCTAAGGCCTTTTTTGAATCTCGGATGGTTGCCAGTTTTAAAGGGAAGCAGAAGAAATCTTGGGTGGTAGTCTTCTTTGTTATTGTTTGGACAATTTGGAGCTGCATAAACAAGGCGACTCTTGATGGAGCTGAGGTCTCTATGGTAGATACACTTGCACAGGTGAACCATTTCTATAAGCTACGGTGCACAGATTGGGACATAGATTTCAAAATATAAATGGCCGTTTAACTATCCGAGTCTGATTTGAGAAGTTCAACTTGTGTTGTCATATGCTACGATGACTTTGGTTCTGGAGCAGAAAATGCTGGGTATCTTCCTATGCACCTAAGAAATTTTGAGATTGGATGTTATCAGGGTGTGGCAAGGATGGACAAAACTTAATAAGGTACCTCATTGTGGGATAGAGTCATGTCAACGGAGGAGTTCAAAATGTAGTAGTCATAGTGTTGTTTATGCAGAATATGATGGAAAAGAGCAATCCTAAGAGTAGCCTTCAATTTTTCATTTAAAGAGGTATGCTCCAATTGAGAAAATATATATGCATGTCACATGGTGATCTAATTGCTGGCCTCGGATTTGATATAGATATGTATGAGCTTTGCCTTCATTTTGGTGAAGAAGGGTGATCAATTAAACGATCGAAGTTCAGATACGCTTCTATGTCTCACTAAGAAGGGTTTCAAAAGGAGGCAGTAAGTGTAGAATGCTGATGTTGGTGTGTGTTGAGTTCGGTTGCTACTTGCTAATTGAAGATATGTGGAATGTTTTTCTCCGTAAAGTGCAGAGGCTGCAAATTGCATTCAAACATATAAATCCTTGAAGCGGAGTGCTGCATCGAACAGATCAGGAAGAAAACTAGATTAGAATCTATAGTTCTTGCTGTCAAAGTTAACAGAATGCAGAAACAGATTTCTTCAATAGCAGATGTGGAAAATTCTAAAATACATAAGGAGGCAGACTTCGGCTCTAAATTTCTAATTAAAGGTGCAGGTAATCTAGAGGTGGAAAAAATTACAGTTTCCTAGCTCTCATCGTTGGGAACTGGTATGCTTACACAGAACTGGTATGTTAATCGGTGTTTTGAGGATCTATTTTTGATATTGGGCTGTAATTCATAAGCACAAGTGTTGTTGTTTTCGGGCTGGGTGTTGAATACTGATCCTACTATGATTGCTTTATGGGATTAGGTGTAGTTTTTAAGTATGCTCTCCAATACATCAGTACATTGCTCCTCACTCTTTCCTGCGAGTTAAGCCATATCAATAAATTATCGAACAAAAAACCCTGTCTTGCTTTTCGTGAACTTGGCTGATTTACTTGTCTCTTTTAAGGCATGATTTTTAAAAGCATAGCTTGATTTGAAAGTTTGTTTAAA
The DNA here is from genome assembly GCA_031439585.1 of Pterocarpus macrocarpus. Taxonomy (NCBI): domain Eukaryota; kingdom Viridiplantae; phylum Streptophyta; class Magnoliopsida; order Fabales; family Fabaceae; genus Pterocarpus; species Pterocarpus macrocarpus. Next base: position 17,110,111 of record CM062517.1, on the reverse strand, counting down.
TACATACTTTATAATAAGACCTTTAAAAAATTGTAAACTTCTAAATAGCTTAAAACAGGCCGACAGATTTATGCCTCTAAAAAAGTGTATGGAAACGTACGCGTAGAAATTAGAAACTTTCATGATAAGGAATGGATTGTTTGTTACATGGCATGTCACAGTCACAGGCACATAGCGTAGGAAGTTTGAATGTAAACACCATTTTTTTTCTTCGAAACTTCTATTGCATCAAGGAACCTTAGCCGCCCCTTCCCGCGGCAACCTATATATACATATATTTGATTCCATATTTTCCACTCCCATTCTCATTTATCATCTTTTCTTCTTTGATTGCGTTAGAAGATATCCACTTCATCACCATGAGTCACTTTGACAATCGGCAAGAAGCTCCTGGTTGGTTGTTCTTGTCTTTCAACAAAATTGCAACAAAATGTTCTACATCTTTAATTTATCTTGGCACAACAAAATAAGGTTTCCTATGTGAGTTTCTTTTTAGCTCCATATTATGGACATAAATAAACATGAATTGGCTATGTTTGCATGCTCAATAATATTTCGTTAAAAGAAAAAAAAAATGTCCAAGTTAATCAGTTTCTAGTTTACATACAGCTTAAGCTGAAATTACTCTTGTTCCCACGTGCACTGTGAAATCTTTGTCACTAAGATTGATGACATTACATAATATGATGCAGCAGTGTCATATCCCCCGACAATGACTGCATATCCTCCAGCTTCTTATGTTACTGCCCCACCACCAATGGGTTAACCCTCCAAGGATGGTCCTTCAGGGTACCCCCAACAAAGTGTTCCAGAGCAAACTAGAAGCAGGGGTGATGGCTTCTGGAAGGGTTGGTAAGTTCATTCCCAAAATCATTACACCTATTTGTTGGCTCTTTCAGAAACATCAAATCTTTGTTTTGACATTTTCCCACCAAATCTTTGTTTTGACAGCTTGTATTATTTATCTACTTGATGGAAGCTGCTATATATATATCATTTATCCTTTTGAAGGAAGCTGCTCTATTTCCTTGTCCTATGAGATTTTTTAATGACCTATTTAGTCAGTATCACATGATTTTTACTGATTAGAAAAAATTATCAGAGTAGTCATGTTGAGACCATTCAAATGGTTACGTATATTTCAATTTCAAATATCCTAGCCATGTACAAAAATTATGATACTTCAATGTTGTAATACCTCTTAAATGGCAAGAGTCTGGATAATTCAGAGACAATAAAAAGCGTGAACTTTTTTAATAATGAAAAACTAATTGATATACAGATCATAAATAAATAAATAAATGATATCAGATTCAAGCGCGTCCAAGGAGTCCTTGAAAGACCTTCGCATGGAAGCTTACATTTCAAGGTGAGGCACAATGTGGTAGTGGAGCAGCAGCGCCGATGGAGCTAGGAATTGTGAAATTTATTGGGAGTGAGTTTTAAAAAAGAAATTTTTACATAGGCACAATTCTAACTCATCATATTTAGATATGAATTTTTGGATCCCACCAATTTTATTGTAAGTGTGTCGAAATATGAGTTATTAGACTTGTATCTATTAAAAAAAATTTCATTTTAAAAAAGAGATGGGAAATTAGGAATATGTGAAATTTTCATGTGTTTTATGCGTGAATTTATGTAATAGAATACACATTCATCATGTTGTATAAAATTTTTTCATGAAAAAAACCGACAATTAAGTAACAGGATGCCATTCAATTCTTTAACTTGAGGATGTTTAATACCAGCAAAACAAGGGAAACCCAAATTAACAAATTTGTGTTAAAATTGAAAAGGTGAATACTAAAATACATATTATGGTCGGTTTATTTATGCATGTTTTATTTATACATGTCAATATCCATTCAGCATTTTTTTGGGTCAATTCCATGACCATTCAGCTTATTTAAGGTACTTAAATTATTAATTTCTAATTTATAATATTGTCTCAAGGTTTCTTTTAGCAATGAATATAAAAAAAGATAAATACTCTAAATTAAACCATTTAAATATCCAAATTATTTCAATTTTAACAAGAACCCTAATCCTGTTATTGCACCCAATTGGTGTAAGGCCTCCACTTAGAGATAGAAGTGAGTCAAACTAACTTATGAGTTATTTCCAACTTAATTTATTAATAGCTTAATAAGCTGAATTTATAAATTCATGAATTGATCTTGAACTAAGTTGATTGTTTGAGACCATTTATTAAATGGGTCAAACTTGAATTTTATATATTTATATATAAAAAGTCATTTTTTTGTAGTATTATTACTATTATTAAAGCTATATTTTTATGACTAAATATCCTAACTCATTAAGTTTAAAAGGCTTAATTTATATCTCGTTTAGCTATTTCATTGAGTTTGATCCTAGAAGTTAAACTCACTTTTATAGTTCAAACTTGAGTCAAGTTCGAGCTTTAACAAACATGGTTTGGGTCAACTCATTTCCACCCATGCATAACTCCACCCACAATCATCAGCAATTACAAGGCATTGCAAAATTAGATTACAAAATAGAAAGCAAAACCATTGCCTATCTACCTAGTCACAAACACATTAATATTTAAAATATCGTATCACCCCCTACTGTATAGAAGCTCATGACAAAAAGGGTGTGTTTGGCATGTTGTGATAGGTATAATAGAATAAGCTAATTTTATATATTATGCCTTAATTTATCCGTTGTTTGGCACATGTAATATATTGCATAACCTTATCCATTATAATCTCTTTATACTTCAAAATGATTGATAACTTTATCAAGTCTAAGAAGGTTGGTTAGGTGTAATTAGTTTTTAATATACAGGTCTTTTTCATATATTTTATTAAAATGAAAATAATTCTTACATAAAATAAATAAAATTATATAAAAAGTATTTTTAATAGAAATATTTTATAAAAAATAAATACTTTTAAAAATAATATTTAATATAAAAATATTTAAATTATAAATAAATAATAACTAATATTAATTAATAAATAAATATTTTTATTACAATATTTGTTTTTAAACTTAAATTTGAATAACTAATAAAAATTATTATTTTAATATAGTTTTCATTTTATGTAAACCAATTAGCATACAAAACCAATTAGGATCACCAATCTCACGCGAAACCACATCAAGCTAATAAGTGATCAAACCCGTAGTTTAGTAGGTAGTAAAAGCAATCCTATTCCAGCATCACTAGATAGGCATGAGAGATGTTTTGCACTAAACTAAATTCAATAAGCTTTCATCCAAGTTCTACAACCAATATGATATGTAGGGACTGACAATAACTTGACATATCCAAGAATAATCAAGATTCCTGAGCTGCATCAAAATGGAGGTCATGGCACCTTGACCACCATACTTTATGTAACATCCTCCTTTTATATAGTATTATGCTTAAGCCATAATACCCCATTTTGGAGTTATTACTGATACCTGAGCAGACCTTATTTGATAGCAACTTCAGCCGTATTTGAATTTTCTCGAACTATCTGGAGAAAACACGGAAACAGGAGTGAGAATTTAAAAATTTCCAGTAGGATTCTTTAACTATTATACATAATGTCATCGTTGTCATCTCCAGCTGCTTCGATTTATTATGAAAAAAGTGAACATGTTATATAAACTGTTCAGTTTTATAGTTCGAAAATATATTATCCGAAACAGAGGTCATTTTATTCACGTACTTGAGTCACATTGGCAATGCTTCATATTTAGAATAATAGTCACAGCATAGTAGATAGAACAGTCTCAGCATTAATGAAACATGGGATATAATTATGCAAATACTCATACTTGAATTCATGCGAATGCACGGGGGTTTTTCTTAATTTCCTTTACTTGTCATGCACATTCCAGAGTATAATCGCCATGTTACATTCCTTAGGATGTGGTCATCAGGCCCTATTCTAGAGTACGATCATCATGTCATACCCCATCGGGGTGTGATCTCCATGTCACACTCCTTAAAATACATTCATCCTGCCACATCCCAGAGTATGATCGCCATGTCATACTCCCTCGGGGTGTGATCACCATGTCACACTCCTTAGGGGGTGGGATCATTATGCCATAATCCAGAGTATGATCGCCATATCATACCCTATCAGAGTGTGATCGCCATGTCATGTTCCTTCGGAATTGGGACTCATCATCATATCTTTTATCATAAAATCATAGATACATAGGCTTCGTACCTTATTTTCAAACAATAATACTTGCTTAGTATTCATACATGTCACATAACAATATTAACACACCATCATTTACAAATATCACTAATTTCTGCCGGAAATTTGGCAGCATAACGGATCGAGTCCGCTTTCACATGAATAGTGCCAGGCTACCAGTAAAATCAATTAAGCAAAAGTTCAACATAGAGTAACAAACATATCACAATAATGTCAATCATGTAGGGATTGGACCCTTATGTTTAATTTTGGCCATTATATTTGTAAATCAAGCCACAATTTCAATTTAACTCATTTGGATCTAATTTTTGGATATGTTAAAGTGTTATGTGTCTATTTTCTAACCTCTTTGGTCCCATCTAATTTTGATAATTATAACTTAAGTTATTTAGGTTTTATCCCAGCCTGCCCTACAACTGGCCAAAATTACACACTTAAAAGTAAAAATTCACTAAATATCGAAAGCTGATTCAAATCATACGAAATTAGTCTCATATTAAAGCTAACAGGACAAACTTTCATTTGCAAAATGTTCCATTCCATTTTCCTTAGTAAGGCTCGAGTTATAAGCCCCAAAATTTGACCTTTCTGAACTACTCTATTTTGGCCCAGTTTGGACATAGGGCAACTTTCTCGGATCACTGGGAGCAAACGAGATCTTATCTGACTCTGAAAATTTTATGGGAGATTCTTCTATGTGTAAGCTTTCTAACAAGGTTAGTTTCATTCAATTAGAAGTAGTTTTACCCTAAAAAACCCAGTCTGCCTAGAATCAAAATAAAAAACCTAGGTCGAACTTCTAAAATTCATATCTCTCTCAATACTAATCCAATGGCCTTATATGATATATGTATGGAAAGCCCTGAATATCTAGTTTCATATAAAAATGGTTTTATCAAATTTAAATGGCGGTAGGCAGAACTGTACACTCCGCCGTACGGACTGCCAAGGGTTTTTGGTTCTCCAGCCCCTCAGCTCTTCCTATTTTCATCCTTTCTTGCCTTCTAATCGATTTTAACATCATAAATAGCCAACAAATCAACCAAATATCATCATAATCATTCAATCATCACATCAAAAATTGAGAAAATAAAGTCACCACCAGCCACCCATAATCAGAATAGCAAGACAAGAATTGAACCTCTACCTCATTCTATGTGATTTGGCTTGATTTTGGAGTTTGAATCAATAAAACTTTGTTGAGCCTGAAGGTTGCATGGAGTTGGGTGAGTGAAGAAGAGAAGGAGAGAGCTGGAACAAAGGAGAAGGCAGCGCAAGTCAGGCTGAAGGGAGAAAGAAAGAAATAAGTCATAAAAGCTTTGAGGTGGTAGGTACAATCTTGCAATTTGATTGGTCTAAAATACAAGGCTGAATTTCAGCCAACTTTCCCCATTTTTTGTGGCCTTTCTTGCGTCACTTTCATGTGGTAAGTGGCTGAGTTCTCAGCCACTTAAGGTAGGGTTATTGGGTGTAAAATCCTATTGGTTTGGTTCCGATAGTTTAAAATATTGTAATCTTACTGATTTCCTTTAAATCTGTAAATCGGTTTCGAGAAGATTTTTATGAAATCTTCTATACTTCTAACCTAATTCTCTTATATCTAAACTCAATTAATTGCTAATCAATTGATCCTAAATAAATATTTAGTCGAATTTTAATTAACCTCAATTATTCAATAAAAACCGAACAACTAGGCAAAAAACGATAAAACGATAAAAATCTGGTGGGTGTTACACTTTACATAGCAGAAAGAATTTTCAAACAGCAACACCATTCTCCTTCAAATAGCAACATCTAATGGCCAGAATATCCACAATGCAATGATCAAAGTTCAAAAAGCATTAGAAGAAATAAAACAAATTAAATTTAAAGAATAATAACCATAATAAATTAAAAGTATTGAAAACTAAAATTATAAATACTTACGTATGTGATCTTTGACTGCGTATCAACCAACTGAGACTTGTCCTGCTTTCGGGTGTGGGTCTCCCGAGATAGCTCCCCCTCGGTCGACTACCTACTCATTGCATTCTCCTACATTTCAAATAATTTTCACATGATCATATATATAATATATAATATTTAATACAAAAATAAAATAACTAAATGAGTAAAGGACAATATTTACCATCCTCAGTCGCATGTCCTCGATGATAGTAGAGCCTCCAGTGTGCAAATAGCTGCTATGAGCTGATCCTTTGTTCGTCCAAGCCTTCACCTGCTTCAACTTTAACGCAAGTGAGTCCTAGTGGGTCCTCAATGCCTAGAGGATATCAACTGTTAGTCAATGGGAGCTTGCGCCGTTCTTGTGAATGTCATGAAACATATCACAGAGGCGCTTCCCGACCTTAGTCCTCCACGCCCTATACATGGAAGCATCCTCGAGTAGATCAATAATAAATATACACTACATACATGTAACGCAATAGTCAGTAGGTAAAGTAAAAATCAAAACTAATAATAAAAAATAAAAAAATAATGATTATTTTACCTTCCACTCTATTCACCACAACTCCTATGTGGCTTTAGGGGCCTGCAGAAAACTGATATGTGGGGCATGAAAATTCTCCTCAAGTACATTGGTAATCTTGCACAGCCCCAGCTATGATGGAATCTAGCTGTGTCATAAACAATAGATTATATCAGGTATTTGTTAGTTAAAATTTCTATCACAGTTAAAAGTTTATAATAAATTTAAATTTTAAATTACTTACTAGGATTTATCATCATATTTAAGCTCCCACACATTAGTTCGTGGAGCCCAGTGAGGGGGTGGACGAGGAAGCTTAGGTACCCTACAAGCCAAGCTGACTTGGGGTAAGGGAAGGTGTAGAACTAGGTATTGGTGAAGTGCTGGCCTCAGGTCCTGGAGATGTGGTTGGAGGTGGAAAAGGCTATTGAGGGAATGAAAGCTAAGGCCCTGACTCCACATACCCAACTTGGGTATTATAGCAAACTCCTGGGTTTGAGGAAGCATCACTAGTGGGAGTGATAGGTGCAGGCATAGTGGAGGTGGTTGGTGGGGTACGAGTGTAAAGGGCTAGACCATACTTTCTCAGTTTACCCCTACTTTGTCCACAACCAGTTGTTTGTCTTGCAATAAGCATCTGTATAACATATACAAAATTGAAAATATAAAAAACATGATAACTAAATAAAGGCATAACAATAATTATTTAATTCTAATTATATTTTGAATGACCAAAAAAATTTGGGCAGATTCTCTCCTTAAATTATGACCCTCAACAAAAATTAATTTAACATTTCCACACCACAATACAACAAAAATTAGTTGCATAACCATAGCGTTCTAAAGTTAATCTTAAATAATATTCTAGAGTGCACAACAGAACAACACACAATTTAAATAATGGGAATGAACTCTAGGCCTTCACGTAAACATGCAATCCCATCCTACAATTCTATCATAGAAAATTTAAATCTCTAGTACTTCAAAAAACATAAAGTTAAAAAATAAAATACATTGTATATACCTAAACTACCACAAAGCTTAAATAAACACAAAAGCACCAGAATGGAAGCAATCTAAGTGCTCCAAATAAGATCTTTGATAATTCAAATAATAAAATTATATTGTCGATTCGAAAATAAAGTTATAGAATAATCTAACCTTAAAATCACCATAAAGTGGAGTAGAATACAAGGAATAGAAGTACTCATTTGTGTGGTTTCACGAATTCCTACTCTTCATCCTTAGGGTAGATTTAGAATGATCTTAAGAAAATAAATTGTCTAATTTATCTTAAGAGAATCATAGTATCAAGGAATTAAATTGTGACTAGAATTTATTAGAAATTTGACTAGCAATTGCATTAATTACGAGATTAATTTAATATTAGGTAATGCAAAAACTAGAAATTTAAATGAAATCATACCCTAGCATCTATCTGTTATTGATTATTACTCAGACTTGTTAGTGGTCTTTACAATTTTGTTTTTTATTTGGTTAAATTATTACAAAGTCATTATTTTCTCAATTGTCCAAATAGTATTTGGTTTAAGTGAGCTAGTACTTTGTTTCAATCCTCATGGGAATAACAACCCCTTTCATCTGTTTATTACTTGTGACCCTGTACACTTGCTAGAGTTGATTTAGGAAATATAATTGGCTATCAGATGTATCTCCTAAAAACTACTATCCTGGCATCCACAATATCATTTCCCATGAATGAGCGCCAAGCACTTCACATATTTATTAGAATTTTAACAACTTTGATTTTATTGTTAATTATTAAAAGAACATTGAACTATATTATAAATTGAAAAATTGGCAACCCAATACTTTTAATAAGCTAATGGGATATTGACATGTATATATAAATCAATGAAAATTTGCTACATCATGATATGTTTAGGTACCCTCTAATTATAAGAAAGTTTAATTAATCTACAAGTTCCTATAATTTCACTCAATTTTTAATTAGCTTTCTATAATTTAAAAATTTGTAATAAGGTCTCTATAGTTTAAAAATTTGTAATTAAGTCCCTAGATCAAACAAAAATTTATAATTAAGTTCCTATCTATATCTGCCATTACAAAAACGTGAATTCAGATAGAATATTCACGAAATATTCCTTTCTTAATCCACCTTCATTATGGCTAAACAACCCAAAGCTACAAGGCATGCCTTCATGAATTTCCTTGTAGGGAATGGTGATTACATCAAGGGTGCTGTGGTTTTGGCCAAGCGCTTGAGGAAGACCAAGACCATCTTCCTTTTTGTGGTTGCAGTCTTACCTGATGTTCCAGAGGAACACTATAAGATCCTTAAATCTCAAGGTTGCATTGTCAAAAGATTGAACCCAAGACCATCATGTAAACTACACAACCACCACAATGCATCAGTAAGCGCGCTGCCATTCACTTACAGCAACCATAACTCAACCCTATTAAACCAAAGATCACCAAACCACCACTATCCTGCCTCGCAATGTCATCATAACCCCTATGCTACCTCTTCTCACTACCATCAAACCAGCTCCAAGGACCTAGCTAATAAACCCTAAGAACCACCACCTCGACTTTATCCTCACCATTACTGCAAACCATTATATCCTCAGTTGTTTTGCTATAACATGCATATCATGAACCATCATTCAACACCTACAACTCTAGCAGGCAATGCAGTGATGATTCTGGGTGGTTAGTTTGAAAGGAGGAAGAAAGAATTATTTTGGCTCAAAATAATTATTATTTTTTATTTGGTGCTTAATTGATTTGTTTGGAATTTGGTTCTTGATTTGGGGATAGGTTTTGTTTTTGGTTTGGAATTGATTGTGGTCGATTTGGAATTGATTTGGTTTTGTGGGTTGGGTGTTGTGAATGGGAAGCCCACCAATGGAGTTGGGGTGGGGGAGAAGACAGAGTATGAGTAATTTTAGGATGAATAAAAGGTGATTGGTATAAGAGTGCACCATCAAAATTTGAACCTTTAGATAAAGCAGTATGTGGTGCACTATGTTGGGATAGTGCACCATAAAACACACCTTGCGCCATCAAATATTTTTGTAACAATGGTTAAGTCACTGCTAGGAATGCATCAATTACCAACGAATTTACCCATGAAAAATAATGCAAAATCCGTCAGCAAGTATTTTATTGACGGAATTGCTGACGCAAGTAATCCGTTGGTAAAAGACGTGTCGGCAATAAGAAAAATTAATATTACCAACGAAAAAGCTCATCTGTTGGTAATATTCCTAATTTCACCGATGAAAAGAATTTGTTGATATAATTAAAAAAGTGTCAAAAAGAATAGCATCAAAAACCTTCACTGACCGAATTAAACCGATGAATATGTTTATAATTACCGATTGATATTCCATCGACAATTTTAAAATATAAAATTTTAATTTGTATCATTACCAATGGATGTTTGGTCGGTAAATAAGATTTTTAATTTTTTTTAGATTTTTATTGTTAAAATTTGAAACTAATATTTAAATATTTCAAATTATTATTTTAATTATTCACAAATCCATATAAATAAAAATATAATAAAATATAAAAATACACATTGTTAATTAAAATTAAAAACTTTCAATAACAAAAAAATAGAATAAAACTATCACAATATAATTCTAAAAACAGAAAAAATCCTAAGATCTATAAAAGGGTAGACTATACTTTCTCGATCCACCCTTAACTTGTCCGGAACCAGATCCTTATCCTTCTATAAGTGATCTGTATAACTCTGTATAAATCAATAAACGTATTCAACGTATACAAATGTAAAGAATTAAACTATGACATCAAAATATATTTGCACCAATTAAAATTGAAAATGTAAGATATATGTTAACTAAATAAAGACACAACATACTTCGCATCTCGTTATTCATAAAGTTGAGGACTATCTTCATCACTCTCGATTTCAACATCGTCATGGAATTCTCTTCCTCATCATCATTCTCATCCTTAGTGTTGGTATCCTTTTCATCAGCTTGATGCATTGAATGTTGCCTTGGGAGGTCTATTATCTCAACTTCCCCTGAGATAAAAACATAGATTAAGGGGGATGTCAATATCAACAACACCTTAGAAGGACTTGGATCATCGGTTTGGTAAGTTTACTTAGATACTTCTTCAAGTTGTACTCTACCCTTTGGTTTGTATTTTATTACCACACTCCAATTAGATTTGCATCTTCCAAGGTATGACAAGTAATAAACTTGTCTTGCATTTTGGGTGATGATAAATGAATCAAAATTTTCATATCTTTTTTAGTGTGGTCAATCTCAATTATTTTGTAATGATTGTGTTTACGTGTTCCCCCGGAACATGTTGGATCATACCATTCATAAGCAAATAGCACAAACTTTTTAAGATGTTCACCAGGGTACTACAATTCAAGTATTTTATTAACTACTCCATGCTAATCACTTTCTCCATTCTCCGGTATCTCCCCTAATACAAACCCCAGTTTTTTCAATTTTCTTTCCCCTCCCCCATTTAGTTGTATGAAACTTGTAACCATTGACATGGTATATTGACCAACTTGTAGCTCTGGTTTTCAGATCCCAAGCTAAATTGTACAAATGAGGATTGGTTACACAATTCCTCTGATCATGCACCTAATTATAAAGATTGGAATATTAATCACAAAAGAATACAAGAAAAAAAAAATATGAATAGCAAAATAGAATCACTTTATCACATACAAATGATTTGAGCCATTCGGGAAATTGTTCAAGAGATTATTGACCGTATAATTGTTGAAAATACCTGTAAACATTAGACAAATTACAAGAGAAGACATCTTCACAATATTCCATTATATAAGATTTGAGGAATTATAGAACAAAGAATACAATAAAATAGTTTATTAGTTATGTTCTGAATGACTCCACTTCATCATAATTTAGCAATATATGAAAATGTGTAGATTTCCATTCACTCCCAATCAATCATTGGCCTTTGCATTGTCTAACAGCATGGTGAGGTTGGTTGAATACTGACAAGGTTGGTTCGATTGAGTTTTCACCACCATTGTCATTTTGACTATCTCTGGTTCTCCTAGATTGGACATGCGACTCAAAGTAGTAGGAGTAAAAGTTAGATGTCTCCTTCGAAATGTATGCTTGACATATTAATCCCTCTACTCTAGCTATATTCTTTACCATTCTTTTGAACCCTCCTGTTTCCCTCTCAAACGGATACATCCACCTATATTGGATAGGTCCACAGACCCATGCTTCACATGCCAAGTGTATAGGCAAGTGTTCCATAGAGTCAAAAAATCTAAGAGGAAAGATCATTTCTAATTTACAAAAAGAATAATGGGAATGTTCTTCTCCATCACCAAAAGATCATCAACCTTGAGAGTAGATGAACACAAATCTCTGAAATACTCACTTAACTCAGTTAATGGCTTCCAAACATGACCAGACAGTTTTTTTCAATGCAACAGGTAGCAAGCACTCTATAAATACATGATAATAGTGACTTTTTATGCCAAAAAACTTTCCTTGTGCAACATTCACACACCTACACAAGTTTAAGGTATAACCATCTAGTATTTTTAACTCTTGCACACACTTACACACATCTTATCTCTGTACAAAGTCAGTGCTTTTCAAGGATAAGCTCCCACCTCATGATCCCATTCTCATTGTTCCTTGCACTCATCAAGGAGGGGTCGCCAAGGACTATCTGGCTTACCATTATGCTCTAAAGGCAGCTATTCAGAAATATGAAAATGGGAGAGAGAGACAAGCAACCCCTTTCACTAACATCATGCTAAGAGACCCCTACTATGCTACTTCCTCTTCTCTTGAGGCTAGGAAGCTCGGTAACTTGAAATTCTCCCATTGTTCTGCTTTGTTTTCACTTTTATCCATGCTCTATTTAAGCTTTACAATTAATATTCATTTCCTTTTGCCACTTGTATTTTCAGTTGCAGAATCTGAGCTACTCATAGACCATTGGGAATCTATTACTTCACATTTGCAATCCCTCATTTGTTTCAGATTTAAGGACTAGTGGTTCGAAAGCATGTCAACAGCTTTTTAGCAATCTACCCATGGAAGTTCCTATAAAGAAATGGAGAAGTTGATTGCTGAGGAAGCCATAGTAGCCACCCATGCCATGGAGTTGCAGAATGAGATTTCCCAACTCTCGGAATACTTGACCATTGCTAAATCCCAATTTGAGGTTATTCAGGCTAATCTTGCTCCATTGGCTGCTCACAAGAAGTCAGTAGAGCAAGCCTAAGATGCCTTCAAAGCCCACTTCTCCTTGTAGGCTATTATTTTGTTTTAGTTGTAACAAGCCTTGGTAGTGTTTCATTTAGGACCTCCATCTTTTGTATTATGCCACAACATTAGAGTAACCTAACTTGTGTTAGGTTGAAGCCCTATAATTTTAACTGATCTTGCTGCTTCTTTAATTTCATTATCCCTTCAAGGATTCCATTTGTGGCTCTTTTGTTTACTTTTGACTTGGCTTATTTTGGACTGCTATATATTTGTATTTTGTAGAATTTGAGACACTTTGTCTAGTTTCTTTCTTGTCTAGTGCTCATACTTTCTTTTACTTTTGTATACTCATGCTAAATCTTCTATCTGTGCCTTCTTGCTTATGACAATAAGTTGCTCATGACATTTTCCCCTCTTTCTTTTTGTTATAGCTTGGACATATCTGCATCTTTTTTTTTTTTTTTACTTTTTATTTTATGGCCCAAATAGGTCCTTTCAAAGCCAACAAAAGGGTTCTGATTCACAGTCCTTGCACTTAAAAACTCACAAAAGGTTCTCTTTTGCATTTTTCAGTATTTATCAATTTGGAATCATTAAGGTGTCAAACCTAGTTTTAACCTTTTTGCACTTTTGGAGCCACTAAAGACTCCCTTTTTGCATTGTCATGTTTATCATTAGTTTCAGACCATGTTTTTCTTGATATTTTGTACTTTTAGCATTATCTGGAGTCCTCTTTTGCATTTCATAATCTTTTGCACTTTTAGGACTACTAAAAGTCTTTGAATTTTTTTTCTAGCATGATTTCCCTTGCATACAAGCCCAGTTTTTTCATTGTGCTTTTCTAGTTTCACATATACTTGTAGGCATGTATGCATGTCTTTACTTTACTTGCATTATTTTACATTCTGAGGCCTTTATAGTTCCATATTCATCGATATCATGCTTTGACCTGTGCAAAGAGCGTCTTTCACCCTAGGGCTTCATGTTAAGTCCTTATGCTCTGTTCTTAGCATCTTGAGGACTTTTATACTTTGAGTCCTTGTGCTCCTAGCCTAGCACCTCGAGGGATTAATTTGATTTTCTCCTTCGTGCTCCTTTCCTAGCACCATGGGAGGAAGGGGACCACATGAGCATGCCTTGGGTGTCCTTTGCCCCAGGACCCAAAGTGCCATGATGTTCATATGTTGGGACAGTGAACTGGGCCTCTTTTGGCTAATTTCTTGGTCCCAAATTGCCAAACTAGAAGTTACCGATTATTATAGGCATGACGGTCTAAGCGTGTTTTAAAGATATCACTAGCACCCTGGATTCCTTAAATACTGAAATGCTTAAGCAAGGTAGGTGGGCTCCCACAAGAAGGTGCTTATGGTATTTCTTAGGCCCTAAAATTTCATATACCTGAATTTGAACCTTCTTACATTCGGGGCGGGTGAGCGAGTTTTGCAAATTTCTTGTCCCCAAATTTGCAAATATTGCATGACGCTTTTGCATAACATTCGCCCATAGTGGGCACTAGTTATTGCTTATCCTTTCTCTTTCAATTCCCATTTTTTTTTTCTTCCTTCTTTTTTTGTATATATTTCTCTTCTTCTTCCCCCTTTTTTTGTTTTTTATTTTGGCTATTTTTTTCCTTCTTTTTGAGAAGCAATCCATAGGGGTGACCATAGAGTTCCCTTTTCAACCTAGGGATACTATATATCGAGACCACTTTATGTTTGGGGTTAGCATAAGGGTGCTTCCTTGATGCTCTTGCCCTTAAACCTATGGAATACTGTCGGCAGCCTTGCCAAGTGGGCTTTGTATTTCAAGAAGGGGCGTCATTGCCTTACACCATCCCTCCCTTATTCCTTTTAACTTTTCTTGCTTTATTCTTTCCAAAAACTAGTTATGCAGATTAATCATGACCTTTATTAGTTATTGTATTTGTTCATTTTAGCTGTATTCCATGTTATTATGTTTTAAGATTTCACCAACTTACATTTTAGGGTCATATATCCTAAGGTTTAGAACATGTATATTCAGATCATAAGAGGGTTATATTCAAAGTATTCCTTCATTAGCGTTTAGTGCTTTCACATGTTTACAAAATGTTAACTTCACTATCCATACATCATGTTCGAAAAGTAAAAAGTAGAGAAATTATATGTTCAAGCATAATACTTCTTGACATACTTGAAGTTAATGGGACCTATTTTCTTTCCAGTCTCTGGATTCAGCAAAATGCAATTCTATTGGGGTGAGCCTCCTGCACTATAAATGGCCCTTTCCACTTGGATGCCCATTTTGCCATGGGTTGTTTCCTCATTATAGTGTCCATAGCTTTCATCATCATTTCTCCTTCAACGAACATCATGTGCCTCACCTCTTTGTCATAAGCCAACATTAGCTTCCTCTGATACTCTTGCATTCTTTTTACAACTGCATTTCTCTTGTCCTCCAGTTCCTCTAGCTCCCCTTCTTTGTTCCCTTTCTGTTTCAGCATCATCCTAGCTGATGGCACTTCTATCTCAGCTGGAAGAACTACTTCAGCTATGTAAATTAGGGAAAAAGGTGTTGCTCTTGTGGCGCTATGTTTAGTTGTCCTATAGGCCCATAAAGTAAGGGTCAGATATTCACTCCACTCCTTGGGGCCATCCTCAACCACCCTTGTCAAAATTCTAATCAAGCTCCTATTTGTAGACTTAGCTTGCCCATTAGCTTGCGGGTAGTAGGGAGAAGACTTACGATGCTGGATTTGGTATTGATCTAGGACAGCAGGCACTCTCTGGTTTATAAAGTGTGTTCCATTATCTGACACTATTCTATAGGACAAGCCAAAATGGCATATAATGTTCTCCTTGAAGAATCTCACCACAGCCTCAGCATTTGCTTCCCTTACTGCCACTGCCTCTACCCATTTCGTAAAGTTCTTAGAGGTTGCTAGGATCCACCTTTTTCCTTGTGATGGAAGGGCAATAGGTCCAACAAAATCCATCACCCAAGTGTGGAAAGGGTAGGTGATTAATTAGACTTTTACATATTTACTTCCCCTCATATTTTGTTCATTAATCCTCTTTTATGCTTAATTAGATTGATTTGGACCATTTTATGTTGATTGAATTTTGGTTGGGCTTGATTTAATTTTTGTAGCAATTGGCCAATTGTAACACTGCTTCCATTTCTAGATCATAACTTGAGCTGTAGATCTCATTTCATTGTGATTTTTAGTTTGTAGGAAATCCGAGAGATAAGCCTACAACTCTTATGAAGAGGTCAGAGGCCAATTCTGATGTTAAGGAGTTGTAATCAGGCCTAGAAGTGAACTCAAGGGATGCAATTATGGTTCCTAAGCAAGGTGGAGTGTAAAGGCCATATCTCGACCCACAAAAGCCCAATTGAGCCCGTTCCAGTGGCTTTTTGTAGCTGACATCCAAGGCCACCTTCAGAACAGAAATCCAAACAGATACATCTTCATGGCCAAAACTGTAGAATAACACCATAGAATGATCTAGGACATTAATTGGCAGTTTCAAGCATAACTTCCTCTCTAGAATTTGGAATTTTGCAAATAAGGTGCCCCGATTTAGATGAGAGATAAGGGATTAATGTAGTTAATGACAATTGAATTAGTTTGTATGTTTTTATTTAGTAAAGGCCAGATGAAAATAGGGACTAGAACCTTGTAACGAGTTAGTTAGAATTTGGAATAGAATTATCAGTTTTGCTTTTCTTTTTCTCTCTATATCCCTTTCTCATCTCTAAACTTGTTTCTTCCTCCATCCATGGAGGAGTAATTTCTTATCTGATCCAAGAATTGAAGGAAGTCTAGCACTTTTGAGGATTGGTACATTCTGATTCAATAATCCAATTTGGTTTTCTCTACTCCTTTCTTCTGCTTTCAATTGCATTTTGAATTGAAGGTTTTCGTTCTTAATTGTTAATTGAAAATTTGACTGGATGCATATTCATTGGTTAATGTATGTAATTCAATTATTGCAAGGAGTATGGATTAGAGGTTTCTAATGATGGATAGCATTGATACTTGAGATTAACCTGAGTAAATTGATTCTCGAGGTTTCTGAATTCAATTGAATATATATGAGTTAATTATATGCATGGAGTTTTCTATGTTAAATGCATGAATCTGATTTGAGGTTTCTTTTGGATTCATATTTTTACCACTGAGTTGAATTATTTATGCATAGTTAAAATCATGTGATAGAGTGGTCATTAATCCTCTTGATTCTCGGATTAGATGTTTCAATTTTATTTTAATTAGCTGCATTTTTATTTTATAAACAAACAAAAACCCCCTGAAAGAATTGATCATATAGCATTGACATTGTTTGGGAGATGACCTGAGTTGCATCCTAGACTGCAAGTTATTGTAATTTGGTTTTACAATTTGATAAATTATTTATTTTATAAGATCTTCATAATTTATTTACATTAATTTATTTATTTTATAAATTATAAGATCTTAATATCACCAAACCCAAAAAAATAAAAAACTTAAATGAATTTACACAAAATAATTCTGTACTATGTACAGGAACTTCTCTGGTATCTAAAGATGAAGAAATTACCGTTACCCAATGTATAAAGAGTTGGTCAAAGTAATATTTGCTAAAACAATAAACCATATTTGGTCAATGAAAATAAATCTTCTAATGTGAAAATTTCACATAATCTAATCATGTAAATCTTAAATTCTTAATCATTAATTACGAAGGTAGGGCATAGTATAAAACCCATGAGAGAATATGAATAATGACAAAGATTTATATATATGACCAAGTCATATAAAATTTTTCACATGAAAAAAATCATTCCTATTGGCCAGGCAAGATTAGAGGCTAAAATGGAGGAACCTACCAATGTGCCTTCAACATGTAGAAGACATGGTAAACCAAACTTGAATATTGTCCAACGTATAAAAGGGTTAATTAAGAGAAAAAGAAAAGCAAAAGACATGCTCAAATGAAAAAAATTCTAATTTTGGCATATTATCCATGTGGATAGTAGAGGCATGTTATCCACATTAACATGTGAATTGTGGCAGATTTTGCACTGCATGCCTACGTTTTGGTGCATCGCACCCGTCATATACCTATATTTCTGGATATTGCTAAATGTGATTTCAAAATGTATCTAAATGCATTAAGCCACATTTCTGAATGTGGTTAACCGACAGTGCGGGCGGCACCAAAACTTATGCGATGCACCACAGCATCCGCTATATATTGTAAGAATAATATCTCTTATTGATATCATCCATCTTATTGATAGAAGTGGCAAAACGGGTCAAACACACTGGGTTGACCTCTACCTTGCCAAAAATGGCGGATTTGGTTGCTATATTCAACTTGTTAAAATTTGTTAACCAATGAGTTGAGGTGGGAAGGGCGGGTTTAACCCACTGGTTGGATTTTTTTATTTTTTATTTTTTTGAAAAAAGGCAAACACATGGTTAATTTGTGGCTTTTTCTATATGCATATTATGATTAATTTGTGAAGACTTTTTATTAGTCTATTATAATTATAATTTGAGGAATGTAGATATAATGATTCCTTGCTTTATAATGACTGATTTATATTGTTAACTTATTGTGTTTGAATTTTGATGTAAATTATGTAATTTAAGTTTTTTTTTTTAAAAAGAAGCTTATACAGATATTGTTTCATAATATTTAGGTACAAATTTAGTAAATTATTTTTTTAATTTTTAATTTTTTTAGGTGAACTAACTGATTAAAAATATTAACACAAACTAATATTTATTTTTTAAAATTTTAATTTTTTTCTACGAACCAACCCGCCTAAAAACAAGGGGGCACAGCCAACCCATATTACCAAGACATATTAGCCCGACCCACCCGGTTTTGGATGGGTTATTAGCGGGTTGGGGTGGAGTAGGTTGGTCCATTTTGCCAACATATAAAAGTTAGGAGAAAGAAAAAATCAAAAGACTCGGTCAAATAGAGGCATGTTATCCACATTGGCATGTAAATTATGACATGTTTAAGTTTTGGTGCATCACACACCATCATTTATTGATATTTTTTAATATTGATAAAAGCAATTTCAAAACGTATCTAAATGCATTTAGTCATATTTCCAAGTATGGTTAAATGACGGTGTGTGATACACCTAAACTCACATGGTGCACAATAGCATTTGTCGTGAAATGTATGGATAATATTTCTTATTGAAATCATCCATCTTATTGACTTGTTGCTTCAAAGGATGGTATTATCCCAGATAATATTATTGGTCTTTTTTATTAAAATTGATTTCCTATTTAGATGTCTGAGCTTAATTACCTACCTCTTGAATTGCCTTGTGATCAATTTTGTTCATTCTTATTCAAATTAATTGCATGCTTATTTTATCTAATCAATAATTTGCATTGTCTCACTCATTTTGAAATTTTTGTTCATTAAAAAATCATTTTTTCCGAATGGATCGAAACAAAAAATATATATATTTTCTTAATTTCTTTTTAATTCACACAATAACTTCCAGCACTAATTGTATATATGATTTTTCATCTTCAATGTTATAAGAATTGTAAGAGATTTATTATATAGTGTATGCTATCTTAAATTTTATGCAAAATGATACATTTTTTTTAATTCTAAAAATCTTTTTATATAAATAAAATCAATCAATACATAATCATTTTTCAAAAAATAATGTGGTTTTGAGTTCCTCATTATTCTAGTGAATAAATAGGAGCAGAAATTTTCTGTCAAAGCAAAATTAAAATTTTTAATTTACTTGTTTCATTTGTGAATGATCATTATTTATCTTTAAAAATAAAAAAATATTGGTCGAATCTTATCTTTTAAAAATAATTGTGCATTTCAATTTATTTTTCAAAAATAAAAAATAAAAAATTAGATGAATAAAAAAATAAAGTACAATTTTTAAGATTATTAATTAAGAGTTTACTTGCTATATACTGCCAGTAAAAATAAGTTTTATACTATTATCCAATCAAATACTTATATTTATATGACTTTTAAGGTAGTAAATAGTTGAGTTAAATATTTTTGTTGATATAGTAATATATGATTAAATATCCGTATAAAACTTTTTCACACTAACAGTGTTTACAAAGTAAATGCATTAATTAATTTACACAACTTACTTACCATAATTGTTAAGTTCTCATCCTTTTTCATACATAATCAAACTCCTTAATTTGATCTTATTATCAAAAAGATTAGTCTTTGTAAAATTAAAATATTTTTTTGAATTTTTTAAATAAATTTTAGTGGCAAATCAATAAATTTTATTTTGCACTCATTGTTGTGAGATAAATTGGAACAACCTTCTAGATTTCTCAAGGAAACTTTTAAATATAAGAAACAGTGCGGAGATCGAGACTGGTGAGGCGGAGTGAAAGAGACACATGGACGCGGTGTTACAATGTTAGAGACAGATGGAGATGGCAATTGAAGGAGAATTGGGTAGGAACTGCTTGCACGATTCCCTCCTTGATTGGTAATATTTATAAGATGAAGAAATTAAACGTCACCCAACGCATAAAAGACAATTGGCCAGTGTAATTTGATGAAACAATAAAACATACTCAACACGTAGAGGCTGAAAAGGAGGAACCCTCCCAAGTCCCAACATGCCTGCAACGTCTAGAAGACGTGGTCATACACCAAACTTTAATAATGCGCAACGTATTAAGAGGGTTAGTTGACTTGACTTGTAAGGACGAACTATAGAATTCTACTAGTCTATAAAGATTTGCTTCTGTAAACCTGCTCTCAACAACACATACAGAGAGAATACATACTACAACAACTGCCAGATTGGGGTTAAAAATGTATCTGGGGTGTTCTCTGATAAAATTTTGGTGGGTGTTATTGTTGGGGTTTCTTGTAAAGTTAGAGAGCAATGCAAGTATAGGGTGCTTAATATAAATATATTAGATACGTACATCATATCACCGCTGCCTACTTGTCCTATTAGTGGTTAGTGGCGTGAGATAGCTCAAAGACCCAAGTTCAAACCTTTGGTGGAAAATAGTTTAAATATTTTAGACTATAATTATGTATGGGTATAAACAGGTCGTCCAATCCTAGCATAGCCTTCCATCCCTAATAATTCATTATCCATTCAGGGAGAACTTAGGAAGGAGAAAGAGAGGATTAAGATATTGGATCCAAGCATTATTTGAGTCACCTGAACATTTTCTTATTTCATTTGAGAATAATTGTTGTATCTTTAAATATAAAAGGAAAATTTTGTGATCTAATCATTGGACTTCTTAATTTAGATTTTTTTTTCAAAAGACTGATCTTTCTAAAATTAAAAGGTTTTTTCTAAAAGTTTTTTTAAAATAAATCTAGTAACAATTTCATAAATTTTTCACTAAGCCTCATCATGGCGAGATCCCTTGTGAAACTGGAACAATTTTTTAGATTGATCAAGGAAAGTTTTAAAAGTAAATATCATTTTTATTGCTAATATTTTGAAGTTGATATTAATTTGGTCATTAAAATTTTTTTTGACTAACTTGATTTTTGACATCAATTTCATTCTTCCATTAAATTGTCGGTAACTTCCATTACTATGCATCCTAGGTCGCATGTTAGTTCTAAGTTATATTGCTTATTTGTCTTTTTTGACTAGTAAGAAGAAAAGAACAATTTTCATCTTATCAACTTGAAAGAAAGAAT
The DNA here is from genome assembly GCA_031439585.1 of Pterocarpus macrocarpus. Taxonomy (NCBI): domain Eukaryota; kingdom Viridiplantae; phylum Streptophyta; class Magnoliopsida; order Fabales; family Fabaceae; genus Pterocarpus; species Pterocarpus macrocarpus. Next base: position 17,088,522 of record CM062517.1, on the reverse strand, counting down.
ATTTGAATTGATTAACGAGATCAAGTGTAGCAAGTGTGGCAAGATTGAGTAGTTAAGTTGATGAGGTGGAAATAATCTCCTTTCATTAGCTAAAGAAGATAAATAAATAGCATAACTCAAAACTAACATACATCTCTAATGAAAGTTATCATTAATGATTTGATCGAAGCATAAAATTGATATCATAATTCAAAGTATTAGTACTAAATTAATGTCAAAATTTTTTTGAAAACTAAGCTAATTTTAACTTCAAAATATTTGGACTAAAAAGAATTTACTCAACTTTTAATCACCAAATTCAGTATGAAGATGGAGGTGGGTATGACTGGATTGCTGTGTCAAAGTGACACACGGACACCGTGGTGCAATATTGTTTGGTACAATGGAGATAGCAGTTCAAGGAATATTAGGTAGGAATTACTTGCATCCTTCCCTCTTCAATTGCTAATACTTATGAGGTGAAGAAATTACCGTTACCCAACGCATAAAGATTTGGTCAAGGTAATAGTTGATAAAACAATAAAAGATATTTACCCAGCACTCAGAAGCTGAAAAGGAAGAGCCCTCCCAACGTGCCATTAACGTTTAGCTTAACATTCTCCAACGTATAAGAGGGTTAATTAGGAGAGAGAAGCAAAAGTCTTGCTCAAATTAAAAAGGTTTCGAAATTCGAACTTAGTCTGGGCGAAATAAACACGTTTTGAACTTTGGCATATTAATGATGAGGATGCAGGAAAAATTTTCTTCATCTATGGAAATTTCAAAAGTAAATACAATAAAAGGATTGGAAAGAGAAATAAAAATAGATAATCATGGTGGAGGAAGATTCCTTCTTAATTACATAGGAATTTTTCTTTTGCACGTCGATAGTGGAGGCATATAATTTTTCTTGTGCACGCTGATAGTGGAGGCATATTTCATGTGACGATGTCTTGTTGACTTGTGACTTTAAGGATGAACAGTAGAATTGTAGTTGTCTATAAAAATTTGCTTATGCAAACCTACTCTCAACGGCTCATACAGAGAGAATATACATCGCTGCCTGCGAAATTAAAAAATGTATCTGGGGTGTTCTCTAATAAAATTTTGGTGGGTGTTGTTGTTGGGATTTCTTGCCAAGTTGGAGAGCAATGCAAGTATGGGGTGCATAGAAGCTGAGAGAGTCGCACTTCTGAGATTGAAAGATGCTTTCAATAACCCAAATGGATCTGCTCTTCCTTCTTGGCAAGGCCAGGGTGACTGCTGCACTTGGGAAAGTGTCGTATGTGACAACTCCACAAAGCGAGTGACACATCTTTTTCTCAGTGACACGAGACCTTCTGAATTGAGCAACTTGCAATGGTCACTAAACGCTTCTTCCTTTCTCCCTTTTGAGGAGCTCCAAGAGTTGGACCTATCCGGGAATTATTTGGCAGGTTTTTCTCATTTTAAATATCATATTAATGATATTTTTAAAGATTTTATCTCTATAAACTCTTTACAGATTGTGTCTTCTTCTTGTTCTTTTTTTTTAAATCGAAAACTCTTTACAGATTCTCAAAAAGTTACTAGATAACTTTGTTATTATTATAATTTTATAATATAGTCAGATTACTCTACTCTAGAGTTTGTGAAAATAAATATATATGCAAGTAATTTTCCAGAGAAGTATTTCTTTAAAATTAATTTGTTTGTAAGTTATGAAAGTAAATATATAATCAATAATACTATACAATATACATCTACCTCTAATTCAACAAACTGATATAATAATAAATACTCTCTTACTTAATTACTTTAAAACTAAATATACTTTAGAAAGAAATTTTTTCATATATATAGCTAATCGACGTCCTTTTTTCAATCTATTCTTTCGGGTTTGGAGCAGGTTTATTTGGCAAATTTAGATTGAACAACTTAGAAGGATTATATTTAACGCATAACGAGCTGACAGGATTATCAACCTTTGGTAAGCCCATGTACATATCTATTATTAGTATGAGAACTTTTCATTTCCTTCCTCATATGGAGATTTAAATATGTATCATATTTTCACGTCTAGTTTTCTAAAGGATAGAGAAAAAAAATACGCATACTTAGGATTTTTTTGTTCCATCCAGAAGTCAGATAATATTAAAGTATTGTTCTTTAAAAAAAATATTTTGACTTGTTAGTTTTTGCACGTCAGTGCTAATTCATTTTCACGTAAAAAAAAAAAATATTACTAATTCATTTTGATCATGTGGAGCTGGCATTCTACTCATGTTAGTCCCTCATTTTTTCCCCCTATGGTCCCTTTGTTAGTCTTATGTTAGTTTTCTCTATTAAGAACTCACATAGTATATTTTCATGTAGAAGTTGGCACAGACAGAAGGGCAAAAAAGAGACCAAACGAAAAAATATTGTGATATTTTAAAGAATAAAATAAAAAGGCCATAATTTTTTTTTTCAAACAAATTACATGTAAACAGAGAAAAATTATAATTAAAAATATAATACAATTAACCTATGTGTAGTTGCTCCACTCCATCTCAAAATAATGTATGCTTAATAGTTTGTAGGTATTTATTCAAGCTCCTCTCGTAACAAAATAATTTCTTTTTATTTTTTCACACACTCGTGTATTTTATTTTAATTATATTTTATGTATAATTTTATAAAGAATAATATAAATAATTTGAACACCACATGCTAAATCATTTTATTAAATTTTTAATTAGAATTTTTAAAAATTTTTAATTATAATTTTTTAAGTAGCTAATAAAATAATTTAAATTTTATAATGGTAACAATTATATGTAACTTACTTTATTAAATGTTTAAACAGAATTTTATTCTTTGTACGTAAATGTAAATATTTTTTATATAAAATATTATATTTTTTGGTCCCCAAAATATCATGAATTGTTAATTTGTTCCATCCTTTTGCCTTTAGTCCATATCTGCCACTATATGAGATGCTATGTGGGTACATAATAGAGAAAACTAAAGAGAGGCTAATAGAAGACCAAATGACAATAAAAAAATGAGAGACGAAATAAAACTTTTCAAAAAGGAGATAAATAAAAAAAAATCATAATATTTTGAAGTACTAAAAATGTGATTAAGTCTAAAAGTTCCTATAAGAGAATGATTTTATTACTCAATTAAGAAGTACAACAAAGCACTGAAATATTATTATATACTCATATTGGATTATATATTATCGTATTAGTCAATGAATTTTGTAACAAAAAATAATATTTTTTGAATTTAACAACACATGGATAGTAGTTTAAAAAAATCTATACTACAATCAAATTTTTATTTAAATTATTTGTTTTAAATAAGATGAAGATATTATAGATAATTAGATTGATAATAAATCAATAAATTTTGAAATGTAACTAAGAAATAGGTATAAAAATAAAAAAATGAAGGATATAATTGAGTTAATAGATTAATCTAAACTATCCGTCTTTACAATTTAACCAAATTTGGATATTGGTTTCAAAGGTTTTTTTTTTTTTTTTAATTCAGTTGTTACAGTTTCATCAGCTTGGTTTCGGTAACTCAACAAGAACCAATATTTTAATATAAAATGATAGGAGTAATTATTAATAAAAAAAAGGAACACTACTTTAATAAATAAACGTTCTGCAGATTAAAATTCAAATGGTTGAAATATAAGGAGCAATATTCTGACGGTAGGGACCAAAATATAAAATATAAGAATTAACATTTAAGAAAAATTTGAAAGGAATTCAAATGTAAGCTAAGTCAGATAACTGTAAATACTAATTATTTAGTTTAACCCAAATAAAGAAAAATCAAAACTTCAAGAATCAAATTGATCATACTCCATATTTTGGAATAAATTTGCAAAGTCAATTTTGAGAGACCAGTTTAGAAGTTTGGCAAATAATTGTTAATTGTTTCTGTAACTTGAAGGATACGTCCTCCTATATTCCATGGGAGAGAAAGAAGAGAGAGAGAGAGAGGGGAGTCCTCTATCCAAACTTTTACTCACTCCAACCACCTTTGCTAAAGAAATATGTAAGTATTCGTAAGAGCTTATTCACTTATAAACTCCCCCCCCCCCCCCCCCCCTCTTCCAAAATCGGTGACAGGCATGTGGAAAAAGAAACATTTACTATAAATTTTATGAAGTTTTAATTGGTTTTGTTCACCAAATATTAATTGCAACTTACATGAAAAAAAAAAAAGTTGTTTAACATCTCAGTATTTTCTATATATAGTTTAGTCAAGATTTAAACTACGATGTCAATAAAAATCTTTATTCACTCTTAGCACTAATGTTATTTCATTTAATTTGAATTTCATTCATATATTAAAATGTTTCGCATCTATTTTTCCGTTACTCTATGGAAAGTTTTTAGATCTTTTGTTAAATTTTATTCCATTCCTCTAATTATTATCTTTTGCATTCGATTTCATATGTTGTGCAATATGATATCATGTATTTATCAAAAGGAATTCCTTTTGTACATTTTCATACGTTGTTTGCTAAATACTTCCTCTGGCACTTGGCAGATCTTTCTTCCTCAAGCAAATTAGAGGAGCTGTATATTTCTTATAATTTCTTGACTGGTAGCCTTCCAGAGTCAATTACAGCTCTGACGTCTCTCAAGTACCTGTCCTTTTTGGTAAATAACTTGAATGGCTCGCTAGCAAGAGAAGGTAAATTTTATAATGTTTGCTATGAGATTTGAGAATTATATTCATTCTAAATTATTCTCTCTCATTAGTCACTATTATGGAAATTTTATAATCACCTGACACGTTTTTTTTTTTATATATATATCTTTTCCTTTCCTTGTGACTATAACTAACGCAGGGAACACTTAAATGCTATTTTGGTGTTGGGTATAGCATAGAGCAATCTTGTACGATATATTGCTGATACATGCTTAACATCCTTTTATATGCATTTTTAATTTAAAAATTATTTTTCAACTCTGACACGATTGAGATATGGCATAAATTAAAATACGTAATTTTTTTCCAGAAAAAAAAATAAAAGCGTAGTTTTTTTTTTTTTTTAAATATCTATGCAATTTTAGAAGTGAAAAGGAAATCTGCCACGAATTCTTTTGTTATACACTAATTTCATTTCTCTCGACCTTTTTATTTCACTTTTCCGTCGCCTAAAATCCTCTGCAGCCCCAAAAGAAATTCTGATTAGAGGGAATTTTGGATATACTCTAGAAGATTTACTCCCTTTTAATTTTGCCAAGGATGATCTCTTATTTCCTATGTTCATGACAAAAAACCCATGCATTGCAGGAGGGTTATGTAAGCTGAAGAATCTTATAGCCTTGGATCTTGGCACAAACCACTTTGTCGGACACATTCCACCGTGTCTAGCCAACTTGTCATCTCTCCGTTACCTTGATATTGCATACAATGATTTTGAAGGACCGCTGCCCTCCTCGATGATTTATAGTCTCAAGTCCCTTGCCTTCATTAATTTTGATGGTAACCATTTCAACGGCTCACTTTCATTCAGCTTGCTTGCCAACCATTCCAACCTTCAAATTTTTAGCCTTACATGCCGAAACCAGCAAGATGTGAAGGTTGAAACTGAGAACCCACCTTTTACTCCATCTTTTCAATTGAAGATTCTTAGTGTGGTAAATTGCACACTAAATGAACCAAGCTTCACAATTCCCACCTTCCTTTATCATCAACACGACTTGAGAGTGCTAAATATTGGCCACAACAGCATGGTAGGAAGTTTCCCACATTGGCTATTAGTAAATAACTCCAAACTAAGTGCCTTCAATCTGAGCCATAACTTCTTGATTGGTCCCCTCAATGTCAATCGCACCTCAAAATTCCCAAATATGAATAAATTTGATGTCTCTAGTAATCCCGTTGGAGGAGAGATTCCTCCAACTATAGGGTCAGTTTTTCCTAACTTGATAATTTTGAATATGTCCTCAAGTTCATTGAAGGGTAATTTTCCAGTGTCATTAGCTGACATGAGACAGTTGAATAATCTAGACTTGTCACACAACAATTTGTCTGGTTACTTACCACAAGAGTTTGGTAAAGGTAGCAATGACTTCCGGATTTTGAAGTTGTCAAACAACAACCTACATGGCCCCTTCTTGCCTCTTGGATCAAATTTCACAAACTTGTTATCTCTACATCTAGCCAACAATAACTTTATGGGAAAGATACCTGATGGAATCATGAATAGCAGCGAGTTAAGAATGTTGGATTTAAGTAACAACCAGCTCCATGGAGAAATACCAAGCTGGATTCAAAGCTTTCATAATATGACTTTTCTCATTTTATCCCAAAATTCATTGAAAGGTCCAATACGATTAAGCTTTTGTAAGTTGACTGAACTCCAATATTTAGACCTTTCTTACAACAATTTAAATGGAACACTACCAGGTTGCATCAATATGCCATCCTTGAGATACTTACATTTGCAAGGTAATAAATTCAGTGGACCAATACCTGTTGCTTTAGCCAAGTCCCACAACCTGTTAACTTTGGATTTGATAAAGAACAAGTTTTCTGGTGAAATTCCGAAGTGGATTAGTTCTTTTTCAAATTTAAGGATTCTTCTTTTAAAGGGAAACAAATTTGAAGGCCCCATTGATATGGATTTGTGTCAACTCAGGAATATTAGTATCCTAGATCTTTCTCAAAACAACCTTTCTGGAAGATTACCATCTTGCTTGAATAACATAACATTTGGAGGGCTGAATTTTTTTGGTGGCATGGGAATAGGGAAAATTGCTATAGAGTGGGTTACAAGAGCCACTATTTATAGCTATGATCCAACAACAAATGAATTTTCTGAAGTTGAAGGCATGACATACTTTGTATGGTACGAAGAACAAGAAGCAGATTTCATGTCAAAAAGCAGGTATGAATCATACAAGGGGGATATCTTGAATTTCATGTCTGGCCTAGATCTCTCGGATAATAATTTGAAAGGCCACATTCCTCCACAAGTAGGATACTTAAGTAGCCTGCATACATTAAACTTGTCCAAGAATCATCTCACAGGGCCTATTCCAAAAACATTCAGCAACCTTACACAAATAGAAAGCTTAGATCTTTCGCACAACATGCTGAGTGATCAAATTCCTTCACAATTGACAGTGTTATATAGCTTGTCTGTCTTTTCTGTGGCTCACAATAACTTATCTGGAAGGACACCAGAGAGGGTCAACCAATTTGGAACTTTTGAGGCAAGCAGTTATGAGGGTAATCCTCTTCTTTGTGGACCTCCATTGGACCAAAATTGTTCATCCATTACAAAATCAACAGGGATGGAGACTCCCTCTCATGAGAAAGAAACTGACTTCAAAGACACCTTTATTTGGAGCTTTGTAGCATCTTTTGCTGTTGCATTTCTTGGTGTCATAGCCTATCTCTACCTAAACTTATACTTCTCCATTCATGGCAGGTTTAGGAAATGACCTTGTGTGAAGCATATTAAGTTCAATAGTAGTTCCACACAAATGTGAAGGTCATGTGCACAATTTAAGTAAAATATAAATAAATTATGGTGAAGACAATTGTTAGTCAATGTGTATTGAAATGTTTGTTAGAAATGCATGTAAGAAATATGAACATTATTGTATTAAATATGGTTTTATATTTGCCAATAACTCTAGAGATCCATGTTTCATAGTTATATACATGATTTTAAATTGTGGCTGCGATTGCGGTTGCATTGTGATGTGAAAAATTGTGGAAAAATGTACTCAAACGGCCGCAATTGTAGTTGTGGACTACAATTTGAAACAATGGTTATACATATACTAAACATTTTGATTTCACAAATTTTATTGTTATTATTATATATCTATTGTCACTGACTACAACTCAACCACGTTTTTTATTCAGTTTCATCTAAATCTTTAATATTAATTAATATTTTAATTTTTATACATCCTATTCTTATTATTCTATATAGAGAGGATTTGGTTTAGATAGGTGTGAAAATGGGAGATAAATTAATGAATTTAAGAAAAATTAAAGATTTAGAGTTTATAAAGGTAAAGAGGAGAGATATGGGATTTGAGATTTTTTTGACACATTTTAAAAATTTTAGGGATACATTTGATACATTCAGAAATTTTAAGAACTTTTTTGATACATTTTAGAAATTTTAAGGACTAATTTGAATATATATATATAACTGGTGCCACATAAGATGTCATGGGGCACTTGTGACACGACAAGAAAACAAATCATGCCACGTGTCACTTAATGTGACTCCTCAGTAAAACAGTAACGTTAGAGTAATAGATATGGAGGGAGGGATTAACGTGATTCATGTTTTACATAGTAGGGGACTAATTTGATATTTTTTAAAGTCAAGGATCAAAGTGACTCACATGTGTAAAGTTGGGGATCAAAATGAGCATTAATTGTATTATTTTTTGTAATGGAGTGGAGTGTCTTTTTTATCTATATGTTTGAAGTTTACTTCCTTTTCTATAAATCTCGAGGGGGTTGTTGTACTTTTCTTTTTTTCAAAAGACCGGTTTTTCTAAAATTAAAATGGTTGTTCTAAATAAATCTTGGTAACAATTTCATAAATTTTTCAATAAACCTAGTCATGGTGAGATAGCCAATGACAACTGGAACAATTTTTAGATTGTTCAAGGAAAGTTTTAAAAGTAAATATCATTTTTATTATTAACATTTTGAAGTTGAGATCAATTTGGTCCTTAAAATATTTTTGATACCAATTTAGTTCTAACTTGATTTTTGATATCAATTTCATCCTTTCATCAAATTATCGGTAACTTTCATTACTATTCATCTTAGTTTGTACATTAGTTCTAAAGTTATATTGCTTATTTGTCTTCATTGACTAATAAGAGAACACAATTTTTACCTCATCAACTTGAAAGTAAAAAAGAATATTTAAATTGGCTACCAAGACTAAATGCAGCAAATGCGACAAGGCTGACTAGTTAAGTTGATGAGGTGGAAATAGTCTCCTCTCCTTAGTTAACGAAGACAAATAAATAACACAATTCAGAAATAGTATATCAATTAGGAATGAAAGTTATGATTAATTAATGATTTGATAGAAGGATAAAATTGATATCATAATTTAAAATGTTAGATCTAAATTAATGTTAACAAATTTTTAAAAACTAAAGTAGTCAACTTCAAATGTTAGAACTGATGTACTCAACTTCTAAGTGCCAAAAATAGTATGGAGAACGAGGTGGGTATGAGTGGATTGTGGAGTGAAAGTGACGCACAGACATGATGGTGCAATCGTGTTTGGTACAATGGAGATGGCAATTCAAGGAATTTTTTTTTGACGGTTAAAACTAGGCCCTCAATTTTTTTTGTTTCGATAATTTGGATAAAAGCTCAACTCACCAAAGTCAAGTGAGGAGCAAAGACAGGAATACATAAGAGAGTCATATCAAAACGAATAAAATCAAAACATCATCTAATCAGAATGTAAACTATAACTTGCAAAAATAAATAAATAAATAAAGACGACACCCAAGATAGCATGTAACTCGAAGATATCAAAGAAAGCAAGATTACAAATAGTCTGAGAAGCTTCCTCAATCCAGATCAAGGAATATTAGGTAGGAATTACTTCCATCCTTCCCTCTTCAATTGCTAATACTTATGAGGTGAAGAAATTACCGTTACCCAACGCATAAAGATTTGGTCAAGGTAATATTTGATAAAACAATAAAAGATATTTACCCAGCACTCAGAGGCTGAAAAGGAAGAGCCCTCCCAACGTGCCATTAACGTCTAGCTTAACATTCCCCAACGTATAAGAGGGTTAATTAGGAGAGAGAAGCAAAAGTCTTGCTCAAATTAAAAAGGTTTCGAAATTCGAACTTAGTCTGGGCGAAATAAACACGTTTTGAACTTTGGCATATTAATGATGAGGATGCAGGAAAAATTTTCTTCATCTATGGAAATTTCAAAAGTAAATACAATAAAAGGATTGGAAAGAGAAATAAAAATAGATAATCATGGTGGAGGAAGATTCCTTCTTAATTACATAGGAATTTTTCTTTTGCACGTCGATAGTGGAGGCATATAATTTTTCTTGTGCACGCTGATAGTGGAGGCATATTTCATGTGACGATGTCTTGTTGACTTGTGACTTTAAGGATGAACAGTAGAATTGTAGTTGTCTATAAAAATTTGCTTATGCAAACCTACTCTCAACGGCTCATACAGAGAGAATATACATCGCTGCCTGCGAAATTAAAAAATGTATCTGGGGTGTTCTCTAATAAAATTTTGGTGGGTGTTGTTGTTGGGATTTCTTGCCAAGTTAGAGAGCAATGCAAGTATGGGGTGCATAGAAGCTGAGAGAGTCGCACTTCTGAGATTGAAAGATGCTTTCAATAACCCAAATGGATCTGCTCTTCCTTCTTGGCAAGGCCAGGGTGACTGCTGCACTTGGGAAAGTGTCGTATGTGACAACTCCACAAAGCGAGTGACACATCTTCTTCTCAACGACACAAGACCTTATGAATTGAGCAACTTGTAATGGTCACTAAACGCTTCTTCCTTTCTCCCTTTTGGGGAGCTCCAAGAGTTGGACCTGTCCAGGAATTATTTGGCAGGTTTCTCTCATTTTAACTATTATATTAATAATATTTCCAATAATTTATCTCTGCAAATTCTTTAAAGATTTTTTTTTTTGATGGAAAACTCTTTACAGATTCTTAAACAAGTTATTAGATTATTATCACATTTTTAAGAGCTTGTGGAAATAAGTATCTATGCAAATAATTTTTCTGGGTAAATTTGTTTTCAAAATATGAAAGTAAATATTATATTTTTCACCTTTAATTCGATAAAATGATAAACTGATAAAAAAAAACTAAATTTACTTTAGAAAGAATTTTTTTCATATAAATAGTCAACGTCTTTTTTTAATCCATTCTTTTGTTTGGAGCAGGTGTATTTGGCAGATTTAGATTGAACAACATACGACGGTTATGACTACCAGAAAACGAGCTGACGGAATTACCATCCTTTGGTAAGCTATCCATCTGTTATTTGCATGAGAACTTTTCATTTTATTCATCATATAGAGAATTAATTTCTTTATCATATTTTACATCTAGTTCTCCAATTACACATTCTTGTTATTTGTTTGATTTTTCCGTACATAAGTCAGTTGACAATATAGTTCTTTTCCAAAAACTAAAAAATAAAAAAATTTGACTTGCTAGTTGCTGTAAGTACTAATTTATTTTCATCATGTGGCGTTTTACTCATGTTAGTCCCTCAATTTTTTTTTGTTTTGTTTTTGGTTTCCTATAGTCCCTTTTTTAGTTTTTTATTAGTTTCCTGTAGTAAGAGGTCACAGGGCATTCAATATGAAGGCTAGCATAGATTTGAGGGCCAAAAACAAACGAACAAACAAAAGACTTGTGATATTTTAGAGGACAAAATGGAAAAAAAGAATTGTGATTTTTTATAAAAAAAAGTACTTATGTTTATGTATAAAGGGTAAAAATTCTAATTAAAAATTTAATAAAATTAATTTATTTGTAATTATTATTAGAGTAAATTACATTCCCCAAAAAAATACTTTTATTATACAATCCTCTTCTCTATATTTAAAACATATACTTTAGTTCCAGATTAAAAAAAATGAAAAATAGACTTTAGCTCAACATATATATAAATTTACTAAACTACCCATTACACAAAGTCCTTTATTAATTAGTGTTAATATTTTCTCTAAATTTTTTATCATTATTTTATTTATTCACTATTTAACATTATTAAAATTATTCATCTTTTCAATTCTTGACACTAATATTAATGAAGCAAATTTATTAATATTATTTAATCCATATCTAATAATTTTAAAAAAATATGCAATTTAATATAAGATAACATTTACTTTTTATTTTCATTTTAATAATTTAGTATAAAAGATATTTTATTAACACTAATATTTTAATATTAATTATTACAGACTATAGCATAAATTTATTAAAAGAATTAAAAAGTACACAACTTTACATTTTAAAAATAATAATCTTAAATTATTGTTATTGCTAATAAATTTTTCTCTTAATATAATAGCAGCAAAAGTTTTAAAATAATATATGTGTGTGTACGCACGCACACATGTGCATCATATCAATATTGTTATATTATTATTATTCACATATCTTTTATTTAGTTAAAAAGATTTTCATACATATAACTATTGATAAAGGGTATTTTGGCTTTAAAAATAAGATAGTAATTATAAAATAATAGGGATTTAACAAAAATTTTAAAAATGGATTAAAGTATAATATATTTTTATCTTTTAGGGAGAGAGGTGTATATATTTTGAAAATAGAGAGAAGAGTTGTATAATAAGAGTATCTCTTAGAAAAAGTGCAGTATAGTTTACTCTTTTAATTATTATGAAATTAAATTATTATATTAAATACTTATTTCCATAAAAATATATATTTCAACTTGTCATATTTGAATTTTTTATTTTTTATTTTATAAAATTAAAAACTTTACACAAAATATAATTAAAAAAAATAGAGAAAATGTGAGAAAAATGATAGGAAAAAAAAGAAGTGGTTGTATAAGAAAAGGAGTTTGTAACTATACCCCCAAAAAAAAAAAACTACACTATACACCATTCTGAGAAGGAAGGGAGGTGTTGGAGAGGGAAATCTTTTAAAGCAAAAGATAAGGTGAATTTTGCCATGCACGTTGAAAAGTAATGAGTGTCATACATCTTAGAGTTGTCTTAATCCAAATGAATAGAGTATTGCTGCACCTAAATCTTGGTAGTGTACTTCAGTAGCCCCAAATTTCTCAAACTCTTCTCCTTGACTATTAGATTGTCTTGGTTGTCCTGCTTCATGAGTCCATGGCACCAGCAACCCCCCCGGCCACCGCAGGGGGCGGGATAACGGCTTTCGATTGGACCTTGACATGCCAGGGATGTGTTTCTCAGTGTAATGCACAAGGTAGCTCTCAACCTCAGTCCGGTGGAAACTCTACTTCACCAATAAGTGTCATACACCTTAGAGTTGTCTTGATCCAAATAAATACAGTATGATGCACTAAATCCTAGTGGTACACTCCAGCAGCTCCAAATTTCCCAAACTCATCTTCTTAGCTGTCCAAGCTGTCCTCCACTCCTCCTCCATGAGTCCATGGCACCAACCACCAATATTCCTATCTTCCTCTGCCACCCAGCAACATCCTCGCAAATGCTCTCTCCTCTTTTCACTTTCCCTGCAATTCTAACCTTGTCTACAACACCATTTTTCTTTTCTTTCTTTCTTTCTCCTTCTCTCTCATCCCTTCTTTCTTACACTTTTTCTTCGTCTTTACTGGCTGCCCATATCATAATTCCATGTTAAAACAATCGCGAGTTGATGCAAGTTAGCATTTTTTCTTCTCTTTTTTATTGTCAAAAAGATACCCAATAACAAAAGTCATCATTTTTTTGGTAAAACTTGCTCAATTTTCAACCCCACAAAATATTGTTATGTGAGAATTTAATGTTTTCACAAGGTATTTGTTTGCAATTAGGGTATTGGTGAAATTGAACTTGAGTTTCCACCAGACTAAGGTTGAGAGCTACCTCGTGCATTATGCTGAGAAACACATTCCCGACATGTCAAGGTCCAATCGAAAGTTGTTACCGGTGGGGGCAGTGGGTGGATGGCGCCATGGACTCATAGAGGAGGACAATTGGAACAAACTCTTAGTCAAGGAGAAGAGTTTGAGAAATTTGGGGCTACTGGAGTGCACCCTTAGGATTTAGGTGCACCGATACTCTATTCGGATTAAAACAACCCTAAGGTGTATGGCACTCATTATTTTTCAGGGTTTCACATCTATTTTTCCATTACTATACAAAAGTTTTTGAGATTTTTTGTTAAATTTAATTCCATTCCTCTAATTATCTTTTCCATTCAATTCCATATATTGTGCAATATGTTACCATGTATTTATCCAAAGGAATCCTTTTTGTACGTTTTCATTTGTTGTTTGTCGGCCAAATATGTCCTTTGGCACTTGACAGATCTTTCTTCTTCAACCAAATTAGAGGACTTGGAGCTTGATTCTAATTTCTTGACTAGTAACCTTCCAGATCAATTATGGCTCTGACTTCTCTCAAGTACCTATCCTTATTTGACAATGACATGAATGGCTCACTACCAAGGGAAGGTAATTCTAAAGTGTTTGCTATGAGCTTTGAGAATTAGATTCATTCATAAATTATTCTCTCTCACTATTGTGAAAAATGTATAATCACCGGACATTGAATACTGCTTTGGTTGTTGCGTATATGTGTATAACAATCTTGTGTGATATATTACTGACACATGTTTAACATCTGTTTCAATATATGCAAATTTTAATTTGAAAATTATTTTTCAACTCTTGACACGATCAAGACATGGTATAAGTTAAAATACAAAGATTTTTCCCAAAAAATAAAATAAAAGTGGAGTTTGTTTTAAATATTTATGTAGTTTCAGAAATAAAAAGGAAATAAGCCAGGAATGCATTTGTTATCCATCAATTTCATTTCTCTCAACCTTTTTATTTCACTTTTCCATCACTTAAGATGCTCTGCATCTGCAAAAGAAATTTTGATTAGAAGGAATTTTGGATATACTTTAGGAGATTTACTCCCTTTTAATTTTGTCAAGGATGAGCTCTTGCTTCTATGTTCATGAAGAAAACCCATGCATTGCAGGAGGGTTATGTAAGCTGAAGAATCTTATGGCCTTGGATCTCGACGCAAACTACTTTGTGGGACACATTCTGCAGTGTCTGACCAATTTGTCATCTCTCCATTACCTTGTTGCACACAATGATTTTGGAGGACCCTTGCCCTCCTCAGATATTTATAATCTCAAGTCCCTTACCTATATTGATTTTGGTGGTAACCATTTCAAGGGCTCACTTTCATTTAGCTTGCTTGCCAACCATTCCAACCTTCAAATTTTTAGTCTTATATGCCAGAACCATCAGGATGTGAAGATTGAAACCGAGAACCCACCTTTTACTCCATCTTTTCAATTGAAGATTCTCAAAGTGATAAACTGCACACCAAATGAACCAAGCTACACTATTCCCACCTTCCTTTATCATCAACATGACTTGAGAAGGCTAAATATTGGCTATAGCAAGGTGGTAGGAAGTTTCCCATGCTGGCTATTAGTAAATAACTCCAAACTAAGTTACTTCAACCTCACCCATAACTTCTTGATTGGTCCCCACAAGGTCAATCTCACCTCAAAATTCCCAAATATGAATACATTTGATGTCTTTAGTAATCCCATTAGAGGAGGGATTCCTCCAACTATAGGGTCATTTTTTCCCAACATGATATTTTTGAATATGACCTCAAGTTCATTGTAGGGTAATTTTCCAGTTTCATTAGCTAACATGAGACAGTTGAATTATCTAGACTTGTCACACAACAATTTGTCTGGATACTTACCTCAAAAGTTTGGTAAAGGTAGCAATGACTTGAGAATTTTGAAATTGTCAAACAACAACCTGCATGGCCCCTTCTTGCCTCTTGGATCAAATTTAACAAATTTGTTATCTCTGCATCTAGCCAACAATAACTTTATGGGAAAGATATCTGATGGAATCATGAACAGCAGCGAGTTAAGAATGTTGGATTTAAGTAACAACAAACTCTATGGAGAAATATCAAGCTGGATTGGAAGTTTTCAAAATATGACTTTTCTCATTCTGTCCCAAAATTCATTGCAAGGTCCAATACCATTAGGCTTTTGTAAGTTGACTGAACTCCAATATCTAGACCTTTCTTACAACAATTTAAATGGAACACTGCCAAGTTGCATCAATATGGGATCCTTGAGATACTTACATTTGCAACATAATTAATTCAGTGGACCAATACCCGTTCCTTTAGCCAAGTCTCACAACCTTTTGACTTTGGATTTGATAAAGAACAAATTTTCTAGTGAAATTCCTAAATGGATTAGTTCTTTTTCAAATTTAAGGATTCTTCTTTTAAAGGAAAACAAACTTGAAGGGCCCATTGCTATGGATTTGTGTCACCTTAGGAACATTAGTATCCTAGATCTTTCTCAAAACAACCTTTCTGGAGGATTACCATCTTGCTTGAATAATATAACATTTGGAGGGTTGAAATTTTTTGATGCCTTGACAATAGGGAAAATTACTATAGAGTGGGCTACAAGAATCATTTGTTATTACTGTAATCCAACAACAAGTGAATTTGTAGAAGATAAAGGCTTGCTGTTCTTTTCATGGTACGAAGAACAAGAAACATATTTCATGTCAAAAAGTAGGTATGAATCATATAAGGGAGATATCTTGAATTTCATGTCTGGCCTAGATCTCAGACAATAGTTTGACAGGATATATTCCTCCACAAATGGGGTGCTTAAGTAGCTTGCATACATTAAACTTATCTAAGAATCTTCTCACAGGGCCTATACCAGAAACATTCGGCAACCTTAACCAAATAGAGAGCTTAGATCTTCCACAAAACATACTGAGCGGTCAAATTCCCTCACAACTAATAGTGTTATACAGCTTGTCGGTCTTCTCTGTGGCTGACAATAACCTATCTGGAAAGACACTAGAGAGGGTTAGCCAATTTGAAACTTTTGAGGCAAGTAGTTATGAGGGCAATCCTTTTCTTTGTGGACCTCCACTAGACCAAATTTGCTTATCCATTGCAAAACCAATAGGAATGGAGACTCCCTCTCATGAGAGTGAAACTGACTTCAGAGAGACATTTGTTTGGAGCTTTGTAGCATCTTTTGTTGTTGCATTTCTTGGTGTCATAGCCTATCTCTACCTTAGCTTATACTTCTCAGTTCATGGTAGGGTTAGGAAATGACATTGTGTGAAGCATATTAAGTTCAATAGTAGCTCCACATGAACGTGAAGGTCATATGCACAATTTAAGTAAAATATAAATAAATTATGGTGAAGACAATTATTACTCAACAGTATATTGAAATGTTTCTCAGAAATGTATGTAAGAAATATGAACATTATTGTATTAAATATGGTTTTATATTTGCCATTAACTGTAGACATCCATGTATGATAGTTATATATACACTACACATTTTGATTTTGTATATCTATTGTCACTATAACTCAACCACTTTTTTAAATTTAGTTTCATATAAATCTTTAATATTAATTAAAATTTTAATTTTTATGTGGGCATTGAATATTAAAATATATTCTTCAAAGATTTCTTAATATACTGAGCGGTATAAAATATTTTATAATGTCATATTTTCGTATTATTTAATCAATTTAATATTTATGTATTTTTAAACTCCTTAAATAATGTAACGATATATATATATATATATATATATATATATATATATATATATATATATATATATATACTCATAGTGCTTATCAATTACATATATGAATAATATAATATATCAATTCATTTTTTAAAAAAATAAAAAAATGAAAATATTACAATAAAATTGTGTGATAGACAAAAACAGGTATCATATACTGATTTAATCCTTTTTCAAAACAATAAAAATATTAGATGATAAAACTTTAGTATGTTTGTTGTACATTATAATATATTAGTATACTTTTATTCTCACTAATTATTTCTACTATTATTTTTATTATTTAGATAATTACTATATTAAAAATTTTAAATAAAATAATTTAATATCTAGAATTAAATAATTATATTAAATGATTTAATTAAAAATACTTATAATATTCGTTGGCCACATAAAAATAAAAAATATGATTAATGTTAATTTTAAAAAAAATTAAATTATTTATTAAATAAATTAACCCCGGATAAATTTAAATAAAGTAAGATTTTAATGTCAGACTTTGATTACAAAATACCATTTAAAGAAATTAAATAAAAATAATTAAATAAAAGTAACAATAATCATTCCCTTTATATTCTAGTAAAACAATCATGTTATTAAAAGGTTGATTACCAACAAAAAAAAACGGGATTACCAAAAAAGAGTTATAAAAAGGTTAATTTAATACGTTGCAAAAATTGTTGTTATTGTCATCACAATACAATGCCCTTTACAAATAACAATTAAATAAGAACTTAATTTTAATATATTGTCGGTATAAAAAAGTTTTATATAGATATTTAATCATATATTATTATATCAATAAAAATGTTTGACTCAATCACTTACTATCTTAAAAGTCTTATAAATAGAGGTGTATGATTGGATAGCATTATAAATTTTTTTTTACGGTGAGAGTCTATTAAAATTAATCTCATCAACTAACCACATTATAAATATTTAGTTTGATATTGTAGATGTCACTCCTTATTATTTATTATCATTCCATTTTAGTTGCTTTTATTTTGATTTTTCTTTTCCAAAATAGAGTTGGGTTATTGTCTCTCCCATTTACCTAACTTCGTTCCTTTTTAATAGATTTAAACTTTAATTCCTAAACTACCCTTGCCTAAATAAAATTTTTTAAAAAGTAAAATCTTCCTTAATTATATTGTTTTGTCGATTCACACTTCCATTTAACACTAATTATTCTCTACTTTATTTTCCTAAAACTCTTACCTCTACTCCATATGTTCACTCTTCCCAAAAAAAAGTCTTTATTTAAATTATATAACAACACCAATACATAACTAATTTTTAATTAATAAATTACATTAAAGCATATAGTGCAACTCCGGGATTATTATAAAGAACAATAGAATGAGCTTTTACTTAGAAAAATAACATATTTGATGACAGTATTTAGAGATAAGAATTCAATTCACTTTCCAAGTTGTTTTCGTCATTAGGAGAAGGAACTTCATCATAATTCATTGTTTCATCCACGACTTGTGGTACTTGATTTATCTAATATTAACAAATTTCTTAAACTAATTAATAAAGAAGAAATAAAACAATATAATAGAAAAAGATTCTTGTAATCCTTCTGCTTCCTTTTCAGTCTGTGAAATAGGAAACTGAGCAGTGAGCACATTCATAAATTGAAAATGTGGCCAATGACACACTAGCACATTGGAAACGGACAAAGGAACATAATTGCAATAAGAATGAAGGGGTTGAGTGCAGAGAAGCGGAGGGGTCGAAGGCTAGCAGAGAATGGAGGAATCATGGAGGTTTGTCTTCCTGTACATGGATAGCTTGCCTAAAACAATGACAAAATGGTGGCTATGGTAGTTGTTTAGTTTCGAAGGAAGGGTTGCAGATGCATATGTGTCGTATAAGCAGAGATGGAAGATGGAGAATCTCTTTGGTTTTGTTCAATTCTATCATATGAAGTAACAAAGGCCATCAAGAACTTAAATGGGATTGAGATATGTGGGTGCAAGCTCTCAGTTCAATTGGCATCTTATGATGATCTTAACGCAAGGAGGCAAAGAGCCAGAGGGTAGTAGTTCAAAGGTCCAAGCCAAAGTTGATTAACTCTGTATAGGATGGAAGATCCTTCAAAGAAAACTTAACGGGCAGGAATGATAACAAGAATGAAAGAACTGCAAATGCCATGCAAAGGAAGGTGGTATGTCAAGAAATGATACGTGAAGATATGAAGAAAAGGACCAAAAAGGAGGGTGATGAGGAAAGGCCGAATAACTCAGTGTTTGTCACAAAGGATGTTTGTAAAGAAAGGAGGGAGTAGTTGGAGAGAAGCTGTGTTGGTATCTTGAAAAGTCCTACTGAGGTGAACGTGGTAGCATCAAAACTCGCTTATCCAAGTGTATCAAAACACGCTTATCCAGGCCTAGGTATCTCCAGAATCCGTGAATTAGAGAGGTATAAATTCCTTGTGACTTTTGCTACAAAAAGAGACATGGAAGAATTTATTGAGGCAGGATGTGATTTGTTCTTAGAGATCTTTGATGGAATTATCCAATGGACCATTGAAGAAGTAGGGGAAGCAAAAAGTGTTTGGTTAGCACGCCATGCAGTCCTTCTACATGGCTAGACAGATTTAAACTTTAGAAAAATTGGGGAAGTGTGGGGCAATTGTGTGCCATGATTCAGTTACAAATGAAGACGAATCTTTTGAGGTAGCAAAGATTTTAATAGATACCACTTGCTTTCAGTTCATTGGAGGTTGGGTGAGCTTGATATTGAGAGGAAAAAATCTTTGATATCCAAGTTAAAGAGACTGGGTGAGATTCTATTACTTTATTTAAGAGAAATCGACAGCTACTAATGATGTGTTAGATTGTTCCTAATATTCTAATTCACTTGTCAGTAGTTCAAGCAAGGAAAGTAGCCTTGTTTCAAGGGTCCATGAAAGTGGAAGTATCATTTGTAGAGAAATACTTGCATGGTCTGGAAGTACAATGTGCTCTCGGACCAATTATATAAGTGTATTTTACATAGGATTCACCACTAATACATAATCTCATGCAAAATACACTTACATGATTAGCCAAGAATATAACCACATGGTGCTCTTGGACCATATAGATATTTCTTTCACTTGTAAGGTGACGATGAAGCCTAGGGAAGATGAAAAGTCACATACAAGGGATATGGAAGAGACATCAATAATAGAGAAGGGTAATGAAGTAATTCAAGCTAATGACAAGTCTGAGAATAATGAAGGGATGTTGAATGATAGAGATATTAATGGAATTAATGATTTGCATAGTTCCAAAACTCCAATAGCAAATTTTTCAAAAGGCTAAATGACATTTGAGGTTGTGGCAGAAAAAGGGGTTCACTCCTTTTGGACCAAAGCCTAAGAAAAAAACCATGGTTTATGTTGGTGGGTTCGATGGGCTCAAAAAGAACTAAGAGTATGCTCAAAGTCCTATCAACCTAAATGGATATGATGTTGATTCTGAGCCATCCATCTTGCCTGGTTTTGGACTCAATTTGGATGAATCTTGTCCTAACTAAAGACAATAGTTTTTGAGTCATTCTCAGCCCACTTGCTACAATGAACATGTGTTGGCTCAAGAAGAATATTCAAAACCAAAGGATAGGGATTGAGCTAGTTCACATTCGGATGATGATGAAGAGTCTAATGTTGCTATAGAGGTGGAGAAGGTGTGGATGATAGGAAAATCTATGGGCTTTCTGGTGAATGATGACTAAGAAGTAACTAAAGTCATTGTAAGAATAAATAAGAGGGAGAACAAACAAACCAAAGAGGAGAAGCAGAGGAAGAAGGGTGGTTAAGGGTGCCATTCTAAAGTAGTGCTACTAGAATCAGCCGCTAAGTGTGTCTTTTTAACAGATTTATGATGATAATATGTTGGAATTGTAGAGTTGTGGGGAAAAAGGAAAAGATGGTGCCATTAGGAATTTAGTTGTAGGGAAGGATGCTAGCTTTGGGGGGTTACTTGAAACAAAGCATAAGACAATTTTGGAGGCCAAAATAAGGAAGTGATGGGGTCAAGAAAACGGAGAGTAGTGTTATGTGCAAGTTGGTAAAGGAGGTGGAGGTCTCATTTGTTTATGGAAAAAGGGGTTGTTACTAGACTTAAATGTTCAAAATGGTAGGAGGTGGACTTGTGTGGAAGGTATTATGCAACCAGTTAATTTTTTATATGCAATTTTGTTGATTTATGGTCTTCACAGTTGTAGAGACAGAAAGGTAATTATAGGATGATGTCAGGGGCTTGAAGTCGTCCTTAGCAAGCCATTTTCCTACTCATAGGTGATTTTAACGAAGTTCTGTCCCTAGAGGAGAAAAAAGGGGTTTGGTGTGTTATGGTAGTATGGAGGATTTTTCTACTTTTTTGCAGGATTTGAATGTGATTGATATTCCCTTGATTGGAAGAAAATATACTTGTATGGGGAGGAAGTCTTGTAATAAGCTGGATAGGATTTGTGTGGAGTATGATTGGCTAGTGTAGTTTCTTGATCTAAAGATTTAAGCCTTGAATCGATCTATATCCGATCATTGTCCCTTGTTATTGGCAATAGAGAAGATTGACTGGAACCCAAGCTTTTCAAATCACTTGATGCTTGGTTCTCCTACCCTGAATTTATTAACTTTGTTAAGAAGGAATGGTCGTTGGTTGGTGCTGGTGCAGTTACTAGCAATTCAAGAAGCTTAAAGGCCCGTTAAGGAAATGGAATAAGAATATGTTTAGTAACATCGATCAAGCAATAAAAAAACTGGAAGTGGAACAGGAAAAGCTTGATAGAATGAATGAATCACGGGATCTTAATGAAGTTGAGGAGGCTAGGAAATTAGCACTACAATAAGCTACCTTGAAAAATGGTATGTATGTAAGGAGATGTATTGGAGCTGAATGTTGAGAGAAAAGTACATAAAAGGTTATGACAAAAGTACCGAGTATTTTTCATGCTATTGCAGTGGGTAGGAAGAGTAAGAACTTGATTCTGAAATTGAAAGTGGACCATCGATTGTTGCAGGAATACGGTCTCAAAAAAGAAATTATCAATTTCTTCAAAGGGTTGTACCAGCAAGAGAAGTTGCCAAGTGTCATGTTCCAGCTGAGTTTTTATTAAAATTGGAACCAGTGCCATGGAAGAAATTAAAGAAGCAATTTGAAGTTGCGAGCCAAGTAAAGCACCCAACTATGATGGATACAATATCAGTTTTATCAAGCAGTTGTGGCATACTATTGGGAATGATTTTTCTGGTTTTATCATAGATTTTTTCAAATATGATATGTTTCTTCCTGAGATTAATATGACTTGAGTAACCTAAATTCCCAAATTTGATGATGCTATTGAACTGAAGGATTATAGGCTGATTAGTATCGTTTGGTCAATTTATAAAGTTATGGCCAAATTGTTGTCTAAAAGGATTAGCTTGATTATGCCTTATCTTATTGGCGAGACCCTATTAGCGTTTGTAAAAGGTAGACAAATGTTAGATAGGGCCTTAACTGCAAAAGAGGTAGTCCACTGGGCAAGAAAAAGGAAGGAAAAATCCATTCTTCTAAAATTGAACTTTCAAAAAGCATATGATATGGTTAGATGGAATTGTGTTAATAGTATTCTAGAAGTTATGGGGTTTAGCTATAAATGGAGAAAATGGATTTCTTGTTGTTTGCCTTCTATTTTCATGTCAGTTATATTTAACAGATCCCCTTACCCACCATTTAAAATGCATAGAGGTCTTAGACAAGGGGATCCACTCTCCCCATTCTTGTTTGTGTCAGTTACCAAGGTTTTTTATAGGTTAGTATCAATAGCCAAAGAGTCACAATATACTCAAGGCCTATGAGTAGGCAAACAGAATGTGGAGATCTCTCGTCTACAACTTGTAGATGATACTTGGCTGTTTTGTTTAGTAAAGAAGCAATGTTTGACAAATTACAGGAGGTTGATTATTTTTTTGGTCTAAGGTCCAGTTTGGATATTAATTATTGAAAATTGGCAATGATTTCGCTGAATTGTGATGAGGCGTCACAGAAGTTGGATTGTTTTGTTCTAAAACTCCAAATCAATTATCTAGGGGTGCCATTGGGTGCTAACCTATGAAGTATAATTGTATGGTAGCCTATCCTTGATAAGATTGCCAAATGGCTATTTTTGTGGAAGGTAAGACTTCTTTAGAGAGCAGATCAATTGGTGCTTATTAAATCTGTCCTGAATAGCATTCCTTTGTATTACTTGACTTTGTTTAAGATTCCCAAAGAAGCAGTGCAAAAATTTATTAGGATTTAGAGACAATTCTTCTGGTGTAATGATAATAGGAAGAAGGGCATCCCACTAGTAAAATAGGAGATTATCCAAAAGCAAAAAAATAAAAATAAAAATAGGTGAGCTGGTGTTGAAGATATTGTCATAAAAAATGTAGTGCTTCTCTTTTTAATTGGTGGTAGAGATTTTCTTATGAAGGGAACTCTTTGTGGAAGAGAGTGGCTTGCTCTATTTATGGATGTGACCCTAATAGATTGGTGGGCACCATGTTCAGATTAAAAGCGGAGGTCCTGGAAACAAATTAGGGGAATCTCTGAGTTAGGGGAGGATATATTAGCGGTTTTCTATAGGGGCTTGAGGAAATCGGATGGGAATGGGAGCTTCATTTTGTTTTGGCATGATGTTTGGCTTGAAGATGAAAGATTGAATGCTATTTTCCCAAGATTATACAATTTATCAAAGCAAAAACAGTGTTTCATTGCTGATATAGGATGTTAGGATGGTTATTCATGGAGCTAGAACCTTAATAGAGAAGATTCCTATTTACATGGAGTCTGATGAACTGGGAGTTCTAATTCAGATGCTAGAATCTATTTCTTTCGCTCAAAATAAGGAAGATTATCTTATTTGGACTTTTTAATCCAAATAAGGGATTTGCGGTGAATCTGTGCTAGTGTGGATTAGAGGTATGAAGGTTCTACTTTGGCTTGGAAAGGCTTACCGCTTCCACATGCTAAGCTCACTGCTTGGTTTTTCTTTCTACGCTTAACACCAAGGATAGGGAACATTATTCAACCTATAGAAATTAGATGCCCATTCTGTTAAGGTGAAGTGGAAACCATCAGTCACTTGTTCTTTTCTTGCCATATGTCTTGGTTTTTGTAGTGCACTATGTTTCACTGGTGGAATTTTCAATGGTGTTCTTAGAATATTTTTGTGTCTATTTTGAGGATTGGTGCAACTTTCCTATTTATGAGCTTGAGAAGAAACTTTGGGTGTCTATATATTTTGTTATCATTAGGAACATTTGGCAGATTCATAACAGAATTTTGTTCAAAGGTTTTAAATCAGATTGGCCTTTTGAAATTTATCACATTAAGTTGAATTTGAGTTACTGGGCAAAAGAATGGTGCAGAGAGTTCGTCTTCACCCCGTAAGAGCTTATCTCTAATGTTGCT
Source organism: Pterocarpus macrocarpus (assembly GCA_031439585.1). Lineage (NCBI taxonomy): Eukaryota > Viridiplantae > Streptophyta > Magnoliopsida > Fabales > Fabaceae > Pterocarpus > Pterocarpus macrocarpus. Next base: position 17,063,741 of record CM062517.1, on the reverse strand, counting down.
AGTGTGCGAACTTGGATGCATACAAGGCGTGGTTGATAAAAAATACAAGTGGAGCTGACAAGTCTGATTTTTAGTATATCTACGTGTTAACTTCGAAGCTTTTAGAATGGGGGATGCAGTCAGAGTGCTTCAATTACTTTATGTTGCTAGGTGTTTGTTTTTCGTTGCATTAGAAGTATATACCGTGTTGGGTCTAGTTAGTTATTCTTTACCCATCTCCTTTTGGTGTGTTTCTATTGCGGATAGGATGTTTGTGTTTGGTTTTGCCTTTTTCTATTCTTAGATACTGTGTGTTTAGTTTTGTGAATGTTTTGTTATCTTTGTAACAACTCTCCCCTTTTCCATTTGGGAGTCTATCTTGTTTACCTATCATAAAAAAAGAAAAAGAACAAATATCACGGTAGAAGAAAGAACAGTGAAGAATATAGTGTGATGGGATACAAAGAAGAGTCTCACATGCTGGAATAGAAGGAAAAGTGAGCATATAGAGTAGAGAGAAGATTAAAATAAAGTAGGAAATAATTAATATTGAATGAAAGTGTAAATAGACAAAAGAATAAAGCCTCATTTATGTTTGTTATATTTTACAACGATTTTAACTTAATCCCAAATTTTTTTTTTATTTTCAAATTTATGGCCGCTAACGTTTTTTAAACGTTTCAATCTTGTCCTTTCAATAAACAACATCCAAATTATAAAACAAAAAAAAAATGAATATTAAGTTTACATTTTGATGTTGGTGATATCCAAACACAATCAATAAAGAGTGTTTACCTTCAATTCTCCAAGGAAATAGTTCGAGTATAAGTTTTAGTAGGAGAAAGACTAAAAGGGGGTTTAAATTAAAAAGGAAAACCTTCATCTCCTAGAAAAATATTAGAGGAAATAATGATAAATAATATCATCTCATTCAGATAAGTAATCAACATATCATCACTAACACTATAACCTAACATTCATATCATTTTTTTCCCGTTTATAATTTGAATGTAAAAATGGTAAGAATAAAATGTTTTAAAAATATTAGGGATGTAAATAGAATAAAAAAAACTTTTGGGACAAAGTTAAAATTGTTATAAAATGTGAAGGACGTAAATAAAGCTTTATCCATAGACAAAATATAATATAATCAGTAAAGATTTTATTTTAATAAAATTAATTGATTTAGGTGAGGACAATTTAATGAATTAAAGCTATAATCTATTAATGAGGAGTGTTGGTAGGCCAATTAGAGTGCCAATAAACCCACCTTTCAAAATATTCTAAATTAATAAGTTATTATAAATTAATAATATATTACTACTCTCATATTCTAAATTTATATTTAATAATTATACTAATATTAAATATTATAAGCATGGTTTGGATTTCACATAACAAATTAGGATAACTATGCCATGGCTGAACATGAGTTGTAGTAGCTGCACTACATGTGTCAAAATAGTTAGTTATGCAAATTAGCCACCTATCGCTGCAAAACCAAGCAAATTAAAGGCCCTATAAAATTGCTAATATTCGCTGTGTTGTGTCACATACTCAATATGATCAAATAATTGGTAGACTTATGTTCTTAATGAATAATTCAACGCTTGATATTGATTATGATGTGAATAAATTTGAGCAGCTACACACAATCCTAACATGGATAATTGGATTGCATTGTGTGGAGTTATGAAATACCTTTAGCATATTATAGACATTGGTCTATGTTATGGGGGATATCCTGATATGCTTGAAGGGTAATCTAATACTAATTGAATCTATAATTTAGATGAGACTAACCAATATGAATGATTGAATGGAGTGGAATTGGGCCCTGATTCCCTGTTAATCAATGTGAATTCTCCACTATTTACACAAACAATCCTCAATGTCAATCAATATACTTGTTAAGTATGTACAAATATCTAATGCATATTGTCTTTATAGGACACTTAATATGATAGGACCTGATACTTTATCACTAGAGATTTAGGCTTAAACACAGGGGACTAATTAAGTACTCAATTTTCATATTTGAATACACTTAATTGAATACACAAATACAGATTTCAAAAGTTTCTATGGTATTCAAATATAGATAGTATGTACTCAAACACAAGTTTCAAAACTCTCTATAATATTTATATATAGATAATACGTATTTGAGTACATTATGTCTATGAGACAAAATATATGAGTACTATACTTGAGTAATTGAATACATGTCTCAGATATTCAAAAATTATTTTTCACACCTTCTTCTACCTTCCAAACTGCAAACTACTCTGTGTAAATCCTCGTATTTCCTCCTAAAATAATTAGAATAAATATGATACGAGCATATTCAACTATTGTCTAGAACATTGTCGACCAAACCCTTCTTATGATTTCACATTTCATATTTTTCATTCACATTTGATGCAACAGCTCTAAAATAACACAAATGCTAACCTGCAACTTATCTTCATCTCCAACTTCTCTAAAATTTCTCCACAACAGTTAGGTCCTCTCATCAAGATCATGAAAAATCGCAGCCCTCCATTAGTAGTCCTAGCTATATTGGTGAATTTTTTTTTAATGATGAATAAAGGAAAAATATATTCGAGAAAAAAATTATTAACACTTAATAAATGCATTCATTAGCCAAAAAAAAAACATTCATTTATATTAAAAATAAAAAAAGTAATTATACTCTAGTAAAAATTATCCAGTTACAAATATTCAAAATTTATTATGTTAACTTCTATATTAATTGACATAATAATATGTGAGAGTGGTATAACAAAATTTAGAAGGGGCCAAACAAATAAATAAAAATACAAATTTAGAGTAAAATCTCAATTAATCTTTGAAATAATTGTGGGACATCAATTTGGTCATCAAAAAGTTGTGGAATCAATTTAGTCCTCAAAAAATTAAAATTAATTTTAAATTAGTCCAAAAAATTAAAAGAAGTTTAGACTGACTTAAATAAATTTTAATCTTTTGAGAACTAAATTATAGTTGCAAATTTTTTTTAAAGACTAAATTGATATCTCACAACTCTTTTGAGGACCAAATTGATGTTACAAACCTTCTAAAAACTAAATTAATGTCTCACAACTCTTTTGAAGACTAATTTAAAAAAATTAAAATTTTTAAGAGTGGCCACCACCTCTAAAGCATAAGGAGGAGCCACCCCTGAAAGTACCTATAATTGTTCGTAACTTCTACATAGCTCTATATTGGAAATGAATGTGTCATATGACTTTAAGCATTACTTAATAGAGTTTAACACTTATCACCTAATAAAAACCTATCCAAACTTTTTTTAAAAGAAAAATGTTATTTATATTCATTTCATGATACAAACACACAATAAAAGAATGATTTAATTTGTATACCCTATCAGCATAAAAAAGTTTTACACAGATATTCAATTATGTATTGCCACATTAGCAATCACCCACTATCTTAAAAATCTTACAAACACATTATAAATGCATACCAATTAAATTCATAAAAGAAATTGATATAAGATGGGTTAAGTATTGAAAAGGTAAAAGTGATGACTGATTGTCTTGTGTTTATTCTACTTAAAAAAATATAAGAATTCTATTTTGGACTGGTTTCGAGAAGCCCAATTCAGCCTAAGAATAAGAGGTCCAACTTGGGACGGTGCCCACTTAACGCGCTACCACCTATTTCGGACCCTCCAACAAGCATCAAGCAGTTGTAGGCCTTAAGACATTTTCCAGAATCGTGGAATGTCCCCATTCATTCGTAACTACCAACCTTTATAAATAGGTATCCAATCATTGAAATCAGATACGCCATATACACTATACCTTGTTCTTCTTGCACTTATTGACTTGATCATCGGAGTCATTGCAGGTATCATCATCACCATCATAGAAAACCAACCTTAGCCTATAAGAGTTCACATCAAAGCAACTTTTGGGCCTTAAATTTTAGTTCAGATCTCCGTCCAAGTAACCCACTCCGAACATTGGCAACATCTGTGGGGAATAAGCACTACTTTTCGTTAATCCACAATGTTTCTTAGCCTACTGTCCACTCAATATAGACCCGAGCATGTGGCGACATATAGCCCTGCAAACAACCAGCAACCCTACCACCCAGAGCAAGTGGATGGCTGGACGGCTTTTGAATTAGCATTGGACACCGGAGATTGACATAATGGGTAGAACTTGACAGCACATTGCTCTCTGGTCTCGGTGACAGGTAAGGCCCTTGCCTCCAAGGTAGAGTTCCGCCCCCAGGGGAACCCCAATCCACTTGCTGAGATGGTAACCCTAATGCAGGAACAAGCTACCTGCATGCAACAATTGGAGCAAAACATGGAGCATATGCGAGATGGTGATAAGAAGTAATGTCGTGAGCGGCATCGCCGACATTGGAGGAGTTCGGACCGCGATAAGCCCCAACGTAGTAGGAAATGCAGCCATAGTGTGGAACACCAATGTTGAGATGACTCCCAACATCGAACATTGACAACGATTGTAGGAAACCTTAGATCAAGCACATGCTCCATCACGCCAAGTGCTTTGAGTCCAGACCTTCCCAAGGAAAGAGTGCATATTAGCAATCAAGTCACTACTCAGAGTAATACAAGGACTTTGAGGATAGTAACAAGATGCCATTCTTGGACTATATCAAGGGCATTCAGCTACCCAAGGGTTTCAAGCCTCCGACTGATATGGAACCCTATGATGGGAGCACCAACCCCTAAGAGCACATGGACGCTTTCAAGTCCAAAATGGCCTTGGCGAGGCTTCAAACCTCGTTATGTATCAAGCCTTCCCAATCACATTGAAGAAAATAGCACTCAAATGTTTCAACTCCCTTCCTCTTAGGTCCATCAACAGATTTTTCGACCTATCATCACTATTCTTGGCTCATTTCATAACTTGGAAATTCAAATCGAAACCAATTTTCAGCCTGCTTTGGATATACCAATGATAAGATGAGCCGCTCCTAGACTTTCTCGAGCAATACAACGCCGAGATGCTATTCATAGAGGAGTTAAAAACCCAGGTGGTGGTCCTTACTCTACTCAATGGGCTACAACTTGGGCCTTTTAAGAGTTCATTATCTAAACGCCCTGCTTGAACTCCCGAGGAATTCCAAATGAGAGCCGAGAAGTACATTTTCCTCGAGGAGACCGAGAAAGCTGCTGCTAACTCGAGAAGAAGTTAAGCCGAAAAGAAGAATGGCAACCAAGATGTGCACTTGAGGAAAGAAATGTGTTCGAGGGCCAGTAAGTACCATGAGTATACCCCCCTCAACATGTCCCTCGCCGATTTTTTCAGAGAAGTTAGACAAATGGAAAAGTTTCCCACACCAAAAGCTTTCAAAACAAGGGCTAGCACTAATAGGTCCTTGCTTTATGAGTATCATAGTAGTTTTCGGCATAGGATGGAGGATGACTATGACCTTCGAGATGTAATGGAATAGATAATAAGGGAAGACAAGTTGGCGAAGTACATCGCCTCACAACGAAGTCCTAAGAAGAGAAGAGCATCTTCTTCAAGGGATGAGGAAAGAAGAAACCCGAGGAACCAGAAAACCTTGGATCCCAGAAAGATAAAAAACGAGAGAAGAAAATGATGAGGACGAACCAATAACAAAGACTATCAATGTCATTGCCGGAGGTTTTGCATGAGGAGCCACAACGAAGTTTGCCCGCAAAAAATACCTCCAAAAAGTCTTGATTTTGACTCTTAGAAAATGAAGATGATGAAGAAGTTGCCCCCTATACCCGAAATTGTTTTCTCAAGCTCGGATCTTGAAGGTGTCATTCTAAGACATGGCGACCCCTTGATCATCTTAGCAGTAATGGTCAATGTCGAGGTAAAAAGGGTGTTCGTGAACCAAGGAAGTTTAGCGGACATCATCTTCCAAGATGCCTTCGACAAGCTTGAACTATAGAATTATGACCTTCAGACTCACTAAGAAGAGCTAATTGGCTTCTCTAGGGAAAAGGTTCATCCAAATGGGTTTGTTACCCTTCACCTAACCTTGGGAACCCGACCCAGGACTAAGACGGTCAAAGTTGATTTTCTAGTTGTTGATTGTTCATCAACCTATAATGTCATTCTCGGTAGGCCAACGTTGAACAAGATAGGTGCCATTGTATCGACAGCTTGTTTGACAGTGAAGTTTTTCACTGACAACGGGGAGATTGCCATAGTAAAGGCAGATCAGGTGGCTACCCGCCATTGTTACAACGCTAGCTTGGAAGTTATAAAGACCAAGAAAGATGAATCCTGAGACAATATCCGACCACTGAGCTCTTTGAAGGTTATGATAGTGAACCTCGATGCAAGGTAGCGGGAAGGAAAAAGCATAGAACCTGAAGGTGAATTGGAAAAGGTTCAAGTTGAGAAAGAGCCATGCCAAAGGACTTGCATTAACAAGGCTCTTCCGACTTCACTGAAACAAGATCTTATATCCCTGCTCAAGTCCAATATGGATTTGTTCACTTGGACAATAGCTGATATGCTCGGGATCGACTTGAACTTTATGTCTCACCGACTTTTAGTATTCCCCTAGGCCCGACCAGTAGCCTAGAAAAGAAGAAGAATGAGCCCAGATAGAGCCTTCGTTGTCCAAAAGCAAGTCCAAAGCCTCTTGGATGTCGGGTTCATCCAAGAAATCATCTACCTAACATGGTTGTTTAATGTCATAATGGTAAAGAAGTCTAATAGATGTATGTCAATTATTCCAACCTAAATAAAGCTTGCCCAACGGACCCTTACCCACTATCAAGTATAGATGGTTTAGTAGACACTGCCTCAGGGTTCCGATTTCTCTCCTTTATGGATGCCTACTCGGGATACAACCAAATCCTAATGCACTAACTAGATGAAGAAAAGAAGGTGATCATAACACCCATGGCAAACTACTGCTACAAGGTTATACCATTTGGGTTGAAAAACGTGGGAGCCACTTATCAAAGACTTATAAACAAAGTCTTCTCAGAGTATACCGAAAATTTGATGGAAGTCTATATCGACAACATGTTGATCAAAACTAAGGAAGAAGACAACCTACTTTCCGATCTGCAAGTTGTTTTCAATTGCTTACGACAGCACAATATGAGGTTAAACCCACAGAAGTGTGCGTTTGTAGGGATTAAAGTAAATCCCAATAAATGTCGAGCCATCCTCGAGATGAAGAGTTTGACATCGATAAAGGAAGTACATCGCCTAACTGGAAGGATTGCATCCCTCTCCAAATTTATGGCAGCATTGGCTTGGAAGGCTTTTCCTTTCTTCTCTTTCTTAAAGAAAGAAAGTACCTTCGAGTGGATGCCAGGGTGCAAAGCCATGTTCACTAAGTTCAAAAGATACCTTTCCTGGCCTCCGATATTGAGCAAGACAAAATCTGGCAAGTCTTTGTTTTTATACCTCTCTGTAAGTGATGTGGCCATAGCCGATGCTTTAGTTTAGGAAAATGCCTGACAATAGCACCCTGTGTACTTTGTTAGCAAAGTACTATTGGGACCCGAGGTGAGATACCGGAAAATAGAGAAAGCTGCCTTGGGTCTTGTCATCATTGTATGAAGGCTCAACCAATATTTCCAACCTCACACCATCGTGGTTAGGACCAACCAATCAATTCAATAAGTCCTTCAAAAGTCGGACTTGGCTGGAAGGACGGTATCATGGTCAGTCGAGTTCTTGGAATTCAACAACCAATACAAACCAAGAACCATAAAAGCCTAAGCTTTAGCGGATTGTTTGGTCAAATTGGTGGAAAATGCGGAGCCTTAGGAGTCGAGGTGGACGCTGCACATTGACAAAGCCTCTAGCTCCAATGGAAGTGGAGTCGAAGTAATACTTGAAAAGGAAAGAGAGATCGTAGTCAAACTTTCCATAAAGATCGATTTTCCTATTTCAAACAACTAGGCCAAGTATGAGGCCTTAATAGCCGGATTAAAGATAGCTAAATTGTGACTCCCAAAGCTAGCCAAATCGTGGCTCCCAAATCAGAACCTCTCGACTAATGATTTGCATTGACTCCCAAATTGTGACGTCCCAAATAAATGGGATGTACCAAGCCAAAGACAAAATGCTCCAGAAGTACCTCGTAAAGGCCAAAGATCTGATGAAGATACTTAATGTACCCGAGGTACGACATGTCCCAAGGGAAGAGAATATAAGGGTGATATTATCTCCAAATTAGCCAATACGAAACCCAAAGAGAACATCCAGAGCTTGATCTAGGAGACATTAAAGTCTCCCTTTATAGCGGATTCCTTCCCAACCTTGGTCATTGACGGAATCCCGAATTAAATGACCTATATCATTCAGTATTTGCGAATCGATACAAGGCCAAAAGACCTCGTAAAGGCAAAAAGGTTAGCCAAAGAAGCCTCTTATTACACCATCATTAACGAACAATTGTATAGAAGAGGTATGTCCCAACCACAATTATAGTGCGTGGGCCAGATCAGATTTCCTTTATACTCAAAGAAGTCTATGAAGGATCTTGTGGCCACAATATCGAAGGAAAAGCATTGGCCTTGAAAGTTCTATGAGCTAGCTACTATGGCCCTCAATGACCAAGGACTCAGTTGACTACATAAAGAAATGTCCAAAGTGTCAAATGAACACCCCATTCCATGTTGTCCCTACCGAGAAACTTTCTGCTATCATGTTGCCTTGGCTATTCAATAAGTGGGGAATGGACCTCCTAGGTCCTTTTCCACTTACCTCGGGATAGGTAAAATACCTAATCATCACAATCAACTATTTCAACAAGTGGGTGGAAGTGGAATCGCTATCCACCATCACGATTACCCAATCTCAGAAATTTGTATAGAGGAACATTTTCACCTAATTCAGGATACCGGATTCCTTGGTAACTGATAACGGAACACAATTCATCGACCAAAGGTTTCAAGGTTTCCTTGCCAGTTATAAAGTCAAATGCCACTTCACTTCCATTGAGCACCCTTAAACCAATGGCCAAGTCAAAACAGCTAACAAGGTCGTGCTCTAAGGACTGAAGAATAGACTCGACAAGGCAAAGGGGCATGGGTTAATGAACCTGGTAGCGTCCTATGGTCCTATTGAACAACCCCACAGTCAATGACAGGCAAAACACCCTTCAAGCTCACCTATGAAGTAGAAGCAATGATACTTATTGAAATCGAAGAGCCAAGCCCACAAGTAATTTTCCAATCTATGAGTTCAAAAGCCCTCCGAGAAGAAGCCAATCTCACCAATGAAGAGAAATGACACACATATGGGAAAGGGCATTGAAACATCGGATAGCTAATAGATATAAGACGGATGTCATCCCTCGAAGGTTCCAAAAAGGAAACTTGGTTCTCCAATATTGCACCATCGGGCCTCCTTCTTACAGGCAAGGGAAGTTAGCAGTTAATTGAGAAGGCCCTTACAGGTTAGATGAAGTCTTAGGAAAGAGGGCTTGCAAGCTTTCTACAATATCAGGGTCCAAGGTTTCAAGGTCATGGAATTCCTCGAACCTTCGGAAGTTTTTTATTTAATGTAAACCGTGCTAAGTAATCGTACTCTTTTACCTACCTCAGGTTTTGTTCCACTAGGTTTTCTTAAGGAGGTTTTAACGAGGCAGAACTTTTATGGGCAGAATGGTGTTCACATATCACTATTTGGTTTCTTTTTTTTTTTTTTACCACCTTTCTTCAACATTAAAGACATCTTATTTGTATTCCGATTCATATTTATAATAAATTTCGTCCAAGTTATTATTTCACCCTAGCTCGTTACTATTTATTATCCCAAGGGATTGATCACCCCTTAGTCGACACTAACAAAACCGAGGTCTAACACCTAAATCCTTGTTAGTTTACAACTTGGATAAACATGAATAACACCCTTAAGTAATCTACTTAAGCGAAACATCTAAATCCAGGTTTGTCGTAACCTCGGAGGAATCTAGGTTTTCACCTCGGATCATTTAAAAAACCTTAAGTTTAACTTAAGCAAAATAAAGATTCCTTAGGTTTCAAACTTAAGCGAAATTAAAACTAGGTTATTAAGTACCTCGGATAATCCAGTTCGGAGAAATAGGTTTTCTTAATAACCTCGGATAATCTGCTATGCTAATTAGAGTGTTGCTAATAGTCTGTTCAAGTTATTTAACTTAGGCAAAAAATAAAAAACACATCGATTGGCAAAAACAATTTCATTAATAAACCTGAAAATCGGGAGATTGTCAAATTACATGAAGCCCATATGAGGGCATACCAAAAGGCGCTAAATACAAAGAAAAATAGAAAAAAATGGAAGGATTCACAAGTCAATAACAGGATCAACCGGCTCGGAGACCTTAGACATCCTGTTCATCATCATCATCAGGAGCAACCCTGATGCGCTTGTCAACGACGTGCTTGTCAAGACTAACCTTACTAAAGTTGGCCCCTGGACAAATGACCCAACACTACTCTGGAATATTATCCTTAGCCATGAAGGCAGACTTCCCACATTATTCTTCTACATACTTGACCTAAGCTTTTGATTTGGAAGTAGCATCGGACGCCTCGGCATAGGCCGTCTCAAGCTCTGATATCTAAGCCCTTGACTCATCCAGCTGCCCTTTTACCTCTTCAACCTCGACTTGTTTGGCCTTCTCTAGGCCCAGCTTCTCATTCTGAAGAAGAGTTATCCTTTCCTTCAAGTCTTTGACTTCTTCGATAGCTCAGACCTTGGAAGAGATCACCGATTCCAAGTATTTGATTACCGCTGCTGCTGACTTCAGCAACAAGTGGCCGATCCACTGAAATTTTTTTGCTAGATTACATCATTACCTCGGAGTTGCCCAAGGAGTGCGGGGGTCATCAACTCCTTGCCCATAAACTCCGGATAAGGAAAGTCTCTAACCAGCACATGGACCTCTAACTTTCACTCCAAAGTCGAGGAGTCCTCAAGGTCCACCTAAATGACATTCTTCTCATTCACCGCCTTTTTTTCCTTTTGCTTTTTGGAAAGGAAAACCCAGGGAGTAGTAGAGTTGGAAGTGGAGGTGAACACTAGGTCACTGGAGCCCACAAACTGGGGCTATTACTACCATCCCCCTCAAGCAACCTCTTGAGGGCACGTTGTCGTAACTTAGCAAGAACCGATTTTGGGGCCATTTCGTCTATAAGAAAGAAAAAAAGTCAGAAATAATATCTTGAAAGAAAAGATAAATAATAAAGGAAAAAGTCGAAACCTAAGTATCTTTGGGCCACCTTGGCATCTACGCTGACTATGTTCTTTAGGTTCAAATGATTCTTCCCAAAACTTTGAAGAAGAAACTAAATGACAGCTTGTTCCTCAGGCTTGAAGGTACCCTATTCAATCCAAGGTGCATCAAAATGCTTGCTCCAATAGCAATTAAACCGGAGCTCACCTTCCAACGTCTCTCAAAATGGAATCATGCCCAGGGCCCCAAGGACTTTGAAGTATATGGGTTTAAAATGATGGAAGGACTCCTCATAAACAAGAAACACCTTTCGATTTGTGTGGGTTCAGAATGATAGCTAACTCGTGGTGAGGCCACTGTCGGACTGGCGAGTAAGAGTGAAAATAAAGAAAAAGGCATCGGGGAAATGCAGCACTCCGAGGTACTCATAGATCACCTCAAAGCCTCGTATCATGGCCCAACTATTGGGATGAAGTTGAGAAGGAGCGACCTCATTTTGCTATAAAATGGTGAACTGGAAGTGTGTGAAAGGAATTCAGATGCCCAATTTAGTAATAAGGACGTCGTACATCCACATCCAACTTGATCTACTCCCGTGGTTATAATAACACACCCTCTCGTTCGGATTGGGAGTTGCTAAGATGTATTCCTCCTCGTACTCACGCTCCGATGTGATCAAATTCTCCTCTCTAAAGTGATTTAGCAACTTGGCGGCTACTATTGGCGGAATTCCTAGCACCTCGAGTTCCACCCACCAATAGATCCAATGAATTGAAGGACGGAATACTAGTGTCTTTTGCTTTTTTGCCATTTTGGACTGCAAGGTGAATCTACAAAGGAAAGCACCTCTAAGTTATGAACTCAGAAGAATGAGGTCAGAAAGTAATGAACAAAACAAAAAAGGAAAAAGGGAAGTGCCCTACAGTGGTTTCCGGCTAAGGGATGAAGCCGCCGGTGAGCGATAGAAGGAAAAAAAAATGAAGAGTCAGGGATGGTAACCACCCCCCAACAACAAAAATAGAGCGATGGGAAAGCAGCCCCATCACCACAACCCTTTTTTTTACCAATAAACAAACTACAAATAAAAGGCAAAGTAGAGAAACATACCTTTAGAAATTATGAAAATGTGAAAATTAAAGCCTGAAAGAGTCCTCTGTAATGTGTCGTTCCTTTCAAAATTCATCATACATGTTCACTAAAGGCTTAGACAAGAGCAGAAAAGTAAGGAAAAGTAGAAAGAGAAGTCATTTAAAGGAACTCACACTTTCCTTACTGTGCATCCCAAATGTCGCTGGGGGCAAGATTTGTCTTTTCGCACCAAAAAATTAGTGGTACGACGGGAAAGGCACCCCAATTCAAATAATGAGGGCGCACAAAATGAGACACCAAAATGCCACATGTCCCCTCAGGGTGAAAGGATACGACCCACAATGTGATGTTTTGTCAAAAAAGGAAGGAACATGTCTAGGAAACAGATGGTTCACACAACAAAAAGTTATCCGCTCAATAAGATTTAAATTGAAAGCTAAAACTTTCACAAAACTCGGCACCCGACATTATCACCTTGAATACCAAGTTGGGGGCACTGTTTTGGACTAGTTCCAACAAGCCCAATTCGACCTAATAATAAACTTGGGTCCAACTTTAGATTCATCTATTGCCCAGTTTGGAGCCCATGCCGGTTCGAGGCCCATTTCAGAATTCATGTAATATAGGGCTGTTTGAACGATGTCTGCAATCTTCCCGGAACGGTGCCCACCTAACTTACTGCTGCCCATTTTGGACCCTTCAACAGGCATCAAGTTGTTGTAGGCCCTAAGACATTTCTTGGAATCATGGAACGTCCCCATTCATTCTTAACTACTAACCTCTATGAATAGGTATCCAATCATTAAAATTAGATACGCCATATACATCATACCTAGTACCTCTTGTACTCACTAACTTGACTGTCGGAGTCCTCGCAAGTACCACCATCACTGCCGTGGAAACCCAGCCTCAACTTACCAGAGTTCACATCAAAGTAGCTTTGGGGCCCTAAATTTCAGTTCGGATCTCCTTCCAAGTAACCCACTTCCAAACAAATACCATTAAAAAAGAAAGAATTAAATTTTATTGCACTGTCAATATAAAAAAAATTTATACAAATATTTAATCATTATTACCATATCAGTAAAAATATTTGACTCAATAATCCACTATCTTAGAAGCCTTATAAATAAAAGTATATAATTAAATGATAGTATAAAAATTCTAACAATATATCAAAATTAATTTCTAAAATAGATTATATCATAAAAATCTATATAAAATTTGGCAAAATGGTAAAAATCTACTTAATTCTTTCAATCAATAGAAGAAAAAAAAAGAAATTATGAATGTAACAACTAACAAGCAATTGACAATAATATCTTATTCGTCTTCTCTTCTCATCCCCACTCCATTTCGTAAAAATATCTCTTTTTGTCACCACAGCCACCACACTGCTACCGTCTGCTACACTCTCAGTCGCCGAAGCCAGCGTTGGTGTTCTGGCAAGTTCTAGCAACTCGGTGGCCACACTGAAGCCGAGCGTTTGCGGAGATCGAGGATTCCTTTCAGCTACTCTTGCAGCACAAAGGAGCATCCTTCGCAACTGTTCATTGTTTTGAATCCAAAAAGGAAGTATTTGCTGTTGCGCTTTGCGTTTGGTAAAGAAGCTGAGGACAGCTTTTTCTTGGTATGATGTTGTTGTGCATGTTTCCTGCTTAGTCTTTTTTTTTTTTAATGGAGAAGAAGTGAAATCTAAGGGAAAATAATTATTGGACCTTACTTTTTATTTTTTTTTTGTTTTGTTTTTGGTTTTTTTTTTTTTTTTGGGCTACTTTGTGTGAGATTGAATGTTGGTGAAAAAGGAAGAAGATAATTAGTTCAATGCGGCATAAATGAGAGTGTTGCACTGGAATGAATAGAGAGAAAGTTGGGAACTTGGATAGCATCTGTTATAGAAAAGATGCTAAAATATCACCTTTTAAGTGGTTTGGTAATGTAAAGAGAAGACCTGTGGAAGTGTCAAAAACGGTATATCAAATTAATGACAGTCCAATAGTTAGAGATACATAGAAACCAATAACAAGTATGAATAGGATTATTAAAAATGAGTTACATTTAAATGCCTTATCTACAAGCAATGTTGGTGATAGTACACAATGATATCATTTGATTCATGTACCGAATCCTATTTAATGGAAAAATGTTTTGTTCTTGTTGTTGTTTAGTTTGAAATAATTCAGACAATCTGAATAACCATTTCAATACTTTCTCATTTTTCTATGTTCCAGTTTAGATTTTGGGTCCATGGAAAATGTTGAAAGTCATAGAAAGTGAAACTTTTGCAACATTAAATTATAAAATATAAAGTTGATCAATGCAATTTAGAGAATCTTGAAGAAACCCAATCTTTTCCTTTTTTCCCTCTATCTGTAGGTGCTCTTCTTTGGAGTAGTCCATCATCATATTTTGTGAGGTAGGTGTGGATTTTTAATAGGATGTCAAAGTTTCCTTTTCCCCAAGCCCACCATTAGCTAATAAGCATGTAAATGCAATTTTATGGTTCAACGTTAACGGCTAGGAATTTCGTTCTGTTTTGTCATCATCATTTATTTTTTTATCGGGCAGTGTTGACTTTCGAAAAAATTCATTGTAGTCTGGTCTTGAAGATAATGTACATCATGCTCATAACTGGATGTCATGTCGACTATCAATATTGAGAATATAGTAGCCAGTGCATACTTCATTTCTTATGGTATTCCTTCTCTCATTTTTCACTTATTTGTGTCCTGATGAGTTTATAATCACAATGGTTCATGCTTGCATTGAATTTCACGTGGTTACTTTTCTATTTAAATTTGGAGAGTTTTGTAAATCATGCCTTGCGAATGATGATCGTCATTAAGGGTACATAAATAACATAAACAGCATACTTTGCAAGATGTAGGTGAAGATACCGATGATTTGTGTAGGGGCAAATTTCGATTGACACATTCTGAGAGAATATCGAGAAAGGCCAAGATCTAGAGAGATCGAAAAGAATAAGGAGATGCTGGATCGAATTGTCGAGCAACCGCATGAAGAAAGTTCAAGGCGACCAAGACCAAAGATGAGAAAGATTCGAGAAGATCTAGAGCATGGAGCATCAGAGGGTCCCACACACAGCCCTCAAACGTGGACTTGAAAGAAGAACGTGGATGAACGAATGTGGCTTAATGTTATGGATGACGAAAAATTGGGCTAATGCGCCTAGATTTTAGGGATTTTTGTTGTCTATGAATAAGAGAGTTAGACATAGTTGAAGGGATGGAGAAATACATGAAACACCCCACATCTCTGGGAATATGTTCATTGTTACATTGAAGAGCATGTAAAAACTCAAGTAAATATCTTTCTTATTTTTTCATTTATTTAGTCATTTGATCTTTTTTTTTCATTTGACATTAACAATCCTCTGTTTGTGAATATTCTATTCGTTGTTTATCATTTTATTGCTATTATTTCACTTTATTTATTGAATTTAATTTAAATGTATTGATAATATAAAATAGTTTTATATTATCAATCAATAGAAATAATAAAAAATATCAACTCATACAAATCATCACCCATGATAACGAAGGGTCCATCGTGATTTCTCACTTTTTTAGTATTTATATTAGTTGATAGTGTAAAACTATTTTACACTGTCAATGCATACCAATTAAACTCTTATTTATTGTATATAAATTGACATTTTTAAAATCTGAGCATCCATAAGAAAAATCGCTTCCGTTCCTTGAATTGAGATTTGTGAAGCAATTGATCATTGTCAATTTATTTGTTTTGTCGACAAAAAATCAAGTAACCAGATATGTACTATAAATTCTTTAAAAATTATGGAAAAGCGATATTTAGGAGGAAAGACCAAAAGCCTGCTAGTGTAGAGGTTGATGATGATGCTGAAAGCCTGTCATGCAAGCTCAAAAGTAATATATTAAATTTGCACCTTGTTTAAGTTTTTTGCATAATTTGCATAATTTGCATTTAGCATCTTGTGGCTTATACCAGGTTTCTTCCTAAATTTAAGAAGAATCATCTGTCAGATTCTCTGAAGAGTGGAAAATTAAATTAGTAAATTACACATGAGATTCATGTACAGGAATTTAGTTAGTGTAAAAAAATCACTGCTTAAAGCTGTCATCTTCTAAACCTCGATTCCGGGTCAGCAGTAATAGTATTCTAAGAACAAACACTAGCATAGCTTTTTCAAACAACCAGTAGTTATTTGACTCAAGAATACATTGATAAGACGAGAAGTATGCAAATACTATTCATTCAATATGCATATACTATTGATTCCTATAGTTTATAGGTAAGTTTATTAGATGCAACAACAACTACTACTAAGCCTCTTCCTGTTAGGTAGGGCTGGCCACATACACTAAGCGGCACAATTGCATCCTATCTATTATAAACCATGTCTATAGAATTAAAATCTAAAACCATTTACTATTAAAATCTAAGTCCTTTTTAATGGTTTCATAGTTTTTCTTGGTTGTCCTCCACCTATTAAGATATCCTCCATCTAATCTACTCTTCTTACTAGCATTTTGATAGGTCTTCTCCTCACATAACTAAACCACTTTAGGCAAGTGTTGGGGCAAAATTCAAAGTAATAACTCGATAGTGTTGGAGAAGATCGAAGTTCATACTATGTGTGTGGTCGATATTCAAAATAAATAATCGGTGCCACCAAACTATAACCCAAAGGGTAACAAAAAGTAAGGCAAAGTCGGAACATCAAGTTTAATTGAATTACGCCAAACCATATTATGGAACAAGAAGCTGCTGCACTTTGAGACATGCTAAGTTTGAAAATAGAAAAGGCTCTAGAAAGATGCAGAACGTGAAGCAATAGCGAGTCCCATCGACGACCCTCAAACTTGGATACAAAGGATGTGAATTAGGCTAGATGAGGATTAACGTCGGCTATGAGGTTGAAGTTGAAGAACGTGGGATGTACGCCCTAATTTATAGGAAATTTTTATCTACAAATAGGAAAACTAGATAGTAAGTGAGGATGGAGTTTTACACATTTGAGACACCTCACACTCTCCCAAAATATTCAATCTAATATTGAAAAGTAAGCAAGAACTCAAGTAATTGTCCACTTTATCTTTGTTTCATTTAATTATTTGATCTTGTTTTTTACGTTCAAAATTCACAATTTACTATTTTTGAGAGTTCTAATTCCTTGTTGCCACTTTATCATTTTCAAGATTTACTTTATTTAAATGCTGTTCAATTTTTTCTTATCATCATTTGAAACTTCTAAAATTCTGAGAATTTATCAAAGGAACCGTTTCTATTTCCTAAATTGAGTTTCACGAAACAAATTGAAAATAGTCGATTTATTTGTTTTATTGACTAAAAAATTAAAGTAAACAACAAGATTCTGCCATTTTTTTTTTCATAATAAATGTTACCCCAACTTTCTTTCTATGCATTTCATTCATAATTTTATCATGTCTAGTGTGCTCCCTCATCAATCACAATACACTCATCTCTCTAACACTGAGCTTATTCTCTTCTTGGATTTTTACCACCTAACATTCAGCCCCAATAATATTGCAAGTCTTATAGTGTCTGGTATAACTTTCTCTTAAGTTTGAGTGGTATTTTTTTTTTTTTTTTATCATAAACAAGAACCAAAGCCCTCCATTGTGGCCAATACCACCTAGGAAACTCGCTGGCCAAATGACGCGCTAACCGTTGCAAGCCGTCTAGCTATATGAACCAAGTGCCACCTCCATGAACCCCAACTTTGAGACCCCTTATTTAGAAAATAACCTTGTATGAAGCATATTACGTTCAATGGTACTTCCACACCAGTGTGAAGGTCATGTGCAATATTTAAGTAAAATATAAATAAATTATGGTGAAGCCAACTATTACTCAATGGTATATTGAAATTTTTGTTTGAAATGCATGTAAGAAATATGAATATTATTGTACTAAATATGGTTTTATATTTGCCATTAAGGGTAGAGATCTAGATCCATGTTTGATAGTTATATATGCATTACACATTTTGATTTTCTATTGTTACTCTAACTCAACCACTTTTAATTTAGTTTTATTTAAATCTTTAATATTAATTAAAATTTTAATTTTCATGAGGTCCTTGGATATTAAAATATATTCTTCAAAGATTTATTGATATACTGAGCGGTTTAGAAACACTATTAGTGTATAAAATATTGAGTTTAATTGTAGTATACTGACAGTGTAAAAAAAATTTACACTGTCATCTAATCAAAACATTCCATTTGCATGACCATTCAAGTAGTGGGTGGTTATGTTAAAGACTTTTGCTGATGTGGCAATATATGATTGGATGTCTGTGTAAAAGTTTTTTACACTGATAGTGTATTCAAATTAAATCCTAAAATACTTTATAATGTCATCTAATAATTATTTTCATATTATTTAATCAATTTAATATTTATGTATTTTGAAACTCCTTAAATAATGTAACAGCAAATATATCATTAGATATCATTATAAATTTTTTTTTTATATACTCATAGTGCTTATCAATTAAATATATGAATAATATAATATATCAAGTCATCTTATTTTTAAGGATAAAAATAATGAAAAATTTATAATAAAATTATGTGATAGACAACAACGGGTATCATATATTGATTTAATCCTTTTTTAAAAAACAATAAAAATATTAGATGATAAAACTTTAGGAATTTAATTTGGATGTATAAGTAGTGTCAAATTTTTTTATAATATTATCTAATCATATATTATCATATTAGTAAATATGGTTAAATTTTACATTTATTACTTAAATGATCATGTAGATAGCAAGATATGATTGTTTACTGTTAGTGTACCCAAATTAAATTCAAAATTTATTATGTTTGTTGTATATTATATATAATTTATTAGTACACTTTTATTATTATTAATCATTTCTACTCATTATTTTTTAAAAATACACACTCTTTATTATTTAGATAAAATAATCGAAACTTAAATAATTATATTAAATGAGTTAAATAAAAATACTTATAATGTTTATTGGCCACATAAAAATAAAAAATATGATTACTGTTAAATCTTTTAAGAAAATTTAACATTAATCATATTTATTAAATAAATTAATCATAATTTAGATAATAATTACCATATATTGATAATATAAAATAATTTTATATTATTAATAAAAAAATTCAAAAAATGATAAATCATGATAGATAGTTATTATAACAGATAATTATCTACTATGATATAATAATTTTTTAAAATTCTATTGGTTAACCGTAAGTGTATATAAATTACCCTCTAAATTTAAATAAATTATGATTGTAATAATGATGTAATGTCAGACTTTGATTAAACTGAACTGAACCTCTAATTACTAAAAACTGTTCAGGATGCGTTGAAAAAGCATGAAAACCAAAACTCATAATCACCCAGGATAACCGCCATCCCCACCATGAACAACCACCATTAGCCATGCCAGAAACCGTCACCCACAATTCGCGACCTCCACACAACAAACCAACAAACCCGCCGCGAGCTCCGCCTGTCCTCGCCGCATCAGCGTGGGCCCACCGCTACCTCCACGTCGACCTCGACCTCGACATCAACAACAGCCCCCCGAAACGACCGCACCTACACCGCGAAGCCGCGTGCCCAGATAGGACCGCTACCATATCCTCTTCTCCGGCCACATCACAGTCACCAAACACGACGTCTTCCCTGTTCGTGGATGCTGCACCGCACAGCCCCCATGGCTAACAACGTTGTTTAACCTTTCAAATCGACCAGTCAACTAGAAACTATGAGAGGTGGTGGTCATTCGAAGAGTAGATTCTCAACCCCAAAAAGTTTCTCTATTTTCGTGGATGATCTCCCAGGGCTGGCAGATAGGGAATGGCTCCGGAACCTGTTCGTCCAGTTCGGTGAGGTTACGGACATTTATATCTCTACAAAGGCGAGGCGATCTAAATCGTGTCTTTGTGCGTTCGTGCGATTCAAGCTGGAAGATGATGCATCAAGAGCCATTGTGGAGATGAATGGGAAGCAGTTCGAGGGTTATAAACTGTCAGTGTCCAAGGCTTGGCCAAGAAAGGAGGCGGTGTCAAATCTTGCTGGGGGCTCTCACAAGCGAAGCCTCTGGAATCTGGATGGAGGATAGTGGGAATCAGAGCTTTAGAAAAGAAAAAGGGTGGACAAATAGGTGTTTCAACCGTGCGAGGTGATAGAAAGCTTTTGTTCTGAGATCATGCAGTGGCTTGATAGAAGCTTGGTGGGTGATCTCCTTAAACCCTACCAGTTGCAAGGATATGTTCGAAAAGGTTTCTTCCGAATGGGAAGGAGTCGAAAGCCTGAGAGTTATTAGCTCCTTCGGAGAAATGTGGCCCCTTCGGCCAAGCCAGGGTTCTGATCGAGACTTGCTGTAGGCAATCCATCAGTCTGGGTTTATCTTTGTATGGGCCACTCTGATTTCGATGTTTAAGCTGCTATTTTAATAGTAATAGTTAGATATCAATTATAATTTTCAAGTAGGGGTTAATTAAAAAATTTACCCTTAATCAAGAAAATAAAACATACATTTAATTATTTCTTATAAGTGTTACATAAATGCATGCTTTTATCATTAAATTTCATGAGAAAAATTACAAAAATAATAATAATAATAATAATAATAATAATAATAGTAATAATAATAATAATTTGACATATTTAAAGGCTTAAAATGGTTTCACATTATTTCTTTGGCCAAACCTGATCATATTCCATCATAACCGAACTGTCAACATGAGTAGGGAAAACCACCATCTAAGCTACCTCCATGAAACTAGCCAGGGAGCAAGGGGCAGAAGTGTAAGAATTGTGTCCCATATAATAGTTTGATAATTATTATACAAATGTTAAATCTATTGATTGGTTCATAGAAGAGGTATTCTTATGAATAGTCATATTAAAGAGTTATTATTATAAATGGTCATACCTATTCAAATGTTGAGATATGACTATTTAATATGTAAAGACATGACTATTAAAATATAAATGTATGACTATTAGAGGTGCTCGATGGAAGCACCTTTTCATTGTTTATATAAACCAAGGATGTGGTCTTCTCTCCACCATCGATAAGAGTACATTGTCTCCATCACTATTATGCCATTAAGAAAGAAGTTAAGAGAGAGAAATCATTATTCCAATATTCTGTTTGTCTCAGGATTATTCCCTTCATTCAAGTTCCACATGAAGAACGGTACGCACTCTTATTTAAGCTCTATGAAAAGCACGAAGTTCTAAATCTTAGAATTAATGTGTTTATGATAATCTATCCATGCATAAATAGAGTATTACTTATATGATGTAAAAATTGTGTCCTATATAATAGTTTGATAATTATTATATAAAATGTTAAATCTATTGATTGGTTCATGGAAGAGGCATCCTGATGAATAGTTATATTAAAGAGTCATCATTATGAATGGTCATATCTATTCAAATGTAGAGACATAACTATTCAATATGTAAAGAAATGGCTATTGGAATTTAAAGGTATGACTATTGGAGGTGCCTGATAGAAGCACCTTTTCATTGTCTATATAAACCAAGTATGTGATCCTCTTTCCACCATCGATAAGAGCACATTGTCTCCATCACTATTATACCATTAAGAAAAAGATTAAGAGAGAGAAATCATTATCCCTTGGTTTATATAAACAATGAAAAGGTGCTTCTATTAGACACCTCTAATAGTCATACCTTTAGATTCTAATAGCCATGTCTTTACATATTAAATAGTCATGTCTCTACATTTGAATAGGTATGACCATTCATAATGATGACTCTTTAATATGACTATTCATAAGGATGCCTCTTCCATGAGCCAATCAATAGATTTAACATTTATATAATAATTATCAAACTATTATATGGGACACAATTCTTACATTCTCCCACTTGTTCCATATAACAATACTTCATAGTTTAATAAGAAACATAATGTGCAAATTAACATAATATTAAATCCGCATTACATTGGCTAGAACATAATATCATGACTAAGTAGAAAATTGATGCGAGTCATGGTGGTTGTATGTCACTATTTTCTCGACACAGTCCCTTCCATTACTACAACACTAACCTTCTTGCTTAACATAACACATAATGAAGAGTATGATCCAACTTTAATGTCTTTATTAAAAGACCATTATTATATATACTTATTAGAAACAGGAAATGAATATCAGAAACAAACTTTATTATTGAGCTCAAAGTGTCAAACAAGTCAAAAACAATCATAATACAATATCATCAATGACGTCCAATAATGCCCATTCTCTCAACATGCTCATAAAATGTCTTAGGCGGCCATCCGTTTGTTAATGGATCTGCAACTGTAAGGTTTGTGCTAATATGTTCTGTTGACACTCTTTGTTTCTAAACTTCTTCTTTAACGGCAAAGTATTTGATCTCCAAATGCTTAGCACCCTTAGAATACTTGTTGGTTTTAGAGAAGAAGACTGCGGAATTGTCACAATAAATTTTCAGCGGCCTGGCTATACTATCGACAACCTCAAGTCCTGAAATAAAGTTCTGTAGCCATAATCCCTAAATAATGGCCTCAAAGCATGCCACGAACTCAGCCTCCATGGTGGATGCATCAATGATAGACTACTTTGCATTTTTCCAAAAAGGAACACCAAATGTGGATTTCCTTGAGCCAACACATCCGGCAAAATTTGAATCTAAATACCCAATTGTCTCTAGATTATTAGACTTTCTATAAGTGAGCATGTAGTCTTTCATTTCTTATAAATATCTGAGAACTTTCTTTGCAGCCTTCTAATGATCTAATCGAGGATTACTTTGATACCTGCCCAGTATACTAACAGCAAAACTGATGTCTAGTCTGGTACAAGTTTGAACATACATTAAGCTCCCAAAAATAGATGTATAAGGAATATTTTTCATTTGTTCTCATTCCAATTTATTCTTTGGACATTGCATAAGACTAAATTTGTCCCCTTTCTGAATTGGAACTATTCCTGTTGAACATTTGTCTATTTTAAATTTTTCTAAAACTTTATTAATATAGGCTTTCTGAGACAACCCTAACAATTCTTGTGATCTATCATGGATTATTTCTATTCTAATCACATAGATTGCCTCTCCTACATCTTTCATTTCTAAATTTCTAGAGAGAAATTTCTTGGTTTCATGTAATAAACCAAGATCATTAATAGCAAGCAAAATATTGTTAATATATAAGACTAGAAAAATAAACTTGCTCCCACTGATCTTCATATATATAAACTGATCAACAGTGTTTTCCTTAAAACCAAAAGAGATTATGGTATCATTGAACTTAAAATACCATCGACGGGAAGCTTGTTCAAGTCCATATATTGACGTTTTAACTTTACACACTATGTGTTCCTTACCTTTAACTGCAAAGCTTTCAGGCTAATCCATATAAACTTCTTCTAAATTCCCATTAAGAAAGACAGTTTTAACATTCATTTGATGTAACTCTAAATCATAATGAGCCATCAAAGCGATAATGATTCTAAGTGAGTCTTTTTAAGACACTAGTGAAAATATCTCTTTATAATCAATGCCATCCTTCTAAGTGAAACCTTTTGCAACAAGTCTAGCTTTATATCTTTTAATGTTGCCATTTGAGTCTCATTTTGTTTTAAAGATTGATTTACAGCCAACCTTTTTGCAATCTTGAGGCAATTCAACAAGATCCCAAACTTGGTTATTATCCATAGATTTCAACTCATCTTTCATTGCATTGATCCACTTATCAAAATCATCACATTCAATGGCTTGAGAAAATGAAACTGGATCATCATTTATTCCTACATCAACTTTTGACTCTTGTAAATAAACCACATAATCATTAGGGATAGTAGATTTTCTCTACCTTTGAGATCTTCTTAATTGTGGCTCATGTACTATAAGGTCATTATTGACATCTTCATGATGGAGTATTTGATCATTAATATATTGTTGTTGGCCATTATTGCATTGTGCAATTACTGCAGGAACAATAACTTTAGAAGTCATGGGCAAAGGAATCTCAGCCCTGGCTTCTTGAATGCTAATCGTACGCAATTCTTCACTTCCACTAAATGAATCTAGCATTTCCAGCTTCAAAAACTCTTGTACTATGATTAGGACAATAAAATCTATACCCTTGGGACTTTTCCGGATATCCAATGAAAAAACCACTAGTTGTTCTAAAGTCCAATTTCATTTCATGTGGATTGTGAATTGTTACTTCTGCTGGGCAACCCCAAACATGTAAATGTTTTAAATTAGGTTTCCTTCCGGCCCATAACTCAAAAGGAGTTTTCGGAAATACCTTACTAGGAACCCTGTTTAACAAATACATAATGATTTTCAAAGCAAACATCAACAAAGAAATGGGTAAAGAAGAATAATTTAACATACTCCTAACCATTTCCATTAAAGTACAATTACACCTTTCTGCCACACCATTTTGTTCTGGTGTATGTGGCATTGTGTATTGAGCACAAATGCCATGCTTTTCAAGGAATTTAGCAAATGGACTAGGATTTCGTCCTGACTCATTATACTTTCCATAATATTCACCACCTCTATCTGATCTAATGATTTTCACTTTCCTTTCTAGTTGTCTCTCAACCTCATTAGTGTATACCTCAAGGGCATTCACAGATTGAGATTTCTCATGTAATAAAAAAAATGACCAAAATGGGAAAAATCATCAATAAATGTGACAAAATATTTTTCTCCACCAAAAAATGGAACATCAAAAGGACCGCATATATCAGTATGTATAATTTCAAGAAGCTGCATACTTCTTATGGCTCCTTTCTTAGTGTGTTTTATTTATTTTCCTTTAATACAATCAATGCACACTCCAAGATAAGTAAAGTCCAAATTTGGAAGGATCTCATTCTTTACTAATCTTTGCATTCTTTCCTTGGGTATATGGCCTAAGTGTTTATGCCACAAATAAGCAAAATGTTCATCAACTAAACTACATTTTGTGGCAATATTATGATGCAGGGTCATTAAGGTCTCAGTAAAATAATCATCAAGTTTAAACTTGTAAAGACTATCACATAAGATTCCAGAACCAATAATATTATTATTCTTCAATAAAGTAAAAGATCTAGAACCAAACTTAAAAAAGAGAATCTCGTTTTATCTAGCTTCAGTAAAGAACTAAATTGTGAGAAAATGTAGGTATATAAAGGATTTGAAACAGATTCAAATAACATTCAGTATCTAAATATAAATGATAAGTGCCAATTCCTTCAACCTCAGTATTGGAAAGTGGCTTTATGGTTTGGATCGAAAGGAATCCCTGCATACAAATTTCTCCCATGTATACAAATTTCTCACGTGGCTTTCTGGTTTGGATCGAAAGGAATCCCTACATTATATTGGAAATATGAGTTATGAAACCAGAATCAATCCACCATGTATTATAAAGAACTTCAATAAAGTTTGATTTGAAACATACAAAAGTACTTGGCTTACCTTTCTTTCCAAACCATGCTTCATATTTTAGGTAATCTTTTTGATAGTGTCCTACTTTATGGTAAAAATGACACTTTTGCAATTTACAATTTTGCAAAAAGTTCCTCACCACAAAATTTACAATTTTGCATATTCTTTTCTGGAGGATGATAAATCATGCACCCGTTTGGACAACGATCAATCTTTACACAGCCTAACCCAAGTTGTTCCATTGATTTCCTTGCATGGTAGAAGTTTTTGGGCATTTGATTATCTTTTGGCATTGCATTCCTTGTGAAATCCATCCCTCAATTAAAATAATTCCTTGAAATATTGAAGTTAGACTTGATACTTAGAGCTTCTACCGCAGCTAATAATTCAAAGTAATTTTCACCGCCATTATATAAAGAAGCTTGTGCAACTGCTAGCGTATCAAAAAATTGTTTGGCTTTTGGGTTAGGATCTTCTTCCATTTGTTCTCCTAAATCAAACTTTTGTTGCTCAATGTAAGTACCAATTGAAGGTCTTGCAGCATCCATTACCATTTGCTCATACCTATTATAGTATTCCCTTAACCCACTATCTCCGTAGTATGAATTGTCAAAAACTACTAGGATAATAAAAGGCATCAATTCTTCATGATTAGTCCAGTAGTAATAGTTGGCATGAACCTTTTCTTATATAGATGCACCTTAATGACATCAACTTCATGGTATTGCCTACATTTACATTTTTTGCAAGGACACCTCAACTTTCATTCTAACTTATATTGTTTTTGAGCATAAGCAAATTCAATAAACTTAAAAACCTCAGCTATAAATTCATTAGTGATGTCTTTATCGGGAGCTATTCATGTATCCATCCACTTCCGACGTTTAGGAACTTCCATTATTTTTCTAACTATAAAAGAAAATAGTATTACAAAAGTCAAACATTCACTATCCCATACACAAGATTTCCATATTCAAGCATTTATTAAGTAAAATCGGACGACACATAACTTATGTACAACAATCGCCATGCCAAATTTTTCTAGATACCTATACTCATTTTTAAAAAATAACAATTCAAATACAACAAGTATCCACATAATATTTCATAAGATAGAAGTAATCACATAAATCAATTAAATTTTGCAAAACTATTTCAAACAATAAATTAAAGCAATTGCAACCCGCAAAGGTTATGTGACTAAACCTTTAGAGCTCTTCTTTTCCCTTCACAAAATCACTACTTGAACTCAATTAGATGTCTCTTAAATCTTCTTTCACTATTCTCCTGAAAATATGCCAGAATTAAAGTTACTTATAATTCTATTTTTGAATATTAATTAAACTAGAAAGGAAACAATAAAACTGAAAATGCAAAAAAAATTAAAATTGATGTCAAATAACAAATAGAAAGTGACATATCTTCCAAACTTGCATCCAAAATTACACCTTAACTTCATATAGTCTCAGTGGGAAGTACGTTTCCTTCTTTCATGCTCTGTTTTTGAAAATGTCTATAAGAAATAAAAGCAAACTTGTTCATGATTGAATCATGTGAAGTAAGAACCCTATTAGCTAGAAATATCAATTAGATTAAGAATATCCCAAAAATTCAATGCATGTATGGCTGAATATGAGCTTAAGATAGTATAATAATGTTTCATATAACAGCCCAACAAGATAGACAATCCATAAATTAGCACAAGTTTAAAACAATGGGATAACTAGAAATCAAAAGAAGAATTGTCCCTTAAAAGAAAGAAAGAAAGAAAGGCCATAATGGGGAATATGTGGCTTCATAGAAGCTAGCATGTGACTTTGTATGAAAACAAAAAAAGAATATAAAAATAATAAATGGTTTGCTTTTCTATCACAACGACAAAACGGTTTTGAAAATAAAGAATGAAGGTGTTACCATAAATCAAGGTTTTTATCATTGACACTTAAACTATACAATGAATGAACTGTTAGTAGTTCCTAGTTACATTAGCAGGAGGACACAAGAAAGACCCCACATGTCTATGTCTTGTTTCTATTAATAAAGTCCCTCAATAATGTTTCCATCTAGTAAGTTTTGTCTTATCTAATAATCAATTAAGAAGGAAAGTTTTGTCTTATCGTATTGAAACCAATGTGACCAATTTTAATTCCTTGTCACTCAAAAATGAATAGAAGTCATATTTGAACATTTAAACAACTCACATAAGCGTTCTATATAACACACCTCCAGCTCATCTAAACAAAAGTCATATTTGTTTGCAGCTCAGCAAGTTAAATGGCTCAAGTATTTGTTTACAGTACCCCTATATTGGAGTCTTTGTAAATATTTAAAATATCAAAACACTAAGAAAGATTATGTTAATGTCAAGGACAATTCTCAAAAAGTTTAAACTATCAGATAAATAGTTTTAATTCCTCTTAACACACAAATCTTATCTCCGAACCATTATCAGGGTGAAAGCAATCTAAAACATAGGCCTAACACAACACTATCTTAGAATAATATATAATAATATATTAAAGACAATACTCACCAACAACAATCACAACCATGCAATGCAACACAGCCTCTCCTTAGCTTTCATCCCTGGCTAGAAAGATAGGTGGCATGAGCATGTATAATTTATTCTTAATATATTCTTTCTTTCTTTTTGGGGGGTCTCAATAGAGCTATAATTTATTCTTAATGTATTCTAAAGAATTTTCTTTAACCATTGCTTAGTAAGATAAGTAAATATTTGTTTCTACTTGACTGGGGTTTAATTCTATATTTTCCTGGGTTATTTTGCCCTTATCTTACTGCATAATTACCATTTTGTCATTGCCTTTATAAGTGACATTTTAAATTTAGAATTTTTATATTTCTCTTACTATTTTCTTACTGCTACTTGGTAAAGTAATTAGGATATAATTATTTTTTATTTTTTATTTTTTCTAAAACTAATAAATCATAAATTATTTGAATTAATTAACTAATATTTTGGCGGAGATTACATTACTCCCACTCTTCAAGAAATTTCATCCTCAAAATTTAGTTAATCTTTAATTTCACTATACCATTACTTTTGTTTAGAGTTCATACTTTGCTCTATTCTTGTAACCGTGATAACTGCATAGTATTACCATTTAAATCAAATTTTCTAGTATATTAAAACAGTTTCTTCATTTAGGATTCAAAACAGGAACTATTCATGACACCAAGCAATGGTTTCCATACTTAAATCACTTAATTCCTTAAGGATTTATTAAACTAACGCCAAACCTTGTTTCCTTACTTGACTCATGTTAAACTCAGCCCAAAACCTTAAGTAAAACTTAGCATATATGCAGCAACCAAACCTGTTTGGCCTAGATATGTGAAGGCCGAAATGGAAAGTGGAAAATGGAGCTTTTAACTTGGCTTCTTCTAATCAATCTTAAATGCACAACTTAGGCCTCCTTAATGTTGCATCTTGTGAATATATATCCTTTCCCAATAGATAGCCATTTTCGCATCATAATTCAATCACCAAACATTCATTAAAACTCAGGATTCAATCATCACATACAACATAACAGTTGCTGTCTTACTTTTGCAATTTGTGATACATGGCATTCACACACAAGATTATACATTCAAATCATTATAGTTCCAAAGGCCACGTGAAAACCACCATTAGGCAAATTTTAACCCTTCAAACATGTACTAAACCAGCCCCAAATCATCAGTTTACAGCAGTCAAAGCCGTGGAGAAATTGCTATCCTAGTTTTCTAAATATGCAGAATTTACTGTTCAAGCTACTTGCTAGAGATGTTATGTCCTTTAAGCAAATTTTACTGCTGTTCTTCACAACAGTTCCTTAAAGCGTGTATAACACACATGAAACACATTCTAAAAAGAAAAACCCTTCCCATCCCAATCATAACACCTCACAAAACAATGTAGAAATAGCTGTCCTAATGGTACAAAATTCACCACATAACGTACAGTTGGATTGCATGCTCAAATAGTTTTAGAAGCCAAGCCAGAACCAATGCTAAGCAACTATTAAACTCTCTAATATGCATCAAAACAGTCTCAATTACATTAGTAAAGCGCTGCTCTGGTTTATTAGTTATGCGGAATTTTATTTCCATAATTTAGTAGTGATGTTGCCTTTGTAAGTTGAGCCAATGTTTATGCTTCAAGTGGACTTCATACTAGAAAAACAAAACTCAAATTCAAGATTATAAATGTCTTAGAGGCATTACAGAATTCATAATTATGCAGAAATTTCAACTTACAGTTTGATCCAAAACAGAATTTTACATGACCAATTAATAGAGACATACTACACTAATTAAGCCATTCTTCTAAATTGAAGCAAATATCTCAACAAGCCATGAACTTAGCCACCATCTATCATCATAACCATTCCCAAAAGCATCAAACAGATTCAAACAATTGTTGTCTTCTTGTTTTAGAATTGCAAATCATGACACAAACCAACATTTACACACTAAGGTTGTACTAGTTTGAAAGCTTAAGCCAATTTATCCTCAGACTATGAATAAACTCTCAATTAAACATGAAACTAGCCACTCAAAGTGTCATAAAAACTCGCATAATACTCACAAAAATATGTTTTTTGCACTTTAGAAATCTTGGCCGAACCATAGATGAAAGAAAATAGTGATTTTTCTGGTTTAATTCAAGCCTAGTTGACTAGTTTAGACACTCACCATGTTGTACCATGAGTTATTATAATATACCATCAACTAGCCATTTTAATATTATCAAGAGTCACATAATAAAACTAGTAGTTGCTGCTAAAAAAAATTAGAGTCGCAGCTTATAGCTCACACCACCAGTCACAAGTTCATCCTATATCAAATTGGAAGGCTTAGACAAGATTAGCATCATATCAGTAGTTAGTCCTTATACGAGCACCAAAACAGCCCTAAATATCATATTGCTATCATATTATAGCCACTAAAGCAAAGCATGTGAGCGCTGTCCAATTTAGTTAGAAGGCCAAAATTTCATTTTGACAAAGCACTAGTGATAGGATTTAGAATTCTGATTAAAGTTCATACCTCAAGTGGATCCCTACAAAAATTGAAACCAAATTGTAAAAGATCATCAAATTCCACTTAAATGTCTCTGAATAGCCCAGTATTTACTTTGTCATTTAACCATTAGATCATGAGCAAAACAGAGTGAAGCATACATAAACTAGGATGAAGTCAAGGAGTTCAAGAATCAAAAGCCACTACTAGTGTTATTTACAAACACCTATGGTTCTAAAAGGTCATGTGAGCATAGAATCAAATAATTATCTAGGAGCCATGTATTTTGGCATACCATCACTATGCATATCCGTACAAAATCAAATCTATAGAATTAGATTCAGTTTACTTATTCTTTGGGATTCAAACCACAAGCATAGTCAAGCATCTAATCAATACTTTAAAGCATTAGAAATTCACAACATTGAAATAAAACTCAAGTAGAGCATGGAGATATCGAATATACATAGCACACAAGCAATCACATTGCACATAGGCCTAAAAGTGCATTTATCTCGTAATAAGCATTTTTAACTTTACAGGCAAGGCAACTCTTTACCTAGGGTGATGTTATCTTACAAATATTTAGGTGATCAATCTCAATATTACACAACATCACTCATCGGCAAAATGCATTGGCTAGATGTATTAAAGATACTCTTGCTTGTATTTCTAAATACCACAAAGAGTATAACTATTCCTATTTCTACCCATAGCTAGTTGTCTAAGACATGAACCATGAATCTCACACTCAGAGGTAAGGACCTATAATGCATAATAAGAATAAGAACTATCTATATGCTTATAAGCATAGTCAATCTATAACCTAGCCTTACAAGAATGAACTGCTCAGATACTAAAATGTAACACTGAATTATAAATACAATAAAATTGAGGATGTTAAAACAAACACACTGAAATAAGGGAGGTCATCTTACTAGGATTAATTTCTTCATTTTAATTTGATAAGTTATTGTTCTTGCAAGAAATGAGCCTAAGGCCTGCTTTTTTTTTTTTTTTTTTTAATTTGATCTTAAACCTAAGGCCTGTTTAAACTTTCTAGTGTTCATTCGAGCTGGCCAGTTAAAGTTGTGAACCCAAATTAGTATCTCACATTGTCTCAAATTTTTATGATATAAATTTTTATATTTGTTAATTTCTTAATTACAGAAGCTATTAATTAATCACTAAATTGTCCAAATAAAATTCAAAATAATTATGATTCATTTTTATATATTTAAATTGAATCAGATAATTCAAATAAGATTTTACTTTAATTTTTCTAGAGTTATTTCTTAGCTTTCTAACGCTTTTACCCTTAATAAGCTCATCGCGGTAGCTAATTTTATAACTGTTATTTATGTATTATTTCACTGTAGTATTTCTGCTACCATTTTGATTATCCATCATGCTTGTCAACTATTGATAGCTGTCAAGGACCTTCTTTTACAGTTATTCGAATCAAATCGGAGTCGAGGTTATAACACTAAGTTTTTTTGTTTTGTTTTGTCTCGATAGAGCTATAATTTATTCTTAATATATCCTAAAGAATTTTCTTTAACCATTACTTAGTAAGATAAGTGAATATTTATTCCTAGTTAACTTGGGTTTAATTTTATACTTTCCTGGGTTGTTTTGCCCTTATCTTACTGCATACTTACATTTTATCACTACCTTTATTAGTTACATTTTAATTTTAGAATTTTTATATTTCTCTTACTATTTTCTTACTGCTACTTAGTGGAGTAATTGGGATATAATTATTTCATTTATTTTCTAATTTTTTTCTAAACTACTAAATCATAAATTAATTAAGTAATATTTTGAAGAGATATTACAGAAGGTGGTTTGTGGGGAGCTTGAGAATGGATTGAAGGTAATTTTGTGAATTTGTAACATTTTAGGGTTAATTTTGTAATTTGGACATGGGATTAATGAACGTCCCAAACTAGCACGGACCAAGAAATCGGTCATCGAAGAACAATTAGACCCACACTCTTGATATGGTGTTATGATCCCAACTCCTAGTGCTTGAAGAAACATACGTCTTAAGGTTGATTGGAATTTGAACACTTCAAAGAAGAGGCTTTGTCGTGAAGTAGAAGAGTGTCTACGTCCTCTTGGTCAGTCACCACTGAATTCAGAAGTTTTAAATTTAGAATAGATGCATGATGATTTTTTTCTTTGGTCTCACATATTTCATCTCCATCTTCTTCTTCATCACCTGCCCCCGTCAGTCTTTGTTGTTTGTTGCAAGGGTGGAGCTAGAAATTTAGTAACAAACAGCAAAATTAAACGTATATAACATAAAATAATAAAAAAATAACAGTCATACAAAGGCATGTTATATGAAACAACTAACAAAATATAAATACAAACTTAAGTATGTAAGTATGGTGAATTATAAAATACAATATCAAGTATAAACAAAACTAAGGTTGAATATATACTTACAAATTTCACTATTATTATTATTATTATTTTTCATGCGGAGCAATAAACTAAAATATGAATAGATTTTTTTTTAAAAAGTAGCTAACTTGGGGTCCATGGTAACCCTAGATCCCCCTTCCTTTGCCACTGATTTTCTAATCGCCGCTTGCAATTGGTATTTCTCTATTGGTCGTTGGCCTCTTTGCTGCTGCTGCTGCCATCATCAATACGTCTGAACTTATGCTTAGGTAATCATCACTCGTCTTCTTTGAAATTATGCCATTTTGGATTAACTGAGAAGCACGAGTTTTGGTTTGTTGATATTTTGTTTTGGTTGACTTTTGAGGGTGTCTGTAATTATAAGATTGGTTGAGATTGAGATATCTACTTGAGTTTATATGTATGCTTCCGGTATCTAAGTTTTAGCTTGAACAAAGGAAAAATTATGTCGTTTCTCATCTGGATTTATGTTGCCTATCATCTAGACTAAAGACAAAGGCAGAGGGGGGAAAAAAACCTAGTGTTATGTTGGATTGGTTTACTATTTTGATGCTAGATTTATGCTGGATTGTAGTGTTTTAATGGTAGATCTGGATAAATTTTATGTTGTTTGTCATTTACTTTTATTTTTAAATTTAAGTTAAGTTTATTATTTTTAAATATTTATTTAATTGTATTCAGTTGAACTAATTTAATCAGTTACCAATAAGTGACCCAATGCGCGACCTACTTTCTTAGCTTAGTCATTGCAACGAGCTCAATTAATAAACTATATTTTCCATAGCCTTACCCAAGAGAAATTATTGCATGCTCGCAGAGAACTCCAATCACTGCACAAAGGGGAGTAAATAAGTTAAGTTAGTATAGATTTTGACTTTAATTGTGTATGACCAATATTTTAAATAAGAAATTAAACATGAGCTTGGATTTATTGCTTAATATAGTTCTTTTTTATGCTTAATTTGATCCTTTTAAAAGTCTAACCTGATCTGAAAACATATTTAAAGGTCTATTTAATAATAAGATTAATAAATAGGTTGAAATGTTTATTTTTAAATAAACCAAAAATTCTCTTAAAAAGGTCAAAAAACATAATTTTGGCATAGACTAAAAATCTTATATTATCATTATTTTTTGAAATAATAATATAATATAATTTAAATAATTTATCATTATTTTTTCTCATATATTATTATTATTATTGTTATTATTATTATAATATAATATAAACAGACCAATCTATCAAGCATAATAGACATTTTATCGTTTGTAGTTTGACTTTTTTTTCGTTTAAAGTCCTCAGCTAGTTTACTTACTAAACAAACTATATCAAGCTAAACTAAAGATTTCTGACATGTCACCTATCCTATTTCGACTTAATTGCATATCATTTTCATTTAGACATAATTTGATAGTATTTTTTGAGGAAGTGATCATATTATGAAATTTCAAGTTTTTCTACTTGATAAATTAAAAAAAAATTGAAGTGTTTTATTCCTAACTTTAAAAAGTCAGGAAATCTTCTTCAAAGTTATCATAGAATACCTTTTAGAATTATTTTATGTTTTTTAAAATTTAAAAGACTTATATAATTTTATTTTATATAATAATAATGAATGTAAAAATTATTAAATTTAATATTTATATTTATTATAATTATTTTTAATTTTAAAAATAATTTTATTAAGTATTATTCTTTTAATTTTTATTTATTAAAAACAACTTTTTATATTATTTAATATTATAATTTTTTAAAAAAAACTTTTAAAGAGATTAACAATTTTTAAAAAGTTACAGTAATGGAAAATCAAACTTTAATTAATGAGGGGAAATCACCGCTGACTTGTGGCACACGAGAAACAAATCCTTTGCACACAATTATTCCATGTAACGCCGATATTAATAAATGAGTTCTCTAACACACCATTGCAAAGATGAAGTAAACACGGAAATCAATAATTGCTATCTCAGTTTGTTCTACTTTTGAGATTGAGTAATTCTTCTTTGAATTTGATAGATCCTGCTCATTAATTTATGCACAGGTGGATGATCATAATTTGTCAACAAACTTGAGAGGGACATGGAAGCTACGGATGACATCGTGGCGCTGTCTCCTATGCTCTGCGCTGGTCAAGGATACAGTATATCTTATAATTTAATAGCAAAAAAATATGAAATATAACGATATATTAATTATTTATTATATATTATAATAAATTTTTAATTTTAAAAAAAATTAAAAAATAAATTAAATATTTTTTAAAAATAATCAAAATTTATTTATATAATTTTAAAATTAAATAAAATATTTTGAGATATTTTAAATAATTTTTAAATATTATAAAATATTTTTTAATTTATCTATAATTCTAAAATTAAATAAAATTATTTTAAAATTAAATAAATTTTTTCTAGCAGAAGTTTTTTTAAATTTTATTGGTTAAGAACATAAAATTTATATTATTAATATATGATAATTAATCTTTAAAATATATCTAATTATATTTTTTTAAGTTTGATTAAATTTTAAAAATTATTATAATATATTATGTATGATTATTATATTAATATACTTTAGAATTTTTATCACTAAATTACAAGATGCACTATATCCTTTAACCGGCGAAGAGAATAGCATACGATACCCAGATGGGTCTTATTTGTCTGGCTTCACATTTCTTTCATCAAAATTAATCCTTTCCCTGTACGAGAAGAGAAAATATAGAAAGAAGAAAAAAAAAAAAGAGAAATTTATTTTCCATTTTATTGCTTAGATGATGAAGAAATAAAATAGAAAAAAAAAATTTCTCATACTTAGTAAAGTAACAAGAAAAAAAAATGTATAATTATATTAACTTTTTTTTTTTTTTAAATCCTTACTGCAAGTAAAGGGCAACGAAATAAATAAGAGTAAAATTGTTACTTTAAATGAAGGCATTCTTCATATATATATTTTTCTCTAAAATGGAGAGAAAATATTTTTTAAGGCTTCACATTCCTTTTTGTTTTGCCAAATATCTAAACAAAAGAAAAGATCAAAACCCTTCTATGTTTTCTCCTTTCACTTTCTTTCTATTTTCTAATTTCTTTTAAATCAAGCAAACATAAAGAACCATATATTTAATATTTCATTTTTGCTCTGCCTGACTATGCATTTCTTTGTTTTTTTTTTTTTTTTCGGATGAAGCAGTGCATTCCTTTTGCTGCTTCTTGCAATAATACTAAACTGTTCATTGTTTATTGTATAATATAAAATTATTTTATCATAATTGTCAATGTAATATTTTCTTTAAATTTTTGCTTATTTTCATTAATAATTTTTTTTTTTGGGTAAATTTCTATGTTGGAAGACTTACTGTTGCTAATTTTGAAACTCAATGATTTATGAGAGTTGATATATGAGTTATGTTATTAATGCATAGAAAATAGAATTAAGAGTGAATATTTAAAAAATAAAAATGCAGAATCTTAGTGTTATCTATTATCATTAAATACTTTATATCTCTGTCTTGCATATCTACTTTTGATATATGTTTTATGTACAAATAATTTTAGTCTATATTGGTTATGTGCATATGCATGAGTTCCCCTACAAGGAGTTACTATCCACGTAGTATCTCTCACCCTAGGCCATTATGACATATAGGATTCCTTTGTTGATCTTAGTAAAGAATATATATATATATATAATAAGGAGTCAATATCTGGACTATTTGGTGTGTGTTAAACTGAATTTCAAGACATACGGGAGGGGCCCTTTACTTGCGTATGATATATAGTTGAAGAAGGTTCATTTTCTAGGTCGATTAGTTCGATGTTCAGATTAACCCGGGTCCAACATTAAAACTTTGAACCTCTTTTTTCACTTATTCAAATGCCGGTCCGATTTTGAGAACATTACAGTCAAACATTGCTCAGTTGGTTGCCTTGCCATATACACATGATTTTGAATCTTCTTTCTTAAGTTTCGGTTCAGGCCCACCTGATAATTACGTACAAAGAAGAGGCACAGCAAGAAGATATTCAAAGTTCAAATTCATGGTTATTGGTGGTTGAGGCCTAGCTCAAGTACCCAAATATTCACTCTAATGGTTATTAAGTCAACAAAAAAATCTAATGGTTATTAAGTCAAAGATACGTGACAAGCAAGGTAGCCTATCTCTACTTTTAATTGTATGTTATTTCAACTTAATCAGTGGCAGAGCGCATCACTAATTTACAGCACATGAGAAATAACAAATCCTTTGCACACAATTATTCCACGTAACGCCGATATTAATAAATGAGCTCTCTCACACACAATTGCAAAGACGAAGTAAACACGAAAATCAACAGTTGCTGCATCAGCTTGTCCCACTTTTGAGATTGAGTAAGTCTTCCTTGAATTTAATAGCTAGATCCTTCTCATTAATTTATGCGCTGGTGGATGATCATGATTCGTCTCTTCCCAAGCTGACAACTAACTTGAGAGGGACATGGAAGGTATGGATGAAAATTTGATCAAGTCTAGTTTATCTAGCTTCACATTTCTTTCATTAGAATTAATCCTTTCGCTGTACGGGGAGAGAAAATAGAAACATAAAAAAATAAAGGGAAAATTTTATTTTTTTCTTTTATTGCTTAAAAATAAAAAGAAAGAAAATACAGTCATATTAAATGATTTTTTTAATCCTTACTATAAATAAAAAGCAAAAAAATAAATAAGAGTGAAATTGTTATCTTGAATGAAAGCTTCATTCCTTTATAGTTTTTTTTTTTAACTAAAAGTGGAGAGAAAATAGTTTTGTAGGCTCCACATTAATTTTTTTCTCTATATTTTTTTGACATCTAAAAATGAAAAAGGGAAAATATCAAGGTCTTTCTATTTTTTATCCTTTCATTTTCTTTCTCTCTTCTAATTCTTTTTATATCAAACAAAGGTACACTACACCGCGTTTAGCAACATTTATTAATAAAAAATGTGGTTAAAATCCTTTGATAATATTTAACAAATATTGCTAAAAACATAAAAAGTGTTGTTAAAATTCTTTAGTAACATTTTTACAAATGTAGTATATAGGTTATGTTAATAAAGAGTTTTATCAACACTTTTATATAATTCATTAACACTTGTCAAATATCAAATGTTACTAAATCTCAATTATATTGTAGTGGTAAAAGCATCATTTTTTTTTATTTTTATTTTGTTTTGCCTGAGTTTGCATTCCTTTTTCTACTTCTTGCAATAATACTAAACTGTTCATTATTAACTGTATAATATAAAAAGTATTTTATCATAATTGTCAATGTGACATTCTT
Source organism: Pterocarpus macrocarpus (assembly GCA_031439585.1). Lineage (NCBI taxonomy): Eukaryota > Viridiplantae > Streptophyta > Magnoliopsida > Fabales > Fabaceae > Pterocarpus > Pterocarpus macrocarpus. Next base: position 17,025,257 of record CM062517.1, on the reverse strand, counting down.
ATAAATTTTAAACTATTTTTAATTAATACTTTATTTTGTAAATCTCTGTGTTGCGAGACTTACTGCTGCTAATTTTGAAACACAATATTTTTTGAGAGTTTATATATGAGTTATTTTATTTATAGATAGAAAATATTTAGTCCAAAAATTATTTAGCATAAAATATATTAATTTTAATATAATCATAATATTTTAAAGTATAATAAAAAGTCTTATATCTGAAATTTGATAATTATTTGAATGAATTTATTTCAAAATAATATTATCTATATTTTTCAACTTCATATTGTTAAGTTCCAAATTGCTTAAGGATATGATATAGATAGCCTTTATATGCAGTTGGACAACGTTCCCCCCATGCACTATCTTTTGGAGTTGAGTTAGGTCCACTTAATTTTTAAGATAATATCAGAGTATATCTTGTAATTATTGTTGGACCACCTACAAATGTCTAATCCTGCAAACTTCATGCTCTAGATGTCCCTCCTGAACGTGAGAGGTGTGTGTTAGAGTCTCACATCGCTTAACCATATGGCATAGATAGCATTTATAAGCACTTGGACAACTCTCCTCCCATGAGTTAGTTTTTAAGGTTGAGTTAAACCCACTGAATTCTTAAGACATATACATAAATTAAATGAAAAATTACTATATTTATTTAAGTGAGTTTTTTATTATTTGTAAAATTTTTATAATTGTTTCTTTATTATTTTTCTTTTTCAAAACTCAATTTCAATTGTATATTGAATTTTTTAAAAGACAATGGCTACTAAGTAAAATGTCAGTTTATTATTTTATAGTATATATGTTTAAAAAGTTTTATACATTTTATAATAACTGATTATAGAAGTCAAAGAGTTAAGCAAAATTTATTGAAAGAAATTTAAGGTCAAAATAAAGTAAAATAAATAGATGTAATTAACAGTAATTAAAATAAATTTCAGAACTATCACATGGCAATTGTTATTTTAAATGAAGGCATTCTTCATATATAGATTTTTCTCTAAAATAGGGAGAAAATATTTTTGTAGGCTTCACACTCCTTTTTTTTTTTTTTAACATCTAAAGAAAAGAAAAGATCAAAACCTTTCTATTTTTACTCCTTTCACTTTCTTTCTTTTTTCTAATTTCTTTTAAATCAAGCAAATATAAAGAACCATATATTTAATATTTCATTTTTGTTCCGCCTAACGATGCATTCCTTTTTTTATTTTTGGATGAAACTGTGCATTCCTTTTGCTACTTCTTGCAATAATACTAAACTGTTCATTATTTATTGTATAATATAAAATTATTTTATCATAATTGTCAATGTAATATTTTCTTTAAATTTTTACTTATTTTTATTACTTTTTTTTTTTGGTAAATTTCTATGTCGGGAGACTTACTGATGCTAATTTTGAAACAGAATAATTATGAGTTTATATATGAGTCATGTTATTTATGCATAGAAAATAGGCACTAAGAGTGAATATTTAAAAAATAAAAATGCAGAATCTTAGTATCATCTATTATCATTAAATACATTATATCTCTCTCTTGCATATCTACTTTTAATATATGTTCTATGTACAAATAATATTAGTACTTAGATATTAGTCTGTATTGGTTATGTGCATATGCATGAGTTCCCGTACAAGTAGTTACTATCTGCGTAGTATCTCTCACCCTGGGCCATTATGATGTATAGGATTCCTTTGTTCTTAGTAGAGCCAAAAAAAAAAAAAAAAATCATCGAATAAGGAGTCAATATCTGGACTATTTGGTGTGTGTTAAACTGAATTTCAAAACATACGGGAGGGGTCCTTTACTTGTGTACGATATATAGTTGAAGAAGGTTCATTTTTTAAGTCGATTAGTTCGATGTCCAGATTAACCCGGGTCTAACATTAAAACTTTGAACCTCTTTTTTCACTTATTCAAACGCCGGTCCAATTTTGAGAACATTACAGTCAAACATTGCTCAGTTGGTTGCCTTGCCATGTATGTTTGCTTGACGGTAAGGGAAAATTTAATTTCACAAAAGATACCAATGTTATGTTTTCGAACACATGAGCTTGAATCTTCTTTCTTAAGTTTCGGTTCAGGCCCACATGATAATTACTTACGAAGAAGGGGCACAGCAAGAAGATATTCAGAGTTCAAACTCATGGCTATTAGTGGTTGAGTCCTAGCTCAAGTACCCAAATTTCACTCTAATGGTTTTCAAGTCATCAAAAAAATCTAACAAGCAAGGTAGCCTATCTCTACTTTTAATTGTATGTTATTTCAACTTAATCAATGGCAGAGCGCATCACTAATTTATAGCACATGAGAAATAACAAATCCTTTGCACACAATTATTCCACGTAACGCCGATATTAATAAATGAGCTCTCTCACACACAATTGCAAAGACGAAGTTTATAAACACGAAAATCAACAGTTGCTGCATCAGCTTGTTCCAGTTTTGAGATTGAGTAAGTCTTCCTTGAATTTCATAGCTAGATCCTTCTCATTAATTTATGCACTGGTGGATGATCATGATTCGTCTCTTTCCAAGCTGACAACAAACTTGAGAGGGACATGGAAGGTGTGGATGAAATTTTGGTCAAGTCTAATTTGTCTAGCTTCACATTTCTTTCACTAGAATTAATCCTTTCGCTGTGCGGGGAGAGAAAATAGAAAAACGAAAAAAAAAAGAGAAAAGTTTATTTTCCCTTTTATTGTTTAAAAATAAAAATAAAGAAAATGAAAAATATTTTTCTCTCTTACTCAGTAAAGTAAGAAGAAAGAAAATATAATCATATTAAATAATTTTTTTAATCCTTACTATAAATAAAGGAAAAGAAATAAATAAGAGTAAAATTGTTATCTCAAATGAAAGCATCCTTCCTCCATAGAGTTTTCTCTAAAAGTGGAGAGAAAATAGTTTTGTAGGCTCCACACTAATTTGTTTCCCTTTTTTTTTTTGACATCTAAAAGAAAAGGAAATATCAAAATCTTTCTATTTTTTTATCCTTTCATTTTCTTTCTCTTTTCTAGTTTTTCTTAAATCAAACAAATTAAAGGTACACTACACCATGTTTAGTAACACTTATTAATAAATAATGTTGTTAAAACCCTTTGATAACATTTAAAAAATTGTTAAAAGCATAAAAAATATTGTTAAAACTCTTTAGTAACATTTTTACAAATGTAGTACATAGGTTATAGTTTATGTTAATAAAGAGTTTTATTACTATTTTTATATAATTTATTAACATTTTTCAAATGTCAAATGTTACTAAATTTCAATTATGTTGTAGTGGTAGGAGAATCATATTTTTTATTTTTATGTTTATTTTTTTGTTTTGACTGAGTTTGCATTCCTTTTTCTACTTCTTGCAATAAAACTAAACTGTTCATTATTTATTGTATAATATAAAAGTATTTTATCATAATTGTCAATTCGATATTTTTCTAGATTTTAAATTATTTTTAATTAATACTTTTTTTGTGAATTTCTGTGTTGTGAGACTTACTGATGCTAAATTTGAAACACAATATTTTATGAGAATTTATATATGAGTTATGTTATTTATAGATAGAAAATATTTAGTCCAAAATATTACTTAACATAAAATATATTATTTTCAATATAATTATAATATTTTAAAGTATAATAAAAAGTCGTATATCTGCACTTTGATAATTATTTGAATGAATTTATTTCAGAATAATATTATCTATATTTTTCAACTTCATATACATAAATTAAATGAAAAATTACTATATTTAGTTAAGTGAGTTTTTTTTATTATCCGTAAAATTTTTATAATTGTCTCTTTATTAGTTTATTTTACAAAACTCAATTTCATTTGTATATTGAATTTTTTAATAGACATTAGCTACTAAGTAAAATGTCGTATTATTACTCTATCGTGTATATATTTAAAAAGTGTATACATTTTATAATAACCGATTATAGAAGTCAAAGAGTTAAGAAAATTTTATTGAAAGAAATTTAAGGTCAAAATAAAGTAAAATAAATAGATGTAATTAACAGTAATTAAAATAAATTTGAGAAATATCACATGGCAATCGTAATAGAAAAATAATAATGAAAGAAATGAGAAATTAAAAAAAATTACAATTTAAAAGAGTTTAAAACTCAAGATCAAGAAAAAATGCCATAAGATATTAGATAGTGGAAGAACTTTGTTATTATATTATAGATTATAGATAGATTGATTGACGGATTATAGATAGATGCTTTTTACAAATATCAGTAAAACAACCACATTATACATTATTTAGTTTGAAATTGTAGAAGTCACTCCTTATTATTTTTTATCAATCCTTTTTAGTTGCTTTTATTTTTTTTTCAAAATATTCTCAATTAAAAGTTCTTTTAAATTAATAGCCTATTACTATTCTCATACTTCAAATTTATATTTAATAATATACTAATATTAAAAATTAATTATTTTTAATTTAAATAAATTAGAAATAAAATCAATCTATCCAATCAAGCCCACATCTAGCCCAAATTTTAAACTAAACTAGATCTGTTCCGATACTATATATGGGATTATATAATAGATTACTTTTTGTGTAAATTAAGGGTTTAATTTTAATGTAGTGATAATATAAAATATTTTATATAGTCAACTAATCATATCCTTCCATTTGCATGATTATTCAAGTAATATGTATGAAATTTAATTATATTTACTGATATGATAAGATATAATTAGATTATAATATAAAAAAATTTTATATTGTCAATGTATCAAAATTAAATTCATAAATTAGTTAAAATTTATTATTTTAATTTAATGATATTAAGATCTTATAAATTATAAATAAATAAATTAATATATAATAGAACAAAACATGATCTGTAAATATGCCCAAATGAGTAGGTAAAAAAATTTATCTCAAAAATTTGGGCAGAAAATCTTCAATACTATGTACGTGAGGGTTATACATGCATGCACAATGAAATTTGAATCTATGTTCTCACACTATAATCTTAAACATGACAAAGATTAAGAGAAAAAGATCCAAGATACATTTCAAAACAAAATCACTTTCTTTAGGATATGTTTATGAGTTGGAATTTTAGAGAGGGGGAAGGAAAAAAAAAACTTAAAGAATAAAATAAACTCCATGAGCTATCTTATTTTAATAATATATATATATATATATACACTACCGTCTCTCTTCGTCCGTGGTCACCGCTCTATTGTAACTATTTAGAAGTGTTTACTGTACAGTTAAAAAATTTCAACCAATTCAACTATTATATAAATATTTATAATCGAGTGGTGACCACGGACCAAGAGAGACGGTAGTTCAACGATGATAAAGCTTTCTCCATTGTTGGGCTGTACGTGCCCTTATTAGTCTACTTACCCGTACACTATTCTACAGGGACATATAACAAGACTTTCGTATGAGTCCACGGAAAGCCCGACGAATTAAGTGAGCGGATAAAGTTAACTGGTAGAGTAAGAAATCCAAAGTTGTTGAAGATTATTAATTTTGGTAGTTGAGGCATATTATCCATGCTGATATGTCTTGTTTACTTGACTTCTTGTAAGGTAGAATAGTAGAATTGTAGTGGTCTATAAAAGGTTGCTTGTGTAAACCCAGTCCCAACAACACATAGAGACAATATATAGATTGATGAAGTGATTATCAACTTGAAAAATGTATCTGGGGTGTTCTCCAATAAAATTTTGGTGGGTTGTATTGACATTTCTTGTGAAATTAGAGAATAATGCAACTGCAGGGTGCTTAGAAGTTGAGAGAGTCGCGCTGCTGAGATTGAAAGATGCTTTCAATCACCCAAATGGATCTGCTCTTCCTTCTTGGCAAGGCCAGGGTGACTGCTGCACCTGGGAGAGTGTCGTATGTGACAACTCCACAAAGCGTGTGACACATCTTTCCCTCAATGACACAAGACCTTATAAATTGAGCAACCTGCAATGGTCACTAAAAGTTTCTTGCTTCCTCCCTTTTGAGGAGCTTCAAGTGTTGAACTTATCCAACAATTATTTATCAGGTCTCTCACATTTTAATTATTATATTAATGATATTTCTAATAATTTATCTGTGCAATTTTTTTACAGATTCTTTCTTCTTCTTTTTTTGACGAAAAACTCTCCAGATTCTTAAACAAGTTGTTAGATAACTTTGTTATCATTTTTAAGAGTTTGTGGAACTAAGTATATATGCAATTAATGTTTTTAGTAATTTTTTTAAAAATATGAAAGCAAATATTACATTTTTCACCTTTAATTCAATAAAATGATAAATACTCTGTTGCTTACTTTAATACTAAATTTACTTTAGAAAGAAGTTTTTCATATAACTAATCAACATCTTTTTTTAATCCATTCTTTTGTGTTTGGAGCAGGTGTATTTGGCAAATTTCGGTTGAGCAACTTACAACGGTTAAGTTTACTAGTAAACGAGCTAACAGAATTACCATCTTTTGGTGAGTTACCTAGCTATCTATTAGAGAGCTTCTCATTTCCTTCATCAGATACGTGAAGATTTAATTTCTTTATCATATTTTACATCTAGTACTTGGAATATGTTTGATTATTCCATACATAAGTCAGTTAACAATAGAGTTTTCTTCTTCGAAAAAAAATATTTTGACTTGCTGTACGAAAGTACTAATTCTTTTTCATCATGTAGCGTGACTGGCGTTTTACTCATGTTAGTCCCTCAATTTTCTTTTGTTTTTGGGTTTCCCTATGGTCCCTTTTGTTAGTTTTCTGTTTGTTTTCTCTATTAAGTGTTTATATGGCGTCCTCTATGAAGGCTAGCATATAGACAAAGGGCAAAAGAGAGACCAAGCAAAAAAATTGTAATATTTTAGAGGAAAAAAAATTGTGATTTTTTTTATAAAAAAATATTTATGTTTATGTATACAAAGTAAAAATTATAATTAAAAATTTAATAAAATTAATTTAGGTGGAATTATTATTATTATGAAATTAAATTATTATATTAAATATTTATTTCTATAAAAATGTATATTTTAAATTGTCATATTTAAATTTTTTATATTTTATTGTATACAGTTTCGTTAATTTGATTTCGGTTACTCAACAAGAACCAATATTTTTATAAAATGATAAGGACTAATTATTAATAAAAATAAGGATCAATACTTTTATAAATAAAAGTTATACAGATTAAAATTCAAATGATTTAAATATAAGGACCAATATTACGGTAGGGACCAAAATCTAAAAATATTAAATGTAAGAATTAATATTTAAGAAAAAATTTAAAGGAATTACAATTTAAATCAGGTAACTGTAAAGACTAATTATTTAGTTTAACCCAAATAAAGAAAAAAAACAAAACTTCAAGGGTCAAATTGATCATACTCAATAATTTGGAATAAAGTTTGCGAAGTCATTTTTGTGAGACCCGTATAGAATTTTAGAAGAATAGTTGTTATTGAAACTTGAAGGATACGTCCTTCTCTATCCCATGTCAAAAAATTTGGTCCTCTATCCAAACTTTACTCATTCCAACGACCTTTGCTAAAGAAAATATGTAGGTACTTCTAAGAGCTAATTTCACCTTTTACCCTTTTTTTTTCCTTCTTTCCAAAATCGGTGACAAACATATGGAAGAAAATTTTTACTATAAAGTTTACGAAGTTTTACTTGCCTTTGTTCACCTATAATCAATTGCGAAAAACAATGATAAAATGGTGAGTCTTGGAATTGTACATAGCAGATTAGTGATTAGTTACTATGACAGTTAGTAGTTAATGACAGCTGGCAAAGTTAGTTATGCAGAAGTTAGCTAATTATCCTTATATATAAATACTGGTACATGCCTCTACCAAATCAGATTCGTGAATACAGTTTTCACTTCAGAGTATATTTGGTTTGAAGGTAAAAATGAAGCGAAAATTTTTATGGATAAGCTTCATGTATAATTTTACATATGAATCTTATCCATAAAAATTTTTACTCAATTTTTAAACCCCAACCAAATATGAGAGAAAGTTTTCTCTCATTTTCTCTCACTCTCTCTGTTTTTCCCTTCTTTTCTTGCTGAACCAGAAACTCAAGAGTAAGCGAAACATTAATCTAAAAGAAAAGACTTGTTTAACATTTCAGTATTTTCTATGCATAATTTAGTCAACATGTGAACTATGATGTCAACAAAAATCCTTATTCACACTAGCCATTATTAGCTCATTTAATTTGATTTCACTCGTGTATTAAAATATTTCGCATCTATTTTTCTTTTTTGGTGGGTTCGCATCTATTTTTCCATTACTATACGGAAATTTTTTAGATTTTTTATTAAATTTTATTCTATTCCTTTAATTATTATTTTTTCCATTCGATTCCATATATTGTTCAATATGTTACCACGTATTTATTGAAAGGAATCCTTTTTGTACGTTTTCATATGTTGCTTGTTAAATATGTCCTTTGGCACTTGACAGATCTTTCTTCTTCAACGAAATTAGAGGACTTGGAGCTTGATTCTAATTTCTTGACTGGTAGCCTTCCCGAATCAATTACAGCTCTGACTTCTCTCAAGTTCCTGTCCTTAGCTATAAATAACTTGAATGGCTCGCTACCAAGGGAAGGTAACTTTAAAATATTTGCTATGAGCTTTGAGGATTAGATTCATTCATAAATTATTCTCTCTCACTACTATGAAAAACCTATAATCACTTGACATTGAACAGTGCTTTGGTTGTTGCGTATATGTGTAGAACAATCTTGTATGATATATTGCTGACACATGTTTAACATGCATTTCTATGCAAATTTTAATTTGAAATTTATTTTTCAACTCTGACACGATCAAGACATGGCATAAGTTAAAAAACGTAGATTTTTTCTAATAAAATAAAATAAAAGTGGAGAATAAGCCAGGAATGCATTTGTTATCCATCGATTTCATTTCTCTCAACCTTTTTATTTCACTTTTCCGTGACCTAAAATGTTCTGCAGCCCCAAAAGAAATTTTGATTAGAAGAAATTTTGGATATACTTTAGGAGATTTACTCCCTTTTAATTTTGCCAAGGATGAGCTCTTGTTTCCTATGTTCATGAAGAAAAGCAATGCATTGCAGGTGGGTTATGTAAGCTGAAGAATCTTATAGCTTTGGATCTCAGTGTAAACCACTTTGTGGGACACCTTCCACAGTGTCTGGCCAATTTGTCATCTCTCCGTTACCTTGATGTTGCAAAAAATAATTTTGAAGGACCTTTGCCCTCCTCAATCATTTATAGTCTCAAGTCCCTTGCCTGGATTTCTCTTTCTTATAACCAGTTCAAGGGCTCACTTTCATTCAGCTTGCTTGCTAACCATTCCAACCTTCAGGTTTTTGCTCTTGCATGCCGAAACCAGCAGGATGTGAAGGTTGAAACTGAGAACCCGCCTTTTACTCCATCTTTTCAATTGAAGGTTCTCAAAGTGATAAACTGTACACTAAATGAACCAAGCTACACAATTCCCACCTTCCTTTATCATCAACATGACTTGCGAGCGCTATATATTGCCTATAGCAACATGGTAGGAAGTTTCCCAAATTGGCTATTAGCAAATAACTCAAAATTAAGTTACTTCAATGTCAGCCACAACTTCTTGATTGGTCCCCCTGAGGTTAATCCCTCCTCAAAATTCCTAAATATGCTTACATTTGATGTCTCCAGTAATCCCATCAAAGGAGAGATTCCTCCAACTATAGGGTCGATTTTTCCCAACTTGATAATTTTGAACATGTCCTCAAGTTCACTGCAGGGGAATATTCCAGCTTCATTCGGTGACATGAGACAATTGAATAATCTAGACTTGTCACACAACAATTTGTCTGGATACTTACCACAAGAGTTTGGTAAAGGTAGCAATGACTTGCGGATTTTGAAGTTGTCAGACAACAACTTGCATGGCCCTTTGTTGCCTCCTAGGTCAAATTTCACAAATTTGTTATCTCTGCATCTAGCCAATAATAACTTCATGGGAAAGATACCTGATGGAATCATGAGCAGTAGCATGTTAAGAATGTTGGATTTAAGTAACAACCAACTCCACGGAGAAATACCAAGCTGGATTGGAAGCTTTCATAATATGACTTTTCTCATTTTGTCCCAAAATTCTTTGGAAGGTCCAATACCAATAGGCTTTTGTAAGTTGACTGAACTCCAATATCTAGACTTTTCATACAACAATTTAAGTGGAACATTGCCAAGTTGTGTGAATATGCCGTCCTTGAGATACTTACATTTGCAAGGCAATCAATTTAGTGGACCAATACCTACTGCTTTGGTCAAGTCCCACAACCTTTTGACTTTGGATTTGACAAAGAATAAATTCTCGGGCAAAATTCCTAAGTGGATTAGTTCATTTTTGAATTTGAGGATTCTTCTTTTAAAGGGAAATAGACTTGAGGGCCCCATTTTTGTGGATTTGTGTTACTTGCAGAACATTAGTATATTGGATCTTTCTCAAAACAACCTTTCCGGAGGATTACCATTTTGCTTAAATAATATAACCTTTGGAGGGCTGAAATTTTTTGATGGCATAGGAATAGGGAAAATTGCTATAAAGTGGGTTACAAGAAGCATTTTTTATGGCTACAATCCAAGGACTAATGAATTTTTAGAAGTTGATGGCATGACAATCCTTGTATGGTACGAAGAGCAAGAAGCAGATTTTATGTCAAAAAGCAGGTATGAATCATATAAGGGAGATATCTTGAATTTCATGTCTGGTTTAGATCTCTCAGACAATAACTTGACAAGCCATATTCCTCCACAAATAGGGTACTTAAGTAACCTACATGCATTAAATTTGTCCAAGAATCATCTCACAGGGCCTATCCCAGAAATATTTAGCAACCTTAAACAAATAGAAAGCTTAGATCTTTCACATAACACACTGAGTGGTCAAATTCCCTCACAATTGGTAGTGTTATACAGCTTGTCTGTTTTCTTTGTAGCTCGAAATAACCTATCTGGAAGGACACCAAAGAGGGTCAACCAATTTGGAACTTTTGAGGCAAGCAGTTATGAGGGCAACCCTCTTCTTTGCGGACCTCCACTGAACCAAAATTGCTCATCCATTGCAAAACCATCAGGGATGGAGACTCCCTCTCATGAGAAAGAAATTGACTTCAGAGACACCTTTGTTTGGAGCTTTGTAGCATCTTTTGCTGTTGCATTTCTTGGTGTCATAGCCTATCTTCACCTTAGCTTATACTTCTCCATTCACGAGAGGTTTAGGAAATAACCTTGTGTGAAGCATATTAAGTTCAATAATAGTTCCACACAAGTGTGAAGGTCATGTGCACAATTTAAGTAAAATATAAACAAATTATGGTGGAGACAATTATAACTTAATAGTGTATTGAAATATTTTTCAGAAATGCATGTAAGAAATTTGAATAGTATTGTACTAAATATGATTTTATATTTGCCATTAACGGTAGAGATCTAGATCCATGTTTAATTGCTATTTATACATTACACATTTTGATTTCGCGTGTGTTTATTTTTATTCTTATATATCTATTATCACTCTAACTCAACCACTTTAAATTTAGTTTTATCTAAATCTTTAATATTAATTAAAATTTTAATTTTTATGTGGTCATTGAATATTAAAATATATTCTTCAAAGATTGCTTAATATACTGAGCGGTTTAGAAACAATATTAGTATATAAAATATTTTATAATGTCATCTAATAATGTATTTTCATATTATTTAATCAATTTAATATTTATGCATTTTGAAACTCCTTAAATAATGTAACAACATACATATCATTAGGTATCATTATCAATTTTGTTTATATACTCATAGTGCTTTTCAATTAAATATATCAATAATATAATATATCAAGTCATTTTATTTTTAAGAATAAAACTAATGAAAAAGTTACAACAAAATTCTTGATAGACAACAACGGGTATCATATATCGTTTTAATCCTTTTCTAAAACAATAAAAATATTAGATGATAATATGTTTGTTATATATTATAATTTATTAGTACACTTTATTGTTATTAATCATCTCTACTCCTTATTTTTTTTAAATACACACTCTCTCTTTATTATTTAGATAATTATTATATTAAAAATTTAAATAAAATAATTTAATATTTAAATTTAAATACTTATATTAAATGAGTTAATTAATAATACTTATAATATTTATTGGCCACAAAGAAATAAAAATATAATTAATGTTAAATTTTTTTCAAAAAATTAAACTATTTATATAATTAATATAATAAAAAATACAGTAGAAGAGTCTAGATACCAAACAAATAAATTCAAATCTAATTGAAAAGGATCCTTTTGATTCTCAACGTGGGCAAAAGGATTAACCAAGAAAGATTTCTTGTTTTTATTGATAGATTGTGATTGGATCCACAAATATTTGCAAAAAGAGTAATTTTCTCCTTTAAGAATAATAAGAATGGGAAATGTTAAATTGGAACTTGAAAACATTATTGAATTGGTCATAGCTAGTTACTCTTTGGGATGGATTGCGAGAAGGGGGGAGTTTTTGAACAAGAAAAAATATCCAATCACTCGGAAAAAGTTGAACAAGGAGGCAAGTGAAAATCTCATCTACACTAGTAGCAAGAAGGGTGGCTTATCTATTAACTTGTTCACTATCACCTCCCAAGAAAGCCAGTCTATACCTTCTATGAAGCTTTCAGAGTACGCTTAATCTCTAGATTTGAAATAACTACTTATATACTCTATTTTGGCCAAAATTTACAAGATATTCTATAGTGTTAGTTTGAAGGGGAGGGGATAAAGATTTGCCTAGTGTGAGATATTACATTATTCAAGGAATCCTAGACGATATCAGAGTCAAGGATCATCAACAAGGGCATTCTACTACATTGTAGATTCTTTTCCAAGATTTGTATTATTTGATCATGAAATATCAATACTAGTTCTAGAAGATTCTACATATTGAAAGAAATGAAGCACCAACATTTTAAGGTTAGAACTTGCTGGATTTTTCTATAGATATGATGATGTCATAAAAGAAAGAAGAGGAAACATCTAGCGTTATGTAAAACTAAAAAATTCTAGCCACTGCAAGTCGGTTATTTCACTGACTTGAGACTCATATAAATACTAGTGAAGTGAGTAACGTGAGTATGCAGCAAGAAGAGTAACGTGAGTGTGTGTGAGGTGAGTGGTCTTTAGTGTGCACATACACAAGTGAGGTGTATGTGTGTCTAAGTGAGAGTGTTAGTGTGTGCACTATGCAAGTGAGTGTATGGTGAAGAATCATGAGTGTTTGAGTGAAATTTGTGTCCCATAAATTTGTAGTCTTGATTCTTTATAAATAAATAAATAAAGCATTAATATTTGTATAGAGTCCACTTCCTTTCTCTACAATTTGGCATCAAAGCCAGGCGGCCAAGGATCATTTCAAAGGTGATCAAGGATCACTGTTTCTATGGGAGCTTTTTATCGCAAGTCATAGTTTGGGACTGTGAAGCTGTTGGTCTGGGACCAAAGCAGTGAGAAAATTCCATCAAGTCACTATGGCGGACATTCAAGTGGTTGGTGGGATTAAGAAGCTCAATGTCCAGAATTACAATACATGGCAGACATGTATGGAGTCATATCTCCAAAGCCAAGACCTGTGGGAAGTTGTTGGAGATAGTGAGACAACGCCACCTCCTACAACAGAAGCAGAAGTAGTACAGAAGTGGAAGATTAAAGCAGGGAAGGCTATGTTCACGATTAAGACTACGGTAGAAGATGAGATGCTAGAGCACATAAGGAAGGCTTCATCACCAAAAGAAGCGTGGGCCGTTTTCGTAACATTGTTCTCCAAGAAGAATGATGCAAGGCTGCAACTCTTCGAGAATGAGCTCTTATCGATAACACAAGGAAACTTGACTATCAACGAGTATTTCACCAAGGTAAAATCTCTCTACGGAGAAATTTTTGAGTTGGATTCAGATAGCAAAATATCTTATCAACGTATGAAGAGAATAATTATTCATGGTCTAAGACCAGAGTATAGAGGATTTATTGCTGCCATTCAAGGTTGGCCTACCCAACCTTTCCTATTACAATTAGAAAATTTGTTGGCTGACTAAGAAGCGTTGGCTAAACAAATGGTCGGAGTATCAATGAAGAGTGAAGCAGAAGCACTTTTCACTGGTAAAAGGAAGGGAAGAGGGAAGCCACCTATTAACAAGAATGAAAAGGGAAGGAAGGAGCAAAAAGAAAATTCATACTCTAGAAAACCCTAAGCTAATATGAAGAAACGTGATGGCGCCTGCTTCAGTTGTGGTAAGTGGGGGAATTTTGCAAGAGATTGCTAGTTTAAGAAGAGGCTAGCAGAGAGCAACATAGCAACTGCAAGTCGCCAGTCAAAAAAAGAAAATGACAAGAAAGAAGAATGGAATGCCTCCGCCTCGTTGTCAATCAAGGAGGAAATAAACTTTGATGACAAGAATTCTAAGGAGCTTGTGAAGTCACCAAAGGCAGAAGTGGCACTCACAGCAACATATTAATCAGCCATTGATTATAACAAGGATTGGATTATAGATTCAGGTTGCTCCAATCATATGACAGGTGACAAGGAGAAGCTAGAAAGCCCAACAAAGTATAAAGGTAACCGAGTAGTGGTAACAGTAGACAATTAAAGGTTCCTGATCACGCATGTTAGGAGAGCAGTAGTCTCACCACGTTGCTGTGACAATCAAGTACATTTACAAAATGTCTATTATGTGCCTGGAATGAAGAAAAATTTACTCTCAGTATGACAAATTACAAAGTTAGAGAGATACGTAGTGCTTAGCCCAGAAGATGTGAAGATTTATGACAAGTTAAAAATCATTGGGGAACCTATGCTGAAAGGGCGACATTTAGAGTCAATCTACGTAATGTCTACAGAGTCAACTTATGTAGAAAACACTCGTAAGAACAAGAATGTGAATTTGTGGCACGTCACGCCTTGGGCATGTGAGTTATCATAGGCTCAAGGTGATGATGAAGAAGTCGATACTCAAGGGTCTCCCTCAGTTAGAAGTGCGAGACGACATTATATGTGTCGGGTGTCAGTATGGTAACGCACATCAACTGCCATATGAAAGGTCAAAATTCCAAGCCAAGGAGCCTTTGGAGTTAGTTCACTCAGATGTACTTGGACCAATAAAACAACCTTCAATCAGAGGATATCGTTACATGGTGACCTTCATCGACTATTACTCAAGGTATGTATGGGTATATTCATGAAGGAAAAATCAGAGACATTAGCGAAATGCAAAGAATTTAAAGAGAAGGTAGAAAGCAAAGTTGGGAAGATGATTTGGTGTCTACACACAGATAACGGGGGAGAATACACATCAAAAGAATTCTATAGCTTCTTGAAAGAATACAAGATAAGAAGACAGATAATATGTCCAAACACTCCTCAGCCAAATGGTTGTCGTAGAAAGGAAGAATCGTCATCTTGCAAAGATTTGTTGGAGCATGTGACTCGCGCGTCGTAACACGAGCAAATTAAACTGAATAGCGACTATAGTATAGTAGCCAACTCGGATCGTTTCCCAAAGATGAACACACTATTTGATCAGAAAATGCAGGGGGGTTTTTATAACAAACACTTAAAATGCAATACTGAATTCCAAAGCAAACAGAAAACAAAAAGGCTAAACCGAATTAAAATTCTAATCCAAGACGCACAAGAAGAAAGCAATCAACACTCAATCATTGGATTCAAATATACATGCACACTCCAATTCGATGATTAATTTTAGATTCAATTGAAACCTCAAATCAAACCTAGCATTCACATGAAAATCTCCATGCATTCAACTAATCACTCAAGCAATTCGGTTTAGAGACCTCTAAAACCGAACTGATTTTGGATTAGCTTCCAAACCAATGCTCTAATCTCATATTCAGATCCGAAATATGAATCACACTCTTGAACAATCGAATCACATATATCAACCGAATTATACATGATTTGATTGACTCTTAATCAACATGCATGAATGAAAACCTCCAATTCAATTACGAGATTAAGAAGAAGAGAAGAGGAGTGAAACCGAAATTGAAATTTCCATTTCTTGATGCACCAATCCTCAAGAGCTTGAATGCTTCTCTTGATGCCTTGGATCAGAGGAGGATCACCCCTCCATTAATGGAGGAAAACGCAAAAGAGAGAGAGAGAGAGTTTTCTTATTCAATAAAACTAAAAATTACAAAATGAGCAAAAAAATGTCCTGGAGCATAATCAGAATTTCTATATATACCTCTAATTAAAAGTCACAAATTACTTAATTAAAATAATCCTCTTTTCCTAAGCTAAATTTGGATAGCTCATTTGCCCAATTTGGATGCTTAGAGAGAAAGTTGTGCCCAAAACAAGTTGAGTGGACTCTCTTAGACTCAGCAGCGACTTCCAACACGTTTTTGGGCGTCATAACGGTTCTTCTTGGCTTAGTGCTCTGAACATAAGATGAAGCCCTGGATGTTAGCTTTCCAATGCCACCGGAATGGGCTCAATTAAGTCCCCGTAGCCCAAGATATGGTCCAATCATTGAAGGCTGCTCAGAAACTGCGCCCAAACGCTTCAGTTCAGTTCCGAGCCCAATTTCGGCTTTAAGATCTCAGAATTAGCCCTTGCCCTCTTCATAGAAATTGTAGCTCTATCTCTTAGCTTTCCTACAAATTAAGAAGCATAATAAAATGAGGTATAGAGCTCAAGATATGATCTAAACACTGAAGCAGGTCAAAATAACCGAAATGCTGCAAAAATTAACTAAGTCTCACTAAGATCCAAAAAAGGAAAATGATCTAAACTCAACCAATTAAGCACAAAGGAGGATTAATGAGACAAGTATGAAGGATAAAAATAGTATAAAAATCCAATTCATCAGCATGCTGCATACTAAAAATGTTCCAAGTAGATACTGGGCCGAGTGTATGAAGATTGCAACTCATGTGATTAATCAACTTCCACAAGCAAAGCTGAGGTTTGCCTCACCGTTCGAGAAGTTGTGGAAGCTTAAACCCACAGTGAGTCACTTCCGAGTATTTGGCTGCGTATGCTATGTCTTTGTTCCAGATTACTTGAGGACCAAAATGGATAAGAAGGCTATTCGATGCATATTTGTGGGATATGATAGTCAAAGAAAAGGATGGAGATGTTGTGATCCAACAACTGGTTGATGTTATACATCAAGAAATGTGGTGTTCGATGAAGCCTTCTCTTGGTGGTCAACACAATAGGTAATTCTACCTGATTCCAAAGAAATTGAAGGTATGATAGAGGAAAAGATGGGGGAGCAAAAGGAAGGCGTAGAAGAAGAGCCTCCAAGTTCAATAGAGGTAGAGAGACACACACAAAGTCCCTGGCAAGCAGGAGTGCATCAAAGAGAATAGAGAGAGCTTCAGGATGAAGAAGCAGAAGAAGAACTTGAAGAGCAACCACACCTTAGAAGATCTACTAGGCAGACAAAGCCCAATCCCAAGTATGCAAATTTTGCAAAGTCAATAAAACAAAAGAAAACTATAACATATGAAGATGGCTCGCAGAAGAAAGAGAGTGTGAAGACATAAAATGGCATCAGATTTCCAGAGTTTTGTAAATAACCAAGAATGCAAAGAAGAGCTAGTGCTGAGGGGGAGAAATGAAAAAAAAAATCAGCACTAGCATCTCAAAGAAAGTGCTAGAAATTTCTCAAGAAAGGAAAGCTAGAATTGTCTAGCATAACTCTAGAAACTAGGAGTCAATATTTCTAGAGAAATCTAGTCTCTAGAGTCGGTTTTATACCACCGACTTTTGAAGCCTATAAATAGGCATTGAAGATATTGTGTGTGTGTGCCATAGTGAATGACGTGAGTGTGCAGAAAGTAAGCAGAGAGTGAGTGTGTGAAGTGCCTTGGTGAGTCTAGAGTGTGCATCACAAATAAGGTGCACAAGTGAGCTAGTGTAGTGAGTGGAGAGAGAAAAATCGTGAGAACCATGAGTGAGTGTGAAGTGGGTGAGCTCCTAGTGTGTGCATGCCCAAGAAAGGTGCATGTGTACCTAAGTGAGTGCGTGTTAGTGTAAACAACTAATAAGTGAGTGTTTGAGTGATATTCGTGTCTCACTAAATTTGTAGTCTTGATTCTTTATAAATAAATAAAACATTATTATGGATAAGAAGGTTGTTCATTGCATATTTGTGGTATACGATAGTCAAAGAAAAGGATGAAGATATTGTGATCCCACAACTGGTAGGTGTTATAGATCAAGAAATGTGGTGTTCGATGAAGCCTCCTCTTGGTGGTCAACACAATAGGTAATTTTACCTAACTCCAAAGAAATTGAAGGTAAGATCGAGGTAAAGATGGAGGAGCAAAAGGAAGGCGTAGAAGAAGAGCCTCCAAGTTCAACCGAGGTAGAGAGACACACATGAAGTCCCTGGCAAATAGGGGTGTATCAAAGAGAATAGAGAGAGCTTCAGCATGAAGAAGCAGAAGAAGAAGTTGAAGAGTAACCACAGCTTAGAAGATCTACCAGGTAGAGAAAGTCCAATCCCAAGTATGCAAATTTTGCAAAGTCAATAGAACAAAAGAAAACTATAACATATGAAGATAGCTCACAGAAGAAAGAGAGGATGAAGGCATCAAATGGCATCAGATTTCTAGAGTTTCATAAACAACTTGGAATGCAAAGTAGAACTAGTATTGAGGGGGAGAATTGAAGCACCAACATTTTAAGGTTAGAAGTTGCTGGATTTTTCTATAGATATGATGATGTCATAAAAGAAAGAAGAGGAAACATCTAGAGTTATGTAAATCTAGAAAATTCTAGCTACTGCAATTCAATTATTTCACCGACTTGAGACTCTTATAAAAACTAGTGAAGTGAGTAACGTGAGTGCACAGCAAGAAGAGTAACGTGAGTGTGTGTGAGGTGAGTGGTCTTTAGTGTGTGCATACATAAGTGTGGTGTATGTGTGTCTAAGTGAGAGTGTTTGTGTGTGCACTATGCTAGTGAGTGTATAGTGAAGAATCAGGAGTGTTTGAGTGAAATTTGTGTCCCATAAATTTGTAGTCTTGATTCTTTATAAATAAATAAATAAAGCATTATTATTTGTATAGAGTCCACTTCCTTGTTCTACAGATCATGATAAGTGAATCATTAGAAACATGTGAAGTGCACTGTTAATCCATAGCAAATGTTTCATAAGGGAACTGGAGCATGTTACCATAGGACAAGAGATCTTCTCACTAAAGAGACTTGGTTTGGGACTATGAAATGTCCAAGGTCCAAATATTGAGAAAAATTTAGAAGTTTTCCTTGACTTTGTTTATGCCAACAAACAATTTGAAATGCATCGACTTTTCTAGATTAGATCTGAGTCAAATTGTAATGATTCAATGCACTTTACATCGTTTCATAAGCCCAAGGACTCAATCTTGTACAAATATAAAATACATAATTTCCGATCATAGTAAGCAAAGAGGAAACAAATACTCAATTTCAAGTGAGTAAACACGATTCCACACTTGATCTCATAGATATAAATGTCATATTTGATGAAAGCCATGTATAATTTGGGAAGATATCTTTCATATCTCTCAAGATCTAGCTAGCAATATGGGGTTAAAAAGCAAAAGTAAATTATTTTAGCCCTTATTAGTTTTATATATATATATATATAATATAGAATCTTCCTTTCATGTTCATGTCATGACAAGGTAGTGCAGTAGAAAAAACTACAAACTCCAATCTAATTTATCGCAATTGATTATTTATCAAGTCAGTTAACTATATTACGCCAAAGAAAAAAAAATCTTATTCAATCAATTATCGTACTATGAAAAAGATTCAACAAAAGATAGAAACAAACCCACTCTTTGTTTTAAGTCAATCAATATTGGAGAAACTTCATGTGGAGTAAATAGTAGTAAAAACAAGTTGTGTAGCTGGATCGACTCATGAAATTCCCATTGAAGTGAGATCTACTCAAGGAAAAGCACTTACTGTTTATTAGTTGTTAGTGGCATCTCAGAAATATCTAGGTCAAAATATGGCTTTCAAATTAAGCTCCAAATTAGTAGATACTGCTTAAAAGAATGCCAATACCATATGCAAAAAGGAAGACCATCTCACAAAATGGCAAAGGCAAATAGAACTTTTGCATATTTTTGCTAATCCATGAGCATGATCTATATAAACACATAACTAAGATGTTGAAATTTAAATGAAATAGGAGACAATTATTTTTTTTTTTAAATTATAGAGCACCTAAGAAACTAATGAGAATATGGGACCAATGATCATAGAACAAATATTGCCACCAAATTCTTTATGCACGGTTCAATCCCCAATAACTAACAAACTTGGGGAAAAAACCAACCTAGTACTTCTTCCATTTTATATGCATGTTTTAAGATTTTTATGATATATTAAATAGGCTGGAGCCTCCTACTACTCTTATATAAGGATCTCAAACCTATCAATGTATGTTATGTGTTGTTTAAAATTATACTAAGGTTCTCTTTAAATTGTTTTCTGCCTTTCTAAAATGGCATAGTTAGCCCTTTGTAGAGTAGTTTTATTCCGGGGTGTGGTACTACAGATAATACTATTATTGTTTAGAAAGTGTTGCAGTATATGAAGAAGGAGATAAAAAAAATTAGGATCTGTTTTATTTGACATTGACTTGGAGAAGTAAAAATTGACTTGGTCATTTGGGAGTTCTTTCATAATACTTTGAGTGATTTTGGTTTCCCAATTTCTATTATAAATCTCATCATGAGTAGTGTCACATCGTCTTCTCTTTCTCTAATTTGGAATGGAAATAGATTCTTGAGTTTCTCTCCTACACAGGGCTTTAGACAAGGAAATTATTTCTCTCCTTATATTTTTTGTTTTGTGCATGGAAAATCTGGCTATTTTTATTGATCAGAAATTGGAGTCCAGAGAGTGGCTTTGAGTGAAAATTTCAAGACATTATCTCATCTCTTATTTACGAATGATAGCCTTTTTTTTGTCAAAGTCAAGCCTTCGCAAGTGAGGTTGGCGAATGATGTTTTCAAAAAGTTTTGTATAACTTTGAGTTTGAAGGTGCTAGGGTGATGGCCTACTTGTATTTCTTGGTAGAAGCAAGCTAAATTCTCTGCTATTTGCCATATGCAATTCACAGGAAATATTGGCAAGTATTTGGGCTTCCCAATGCTTATAGGTCAAGTTAGCACAAAGGACTTTAAATTTGTGCTTGATAGAATCCAAGGGAAGCTAGCCAGTTGGAAAGGGCAAAGCAAGTAGAATAACCTTGGCCAAGTCTGTTCTCTCTACCATGCCTATTTACCCCATGTAGTTGTATTGGTTTCCTAAACAATATTTGCATCCATTAACACTATTGTTAGGAAGTGTATTTGGTTAGGTGACCTTCAGCAATCCCGTGGCGTTCACCTTGATTCATAGGATTTTGTACCTTTGCAAGGTTGAAAGGTGGCTTAGGCATTAGGAAGTCTTAGCTTTGCAATATAGCCCTCTTAGGCAAACATGTTTGTGCTCTACTTCATGACAATGATAAGCTTTGAGTGCAACTTTTGAGAAGTAAGTATTTATCAAATGACAACCTTTTTACTGCTAGAGCCAAGAGTGTAGATTCCTATGTTTGGAAAGGCATTTTGAAAGCTTTTTCCTTGTTAAGGGAAGGCCAACAGTGGGGGGCGGGTGTCGGAGATATTCCTTTTTGGATTGATAGTTGGACTAATGTTGGTCCTATTAGATAGCAGCATGATTTTAAATTGTGATATGCAACCGCAATATTGCTGTTGCAGCCCTCTGTAATCGCATCGCAGCAACAATTGCGGCCGTATCAACTACATTTTCCAACAATTTTCTGTATCGCACCGTAACCGTAACCGCAACTGCGACTGCAACAATAATTTAAAACCATGGATAGCAGGTTCCCTCTGTTAGTATCTATGATATAAAATATATATGTTAAAGTAAAGGATGTATGGGATACTTAGGGCTCGAATCTGAATTTGTTGGTGACTTCCTTTCTTCCTCATGTTGTTGATAGTATTCTTTGTTGATATTTCTAAAGCCTTGGGATCTAGATTTGATTCTAATTATAATATGTAACATCAATAAGAAACTATAAGCAAGATTGGGTGTAGAGTTGACATGAGATTATAGATTGAAGAATGATTAATTTGTAGTTGTTCTTCATCCTTTGGACCTGAGAGAGAGAGAGAGAGAGAGAGAGAGAGAGAGAGAGAGAGACAATAGTAGAGAAATCTAGGAGAGAAACTTCTCCTATTCCTGTTATAGCTAAATGTGCATACTATCTCAATGGAGCAACGAGTGCCTATAAATAGGGCTGGAAGAAGGGGTCTCTCCATGTGTCAGCAAAATGATGGGCCTAACCACCCATTACAACAAGGCCCATACATAGGTATGTATAACAAACCCACTGATGAGTAGTGCTTAGCCTTAATGGGCCTAATAAGCTCATTAACAATAGTAATTACAATAATTTGGATTTAAATAATTGACTTTAATCAATTTTGTCATCTAATTAATCTGTGTCTAAAATTAAACACGATTTGATTTATGCAAGTCCATAAAAAAAGAATCCAACAATCTCTCACTTGGATAACATAAATCAAATTATTACGAAAGCAACACCCCAGATTAATTCACATTATGTGGCCACAATTATGATGTCAAAGATTGAGCCAGCACCCTCAACCAAATAGTCCAATATAGGATAACAAACACTCAACAATGCAGAAAATCATACTTGAAAGAGTATTGATATCATACGCATGAGAAACTCATCTCCTCGATGAGCCAACAAATGGTGGTACATAAGTAAATTAGAATGCACAGCAACAAAATAGCATGCCAATAGATCCTAATAAATCTCAACTCAATATGAGACGGGTTCAAAATGTCTCCAAAATGTGTCAAATCAACATGAGTGCACATAACAATATATATATGGCAACATGCGCATCCACACAAGATGCTTTTTGAGATTCAATAAAATATCTCAGCATAATAAAATTGATATTGGGTCCAATATGTCTCAATAATAGTGCCATTATACAAAATTGCATAAACAATTAGCTATGTAGACTTAAATGTTATTAACAATAGTATAAGGCCACAATAAATCTACAAAACAAGCTCATACTAACCCAAAACACCAAAGGGACCTCAATATACCTATACAGGTTACATAATCAACAATAAAATCTTTAACGGCTAGTCTTTGGTTAGGGGATCAACATTAGTAATAAGTTATATAGGGATACACTCAAGAAGAGCTTACCATAGTATGTCATATAATCACAAAAAGATACAAAACAATATATGGCAAAAACATTATTAAATCTCAAGACAATAACATAACAATAAAGTGTACACTTCTATCACTAATGCAACACATCAAAATGACATAAATATTCCCATTAGAGACCATAAGGTCTCAATATATTCGAACGGTATAATAACAAGTAGTGGGATTATCAATAGTTTTGTGGTAGGGTGCTTAGTGTGAGCCTGAAACTCACAATTATTCTTTTTAATAACAAAAGTACAAAATTAGAGAGAATTACAAAATTACCAAGTTATCTAAATTGCATTTATCACAAAGTAACACAAAATTGGGTTCACATTCTTTGCCTATTCAATTTGAGGAGACCATAAGTGTCTATTTGACACTTTACGTCAAATATCTCCTCTCTATCATCACAAACTCAAATGAAAATAAGTAGCATACTCAATTGAACACAAAATTAATATATTAACAGTGGAACTACTGAGACTTATCACCACTAATGAGGACATAACAAAACATAAAGCCGTTAACTTCCACTATAACAAGAGTTTCTATATTCATGGGAAGAACATCATGATATATTTTAAAAGACTCAACAATGTCCTCTATATAAGTCCCAAACAATCAAGAGATGATAGATCAATGGGGGAAAAAAAACCATATACCAAAATATTATAATATGAGCACAAATTTTCTCACGTTCAATTAACTAGACAATTAATTGAACTAGAGATCTTGTATCATTGAAATCCTATTGAAGGGTCCCAGATCATAATATACAAGTCTCTCCCATTTGATAGAGACAATAGTAATAACAATAATATTAAAATTAAATAACAACATATAAGAATATGTTTAAATTATTTTTCTCTATCACATAATGATTATGTCGAATAATATCATATTGAAGGGTATGTCCATCATCTACATAATCCAACAATATTTGCAATATATAAAATAATTTTATTCAACATAAACAAGCTTCACAATAGGTTAAAGCAAGATCTACAAAATGTCGGATTGCTACAAAATGCCCAATTAACATATAGAGCTCTCATGTAATTGCAATATCCTTTGGGGTCTCAAAAAGAAAAAATCATAACACATGAGTAGACTCCCACAAACATTAAAATCATATGTCCCTAAAGCTAATACTGAGAGAATATTGAAAACTTTAGGACACAATTTTCAAATCATCAAGAATCATGTCAACAAAGACAAATTGAAGATTAAGTTCATTATCAAATGATCCTCAATGCAGCACAACTCAATATTAAATGTTCATAAAGAGTAAATATAACACAGCTAAAATAGGAGTGACTAAACTTTTGAGTTTATCAAATAATTGCCCACAATGTCAATAGCAACTACTTGAATTTTCGTGAAATGAGTACAAAAGATATACAATAAATGACAAACTATGAGCAAAACACCCCTTAAAATAAAAAAAGCACATGGTTATCAACTTGTGGAACAAACATAGAGAAATTTTCAAAATTTAAATTATTTCTCTCGTTTTATAATGGTGCATTACATCACCTAAACAATTTTCTCTTTATAGAAAGTGATATTTTAGCCAAAGATAATAACACTTTGACTACCACAAAATTCGTGTTTAAGTAGTAGAAATGCTCAAGACTCGATATTCTCAAAATCACAATATTCTCTATTATTTAGGCATGTATTTAGTTTGGATTTTTTTAAATTAAATCCAATTTTGATTTATGCAAGTCCACAAAAAATTATCAAACACTCTCCTACTTGGATTGCAAAATGAGATTACCAAAATCTTATAAAATATTGTTCCACATAATATGGGAGTGTACAACATAATCAAGTTATAGAATTTCAAATAAGAACTCTCAAAACAATATTGCTCAATATTATTCACAAAAATTATCATTTGTCACAATTGTTCTCGTGAAGACAAGCTCACAATCATTAAAAATGTCCAATAATGTTATCAAAATATCATAGAAAATAACTCTCAGAGTAATATTGGACAAAAATGCAAAATTACAAATTTACAATGTTCAAAGATTGATATACACAAGAGAGGTACCAAAAATTATTTCAGTACTCGAAACATATCAACTCTGAGAATGCACAAATTATGACATGTCCAGATATGTCACAATTATCCACAAATTTTTCGAATTGAAAATTGGAGAGTATCACACGTTTTTAATTAATTTAAATCTGGAAAAATTCATAATAAATATTTATAATGCCCAAAAATTTAATTAAAATCCACCAATAATTCTAATTTAATTAGTTGTTGAATCCTGCAAAATTTGATGAATTTTGGGCCAAAATTGGACCTGAACGTGTCACACTCGCCCAGCTTGCAAGTAGGCCTTTCAAGATGGCCCAAGAGGAGTCAACTTCAACCTTTGATGGGTTGACTTGCTTCGGAGTCGAGTTTTGCCATTAAACCTCAATTCGAGCTTCCGTTTTTATTTGATTCCAACCCAGAATCAAAGGGGAACTCATTTTGAACAAAATCCATGAAAGAAATCACAGATTCATGCATCAAGGTGGAGAACCAAACGCGAGACAAACCTGCAATTGGGAGCTCGGGTTTCAGGTGAGTTCTCTCTCATTTCTCACTCAAAATTCAATTTCTTGCATTCTTTAGATTCATATGAACAAGGTCAATAATAACCCCAAAGAAATTTGAAATGATTCGTCTAACATAAACATACCAGGATTAGGAGTGAAGGGGGTTAGGGTTCTTGATTTCCAACTTGAAATTCTCCCTTAATCCTTCAGGAAATCACATGATCTTTTGCTCTTTAGATTCAGAATAAAAGAGCTCAAAAATAGCCCTAAAGAAATTGAATAAACCTTGGCCGTACATGGGATTTAAGATTTTTTATCAAAGAGGGTGAGAAACTTAGGGTCCCTCTCAGTTGGTCATCAATTTCTTACTCGATTCTTGGCTAATCACATAATATCTGGGCTCAATAAATTCAAAACAACATAGCCAACAAAAGCCCTTAAGAAATTTTACATTTAGTTGGTTAAAAAAATGAAAAAATGAAAAAGCCAAATTTGGTTGTTTAGGGTTCGTGCTTGCATGTGCCATTTAGAACACTCAACCAGCCAATCTCATAACAAACATAATTTACAGCCATAATTAGATATCAAAATGGGCTCTAATACCACTTGTTGGAATTTCTAATGCCTTGGGATCTAGATTTGATTCTAATTATAGCATGCAAAATAAATAAGAAACTATAGACAAGATTGGGTGTATAGCTCACATGAGATTATTGATTGAAGAACATTCAATCTATAGTTGTTTTTTGTTCTTCGGACCTGAATAGAGAGAGAGCGAGAGAAAAGAGAGATGAGAGCAGAGAAATTGAGGAGAGAAACTTCTCCGACTCCCATTATAGTTGAATGCACATACTGTCTTAATGGGGTAACAGACGCCTATAAATAGGGTTAGGAGAAGAAGGGGCCTCTCTCTATCAACAAAATGATGGGTCAAGCCACCCATTATAACAATGTCCATACATAAGTATTCACAACAAATCCACTTATGAGTATTGCTTAGCCCTAATAGACCCAATAAACCTAATAATAATAATAATTACGATAATGTGGATTTAAATAATTTGCTTTAATCAATTTTGACATTTAATTAATCCGCGCCTAAAATTAAACATGATTTGACTTATGTAAGTCCACAAAAAATAATCCAACATTCTTGTCACTCCCATGTACCTGAATGGTGTGGTCCAAGACTATTTGGATTGGAAACATGAAATTCTAGGGTGCTACTCCGTAAAGTTCGGATTTACATGCCTGGCTTTATCAACTTAATCAGACATCTTCATGCCATGCGTCCTGGTCTTGGATTTGGAAGCTTCTAACTCCCGAGAAGGTAAAGGTCCTTGTTTGGCTTGTCTGCCATGACGCGCTGCTCATGAATGTGGTGTGTGTCTGGCAGCACTTGGCTACTGATTCTTCCTGTTTGAGGTGCAACAATAACTCCCTTCTTCTTCTTCTTTTTTTTTTTATCTTTTTTGGGAGCGCGGTGCAACAATAATTCTAAAGACCTATTGTAATGCCTTCGGGATTGCACAAAGCTAGAAGAATATGGGATTGGCTCGGTATGATAGATAGACTACTTTCGGGTTGGTTGATACTGCGCCTTGGATCAGGGAGAGCACTAGAGGGCCTCAAATGGTTGCATTCCTTGCTACCCTGCAAGGTTTAAATTGTAGACCACATCACGTGATGCGGCTATAATATTGCGGTTGCGATGTGATCAGAGCCGCATCACACTGTAATTGCGGTGCTATATCCATTCGCATAAATTGGCTGGAACATAACCACATTAGGGCTGTAATGAGCCGCATCAAACTTAATTTCAAGTGGCAAAAAAAAAAAAATCATACCACAGCTGCAATGTTCTACTCGGCGGCCAAAATTGGAACAAGTGCAACTGCGACCACATTTGCCATCGCAACTGCAATTTAAAAACCTACCTTGTGATGGATTTTGCATTCTCATTGCATGAATGTCTTGTTTGATGAGAGTTTGGTCGATGGGGAGGTCTTACAAAACATCTCTGTGCTAGCAAAAGATTGTTCCGAGTGTTATCATCAAATGACCCCGGTAGCTAGACCTCCCCTCTAAGTTACTCAGATCAGAAACGACCTCAACCTCGCGGTTACAAGTTGGATGTTGATGGTAATGCTTTTGGCAACCGGGAGAGCAAGGATAGGAGGTTTGATTCGAACATATGAAAGCCAATGCGTTCTGATGGGATTTTCTGATTTTGTGGGGACCTCAACAAACATGAATGTAGAGCTCTTGGTTCTTTGTCATGGTCTGTTTTTTGCTTGGAATCATGGCATTCAAGACATCTTGTGTAGCTCGGATACTTTGGGACGTAGTTTTTATGGTGCTGAAGGGTGTGCCCCAAACTCACAGATTATTATACATCATTCACGCCATAAGAAAGTGGCTGCAAGGTCATTGGAATATCAACTTGAAGCACTCTTATAGAGAAGGCAATGCTTCTGCAGATTTCCTTTCCAAAAAAAGGTGCTAGCAATGGGGATCGCTTTATCAACTGGGATTCTCCTCCTCCATGCATGGAGTTGTTGCTGCTAGCGGATGCCTCAGGAGTGTGTTTCCTTATGCAGTAGCTAGGTCGTTCTTGTCTTGTGTTTCTTCGTCCCTTTTTTTTTTTTTTTTTGGATATTTCTGATTACCAAAAAATATATTAAGTAGGCTTAGATATAGAAAAATATAACTTATTTTAACTAAATAATTCTTTCTTTCTCCATTAGCTGTAGTTTTTAGATTTAGTTGAGAATAAAAATGAACGTAAAATTATAAAAAAATTAATTAATATTTTTTCAAAATTTTTAGACGACAAATAATTTTGAAAAAATATTTTTTTTTAGAAAACACTTATAAATAGATGAATGGAGTTTAATAATGAATGCGATCTCTTATACATCAGTGCCACGACAAAATAAACACGGAAGTCGTCAAGACTTGTTGTCTTGATGCGTGACTCCAAATATGCCTGGTTAACTTTGATCAGCTTGGTCCAATTTTGAGATTAACTAAGTCTTCCTTGTATTGAATTACTAATGTTTCAGATATGTGTAATTCATGAGTTAAATAAGAGTAATATTATTTGTACATAATATTTATAGAATATCATGCTAACATATTCTCATTTATTATTGGATAGGGTGTGAGATCCAAACTAAATGAGGTCCACATCCTATCCAATAATAGATGAAAATATGTAAGTACGGTATCCTACAAATATTATATATAAATAACATTTCTCATCAAATAAATTGTTTAGAAATATAACAACTAAATTAATTTAATGAAAAGTTAATAAATTATAAGAGTTTAGTAATTTGATAGAGCAATATATTCTACTAAAATATCCGCCTCATAATGATAGAGTTTAGTAAAAAAAATAATGAATACTTTTTATATTTTTAAGATAATAAATATATTTACAAAATATTCGATATTTTCCATGTTTACTAATTAAGAGGATTGTTAGGAGGATATATCATTTTTCAATTTGATATGGAACCGACATTATAAATTTTAAATGTAGAACATTATTTCATTATGACTTCTTCAATCTAATAATTAGAGAGATACTCGTCAAAAACAAAAGATAAAAAATACAAAAATGGAGAGATACGAAAGAAACACACAATAATCGTAAAAGTTAATGAAAAGTACAAAATTCGTGTTTAATGAAATATTGGGAAATTCAATTTTCATTAAACCCACTGCTTTAAAATAATCACCAACGCAATAATAATAATAATAATAATAATAATAATAATCACCAAAAAAATTATTAATAATAAAAATTAAACAGTATGCAAAAGCATCTGGAAACGAAAAATACTAAACTCTGATACCAGTTTGATATCACAAACCCACGAATCTCGCGCACGATCTTCTCTCACACACAAATATAGCTTACTCTAATATTTTTTTCTCACTCAGGTAACCCTTGCACAACAAAATAGGGAAGAGGAATAATAACAACTCTCTATTTTTCTCTCAAACTCATCCAGCACACATATAATAGAGAGGAAGTGAAAGTTTCTCAATCTAACTCATATTCTATCATCAACTTCACTTAATGTATCCAGTGTACATGAGGCCGTATTTATAGGCACAATTATAACATAAAATGATATAAATCTATTATCCTTAATGAGCAAGGAAATAAACTTGGCGGTGCACTTCCAACCTTGTTGCAGCCGCAAACTAGTTTCTGCAACATTCTTTTAATTTCCTTTGACTATTCAAAGGTAAGCTTGCAATCCTTCTCATGCAGAGGCGGTGATTGCAAGTTGATGCCCCAACTTTTGATTGTTCACTGTACACTAGAACAATGCAGACATGTGATGAGCTGTTAAAACCGTGTAGCAAAAATTGTGTAACTCATGAGCTGTAAAATATTTGTTCAAACGTTGATTGCAACTCTGACTTCTTGCACATGGTTTGTTGATAAGCTTGGTGTAATGCCAACAAATACACACACAACCCTGAATTTTAAATCTTATGCAGTGTTTTAAATTGCGGTTGCGGCTGCGGATGCGGTCGCGGTTGCGGTTGTTGCGATGATTGCGATTCGCGGCTTATCATTGCGATCGTATTGCGTATTGCGATGTGATTTCTTTTTAAGTTTGTCGTTTGAAATTAAACTCGTTGCGATGCATTGCGGCTTGCGGCTCACGATCGCGCTCTGCGGCTCTGATGCGGCTCGTTGCGGCTACGATGCTGTTACATTGCGGTCAATTTACATGAATAGGCGAAACACCGCAATTGGGTGTGATGGCGGCATAACAGAATCAAGAATAATATGCGGCCGCATCACGTGATGCGGTCCGCAATTTAAAACAATGATCTTATGTAACACCTTTGGTAAGCAAACTTTTTATTGTATTGCATGATTGCTTGTTTAGTGATAATTATGAGGGAGTTGAATATATGTTTGGCATCACCCTTTTGAGACGTTAACATTTGTAAGAATATGTTCTATGGCCCCTTTTTTTTTTCTTTTATCATACTAGCATCATTGTGTTAAATAAAATTATTATAAGAACTTATGGTAAAAATCATCATCCCCTACTTCTTTGGGTCTCTAAAGCCAATGTAATTTTAGTCGTTTCTCTTTTGCTCAAGCTTGAAAGCATCAGAATCTCCCCTCACTTTGCAAATTTTTTTGGCCTTTGACTACTAATATTCAATTAACATTTAGCCTGTCGGCTATGTCCAACTTGAGAAACTAGAGGACCCATTAAGGGGACAGTCTCTTCCTGTATAAATTTCTCAATTCCTAGGATTTAAACACAAGGCCACTGGTTAATGTTTCTCCCTTCACTTCGCAAATGGAATCATAAATTAGAGGATTTTTCTTTCAATTACCTATACCATAATATGCTTTTAAAATGATTTTAATTTTTAAGAATTGAGACATTCTTATATACTTCAAATTATATCAAGTTAAGATAACATCTATTTTCAAAATTCTTCTTCACTATGGTAGAGTCTATCATATGCTTAAGTATATAATAATCAAAAAACAACATTCTAAAAGTAAATATAAGAATTAAAGTATATGTGAAAAAAAAAATCATTTAGGAACATCAATGTGACGAAAAAAAACCCCTTAAAAGATATCGACAAACTCAATTTGCCTTGTCCCCCCTTAATCTTCTTTCCCTTGGTGACCTTTCCACATTAGAGGGACATATGCAATTATATCTTGAGGAGTCACATATCAATGATAAAGGGCAAAAAAAAGCAAGCTCAACTCCACTAAAAAAAATAGTGTGTTGAAAAATATATAGAGGCATGTATTATTGGGACTCCATCCATGTTATTGCTAACCTGGCACTAATCAATATATTTTTTAGGATAATTAACATAAAATGCCCTTGAGGTTTTATAAGATTGCACTTCACCCCAAACTCTGATGAAAATTGTATTCTACTCTATCCATTAATCCAACTAACATGTGAAGGAATACATACTCTCATAACCAAAGTTATATATTTTGAGGAAGAAAAAAAAAAGCTACTAGATTTCTATCAAGATCAACATGTATATAAAATATTGCATCTTCAAGATATCCCTCTTGCTAGTGGTGGCAAAGCTATTGAAACTTGTTCTTCACCAGTTCTACATCATAAGATTCTTGGGCTTTACTCATCATATTTATTCTTACCTAATTCATTTATAAATACTTGCTTGATTAGCTAGCTATAAATGTCTTCATCTACGCATTTATGAGAACATATATCTGTCAGAATTTGTAGGTTTAGGTTTATTGATATTATAGTATATATTGAGTTTTATATTATATACTAAATGGATAATGAGAATATTCCATTAGAGTGGAGTACAATTTTTATCATAATTTGGGGTGAAGCACAATATTGTGAACCCTCAAGGGTATTATTGTGCTAACTACCCTATTTTTTAGGAGAAAAAAATTGACAACACAAAATAAAAGTTAAGTTACACCTCATTTAAAGGGAAATAGAAGTGTCATAAAAAAAAATATACAACCCTTAAAATACAGATATCTAAACATCTATATCCCACTTTATGATGACCAAAGAAAACGCGGGAATGATTTCTACGTTAGTAGGCAACTTTTAAACTTAATTAATTATATATTATTTTAGTTCAAAATAATAAATAATATCTAAATGTTGAAGAAAAAATATTTAGAATCTTTTGAAAAATACTTAATGAACCATGTTCTGAATATTAAATTATGTCTACCTTTTTTTAATCGACCCTCTTATCTTGCAAGGTGAAGAAGATATCGTGCATTATGCATGAGTACATTGGCTTTGTAAACTTGATAATTTTCATCTCAAATTTGATCACATGTCTATTTTGTAATTTAAGTCGGCTAGGCTTGCGTTAGTTAGATAGGAAAGTTTGTTTTCTATTATTGCCAAGCTGCCAAGTCTTCATAGTGACTGTCATGTATATATACTTACACGTCTAGCTGATATCAATTAGAGATTCATTTTTTAACCATTTTGATATGTTATCAGTTGTTTGTGCTTCTGCTCTTTCTCTCTAATTTCTCCACCATTGAAGCACTTCTGAAGCTCCTTCTTGCGCACGCTCCGTCTAGTTCCCTTTTCTCAGGCTTTTGTTTCTTTCTCCTCTTGCCTTTTCTACCACGGCTTCTGAATCGCAAGCTTCTTGTGAAGGCGTCAAAGATCCTTCCTCTCCACACTTCTTGCGCCGAAACGAGAATCCTTCGCTCATTCTTTTTTCTTCACCTTGAATGGCTCCGAACTACTATAGTTGGTCCAGGGCTATGTGCATGAGCCTTCTCTTCAAAAGCAAGTTGAAGTTCATTGGTCATGGCTCCATTACCAAGCCGTCGCCAAATGATCCTCTCTTTCTCCATGGGAACGCGGCAATACCATGGTCCTTTCATGGATCTGGTAAGGCTAGGGACTAAATCAAGAAGAAAAGAGACGGGATATTCATTCAGGAACAGAATTACAAGGTATAACTAATTGCTCTGGTTCGAGTCCATATAAACTCCTATCAACAATAACACAATTCCTATGCTATTGCCTTTTGTTCCTATCTATTTATACTCCTTTAAGGCACAGAATATTCTAATTGCTCACACGAATATTACTTGACAGTTACCAATGCACTAACATTATTATTCCTTGACAGTTGTCAGCACACAATTAGGACATAGAGACAAAGTAATCCTTGTGCACGTTGGTTTGTTTCTGATTCTCACTTCTCGTGTTTCCTTTGAAGGTGCTGGTCCCATGTTTTGTTCATTCAGAATAGTAGGTCCAAGCCCATTTTGTTGTTGGCTCATGCCATTCACCCTTTGGTCCGTATCAGGATCCTTCAATCTGTGGAGCCTTCCATTGCACAGACTGAGATTTGGATGGAGAAGGAACATGATATATGGGAGGAGTTTCGTGAAAGATTTTTCTCAGGGCGATTTGTCTCGTATAGCTGATCTGCAGCAAGAAATTTCCCTATAAGTTGAGGAGATTCTTCCGTGACTAAGTACTTCATTGAACTCAATATTATCTGGGATGAACTTGAGGTATTTCGACCAACTCCTATTTGTAAATGTGCCAATATATGTGACTGTGGTGTGGTGTCTTCACTGAGATCAAGCAGCATAAAGAAATCGATTGCATTATCAGTTTCCTCAAAAGGCTTGAATGATTCTTTTAGCATCGTCAATCTCAGATTATGCTGATAGAGAATCTTCCTTCCGCAAACATGGTTTTCTTGCTGGTTATTCAACAAGAATGCCAAATGCTTGGTGAAAATGTTGTTTCTGATGCCACAGACTGGTGAAATTATCCCATCCTGGCCAGAACGGTGTTCGAAGGCCTTCCATGGCTTCCATGTCTGCATTTTGCAGGATACAAAGGACTCGAGGAAGATTGGACTTCTTGAAGTTCAAGTCTGGTTGTATATTTTGAGTACTTCTGTTTGTAACATCCCCTCACCCTATACTATTGCTTTATGTGTACAAACCTTGAATAAAGCCCAATTTGATTTGTGGCATTTTTGTTTAGGCCATGTTCCACATGACAAACTATTTCTAATTCATAATAAGTCTCCCTTTTTACAATCTGTTTTGGATCATAAAGAATGTGAAGTTTCCTATTTTGCTAAGCAAAAGTGACTTGCATATGATTTGAGTGCATCTGAGTCATCTCATATTTTCCAGTTATTCCATGCTGATATATGGGGGGACCCGTGGTAGTCCATTCCATTCAAGGCCATAAATATTTTCTTACCTTAGTTGATGATTTTAGTGGGCATGCCTAGGTTTTTCTTTTAAAAACCATGTCTGAGACTTCTTTCTATCTTAAAAGTCTTTATCAATTTAGTGGAAGCCCAATATGCAACTAGAATCAAAACCACTCGATCAAATACTGGACTTGAATTCTCTCTTACATGTCGAAGGGCATTTTGCATCGAACTGCCTATGTTGAGACCCCTCAACAAAATGCTATTGTCGAGAGGAAGCATTAACACATCATGAATGTGGCCCAATCCCTATTGTTTCAGGCCAATCTCCCTCACAATTTCTAGTTTTTTGTTGTCCGGCATTCTTTTCTTCTTTATTTTTTAATTGAATCGCATTCCACCAAAAGTACAGCATATTGCCTCACCACATGAAATTCTTAATTGTAAGTTGCCTAATATTAGCTTCATTAAGGTATTTGGTTGTCTCACCTTTGCATGCACATTGAGTAAAAATCACACTAAACTTGATCCTCGATCCGGGAAGTGTATCTTCCTTGGCTATCAACATGGTACAACTGGATTCTTATTATTTGATTTACTGTTTAGGCAAATTTTTCTCAGCCGAAATGTCACATTTTTTTATCATGTTTTTCCTTATCACGCTGTCTCTCCATCAGATACTTCTTCTCCCATTAACAACCAATCCCTACGGCTACCTTTACATCATGACCTCCCTGACATACCATTAACCTCTGCTCCTGCTATTGCTTTAATTCCCACTGTACATACTAACCGCACCCCTGCTCTAAAATTGCTTAAAACCAAAAGATCAACTAGAACTCGCAAAGCACTCCACCACCCTATAGGATTATTATTGGAACCTAGCCTTTTCTGTGGTATCTTCTTCTTTTTCTAGTTCCTCTTCTTTATATCCATTATCATCTATTTTGTCTGACAATTGTCTTTCACCTACACATAAGCACTATGCTTTCACAATTTCCTCCACCTATGAACCTTCTTTCTGTTCTAAGGCTGTAAAAGAGCGTGTTGGAGAGATGCCATGCAAGATGAAATTTGAGCTCTCCAGCACACTTAGAAATTGGTTGATTTGCCATCGGGCAAGATATCCATCAATTGCAAATGAGTTTACAGAATTAAATACAAAGCTGATGGCAGTATTGAGAGGTACAAGGCTAGGCTCATTGCCAAAGGCTACACCCAAAGTTATGGAGTTGATTACTTTGAAACATTTAGCCACGGTGCCAAGATGAGTACCATTCGACTGTTATTGGCATTGGCTGCTACCAAAGGGTGGTTTTTTCAATAGCTGGATGTAAACAATGCTTTCCTATATAGGGATCTCACTGAAGAGGTCTATATGTCCATTCCTCAGGGCTTCAAACATTCCAAACCATACCAGTTCTGCTACTTCAAAAATACTTATATGATGACTTTAAGCAAGCCAACAGACAATGGTTTGCAAAGCCAATGCTCGTATCTGATGGGGCTAGAAACAATCTTCCTCCAATCACTCCTTATTTCTCAAGCAATCTCAAGATTCTTTCACTGCCCTCCTTGTGTACATTGATGATGTTATCTTGGCTGGAAACTGTTTATTCGAGTTCAACTCCATCAAACAATATTTTGACTCTCAATTTAAAATAAAGGAGCTTGTTGAACTAAAGTTCTTTTTGGGTCTTAAATTGGCAAGGTCAAAAGATGGCATCTCTCTTTGTCGAAGAAAGTATGCCCTTGAATTAGTTGTTGAAGCTGGACTCCTTGGTTGCAAACCCGAAGCAACCCATATGGTTTGCAGCAGCAACCAATATGGGACCTTTCCATCATAGCATACAAATGCCAAAAAGAGGTAGGCTCAACAATTATTGCATTGGACAATTTACCATTTTACAAAAATTCTTTCTTCAAGAAGCATGCCAAAAGAAGCATGCAAGCATATATCAATTGGGAAAACAAATGAAAGTAACTCAGTCACAAAATGCAATACCTGCAATAGATGCAGTATTTGATATTGAATTAAGGGAAATAAGAAGATAAATTATCGATATTATGCCAGCTGGTAGCCACAACAAAAGACAAAGTTCTATTATGATTGTAAAATCAAAAGGCAATTTTTCTAGTAATGTAAAGCAGATTGATCTTCCGTAACATGACTTGAGTGAGTCATTTGGCACAAAGGATATTGCGATACATTGTAAACACTGCGATAAAGAAAATAAATTGTAATTCATTAAACCAAGCATTCCAAAACAATAAATTAGCAAAATTTAGGAAGTAACCCTTTTGCTATAAAATGTTAGCCAATTCACAAATGATGATGTGATATGATACTGCTTTAAATCCATGCTCCAAACTAATCAAATTGTGATCTTTTTTTGCCAACTAATCACAAACTTCTTCATTTATTTTAGTATGATCATATTTCAAGAAAACAAACTATATATAAAAGGCTAGAATAGTATGACATCATCTTGTACTTTCACTATAATAGATAAGATGGTAATTGGTAATAGGAAAGACAAAGCATCATGTCATGAATCTTTAATATTCTAAAGCAAAAGCATCTCTTATATTTTCAAGGCTACTTGTCAAGTGAAAAAGGAAGGGAGAAGCAAAAGAAAAGAAAAGAATGCCACCATTCTTTTGTTTTACTTAGCTATTGAGCCTCCTCGAATACTAATCTCTTAATCAAGCCCCAAGCATGCTCTAGATAGAGAAATGATTTTCTTTTTTCAACTAAGCCAGATATTATTTAATTCCAGGGTAGGATATGTAATGTTCATCCAAATTTAGTCACGTTTTCATGTGAAGAGTCTCAAACTCTTGAGTCTATGCACGCTTCATAAATTAGAAAGGAACCATTTAATATATATATATATAAAGTTAGTGATTGTATTTAAGCATGAGCGTGACTTTTGTAGAGAGTTGTAGACAGGAGATTTTAAAATATAAAAGAAAATTGTTTATATAGTGATCGGAAACAAAATGAGCAGAGCAAGTTGGTTTTTTGGATTTTTGGAAAAATTTAAGTAACCTGAAGATTGCACATAGTTGTTCAATAGGCGTACTAACTACCTTGGGTGACAGAAACGGGGGCCAAAGTTCCATGG
This sequence comes from Pterocarpus macrocarpus, assembly GCA_031439585.1. Classification (NCBI taxonomy): domain Eukaryota; kingdom Viridiplantae; phylum Streptophyta; class Magnoliopsida; order Fabales; family Fabaceae; genus Pterocarpus; species Pterocarpus macrocarpus. The sequence continues at coordinate 16,987,520 of CM062517.1, read as the reverse complement.
AAACAAAGAACCTGAAAAGGTAAAAACAAAAATTTAGTCAATTCACTGACCTAAAGTATAATGACATAGTTGAAACGTATAGGTTCTCTTACTAAATAGGTTAAAGAGTTCATAAGATAGATGTATGTAACAAACCATGAATCACATTGTTGAAATTCTTTTCAAAAACATATGTAAACAAATTTAGTTATACTGTAATGGAGACACACCTTGGCATTGACTGAATCTAGCACAATTTTGTTCTTAGAGTTCAACTTCCAATAGTTAGTATGGCTGAACTTAGTAAATCCCCTTAAAATTGTAAGACAATTGTTAAGTCAAATAGCATGAGTAACAAACAAGAGGGTTAAAAAAAAATGGATTCTTCATATAAGTATGAAAGGGTAAAAAAAATGAAATATACATACTAAACATTTAAAAAAATAAAATTGGCCAACCATGACTGCATATCAGAGGCCAGCTTCCAAATCTTATAGGATTATTGGAACCCTGATGAGTTCAAGAAGAAGTTTAGGAACGGCAAGGCTACAAAGCCTCTACTAGGTGTGGCTCGCTAGCTCCGCTATGGTGGGTCTATTACCTTCGAGGGCATAAGGGAAAGGATGGTAAATAAGTTCAACTATACTTAATTTTACTGTTATCATTTTTGTGTATTCATTTGTCTATGATCATGTGAAATTAAAGTGCAAGTGAAACTTCTCAAAAAGACATTGACATAGGGAGAGGTCTTCGACAAGATGTTGTATGTGAGACAAATCCTGCATCGAATATATATAAAAACCTCATAAGGGGTTTATCCTATAAATAACAGCTTAGCTTTAGGTTGTCACACACTACCAAGAGAGAGAGTCTAGACAATGGAGAGAGAGTTTAATCAAGCTATTGGGTGGTAAGCTTTGTAGGAAAAGTTTGCAACTTTAGTCATACACAAATTCTGAGTTGAAACTTTTATTAGTGAAGTTATTTTTATCCATTTTAAGGATTGTGGATATAGATTGAAGTGATTTAACCATGTTAAATTTTATGTTCTTTTATTGTGCTTTGTTTATTTTCTCCTTGTGTGCTCTTTGTGGGTTCTTCATGCTACCCAACAAGTGGCATCAAGCTGGTTCAAAGGTGTAGAAAGTTGTCGTCGCAAGAAGGAAAGATGGTGATGTCATTAGTAACATCATCACCTCATCATCAAGAATGCCACGTCAGGAATATCTTTTGGAGGCATTTTTAAATTGCTTTTGTGGATTTTGTGTTATTCTAAGTAGGAATGAGTACTTCACTGTATTATGGCTAGTGCAATAAATTTGAGGTACCACTCTTTGGTGGAAAGAGCATATTCACTATGTGGCAATGCACAATACAAGATTTTTTTGTGCAACAAGGTCTGGATGCGACTTTAAAAGAAGAAAAGCCTGCACAGATAAAGAATAGCGAGTGGAATTCTATTAAGAGGAAAGCTACAATTACTAATAGGTAGGCTCTTACTTCTATAGTCAAGTACATGATGTTGAATGAGACAACACCAAAAGACGTGAAAAAAAATTGGAGGAGATTTATGCATCAAGGTTATTAATCAACCACTTGTGGTTGAACATAGACTTGTACACATTGAGAACGGAAGAAGGAGGTAGTCTACGTAATCATATTAATGAGTTTAATCGGCTAGTTTGTCAATTATTAAATTTAAGAGAGAAGTTAAGTAATAAAGAGTAAGCGATCGCTTTATTAGCTTCATTTTCCTAGTCTTATATTATCATTAGTGAGATCCTTATTAATTAGAGAGAAGACAATCAAGCTATATTTTTGTAGGTTCTGCACTCATTTTTTTTCACATCTAAACAAAAGAAAAGATCAAAACATTTTCTATTTTTTATCCTTTCATTTTCTTTCTTTTTTCTAATTTCTTTCAAATCAAGCAAACATAGAGAACCATATATTTAATTTTTTATTTTGATCTGACTGACTATGCATTCCTTTGTTTTTTTTGGGAGGGTAGGCGGGGGATGAAACTGTGCATTCCTTTTGCTATTTCTTGCAATAATACTAAACTGTTCATTATTTATTGTATAATATAAACTTATTTTATCATAATTGTCAATGTAATGTTTTCTTTAAATTTTTACTTTTTGTCATTAATAATTTTCTTTTTGGGTAAATTTCTATGTTGGTAGACTTACTGATGCTAATTTTGAATCACAATAATTTATGAGAGTTTAAATATGAGTTATGTTATTTATGCATAGAAAATAGGCATTAAGAGTGAATATTTAAAAAATAAAAATGCAGAATCTTAGTATCATCTATAATCATTAAATACTTTATATCTCTCTCTTGCATATCTACTTTTAATATAAGTTTTATGTACAAATAATGTTAGTATATTAGTCTATATTGGTTATGCGCATATGCATGAGTTCCCGTACAAGGAGTTACTATCTACGTATTATCTCCAACCCTAGGCCATTATGATATATAGGATTCCTTTGTTCTTAGCAAAGAAAATTTAAAAAAAAAAAATGGAATAAGGAGTCAATATCTGGACTATTTGGTGTGTGTTAAACTGAATTTCAAAAACAAAAGGGAGTGGTTCTTTACTTGCGTATGATGTATAGTTGAAGAAGGTTCATTTTCTAAGTCGATTAGTTCGATGTTCAGATTAACCCGGGTCTAACGTGAAAACTTTGAACCTCTTTTTTCACTTATTCGAACGCCGGTCCAATTTTGAGAACATTACAGTCAAACATTGCACAGTTGGCAGCCTTGCCATGTATGTTTGCTTGACGGTAAGGGAAAATTTAATTTCACGAAAGATACCGATGTTATGTTTTCGAACACATGATCTTAAGTCTTCTTTCTTAAGTTTCGGCTCAGGCCCACATGATAATTACTTACAAAGAAGAGGCACAGCAAGAAGATATTCAAAGTTCCAACTCATGCTTATTAGTGGTTGAGGCCTAGCTCAAGTACCCAAATATTCACTCTAAGGGTGGAGATCCATTTACCCCCAGCAGTAAATTTAAAAATTTACTGTTAATTCTCACCATTCAAATTAATAAAGTCTAATGGCTCGAAATGATACAATTTAATATAAAAAAAATTAATGTATTATAGTTTTAATAAAGAGAGAGAATTTGATTATATAAGTTAAAAGTTATAAAATAATGAAAAAAAGAAGAATTAGTGAAAAAAATTAAAATTTTAAAAAAATATAAAAATAAATATTATCAAGTTAAAATTGCTAAAAAATTATAAAAACGAAAATAACATAAAAGTTTAAAATAATATAAAAAAGAAATTTTATAATTTTTGAAAAATTTAATGAAAATAAAGACATTTTTATGGTTACTTTTTATATATTTAATGTGAAAATATTGACATAAATATTGTTAACAACGTAAATATTTTCACATAAAAGATTGAAATAAACATTTATAAAAATGTAAATAAAATAAAAATAAAAATATTAATAAAAATAATAGAATTTTTCAATGAAATAAAAAAAATTATTGGAAATGTTTACGTTTTCAATAAATAATTAAATAATGTAAACAGTTTTTGTTGAATTTTTTTTTCACCAATTACATAAAATTATGCTATTTTTACAATGCATTCTAATAATCAATAAATTTTGACGTAAAAATATTTCGCATCAAGATATATAATAAATAGCTTTAAAAATTAAATCAAATAAAAATAAAAAATCTTTAAAAAATATTTTCTGTTGTTAATTAATGAGTAAAAATGTAATATTTTCTATAATTTTTTATCATTATAAAAAATTATTATTTTATTGTTATTTTTAGTTTTGATGTCATTTATATTTTTTAAAACTATTTATTAAAAGTTCCAATGTCAAGATATTTTTTTAATTATTTACTAAAAACGTAAACCTTTAATAGAAATTTTCAATTTTTATTTACTGATTCTTCTATCATATTTTTATTATTTTATAATTTTTAACTTATATAATCAGATTGGATTATTGTCTCTCTTTCTTAAAAAAAAAATTCTCTCTTTCATAATTAATTATTTGGTCTATTATTCCTCTCTTTTGATTAAAATTATGTAATCTATTATTCTTTTTTTAATTAAATTGCATTATTTTGAGCCATCAGATTTTAATAAATTAAATGATAAGAATTAAGAGTAAATCTTTTGACTTGCACTTGGAGTAAATAAATCCCCCGTCCATATATATATATATATATATATATATATAGAGAGAGAGAGAGAGAGAGTACTCTGACCCAGTAAAAGTGAATAGCCAAAACAAGAGAATAAAAATAAAAAAGAAAAATCACAAAAAGACCAAAATCAAACCAACCAAAAAAACAAAACTAATTGCCACCCCTAAAAACAAGCAAAAGAAACACCTAATGGTTATTAAGTCAGCCAAAAAAAAAAATCCAATGGTTATTAAGTCAAAGATATGTGACAAGCAATGTAGCCTATTTCTACTTTTAATTGTATGCTATTTCAACTTAATAGCCCATCACTAATTTATCCCATCCGTTTTAAAATATTTGTTCATTTCTATCATTAAAGTAGTATTAATTTTTTTTAATTATATCCTTAATTTAATTATCATTTACTATCATTATAATTAGAATTAAAAAATATGTTAGACTAATTCACTTTCACCTATTAAAAAAATAATTATAATATTAATTATATTAATAGAAGTATATTTCTTTAAATAGGGATAATTTTATCCATTTTTATAATTTTATGCCACTACTAATATTAAATTTTTTTTAATATATGAGTTTTTTGACTTTGGACAAAATTTTAAAATGAAAGGAGTATAGCACATGAGAAAACAAATCCTTTGCACACAGTTATTCCATGTAACGCTGATATCAATAAATGAGCTCTCTCGCACGCAATTGCCAAGACGAAGTAAACATGAAAATCAACAGTTGCTGCATCAGCTTGTTCCACTTTTGAGGTTGAGTAAGTCTTCCTTGAATTTAATAGCTAGATCCTTCTCATTAATTTATGCACCGGTGGATGATCATGATTCGTCTCTTTCCAAGTTGACAACTAACTTGAGAGGGACATGGAAGGTATGGATGAACATTTGATCAAGTCTAATTTGTCTAGCTTCACATTTCTTTCATTAGAATTAATCCTTTCGCTGTACGGGGAGAGAAAATAGAAACATAAAAAAATAAAGAAAAAATTTTATTTTTCCTTTTATTGCTTAAAAATAAAAAGAAAGAAAATGGGAAATATTTTTCTCTCTTTCTTAGTAAAATAAGAAAAAAGAAAATACAATCATATTAAATATTTTTCTTAATCCATACTGCAAATAAAAAGCAAAGAAATAAATAAGAGCAAAATTGTTATCTTCAATGAAAGCTTCGTTCCTCTATAGTTTTTTAATCTAAAAGTGGAGAGAAAATAGTTTTATAGGCTCCACATTAATTTTTTTCTCTATACTTTTTGGACATCTAAAAATGAAAAAAAGAAAATATCAAGGTCTTTGTATTTTTTATCCTTTCATTTTCTTTCTCTTTTCTAATTTTTTTAATATCAAACAAAGGTACACTACACCATGTTTAACAATATTTATTAATAAAAAATGCGGTAAAAACCCTTTGATAACATTTAAAAAATATTGCTAAAAACATAAAAGTGTTGTTAAAATTTTTAATAACATTTTTACAAATGTAGTATATAGGTTATGTTAATAAAGAGTTTTACTAACACTTTTATATAATTCATTAACACTTTTCAAATATCAAATGTTACTAAATCTCAATTATATTGTAGTGGTAAAAGAATAAGTTTTTATTTTTATTTTTTTCGGTTTGCCTGAGTTTGCATTCCTTTTTCTACATCTTGCAATAATACTAAACTGTTCATTATTTACTGTATAATATAAAAGTATTTTATCATAATTGTCCATGTGATATTTTTCTAAATTTTAAATTATTTTTAATTAATACTTTATTTTGTAAATTTCTGTGTTGCGAGACTTACTGCTGCTAATTTTGAAACACAATATTTTATGAGAGTTTATATATGAGTTATTTTATTTATAGATAGAAAATATTTAGTCCAAAAAATTATTTAACATAAAACATATTAATTTTGATATAATTATAATATTTTAAAGTATAATAAAAAAGTCTTAGTTCTGAAATTTGATAATTATTTGAATGAATTTATTTCAAAATAATATTATCTATATTTTTCAACTTCATATACATAAATTAAATGAAAAATTACTATATTTATTTAAGTGAGTTTTTTTATTATTTGCAAAATTTTTATAATTGTTTCTTTAGTATTTTTCTTTTTCAAAACACAATTTCAATTGTATATTGAATTTTTTAAAAAGACAATAGCTACTAAGTAAAATGTCAGTTTATTATTTTATCGTATATATATTTAAAATTTTTTAGACATTTTATAATAACTGACTATAGAAGTCAAAGAGTTAAGAAAAATTTATTGAAAGAAATTTAAGGTCAAAACAAAGTAAAATAAATGGATGTAATCAACAGTAATTAAAACAAATTTGAGAAATATCACATGGCAATTGTTATTTTAAATGAAGGCATTCTTGAAATATAGGTTTTTCTCTAAAATGGAGTGAAAATATTTTTGTAGGCTCCATGCTCTTTTTTTTTTTTAATACATCTAAACAAACGAAAAGATCAAAATCCTTCTATTTTTTCTCCTTTCACTTTCTTTTTTCTAATTTCTTTTAAATCAAGCAAACATAAAGAATCATATATTTAATTTTTTATTTTTGTTCTGGCTGACTATGCATTCCTTTTTTTTTTTGGATGAAACTGTGCATTCCTTTTGCGACTTCTTGCAATAATATTAAACTGTTCATTATTTATTGTAAAATATAAAATTATTTTATCATAACTGTCAATGTAATATTTTCTTTAAATTTTTACTTATTTTCATTAATTTTTTTTTTCGGTAAATTTCTATGTTGGGAGACTTACTGATGCTAATTTTGAAACACAATTATTTATGAGAGTTTATATATGAGTTATGTTATTTATGCATAGAAAATAGGCATTAAGAGTGAATATTTAAAAAATAAAAATGCAGAATCTTAGTATCATATATTATCATTAAATACTTTATATCTCTCTCTTGCATATCTACTTTTAATATATGTTTTATCTACAAATAATATTAGTACTTATATACTACTCTATATTGGTTATGTGAATATGCATGAGTTCCCGTACAAGGAGTTACTATCTACATAGTATCTCTCACCCCAGGCCATTATGATATATAGGATTCCTTTGTTGATCTTAGTAAAGAAAATATATATATAAAAAAAAAATCGAATAAGGAGTCAATATTTGGACTATTTGGTGTGTGTTAAACTGAATTTCAAGACATACGGGAGGGGCCCTTTACTTGCGTATGACTTATATTTGAAGAAGGTTCATTTTCTAGGTCGATTAGTTCGATGTTCAGATTAACCCGGGTCCAACATTAAAACTTTGAACCTCTTTTTTCACTTATTCAAACGCCGGTCCGATTTTGAGAACATTACAGTCAAATATTGCTCAGTTGGTTGCCTTGCCATATACACATGCTCTTGAATCTTCTTTCTTAAGTTTCGGTTCAGGCCCACATGATAATTACTTACAAAGAAGAGGCACAGCAAGAAGATATTCAAAGTTCAAATTCATGGTTATTAGTGGTTGAGGCCTAGCTCAGGTACCCAAATATTCACTCTAATGGTTATTAAGTCAACAAAAAAATCTAATGGTTATCAAGTCAAAGATATGTGACAAGCACGGTAGCCTATCCCTACTTTTAATTGTATGTTTTTTCAACTTAATCAGTGGCAGAGCCCATCACTAATTTGTAGCCCATGAGAAACAAATCCTTTGCACACAATTATTCCACGTAACGCCGATATTAATAAATTAGCTCTCTCAGGCACAATACAATTGCAAATACGAAGTCTATAAACACGAAAATCAACAGTTACCGTATCAGCTTGTTCCACTTTTAATTAAGTCTTCGTTGAGTTTAATAAGTAGATCCTTCTCATTAATTTGTGCACTGGTGGATGATCATGATTCGTCTCTTTCCAAGCTGACAACAAACTTGAGAGGCACATGGAAGGTATAGATCAAAATTTGATCAAGTCTAATTTGCCTAGCTTCACATTTCTTTCATTAGAGTTAATCCTCTCGCTGTACAGGGACAGAAAATAGAAAAATAAAAAAAAGTTTATTTTTCTTTTTATTCCTTAAAAATTAAAAAAAAATGAAAAATATTTTTCTCTCTTACTTAGTAAAATAAGAAGAAAGAAAATATAATCATATTAAATAATTTTTTTAATTCTTACTATAACTAAAGGAAAAGAAATAAATAAGAGTAAAATTGTTATCTCAAATGAAAGCATCCTTCCTATATAGATTTTTCTCTAAAAATGGAGAGAAAATAGTTTTGTAGGCACCATACTAATTTTTTTCCTTCTTTTTTTTTTTTGATATCTAAAACAAAGGAAATAGCAAAATCTTTCTATTTTTTATCCTTTCATTTTCTTTCTTTTTTCTAATTTTTCTTAAATCAAAATTAAAGGTACACTATACCATGTTTAGCAACACTTATTAACAAATAATGTTGTCAAAACCCTTTGATGAAATTTGAAAAATATTGTTAAAAACATAAAAAAAATGTTGTTAAAACTCTTTAGTAATATTTTTACAAATGTAGTACATAGGTTATAGGTTATGTTAATAAAGAATTTTACTAATACTTTTATATAATTTATTAACATTTTTCAAATGTCAAATGTTACTAAATCTCAATTATGTTGTAGTAGTATAATATATATATATGTATATATATATATATATATATATATATATATATATATATATATATGTATTTGTTTTTCCTGAGTTTGCAATCCTTTTTCTAATTCTTGCAATAAAACTAAACTGTTCATTTTTATTGTATAAAATAAAAGTATTTTATCATAATTGTCAATGGGATATTTTTCTAAATTTTAAATTATTTTTAATTAATACTTTATTTTGTGAATTTCTGTGTTGCGAGACTCACTGATGCTAATTTTGAAACAATATTTTATGAGAGTTTATATATGAGTTATGTTATTTATAGCTAGAAAATATTTAGTCCAAAAACTTATTGAATATAAAATATATTAGTTTTAATATAATTATAATATTTTAAAATATAATAAAAAGTCTTATATCTGAGCTTTGATAATTATTTGAATGAATTTATTTCAGAATAATATTATCTATATTTTCAACTTCATATACATAAATTAAATGAAAAATTACTATATTTAGTTAAGTGAGTTTTTTTTTTTATGATCCATAAAACTTTTATAATTGTCTCTTTATTATTTTATTTTACAAAACTCAATTTCAATTGTATATTAAATTTTTTTAACAGAAATTAGCTACTAAGTAAAATGTCGTATTATTATTCTATCGTGTATATATTTTAAAAGTGTATACATTTTATAATAACGGATTATAGAAGTCAAAGAGTTAAGAAAAATTTATTAAAAAAAATTTAAGGTCAAAATAAAGTAAAATAAATATAGATGTAATTAACAGTAATTAAAATAAATTTGAGAAATATCACATGGCAATTGTAATAGAAAAATAATAATGAAAGAAATGAGAAATTAAAGAAAAATTACAATTTAATAGAATTTAAAACTGAAGATCAAGAAAAAATGCCATAAGATATTGATAGTGGAAGAACTTTGATATTATATTATAGATTATAGATAGATAGTTAGATAGATTATAGATAGATGCTTTTTACAAATATCAATTAAACAACCACATTATAAATTATTTAGTTTGAAATTGTAGAAGCCACTCCTTATTATTTATTATCATTCCATTTTAGTTGCTTTTATTTTGATTTTTTTTCAAAATATTCTCAATTAAAAAGTTATTTTAAATTAATAGTCTATTACTATTCTCATATTTCAAATTTATATTTAATAATATACTAATATTAAAAAATTAGTTATTTTTAATTTAAATAAATTATGAATAACATCAATATTTCAAATCAAGCCCACCTCTAGCCCAACTTTTAAACTAAACTAGATCGGTTCGATACTATATATGGGATTATATTATAGATTACTTTTTGCATAAATTAAGGGTTTAATTTTGATATACTGATAGTATATAATATTTTTGCACAGTTAAGTAATTATATTCTTCTATTTACATAATTATTCAAGTAGTGGGTGTGAGACTTAACCATATTTGCTAATATAATAATGTAATATCCCAATTAATAGTACGTATAATAAACACTGTTGAATGATTTATTTTTAGATACCTTATAGACATATAAGTAGGCCATAACGAAATGTAAATGTGAGGGTAAGGTAAATTTGAGTTTTCTATATAGAAAAAAGTAGATAGAGAAATATTTTGCTAGTTAGGGAAAATTTTCTTGTTAACGGTGTTTTATAATGCAAGAACCAAATTGGTAGGTGATGCGACTTTGGCAAGTATATCGGATCGTACAAGTAATAAAGTAGTAAGAAGATATCGTTCCCTCGAGAATAGTTCAAGTACCGAGGCTAACTAAATTAAGTGTCAAGTTAAGCAATGAAAGTAATTAAGGATGATGAACAAAAACATAAAATAAGCAATTCAAAAGAACAAGTAAAATGGCCAGTTACGGATTGAACTCAATGATAAAAGGTGTTTGGGCTCCTAACTTTACCTACTCATTAACTTTGTTATCTTGAAAATCAATTATTTGATCTCTATTTCTCTAGATTTATGGCCAGATTCCCTAAATTAACAACAAGTCTCTCTAAAGATCATGTAATTCTCTCTTACTTAATATGATTGCCTAATCTCTTAGCACAACCTAGATTAAGGGAGGATAGGCTCTATAGATTCCCAACAAAGGCCACACAGGTCACGTTTATCTATCTCTAGTTTTCATTCAACCTATGGTGATTATGACATGAAGCTTCCTTCACAACTCCTCTCTCAAGTGATTGCAAAGCCTCAAAACAATCAAGTGGTGATCAAGCACTTAAAAGCATTAAGTACAGTCATAACACTAAATCATAAAGAAATAGAAATTTGGATAATATCAAAATAAGAGTCACATTGTTAAGCGTGGCTACATTGGTGCCCTACCAAGAGGAACTTAGTTCATAATGTAAATAGAAATAAAAACTATAGAAGAAGAAGTCATGCAGAAGAAATCCATTAAAACAAAGAAAGTGCAGAAAGAAGACGAATGCGGATCTCTTTGACTTCCGTTACGCGCTTGGAACCTTCAATCTTCACCTCAAAATGCTCCAATGGTTCTCTCTCAAGACTAGAGTTGAAAAGTGGCCGAAGATGTCCTCAAAACGGTTCAAAAAATCCTTTAAATATGACCCAAGATCTTCTCCACAAGCTTGCTTAAAAAAATAGACTTTCTAAATTTATCGCAGCCATGCTCGAGCATGCTATGCTACGCTCAAGCATGCTCCACTGAACCAAAAATTGTGTGTTTTCTATTTTGGGTTTGCGCTCAAGCGCAGTGTTGCGTACTCGAGCATGGTCCTTTTTGCTAATATTGGAACTCTCTGTTTGACCCCACGCTCGAGCATGAGGTCGTGCACTTGAGCATGCTTCCAACGCCTCGAAATTCATCTTTTCTTCACCTGGGTCGGGTCTTCAAACCTTCAATGCAAGGGATCAATAATGGGTGAAAAAGCCCAGAAATCATACAGGATTTAATACGAAGAATCTACACAACTAAACTCTTAATATGATATTAAAATGATGCAAAACTACTATTTATTATGCATAAAAGTCCTAAAAACTATAGGAAAAACAATAACAAGTATAACTCTCATTGGAGAGTTATCAAACACCCCCGACTTAACCTTTTGCTTGTCCCCAAGCAAGGATTAAAACAAAGTAAGGCTGCCAAACAAACAAAGTAAGGTCACTAATCAATCAATATTCAAACAAGAAACTATTCAATCATGCAACTCTCATTATCAAAGGAAAATAACCAAGTGTGTGTGTCAAGCAATGCAGATTTAATTCACCCCATGCCAATACTATAATTAAGAAAAGACAACAATCAGCCATAATTCACCATTCACCATTTTTACATCCATATGAGTATCAACTACCTAAAAATCAATAGGTCTTTCTCTTAGCTTGTAATGTAAGGCTAGGGTTGGGGTATGATAAGAGTCATTTAGGCTTTAGATAGGAAAATAACCAAGTGTGTGTGTCAAGCAATGCAGATTTAATTCACCCCATGCCAATGCTATAATTAAGAAAAGACAACAATCAGCCATAATTCACCATTCACCATTTTTACATCCATATGAGTATCAACTACCTAAAAATCAATAGGTCTTTCTCTTAGCTTGTAATGTAAGGCTAGGGTTGGGGTATGATAAGAGTCATTTAGGCTTTAGATTTTACCCTTAACTTAAGAAAACCTTACTCCTATACCCATTCTCCTTGGGGTATCCCTAATTTTGTTACTTTGTAACTCTCATGCTTTTCTTATTGAACCTTTGGCTTTAATTTTCTTTGTATTACCATTCTTTTCCTTTTTTTTTTCTTTCCTTGCTTTTGATTTCCTTTCTTTTTTTCCACTTTTTCTCGCAATCCATTTCCAATCACTTATGAAAAACATGATGTCGATGATGGAGGTATTACCCTTTTTTCAAATGGATTTAAAAGCTTAGGCTTGAGGGTAATCAAGGGATCAAGGTGGAGTAAGAAAGAAAAGGATATTTTGCTCAAGATGTGGTTCAATCCAGAATAACAGGCTTTTAGGCTCAAAGGGGTAAACAAGGGTTAATTGTCACAAGGTAGGCTGTAGGTCTCAATGTTGGCTTCCAAATCGTGGCCTAAATCCCTTCTAAAGTTGGAATTCGCTCATATCTATCTCAAAAGGGCTTCAAGTGCAAAAGGTGCATGTTTCAACCTAATCAAAGTATTAAAGCATGATGATCACTATTCCTAAGTCACTTATTCATAAAAAGTGCAAAAATATGATTCTTCCCCAGTAATGATAAGAGCACAAGAGAATTTTAAGCAAGTCTAAATCAAGATTAATAGTCACTAAAGGGTTAAAATAAAGAGCAGTTTGTCATATCATAGGAATAAGATCAAAAACTTAGGAGACAAAGTAAAGAAAACAATGAAAGCATGCAAAATACTACTCCAAAATGCCTAAAAACAAAAAATCCTTTTGATTTTTTTTTTTAATATGCACAGCATACAACAAAACAAAATAGAAAACTATATAGACAATGCAAAACACAACACATAAATAAAAAACTACTTAACAGAAAGAAAGCAAGAGAAAAAGAGCATGCATGCTCTCTCACACCCCTAACTTAAGAATGTGCATTGTCCCCAATGCATAAACAAGATAGCGAGAAACTCCCCTATTCGCTGTCATCATCCTTGGGGTCTTGTGCCTCCATAGCCTCATCATCTTGCTCCGCTAGTGGCATAGTGGAAAATGGAGTAGTCTATTACAATGTGTTCGAGCTTGCCTAAAAATTTTAAGATACTTCCTTTCTGGGCAAGGACCATGCTCGAGCTTGCTGACTTGCGCTCGAGCGTGAGTTCCTTTGCTTTGTAACTCCCCTTTTTTTGCAAAATTAGAGTTTGGGCTTTTTCTTTGTGACTCCATGTATTGCATTGCTCATTATTACCTACAAAATTTAAAGAGAAAATAATATCAAAGTGCTGAAATAGATTAAACTAACCAAAATGCATCCTAACTAATCATATAAATGAAATGTTGAAAAGAAAACTAGGGCAAAGAGATGTTGGATTGTCTCCTAACTAGTACTTTGGTTTAATGTCCCTAAGTTGGACATGGCCGTATCCTCAAGGTGGGTCTTTCCTTCCTTTCTTTGGAGAGTTGTCACCAAGGTAATGGCTCTTCGTTCCAAAGACTAATGAGATAGAATTTTGCTTGAATGGTGAGTGGGGAGCTTCCAAAGGCTTACAAGGTGGCTTAATATCATCATCCTCTATCTTTTTCTCTTTCTTCCTTGCCTTGATCTTTGAAAATTGAGGCTTCCAAGAAGTAGTAGCCTATGATGTAGGGCTGGAGGTGCTCAAATTAGTTTCCACTACATCCACTCAAAAGCAAGAGTTGGCTTCAAAAGGGGGCGTGATTGATTCAAACACCTTGAATGTAATCTTTTCCTCTTGATTGCACAATTTGAGCTTCCCTTCTTCCATATTAATTAAAGTTCTTCTAGTGGCCAAGAAAGGTCCTCCAAGGATGATTGGGACGTCTCTATCTTCCTCCATATCAAGGACAATAAAATCCACCAAGAAGATGAATTTCTCCATTTTCACCAGCATATTTTCTAACACAATCCTTGGATGTTTGATAGATCTATATGCTAATTATAGAGATACCATAGTGGGCGTCACTTCTCCGATCCTAAGCTTCCTGAAAACAGACAAGGGCATCAAATTAATGCTAGTACCTAGATCACAAAGAGCCTTATGAAAATGAATATCACCAATATCACATAGAATAGTAAAACTCCCTAGATCTTGCAACTTTGGAGGTAGCTTCTTTTACAATATAGCACTACACTCCTTGGTTAGCACTATGGTTTCATCATGCTTGAGCTTCTTTTTATGAGATAGGATATCTTTCATAAATTTTGGCATAGCTCAGTATTTGCTGAAGAGCTTCTAGGAGGGGAATATTAATATGCAGTTTCTTGAAGACTTCTAAGAATTTAGCAAACTACTTGTCCTGTTGCTCCTTTTTCTGTTGCTTCACCTTCGTTAGGTAGGGAATATGAGGGTCATAGGTAGGAGGTACTACTGACACGGGAGTCTTCTCTTCATCTTTTTCACCTCTACCACGCCTCATAGGAATTTCATACTTTTTCCCTTTGAATGCCTCTGCTTCAATGGATGGTGTCTCCTCTAGTTGCTCAAGTTTTGCAAATTCCTTGCCATTCCTTAGGGTAATTGCTTTCACATGCCCATTTCTCGGATTGGCAACTGTGTTGCTTAGCAAGGAGCCCTGTGGTCTTTCAGCAAGCTACTGTGATATCTACCCTAGTTGATTTTCTATATTTCTGATAGAAGCCTCCTGGTTCTTGAACTGGGCATCATACTATTTGAACCTTGCCTCAATCCTATCCATAAAATTTGAATGGGTCTGCATAAACTGTTGGAACATGTTTTCCAAGTTAGGCTTCTTCTCATGAGCTGGTGGGCTATAGGAGTGACTAAATGCATCTTGATTCCCATGGTAATGTCTTGAAATGTTGTTATCTTTGTACCTAATAGCATAGTGGTTGGAATTGAAATTGTGCCTCTGAGAATTCATATAATTTACTTGCTCTTCAGATGATGGTTCCACATGGCACTCTATATTAGGGTGATTCCTTGGCAGAAGTTACACCTCAACACTTGGGTAGGTGAAGAATTTAGGAATATCCTTAATTTCTTCTAAATATCTGCATTCTAGATAGCAAGAGCTTGCATTTGAGCAAGGAAAGCAATAGTGGTGTCAACCTCTAGGACTCCTCGCTTCTAAGTCCTTTCACTGGGCTTATTGTAATTATTGCTGACTATCAGTTCAAACGACTCTTGAGATTCTTCTGGTGACTTATTGTTTAAAGAGCCACTGGCAACTGCATCTACAATGACTTGAGTGGAAATCAATAGACCATTATAGAAGGTCTGAATCTGCATCCAAAGAGGGATGCCATGATGAGGGCATCTTGCCAACAAGTCCTTGTATCACTCCCAAGCTTCATAAAAAGATTCGCCTTCTGATTGAGCAAAAGAGGTAATGTCATTCCTCATCTTTGCTGACTTGACGGGTGGGAAATACTTTTCGAGAACTTTCTGGCCACCATGTCCCACGTAGTGAGAGTCCCTTGGGGTAAGGACTTCAACCATACTCTAGCCTTGTCCTTTAGAGAAAACTGGAATAACCTCAGTCTGATAGCATCATCAGTAGCTCCAATCATCTTGACCATGTCACAAATCTCTAGGAAGATACTAATATGCTCATTAAGATCTTCAGTTGGTAACCCTGAGAATTGATAGTTGTTCTAGACGAGCTGGATTAGTAAGTCTTTAATTCAAAGTTGTTGGCTTGAATTGGAGGTCTCATTATGCTTGAAGTACACCCGTCTAAAGAGGGTGCCAAGTAATTCTTCATGGCTCTTCGATTTTGATTGTTTTCTTCAGCCATGTTCCTCGCTTGAAATTCTTCATACTCTTTCCTTTCTCTTCTCAGCTGTCTCAAGGTGCATTCTATCTTTAGATAAAAAATGAGTTCATCTGCTGAGCAAATCCTTCGCATTTATTGCACAAGCCCAGAAAAGAATGAAGATGAGTAATAATTAAAAACAGAAAAATAACAGTTGATAAAATTAAAATAAAGAATGGCTCAATCTAGAACCCAACTAGCTAAAAAGTGATATTGAAACTATCCCTGGCAACGACGCCAAAAACTTGATGCGTCTCCGACAAGTATACTGGATCATACAAGTAATAGAGTAGTGAGAAGATGTTATTCCCTCGAGGATAGTTCAAGTATTGAGGCTAGCTAAATTAAGTGCCAAGCTGAGCAATAAAAGTAATTAAGGATGATGAACAAAAACACAAAATAGCAATTTAAAAGAACAAGTAAAATGGACAATTACGGATAAAACACAAAAACAAAAGGAGTTAGGGCTCTTAACTACACCTACTGATTAACTTTGTCATCTTGAAAATCAATTATCCAATCTCTATTTCTCTAGATTTATGGCTGGATTCCCTAAATTAACTACAAGTCTCTCTCAATATCACATAATTCTCTTTTACTTAATATGATTGCCTAATCTCTTAGCACAACCTAGATTAAGGGAGGATAGGCTCTATGGATTCCCAACAAAGGCCACATAGGTCCAATTTATCTATCTCTAGTTTTCGCTCAACCTATGGTGATTATGACACAAAACTTCCTTCATAACTCCTCTCTCAAGCATTTGCAAAGCATCAAAACAATCGAGTGGTAATCAAGCACTTAAAAGCATTAAGGATAGTCATAACACTAAATCATAAAGAAACAAAAATTTGGATAATATCAAAACAAGAGTCACATTGTCAAGAGTGGCTACATTAGTGCCCTAACAAGAGGCACTTAGTTCTTAATGTAAATAGAAATAAAAACTACAGAAGAAGAAGTCATGGAAAAGAAATCCATTAAAACAAAGAGAGTGCAAAAAGAAGACAAATGTGGATCTCTTTAACTTCCGTTACACGCTTGGAACCTTCAATCTTCACCTCAAAATGCTCCACTGGTTCTCTCTCAAGATTATGGTTGAAAAGTGGCTAAAGAAGTCCTCAACACGGCGTAAAAAATTCTTTAAATATAACCCAAGATCTTCTCTTGCGGGATTGCTTTGAAAACCAGACTTTTTCAGATTTATTACAGCCGTGCTCGAGCGTGCTATGCTGTGCTCAAGCATGCTCCACTAAACTAAAAATCTTGTGTTTTTTGTTTCAGGTCTGCGCTTGAGCGTGAGGTTGCGCGCTTGAGCATGGTTCTTTTGTTGATACTAGAACTCTTTGTTTGACCCCACACTCGAGCATGAGGTCGTGCACTCGAACATGCTTCCAAAATCTTGAAATTTATCTTTTCTTCACTTGGGCCTTCAAACCTTCAATGCAAGGGATCAATAATGGGTGAAAAAGCTTAGAAAATATATAGGATTTAATACCAAGCATCTACACAACTAAACTCTTAATATGATGCTAAAATGGTGCAAAACTGCTATCTATTATGCATGAAAGTCCTAAAAACTATAGGAAAAATACTAACAAGTATAACTCTCATTGGAGAGTTATCGGTATGAGTCTATATTGTAGGATGGCATAAGTATCAATTAAAAACCCTAGGATATGTGGCTAGAAAGTAGCTACCTAAACCCCCTTGGTGGCCAAAGAATGGCCACACAAATAGAAGACTTAAGAAAATTGGAGCTCATTTTGAAATCTACCAAGCAAGAGCCTGCATGGGTTATTGTAACTTATGAATGAAGAAGCTTATTTTTCCCTATTTTATCCCCCTAAATTTCGGCCACCCTTCTCACCTCTTCTATCTCCATTTTTCTTCTCCAACTTCTCCATATCTCTATATTCACCCAAGCCTTTTGTGCACTTGCTTCCGCTTGATCCAATCTTCCACTCTTTCCTTTGTATATCATCGAAGAAGCCATAAGATAACCTCAAAAACCTCTTCCCTTGATTATTTAAGCTCTACCCATCCAAGAGTAAGAAGGGGTTTGCAACTATCCTAAGGTTTTAGTGAAGTAGGAGCATCAAAGCTTCAAGTAGAGGAGCTACAAGTCTTGATTTTGAGTTGAGATTTTTTAGATTTATTATCTTCTAGGGTTTATGGCTATTAGGTTTTCTTGTGTCATCCTTCAATTATTATTCTCTAGTGTTAATATGACTCCTTTCTAGTGATTTGAGATAGGAAAATTTGGTTTAGGTTAAAGAATAGATGAAAAGACCAAGAAAGACACAAAATAGAGAAGCTGTTGAGGGAAACCTTAGGAGCTATCCATACAGCAAGGCTTATATCTCAACCTACAGAGCTCAAATTCAAGTGAAACTAATTTTAAATGAAACCAGACATAAAGATGAATCCAACCATATAAACTACAGATCCATTGGACTTGAAATGAAATAGTTATGATTTTTAGTAGGCTATTGAATTATACTCTCTATCCTAAATAATGTGTGATGTGATAGGCATAACTTGCCCTATAAAACTTCAATTTGAGTTAAACCAATTTTGTTATAAAGCTAACATATAGAAAATCATACCTACAAAATTTCAGAATTAGATCACAAGTAGATTGCTTCTAGTAATTCCTTGAAATTGATCTATGCTCTATTCAAGTTGAAACAAGACAACCCAATTGAGGAACTCATATCTCGAGCTCTACCTACCCAATTAAAGTAAATTTATTGGGATTAAAAGAGTGTCCAAATATATACATTCTGGAATTTTGGATTAAAAAATGTAAGAAAATTTTTTAATGATTTTCCAAGTTTAGGTGTGCTAGTTTATCCTAAAATAGGACAGCCTTGAGTAAAATTTTAATAACTTAAGTTATATATTTCAAATAGTGAAACTAAAGAGGTTTAAAAAATATTAATAGGGCTACAATATATTAAATTTTGAGATTAAAATGAATTAAAATAGAATTAAAATGAATTAAAATAGAATTAATACAGAATAAAATTTTATTAAATTTTATTGTAGCAAAATTTTATTGGGCTACAATATATCTGCATTTGGGAAGTATTACAGGTAAGATATAATTGGATTACAATGTAAAAAAAAAATTTTGCTATCAATGCTTTAAAATTAAATTCATAAACTAATTAAAGTTTATTATTTTAATTTAATGATATTAAGATCTTATAAATTTATAAATGAATAAATTAATATGTAATAGAACAAAACATAATCAGTAAATATGCCCAAATTGAGTAGGTAAAAATTTTATCTAAAAAATTTGGGGAGAAAATCTTCAATACTATGTATGTGAGGGTCCTACATGCATGCACAATGAAATTTGAACCTATATTCTCGTCTCAAACATGACAAAGATTAAGAGAAAAAAAAATCCAAGATACATTTCAAAACAAAACCAATTCCTTTAAGTGTTAAAACTAGAGACACTTCATATTGTTGTCTAATTGTCCAACAATAAAAGCTCTCAAGTTTCACTTATCGGCAAAAACACATAAAACACTAACAAATAACTCATATTTTTTAAAAATCTCTATGAAAATTGAGGATAAACATCAACATTGTAAGAGAAAATGACGGCATGAAACCCATAAAGAGGTTTGTGCTTAATAAGTAAAATTTTCCATTTAAAACAAAGATAGAGACCCATAAAGAGGTACATATGCATTCTAAGAGAGAGAGAGAGAGAGAGAGAGAGAGAAAGTAAAACCCACAAAGCGGCACATATGCATTCTAATTCACAATAAAGCCATATCTATTCAAATACACATCCTAACAATTTAAAATAAGTCAGCATCAAACTTTAGCAAATCGCAAAGAAATCAATCAAAGTTAGCAAATTAAAGTTTAATATTAACAATCCAATTATTAAAGTTAAAAATTTAAAAAGTTTACATGTGATTGAGAACCAAAGAGACAAAGGAATTCTTCCGGCACCCTTCCTTCCTTTGATATTATATCGGCCTTAAGTGCATTCAAGATTCCTTGTATTTGAGATTCCAATTGAACAAACTTCTCTTGCTTAAGATGATGTAGTAGAAGAAATGGTTGTATTACTATGCTAGATTTAGGTATTCCTAAATGTATTCATAGATGTTGCTCTCGTATCCATGCATTGTACCCTCATTGGCCCTAACACTCTAGCAACATCATTATTCAGGGAGACTTTAGACTCATCTACAGTGCCTTGAGTCATAGCCAAATCAATTTGCTCCTACCAGTAAAATGCAAAATGTTGTAAAAGAAGGAAACAATGTTAATGTTAGAAAGACACCCAAATTATATATAGTTTTACCTCATCATATGGAAAAGATCCACCCCTCCTCTTATGATTTTTAATATACATTTTTCCATGACTAATATTATGGTTAATTTCTAAAAACTAAAGAAACACAGCGGTTAAATAAACCAAAATAGACATATAAATTTGAAAAATTGATCTTTGCCTCGTTTTATTGTCATTTGTTGATTTTGGTATTCACAAACACTGTGGCCCCATTATTCGGCATTCCAAGCATTGTGGGCCCATTATTCGACATTCCCAAGCATTTCGGCCCTGTCACTCGCCATTCCCAGGCGCTCTAGCCCCATTATTCAGCATTCACCAGTCCTCTAGCCCCATTATTTGGCATTCGCGGACACATTATTGGTGGTCCCATGAGCTTGGTCTCTTCCAATGGCTTCCAAACACGGTTGTTGTACTCAAAGGACTTATTGTCTATAATTTTCTGCTAGGAAATCTTTATTAAAGATCATTCCAACATCTTTTGCCTTGCCACTCTTGTTTTATGGTGTTTTCTTAATAATAATAATAATAATAATATTATTATTATTATTATTATTATTATTAAAGGATTAACTCATAACAAGCTTAAAGCTTAATAAGCTTTAGCTTGATGTTGCGAGTCTCACATCGAGGAGGTCACCTTGAAAGAGAGACCTTATAAGGACTTGAGCTCTTTCACTCAAATAGCTAGCTTTTGGGGTGTGGTTTTCCCAAGGACTTATGCTCTTAACAAATGATACTTTCATTGAGAGCTGACCAACCGGAAAGGGCTACCTGCGGAGGGTTTTGACCAGCGGTTGAGTAAAGTGTTGCCGAGTGAAGTGCCGCTGAGTAGTGTTGTAGAGTGCAACCGTCAAGATGCCGGCTTCCGAAGGGGGTGGCAATGTTATGAGTCCCACATCGGGGAGGTCACTTTGAAAGGGAGGCCTTGTAAGGACTTGGGCTCTCCCACTCCAATAGCTAGCTTTTGCGGTATAGTTCTCCCAAGGACTTATGCTCATAACACTTGCGTGGGAGTGTTAAAAATGGTGCATATGACTAACATGTGTGCCATTGGAATGTGTAGATATCATGATATTAATGTGTGTGCTATGTGAATGTGTTGCTTCCATGTGATTAATATGGCATTGGAAACATTAGGCTCTTAGTATGTAAATAGCTAGTCATTAATTATCTATCCTTGAAACCATGCATGTATTACTCACTATATATTGTGCTGGGTATCTATAAGTATGTACCTAAGACCTAAACAACACTGTCACACTTTATTGTTTCACTCTTAGACTCATCCTTTTCTTTTATTTTTTTTTTCTACAAATTCAACATGAACAAATTCAGACTTGATTGCCAAGGGTCATTCTAATTCTCAAAGAATGGGGTCAAAATGATTGATCAAGAAAGTTTTATTGCTCTTATTAAAGGATAGTGATTGGATCCACATATATTTGTTGAAAGGAATAATTTTCTCCTTTTGAGAATAACCAAAAAAGGAAAGTGTTCAATTGGAACATGAAAATGTGACCGAATTTGTCTTAGCTACTCTTCAGGATTGAGTGCAAAGGGACCTATTTGAAATATCATACACTGACAGTGTAAAATTATACTGGCAGTATAAAATAATTTTACACTGTCAGTGTAATCAAAAAATTTCTACGGTGCATTTTGCTGGTCAAAGAGCGTGGTGCACCTTACAATCTGAAGGTAGATTGTGAGGTGCATTGATGCACCAATCACCTATGATGTACTATAGTAATATCTAATTTTAAGAAAATTTAAAAATATAATTAAATATATTTTAAAAATTAATTATCATACACAGACAGTGTAAAATTATACTGGCAGTATAAAATAATTTTATTTTACACTGATAAAAATTTTTTTGATTACACTGACAGTGTAATTTTATTTTATATTGCCAATATAATTTTACACTGTCTGTGTATGGCAATTAATTTTTAAAATATATTTAATTATATTTTTAAATTCTTAAAATTAGATATTACTACAGTACATCATAGGTGATTGGTGCATCGATGCACCTCACAATCTCACCATCAGATTGCAAGGTGCACCACGCTCCTTGACTAGCAAAGTGCACCGTAGAACGTGCCATTAATTAACTCCTTCATGTGAACCCCACAACATCCACTTGTCACGTTATCATTGGTTATCTTCATATGAAGATTTTTAAACAATCTTCATCAGAGTATTATTGGCCTAAGGATTTATCCAGCATGAGATATCACATTATTCGAAGAACCCTATATGTTGTTGGAATGATCGTCATCAAGGGTATGTTCTAGTGCATTGTAGATTCTTATGACTTGTATCATTTGATAATGCCATGTGAATCGCTAGAAATATGTGAAGGGCATGTTATCATGAGACAAAAGATCTTCTTATTAGTAAAGAGACTCGATTCCAAATTATCATATGTCCAAGGTCCAATGTTGAAAAAATTTGAAAATTTTTCCTTGGCTTTATCCATGTCAACAAACAATTTGAAATGCCATGACTTTTTGGAATATGTCCGAGTCAAATAGCAATGATTCAATGCACTTTAAAATATTTCAGAAACCCAATGACTCAATCTTATGGATATATAAAATATGTTACTTCCAAACCTAGTAAGATAAGGGGAAACGAATATTTCTGAGTTTTTTGAAGGTAACATTTTGCCAAGTGTAAATACTAAAATTATTTTTAATTAATACTTTATTTTATAAACTCCTGTTTTGAAAATTACTAACGCAATTTATGACTAGAGTAGGAATCGAATATCTTCTTTTTCTTGTAAAAAAAAATGGAATATCTTTTTTTTTTCTTAAAATAGAAAACAAACTAAATATTGCATAAATAAGGATGCTTTGTTGGATATGTGGACACAATATATGAGATATGATTAAGATTATTAATGAGTGGATTAGAGAAAAAGTTGGGACAGCACCTGTTACAAAGAAAATGGTAAAATCTCATTTTAGGTGATTTTGACATATGCTAAGAAGACTTATAGAGGCTCTAATAAGGAGAGTGGATTAGATGGAGGGTAGTCTAATAACTAAATATAGAGAAAACCCTAAAAAAATTCACAGCTGAAACTATTAAAAATGTTTCGGATGCTAATGGTTTAAATATAAATATGATTTAGGATAGAATATTATAGCATCGGCTGATCCATGTAGTCAACCCTACGTAGTGAGATAAAGTTTAGTTTGTTGTTGTTGTTGTTGTTGTTGTTGTTGTTGTAGTATTGCAATTAAAAATTTAAAAACTATCTTTAAATTTAAACCTTAATTTTTTTAAGAGTCAAATATTTATAGGGAAGTTCAAATTTAGTTCAACTTAATCAAAAGCATGAAAATGATAAAATAAATAAATCAAAAAATCGATCAAAATAGAAAAATATTTTGATTGAATTGTGTTGGCACCCAAAAATTATAGCTAGCCGAGGAGAAATAGCCAGATAAGACAATATTCGATTAAGTTTAACCAATAGTTGAGAGAAGTTAGCTGCAAAATAAGCGATTACCAACAGCCAACATGGAATGGGTTGCTTGGCTTAAATGATTGAAGGGGGCCAAAAATGCTTGGCCACACCTCAATTGGGCGCCAGTTGGTTGAAATTCGGGTATCAAAATAACCATTATTGCATATCTATGGAAAGCCTAAGACGAGAGCGTTGATGTGGCAACTAGGGCTGGCTTGGTTGAGGCCGTTTCGATGTTGTTTAGGCCATTTTTCTACTTTTGTCTTGACTGATTTGCCTTGTCTTTTGTGATTAGGATTCTAACTAGGTGTAGTTACCTATAGAAACTCTTAGTCGTATATTTTGAAGCTTGACAGTTGATATAGGTTTAAGCTAATAGACAACGGCTGATAGTTGAATAGTGACATCAGCTGTTTGCTAAGGGCATGAATTTTCTATTAGGTTTTGGGCCTTTTTAATAGCTTGTAATCTACAAACGTGCTTCAATAGTTGGGGAAAGTGGTTTCTAGTCCAAAAAGTAGGGAGAACAGATGAAATACAAAGAGCATTTTCAATGGTGACCACTATGCTGAGATGAGTGCACTTAAGGAAGACATGGAAGACGATTACAGGCAGTTACCAAAAGGCAGTTATCGAAGAAGTCTTACCCATAAATAGAGCAAGAATCAGCCATTGTGAACCCCCTCCGCACACACAAATCTAGATTTACTTTACTTTACTTTATTTTACATGTACCTTTACCTTTTCCTTTAAGTTTCACCTCAATTTAGTTTTAGCCTTTTCGGCCTCTTGGCCTCTCACTTGTACTCATCTCTTTCTTTAAGCTTTCCACATGGATTCGCCATGGAAGCTTAAGAAGTGACACCCATTGTAATTGGTTAAAAATTCAATACAAGTTCTGCCGATTACACCATACTTACCTTTACTTGTGTTTTGGTCACATTTACGCTTGATCATGGCCAAGTGCTTTCTTGGAGTAACTTGGGAATCTATATCCAAGAAATGGATTTTTGTCCTTGGAATAATCATTTGACTCTTAGAATTGAAGGGTTTTAGCTAACCAATTTCAAGGTCTAGTACGCCTAGTACACCCAATAGCTAAGAAATAGCCCGAACAAATTGATTCTCATTTTTTAGATAAAATTACATTGACTACCTTTGAGTCCATTGATATAATATTTGTTTCCTTCTAGATTTTAAAATTACACTCAACTTCCTTAAGACTAACAGTGCGTTAACATAATTTATAAATTTCTCAAATTACTCTTAATAACAAAAAAACAACCTAGCACCTATCTTCATCTTTCCCTTTCTCCATGTGGCTGCCCAATTCCCCAACCTCTACTACATATTTGAATCATTTGATCTACCATGTGCATCACATGGGAAGCGGAAAAGTTACACAATTTGTATGAAATGGAGACAAAGAGTAGGAATGTTAAACAATTTGTATATAGCAAGGACAAGGAGTTAGAAACTTACACAAATTTAAATTTAATCAACTACTATTAAATTTAAATTAAATTTATCAATTTATACATTAATATTTGTATATTGTTAAATTTGTTAGTAATTATCATCTTAGATGATTATTAAACATTGATAATAAAATATTAATAATTTAAATTGTTATTAATTAACTTTTTTAATCTTATGACACTCCAACTATAGGTCTGTATATTATAGCTATATTTATTAGATGTTTTAAACAGCAATCTCATTTACTCTTTGATAAACAAAAAAATTCTACGGATTTAATGGCTCGAATAAGTAAAAGATGAATAATTTTAAAATATGTTTTCCAACATATTTATCATTACAAAATTATGTGAAATTAATTCAATATATTTGTTATTTGAATCTATTTTGTATTAATTTACCCATGCATCACATGGGAGCGGGAAAGTTACACAATTTCTATGGAGTATTGACAGGCAGTAGGAAGGTTAAATAATTTGTATGGAGCAGGGACAAGGAGCGAGAAGGTAACATTGATTTAAATTTAATCAACTACTATTGAATTTAAATTAAATTTATCAATTTATAAATTAATATTTATATATTGTTAATTTGGTAACAATTATCAACTTAAATAATTTTTAAACATCCATAATAAAATATTAACAATTTAAATTGTTATTAATTAATTTTTTTTAATCTTACGATGCTCCAACTATAGGTCTATATATGTTATAGTTATATTTATTAGATGTTTTAGAAAGCAAACTCATTTACTCTTTGATTAACAAAAAATTCTATGAATTTAATGGAGAGGAAGAAAATAATGAGTAATTTTAAAAAATGTTTTCAAACATTCTTATAATTACAAGATGACATCAAATTAATTCCATGTATTTGTCATATGAAACTAGTTTGTATTCGAATCATTTAATGTACTCATGCATTGCGCGAGGAGCAGAAAGGTTATACAATTTGTGTGGAGCGAGGATGGAGAGTGGGAAGGTTAAACAATGTATATGGTATGGGGATAGAAAGCGAGATGCTTACACAAATTTAATCAATTGATGTTAAATTTAAATTCAATCTATCAATTCGTCATATATATGTATATATATATTGTTGAATTAGGTAATTATTATCAATTTAAATTATTTTTAAACATTGATAAAAAAAAAATAAACAATTTCAATTTTTATTAATTATTTTTTTAATGTTACGACTCTCTAACTTTAGCTCTATATATTATAGCTATATTTATTAGATGTTTTAAAAAACAATCTCATTTACTTTTTCACTAACAAAAATTGTATGAATTTAATTGCTTAGAAGCAAATGACAGGTAATTCTAAAACATGTTTTTAAATATTCTTATATTTGCGAGGTGATGCCAAACTAAATCAATATATTTATCATACGAATCTACTTTGTATTTTAATCGTTTAATCTACTAATGTATCATGGGGATAACTATACTAGTTAAAGAACCTAAAACAAGAAAAATCATGTCACGTGTTGCTTTCCTGTTAATTTTTTTTTCTTCGCCAAAATGCATGTCTTGCTATTTATAGAAAGTTTTACTAATTAAATTAATTAGTAATTAATTAAATGGGAAAGTATCTTTCATTTCAACCAATTAGAATGCTATAGGAGCTGTAAAGTAGGGAAATACTTGCATGGTTTTGGAGGACCACGTAGCTGTAGTCCTGGATCAATTATATAAGTATATTTTACATGGGATCCATCACTAACACATAATCCCATGCAAAATTCAGTTACATGATTGGTCAGGAGCACAGTCACGTGGTGCTCCCGGACCATGTAAGTATTTCTCCTGTAAAGCATTTGTATTCTGATTCCACTTCGCAATTCCTAATTCCCATACCCATTCCTTTTCCCAATTTTCTTCCAACAATTATTTTCACATGACATTTACTAAGCAGATCTAATTCCTATATCTTATCTGAGCATATAGAATTTATCGCATGACATTTGCTAAGGATTTCAGGGTGTGCTGGAAGCATAGTCAGTGCAATCCTCAAGCCCAGCTAGAACCAAACTGCTTTGATACCATTTCTTAACGTCCTCCCAAATTGATATTATGCTTAAATCATATTATCTCATTAGGAGTTGTTACAATTAATTAAATGGACCTTGACTCATTATTTGTCTCATTTTCCATGAAAATAATACAGCATTCTATTACATCCCGTAAATAGTAGCATAACCAAATAACCCTTCAAACACTAACAACTATAAACACATATTTAGATATATACAGATTTGCTTTAGTAGCTAGTCCAGCCTTGGTTGCACTCCTCCAGGTTAATTCTCTTCAAGACCTTTTGGGTTGTCTGGAGACGACACGAAAACACATATAGGGATGAGAATTTTATATTCTCAATAGGATTCCTAGGCTACTTGGTAGTCCATGTCATCGTTGTCATTCTAGTTGCTTTGGTTTATTTAAGAAAAAGTGATCGTGCTATATGAACTATAGATTTTATTTTAGAGAGTTCAAAAACATCCATTCTGAATCAGGTTCATTTTAGCATACACTTGTTAGACAGAAGATATCTCGCAATAGTAATAATAGACCATTAGTGAAATGAAGCTTATGCATATGCAGATGTTGCTAAATGCGGATACAGGTGTGCCTTATTTTCTGATTCTTCTGGACCTTTACTTTCTTAACACACCCAGGCGTTACGTATCGCCCTCTCTAGGATATTTGTACTTTCTTATTCCCTTCTGTACTTGGTCCCATGGAGGTGAATGGTCTCTCTCACTTTTGGGTGATAGCGTACTTTTTAGGTCCAAGCTTACACCTATACATAAGTGACGAATTTACTTTCCTCGACCCTCACACCAGTCTATTCCCCTTAAATTTGCTCACGGCCTAGCCCAAATCATATGGAATCATTATTATATCTTTAATCATATAATCATGAATGCATATGCTAGAGGAATCATATTCATGATGCATGGTTCCTATGTTTCTGCCGAAAATTTGGCAGCATAACGGATCAGATCCGCTTCCCCATGAATAATGCTTTATTAATAGACCATCAGTTATAACAGTAGAAACAATAAAATGTCCCAACCATTCAGCATTTACCTAGATTTGCAACATTCAAAGTTTATTTGAGTTCATACATGTATTAAGACAATTCTGCTCATAACACTCAATTCTACCCAATTTTGTTATTTATGCCAAAATTTCTACTTAACTTAATTAAATTTGAATTTTTGATATGTTGTAACATTATTTTTCTAGCTTTTATCCCTTTTAGTCCCATTAAGTTTTTGATAAGTATAACTCTAGTTATTAAGACTTAATCTAGGTTTGTCATGTTACTAGGTAGATTTAAACACGGAAAAGTAAATATTCACTAAACATAGGAAACTAATTGGAATGATACAAAACCTATATCATTTTAATGTTGACTGCACTAGCTTCCATTTCCAATTTCATTTCATTTGAGTAGGTAGAACTCAACTTATAAGCTCTCAAAGTTAGGGGACTTGGTTTGCCTTGTCTCTGTCCAGTTAGGACATAGGACAACTTTGATGAATTACTGGGAGAGATATGGAACGAATTTAGCTCTGAAATTTTTATTGCATATTACCCTATGTGTTAGCTTTCTAAAAATTGGTTGCACTCCATTTGAAATTGTATAGAGCGAATTATGCCCATCACAATTCGATATGGTCAAAATCAGGGACAGAATCCTGGGATAAACTTCAAAAATTCATATATCCTCAATACAGATTCAACAGCCTTATAATTTATATGGTTGGAAAATTTCTAAGTGTCTAGTTTCGTATAAAATTTGTTTCATTAAATTTTAATGTCTGTAGGCCAAGCCATACGATTCGCCATACGAACGGTCTTGGGCTCTCAACTAAAACAGAATTTTGGTTAACCTCCTTTCTAGTTTTTCATTCTAATTTCAATCTTAACCCAAGAATCTCATGTTAATTCAGCCATAAACACCATAATAAACTTAGTATAGCATCAAATAAATGAATAGAAATAAAATTCCAAATAGTCATCAATTCATAGGAATTAAGTAATGAAGTTGAATCTTACCTCAATTTGATGAAATAGCTAGCTAGAATTGGGGTTTTTGATGGAGGGAATGGTTAGGGCTTGAAGATAGGATGAAAATGAGATGAAATGGAAGAAGAAAGAAGGGAGAGAAGTCAACTTAAGGGCTCGACCAAATGAAGGAGTTAGTTTTTATAACATGGGATAGTTAGAGTTTTTACTACTCATTGGTGGGATTTTGTGTGGTGGTCATTTAGCCAATTCTCCCCCATTCTTGTGGATGAATGGGGCGCCAATTAGATGATGATGGTGGCTGAATTTGAGTCACTCAAGTTAGGGTTTTCAATATAAAATTCTACTAATTCGATTTTGGCAGTATAAAAATACCGAATCTCAACTGATTTCTCTCAAACCGGCAAAACACTACTAGTAATCTTTTGAAATTTTCTGCATGTTGATTTTGATTTCTCCTAATTCTAATCTCTTTAATTAAATTATAATTAACCTTTAATTAACTTCTAATTAATCTTTAATTACTCTTACATAATTATTAAAATCAAATAAATTGATAAACAACGTGACTAGACGGTTTAAAAATTTCGGGATGTTAGAGAAAGTGTATGATGAGAAGGCTGCTCAACAAAAAGTAAATAGTTATATACAATTCTATACTTTGTCCAAGAACTTGTTTGGTATTTATAAGATGAAGAAATTACTGTTACTCAATGTATAAAGACTTGGTCAAAGTAATATTTGCTAAAACAATAAGATATATTTGGTCAATAGAAATGAATCCTTTCGTATAAAAATTTTACATGATCTAATCATATGAATTTTAAATTCTTAACCGTTGATCAAAAAGGTAGGACATAGTATAAAACCCATGAGAGAATATGAACAATGATAAAGATTTATATATTTTACAAGAAAAAATTCATTCGTCTTGGTTAGGCAAGACTCGAGGCTAAAATGGAGGAACCTACCAATTTGCCTTCAACAAGTAGAAGACATGGTAAACCAAACTTGAATATTGTCCAATGTATAAGAGGGTTAATTAGGAGAAAGAGAAAAACAAAAGACATGGTCAAATAAAAAAATTTCGAATTTTGGCGTATTACCCACGTGGATAGTATAGGTGTGTTATCCACATTGACATGTAAATTGTGACAAATTATATACTGCACCACCTAAGTTTTTGGTGTACCATATATTGTCATTTAGCTATATTTCTAGATATTGCTAAATGTGATTTCAAAATGTAGCTAAATATATTTAGCCATATTTCTAAATATGGCTAAATGATGATGCACCATGCACCACAACTTACATGTTGCATTATAGTATCTGCCATGAATTGTAGGAATGATATATTTTTTATTGATATCATCCATCTTCTTGATAGAGATACCAAAATGGGTTCAACACATTGGATTAACTTGCCTAATCTGCCAAAAATGGCATATTGGGTTACTATATTCAATCTGCTAAATGTTTTAACCCTTAGGATGAGATGGGATAGGGCAGGTTTAGCCCATGGGTTGAAGGTTTTTCTTCTTCTTTTTTTTTTGGGTAAAAGGCAAACACATGGTTAATTTGTGAGAATTTTTTATTACTCTATTATGATTATAATTTGTGGAATATAGATTTAATGATTCATTGCTTTATTAAGATTGATTTATATTATTAACTTATTATGTTTGAATTTGGATGTAAATTATGTAATTTAAGTTATTTTTTTCAAAAAAAGTTTATATGAATATTATTTCATTATATATAGGTAAAAATTTGGTTAATTATTTTTTAATTTTTAAAATTTTTTAGGTGAAGTAACTTATTGAACTAATTTTTTATTTTTTGAAATTTTTAAACTTTTTTTATAGACCAACCTGTAAAAAAAAAAAAGAAAAGGACCGGCATAGCCAACCTATATTACCAAGACGGGTTAGCCCAACCAACCCCATTTTGCGCAGATTATTGGCGGGATGGGGCAAGCACAGGGTGGGTTAGTCCATTTTATCATATCTACCGATTGACTTGGTAAACTAAACTTGAATATTGCCCAACGTATAAATTAGGAGAAAGAAAAAAGCAAAACACTTGCTCAAATAGAAAAGTTTCTAATTTTGGCGTATCATCCATGTGGATAGTAGACGTAGGTTATCTACATTAACATGTGAATTATGGCAGATTCTGCAGCGCATGTCCAAGATCACGCACTGCCATTTATCCACATTTTTTAATATTGATAAATGCAATTTCAAAAAGTAGCTAAATGCATTTAGCCACATAAAATGTGGTTAAATGACAATGTGTGATGCACCATAACATCGGGTGTGAATTGTACTAATGATATTTCTTGTTGATATCATCTGTCTCATTGACATGTGACTTGAAAGTATGGCATTAATCCCAGATAATATTATCGGTCTTTTTCAGTAAGATTTATTTTCTATTTAGATGCCTGAGCTTAATTATCTACCTCTTGAATTATCATGTGATCAATTTTATTCAATCTTATTCAAATTAATTGCATGCTTATTTTATCTAATCATCAATTTGCATTGTCTCGCTCATTTTGAAATTTGTGTCCGTTAAAAAATCTTCTTTTTTTTTTCCCAAATGGTTTCAAATTAACAAAAAATAAAATATTTTCTTAATTTCTTTTTAATTCACACAATAACTTCCAGCATCGATTGTACATATGATTTATCATTTTTTAGTGTTTTAAGAATTGTAAAAATTTATTATATAGTTTATATTATTTTGAATCGTATACAAAATGATAAAAAAATTTTATTCACAAAATATTTTCATATTGATAAAATCAATCAATACACAATTATTTTCAAAGAACATCGTGGTTTTAAGTTTCTTATTATCCTAGCGAATAACTAGGAGCAGAAATTTTCCATCAAATCAAAATTAAAGTTTTTAATTTACTTGTTTCATTTGTGAATAATTATTATTTATCTTTAAAAATAAAAAAATGATTGGTCTAATCGTGTCCTTTAAAAATAATTGTGCATTTCAATTTATTTTTCAAAAAATATATAAATTAGAAAAAAATTAGATGAATAAAAAAGAGTAAAATATTATTTTTAAGGTTATTAATTAATTTACAAAACTTATTGATGGCTGTTAAGTTCTCATCCTTTTTTTTTTTACAGAATCAAACTCCTTAATTTGATCTTATTTTCAACAGATTAGTCTGCATAAAATTAAAATATTTTTTCAAAGGTTTTTTAAATAAATTTTAGTGGCAAATTAATAAATTTTGTTTTGCACTCATTGTTATGATGTACGTTATGACAATTGGAACAACCTTTTAGATTTCTCAAGGAAACTTTAAAATATAAAAAATAGTATGGAGACTAAGATTGGTGAGTGGATTGCGGAGTGAAAGAGACACATGGACGCGGTGGCAATGTTAGGTGCAGATGGAGATGGCAATTGAAGGAGACTTGGGTACGAACTACTTGCACCATTCCCTCTTCGATTGGTAATATTTATAAAGATGAAGAAATTAAACGTCACCTAACGCATAAGAGACTTTGTCAAGGTAAATTGATAAAATAATGAAACATACTTACTCAACACTTACTAAAAAGAATGAGCCCTCCCAAGTCCCAACAAGCCTTCAACGTCTAGAAGACATGGTCATGCACCAAACTTGAATATTGCCCAACGTATTAACGGGGTTAGCTGAGAGCATTGTTTTAAATTGCGGACCGCATCATGTGATGCGGCGCGATGTGCATTCACCGCCGCAATCAACCGCAATGATGCGGTTTTCGCTATTCACGTAAATTGACCGCAACGTAACGCATCGGGCCGAGGGCCGCGTCGTACAGGCGATCGACCAGTCGCATCGGTCAATGACCGCAGCAGCAATTTCAAACGAGCAAACTTAAAAAGAAATCATGAATCTGGCCGTAATACACATCACGATAACCGTAATCGCCGCAGCAACAACCGCAATCATGACCGCATCATCCAAACCGCAATTTAAAACACTGGCTGAGAAAGAGAAGTAATAAGACTTGATCCAATGAAAAAGTTCCTAATTTTTGCATATTATCATGTTGATAGCAGAGGCATATTATCCATGTAGACATGGGACTTATAAGGATGATATTTTTTCTTGATATTATCCGTCTTATTGACTTGACTTGTAAGGACAAACAATAGAATTCTACCAATCTATAAAAATATGCTTATGTAAATCAGCTCTCAACAACACATATAGAGAGAATACATACTGCAGCGACTGCCAGATTGGGAAAAAAAAAAATGTATCTGGGGTGCTATCTAATAAAATTTTGGTGGGTTTTATTGGTATTTCTGGTTAAACTAGAGAGCAATGAAAGTATAGGTTGCTTAGAAGCTGAGAGAGTTGCACTTCTGAGATTGAAAGAGGCTTTCAATCATCCAAATGGATCTGCTCTTCCTTCTTGGCAAGGCCAGGGTGACTGCTGCACTTGGGAGAGTGTCATATGCGACAACTCCACAAAGCGAGTGATATATCTTTTCCTCAATAACACAAGACCTTACGAATTGAGCAAGATGCAATGGTCACTAAATGTTTCTTACTTTCTCCCTTTTGAGGAGCTCCAAGAGTTGGACTTGTCCGGAAATTATTTGGCAGGTTTTTCTCATTTTAAGTATCATATTTATTATATTTTTTAAAATTTTATCTCTACAAACTCTTTACTGATTGTTTCTTGTTCATGGAAAACTCTTTACAGATTCTTAACGAAGTTATTAGATAACTTTGTTAGTATTATAATTTTCTAATATAATCAGATTACTCTAGAGTTTGTGAAAATAAATATATATGCAAGTAATTTTCCAGAGAAATATTTCTTTAAAATTAATTTGTTTGTAAATTATGAAAGTAAATATATAATCTATAAAACGATAAAATATACACTCACCTCTAATTCAATAAACTGATAAGATGATAAATACTCTCTTACTTAATTACTTTAAAACTAAATATACTTTAGAAATTTTTTTTTTCATATATATAACTAATGGACGTCCTTTTTTCAATCTATTCTTTCGGATTTGAGCAGGTTTATTCGGCAAATTTAGATTGAACAACTTACAATCGTTATCTTTAATGGATAACGAGCTGACAGAATTATCATCATTTGGTGAGCCTACCTACTTATCTATTATTAGTATGTGAACTTTTCATTTTGTTCGTCATATGGAGATTTAATTTCTGTATCATAATTTTACGTCTAGTTTTCTAAAGGATAGAGAAAAAAAAAAGTACGCGTGCTTGGGAATTTTTTTTTAATTTATTCCATTCATAAGTCAGATAATATTACAGTATTTTTCTTAAAAATAATATTTTCACTTGTTATTTGTTGCACGAAAATACTAATTCATTTTCGTAATTTGGCGCTAGCACTCATGTTAGTCCCTCAATTTTTTTCCCCTCCCTATATTCCCTTTAATTTGTTAGTCTTATGTTAGTTTTCTCTATTAAGCACTCACATAGTATTTTGCATAGAAGTAGGCACACAGAAGGGCAAAATAGAGACCAAACGAAAAAATATTGTGATATTTTAGAGAATAAAATATAAAACCATGATATTTTTTATTAAAAAATTATGTTTATGTATACAGTGAAAAATTATAATTAATATCATAATAAAAATAATTTATGTGTAATTATTATTATGAAATGAAATTATTATATTAAGTATTTTTAAATATTTATTTCTATAAATATATAGTTTAACCTATCATATTTTTTAAGAGGATTTAAAACCGTACCAAAAAAATAAATTAAGTATACTCCATTTTGAGAAAGAGGGGAAGCGTATCATGGAACAAGAAATGAGAGAATGAAAAATCACTTTATTAATTTACTAATCACTAGGTTTATATACAGAAACTAATAAGTGAAGGAATCTAGAATATTCCAAGACTGATTCTAATGTCTACTAACTAACCAGTAACAGAACACTAACAGAACACATAACAAACTAACTAATAGTGATACTCCCTAACACTCCCCCTAAGTTGGGATATATATATTCAAGACACCCAACTTGGATAGTAAATACTGAAAAAGAGTTAGTGACACAAGCTTGGTCAGCAAATTTGCCAGTTGATGAGCAAATTTCACATGGATGAGCTTCAAAAGACCAAACTAAACGTGTTTGCAAACAAAGTGACAGTCAATGTCAATGTGTTTCGTCTGTTCATGAAAGGTGGGATTGGTGGCAATATGCATCGCTACCGGACTATTACATATTAACTTGATAAAAGCAACATCTATATGAAATTCTTTGAGTAGTTTAACCAACCACAAAACTTCACTAGTTGCATTAGCCATTGCCCTATACTCAACCTTTGCAGAAGAATGAGCAATGGTAACCTGCTTCTTAGACTTCCAACTAACAAGAGAGTCTCCAAGGAACATGCAGTATCCAGTAGTTGACTTTCTGGTGTCAAGGCAGGTGCCCTAATCAGCATCAGTAGAAGCAGACAACAGCAAATTATTAGAAGAAGGAAAGAATAAACCTTGTCCTGGTGTTCCTTTGAGATACCTTAGCAAATGGTGAGCAGCCTATAAATGAATATCTCTTGGCTGAGAAATAAACTGACTCAGTTTGTTGATAGCAAAGGTGATATTAGGTTGAGAAATTTGGACGTACGATAGGCGGCCAATCAGCCTACGATAATGGTTGTATCTTCCAACAATGGTCCTTCCTGTGCACTCAATTTAGTATTCGAGTCCATGGGTAAAGATGCAGAGTTACTACCTAAGAAACCAGTGTCATTGAGCAATGAAAGAGTATATTTACGCTGGTTCAAGGTAATACCTTTGGTAGAGCGTGGAATTTCCAAACCAAGAAAATATCTCAATACACCAAGATCCTTCAGTTTAAATTGAGACTGAAGAAGAGATTTCACTTGATTGAGAACATCAATGAAGCGGCCAGCCAAGATGATATCATCTACATAGACAAGAATGACAACAAGAGAAGCACTTGAACCTTTAGTGAACAAAGAATAATCATTTTTTGACTGATTAAAACCATGAAACAGCAGTGCGCTGGAGAACTTAGCAAACCATTGCCTTGAAGCTTGCTTCAACCCGTAGATTGATTTGTTCAAATGGCATACCAATTTTTCCCCCTTGGTGGAAACATTTAGATGGGAGTAGCCAAGTGGGAGTGACATGTATGCTTCCTCAAACAAATCTCCGTTCAAGAAGGCATCATTCACATCCAGCTGAAACAATTGCAATTTCTAAACAGCAGCAATAGCAAGAAGGACATCAACAATGGTGAGCTTGGCTATGAGAGAGAGAGAGAGAGAGAGAGTTTCTAAATAGTCCACACTAGCTTGTTGAGTAAAACCTTGTGCAACTAATCTGGCTTTGTGCAAGGCCACTGAACAATCCAGGTTAAATTTCACTTTGTACACCCCCTTACTACCAATGGGTGTCTTGCCATTAGGTAGAGGAACAACTGTCCAAGTATTATTGGACTCCATGGCATCTAATTCCTCCTTCATTGCCTGTCTCTACTCTACATGTTTAATAGCCTGATGGTAAATTTTGGCTCAAAGACCTTTGTGGCATTATGAACAAAATCGAAATAGGCTGGAAGAAGCTTGTCATAAGAGAGGTACTGAAGAATTGGAAGAGAGATGGAGCAAGCATACTCTTGAAGATATGCAGGTGGTCTAGAGGATCTAAAAGAGCGCCTAAGTGGCTCTTGTGAAGGAGGTTAAGGAACAGCCTCAGGAACAGGCTGCTATGGGTGAAAAACTGTGGGAAAATTAGTCCCCAAATCCAAGGATTTTGGAATGACAATAACAAGGAAGGAAGCTAGAGCATGGTTCACACTCATATTAGAATCTTGAAAAGGATATTTACCCTAAAAAAAAAACATTTCTGGAGATCAAAAAGGTTTTTGTTACAAGATTGAGAAGCTTATAACCCTTGACCTCGAAAGGATACCCAACAAAAATACATGGCTGGGATTGGGGACTGAATTTGTGTCTTGTAGATGGCAAGGTTGAGGCATAACAGAGGCAACCAAAAGCCCGCAGGGTGCTATAATCAGGATCCTTACCATAAAGAAGGGAAAAAGGGGTGGCATTATGAATAACCGGTGATGACAATTGGTTAATTAGAAATGCTGCAACGCTAACACAATCCCCCCAGAAGGCTAGAGGAACCTGGGATTGGAAGTATAAGGCCTTGGCAACATTCAAATGATGCTGGTGTTTTCTCTCAACTACTGAGTTCTGTTCAAGGGTTTCAATGCATGAAAATTGATGCTTAATCTATCCCATGCTTAGCAAGGAATTTTGACCGGGTAAGCTCTCTGTCATTATCAATTCGAAGGGTCTTAACAGTGACTTGAAACTGAGTGTGCACCCAAATAATGAAGTTCTGTAACAGTGTTGATGCCTCAGATTTATGTCTCGTTAAGTGAATCCAAGTGTATCGTGTATAATCATCGACAATGCTAAAGAAATACCGTTGACCAGTTTGCGTTGGAACATGAAAAGGGGCCCATATGTCACAATGTAGCAAGTCAAAAGCATGTAAAGACATATTATTATGTGAAGGAAAAGGCAATTTGCGTTGTTTAGCTAAAGGACAAATAGTGCAAGAATCCAAACTACACATTTTATTGGATGAAATGTTCAGCTTGTCAGACAATATAATCCAACTTTTATTCGAAGGATGTCCTAGTCTTGCATGCCAAAACCTAGGAGAAATCGTATATAAAGGTAAAATCAAACTATCAATAGAACTAACAGTACGTTGACAAACAGGTGAAGGTGCATCAATTGAGGTGAGGTCTTGAATAGGTATAAGCCATCTACAAGCTCACCCTTGCTAATCATCCTCAAAGTCCTATTGTCCTGAATAGAAAAGGAGTCAGAAGTCAAAGTCATACTATAGTTCGAATCATTGTAACAAGGAACTAACAGAGAGAAAATTGAACTTGAAATGAGGAACGTAATAGACATTATGTAAAACTATATCAAGAGTGAGAACAACAGTACCAACAAAATGCACTTGAATTTTAGTTTGATTGGGAAGCTGAACACAATGATTAAAAGTAGGTTTGACATGAGTAAAATTAGTCAATGAAGAAGATATTGTTAAAGGTCACCTTGAAAGGGAGGCCTTATAAGGACTTGGGCTCTCCCACTCTAATAGTTGGCTTTTGGGGTGTGATTCTCCCAAGGACTTATGCTCATAACAAATGGGGGTTTTGTTGAGAGCCGGCCAACCGGAAAGGGCTACCTGCGGAGGGTTCTGACCGGCAGAGGGGCTGATCGTGATCGAGTGAAGCATCGCCGAGTGAAGTGCCGCTGAGTGAAGTGTCGCAGAGTGCAGCCATCGGGACACTGGCTTTCGAAGGGGTTGGCAATGTTACGAGTCCCATATCGGGGAGGTCACCTTGAAAGGGAGGCCTTATAAGGACTTAGGCTCTCCCACCCTAATAGCTAGCTTTTAGGGTGTGGTTCTCCCAAGGACTTATGCTCGTAAGGCTACCTGCGGAAGGTTCTGACCGGCGGAGGGGCTGACTATGATCGAGTGAAGCATCGCCGAGTGAAGTGCCGTTGAGTGAAGTGTCGTAGAGTGCAGCCATCGGGACGCCGGCTTCCAAACAGGGTGGCAATGTTACGAGTCCCACATCAGGAAGGTCACCTTGAAAGGGAGGCCTTATAAGGACTTGGGCTCTCGCACTCCAATAGCTAGCTTTTAGGGTGTAGTTCTCCCAAGGACTTATGCTCGTAACAAATGGTGCTTTCATTGAGAGCCGGCCAATTGGAAAGGGCAACCTGCGGAGGGTTCTGACCAGTAGAGGGTTCTGACTAGCGGAGAGGCTGACTGTGATCAAGTGAAGCATCACCGAGTGAAGTGCCATTCAGTGAAGTGTCATAGAGTGCAGCCGTTAGGACGCCCCCTTCCGAAGGGGGTGGCAATGTTACGAGTTTCACATCGGGGAGGTCACCTTGAAAGGGAGGCCTTATAAAGACTTGGGCTTTCCTACCCTAATAGTTAGCTTTTGAGGCATGGTTCTCCCAAGGACTTATGCTTATAACAAATGATGCTTTCATTGAGAGTCAGCTAACTGGAAAGGGTTACCTGCGGAGGGTTCTGACCAGCGGAGGGTTCTAACAGGTGGAGGGACTAATAGTGATCGAGTGAAGTGCCGCTGAGTGAAGTGTCGCAGAGTGCAGCCGTCAGGACATCGGTTTTCGAAGGGGGTGTCAATGTTACGAGTCCCATGTTGGGAAGGTCACCTTGAAAGGGAGGTCACCTTGAAAGGGAGGTCTTATAAGGATTTGGGCTCTCCCACCCTAATAGCTAGCTTTTGGGGTGTGGTTTTCCGAAGGACTTATGCTCGTAAAGCTACCTGCGGAGGGTTCTGATTGACGGAGGGGCTGACCGTGATCGAGTGAAGCGTCGCCGAGTGAAGTGCCGCTGAGTGAAGTGTCGCAGAGTGTAGCCGTCGGGACGTTGGCTTTCGAAGGGGGTGGCAATGTTACGAGTTCCACATCGGGGAGGTCACCTTGAAAAGGAGGCCTTATAAGGACTTGGACTCTCCCACTCCAATAGCTAGCTTTTAGGGTGTGGTTCTCTCAAAGATTTATGCTCGTAACAAATTGTGGGAGAGCCCAAGTCCTTATAAGGCCTCTGTTACGAGTCCCACATCGGAAAGGTCACCTTGAAAGGAAGGCCTTATTAGGACTTGGGCTCTCCTACCCTAATAGCTAGTTTTTGAGGCGTGGTTCTCCTAAGGACTTATGCTCGTAACAAATGGTGCTTTCATTGAGAGCCAGCTAACCGGAAAGGGCTACCTGTGGAGGGTTCTGACTAGCGGAGGGGCTGACCATGATCGAGTGAAGCGTCGTCGAGTGAAGTGCCACTGAGTGAAGAGTCGCAGAGTGCAACCTTAGGGACGCCGGCTTTCGAAGGGGGTGGCAATGTTATGAGTCCCACATTGGAAATGTCACCTTAAAAGGGAGGCCTTATAAGGACTTGGGCTCTCCCATCCTAATAGCTAGCTTTTAAGATGTGGTTCTCCCAAGGACTTATGCACTAGAATCCAAGATCCAATGAGAAGAATAAATGCGAGGTGCATAAAGTGCAGAGAAGACAATAGTTGACTCGGAATTATTGACAACAATAGGAGCAGCATTGGACCATGGGCTATTACGCTGATGGTATCACCAATGGAAGAGCTCACAACAACTTGATTCATAGCAGCAGGCTTGGATTTAGCCTTGTAACCCAAGGGATAACCATGATGTTTAAAGCATTTATCAACGATATGTCCAGCAACACCACAATGAGCATAGATCAGGTGAGACTTCTTGGAACCTTTGGATTTAGGATCACTAGCCTTCGCAGCAAAGGTAAGTTGAGAATCCAAAGAAGGCTTGCTCGCGGCCTGTTGTCACTTTTCTTGAATAACGAGAGAATATACCTTGTTAATAGGAGGCAAGGGCTCCATCATCAGGATCTATCCACGAACTGAAGAGAACTCATCATTCCGGCCCATAAGGAATTGCAAAACATGCTCCGAGCAAAGATGATCAAGAAGAGGACGAAAACCATAACAAGAACAAGTCACATGCGGTCTGTGCTCATTCATTTCTTCCCAAAGCACCTTGAGTTTGGAAAAATAGTGAGCAACCGAAGAATCTCCTTGAGTAAGAGTCATG
This sequence comes from Pterocarpus macrocarpus, assembly GCA_031439585.1. Lineage (NCBI taxonomy): Eukaryota > Viridiplantae > Streptophyta > Magnoliopsida > Fabales > Fabaceae > Pterocarpus > Pterocarpus macrocarpus. Next base: position 16,946,219 of record CM062517.1, on the reverse strand, counting down.
AGGTCGTGCTTGATCTGGTAGAGGCGAGGACCATCATGCAATTGAAATCGATCCTTTAGATCAGACCAGCTCTCTACGGCAGATTGATACTAGACAATGGTAGGAAGAATCTCCTTAGAAATTGAGGTTAGGAGCCAAGAAATCACCATATTATTGGTGCGAAGCCAGATCTGATGATGAACGGGATCCTCGTCAGCATTCGGAGTTGGGAGCAATCCATCAACGAAAGAAAACTTGTTCTTCACTGAGAGTGTGACATGCATAGCGCGGCTCTAGGAAGAGTAATTATCACTGGTGAGAGGTTGAGATACCAACACGAGACCAGGATTATCTAATTGTTGAAGAAGCAAAGGATTGGCAAAGCCATCCATGGCAGAAAGAAGGTTGCCGATCGAAGAGTGATCGAAGGAAAAAAAAAATGAGAGAGAAAGAAAAAGCAGAGATATTTCTTTACTTCACTGATACTATATCATGGAACAAGAAATGAGAGAATGAAAAATCACTTTATTAATTTACTAATCACTTGGTTTATATATAGAAACTGATAAAGTGAAGGAATCTATAATATTCCAAGACTGATTCTAATGTCTACTAACTAACCAGTAACAAAACACTTAACAAACTAACTAACAGTGATACACCCTAACAAAGTGTTGGAGAGGGAATTCTTTGAAAGCTGAAGATTAAAGACAATGATAGAATTAAGACTTCCTGTCCAGCACTATCACTCCATCACAAAATAATGTATACTTAAAAGTCTTTAGGCACATATTCAAACCCCTCTCATAACAACATAATTTCTTTTTATTTTTTCACGCGATCAAATATTTTATTTTAATTATATTTTATGTATAATTTCATAAAATATAATATAAACAATTTTATTAGATTTTTAATTAAAATTTTTTAATATTTTTATTATAATTTTTATAGTATTTAATATAATTATTTAATTTTATAACGATAATAATTAAAAATAATTTATTTTATTAAATTTTTAAATAGAATTTTATTCTTTGTATTTAAATGTAAATTTTTTTATATAAAATATCATGATTTTTTGTTTTGATCCCCAAAATATCATGAATTGTTAATTTAAGACTAAATAAAAAATTTGAGACTAAATAAAAAACTTCTTTGAAAAGGAGATAAATACAAAAAAAATATCGTAATATTTTAAAGTAACAAAAATGTGATTAAGTCTAAAAGTTCCTGTAAGAGAATGATTTTATTATTCAGTTGAGAAGTATAACAAAGCATTGAAAATTGTTTAAAGAATTTATTAATTGATTTGTACCGTTACTGAAAAATTATTATATACTCACATATATTCAATTATATATTATCATATTATTTAATAAATTTTGTAACAAAAAATATTATTTATTGAATTTGACAACACATGGATAGTAGTGTAAAAAATTTTATACTAACAATGTATTATAATTAAATTTTTATTTACATTATTTGTGTTAAATAAGATAACGAAATTATAGATAATTAACTTGAAAATAAATCAGTAAATTTTAAATTGTAAGTAAGAAATAGGCATAAAAATAAGAAAAATCAAGGATATAATTCAATTAATAGATTAATCTAAACTATCCCATCTTTACAATTTAACCTAATTTGGATTTTAGTTTCAAGGGTTACTTTTTTTTAATTCAGTTGTTACAGATTCATTAATTTGGTTTCGGTAACTCGTTAAGAACCAATATTTCAATATATAATGATAGGAGTAATAATTAATTGAAAAAAAGGAACAGTACTTTTATAAATAAAAGTTATAGAGATTAATATTCAAATGGTTGAAATATAAGGACCAATATTATGACGGTAGGGACCAAAATCTAAAAATATAAAATATAAGAATTAATATTTAAAAAATTTTAAGGGAATTAAAATTTAAGTCAGATAACTGTAAATACTAATTATTTAGTTTAACCCAAATAAATAAAAAATCAAAACTTCAAGGATCAAATTGATCATACTCAATATTTTGGAATAAAGTTCGCAAAGTCAATTTTGCGAGACCAGCTTGGAAGTTTGGCAAATAATTGTTAGTTGTTACTGTAACTTGAAGGATACGTCGTTCTCTATCCCATGTAAAATAATAATAATAATAATAATAATAAATGAATAAATAAATTTGTCCTCTATCCAAACTTTTACTCATTCCAACCACCTTGGCTAAAGAATGTATGTAAGTATTCCTAAGAGCTAATTCAGTTGTACACTTTTTCCCCCCTTCCAAAATCGGTGACAGACATGCGGGAAAAAAATATTTACTTTAAATTTTATGAAGCTTTACTTGGTTTTGTTCATCAATAATTAACTGCAACTTACACGAAAACAAAAAAATTGTTTAACATTTCAGTATTTTCTATATATAGTTTAGTCAAAAGTTTTGAACTGCGATGTCAACAAAAATCTTTATTCACTCCTGGCACTAACGTTATTTCATTTACTTTGAATTTCATTCATATATTAAAATGTTTCACATATATTTTTCCATTATTATATGAAAATTTTTTTAAGTTTAATTGATATGTACTAATAGTGTAAAACTATTTTACACTGTCAACTAATAGAAATAGGAGAAAGTGAGAAATTATAATAGATCCCTCATTATAATGGGTAGTTATTTATGTGAGTTGTTATTTTTTATTATTTTTATTAACCGACAGTATAAAAATGTATATTTAAATTAAATTCAATTTTTTTGGATCTTTTGTTAAATTTTATTCCATTCCGCTAATTATTATCATTTCCATTCGATTTCATATGTTGTGCGATATGATACCATGAATTTGTCAAAAGGAATTCCTTTTGTACGTTTCCATACGTTGTCTGCTAAATACTTCCTTTGGCACATGACAGATCTTTCTTCGTCAAGTAAATTAGAGGGGCTGTATCTTCAGTATAATTTCTTGACTGGTAGTCTTCCAGAATCAATTACGGCTCTGACTTCTCTCAAGTACCTGTCCTTATTTGAAAATGACTTAAATGGCTCGCTACCAAGGGAAGGTAATTTTTATAATGTTTGCTATGAGATTTGAAGATTAGATTCATTCGTAAATTACTCTCTCTCACTCTAATGAAAATCCTATAGGAACCGTTTACAGTGGTCTATGGACCACTGTAAATTATAATGTACCAAATATTTATAATTATCAGATATTAATTAAAATAATATAAATAATTTAGATTTATTTAAATAAATCTTATCCACCATGAATTATTTTTATCGTTGATCCATCATAGTTACTTATTTGGTGATTAGCAAAATTTTTTGGAGAAACAGTTAGGGTGTATCGATGGATTTCTAGGAGAAAATTCTACGGTACATCGCTAAGAGAAAAAAAAATTAGAGCATTGGTGTTCCCCACTGTAAACTCTTCCAATCCTATAATCACCTGACACCTTTTTTTTGCCCTTTTCCTTTCCATGTGACTATAATTAATGCAGGGAGCACTGAAATGCTATTTTGGTGTTGGATATAGTGTAGAACAATCTTGTACGATATACTGCTGATTCACGCGTTTATATGCATTTTTAATTTAACAATTATTTTTCAACTCTGACACGACTGAGGCATAGCATAAATTAAAATAAGTAATTTTTTTTTCCAAAAAACAAAAGTGTAGTTTGTTTTTAAATATTTATGCAATTTTAGAAATGAAAAGGAGGTCAGCCATGAATGCTTTTGTTATAAATCACTTTCATTTCTCCCAACCTTTTTATTACACTTTTCTGTAACCTAAAATGCTCTGCAGCCCAAAAGAAATTTTGATTAGAAGGAATTTTTTATACATTTTAGGATATTTACTCCCTTTTAATTTGGCCTAGGATGAGCTGTTGTTTCCTATGTTAATGAAGAAAAGCCATGCACTACAGGAGGGTTTTGTAAGCTGAAGAATCTTATAGTCTTGGAGCTCGCCGCAAACCACTTTGTGGGACACATTCCACAGTGTCTGGCCAATTTGTCATCTCTCAATACCCTTGATGTTTCATACAATGATTTTGAAGGACCCTTGCCCTCCTCAATCATCTATAGTCTTAAGTCCCTTGCCTATATTGCTCTTTCTAATAACCATTTCAAGGGCCTACTTTCATTTAGCTTGCTTGTTAACCATTCCAACCTTCAGCATTTTAGTCTTGCATGCCGAAACCAACAGGATGTGAAGGTTGAAACCGAGAACCCACCTTTTACTCCATCTTTTCAATTGAAGTTTCTTAGAGTGGTAAACTGCACACTAAATGAACCAAGCTACACAATTCCCACCTTCCTTTATCATCAACATGACTTGCGAGCACTATATATTGCCCATAGTAGCGTGGCAGGAAGTTTCCCACACTGGCTATTAGTAAATAATTCCAAACTAAGTTCATTCAATGTCAGCCACAACTTCTTGACCGGTCCCCTCAAGGCTAATCTCACCTCAAAATTCCCAAATATGAATATATTTGATGTCTCCTGTAATCCCATTGGAGGAAAGATTCCTCCACCTATAGGGTCAGTTTTTCCCAACTTGATAATTTTGAACATGTCCTCAAGTTCATTGCAGGGTAGTATTCCAGCTTCATTGGGTGACATGAGACAATTGAATAATCTAGACTTGTCACACAACAATTTGTCGGGATACTTACCACAAGAGTTTGGTAAAGGTAATAATGACTTGCGGATTTTAAAATTGTCAAACAACAACCTGCATGGCCCCTTCTTGCCTCTTGGATCAAATTTCACAAAATTGTTATCCCTACATCTAGCCAACAATAAATTCATGGGAAACATATCAAATGGAATCATGAACAGCAGTGAGTTAAGAATGTTGGATTTAAGTAACAACCAACTCCACAGAGAAATACCAAGCTGGATTGGAAGCCTTCTTAAGTTGACTTTTCTCATTGTCTCCCAAAATTCGTTGCAAGGTTCAATACCATTAGGCTTTTGCAAGTTGATCGAACTCCAATATCTAGACTTTTCTTACAACAATTTAATTGGAACACTACCAAGTTGTGTCAATATGCCATCCTTGAGGTATGTACATTTGCAAGGCAATCAATTTAGTGGACCAATACCTGCTACTTTGGCCAAGTCCCGCACCTTATTGACTTTGGATTTGATGAAGAACAAATTTTCAAGGCAAATTCCTAAGTGGATCAATTCATTTTTAAATTTAAGAATTCTTCTTTTAAAGGGAAACAAACTTGAAGGTCCCATTCCTACGGATATATGCCACCTCAGGAACATTAGTATTCTAGATCTTTCTCAAAACAACCTTTCCGGAAGGTTACCATCTTGCTTGAATAATATAGCATTTGGAAGGCTGGATTTTCTGAATGGCATGGGACTAGGGAAAATTGTTGTATTGTGGAGTACAAGAGCCCCTTTCTATGGCTATAATGCAATCACAAATGAATTTTTAAAAGTTGAGATCACACTATACTTTGCATGGTACGAAGAACAGGAAGCAGATTTCATGTCAAAAAGGAGGTATGAATCATATAAGGGAGATATCTTGAATATCATGTCTGGCCTAGATCTCTCAAACAATAATTTGACAGGCCACATTCCTCCACAAATGGGGTACTTAAGTAACTTGCATACATTAAACTTGTCTATGAATCATCTCATAGGGCCTATCCCAAAAACATTCAGCAACCTTAAGCAAATAGAAAGCTTAGATTTTTCACACAACATGTTGAGTGGTCAAATTCCCCCACAATTGACAATGTTATATAGCTTGTCTGTATTCTCTGTGGCTCACAATAACCTATCTGGAAGGACACCAGAGAGGGTCAACCAATTCGGAACTTTTGATGCAAGTAGTTATGAGGGTAACCCTCTTCTTTCTGGACCTCCAATGGACCAAAATTGCTCATCTGTTGCAAAACCACCAGGGATGGAGACTTCTTCTCATGGGCGAGAAACTGACTTCAGAGACAACTTTGTTTGGAGTTTGGTAGCATCTTTTACTGTTACATTTTTTGGTGTCATAGCCTATCTCTACCTTAACTTTTACTTCTCTTGTTAAAGGGGCTTTAGAAAATAATCTTGTATGAAGCATATTATGTTCCATAGTAGTTCTACACCAATGTAAAGGTCATGTGCACAATTTAAGTAAAATATAAATAAATGAGTAAAATACACTTAATTACCTTAAGGTATTAAGAAATAACACTACTATACTCCATTTATTTACAAAATATACACTTTATCCCAATCCATTAGGATTGTGTTTGGATTTTTTTTTTTTTAAATTGCTTTCATAAGTTTAAAAAAGTATGTTTGGATACAACTTAAAAAAAAAAAAAGGCTTGCAGAAAAAAGGTCAATTTGTCATTTTTCATTAAAGTTAGTAATACCCACCTTTTAAAAAAGAAGGAGCAGCTATGGCTTTTGCAAGATAATTTTGGGTGCATTTGTTTGTATTGCTAGCACAAAAAATACTTTTTATTCCAAAATTTTTCAAAAATAAATTACTTATAAAAATTTTTATATTATTTGTTTGTGTTTCTTAAAAAAAAAGAAGCAAAAAATGATCAATTTTCTACTTTTTTGATATGTAGATAGGGAGTTACTTCTCTCAGAAGAAAAAATAGTACAAGAAAGAGAATTTTATTCTTCGAATTTACTAAGCACTCCCTTTCACTCTCGATCTCGTTCTCTCTTTTTCTTTCTCTCCCCTCTCTCTATATGTCCTTAATTATATTTTTATCAGAAAAATGCACTTATATATTTATTACATTCAAAAAATTTAACAACTTCAAATTCTTATAAGAAAAAAGTAGTTATACAATTATATATTAAAATGCAAAATATTTTTCTACTTTTGCTTCTAGTTTTGTTTCTACTTCTAATTTTGAAAAAGCACTTCTCCTAAAATATTAACAAAACAGATTTTTTATTAAAAATTACTTTTGCTTTTGTTTTTTTTTTCAAAAATTAGGTATTACTAATTAAAAAAATGGTGGCAAATTAACTTTTCTTTTTCTACTAGTTTTTTAAAGTTGTATTCAAACACACTTAAAATCTTATAAAAGCTTTTAAAAAAAAAGTGCTTTTTCAAAAAAAAAAATCCAAATGCACTCTTGATGAATTGGGGTGGAGTGTCTATTAAACAAATGGGGTGGAGTATAATTTCTTAATACTTCAAGAGTGTTAAGTGTATTTTACTCTAAATAAACTATGGTTAAGCCAATTATTACTCAATAGTGTATTGAAATTTTTTTCTGAAATGCATGTAAGAGATATGACTATTATTGTATTAAATATGGTTTTATATTTGCCATTAATGGTAGAGAATTGGATCCATGTTTAATAGTTATATATACACTACACATTTTGATTGCGCGCGATGTTTATTGTTATTCTTATATATCTATCGTTACTCTAACTCAACCACTTTTAATTTTTTTATTTCAATCTTTAATATTAATTAAAATTTTAATTATCATTTGGTCATTGGATATTAAAATATATTCTTCAAAGATTTCTTAATATACTGAACGGTTTAGAAACACTATAAGTGTATAAAATATTTTATATTGTCATCTAATAATTATTTTCATATTCTTTAATCAATTTAATATTTATGTATTTTGAAACTCCTTAAATAATGTAACAACAAATATATCATTGGATATCATTATAAATTTTGTTTATGTACTCATAGTGCTTATCAATTTAATATATGAATAATATAATATATCAAGTCATTTTATTTTTAAGAATAAAAGCAATGAAAAATTTACAATAAAATTATGCGATAGACAACAACGGGTAGCATATATTGTTAATCCTTTTTTAAAACAATAAAAATATTAGATGGTAAAACTTTAGGGATTTAATTTAGATATATTGACAAAATCAAATATTTTTACATTATTATCTAATTATATTTTGCTATATCAACAAATATGGTTAAATCTCATATCCATTATTTGAATGATTATATAAATAAAAAAATATAATTAATTAATTGTGTAAAAACTTTTTATACTGTCAATATATCCAAATTAAACTCAAACTTTAGTATGTTTGTTGTATATTATATATAATCTATTACTATAATATTTCAGAATCTACTTCTACTACTATAATATTTCAGAAGCAGAAACTGGAAAGTTTTACCAAGTGGCACTTTTTTGTGCTATCTACTCCCTTCAATATTTGAAAATTTTCCTTTTTAAGTAAGTATTCAATGATTAATCCACTACTCCACTATTCCATTATAACATTATTACTATCACCCACTATTCTCCAATCAAAATGAAGTATTTATTTCCTACTACCCCACTATCTCCATCCGCTATTAGAATAAGATAAAATACTAAATAAATTATATAAAAAAATTGAAATTTTTTTATCTAATCACTTATTTTAAGAAGTTAAAATCTGAATATAAAATTAAATTAAATATTTCTCATCTTTTTATTGAAATTATTCTTTAATACTATTAATCTTAATATTATAAATCATTATAATTCATGTAATATTCTTATTATTGCTAGTGAATGTAAGGGATGCAAATAAATATTTCATTGAGATAATCTTTAGAGTAAGAAAATATTTTTCCAAGATCAACACTAATCTAGGTGGTATTATGCTTTTCTTTTTCTTTACTTATTAAATATGTTATTCTTTATCTTCATTATTTTTTTTAAAATAATAAGAGAGAGAGACTTTATGAAAATTAGTAGTGAGATTTTTTACATGCAGTTATTATTACTAGATTGGAAATTTTAAGAAATCATTATAAGGATACTGAAAAAAAGAGAGAGAGGAAAATAAATAGCTTTTTTTGAGTTGTGAAATTTTTACTTAAATATTAGAAGAAAATATCTTAAATTAACTTTTATTTTTTATGCTATTTATATTCCCTTCAGTTTGGTTTTAAGAAATGGTTATTAAAAGTTGAAGAAAGGGGAGAGAAATAAATTAGAGTAATTTTTTAATTATCTAATCTTCACTTAAAAATTAAAATTAGACATTCTCATAACTCGAATTATATTTTTAATAATGAATCATTATATAAAATGAATCTATGAATTTTTTTCTTTAAAATTACTTTATTAGGAGATTGAAGAAAGATGATAAGAAAAAAATGAATTTTTTTTTTTGAATTGTTTGATTCTCGATTAAAAATTAGAGGTAGTTATCATTATAAAATGAATAACACTTTTAATGATGAGTTATTATATTAAATAATTCTTTTAGAATATTACTTTACTAGGAGGTTGAAGTAAAGAAATGATATTTTTTTGAAAAATTTATCTTTATTATATGAATTGCACTTTTAATAATGATTTGTTTATAAAATGGTTAAATATTTTTTTTTTATCAAAAACTATTTTAATATGACACTAAAGAAAGGGAGTGAGATGAAAATAGAAAATTGGGTTTTTAGTTGATTGATCCTTATTTAGAGATGAAAATGGAATAATTTAATATAATTTATTTTTACCAAAAAATTACTTTACTGCAAGCCTAAAGAAAAATGGGGCAAGACAAATGAAATCAAATTTTTTTTTTTTTTAGAATTGGTCGATCCTCGTTTATACAATAAATTACATTTTAAATAAAGAGTTGTTATACAAAATGATTTTATAGATTTTTTTTTCTTTAAAATTACTTTACTAAAAGTGGAGGGAGAGGAAAATAGAATAAATTTTTCAGTTGTTGTTTGATCATCATTTAAAAATTATTAGAATTTATTTTTTTTAAATTACACTTACAATAACAAATTGTGATATGAAATGAATTTAATAAATTAAATTATATTTTCATCTTTATTAATATTTTCTTTTATTTTAATGTAATTTCACAAATGGTGATTAATATTGGGATGGATCACCACACATAAAGCTTTCTTTGTATCTTTTTTTTTTTTTAATTCACCCTATTTTTGTATTATTTATCTTCTCTTATTTTATTTTTATTAATTTTTATGCCAATTTAATATCAAACACATTAATTTTTCACTTTGATTTTTTTAGCCCTGTGCGTTGCACAGGTTCCTATACTAGTTTATTAGTACAGATTTATTGTTATTAATCATTTCTATTCAGTATTTTTTAAAAAATACACACTCTTTATTATTTAGATAATTATTATATTAAAAATTAAATTAAATAATTTATTATTTAAACTTAAATAATTATATTAAATGAGTTAAGTAAAAATACTTATAATATTTATTGGCCACATTGAAATGAAAAATATGATTAATGTTAGATTTTTTAAGAAAATTTAACATTAATCATATTTATTAAATAAATTAACTGTGATAAATTTAAATACATTATGATTGTAACAACGATGCGCTGTCAGACTTTGACTAAGCTGAACTGAACCTCTAATTACTGAAAACTGTTCAGGATGCGTTGAAAAAGCATGAAGACCAAAAAACTCATACACCTTGATTAGAATAGAATGCCAATGGTAGAAAAATGAATTTAACTTTATTATGATTTGAATTTTTATATTTAAAATAAATTAATAAATTATAGAAATTAATTTTATTTATATTATTTAAAATATATATAAAAATAAATTGAATTAAATTTTTTATTTTAATTATTTTATTTTTTATTAATAAAAAAGAGGAAAAATGATGGGGATAATAAAAAGAAATATTAAATAAAATTAAGAGATATTTTTAATATATTATTTTTTAATATCAAATTTATTATAATAAAAATTATAAATTAGACCTATCTTAATTTAATTTATTTTTAAATTTTTTAAAAAATTAAATTTTATTTATATTTTAATTTTATAATATTAATTAATTTTAAATTAAAAAATTGAATTCAATTTCTTAAAAGAATTCAATTTGATAGGTTTCCAAAAATTCTGATAATCAGCCAGGATAACCGCCATTCCCACCATGAACAACCACCATTAGCCATGCCAGAAACCGTCAGCCAAAATCCGCGACCTCCACGCAACAAACCAACAACCCCGCCACGAGCTCCGCCTGTCCTTGCCGCATCAACGTCGGCCCACCGCTACTTCGACCTCGACATCGACATCGACGTCAATAACAGCCTCCCGAAACCACCGCACCTACACCGCGAAGCCCCGTGCCCAGCTAGGACCGCCACCATATCTTCTTCTCCGGCCGCATCACAGTCGCCAAGCACAACGTCTTCCATTTTCGTGGATGTTGCACCGCACAGCCCCCATGGCTAGCAACGTTGTTTAACCTTTCAATTCGATCAGTCAACTAGAAACTATGAGATGTGGTGGTCATTCGGAGAGTAGATTCTCAACCCAAGAAAGCTTCTCCAATTTGGTAGATGATCTCCCAGGGCTGGCAGATAGGGAATGGCTCCGGAACCTGTTCGTCCAGTTCGGTGAGGCTACGGACATTTATATCTCTACAAAGGCGAGGCAATCTAAATCGTGTCCTTTCGCGTTCGTGCGATTCAAGCTGGAAGATGATGCATCAAGAGCCATTGTGGAGATGTATGGGAAGCAATTCGAGGGTTATAAACTGTCTCTGTCAGTGTCCAAGGCTTGGCCAAGAAAGGAGGCGGTCTCAAATCCTGCTGGGGGTTCTCACAAGCAAAGCCTCTGGAATCTGGATGCAGGGTAGTGGGAATCAGAGCTTTAGAAAAGAACAAGGGTGGACAAGCAGGTGTTTCAACCGTGCGAGGTGAGCTTTGTTCTGAGACCATGCAGTGGCTTGATAGAAGCTTGGTGGGTGATCTCCTTAAACCTACCAGTTGCAAGGATATGATCGAAAAGGTTTCTTCCGAATGGGTAGGAGTCGAAAGCCTGAGAGTTATTAGCTCCTTCGGAGAAATTTGGCCCCTTCGGCCAAGCCAGGGCTCTGATCGAGACTTGCGACAGGCAATCCATCAGTGGCTGGGTTTATCTTTGTATGGGGCACTCTGATTTCGATGTTTGAGTTGCTACTTTAATAGTAATAGTTAAATATCAATTACAATTTTCAAGTACGGGTACATTTGATAATTAAAAAATTTCCCCTTAATGAAGAAAATAAAACACATATTGAACTATTTCTTATAAGTGTTATACAAGTGCATGCTTTTATCATTAAATTTCGTGAGAAAAAATGGAAAAAAAAATTGACATATTTTAAAGGCTTAAAATGGTTTCACCGTGAAACTCAAACGTACTTACTTAATAGGGATCCGTGTTTTAGCATTACATAAGCATTACTCTTCGTTCCTTGATTTTCTTTTAAAATACTAAATCAGTCCAAGCTCGTATAAATTTTATAAACTTCCAATACATAAAACAATTCTCTTGCATTCGCGTAAGATTTGAAAAATGGAAGAGGACGGACAAAGAATGCCAAAATGCGGCAAACTAATTAATAAAAAAAGAGAGAAGTAAGCAAACGAGAAACTAAATGCACAGAAAGACTGTTACACGATGACGCAATCTAGAAAGGCCAAATGTTTGGAAACGTGAGCGTGGAAATTGGAAATTTTCATGATAAGCAATGGATTATGTATTACTTGGCATGTCACAAGCACAAGCACTTTGCCGGGAAAGTTCAAATGTTAACACCGTTTTTTCTTTCTCACCCGCAACGCGTTTGTCCAACACGTCTTCGAAACTTCCATTGCATTAAGGAATCTGAGCGCCCCTTCCGCAGCAACCTATATATACATATATTTGATTGCATATTTTCCACTCAGACTCTCATTTATCATCTTTTCTTCTTTGATTGCATTAGAAGAGGGCAACTTCATCACCATGAGTCACTTTAACAATCAGCAAGAAGCTCCTGGTTAGTTTTTCTTGTCTTTCAACATAATTGCAGAAAAATGTTGTTTGTCTTGGCACAACAAAATATGGTTTACTATGTGAATTTCTTTTAAGCTCTATAGTATTGACATAAATAAACATGAATTGGCTATGTTTGCATGCTCAATAATATTTTTTAAAAGAGAAAAAAAATGTTCAATTTATTTAGTCTCTAGTTTTTACATACAGCTTAAGCTAAAATTACTCGTTTCCATGTGCACTGTGAAATCTTAGTCACTAAGATTAATAACATTACATAATGATGTAGCAGTGTCATATCCCCCAACAATGACTGCATATCCTCCAGCTTCCTATGTTACTGCCCCGCCACCAATGGGATACCCGTCCAAGGATGGTCCTGCAGGGTACCCCCAACAAAGTGCTCCAGAGCAAACCACAAGCAGGGGAAATGGCTTCTGGAAGGGATGGTAAGTTCATAACCAAATCACTACAACGGTACAACCATTTATTGGCTCTTTCAGAAACACCATTTTTTTTTTTTTTTGACATTTTTTCCCCTCTTTTCTTGCAGTTGTGCTGCTTTATGTTGCTGTTGTGTCCTGGACTGGTGCTTCTGATTGAATCACTCCATAAATTTGTGCATGTCATCATTATTTTTTCCCTGCTTCCTGTTATATTCTTTGTACTTTATAGAAGGATCTTCATCCACTTGGATAGCTTGTATTATTTATCAATTTGATAGAAGCTATTCTATTTCCTTGTAGTATGATAATTTTTTTATTCTTCATACTTTTGAAGGAAACTACTTTTTTTGTCTTTTCATTAACTAGAAAAAATTATCATAAGAATATTTAAGTTGAAAACATTCAAATGGTTGGTGTATATTTCAGTTTTGAACACCCTTGCCATGTATAAAATTTATAATACTTCAACGTCATAATAGCTCTCAAATATCAAGAGTCCAAATAATCGAAAGAAAATGGAAAGCGTGAATTTTATAAATAATGAAAAAAGAATTGATGCAAGTCTAACATATATATATAAATATTACATCAATTAACCTCTAAAAAGATGAAATTTTTTCAAAATATTACATACAAGAGACAAAAAGTATGGACATCACACTCCATGCACACACAATACATCATCAACACTTACACATCAATGACATATAACTCTGAAACTCAATCAAATATCTAATGCATTTTTGTTTTCTTGGGCCCCTTTTACATCTATATTTCCTCGCATTGCTTCTTTATTTTTTCTTTGTAGCAATTTCGCTAAACCACATCATCCTCAAATATTCACATAGATTGGTCCAAAAGCATGTTTTCTTGTTAGTGGGCCCTTGCAGACGATATTTCTCATACACATGCTGCTCTGTGGACAGCCCCAGGAGTGAGAGGATGCCCAGATTAACTCCAGGGTTCAAAACCCGGAGGAACATCTAAGGGTGGATTTGGGCTTGTCTTAGAATTTAACTTAACTTAGTCTGCATTTAATGTGCCCAAGTTACTCACCAAGCCTAAACCATTCAATTCGAAATCCTTTCTCACTTCTGCCACAAGATCAACATCTGCACATGCTTTCTTTCTCAAAGTGCACTGTATGGGAAAAATCTCCTCATTAATTTCCGTATTTTCCAAGTTCCCACTTCCATAGAAAACATTCCACAATGTTGATCAATATCGACATTAGTAGAACCAAAGATTGGTTGTCTCACTTCATATTATTTCTCCAACCAAACCCCATGACATTCCATCAAAACTGAACTATTGACTTGAGCATGGAATACCACCATCTAAGCTACCTCTATGAAACTAGCCAGGAAGCAAGGGGCAGAAGGACACACTGGAACTCCTTTAATCAGCTACCACACAACGATGTCCAAGCACGTCAATAAAGATGGATCCTAAAGCACATTCTCAAAACATCTTCAACAACAAAGCAATCTAGCTGAATGCAAAACTCAAAAAAGAAAATACCCATTAAACAAAAATAAACAAAATAGAGACAAAAACAAATAAAAAAAATCCAAAATAAATTGAAAGTGAAAAAACCAGAAACAGAGGCAGAGGGAGCCGGACTTCCAAACCAGAAATGATCACCAACACTAGAGCAAGTTTGAACTGCTGCCCGCACCCCAACTTCCAAACAGGAAAACCACCCCTCAAATGCGTTGGCGATGGGGGAAGTGGCTTCCAAGATCGGAAACTTCGGCCAAAACAGATGCCGTCACCACCGCCAACAAAATGATATTGAAAACCACCTTCGCCCATGTATTCGCAATTCACAGTCGCAGCAAATCATACCCTGAAAATGACCACTACACCAGCGATCTACACGACCACAGCAGCACAACACCATTTCTATAACCACCGCCATAGAAATCCATAGTTGGCGGCAATAGAGTAGGTTGGCGACGATGAGGAGGACCCAAAAAGATCTAGAAAAAGCAAAAAGGAAAGAAAACCTGGAGGGCACAGGGCAGAAGAAGGCTTACGGTAGCCATAAAGAGAGGAACGGGGGAGGCCGATGAAAGGGAAAGCCAAGGAAGAGAAGGTGGTGGAAGGGGGAGGGTGGGTGCAAGGGAGATTAGAAGGGTTGAAGACGGAAGTCATTTGTGCTTCTAATTGCTTTTAAGTCTAACATATACTTAAAAAGTTGTTGAGTATAATTAATTATTAACTGATTGTTGTGTTATTTAACTCAACAAATCTATAATTGGCTCAATTAACTCTAATTAATTTTAATTATACTGTGATAATATTCACCAATTCAATGAAGCAACCTTCACTTCACCAATGATTCAATAGCTCTCTCTTTACAAAATCAATAGCTTCTTCATGTAGTATATTTTACTTCTTGAATATATGTTAATATATAGTTATCAAAGTGAATGGTAATCTATGAGCCAACTCACCTCAATCCACTAAGTGGTGGATTGATTGCTAAAACATAAGATCTTAAAATAAGTGCAGTCTATGGTGCCTGTAACACCTTAAAGAGCCGACACTTCGCTTAAGTCGTATTATGGCACGTTATTAGTTTAATTGTTAGCTTTTGCTTAGTGGAAGCTTAACTCATTTTAGAAAATAATTTACATGAAAATAGGGATAACTTTTTCTTTTTAAAACATAGCGCATTTGATATTGAGAAAATGTGAGCCGTTAACGCGTAAATATATGTGTGCGAAACATGCATGGACATACAATCGCGCAATAAGAATGTTAAACATACATGAAAGGTAGATAATCACATCTCATACAATAGGGCACCATCATATATATAATACAGAACACCCGAATAACACAAGTCATAAAGGAATATCCATAAATACTAAATAGAGTAACGACATTACAACCATAAGGAAAAGATCTGTAACATAAAAAGAAATAGATGTGCCATCATGTATGGCTCAAACATATGAAACAAAGGAGAAGCTACATCCTCGAGAAGTGCGAACATGCAAAAAGGTCATTCACCCTACCTAACTACCCCAGCTGATAAATGAAACTATTTCCCAAACCTCCAAAGCCATCCCCATGTCCATGACATCGACCATGTCCTTGCCTACACGAAACTACCCAAGTGCAAATGAAGCCTCGTCCATGACCTCTACTGTTGACATGGCTCCCCATGGTGGAGGATACCGCAATAGAGTTAAAAGGAAATGCAGGTAGGGAAGTAGGCTTGGAAGGGTCTGTCTCTAAGTGTCACCATGGAGGGATCCGACTTCGAGTCCTCAGAAGAAGCACCGCCATCAGGCTCATAGAGAGGTGGGTAAAGATTGATCAATTCAACGTTCGAGTACAGGCTTGTATGGTTGAATTGCCGACTCATCACTGAAACTCTGAAATGGCACCGAAAGAAAACATACACCCAAACTGCTCTTCTTCTTGTAAGAAAGAGCATGTCAAGATCCGGGTCGTACTACACGCCCAGGGTAGGAAGCTTAACGAGCACCACCATTATCACCATCGACCTCGTTTAAAGATGACACGAAAAACAAGGGTGAGAAATATAAAATTTCTTATTAGGGCTCTAATGAAGCAACTAAGTGTCATCATTATCGTCCTTAACCACCTCGATTTTCTTAATAAAATGTGGGCTTGCATGTATAGAGTCCAATCTTAATTTAGTTTCAAAATATACTTTAGCCGAAGTGGATTCCTTTTAATCATATGTTCTTAGCATACTATAACTGTGCAATAGAAACAAAAGTAAACATGGATAGCCATAATCATATCATGCAAACATTCAAGAGCAAGTGAATAAGAAAACACATAAGGCTTATAAGTCTTGGAACATTATTTAATTTCTTTGACTTTACTTTGACCTTGATTTTGACTTTGACTTTTAACTTAGCTTTGACTTTAACTTTGATTTTTGGCATGTGCTTTAAACTTTCATAAACCATCCTCGGAACTTTACTTTCTATAAGCTCATACCTATGATAACTGTATTTACCTATTACCCTTAAATTGGCAAGCAAAGCGGATTCCTTTGTAGGTCACTTTCCTTTATCGAAAGATCATGCCCAAGTGCCTTGTTAATCATTAGACTCAACATTAAGTCATATGACATAGGTACCTTTAGATAAAGTACTTAAGTCTTTCTTTTTCTTAATACATAACACTATGATCATTCTTAGCAAGAATATTCGAAGTCCACAAATTTGGTGAAAATCTGGCAACATAATGGCTGGACTAGGAGATTCCCCAAAGTTGCCAACAATCAAACAACAACATAGAAGCATGGACATCATAATTGTGTATTTGTAACTCATCAATCACATGCAAAGTTATGATCCTTGAGGATTACTCCTCAAGAATCCCAACATTCACTTCTAGTCATGGTTACATCAATCATATCAATGATCACATTAAATATCATAAAAGGTAAGGTACATAAATGCATTCAAGAGTCTTATGAGCATTCATTAAGTTCTTATGAGCAAGCTTTTAACTTGAATTGTACCCATAAGTCTAATTTAGTCTCTAAGGAGATTTTCTTACACGTTTCACTCAATTTGACCCTTAAATTAAAGTGTTGACTTTAGTGACTTGTGCTTATTCATAATTAATCTTTAAGTTCAACTAAGTGGTTAAAACATGTTTTCTTTCATTCTTGCATGCTTAGGCCAAATTATCTTATAAGGTATATAATGCCTTTGTTTTTCTTTTAATAAATTGTTCAAATCTCTTAGTTAAGCATTATGGAACTTAATTTATTCCTTGCATGAATTAGACACTTTACTCTCCCTTGTTTAATGTTATGAGGTCGTGGCCTCGTAGTTTAGGGTTCCAACTCTTTCTTCATGTTTTCCCTTATTAAATTAGGTGTTCACATATTTGTCAACAAAAATTTCTTTTTCCTCTTTAATTAAAGGCTTAGGGCCGAAACCCATAGGGTATGGCCTTAAATTTCTTTTAAATTTTTATTCTTCTTGAAACCTTGTTTAGTTATTTAGTTTTACCAAGATCTACGTTTAAGTTAGCCAAAAACATTCCCTTCCTTTTTCTTTTTCCCTTGGCCAAAAGCATATCTTATTTTTCACCCAAGTTTTATTTTTATTTTCTTTGTTACAAAGTGTCTTAATATTGCATCTAGATTCAAGATCAACCCTTAAAAGTTTCAAAATTCTTTTTCCTTTTATATTTTCTAACATGACCGAAGCCATCATCATGCATCAAGCACCCATTTTTATTTTACTTTTCTTCAAGATTCTTCTTGAACTTTTATTCTTAGGGCTTATGTGACTTAGATTTTAGGGATTCTAAAGTTTTAAACTTTATCAAGAGTATTGAACACAAAAAGCCATTTATGCTCATATCTTTTTGTAAATCTTAGTTTCTTGTGGGTGTGAACTCAACCTAACCAACTTCAACTTCAAGAAAGTAACTTTATAGGAAAACATGTTGAGAATATCATTAAAGTGACTAAAGCAAGCAACTTTATGCACATAAGAGAGTGTAGAGATTTGAAACTAGACAAGATACTCATAGACATGGCTAGACCTAGAGTGCTCTTGTCTTCCAAGAACAAAAGGTGGAAACTTTTCAGACAAGAAGACACCATAACACTTTTAGAACCATGTAAATCATAAAAAGAGACATTTTTACAACTTCAAGAAGCTAGAAAACTCTAGACAAGGCTCATTACTCAAAGCCATGGAAAAGCTTGAGTTTTTGAGCTTTTGTCTCGAAAGGAAGAAACTTTAGAGTGAAGAACCCTACCAACTAGAAGAAAGCTCTTTCGGGAAAGGCTTCAAGCTCCAAGACACAACCTTTTGAGAAGAAAAACTTCTCCTTGAAGGCTTGTATGGTTGTAGGTTCAACACCAAAGAAAGGGGTTTTTTTTGTTGTTTGGCTTTATGTATTCAAGTGTTTGAGATTGTGAGAGCTAAATAGGATAGCTCTCACAATGTTGTTTGGGAAAAGGGTAAGTTGTAGAGAAAAAGATGAAGAGGAAGCTTGAGAGATCGAATGAGGAAGAAGAAGATGAAAAGAAATGTGCGTGTTTTGAAAATGAAATGAGAGATAAGAGAGAAAGAGGGGATTACAGCTGAGGGGTCAGGGCTAGGATCTCATTTTCTTTTTCTTTTTCTTCATGTAAAGGGACAAATTGGATGATTGGATTAGGGTTTCTAACCTTTATGACCTCTTTTAGTGTGTGTTTGTAAACTGGGATTTGCATCAACTTGGTTCTATAAAATTGATTGTAATCAAAGTTGGGTTGGTGTTAACGTGATTTATGTTTGGAAACTTTTATATCAAAATTGATTATAATAGAATAAATATTGTTTGGATGTTGTTAGTTAAAATCACTTTTGGATGTATAATTACTAAAAAGTGTACAAAATAAAATATAAGAAAAAATAAGAAAAAAATTTATTTGATGTTTCAAGTGTAAAATAGTAATTTGAGTCTTATATGAGCATTGAAAGTCGAGCCTCACAGCGGAGAAGCAAGAAATTCTTGCTTCTTGCTTAAGTGGGGTTAGGGAGCATAATTGATTTTGAAAGTTGGTAAACAAACAAAAAATTTTTCTCTAAAATCACATTGGGCGCTTTTCAACTGGGGTTTGGATTTTGAAACGCCAAAGCAAACACGCTATTAATCCTTACTTTAGACAAAAACTTACATTTTCTTATATAAAGCATTCTTGTCTTCTACTTTTTACTTTATTGATATCATCATGTTTTCTTTGTCTCTTTGACTTTGTTAATTTGAATTTGATGATGAGATTATGTGTTCTTACTACTCATGTGACTTGATTAAGATGGATTAGTGATTAACTCATATTTTCATAATAAGTGTAATTAAATTCTCAGTTATGCTTAATTAATCTTAATTAAGTGAATTCTTAGTGATTAGTAATTAATTAGTCTCTTTGAGGTTAGTTTCCCTTTATTAGCAAGTTTTTAATTTTAATTAAGCATTCTCTTAATATATATTTTTTCCTTAATTACTCTTTTTAAGATTAAGTTGTTATCTCTTAATCTCTCATTAAATGCCTAATTATTCGAAGTCATTGGGGTAATTTAGCACATGGAAAATGGGGGATATTACAGTGCTCGAGAAAAAGATAGGGTTTTGGTGCCCGTATATGGTGAACTACTCAAATAGTTATGTTTAGCTAATAAAAAAGGAAAGGCAACGCTGCTATGCTCCTTTTCAAGTAGTGAGCATTATGCACCATTGAATGTATATATGCATAACCCCCTCCTTTTCAATGGCTCTCCATACTGGTCGTGGCTTTATCTTTTACCACCTCCAACTGCTACAAGCCATGGAGGCAAATCCATTTCTGTTTTGGCAATGGCAATGCTCCACTTTATCTTTTTCTTCATTTCTTTGTCTTTACCTCATTATCCATTTCACGACCAAAACCATTTTGAGGATAGAGTAACGTAGTTTGTAGTTACTCCTATTATTGTTCCTTTGGTTTGTGAACCATTTTGAGAATAAAGCAACATAGTTTGTCTTGCTCTTATTATTGCTGATGTGAGGTTGCATGTTTAAGACAATATTCAACAACTATTCTCTACTTGAGTTGGTAACTTATAATAGTGATGCGGACTAGCAAGTGTACTAGTTCTTGCAAGTAATAAAGTAATAAAAAGATATTTTTTCCACGAGGATAGACCAAGTACCGAGTAAATAACAGAAACGACTATTTGGACTAACGAAATTGAATGAAACAAAAATTGAAATTAAATAAAAACTAGAAATTGGATCAAGCACATAAATGATGAATAAAATTCAATGAGGTGTACACTAGGTCTAATTGACTTCACTTGACTATGGACTTGTTTACCATGTATTTCAATTATCTAGTTTTTAGCTTAATTGATTAATGGTCAAACTTCCAAATTTAATTCCAAGTCTTTCTCAAAGTCAAGTAATTCTCTTTATCCTAAACAATTGTCTCATCTCTTAGCCACAAACTAACTTTAGGAAAAGGATGAAGTTCTATGGATTCCCAATTTGTCCACATCAATCGTATTTGTCTATATCTAATTTTCGTTTAATTCATGGTCTTTATGTTAAAGAAGCTCTGATCTACGAACTCTTTCTCAAGTTATTGCAACCCTTAATTCAATTAGTTTGTGATCAAGCAACTAAAAGCATGAAGAACGAACATAAACACTTAACCATTAAAGTAAAAACATAAACAATATCAAAGAGTGATGTCATCACATGGAAGGATCCATCAACGCCCTAAAATGGATTTAGTTCAAGATAAAATTACAAACAACAGAAAAAATAGAAGAAGAAGCACAAACAAAGATAGCCATGATAAACACAACAAAAAAGAAAACAAAGATTCCAATGTTAAGAATGTCAAAAGGTCTAGAATAGTGCTTCAGAAGATGCTTTTATAGGCCCAAAAGTCCCTAGCTTTGAAAGCAAGTCATGCTGAACTCTCCTTATTTACTCGCGTCGGCGCACTGCAGCATTCTGAGCACCTTGTAGCTTGCTAGCTTCATGCATGATTCTAGCCTATTCTATCTACTGTGCTACAGCTCGCTGGAGAGCACTCTAGCCCGCTAACCAAAGTCAAACTTCGATTTTTAGCTTCTTCTCCAAACATGAATGCTGGTACCTATTCAAAACAAGATGAAAACATAAATGGTTATCCTAAAACATAAAAATAACCATTAAAACTAAAAAGGAACCTAATTAAACTAATTAAACAAAATATGAAATAAAATAATAAAAGCCTCCAAATATCAATTAGATCTAGTTTGATAGTGTTTTTTGAGAAGGAAGTACTCCTATTATGAAATACCAATTTTTTCTATTTAATAAATAAAAAAAATTGATATGTTTTATTCCTGACTTTAAAAAGTCAGACAATGCTTTTCAAAGCTCTCATAAGATGCTTTTTTAGAATTAGTTTGTGTTTTTTAAAATTTAAAATATTTATATAATCTTATTCTCTTTAATAATAATAAAAGTAAAAATTATTTTTTTTAATATTTATATCCATTATAATCATTTTAGATTTTAAGAATAATTTTATTAAATACTACTATTGTGACTTTTGCTTATTGAAAATAACTTGGGGGGTTGGAACCACCACTAACTTATGGCACATGATAAACAAATCCTTTGCACACAAATATTCCACGTAACGCCGATATTTATAAATGAGTTCTCTAACACACGATTGCAAAGATGAAGAAAACACGGAATCAATTGTTGCAATATCAGTTTGTTCTACTTGTGAGATTGAGTAAGTCTTCCTTGAATTTAATAGATCCTTCTCATTAATTTATGCACAGGTGGATGATCATAATTTGTCAACAAACTTGAGGGGGACATGGAAGACATGGATGAAAATTTGATCGAGTCTAATTTGTCTGGCTTCACATTTCTTTCATCAGAATTAATCCTTTCCCTGTAAGAGTAGAGAAAATATAAAAAGAAGGAAAAAAGGGAGAGAGAAGTTCATTTTCCATTTTGTTGCTTAGATGATGAAGAAATAAAAAGAAAAAGTAAAAAAAATTATATTTTTTCTCATACTTAGTAAAGTAACAAGAAAAAACATTTATAATCATATTAATTTTTTTTAAACCTTACTGCATGCCCTCCCCCCCAACATCTAAACAAAAGAAAAGATCAAAACCTTTCTATTTTTTCTCCTTTCACTTTCTTTCTTTTTTGTAATTTCTTTTAAATCAAGCAAACATAATGAACCATATATTTAATTTTTTATTTTTGTTCTGCCTAACTATGCATTCCTTTGTTTTTTTTTGGATGAAACTGTGCATTCCTTTTGCTACTTCTTGCAATAGTACTAAACTGTTCATTATTTATTGTAAAATATAAAATTATTTTATCATAATTGTCAATGAAATATTTTCTTTAGATTTTTACTTATTTTCATTAATTTTTTATTTTGGTAAATTTCTATGTTGGGAGACTTACTGATGCTAATTTTGAAACACAATAATTTATTAGAATTTATATATGAGTTATGTTATTTATGCATAGAAAATAGGCATTAAGAGTGAATATTTAAAAAATAAAAACGCAGAATCTTAGTATCATCTATTATCATTAAATACTTTATATCTCTCTCTTGCATATCTACTTTTAATATATGTTTTATCTACAAATAATATTAGTACTTATATACTAGTCTATATTGGTTATGTACACACGCATGAGTTCCCGTACAAGGAGTTACTATCTACGTAGTATCTCTCACCCTAGGCCATTATGATATATACGATTCCTTTGTTGATCTTAGTAAAGAAAAAAAAAAATCGAATAAGGAGTCAATGTCTGGACTCTTTGGTGTGTGTTAAACTGAATTTCAAAACATACGGGAGGGGCCCTTTACTTGTGTATGGTATCTAGTTGGAGAAGGTTCATTTTCTAAGTCGATTAGTTCGATGTTCAAATTAACCTGGGTCTAACATTAAAACTTTGATCCTCTTTTTTTCACTTATTCAAACGCCGGTCTGATTTCGAGAACATTACAGTCAAACATTGCTCAGTTGGTTGCCTTGCCATATACACATGATAATTACTTACAAAGAAGAGGCACAGCAAGAAGATATTCAAAGTTCAAACTCATGGTTATTAGTGGTAGAGGCCTTGCTCAAGTACCCAAATATTCACTCTAATGGTTATTAAGTCAACAAAAAAATCTAATGGTTATCAAGTCAAAGATATGTGACAAGCAACGTAGCCTATCTCTACTTTTAATTGTATGTTATTTCAACTTAATCATTGGCAGAGCCCATCATTAATTTATAGCCCATGAGAAACAAATCCTTTGCACACAATTATTCCACGTAACGCCGATATTAATAAATGAGCTCTCTCACGCACAATTGCAAAGACGAAGTATATAAACACGAAAATCAACAGTTACTGTATCAGCTTTTTCCACTTTTAATTAAGTCTTCGTTGAGTTTAATAGCTAGATCCTTCTCATTAATTTGTGCACTGGTGGATGATCATGATTCGTCTCTTTCCAAGCTGACGACAAACTTGAGAGGCACATGGAAGGTATAGATGAAAATTTGATCAAGTCTAATTTGCCTAGCTTCACATTTCTTTCATTAGAGTTAATCCTCTCGCTGTACAGGGACAGAAAATAGAAAAATGAAAAAAAAAAAGAGAAAAGTTTATTTTTCTTTTTATTGCTTAAAAATAAAAAGAAAGAAAATATAATCATATCAAATAATTTTTTTAATTCTTACTATAACTAAAGGAAAAGAAATAAATAAGAGTAAAATTGTTATCTCAAATGAAAGCATCCTTCCTCTATAGATTTTTCTCTAAAAATGGAGAGAAATAGTTTTGTAGGCACCATACTAATTTTTTTCCTTCTTTTCTTTTTGACATCTAAAAAAGAAGGAAATAGCAAAAATCTTTCTATTTTTTATCCTTTCATTTTCTTTCTTTTTTCTAATTTTTCTTAAATCAAAATTAAAGGTACACTATACCATGTTTAGCAACACTTATTAATAAATAATGTTGTTAAAACCCTTTGATGAAATTTGAAAAATATTGTTAAAAACATAAAAAAAAAACGTTGTTAAAACTCTTTAGTAACATTTTTACAAATGTCGTACATAGGTTATAGGTGATTTTAATAAAGAATTTTACTAATACTTTTATATAATTTATTAACATTTTTCAAATGTCAAATGTTACTAAATCTCAATTATGTTGCAGTAGTATAATATATATATATATATTCTTCTTGCAATAAAACTAAACTGTTCATTATTTATTGTATAAAATAAAATTATTTTATCATAATTGTCAATGGGATATTTTTCTAAATTTTAAATTATTTTTAATTAATACTTTATTTTGTAAATTTCTGTGTTGCGAGACTCACTGATGCTAATTTTGAAACACAATATTTTATGAGAGTTTATATATGAGTTATGTTATTTATAAATAGAAAATATTTAGTCCAAAAACTTATTGAATATAAAATACATTAATTTTAATATAATTATAATATTTTAAAATATAATAAAAAGTCTTATATCTGAGCTTTGATAATTATTTGAATGAATTTATTTCAGAATAATATTATCTATAATTTTCAACTTCATATACATAAATTAAATGAAAAATTACTATATTTAGTTAAGTGAGTTTTTTTTATGATCCATAAAAATTTTATAATTGTCTCTTTATTATTTTATTTTACAAAAATCAATTTCAATTGTATATTAAATTTTTTTAATAGAAATTAGCTACTAAGTAAAATGTCATATTATTATTCTATCGTGTATATATTTTAAAAGTGTATACATTTTATAATAACGGATTATAGAAGTCAAAGAGTTAAGAAAAATTTATTAAAAAAAATTTAAGGTCAAAAGAAAGTAAAATAAATATAGATGTACTTAACAGTAATTAAAATAAATTTGAGAAATATCACATGGCAATTGTAATAGAAAAATAATAATGAAAGAAATGAGAAATTAAAGATAAATTACAATTTAATAGAATTTAAAACTGAAGATCAAGAAAAAATGCCATAAGATATTGATAGTGGAAGAACTTTGATATTATATTATAGATTATAGATAGATAGATTATAGATAGATGCTTGTTACAAATATCAATTAAACAACCACATTATAAATTATTTAGTTTGAAATTGTAGAAGCCACTCCTTATTATTTATTATCATTCTATTTTAGTTGCTTTTATTTTGATTTTTTTTCAAAATATTCTCAATTAAAAAGTTATTTTAAATTAATAATCTATCACTATTCTCATATCTCAAATTTATATTTAATAATATACTAATATTAAAAAATTAATTATTTTTAATTTAAATAAATTACAAATAAAATCAATATTTCAAATCAAGCCCACCTCTAGCCCAAATTTTAAACTAAACTAGATTGGTTCGATACTATATATGGGATTATATTATAGATTACTTTTTGCGTAAATTAAGAGTTTAATTTTGATGTACTGATAGTATATAATATTTTTGCACAATTAAGTAATTATATTCTTCTATTTACATAATCATTCAAATAGTGGGTGTGAGACTTAACCATATTTGCTAATATGATAATGTAATATCCCAATTAATAGTACGTACAATTAACACTCTTGAATGATTTATTTTTAGATACCTTATAGACATATAAGTAGGCCATAACGAAATGTAAATGTGAGGGTAAGGTAAATTTCAGTTTTCTTTATAGAAAAAAATAGATAGAGAAATATTTTGTTAGTTGGGGAAAATTTTCTTGTTAACGGTGTTTTATAATGCAAGAACCGAATTGATAGGTGATGCGACTTTGGCAAGTATATCGAATCGTACAAGTAATAAAGTAATGAGAAGATATCGTTCTCTTGAGGATAGTTCAAGTACCGAGGCTAACTAAATAAGTGTCAAGTTGAGCAAAGAAAGTAATTAAGGATGATGAACAAAAACACAAAATAAGCAATTCAAAAGAACAAGTAAAATGGCCAGTTATGGTTTGAACTCAATGATAAAAGGTGTTAGGGCTCCTAACTTCACCTACTCATTAACTTTGTTATTTTGAAAATCAATTATTTAATCTCTATTTCTCTAGATTTATGGCCAAATTCCCTAAATTAACAATAGGTCTCTCTTAAGATCATGTAATTCTCTCTTACTTAATATGATTGTCTGATCTCTTAGCACAACCTAGATTAAGGGAGGATAGGCTCTATAGATTCCCAACAAAGGCCACACAGGTCAACAGCCTTTGTAAAGAGCCTAGGCATAGCCTTCCATCCCTAATAATTCATCCTATCCATTCAGGGAGAACTTAGGAAGGAGAAAATTTGTTACAGCAGAAGGTGGTTGGGACTGGAATAAACTTGGTTATTTTCTAACTAGTGATTGGCTGGATATGTTAATGTCTGTTAAGCCTCCTAGTCCTTTAGATGATCATAATCAAATTGCTTGGTTCCCAACAGTGAATTGAGAATTCACACTCAAATCTCCATATTTTAGTTTGTGTGAAAATAATATGTTAGATAAGAATAGATTGAACAGTCTAATGGGGAAGGTCAGAGTTCCCTAGAGTTTGAAAACTTTTTGTGGTTAGTAGTTAATGATGCCCTTCTAACCAATTTCTCTAGACTCAGGAAAGGGTTAGGAGCAAATGATTTATGTCTTATATGTGGTATTTATTTTGAAACAATGCTCCATGTCCTCTGTGATTGTGAAATCATTAAGGATATGTGGATAAGCACTGGTAATAGCATGATCAAGAATTCATTTTTCTAACAACCATTAAAAATATGGTTAAAGGAAAACCTTCTTAATGAAACTTGAAGGTGTCAAGGGATTGAATATATAACATCCCGAAAAATAGTGCATCTAACTAGCGTTGTTAATTGATTTATTATAGTGCATTAGAGATATACAAGTAATCAGTATCAAAATGTGAATGTTAGGGTTAGAGGGTTAGAAAAAAATTCAAGTTTCCTCGTAGAAAAATTTCATATAGCCATTTAGCATTGTTTTGCTAGTTTGGGGGAAATCAGTTGAATTGCAGTGTTTTGTGATGCAAGAACCGAATCATTAGAAATTTATACTGTAGGATCACAAGAATACCAATTAAAACCCTAAAATGAGTGGCTATAATTCAGCCACCCAAATCCCTCTTAGTGGCGCCATGCTAGCTATAAAAAAGGGAAGCTCAACCAAAATTCAACATACATTGAAGTCCACCAAACACACCTCCTTAAGTCATCATTTTCTTTATGACTCAAGACGAACAAATTCCCATCTTCTCCTTCTAAATTTCGGCCAACCATCAAACTCCTCTCACTCTCCCATTTTTCTTTCTCAACTTCATCTTCTAAATTTCGGCCAACCATCAAACTCCTCTCACTCTCCCATTTTTCTTCCTCAACTTCATCTCTCCATCCTCATTTCTTCATCCCACTTTTATATCTATACCCAAACTTGCTTCCTTTTAGCTCAAACTTGAGATTTGAGGTAGGATTCTTGATTTTTATTGGATACTAGGGCTGATGTGATTTGTTGGTGTTTCTTTGTTTCTCTTCAATATGATGTTGTGTGATGACTATATAGCTTGTTCTCAATGAATTAACATGAAGATTCTTGGTTTGGGTTGGAAAATTAACTAAAAGGTCAAGGAAAACACCTAAACTGAATTACTAGAATTAAACCCTAGGGACTTGTCCGTACCACGAATAGTGCTTTTTGAACTACAAAGGTCAAAATTTAATGAAACTATTTTTAGATGAAACTAGACATCCAGATATTTCCAACCATTATATGGCCATTGGACCTAAAATGAAGGAGTTATGAATTTTTGAAGTAACCCTCTAAATCTTGCCTACAATTTTGACCAGTAAGAGTTATGGAGGGTATAACTCACCCTATAAAACTTCAAATCTAGTGCAACAAATTTTGTTAGAAAGCTAACACATAAATTATTATGCCATAAAAATTTTAGATCTAAATCTAAATTGTATTGCTCCAAGTAATTCTTTAAATCTAGCCTAAGATTCTATCTGGGTAAAATAGGGTAGTCCCCTTTAGCCCACTTTGGGAGCTTATAAGTTGGGTTGTACTTACCTATTGAAAATTAAACTTGTGGGAAATGAAATATGGTTCAGTAAGCTTCATTCAGATATAAATTTCAGATAACTACTAAAGATTGGATTTTTACATTTAAGTGCTCAAATCTGGCCAATATCAGGGTAGCTTTGAGTAAAATTTCAATAACTCAAGTTATATTCATCAAAACTTAGTGGGACCAAAGTGAACTAAAAACATACTAATAATGCCATAACATACTAAATTTTTAGATTTAAATGAATTAAAATGAAATTATGGTACAATTTGTAATATAGGACAAATTTAGAACTTTTGAAGTATATTGACATATCTCACCTAGTTGAAAGCTCTTGAACCATGAATAGTCAATGGATGAGATTATTGTTGAAATTTCTCTATTGGACTGATGTGAATGTTGATATATGATTATGATGGTTCTAGCATCTGATTGGCTGGCTGAAATTACTCTATTTGCATTTTGGGGAGTATTATGATATAGCAATTTGCTACCAAATTTTCAACGAAAGTATATGAAGCTATGAGTATATGTATATATTTGTTATGTCCATAATAATCATGCATGCAAATATGATTGAGATATGATATGAGACATATACATGAATGTAAAGTAATTGCATGCATGATCACGTATGAAAAGGAAAAAAACAATAAGAACTTGCAAAGGGATATATGGAACTTCCACCTCATAGTGGGCCAAAGCGGTATTGTCTAAGACTTGGCTTAGCCCTTAACCAGATTTAAGGGGAATAGATTGATGTAAGAGTCGGCAAAAATAAACCCGTCACTCATGTATAGATACGAGCTCAAACCTAAAAAGCAGGTTATTACCCAGGGGTGAGAGAGGCCATCCACCTTCAGGGGACCAAGTACAGAGAAACAAGATGCAAGTAAACGAAAGATAGTAAAGAATGCACTTGAGGATGGCGATACATACCACTCAAGTGTAGGCCCTTGTAGGCACTCTAGGGACAGCGATACGTTATGCCTAGGTATGCCAAATAAAGAAAGTTAAAGAGAGACAAGAGCACTTGCACCAAAAGTCTAGTTGCATTCATATATACATATTATTTATTTGTTCTTTAATCCACTATACTTATGTTTAGATTCTTTCTCTATTTAACAAGTATACGCATAAGATAAACTCAGCTTCGAACAATATGGTTTCAAGCTATAAAATTGGAATGTCTACTCTATCTTTTATATTTTCATTGTTTTCTAAAATAAACCGAAGTAGCTAGAGATAATAACGATAACATTATTTGTAGTAGTCTAGGGAATCATATTGAAAATTTGTAATTTTCACCCCTATGTATGTTTCCGCGTTGTTTCCAGATAGCTCAGAGGTATAAACGATGGTCATACTTGGTAGATTTGTTTAAGATTAGAAAACGGCTGAGGGTTGCTATCAAACAAGGTCCGTTTATATGACAGTAACAACTCCTAGGTGTAGTACTATGACTTAAACATAGTATTGTGCTTGGGAGAGTGTTACAAAATGGCCCTTTATTTTAACTATAGCTTGGAATTTATTTTTTTTTTTAAGGTTGTAATAATGCACATACCTTTCTTGCATGTAGGATTCTTAAGTTGGCCAAAGATTATAATCAATGTCTTGAGCTAAGGAGGACAGCAAGGAGTAGATCAATACCTATGGTTACATTGATGCAAGTGCAGTGGAAACCCCCTCCAGAGCTTTGGATCAAGATTAATATGGATGGATCATTGCTAAGTGATACCATGGCAACTTCTTATGGTGGAATCATCAAGAATCTGAAGGAAAGTTTTTGGCAGCCTGGTCTAGTAATCTAGGATCCTGCTCCATAACTATGGTGAACTTATGGGGTGTATTTTGGGGTCTTTGTATTTGTTATAACATACCATAGGAATGTAATACTTGAAACAGATTCTACTTGTGTATATCATCTAGTGTTGTATGGTATTCTTGAGACCCATGTTTATAGCTCTTTGGTTAATGTTGTGAGGAATATTCTAATTAGAAAAGATTGGTTTATGGAGATCAATCATACTTTTAGGGAAGCAAACAAGTGTGCTAATGGTCTTGCTGAGTATGGCCATAGATTAGTTTCTTCAATAGAGTCCCAGCTTGTATTTCCTTTGATTTTTTAGTAGATTCCTTTTGGTCGCTACTAGTTAACTTTCTAGTAGTGTTCCTTGGATTTTTTAGCAAATTCCTCTGAGCATAGTTGTACTTGTGTTGTTTTGATCTAGCTCCTTTGGGCTTAAGCTCTGATATATATCAAAAAGAAAGAGAGAGAGAGAGAGAGAGGATTAAGATATTGGATCTAGACGTTACTTGAGTCACTTGAACGTTTACTTATTTCATTTGAGAATAATTGTTGTACCTTTAAAAATAAAAAGAAAATTTTGTGATCTAATCATTAGACTTCTTAATTTTGATCTTTTTTTTTTTTCAAAAGACCGATCTTTCTAAAATTAAAAGGTTTTTTCTACAGTTTTCTTATTAAATAAATCTGGTAACAATTTCATAAATTTTTCAATAAACCTCATCATGGTGAGATACCCTGTGAAACTGGAACAATTTTTTAGATTGCTCAAGGAAAATTTTAAAAGTAAATATCATTTTTATTATTAACATTTTGAAATTGATATTAATTTGGCCATTAAAAATTTTTTGATATCAATTTAGTTCTAACTTGATTTTTGACATCAATTTCATCATTCCATTAAATTGTTAGTGACATCCATTACTATTTATCCTAGTTCGCATGTTAGTTCTAAGTTATATTGCTTATTTGTCTTTCTTGACTAGTAAGAAAAGATAATTTTCACCTTATCAACTTGAAAGTAAAAAAGAATATTTGAATTGACTAACGAGATTAAGTGAAGCAAGTGCGGCAAGACTGACCAGTTAAGTTGATGAGGTGGAAATAATCTCCTCTGGTTAGTTAAGGATGACAAATAAATAATATAACTTAGAACTAACATATATCTCTAATGAAAGTTATGATTAATGATTTGATAGAAGGATAAAATTGATATCATAATTCAAAGAATTAGAACTAAATTAATATAAAATTTTTTTATAAAACTAAACTAATTTTAACTTCAAAATATTTGGCCTAAAAAAATATGTACTCAACTTTTAATCACCAAAAACAGTATGGAGATGGAGGTGGGTAAGACTGGATTGTTGTGTGAAAGTGACGCACGGACACGGTGGTACAATATTGTTTGGTACAATGGAGAAGGTAGTTCAAGGAATATTAGGTAGGAATTACTTGCATCCTTCCCTCTTCAATTGCTAATAATACCTATGAGGTGAAGAAATTACCGTTACCTAACGCATGAGGATTGGCCAAGGTAATATTTGATAAAACAACAAAAGATACTTGACAGTCAGAGGCTAAAAAGGAAGAGCCCTCCCAGCGACAGCGTGCCTCTAAAAAAGTTAGGAGAGAGAAGCAAAAGTCTCGCTTGAATATTCCCCAATGTATAAGAGGGTTAGCTAGGAGAGAGAAGCAAAAGTCTTGGTCAAATTAAAAAACTTTCGAACGTAGTCTTGGTGAAATATAAAAGTTTCGAACTTTGTCATATTAATCATAGAGATATTCTTTTCATTGTGCATGCGGGAAAAAATTTATTCATCGATGGAACCTGTAAGCCTTTAATTTCAAAAGTAAAAAAGTGAAAAGATGGAAAAGAGAAATAAATAATAGATAATTATGGCGGAGGAACGTTCCATGTTGATTACATAAGAATTTTTCTTTTGCACGTTGATAGTGGAGGCATATTTTATGTGAAGATGTCTTGTTGACTTGCGACTTTAAGGATGAACAGTAGAATTGCAGTTGTCTATAAAAATTTGCTTATGTAAAATCTACTCTCAACAACACATATAGAGAGAGTATACATTGCTGCATGCGAAATTTAAAAAATGTATCCGGGGTGTTCTCTATTAAAATTTTAGTGGGTGTTATTGTTGGGATTTCTAGTCAAGCTAGAGGGCAATGCAAGTATGGGGTGCATAGAAGCTGAGAGAGTCGCACTTTTGCGATTGAAAGATGCTTTCAATAACCCAAATGGATCTGCTCTTCCTTCTTGGCAAGGCCAGGGTGACTGCTGCACTTGGGAGAGTGTCAAACGTGACAACTCCACAAAGCGAGTGACACATCTCCTTCTCAGTGAGACAAGACCTTCTGAATTGAGCAACCTGCAATGGTCACTAAACGCTTCTTCCTTTCTCCCTCTTGAGGAGCTCCAAGTGTTGGACTTGTCCGGAAATTATTTGTCAGGTCTCTCTAATTTTAATTATTATATTAATGATATTTCTAAATATTTTGTCTCTACAGACTCTTTACAAATTCTTGAACAAGTTATTATACAACTCTTTTATTACTATAAAATTTTTTAATTAGTCAGATAACTCTACTTTAGAGTTTGTGGTCCTAATATATATATATATATATATATATATATATATATATATATATATATATATATATATATATATATATATATATACTAGTAAATTTTCTGAAAAATATTTATTGAAAATGAATTTGTTTCTAAATTATGAAAGTAAACATATATTCACCTTTAATTCATTATAATGATAACATGATAAATTCTCTCTTACTTACTTTAAAACTATATTTATGTAAGAAAGAATTTTATTTATAACTAATCGATGCCCCCCTTTTTTTTAATTCATTCTTTTGTGTTTGGAGCAGGTTTATTTGGCAACTTTAGGTTGAACAACTTACAATTCTTGGCTTTAAATGGAAACAAGCTGACAGAGGTCACATCCTTTGGTGCGTTACGATCTACTATTTGCATGACAAATTTGCATTTTCTTCATCATATCGAGATTTAATTTCTTTATCATATTTTTACATCTAGTTTTCTGATGGGCACAGAAAAAAATGGATACTTGGAATTTCTTAATTTATCCCATCCGTAAATCAGTTAATATTAGAGAATTTCTTTTTTTATCAAGAGAAAATATTTTGACTTGTTACACGAGAATACTAATTCATTTTCATTATGTGGGCGTCCTACTCATGACCTGTAGCTGAATTCTAAATTAATTATATTTTTGGTTTTTTAAATATTACAAAATTTTAATTAATCTTTCTTTTACAAAAAATTCTGTTTAGTCCCTTAATTTTTTTAATCCTGTATGGTCCTTCTGTTAGTCTTATGTTAGTTTTCTCCGTTAATTGCTCACATGGCATCTTATGTGGAGGCTAGCATAGACTAAAGGACAAAAATAGGGGACTAAACTAGAAAATTATGACATTTTTAATAAAACTGTTTATGTTTTTTGTATAGACAGTAAAGGTTTTAATTACAGATTTAATAAAATCAATTTAGATATAATTATTTTTATTATAAAAGTAAATTGTTATATTAAATACTTTTAAATATTTTAAATGAATATATATTTTAAACTATAATATTTAAATTTATATATAATATTTTATAGAAAAATTTAATTTAAATATACTGATAGTGTAAAATAGTTTTACACTGTTAGCTAATAGAAATAGTGGAAAGTGTCAACTCATACAAATAACTACCCATTATAATGAAGGACCCACCATGATTTTTTACTTTTACCTATTTCTATTGGTTGACAGTGTAAAACTGTTTTATATTATCGGTACATACCAATTAAACTCTTTATAGAATTAAAAACTTTACATGAATTTTAATTAACATAAATAGATGCGATGTAAGGAAAAAGATAAAAAGATAAAAAGAAGCTATTCTATAGTAAGAGGAGTTTGAATTTGCACCCCGAAAAAAAGAAAATTAAGTATACTCCTTTTAGAGAAGGAGGCAAAGTGTTGGAGAACAAAATATCCAAAAGCTAAAGATAACGTCGATGATAGGTTAAAGACTTCCCTCTCCAACACTTCTCCTCCATCTCAAAATAATATATACTTAATTTTTTTCAGTACATAATCAAACTCCTCTCATAACGGAAATTTTAATTTTTCTCACATTTTGTGTATTTTATTTTAATTATATTTTATTTAATATTTTAATTCCAAAGAATATAATATAAAAATTTTAAATATTACAGGCTAAAAACATATTTTATATAAATAATCATTTAAAAATGTTTAAATAATTTAATTTTAGAATGATAATAACTATATGTTAATGATTTTATTAAATTTTTAATTAGAATTTGACCCTTTGTAGGTAAATATGAATTTTTTAATATAAAATATCATTATTTTTACTTTTTGCCCTCAAAATATCACAATTTTCGACTTTGATATCTCTTTTTACTCATCAGTCCATGTCAACCTTTATATGAGATACTACGTGCACCCTTTTTTCGATAAATGTGCATGTTTAATTAAATTTAGTTAATTATATTAGATTAATTTTAATATACTGTTAATGTAAAATATTTACACTTCCTACCACACCAGTGTTTGGGCGTTGCATTTATATTTTGACAAATGTAAAAATGAGTTTATTAATTATTTTCTATTTATTATATCTATCTATTAATAGTTAATAGTAATTACTAATATTAAAATATAATAATTATCTTTTTTAAATTA
Source organism: Pterocarpus macrocarpus (assembly GCA_031439585.1). Lineage (NCBI taxonomy): Eukaryota > Viridiplantae > Streptophyta > Magnoliopsida > Fabales > Fabaceae > Pterocarpus > Pterocarpus macrocarpus. The sequence continues at coordinate 16,910,810 of CM062517.1, read as the reverse complement.
TCATTAAATCATTAAAATTGAAAAGCCTAACTATTAGTATATACATACTATGTACATATATGATATATATAAACTTCTATTTTTACGTAAAATCATAGAAAAAAAGTTGTTACTTTTACGTACAAATAATTTTATATCATAAAAACCATAACCATAATGAATTTACGATTTTAATGAACGCATGATAAGTTCAATATAGAAAATGTACAGTTTGCGTTCATTATATATATATATATATATATATATATATATATATATATATATATATATATATATATATATATATATACATCTTTAACTTTTTAATATTAGTTAATAGTGATAATTTTAAAAGCCAATTGTTGGGGAAGTAATTTTAAAATTATAGTTTTTATATTTTGATCACGAAAATTGAAAAGAATAATGAGTTTTCCAAAATGAACTGTACTAATTGCAAAGTTCATAAAGTAGGCGGGCTCCTATACGAAGTTTAGTCTAAGATGCTGAAGAACAGTGTCTTTTCTTTTTATATTTCTATTTCTATTTTTACTATTGACAATTAAATTAATAAAATATATCTAATTGATTAATATATTTCTTTTATTTTAAAAATGAAATAGGATATGTCTTTAGCTTTATTTTATATCTTTTATATGTATAATGTATCTTTAAGTCTTTGAAACTTTAATTACCAATGATAATTTAAAATTATAATTTTATATTTTAATAGTATTATCATTATTATTATTATTACTATTAAATGGATGTAATTATAAATATTACTAATTAGTCTAATATATTTTCTTGGACACATTTATTAAGATAAAAATATTAATTATTATTATTTAAACTGAATTATAATGATATCATGAAAAATTAATTGAAATTGTAAAATCACTATGCCTTTTATGATATAATTTTTTTTAAAAGTGAAAGTAACTACTTTTTTTCGCTTTGTTTTATGATTTTACGCAAAGTTAAAAGTTTATATGTAGGTAATATCTAGATACTAATAGTCAGACTTTTCAACTTTAATGGTTTGATGATAATTTACAAAGTAAAACTATTATATCTTAATATTAGTAATTACTATTAATAGATAGATATAATAAATAGAAAGAAATTAATAATATTATAATATTAATGAAGATTAAGATATGTGTTCACTATTTTTACATATGTCAAAACATAAATAGAATGTCTAAACCCTTACGTGATAGGAAGTGCTGACATGATAATATATGATTGAATGTCTGTATAAAATATTTTTATACAAGCATTCAATCTTCTAACATATGATTAAATATCAGCATAAAATACTTTTACATAGATAATGCATCAAATTAAATTATAATATTACTATTTAATTTATCCATTTACATTTTCAATAAGATGTTAGTAATTTCCTGTTTTATATATCAAAATTCTTCAATCTTCTATTCAAGTTCTCTATTTTTTTTCTTCATAGTCATTTTATTTTTCTTCACAAGATAAACAACCAGTTATAAGTTGCTAAAAAGTCAACTTTAATAAGATTTCTTACTCAAATAGTAAAAATTGTTTCTTGCAGTTGAGTATTTATATTGATATACCTTTTTTAAATCTTTTTTCACATATTATTCTGTTATTTTTCTTTTCTTTTCGTATTTTATTCATGTTTTATAGCACTTTTATAATAAAATGTTATTGAAATCATGATTAATACTATAATTTTCTAAATTGGGAAGTTCATTAGGGATGATTTGTTGGGGATAACTACCCCTCATTTTGTTTTGTAGTTTTTCTTTCTTGTTCTGGGCGTTAGCCCCACTACCCCACCAAAAACAATATAAATTTTTATTTTGAGGAAAATATCTTTTAAATATGTTAGAGAAGTATTTTATTGTGATACAACTATATCTTAATTTTAGTATAGATAATTAGAAACAAGACATAGAAATCAGTAAATTGGAAGAATTGAAAAAAAAATGTTTAAGAAGCATTCTTTTATTCCTTAAGATATAATTTTGTAATAAACATGTTTTGTAAAAGGTAATTTAAAGATTAATATGATATATTTCGTATCTAAAGAAAACTAAAAGCCTTACACCTTAAACTTTAAACCCTAAATATTATTCTAACATGTTATATTAGTGATGTTTTAAATGATGACAATTAAGGTTGATTATTTGATTTAATCAAAGAAAAAGTATTGTTTTATTAAAATAAATATATAAAAATTTAAGAGAAACAGATTTTTTTAAAAAAAAATAAAATTCAAAAAAAGATGTTTATGTTTTTTTATAAGCTAAAAACATTAACTTTTAAAAAACACTCTACAAAAAGTTCCATCATAAAATTATTTTTTTCTAAGCTTAAACAAATGTATCCTCAATAAATATATTATTATTGTTTATATTGATCATAAGGTGTCACGAAATAAATTAATATAATATTTTATATAATTATAATAATTTGAAATATAACATAAGTACAAATGTAAAATAATTAATGATATGAGTGTGGATAAAAACTAATATATTAATTAAAGTTTAACTTTAACAAAATAACAAGTGTTTGGGTAAGGATAATTTAGGGATTTAAATTTGCAAATAATTAATAAAATTAAAAGTGTCAATAGTCACACCCGTAAATCTTTATTCAAATTATTTGTGGTAAATGACATGGAGAAATAATAGATAAACTAATAATAAAGCAGTAAATTATAAAATCTAACTAAGAAATAGGCATAAAAGTTTAAAAAAAAAAAACTCCAAGAATGTAATTCAGATAATATATTAATCTGAACTATTAGTCTTTACAATTTAACCTAATTTGGATTTCAGTTTCGAAGGTTAATTTTTTTATTTTTTATTTTTTCAGTTGTTACAGTTTCATTGATTTGGTTTAGTTATCTCGACAAGAACCAATTTGGTAATATAAAATTGCAAGAACTAATTATTAATAAAAAAAGTAAGGAACAATACATTTTATAAATAAAAATTATTAAGATTAAAATTGAATGAAATATAAGGACCAATATTATAAATGGTAGGGACCAAAATTTAAAACTACCAAAATATAAGAATTAATATTAAAGAAAAATTTTATGGGAATCAAAATTTAAATCAGATAAATGTAAAGACTAATTATTTTGTTTAAGGGTTTTTTTCTTTTTGGGTACAGATTTAGTTTAAGCGTTCAATCCAATAAAGAAAAATAAAAAATTCAAGGATCAAATTGGTCGCACTCAATATTTTGGAATAAAGTTTGCAAAGTCAATAGTGAGATACCATTTTAGAATTTTGGCAAATAGTTGTTGCTAGCTGTAACTTGAAGGATACGTCCTCCTCTTTACAAACTCTTACTTATTATTCCAAGGAGCTAATTTCACATTTTCGGGTAAACAAAAAAATTCAAATTCTAACTTTTTCGCCTTCCAAAATCGGTGGCGAGTATGTGGACAAATATTTACTATAAATTTTACGAAGTTTTAATCGGTTTTGTTCACCAATAATTAATTACAAGAAACAATGTTAAAATGGTAAGCTTACAAAAATTTGTTTAACATTTCAGTATTTTCTATATATAGTTTTCAAGATTTGAACTACGATGCCAACAAAATTCCTTATTCACACCACTCACTAGTGTTATTTCATTTAATTTGAAGTTCATTCATGCATTAAAATGTTTCACATCTCTTTTTCCATTACTGTACGGAAATTTTTTAGATTTTTTGTTAAATTTTATCCTATTCCTCTAATTATAATCTTTTCCGTACGATTCCATTTATTGTGCAATACATTACCACGTATTTATCGAAAGGAATCCTTTTCGTATGTTTTCATATGTTGTTTGCCAAATTTGTCCTTTGGCACTTGGCAGATCTTTCCTCTTCAACCAAATTAGAGGACTTGCAACTTGCTTATAATTTCTTGACTGGTAGCCTTCCAGAATCAATTGCGGCTCTAACTTCTCTCAAGTACCTATCCTTACTTGACAATGACTTGAATGGCTCACTACCAAGGGAAGGTAATTCTAAAATGTTTGCTATGAGTTTTGAGAATTAGAGTCATTCATAAATTATTCTCTCTCACTACTATGAAAAACCTATAATCACCTGACATTGAACATTGCTTTCGTTGTTGTGTATATGTGTAGAACAATCTTGTATGATATATTGCTGACACATGTTTAACATGCGTTTCTATGCAAATTTTAATTTGAAAATTATTTTTCAACTCTGACACGATTAAGACATAGCATAAGTTAAAATACAAAGATTTTTCCCAAAAAAATAAAATAAAAGTGGAGTTTGTTTTAAATATTTATGTAGTTTCAGAAATTAAAAAGGAAATCAGCCAGAAATGCATTTGTTATCCATCAATTTCATTTCTCTCAACCTTTTTATTTCACTTTTCCATCACCTAAAATGCTCTGCAGCCCTAAAAGAAATTCTAATTAGAAGGAATTTTGACTATACTTTAGGAGATTTACTCCCCTTTAATTTTGCCAAGGATGAGCTCTTGTTTCCTATGTTCATGAAGAAAAGTCATGCATTGCAGGAGGGTTATGTAAGCTGAAGAATCTTATAGCCGTGGAGCTTAGCATCAACCACTTTGTGGGACACATTCCGCAACTTGTCATCTCTCCGTTATCTTGATCTTCAAGACAATGATTTTGATGGACCCTTGCCCTCCTCAGTTATTTATAGTCTCAAGTCCCTTGCCTATATTAATTTTGATGGTAACCATTTCAAGGGCTCACTTTCATTCAGCTTGCTTGCCAACCATTCCAACCTTCAAATTTTTAGTCTTATATGCCGAAATCAGCAGGATGTGAAGGTTGAAACCGAGAACCCACCTTTTACTCCATCTTTTCAATTGAAGATTCTCAAAGTGAAAAACTGCACACTAAATGAACCAAGCTACACAATTCCCACCTTCCTTTATCATCAACAGGACTTGAGAATGCTAAATATTGGCCAGAGCAGCGTGGTAGGAAGTTTCCCACACTGGCTATTAGTAAATAACTCCAAACTAAATTACTTCAATCTCAGCCATAACTTTTTTATTGGTCCCCTCGAGGTAAATCTCACCTCAAAATTCCCAAATATGAATACATTTGATGTCTCCAATAATCTCATTGGAGGAGAGATTCCTCCAACTATAGGGTCAGTTTTTCCCAACTTGATATTTTTGAATATGTCCTCAAGCTTATTGCAGGGTAATTTTCCAGTTTCATTAGCTAATATGAGACAGTTGAATAATCTAGACTTGTCACACAACAATTTGTCTGGATACTTACCTCAAGAGTTTGGTAAAGGTAGCAATGACTTGCGAATTTTGAAGTTGTCAAACAACAACCTGCATGGCCCCTTCTTGCCTTTTGGATCAAATTTCACAAACTTGTTATCTCTACATCTAGCCAACAATAACTTTATGGGAAAGATATCTGATGGAATCATGAATAGCAGCGACTTAAGAATGTTGGATTTAAGTAACAACAAACTCTATGGAGAAATACCAAGCTGGATTGGAAGCTTTCAAAATATGACTTTTCTCATTTTGTTCCAAAATTCATTGCAAGGTCCAATACCATTAGGCTTTTGTAAGTTGACTGAACTCCAATATCTAGACCTTTCTTACAACAATTTAATTGGAACACTGCCAAGTTGCATCAATATGCCATCCTTGAGATACTTACATTTGCAACATAATCAATTCAGTGGACCAATACCTATTGCTTTAGCCAAGTCCAACAACCTTTTGACTTTGGATTTGATAAAGAACAAATTTTCTGGTGAAATTCCCACGTGGATTAGTTCTTTTTCAAAGTTAAGGATTCTTCTTTTAAAGGGAAACGAACTTGAAGGCCCCATTGCTATGGATTTGTGTCACCTCAAGAACATTAGTATCCTAGATCTTTCTCAAAACAACCTTTTCGGAGGATTACCATCTTGCTTGAATAATATAACATTTGGAGGGCTGAATTTTTTTGATGGCATGGGATTAGGGAAAATTACCATAGAGTGGGTTACAAGATTCATTATTTATGACTACGATCCAACAACAAATGGATATTCAGAAGCTAATGGCACACTACACTTTGTGTGGTACGAAGAACAAGAAGCAGATTTCATGTCAAAAAGCAGGTATGAATCATATAAGGGAGATATCTTGAATTTTATGTCTGGCCTAGATCTCTCAGACAATAATTTGATAGGATGCATTCCTCCACAAATGGGGTACTTAAGTAGCCTGCATACATTAAACTTATCCAAGAATCATCTCACAGGGTCTATCCCAGAAACATTCGGCAACCTTAAGCAAATAGAACGCTTAGATCTTTCACATAACACACTAAATGGTCAAATTCCCTCACAATTGACAGTGTTATACAGCTTGTCAGTCTTCTCTGTGGCTTACAATAACCTATTTGGAAGGACACCAGAGAGGGTTAACCAATTTGGAACTTTTGATGCAAGCAGTTATGAAGGCAACCCTCTTCTTTGTGGACCTCCACTGGACCAAAATTGCTCATCCGTTGCAAAACCAACGGGGATGGAGACTCCCTCTCATGAGAAAAAAACTAACTTCAGAGATGCCTTTGTTTGGAGCTTTATAGCATCTTTTGTTGTTGCATTTCTTGGTGTCATAGCCTATCTGTACCTTAGCTTATACTTCTCAATTCATAGGAGGTTTAGGAAATGACATTGTGTGAAGCATATTAAGTTCAATAGTAGTTCTACATGAGCGTGAAAGTCATGTGCACAAATTAAGTAAAATATAAATAAATTATGGTGAAGACAGTTATTACTCAATAGTGTATTGAAATGTTTGTCAGAAATGCATGTAAGAAATATGAACATTATTGTATTAAATATGGTTTTATATTTGCCATTAACTGTAGTGATCCATGTATAATAGTTATATATACACTCCACATTTTGATTTTGCTAGTGTTTATTGTTATTATTATATATCTATTGTCACTATAACTCAACCACCTTTTTAAATTAGTTTCATCTAAATCTTTAATATTAATCAAAATTTTAATTTTTATGTGGTCATCGAATATTAAAATATATTCTTCAAAGATTTCTTAATATACTGAGCGGTATAAAATATTATATAATGTCATCTAATGAGGTATTTTCATATTATTTAATCAATTTAATATTTATGTATTTTGAAAGTCCTTAAATAATGTAACCACAGAGAGAGAGAGAGAGAGAGAGAGAGAGATATATATATATATATATATATTATTAATAAAAATATAGTGCTTATCAATTACATATATGAATAATATAATATATCAAGTCATTTTATTTTTAAAAATAAAAATAATGAAAATGTTACAATAAAACTATGTGATAGACAAAAACGGGCATTATATACTGATTTAATCCTTTTTGAAAACAATAAAAATACTATACGATAAAACTTTAGTATGTTTGTTGTATATTATAATTTATTAGTATACTTTTATTGTCATTAATTATGTCTACTATTATTTTTATTATTTAAATAATTACTATATTAAAAAAGTTAAATAAAATAATTTAATATTTAGATTTAAATAATTATATTAAATTATTTAATTAAAAATAATTATAATATTCGTTGGCCACATAAAAATAAAAAATATGATTAATTTTAATTTTAAAAAATTAAATTATTTATTAAATAAATTAACCCCCAATAAATTTAAATAAAGTAAGATTGTAATGACGATGTAATGTCAGACTTTGATCAAAAAATACCATTTAAAGAAATTAAATAAAAATAATTAAATAGAAGTAACAATAAGCAATGCCTTTATATTCTAATACAACAATTATGTTATAAGAAGGTTAATTTAATACGTTGCAAAAATTGTTATTGTCATCACAATACAATGCCTTTTACAAATAACAATTAAATAAGAATTTAATTTTAATATACTGTCAGTATAAAAAAATTTTATACAGATATCTAATCATATATTATTATATCAATAAAAATGTTTAATTCAATTACTCATTATCTTAAAAATTTTATAAATAAAAGTATTAATTGAATAATAGTATAAAACTTTTTTACAGTGATAGTGTGTCAAAATTAATCTTATGAAATAGCCACATTTTAAGTATTTAGTTTGAAATTGTAGGTCGCACTTCTTATTATTTATTATCATTCCATTTTAGTTGCTTTTATTTTGATTTTTTTTTTCAAAATAGAGTGGGGCTATTGACTCTCCCATTTGCCTATCTATATTCCTTATCAATAGATTTAAACTTTAATTTTCTAAACTACCCTTGCCTAAATCAATTATTTTTTTAAATAAAATCTTTATTGATTATATTATTTTTTGTCTATTCACACTTCCATTTAACACTAATTATTCTCTACTTTATTTTCCTAAAACTCTTACCTCTGCTCCATTACGTTCACTCTTCCCAAAAAATTGTCTTTATCTAAATTATATAACAATACCAATACATAACTAATGTTTAATTAATAAATTAGATAAAAGCATATAGTGCAACTCCGGGATTATTATAAAGAATAGTATGAGTTTTTACTTAGAAAGATAATTTGATGAGAGTTTTAGAGATAAGAATTCAATTCACTTTCCAAGTTATTTTCGTCATTAGGAGAAGGAACTTCATTATAATTCATTGTTTCATCCATGACTTGTGGTTCTTGATTTATCTAAAATTAACAAATTTGTTAAACTAATTAATAAAGAAGAAATAAAACAATATAATAGAAAAAGAATCCCGGAATCCTTCTGCTTCCTTTTCGGCATGTGAAATAAGAAACTAAGCAGTGAGCACCTTCATAAATTGAAACCGTGGCCAATGACAAACTAGCACATCAGAAAAATGACAAAGGAATATAATTGCACTAAGGGGTTGAGTGCAGAGAAGTGGAAGGGTCGAGGGCTAGCAAAGAATGGAGGAATCATGGAGATTATCTCCCTGTACGTGGATAGCTTGCCCAAAACAATGACAAAAAGGTGCTATGGCAGTTGTTTAGTTTCGAAGGAAGGGCTGCAGATGCATATGTGTCGCATAAGTGGAGAAGGAATATGGAGAATCTCTTTGGTTTTGTTCGATTCCATCATACGAAGAAAGCAACGAAGGCCATCGAGAGCCTACATGTGATTAATATACGTGGGTGCAACCTCTCAATTCAATTGGCAGCTTATGATAGATCTCAATGCAAGGAAGCAGAGAGTTAGAGGGTGGTAGTTCAAAGGTCCAGGCCAAAGTTGATTAACTCTGTACGGGATGGAAAATCCTTCAAAGAAGTCTTAATGGGCAAGAATGATAACAAGAATGAAAGAACTAGGAATGCCATGCAAAGGAAGGTGATACGTCAAGAAATGATACATCAAGATATGAAGAAAAGGATCGAAAAGGAGGGTGAGGAAGAGAGGCCAAATAACTCAATATTTGTCATAGAGGATGTTTGTAATGAAAGGAGGGAGTGGTTGGAGAGAAGCTGTGTTAATATATTGAAAAGTCCCACTGAGGTGAACATGGTAGCATCAAAACTCGCTTATCTAGGCCTGTCAAAACATGCTTATCCAGGCCTAGATATCTCCAAAATCCGTGACTTAGAGAGGTATAAATTCCTTGTGACTTTTGCTACAAAAAGATAGATGGAAGAATTTATTGAGGCAGGACATGATTTGTTCTTGGACATCTTTGATGAAATTATCCAGTGGACCATCGAAGAAGCAGGTGAAGCAAGAAGGGTATGGTTAGCTTGCCATGGAGTCCCTTTACATGGCTAGACAGATTCAAACTTTAGAAAAATTGGAGAAGTGTGGGGCAAATTTGTGTGCCATGATTCAGTTACAAATGAAGATGAATCTTATGAGGCAGCAAAGATTTTAATAAATACCACTTGCTTTCAGTTCATTGGAGGTTGGGTGAGCTTGATGTTGAAAGGAAAAATCTTTGATATCCACGTTAAAGAGATTGGGTGGGATTCTGTTACTTTATTTAAGAGAAATCAGGCAACTACTAATGGTGTATCAGATTGTTCCCAGTATTTTGATTCGCCTATTAGTAGTTCAAACAAGGAAAATAGTCTTGTTTCAAGGGTCCTTGAAAGTGGTAGTATTGCTTGTAATGTGACAATGAAGCCTGGGGAAGATGAAAAGTCACATGTGAGGGATATGGAAGAGATACCAATAATGGAGAAGGGTAATGAAGTGAATCAAGCTAATGAAGTCCAAGAATAATGAAAGGACGTCGAATGATAGAGATATGAATGGAATTAATGATTTGCATAGTTCCAAAACTGCAACAACAAATTTTTCAAAAGATTAAAGGACATTTGAGGTTGCGTCAGAAAAGGGGTGAACTCCTTTTGGGCCTAAGCCCAAGAAGGATACCACGGTTTATGTTGGTGGGTTTGATGGACTCAAAAAGAACCAAGAGAATGCTCAAAGTCCTGTCAACCCAAATGGATATGATGCTGATTCTGAGCCATCCATACCCGCTGGTTTTGGACTCAATTTGGATGACTCTTGTCCTAACCAAGGACAACAATTTTTTAGTCATTTTCAACCCACTTGCTACAATGAATCGGTGTTGGCTCAAGAAGAATATTCAGAACATAAGGATAGGGATCAAGCTAGTTCATATTCAAATGATGATGAAGAGTCTGATGTTGCTATAGCAGCAGAGAAAGTGTGGATGATGGGCAAATCTATGGGTTTTCTGGTGAATGATGATAGAGAATTAACTAAAGTCCTTGTAAGAATAAAGAAGAGGAAAAACAAACGAAGCAAAGAGGAGAAGTAGAGGAAGAAAGGCAGTCACGGGTGCCATTCTTAAGCGGTGCCACTAGAATCAGCCACCAAGTACGTCTTTTCAACAGATTTATGATTATAATATGTTAGAATTGTAAAGGTGTGAGGGAAAGGGAAAAGATGGTGCCATTAGGAATTTAGTTGTGGGGAAAGATGCTAGCTTTGGGGGGGTTAGTTGAAACAAATCATATGACAGTTTCAGAAGCCAAAATAAGGAAGTGGTGTGATCAATAGGACTTGGAGTAACGTAATATGAAAGTTGGTAAAGGAGGTCGAGGTCTTATTTGTTAAAAGGGGTTATTATTGGACTTCAATATTCAGAATGGTAGAAGGTGGATTTGTGTGGAAGGCATTATGCAACCAATTATTTTTTTATGATCAATTTTGTTGGTTTACGGTCTTCACAGCTGATAATTCCCCATAGTTAGTTATTTTTGTTTTGTTTTATTTAGATTTAGGCTTTAATTATATAAAGTTACTTGAGTATTTTAGTTGTTTTTAGTTGGTTACTTTGATTTAGGTTCTTTTCTAGTTTGTTTGTAAATTTCTCATATTTTAGTTAACTACTTATGTTTTAATTGTGTTTCAATTAGGTACAAGCACTCAAGTAGGGAAGAAGAGCTCAACTGGAGTCTTAAGGAGCTTAGAAGTGAGCAAAAAAGACAAATCTGCAAAGTTGTTGTTTTGAAAGCCATACTCGAGCACACGACCTCATGCTCCAGCGCGGACCACGTTCAAGCACACAACCCCAAGCTCAAGTGTAGAGCACAATATTTTGGCTTAGTGGAGCACGCTCGAGCATGGCTGTGATAAATTAGGAAAGTCTATTTTTTGAAGCAGTCTCGTGGGAAAAGATCTTGGGTCATATTTAAAGGATTTTTACGATCTTTTGACACTCTAAATACTGGAGGCAACCTTAGAGGAGAGGTCTGAAGATTCAAGGAGCTTTGTGGAGATTTTTGTGAAGAGTTGGAGACATGGTTCACTTTCAAGATAATGGAATCCTTGTCTTTCTTCATAGCTACTCTTCCTTTTGTTCTTTCTTTTACTTTTTCTATTGTTTGTGATTTCATCATGAACTAAACCCTATTCTAGGGCATTGATGGATCCAACTATATAATGATGTTACTCATGGATTGATTTTGTTTATGTTTTTATTTTAATTATTAAGTGTTTATGATTATTCTTACTGCTATTGAGTGATTAGCCTCTATTCAATTGATTTGTTGGTTTGCAATAACTAAAAATAGGGTTTGTAAATATAAAATAGAATATTTCTAATAGAATATTTATTTTCTAAGATAATATAGAATAGTTTTTCTATTTTTAGAGAACATTTTTTTTATTATTGTCTAAATTTATATTATTCTATTTCATATCTATTTATATTCAAAGCTTCTCATCACAAACATCGTGAGTTGATCGAAAACTAGAGATAAATAAACGTGACTCACGTGGTCATTTTAGGAATCTATAAAACTTCAACCTTTTCCTAAATTAGTTTGTAGCTAAGAGATTAGGCAATCAATTTAGGATAAAGAGAATTTCTTAACCTTGAGAAAAGCTAGGAATTAACTTAAGGAATCTGACCATTAATCAATTAAGGTAAAAATAAGATAAGTCCATAGTTAGGTGAAGTCAGTTAGCCCTAGAGTTCATCTCATGGATCTAAGTCATCTTTAAGTGCAATTTTGTTCTCTTGTTCATTTGATTTTTAGCTTTCTTTAATCATTTGATTTCTTTTTGTCCAAATAGTTATTCTTGTTAGTTATCCGGTACTTGATCTATCACTTTGTTACTTGTACAATCCAGTATATTTGCCGGAGCTACATCAACAGTCGCAGTGATAGAAGGCAATTATGGGATGATATTAAGGGCTTGAAGTCATCCCTAGCAAGCCTTTTGTTGCTCATAGGTAATTTTAACAAAGTTTTATCCCTAAAGGAGAAAAAAAGGGTTTGATGTGTTATGGTAATATGGAGGATTTTTCTATTTTACTGTAGGATTTAAATGTGATTGATATTCCCTTGATTGGAAGAAAATATACTCGTATGAGGAGGAAGTCTTGTAGTAGGCTAGATAGGATTTGTGTCAAGCATGATTAGCTAGTGTTGTTTCTTGATTTGAAGCTTTAGGCCTTGAATCGATCTATGTCTAACTATTGTCCTTGTTACTGGAAATAGAGAAGATTGGATAGGGGCCCAAGCCTTTCAAATCACTCGATGCTTCGTTCTCCTACCCATAAAGTTATTAATTTTGTTAAGAAGCGATGGTCTTTGGTTGGTGCTGGTGCAATTACTAGCAATTCAAGAAGCTTAAAGGCCCAATAACGAAATGGAATAAGAATGTGATTAGTGACATTGATCAAGCAATCAAAAAACCAAAACCAAAATAGGAAAAGCTTAATCAAATGAATGAATCAAGGGATCTTAATGAAGTTGAGGTGGCTAGGAAATTAGCACTGCAAAGCTACCTTGAAAAGTGGTATGTACGCAAAGAGATGTACTGGAGGCAAATGTTGACAGAAAAGTACATAAAAAGTTATGATAGAAATACCAAGTATTTTTCATACTGTTGCAGTGGGTAGGAGGAGAAAGAACTTGATTCTGAAATTGAAATAGACCATCGATTATTGCAGGAACCCAGTCTCATAAAAAGAAATTATCAATTTCTTCAAAGGGTTGTATCAACAAGAGAAGTGCCAAGTGTCATATTCCTAATTGAGTTTTTACTAAAATTGGAACTAGTGCAGGCGATTCAGCTTGAAGCCATCCCATCCATGGAAGAAATTAAAGAAGCAGTTTGGAGTTGCATGCTGAGTAAAGCACCCAGGTATGATGGATACAATATCAATTTTATTAAGAAATTGTGGCATATTATTAGGAATGATTTTTCTAGTTTTATCATGGATTTTTTCTCCTAAGATTAATATAACTAACCTTAATTCCCAAATTTGATGGTGTTGTTGAACTGAAAGATTATAGGTTGATTAGTATCATTTGGTCAATTTAAAAAGTTATGGCCAAATTGTAGTCTAAAAGGATTAGTTTAATTATGCCTTGTCTTATTCGCGAGACCCTATCAGCATTGGTGAAAGGTAGACAAATGTTAGATAGGGCCTTAATTGCAAATGAGGTAGCCTACTAGGTAAGAGAAAGGAAGGAAAAATCCAGTCTTCTAAAATTGAGCTTTCAAAAAGCATATGATACAGTCAAATGAAGTTTTATTAATAGTATTCTAGAAGTTATGGGGTTTAGCTCTAAATAGAGAAAATGGATTTCTTGTTGTCTGTCTTCTACTTCTGTGCCAATTATAGTTAATGGCTCCCCTTACTCACCATTTAAAATGCTTAGAGGTTTTAGACAAGGTGACCCACTCTCCCTATTCTTGTTCGTGTCGGTTACTGAGGTTTTTAATAGATTAATATCAAAAGCCAAAGAGTTACAATATATTCAAGGCCTATGAGTAGGCAAAGAGGATGTGGAGATCTCTCATTTGCAATTTGTTGATGATACTTTGCTATTTTGTCTGACAAAGAAGCAATGTTTGACAAATTACAGGAGGTTGATTATTTTTTTGGTCTAATGTCTAGTTTAGGATATTAATTATTGAAAATCGGCAATGATTTCGCTAAATTGTGATGATGTATGAAAAATATAAGTGTCACAGAAGTTGGATTGTTTTGTTCTAAAACTTCAAATCAATTATCTAGGGGTGCCATTGGGTGCTAACCTATGACGTATAAGAGTATGGTAGCCTATCCTTGATAAGATTGCCAGATGGCTATTTTTGTGGAAGGCAAGACTTCTCTCGAGAACCGATTAGTTGGTGCTTATTAAATCTATCCCAAATAGCATTCGTTTGTATTACTTGAGTTTGTTTAAGATTCCAAAAGGAGTAGTGCAGAAAATTATTAGGATGCAGAGACAATTCTTTTGGTGTAAGGATGATAAGAAGAAGGGCATCCCACTAGTAAAATAGGAGATTATCCAAAAGCCAAAAAAAAATTAAGTGGGCTTGGTGTTGGAGATATTATCATAAAAAATGCAATACCTCTCCTTTGAAGTGGTGGTGGAGATCTTCTGATGAAGATAACTCTTTATGGAAGAGAGTGGTTTGCTTTATTTATGGATGTGATCCTAATGGATTGGTGGAGACCATGTTCTGATTAAAAGCGGAGGTCCTTGGAAACAAATTAAGGGAATCTCTAAGTTAGGGGAGGATATATTAGCGATTGTCTCTAAGGGCTTGTGGAAATCGGAGCTCCATTTTGTTTTGTCATGATGTTTGGCTCGTAGATGACAGATTGAGTGTTGTTTTCCCAAGATTATACAATTTATCAAAGCAAAAATAGTGTTTCATTGTTGATATGTGATAGCTTCCCTTGGTGAGTTATATTTTTTGTTAGTTTTTGTTTATTTTAGGATGTACTTATTTAGTTTAGCTGATATTTTGTCTGATTTTAGTTTAGTAATTTAGATTAGGTGTTATTTTATGCTTGGTTCTTTTCTTATATTTTGGGTTTATTTTGACTATTGTTAGATTTAAGCGAGCACGGAGGAAGTTGGACCTGCCACAAAGAAGAATTCAAATTCAGGGCTTGCACTATAGCGCGTTGCCATAGAAGGAAAAATGGCCAAGTTTCATAGTCCGCTATAATGCAACTAAGTGCGCTATAGCACGCTACCCTTTCATCAATAGCCTAAGTTTTGTGTTGCGCTATAGTGCAACCAAGCGCTCTATAATGCACTCCTATTTTTGCAGACCCTATCAAGTTTTTGTGTTGGGCTACAGCGCAACCAACGTGCTATAGCGCAACACCATTTTCATTCTATAGCATGACCCCATATGCAAAAATTTAAGTGATCAAGCAATATTTTGAAATAAAAGGGTCCATACACTATAAAAGGCAACCCCTTATATCAGTAAAGGGATCCCAGACATTTTGGCACTTTCCAAGATAGATGACTTCTTTGAAGATATTGAAGGTGAAGATTTAAGAGTTTTATAGCTCAAATATCATCACAGAGAGATCTACACCTTTAGAATTTCTTGTCTCGAGCTTCAATGCTTTATGGATTTTGTTTCTTCTATTTCCTCATCTTCATACACTTTTGTTATTTTCTTTTCCATAGTTATGAACTAAGTTTCTTTTATTAAGGCGTTAATGGACTTTTTTTGTGTGGCAATTTTACTTATGATTAATGTTAATTTTGTTTCTATCTCAATTGCTTAGTATTTTTGTTTGTGCTTAATACTTTTGAGTGATTGGCCACCATTCAATTGATTCATTGGTTTGCAATAACTAGGGATAGGATTTGTAAATAAAGCTTCTTAACATAAACACCGTGAGCTGAGCGAAAATTAGAGATAGACAAACATGGTTCATGCAGTCAACATAGGAATTCATAGAGCTTCAACCTTTACTTGAACTAGTTTGTGCTGAGAAATTAGACAAATAATTTAGGAAAAAGAGTATTACTTAACCTTGAGAGAGGCTAGAAATAAATTAAGGGGAATCGACTGTGAGTTAATTAGGATAGGAACTGATTAAAAAAAATTCATAGAAGATGCGTCTACAATAAGTGAAATCAATTAGACCTAGCATACATTCCATTGCATTTGTTTACCCAATTAGTATCCGTCTACATTATTATTTTGCTTATTTAACTTATTTTAATTATTATTTTAATTTCGTCATCCTTGATTTTATTCTGTCCAAATAGTTAATCTCTTAAACTATCTGGCACTTGATCTATCCTCGTGAGAATGATACTTTTCTCATTACTATATTACTTGTACGACTCGATATACTTGTCGGAGCCGCATCAAGTTTTTTGCGCATTTGTCGAGGATAGTATCAATACGATTTGTAGTTGATAGGATATTAGATTGGATTTTTTATTTCATTTCATTTCTATTTTGTCTTGTTTCTTTTATTCATTTTCTCTTTTATTTTATTTCATTTTTGGTTATTTATTTTTATTTAGCTTTTGTTTTATTTTGTTTTAGTCCTTCCTTCACCTGTTCTTGTGTTCTATTTTGCAATTTATGCGAAGAAGCCAATCCACGGAAGACTTACTCTTTGATCCAGAAATCGAGTGTTCCCTGTGTCAACTCTGAAGAGAATGAAGAGCAGCTGAAGGAGTCTTTGAAGCTACCATGGCTGAGTAAAATGAGCAAAATGACAAAACCATGAAGGATTACTTGGCACCCACTCTCGAAGGTTGTTCATCCAGTATCGTGAGACCATCTATCCAAGCAAATAACTTTGAGCTGAAGACATCACTCACTTAGTTCATATAACAGAATTGCCAATTTGCTGGACTGCCTAGTAAAGACCCTAATAAGCATCTCAACAATTTCTGGAGATCTATGATACCACAAAAATTAATGGTGCCATGGATGATGCTATTCAGCTGAGGTTGTTTTACTTTTCATTGAGGGACAAGGCCAAAGCCTGGTTGAAGTCTCTACTTCAGGGAACACTCACTACTTGGGAGATAGTGGCTAGAAAATTCTTGGAGAAATATTTCCCCTCTGCTAAGTCTGCTAAGATGAAGGACGACATCACTTCTTTCACCCAAGCAGAAGGTGAATCTCTTTATGAGTCTTGAGAAAGATACAAGGAGCTATTAGCTAAGTGCCCACATCATGGCATCTTACTTTGGATGCAAATCTAAACATTCTACAATGGTCTTCTCATGTCCACCTAGATCATGTTTGATGCAACAGCTGGTGGCTCTCTGAATAACAAGACACCTGAGCAATCTTGGAAGTTATTTGAAGTATTGGCTAGCAACAATTACTAGAGGCCTAGTAAGAGAACTTAGAAAAGGGGAGTCCTGGAAGTTGACACTACCACTGCCCTTTTATTCTAGATACAAGCCCTTTCTGTCTAGAATGCAGCCATTCTGAAGCAATTGGATATGCTCAATGCCACTTCACCCGCACTGATCTTGCAGTGTGACTTCTGCCAAGGGAGTCATCCTAATGGAAAATATGCCACAAAGCCTATTTTTGATGATCAAGTCAATTACATGAATGGTCAAAGGCACAATTTCTATTCTAACAGTTATGTTCCCAGATACAGAAACCATGGTCATTCCGGTCAGTATTGTGGGAATCAGGGTGCTCTTAGGCATTCATATAACCCACCTATTCAAGAAAAGAAGTCTAGCTTGGAAGAATGTTCCAACAATTCATGCAAACTCATTTAATTTTGTGGACAGAACTAAAGCACAATTCAAGTAGTATAATGCTTAGTTCAAGAACCAAGAGGCTTCTATCAGGAATATTGAGACACAGTTGGGGCAGATATCCAAGTAGCTAGTTGAAAGACCTTAGGGTACCTTATCTAGCAATATAGTAAAGAACCCAAGAGAGCAAGTTAAAGCAATTACCCTGAGAAGTGAAAAGGAGCTAGGAGAACCTGAGAAACCAGAAGTAGAAGAAAAACCATCAGCTGAGGATGAGGTGCAAACTACCAAGGGAAGGAAGTACGAGATCCCTATGAGGCATAGCAAAGGTGTAGGAGAAGAAGCAAGACTCTAGAGTATGTGGCACCACCTGTCTATAACCCTCCCTTTCCCTATCTATAGAGGGTGAAGCAACTAAAGAAGGAGCAACAAGATAAGTAGTTTGCAAAATTTCTTTAAGAAGCTGCAAATCAACATACTTTTTATGGAGGCATCAACTCATATGCCTAGCTATGCCAAGCTTAGGAAGAAGATCCTTTCATAGAAGAGGAAAATTAGAGATGATAAGACTGTCCTACTTACTGAATGCAATGCCATTTTGCAGAATAAGCTACCTTCTAAGCTTAAGGATCCAAGGAGTTTTACAATTCCATGTGTTATTAGTGATTTTATTTTAATAAAGCTCTTTGTAATCTTGGTGCCAACATTAACTTAATGCCTTTGTCTATTTTCAAGAAGCTTGGAGTTGGAGAAGCCAAGCCTACCGTGATATCTCTACAACTGGCCAACAAACAATCAAGCATCCAATATGCATTATGGAAGATGTTTTGGTAAAGGTGGACAAGCTCATATTTCCAATGGATTTTCTAGTGCTTGACATGGAGGAAGATAGGGAAGTTCCCCTTATTCTTGGAAGGCCTTTCCTAGCCATTGTGAGAGCTCTGATAGATATCCAGGAGGAAAAATTAGAGTTGCAGGTACAAGATGAGAAGGTCAGCTTCAACGTCTTTGATGCAACTAAGTTCCCCTTGGAAGCTGATTCATGCCTTAGAGTTAATGTGGTTAAAGAAGTGATGGCTTCTTCTTTTGAAGCTATTTCCACCGCTACCTCCTTAAAGGCATACTTGGTAAACTCTAAGATGGCAAAAGAATCAGAGGACAACAACTTGTAGTTGTGCCATGAGCTTTTGGAAGCTCAACCTATAGTTTCCGAACCTTTCTCTGACACTCTAACATGGGATAAGAAACTAAAGCCAATTAGCGAAGATCCACCCAAAGTAGAGCTTAAGCAGCTACCTATCCATCTAAGATATGCATTCCTTGATGAAGGTGACACATAGCCTGTCATTATCAGTGCTTCATTGAGTATCATAGAAGAAGAAAAACTGCTTAGAGTACTCAAAGATCACAAAACAACTATTGGGTGGCAAATTTTAGACTTGAAGGGCATCAGCCCCACCTTTTGCATGCATAAGATATTCATGGAAGATGATTTCAAGCCATTGGTCCAACCACAAAGGAGGCTGAACCCAATCATGAAAGAAGTGATGAAGCTCTTGGATGCAAGGATCATATATCCTATTTCAGACAGTGTTTAGGTGAGACCAGTTCAAGTGGTACCTAAGAAAGGAGAAATTACAGTGGTGAAAAATGAAAATAATAAGCTCATTCCAATTCATACCGGCACCGTGGAGGAGGTGTATTGACTACTGGAAGCTCAATGATCCCACCTGCAAGGACTACTTCCCACTACCCTTCAAGGACTAGATCTTGGAGAGGATAGCAAGCCATGCTTACTATTGCTTCTTGGATGGCTACTCTGGTTACAACCAGATACACATTGCCTTAGAGGACTAAGAGAAGACCATAGTCACCTGCCCATATGGGACATTTGCTTATAGGAGAATGCCATTTGGGTTGTGCAATGTGCTAGCTACCTTCTAGACATGCATGCTAGCCATTTTCCATGATATGGTGGAGAGGTTTATAGAGGTTTTTATGGATGATTTTTCAATTTTTGGTTATTTATTTGATAATTGTTTATATTATTTATCTTTGGTTTTGAGACGGTATCAAGAAACTAACCTTGTTTTGAATTGGGAAAAGTGTCATTCCGTGGTGCAGGAAGACATAGTTCTTGGACATTGGATCTTAGCCAAAGGAATTGAAGTGGACAGGGCCAAAATTGAAGTCATTGAGAAGCTACCTTGACCAACTAATATAAAGCAAGTTAGAAGTTTCTTAGGCCATGATGGATTATATAGAGATTTATTAGGGATTTCTCTAAAATTGCTGAGCTTTTGAGTAATCTGTTAGTTAGAGATGTTCCTTTTAATTTTGATAATGAATGTTTGCATACCTTTGAACTTTTGAAAAGTAAATTAGTTTCAACTCCTATCCTTGTTGTACCTAATTGGAGTTACTATTTGAGCTCATGTGTGATGCTAGTGATTATATCATAGGTGATGTTTTAGGACTAAGGAAAGATAAGTTATTACATGTTATTTATTATGCCAGTAGAACTTTAAATGATGCACAACTTAATTTGGCTATTGTATTTGCTTTGACAAGTTCCATTCTTATTTGATAGGTACCAAGGTGATTGTTTACATGGACCATGCAGCCCTCAAGTTCTTGTTAGACAAGAAGGATGCCAAGCCTAGGCTCCTCAGATAGATTCTACTGCGTCAAGAATTTGATTTAGAGATTAGAGATAAAAGGAAGTAGAGAATTGGTAGCTGACCATCTTTCCAGGTTAACCCTTCCCACTTTGTATGAGGAGGAAGATATTAGAAAGACCTTCCCTGATGAGCAATTGTGGGTAACACAGACAGCGCCATGGTTTGTAGACTATGCAAATTATCTAGTGAAGAGAATTCTACCTGAGGGCCTCTCATACTCCCAAAAGAAGAATTTTTTTTTTTTTTTTACCTCAAGCACTATTTCTGGGAGGAGCCATTTCTCTACAAACATTGCTAAGATAAGATTATTAAAAGATATGTTCATTAAGAAGAAGTGGCCAGTATTCTTTACCATTGTCACATATCACCAGTAGAGGGCCAACTTGGAGCAATCCGAACAGTTACTAAGGTCCTACAGTGTGGGTTTTATTGGCCCATCATTTTTAGATATACTAATGACTATGTGAGAAGGTGCAATGAGTGCCAAAGGACTAGGAACGTCCCTAGGAAGCATAAGATGCCACTAAATAATATTTTGGTTGTTGAACTGTTTGATGTTTAGGGCATTGATTTCATAGGACCCTTTCCTACTTCCTTTGGCAATAAATACATCCTAGTAGTGGTTGATTAAGTATCCAAATGGGTGGAAGCCATGGCTTCTCCTACCAATAATGCCCAGGTCATCACAAAGTTCTTGAAGAAGGATATTTTCTTAAGATTTGGCATGCCAAGAGCAATAATAAGTGATGGAGGCACATATTTCTACAACTGCCAATTTGAAGCCCTTCTTACAAAATATAGTGTGAATCACAAGGTTGCCACTTCTTACCACCCTCAGACAAGTGGCCAAGGGGAGGTGTCCAACAGAGAGTTAAAAAGGATCCTTGAGAAGACTGTTAATGCCTCAAGGAAAAATTGGTCAGTTAAGTTGGATGATGCTTTTTGGGTGTATAGAACAGTGTTCAAGACTCCCATTGAAATATCTCCATATAGATTGGTCTTTGGGAAGGCTTGTCACTTGCTAGTTAAGTTGGAGCACAAAGCATGTTGGGCAACAAAATTGCTCAATTGTGATCTCAAGGAGGCAAGTAATAAAAGGTTGTTACAACTTAATAAGTTAGAAGAGTTTAGACAGGAAGCCTATGAGAATGCCAAGCTCTACAAGGAGAAAAGCACGAAGTGGCATAATAGAAACATTCTGAGAAAAGACTTCCACATAAGCCAGAAAGTCCTACTCTTCAATTCCAAATTGAAGCTATTCCTTGAGAAGCTGAGGTCAAGGTAGTCAGAACCCTTTGATATCACTAAAGTGTCCCCTTTTGGAGCTATAGAGGTCACACATTCTACAAAGGGCACTTTCAAAGTCAATAATCAAAGGTTGAAGACATATGTTAATGGGAGCTATGATAAACTCAAGGCTTCAACTATTCTCTCTGATCCATGCTGATAGATAGAGCCATGTCCAACTTAGAGATGTTAAACCAAAGTGTTTATTGAGAGACAACCCAACTTTTCTAACCTTTCTTTGATTTTTAATTTAGTAATTTTCTAGTTTCTGTTGTGATTTAGGTAGAATTTTAGTTTTAATTAATTTTACTTCATTTAATCTTGTTTATTTTGTTTTGTAGGTTTGTTGGAACAATTAGGAAATGCATAAGTGGAGGAAGAAGCCACATTTGGCATGCAGCAAATAAAATGTAGAATTTGTATCAGCAATAGCGCGCTACTTTACGCTAGAGCATGAGCCCGTGTACGTGTGTTGCATAAGGGTTGGTTTGGCTATGCAATAGCGCGATGCTTGCACTATAGCACAAGCCTCTTTTTGCATCAGAATATAAGAATGCGCTGCAACAGTGCTATAGCACAAACACAAACACATACACATGGATTCCTTCTCCTTCTCATTCCCTCATACACCCAAACACAAAACCTCACTTCCCTACTCAATTTCTCCAACTCAAATCACTTTCCCACCTAAAAATCGCCCTTATCCCCACATTTTCACTTATCTAACCACCATAGCCACTACTCTCCCCCTTTCTAAACCCTAACCCAAAAAATTGGGGTTTCTTGGGTGGAAGGCAAATTTCTCTCCATTCTTGAAAAGGTTTGTTTCCTTTGAGTCAATGAGAGACATCCACACTTAGTTTGCACATTCTTACTTTTTGATTTTTTGAATTTTAATCTATATGAGATTCATATGTGGCTATGTTGGTTATTGAATTGGCTTTTGCCATGAACAACATATGTTTTTCAATCCACTGAATGCACTTACTTGAGTTGATTGTGAGTATATGCTTGTTTTGTGATCTTCTAGGCTTGAGATTAAAGTGCTATGCTTTAACTAAAAGCTGTGGGTTGATTCATATGGTTTATTAAGCCCATTTGATTAAACCAAGTTGAGTAAAAGTTGAGGGTGAGTTCTTTAATTGCCATTGATAAGTATGCTTAGGATTCCATTCATTGTACTTCACTGTGCTTCATTGCTTATAATCCTTGCATATGCTTCATTGTGTTTAATATACTATTTTTTAATATGCCAGTAAGTAAGTTAGGGGTCATTATCTTGGAGTGTTTTATTTATGATTTGTTGATTACTGACTGAGTTTCCTTTAGGATTTCTAGTGGTTTTATTTGTGTTTTCAAGACCATGGCCTCTTGAAAGAGAACCAAGATAACCAGAGCTTTATCTTCCTCTTAACCCTCTCAAGATACTACAGATTTTGACTGACACTGGTTCATTCATGAGAACTGCTAGCAGCACTATACCTACTCACTCTACAAATGGGAGGTAGTGGTTGAGAAGGGCATTTAGCTAGGCTCTGGCCCATTCAAAGTATATGAGGAAGAGTTAGAGAGGAGATAGTGGCACAGTCTGTTAGACGAGCCACTATTAGGTTGTATCAACTTAGTCAAAGAATTCTATGCCAACTTGATGGTGGTTAGCAGAGCCAACCAACCTGAAGGCCATGTATAGGTAAAGGGCCACTAGGTAGATGTCTATCTGTCCAACATCAACACCTTCTTGCGCACTCCTGACATCCAGCAGGATGACGTCTCCAGACCTAGAGGGCAAAGTATGGATTGGGATAAGATACTCTACACCATAGCCTCACTAGGTGGGGCATGGACATACTATGAGACTCCATCTATCGGGCCGAAGCATCTAATGAACAAATATTTGTACCCGGCAGCCATAGTGTGGACCCAGATCATGTTCTGTCGCCTAATGCCTAACCGGTATTACCTATTCTATCACAAGGGAGAGGTGCATTCTGCTATACTGTCTTACTACTCAGAAGGACATTAATTTGAGGCAATTGATTAAGGACCAAATGATGACAATTACGAGCAACAATTATTAACTGCCCTATCCCTCATTGGCCTTGCAAGCGTGTGTTGTTATAGATCTTGCAGAGCATATGATTGATAGAGGCCACTAACATGAGCCTCTTTGTGACATTGAACAAAGAAACTTGAAGGACTAGGAGGACCCGACGGGCAGAGAGACAAGAAGATGCACCATCACCGTCACCACCACTACCACCACCACAACAGGCCACAAGCACTGATGCATCTCAACCTTTATGGCTTCAGCTTCAGGCCTACATTGATGAGCTACATCTAGACATGAGAAGCACATGCACCACTTTCCAGAACAGAGCTAGCAGGCAATATTCCTCTGTCTATCTATAAAGGTATCTAAGGTCTGGAGGTCCTCATGAGGCAGCAATTATCACCAGAACTCCTCTATCAGATTTTGCCTCTACCTCCAGTGGATCCAAAGCTTGAGTGCCTCTAATGAGGAGGCTTATGCACAAGAGGAGTCAGAGGAAGAAGCAAAGGGAGCAGTTGAGGATGAAGATGTAGAGGACTCTGAAGCTTCTGAGGATTATGACTAAACCTGGGGACTCACTTTCCTTTCCCTTCTCTTTTTGTTTTATTTTCATGCGTTGGAAACAATACAGAATTTTAAGTTGGGGGTTGGGAAGTCCATAAAATGTGCTTCTTATTTGCTCTTGTTTTCTTTTACTTAGTTAACTTATTAGGTTTTTAGCATTTCTATATCTAAAAAAAAAAAAAAATCCAAAAAGATTTTCAGTTTAGTGTCTTTTGTTAGTCAAATGGTTGTAATGCCTATGCCTATAATGTGAAAGACTGCTCTATTTGTTAATTCTTAAGTAATTTTGGATTCTGATTTGAGTCTTGAAAATCTTATTGTGCTTTCATTATTGAATTGAGAATGATCATTTTCTTGCACTTTGATAAGTGTTAGCAACTTAGAATTGGTGATTTTTATGCTTGTATGCTTTATTCAGGTTGAGACATACATTCTTGTCTACTTGAATCTCTCTTGAACATTATGTGAGTAAATCTTAGCCACAGAAGTGATTTAGGCCATATTTTGTAGCCACAATTGAATCTCATTACCCACCCTTGGTTATTGATCCTTAGTTACCCTATTTGAGCCTCAAAACCTATTATTGGATTGAAACACATTATGAGCCTAATGCCCTTCCTTTCTTTTCCTTCTTTGATCTATTGGTTTACCCTTTAGCCTTAACTTCTAAACTCATTTGAATAGAGTAATACCTCCACTACCAAAACCTCATGCTTGCTAAAGTCAAAAAGTGGAGTGAGAAAAAAAAAAGGAGAAAGAAAAAACGAGAAAGAAGGTGAAAGAATGAAGAAGTAATGAAAAAGAAAGAAAAGGAGAAAATTTGGCACTAAAAGGAAAATATAATGCCAAGGTTTGACAAGAAAAGCACGATGGTTGCCAAGAAACTAAGTTGGGGGTACCCTAAGGAGAATGAGTTAAAGGTGAGGGTTTCTTAAGTTGAGGGAATTAATTGAGCCTAAATGACTATTCCATCCACCTCTTACCTTGGCCTACCGTTACAAGCTAAGAAAAAGTTCCTCTGATCTTTGGCTAGTGACACACATGTAGAAATAAAGAGAGAAGAGTGAGGACATTGTGATGCTTTTGTCTTTTCTTAAACATTACATAAGCGTAAGGTGAATCAATTCTTCGTTACTTTTCCCTTATACACACACACAGTAGATCCATTCTCTTGACAATGTGGTTGTACAATTGGATGGTCTTGGTACTTAGACTTGGATTCTTGGGGACTTTTGAGTTAAGTCATTGAGCAATGATGAGAATTTCCATAGGCAACAACTTCTATCTTAACTATTTTGTTTAGTGCATCCTTTTGTTTTAAGTGTTTTTGTTTGAGTCCCTTGTTCCATGTTTTAGTCCTTGTTTTGAGTCTTGCTTGGGGACAAGCAAGTTCTTAAATTGGGGATTGTGATAACTCCCTTTGATGAGTTATATTGTTTGTTAGTTTTTGTTTATTTAAGGATGTAGTTATTTAATTTAGTTAATATTTTGTCTTATTTTAGTTTAGTAATTTAGATTAGTTGTTATTTTATGCTTGGTTCTTTTCTTATATTTTGGGTACTCATTTTGGGTTTATTTTGACTATTGTTAGGTTTTAGTGGGGCCAAAGGAAGTTGGACCTACCACAAAGAAGAATTCAGATTCAAGGGCTTAAGCTATAGCGCACTGCCACAAAAAGAAAAATGGCCAAGTTTCATGTTGCGCTATAGAGCAACCAAGCGCGCTGCCGTTTCATCAATTGCTTAAGTTTTGTGTTGCATTATAGCACACTCCCGTTTTCGTAGACCCTGTCAAGTTTTTGCTTACACTCTTCATGGATGCTGTCAAGTTTTTGTGTTGCGCTATAGCGCAACCAATCGCGCTATAGCGTGACGCCTTTTTCCTTCATGCAATTTATGTCGCACTATAGCACAAACATTGCAGAAATTTAAGTGATCGTATAGTATTTTGAAATAAAAGGGTCCCAACACTATAAAAGGCAACCCCTTATATAAAAAAAGGGATCCCAGACATTTTGGCATATTTTCCAAGATAGATGACTTTTCCAGAGAGATTGAAGGCAAAGATTCAAGGATTCTAGAGCTCAAATATCACTATAGGGAGATCCACGCCTTCAAAATTTCTTGTCTCTAACTTTAATACTTTATGGATTTTGTTTCTTCTGTTTCCTTATCTTCATACACTTTTGTTATTTTCTTTTTCTTAGTTATGAACTAAGTTTCTTTTGCTAGGGCATGGAACCTTTTTGTATGGCAATTTTACTTATGAATTAATGTTAATCTCGTTTCTATCTCAATTGCTTAGCATTTTTGTTTGTGCCTAATGCTTTTGAGTGATTAGCTACCATTCAATTGATTTGTTGGTTTGCAATAACTAGAGATAGACAAATACGGTTCATGCAGTCAACATAGGAACCCATAAAGCTTCAACCTTTTCTTGAATTAGTTTGTACTAAGAGATTAGGCAATCATTTTAGGAAAAGAGTATTAATAGACCTCAAGAGAGGCTAGGAATAAATTAAGGGGAACTGACTGTGGGTCAATTAGGATAGAAATTGATTAACAAAAATTCATAGTTGATGTATCTGTAATAGGTAAATTAATTAGCCCTAGCATACATTCCATTGCATTTATTTACA
Organism: Pterocarpus macrocarpus; assembly: GCA_031439585.1. Classification (NCBI taxonomy): domain Eukaryota; kingdom Viridiplantae; phylum Streptophyta; class Magnoliopsida; order Fabales; family Fabaceae; genus Pterocarpus; species Pterocarpus macrocarpus. The sequence goes on along the minus strand of CM062517.1, from coordinate 16,883,618 downwards.
TATTTAGCATTTGTCTACATTATTATTTTACTGATTTAACTTATTTTAATTATTATTTTAATTTCTTCATCCTTAATTTTATTCTATCCAAATAGTTAATCCCTTATACTATGCAGTACTTGATATATCCTCGTGAGAATTATACTTTTCTCATTAATATATTACTTGTTTGGTTTGGTAATACTTGCCAGAGCCGCATCAATATGGTATGTTAGGATGGCTATTCATGGAGCTGGCACCTTGAATGGAGAAGATTCCTATTTACATGGAATTTGACTAACTGGGAGTTCTAATTCAGATGCTAGAATCTATTTTTTTAGTTAAAAACAGGGAAGATTCTCTTATTTGGACTTTTAATCCAAATAAGGAATTTGTGGTGAATTCTGTTTCTTTGCAGGTTCAAAGGTGCTATGCTGGTTTGGATTAAAGGTATCAAGGATCTACTTTGGCTTGGAAAGGCTTGGCGCCTCCACATACTAAGCTCACTGCTTGGTTTCTATTTCTACAAAGGCTCAATACCAAGGATAGGTTGTGTTATTTGAACATTATTCAACCTATAGAAGTTATATGCCCATTTTGTCAAGGTGAAGTGGAAACCATCATTCACTTGTTCTTTTCTTGCCATGTATCTTGGTCTTTGTGGTGCACTATGTTACACTGGTGGAATTTTCAATGGTTTGCTTAGAATATCGTTGTCTATTTTTTAGGATTAGTATGGCTTTCATATTTATAGGCTTGAGAAGAAACTTTGGGTGTCTAGATATTTTGTTATCATTTGGCGCATTTGGCGGGTTCGTAATAGAATTTTGTTCTTATCACATTAAGTAGAATTTGAGTTACTAGGCAAAAGCATAGTGTAGAGAGTTCCTCTTCTCCCCCCAAGACCTTATCTCTAATGTTGTTGTTGTGTAGACTTGGATGCATACAAGGCGTGGTTGATAACAAATACAAGTGGAGCTAACAAGTCTGATTTTTAGTATCTCTATGTGCTTACTCCAAAGCTTTTAGAATGGGGGATGCAGTTAGAGTGCTTCAATTACTTTATATTGCTAGGTGTTTGTTTTTCACTGTATTGGGAGTATGTGGCATGTTGGGTCTAGTTAGTTGTGCTTCACCTATCTCCTTTTGGTGTGTATCTGTTGGGGAAAGGATGTTTGTGTTTGGTTTAGCCTTTTTATATACTTAGATAATATGTTTTCAATTTTGTGAATGTTTTGTTATGCTTTGTGATAGCTCTCCCCTTGCATTTTGGAGTCTATCTAGTTTACCTATTAAAAAAAAGAAAAGAACAAACAATTACATATCACGGTAAAAGAAAGAGCAGTGAAGAATCTAGTGCAATGGGATAGGAAAAAGAGTCTTACATGTTGGAATAGAGGGAAAAGTGGGCATATGGAGTAGAGGGAAGATTAAGATAAAGTAGGAAATAATTAATATTGAATGAGAGTGTAAATAGACAAAAGGGTAATGCCTCATTTATATTCCTCACATTTTACAACGATTTGAACTTAGTCCCAAAAGTTTTTTTTTTATTTACGTCCCCTAATGTTTTCTAAACATTTCAATCTTGTCCTTTCGATTGCCAACATCTAAATTATAAATAAAAAGAGCTAATATTAAGGTCAAATTTTGATGTTAGTGATATCCAAACATCATCAATAAAGATTATTTGCCTTTAATTCTCCAAGAAAATGGTTTGGGTATGGGTTTTAGTAGAAGAAAGATTAACTGAGTGTTAAAGAGGTTTAAATTAAAAAGGAAAACTTTCATATCCTACAAAAATATAGGAGGAAATGATGGTAAATAATATTATCCCATTCAGATAAGTAATTAACATATCATCACTAACACTATAACTTGACCTTCATATCACTATTTTTCTGTTTATAATTTGAATACCAAAATGATAAGATTAAAATGTTTTGAAAATATTAGGGATATAAATAGAACAAAAAAAAACTTTTGGGACAAAGTTGAAATTGCTATAAAACGTGAAGGACGTAAATAATGCTTTACCCATGGACTAGGGATGGCAAAAAAACCCATTTAAGCGAGTATCCGCGAGAATTATCCGCAATGGGGATGGGACAAGGACGAGTTTGATCCTCGCGGGGACGGGGGATATCCCCATTTAGCTAATGGGGGCAGGGATCGGGGATAAGGTCCCCACCCCATGGGGACCCGTGAAATCTCCGCATAAATATAAAATTACTCAAATACCCTTCTATATATATAACCACATGAAAATACCCTAAATTCACTTCACTTTCTCCATTGTCATTCTACTTCTCTAGAAGAGTGTAACTATATCTTCTTTCTTTTTAACCCAAATGTGAAGTGACTTGTTAAAGTTTTTATTTGGAATTTAGATATTTGAGTTTTTGTAATATGAATATTTTTATTTTATAATTTGGATATTTTTATTGTCTAATAACGAATTTGCAATTATGTATTTTATTTATAATTTAAATTGTGTCAGATAATGATATAAAATATGCATAATTATGGATGTTTTTATTTAGACTTAAGAGTTTTTTTTTTAATTTTTCTCTTTATTTTTATTTTTTTGAGTTTTTCTTATAGAAACCCGCAGATATCCGCGGGGATCTGAGTCCCTGCGGGAACGGGGAGCGAGGACCCGCTATAGGAATGGGGACGAGGACGGGGGCATGTCCCCACCCCATAGAGATCCATTGCCATCTCTACCATGGACAAAATATAATATAATCAATAAAGATTTTATTTTAATAAAATTAGTTGATTTAGGTGAGGGTAATTTAAAGACTTAAAGTTATAATCTATTAATGAGGAATGTGGATAGGCAAAGTAGAGTGCCAATAAACTCACCCTTCAAAATATTCTAAAGTAAAAAGTTACTGTAAATTAATAGTATATTACTACTCTCATATTCCAAATTTATATTTAATAATTATACTTATATTAAATATCATAAGCATGGTTTGGATTTCACATAACAAATTAGCATAACTATGCCATGGGTGAACATGAGTTATAGTAGCTGCACTATATGCGTCAAACTAGTTAGTTCTGCAAATCAGCCACCAATAGCTGCAAAACCAAGCAAATTAAAGGCCCTATAAAATTGCTAATATTCATTGTGTTGCGTCACATACTCAATACGATCAGATAATTGGTAGCTTTATGTACTTAATGAATAATTCAAGGCCTGATATTGATTATAGGGATGTCAAAAATCCCCACACAACGGGGATCCCCGCGGGGACTGCCCCATTCGGGGCCCCGCAGTCGGGGATTTTTCCCCCGCGGGGACGGGGTTGGGGATAAGAGTCCCCCCGTAGCAAATTCGGGGATGGGGGCGGGGATCACCCTCCTGCTCATGGACCCGTGTGTAAAAATACCATATTACCCTTAATAACATATTTACTATATCTATATCATATCTATACTTTTAAGACATTTCATACTTATTTATTCTATTTAATAATTAAAAATATTTTCTAACCCTAAATCCCATTTGAGTATCAATCTCAACTCATTTCAAAGCATCATCTGTTGTTGCTGCTACTGCTGTTTTTGTTGTTGTTGTTGTTGTTGTTCTTAGATTGGACACACGCCTCTATTTTTTTGGGTGTTTTTTTTTTAATTTTTTATTTATCTGGGTGGTACATAGTCTATTGTTGTTGTTGTTGTTGATCCGTTATTGTTGGTGGATTAAGTCATCGTGAATGTTTTTTTTTTTTCAATTTTTTTCCATTTTCTGGGGATCCCTGCGGGGACTGCGGGGAACGGGGATAGGGGAAAAAAATCCCCACTGAGGATCGAGGACTCGGGCGGGGAGAGTTTAGTCATGGGACGGGAGCGGGAGGCACTCCGCCTCGCCTGCAAGGGTGACATCCCTAATTGATTATGATGAGAATAAATTTGAGCAGCTACACACATAATCCTAACAAGGATCATTAGATTGCATTGTGTAGGGTTATGAAATACCTTTGGCATATTATAGACCTTGGTCCATGTTATGGGGGATATACTGATGTACTTAAAGGTTATTCTGATACTAGTTGAATCTCTAATTTAGATGAGACTAACCAACATGAATGAGGGGAAATTGGGCCCTGATTCTCTATTAATCAATGTGATTTCTCCGTTAAGTATGTACAAATATCTAATGCATGTTGTCTTTACAGGACACTTGATATGATGGGGACTTAATACTTTATCACTAGGGATTTAAGCTTAAACACAAGGGACTAATTAAATACTCAATTTTCATATTTAACTTGAATACACTAATTGAGTTCTCAAATACGGATTTCAAAAGTTTAGATAGTATGTATTCAAACACAAGTTTCAAAAGTCTTTATAATATTTATATATTGATAATCCGTATTTGAGAACATTGTGTCTATGAAACAAAATATACGAGTACTATATTTGAGTACTTGAATACATGTCTCAAATATTCAAAAATTATTTTTCACACCTTCTTCTACCTTCCAAACTGCGATCTACTCTATGTAAATCCTTGCATTTCCTCCCAAAACAATTAGAATGAATGTGATCTAAACATATTCAACTATTGTCTAGTACACAGTCGACCAAACCCATCTTATGATTTCACAATTCATCAATTTTTCATTCACATTTGATGCAACAGCTCTAAAACACAAATGTTAATCTGCAACTTGTGTTCATCTCCAACTTCTCTAAAATTTCTCCACAACAGTTAGGTCTGCTCATCATCCAAAGAGAATCAAGATCATGAAAAATCGCAGCCAACCCTCCATTAGTAGTCCTAGCTATATTGGAGATTTTTTTTTATGATGAATGAGGCAAAATATATTTGAGAAAAAAATTATTAACGCTTAATAAATGCATTCATTAGCCAAAAAAAAAAAAAGGCATTCATTTATATTAAAAATAAAAAAGTATCTATACTCTAGTAAAAGTTATCCAATTACAAATAATATGTGAGAGTGGTATACAGATTTTAGAAGGGGCCAAATAAATAAATAAAAATAAAAGTTTGGAGTAAAATCTCAAATTGATCCTCAAAAGAATTATGGGACATTAATTTGGTTCGTGAAAGAGTTGTAACATCAATTTAATTCTCAAAAAATTAAAATTAATTTCAAATTAGTTTAAAAGATTAAAAGAAATTTAGACTAATTTAAATTAATTTTAATTTTTTAAGGACTAAATTGATATTATAAATCTTTTTTAAGGGCTAAATTGATGTCTCACAACTCTTTCGAAAATCAAACTGATATCATAAATTTTTCAAAAACTAAATTAATATCTCATAAATCTTTTAAAAACTAATTTAAAGAAATTAAAATTTTTTAGAGTGGCCACCACCTCCTAAAGCATGAGGAGGAGCCACCCCTGAGAGTACCTATAATTTTCCTAAACTTTTAACTAGCTCCATATTGGAAATGAATATGTCATATGACTTTAAATATTACTTAATAGAGTTTAACACTCATCACCTAATAAAAACTTATCCAAACTTTTTTTAAAAGAAAATGTTATTTATATTTGATTGATGATATAGACACACAACAAAAGAATAATTTAATTTATATGTATTATCAATATATAAAAAATTTTACATAAATATTGAATCATATATTGTCACATTAACAATTATTCATTATTTTAAAAATCTTATAAATACAAATATATGATTGAATGATAATATAAATTTTTTTTATACTAATAGAGTTTACCAATGAAATTCATAAAAGAAAATGATATAAGATGGGTTAAATGTTGAAAAGATAAAAGCATACTCTAATTGTCTAGTGCCTATAAATTTTAAAATGAGTACAAATAATATTATTCTACTTGAAAAATATAAGAATACCATTAAAAAAAGAATTAAATTTTATCATATTATTAATATAAAAAAAATTTATATAAATATTCAATTATTATTATCATATCAATAAAAATATTTGACCCAAAAATTCACTATCTTAATAACTTTATAATAGCAGTAAATAATTAAATATTAATGTAAAAATTCTAACAATATATCAAAATTAATATTAAAATAGATTATATCATAAAAATCTATATAAAATTTGGCAAAATTATAAAAATCTACGTAATAATTTCAACCAATAGAAGAAAAAATGAAATTACGAATGTGACAACTGACAGGCAATTGACAATAATATCGTAATCCTCTTCTCATCCCCACTCCGTTTCGTAAAAATATCTCTTTTTGTCACCACAGCCACCACAATGCTACCGTCCGCTACGCTCTCAGCCGCCGGAGCCAGCGCCGGCGTTCTGGCGAGACTCTCCGGCGAATTCTGGCGACTCGGTGGCCACGCTGAACCCGAGCGTTTGCGGAGACCGAGTATTCCTTTTAGCTGCTCTTGCAGCACAAAGGAGCATCCTTCGCAACGGTTCGTTGGTTTGAATTCGAAGAGGAAGTATTCGCTGTTGAGCTTTGCGTTCGGTAAAGAAGCTGAGGACAGCTTTTTCTCGGTACGATGTTGTTGTGCATATTTCATGCTTAGTCTTTTTTCATTTTTCTTTTGAGAAGATTGTGAAATATAAGGGAAAATAATTGTTGAACCTTACTTTTTATTCTTTTTGTTTTGTTTTGTTTTTGGCTCTTTTTTTTTGTTTTTTTTGGGGGGGGGGGGGGGGGCGCTGTTTTGTGTGAGATTGAATGTTGGTGAAAAGGGAAGAAGCTAATTAGTTCAATGTGGCTTAAATGAGAGTGTTGCGCTGGAATGCATAGAAAGAAAGTTGGGAAATTGTATAGCATCTGTTATAGAAAAGATGCTAAAATGTCGCCTCTTAAGTAGTTTAGTAATGTGAAGAGAAGACCTATAGAAGTGTCAAACAGAGTATATCAGATTAATGACAGTCCGATAGTTAGGGATACATAGAAACAAATAACAGGTATGAATGGAACTACTAAAAATGAGTTACATTTAAACGCCTTATCTGCAAACAAGGTTGGTGATGGTACACAGTGGCATCATTTGATTCTTGCAGCCAATCCTATTTAATGCAAAAATGTTTTGTTCTTTTTGTTGTTTAGGTTGAAGCAACTCAGACAATCTGAATAGCCATTTCAATAGTTTCTCATTTTTTCTCTGTTCCACTTTAGATTTTGGGTGCCATGGAAAATGTTGAAAGTCATAGAAAGATTCATCTTTTGAGATGTTAAATTATAAAATATAAAGCTGATCAATGCAATTTAGAGAATCTTGAGGGAACCCCATCTTCTCCTTTTCCCCCCCTATCTGTAGGTGCTTTTCTTTGGAGTAGTCCATCATTATATTTTGAGGTAGGTGTGGATTTTTAGTGGGATGTCAAAGTTTCCTTTCCTCCAAGCCCAGCATTAGCTGCACATGTAAATACAATTTTATGGTTTAAGGTTAACGGCTAGGAATTTTGTTCTGTTTTGTCATTATCATATTTTTTTCCTCAGGCAGTGTTGACTTTCAAAAAATATTCATTGTAGTCTGGTCTTGAAGATTATGTACATCATGCTCATAACTGGATGTGATGTGACTACCAATATTGGGAACATGGTAGCCAGTGCATACTTCATTTCTTATGGGATTCCTTCTCTCATTTTTTACGTATTTGTTTGCATAATGAGTTTATAATCACAATGGTCAAGGCTTGCATCAAATTTCAAGCGGTTGCTTTACTAACGTATTTGGAGATGTTTTGTAAATCTTGCCTTGCAAATGATGATTCGCATTAAGGGTACATAAGTAACATAGACAGCATACTTTGCAGGATGTAGGTGAAGATACTGATGATATATACGATGAGTTATTTAAAAATTATGGAAAGGTGGTATTCAGGAGGAAAGACCAAAAGCCTGCTAGTGCAGAGGTTGATGATGATGCTGAAAGCCTATCATGTAAGCTGAAAAACAGTATATTAAATTTGCACCTCGATTAAGTTTTTTTATACAATCTCTCATTTAGCATCTTGTGGCTTATACCAGTTTTCTTCTTAAATTTAAGAAGAATCATCCGTCAGATTCTCTGAAGAATGGAAAATTAAATTAGTAAATTACATGTTTTATGTACAGGAATTTAATGAGTGTAAAAAACTCACTGCTTAAAGCTTTCATCAGCTGATTCTAGCAAATGCTACTATCTTCCAAACCTCGAATCTGGGTCAGTAGTAAATGTTTCCAGGAGTGGCCTACAGGGTAGTTTTCTAAGAACAAACACTAGCACAGATTTTTCAAACAACCAGTAGTTATGTGCCTCAGTCACACATTGATAAGATGAGAAGTATGTAAATACTATTCTTTCCTATAGTTAATAGGAACAACAACTAAGCCTCTTCCTGTTTGGTGGGGTCGGCTGCATACATCAAGTGGCACCATTGTGTCCTATCTATCATAAACCATCTCTATAGACAAGCTATTATAATCTAAGTCCTTTTTAATGGTTTCATCTATAGTTTTTTGTGGTTGTCCTCTACTTCTACCTATTAGGCTCTCATCCATCTAATCTGCTTTTCTTATTGGGGCTTTTATAGATCTTCTCCTCACATGACCAAACTACCTAAGACGAGATTCTAGTTCTACCATTTTTTTCATAATAAGTGCTACTCCAACTTTCTTTCTAATGCATTCAATCCTAATCCTATCCTATGTAGTGCATCCACTCATCAATCACAATACACTCATCTATGCAACATTGAGCTTATTCTCTTGTTGGATTTTTACCACCTAACATTCAGTGCCAATAATATTGCAAGTCTTATAGACTGTCTGGTATAACTTTCTCTTAAGTTTGAGTGGTACTTTCCTATCACAAATAACAATTGAAGGCCTCTTCCTTTTCAACCACCTAACTTAAATCCTATGGCTTACATCTCCATCTATTTCCCATCATTTTGGATGATGCACTCAAATGTACTTGAGCTGCATGACTTGTGCGACGGTATAATATCTAATTTTCACCTCTAAGTTAGAATTAGCACACCTGTTACTGAAGATATATTCCATATACTATGTCTTATTTCTACTTAAACAAAAACTATGTGCTTTAAAAGCTTGTCTCCCCAACTCCAACTTCTCATTTATTTCCTCTGTCAACTCTTCAACTAGGACAGGTAGGTTTATTATATAAATTTTAGAAAAAAATATGGTTGAGGACATTAGGCATGCTGAAAAACAAATTTCTGGTTAGAACATGGTTTTATTTCGTTGTCTAGCAAATATGTCACATAATTAGAGAATACAGTTTAGGCAAATTAATGCAGAAGGAAATAGGAAATATTCTATGCTGCTGTATGTGCATGAATAGCCTGACCTGCCTGCAATTTAGGTAGGTGATTAGTGTGTTATTGAAGGAGTCGAGTAGGAGTCCCATTTAAATAAACAAGCTAACCTCCAGCCTTGTAGCTTGATTCATAGGCTTGTTATATATCTTTAATTTGAATTTCCAAGCCTATATGTTGATAAAAGATTTTATTGATATAGTTTTTCAACTGCCAAATGTAACTTTTATCATGTTTGCTTGTAAAAGAGTCATTCTACCTACTTGACTGTTGCAGTCACAACTGCACACATGCTTCCACACAGGCAGAGCCCAGGGGGCATAGCTTTAAATTTTATCATGTCAGTGTCAATCTCCCATGTCTGCATTTCTTACTAGAAAACCTGCTGTATATCCATGTAAATATGGCTTCTTAGCTAAGATGCTGTATCCTTGATTCTTACTTTGTTTCTTTAATTACTCTATTACGTCTAGGTTCAGTACCATGTAATCCTTCCTCTGTCAGATTTTGTTATTTTGGTCCGAATAGAAAAGTATTATCTCGATTCTGCCCTTGTTGTCTGTAAAATCTTTAATTCTTTGTACCTGTGACTGGTGTTATTTCAAGTTAGAAAAACTTGGTTCAGTTACTTCTTGTTTATATGAATCTACTCTGTAGAGTGAGTGAACCTCTGTGTGTGTGTGTGTGAGAGAGAGAGAGAGAGAGAGAGCGATGAGAGAATTATACTGCTGTGTATCAGGTACCATCTGATTGTTAACTGTCATGTATGCAGTTGCTGTGGAAATGGCCAGGGTTGCAAGTGAGGTTAAGGCAGCTGATATAAAGGTCTTGTTTGTGAAGCCACTTGTTTACTGGACTCGATTTTTTATCATAGCTACAGCATTTTCTCGTCCCCAGATTGATGCTATCGGGTATGGGCTTTGTCATTGATCCTTTTATATTTATCCAGGAATGCTTGAGGATTTGTCTTTGCATTGCTAAAAGCAGAATATATTTATTATGTTTATGTTGAATTTTAGGTCCAGAATTAGAGATCTAGCTGAGAAGAAATATGGAAAATTTCCGACTGGAGACTCAAAACCCAACTCGTGGACTCTGTTGGACTTTGGTAAGAGATTTTACATCGAAATGGCATGTCCTGCAAATAGGATAATTCTCCTATGACTCAATTAAGACTAAAGTTTTGGAAACCATCACATTCTAATCTCCCTTTAAAGAGGTGCTTTGTGGCACTGCTGCCTAATTTGACCCAAATGGGCATTTGTCCTTAATTTACTATAGAACATCACCAAATTTGCAGTCACGGCTTTAAACAGTTTCTTTTATTATTATCTTTTATGATAAAAGAAGAAAATTTTATTACTAAGAGAGGAATGGTACTTTCTTGAAGGATACAAATACAATGTCCACCTCAGAGAGCTAACAAAGAACATAGCCTGCAGAAAGCAGGAGCGCATCAATACAATAAAATCCCTTTAATTTTCTGCATTTTACCAAAGAAATTCCTTGGGGTTAGACATTGCACTCCAAGAAGATGTATCGAAGATACGCTGGAAAAGACAAAACTTCTTAAAATTGCACATTGTACTCCAACTGATCCAACAACAGCAGCCTAAGCACAGCACACCTCAACAAGATTCTGCCGTCTTTGCTTCCCCCTAGACCAAAACCTATAAAACCATCAACAAAAATTGCTCCGAATTCCAAAACTGTATATAGACATTTATACACATTTTCAATAGTTCACCAGTGCAATGGGTGGGAGTCAGCCAATTCTTGTTAACAATGACCTTGCTTGTTTTGAATTAAGCTTCTTGATATCTAGAATGTATGGTTGCTTCATTTCTAAATACTTATTCAGGTTAGCCTTGTGCTTGTTTCTTCATCACAGGTGATGTTGTTGTCCACATCTTTCTTCCTCCACAGAGAGCTTTCTACAATTTGGAAGAGTTTTATGGTAATGCAACACCAGTAGAGCTGCCTTTTGAAAATCAACCACCTTTTCGCAATTAAGGCCTTTGGTATGTCGATAAATGAAAAAACTCAAGATGGAAGACAGTCATGGCCAGCTTTGAGAAGGCCATTAATCGCTGCCAATTTTGGTTTGTTTACAAAAGTATGGGGTGAACATTTCAGTGCGTCTATCAACACAAGACTTTGAGCTTTCTTTTAGCTGGTCTGGGAGTGGAGGATCATTCAATGGTGGAAGGGATAGGGCCAACTTTTATTCATTCAGAAGTGTTTTCTCAACATGTAAATTAAAGTGGTAATCACTCCCAGAAAACTGTAATGGATAGGATTGCCCAAGAGAGGGAGGTTTAGTAATGTAGAAAGCTTTTTCACTAGTGTTTGAATTCAACTGGTTCTCTAAATCATGTATCTTTTACTAATTTCAAAGTATATAATTAATCTAAAATTTGATTTTGGAACCAATTTAATATCCAATAGTCGTGGTGAATCTTGGGGTTTTTCAATTTAAAAATAAATAAATAAAAAGACAAGTACCAAGACAAAAAAAAAACACAAAGGAAACCTTGATTTAAAGCTTTTTGATATTCTTTTTAATTAGTTTGGACTTAATTCAAAACTAATAAACAAAAAGTTCTTCAAATTGATCTACCCTTCAGATCGAGAGCAAATGTGAATGCCAAAATCAAAAACGAAAAAATCCAAATCAAATATAGTTGCCGCACATGGAGTTTTAAAAATGACCCCATTGTTTCTAGTCATCCAGGTTTTGAAGGTTGGCAGAGCTTTGTATGAGTAAATATTTAGGATGAAATTTGTAAAGTCTAATATGGACAAATAATGCTATCCTATCAAGCATATTAATTTGTTCAGGTAATACAAAGTCGTCACTCTCTTTCTTGTGGTCACTTCAAAACTAGCACCTAGCCAAAAATAGGACCAGCGACCCACTGAGTACTTAAGGCCTATCCTCACAAGACCTTCACAACCTGATCATATGTTGCCCATATGTTGGATATCAAGGGGACTGGTTCCTGCAGACACCAGAACATGCACAAAGTATGTTAATATCACCAGAAAGAGAACCTCTACCCACCAAAAGAAGAAGAAAGAGAACATGATTTAAATGTTGAATTAATCAGAACAAATGGATTGTAAAGTTCTCAGATGTTAAGTAGACCTTCAAGAAACATCAATAAATGCATCACAATAGTACAAATCTACAGAGTTCAAGAAAGTGCAATAGTTCAGGTCTCAAATAATCAAGTAATCTCAACTGAGTTATCTCAGAATGCTAACATTGTGCCCACACTGATAACCCTGCATATCAGAGTTACACTACCACAACATTTGTTCTAGTTCTATTGGCCATCGATCATTATATAACAGGATTTGGAGTGCTCATCAACAGGCTTCCACTGGCTGTTTTTGATCTTTCACTTTTCATTGCCTACACTCTTGGTGTTTCTAGGTCCCTTCACAGAGATGTAACTCGGGGCCAATTAGTTCAATGTAGGATAAGAAAGGACAAGATATCTCGCAAAAATATCATTTCTGAAAGTCCTAAGTAACAAAGCAAGTGAAAAAAGGAACGGGACAAAGGATAACTAAGCTTCTGACAGACTATGGAAACCAACGCTCAAACCATGACAGAGACAAAAATCTCTCTTTTTATTTGGCTTTTCCATTCATTCAACACTTCATTCCTAATTAAGTGTTCTCAACATGCTTCTATGTTGATATTTAGGTTAATTATGACTACGTGAATTATTCATTTATGTTAAGAAACACATTCCCTTAACCTTTTCATCACCCTGAAAACAAAATAAGCATATCCTCAGCTTTAAATACACCAGAAATATTTTACTTGACAGATACAAATACAAGATAGAATATGCATAGGCATACAAACGTGAAACTTGCAAAAAGAGAGTTACAGTTAAAGATAGCCGAGGGTTGACTAGCCTGTCCGAGTTTTGATGGGCTTCTGTCCAACCAGGTTCATATGCCTCAAGAAAACCCAGCTTTGCCTTATTAGGCAAATCATGGGGATGAACAAATGGAACTCCAGGTGGCCACCCTATCTCCATTCGTATATTTGCACATGGGCTGTCTAGGGCGTGAATGTGATTTTCACATTCCTTGAGATTACAGAACCGCAGCTTGATGCCTTTCTTATCTGCAATATCCTGGACCCTTTCTTTCAAAACTCTCTGCGCCTCAAGCCTTAATCTCTTGGAAGGTGGCAGAGGTTTGCTTTTAGGATTTTGCTTCCTCCTCCGCATCATTGTCTTCACAGATCCTGTACCAGCATTTCATCGATCCAAGGACCTGCTGTTAAAAACTTTCAACTAAGGACTACTCTCAAAGCAGAAGTGACACTAATTCAACAACAATACCGTCAAACTCATGACAAAAAATGAATAACTTATCATGAAACACAATCTGGACACCTAAGTTCAAATTTTAGAATATCTGGAAATGACAATCTACAGTTAGTCTCAACTTTTTTTATTCATATTTTGGCAAATAAGCATAAGCATTTTTCTTAAAGTGTCTGAATAGTATTCCATTTAGCCATTCTTTTCAGCTATATCTTCCCCATATAAGTTAAACAAGCCAGTTAAGTACAAACTAAAACAATGATAATACAATTGATATTTATTTTGCAGTTCATCCTGTACATGAATACTTTTAAAACATATATCACATATGAAATCTAAGATATAGAAATAACTATAAGCTAATTACTAGAAGTAGAATACATCGTAGCAGAAGCATATAGATTAAAGGATAAATGTACTTCTTGCAAGCAGCTCTAAGAAAGCACCAATCATAAATTCAGATTTCAGAATGTTGTAGCCAACTGTCAATATTAGGCAGCCTCAAATGTTGTAGCCAACATCGGCATCATTCAAAATTAAGCAAGCTCTTATTCTTAAATTAAGTTTTGAAGAATATAAATAAATGACCGATATAACAAACCAGGTTCCAAATATAATCAGAATACTACATACCATCATGGGTTGGTGGGAAATTGAAGCACTGGAAACCAGCCCTGTTAAAGAGATGATCAGTTGAATGAGATCTCTGCATAAAATCATCCACTGGAACAGGGAGCTGGAACTGAGCTTCAATTCCATAACCTGCCGCTCTCATTTCTGAACAATCAAGACTGGTCATTGATTTAGGCAGAAGTTTGAAGGCTAAAGAACACCGCCCATACATATTAGCTTCCATATTAATCTCAGTTTTGTGCAATGCAGGGCTTACATACCCTGCAGTTGCTTGATAGAGAGCAAGGCCAGGATAAACAATAGCTTCCTGAGGTCCTAGATCTCCATCCACAAGAATCCATCGCCCTTGAAAGTCTCTTACATGTAATCCTCCCTTGTCAGACTTTACAAGAGATATCAAGCTTTTATCAACATGGTGATCTTGGTCAGGATACATAACCATTTGGCCATCCTCTTGAGTAGCTATATTATGATGTTGCGGCCCCTGAAACGATGGCCTTGCATGACAGCAAACAGACAAGACTGAAGATGAAACTTCCCTATTTCTCAGGGGAACATTATCCAGTATTTCGGCGAATGGAGAGCTTCGCAAATTCCAATGGAAGCTAATTGCATCAAGAATATGCCTTGCTGCTTTTCCAAATAAAGTGAATATATCTTGCAAACCTGCCGGAGGGAACTCGATTGAGCTGTTTGGTTCTGAAGGAGTCAATCCTGGTCTATAATCATAGGTTTCTTGCCACAAATGCGGATCTGCATAATAGCCAGATGTTTTGCACCACTCCCTAGACTCACTAGTATGGATTATATCTGCCGGTGGATATGATTCTCTCTGATGAAAATAGAGGCGAGCAGATTCTAAGCCAGATCTTAGAAGAGCCCCGTCGCATGCTGGAAACTGAACAATGACTGCTGAAAACTGAGCCAGCGATTGCGACAAAATTGAAACAGATATTTTATAGGAATCAGATGGTAACCCTTCCGAAGGAACTAAATCAGTGAGCTTCACACGACCCAAAGATGGCAGGCCACTGCCTGCCATGAAATCCGTTAGGCTGCCCGCTACCTTAGTTTAGATAGGTGGGACCCACCAAACTGTCTGCACAGGTGAAAGCAACAAATCTCATATCAGAAACACATGAATAATGCATCACATTGAAAGTAAAATTTATAATTATGACTTTATCAATTGTACTAAAAGCATTATTATTTAAGAGATTAATTTTGATATATTATTATTTCAATATATTTTGCACCATCAACTAATAAGGCAGTAATTGTAAGAATCAAATACGTTTAATGATATATTAATACATAATTGGATAATTGTGTAAAAGTCCCTTACACTGATATTACATCAAAATTAAATCCATTATTTAAAGGGAATTCCATATGATCAGGTAACCAAACCATCGTATTGGTCCTCAAATTATAAGATCATGCAAATAGATAACATTAAATTGAGCTCAAGTAAAAGCAAACAAAATAACAGGTCCTATAATCTCAATGGAACCTCTATTACCATTTCTTCTGTGGCACCCAACCACCTCACCCCCCCCCCAACCCCAAAAAAAAAAAAGAAAACAGAGGGATAGAAAGGAAAAGGTTCTCATTGCCGGTGCTTAACTGCCAAGACAAGAGACAACACTATAACCCACATGCTATATGCTTAGTAATTGAAGTGCACAAAAGATAACCAAAATTATATTGAAATTGAATCAATTCCAGCAAAATTGGAAACTGATCATCAAGCTCAAACTTTTCTGCTTGAATTGTAATAAAGATATTGCCAAAGGAGTAACTGCCAAGCTTCAAAATGTTCAATGACAGTAACTCTCAAGTAACAGATAAAGATCACAATTAGAGGGGCAAAGACAGTTTTTTTTTTTTTTTTGTATGATTTTTGTGATAACCGAATTATATATTTTCACTTATATTTTTATTTCCCCAAAAAAAAAAAATTACCTTGTTTGCTTTTCTGTTTCTGTGAATATTTGTTGCTGTGGGATCATATATGCATTCAGAAACTACTCAGGGAAGCGTATCCACTCTTCAAAGTTGTTTTTTATGAAGCACCGATTGGAAATTAAGGCAAACGCACACACTCTCACAGAGAGAGAGAGAGAGAGAGAGAGCAACTGTCAGAACCTAATTGCAGGCAAAACCGAACCCTAGTATTCAGAGAGAGAGAGAGAGACGGTGATAGATTTGAATATGGAGCGGGTCTAGATAAAGCTCCATGCCATTATGCTGGGCTATTTGGATCCGAAACCCATCAATATAATTTCCTTTTTTTTTTGAGAAATTAATTTTGATCCACAAATAATATTATTTAATTAAATATTTCTATTTATAAAATTTTTAAATAATAAATAATTAAATTAAATATTTTTATTTATATAATAATACATAATTAAATATATGTATAAAATTTTTCTTCACGTTAAATCTATTTTTTTCACTTTATTAAAGAGCAAGGGGAATTATAAGTGTTATACGCGGCTACATTTTTTTTTTTTTCGTGTGAAACTGAAGTGGCTACATTTCAGTTGTCGGTCTACCATGTTAGGCTTCAATAAAGCATTTTATAATGGACTGAATTCTACATGCTTTCGCTTAATAACAACTTTTCCACTATCTACCATGTTAAGCTTATATTGAAGCTATCCAATCTCGAGTAAAATTATTTTATATAAAGATAAAAATAGTCTATGATTTGCTTCCTTAGGAAGTCAATTGAAAGTGGTAATGGATTTCATAAAGGAAAATGGTAATGGTATGTTTTTACTTGAAAAGAGATGGTGAAACCAACGACGGTTTTGATCACATTTTACATGCTTTTTGCTTAGTAAAATTTATTATATTTTATGAAAGACAATGAATGCTTA
This sequence comes from Pterocarpus macrocarpus, assembly GCA_031439585.1. Lineage (NCBI taxonomy): Eukaryota > Viridiplantae > Streptophyta > Magnoliopsida > Fabales > Fabaceae > Pterocarpus > Pterocarpus macrocarpus. The sequence continues at coordinate 16,866,484 of CM062517.1, read as the reverse complement.
ACTGAACTATGCAGATGTTATTATCTGGTGATCCCATTTTCCCTACAAAATGAATTTATTTTCATTTTTTATTTAAAATATTCAAGTCTCCATTTCTCATTTCTTTTATGTTAATTGTTGTAATCATTTACCATGTGTTTTAATCATTTTCCAATACTTATCATAAATGGTTAATCAAATTTTTTTTCAAGTGCTATTATGCCAATCTAGTATGTTGAGGAAAAAAAGGGATTAGAAACTTACTTGAGAACCTTCTATATCTCCTATATCTGTAGCTTCATTTTTCTGCCCACTCTGTTTGCTGATCTTGAAAGCTTCCTTCCATATCTACTATGCATCACGTTTTCTCTCTTTATCTTGTTAAATATTTTCCATCCCTTTTTAAAATTTAAACCCTCATTCCTTCTATTAATTTTTTTTCCCCTCTAACTCTTTGCTCTTGTTTTCCCCCATTTTCTCAACCTTTTGTCTCCTTTGTTTTCTTCTTCGATTTGCTTTACTTGTTTGCTTATATGCAAAACTGCCAACACAAGATTTCATCTTGGCGAATCGTTACTCTTTTTCCTCTTCATTATTCTATTTTCCATTTTCACTTCACAACACCAACGTAACCTCATCGATGTTGGTGGACCCTAACAATATTGTTGGCACAAAGTGAACTCCAATATTATATGGTTTTTTTTGTTCTATGTTTCTCTTGCTTGAGAGGTGTCAAGCTTGCTTTTCGTTTTTTTGTTCTGATTTTGTCTGCAAGTTTATTTCCAAAATTTGGAAATTTTATTGGTGCTTGAAACTATGAAAATTTTAATTTTTTATTGTTTATGTATATAATAAGGAAATTCCGTTTCTAGGTTGTGGTTGAAATTGAGAATTTTGAATATTTTTTATTTGTTTTGTCATGAACTACAGATTGCTTCTCGTCGATGAATTAGGGGACACAGATTGTGCCTAAGAAGAAGATTTGCCAAAAAGTTTCCTTTATGAGCATTTTTCTATCATTTATGTCCTACTCCTCTCATTTCATGGTATTGTAGATGAATTTTTAGTAAGCTTATAATAAATACTATCTTAGAAATTTCTTTAAAAAAAAAAACATTTTTACCATTTTGGCATAGTAGAAAGCCACATCATAGTATATACCAATTCATGGAGATAATAAATGGTTTGAAAATTCTCTTTGAAAGAGTAAATGAAGATCAACTCTTCCACTTCCATTATTTATATTAAACAATAATAAATAATTATATGACCATCTCTGCTGGAGGCCATTAATATGCATAATTATAAATATAAGACTAAATATGTATATAACGACATATATGATCAAATATGAAGTTGAATTTCCCTAATTTTTTTTTTTAAAGTTAGCCCCCCTTTTTTATTGCCTAGTGTATCCTATTATCCACAAGTGAGAGACCAATATCCACGTACGGTTATACATCTAAGCAGAAAACTTTTTTAATAGTATTTTTTTTATATACATAAATCCTAGAACTAAATAAAAAATCACATACTTAAAGGATTCGAGTCTTTTTCACTTCAGACTAATACCTTATATTGGTGCCCCTTTTTTTTTTACAAGCAGACTTTCATTATTTAGTTCGCAAGTGGACTTTTTACTTAATGTTGGTTCAGTAGGAATTGATGAAGAGGCTGCCATGCTTCATCAAAAGTTGAAGCAAATTGAAGATGATGACTTTTGTCGAAGGTAAAAAAACAAAAAAGGTAAGATCTCAGGTAAAGAAGATGGATTCATGAAAATATTCAACAACATTGAGGAGTTACTGATAGTGATTATAATTTTGCATGTCAACATATTTTCCATCATATAGATTAGTCTATATTGTAGTCTATTGAAATTTATATGATTTGACATCTAGAAGATGGGTTGCTCAATAATTTGCAGATTCAAACAAATTACTTTGATATTTTTTTGGTATATCAATGATCATATATAGATGTTTTAAAGCCTGAAAAATATGTATATCTCATTTTTATGGTACTAATTTACTAGAATTAATTACTTTCACGAATTTCATAAACAGTATTAATTTTTGCTATTTTTAAAGAACGATAAATTAGATTTATATGTATATTTTATTTTATAACAAAAAAAAATTAATGAAATTATATAAATTTTAAATTTTTAACAATCAATTAATTGCACGTCGAAATACACTAGTGTAGTGTGAATGAGGTTATACATTTTATTTTTGACGAGTTTCATTTCAATTAATCAAAATACAGATAAATCCCAGTACACGATACCTTGAAAACTTTTTATCAATTACCAAATAGCGTTATATAAATTGTCAATTTTATTAGTCCGATGGTAAATTCGTAAGAAATTTTATTTTCGTCTGAAGCCTTGAGATATTATATTCACCATTCATGCTAAATTTTGAATTAAATTTTTAAAAAGCTGAAAATCAAGTACTTGATAATATATTTCAGATATCTTATCATACTATAATTTGATCAAACAATAAATAAGTACGACATAATGCGACTATAATTAGGTTTTTCTCCAGATAAGTTTTTTGTTTTTTTTTGGCTCTAGTCCGGATACGCTGAATGACCTACGTACGGTACTACTCCGCCACTTGTTCAACGCACATTCGATGCTGCTTTCAAATGAAACCAGAAAACAGTACCAACGACATTTGCTATGGTTTTTAAAAATCGGACGAGTCAGTTGAATCGGAAACCGGCGTATCCGGTGCAGTTATATCCAAAAAACCGTCACACCAAAAATTGGCTAAACCAACCTTAAAAATATAGAAATAGAAAATTATTTAGTCATCAATGATAAAATTTACTACTTCATTATGATAAAAAAAATGACAAAAAATACACATTGATTGATCAAGTCAAAGACTATTATACCTATTACTCTTTTAAAAAAAAAATCTAGAGGTGATATATATATTTCAAGTAAAAAACTTACTCAATAATGTTAGATTTCTCGAATATTTTGTAATAGATTTAACGGTAAAAAATTCAAAATCTAAACAATAAAAAACTTAATATTCTACTTGTAATACTTATATTAATGACTTAATATAATATTTTTATAATTATTTTTATTTATTTTATACAATGTAATTAATCCTCTCTCTCTCTCTCTCTCTCTCTCTCTCTCTCTCTCTCTCTCTCTCTCTCTCTCTCTCTCTCTCTCTCTCTCTCTCTCTCTCTCTCTCTCTCTCTATATATATATATATATATATATATATATATATGATTAAACCAATTAAATCAATTAAACCTCTGAATCAAGACCTTATCAAATTTCAAAACCTTGCATTTTGCTGTCAGTTTCCCATGCAGTAGGCATCTGCCAAAGGGCTAGCTTGGATTCTCAAATTAGCCACAAATTCTACACTTCTACACATAATTATTAACGACAACTACCAACATAGCATAAGCATTAACGCCTTAATCAGTAATAAACTATACCTGAGATCATAAGAAATTGCATTACCACTGTTTATGGCAAGATAAATATAGCTACCTAGTATTGCCATCTTCAAATTTCTAAAGAAATTATCAGTTACATGTATTCCACTAAATTCCCAACAGGATTCAACCAGTTTTAGATTCTCACTCATTCGGACACAGAAATCCGCATATCATTCCGAAATTCTGCATTTCAGATTAGAACGCAACAACTAAAGGCGCCCAAACGCAAATGAATGGAACGGCAAGTCTCCAAAACATTTTTGGGTGCTAATAAGGAAACATTTCTTAAAGAGTAGACAGCGATAGAAAGAAACATATCCCCAACCACATTACAGGTAGAATAACTTTAACTGGTATAGAATCTTGACAAATACATCAACAAAGAGACAATAGATGTACAAGAATTATCTAGGGTTTGCGAGCTGGGGGTGGTGAACTGCTGCTGCTGCTGTTGCTACTGCCTCTTCCTCTCAAAGGCCTACAATTGTGAAGAAAATTTAGCACACTTAAGAACTAAAATGAAGATAAAATGTAATAAAACATCCTAAACTTAAAAAGATATATCAATGCAGTATTATTATTATAATTAAAGCAAACACAATCCATTTTAAGAAACCAACAAATTTGTCCTTGAGATGTGGACTTGAAATAATTAATACTAGTTCAAATATTCTAATCTGGAAATATCACCAAAAAGAAATCCTCCGGTGCCCCAATCTAATATGGAAATATCAGAATTGAGCATGAGAAAACTGATACGATTACCAATCATATTTAAATGCAGCACATATGCATCCACTCAAGATTGCATCCTTGTGCAATGTGTGAAGCAGTGAAGCTAGGTAGCAAATATAAAGGCCTAAATTCTCCCCCAGAGGGAGGAGAGAAAGAAAGAGGGGGGGGAATAAAAGTGGAGCCTGACAAAATCCAAAACCGTGAATCAATCATACTCAACATGGTCTTAAAGCTTTCAAGCTTTTCATACACTCACTGGCGTTTTGCATTTACATGATTTTTTTTAATTCAAAGGAACAAATCCTTCACTTCATTAAATTATACCAAGAGAATCTCCAATCGAAAATCTCAGAAAGAATAAGTTTATATTATTTGTGTTCTAGACCATAAAAATTATATAATAGAAGTGGAAAAAAAAAACACATCAGTATTAAAAGCAAAACAGGGGTGAGGAGGTGGGCACCCATCTGCAGAGGAAAATAAAACTTTGAATGTTACCATTCATTAAATAGAATATAAAAAATGAAACATTAAATAAGAAAACAATTATATAGGGTACAGTATACATTACCTTCTTGGGCTGCGGCTGCGACTCTTTGATCTCCGGGATACCTACCAAAGTTATGAAGGATTGAGCCATGGAACATTACAGGAAAAAAAAAAAATAATGCCATCTAAACTGAAAAAACAGGCACAAACCTTGCGGGGGCTTGGTGAATCAGAGTATGATGAAGACCTCCCGCGTCTCACAGGTGGCCGACCTCTGTTGAAAATTAAATTTTATGATTTTGACATATTTTCAAAGTGTTAGCATTCACACATTCAGACACAATTGGTTAATTTGTGCATAACTAGAAATCCAAAAATTAATAATATTGAAACTTATCATATATTTTCAGCTGCATATCCATACAAATGCTCGATTAAGACAGTGAAGTACATTGTGGAGGTATTCTGTGAAATAAACATGTCTTCCTGGGCAACAGGATTCATAAATCCCTTTGTCTTCTACAACTGTTCATTGGCTAAAGTCATTTTCTAACATATGCAAGTCTACATCTTTAGCTACTAGTTTTAAGCATCAAGTTAACCTTCAATGGATATGCGTATATAACCACTTAAATGGATCTTGATAACTACAGAATCCATCACATGCTCATTAACATCCCATGCCTTTTTTGCTTCTATCAAAATATTCTAATGCACAAAAAAGCAAAGGAAATGCAAAAATAGGCCATAACAGTGGCTCATTCTAGTGAACTAGGACATGGATATGAAGTAAAATTACCTTCGAGGTGAGAATGATCTCGAGCGTGAGCGTGCAGCCCTACGTATTGGAGAGCGACTCCGTCTACGACTGATTGGAGACCTTCTAGGAGGACTACGAGCTCGCCTAGGTGGTGAACTGGATGAAAATGTTTTGTTGTTCAATTGATGATCAACAGCATGTATCATAAAATGAAAAGTAATAATCAAGGAAAATTAATAATCAATACGGTTACCGGCGCCTTAGAGGAGGAGGAGGAGGAGAACGTCTGCGACCTGGGCTCCCACGCAACCTTCGAGGTGACACCCTACAAAGATGCTAATAAAATGAGTAAACTTGACCAAGGAAACTGTTAACCAAACGCGTATACAACTGCAAGCCAACCTTGCAGGGGATCTAGGGCGCCTTGGTGGAGAAGGAGAGCGACCTCTTCCAGGAGACACAGGCCTCCTCCTAGGAGGTGTGTCCCCACGACGATAAGGAGAGTCTAATCGACGACGGACAGGAGAATCTGCACGACGGCGAGGAGAATCTGCACGACGTGGAGATCCAACTCTTCGAGGCAAAGGAGATCTCCTTCGGGGTGAGGGAGGAGGTTTTCTCCGAGGAGAAGCTGGTATCATCAATTTACAATTCAGTAAGCATAAAATGCCACCAATATGATCAATATAAACAAAAAAATGCTGCACCAACACATCAGGTATATACGTTCTCTTTGGCGCTTTGGCCCATCCTTTTCAACATCTGCACTAGCATTATCAGTTCTAGGGCCATCTCTCTTTGGAGCAACAGCAGAAGCCTTTGGGGGTGGTGAAACTTTCTGTCTTGGAGGTAGAGTAAATCTTGCCTTAACAACATTCCCATCTATTTGAGCCTGCATTATAAAAAATAAATGCATCAATTTCCAAATGCAAACAGCAGCCAGAAAGCTTGATTATGGAAACTAGTCCTACTCAGTCCAGAGAGACCTACACCATCCATGTACAATAATGCTTTTTCAGCATCTGCTCTTGTCTTAAATTGCACATATCCATATCCTTTCGGAAGATTAACCTGGAAATGAGGGAAAAAAATTGAAACTAAAATATCACACTAATTCCCCAAAAACTCTGATGTCAAAGTGAATGTAAACTTACAGTTCGATCCATTGCCAACTCCACACTCACAACCTCGCCAAAGTTACCTGAAAATTCAATGCATATATGGGTTAGATCACTGCAACATACAATATTAAAACATAAGCTCGTCATGGTCACTAAAGGGTTTCTTCAAATACTGATATGTCAAGTGTTCAATAATATATAGAGGCAGCACATATGTCTTATTTACCAATTAATAATAATAATACTACTGAAACCTCGGTGAGAAAAATAACAGTTTAATCATGTGAAGCCATAAATGAAAAAGGAACAAAACAGGAGTTATATCAGGGTTAATTTCTGGATGCTCATTGCACTGACATGAGGCATTGCTTACATTGTTGTCACATCATCCCAATTAAATGCAATAGAAATAAGAACTCATCTGACCATTTGGCAACGAAGAGACTATGGTATCAACATAAAACCTATCCTATTGCAATGTAAGAAGAAACTAGAAGTTATAAAGAATTGAACATACTGAAAATCTCTTTCAGATGGCCTTCATTGACATTCCTGCTGAGCTTTTCTACGTGAAGAACAAGTGATTCACGTACAGGAGAAGGTTTCCTGAGATCAGCATAGAAAGTAAATGCATAAGCAAAAGGTGCAAGTAACAGAAAAGAGGGGGGGGAGCCTGTGACTTGACGAGTTGAGAAGATTCACATCAAGAGGATTTTGAGTTGAAGTTGAAGTTATGAAATGAAACATCAAAATAAAAATGAAAAAAAAAATAGATATTGCAATATTTTGAAGGATACAATCATATGAGACTCCAAATCCAATTTAATCCATTAAATGAAATCTCAAATCTGGTATATGCAATTTGCACTAACAAGACTATAGGAAAAAATGCATCCCTATGTAGATCCATAACAAGAACATTTACTAATGACTACTCACTAACAATCTTCCACACATTTAGCCAATAAGGAATTTGGTGAATGTTTGAAATTTCTACATGTAGAAATTAAATTTATGGACATAAGAGATAGTAGACTGTCAACAACTAACATCTCAAAAACATGTCTCAATGGTGGTGTTCTACTACTACTTTGCACCTTTTTGACTTGCATGATATACCATGTTATAAAAAGAACAGCATTCATATGCATGACTTATAAAACCTAAGAGATTGACTGCGCATCTAATGACATATTCATAAAAGGCCAAAAACTTATATCACAAAGAAAGCAGAACCCAACAACAAGAAGCACTAAGCTTTTTATCATTAGGTGGGGCACATAGAAAGTAGAACCACAACACTATATTTGAAAATCACTTTACCTTGGAGGAGGAGAAGTTCTTTTAGACTGAGGTGGAGGAGATCGACCTCGCCTGGCTGCTTCAGGGGGACTACAGGACAACAGATGAAAAAAAAGAGTAGCATATCAATCATGTTCACAAGAAAGTAAACTAACAACATTGTCAACCACAAAGTAAAGGAAAATATCGAGAAGGAAAAACATTTCTACACTCTACCATGGCCATAATATAAATTAAAATTACTTTTAAAGAAAAAACTTTGATTTGAATAAGTTATGCAGTTGAAAGTAACGAAATGATCTACCCTGACTAACCATATAATTCTCACTGGTACTTGTAGAAATTAGAAACACTAGAATAGGAGATAACAAAGGTATGCAGGTGATACTTTTGAAGGGCCAACTGCATTCAATTATCATATGTCATGAGGGACGTTGCAGACCAGCTTCTACTCATTCACAATCAAGGCACAAAACTCATCAAACACAGACAGAAAGGAAAATCCAAGAGACATTCAACACCCCAAGCCAATCCTCTTCAGAATCACCACAAAATGAACAATCGATCTCAGCGAGGAAAATCATATCAAGAAGTGCGTTGTGCGACAAGAATTTTGGCAAGACTACAGGACTCTACTAAAGCCTTTTTGTTAACTGATAGTTACAGAGATAAAGCACAGCATGTGAAGCACTACTTTGTTGTCCTTCGTTGTTTTTTTTTTTTCGTTGTTTGTTTTGTTTTTGTTGTTGTTTTTTGGTTTTTTTTTTTTGTTGGGGGGGGGGGGGGGGGCGCACCAACATCAAAACCAAAAACCAAATAACCTCCAAAACATAGCACCATCCTCTTTAAAGAATGTGCAGTTTTCGCAAGTCAGAATCAAATGTTCTCAAAAATTCACGCTTTCACAAAAAAGTTTCAATTTCAATCCCAATTTCCACATCTCATCGTATAAAAACATTAGCACCTAACTCAAAATTCATAACCGCATGCTAAAAATTAGTACATTCCCACATTTTCAGCATTGAAATCCCAAGAAAAATAAAATCTTCAACCAATATTCAATTGGTATCTCAGAGAACAACGCGCAATTTCATGCATTCTTACAAAGCCGATTCAACACCCACACAAGCAAATTACATTAAAAAAAAAAATACCGAGTCCAATTCAAGCTCCGATTTTTTTCCCCTCTACACCTTAGCATTTTCAACGATCACGAAAGCCTTTGAAATTTAAAAAAAAAAAAAAAAAAAAAAAAAGTGAAAAAATTGAAGAAACAGCTTGCGTACCTTCTTCGGCGCTGAGGGGGAGGGCTGCGGCTGCGGGAGGAGCGGGAGGGGGAGGATGAGGAGGAAGAGAACGATCTGGAGCGAGAGAGGGAGCGAGAGCGTGACGAGGAGCGAGAATCGGAGGGCGAGGTGGAGCGTGAGCGGGAGGAGGAGCCGGAGATGGAGCCCGACGGCGGTGAGCGACGACCTCGCCCTGGTTTCGCCATTGTTAGGCACAGAGAAGAACGAGTGCAAGCGTGAAAGAGAGAGAACGAAACCCTCGATAAACCCTAGCTCCTCGCAGAGCTAGCTTCGTTAGTACTGGTGAATAGTATGTGATTAATTGGAGTGAAAGTGAATCGAAGATAAGGGCTACTGCTGCTACCCGGTTTCTTATTGGACTCTGGAGCGGGTCGGTGTCGGGTCCCATCCGGGTATGCCCGAATTTCTGCGCCCTGTCTAATTTATTCATTTTTCTCTTTTAAAATGAGATATATGTCAAAAATTATTTGTATGTTTATTGATCCTAAGGTAATTAAATAGATTATACTATTTTCCTCCATTTAATAATTATCATGTTTTTCTGTGAATAAAATGCTGGCAATTTAGGCTGTAGCATTGCTCTTTTACATGTTCGACGAATTTAAAATATTCATAAGATAATCATTTTTTTATTGTCAAAGCATAAGGTCATGCAATCTTTTGATAAGAGTAATTTTTCTAGAATTTACACTCAAGTTCTCATCTGTTAAGGTTGAGATTGCTTACCACTCAACTAATTCTATGTGAAACTTTTTTCTTTTATTATAATAAAACAATAAATCTGTGTTAATTTTTCTTGATATGATCTTCAAATTATCTATATAATCTACCAAAATGAAATAAAGGCAAGGCTTAAAATACATATTAACCTTCCAACTACAAGTCCTTTAAGCTTCAAAATTCCACTATTTTTTATATGAACTTATTACATTACATAATTTGGTGTAGTCTAGGCTTTATTTTGATGTACTCTTAATATAAAAAAATTTTACACAATTGTCGAATTATATATTATATTATTAAATGTGTTTGAATCTTACAATAACTTCAAATTCACACATATGATAATATATGGATGTAAAATATTTTACAATAACAGCATATTAAAAATAATTCCATAAATTTAACCTCCTAAAATTGGGGAGGTTTTTATGTGCTCAAAGTATGATATTACTCAACCGACAGGGATAGCGGAAGAGATTGATCTCCCATAAGTGATGAACCACAGTTAAATCCCAGCTAGAAGAGGCACCAACATTTAGTGTTCAACTATATCTCGATCAAGATTGCCTAAAGCAGAGGATACCTGCAAGTAATTAAAAGGGAAAAAATAAGTATGATACTACTCTATTAATAATGTAATATGTGGCATTGTATAATACCTTAATGCTTGTTGTTTCGCACAAAAATATTTGGTTAGCCGAATGGGTCAAGAGTCAAGGCATGCTAAGAAACTATTTCAAGATGACTAAAAGGCTCAGCTAGTGCAAAACACAATCGATATCCACAATTAGATAATTAATACTAAGAGAGGAACTCTATCTCTGAGCAAATAGGTTCCCAAACTACTCCAAAGAGCATCTGGCAAGCAGATTAGTAAATCAAATCACCAAAAGGATATTGGCAAACAACTGAAGGCTAACGAAATGGATTGAAACTTAAACAGGCTGAAAGTAAATGAAATGCTGTAAATGAAATGCGGTAAAAAAATGTTGTAAAGTATTGAAAAGTAAAGGCAAGGAATGTAAAATGCATAAAACATAAAGATAAATGTAAAAAAAACTTGTGTTTGATCCATTTGTTTGGGAAATGATTCGACAGATTCTGCTCAAGGCTAGTTATACATGTACAAAATTTAACCGTTATCCTAAGGCCTCTATGAACCACGTTCTTACACAAACATGGTCAATAAACTTCCTCTTGGTAATAGCCTCGTAATTGTCTTCCATGTCTTTCTTGAGTGCACTTCGCTCAACATAGTGGTAACCGCTTAAAACACTTTTTAAACCAGAGACCACCTACCTCAATTGCTCCTACTTTCAAGGAAGTGATCACGGACTTGGTCAAACTCTTATCCTCAACTGTTGAGGCATATTCTTTCTTCAACCAAAGCCCAGAACTAGTTTGCAAATTACAAGCTGTCAAAAAGGCCTAAAGTTTAATAAGAAACTCATGCCCTTGGCTAATCGACTAATGTCACTTATTCAACTGCTAATCGTTGGCTATCAATTGTCAGCTAAATCAGCTGTTGAATATCAGCTAAAACCCATATCAGCTATTAAGACTCGAAATATGTGAATAAGCGTTACTATAAGCGACTACAACTAGTTAGAATCATAATCACAAAAGATAAGGCAAAATAGAAAAATGCCTGAAATAATATCAAAACGACCTTTTTTCTAGGCCTGAAATGGCCTCAACTAGGCCATAGTTGCCACGTCGATGCTCTCATCTTGGGCTTTTCATAAATATGCAATAATAATTATTTCGACACCCGGCTTTCAATCGACGGCCAATTGAAGTTTAGCTAAGGTTTTTGGCCTATTTCAATTAATTTAAGCCAAGCAACACGTTTCATATCGGCCGTCGGGCATAGCCTATTTTTAAGCTAAATAATCTTCGGCTATCAGCTAAACTTGGCCAAATATTGTCTTATCCGGCCATTTCTCCTCTGCTAACCGCAATTTTTTGGTGCCAACACTTGTAAAATTCAAAAAAAATATATATATTGAGAGTACTTTAAATTTCTCTTCTTATATTTGGGAGTATTTTATACTCTTCTTATGAATGCAAAGTACACAATTTTATAAGTCAATTTTGAGTTTCTAAGTTTCAAACCAACCAAGGGTTCCCAATTTGACTTATAATGAAAAAAGTTCTTCACCTTTTTTATCAATGCCTTTTTTATTGCGCGTTTTAATATGCACCGCGTTAAAAATAATGCACCATGCACCATATGATCTAACGGATTGGATGTTCAAGTGTATCTATACACCTATTTCTTGTGGTATACCATAAAAATTACTCTCGCTCTCTCTACGCTCTACAGCCTTAGCAATCCGTCACTAGGCTTCTTCACAAAACTCGTGGCCTTCTTCGTCTTCGGATTCCCCTCGATCTTCGTTACCAACACCTTGTCCCTTCCCAAAAAATACCTCACGATCGGCTCCACCATCACCGTCGAGTTTGCCGTCACCAACAACTTCCTCGTGCAACTGTCGAACACCTCAAAACTCTCCTTCCTCACATTCGCAACATAAAACCTAAAAAGCACAAAAACACAAGATCAAATGAAGTCCATGAAATTGGAATCAAAATCCGAGAGTGAGTGAGAGCACGTCTGTGAGTGTGCCTAGGGAGGACGGCGCATGAAGCGAGTTTGATGTCATGGATTTTGAGGCCGGAGAAGGAGATGAAGATGTGGAAGCCGTGGTCGGTGCCAGCGACGAAGACGAGACTCGAAGGAGATGCCGAACATGTCATACTGGATGAGGTGGTAGATGTCGACGAAAGTGGCGTCGTCACAGAGCTCGACGCATGCCACCAGTGCGATCACCGAGTCCAGTTTCTGAGGAAATACAGAAGCATGGCAACGCAGCTATGGAAGCAACAAAATCTTGCTCTAGGTTTTTTGTTGAAGTCAATTCGAGGCTTGTGGAGCAGTTGTTGTTTTTGGGCAACCATTGATGGTGGCATCGGGGGGGCAAGGATGGGCGGTGGCTCAAGAGGGAAGGGCAAGGCAATGGACTTGCTTGGATGGCCGATGGAGTTGAGGAAAAGGAGAAAGACTTTGAAACATATTACGGTGTATCACGAGAAGAAACTGCATAGATACACCCACACCTTATGAGTTAAACAATAATGGTGTACATTGCACCATCTTTGGCAAGGTGCATTGCAGACAACACCCTTTTTTTTTTAATGGCAATATGTTTGCATCCGGTGCATTAACGATGCGTGAATATCTGCCCATATTATTTTAGAACTTTAGCTACAATAATTTTCCCGTTAGAATGCAGCTGCAAGCTCAGTCTTTGACACATAAAGAGTACAAAGATTGGTTTATTAAACCGTCTAGATTCTATTTTCTTTCTTTCTTTAAGATTCCTTATTTTTTCCCCCTTTTTCCTTTGAAAATATTACCTTTTTCTTTTGTTAAATAGAAGGCTTTGCACACCTAGGAAAGGGGAAAAGCTAAAAGAAACATGATAAGAAAGAATCTAAACTCATGGCCTCATGAGTTCATCACAATAGTATAAACCGCGGTCATTGGCAAAGTCTGCATATGTTGATTGAAAAGCAGCACACTTCAGAAATTCAAGCATTTCAAGAATTGAATGATGCTCCAAGTCAAGCTTCTCTTTTTTTGTCCACGACAATTTCACTTCATAGACAGTGAACTCCACCCAAATCATTGCCCACTGTCACAGCTACAAAGTACAAAATACAGTATCATAGAGGTTACAAACAACACATTATAGGGTGCAAAGGTCCCAAAATGATTAAATTTTTAACGAATTGGTTCATCCAGCTCATGGAAATAATCTGCTTTACTGAGCTTCCTCAGTGCTAGTTGATGCTTCGGAACGCCTTCTCTTTGCTTCATTATCACCCAGCTGCAGTGAAACGCATAAATCTTCATCACAGCCACTCCTCAATGAAGATAAATTCTCTGTTGCAGCCCTATCCTGCATGTTGTTCTTGTGCAATGGAGACCGGCCGGTGAAACTTGGGATAAACTGGTGCTCAATACTGGGACCTACCTTGATCCCATCTTCTAATTGAAATTCGGTCTCCATGATTGATGGTTTCATGTCTTGGTTGCTAGGTTCAACTCCTAAGGGAATGGACTGAATTTGAAGACCAAGTGACTCATATTTGTCTTCAGATTTATCTTTGGGGAGCATAGCATCAGGGGTTGAGGAGTCGCCAACGGTAGAGCCAATTGCTGTTGCAGAAGCAGCTCTTTGTTCTTGCACCGCCACTAATATGCAACAGCAGCACAAATGGAAGTAGGATTTAATTTTAGTAGTTAACCTTTCTTTCCCTTACTGTGGATAAATTTACCACTATGTGAAGTTGTGAACTTTATCCATATTTTCACATTATCTTCATTGTGAATAAATAATACTAAAGAAATATAGTCACTGGTTTCAAGAAAATGATTTTATGCTGGTTTGGTTTCGCATAGGCAAAAGCAAATAAAGAAACTAATTACCCTTGTAACAGAAGCCCTATACCTTCAAGCACTAGCATAATTTCAGATCAACAATCTAACCAGATGTTGTTGTGGACATCTTTTAAGCTCAAATTTATATTTGAAGAAGCCTTTTGGTATTTCTTGAGTGAGAATTAAACACCCTAAAGTTAGCTCTAATAACTTAATTGAGAAGGCTAAATGAAAAACTGAATGAAAGAGTAGAGGAACCAAAAAATGATCAGTTAGAGAATAAATGACAAACCTCTTAGTCCTTCATCTGTTGTTATCAAATCAAGTTCAAGTAGATTGAGAAGACGCCCGAGATCAACCCCACTAGTCCAATTCTCAGGAGGTTGCCCAACTTTTAACTTAAGGCGGCCCCTATTAGCAGTTCCTCCCCATATGATCCCAATTGGTCGTGGTTTCTCACCATTGTCACCTTTTAACATGATGAGACTTCCACTGTCTCCTTCAAGGTCAAAGGTTTGTTGGTTCTCACCAACAACTAGAAAATCTGTTAGAAAGCATATTCCTTTCTCATCATTGTATTCTAGGGCATAAGCCAAAACAATTCCCGTAGTCAAGCCGGAACTTCTTCCAACCTTCACCACCTGTTTTCCAATAAGGCTACTAATTGGTGACTGTAGGTCAATAATTTTTACGTCACCAATATCTCCAACACCTCTCACTGAAGTAGTAACAGTGGACATGTCAAAGTCATCAGCAAAAGGAATGAATGCACCATCAGCTCTCACAAAAGTCTCTGCAGGAGAAACAAATCATGATGATGGATGACTATGTGTGGGAAAAAAATGTAAGGCAGCACAATGAAATCAATCAGACACCAAAAACTATGTTACCTGGGTTTATTCCGGCAAATATGCCATACCAAAGCTCATCTGTTATAAATGAAGTTGCTCTCTCCACCGCACCAAGGTAAACCCCAGGCCCCAAGGTGGGTGGAAGAGGATGAAACATCTTTTGATTTGGATAATCTAGGTCGACTGCTACATGTCGATTTGTGAGAAAACCAACCTGCCGACTACCTGTTTGGCTCCTCACAATGGCACCCAAAGTTCCATATGTCTCCTGGCTTGCCACCTGTACAAAGGAAGTAAGTTATTAGAGATTCAATAGATTCATCAAATACAGCACAACTACAGAAATTTGCTTCTTGAGATGCCAGTATGAACTGCATTGATTTCTGAAAATAGCAAGCAAACCATTCTCCCATAACAAGAGAGCTACTCTATGATAATGATGGATGAGTTAAAAAATGTTGAAATTCAGCTCCCTTAAGAACACTTATGCAACAATTTCAGCAACCCAGATCTCTGCCAAGAACTAACTTTCCTGAAAGCTTATGGTGTTCGGTGGAGGCCAAGAAATGGCTTTATACTTAATTTCTTTCATAAATTTAACTTATTAGGTGGATGATGGTCAGTTGAAAGTATGATAGTTTAATTTATCACAACATCAATCCTGGTATGTATGAACATGAGAGAAAAATGAGGGATATTGCTATTCTCTCTACCATCTGACAGTCACAAGCGATTTTGTGGATCCTACTATTTCACTCTTCAAATACCTTGGATGACTGCTTTTGGCAAGACAAACAAAACCACATTATCTGTAATTTTGGTCTTCCTAAATGTATAGCCAATTGAGGTCAGAAATATAGTGATGCACCCAAAAAAACATAGAAGAGATCAGGTTGAAAAAGAATGTAAAGAAAAGCCGATTCGCATAGGTCTCTGGCCAGTGACACTCTA
Source organism: Pterocarpus macrocarpus (assembly GCA_031439585.1). Lineage (NCBI taxonomy): Eukaryota > Viridiplantae > Streptophyta > Magnoliopsida > Fabales > Fabaceae > Pterocarpus > Pterocarpus macrocarpus. Next base: position 16,850,339 of record CM062517.1, on the reverse strand, counting down.
ATAATGTCATCATCAAAGAAAAGACATTGAGAACAAGATTTACAGCTAAGCTTCAATTAAGAAATGGTTAAATATATGTAGGAATGCCACAGACACAAATCAGGCAGGAAATCAAATACTTAAACCCTTCTATTAGATATTTTGGCTTTGCTTCTTATGAGGTTATCACAAGTACCCTTGAGACTTAAAAACAAGTAGCGATAAATGAAAAATTTAACCCCATAATGGTTCCATGAAGTATTAGATAGTACACCGAAAATGATGAAGCTTGAAATCTGAGGTCCAAAATTTAAAGAAGTCACAAATCAACGGTTGACCCCACAACCTAGTGGTTGTCTCCTGCATGTCTCAGTTGAGCTTGGGATATCTCGTGTTCGACTCCCACCTCCCTTCACCCAATAATATCCCCTAGGATTAATTCCTAGTCTCAATGCCTTCAGTTAAAAAAAAAAAAATTAAAAAAAAAAGTCACAAATCAAAAGTAGCTAGATCTCCGGAGTATATCATAGAAGGTCATCCACACATAAAGATACCAGCATCAGTATGAACTTCTGAGAAGTTAAGGTGAGTCTTGAGAAAAATTACAATACTTTATTGAAGTTACACATACAACCTGCATAGTTAGACTCATATAGACAAGGCTTTCCTGACTAGATTAACAGCACCATGGGTCCATGGCAAATGAATATCATAATTGATGAAATAAAAAGGACAGTAATTACTATGATTTTTAAGAAGAAAAAAGATTCCAATTATCAGGCCAATCATCATCACCTAGAAGCAATATTAATTGAATCAAAAGTAATCTTCTGTAAACTGGATGAGTCGTTACACAGGAAATATAAACTAAGGGAGTAGGGAAACACCTGAGATCCTGAACCAATGCATGGGTCACCCCCACGCAAGTCATCTACAATCTCTGTATACAACTGCTCTTTTGGAACTGGCTCAGGTGCACCAAAATACGAGAATTCCACCACATCTACATCACACCATACCCCACCAGGCCCCTGATACACAAATTAAACATTTATTTTAACTGCTGCACTAGGCATTAGAGAACAAACAATTACCAACTATCCATGCTAAAAATATGTATTGAACTCAAAAATTGAATCAAGGAGATCCAGATTGAATATCTTCAAGAACCTCAAGAGCAGTGGGCAGACATTGGATTGGGCTGAGCCATTGCTTGTGAACTTTCCTTGAAACAAATACTAGAATGGCAGGAATAGCTGTTAATACACCTCGCCGAATGCGAAAACCAATTGCCGTACCAAGGCTGTAACAACGCAGTATCTTGCTGTGAAATGCCCTAATTGTCATGAGTTCAAGCAATGTGGTTGCCTGCTGCCCTTTTGGCAACCGACCAAGGGTTTCAGGTAGCACCCCCTTTTGTAGATTTAAAAAATAGTTTGCTCGCTCTTCGGCAGCATCATTCAAGCGGCTAGGCCATGAGAAGTAAGCAGCATTGCCATCACAGTGCTGCCCAGCAGAAGCAAAGGGTTGTAGTGTTGGTGGACTCAGTGAAGGCAGATTAGAATGACTGCAACAGTTTCTTTCAAGATCCAAAGATGATTCCTCTGATGGAGTTGAACCAGAGTTACGAATCCTCATGTTAAATCTGGTGCGCTCCATCTTTTGATTAACCTAAAGCAATGTTTTACATAAACAAATGGGGATGAATAGAATGTTAAAACTGACAAAGAAGAGCATGGCAAAGAGGATATCTGGTTTAGTACAAATTTCAAAAGAAAGAACGAGTGGAGATCAAATTTAGGACATAAAAACTAAAACTGAGCTGTAGATTAAACATATTACCAACATAAAAAAGGGGCCCATATGGGGGAAATTCAGCTCATAAGCCTATACATTTTTTTTTATAAATAAAATTTGTATAAAAAGAAAGAGAAAGCAGAGCAAAAAACAATCAAAACAAAACATCAACTTCAAATTACTTTTCAAACATCAAATAGAACGGCAAAGAAAGCAACAAGCATAGTAAGGTAGATTAAAGGGAAACCAATATTATAATAATGTAATAAGGAAAATCTAGCAGCTACAAACTGTTGCAATTCAAACCACTAAATGGCAAGTAACAAAAGGATCCAACGCTATTAGACATGATGTTTATGTTCAATGTGTATGCAATCCAAACAGCTACAAATAAAACTAAACAACAAACTAGATAATCAGAAAAACCATAAAAGGGTGACAGAGATTACCTTGAATGAACGGCAAACGCATACAAGGATGGTCCAGAAGCAACCTATTACATCAACAGCAGGAATAAATCACTTTAAGAACAGCATAATATAAGTATGATGCTCTCCACTCAATATATGAAAACACATTCCTCTGAGTATGACTTTGTACGGTAAATATATTTACCAATCAACAAGCCACAAATTGGTAACATTTAGAACCTGACAAAGGTTATTAACGAATATTCCCCACTTATGCAGAAGGCCAGAAGTTATAAATATAATTGTGTTAGGAACAGAACCTGACATCTATTAATCTATACCTTCCAATACTCAGTTCAAGGAGATAGAAAATTTCAAATTCAGCAATATAGCAAGAACAGTAGTAAACCAACACATAGCCACGAAACATGATTCAGGTTCAGCATATTTCATTTCATTTAACAAAAAAAAAAAAAAAGGACAGTTTTGAATTCCTCCAAATAGCACAAAAGGCATGTCCTTTATGTATTCATGACTTGGTTTCCAAAAATTTTAAAAAGGGTATTCTTCAGTTTAACAATCAAACAGCCATAAAGCTAAGATTTTGAAAGTTTTCACAGAACCCCAGTGACCCAAAACAACCAAAAACCATGAAAAAAAAAAAAAAAAAGAAACCCAGAATTAAAAAATAAAAAAGAATAGCATCTTGCTCAAAGGAAGGAGAGAGAGAGAGAGAGAGAGAGAGGAGTGAGAAGCAGAAGCAAAAGACAGAGAACAAACCCCAGAGTGAGAGTGATCGGTTTCAGGAGCAGAATGGAAAGTGGAAAAGGCTCATTGACATGTTCATCCAAGAGGGCAGTGAGAGTGAGAATCTGCAGAAAAGTTGCAGAATTGAGAAGCGAAGTGGTGATTGTAGCTCACTTTCACTCCCATGAATCTCAAAGCTGCATAGAACTGTGGTAAAGTAAGCTCAGTGTCTCCCTGTTGTGTTTTTGTAATTGACATTGTTGTTGTGTGTGTTCTTCTTTTTTTCTTTTTTCTCTTTTTTTTGTCCCATCTTTTTTAGAGTGTGAAGGATGGAATTTCGTATCGAATTTTTTAAAGTTATAGAAACTTTTTATTAATTATAATTGTTGTTTATATTTGATAAATATTTAAGTATAGAGCTAACAATTAAAAAATGTTTAATAAATCATAATGATACTAATAAAAAAATTAAAGTAACGTAATGATGTCCATTAGGAGGGTCTTGTCATACATGCACCAGTCTTGGTGGAGCAATGATTTAGCTGAGCAAAGTTCAATTATGAAAAAATTGGTAAAAGTTAAAAATTAAGTGAAAGTTAAAAATTAAGTGACATTCTCAAAATTCTCATTCTTTAAGACAACAAAGTTCCATTATGAAAAAATTGGTAAAAGTTAAAAATTTAGTCACATTCTAAAAATTCTCATTCTTTAAGACATACCATACTACCTTTCAAGTATTATAATAATTTATTTTGGTTACAGATATTATAATAACTTATAAGGACAGTATCCCTAATAAGTTAAGAAAAAATAATATTAAGAATCAATAATAAAAGATATTTAATATAAAAAAATAAAATTATTAAGATGAATTATTCTATTTTTAATTAAAGAAAATGATTATTTATTCTTATTTTAATAGTCAAAATTATACTTGTGAAACCGGCTATCACCCCTCTTCAATTAGTCGTTAACAATCATTTAATAGCTATTATGTGAATTATAACTCACCTAAAAGTGATTAGCAATTTTTTTTTCAAACTATTATTTTGATATTTAAAATATCAATATATTAATAAATTAGCCCTCAAAAGACATTTAATTAGCTTGTAATATCTCAATGATTAATTTTTGATAAATTAACCTCTAAAACATCAATACATTGACAAAATTGTCTCTAAAATATTAACATAATGACAATTATTCCCTAAAATATTTTTTATTAATACTAATAAAATCTATTAATAATAATAAAATTCATTATTGAAATACTACATACTAATAAAATATTTTACAAAAACTAATTTATCAGCAAATTAATCGAGAAATGTGATGGTTCTCCCTTTCTTTTCTCTTTTCCTTTTTTTTTTTGGGTTGTGTTTTGGGGGGTTGTGGTTAACGCCCGAAGACGAGAAAACTCACAACTGTCAAACGTCAAACCAACAAACGTCAAAGCACGTCTGAGAATGACCCAAATGTAATGTTGGCTTCCCTGAAAGGATGGCATTAACTCGACTTCCTTGCTTCGGTGCAGCGAATTACAAGTCCGGGAGGAAATCTTGAGAATTAGACGGTCTTGGGTCATCACAACTTTGAATCAAATGCAAGGTACTTTTGGAATCACGATCCAATCTGACCTTTTCTAAAGCCACACCTCCAAGCCGCAAGGCGAGCATGAAAAATGCACCCGCAAACCCAGCAACAGTTATAGACTAGAAATAACGTTTATAATTATTTTTAATAAAAAGTATTTTTTAAAGAATATGTGACAGCAATTAAAAATGAATAATATATGAGTTTAATTAGTATATACTGACAGTGTAAAACTATTTTATACTGTCAAATAATAAAAATAGAAAAAAGTGAGAAATTATAGTGGATCCCTCATTATAATAGATAATTATTTATGTGAGTTAGCACTTTTTACTATTTTTATTAGCTGATAGTGTAAAACTGTTTTACACTATCAGTACATTTAAATTATATATATATATATTATTCTGCAGAATTTTTTTTTATCCAATTTAAAGATAAAACCATTTAACTTTAATTTTTTTGAAGAAAATTTAAGCAAACTAATTATTAAAATATAAATCACAAAAATTATGTTAAAATGAGCTAACATTTTTATGTAATTATTTAAATTTTGATCTTATAAAATTTAAAAATAAAAATTATTATTATTATTATGTGCAACTAAATAAAGAATGCGTTTACTTCAAATTTTTAAAAAAGTAATTATAAAATTTAAATTTTTTTTATATAGCTAAAAAAAGCTTAAAATTAATTTTTTTAGGATTATGATTGTTTTAAAAAATTTATGTAAATATATCAAAAATGATTTTTTATTAAAAAAAACTTAAATAAATGCATGCAAAATTGTCACAGAAAATAATTTTTCTTGAAAATGCTAAGACCATTTTTTCCTTTTAATTTGATTATTAAATAATTCAATTTTTTTTTTGCTTTGTAAATAAATTTAATTTTAAATTTTAAATTTTATGCAAATTAATTTTCAAAATTAAAATAACAAAAATTAAGTTACTATGGGCCAAAATATTAACATAAATATTTAAACTTTAGTATAATTAAATTAAAAGATAAAACATTAATGTTATTATATGCAACAATATTAAATAATATTGTTATGCAATTATTGGAAATTAGAATAAATTTTAATTACAAAATGTGATCAGTAATGTAACAATTGCAAATTAGAGAAAATAATAATTTCAATCATAAATTTAACCTATTAAATAATTTAGAAGTAAAAATATTTTACCTGTCTTATTTAAAAATAAATTTAATTCTACATTCTCTTAAGAAAATTAAGTAGATTAATTATCAAAATTTACATCACAAAATTTATGTTATAATAAGTTAACATATTAGTGTAATTATTTTGGTCTCAAAATTACAAAATTCAAAGATAAAAGATTAACATTGGTATGTACAACTAAATAGATTGTTACATGAAACCCATTTTTTTAGGATTTTAATGTGATTTTTTCCTCTAAACTTCACTATTAAATAATGCTTATTTTAATACCTGAAATCATATACATACTTCACTTTAGTCTTTAAAATTAAGAAAATAACAATTTAATTCTTAAAATTGCATAAAATAATTCAAGTTAAAGTGATGTTTGTAACAATTAATTTAAATTACCAAAAGGATTACTTTGAATCATTTTTTAGAACTTCAAATATTAAATCATTAATTTCTTAAATTTAGGAAGTAAAGTGAAGTGTCCATATAATTTCAAGACAAAAATGAATATTCACTCTATAATTCAAAAGTGAAAATATTTTTAAAATAAATCAATTTAAAAATATAAAATATTAAGAAAATTAATTCTCAAAATTAAAAATAACAAAATTTAAGTTTTCAAAGAGCTAATAATATTAAATTTTAGTGTAATTAGTTTTAAAAATAAAAAATTGATATTCTTATATGTAACACAATGTTAAAAATAATTATTTTTTAACTATTACAAATTAGAATAATTATGTAAGAAGTGTAAATTAGAATAAATTTTGATTACAAAAAAATGTGTTAGTCATTAATTATAAGATGGAGTGAATTTGTGAGTGATTAATTGTAAGACAAAGTGAATTTTACTTTTTATATATATAATTTTCACCTTCCATTACTATGTTTTTAAAATATTATATTTCAATCTTTTTCACCATTTAATTAATATATATTTTTTCTCAATTATATATTTTTATATTAAAATTATACGTTTAATATTTGATATAAAATAATATAATATTTTCTATTTTCAAACGTAATTTTTTTAATTTTGTATTAGTAATTTTTTTGCATTAAAAACCTATGTAATTTTCTTACCTTTAATTACTAAGGTTTTTGAAATAATATATATTAATATTTTCTACCATTTAGTTATTATGTTTTTAGTCAAGTATATATTATGGTAACTTTTGACTTAAAATTTAAATAAATCCTCTTCAAATTATATATACACATAACGTCACATATCACGTATGTTATCATGATACATTCAAACTTTTTTTTGATATTTGGTACATTTAAACTTTGATGATTAACTAATATAATATATGATAATGTAGAATTTTATTCATAAATAATAATAATATAATGTTATAACATTACTATCAAATGATATTTAAGAGTGTCATTAATAATTTTTTTTATATGGGTCATTAATGACTTATTATAAGCCCAATTTAGTAGCAAACCCCAAACCAAGAGCACCTTTCTCATCTATCAACACACCACTACAAGTTGCACCACCAAACCATTACTCACTACAAGAAAATTGACTATTTGTAGTGAACTTTGCTACCTCAAATGAGCCAAAATCGATTACAAAATGCTTATTTGCGGCAGACATCGGGCCCTCACATAATAATGGGCTACTAATTGTTTGTGACCCCTTTAATGTGCAGCCGCCTTGGCCTCCTCTAATTTGCGGTTGACTTGGCCCCCCAAATTTGTGGCTGAAAAATCCACCGCAAATAGGTCACAACCAATATATGTTTTTTTTGCAGCGGCAATTAGTTTTTTCCTTTTTTTTTCCTTTTTCTAATTTTCATTTCTTTCAAGTGTGCCAAGTGCTCCAAGGTCCAATCAATACTCCAATTGTATTGTCTATTCAACAAAATAACCACAATATCATTATCACTTAAGACATTCTTATGTATTACAAAACATATTGTTACAAAATCCACCAAACCCAGTAAACCCACTAACTAGCACATAATATACTTTACAATTCTACTAATAAACCATATAACCAACACACATTGTTAAAAAATCTACACAATATGTAAAACAATTCAGCAAACACATGTAAAATGCAGAACATACAAATGCCAAAAGTTTACAATAATTTCACCAAAAACAAAATTAAAAAAATCCCAAATACCTACGTAAAATGTGAATGGAAAATACTCACAACAAGGAGAGAAAGGGTGGCCATTGGCGGTGGGCCTCTAGTGGTGGCGATAGCAGCGAGCTTGATAGAACCAGTAGTAGTGGGCTTCTCCATCACATGGCGGCGGCAACAAGCTCCCTGGGCGGCTGGCGCAATCTTCGACAATAATTGGCGATGGTGACTACGACTAGTGGCCAGCGATTGCTTCTTGGTGGGAGGATGCTGGTTGGTGGTGAGATGGGGTATGTAGAGAGAAACTTCAAAGAAGAAAATGAAAGACTAGAGAGTGATGTGGTTAGCTCTAAAGTTCACTAAATGTTTTAATTTATGTGGGATTTTAAATCTTTATGATGGCAAAATTCATTCCTATATTAGCAGCGGCAATTGTAACCACAAGCTGACTAAACCGTTGTAGCTATTATACTCACAAACTCACTAAACTTTTTTGAAAATTAGCAGCAACAATTAAACAATTTTGAAAATTAGGCAAAACTCACTAAACATTTTTTACAATTAGGGACGATAATTACTGCCGCAAACTCCCAAACCATGTTAACAATTAGCAGTGCTCACAAAACATTTTTCATAATTAGTGGTAGCAATTATTGCCGCAAACTCATTAAACCATTTTGACAATTAGTGGCGACAATTGCCACCACAAAGTCACCAAACCTTTGTGACAATTAATGGCAGCAATTGCTATCACAAAGTCCCTAAACCTTTTCCATAATTAGCGACGGCAATTGCTACACAAAACTCAAAACAATTACCGGCGACAATTGCAGCTGCAAATGGCTTCCATAACATACATTTGAGATCCAATTTAGCGGCAGTAGAGGGGGCCTATGTCGCCTCAAGCATGGTTAAGAAGTAGTGGCGCCATTTGCCATCGCAAATCATGTCAGTAAAATTAAAATTTTTCCACTTAGTTACGAGGTAAGCCGTCGCAATCTTTCTCCTATTTTAGCAATAGCCAAATTAACATTGTTGAGAAAATTTTAAAAAAAAAAAATACTTTTAGTGGGGGCAAATGCCGCCACAAATATCTTTTTTTTTTGTGCCTTTTTCGATTGCATTGCGTCCATTTACTATTGCTAATCTACCCCAAATTTGTAGCAGATTGCATCGATCACAAATTATCCGCCAATAATACACATTTTTCTTGTGGTGACTATTGGCCAACACCTAACTAGTATTGGGAAAAGACCATCGAACAAACATACCAGGCTTAGGTTGAGGCGGGGTGCATAATCCATGGCTATATACTTCCTGAGATGCGTGCCAAAAGAAAACCAGAGGTCACTAGGTTGGCTGATTTCTAAGAGCCTGTTTGGCACAGTTGATAAGATAAGACCTAATAGGATAACGTTTGATAGTACAAAGTTTGATTGTATAAGACTTAATAAAATTTTAATATTGCACAGTATTTGATATGTCATTGTATAAGATATTGTATTGCATACAATAATATTATTCTTTCGCTATCATTTATTTTTTTTGAGTTAACTTCCTAAAAATTATAGACTAAATTTCAATGATATTGCTTGTTCCATATCAATATTAATTATTTAAAGAAATTAACTAGTTACTAGCCCAATATTTGAACCTAAATTTTTCATATTAAAAAGGTTAAAATTTAACAAAACTCTATTAAACTATATTCATTGTGCAACTTATATCTAAGTATATAAATAGTTTTAAATGCCTCTCTTTGAACTTGGTAGATTATGCTCATAACAAGCAAAAACTTTCCCTGTTCAAGAATAATAATGTGCCATATTGCGAAGGCTATCAAGTGAAAGTCACAATTATTATCACAACCATAAGTTCTGCCATGCTCGGCCTCTTAGCATTTACATGATTGATCTTCGCTTACTCTTCTTAAATTTGTTTAGGCCAGTTTCATTACTAAGAATGTTACATCATTTTAAGATTGGCGGCAAGAAATTAACAGTGTTGGTAATACCTTATCTACGTGAAATTTTGACCTTGTAGTTCATGAAAAAAGCAAAGGGAGCATTAAACTCACACTGCTTCAAATATCTAGGGGGTGAGCTTCATTCAAATTGTAGGCATTCGTTTTTTCAACACAAATAAAGCTTGACAAGACAAGGAGAAAAGGGTTTGAATTTAGGAACGGAATTTGGGTTGGGTGTCGAATTATTATGTGCAGAAAGCATGATCCTTCATTTATTTAATGGATTTTTTTATGGAATTTATCTAACAAAATTTTAATGTTGTGGGTTATTAACATAAATGAAAATGTTTAAAAGGGTATTTTACACCATTTTTTAAATTCAATGGATGATTCACACAAGAGATATAATTCAAGATTTTTTTTTTTTTTGAATTTTAGCTTAACTTCGCACCCATTTGGCAAAGCACTTGAATTATTTAATGTATCATTTAAGTGTTAAAGTCATCTTCTGCACAAGTATTGGCTTTATGTTTCAAGTTGAAGAAAATATAATGCCATTAGACATTGATGTCCGATTTTTGGGGTTTCCTCCTATAAAATGTGAGGTGCATTTTAAAAGGTAAAATCCACAATCTCAATCATTGATGGAAAATCAATGTTTTAAAATTTATACAATATAAATATGGGTATAACAAATCATATATGTGTTATAGTTTGTACAATTGATTTTTTTTTTTAATTAATAGTTGAGATTGTATACTTCATCTATACTACTAACAATTGAGAACGGGTACATGGAAAGTTCTATTAAATGACAGCTTCTTATGTTTTTAACTCCCTCTGAAATACAAAAACATTCCATTTCGGGAAACTATTCAAATTTGTTTCTCATATTTTCAATTAAAATTATTTTAAATAAATAAATTACAATGATTGGTTAATCTAGCTGTAATCAATTTATGTCAAACATACTTCTCCATAACCCACTATCTTCACTATCATTCTAAAACCTTCTAGGCTACTATTGTTCGACTACTATTTGTTTCTGAGATTGTGTCTCTTTGCTTCGCCTTCCACGGAGTTATTGCCAAGGCTCTTCTTCAAAACTTATAAAACCCAACACCCACTTTTTACTCCGTAGTCCTTACTTTTTATTTTTGTTTATCTTTTTCTTTAAATCTGGCTTGCTTAGAATTAAAAAAAAAAAAAAATGTTCTTCTCTTGGATGAATTACATTGGGCCTTTAAATTGAAAAAACTCATTTCTTTATTTAGAATCCTTTAGCACATCAAATGCGTTGTAATACAAGTTTATATCAAACGTGAGACTAATTCTTTATTTTTTTCAATAATTCAAAAGTGCTCCAACCACTCTAGAGAGGAGGGGAGCAAAACAAAGTTCATGACACATAGAAGTGTTGTCTCATATAGTAGCTACATAAAACATACCAACAACAAAAAAATAAACTACAAAACAACCAGCAAGAACATGTGCACACCAGCAACCGAAACTATCACGTATCCTTGGTCAAGCAAAAACATTAAAGTTATCGCTGTCTACATAGCCATCTCCATTTCATCAAGTTTGATCGATTTTTACAAAGATCTTCAACCATATGATCTTTTCCTTTCACCCATGCCTTTAGCCAAAATCCCCACCTTAATTTCATTTGTCTCTTTTCAAGCTCCCAATCAGGTCTAAAGTTCTCAAAAACCATCTTATTTCTTTTGTTCATAGAGACCACATAATGACATAGAACAAAGATATCCACATTTTCTTTTCCAAACCATACAATCTCGCACCACACCAGGCTTGGAAAAAAGCCACTGGATTATTACGACAGCACCAATTTATATTCCATCACAAAAGACAATCTACCCCGATTTTCCATGACAGCATGCACTCAAAGAAAACATGTTCAATAGTTTCATTTGTACTTGAACAAAAAGGGCATAAAGCTAAAGAAGTGGGTATGATGTTCAAACCTTCTAGTCTTTGTTTTGTAGTCAAGCACCCTTGGAGCACAAACCATGCTAGGAAGAAGACTGATTCTTCTTCCGTTTCTTCTTTTTCTTCTTCTATTCTTTCTCTTTCTCCTTTCTTTGCCATTTTTCATCTCCTACATTTTTTATAAGATAATGTTTCAGAGTCAGGTTCTATAAACACCAAGGAGATGAGAAAAGTGAACTAACCAAGATCAAATAGTGAAGTAATAAAAACGTGACAAGAACAATCACAAAAATTTCTCTTTTATATTGATTGATCATTCTCAATTACAATGACAATGATTTCTCTCTCTCTAATTCCTCTGTGGCTTCTCTCTAAAAACTAAGAAGAATCTCTCCTAAATGGGTAGTAGCACCCCCTATTTATAGGCAATGCTAAGTGGTATAATGGTTTTTTTGTAACATCCCTGATTTTTGCCGTATTTGCAACTCTGTGCTACAAATTAAATAAATAATGCCATGTAAAATTATTTAGAAACAACATATATTTAAAATAACATCAACATTTTTTAGAAACCATGGATTTTAAATAATGTTTAATAGAAAAGAATTATTTACCAAAATGCAACAAATAAAAATTAAAACGAAAAAATAAAATGAGAAAATAATAGATTAAAGTGCACAGTTAAATATCCTATTAGGGAGGCAAATTTAGCAAATTATGTTTTGGGTAAAAATATTTCTGAAACGATTTAAAAATCCTTCCAAAACTCCTTAAAGCTCTTACAACTATTTAATTTAAGGGTTCCGGGTACAACCGAATACTTGTGTCATGTCACAAAGTCAAACTTTTTATCAAAGGCTTGGATCAAGTTACAAGTCTTATCCTTGATCCAAATGCTCGACTTCAAACACCCATTAAAACATAATTCTTTTTCTCTCTTATTCTCTCATTAAAGTGCACAGTTAAATATCCTGTTTGGGAGGCAAATCTAGCAAATTATGTTCTGGGTAAAAATATTTCCGAAATGGTTCAAAAATCCTTCCAAAACTCCTTAAAGCTCTTATAACTATTTAATTTAAGGGTTTCGAGTACAATCAAGTACTTGTGTCATGTCACAAAGTACCCATAAGTGACATAAAGTAATAACTCTCACTTCAAACTTTTTATCAAAGGCTTGGATCAAGTTACAAGTCTTATCCTTAATCCAAATGCTAGACTTCAAACACCCATTAAAACATAATTCTTTTTCTCTCTTATTCTCTCATTCACAACAATCTCCCTCCCGTCACTCCATCCCTCTCAAACCCTCACCATTTCTTCTTCTTCAACTCCCTAAAGCTTACAAACTTCACTCCAAACCCCAAGCTCCCTTCTTCCTCTCCTCATTTCCTCTCTTTCCCCTCCATTGTTGGCGCAAAATCTGCTCCTTTTCTCCCCTCAAAGTAGCAAGCTGCTGTCAAGGAAGAAGCAAGGAGTTTCTCCACTTAGTTGGAAGGTTCTTGAAAATTTGGAGCTTGAACTTTGGAGGGCCTTCAAGCTAGGATATTGAGGTAGGGATTTCTAGCCTTTTCTTGTTGAGGTTCTTGAGAAATTTGTGATCCAAGAGTAAGATTCACTATTCTAGGGTTCTAAGTGCTCAACATAGTGGTGTGTTTGAGGTTTAGATTTGGCTTAGGTTAGTCTAGAGGAGTGTTCTAATATAGTTTGTGTGAGTTAAAACCCTTAGGAATGTTGTCAATCAAACTATGGCATAAACTAGTAAAAATAGGAATATTGAGGTTAAGGCTTAAACTCCCATGCTTCAATGAAGGATTAAGATTCTTATGAGTTTAAATGACTTAGTTGTACTTAAATATAAGTGTGATTATGGAGACAAACTTGTTAGAATACTTACCTTGGGTTGTCACAAAAGGGGTAGTTAAAATTTAATACTAGCAACTTAAAAAAGTGGGAATTTAATTATCTCACCAATAGAATCATGCCAAACTGATTTTATGACTTGGAATACATGATATATGGAAGCCCAAATTGTCCTTTCATAGTTGGTTTGGTGTAAGAATAAGTAAAAACAATTTTGGACTCAAACTAGTTACGGTAAGCCGATAGAAGGGTGAGTTTCGGTTCTCATCCCCTAATAGATATCAAAACTATTTTTAGGCTTGAATATTTAAGCTATATAGATCTTAGAAACATCCTTGAATGGTTAGAATTGGTTGGAGGTGAATTATGGAAGGTTTGAGAATCAACTAGTCAAGTTCTCTAGCTTAATGAGTTATTTTCGGCCATATGTTTGAAGGTCAACAAAACCCATATTTTACTGGAGTATTCTAAGTCATTATGATGAATTTAAGTGCCTTGAACCATATATAATCAAGTGAGGTAACTTTGATAAGGTTTAGAGTTGATTTGGAGGAGTGAATGATGAGAAAAGGGCATATTATCAAAATTAGGCCAATAAGGGTAGTAGACTATTCCCTTGCATGGGCTAAAAGACTTGATATCTAAATGTTAATTGTGACTAAGTATTAGCAAGTTTGGAATAGGCTCCTTTAAACAAAACTTAAATCTTGAAGCTAAGAGCTCTTGAGAAAAGTGTTATGTTATATATATCTATTTTAATGTGAAGTGATTGTGACGGTGGTAAGCTATTTGGGATGGAAATTATTGAATGATTGTTGTGGCCAATGAGGCCAAAGAATGAAAGCCAAGGTATGCCTTTATATTTTTTACTCTTGGAATTTTGATGATTCTTGCCTTGAGTATTTCACTTATGCCTTATGATGATGATTGTTGTATTTATGATGATGGATGTGTTGGAACTATGAGATGATGAATTATTATTGATGTTATGACTATGACGGGGAAATTTTGGCAGTTTATCAGTGTTTTTAAATTTTTGGATTTCTCCTAGTACAGTCGTTATGCTGCCGGATTTTGGCCAAAAAAGTTTCTCTTTACGTGTTGCATCATAATGCATAAGCACATGAGAATTAAAGAAAGTTGTGCTGAATCATGAACTATATTTAAAGAATACTACGTGTTAAAGTAACGCACAAATTCTCTAATTAAGAGTAGGAAATGATCCTTTGGTAAAGGAAGGTGATCCACACAGACAAGATAATCAGGTGTGATCCTTTGGTAAGGGAAGGTGACCCTTACAACACGCCTCTACTTTAAGGGTAGCGGCCGAACACCCTTCCAATTGTAGAGGTAGACCCCCTTGTCAGCCAGAGTCTGATTTAGATAGTACTATGTGACGACGGTTACAAAGTGAGCTTATATCCTAGGACAGTCTATCCAAGGGCAGTAATAAGTAAGAGCTCGGGTTAAAGATAGCCCCAAGGCTAAAGAAATAAAGAGTAGTCACAAGGACTAAATGAGTAATGAGCATAAGCATGTATCATAAGTCTTGCATAGCATTCTCTGCATGTTAGCATTTGAGTTATGTTTCCATGTGCTAGTGATATTACTATATTTTAGAGTCTTAATCTAAGTGAATGAATAAAAATTGATCCACTTCAGAATTAAGTTTTCAAAAGCTGTTAAAGGAACCTTTTATTCTACCTATGCTTGTTCACTGGTTTTACTAAATAAACTGAAGTGGCTGAGGTGATGATGATGTCAGTTGAGTATTCAGTTAGGAGTCCTTATTGAGAAATGATTTATTTCTCATCCCTATGTATTCCCATATTGTCCTCAGATGAAGCAAATGGCGACTGTGGTGATCTTCATAGAGGTGCTTGAGTGGTCATGGCACTATGACCCAGCTCTAGACTCACTGGTTCTAGTAGCTCACAATAGCTTTAGATTGTATATTTTCTTCTGCTGCTCGTTCAGCGTCCCAGTAGTTAGCTGGCATTTTGATCCTCGCCATCTGTATGCCGATTTCCCCTTTCGTCTCACTCATCCACCATATTTTTTGGAGCTTGCTCCCTCTGCCTCTTCGATGGAGACTGACCCCTCTGAGGGGCGTTCACCTTATCCGGTTGTGCATGTTACTGAGTCCGATTCTTCTTCTGCGGGTACTGAGATTCTACCAGAGATGTAGTTGGAGGAGGATCCTGAGAAGCCCATGTTGGAGAACGGGTTCCACATTCCGTAGGTTGGGGTTTTAGTGTATATATATATATATATATATATGGATCCTGAGCTGTGAGCTAGTGAGTGCATGTTTGTGTTGGGATGCTCGAACCGTGGCTTAAAAACTGTATATTTTGGGTGCCACAGCATTTTAGGCATGCTTGGTAGTGGTTATGTGATTATGATAGAAACTTTTATGTTGATTTGTACTTCTTTGATGATGATTGTACATATTTTGTTTAGCCTGGCATCTTGCTAAGTTGACTTACTTGGGTACTTTTGAGATACAGTTAGATAAATATGTACACCCAATACTTATTTCTATAAATATATGAATACACAGTTATCCATGTAAATTCTATAGTTGCTTTATTATACAATATTATGATACAAATTAAAATCACGGATTCTAGTATCGTACATCATAACAATAATATCGATTTTGTGCCCTATAAGGCTTAGTTTTTAAAGAGTATTATTAAAAAAAAATTATGCTATTTTTCATCAATTATATATACAAATGTTCTGCTAGTTTAACTGTAATAGCTAATAAATATCGTAATATAACTTAAGCGTAGTGTGGTCTTATTACGGCGTTACACTTTTCATTCTCTCAGTACTATAATAGATAATAAATGGTGAGCTGTTGTCTTGTAATTGGTTCTTAATCATTCGGACCACGGGCCCATAAATGTCAGACCCAAACCCATTCTGTCAGCTCATCAGGAAGGGTTATATGTCATTCCGTGCTCTTCTCGGGCGCCTCCTCTTTCTCTAGGCTCTAGCGCCTCCCCTTTCTAGCGCTGGCGCCCCTTTCTTCTTTTCTAGCGCTTTGAGAGTGCTTCTCTAGGAGTCGGCCCCTCCTTCCTTTATTTCTGGCGCCCTGGGGAGCTTTCCCAATGTTTCGGTGCCTTGCTTCCTATCTTTGGCGGATGGAGGACTTTCTTCTTCACAGTTCTAGCATCTTGGGGGGAGCTTCCTCATGGCTCTAGCACCATGTTTGTGTTCTTTGGCGCCTTGGGGCTCTGCACCCTGCCTCTGGCGCCTTGGATGACTCTTCAACATATACAAAACTTACAACTATAAAATTTCGTTACTGAAGTATTTTTTTATATTATTTGCAGCAATTTGCAGAAGTATGGTCAAATATGGTAAAGCTGAGTTTGAAAATTCTAATTGACATTGTTGATGATGAATGAATGAGAGGCACCCTTCCAAACGACGGTATGCTTCAAGTTTCATTATTTTGTTTTTTTGCTTTTGGACTTTACCTTTGTTTTATTGACTCTTGGTTGTTTGGATTTGTTATGTTAATTTTATAGATTCTCAGAGGTTGCTTTTGCTGATAAATAAATTAGTTTAGTAGGTTTGACGTGATGATCAAAACTCACCCCTCTTATGAAGTATGATACTAATTTTTATTTGATGTACAATGGTTTATAATTGAATAAGTATGTCTTTAGAGCTAAAAGAACAATCAGTCATCATTAGCATTGATGTCGAGAATGACACGAGTTGGGCTTCATTTTTCAATATCTAAAAAGACCCTAAATGAGTTAAACTAAACATTTCTCAGTAGCCCATCAACATCCCAGCTACTCTGCATCTTAGCCAATTGACGACTACTTCTACCCTGTCCTTTTTACACTTTTATACCCAACCAACCCATGTGTGGTTAAAATCATTTCCGAAGGATCTTGGAATTTATGATAATTGTTTTTTGGAAAAGAATTATATCTTTTAAATTGTTGAAGAGATACCTTTTAGCCTTAAGTTTAGGTTCCTTTTTTCCTAACCTAAATGTTTTATTGTTTAAACTTTCAAAATACATCAAGAGCAGATGTTGTTAGAAAAGAAACAACGAACTGAACCATGGATAACGAAGGAGTTACAAGCTATCTTTGGGGACCCAGATCCAACTGTCATTGTTCATGTAGTGACCTCAAAGATCATCGCATGGCTAGAAGAGAAGGTTAAATTGTCATCTGGACATCCTGATATTGGTTATAGCTTCATTTTGCCTCTTCATCTATTCATGCATGCATGATAAGGCTACTATCTTTTGGCATGAACTAATGTTCTTAATCCTAACTGAAGATGGAAGTGTTTTTATTGCAACTTAACATTATGCCTTCCTTTAGTATTTTTGGAACAACTAATTTTCAATATATTTTTATTGCAGCTTTGCAATTTGTCTTTCTTATTGTGATACATATATATTTCCTTGTTTTTTGAGTACTCTGAGTCTTTGAAGTTTTAATATATGCTCTCTAAATTGCTTTGCATTTTCAAGCACTTGAGATCCCATAGGGAGTATAGCTCTCTCAATACCGGTTACTCCATACTTATGACTCAAATCCAATACTATTGGTTAAGGGAAAAGAGTATCTACCGTACCTACCGACCATGTAATTGTTCTATTTCGTTATTGTGTTGTGTATTTTGAGTTTTTGAAGTTCTAATGTATTCTTTTTGAATTGCTTTGCATTTAGTACTCTTTGTATATGTCTGCTTCTATTTTCTAATACATTTCTATTTTCTAATTCTCTTGAGAATTTTTAATCTTTGAAGTTCTAATATATTATTTTTAAAATATGATTCGATGGTCTTTGACTAAACTTTTTATATCACTTATTTAAGCCCTTCATGCAACAGTGTTTCGATTTCTCTCTTTAATAGGCTATCCTTTTCTCTTAATTATGATTTTGTTTATCTGATTTTCTCTAAGATGTTGTTTTATCAGGATATGTTATTTAGAATTTTCTATTTCTATATTGTTTTTTCTATGAGGTTCATATTATATGTTCTCCTCTTTTTATCATGGTTATAACAGATTTGTATGCCTAATATTACCTATCAGCTAGGTCATTTACATTCTTATTGAATTCTCCCTCTTTGTTGTGTTTTTGTAATCATTTTATTATTTGCTAGTTTTTAATACCTTTATGATCATGTTTCTGATATATTTTTAATCAAATCGAGTCTTTGAGGTTTATTGTGTTTGAAATTTGAACAAATTTTCTATTTTTTAATCAAATTTATTTAAAAAACACTTAAATACAAAATTCATCTTCCTTTTTTTCTCATTTAGCTAATGACAGACAATAGGAGCTCAAAGCAAGCAATATTGTAAAGAAAATTTGAGCTATGACAATTTCAATGGAAGCATTTTCTGAAAATTTTGATTTTAGAATATAATGAAAATCTATGCAAGGCTAAAAGAAATATTGTTTACCAAGAGGTGTTCAAGAAGATTTAAAATTTACGAAATATTGTTAATTGAGTATAATTATTAATTATTATTTTATAATTCAATTATTATTATTATTATTGTTAATCATTAATAGTTTTAATATATTTTCAATGCAAGATCACAACATGAAGAACTTAATTCATTACTTACCTTTATTTTTTTTTATTACCTTCAATATATATTATTTTTAGGGTGAATAAAGTTATAATGAAATTATATACTAAATTTTATATTTATTGGTCATTTTATTTCTTTCAATTAAGTAATTTCATCAAATTTATGTTTCACTACCGGATTGACTAGCACAATAGTATTAGCCAATCCACACGTTTCATTTTGAGTAGTTATGTAAAATTATAATTTATATTATACCAATCATTCTATTAATTTGCAAGTCTTATTATTTAGGTATAAAATTATCATTTATATCACATTGTTTTGCCTTTATATTTTATGAAAATAAAAAAACAATTACTGAGAAATATTGGATTGAATTATAATTAAATTTTATATGATAAAATTTAATAATTACTTATAACAATTATAACTAAAAATGGCAAATGTTTGAATAATAATATGAGTTTAATTGGTATGCACTGACAGTATAAAACAGTTTTACACTGTCAACCAATAGAAATTCTGGAAAAGTGAGAAATCATGGTGGGCCCCTCATTGTCATGGGTGGTTATTTGTATGAGTTGGCATTTTCTAGAATTTCTATTGGTTGATAGTGTAAAACTGTTTTACACTGTCAGTGCATTCAAATTAAATTATAATAATATTTATTTTCAAATTCATAACTAAATCATTGATGTAAATATTATTTTATAATATTTTCATTTTAAGTTTAATTTTGATGCACTAATATTATAAATCTTTTTACATTGTTATCCAATACAACATTCAAATTATATATCTATATCTTGCATAATAAGTACTCACAAAAAAAAATATACAATAAAGTAAAATCTTAACAATAAATTATAAAATATACATTTTACATAATTTACACATGTAAATCGCATGAGTCAAATATACTAGTTATTTAATTTGCACTTTAAATGAACCAAAATTCTTAATTTTGATATCTAGATAAGAGCATATCACCAAAAAAAAAAAAAAAAATAGAGAGCATAAAGAGGCCTTTAAATTTTTTTTATGGGAATGATGAGTTAAAAATACCATAATATGGGATGATTTGAACAAATACGGGAGTGTGGGATAGTTGAATATATTTCGCCCTAAAATCAGTAGTATTTAGATTTTATTAATTTTTTTAATGATCTCTACATGGTCGCAGGCGAAACCAAGCAACCCTAACAACTGCTACAAAGCCTGCAAAAGGGCAGAAACTCTGACTCGCATATGTCTACCCGCTCCACAGCGAAATGTGAAAGGAGAGTCTGCAGAAGTCACGGAAGCTATAAACATGCGAAATTAAGATTAAGACCAGCTATAATGTTAATGAAAGCTTCTAATAAGATTATTAAGTTATATGGTTATGCAAAATCCATATAGACATGCGTTTAATTATTGTTGTTATCAATTATTATTTAATTACATATTACTGTTACCAATTATTATTTAATTATATATTATTTAGCATTTTAATTTCTTTTTATTGTTTAAAAAATTTAAACGAAGAGATATTATTATATTATATGGTTAAAACTAGCTATAAATACTAATGAAAGCTTGTAATAATATTTATATATTTTCAGCATATAAAATTATTGATATGAGAATTGATACCTCATTATAGAAATTTAAGCCAACTCAAGATGAAAATTTAATTTAACTCAAGAAAAGCTATTAGTCAAAACAACATAAACTTACAAAATAAAAGTAGGGAATTAATAAATTCCACTATACCAAAAAAATTGCCTACATAAGTAATTTTGAAATAAAAAACTTAATAAAATATCATATGATTTGCTAGATATGAACTAGAAACAGGGTCATAGTCATGTTGTCTGGCTAGATAGGAACTACAACTAGTTTAAGTAATATGATATTGATGCTGGATTCTTAACAAAGTAATTTTGGTAGTAATGTGGTTAATCCTTTTTAAGAATCCAGCATCAATATCATATTACTGAAACAAGTTCTAGTTCCTATCTGACCAGATAACATGACTATGACCCTATTCCTAGTTCATACTTAGTGAGTCATATGATATTTTATTAATTTTTTTATTTCAAAATTATTTATATAGGCAATTTCTTTGTTATGGCGGAATTTATTTATTACTTACTTTTATTCTATAAATTTGTGTTGCTCTGCCTAATAGTTTTTCTTGAGTTGAATTAAATTTCTATAATGAGGTAATTGTATTTTTCATTTTTTAAATAAGAAAGCAATCTTAATTTATTTTGACATATATCAATTCTCATATCAATAATTTTATTTGCTGAAAATATTTAAATATTATTAGAAGCTTCCCTGAATGTTTAGCTAGTTTTAACCGTATAATATAATAATCTCTCTTCTTTTAAATCTTTTAAACAATAACAAGAAATTAAAATGCTAAATAATATATAATTAAATAATAATTGGTAACAGCTATAATTTGACGCATGTCCATATGGATTTTGCATAACCATATAATATAATAATCTTATTAGAAGCTTTCATTAACATTATAGCTGGTCTTAATTTTAATTTTGCTTGTTTATAGCTTTTCGTGACTTGTGCAGGCCCCCCTTTCACTTTTTGCCGTGGAGCGGGTAGACATCCGCGAGTCAGAGTTTCCACCCATTTGTAGTTCGAGGTGCTTGGTTTCGACTTGGATCAGGTAGAAATCATTAAAAAAATTAATAAAATCTAACTACTATTGAGTGCTGAGCGAAATATGTAACCCCCTTTATTATATAAGTCATGTTCGAGTCATGGAGTTATATTAAAGAGGTGTCACTATGTTAAAAAGACTTTAAAATATGAAAAATATAATACATGGCCTTTTAACGGCGCACTTTATTACTTACTAATAGTTTATAAATTTCTTCGTCTCTGATACATAGGAGATAAAATAATTACAATTTAAAGAAAATTATGACTAATATAATACACAGAATTTGCTTCTGCTGCGTCACTAGTTAGCTTCAATAGTCTCCTGATTTGGTTTTGCGCCTGAGTCTTGCTCAATGAATGTCCCGGTCCTCCACCTCGCACTTCATTTCCAATTTAGGTACTCGAATATTTACGAAAAAGAGGAACACACAAGTAGACAGTGAGAACCTAAGATTCTCAGTAGGTAAACTCAAACCAATCTTACAATGCCATCATAAACATTCCAACCGCTTCGATTTATTATGAAAATATGAGCACATATAAACAAATAGTGGTTCAATTTTAAGTTGAAAATACCTTTCTCGAAGCGGGTCATATTTTAACAACCACTTGCCATATCATATGATAGACATAGAAATACGGATGGTATAATATACTTCAACAAGGATCATAATAGCATTATGACTTAACTAGATAATTGATGATGCACATATAGATGCTTATACTTGAATGTATGCAAGTGCACTTAACTTAATTCATATCTTTCTTTAACTTGCAACTTGATCTTGCTCTTCTGTACTTGGTTCCTCGGAGGTGAATGGCCTCTCTCACCCCTGGGTGATAGCCTGCTTTTCAGGTCTGAGCTCATACCTATACATGAGTGACGGGTTTACTTTCCCTGACCCTCACACAGGTCTATTCCCCTTAAATCTGGTCGAGAGCTGCCCCAAGTCTTAGATAGTACCGCTCTGACCCACGCTAACTGGGTCTACGCCATGCCTCACGTGGTAGCTTGGTACGTCTTTCTTGGAAGTTCTCATAAATCTTATTCTTCTTTGGACATGATTATACATGCATATGCTACATGCATTCATTCATATACTTCATATTATACTCAAATCATTCTTGCATATATGAATCTAATGAGCATAACATATAAATGTTCATAACAGTCACATAATTCACATATTTCTGCCTGAATATCAATAGCATAACGGATTGAGTCTGCTTCCCCATGAATAGTGCCAGGCAACCAGTGCACATGTACAAACATTGCAACTCAATAGGGACCAGCATATATATATATATATATAGCATCATTCATCAATTTCAATTCAAGCACCAATTGGGTTTTCGGTTTATTCTTTCCTATTCTGCCCGAGTTTGGTATACTCCACCTTTATTGCAATTCAACTCATTTGAATCTAATTTTTGGATATGTCATAGAATTATATGTCTAGTTTCTAACCCTTTTTGTCCCATCTCATTTTGATTTGTATAACTCAATATATAAAAGTTTTACCTCAGATTACCCTGTTCTTAGCCAGAATTGGGTTCTTATAAGTAAAAATTCACTAAAAATAGAAAACTAAGTGAAATCATACGAATTTTATATCAAATTAAAGCTAACAGAACAAGCTTTCAAATGAGCTAAGTTTCATGCCATTGGCTTAAGTATATTTCGAGTTATGAGTCCTGAAACTTGACCCTACTGGACTACCCTGTTGTAACCCGGATTAAACTTAAGTCAACTTCATTGGTGTGCTGGGAACAAATGGCAATGAATCTGATCCTAAAATTTTTATGAGATGTTCTATTATATGTTAGCTTTCATACAACTTTAGTTTCACTCAATTTGGAATTGTATAGGGTGAGTTATACCCTTCTCAACTCATACTGCCTGGATAAGCATCCAGATTTCTAGGTTAAACTTCAAAAATTCATAACTAATCTCATACTAATCCAATGGACTTAAATTTTATATGTATGGAAAGTCCTAAATGTCTAGTTTCATATAAAAATAGTTTCATCAAATTTAATCAGCTATAGATGGAGTCATACACTCCGCCGTATGGACCATCGAGGGGAAAACCCTAACAGCTTCTTGGATTCATGTTCTTCTCTAATTAATCCATCCAATCTTCAATTCAAACTCACATATACACCTTAAACTAACCTTAATTCGTCATCCTTACCCATCACAACATTAGAATCATGGATGAATAAGAGACTCTAGGCAGCCCCAATTCAATGAAAAGAAGGAGAAAGTTGAGATTCCTACCTTGGTGGTGTGAAATCTTGGTGTAACTTGATCTTGGAGTGAAGTTGATGGTTGAGGCTTGAGCTTGGGGATGAGAGGAAGTGGAAGAAGATGAAGGAAAGTGGGAAAATGAGGGCTAGTCTGCACTGCTCATGGGGAGGCCGAAAATATAAAGGGGGAAGGAAGAAAAAAATGAAAACTTATGAAGGAAGTTGGCTCTTGATTGGTGGATTTCAACCCTCATTCAAACTTGGCTTGGCTTCCCTCTTTTATGGCTGATTTGTGCACCACTTGTGAGGAGTGTTGGCTGAATCTTGACCATCCATCCTAGGGTTTTCATAGTATGATTTCTATTGGTTCGGTTCCGACAGTTCAAAGTACCGAATCTTACCGATTTCCTTTAAATTGGTAAATAGGTTTTGGAAAAATCCTATGAAGTTTCCTATGTTTTCAATCTAATTCTCTTATCTCTAATTTCTCTAAATGATACTTAATTGGCTCTAAGTAAAAATTTAATCGAATGCTAATTAATCTTAAGTAGTTGATAAAGCCGAACAACTAGGCGAAACCGATAAAAAAAATCCGATGGAGGTGAGGCCAAGTTTCTCCACTATCTTGAGCAACACTTGGCGCCACTCATATGTGGTAAGGGTGGCTGAATTTCAGCCACTTAAATGAGCGTTTCCAGTAGAAAATTCTACTGGTTGGGTCCTGACAGTTTAAAATATCGAATCTTCGCCGATTTTCTTCAAATCGGCAAAACTTTACTAAATGACTCTGAGAGAATTTCTATATCTCTATTCTAATCGTTCCTAAACCTAATCCCTCTAATTAACATCTAATTAACTTCTAATTAACCCTACTTAGTCAATAAGATCGAACAAATTGCTTGTTAACGTGAAACAATCGTTCTTGTAAATTTAGAGCTTTTCTATTCTCTATTTTCTGTGGCTAATGGCATATCCGTAATTTTGAGCAAGTCCAGCGGCACCCCACGTCATTTCACACCAGACTGCCTCTATGGCCCAATCGGTGGAGATTTAAATTTCCATGGTTTTATCACGTGATTCTGCTTCGTTTAAAACCCCATTCTGCTAATTCTATCGATGTGGGGACATGAAAGTTATTTTATGAAAAGTTCTAGGGTTATTGTGGAAATATCCACTTGGAGTTAAAGTACAATTTTATACAGCCATAGTGCAAAGAACAGAAATGGAATCCTACCTCTTTGGAGTGTGATTTGAGCTAAGTATTGAAGCTTGAATTGTTAGAACTTTGTTAAGCTTGACGGAGTGATGGAGTTGATTGAGAGAAGGGAAGAAGGAGCCTGGAATAAGAGGGAGAGAGAGAGTGGCGTAAATTAGCCTCAAATAAGAAGGAGAGTCTGACTTAAATACATGGGAGTAGTTGGAATTGTGAGTGTTGATTGGTTGAAATTTTGTGATTGAAGTTCGGCTATGTCTCCCACTTTTGTGGCCAAATAGCTCTCCACGTCGTCCCAAAGGTGGAACTCTCTTCCATTCATCTGAAATCGGAACTCGTCTCTAGTATGTTTAAAGTTGGAACCCGCGCTCCTGTTATTTGAGTTTGGAGCTGAAGCTGGATGTCGGAACTCGTCCAACCTTATTTGACACTTGGGGGTAAGTTCGGATATCGAAAGTCATACAGCTTACAATCACCTAATCCCGGAACTCCCCATTCAAACTCGGGAACACCAACAGAAATAGAAAGCTTCTGGGAATAAACTCGGATATCGGAACTCGTGTATGACTTGGAAATCAGCTCAAAGATTCGAACTCGTGTCCATTCTAATTTAGTTCAACTCTAAAGTGGGAACTCATTACACTCACTCGGAGATCGGTACTTGCACCATTGTGTTAAACTATAACTTCGGAGGTCAGAAATCATGTATACTATTTTGAAACATGAGGTCTGAGGTCGGAACTCAGGTACATCTGCTTAAAACTTGGAGATAAATTATGAGATCGGAAATTGGGTACATTGTCTTTAAGACATGAAATCAGATATCAGGAATCACTCCATGTTGTTTTGGACCTGAATGTTAAGTCAAAAGTCGGTAAATTATGCTAAAATTCGAAGACGAACTCGGAAGTCGAAAATAGTTCATTTTGTGTGTGAAATTCGAAGATGAAGTCAGAAATCATGAAAACTTGAAGGTGAAGTCGGAACTCGGAACTCGTGGTGGAGGTAGAATAGAATAATTTAGCAAAAGGAAAATTGGGATGTTACAAAATATATTCAACTATCCCACACTCGTATTTGTTCAAATCATCCCATATTAAGGTATTTTTAACTTATCAATCCCATAAAAAAATTTAAAAGTCGCATAAAGAATGCTACATGGTCATAATTATTTGCCATAATTATTATTAGAATTTACAACATTTAAAAAGGATGGTTGGATAAGTCAAATGAGTGAAAATCACATGTCTATCTAAAAGTTAAAAATAATCCCATATTGTTTTAGCACATTATTTTTATATCAATGGCTATAATTGTGTACTTTATTTTTTGAAGTTCTTTCGCACTTCAAAGGAGCTAAATTATGAGTTTTGATGGATATATAATAGTATTAGGATTTAATTTGAACACACTGCCAGTGTAAAACACTTTTATACAGATATCCAATTATATATTGCCACATCAGCAAAAGTCTTTAACATAATAACCTACTACTTGAATGGTTATGCAAATGGAATATTTTGATTGAATGATAGTGTAAAAAAATTTTATATTGTTAGTGCACTTCAATTAAACTCATAGTATTATTACAAAAAAAATTTAAAAAAATTCTATTATCTGTAACAAAATGGATTACCTTCAAGTATCATGTGACAACACTAATAACAATTAAAAGAATTCTCACTAAGGTAGGGTTTAGAATAGTTTAAAATAGGATTTGATTTGTTTTGATTTGAAATAATTTAAATTGATTTGATTTATAAAATAAATTTTATATTTAGAATAATTATATAAAATAGGATTTTAAATGACTTAAAAATTTATTTTTATGTTTAAAATATAAAAGATAGTGTTTGAAATAACTAAAAATGAAATTGATTTGATTTGATTTATACTTAAAATTTAAAATCAAATCAATTCTTATCAAATTCTTTTACAACTTAATCCATGAGATTTGACAAATAAAATTATTTCTCATTTTTAAAACATCCAAACATAAAATTTAATTTATAAATTAAATTAATTCCTATTTTTTCTTATTCCAAACACCCTCTAAAATTAGTCCCACTAATTACTCTCTCTCTCTCTGTCTTTTGCGTCCTGTTCTTTCTTCAACAACACAAGATAACTTCAGCACTCCATCCTGAGCTCGTCTTCTCGTCATTTTGCAGTTGGTCTTCTCAAGTTTAAATTTGAGTCTTCACGTGTCAATCTTGCGTTGACGATCCCAAGCATCACTAGGCCTCCTCCACAACAACCTTGCCAACTATTGATCCTCTTCTTGGGTCAATGTTCGGTTGACCTTTTCAGTTTTAACTTTTAACTTTCTATTTTTGCTATTTAAACTATTCTCATTTTTACATTAAAACAAGATAAATTGTTATATTCTTTAATTACTTAATTACAAAATGTAAATATGAATTTACGTCTTTCTTTAATATATAGGAGATAATATTAATTTAATTATTGAAAAAATATATTTTAAAGTGAATATATTTAATATTTCTTTTAGGTAATTCTTTGAATATTTTATTTTTGTAAAAATATCAATGTTTTTATAACTTATGATTTATATTTAACTATAATCTTTAAAAATATTTCTATATTTTTATTTTAAAAATTGAGTTATATAATTTATTAGTTGTTATTATATAATTACTAGAGAGTATTAATATTTTTCTAAAACTTAGAATTGTTGAATGTTCTTTTTCATACTATTTTGGCTTAAAATCTTTTTACATTTTTTGTATAGCCACTTATCTTTGCCACTTCCGCCTCACCTTCGTCACTTATCACTGTCGTCCTCTCCCTCACTCTTGTCACTGCTTCTGCCTTGCATAAGCTCTCTCACCTTGTATAGTTCATTTGATCGCTTCTCATTTTCTTAGACTTGATGTGGTATTGTTGCGGCTTTTTCAAAGCTGCTAAGCTTTCTTGACTTTCTAAAAGCTATTCTAAAAAAGTCATAGTAGTATCATTTGGTAAAATAATATAAAATTTGCTCTCAATAAGTAGAAGTCACAAAATTAGTTTTTGGTAAAATTGCACTTAATATCTAAAATGACTACAATGGTTATAAATATTAAAGAGAATAATTTCTATTTTTAATGTCATTAAATAAAGTAAGATTATATTAGTCTTTTAAATTTTGGAGAGCACAAAACAGCTCCAAAAAATATCCCATGAGAGCTCCCGAGAACACCTCCTGACTCTCAAAACCTAGGAGTAAAAGCACTCCAATTTTCTGGTTTACCAAACAGAAAAAATTGGCTTATGCTTTTCATATATCAGAGCACCCCTTCAAAGAGCACTACTAAATTATGCCTTAATTTGTCTTCTCTCTCTTGTCATATCATTTTTGTTTACTGCCACCACCCTCTTGCTCACTACCATCATTGCCTCCTACTGCCTCTTAGTTCTCACTTCTCACACCCTCTTGATAAGATGATGAATATTTTTATTGTTAAATGTTTAATGTTCCTAATTCTTACCTCTTTTAATTTGTATTATTTGCATAAAGATTATTTAATTAAAGAAATAATGAATAACTTGAAAGTTAAACTCTTGTTATTCCATGATGTCAAATAATATTTTTCTTTTTAGATTTTATGAATAACTTTACTGCAAAGTAGCAAGAATAAAATTGGAGGTTGGTATGAAAATTTACCTATATATTTCTTTTGTTGCATGAATGTTCCTCTCATATATCTACTTATAAAGTTTATAAGAGTACCAATTCTATTCTAACTTGTTTGTCAATTTATAGTCAAGCTATAAAGAATCATTTATGAAAATTTGCAGTTTTTATCATTTTATGTTGAGATTACTAAAGAATTGTTACCTTTTTATTTATGGTGTTATAGTTATATTCTATATTGATCATTAATTTCTTTGTCATTACTTCAGTATTATTGATTGATATGTTAATTCTATTATATGACTTGTTAATTGTTTAATTTTATAATTTTTGGAATTTATAGATAGAATTATGTTTTTGAATGATTCACATGATAACAAAAGTTTTACGAGATGTTGTCTTGCTTTTATCGTAATTAGTTTTACTCAATTTAGATTTTTTTCCAAAAGTGTATAGTGTTTCTGCTTCTAGAGATATCTTGATAGAATTGCAATTTTTGCTTATCATAATGATTAACACAAGAGCTATGACAATAATTTCAAATTTCTCAATGAAACTTTTAGAAATATTAGTTGATCCAATGTTTCAAACTTGTAGCTTGATGATTTAGATGTTCACTAAGATTGATTCAATTTGAAAAATGTTTGCAATTATAGCTGTACTTCAAAAAAATCTTTATCCATCACTTTAATTTGTGTAATTAAAAGTATAAAGTATGTCACATCAAAATCTTTCTT
Source organism: Pterocarpus macrocarpus (assembly GCA_031439585.1). NCBI lineage: Eukaryota > Viridiplantae > Streptophyta > Magnoliopsida > Fabales > Fabaceae > Pterocarpus > Pterocarpus macrocarpus. Next base: position 16,820,656 of record CM062517.1, on the reverse strand, counting down.
TTGCTCCATAAATGTATAATTCCACTACTTTTCAATCATTTTTAACAAACTATTCAATGATTGAAGTTACAATCAAAAGATCATGATGTGTTTCAATACAAGAAGTTTATTTTGATTTTTGTAATAAATGACATAACATATGCTTTATTTAAAAAAAAGTAACAAAAATAATGAGAAAAATAATACAAAATATGAAATAAAAAATAAAGAGGTAAAAACGAACTTGTGATTTCACAAGTATAACTACTAGTAAAGAGTAATGCTATATAGTCATAGTTAATTGTCATAATTATTAGTAGAATTTATCAACATCCAAGGAAGATGGTTGGATAGGTTACAGGAATGAAACATATATAGCTACCTAAAAGTTTTTTTAAAAAAAAAAAAACACATATTTTAGCAACAAAACTTTTAGTATTTAGGATTTTCAAAAATAAAAGCAAAAGAAAATTTAAAATTTCATGCAAAAGCAATTATAGAAGAATAAGTGCATATTTGTTTAAGTTTAAGAAAGTGTTTTTATAATATATTTTTTGTAGAATTTATTTTATTTTTAAACTTATAAAAAGTAATAAAATATTTTTATCTTTAATGTTTAATTTAATTATTTTAATTTGTTGTACGTGTTTTTAATTAACAAATACTTTTCTCTTAAAAAAACTTAAATAAATAGGTCCTAAAAAAATTATTTAGTGTCTAAAAGCCTATTCAATTTAACTTTTAGAAAAATTACTTTTGAAAAAATTAAGTTAAAAGAATTACTTTTAAAAGAATTGAAGTTGAAAGAAGTGATTTGTGTTTGGTTTAGTATATATGTGTTTAGTTTTGTATTTGTAGAATTAATTCTAGATCAAATTAATTTTGCTATATTTGATTTAGCCAAAATTGATGTTAAGATAAAATGATTTATGTTTGGGACTTTGATCTGAAAAGTAATTTTGACAAAAATTAAAAGAGTAAAAACTTAGAAGTGATAATTTATCACTTTCATTGGAATTGATTTTGGAATGCTAGAATTAATTTTGACATTGGCTAGAATTGAAACCAATCAAGATGCAAAAAGACCAAAATAGATTCTATGGTCATAGAATTGATTTTGAGAGTTGCAAATGTGCAACCAAACATGTCATTAGATATTTCAAAAATAAGTTTAAAAGAATTATTCTTATTTGGATGAGATAGATCAAAACTACTTTTAGAGATATAATTACCAAAAAAGACATTATGTGGTGGGTGAAGAGAGTGAAAAAGCTAGACAAAGAAACTAACGAGGCAGGTGAGAGTGTAATGGTCAAATATAGTTTCACTTTCAAAAATAAAAATGAAAAGCACCCCTCATCCTCATTTCACCCAACGTAATTCTTCACGCTTCAAAAGTAATTTTGGGCAAGTGAAATAAAAGCCAAACAAGGATGATTACTCTACAATCTACTTCTCATTCTACCAGAGTTCAGTTTGGCTTGCTTCAACTGCAAACGAAACAAGCACTAAATCATTAACTAAATCACAAATTTAGAGTTGATCTGTATTTATATTTAACTAATTGGGATATGCTCTCAAGTATGACTTTATTTTTAACATTAAAGACTTCTTGATTTTTCGATTAAATTTTTAAAGATTTCAAAATTCGATTATAAAGTAGTTGATCACAACAAAAATAATCACAAACTTCAATGAATTTTACTTGTAATGTTATAAGCATTTGAATATCAAACCCTTATTTTGGAAAATTTTTTCTTTATGTGAAACATTAGTATATAGATTCTATTATATGTTTCTTCAAGGAATACTTGTTAAACAACTTAAGCTAACCAAATGTTGATACTTTGAGAAGTATTTTACTTAATTAATAAAACCTAAAAGTTACATAAATTGTTAAAAAAAATTATGAATATTCTTACTTTTTAAAATTCAGTATGTTTTAAAATAAAAAAATAAATTAGCTTAATTATAATTTTAGTCCTTCAAAATATCACTTTTTTTTTCCTGTTTGGTCCCCCATTTTTTAAAAGTTTCCATTTAGATTCTCAAAAATAATTTTTTTTTCATGTTTGGTCCCTCTATTAGCGTTACGTTAAATCTTTGTTAAATGCTAACATAACGTCTTATGTGAAATTTTTAAAAAATTTAAAATAAGAAAAAAAATGTTTAGCTGTAATTTTCACTTCTTCATTCCTTTAAACACCCGCTTGTTATAGTACTACGACAGCAGCTCCCACCTACGACCTACCACATTTTTGGCACCTCCTATCACAATTTATGATGATGACGACAAGCATACCTGCGACTCGCAACAACAACAAGAAGTAGGCTAGCGATGGCGAAGTTGAGCAAACTCATGATGGCAATGTTGAGCACACCTAAGATTCATGATGACGTGGTTTCTACTCCTACAATGACCACATCTCTATCTCCACAGGTATTATTCTTGGTCTAATACTTTTTCTAGTTCTTGAGCTACCTTTTGAGTGCAAGAATGAGGGAGAGTTCAGGTTGGTGGTGGCAAAGAAGGAGCAAAGGGTGTAGATGGTGGTGTAGAGAAAAAGGGGGATGTGGAGTGATGGTATCAGAGGACTTGAGAAAGGGGGGGTTTGAATTAAGTCCCTTGGTTCTTTAAAGTTTCTTTGCACACTTAAACAGCTCATCAGCAGAGTTCACATAATATCTATTCCATGTTCAAGAGATATCTCCTAAAATCAATACAAACACAGAGATAATGTAAAATGCAAATTACGTCTTACTTATTTTAGAAATATAACTCATATCAACATAAAACAAATATAACAGTAATATATATATAATCTAAGAGAAAGGGATAAGAGAAGCTTGCACTAATGATTTTTATATTGGTTCGATCTCCAATGTGGAGTCTACATCCAATCTCCACCATCTATGGGATTTTTCACTATAATGAGTAATCATTTACAACAATCTCTTCAAGTTAACACTGAGTAGTCTTTCACAACAGCCTCTCCTAGCTAATACTGAGTAGTCTTTAACAAAAACCTCTCCAAGTTCACACAAGTTATTTTTCACAAGAGCCTCTTCAAGCTCACAAAACTGTTAAAGTCTTCTTCTTCACCAATTAGGATTCACTTTCATTAGTTTCCTCAAGGTACTCTCTCTAGTTCTTGAATTACTCTCTAAGCTCTTACTAGCTATATACTCACAGAACTATATCTCAACCTTATAGAGTTTCAATACAAAACTAAGAGAAACATAAATAGAGAAATGACACTGGTTGTAGAATGATATGAACAATAATAGCTCTCAGGTTTCTCTTTTCTTGTTTGGTCTTCTCTACTGTTCTCTATTATTTCATCGTTGCTATAGGTCTTCATATATGGGCTGAAATAAAAGAATTGTTAGAGGACCAGCTACTTCTTTTTGCCGTTTTGAGGAATGTATCAATTACAGCTTGTGGTTGACTTGTTCCTTGTACATGAGAATGGAAGTTTCTTTATGCTGATGTTGTTGCCTTCTTTTCTTGTCTTTATCGTTTAAAATCATTCCCTAAATAGTGCTTATCATATCTAGTTATTTGCATGGGATTGCATAGTTCTTGCACTTTCCTTCCACGTGGCAGCCTTCATGTTATTTTAGGAATGGGGCAATCTTGCCTATTGTGATTTGATCATTTGGCTAAGCATAAAATTTTCATTATGTTCTTGCTTTATTTCTTTCTTGTTTCTCTCATTATACCGTTAGGAAACCTTCCCCGAAGGGTGCTGATTTGATGTCGTTTCCTTTCTCAATTTCTGTTCTTTATGCTGTGATAAAATCTTTCCCAAAGTTAATTATATCAGTTGCTACCTCTTAGCAATATTCTCCATTCTTTTCCTTTTTAATAGCCATTCCATCTTGATCAGCTTATACGTCAATATTTATTTTCCTGTAAAACATTCTTTATTGCCAAGATCAAGTCATTAGTATATTATATTTGTTATCATCACAATTATCAAAAATATTACAAAGCTAACATGGAGTTAATAGGTCTCAATTTTTGCTACATTAGTAGGTTATTTTTGTTGTATTTAGTCATGAATCTCAAATTGGAGAGTTTTTGGCTATATTATGTATAGCTATGATTTGAATTTAGTAGTGTGTTTAGTTTTGCATCCACAAACCCAAACCCATGTTCACCATGCCCAAAATCACGTTGAGCAAGAAAATTAGACATTTGGCAGATTTTTTGTTTGAGCTTTGCTCACCGTGATTTTATCCTGGGCCAGGTTGGAGCTGAAGCTAAAATTTGTTGCTTTTGCTTTTCATCAAAAACCCGTTAGATAAAATTATGACACACTATAAGAAATAAGGTAACTGGCGGCGGTTTTGAAGTCAAATAGCGGCGATTCGAAAGTGCCGGCAAGGAAAGCGTCGAGAGGTCATATTGTGGCAGTTTTGGTAAACCACTGGAACAACCGACGCGAATTGGTAGTAAAAAATCAAGTATATAAAATGAGAGAAAATGTAGCGGCAGTTTATGAACCGCCGTGAAAAATCTAGTTAAAAAAACCCGAGAAAACATAGAACTACCGTGAAAAATCAAGTTTTAAAAACCTAACAAAAACATAGTGGCGGTTTATGAACCGTCACGAAAAACCAAGTTTATAAAACGAAAAAACATCGCAAATAAACATAGATTGCAATTTGTTAAATACATTGCGGTGGTTTCAAAACCGCCGCGACAAATCTAATGGGTAAATTTGTTTTTTGCTGAAATAGTTAATTTAATTTTCTAATATATATTTTTAATTACAATTCCTGTATCAATAAATTTGCATCAACTGAAAAATTTAAAGTATTATACAAAAATATAAAAATATCAAACATTCATTACTTGATTAAAATTACATAAGTACATCAAAATTTTGCATACTATAAAGTGTATCTTACAAGTCTTGCATATTTAATAATCCTCCAAAGTCATAAAAAGAAATTGCAAAATATGCAAGTCTTAATTAGTCATCTTACAATAACATATAAGCCCAAGCTTCATATCCTAATATTGAACTAAGTAGAAGAAGGCCTAAGTCAAGAATGTAACTAAGTGTTGGATGGTCCATTGTCTTGAGGTTCATGGCTAGCAGAAGAAGAGGGTCTTGCCCGCACCGGTGATTCCACATTTGCAATCTAAATAAAAAATAAATAAAATCTTTTAGATTGAGACTAAGAAGAACTACAAAGAATAAGTAAAGTGTGTCTTTACTCAATCTCATTATCATCAGTTTTCATGCAAAGTTTAGGAGCCAACACCTCCAATCTTGTATCATGAGAATTACATAATTTCAAATTTAAATCAAACTTCCAAACATATCAAACAGGCCATACAAGAGAGATTCAAAACAAATATCTGCCCCATGACACAAAATAATGATGGTTATACATAAATAACCCCAAGTCTTAAAGAAATTCCCAAAACTAACACTAGATACTTATTTCCCACATAATTAGTGCCAACCCCAGCCCAAAACAAGAAGAAAAGTCCTGCATATGTACATAGCCAAATCCTTATCTATTCACACATATTAACACCAAAACACTCAAAAAATAACTTAATGACTTGTCTAGCTTAATTCATTCCTAGAGGGATATCTTAAGCATATTTAACTTTGTACCTATTGGACATGCTTCCAATAGTAGCAGCTAGTGGTTCTAACATCAACGGATAGTCATAAATATCTTTATCAGGATGGGAATAAAATTTAGAAATTGCTGTCAAAAAATAAGCTATTAGTAACTGGTCAAAAATGCATCATATAGACCCCAAGAGCATCCTTATAAGGCCTCAAAACATAATTACACAGATGTTGTCCCATGAACTAGAATTTTATTTCATCAATTCACTAGCAAGATTGTTTCTTACGAAGGGATTTAGTGATTATTTTACAAATGGATCTCATATTAAAATTTAAAATAAAACTAAGATATTATAACATAAGTGTCTTAAAGGCATCACATCCCCTCATAATTATGCCAAAAAAACTTAGAGCACCTATTAGATTAAAAATATATTATTACATGACCATAGTATAGAGGTTCCTCTACTTTACCTAGTCATTGAAATTTAAACACATCCTTAACAAATCTTGGACCAAGCCCTCATTTTTCATCATAACCAATCTAGAAATATGACATAGCCGAATGACCCTAATCAATCCAACAAGAGAATTGCTACTAGCTATATATCTACTTCTATATTCAAGTATGTACACTAAGGGCTACCATTTATATATAACCTTACAAAGAATAAATTAGAGGAACAAATTACTAAAGTGGGGCCCCAACTTTTTAATATTTGTCAACTGATATGGGGAAACAGAATCCAAAACTGTTTTTGTCAGCCAGTAGGGGAAAAAACGACATTTATAGTCCTTGAACGGGCTGCTTAAGCCCAAAATTTATTTGTGGACCAAGCAGGCCATTTGATCAAATTAAAATTAGGCTTGACCAAAAATAATAAATTAAAATAAAGAATGAGGTAACCCAAAAATGAACGTGAAGTGCAAAAGAAGAGCACTCACTAATTGTTTACTGACCCAAGCTGCTTCTTTTTATTTTTCATTTTTTTGGTCATGAACTAAGCTCTTTTTTTTTTTCGCCTCAAGAACTAAGCTTTTTTTTTTTTTATCATTGCCTTGATTAAGAGAACTTAGGTGCACAAAATATTTACTTAATATGGTAACAATGAAGATAAATATATGTGTAAGTAATTTTTAAAAAAATAGTTACCCCATTGCCTCCAATAGTAGGAAAGTCAGATGGCACCACTCCACCCATGTGGTGCTTAAGAAAATAGTTAACTCGGGCTTGTAATATTGAAACTACTGCTTTGTTCTCTTTTAGTTCTACTTCCATTTGTTGAATATTAGCAGTTTCAGAGACATGATTGCATGAAGACGATGTCCCTCCACAATGGCTAGAGGTAGATTTGAAGACTTGAGATGGGCAAATACCAAATCCCATACCTCGAATACGACCTGGGTGCTTCTTCCCAAATAACTTAGCAAAGGCATCATCGTGAGTATCTTGGGAAGAAACCCCTTCTTTCTCAAGCATAGCTAATTGCACCTACAGACATCAATCGATCAAAGTGTAAGTAATAATGCACAACTCATGTTAAAATTGTCAACTTTACAATATAAACTCAAAATAAAATGATAATAGTTCTTACACTCTTATCTCTAGCCTCATCATTAATAAAGGATCCATCCTTTTTCTTGTGGCTAATTGGATACATTTGAGCCCTACTATAGATTTGTTTGTATGCAGTTTCCTATAATTCACCAAGATACACTTAAGTATTTAAAAACAACAAGCTCATGCTGTTTCCTAGCCAATGTCTTGGATCCGAGGGTATGAGGAATCGTTTGCATTTCTCAGTTGGCCGCATTTTTGTCACATATCGCCTGTATTATTTAAAAAAAAAAGTGTAATTCAGTAGGCAAAATAGATGTTGCCAAGAACTTAAATATAATGACATTTACCAAAGTTTTCTTTCTCAATCTGTAGTCCATAAAAGAAGCCCAATAGTCCAAGTCAATTCCTTCTAGACACAAGTTAAGGTTTTGTTCTCTATTGAGATCAGATTCATATATGTCATTAAATAGTTTGGACCTATTATCCCCCACTTCTTTCCAAGGTTTTGAAGTATATACTTCTTATGCTGTCCATCATCAACTTTAAATTTCTCCTTCATAAAAAAGGAAAAAAAAAAAAGAACATTTGTTAATAATAACAAGCAACCTAAAAGTGAATTTATTAAATTGATTATGGTGTAAACCTGAATCGTGCTTTTGTAAACAACTTCCTTGTAGGTTTCTGGAACCTTAGGCCATTTCTTATAGCAAATAGGAAAATTTTTGAAATTTCCAACAATTGCTCCAAAAAATGCTCCTAAAAGGCCACCTGCTTCGCCAACTGGTTGGCCAAATCGATTCCAATGTATAAACTCGCTTGATTTTTCAATACTAATATATAAACTCTTAAACTTTGTTTTCTTGGAAGTCTTTGGTAAAAATCTTCAACTTGTCTATTTTATTTTTTAATTGCCGCTAAGGTTGTCGTTCATGTTATTTTTTAGTAAACTTTTATCTTAAAATAGATTGACTTATGTATATGTATTTTATATTTTTACAATAATAATAGCACTAAAACTTAAAAAAATAGTACAACCATATTTTTTATTTTTTTAAAACAATTAAAAAATGAAATGATAAAAAATGCCAGATCAAACAAAAAAAGAAAGGATAAAAAATAATATAAACAAATAATAATTATTTATATTTTTTTTGGTATTTATACATCTAAATCTAATTTTGATAAACACTATCCAAACAATGCACTTCTATAAAAATCACTTTTGATATAAAAGTAATCAAACATAAATTACTTCACTTCAAACTTACTTTTAGCCAAAATCAAGTTTGCAAAATCAATTTTGTTCAAAAATCAATTTTGCAAATGCTAATCTAAACACATACTAGATTGTTAGGTTTGTTTTTAAACATCATTTGTGTCAAATCTGATCTAGGTGAAATGTTAGAGGTTTTCCAATGCAGCTAATAGTAGCAGGACACACAGTAGAAATTGTAAGGAATATAAATAGAACATGCAACATGAATACTGTTGAACAATATCGTTTTTTGGTGTACTAATCTAGTGCACCATTCTTTTTTTAATTTGGGTTGTGCCCTATGCTGTTACTTATATTAATTTGGATCATAAGGCCACTGTCGAACTGGATTTCATAATAAAAAATGAAGCTTGCAAGTTGGGACAAATCCATGCATATTAAAGAAAAAAGGTTGGAGGAGATTGATTAGGTTCTTTAATGAAACATCTTCCCTTGCATGATAATTGATAAGACACACCATGCGAAAGCTTTGTTTTTGCATGTAAATTTTATCAAGCTAAGTGGCATTATGTCAATTCCAGACAACGTTACCATAATTTCTTGCATTTGCCATTTGGTTTACAAAAATATATTAGATTGGAATCTTATTGTTTATATTTGGATTGTAAAACAAAATATGAATTGAAGCAAAGTAAGTTTGGATTTAGTTCTAGTTTTGTCATTTAAATGTATGGTTCAAGTTTTCAAAGCATCTTCTAAACATCGCTAGTTTTTTAATAAACTAATTGTTTGCTTATTAGTTGTTTAATTACTATTTGCAAACCATTTGTAGATGTATGTGTTTCTAAAACAATGGTCGTTGCAATTTGTTGATGAAAACTAGGGTTGAAAGTGAGTTAAGCCAGCTCATGAGCTAGCTATATATATATATATATATATATATATATATATATATATATATATATGTTGTTGTTGTTGTTGAGATTATGTCCTTATAACTAAATATCCTATAGTTTATTAAGATAAAAAGACTTAATTTATATTTAACTTGAGCTATTTCATTAAGTTTGAGTAACTCATGAGTTAGTTTAAACTCAATGGACCTCTAATGAGCTGAGCTCGAGCCTAAAAATTAGACTTATTTTGAGCTCGAGTTCAACCTAATATTAATGAGTCAAGCCTGAGCTATGCTAAGCTCGGGTTCAAGTCAGCTTACTTTCAGCCTGAATGAAAAGGTTAAAAAATGTCTTTGCTTGGTTCAATGTGGAATGATAAGAGGAACCTTACAATAGGATTTTGTGTTGCTAGTTTAGTGGAATGGGTTTTGACTAAATTTGATATAGATTACAATGAATTTTTTAGTTTTATATTTGGATTATTTTCTAATGCAACCAAACTTTTTGGGATGTTGTATTTTCTTTAATGGATAAACTAGTGAAATTTTGATTCTCATAGCTATGTCTCTTTATGTACATATATATAGTCAAGCTCATTAATTTTTGGCTTATGTAGTTGGACTATACTAGCACTTAAATTTGTTTATGAGAAGCACCTAGAGGATGATTTTTAACCCAAAAATATCAAATTATCATCAATTTTGTTTATGAGAAGTGAGAGACTTGATTATAAATATGTAGTTCACCCCGGGCCTTTAAGACGTTGCTTTTTAGCCTAGAAATATCAAATTGTCATCACATGTCTTAAAAAAATCTAAAATATTTTTTTCATTAACAAAAAGTTTAGGATGAGGGAAGGCTCGCCTCGATATAAGGTTAAGTACGCCAGCAAGTTTTTGCTTATAGAGATACTTAAAGATTATTTACTAATGAAAGAACTTGAGAATCAAACCCAAGACATGGCAATATATGAGTAAAAGATCGATTATATAAGCTAACCTATGTTGACAAAATCTAAAATGCTTTTACCTTTGGTGAAATTATTGATTTGGAAATTATATGTAGCTCCCTGCAATTCCAAATGGAAATGATTTTCTTAGTTGAGAAAATGCCTTCGTATATATTAGAAGTTGATCTCATGCACGGTAGATTATGTGCTTTAAGCCGCGAACAAATTATCTTGATTTTAATAATTTTTTATTTACCTTTTTAAAATTAATATTTTTTTTCACATCTCAAGCATTTTATTTTATGTAAATTTTTAATTTCATAAAATATAATATAAAAAGTTTTACATATTATAAAATAGATATTTTGTATAAATAATCGTTTAAAATTTTTTAATATTTATGCATATGTTAATTAACAAAAATTAATTTAAATGAAATTTTAATTTGAACTTGTATTTGATACATATAAATATAAATATTTTCACACAAAATATCTTTTTTTTTTCATTTGGTCCTTTAAAATATCATAAATTTTTTTTACCTAATCTTTTAAATTATCATAAATTTTCCATTTGATCCATCTTTTTTATGCTTTAGTTCATGTTTGCATCGGCGTAAGATGTCACATTGGTATTTAACAGGAAAAACTAACAAAACACTAACAGAGAGATCAAATATGAATGAAAACAATTTTTGAGAGATTAAATAGAAATTTTTCTTTTTTTTTTTTAAAAGAAAGATCAAATAAAAAATTTGATATCTTAAAAGATTAAGAACATAATAAAGCTAAAAATATAATTGAAGAGATTAGTTCAACCATAAAGCTTACATTTATTCATCAATAAAAAGAGGGTAAAAAAAAACCACCAATCGAAGAACATTCAATATTGGCAAAAGATTTAACGAAGGGACTCGCACACCTAGATTTTGTTTCTAGGCGGGTTCTTAATCACCACCACGGTGACAAAATTTTAGCCATTAGATATGGAATCTATGGTTCAAATTATTTAAAATTAAAAATTTATATATATATTTTTGAATATTTATTAAAATAATTTTATAAGCTATTTATCCATTATACCCTTTTCTCCCAACCTAGCACCACTTTCATCAAGCCCTTGCATCCCAACCCAATGACTTTGTCTGCCACCACCGCCCACAGTCAGCCCCGCCATCCACCGCCACCGCCACCGCCACCGCCACCGCCATTCACACTTCACTTTTTTCGACTCAACGCCACAACAATTGTCTCCACCGCCGCCGTTCTTGCTCCACCACCGAGCCCGCCTTCTGCCCCCGCATTCGCTCTCCCCTCTCCCCACCCCTGTGCACAGTACCTCTAACAATGGCGACTGTGCACAGCCTCTGACAGCAGCGGCCACCGCCACACACCCACGCACAACCTTTAGAACTACCGCGCCTTGCCTTGCCGCAGTGTCAACCCACCTTCGCCGCAACAACGGCGCATCCTTACCAGCGGCACACCAACAACCGCACATTACTGCTCTGTGCTTCGTCGAATTTTCTGGCTTTTGCATGTTTGCTGAAAAGTTTGATTTTTTTACGACTTTGGGGGGACAAATTGTAAATTTTCTTGAAAATATGAGTTGCATAAGTCTTAAATCTGTAGAAAAAAGGTAGCTCGTTTTTTGCGTTGGATTTATGGGCTTATCATCCATTTTTGGATCCAAGTATTTGTTCTCTGTCTTAGTGTTGCTTGACGTTTTTGGGTAGTTCATTCATGCTGGGTAGTTCTTTTTCATTTTTCTATTTTTGGGGAATATTGAAATGAGAGCAGGAGGAGGTGGCAGGTGGTGGCTGGGATGACGGGGAAAAAAGGATAGATGAAGGGGGGTTACGGTGGAGGGAGAAAGAGAAAAAAATAAAATATGAGGATAAAAGAGTCATTTTAACAATATTTCATATTATAATATTATTTGTCACCGGTGGTGACAAACTCATCGTCCTTACTTAAGACGCACCCTTTGTTTCTATGCATTTATGGCCATCAACAAAACTCACTCATCAACGAAAATTTATACATCAGCAAACAAAAATTCCAAAAGCATATGCCTTTCTCCCTCCACGTTAAGAAACCAACTAACTTCCATCTATCATCAGCCATCCTCTTCTTCATCATCACATGCCTTTCAGCCCATTGGTGGGTCCCATTTTGCTCATCTCATACACATATAAACCCTAAACAAGTGTATGAAAAGCTAGATTAACTTGCATAAAACAAACACATTTTATAAAGTAACAATTTTAACACTAAAATTTCTTCATGTTAAAATAAATAGTTTTTAAAAATTAAATGTTATATATAAGATTTATCTAAGGGAACAATTTACTTTTATGACAATATATCGTTATTAAGTTTTCAGATTTGACTCATCTAAAATCTAAAACACACTGTAAAGAAAAAATATATAATCTTAATTATTAATAAAAAAGTAATTTATTAATAATCATGCATGTATAATTTATTATATGAGTACTTATATTTTTTAAAAGAGAATAATTTTGATACACAGTTAGCATAAAAAATTTTACTCTATCAATTAATTATATACACTTACATGGATGACTTTTGAGATAAGCTTGTAAGTAATAAAAAATAATTTATTAATAATCATATAATTTATTATATGAGTACTTATATTTTTTAAAAGAGAATAATTTTGATACATAGTTAGCACAAAAAGTTTTACTCTATCAATTAATTATATACACTTACATGGGTGACTTTTGAGATAAGTTCGTAAGTAATAAAAAATAATTTATTAATAATCATGCACATATAATTTATTATATGTGTACTTATAATTTTAAAAGGAGAATAATTTTGATATATAGATAGTGAAAAAAATTTTTATGCTACCAATTAATTATAGACACTTACATAGATGACTTTTGAGATAAGTTTGTAAGAGTCAATCACTTTCAACCATATTACAATATATAACTGAATGGATGCATAAAATATCTTTACATTAATAATATATTAAAATTAAATTATTTTTAAAATTTTTAATTTTTCATTAAAAATTAGGATTTAATTTAAATATATTATCAGTGTAAAAAACTTTTATATAGACATCCAATCATATATTGCCACATCAGCAAAAGTCTTTGATATAACCACCCACTACTTGAATGGTCATACAAATAGAAAGTTGTGATTGGATGACAGTGTAAAAAATTTTTACACTATTAATACATCCCAATTAAATTCTGAAAATTATAATTAGGATTTAATTGATATGTACTATTAATATGAAATTTTTTTACACTGACATCAATCATATGTTATTATATTAGCAAATATGAATGATTCTCATCCCTATTATTTTAAAAATCATGCAAATGAGAGAATTTGAGTAGATGATAATGTAAAAAAAATTTATATTATTAGTGTATATAAATTAAATCCTTATAGTTATAAGAGATTTCTCTTGTGCTCTTATAAAATTTAAGAATATTGATACTCTTTGATTAGTTGCGATTAAAAATTTGCCACTTGTCCCATTAATTTAGATTACTAAATTTTTTAAATTATTTTTTAATTATATTTAAGATCTATAAAACTTGTTATTAAATTATAACCGTTGTATACAAAGAATACTAATACCATTATAAAAATAAGGTTGCAGAAGAAAATCCATAATTATAATTATTATAATTATATACACTTTTCTCTGTAAAACATATCCTCATAACGAATTATATCTTAAGTTTTCCTTTATTTTTCATGCCTTCACCTTCCTACCGCCCAATAAACAAAGAAAACAAACCCTGGAGATCAAGGGCCAAAGGACAGCAAAACAAATCACTTAAAAATTTATGGATTACAACTCAACTCTTTGTTGACAAGTTAGTCATCAAAATAAATATTATTCTCTCTCTTTCTCTCTCTAAAAACTCTTCCCACCTTCCTTCTGTTATATTCTTTTTATATTATAAAAATCACAAGCCCTTTCCTTATCCCCTTTCCTAGGGTTCCTCTCTCTCTACTCTCTATGCTTCCAGAAATCCAATTCAATTTCCTCCTCAATTCACCAAACACTCCCTATGGAAATTCCCTTTTCTGCCCCTTGTGCAGATCCTTTCTCTTCTCCGATTCAATCTTAATCGAAACCTCGCGAATTTTCGGATTTCAGTGTTGATTTTATTTTTTTCTTGTTGGTCTCGTGCTTTCAGATTCAAAAGAAAAAATTTTGTTTTTTCCGTTGGTTTCTAGGGTTTTTGCGATCTGGGTATTTGGAATCGATCTTGTTCGGTGTAGGAAAATTTTGTTCTCTTTTGTAGGTAATGGATGGGTTTGGTGCTGGTGCCCCTAACCCTCAGAATCCGAAGCAATTGGGAGATGTTCCCGCAGGTTGTTATTTTTTTCTTTTCGGATCCTCTTTGTTGGTTGATTCGGATCTTCGTGTATGTTTGTTTGTTCAAACAGATGTGGTTGACTGACTTGAGCGTTACCTAGATTTTGTTTTTGTTGTTGTTTTCCTTTTTTGGATTCTGATGAACATGTAAGATTGGAATTGGTTTTCTACTGTAAATCTTGCATTGGATTTCTTTATGTGTGATTGTTGTCTTTCAGGTGACAAATTCTTTGAAATGCAATGCATCTGAAGTTAGACTCAGAACTTCTGTTTCCCAAAATGTTTGGTTATTTGACTTATTATAGATTCTGAAATTCAGCTGGTTTTAATGAGTTAGCATGTCCAATTTAGTATTTGCTATCAACGGTTATGTTTTTCAAGGGCAAGCAGACAGCCGTAGTATTCACTGTAGATGAGAACTTATAATGTGACACAAATATATGGAGTTAGGAATCCAGGCACTCTTGCTATTAGCAAAATCTGTGTACATAATTTTTTTGATTAAATGTTATTCAATTTACTTTCATTATTATTTTTCAGCTATAAGGTGTGGTGGGCTTAAGGTCTCTCGGCCTAAAATGTTTTCTTTACTTGCAGCATATTAGATATCTGCTTTAATATGTACAATGTTCAGCTACCTTCTAGGTTAGCTGTGTAATTTGGATTTCTTTCGGTTGAAAATATCTAATCAACATCTCATTACTTATTATTATTTTTTTCGTCTGTAAATCTTGTTTCTTGGCTTTGAATGTCTAGGTTTTAATTATCCATGCAAATCTTATGCAGTTTATGTTAAATAGTTCGAAGAATCTGGAAGTAGGTTTTTGACTCAAAACTTTTGTGTCATGCAGAAGATGCAGTATTTGATGCGTCGCAATATGACTTCTTTGGCAAAAATTTTGTTGAGGAAGTGGAGTTGGGGGGTTTAGAAGATGAAGATGGTGAATTGCCTCCTGTTGAATTTGATGAAGAGGAGGAGATTTTTTTCAATAGAGAAGAGGTTATGTGTCTGTTTATTTATTTCTACATGATGCCATTCATCTTAAAAGGACTATGATCTAGGTGGTATATTTAGTTCCATAGAAAGTAATTTTTGGATTTAAAAAGGGCACATGATGCAATTTTCCTTTTGGTTAAATGATTATAGTCTATTCTTTCTATTGCAAGAGTTGTCCATATCATGTCACTAACAATCCTTCATTACTCATTTTCCCCTCTTTAAGTGGGTTATTAGACCTTGATATGTTAATGCGAGTGTTTATGCAATAGCTTTGTGATGCATTGAATGCCTGTTTCCCTTCTAGTAAAGTCATGTCTCCTATTAATTCATGTTGGGGAATCAATCCAATTGTGTTATTATACTTAATGGAATTGCACAGATACAATGCTTGATTTTTGTGGATGAATTTTTTGGGCTTAATAGCTATAATCAACAATTATGCCATATGAGAGAGAGAGAGAGAGAGAGAGAGAGAAGAAAAAGGCCAGAGGGATGGATTTACAACTTACAGAAATATCATGAGTCTTCCATAAATCATTGTTTCATTCATTCTGCCTAATCCTGATTTTTATTTTTTGTCATTGGTGATTCTGGAAGGCAAAGAAGGAATTTAAATGCAGATCAGCATCCATCTTCTGGGCATAAGTGATTTGTTTTTGTTCTATCTCACCTTCCTTTCACTTTATTTTCTGTCCTTCTGGGTTAGTTCTTGTCATTCTTCATGGGTAGGAAAAATCCTTACTAACTTTGAAGGCAAATGTGTATATCCCCCCTTTTTTTCCTTGATAAAAGAACAAATTCCGTAGGACAGAGAAAAAATTACAAATGTATGTATCTTTTTTCCCCACAAAAGCATGATTCAAAATCATTTCTGGATCTTTTTTCTTTGATTACTTTATGTATATCACAAAATAAGTTTGTTCATGACTGTACTTTCTCTGACTGAATTCTTTACTTCTCAATGGCATTTGAATGGTAACAAAATATATTGTTTGGAGGTTTTATTCTACTGCAATTAACTCTTATTTTCACATTGCAGGGTGAGGACATAAGATCTATCTCGGAGGTTGATGATATTGCTACCACATTTTCGAAGGTTAGATTATTAAACAATGATGCTTCATATTTTTTCTTGATGCTGGACATGTTTACTAAATGAGTGGCCAAGAAATTGGCACTTGATATTGATATCGACATATTTGGATTGGTTGATTCATTAAACAGCATAAAGCAAAAAAATAAAAAAATAAAAAAATAAAAAAGGACAAAAGACAGTTCTTAATATATGCATTTCTATGTTATGAATCACCTCTCCTCTCCCCAATATCAACTTAATGAGGATGATGATTTGTTTCATTAAGAAAAGTTTTGAGAGAGCTGATTCTTTGATCAGATTGTCATATTATGTTTAAAAAATAGCCTTTTATTTGTTTAATTGTGACTGCATGGATATTGTTATTTCGCTTCTCAGTCATCAGATTTTGATGAATGCAATCTTGGAGGAATGTGTGGAATGCAACCAAGGTTTTGTTCCCTTGCTAAATAGTTGGTATTTTTTTTAAAAGTGTTATGCAGGGAAACTGTTTTAGAACAATGCTAAATGTGTGATTTCTTTAGAAGACATAGGAAAATTGTTTCATACCTAGGATTATCTTCAAAGTTTGAACTCTAATTGGGTTAGTATTGCATTTTATGTCTGTCTTTGCTCTTTGGGGGTGTATGGGCTGTGGATTTCACTTTGAGTCCTGTCTTCTTTGAGAATGTAGGAAAAAAATGATTTCATACCCTTTTTTCCTAGAATCCTTGCTTGG
Source organism: Pterocarpus macrocarpus (assembly GCA_031439585.1). NCBI lineage: Eukaryota > Viridiplantae > Streptophyta > Magnoliopsida > Fabales > Fabaceae > Pterocarpus > Pterocarpus macrocarpus. The sequence continues at coordinate 16,803,261 of CM062517.1, read as the reverse complement.
ACATTAGTATCTGTCTGCTGGTCTAAGATATTGGTCAATAGTTGTCTCTGAGCTACAAATATGGGGCTTTATCTTGTAAAATTAGTAAAATATTGTTTGATTCTCTTCTGGACATACGTGCATTTCATCTGTATGGCATTGTAGATTCTGTTGTCTGTTATAATGTTCATGTTGATGGCTTATTTTAAATAGTTTTATGCTGGTTGATATTGATATTTCAGTTGAACAAGGATGTTAGTGAGCCAAGAAGCGTGGGACTCATTGGTGAACATGGATCAAGAGAAAGTGAGTTGAGGAATTATATAATTTGAAACATATACAAATGTTTTTACTTTTTTTTTTTGGCCTCTGTCTAATTTTTATGAGGAACGAAGGTCAACTACGTATTTCAGTATACATATTGAGAGTAAATTACTTTTTCATAGCCTGTAATTTGTTGTAAGTATGCATGAATGCATCCCTCCCCTCCATTATGAAAACCTACACAAAACTTCCTTATGTTTATAAGATATGTACGACTAATCCCAAATGCTGAGGCCTAACAGATTCATTAGCTGGGTAAGTAGGCCTTAGATGTTTCTGGTCAAATGTCATTCTCCTACCATTCAACATGGTATGTCGAGAAAAAGAGAGCACATTTACATGGTGCAGCTGAATTAAGATTCATTTCAGTGTCTAACCATTCAAATTGAAGGTTCTTATATGATAAAATCAATCTCTTCTTATCCTTAGCACTGCCTTTATGAAGCAACGCCATTAGGTTATGGCATGTTTTTAATCAGATTATCAGAACTTCGGGTTCAGGTTTATGAGATGTGATTTTTGTTGTGGGCTACATATATTTGAAAGACCATATTGCAGCTGTATGGCTCCTTTTACCCTATACTCTTTTTTCTTAATTGACTGAATTGTTTCTGTTACTCTGGAATTTGTTGTTTAGATTCATCTGCTGCTGAATGGGCACAGAGGGACGATATTTTCAATTGGTATGATCAGCATGATTATGACAGTGAAGGTGGTCAGGATCTCAAAAGATGGTCATCCCAACCACATACTTCATTGGCTCAGTTACAAGAGTCTAAGGCCTTGTATAGAACATCTTCATATCCTGATCAGCAACAACATCAACATTTTTCTAGTGAACCAATTATGGTGCCAAAATCTTCTTTTACTTCTTATCCTCACTCTGGTGGCATGTCCCAACATGCTTCCCCAAATCAGAGTATAGGCCGTCTGAATATTCCATATCATGCTGGTGGGTCCCAGATGCCATTGTCTTCACCTAATCCTTCTCATTTATCCAATTCCCAGATTGCATTGACTGGCCTTGCCCATGGGTCCCATTTTGGTGGGAATTTGCATAAGTTTACTAGTGGTTCTCCTGTTAATAATCGAATGCCGAACCAATGGCTTAACCAAGGAGACATATATCCTGGAGATCATCCGACCATTCTGAACAATTTATTGCAGCAGCAATTACCTCTTCACAATGGAGCAATACCTCCACACTTAGTGACTCAGTTGCAGCAACAGCAGCAGAGGATGCATCATCCTCTTCAGCCTTCAACAGGCTATTTACGGGGTTTACAGTCCCATTTATTTAACCCCAATATTTCCTCTGGTTTGCCCATGATTAATAAATATGACCAGATGCTTGGGCTAATGGAATTGAGGGATCAAATACCAAAGTCAGCTCAAAAAGGTAGACAGAATCTTCGGTTCCCCCCTCAGGGTTTTGATATGAGTAACCAGAAGAGCAACTTTGGATGGCCCCGATTTAGGTCCAAGTATATGATGACTGAGGAAATTGAGAATATTGTTAGAATGCAGCTTGCAGCAACACATAGTAATGATCCATATGTAGATGATTTTTACCACCAAGCCTGTCTTGCGAAAAAATCGGCAGGCGCTAAGTTGAGGCATCACTTTTGTCCAACCCAAATAAGGGAACTCCCTCCACGAGCCTCTGCTAATACCGAACCACATGCTTTTCTTCAGGTTGAAGCTCTAGGAAGGGTTCCATTCTCATCAATTCGCAGGCCCCGTCCTCTTTTGGAAGTTGATCCTCCAAATTCCTCTCCTGCTGGTAGCACTGAGCAAAACATATCAGAGAAGCCCCTTGAAAAGGAGCCAATGCTTGCAGCAAGGGTCACAATTGAGGATGGTCTTTGTCTTCTCCTTGATGTAGATGATATTGATCGTTTTCTACAATTTAATCAGCTTCAAGATGGTGGACTTCAGTTAAAACGGAAGCGGCAGAGCCTTCTGGAAGAACTTGCAGCCTCGGTTCAATTAGTTGACCCACTGGGAAAGAGTGGACACACAGGTGGGCTTGCTGCAAAAGATGACCTTGTGTTTCTCAGGATAGTTTCTCTACCCAAGGGTCGGAAGCTTCTTGCTAGGTATCTTCAACTGCTTTTTCCAGGTGGCGAGCTTATGCGAATTGTCTGCATGGCAATATTTCGTCATTTAAGATTCCTATTTGGTGGCCTTCCCTCAGATCCAGCTGCAGCAGAAACTGTAACTAACCTTGCAATGGTTGTTTCAAAGTGCGTCCATGAAATGGATCTTGGTGCACTAAGTGCTTGTCTAGCAGCAGTGGTTTGTTCTTCTGAGCAGCCTCCTCTACGTCCCCTTGGAAGCTCTGCCGGAGATGGGGCTTCCCTTATTTTAGTATCTGTGCTTGAGAGGGCCACTGAACTTCTAACTGATCCTCATGCTGCTAGCAACTATAATATTGCAAATCGTTCACTTTGGCAGGCTTCATTTGATGAATTCTTTGGTCTTCTGACCAAGTACTGTGTGAATAAATATGACAGCATCATGCAATCATTGCTTGTTCAAGGTATGCCAAATATGGGTGTCATTGGGTCAGATGCTGCCAGAGCTATTAGTAGGGAAATGCCAGTTGAGCTCTTACGGGCTAGTCTACCTCACACTGATGATCGCCAGAAGAAGCTATTACTTGATTTTGCTCAGCGCTCTATGCCCATAGTTGGATTTAACAGTAATTCTGGGGGTAATGGTGGCCATGTGAACTCAGAATCAGTGCTGAGTTGATTAGATAATGCTAAAGGAGATTGTTTTCAAAGTAGAAAGACAGTAAATCCCATAGGGACAGCCTTGTGTGTGTAAGTACTTTGGAGCAGTCTGATGTGGAAGTATCAGGTGCATCTACCTTGGAAGTTTTAGCCTCTTCTTATCTTTACTTGTTATATTGCCGTAATGCCATGTAGCATTGTGACAAAGTTGCAATCAGGCCCATTGTGTATTATGATAGATTTGGCTTGATTTGTTCCTCTTGTCTTGTCTTTTTCTTTTGACGGGGGAGCTTATTGTTACTCAGTTTGTGGTTTCTAGAGCACGTAGTGGGGTAGTATGTGCAGGTTTAGGTGTAAGTTGGATTCCCATGATCTTTTACTATTATCATACAAAGGCATGGGATTGGTTGTGTCCATACTCCATATCTACCTTTATAGGTAACACATGTCCAAATTGAATTAGCATTGTGGGTGCACCAATTTAACCGGTGAACAAGGTGGCATGACAAGCTTTTCTGAACAGTAGAGGATGGCGTGCCTAGAATAAATTATGGTAACCTTGTTCCATGGTATTAGGGTTTTAGTTTCCTCTCTTGACCATTCCATTGGTGTAGTTTTGTATCATCTCTTGCTTCCCAGTAGATTGGACTAAATATATCAGTCTGTCTTTCTTGTCTCCGTGTTTGTTTGTCTCGGATTACATGTTATAATTTCTATGATTTTGGCACTTTGCTGTTGCGCTTGCTACTGTTAATATGAGCAATGTATGGAATTAAGTCATTAAATTAATGCAAATGCAGTTTTGGAGATGTCACGGTTGTTTCTTGACCTTCAGTTGACTTCTGGACTAAGATGCTTAATGGATTTGATTGCTAAATCTTGCTGACTTTGTGCAAGTTTTGCCACGGTGACACCTCTTTGGTTCCTTATCTTAATCTTTTCTTGCATACGCACATGCATTTTCGAGCAAACGAATTACTATTTCAAAGCCATATTCTATATATTTATATGATCACTGATAATTTTCATGTTGTGAAGTATCTAGATCTTTTAGGCGTGACATATCTGCATTTACATGTGTATTCTATGTCTGTGTCATCACAAAAAGGAGGTAAGATAGAAGGAAGGCATAAAATGGAAAAGATGCTGAAAGGCTGGATGATTTGATATGATATTAGTTTTGCACTTTTGTCACATTCTGCTATTATCTATGATGACTATGATAACAATTGAGGCAAAATAAAATATTTAACTTAAAACAAAACAAAAAAACACTAAAATATTTTAGTGGTTAGTCATCACATATTCAAACAGCTCTTATTAAATTTAATCAAGTATCTCAATCATTCTGGTATTATTCTAGCATCCTTATTTATGCTTCCCGGTTCAGACAAGCATGATGCTGGAAATTTGTCGTGAAGTGAGATGTTACTGGCTTTGTTCAAGCCAATGGGGTTGGGTATTTGTTATTAATTTTTCTTGTGAAGGTGAAGCTTTATTTTAGTTAATTTGGCTAGTTTTTAGTGCTTAAAGCCATTATTAAAGGTCAAGTTACAGGAGTGGGTCAACTCAAGCTCTTCACATGTTTTGTCTTTATTAGCATTCATAAAAATTTTTCTACTATGAACTTCTATGCTTTAACAAACCTTTCCTCCTTACTTTAGCAAAGGCAAGGTCCTTACCTTTTTTTTTTTCGGGTTTATTATTTTACCTTGAATAATTTGGGGGTGAAATTGAAAAATTAATTTCATTTAAAATTAATTATGCAATTAATGAATTTTAGAATATATTTATGATTTAATTTGTATGTATTGTTAATGAAAAAAAATTTTACACAGATATTTAATTATATTTTATCTCATCAGCAAAAATATTTGATTTAATTATTCACTATTTTAAAAATTTTACAAACACAAGTATTTAATTGGGTGATAGTGTAAACTGTCCGTATATAATAATTAAACTCATATATATATATATATATATATATATATATATATATATATATATTCGCTCTATAATTTAGTTTTGACCGAGTTTATTCGCCATATTTTGGTGTGTTTTTTTATTAACAATGAAAAAAAAAAAGAAAGAGAGGTAATTCTTGATATTTAGCTTGATTAAAGTTTTATCCCTAGTCCCTAGTTATGAAATAAATGAAATAGTCCATTAGCTTGATTAAAGTTTTATACCTAGTTATGCTATAAATGAAACAGTCTACCTGTTCCCAAAAAACAAAAAAATGAAAAGTCTATTACCGGTACTGATTAGCTACTACTACTGAAGTTTTAATTATATTTTTCTATTTCAATTTATCATTGATAAAAGTCAGATAAACTTTTTAATTTACCAATCATCAAAAGCTCGTTTGGTTGGTTTTATTTGTAGTTCTTTTTTTTTTTTTTTTTTTTGAGAGATGTTTATAGAGTTCCTTCAAAAAGGAAAATGAGTTTTAATTTGACTACCTAAATTAAAATCTATAGTCATCAAGTTTAAAATAGGTTTCTCAATTCTCAGAAAGATAAAGATTGAACTTGGTGATTTTCATATTTGATCATTTTGATAGTATTGCATTTGTAACTAAATTTAACTTAAAAAAAGAGAATTTGTAATGTCAAAATACATCTATGATGAGACGATGACTATGTGCCTGTTTGGATCCAAGTTTGTAATGGCCAGAAGGTCTTCTACGAGAAGGAAAATGACTTTGTACAGTAAATGGTAGTATTTGGTTTAACTTCTTTCAAAAGGTTTTTTCATGCGCTTAAGAAGATATGTTGATGTTCTTTTCATTCTGAAAAGACGGCTGAAAAGGAATCTTACTATTACTCTCACATCAACAATCAAAAGTAATTTTACTTTATCTTATTCAAACAAAACTCATTTTTCTAAAAGGCCTTTTGACATATTCAAAACAAACAAAAATTATTCTTTTAAAAGACCTTCTTTCAAAAGACCTTCTTCCAAAAGTTAAACCAAACGGACCCTATAATCAACCACGTAATCATGCTATTTGTTGTTTTTTCCGCAGGATCTGTGGAATTTTTCCCTTGAGAAAAAAAGGTAATAATATGATTAATATGATGATATAGTAAATAATTTGATAAAATGGACATGATGTAACTATTTCTGTAAATAATTTATTTATAGGTGATTTTTATTATCTTAGAGAGTGTTTGGACGAAGCATTCTTAGATTTTAGGGAATTAAAAATACAAAAAAAGGTTAAATACTTCAATTTAACTCTCTCTATTTTAATTTTTTTTTTTAGATAAAGTAGTAGTATTATTTCATTATAAAAATACTTTATTTTTATAATAAAAGTATATTACATTTTCTTTGCGTGGCGGGTTGCGGGTGATATGAGATGGATAGCGAACAACAAGTAGCGAATGATGGGCGAAGAGTGGCGAGCACTGGTTGCCCATCGTTGGTTACTAGTTGCCAGGCGAACAACAATAACAAGTGTCAGGCATCAGGTGACGAATGACAATGGTGAATATTTGGCATTAGGTAGTAGGTGGCGAACGACAGGTGCCAGATAGCAGTTGGCGGTTGGCGGCTGGAGGAGGGCATGCATTAATTAGCAAGCAAGTTCTGCAATCAGTTGGGTGACAGTCAACAAGTGCCAGGTGCCGAGTGGCAAGCGTCGGGTGCCAGATGGCAATTAGCTAGTGGTGGTAGGCTTGAAAGAGAATTTTTAAGTCTTCTTGTTTTTTTGTTTTTTAATCTTATGCCAAATTATGACACATCAATGTGTTAAAAACACCATAATAATCAAATTAAAATTAGAAGAACTAATAAATATCAAGAAGACAACTTGCACCTACCTCATAAAAATCGAAATATGTTTATTGAATATATATATCCTTAAGCAAAATAGAGCAAACACAACTAGGAGGAGTAAAATAAAAGCAAACTCCAAGTTGTAGAGAATGACCCAAGTTAGCCATGCAATCAGCAGTGCAGTTCCTCTCTTTGAAAATGTTAATCATATGAACCAACCAATCTTTATTGAGTAACTTTTGAACTTTGGCAATAACTAAAACATATGGGTGCTTTCTGTCCACCCCTTTCCCAATAAGAGTAACTGTCGAAGTAGAGTCTAGCTCCAAGACAACTCTATTATGCCCCTTCCTCCAAGCCATATCAAGAGCATAGAAAGCACCTCAAATTCCAGCAACTATAATAGGACAAATGCCAAGATTAACTGCAAAACCTCAAAGAAATTGACCCGAATCATCTCTTGCCAAACCATCACAGGAAGCCTTCAGGTTACTAAGGATAGAACCATCACTATTCAACTTGATCCAACCCATGGGATGCCGAAACCCAAGAAATAAATTTGTGTTTCTAATTAGCCGATCCTGAAGATTAAGCATTTCTAATGAAATTGATGTGACCTAATCACTGACCAAAATTTGGCAAAAATATCATCTTGGGAAGGGGCTATCAATTAAAAAATCTCCTAATTTCGAATCCTTCAAAAATAGTGAACACCTGAGATAAAAATATCCGGTCAAGAAAAATAAAAAAAGATGTCATATAGACTCAAATTCCACTTTAACCAAGAGTGGACAGTTGCAGCATAGAAATGAGGATATTGAATAGGACAAATTAGCCTAGACCAGAAATCCATAGCAAGGGGGCAATCTCTCAAAACATGAAGGGAAGTCTCATAAACATGTGAACTGCACTTAAGGCAGTTACGATCATTAGAGACATGGCAAGAATACCTAAAAAAATTTGTAGGTAAGGCAACTACAGCCACTTGCCAAAGAAAAACTTTAATCCGCTCCATGCCTTTCCACTTCCAAATAAGCTTGAATAAAGGGTCATGAGTCATCAAGTGAGTACTAGCAATATGATTATAGGATGACCGAATAGAAAATTCGCCATTGTGACTACATTTCCAAGCAACACAATCCGGCACTCCTATGGTTGATGGAGGCGCAATACTAGCGATGTATTCACAAACATGAGCAAGAAGATAAGACAGTAGCTATGCCAATCCCAGCCACTAGCACTATTAACAAAGTCAGCAACTAGCTTTTTCAGATCATCATCAGAAAAACTAATGATCGCATGATTTGACAAGCAACCCATTTATGGCTCCAAAAGTGAATGGACTTACTGTCCCCAAGATGTCATATTAGATGTTTTTGACCATAGGCCAAGCTGCCACAATTCTTTTCCATAAATTAAAAGCTCCTGGTTTGAGAGAAACAGAAGGAATCAAGTCAGAACCACACTAATACTTATTGCGAAGCACCTAGACCCACAACTCATCATGATTTTGAACAAGACTCCAACCTAGCTTAGTCATGAAAGTTAGGTTAGAATCCTTAGCATGGCGAAGATTGAGACCGCTTGCAACTTTGGGATTGCAAATGTTATACCATTTACAAAGATGAAGCTTGCTCTTTCCACTAACATCACCTCACATGAATCTCCTACACACACTGTCAATATTCTAACATACTACTTGGGGAAGGAAAGCAGTTTGCATTTGATAAATAAGGGTGGCAGAGAGAACCAAAGATAAATAAGGGTGGCAGAGAAAACCAAAGAGCAGAGAGTAATTCTTCCAGCAAGAGATAAGGCATTCACCTTCCAAGAACTCATGACTTTTAAGATAAATTTGTAAATATCATTATAAGTTTTCCTCAATAGTTGTAGTATAACTTCAGAATAAACTGGCCTTACTTTCCTTGGGCTTTTATTAACAAGTATCTTTATGAATGAAAAATAGACAATATTAAACGAAAAGAAAATTTTCTAAAAAGTTTTTAATATACTAAATATTTTTGTCTTTAATGTGTAAATTAATATATTTAAAAATTATTATAAAAAATTAAAATATTTATTAATGTAAGCATTTGGAATACATGTTACGAAATAAAAATAAAATTATTAAACAAAAATAATTTTTTTTAAAAATAAATTTTTTTATTATTTAAATGAATAACAAATAATATTTTGATTTCTTAACCTTTTATATATAAATAAAAAATTAGTTCTAATACACTGTCATTTTATATTATCATTTACTCATAATTTATTATATATAATTTTTTTAAAATAATGTGTTAAAACATATAATTATTAATATAATAATATATGATTAAATAATTATTATATAAAATACCTTTACACTTACTATGCATCAAAATCAAATTACTTATTGTGAGAAAAAACACAATTCCGAATACTCTGATCAAAGTAAAACAGAGAAACACAAGTGGATCACTCGTTAATTGTAAATTACGCAACAATAATTTAGAAGAATAAGGCATAACATTACAATAATTGAGGCTGGAGTACCGCAAGGCCAAATCCGTCATTGCGGTTCTCCATGTTGCATGCTGGCAACGCGAAAATGTCTCGTCTCGTTTTTTAATTACATTAAAAAAAAACAAAGAATAAAAAAGATAAAACAAAATACAAAAACAAACGCAAAACAAATTCTACAATAAATTTCGATCAATATCTTCTTCGTAGGGTTCCTCTCTGTGTCTCTTCTCTTTTTTTTTTTCTCTCTCTTCCGTTTCTCTCTGATCCAAATCGAAGCCATTTTTTGTTCTCATGTGCTCGGTTCTCAGCGCAGATCTTCGTCTTCTTCTTCTCCTTATCCCAATTTGGCTTCGGTTTGAACCGTTTTAGCTGAAACACTCTGAGGAGAAAGAAAAAACAAAAACAACCATTAGTGTTTCCAAGATTCCACCTTTTTTCACATTTGATGCTGTTTTATCGTTGAAGCTTCGATCTTTTTGCGTTCTTTTCGCTTTCTTGGTATTCTTCTACCTTGGTTTTTCATGGTGGATATGGATGTGTTTGGAGCTGGGGGTGATGTTGGAGGAGCTCCTAACACACAGAATCTTAGGCAATTGGGGGATGCTCCCACAGGTTTGATTCATTGCCTTGTTTATTTTAGCCATTTTTCCTTGACTGGTGTTTGTTTCTTTGGTCTTTGACTCAGCTTGTTCTTGTAGATCTGGTCTGTTTTAGCCAGTGATTTGATTTGAAGTATGGGAATATTGATGCATGATTTATTAGCTTGGAAATGGAATTGTTTTGTTTTGTGTTTCGAGGGTGTTTTTCTTGTTTGTTGTATTCAGTTCATAGCAGCTCAATGATCAGCCATTTGAGTTTGGGGTTGTATGTTCTTGCATGATTTGCAGAGTAGCTGAGCCAGGAGATTGAGCTAGAGTTGAAAGTTTTGTAAATCTTCGAAAATTTTCCCTGTTGAAGTTTTGTGAGATTTTGTTGCCATCTTCGGGTATATGCTGTTGTTGGCTGCTTTAGTCGATGACCGTAGAGTTTCATGGTTGCATAAGCATAATCTTTCTGTGTGTGTGTGCGCGCGCGCTGGTCGGGGGGAAGATTGATTAATGTGCTTGTTTACTCTGGTTGATTCAGGACAGTTTAATTTGCCACAAGGCCTATCCAGATAGTGCATTAGTGCTGAGTTGTAGAATATTATTTGCATTAATATCTTCTCCATTTTTAGAGCGAAAGAGTTGTTGCACTCCCAATGATATTTGCTTCCTTTTCAAAATTGAAATTATTATGCCATTTTTCTTGTTTTTGCATATTGGGATAGATTTTTATTTTTTTATTTTTATTACTTGCTGGTGGTGCTTATCTAATTTTTGTTTTATTTTGTTATCCCGGCCACATGGGAATTCTCTGCTATGTGTTACACTACAGCGGGTACTTTTCATGTTAAATAGTTCTAAGAAATTGGTGGACAGTTTTTGACTGAAATTATTTGTTTTGCAGAAGGAACAGTTTTTGATGCATCACAATATGCATTCTTTGGTAAAGATGTTGTCCAGGAGGTTGAGTTGGGAGGGTTAGAAGATGATGACTATTTGCCTACTATTGAGTCTAATGAGGAGGAGTTCTTTCTTAATAGAGAAGAGGTTGATTTTCAATCTTATGTTGATTCCCCCCCCCCCCCTTCTCTAAATTTCAGATTTTATGTGGGTAGATTGTTTTTGGAATGTAATCATATTTGGCTTATGCTTTTAGTTTAGCATCTTATTCCCTCCCCCATACTCTGCCCCTCCTCCCAAAAAAAAGAAGGGGGGGGGGGCAATGGATATTTTAATTTTTTTCAGTCATTTACATTTTAGAGATATGCTGGATATCAACTAACTATTCCATTTGCTGTGAAGGCTGAGGATGTAAGATCTCTTTCCGACATTGATGATCTCACTACCACTTTTTTGAAGGTAACACTGTTAAATTATGATATATGACTTGCTGAATGCTTTATTTTTTTTTTAATACATAGATACATGACTGACTATTGTGATGATGATAATTTCTTAATTTACTTGCATTCATTTGGCGGGAGAAAATTTATAAAAATTTATTAATGTTTTATGAAAGTTAGGTTTTCCCATGCTTCAAACATATGATTTAAGGCATGCGTTGAAAAAAGAGGAAATAAATGGGAAGTTAGAGCTTTGGAAACAAGCTTTAGAAGCACATGTTTTCGCTTAAGATGGAGTACAGAAATATAAGTTCAGCAAGAGGTGAGCTAATGCTAACTTAGAGGTGAAAATCAGATATCATACCATCCCACAAGGCAGAGGTTTAAATACCTTCCGTCCATCATCCAAAAGGACAAGGAAATAGAGGGAGATATAAACGTATCAAATGGAGGAGTGCTCTGGGAGTTATTTGTTATAGGAAGTACCACTCAAATTTAAGGGAAGGTTTTACTGCATAGCTATAAGACCTACAATATTGTATGGTAATGAATGTTGTGCTTTAAAAAGCCAACAAGAGAATAAGCTCAATGTTGCAGAGATGAGTATGTTGTGCTGGATGACTGAACATACTAGATAGGATAGAATTGGGAATGAATGCATTAGAGAGAAAGGTGGGGTAACACTATTTGTTAAAAAGATTGTAGAATCCTGCCTTAGGTGGCTTGATCATGTGGTGAGAGTACCTGTAGAAGCCCTGGTAAAAAGAGTACATTAGATGGAGAGTAGTCCAATAGGTGTAGGTAGAGGGGGACCAAGAAAAACTATAGATGAAACCATTAAAAAAGGCATAGATTTTAATGGTTTGTTTATAGACATAGTTTATGATGTAGTTTGATCCTCGTAGCTGACTTAGCTAGTGGCAATAGGCTTTGTTGTTATTGACTGTAATATTGCTGAACCCATGGTTTTCTTGATTGTTTCAGTTTTGTTTGTTTTCTTTAAAATTTCTCAATGTATCCTTGAAGAAGAGTTGAAACTAGTAACTGGTTTGGTCCAGTCTCCTGACATTCTCATGCAGATTGGTTAGAATCTTGTTAACTATGAAAGCGAATCATGCTTTTAATTTAGTTCAATGTATCAGGCAAGAAGCTTCATCATTTGTTTGAGTGTGATATTTTTTTGCCTTGTGCATGCCACTCATTTTAAGGCTTCCATGCTTGTTGGCCAGGCTATTATGCCACAGAGCAGAGGTTTCTAAGTTTGAAAAATGGCAACTGTAGTTTCTAGGTTGTTTTTTCATGATAAAGCTGCCATAATTTGTAATTTGTGCTACTTCACAAGCATATCATATCACGGCTAGTGTCGTTGACAGTAACTGCTTCTTCTAAGGCAAATCTGAAATTTGAAATTTGCAATACCTTGACTAGACAATATACATTTGCTGTACATATAGAATTAAAGACCGTTTATAGTATATATAGACTATTTTACACAAATATACAGGATGGAAATGGGGAAGTGATAAGAAAGGGGGTTAGCAGGCTAGGTATCGTTCTAGAAAATAACCTAGAAATCTACTCGGAAAATCTTTGGAATTGACAATGAAACAGAAAAATTTGGGAGTAATTTTCAGGTATAAGGGTGAATTAAGAGTATGAGATTTATATTTGAGTTCTGTATTTGCTAGGCAACACAGTAAACCTGTTTTATGCTACGGCCTGACATGTGAACTAAACCAATAAGCTCGTTGTGTGACCTGACGTGAGAATGATTTTTCAGAGATTTGTGATAAAAGTGGTGGGACTGGGCCTGCAATTAGGAACAGCAAGGGTGTAGAATGTACTAAATCTCTGAAGTGGTCATGGCAAATTTCTTTATTTTGCGTGCCCATGGATGTAGGTCTGTAGTTTGCCATAGATTGAACGATGTCAAAGTTTGTGCGGATTTTAATTTTCTTGTCTCTATTATTTTCTGTTTCCTGGTCACAACTTGCAATTACAACATATGCTTTCATAGCAAATGAAAAAGAAATCAGTGTCTGTAAGTGATAGGCCTTTGTGTCCTCATGTTAAAATTGAAATCCCTTGTTATTCGTGAATCGGTACTTTTTGGATCATGCAACTTTGATCACTGCAGAAATTTGGCTAAGTTTCCTTCCTTTGGTTAGTCTTAGTCTGGGCAGTAAAATATTCCATGGCGTGTTTTGCACTCAAAATTAGTCTTTCAATTAGGTATAATTGTGGCATATGTGTGTTTCTCTTTGGAGGTAGTGTGGACCAAGGAGGTCAATAATATTTCTGTTTATTGAGAAATGTGAGAGAGAGTCATGATATGAAACTATGTAGATAGAGCTTTTAGACTTGGCCTTCTGGCATGTAGTTTCTAATGATTGTTAGTAAAATGGATTTCTGAAGTCTGATACTGCATTAATGGAACTTGTTTACCAGTGCAGTATGCTAGTGTCCCCCCCTTTTCCTCCTTTAGCCTTCCTGGCAGCTTATTTCCTGTTGGCAAGTCCATTAATTTTGACAATGTATGCATTATCTCATTCATGAAATATAAATGAAAATAATAGAAATGAAAGTGAAAGAGTTAGCTAAATGAAAGGTTAATCTGATTAGCACGCTTCCTTTGGCGTTTTAAACTTATTTGAAATTTTGAATGTTTTTGCCATCAACTAATAATGTCTGTCTCAAACACAATGGTTAGTTGTTTGATCTTTCCTTGATATGATCCACATGTGCTCAATTTTATGATTCGGTTTCTGTTATGATTTTGATCATGATGCTTGTCTCTGAGTTTTTGTATGTTCTGCTTTATGTATACTGATGGCTTCTTTTGTTGTTATTTTTTAATTTGATTTCAGTTGAACAAGGTTGTGAGTGGACCAAGAAGCCCGGGAGTTATTGGTGATCGGGGATCAAGAGAAAGTGAGTAAAGCAATTGTAAAGAATTCACCATTTTGCTTTTTCTTTTATAAACAAAATAATGTCACTTTTCTGCATTTTTCATTTATATATTTATTTAGCATTACTAATTGATATTCTTCCATTATACTTTGCTGCATCTGATAGGAAATGGTCCCTGATTAATGGGCCTCTGTAGTTAGAAGTTAGAATTAGTAGTTAGGAACAAAAATGTATATAAAAGGGTATTAAAGAAGCAGAGGGTATCAATTCAGTAGAGTGTAATTTAGATAGGTTTGGGAGAGGAAAGTGGTCTCTCGATTACCTGTTAGCACTTGTTTTCACTCTGTCTTCTCTTAGGTTAGGCTGATCTAAGGGGAAACCATTGGAATAATATCACCTTTCTGTCATTCTTGCATAATTTCTACCTTTCTTCACTCTAATTCTGGTCCAGCTCTATTACCTTCTTTTGCTACAAGCTTATTCATAACTTGACAATCCATTTAGTAGTCAAGTAGAAAACGTTCTTCCACTGAAAGGTGTCTGATGGAAGTGCCAGTAACTTCAATATGTTGAGTCTATGTATGGCAGTAACTTCTTGTGTGCTATATATGATATTTCATCAAAGGGACTGCCTCCAGTTCTGTGATCTTTCAGAAGGTTTGATTGTGTGTATGTGCATGTAAAATCCACTTCTGAAGATTGATGGTTTAAGACACGGTGATGTGTGCCGTGTTCAAAGTGACTATTCTTGGCTTTTTAGTATATCTATTCCTTCCTTATCACTACTGTATCAATCTTTTTTCACTGGACTGAATTGTTTATATTCTTATATTTTACCCAGATTCTACTTCTGAATGGCCACAAAGGGATGATGTTCTTAACTGGCTTGACCAGAATGCTTATGATAGTGAAGGTTCTCTGGATGGCAAAAGATGGTCATCACACCCCCATTCTTCTCTCGCTCATTTACATGAACCGAAGCCCTTGTACAGAACATCTTCATATCCTGAGCAGCAAAGGCAGCAGCAACACTACCACCTCCAACATTGCTCTAGTGAACCAGTTCCTAACTGGCTTGATCAGCAATTTTATGATGCTGAAACTTCTCAGGATGGAAAGAGATGGTCGTCACAGCCACATTCCTCCATTGCTCAGTTACAAGAATCAAAGCCCTTGTACAGAACATCTTCATATCCTGAAAAGCAGCAGGAGCTTCCTCGTTTCTCCAGTGAACCAATTTTGGTACCAAAGTCTTCTTTTACTTCTTATCCTCCTCCTGGTGGCAGATCTCAGCAGGCTTCTCCAAGTCATAGTGCAAGCCACTTAAGCATTCCATATCATGCTGGAGGGGCTCAGATGGGACTATCATCTCAAAATCGATCTCATCTCTCTAATTCTGCTCTACAGTTGAGTGGATTAAACCATGGGTTACATTTTGGTGGAAACATGCGCCAATTTCCTACCGGTTCTCCTCTTCAGCGAATACAGAATCAACTGGTCAACCAGGCAGGGTTATATCCTGGAGATCATTCAAACCTTCTTAGTAATATGTTGCAGCAACAATTACACCTTCATAATGGATCAGTATCTCCTCACTTAATGACTCAATTGCAGCAACAGCAACACAGACTGCATCATCCTGTTCAGCAATCTGGAGGCTATTTATCAGGTTTCCAGTCCCATTTATTTAATCCCCACCTTTCTTCTGGCTCATCCGTGATTAGCAAATATGAACATATGCTTGGTCTGGCTGATGTTAGAGATCATAGACCAAAATCAACTCAAAAAGGTAGACATAGTCTCCGTTTCTCCCAACAGAGTTCTGATGCCAGTAGCCAGAAGAGTGATAGTGGTTCATTACAGTTTAGGTCCAAGTATATGACAAGTGATGAAATCGAGAGTATTCTTAGAATGCAGCATGCTGTGACTCATAGTAATGACCCATACGTGGATGACTATTACCACCAAGCTTGTCTTGCAAAAAAAGCTTCTGTGGCTAAGTTGAAACATCCATTTTGCCCATCCCAGATAAGGGAAGTACCTGCACGATCTCGAGCTAATTCTGAGCAGCATGCTTTTCTTCAGGTTGATGCCCTAGGTAGGGTTTCATTCTCATCTATTCGTCGGCCTCGCCCTCTTCTAGAGGTTGATCCTCCAAACTCTTCTGTTACTGGTAGCTCTGAGCAAAGTATTTCAGAGAAGCCCCTTGAACAGGAGCCTATGTTTGCAGCCAGAGTCACAATTGAGGATGGTCTCTGTCTGCTCCTTGATGTAGATGATATTGATCGTTTCCTAAAGTTTAATCAGCTACAAGATGGTGGAAACCAATTAAGACGAAGACGACTGGTGCTGTTGGAAGGACTAGCAACTTCACTTCAACTTGTTGACCCACTGGGGAAAAATGGACACAAAGTTGGGCTTGCTGCTAAGGACGACCTTGTTTTCTTAAGATTAGTATCTCTTGCTAAGGGACGCAAGCTTCTTGCAAAGTATCTTCAGTTGCTTCTTCCTGGTAGTGAACTTATGCGGATAGTCTGCATGGCAATCTTTCGTCATTTAAGATTCTTATTTGGTGGTCTCCCCTTAGATCCGGCAGCTTCAGAGTCTACCAGTAACCTTGCCAAGGTCATTTGCCAATGTGTCCGAGGAATGGATCTTGGTGCTCTTAGTGCTTGTCTTGCAGCAGTGGTTTGTTCTGCAGAGCAGCCTCCTCTACGCCCTCTTGGAAGCTCTGCTGGAGATGGCGCTTCTCTTATTTTAGTATCTGTTCTTGAGAGGGCTACTGAACTTCTAACCGATCCTCATGCTGCATGCAACTACAATATAGGTAATCGTTCATTTTGGCAGGCCTCATTTGATGAATTCTTTGGCCTTCTCACTAAGTATTGCATGAATAAGTACCATAGTATCATGCAATCCCTGCTTATACAAACTCCACCAAATGTGGATGACATTGGATCAGATGCTACTAAAGCTATTAGTAGGGAGATGCCTGTTGAACTCTTGCGTGCAAGTCTTCCTCATACTGATGACCGCCAGAGGAAGTTATTACTGGATTTTGCTCAGCGCTCGGTTCCTGTGGTTGGATTTAACAATAATGCTGACAGTAGCGGCGGTCATGTGAACTCAGAGACAGTGCTAAGTTAAGTGAGAACTTCACCTAGTGAATGGCTTTTGGGTTGAAAATCAAATGTCTTGCGGACAACCTTGCATCTGGTCAGTTGCATCTGGAGCCATCTCTAGTGGAAATGTGACTTGCATCTATGATGGAGGCTGCTGCCTCACGGCATTTATCTACTTGTCATAATGCCAATAACAATGTGCAGCATTGTGATAAATTTGCAATCAGGCCCTTTATGATGATGGACTTGGCTTGATCTGTTCCTCGTGTCTTTTCTTTTTCCATTGACAGGGGAGCTTATTTTGTTACTATGTGTGGCTGGTAGGAAAACACTAGTGGTTAGCATGTACAGGCTTAGGTACATATTTGGTTCCCATGTTTCCTTATTATTATATATACAAAGGGGTGGGGTGGGTTGTATTCACATGGTACCTGTGATATATAACCATTATACTGGACGTGGCATGGGCCATTGGGGGTGGTGCAAAATTTCGCTGAAAAACAGGCTGACAAGGTGGCATTGCTGAAATTCAAAAGGGAACACTGTAGTGAAGAATAAGTTATATTTACCTTGCTGCATAATTTTATCTTTTCACTATTATGAGTTGTCAATTTGTAGATATGTGTCATGTATTTCCTTACTCATGAGACTACTTAATTTTATCCTAACTGTTTCTCTTTGAACTTGGCATGATTTTCGTAGGATAGGTCACTGTCGAGGATGAGTGCTTGATAATGCGTTTTGCTGATTATTCTTATATGGATTTTGACCGTGATGGCATATACTGATCGGTACCTAGTTTCGACAACGAAAGATTACTACTCTGGCCCCCGAGTGTATTATCTTGTTTTGTTGTGTGATTTGTTCTAATATTTATGCCAATAAAAATGGAAACATTCCAAGTCCAATTGTGGCATCATCACGATATTTACCCTAAACCTAAACCTACTAGGCACTGATGCGGATGTTCCGAGCCGAATGTGGGAGATATATTAAATTGTAGAAGTTTTGGATGTATTTGGTAGAGGGGTAAAAATAAAAGGTAAATTTTTATAGATTGAATTTATATGTAAAATTATACATAAATTTAATTTATGAAAATTTATCCTTTATTTTCACTCCATGAAACTCACCCTTTAGGACATGGACATGTTGCATGTATAAAGAAGGGCCTTAGTTATTGTGTTTTGTTTGTTATATACGATATTATTTGTATTATTTTTATTAACTCAGATATTATATATGATCTTTCTATCAATGTAAATAATAACATTTGTAAAGCGGATAAATATGTTCAATTTTTAAAAGTTAAGAAAGCAAGTTTTAGAGGATTTATTAATTAGAGAACGAATCTAAAAACATTAGACAGGCGAGGAGTCTATAGTTTTTGCCATTTTTTTTAATCAGTATTTTGTAGCCGAAGAAATACATAAGAAATACAGGATAATCAGATTCTTTCATGCATTTGCTCGCATGGACTAAAGAATCAAACAAAGCTCAGAGTTTTAACTTTTCGTATGTTTATTTAACGTGTTAACAATGATGAAATTTAGGCAGTTTCTAATATGATGTAAAAGTTTGGATTTAATTTGTATACATAGTTAATGTCTAAAAATTTGACATAAATATTCAATTATTTATTGTTATATTCAACCACCTACTGATTTAAAAGTCTCACAAATACAAAAATATGATTAGATAATAGTGTAAAATTCTTTTATACTATTAGCGCATATCAATAAACTCATTTTATTTGTGATGAATAAAATTTATGGTCTATCTTGGGTTAGTACCTATGTCAATTCCTAAATGTTAAAATATTTCATATTTCCAATAGGTGCATCATGATGCACCAAGCAATCTAAGAGTAAGATAGTGAGGTACTATCTATGATACCCAAAATATTTCAATTAATTTTAAGATCACATTTAAAAAAATCTAGTTATTTCTAAAATGCATTTAATCATTTTTTTTAAAAATCTAACTAAACTGAAAAAATATTGCAGTGCATCATATGCAGCTTGGTGTACAAATACACTCCTCCATCCAACAATTAGATTTACCTAGTGCATCATGCACTAGGTTTAACTTGGTGCATTGTAGCATTATCCATTTCCAATTATGGAGTAGATTTACTCTCATTCCCTTGTTAGCAAGAATTCTGCACTACTATTGCGCACTAGGGGGTTATGGTCTAACTCTTCCGACATCTATCTACCCAACAGAATTACTATTCTAAGAGACACCTTTCCTTGTTCAGAAGAACTATTTGCATTCACAACTTAGCATCAAATAGTGTCCCCCTGTTGATAATGACGGTGTAATTTTGTTAAGCAGCAACCAAATCTCGAGATTCTTATTTGCTAAACTTCCAACATTTTGAGTTGATTTTGATTTACATAATTCTTGCATTTTATTTAGAGCTATGTGTGGACCAAGAAAAAAAATTTCATGTAAAATCAGAAATCAGAATACTGTGGCTTTTGCTACTAGCCAAAATCATGATTACATGTAAAGGCCTTGACCTTTTCAGTAGTGCATTCTTGTTTACTATTAAGCTTAAAATTCTAGGACTTGAAACATGTGTGGTAGAATTAATGCCGAACTGTTTCGTGAAGCTTGTAACTACCTCTATATTGCACAAGACACCGCACTTATGTAATTCTATTTCTATGTAGATTTTGCGTCAACCATCAGTGCCGTTACATAGATGTATATGCAACAAAGGAAGCATATCTATCTAAGGATCTCTCACTTCAAAATTATTCCTCTACACTACAAGAAGTCTCATTCGAATTTATTTTAGCTTTTCAAAATTTATTCTTGAATCTTGACATCCTTCCATCAAGGCATTGAACTTTCTGAATCTCTAGTTGGCAAGATGATGTACACTGCTTCAGCATTGTCTAATATGCTGGAAATAATTTATGCCATGCCACAAGTCAACCTTTGGTCCAAGAGAAATATTTAGTAAATATATTTTGTATTAGACATTATGCCGACTCACTCCATCCACCATTGGATGAGGCGTCAATGGAGTCCAAATAGGGTCCAAACCCTATCCAATGGTGGATAGGATGTGAGTCAGCACAGTATCTGATGCAAAATATGTTCACTTAACATAACTCTTGCTCCAATTTTGACAACGACAGCACACCTCACAAGCTTCCAATCTTGAAGGATATCAGATACCTGAAAGACAAGTAGACAACCATCTCTGGTAAACTATAATGCATTGACAATCTGCACAAGAATTAGTGTCAAATATTCAAATTGAACTAGTGTGGTCGTGCATGAGGCAAGTTTGTTTTTATGATAATTTACATATAACATCACTTACAAGTATCATGTCTCATATATGATAACCGGTATTGCAAATTTCATCACATTTAGGGCCACATTTTTCTTTATCCCCTCTCTCTGATTGCAAACTGAATAATTGCAGGATGTTTCTCAATATCTAATAACACTCACAAGAACACTAACATAGCAAGCGGGCATCCAACTCCTTAACTTGAAAAAAATTACCATATTCTGGATCATGCCTCTAAGAAGTATTCAAACACAAGAAAAGAGAGCATTTAATTTAGTTGAGTCAATAAATTTATTTTTCATATTCCAGACATTTGTCATGCTCTTGGTCAAAAAGTTCACCGACAGGTGTTTTTGTTTAATGTAACTAGGGTTGAATGACAATCACAGTCCATATTTGAGGCCTTTTGTACAACTGTTTATATGGAAAAAGAACAATCTATATAATTGGCCGGCCATGAAATTTTGTATCCAGCATGACTAAAGCTGTAAACAGTGACAGGTATCAGTTTTTTGGACCAGGGGCCCACTCCCTAAAATGTCTGGGAACAGCTCAAACATAATACATGGTTGAAGCATGTAGTTAAACTAACAATAAATAACTCATAATATATCAACAACAACCAAACCACCAGATGGAGCAACTGATCATATATTCTTGGAAAAATTAATATTAAGGACTGATTACAATGATTATTTAAGGCTCAATTATATTAAAATTATTAAAATGACCTAATAAAAATTATTTAAGGACCAAATAATGTTAACAAATAGACAATAATATCCTGAAGAATATTTCTTAACTTTTATTTTCTTTTTGTCTACTCTGCAATTTCACTTTCAAAATATTGGGTGCGATTGTTTGTGCTTCTGATACAAAAAGTACTTTTTTTAAAAATTGTTCAAAGAAAGTATTTATAAAATTTTCAATATTATTTATTTGTGCTTCTAAGAAAAAATAAAAGTAAAAAATAATTAATTTTTCTACTTTTTTTTTAGAAGCAAATACGGAACTGCTTTTCCCAAAAACAAAAATAGTAAAAGAGAAAGAGTGCTCCTTGAAATTAGCAACAACTTTCTTTTTACTTAATTACGATATTATCCTTAAAACTTTTAAAAACTACTACTCTTTTTCTGCTCTCTTCCCACTCGCATTCTCTCTCTATATCCATAATTGTAATTTTATTAAATAAAATACTTCTATGTTTATCACATCTAAATAATTTAATAACTTCTAATTTTGATAAAAAGTACTTATACAATTATATCTAAATATAAAATAACTTTTTACTTTTACTTCTACTTCTATTTCTACTTCTTAAAAAATACTTCTCTTAGAATTTTAACCAAATGGCCCATTAGAGCATCAACAATCGGAAAACTCACTGTGGCAGTCCTAAAAATCAACCATTGTTGAACCATTATCCCACTGCCATCCAATCTTTGCCACTGCCTTTCAGTCACTGCTTGCAACCGTTCAGCCATATCGTTCAACCACAACTTGCCACACTGCTTGTCACCATTTAGCCGTCGGTCACCTTTTTACTCGTCCTTTTGTTTCCATTGGTTCACAATATAAATAACATTTTATTTCACATATGAAGTTAATCAAGAATTTTTTTTGTTCTTGTTGAAAGGTTATTTGTTATATTTTACACACGAAATTAGGCGACAAATTTTTGAATGATTATTTCCTTTTATGAAGTGGTCATTTGTTAATATTGAGTGACTAACAAATAAACATAAGAAGTTACAGAACACTTAATTGAAAAAAAAATGTAAAAAAAAAAAAAAAGTAAGATTCAGCTAAGAAAACTAGAAAAAAAAATTGTTATTGGCTGATCATTGGTTAATTATGAGTGGCTAACATATGAACATAAAAAATTACAAAACACTTGGCTGAAAAAACATAGAGATGATTGCACGAGAAACAAAAACAAAAAAAAAAAAAGTGACCTATGAACATTAGAGAAGCGTGTGTGGGAAGAGTCATCCATTAATTACGGGTATTATGGTTTACTTGGTAAAACAATTTGGCCCTTCTACCTAAATAATTTTTATTAGGTTCTTATTAATAATTTTGATATAGTTGTCCTTCCCCTTAGATTACCCTTGGTAAGAGTTTTTAATATTAAGTTCCCCTATATTCTTTGTCTAAATGAAAATTATGTAAGATAAATGCCTTTGCATCATGTTAGTCAACCAAAATCAAAATAAGCAAAAAGAATTACAATAAGCAATAATGTTAATTCAAATAATTCAGTATCAAGAAATGATTTTGCTAATTACTCTCGATGCATAAGCATATTTCGATGGCAGCAATTCTTTGCCAGAGCAATCTAAGTTAATTTTGGGAGACCATTTGAAGATTCTCCAGTCCCTTTTTGGCATGGAAAAGCAAAACAATACATAAAATTTGTTTTAGAAGAAACAGCCAACATAAAAGAATCATTTCCTTCCACATGGCCATAGTTTGATTTTCTATGTCAACTAACCATTTGATTTTTTTTCCGTAACCCACACAAATAAGAGAAGATAAAATACATCACTGCCTAATTTCATTTCTGAAGAATGACTACAATTTTTTTTTTTCATTTCCAATTACTATCTTAGAAAGTCTTCAAGGTATGAATTTATTGGCATATGACATACTATGTAGCCAAAACAGGATAGAAAGTTCCTTGAAGCACATAATTTGCACTCGGAAAACTTATTAATATAATAAGCATAACTAGTTATAATGTGTTTTGATTATATAAAATTACATACCAATAAATTTGATGGAGAAAGGAGGAACTGATTATCTACTTGACTGATTTTGATGATGAGCTTGCCCTGATGATTGAAGAACATAAATCAAGAGAATGGTATCTTCAGCTGCACAAAAAGAATATGAAAGGAGGAAGGAAGTCCACATTGGTGACAACGAGTTGTTTGACAGCTGTATTCAAAAGCTAACAGACCAAGAATAACCTTAAAATCTAGAAAAAGCAGCAAGTTTTCTGTAACTCTACTACAAAAATTTGTTTCACTTTGAATGATAAAGTTTTAAGACAGACTCACTTTAGGTTCATTACTCCTCCATTTGCCTAAATAGATGAGACAGATGTGTATGAATAAAATCCCATGGTCATACACTTAGCATACTTAGGTACTGACAATGCAAATGAATCTTTTCCCCCTCTTGCAACTCCCCTTCCTCGCTACTCCTTTCTTTGCTCTTTATCTTCTCACTCAACTAATTCACTGTTCCCAACTACAGCTAGAGCAATGCCTGAATTAGCAGGGCTGATACTTTACACCTGCCATGGGTTGACATTATGTTTATGCCTCTTTGGTACTATACTCATGGTTGCTCCAAGCATTTTATTGAACAGTTTCGTGGCATATTTGGACCACTCTGGCTTTCTGTTTTGTTCCTTTTTTATCTTTTAATAATGATGAAGATTCCATATCCTCCCCCAGATGTACCCTCTCTCCTTTCTTTCTAAAAAGTTATTTTACCCAAAAAGATATCTGATGGAAAAACTGACATGGAAATGCCTACAGATCAGGAAAATGCTTAGCATATTATAAGTTTGATAAATTTCACAATACAAAGTCCTTCCATAATTTGGAGTGAAGCTATGTAAAGGGTGAGACCTTGAATCTTGGAATTATACGTAGCTGTCAGCTGAGCAAAACCAGTGGTGATATAACAAAGTGTAAACTTGAAATGGAAGGAAGTCTAATACATAACATAACACAAATGTCCCTAAGACAACAGATTTTGCCTTTCAGATTTTAGAGGAAAAGCAGAAAATAGCCATTAATTGGATTCATATTGAAATGACACAATTAATTTTTATAATAAAAAAAATTTAAATTTAAATAATCAGATCATAATAAGAGTTGCTCTACTTAAAAAATCCAATGGCAAAAATAGTTGGATAGAAATGTCAGCATACCTAACAAGACGTACAATTTTCAGCTCCTAATGTGTTTTCCTATACATTTCTCAAATCCCCCGTACTTTGAATCATCTTGAAGAATATTAAATCACCTAGAGCAATTTCCGCCTTCTTGTGCAAGCCGAATTGAAGCAGAATAAATTAAGTGAACTAACGCATCATTAAATTCTTCAAGTTCACCAGAATCTCGTAATTGACGATATGAAGGAGCCACAAGATTTGCAGCAATGTCAACCAACTTCCACAAGGAGAGATTATATGCCATTTTGATTATCTTAGCAGACAAATGCTTGGCAGAATCAAGACAAGATATAATCACATTCCAACAGGCTTCCTGAATACTTTCCAAAATCCAGAACTCAGCAAGCCAATTAAGCTCCACATAAGGTTGCAGATTGGATAGCTTTTCTTCATCATCCATATTATCCCACAAACATCCAGAGGGAGGAATTGGCAGCTCATTGGAATAAAACCAATGTACTAGTTTAATCAATGCTTCCCAGCTAATAGCAACCTTTATGACTTGTGAATGACTGCAAGAAGGAATAAGATTGAAGAGAGGCCCACAAGGGGAACTGAGAAATAAATCAAAATGCAAAGGGGCATAAAAAATTAAGCAAACAGAGAAGGCTTGGATAGACTCTTATCAGAAATGGAAAATCCTTGCATCTAATTCACAAGGATGCCCCATACAAACTTGAGAGTTCAAATGCAGTTAACTTAGAATGTATACAACATAACACAAACTGTGACAACAATGGACATCATTCCAAGTATGTCAATTCCAACCAATTGTTAGACTAAATTATTTAAAATTCTAGACTCAAGAACATTCATCAGTGAGTTACCAAACACCACTCTAATAGAAAATGCTTGTGACGAGACGATTTAAATCTGTCGCCTTAACCAGAACTTAACCACATCAATGTTGGCCAACAAAGAATGAGATATTAAAATACATCCACATCTCCCTTTATTATGATCACATACTTCAATTTTCATGAGCTCCAGCTTCAATAAGGCAAAGGCGCAAAGCATACCATTTAATCTAAACATCTCGATTTCATTTTCATCATTTCCATATCAGAAAAAGTAAAAGAAATAAACTCTCAAATTCTAGATCATACAGGAGGGCAATTTAAAAATCACCTCTCTCGCATTCCTGATCGGAATAAACCTCGTAAATAATCACAGCCAGACTGCAATATAACTTTGTGAACATGCAAATGTGGTACTGAGTTAGAACAAATATTGCATGTCCACCCAATAAGTTCATTTGTTTCAGCTTCCAATATGACATCCCTGAAAAGAGAAATTGACTAAATCAGAATTTCTCTTCAAAATTCATTTGAAACAAATAGTGTCAATGTTAGCAGTCTTCATTTCTTAGAAAACCTTTAGCTTCCCTAACTCGCAAGCCAATAAATATCAAATCAATAAGCAAGTTTCAATCAGTGACTATTTAGCTAATAGCTGTTTTACTATTAACTTGATAGTACAATTGCATTTAGAATCCTGTCTCAGGAACTGTTTCGAAGTTTAATTGTCCTTTCGGTAAGAGAACTCCCATTTGTAACACATGGAATGAGCCTGACAAAATATTAATTTGAAGACTGCTACTCAAATATATGTGAATTAACAGACAAATTTTGAGGGAAATAAAGACAGAAATAGACAGAAGAAAAAGAAAACACAAGATTACACCAAACACATGCAATCTCTATATGTCTATAAAAAGCTGATCAAGAAGCAAACCATACGAAAAGCAACTTCCAGTGGAATTAAGAGTCAAAGTAAGATCAGAGCTGGGGAAAGGTGTGCCCCACTTTGGACATTGTCTACAGAGCAGTTGCAAAAGAGGCTGTAGATTGCAGCGCTTAGCAAGAATTTTCAGCTTTTTTAGTGTCTCTTCTCCCGCATGTAAGCATCCAAAGTAAACATATTCCAACAACAACATCAATGCTTCATAATCAACATGAGCAGATAAACGAACTTCTCTCATGGTCTCTCCCACAAACTTATCTATTACCTCTTTAGAATTCTTACTACTAGATAAGACTTCATGAGGCAGCAGTGATGGACATCTAACAGCAAGAATAACACCGTGAACACTCACCGAAGCCCCATTTGCTACAATGAGTCGCAAATCTGCAAATTCTTCCTCATTAAGAGATTTCCCAATCCTTTTGGCTATTTCATTTGGGAAACCATAAAATCCAAAATAGCCTAGAATATAGGAAACATACCATCTCACTCCAGGACTGAAAGATGTGCTACTACAGATCTCATGAAGTTTGCTAAGTAATTGAGCTTTAATGTATGTCACCTCTCTAGTGAACTTCTGAGGATTATCTTGTAAAAGGCCACACTGATGAACAAATGAAGCTAAGCCCCACAAACCATAAAACAAGAGAACATTGGAACCTTCCCAATCTTCTTTATCTATACAGCAACAAGACCTTTCATGGAATGATGTATGCAAATGAGGAGAAAATATGGGCCTTTCTACATGAATATCATTACTTAAGCATCGTTTCACAATAAGAACAACTGCCTTTATCGCTTTGCTTCCAATGATACATCTCTGATACTGAGGGAAACTTGAAAGACAAGTTAACCCAATCAAGTTAATAACAAGTTGAAGTTTATCAGATGTCCCATAGCTTGCTAGGGATGATGTATAGTCTAGAGTATGTATTAAGTTTTTCAAGCACGGCACACCTTTCACCTTCAGTATATCAGATAATACAAACCTTGCCTGTGAAGAAATGTAATTACATGGAGAATAAATCATCATGAGAACAGCCCTTGATACTGGTTCACTTTGAAAATTATCATCAACATCCTTTTGACATATTCGGCACCATTTTTGAATTGTGTCAACAAAAGTCAGGCTACAGAAAAAGGAGAAATTAGAATTAGTAAATTTAGATAGCACCAAAACAATCAAGGTGTAATAAATGTTCAGCTATAAATTTCATGTATACAACAACATTGTAGTAGCATGAAACTATGACATAGTATATATATTATTGATGTATCAATACATGTTAAATCAAGCAATGATAATAGAAGGAAGACAATTTACCATGCACACGTAATTAGTGCATTGATGTGGAGCTCACTTCCATATGTATAAGGGTTGAAATTTTCTCCACAATGTATTGTAAGCCACCCAAGAATATCCCACAGATAACTCCTCAGACCAAGATGATAATTAGAATTTAATCCCTCCTTTGCTGTGGATATCTGTTCTTCCAATGACAAGACATGTTCAGATGATTGGTCTTGAATATTTCCTATCAGAAGATTAAGGAGGACTCTGTCGATTCCTTGTTTCCAAAAACTGATATGATGATCACCGGCCCAGCGAGTTATTAGACCCAACTGAAATGATTCCATCAATAAGGAACCATGGTTGGTCCCAACTTTTTTGGAACTTAGTCCTGTTTCCCTCATCCCACAAATTATGGCATCGACAAGAGCTTCACCACACAAATCCATCACTTTTAAACAATTCTCTTGGGATCTCTGTGCAGATAAAACTACTCTTTGTTAGGGACAATACTATATACAAACATATATATAAGAGAATAATGAATTGTCACCAATAGACATTGAGCGAGCTTAAACCCCTCTATCCGAACAACATGAGGGTTTGATTTTCCCATTGCCTGCACAATCATCTCTACAAATACTCCACCTTCTATAAGTTTTTTTGCCACAGAATCACATAAAGCTGTTAACAGAAATAGTAAATTAATTAGTCTAAATACTTAAGAATGGAAGATAACAAGGGAAACATTTTCTAATCTGGGGAAGGGTAGGGGATATTTTAATACCTAAAGATGTGTACACCTTTAAACCTACAAGTTTAATAGAACTATCCGTTGTCGTGGGCATGTCTGCTAAAGCTTTCATAAGTTTAACATCATTCCAAACAGGGAACCTAGACTGAGGCCACCGCCACAGGATTGTGCTCAAGAATGAAGCCATCTGTTCAAAATATTCAATTTTGTTCACACCTCGAGCAAAATCTTTTATATTTCCAACAATACAAATGGAAATTTCTCTTTCTTTCAGCGCTTCTATAACTGCCTTCTCACTTGTAGCACTCAAATTTGAGACTACCAAATTCAAGGCATTAGCACAGGCTACTGCAACCTCTACTTGATGTGAAGATAGCAATGATGATAGACAACAGACAAGATCCAATATGCGAGATTGCAATAGCGAATTTGGTAAAACACTGACTAACTTCACTGCCACATTTGATGCCATGCTTAACAAGGGCCCACTTTTGCATTCGAGAATCCATAATAATGCTCCCAAAACATCAGATACAGAATCCTGAAAAATTATAACAACATAAGAAAGTACTTGTTCCAATGTTATTGAATATCAAACATTGGTCAAGATCAATACTTATAAACCACTCTATAGGGAAAAAAAAAGGGTACAAAAACTGCTAGTTCAGTTCCTATATGCTTTATTAAATCCGCAAAAAAATAAAAAATAAAAAAATGTAACTAACATACCTTAACAATACTATGACGTGCGGCACGGGTATCTCCTGATATAGAATCAAGGAACGCATTAATTGAGCGAAGTACATTTTTCTGCACTTCAATGTTAGGGCACTGCCACTTCCATGTTTTTGTCTTCTCATCAAAATATCTGCCACAATTCATAAAGAAATTCAGGAACAAGGGAACAACCCACGAAACAAAAGACACAATTAAATCTTTTTTGAGCCCAAAAAATTGAATCGTTCAAATTGGTCCTCAAAAGATATGTGGTAAGTCAAATTAGTCCTTTAAAAGATTTTTCACATCAATTCGGTGCTTTAAATTGATGTCTAAAAATACATTGGAGGATTAATTTGAGTATTTACTCTTCGAATGAATGATATCTAGTTATCTACCACTACCAACATTCTCAAAGCTTACAAAAAAAAAGAAGATAAGACAGCTTATAGAAATTCTAAGCAAAAACCATAAATAAAAAAGAGATATAATGAAGGAAATCAGAGATTAGAAGGAGTTGGGACCTGGTTCCAAGGTTTAAGGCATGGAGGAGACGTTGATGGAGGGTGTGAATGTGCACACTGATGCAACGGCTGTTGTTGCTGTCTTTGTCTTTGTCTCTGGTGGGTTTCATTGCCGAGCCGCAATTGTTGTTCTCTCTATGCGCTATGGACACTCTTCTTCGTGTTTGTGTGAGAATCAAAGAAGAATGCTCTACGCCCTTTGGAGAAGCTCAGCATGCGTTGCGCGTGAGGTTTTAATGGAAGTTGAACACCGCCATAAGTAATGCTCAAGTTGAAAAAATGCATTTTTTTTAAAAGGGAAAACACAAATAGTTAATTTTTATGAATGTAAAATAATTTTATATTATTAATTAATAAAAAAAAGTGACAAATTGTGGTGGTAAATAAAAAAAAAATTTTTTACAGTGGCAATTTACATTTTTGTTGTTGACAATTTTTTAACGGTATCTTTGGCATTTTTAATATAGATTTAATTTGAGTATATTGTTAATATAAAATTTTTTTACATAAATATTTAATTATATATTATTATATTAGTAAAATTTTTTGATATAATCATCTATTACTTGAATAGTCAAGTAAATAGAAGATTTTGATTGGATAATAATATAAAAAAATTTTATACTGTTAGTGCACCCAAATTTAATTATTTTAATATTCAATTTCTTTAATTTTTTTAAATTAGCATAATTAATTACTCATTAAAAATTAAAAATAAAACATAAAATTATAAATTTATTCAAAGATTTAAAAACAAATATAAAAACTAAATGTGTCTTCTCATTCATTTAAAAATCTAAAATTAAGAAAAAGTTTTATAAATATCCTTAATATTTTTTGCAGATGATAAGTTTCCTTAATTCAATGTACCAAAAGCAAGTATCCTTAATTCAAACTCTAGTTGTTTTCAAACAACCAGATATGGGCGTAAGGGGTTATCCGTGTAAAGATAAGATTAAAATTTAAATTTTGAAAAAAAAAAATTTTTGACAAAGATATGTAATTTCATTCCGCATAAAAAAGAACAAGAGTTGGTCCCAAATGACAACATGATACATCAAAGAAGGGAAACCCAACAAATTGCCAAAGCAAAACACAAAGAGAAACCCATAAGAGAGACACGAGATTGAATAGTTATATATCCTAAATTCCTCAGCTAGACTAGAGCCAATAGAGAATATCCTGCTCTGAATTGCCTAAGCATGAGCTAAAGTTGAAAGTTGGAGTTCCTATATGTTGCTAAAGAATGTTCATCATGCTGCTAATCTCTGCAATGGAACTAGGCTAATTATAACTCATCATGGGCATGTTTTAGCAGCCAAAGTTACTTCTAGTAGTAGTTTTGCACAGGTTATATTTTTGTTGAGGATGAACACTTTTTTATCTGATTCAACAATGCCATTCGAGTTTAACAAAAGATAGTTTCCAGTTTCTATCTCTTATTGTTTGACAATAAACAAGAGCAAGGTTCAAACCTTATCAAAAGTTGGGATATACTTGCTAAAGCTAGTGTTTTCTCACGTGCAATTATATGTTGCAGTGTCTCAAGTGAAATACAAATCTAGACAAAAATTTTAATTCATGACAGGGATATAAAATTTAGGACAAAAATTGACAATATTATATATTTGGAAATTTATGACAATATTTGATACACATGCTTTATATTACATGCTTTTGATAGTTTATGACAATAATGAATCAAATTTTTTGATATTATTGAGTGTAGACTGTTTGAATGAGTTTAAGTTGAGTGAAATTGTGCAAAGTGTTTACTTTTACGTTCTCTTTATTGATGTTTAATACTTTTGCCTGCTAAAACTAATGATCTCAATTTATTGTTCTTAGATCTATATTTTTTTTATGGCAACTTCTGAGTTTAATCATATTACCAAGTTGAGGCCTGAAAAAGATAATTGAAAAATCAGGGTCAGGATCACTAGGTTATGGGAACATTATCCTATTGGAGTAAAAGAAGCAAGTTCTATACACATGCTGTTGTTAGACGAAAAGGTATTATAAATTTAAGCAACTCTCAATATAATATTGTATTGTATTGTATTGATGTGCTGACGAATTGTTGTCTCCACAGAAAGTGAAGATTCAAGCAAGTATCGTGAAGAGAGATTTGACTTCACGGCACAAAGCAAGATTGAGTGAAGGGAAGTGCTATATATTCTTTCGAATTTTAATTGGACTTAACTCTTTATTGTATTAACTTTGTCATTATTCTTTTAGCCTGCTGCCTCTGTCCAGAAGGTCCTCGACAAAGTCCTTGAAAAAAAAACTCATGCTACTGATCCACTTCCTCATCCTGAGGCATGAGTCTTTTCGACGTCTTCTCTATTTTCCTTATCACATCTTCGAAACTCATCTTATTTTTCTTTTTAGGACCAAGCTCAAGACCCTGAGCTCATATCTACTGCTAACACCTATCGACGACACTCTTGCCTATGATCCAATCCTTCCTGATCCTATCGAGAAGGATCAAAATATTGCTATTGATGAATCCACCACACCAATTATCCATGACCATCCTCAAAAAGAGCCGATTGTCGAGCCCACCAATCCCAAAAGATAACAATCTCCTTGCCAAGACCCTTAAGGAGCTCGACAATGATGATCTTTTTGCTGAGTTGGAAATGGCTCTGAGTGGGGGTACTACTTCAACAACATCCTCGACAAAGACTCTCTACTGAATGGGAGACTCAAGCTATCAATGTTCCCACTGTCAAGCTTCTTATCGAATGCTATGAATTGATTGAGGACAAAGAAAGACCTCAAGTCTATTGGAATTGATGAGGGACTGATAGGTAAGTTGACGGACAAGTTGACCGAGCTGGGTCTACTTTGTTCACAACTCCCCTCTACCTTTAAAGAAACTGCCACCAAACTGGAGTGTTTTTACAAAGATATTCTCAACCGTTACACTTCTATTAGCGAAGCTCTGTCCAAACATGCCTTCTTGGTTGAGGCCAAAAGAAAATGTTTTAATTGATCTTACCTTCCTGAAAAAGAGGAAGCTCGAGCTCACCCAATCTGCTGTCAAAACCAATTCTAGTTTGGGAAAGGTCGAGAAAAAGCACAAGAAGCTTGAAGAAAAGACGAAGCTTCTAGTCAAGGAGGAGGCTGAGCTAAATGCTGCTAACGAGCAAGACATAGTGGTGGCCCTTGACGAGCTGAAATGAGACTTAGCCGTGAAGCTTGTAGAAGGCAAGAAGATTTTCGAGGAGCTCCCTCCGATTGAAGCAGCAACTAAGGAGGTAGAGATGGGACAAGAGGTTCTGTCAAAGCAGTTGGAGAATCTTCATTAAAGATAGCTAAGATTTGGATTCCTTTTATGCACCCTATTTACAAAACAATTCTATTTTTTGTTATGTATTTCGAGATGTTTTTGTCGAATTTTATTGTTCTTTATATCTTCATCATTTTGCTTTTGACAAGTTTTTGTTGAAATTATTTAACAATTTTCATTTTCAAGTGATGGTTAAGGCCTAAGGCCGATTTGCATCTTATCTGTTAGTTTATTATATATTTTTAAGTATTTGTCATTGATTGCATGTATTCTTAAACTTGATTCGACTTCGACTAGGTTATATATGTTTCCAAAAAATACAGTTTTGACACGATAAGATCCTTCCCATGATGGGGACCATTTGCTATAAGTTATAGACTTTCACTCAATAGGAAGTATTAACTTCAAAACAAAATCACCCATTTTAAATACTTTGAACTTAACTTGTTTATTGTATAATCTTGCAACAATTTCTTTTTGTCAAACAATATTTTCCAATGCATTAAGCCTTTCACTTTCCAACTTATTTAACTCATCAAACATAGAATTTCAACAATCATAATAGGGAGTTCATCCTACTTTAATAATCTAACAGATTGTAAATTAACTTCAAAATAGCATCATGCCCGTATACTAACTTATAAAGGGTGTTCTTTGTCGAATCTTTAGAAGAATTTCTATATGTCCATAACATTTGATCAAATGTGTTATGCCAGTTATGAGGCTGTGTACCAACATATTTTTTAATCAAATGAATAATAATTTTATTGACAGCTTTGACTTGTCCATCAGCTTCAATATAATAAGGCGCGAAATTATTAATCTAATTCTTCTTCATCTAGCATATTCGACAAATATTCTCCCGATAAACATTGTCCCCTGATTCATAATTATAAATTCTAGAATCCCAAATCTTTGCAAAATTTGCTATTCGAAGCTGATAAATTTGATGCATGATCCTTAAGTGTTATTTATATAGATACTGTCCTGTTCGCTAATGGTGGAGCTTGCAAGTGGCGAATATGATGAACTTCTCTTCTCAGCCACAAAGGGAAAGAGCCACGTCTTTGCTTCTCTCTCTTCCAGTTCCAGGTCACAAGCTCAATGTTGAACAATATAGATAGTTTCGTAAATTAAAATAAGTTTGGGCAAGAATTAAAAATTACACCTCAGTAATTTTTTATAGGCAAGGCACCGAAGAAGAGTGCACCGAACCTCAAAAAATTCATTTTTTAAATTAAGCTTCGGGTACTTTATATTCCTTGGCCTGCCTGCATATCAAAACACCTAAATTTTAAGGAGGAGATCATTAAATTAAGATTTAATTATTCTATAGAATTCTATAATTTTATTTAATTTTTAATTTAATTTATATAATTTAAAAATTTTTAATTAAATTTTTATATTAGATAAATTATTATAATTAGATTTTTAGAATAATCTTAAATTATAAAATTTTTTAAAATTTTATGTAATTTAATAAATTTTAATTCAATTTTATAAATTTAAATATAAAAATTTATTTAATTTAATTATTAATTTTGTAATAATAAATTATTTTAAAGATTTGATTATAAAATTTACTTAATATAAAAATTTGATTAAAAATTTTAAAATTATAAAAATTTAATTAAAAATTAGAGAAAATTATAAGATTTACAGACAAATTAAACCTTAAATTAACCTTAAAAGTTAAAAGATACTAAAATAGTGAGAAGTTGAGTGAATCGAACGAGAAGGAGCGACGATTGGGTAGCAGTGCAGTTTGATCGAAGAAGCTGTGTAGCTCTCCACACTCTACACTCCCGCCGAACCGTACGGATTATGGATCTACTCTCTTCTCTTTCATCCATCCTTTTCTTCATTTTCCTCATATTCTTCAATTTTTCACCTTCAGGGTGAAAATTTCGCATGTACGAGCTCCATATGTAAAATTATGCGGATTATTATTGTTGTTGTTGTTGTTGTTTGTTTGTGTGCATACAATCTTCAGATACATTTCATCTTATTCCCGAGAAATTATTTAAATGTGATTTTTTTTTTAAAATTATTTTCATGGAGTTTCATAAATGATCTCAATCGTGCTTATGTTATTAGATTGCTAAGTCATAA
Organism: Pterocarpus macrocarpus; assembly: GCA_031439585.1. Taxonomy (NCBI): domain Eukaryota; kingdom Viridiplantae; phylum Streptophyta; class Magnoliopsida; order Fabales; family Fabaceae; genus Pterocarpus; species Pterocarpus macrocarpus. Next base: position 16,768,248 of record CM062517.1, on the reverse strand, counting down.
ACAAAACTTGAAGTAATTTGCGGAATTTCCTCATTGCTGAAACAGAGAAACATGAAATTGCTTGTGTCGAGGTGCTAATTAGAGGGCATTGGTTTCATAATTAAAGACAAATCGCAAATGGGTACATCCGTTGTGAACAGGGAAAACTTCAATGGCAGTAGATGTGGGCACTGGAAGCAGAAAGAGTTGTTTTTTCTGGTGACTTATGCATTTGTTTTCTATGTCATCATCATCCGCCGTTCCCTTCAACTCTCTCATGGTATATCTCTTATTCCAGATCATTTTTTGTTTTCAATAATCTTGTTTCTTTAGTTGTATTTTCTGTTGGCTATTATCGTATTATCTGCTTAATTGGCGAGCATTGTTTGCTTTGGTCTTGATTTTCACAGATTATTACAAACAACTATATGGTCTACGCCCAGGATGGCTTATAGCTCATCACCTCAATGTATGTGCTCTTTCTATTATTATGACCATCTTTTCCCTAAGTATTTCAGTAGTTGGCTAGGTTGCTTATGCATTTTTTATTTTTATTATTATTATTATTATTTTGATGATCAAATATATGCTTGTGTTCTGTTTTGTATAAAGGATGTCTCAGATGCTCAGTGGAGGAATTTGCGAGGAAATATACCTGTTCTTACACTTGTCTTCGGAATTTTCACTCTGCTGGCCAACTTGATGAGGGCTTTTTTTAATTTAAAAATGGGGGGAATGTCCATTGTGTGGCTTTTATTTTCTTTGACCTACCTATCATATCTGCATGGAGCATGGTACAGTTTATTTTGATGTTCTGCATTTAATGTTCTTCCTTTCACTATTGGCATTCTTTACCTTGTTCACTCTAACTTTGTGTCTGTTTCACTTTGCAGCATCATATTTATCTTATCAATAGCTACTGTTAATTTTCTTCTTGTGCAGGTGTGTGTACTGGAACAATGAATAAGTATTTCAATATTTCCTAGCTGTAATGTGTAATATTATTGGTTTTAATTGTTAACTTAAACTTATCATGTCATAACAACTCTAGTTTTCATTCAATCCCCCCCCCCCCCAGCGGGTGGGTGGGCTGCTTTTTTAAGTGTTCATGTATCCATATCTATGTCCTAATAGATCTGTAGTATTCAACTGCCATATTTATCATTCTTCCCACTGTTGTCATGTAAAGTTATGTTTCTGCAGATATTTGCAAAGAAAAAGTACTTTTCAGTTGTGATTTGGAGTTACAACATATTTTTTCTTATCTATAATCGCATTTATGAAGGATATTCATTCTCAATATTTGGGTAAGATGAGTTAGATTGGTTATATTGATACATTGTTTGGTAGGAGTAATTCTATTCTCACTTAAGATTATTACATTGCAGGCAACAATGGGCATTTTTGGACAATTACCGGGGCAGCTTTAGGTGGCACATATGCTTCAACTTTGGTATCTGTTTTCATTATTTGTTCCAATATTATCTAAAGTCAGACCATTACGCAGTTCATATATCTTTGTGCTCTTGCTTTTTCCCATCCTGTTGGTGGAACTGTTCTCATCCATCTCCAGCTTACAAATAAATTTCTACTTACTCATTCATTGTTGACTTCGATGCTGGTTTCAGGTTACGATGACGTATTATTTAGAACTAAAATCTGGTGATCTGAGCATTTTAATAAAACTGGACTTATTGTGCATTTTATGTATTATATATGCCTGTCTTTGTATTTTCATTTTGCATAACCATTGTGTAATGTGACAAGACCAATTGCTTAATTTAGTTGTCTGTGGCAGTTGTTTTGCGCATGATTAGCTTTGGATTTGATTATCATTGGACAAATCAAGATTCTCATTTTGATCGAGAGGTATTTGTTTTTCAATGCGGTACTTGTTTGTTCTGAATATAAGTTTATACTCTACAGTCTATATAAATTAGATAAGATTGTGGTCATGACCATTTGAGAATGCGGGGGCTAAATACTTTTGAAACTTTATTACTAAAGAGTAACTTTTGACATAACCTTGAAGGCTTAAATTGTTTTAGCATCATGTAGAGTGTAGGTTGTGTTTGATTATTATATAAATCTTGAATACTTCTTACAGAAGGCTGTGTTTAGTAGTATAACCCTTACTTGTTTGATTAGGTTGTAGTGTTTTTATTATGGTTTAGGAACAACCTTGTTGCATTCATTTCGTTTAGGGATAAACTTTTATGAGGCTATCCTCATGTTTCTTAAGTGGTCAAGTTTGACGTTTACTCTGGATTGCATTGTTTGCAATATCAATAGCTAACAGACATTTTGTCATCTAGCTCTTGACCTGTTGCCAAATTACTGGAATCTTTGATTGCAAAGTTCTGTGGCTTTATGCAGTGTGTATTGATGTGATTCATAAATATTTGCCAATATTTAATTCTTTGATGATTGCAGAAGCATTATCAACGTTGTCATATTTGTAAATCAGGAAAATCTTGCTATCAAGTTTTACAGGTTAGGATATCTGCTAGTTAATCAAGCATCCTGAGTTATTTTTATACTTTTTAAACGTTTACTTTTAAATAATTATACTTTTTGTTGGGCATGTGGATACATAGTTCCCAGTTCATAATTTTAAATACATTACCAGGAGAGCAGTCTGCAGAATGACAAGTTTGGATATACCACATACCTTTGTTACTTGATGTATGCACCCCTTTACATTGCTGGTCCAATATTGAGCTTCAATGCTTTTGCCTCACAGGTCTGTGACTGTAACTTATTTTTCTGGTATAAACTTCATGATTGGCTTTCATTACATTTGTATAGTTTTAGGCTTTCTGAAATCTCTATTGATGAAGTGAACCTTCATCTTGTTATTTTCCAAAATAAAAGTATATGTAAGATATAATTCATTTGAATTGGAAAAGAAACCAAATTTGTTATTGTCTGGAAATTTGATATTTTGATCAACAATTGTTGAATGTAAATGTAAGCAAAACATTTTGATGTATTTCCTATACAATCAAACTGCTAGTGTTGAGCCATAATAAGATATTCTACTTTCTCTTCCTTAATATTTCATGTGTTATTTAATTGTTGGCAAGTATTTTTAAATGGTTATTTAAGTTTCTGTTTTGTTGATGGTGCTATTTCTATTATTATTATTATTGATAAAAACTGTTTCTATATTTTTGCAGCTAGATGTTCCTCAAAATACTAATTCAGTTAGAAATGTGGCACTCTATGGTTTCCGTTGGGTGTTGAGTCTTCTCCTTATGGAATTAATGACACATCTGTTCTATTATAATGCCTTTGCTAATAGGTGAGAGTACTATCAAGAAATTCCATGTGTTATAATTAATTTTTTAATCCAATTTTATTCTTTGTTAGCTGAAATAATTTCTTCATCACTTAGTGGTTTGTGGAAGCAATTGTCTCCTATGGATGTCTTCATCATTGGATATGGGGTAAGAGGATACTTGTTCGTCAATTAGCTTAAATGGTTTTCCCGAGCCTAATGGCATCAACTGATTCATTTAACAACCTAATCTAGTTGGATAAAGCTTTGTACTGGTTGTTGTTGTATCATGAAAACTAAAATTTCCAAATTTGTTCAGCATAGTGTTTTCTCATTCTTTATTATGTATTTGTTTCAGGTCTTAAACTTCATGTGGCTAAAATTTTTACTGATCTGGCGCTTTTTCCGTTTCTGGTCACTGGTATGCTACTTGCTGTTTAAACCTCTACAATAGATGTCGAAGTACATATTTGAATAAAGTCATTACTTTGGAATCATGTGTTATTGTGTTGTAGATGAACGGAATTGAGGCTCCAGAGAATATGCCAAAATGTATTAATAATTGCTGCAGCTTGGAAGACTTTTGGAAAAATTGGCATGCTTCCTATAACAAGTGGCTTGTGAGGTGCAATCGATTCTTCTACATTGATTTTGCACTTTGTTTTTCCCAGATAATAACTTAAAATTTTGATTGGGTAGAAATTCAGGTATATGTACATTCCTCTTGGGGGATCTCGGAAAAAACTACTAAATGTATGGGTTATATTCACATTTGTTGCCATCTGGCATGATTTAGAGTGGTATGCTCCCTTTATTGGTTACTTCAATCCATTCTACTTGTAAAACTGGCATATTCTTTGACCTGATATTTTATGCTTGATTATCCTCATGGACCTTAGGAAGCTTCTTTCATGGGCATGGTTGACTTGTTTATTCTTTATCCCTGAGTTGGTTTTAAAGTCAGCAGCAAAGGCATTTCAGGTAATGCATATCCATGCATTTCTTCAAAATTTTTCATTAGTCCAAAATCATGATTCTTGCTGTCTAACAGAGGTATATGTGATTATCAGGCTGAGAGTTCTTCTGGGGAATACATATTTCGTGAACTCGGTGCTGTTGCCGGTGCAATCACAATTACTTGCCTCATGGTTTGTCCTTGAATGTACTTGGAAGCTATAGCACATATGAATGTTTTAATTCTTAGGTGTTCTACTTGCATCTTACATCCTCAACAATTAATTACATGGCATCTGGCTTTGCATATTTGATAAGGCATCTTTCCTAATTCCTACATATATATACAGTGCTATCAGGTAATAGAATATCTACCTGAGAAAGCAAAAGAATGATGTTTCAAGAGGCAAATTCTATGATGCATCAAGCATTCTTGTTGGACCAGTGCAAAGCCTTTTATGTGACAAATTTCATTTTCACTTGTAAACACAAATTTAAGTGGAACCAGTTTTACACTCATATAGTCTTCTAGTCCTGTTGAATTGAATCTAAATCTGACAAAAATCTATTCTATTATAAACACCATCTGAATCTGATTGCAACTGCTACACTTGAAATGTTTCTGGTATCAAAGTGAGGCTAAAAATTGTGGCCCAATATGCTCTAGGTCCTGCTTGTTGCGCTGTAGGCTAGCCATATGAAGTACAATGGAAAATTATGAGACAACAATGCATGCATATTTGTTGCCTTAAACTTTTGGATAATCTTGAATTTTGCTATATGAATATTCTGACTATTACTTAAATTGTTGCATATATATGAATGTTTGGGTATGGGGGTAAAAATAAGGTGGAAAATCTCATGGATTGGCTTCATGTCTTACCAGAGGGAAGTGATTATTCAAAGAGTGGTAAATGGTTGTTTAGTTTACATGTTGACTTGAGTAATCATTCTTTCTTGCTTTTTTTTTTCCTTTGCTGAGTGGTTATTATTTCTGTTTTGGTAAATTTTGTAGCATTGTTTTATAAAGAAAAAATATAGTCAATTTCTAATTTCAGTGCCATCACTTTTATTGACAGGTGGCAAATCTGGTTGGTTTTGTTATTGGACCAAAAGGCATTAACTGGCTTATTTCTTCTTTCCTAAGCACGGAAGGTTTGTCAAGATTTTTAGTCTTTTAACTTTATTGCAGTTAAATGCAGTGTAAAATTAATTTGGAAATTCCATCTCACAGGGCTGCCTGTCCTTGGTGGCATGCTTATGACATTTTACGTGGGAACAAAGGTACAAAATTTTCAGCAGTTGTATTGTTCCTCGTTCAAATGGTTTTCTTTTCCTCTTTTTGGTTTAATAATCTTATGTCTGGATCCTTGCAGCTTATGTTCCACATAGATGAAGCAAAGAAAAGGTCACTCTGAAATGGGACAATTTCTTTGCTCAACACTTGATGCTAATGTCCAAATTCATGTTTACTGGTAGAAGTTTCAAATCTAGCACAGAACAGCGTGGTTGGCTGCTTGGAGGTATGTATGGGTGTGGTTCTTGACCCCTTTCGACAGATTCCCCGATGCATTGTACATTCAAATTGGGATCCAACGCCTTTGAATTCTGTACACCATCTAATTGAAAAAATCGAAGTTAACAGAAGACAGAAAAAGAAAAAGTAAATCTGTTGAAAATGGGATAGATTTACATGATCAACTCAGATCCCCCTATTTTTCTTTGGCTGGAAAAATGCTCAAACTTTGAACTTGACCCAAGTTACTGCACCTTTGGTCCTTTGTTCTCTTCCTTTTAATTCTCTTGTACTATGTCGTTGCAAATTATGACTTGTGATGATTGTCAGCAGATGCAATCTTTTGCAAAACGTTTTTAACTCCTCTTTTTGGCTTTTTATTTGACCATTTTGTTGATCATTGGTTGTTTGTCTATAGGTCGCAGCGACTGTCTTCAAGTTAGTTATCATAGATGCGCGTGATAGTTCTTATACACATTTATCCACCGTATTAAGCTTCAAATGAAACATACTATAACTGCGTTAATCATAGAGGTGCTTCCATTTGAGTCCAACAGAAAAATGGAAATCTATGTAGATACCAGGAGACGCGAGTCAAGTGATGCAGAGTCAAATAATACTCGTAATAGCAGCGAAAAAAAGGATTTGTGAAACTTAAAATATTTAGCAAGCTTACCTTATATCAGTAGTAACTTTCAATATTAATGGGGAAACTATGACACAGGTAACCAACAGAGACGAATACAGGAAATTTATTGTTTAATTTGTTGGAGACCTATTTCACGTCTGCAAACTGACTGTTGGCAAACGTGATAGGAACCAATCATCTGTAGTGCAGTTCATGGTATAGTCAGAAAATATAAAAGAAAAGGACATTTACTTCCAGGACTATTATTGCCGTACCTCTTAGTTCTGAACCTTCACTGACACCCTTATATGCCCATTGACTTGCTGCTTTGATACCTCCAGATGCATATCTGAAAGAAATATCCAAGTTAAACATACATAGATCAACTAAAGAAGTAGGTGCTAGGATTTTTTCTAGCTACAGGTTTTTGGGATTTTAATCAATATTTTCACTGGGATATAGGATTACTATTTGTTTTTGAAAGAAATTTTCTGGTACCCGAGTAAAAGAATGAGGCATTAAAATTAAAACATCCAAATTAAAATTTATTGAAGGAATCTAGTGATGAAAGCGCTGATGGGACATACATATCTGGGCATGTGGTCTGATTAGAATTGCAGGTTTCCCATCCTTTTACTTCGCCAGCCGATTCTTTCTGTATCAGAAAATTTGAAAGTAAACATCAAACTTTGATAAGCAGTTGCTTAGATCAAGGACAACAGAAAGCTACTGCATGGAATACCGTAATGTTCTCTTGAATGGCACTGATGAAGTCGCCTATGTCAGAACCATAGAGTCTTTCTTCTGCTGTCTCAACTATGTTATCATCCCAAACCTGTGTGGTATTATAAAATTAGTCTGTAGATAGTGAAATAAATCATATTTTTGTAGCTGATGAAGCTGAGAATTGTGCTCACATATGGTGAAGATTTTGCTTCCTTGTGTACCAGTGAACATCGTTGTGTTGCCTCCCTTGTCTCCAATAAAGCAAACTTGTAGAGGCTGCAGATTAAGCATGCAAAATTGCCAATTTAGATATAACTTTAGTGTATGATGGATGATTTGGATCGTTTTCATGCATACCTGATGGACGTCTCCCATAAAATGAGAAAGGAAAAGAAGCGCTCGTGTGAGGTTATCTGATGTTGTGATTTCACCATGTTTGAACAAGAATTTGGTCTGCCAGTACAGATGTAAAGAAAATTTTGGGGTACACGACGTTATAGTATCACAAGAAGGGTTTACATTGAGATTGAGAGTTGCTGCCTTGGCTGAGGAGCTGGTTGGTGTAATTGTTAATAGCTCCCGCAACACATTTTCCCTTCTCTCCATTCTGATCCTTGCAATCCCCTGAAAGTCCAGACAATTGGTCTGTGCTATACCACATCATGCCATAACATCATTTCCTTAAAAACTTAGTCAATGGATTTCTAATCCATAAATTTTATAAATCCAGCAATTAATTTGATTAGTTTTCACAACTGTGCAAATAGTGTGTGGTTTATGGTATCAAATACAAATAGCAGAAACTAAACTAGACTTCGGACTTGATTATTATATAAATCTTGAACACAGTACTCAGCATTAACATTAAATGCATAATAATAGAGAAAATGTTAAATAATAGATTAAATGGGCTTTGTAAATTTATATATGCTTGCCCATTGAAAGGCATAAATTAAAAAAAAAAAGCCGAAACCCAAAAAGCAAACTACTATTATATAAATCGTTAAAATAATAAACAAGCTAAAAACGTCGAATCTGATCTCTGATTCAGGCGTGAAAGTTGGATACCCACAGTTTCATTAGACTTTATAATCATACAGGATAAAAGGCAAATCGGTGGAACTGTAGAAATGTGCTCCATAAATTTAACAATTAATCTGATAATGTATGAAAACATTTAACAACTTACTCTTTGACAAGAATGGAGCATTTCAGCATACACAAAATCCGGAGCATCATTACCTGCATGTACAGGATGACCACAATATAATTAACAAATTATATAAGTTAAAGTCATATATATACATAAGCAGTGAGGCCTCGGCCAGTAACCCCCCCCCCCCCCCCCCCCCAAAAAACAAAAAAAAACCAACAAAACAAAACAAAAAAAAAACCAAAAAATATCTAATTTTGTTTTTAGCATAAATGTCTAAAATAAAAACAGACATTTTCTCATGGTTTCAACATATGATCTTTTTTATTCAGTGGCAACCAATGAATGAGATATTCACTTTATTTTTTTCGGGTGGGAGAAAATGACCTATGGATTTTCTTTTTGGAAAAAGATAATAACTTATGGATTTTTTTTTTTGGTAAAAGAAAATGACCTATGGATTATGAAGTAAAAGAAAAAAGTTATAGTTAATCAAATTATCACCTTATCATTATGCAATTATCAACTTGTGTACCCAAACAATGGGTGGATAATGACATTATTTTTTTAAAAAATCAAAATAAAACTTGTTTTATGAGAGTTATGTTGCAGCTTAGCAAAGAGATCACAAACATGCATTCTACATTTGAACATCATTCCAGAAAGTAAAAAAAAAAAATCATTAAACAGAGAATTAAATTAGAAGAAAAGAAGAAAATAGAAAGAAGTAACATTTTTAGTTGTTTTGTTGGGATGGTTTGCAGCTGTGGGACATTGCTAAAACGTAAAGGTGGATGCCCTGCTACCTCTCTAAATCTGTACATTTTTGCGGGGAGCAAAACAACAGCAACACGTGGGGTGCAATTATGCAGTTTACTTTTTTCATTTTATTAAGGGGCAATCTATTGTGAAAACAAATTTTTGGGTTCATCGTGGACGATTCCTTTCTCCATCGCTCCTCCAATAAGATGGACACCACCATGGAGGTGCAGATCGTGCGACGCCATGTGCTACCTCCATCACCAACCTAACATCCTCCTCCACCACCACTCCACCTTTGCTCAGCCCCTTCTTCACCTGCAAAGGCCCACCTCACCCTCATCCCCTTCTCCTTCGCAATGAACCAGATATACCGAAACAGATTTGCTGCCCCATCATCAAAGCACATGTGTATCTTTAACAAGACTAATGATGTTGCTATTGGGTGCTTCTTGATGATCTTAAGCCATTTCATTTTCATTTTAGGTGATATCATGTCTTGATGAAGGCCAATGGTTTTTTTTTCTTCTTTTTCGTTTTAGTTGAGTCTGTCTATGCTTTGCTTGGCATGGTAATGAGCTCCGTTACACTCTTAATTTCAAGTTATGCTAATTTCTCTTCAATCTTTGTAATATTCTAATTACAAAAGCATTCCCAACTTTGATTTCTTTTAGTTGTTTTGAATGAACTCTTGACATAATGGAGGAGTTTTAGTTAAATTACATCAAAGGGGGAGAAGATCTTTGAAAGTGATCTACTAGCATGTTCCATGAGTAGTGTAATTGCTGAGGACTCACTTTTTATATAGTATGCTGAGCCCCAAAGTGAATAAAAGAAAAAAGAAGAAAAGATCGAAGCAATTGTGTAAGAACTGAAATTTCTTGAAGCAAATGACCGTGATTGCGTGTGGATTGCGGATCTGGTTAAGGGGGTGTGTGGGCTATGGATTTGGTTCGAGAGAGTAGAGGCATTCGAGGGTGAGGATGATTGCAGGAACCGAACACACCAAAACAAGGTTGAAGCAGAGTTCATGTCCACCTTGCACAAATTTTTTTTTTCTAAGGATAGAATCTGCCTTTTTTTCAATCAATTATAAAGTATTTATAAGGTGAAATAGAGATTTTAAGGTACATGCATAAAATTGCACACATGTAATCTATCTATTAGTTAATCACATGAAAATGTACAAAATATACACATCTAAAGAGGTACCTGAGCATCCCCCAAAGGTAACCCACTTTATAGATTCAAAAAAAAGCAACAATACCACATTGAGAAGAGATGCAAGGCCCAAACTGCACCTCGCATAGTCACATTCCTCAAGAGGCCACTAATCTAGAGTTGCATGGCCAAAATCATCATCATTAATATGCCTAATTTTTATCCTAGCATAGATTGCTTCTTCTAATATTTTTTCATGTTTGACAATTCTCTCACAAAGGAGAGGTATTCTCTCCAATTCAACCAATTCAAAAGCATTTAGAAAAAATTGAGTTATTTGATAAAATTAAAAAGAAGAAGCCAAATCACCTACAACCAGTAGTGCTTCTTATACAGAGGATATTGCTAACACATATAACTATTATAAATAGGCGGTTTTTATAATACCCCTTCAATTTGAAAGGGTTTGAAATTCTTTTTATGTGGTTCAATTGCATTCAAACGTAAGGCAAATAATTAGCTATATGGACAATGAAATGACAATATTTTAAGATTTATATTTAGATCCCTTTAACTCTTTTTGTTACAATTTTTTCCCTTGTGTCTCTTAAAAAAAATTAAAAACTTCTCAACCCAAAATATCAAATTTGATTAGTTTGATTCCCAAATACCCAAACATTCATTTTATTTCTAAATAGGTAAGAACCCAAACTCAAAATAAAATATGAAGAGCACCAACTTTTTCTCTTCTATATCTACGAATCCTAATTTTCTAATCTTTAACGAAAACACCACTGCCGCCAATGATTTCTTAGCAAGAAGACGTAGAGGCTTGTAGGGGATCAGAAAGCAACACCGAGTCATTATTGGAGGCTAAGCTTCTTTCAATTGGGTGCCAAAGTCATAATGGACAATTTCCTTTATGTGCATTTCATTGTAGACGATAATGAATCCAAAAGCAACTGTAAGCTTAAGCGATCCATGGTTTGCATATCGTCAGTTGAATGCACTGTCATGGCGAAGAATTAGGAGAAAGGGGGCTGATTGAAAATTATTGTAAATTTTTCAGTAAAGACTTTGGTTATGGGCGTAATTTGTACTTGATTCTCAACATTGTACTTCTCCAGCGCAACCTTGCAAAGTTCAACAATACGAGGATGAGTAAAATTGGTTATACCACCCAGTAACCCCGTATTAGGTGGAAGCTCAGCACGCTCATCGAAGGGCTGCGAATGTGAACTCGATTCCAAATTGAGTAACATAAAAGACAATGCAAATTTTGAAATACAAACAACTGGTTTACATATATACATGCATACATACCCCACGTCCCCGATTCTGTCTCTTGTACTCATCATGCTTGAGTTGTTGCTTGTTCCTATACCAGAATTCGGGAGTAATCACAAAGTAGGGCTTGTCAATATCATCATACATTACTTTCAGCTCTTCATAGCTCATCGTCAACGGATCGCGACTTTCCGGTTTAGATTTCTGTCGCTTCCCTCGTGCCACCACTGTTTCTGATGGCGCTACCCACGGCGGGAGTAAGTTTTCCGGCGGGGATTCCAAAGAGGAGTTTGTCGTTTGATTTGAGTACGCAATGCAATCACCAAAGGACGAAGGAGTAGCAGAAATAAAACCTGAATCAATCAACCTTGCAATTGATCCCTTAAATAGAGGAAGAAATGGCAAAGTTTGGAGTTTAAAGATGTTTGCACGCATTTAACCTTTTTTTTTTGGGATATACACGTTTAACTATTCTTATCGAATTACTGGGAGGATATCAATTGAGGTATTTGATTGAGGGTCTGTTGTGGATATAGATATAACAAAAGAATTTAATAACTATTTTATATTCAACATAATGTATAAAAAGCATATACATGTCATGAAATTCTCGTGTGACACTTGATATTAAAAATAAAAATATTTTGAATATATATATATGTTGCATAAAGCTAGAAAAAGAAAAATAAAAATTGATTATACATAACATTTATATATTTTATTATTGAGATACGTGATAATTATTTAAATTTTATATATTATCTAAACTTGATGGTCCCTTATTTAAAAATGTGTTTGTGTGTTTTAATTTTAGAGGGAAAAGGAGGAAAGTGAAGGAATTTAAAGAATAAAATAGACTTGTATCTACTTTTCAAACTCCTTTCTTTTTCTTTTTCTTTTTTTCTTTTAAAATAAAACTCACAAACATACTTTAAAAATAGATTGAGAGCAGTTTGATATATTTTGATAATATCATTTTATGAAATAGCAACGATATTATCCCAAGCTTTACATTTTTTCCCATACTCGCTACACCAACATATTTTTATATCAAGTTGGTTTTATTAGGGTTACTCAAATTTTCTTTTACTAAAGCCTGATTCAACTCGACCCAATATCAAATAATAGAATTGAATAGTTGAAGTTTGTCTCTGCTGTGATGTGCTAGAAATGAAGATATCAATGCTATAAAGATTCTAGACATCTGCAGCGTCAGACAAAATTGTTAAACACTGTTCACATAGCATTATTATAGAAATAAACAATCTTGCCAATTCCATTATATTGAAATTCATAACATGATTCATGAAGACAAAACCAGTACTCATGTTTTAACTCGGTCACAATTTTGGCTTTTTGACGAGAGTGTGTCAGCTTTTGAAACAAATTATCCAACTGTGGCTGTTCACAAACAATTTTCCTGTTTGGGGTGGTAGGGAAAAACCATGGCGCAAGTTGACAAAGGCCAACATCAATAAATGCGGCGGCGGCAAAGAGCAGACATGAGTTGCGCGCCACCTTCGGCCTTGATTGACAGGTCCTGTAATGGCGGTGGTTGGAGTTGCGCCACTCATATGGTTAGCGCCAGTTCAAGTTGCGCCAACTTCTCCCCCTTTCACGTGCCAACAGTGTCCAGTTGCTCAATTCTCGCTTATATATACCCCCGAGCTTATTCCGTTCATTTCATGCAATCCATCACCTTACCATCTATGTTTTTGTTTGAGATTTTGAATTTTCCAGCTTTTATGTGCTTTTTAAAATTTTTGATTTGAAATCCACGTCTGTTTATTTTGTTTGCAGTATTTTAAATTTTTAAAGCTTTATTTTGTTTAAATTTTTTTATTTTTCTTTACAGTGTTTAATTTTTTTTATTTCTCAATTTTTAGCCTATATTATTCTAAATCTTTGAATTTTTTGAGGTTCTATTTTTTTGTCAAATTAATTTATAGTAATATTTTCTTTTTAGTTATTTGAAGAAAATGAGTACTTTGAATGTATTTATATACTGGAATGGTAGAAAATTTGATGGGCCGTAAGGATGTACTTTTGAAGGTGATAAAAGATTAATTAGAATAGAGAAATGTGTCAGTTATAATGCATTAAAGAAAAAAAATTGCCGCTAAATTAAAACTTCAGCCCCATCAAACAATTTTCAATCTCACTTATATATTTCTAATTGCTTGAGATAGTAGTTCATATACTGCTCTTGAGATAGTTGATGATGATGATGTTGATTGCATGATTAGCACGTTTAAGCAACAGTCTTCTTCGACGGTGCTCGAATTATATGTCGAGATTGATGTTGCAGGTAGTTCATTGATGCCTATTGCTCATAGAGATCACTCTATTGTTGCATTTGATGATGAAGATGAAGATAATGATGAAGATTACATCAGAAATCTATCCTTAGATGAAAATGAAGATGATGAAAGTGAAAATCCTGATGGCGATTCTTCTGAATCTGAGGCCGAATTAGATTCTTCTGGCCATTGCGCTTTCTCTGTTGCATCCTCGTTGCATATTAGAGAGCAAATTTCACGACAAGAAGGTTAGTTTTTAATTAAGTATTTGTGTATACTATAATTTAAATAGAACTTTTTTAATGATTTGATGATATTTTTATAGGTGTAACACATTTGATGGAATCTCCATTTTGGAGTGCATCTCCACATTATAATTATATCAATTGGGATCACCCGGATCAAGAGATGGAGGAATTTTCTGGGTTGGATATGCCTGGTTCCTGGCGTATTGGAGATGAGCTATACGTTGGTTTACAATTTGATAGCAAAGAAGCTGTACAAATGGTTGTTAGGCATTACTCTATGAAAATTCATCAAACATATATTGTGGTTGAATCAACACCGACAATTTTCTGCACAAAATGCATAAGACACAAAGAAGGTTGTCCTCAAGAATGAGGGCAATTTTAGGAAAAAAGACAAACAAGTGGCAAATTACTAAATGGGGTGGTCGTCACATTTGTCTTAATTCTATGCTATCTCAAAATCATTGCAAATTGGATTCAAATTTTATTTGCGCAAATATATTAGGTATGGCACTAAACAATATATGAATTATATATTTTATGGATGTTAACTTTTATTATTGATAAAAGTTTGATTGCCTAATTTATGATAGGGTTGGTTAAATTGGAACCATCAATTCCAATTTCCTTGATCAGAGAAAGAATTAGCAACAATATGGATTTCAAGTATCATACCGGAAGGCTTGGAAGGCAAAGCAAAAGGCAATAACAAAAGTGTTTGGTGACTGGGATGAATCATTTGCAATGCTTCCTGGATGGCTTGCATATATGCAGATGTTTACACCAGACTCCGTGTACAAAATAGAGACAACCGAATTTATCATCAATGATCAAATAGACACTCGGTTTCGCACATTTCATCGAGTATTTTGGACATTTAAGCAATGTTGCGATGCTTTCAATTTTTGCAAACCCATTATACAAGTTGATGGCACATTTCTATATGGAAAATATCGTGGTACACTCTTAATTGCCACTACACAAGATGGCAACAATTGCGTTTTACCGATTGCTTTTGCTATTGTTGAAGGAGAAACTTTAGATGCTTGCTCATGGTTCTTGGGAAACATTCGACAATATGTGACAAGAAAACAAGGTCTGTGTCTTATTTCTGATAGGCATGCAAGTATAAAAGGAGCTGTGGCAAATGAAAACCTCGGTTGGCAACCTCCATATGCATATCATGTGTACTGTATTCGTCACATTGCTAGCAATTTCAACCACAAGTTTAAGAATACGAAATTAAAGCAAGACCTATTGAAACTTGGTAAGAAGTAAATTTTCATAATTTTAATATTATATCTATGAATTTTGTTTCTTTCAAAAATAACATTTAATTTGTGATAATATAGGGTATACGGCTTGCATGCACCGATTTGACAGGAATTTGGAAAAATTTCGTCAAACTAATCCTGAAATTCAAAGATGGATTGATAGCATACCGAAGGAGAAATGGAGTTAGGCATATGATGTAGGAGGACGTAGATATGGCCATATGACAACAAACTTATCAGAGGCTATGAATAAAGTCTTAAAAGGTGCTAGAAATTTGCCAATAACTGCATTGGTTAAGTGCACATACGGAAGGATGGTCGAGTATTTTGTCCAAAGAGGTGCAGAGGCTAGGGCAGAGCTAAGCACTGGAAATAGGTTTTGCAAGAAGTTAATCGATGCTATTAAGAAGAATCAAGAGGATGCTTGTTCCCACCAAGTTCGCAGATATGATATAGAGACCACAAGGTTTGAGGTTGAAGAGGTATTCAACCCTGTGACACAAAGTGGTGGTCATACGTGGGCTGTGAACTTAAGGAGAGGTACTTGCCAGTGCGGCAAATTTCAGGCATATAAATATCCATGCTCTCACGCCATTGCTGCCTGTGCTGCTGTGAGTATAGACTTCTACAATTTAGTTAATCCTGTTTACTCTATTCAAAATATTGTCAATGCGTATAGCGGACAATGGTGGCCAATTGGCAATGAGGATTGCATCACAGCTACATCTGGTTGGACATTGGTTCCAAATCCGTCAACCGTTCGTGCTAAAGGAAGGCCGAAGTCCACACGTATAAGGAATGAGATAGATTTGAGAGAATCGCAGCTAAGGCAATGTTGTGGAATATGTAAAAGGGAAGGTCATAACCGATGTCTTTGCCCTCGTTTCACTGGAAGTCAAAGCTCCCAACAAGATACTGACACCATAGATAGTCCAGATTTTTAATATCTATGCAAATTTATCTTAAGTCTACTTGTGTAATTTCATTTTAATTTTAAGAACAAAAACTTTGATGCAGTTGTCAATTATTTTCTTGCCATTATACCCTTGTTTATTTTGTATCATTCTCTGATTTACCATTAGTTTAGTTAAGTAGACTATACTAAACTTAAGATTAATTTATTATATTAGTATTAACTTTTACAGTAAATAATGCATATTTAATAAATAAATGTTTAATAAATAAAAAAAATAAAAAAATAAAAAAAAGTTAAGATTAATCTATACCCTTAGTTTAAGTAAAAATTAATAAAAGAATTAAATACATATTTAATAAGAAAATTATATACATTTTTTAAAACATTTACATAAATAACCCATCTTTAATAAACAAGCAGATATGTCCATAATCAATCATGTGGAGAGTTAGTCGATAATATACAACCACGCTGCTCATCTCTCGCCTACGATGAGTTTCTTCTCACATCACCGTAGCATCGCCCTCGAGGCTAACTTCTGAGATAAAAATTCTTCATTCAAGTCAATACCTTGTGGAGAAACAACATTCACACTGCCAAGGAGTGTAAAGGGTTTCTTATGATAAGAAATCCATAAACCCCATAGGTGCACTAGGTGTGAACTCTGGTGGCATATATGCAGGGGGTGTAAATTGTGACGGCTAGAAGTATGAACGTATGCCTCGTCTGGATAACATGAGTGATATGCAGCATGGGAAGAGGATGCTCTTGTTGTTGTTTGATGCTGAGGTGGCCAATAATAACTTCCTTCATCGCTCAATCCATCTGATTAATGGCGATGATGCCGATGGAACATAATATTGACCATAACCACATTCGTGGAGGAAGCGGTATGAATCAGGTTGCCTTCGCTTTCTACGCCGCTAGAAGTCCCCTGACCTTCAACCCAAGTCGGAGGTATTGCCACATTCACATCAGGTTGTGGAATAGGCTGCTGTTGAATATGGGGTCTTGCAGGTTCAGTGACCCTATTTAATTCCTCAAATTGTTGCAATAACTCTGCTGTTACGTCTCTAACATCCTCCATCGAAAAGGTTGAATCGTTGATAGAGGATAAATAATGCATTCGCTCCAACTGGTTGTGCTGTTCAAAATGACAAAAATATTATATACATAAATATTATACAACTTTAACAATAACAAAATTAATTTAATTAATAAAAAAGAAATAATACTTACTATTTGCCCTCTGCATGCACCATCCCTACTAATCCAGCGACGAGTGTGCCTTGAATACCATCTCATGTAAGGATCATTCTCACTTAATAACACCATCTGTTGATCGCTACTTACCAAATATTGTACTATCTCATTCCATATTTGACAATGTAAGCATATAGAAGCATCCAATTATCACTTTCTTTACCACGCAAAGTAAGATCGTGAAGTTGTTCGGGCTGACGTGGTGGGTTTGGAATACTTTGTTGTAAGCCAAATTGACGCATCACTGATCCTGGTTGATGCCACTCTACAATATGAAAAATATAAAGCGCACAACAGCTCTCCAAATGTGAGAGCCTTCAAGACATATATGCGGAAGTGACCCATAAAATTCAAGATAAGGTTCCCATACAATCTGTAAATTAATAATAATAAACATTAAAAGTTGTATACAGTCAAAATTATAGATGTATTAATAAGATGTTCTTACATCTTTTCGCTTTAAACGATCAAGTTTATACTATAGTATGGCAAGTCTTGTCGTATAGTCACAAAAGTCATACCACCTATCCATCTGTTATTTTATATATTAAACCAAATATTATAAAAGGGCAATCATTATTTAAATAGAAAACTTATTACAAAAATAAGAAGGAAAAAAGTCATACCGAGCACCAAGTGGGGCATGGGCGATCTCTACTGAAGGAGTTAGGGATATTGATGGGAATCTGTCCCATGCCCATAGCTGAACCAACATAGCCATGCCTCCAATCTCACGCCGATTATAATCTATACACTTGCATAACTCGCGATATAAATAAGAGAGCATAGCTGATCCCCAGCTATATTGTCCAGCCACAACGAAATCCTCTAAAAATGGAAGAAGTCTTAAAGGCACCAAGTTTCCAGAATGATCTGGAAATAGCATTGACCCCATCAACCGCAAAATATATGCTCGAGCGAACTGCTGAACTTGGACCTCATTGTCAATATGGTTATTTATATTGCTAAAGTGTGTATTTAAGCACCCCATTTTTAGTCGATGACCATGAAAGCGCTATGGGAGTTACGCCAAGTACTGGCTTTGGATAATAGGTTGCCACCGCCGTAAGTATTGCCAAAGAATCGGCATTCCATCAATACGGCCAAGGTTTGAATAGCAACATCTTGCAACGTAATTGTGTATTCCTCGAGGCAAAATGAAATGTATGTGTCTCTCGGCTACTCAACGCTCCTCTAGAGCAGATATCAACGTGTGTTCAATTTGAAAAATTCAAATTTTGCAATTTCAAGAAATCCTGCTTGCTCCAAGTATGGAATAATCCATGAATTTGCCTCATTCCCAGCAGAAGATTTTCTCTCTAATAACTAACACTGATCGTGATGTCCATTCCAAATATATTGTGAAATGTGTGTTTCTTGCATTGTCAATAGTGATGCATCTTCTGCCCGGCTCATTGTATAACACGTGATGAAGAAGTTAAGAAGAAATGGATGCCATCATTAAAAAAATTAATTATTAAATTGTTTATATACTTTTCTATACATAATAGTAATATAATTATTTTTATTTAGCTTTTTTAGTACTTTATTTCTTCATTAATATAAATTAAAAATTACTTTTTACATATGTCTATAAATATTATGTCTAGTCTAATAATTTTTTCAAAATTCTAATCTTGAAATAAAAAAATTAAATATTTTTTAACACTATAAGTTAATTACCACCCTAATTGCCATTCTAATATTTTTTCAATAAATATTCTAACAAGCTTCTAAATATCCTAATAAAAATTTTTAAAGTTTAACTCAAAAAAAATTAAAAACTATTGTAATTTTCTCAAAAATTTTAAATAAGTAATAAACTCATAGTAAAATATAAACTGAATGAATTAATTAAAATCTAAAACTAATAAATAAAATTAAAATTATTCTTATAAAATCTATCTACAAAAAATAAAATAATAAAAAAAATTTAAAAATAAAATTACATTACTTACAATTGGAAAAGGAGGTGCTGCGGAATTGAGGAAGATGGCCGAGGAAGCAAAGGGGGAGGAATTTGAAGTTTGGACGGTGAACGAAAGGGGACCAGCAGTTATATATGGGTGAAGGCAGACACGTGACAGCTCCCCATGCATGGCGCAACTCCAACCACCGCCATCCTGCTGCTGTCTTTTTGCTGTCAGGTGTGGTGTGGCGCGACCTGAACATGCACCAGCCAAGGCGTGCTCCCCATGTCCCATTCGTGTCAGGCCGAAGACCATGGTGGCGCAGTATTGTTTTGCGCCATGTTCTGCACCACCTCCAACATACTCCAGACAAGAAAATTGTTTGTGAACAGCCACAGTTGGATAATTTGTTTCAAAAGGTGGCACACTCTGGTAAAAAAGCCTCACAGTTTTAATCAAAACAAGCATGTGCTCCACGGCTCCAATTGATTGATGCAATTCATACAACAAGACTTGATTCAACCAGTAATAAAATTAGGACGTCCAAAGTCTTGAAACAGTATCCCACATCAAATGTACGGACACAATCCTCAAGGAGGAACTCTTTCGTACTCCATGGAGTACAAGATTTTTTCCTCCATGATCAATTTACACCACAACATTTTCTGAACTTTGTACTTTTAAATGGGTCCCATTCAGATATCCAATGGTGACAATACATGATGGAGGAAGAAAAGCTCTTCCTCCATGGAGCATATCAGAATTTTTCCTCCTCAAGTTGTCCTAGTGGATACATACAAGTAGTTGTCAAATGTCAACCATAAAAGAGAGTTAAAAATCCACAAATATGCAAGCTACAAAAGCACTGTGGCATTTAGCTGCCACTCAGAAGAGCTTCTAGCCTTCCATTCTTTTCACTTTTGACCATGATTTAATTTCTAGCAGACAAATGTAATGGGCATGTTTTTTCAGCATAAAGTATAAAGAATAAAAAGGTGGTGGAGACAATCTGATTAACATCATGATTCAATAATTTCAAAGTCGCAGATTACCACTAGCGCGAGTTGCATAGTAGAATGTATGATCTCAAAATTTAAGATCTAAACAACAATCAAGCCTTATCCCTTTAAGCGAGACCAGCAAAATTTGAGAAATGGATCAAATAACAGGGGTAGATGTGATCAATCACAAAACAAGTAAGCAAGAAGTTCTGAAATTATTCAATCTTTGACGAATCTTATCAAATCAGTGGCACTACAAAAGACACGAATTTTATACATGAAAACATGTTCCCGTTCATGCTTTTTCCTTTTTTTCTTTTTTTTCTTTCTCTGTCTATGTGATGCGGGGTGATAGGTCATGTGGAGAAATACTTGAGTGGTACTACAATATCAGAGAGTTGTATTCACAATTAATAATATCATGCTATTAGGGGTGAGTTTCACAAATTAATGATAGATTCAATTTAAAATACTATGATATTATCAATTGTAAATATAGCCATATAATACTCTAAAATCATCCAAATATTTGTCGGTTCTTGTTCATGCTTTTTGATAGCAACCCACCATTTTTTTTTCTAATTTTTTTTTTGCATACAGTGCGATCCGAATTGCTTTCTTTGCAATTTTTGGAATACCCTATAATTTTCTTTCCTCTTTTTTTTTTTTTGGAGTACCCTGTAACATTTGGATTCAGGCTGCTAGATTACTTGCTTCTTGGGTTTTTATTTTTTTATTTTTTTCAATTTGGATGAATAATTAGATTTCTAAGTGATATAAAAATATTATTTAATTGATGTTTGTATGTAATTTAAGCTTATTTTAAGTTCAAGTTTGTGTAATTTTTTCTTTTATTATATACAATTATAATTTTTAGTATGTGAAATTTATGAAATTTTAATATATAAATGACATATCCATACCTTACTTTTTGCAAAATATTCATACCCTATATCCGTATCTGTATCTGTACTGGATATAGATACTGCACCCATACTTGTGCAACATAGTATACAACACACATATAGCCCGGCATTATCTGAGTGGAAACACACCAAAAAGTAAGGAGTGGGGGCTCATCTGTGGGCAAAACTTGATTTAACAATTGTGTTTTAGCAGGAACTGATCAATAGCCTTTTTAAATAGGATTTATAAGTTGTGGCAATTGGGTATAGGAGGCTATTTATCCAATGCTTTAAGTAAAGAGAGCTTACTTGAAACAACAAGGAATTTTGTCCAAGCGAAAATGTTTTACATAATTTGCATTTCGACCTTTCGTAAATTGTGGCTCAAGTTTATGGCTAGTTCTGTGGTGCACCAGTTTAAGGATGGTGCACCATACACCATTTACCAAAAAAGAATGTACCGTATTCTGCTTCCATCTACTTCTTCTCTTCTTCTCTATCACGCAAAAGTCAGAGTTAGCACATCAAAATCTGTGATTGTGAGCTTGACGAGGCAACAATCCTCACCCCTGCTGCATTCCTTTTCACATGACTAGCATAAAATAAATCAACAAGATATGAAATTATGCACTAAAGGATATCGACTACCCTTGCAAGCTGGTAGTCATCGATACAATCTCTAATTGAATAGGCACCTGAGTTAAACTTGTTCGTGATTTTAATCAGAAGTTAAGTATGATGGGAACAAGAACCATTTGCTTCACTTTTTATTTTTGGTACAAAGCAGGAACATAAAGGAGCACTAGAGCACTAAAAATGTAATCTAAAAGAAAGAGATCCAGTTTGGTTACATTGGTTATAAAGCCAAAAATAGAACAAATAAAAACGTAAACAAAACTGTACCAAAAAAAAGTAAACAAAAAATATTTGATGGCAAACTGGGTTTCTTTTTCTTTTTTCAATTGCTCTTACATACTACTGGAGCCATGCTAATGAGGAGCGAAGGATCACTAAAAGATAATCTCAGACAAAAAACTAGCATAAGGCAAACAAAAACATAGAAAAACTTGTAAGGCAAAAACACGCCAACAACAGAAACATGTGATCAGTACTGCGGATTATTGAATGCTCCTTTTGAAATTTTTCAAAGCAAATCAGAAATCACCTAGCCAGGGAGAAAAAGATGTCCACACATTGCTCGTACAGCAAACGGGGTTTCTTGTGTTGGGTGATATGTGGATGAGGTTGGTTTGGGGGTAATAGGAGGGAAGGGAGGCTGCTGTGGACCGCAATAGTGTTGCTGGGATGCAGGTGCAGTACTCCACTAAATGTATTTAGCCACACTTTGGCATACATTTACCCACATAATTTGGCTAAAGGACAAACTCATCTCATTCCCTCCACCCTAATCAAACTTAAATGGAGTGTGATATACCATAGAATTGGCCCAAGTTTATTAACTTAAATGGAGTGTGATACACCATAGAATTGGCCCAAGTTTATTCATAAGTCAACAACAAGGCTTGGTGCAAAGGCACCAGCAAGTTGCACTATGCAACTTGTTAATCCAATGGATAAGATTTGATGGTGTATTGGTACATCAATTATATATAGTGTATCATAATAATTTTTAAAATTTATTTATATAATTTGAAATTAAATAAAATTTTATCTACATGATATTAAAATTAAATAGAATTTTTGGGGGATATTTCAAGGTCATGCGGATAAATTTTAATTACTTTTAAAATATCTGTGATATATTGTAGTAATTCTTAATTTTATTTGTGTGATCTTGAAATTAAATAAAATTTTATCTACATGATTCTAAAATTAAATAGATGGGATATTTTAGAATTATATAGATAAATTTTGATCACTTTTAAAATATATTTAATCACAATTATGAAATCTAACTAAACTTTAAAAATTATTCTCGTATACTATAGATATTTGGTGTATGAATACACCTTTAAATCACACTAATACATCATATCATACCTTTACAAGATGCATACTACCCCATATAAGTAAGGGGCACTATAGCCTTCACGAGCAAAATAATATGCCTTTTCTATATTCAGTTTGGTTTAAAGAGAAAGGGACAGCCAAACATAACCTTTTTTTCCTCGATCAGAAGCATCTTGTGCCTTTTACGGCGAGATCCTTCAGTTTGGCACATGCCTTTGCACCTTATAATGCTCTTGTTGTTCAGGCAAGGCCCTTGCCATTATGAAACTTTGATGGAATTCAAACAAAGTAAACAGCAAAAAATTCAACATAACTCCCTAATAAAGAGAGACTCATCCTAAGTCCATTTACCAAAAAAAACACAGTCCAATTCATTTACAAACTAAATAAAAACTTCTTATAATAGAATTCTAGTTGATACTTTTCCTGATACAATATGTCTAGGATTTAATTTATATGCACTATTAATATAAAAGAGTTTTACATAGATATTCAATCATATATTACCACTTAAGTAAAATTATTTGACTCAACTAACCCTATTTTAAAAGTTTTACAAATAGATGTATCTAATTGGATAATAATATAAAACTCTCTTTATACTGTCAGTACATTAAAATTAATCTCATATTTCTAATACTTATCTTCCGGCAGTCATGTGGGGTGGACCATGATTGATTACGAATGGTGGTCTTATATATGCTTTTTTATACTAATGCTTTGAAAATTTGCTTCATTGAGGTGAACATTTGCATGAGATTATCTATTAAGTCTTCCAATTAACTATATCTTTTAACTATATTCTTTTGGTTTTGCAGTAGCAAATATCGCTTGAGAACTTCTAGTGATGTTTTCTTCTTTTTTTCTTTTTTTGGGCTTTTCACAAATATCTTTCTATTAGAGGCAATCCTATTTAAGTACTATGGGACATTTAAATATGGGCGACTTTTTCAACTGATATTCAAATCGTAGTTCATTACATTGTGGTGAACTAGCTCCTTATCACTAGACCAAATCTCAATTGATATCTTTAGTGAATTATTTGATGGATTATAGCACAATAAAATTTAGATATATTATTTTTGCACAAATATGATATGAAGAGAGTATTATATTTTTGTTTGATCAATTAAATTTTAATTTACTACACTTTTTTTATACAAGTTAATTGTTAGATTTAGTTAGGATTTTCTTTTTGTGATAAGTTAAGCGTTTAATTATAGTCAATTTTTATAATTAATATTAATTAGTATGATTACGAGATATAATTTTGGAATATGAAAGTGACAATAGACCAAAATTTAAAATAAGTTTCAATCTCAAAAATTGAAAAATAAAAAATACATAATATCTAAAATATATTAGAAACACAATCTTAAAATATTAGAAAAATAAATAAATGTCTCATAATTATATCAAGCAGAGGTAACATACCTCTCCAATATTACTTTGTGTTAAAGATTAGAAGGAATCTTGCTTTCCTTATGTTAAAAAAAGTGATTGAAAACATTTAAAGAGTTGGGAAAAAAAAATCACTCAAAGGATATCAAAGTTTATGAGATTGCAATATAAGTAGGGGTGGAAGTAGGCTAGGCAGCTCATCGGGAACCTTCGGTCAAGCCTACATTCAGCCTAGCTTTTTTAGCAAATAAGTGAGGCATATGCTTTTCTTTTTTTTCTTTTTTTTCTTTTTTTTGTCTTTGTCGATGCAAGCAAACCTTTACCGGGGGAAGGGTTTATATACCACAAATTAGGCTTTGCCTGGTATCAAACTGGGGGTGTAGTTGGTGAGAAGCTAACAAATCCACCACCAAGCCCAGGCTTTTCAAAAAGCCTTTTTAACCAAAGAGCCAAGCTATAGGCTATACAAAAAACTTATTAGGCCCAATAGACTGAGCTATATTATATTATTGTTATTATTATTGTTCACAAATTCTAATGATAATTGAAGTCTTATGATTTATTTTAAATAGACCTTTTGATTTATCTAGGAAGTCTTTTGGCCTATTTAATTTGGAATATATTTTTTTGCATATTTAGAAGCTTTTCAACCCATTTAAGAGTAGATTTTTTTATCCATTTAAAAACTTTTCGATCAAGTAGACCTTTAAACAGACTTTCAGGCCAGCCAGAATTTTAAAAAGGTCAGATTCAAGCTCTAAAAAAAGCCTATGTTAAGTAATAATCATAGGTTCAGGTTGTATATTTATAATAGAGACCAGGTCTATGTAAGTTAAAGCCTAAACTAACCTAATCTACTTCCACCCCTAAATATAGGAGACACATGGCCATGGGAAGGTAGGTACCATATAAATATTGTACCTGGAAAAGGAGAACCACTATTTTCACACTCAAAAGGATAATATGCTAATAAGTTAGTCCTTAAAAGATGTTTTATTAACCCATGGTATCTCAATGATTAGCATATTGACAAATAATCCCTAAAAGATTAATGTACTAATAAATTAGTTCTTAAAAGTTTAATATGCTAATAAATTAGTCTATAAAATATTTTTTTTGTTAACACTAATAAAACCCATTAGTAATAATGAGATTCATTACTAGAGTACTATAGACTAATAAAATATCTTTTAGGGACTAACTTGTCAGCAAATTAATCTTTTGAAGGTCAAAATGGTTGTTTTTCTATCAGAAAAAGTATCAAATAGGATTCTATTACAAAAATTTTTGATTTAGCTTATAAAAAAAATAAAAAAATTTAATATGAGCTTGGTTTAATAAGTTAATTTTATTTTAAAATTATTAAATTAAAATAGTTAGTTTTTGTATTTAAAATTAATTAGTATCATTACTAAATATAATTAAAAAAATGCGAGTGATAAAAAACAAAAGTTTAACATAAGTTTTAATTTTTAAAAAATGAAATGACAGTTTCTTGCATTATTATTAAATAAGAATGTAAAAATACTTTATATTGTTTATGCATAAAAATTAAACTCTATAAGCATTATCGTGAGATTGAATTTTTTTTTTTAACAAATAATGTTATTGTTTTTTTTTTGTGGTTGTGATGTTATTGCCTTTTTTTTTTTTTTTTTCGGTCCGTAGTGTTAAAATGCAAAGCAGAATAGCACCAACCATCAAGAGGGGGATACAATAGGCAAAGAAACACAAAGCCCACGGTTGGGAGGAAATAGGCCACAAGCCCATTACAAATTCTGAGAGTCCATATGTAGGTGCTCAACAACACTAGGTGGGTTTCTAAATACCCATTACAAACACGGTTTTTGTCCCCCCCCCCCAAAACGGTTTTGGTCTTAAAATAAAAGTTAAGATAAATAAACAATGGGCTTAACTCTGTTGGGCCTTTCCTGTCAATTTTGAAATAATAAATGTACTGCTAGTCCAAAAAATGAAAGCACATGGAAAAAACAGTTTACGACAATTTTCTTCCTTTTACTTCAAAATCCCCAAAACCCAAGTCGCCGCAGTGCCTCTCTAAGTTTGAAGCATCTCTTTCAGTTCAGGCGACTGTTCATCCTGAGAGTTGTGTTCCTGTTGCTCTAAAACGCTGATTGAGCTTTTCGATTTTACCGTAGGTTCCCTTCGCTCATGCCGTAACCACCTCGAGGGTTTCTGATTCTGCTTCCTCGATTATGTTCCCGTGCTTTTCGTATTATTAACATGTTTTTGTTTTTGTCTTAGTTACAGACATGATTTTTTTTTCCTTTTTGTTTGCATTAGTGTAGCGGAATACGCAATGTTTGATGAGATTTTTTTTTTTTCTGATTTTCTAGAGTTTTAGTTTTTTCCTTTTTGAAAAATTTATCCAATTATCTTAAAATTTTTTATGCGCGTGTTTTAATTTCAAAAGCTTCTTTGCCAGCAGCCCTTGTGTCAATGATTTCTGGAAAGCCTGTTTCTGAAGTTAACGCTTAATTCATTTGCCACATTTTTCTTTCTAATACATCCCAATTTTGGCTGGTTCGATGAAACATTTGTTTGGGTTTTTGACATTGAACCTTCTACAGGTGTGAGGATAAGTGTTGGTACAAATTAAGCAAATAAATATCTTGCAAGATGTCTGCTGGGCCTGGACTTGAGTCTCTTGTTGATCGTAAGCTACCTTCTTCAACGCTTCATATGGTTTTATTGTTTGCAAGTTTATGTAATTGATACTCCGTCAAACTGTACTCGCGTGAAATATGCTTAAAACATTCCAGTAGTTGTTAGCTTTTACTGAATCTTTTGGTTATTGGTTGTTGGCAGAGACAATTTCGGTCATTACTAATGATGGACGGAATATAGTGGTAAGCTCCAGCATATGCACTAAATTAGCTATTGACAGTTTGTAGTGTGTAAATGCCTATAATTGGTCTAAACGTGGTAATTAATTGCAATGCAATTTCATTCAGGGAGTCCTGAAAGGTTTTGACCAGGCTACAAACATCATTCTTGATGAGTCTCATGAACGAGTTTATTCAACCAAGGTATCGATGGAAGTTTGCAACTTTGCATAAAATTTTATTAGGATCAATGATGCCATGACTTCAATGAACTTAATGTTTTTATCTTGCTTTGAGCAATTGAACTGCATTGCTGTCCTAGGAATTAACAATGCTTTGTCGTGAAATGTCGACTGGAAGTGCAATGAATCAAGCCACCAAGTGTTATAAACTGTCTTGGGGATTGGCTGTTTTATCCAATAGTTAGAACTGCTGTGTTATGTGGATTTTCAAATGGAAAAAATTTGCTGCAGCGTTGATATGCCTGATCTTGAACAAATTACAGCACACTACTCATATATAAGTTTTTTAGTCATTATCTGCGACCATAGTTTTGTATTTTTTTTTATTTAATTCAGAAAATTACATGCTATGCATATTCTGTGATGAAATTAGGCATTAGATGAGCATGCTTTACATTTATTGTTGATGTTTGTGTTTTGAAATGAATATTGAAGACAATAATGTCCTGAGTCCCTTACAGTCAATGCTATTTCAATGACCTTGGGAATACTATTTGGGGTCATGTCACGTGCTTCTCTTTACAATTCGGGCTATAGTTCATATGATTAGAAGAAAATTGTTCAAGACTTGATCAGATTGCGTTTGAGCTATGTACTATTCCCTTCTAGATGCAAGTAACTATAAAACCATGAATGTTTGCTTTGGAACTTTTTACTTTTTACTGTATTATTTGTAATGGATTTACCAAATATGTTATTGGCTTATGGCTGCATAAGATTTCCTTGCAGATTTTCTCTCTAGAGTTATGGTAGTAACTATATTTTTATTTTTGTTTTATTGTTACTCTTCTCTCTATGCTGTCCCTAACCATGTCTTTGAGTCTCTGCTCAATTTGAGCTTTAATAATAGCCGCAGATTCTTTCATTGAAAGTCATGTATCTTTGGCATTGCTAACCTTTTTTCAGTCTTCCTGATGTTGGCCTCGTTCTTGTTTCTAATGACAGGAAGGTGTCCAGCAACTTGTTCTAGGCTTGTACATCATTAGGGGTGACAACATGTATGTCCTTTACTCCATCGTTTTTCAACCTTTTTTGTGCCATATAGATTTCTTGTTGTCGCATCTATTTATGCACCATAAAAAAACTTGTTTATGGTTTCCCTTTGGTCATTGCAGAAGTGTTGTTGGTGAACTGGATGAAGATCTGGATTCGAGCCTGGATTTGTCAAAACTTAGAGCTCACCCCTTAAAGCCTGTTATCCACTGAAGTGAAGTACAATGTGTTAGTTGGGGAGGGGATGTATGCTATGCCTGCTTGGTGTAAACGGTTCAGGGGTTGCTACATCATATACGACAGTAAGCTGTGAAGCAATGTGTATGAATATGCTGACAACATAATATTTCTAAATATTCTGAATCTGTTGTCTTGATGTTGGCTTGCAAGTCTTGTCAAATGAATGAATTCCACAAATTCTGTGACTATCTGACGTGGAGAAACTATCTTTATGTTTGGCAACTATATAAATGTTATAGTTTGCTTCTTTAAGTGAATGTTTATCCGGTTACACCTTTGCTTCCTCCACTAACCATCTTTCATTGGTATTTTAATAAACCACCAATTCCTTCATTTGCAGATTTCCCCAGAGAATTCCTGTTGCTATCTCTTCATGGGAATCATTAAATTTTGTCTGGAATTATCAGGCATGGTATAAATGTTCAAGAAGTTGAATAAATGTTTAAACTAACTGTAAATCTCACGTGTAAACGAATGGGAATCATAGAGAAGTAGCGAACACAGCGAAGAGTAGCATTTCTATTGAAGAGTAATTCTAAAATGTTACAACACGCGTCTAAATTGTACCAAAACATGTTATGAACTGATTACGATTTAAAACAAAATTGAAAATAGTATTTCTGCAGCTATGGTTAGGAATTAGGATGTTCCTCTTTTACCCCCGCTTGTTTTTGTGGATTATTGTTAAAACTTTATTCTGTCTCCTCTCTGGCGGAACTTCGTATGGGCATAGCTGCAAATTTTGTTTGTTCCATCTTCCTGATAATCCTTTAATACTAGACAAAAAGGTATTAAACGAGCAGCTAAATAGATTTAATAGATTAATACTTTTAATTAAATTCTTAGGGTGAGTTTGATACGGGAAGAATTAAAAAAAGAAAAAAAAGTTAAGAGTTGTTATAATAGCTAATACTAGAAAATATCATATAATGCTTTTTGTAAGTTATTTACTGCTGTTGAGCGTATAATGTCACAATGTTTCTTAAAGCCCGATAATTGAAAAATACTTTTTAATTAAAGGATATACGTGAAAGAAAGAGTCTCCCAAGATGGCACAAAATCGAAAAGTAGAAATTTGAGTTGATAATTACTATTAAAGAGAAATTGATGGAAAACATGAATTGGATGAAAATGGATTTTTTTGTGTAAAAATCTCATGATTTTATCATGTGTTGATTTTTATCATTAATTAAATACATTTATAATTTCATATTTGGTTAGATATTTGGCCCTAACTTCTTAATCAATGATAAAAATCAACACATAGTATAGTCATATAAGATTTTTACATAAGATAATTCATCTCTTAAGTTGGATATATGAGAGATAGTCACATTGCAGATCAGTCCCCAATAAAAACTATTTTACTAAAAACTGACTATTGAGCTTTTCCTAAAAGAAATTAATATAAGTAAATAAGTTTTTAAAAAGTTTAACATTAAAAGATTTTTTTTTAAATACATCTCTCGAATGCTGGAAATTAAGGATGACATACACTCAACCGGCTAATGTTTATACTTTGAATAATTTAATACCTACATATACACTCGTCAAATAGTCTAATGTAATCCGTTGAATTACACGCTGGTTTTATTATTAACATTTTTCAATAGTAATTTGCACCGCTGAGTGTCCCGTTGGGAAAAGAATAGACTAGACATTTTAGATGATGAGATTCCTTTTGGATTGAATGTTGTGGACAATCCAATTTTGAGATGCCAATACGGTACGTATTTATGATTCCTTTATTTTTTTAAGGGAAGAAAAATTGCAGTTCACCGTATCTTTGCAGTTAGTTCCAAGTATACTCATAAGGAATATATAATTTTTCTTTCTTCGTGTTGAATGTGATCAATTTAAAAGGATTGTGATAATACTCATTGGCTAAATTGGTATGGCTAACTCATCCCATATGAAAGCCATCCTAGCTTTCCATAAAAAATAAAAAAATAAAATTCTGTTTCCTCGTGGTATATCAATTTGTTAATAAATTGTGGTATTGCGCCCGTGCCAGATGATTTTACTTTTCCTGATTCGTTTATTGGGTTATCATTAAATTTCTTGATTTACTTGTCCATACGTTTCGCCAATTACTTTATCTTACTTCAATGTAGTGCAACATGCTCATGAGATTACTTCTCCCTAATCCCTAATCTGCTTCATAAGATTTCCAAATAAAACGTGGATGACCTTCTTCCAAAATGTTTCAGACTAAAACTAATATTTTTTAATAAAAAATAGTTCGGGGGATTTAATACGAATCTACGTCAATCAAGCTAAACCCTTCTTTGGTCACTCTCTTATTCATTATCCATGTTTATAACTTTTCATTGTCTCTAGTGCATTAATTATTTTCTGTGGTACGGTGGATAGTTTCACATGAACCTGGACTTTTATCTAAACTTATATTCACGCAAATCTTAATTATTCAAGCTAAAATGAATAAATTAAATTGATCTTACCATATTTTATCTTTAAAAAATAATTTTACTAGATATAGTCTTTTTTTTTCTCACATTTTTGGTGTAGGTAGATAAAGTCTTTTATTGTTAATCAAGCGGCATAAGGCCATATCGCGGCAATGATACTTGATTTATGTAGAACCCATGAAAGAGAGCTCCTACCCTCAAGAGGAATAAGGCACAATCACAAGGTCTATAGTAAGTTTTTCAATCATCGCATAATAAAAACATGAAAAGAATGAAAGAAACAGGAAAGACTTTAATTGATCACCCGTAAATTAACATAAATGGACCAGTGATAAAGTTTGATTGCATATCTTACAAGGGATGGAGGCACACGTTCCTTGAAAATCAATGCATCTAATTTCTTGAAAGAAGAAGCAACATAAAGTAATGAAGAAAAATGAAGTGATTAACTAAATGTGTCCCACTCCTGTCAGTAGATAGATTGATTGATCACGCTGCCTGTTCAATATATAAATGGAGAGAAAACTCCAACCCTGCATACAAAATCAATCCTTCAATCAAGCAGCAACATAAAAGCATTCACAAATGGAAGTTGGTTCACTCTTTGTTCTAAGTTTATCCACCCTTTTCCTCTCAGGCAAGTTCCTACCTATAACCCGTCTTTTGTATTTGCTCTTTGTTCTGTCCTTCTTAGAGAAATTTGATATTATATTTTTTGTATATCAGAATTTGACATCAAATATAATGTCTTTTCACATAAATACATAATATATATTACCTCAAGACATGCATATCCCGATATTCGTCCATACTCACATAAATATACTGTGTCTATATTTCAGAAAATATTCATGGAGAAATTTAAATATATGCCTAACACTTCAGAATTCGCATCAAATACAACTAATTTCTTATATAAGCATATAATATATCTATCTCTTTTGGATACACATATTTTGACATTGCCCACACTCAAATTAGTATAAAGTGTCTCATGCTATGTCTATAGCAGCCTCAGGTTTAAAAATAAGTTTATTGAGAAATTTGGATATTGAAGGCTAACACATTTCGTGGATGCAGGTGCTTACTCAGCAACATTCACATTCACAAACAATTGTCCATTCACTATATGGCCAGCTACTCTCTCTGGGGCTGGCAGCAAACATTTAACTTCAACAGGTTTTGAGCTAGCCTCCCAAGCCACCTACACCCTTGATGTCCCGGCTCCATGGTCCGGTCGGTTCTGGGCAAGAACTCAATGTTTAAAGGACACCTCAGGAAAATTTTCCTGTGCCACTGGTGATTGTGGATCTGGTCACATAGCATGCAATGGTGCTGGTGGAATCCCTCCAGTTTCACTATTGGAATTCACCTTGGCTTCCAGTGGTGGCCAAGATTTCTATGATATAAGCCTTGTTGATGGGTTCAACCTACCAGTCTCAGTGACACCACAAGGAGGGTCAGGGGGATGCAACACAACTAGTTGCCCTGTTGACATCAACAAGGTTTGTCCTCAAAATTTTGCAGTCAAAGGGTCAGGTGGAAGTGTCATTGCTTGCAAGAGTGCATGCTTGGCTTTGGACCAACCACAGTATTGTTGCACCGATACCTATGCTACACCTGAAAAGTGCCCACCAAACTATTATTCAATGATCTTCAAGAGTCAATGCCCTCAAGCTTATAGCTATGCCTATGATGATAAAACCAGCATTTTTACTTGCTCTGGTGGGGCTAACTATTCCCTCACATTTTGCCCATGAACCGCAAAATGTAAGAGAGAAATCAGAGAACTATAGATTCTAATAACTAAGCACATTGGCCCTCTATCATTTGTTGTGTTTGTATGATTGAAATAACAGTTCTTTCTATGTACCTTTTTTTCTTTGTTTTTGAGCTGAATATGATTAGAATTCTTATCTTTGTTTCATCAGCGAGGAATTATAGTAATTGTTTCAATTTAAAGAACTATTGGTTGTGGCAGATTCTACTTACTGGTACTCTTTTTTGATCAATTAGTTTCTAAATTTATATTGACATGTGATTTTTATTTTGTTATTATCCAGATAAGTATCAATGCATGACACAGTTAAGAAGAACAAATATCCATGTTGACCTGCTTCTTTGTGCTCGGAGGGTCTTCAGTAAATCATGAAAAAAAAAAAATAGGGACGAACTGCTAAGCGCCTAAACGATGTAGCATGCTATAGCTGACAAAATTCATATGTGATAAGTTTATTGTAATAAATGAAAAACTAAATGAATTGTTATAACACTCAAATTTTTTTATTAAAGATGCCAAGATTGATTAACTTGCCTTATCCTGCTACAGTTTAGTCTAAACATAAGACTTGACAGGCTGCTCCGTTTTAAACAATAAGTCGGGTCATTGCGTAGGAGCATCACAAACCTTGTTTTTAGCCATATTTACAAGTGTTGTTAAATGCATCAAAAAATGTGGATAAAAATACGCTGCATTTAGCGACACCTTTTCCTTGCATTTAGCCACCTTTTTGGTAAGGTGTATGATACACCTTACTTAATAAGGTGCATTGTAGAACTCGCCTAAGTTGGGGTTGTGAATCTGTTCCAATTTATGATAAGTTGGCCGGCCAGTCGGCAGCTCTTATCCCGTTAACGAATTATTTGATGTCTTCATAAAAAAAATTAATTTGTGCTGTCTGCTTAGTGAAGTTTTTTTTGGTAAATTTTTCTCTGGGCAAACATCTAAGTAATGAAGTTAGTCTTTATAAAAGAAGTTTAATTTTAATGCATTATTTCTTTTACAAAATTATTTAATTATAAATTATCATATTAATAAAAATATTTAATTTTTATAATTATTATTTTAAAAATCATACATATAATAATATATATTTGATAACAGTATAAATTTTTTTTACAATTACAATATATTAAAGTTAAGCTAAAAAAAAATCCCAAAACATAAAAAATCAATACTATAAGTTCATGCTAATCAAATTGAAATGGGAGCACACCCACTACAAGGTTACAATTCGATATAATAAACGAAAATTAAAAGATAAACTAGACTTTTATAATAATTACTAGTATAATTTCGATCAGAAATAATGATGAAATAAGCTCTTTAAATTTTTAATATTACTACAAGTAAAATTTACCTAGGTCATCGTCTATTTTTACTGTGACCAATTCATTGTGTTAAAAATAAATTAGGTTATTATTTTTTCCATGCAGTCTCATTTTATAATTGAAAAAAATAAATAAATGCCGATAAAGCTTGGTTGAATTCATTCATAAAAATCCAAAGTGACGCTGCCGATAGATAAAAACCTGCAAATATGGGGTGGGTCGAATTTGCTACATGCTTTGATTCCTTAATAGGGTATTTTAAATTGGAGTATTGGGATTAGAAAAAATTTCTATTGTGAGATCTATAAGCCCCCCTTAAAATTTTTATAAGTCAAGTTAAATTAGTTAAATTTTTAATTATAAGGTCCAGTAAGTAGGGGGATTTAACGAAAAAAAGAAGCCGACGACGGCTGACATTTGATATAGTGACATGGACTTTGCTGTCTCGAACTAGTTTAAAAAATTAAAAAATAAAAATAAAAATAAAAAAGGACAGGCAATTGAATATAGAGAGAGAGAGAGAGAGAGAGATACCCTAATAAGAAAATTGGGGGTTTGAAGTGTTTGCAACGCAGCAGTCTATTTTCCTTCTTCTCGTTGCGAAGGATTTTCTTCTGCTAACCGAATTGCATCATCTTCTTCAGTGATCCACCACTGCTTCTTTTCGAGAAAGCTTCTTCCTTCAACTGCTGTGGGGTTTGTCTATGGTATGTACACAGATTCTCCACGCTTTCCACGCATAAGATCTGTGGTTTGTCACTGAGATTTTAACTATCATGGAA
The DNA here is from genome assembly GCA_031439585.1 of Pterocarpus macrocarpus. NCBI lineage: Eukaryota > Viridiplantae > Streptophyta > Magnoliopsida > Fabales > Fabaceae > Pterocarpus > Pterocarpus macrocarpus. Next base: position 16,732,973 of record CM062517.1, on the reverse strand, counting down.
TGAAAATTGGGTTTGTTCAAACACACCCAGATGCGTAACTTCTTTAGAAATGCATGAAAAAAAAAATTGATTTTGCTTAATGGGTATCAAGGACAAATTTGGATTGAATGATTCAATTGGGTACCATTATTGCTTTTTATTGGATATAGATTTTTTTTTCCCCTTTATCTTGTTCTATTTAATTTTGCTTGAAAACCGTCATTTTTTTTAGTGTTCTGATTTTGGGTAAGTCTAATTAATTTTCGTCGTTGCTGTAATAATGTCAATTTTTGTGATCTGATTGAGTTCTGGTAGAAAAGTTTTTATTGGTTTGATGTTCAGTTAGCTTACTACTGTTCAAATTTTGTTTATTACTGTACTTTTTTACAGAATTTATTGTGTGCTGCCTTTTTTTCTTTTTTTGGGCATCAGTATCCTTGATGGAATGGAAGGAGAAAGTGTTTCAGTTAGGTCACAAACTGATGGCATAGGAAATATGTCTTCCAATGAGGACTCGAAGGATGCAAATGAAGCGCCTGAGCATGGCCTAGAAAAGCCCGTGCAATTTAATGGCGAAGCTGAAGAACCTAAGGTTGGGATGACTTTCTCTTCTGAACAAGAGATTTTCGATTATTACACGAATTATGCTCAGCAAAAGGGTTTTGAAGTGTGTAGAAGAACTTCAAAATTGGAAGAAGATGGAAAGAAATATTTTACACTTGCTTGTGTTTGTTCTAGGAGGTCAGTAAGCAAGCGCAGGCATCTTCTAAATCCATATCTTACAAAAACCCAGTGTAAAGCAAGACTTAATGCTTGTTTATGTCTAGATGGAAAGATCAGAGTTTCAAGTGTCGGGCTTGAACATAATCATGAGCTATGTCCAAACAAAGCGTGGTATGTTAGATATAATAAGAAATTTAAGCCTCAAAGGAAAAGGAAACTTGAACTTAGTAATCCCGCTGGGATCAATGTGGATGGAAATATTCAATCTCTGGCTGCAGAAGCTGAAGAATATGAAAGCTCAACATTTTTAAAAACAGCCCGTAGAAATTTTATCCAGAGAGCTAGTTGCCTAAAATTGGGGAGTGGAGATGCTGAAGCAATTCAAAACTATTTTGTCCGAATGCAAAAGCTAAATAGTGGTTTCTTTTATGTGATGGACTTGGATAATGATTGCCGACTAAGAAATGTTTTTTGGACAGATGCAAGAAGTAAGGCTGCATACGAATATTTTGGAGATGTGGTAACTTTTGACACCACATGTGTGACAAACAAATACAGCATTCCACTAGCTCTTTTTGTTGGAGTGAATCATCATGGACAATCAGTATTACTAGGTTGTGCTTTGTTGTCAAATGAAGATGCTGAAACTTTTATCTGGTTGTTTCAAACATGGCTGACGTGTATGTCCGGACATGCTCCAAATGCCATCATCACTGATCAAGATAAAGCAATAAAAACTGCGACTGAGATTGTATTCCCAGAAGCTCGTCATCGATGGTGTTTATCGTGCTTAATGAAAAGGATAATTGAAAAGCTGAAAGAATATCCTCAGTATGAGTCAATCAAAACAGATTTGGAGCATGTGATATATGATTCTTTCAGCAAAGATGATTTCGATGATGGTTGGAAAAAACTAATTGATAGTTATAACCTTCATGACAATGAGTGGTTGAATAGCCTATTTAATGAGCGAAAATGTTGGGTTCCTGCATATGTCAAAGATTCATTTTGGGCTGGAATGTCTACAACAAATCGAAGTGAAAGTGTGCATACATTTTTTGATGGATATGTTTACTCGAAGACAAGTTTGAAGCAGTTTCTTAAGCAGTTTGACAACGCTATGAAAGATAAAGTTGAAAAAGAGTGCTTAGCAGATTATAGTTCTATTAATACATTAGTCCCTTGTGTTAGTCATTTTGGCATTGAGTACCAATTTCAAAAAGTTTTTACCAATGGGAAATTCAAAGAGTTTCAAGAAGAGGTAGCTTGTATCATGTATTGCAATGCTTCCTTTGAGAGGAAAGAGGGCTTGGTTTCAACATATTCTGTTGTTGAGAGTAAAAAGGTGCAAGAGGCAATCAAATACATAACTTTCAATGCATGTTATAATGAAGAAGATTTTGAAGTGCAATGTGAATGTTGTTTGTTTGAGTTTAAAGGAATTATATGCAGACATATCCTTTCTTTGCTCAAGCTTGTCAGGAAAACAGAGTCAGTTCCATCTAAGTATGTTTGCTCACGTTGGAGGAAAGATTTGAGGCGGAGACACACATTAGTCAAAAGTAGTTATGGTGACTTAATTGCTAATCCTGAAGCAGAACAACTTGAGAAGGTGTGCAAAGCTTTTTATGAAGTTGCTTGTATGGGAGTAAATAATGATGCTGATTTCATGAAAGTGATGAAATGGATTGATGATTTAAAAATCAAGTTAAGTTGTAAAGAGACTTCTTCTGGAAGAACTGGAGCACTGCCTATTGTGTCAAATATGTCAATGATTTCTGATGATAATGCTACAGTTTTTATGGAAAAAAGCGCTTGATCCTCTATTGGCACAGGTATTAATACTTCCATCGAAGCATGTGTTAGTGATCTTGTATATCATGCTATATTTTCTTTTCGATTAACGTATCATGCTCTATTTTTATCTCATGCATTTTTGGTATGCCCAAAGCCAATACAAAGAATTTAACACTGCTTAACAAGATGGACTATTGTTTCCCAAAAATGGTTGAACATTGCATATTTAATTCCTTGATCCTTGCTCTCCTCCCTTTTATGTTGCATTAAATTAAAACCATTGCATAAAGTTGAACCAGAAGATAATTAAATATGCTTTTCCCCCATGTTGGCAGTTGTTGTTCCAGATTGAAGAGTGGAATGCTTCATGAAATCCCATCATCAAGATATGTCTGTCTTAATTCAACTTTTAGTTGGTGCTGCTGATCAAAGACAAACTGACAAAGAACATTATTTTCCTTTGACATTTTTTCTGTTGTTTCTTTTGGGTGAATACTTAAGTGACAAAGTCTTTGTTAGGCGTTGGATGTCTATATAGCTTAATTGTTAAAAGCTAATGCCAGATATTAAGGAGAAAATTTGTTATCTATTTCCCTTATCCCAGTATGTACATATATATATATATATATATATATATATATATAGTTGCATTATTTTATGAAAGTAGCACAGACAGTTGTCAAGCATTCAATCTGTTACTTGAGACTTGTGTCTCAGTTCATCCTGTTATGGCTTCAAGCCTCCATCCAACTTTGGCACAGTTTGTGAAGTCTTTTTGGGTTCACTAAGCCCTCCAAATTATATTCACGTATTTTGTGCCAACTAACAAAGTATGGTTCGCAAGTTCAATGCTGACCATATTTTATAGGCGAACAAGTGATCTTCCTATTACAGGTGTCTTGCAGGTATGGCTGAATATGAGCTGGAGCAAGAAAGGTATCAACGGACTGTTATCGAAGCTTGCAGTTGTAACCCTTGTCAATTTGACAAGCAAGGATCAGAGTTGTATGATACCTTTAGATGAAATGGAGCTGGATTGAATCAAAGTTGTTGGAGTCACTCAATGGAAATAAACTCAGCTATTTGTGGAGGTAATGAAGCTGGAAAGTATTGCAACAGAGCTATACAGGAATGGCTTGCAGTTCTCAATAGTGAGAGTCATGATTGCAGTTGTGAAAGTTTCCTCAGGCAGCTGAAGGATGGTTGGCTTTCAATGAAGAGGTGCATGCAGCAGACACTTTCTATTGAAAGCTAATTTTGCCCTCACTGGGAAAGCTCCCACATGGTCAAAACAAAAAGAGACCTACAATGTGATTTGCACTGGGTATAATCCTAGTCTTGTTTTCTTTGCCGTGATGAGACTGGGGCTATTGCTGATCAGTTCAACAATCTTCATTTATTTATTTATGCCTGGATGCATCTTTGTTTGTAGAAGAAAATTTGTTATCTTTTTCCCTGTGCAATTTACTCAAGATTAATACTGTACATTGGTTGCTTTGAAATATTATGTACAATTATTAGCCCCTACCAATTTTATTCCTCGACCCGTCATAAATGAATATATATTTGATTCATTTAGCAGGGGAAAAAGCGTGCCTTTTAAGCCTTTTTGGTTATATCTGAGAGTCCGCACTTTACTTTTCAAGCGATTCTTCTGCTGGCTTAGTTTGAATTTGGCTTCTCTAAAGTATGGAATATATTTTAGAGGGTTGACGAGAAAATCAATGTTATGGATTATCATAAATTTATTATGTTAATGTTTATATTTTATAAAGTTTTAAATCGTTAATTTCTCATTAACAATTGACATTGTACTAAAGTGTGGGATACATTTAGAGAAGTCAAATTAAGAATTGAATCAAAAATGAGAAGAAAAAGAAGAAATTAATGCAAAGACAAGTGAGACTTTATTATTATTTCACTCATGGCTGTCTAGAGAAGACACATACAAGTGAATACGTGGACTTGATATAAGAGGAATGAAAGGTACTCTCCCTCTTCCCCCATCCAGCTCTCCCTGACTCTACCCTTCAAATACCACTCAATTTTTCTTTGCCTCAGAAGACTCTCCTCTTATTTATATGAATTCTATTATCTTCATAACTAATTCTACTATACATTAACTGTCCATTTGACAGTTCTGACCCTTGCAAATTATTCTTCATATCACAAATTTTTATTCCGGATGCTATTACAATTTACAAGTTAAGAAAGCTGGAAGAAATTCAGTCGCTAGATTTCTATGCTGTGTCCAACGCCTGTTCAGAAATCCTAAAATTTCAAAAGGATCACCCCAGCCTTGCTATTCAAGCACAAAGTGGCAAGGGCAATTTTTCTCGGGGTTGTTTCAACATTACATTGTGATCTTATACAAATGCATTTCTTGTTTGTCATATTTCTATGTAGGAATACAAAGGGAAGTACCATGAAATTTTATATAATTAAAACAGAAGATAATGTTAGCTTATATTAATACATTCTATTCTATTCCTATAACTGAAGCATCCAGCATATCTTTGTCACAAATTCTGGAAAATAACCGTTCCTGCAATTTTCTTGATCTGGCCAGAACTAAGTTAATTGTCAGAAAAGTAACTATTACTTGCAGTGTTTTGTTTCTAGTGAAAGAAGCACAAGAACACATCAATTGCGGAAGCAATAACAGCTGAAAAATTGCCCTTGCTGTTCTATAGGAATCTGCCTTTCCTTGACTCTAGTTTAGTTTTCTTCAACAAATCACAATGGAAAGAATGTAATAATTTTAATCCTGCTTGAATTCACAGTACCTGCACAGACATCTTCTTGAGAGAAATTTGCTTTTACTACCAAGAATCTGACATAAGTACATTAGCTGATATCTATGCAGTTAGACCTAAAAAGATTTTAAAGCTCAAATCCAACAGTGTTGTTGTTTAATGTCTTCAACAGTGACAGATTCAGGTAGGAATAACAAGGTTATGGTCATCACTTAATCCCAACAACCTGATTCAAATAATCACCATAAGTCTTTACATGAACAACTTCCATTTCCGAAGTGATGAAACCTTAAGGAGTCTCTGACAATAATCGTCACACTAACAATCTTAGACATGTACTTAATGGCATTGTGACAGTCACCACATATTCTCAGATTCTTAAAAACCCGAATAGATGACTGTCCATTCAAATTAAGAATTCCAAAGGCAACAGCAAGCTTCTCACTGTGGTTGCAAAGACTTTCAGCTTTTTCCTCTTGATCAACATCTTGTAGAACATAATCAGTGTCGGGCTTATACCCGGCTAGTTTCATTTTCTCACCCAACTCATCCAAAAAGTAATAGATTTTATCACTCTCCATCTTACTTCTGTCTCCAACAACAAAAGTGTGAACTCTATTTCCCACTTGAAGCCAACTACAGCCTGGAGTTTTTGCAATTCCTCTCTCTTTCATCAGTGTTCTGATTTCTGAAGCCTCACTCCACAATTTGGCATTAACAAGGATGTTGAATAACGAAACATAATTTCCAGGGTTGTTGGGCTCAATCTCAAACAGTGTTTTGGCTGAAATTCTTGCTAACTCGACATTTTTATAAACTCTACAGGCACCAAGAAGTGCTCCCCAAGCACTAGCAGTTGGTTCCATAGGCATTCTCTGTATAAACTCATATGCCTCATCAAGACGACCAGCACGGCTAAACACATCAACCATACACGAATAGTGATTAGCATCAGGTTCTACCAAATGATCCCTACCCATTGAATTGAAGATTTGGAGGCCTTCCTCCACTAGCCTTGAGTGGCTACAACCAGACAGAACACCAGTAAAAGTAACAGAATTCGGTTTGAACCCCAACTGTAGCATGTTCTCAAAAAGCAAAAGTGCTTCCTTTCCATTCCCATGCATTGCATTTGCAATGATCATCGTGTTCCAAGAAATGACATCTTTTTTGGGCATCATATCAAAGACAGTCCTTGAAAGATTCAAGTCACCACATTTAGCATACATATATACTAGAGCTGTTGTGCTTGTTAAGTCCCCAGTTAACCAATGCCTAAAGACATAGCAGTGTACCTCCTTGCCCATCCTCAAGCTTTCTACAATAGAGCAAGCTGGTAAGATACTGCTGATTGTAATTTTAGTAGGTTTGAATCCCATATTTTGCATCTTCCTAAGCATCTCCAATGCCACTTCTGTTTGTCCATTTTCCATGCATCCACCAATAACAGCATTCCATGTGGCTTCGTCAGCTTCGACTCCTTCTCTACTCATCTGGGAAAACAACGCAAGACCCTTCTCATATTCTTTATTTGTGAAGTATGCTGTTAAAACTCCATTCCACGACACAGCATCTCGATATGACATCCTATCAAATACTAGCCGAGCTTCTTTTACACTTAGACATCTTGCATACATGCAAACAAACACATTCTCTACCATCCCATGTCTCACTGCAAATCCATGAATTGCTTTCCCTGAGCTTAAATCTTTCAACTCCGAGCATGCAGGCAAAATGCTAGACACAGTCACTGAATTTGATTTCACTCCACTCAAACTCATTTCGCGAAAAGCAGCCAACCCTTGCCTAGGAAATCCACAATTAACATAGCATGAGGACAAAGAGGTCCAAGAAACCACATCTTTCACAACCAAATCATCAAAAACACGCCTTGCGCCCTCGACACACTTACATTTTGCATAGGCATGAATCAGTGCATTGCCCAAGAAAACATCAGACATCATCCCGCATCGAGTTGCATCATCATGAACTTCCTTGGTTCTCAAGGCATCCCCAGAGGCACCGCAAGCCTTGGCGACGGCCAAAAACACAAACTTGTCAGGTTTGATTCCACGTGCACGCAATGAATTATAGAGCTTTAGAGCCTCATTTGGAAGTCCATGAGTGGTGAAAGTGGAAATCAATGCAGAACAAGTGGTGGGGTCTGGTTGAGGAATATTATCAAACAGTTGGTGGGCACATCTAATATCGCCCACATTCAGTGCTGCCTTGACAAGCTTGAGACCCAGGTGAGATGGGATGCTGGTGGGCAAAGAGGGAGCCACCTTTGCTTCAGTGATGGAGGTATTATTTGCTACAGTTGGAGGAGGAGGTAGTGTGCAAGGAAGAAAGGTTGCAAAGCCAAAATGCACAGATGCGTAAGACAAGCAAATGGGGTCGAGGACATGAGCAAATTTGTCTTATTATAGTATTGTTTTAGTTAATTTATTAGTAATCAAATAATCTTGTAAGTTTGTGAGCTGTTATCATAACTATCCAAAAAAAAAAAAAAATCTTGTAAGTTCGCACCAAAAGAAAATAATCTTGTAATTTTTATTTTTTGCTGCAAAAAAAAAATCTTATAAGTTAATAAGAGATTAAAAATAGAATTTAATTTTGATATATGTGTAAAAAGAGTTATTCAATCATATATTATTATATCATTTAAAGTGTTTGATAATTTTAATAACTATCTCAAAAAATTAGATATATGATAATATTTGAATTGTTGATAATATAAAATTTTATAGTGACAGTATATCAAAATTGAACTGTTAAAAATATTAAGATAGTTATTTAATTATTTGTAACATTATGATTCTATTGGATATGATGGTGCAGGTCGTTTGAGTTGAAAAAATATGTATCTGATTTATTTTGAGGATAATGATTTTATCTTGTGGGCCTTGTGTTGTTCACAGTTTAGTTTAATTTTCTGTCATCAATAGTGTAAAAATTATATACATTTTCTTATAATAATGTATTGACACTTCTTTCAACAAAATTGATAATAAATGGTTTTTTAAAAATATTCATATTGTAATTGATTATAACTATAAAGCCACATAGCATTCCTACAAAGTTGTAAGTTTTTAGAGGATGAGTTATTTAACTCTTAATAAATTCTTTAGATCTTTTTGAGTTATTCCTACAAACATTTCTTCTTACTTTTGTTATTTATTTTTTAACTTCTTATTTTTGTTATTTATTTTTTGAACAATATACATTACAAATTAAAATGCTTCAAAATATTACGTGCCAAGAACCAAAACACAGAACATGACATCACAATAAAATATCAAATTCACGCATGCTACAATAAACTAATCAATATCTCATTGTAATAGTTAACAGGATTTCAATAAAAAAAAAATTGTAGAAAAATATTTTACTTACTATGTTTAATTGTTATACACTGACAATATAAAAAAGTTTTATACTATCATCCAATCAAATACTTATATTTGTAAGATTTTTAAAATAATAGGATATTGAATCAAACACTTTTTTGATGTAACAATATATTATTGGATATCTATATAAAACTTTTTATACTGATAATATATATAAATTAAGAATTTAATTTAAATGCACTAACAGTGTAAAACTAAACCAATAGAAATAGTGGAAAGTGCCAACTCATACAAATAATCACCCATTATAATGAAGAACCTACCATGATTTCTCACTTTTCCATATTTCTATTGGTTGACAGTGTAAAATTATTTTTACACTGTCAGTGATACCAATTAAACTCATAAATTAAATCCTTACTTAATATCAATCTCATATTAAACAAACATTAGATTTAATTTTTTTCTTTTAGCGAGATTAGATTTAAAACAGTTATTGAGGAACAATTGGAGCCAAAAAAAGGGAACAATGAAAATAAATTAATCTCTAACCGTGGTAATAGTAGGTAATTAAAAAAATATTCTTTAATAATTATTTTAACCATGAGAAAGAGCCAGAAAAAAAAATCACCTAAGGTTTTAAAAGTATAAAACCTTTTTGCTCATTATTCTTTTGTCTGATAAATTTTCAAGTTTAAATTTGAATTACATAAATAGCTTGTTACGTAGAGCTATATCATTGAAAAAAGCTAATTAATTAGTTTTTATATAGTGTTAAACATCTTATAAGATATATAAATGGAAAATAATGTGCAGTTATTTTTAAATTTAGACAAGCCATATCTACTCAAAAAGTCATTATACGAGACAAACTTAATTTTTTTATTTTTTATTTTTTCCAAATGAAATGTTAATTTCTAAACGACAGAGCCAATTCAAAGTTTTTTTTTTCTACATAATATTAGATTGTCCAGAATCTCTGACAGTGGAACAATCTTCTATTCAATATCACAGGGACAAATAACTTGTGGTTCTATTCTATAGAGAAAACCAAAAAATATTGCATCGGATAATATTGAAGTAACAGAACAATATGATGGAAATTAAGAGATAAAGCAAAAGAAACAAGGCCTGTGGTCCTCTGCAATTGGGGCTTCGCCAATGTGTCACCCCTTGTAGCATCTTTTCCTGTACATCATTAAAAACATGCTGCAATGGTTCAAGATAATTAGGTGCAGAATCTGGTAAAAACTTTCACGGATAATCTGTCCCATAAGATCTATGCAAAGCTTCAGGAGCTACATAATATGCACTTCCAATAATATCATTCAGTGACTTAACACCTTGCTGAACTATACCATTCACTTCCCAGAAGATGCAATGACTACAAGTTACTATGTTAAACATAGGATCAGCATCTTAAATGATATTCCCTTGTTGTGGGTCAGTCCAATACCACTTCAACTCATTACCAAAAGCATTCCAGTTAAAATGTTTCACAAAGCAATTAACAAAATCTTCATTATCAATATTTGATCTACTGATACACGGTCCAACTGGAAAATCATTCTCAACATTACCATATACACTTGCACCTTTTTGCTGTGTATTGCTGAGTTATGCTACCCGGGTGACTACTTAGACTATAGTCCAATTGGAGCCAATCTGGAGCAACCAATTGCAACCGTGTGCTGCCTGCCCTGACCTTGTCATGGTCGTCCTGTAACTCCTTATACTCCTTTTTCTGGACTGCAAGGCTGTGTAATTGTTTGACCAACCCAGTAGTTGTCCTGTTTCCTGCTGAGTTGTTAACGATTGAGTCATTTGCATCATTGACCAATCTAGTGGCTATGTTATTCAATATCTTGTATCCCAGGGCCAGACCAATATCCTTAGTAGTCACACCAGTGTTGGAAGAAAGTGTAGCCTTGTGACCCTGATTGTATGTAATGCTGATAGACAAATGAGTTATAATACCAAGAATAGATCTTGTGTATTGACCAGCCACAGCAACAACATACAAAGGATAGATGGCAAATCATGATAACCCGCTGCTCCTTGAAATTGAGTACAGTGAATGGAAAAGAAAGCCCAATATGACTAACAATTGTGAGCTCAATATAGGATGATTCAGCAACTGAACTCAAATGAGTAGATTCCAAACCAACTATGTTTACAATAAGCTGATCCCAATTATAAGTAGTTATAGCTGGAATGTTACTTTCACCGTTGCTACTAAATGTGCAATACGCACCAGAGCAGGTCAATCTTCTCCGCCTTTCAAAGATAATGTCATATCCATAACTATGTACACGAACCCCAACTGAGTGTTCTAACATCATAAAGCTATGAACCACACTAAAATTTTGCAAACAAAAGATAGCATATACAGTTGGAACTATTATATAATGTTGAACCATGTAGCAACTCTCCAACAAAGCACAAAGACTCAGCTGTGCTTCTAACAATTTGGTAAAAGAATGGTAAAAGGATTGCAAGCCTAACATGCAAATAACAGACTTCAATATTGATGTTAATGATGATCTTAGCGGGGCCATAATGGTTAATTTGTCTATCCCAAGCACCATCACCCCCAAGCATGGTTTCCCATGCTCCCCATAGTAGCCCTTAAAGAATGAGTTGTTAATGGAAGGTTTTGGCAACTTGAATTGACTAAATTCAAATACCTCCTTTGAAAGGCAATGTTGTTGCACTAGACATTTGCAATCTATGTCAGAAAGAAATGTACCTGCCGCATAAACCCTTGTCAAATTGAGGCAAGCAGAGAAGAACATCTTTACTGCATCATTCCTAGTCCACTCACAGTTGTGGATGACATTTGACGAGCTACTTTGGGGTAATACCCCTAAATATAATGATCTATCGCAGTTGGGCTCACTGCTCCAAATATTATCATGCTCCCGATGTGTATACAATTTCCTTACTGGTGCTATAGTCTCATAGGTGGGTTGTACTGCAACTTCTTGTAATCCCCAATATCTGAGGTTTGTAGCATCTCATTGGCAGGAGTTTGCAAGGGAACCATATCTTTCACAGTATTAGGAATGACCTTCAAGCTTGAATTCTTTGAGAATGAATCTCTATCATCATGGGAAGCCACCTCATTCGCTCAGATCTTCTGTGTCAAGACTTCCAACTTTGATTCGATTCTTTCAACCTTGCTTCATAAGAATGATCTAGTTGATTAATGAGTTCAATGATTCTGGAGATTTGAGCCCTCAAATGTCTGACCTCTGCAGCCATTTCATCCAAGCTTGTTGCTTTTACCATGGTGTTCAGTGAAAGCACCAACTATAACACTGATCTATTCAATATCATAGGGAATAATAACTTGTCGTTCTATTCTATTGAGAGAAAAACAAAATATTGCATTTGACTTGTTGTTCTATTCTATTGAGAAAACAAGAAAATATTGCATTTGATATATTGAAGTAACAGAACAATATATGATGGAAAATAAGAGATGAAGCAAAAGAAACAAGTCTTGTGGTCCTCTGCTGTATGAATGAAGCTCAATCACCTGTAAAATAGGTCATTCAGTTTTTTTAGTAACAAAAGAGGGGAATTGGGAAACAGAGAGGAAGAATAGAGGGGAGAAAGTACCAGATTCACATCACTCACAGACCCCCATGCATGCCCATTTCTTGCTCTTTATGGTATGCTCCTTCTATTGATTTGAGCTGCCACTAATGGCCCATGATACCATGAGATCATTACACATAGATGCATTTGCTGATCTCTCAGCAGTTAGTTCTGAAAATATTTTAAAGCTCAAATCCACCAGCGTGTTAATGTCTTCAACTCACTGAAATCACAGGAATTGCGCTGAAATTTGCAACAGACAGATTAAGATTGCAATAACTTGGTCATGGTCAGCACTTAATCCCAATAATCTGATTCAAATAATCACCATTAAGTCTTTAGACGAACAATTTCCATTACTGAAGTGATGAAACCTGAAGGAGTCTCTGACAGTAATCATCACACCAACAATCTTAGACATATACTTAATGGCATTGTCGCAGTCATCACATATTCTCGAGTTCTTAAAAACCCGTACAGATGATTGTCCATTCAAATTAAGTATCCCAAAGGTAACAGCAAGCTTCTCACTATGGTTCGAAAGGCTTTCAACTTTTTCCTCTTGATCAACATCTTGCAGAACATAATCAGTGTCACGCTCATACCCAGCCAATCTCAATTTCTCACCCACCTCATCCAAAAAGTTATATATTTTATCACTATTCATATTACTTTTGTCTCCAACAACAAAAGTGTGAACTCTATTTCCCACTTGAAGCCAACTACAGCTTGGAGGTTTTGCAATTCCTCTCTCTTTCATCAGTGTTCTGATTTCTGAAGCTTCACTCCACAATTTGGCAATGACAAGGATATTGCATAACAAAACATAATGTCCAGGGTTGTTGGGCCCAATCTCAAATAGTTTATTGGCCGAAATCCTTGCCAACTTCACATTCTTATAAACTCTACAGCCACCAAGAAGTGCTCCCCAAACATAAGCAGTTGGTTCTATGGGCATTCTCTGTATAAACTCATATGCCTCGTCAAGGCGACCAGCACGGCTAAAGACATCAAACATACATGAACAGTGAGTAATTTCAGGTTCTACCAAATGATCCCTACTCATTGAACTAAAGATCTGGAGGCCTTCCTCTACTAGCCCTGAGTGACTACAACCAGACAGAACACCAGTAAAGGTAATGGAACTGGGCTTGACTCCTGACTATAGCATCTTCTTAAAGAGCAAAAGCCCTTCTTTTCCGTTCCCATGCATTGTGTTTGCAATGATCATCGAGTTCCAAGAAATGACGTTCTTTCTAGGCATCATATGAAAGACACTCCTTGAAAGATACAAGTCACCACATTTAGCATACATGTATACAAGAGCATTTGTGCTTGCTAAGTGTCCAATTATACCATGCCTGATGACATAGCAGTGTACCTCCTTGCCCATCCTCAAGCTTTCTAAAATAGAGCAAGCTGGTAAGATACTGCTGATCGTTGTCTCGTTAGGTTTGAATCCCACATTTTGCATCTTCCCAAGCATCTCCAATGCCATCTCTGGTTGTCCATTTTCTGTGCATCCACCAATCACAGCATTCCATGCAGCTTCATCAGCTTTGACTCCTTCTCCACTCATCTGGGAAAATAGCGCAAGACCCTTCTCATATTCTTTATTCGTGAAATATCCTGTTAAAACTCCATCCCAAGACACAACATCTCAATATGGCATCCTATCAAACACTAGTTGAGCTTGTTTTACACTTAGACATCTTGCGTACAAGCTAACAAGTGCACTGCAAACAAACACATTCTCTACCATCCCATGTCTCACTGCAAATCCGTGAATTGCTTTTCCCAAGCTTAAATCTTTCAACTCAGAGCATGCAGGCAAAATGCTAGACACAGTCACTGAATTTGGTTTCACCCCATTCAAACTCATATTACGAAAAACAGCCAAGCCTTCACTAGACAGTCCACAATTAACATAGCAGGAGGACAAGGAGGTCCAAGCAACCACATCTTTCACAACCAACTGATCAAAAACATGCCCCGCACCCTCTACACATTTACATCTCCCATAGGCATGGATCAGTGCACTTCCAAGGGTAACATCACCCATCAACCCACATTGAATTGCGTCATCATGAACTTCCTTGGTTCTCAAGGCATCCCCACATGCACCACGAGCCTTGGCGACATCCAAAAACACCAACCTGCCAGGTTTGATTCCCCCTGAATGCAACGAATTATAGAGCTTTACAGCCTCATCTGGAAGTCCATGAGTGATGAGAGCAGAAATCAATGTGGAACAAGTGATGGTGGCTGAGGAATATTATCAAACCCTTGGTGGGCACGTCTAATATCGCCCACATTTAATGGTGTTTCGACGAGCTTAAGACCCATGTGGGTTGGGATGTTGGTGGGCACAGAGGAAGCCATACTCGCTTCAGTTATGGAGGTGCTATTTGCTAGAGTTGTAGTGTGTGCTGAAGAAGGGTGGCAAAGCCAAAATGCACATGCGCAACACAAGCAACTTTTGCTTTAGGTGTTGAGCTTGTGGCTGAAATTGGATGTATTTTAATAATTAGTCAAGTAATCATGTATTGAATAACAGATTAAAAATATTAAGATTCTTATTTAATTCTTTTTAACATTGTGATTTTAATGTGCACGATGGTGCATCGCTTTGAGTTAAAGAATATATATATATATATATATATATATATATATATATATATATATATATATATATATATATATATATATATATATATATATATATATAAGTTTTGAGGATAATGATTTTATTTGTAGCATTGTTATGAGTTTATTTGCTCGTCAATACCGCAAGAATTATATGCATTATCTAATAATCATGTATTAACACTTCTTTTAGAAAAATTATGATGAATCGCTTTGAAAAATATATTTCATTTTTGTAATTGATTATGATTTTAAGGCCATATAATATTCTTACTCACCTGCAGTGCTTCTGAAAGATGAGTTTCTTAATCTTATGTAATTCTTTTTGGTTCGAGTATCGCAAATTGCAAAAACACCATTGACAAAACTCACTTGTATAATTTTAGACCATATCGCTTCTGTGAGGATAGGATTAAATTCTCTGAAGCACTCATAAAAATCAATACTATACATTTGGCTGAAATGTACAGGCTTAAGGACTCACCATTGCACCTAGGATATTTTGTGTATGACACAATGTGTCTTGAAATTCCCTGAGTAGTCGTAGTTTAAGGTTAAAGACCATTCATTACTCGAGATCAAACATGTATGATTGCTAAATAGAGGTTCAAGGCAATGCTACCTCTGTTATGCACATCCCTCTTTACTTGCACATTTTATATTTTATTGTAGGTTTTTTTTTATATAAAAATACATGTGGGATTGTTGAAGTGTTCGTATAAAAATAATTTTTTTATAATAAATTATACTAAATGATCAATGCATGCATTGTTAATTTATTTTTTGATGCATAGTTATTTTTTTTTATTAAAATTGCCTTTATTTAGAAGAACTCTAAAGTCCTAACTAATCTAATTCGAGCTAAATTAATTTACTATAAAATAAAGCTCTCTCTACATTATCTTTCTTTTTTTTTTTCAATGAGTTTTCATTGATTAATGATCAAAGGCAATAGCCTACTTATAACAGTAAAACTAATATAATAGAACTTGATAAAACAAAAGCTAAAATTAATATTACAACCAATAAACTCTATACATTTATTAATAATACACATTAATATATAGACGATTCTATACCACACTTCAGAATTTAGATGAACATAAAAGCATAGATAAACTCATAGTTCTCTAATCTTAGTGTTGAAGCAACTTTTAAATATTAGCAATATAGAAAGAAAGAATGATGAGTTTGAACACTAAAGCATTACAACCACATATTTTACACAACCAAAGTACCAAACATGGGCACTATGCCTATTCCATGTACACATTAGCATACCAATACGTGTACGAAACAGGAGCACTAAATAAGAGAACAGTAAGCTTATTCCATGGTATACATCAATACACCAACAACCCTAGAACATAACTTAATTACCCAAGTTCAAGGCCTATAGCCTCAAGACATGTGTTGTCACACATGGTCACAAAACAAAACAAATAACGACCAAATTACCACTAGCACATGTCATCAATCTATCACCTTATCCAAGTGTAGTCCACTGATATTATCTAACGGATCATCTATTGTGAGATCAACAAATGCACCAGCTAGTTTTACACTTATCAAAAGAAACTCATTGGATAATATATATTAATTAGACAATTCATCATGCAAAGGAGAAGTGGAAGAACAAAGTAAAAAAGAAAAAGGCTATTTCCAAGGAAAGAGTTGCTAGAAACCATGGATGGAGGGGAGCAAGGTGACGGGAGGGGGGACATGGGTGGGTCACGGCCCTAGGTTTTGAGGCTATATATAATTAATTATTAATCTAATGTTTTCTCTTAAAAATAGAAAATGATTGTATTTTATATTTTTACTTATTTATGAAAGATAAGTCTTCTCTCTTCTTTGAAAGAAAAATTAACAGATAAATAGTAGATTCATATAAAATAAATATAAAAAAATAAAGGTAAAAAGATAATTTTCTAACTTGTTTTTTGTTTTTCTTTCTTTAAAAAGGTTTGGTATACATATTTTTTCAACTTTTTATCTCATTGAGGGTGAGTTTGATATTGGAGTAAAAATGAGAGTAAAATTTTTATGGATTAGATTCATGCGTAATTTTTACAAATTACAAATTATAAATAAATCTAATCCATGAAAAATCCACTCTCATTTTTATTTTTATACCAAACTAATCTCAAATTTGAGAAAGCAAGCAACAAACTACCACTACTTAAAGTTTTGAGTTACTTTCACTTTTTAAAAAATTATTAGCAATGGATCAAATAGAACTCGCATAAAATCATAAATTCATTTGCATTTTTACTTTTAGTGTAAGACTATTAATTTCTCATTTGTCAAATGTTCACTTGTTCTCTTTTATTTGTTTGTTTGCTTGTATAAATTTTTAAAAATATAAATACAAAAAAAAAATCATCTTCGTATTTTGTATATCAATTTTTTTTTATTCATCTTCACATTTTCATGTATCAACATCAACTACTGAATATGCCTTTCCAATTATAAAAATTATTAAAACAGAAGTAGCAAAATAAGATGAAAGATGGTTTTTTTATAGATTAGATGGTGATTTACATTAACAAAATGCTGAAAATTTTGTTACAAATATAACAATAGATGACTTTTATTCAATTAAGTATAGTAGTTTTGGCCCCTCTAAAAATAATATCCTAGCTCCGCCCCAGGATATGAGAGTCATCTCTGTGACTCTGGCTCCCCTTCAAAAGAAAGGATGGTCAAGGGGGAGAATATCAAAGGAGGAGAAGCACAGCTAGGTGAGGGAGGCTGCATTATTTATTTATTTATTTCGTGCATTAAGGTTTTTTTTTCTAACTAAATTGTTAGTATAGACAAATGAATTGTTTCGGAAGAGTCCAACCTAATTCTTCTAGTTCTACGGACTAAACGGGCAAATCCACAATTTAAAAATGGGCCCTAAACTTTGTGCTTTGGGTACATGTAAAACAGCTTCTTCTTTTTTTTTTTTTTTTAAATTATTTTAAAAAATTAATCATATTTGATTCAAAAAAATAAAAATAGATTATAATCTAAAATTTATAATTTTAAACTAAAAAATAATTTATAAATATAAACAATTTTTTGGAACTTATAATTATAAGTAAAAATTAATTATTTCAGAATTATTATATTTTTATTAAATTAATTTTAAATAATAAATATTATATAATATAAATAATTATTTTATATATTTTTTAATAATTTTATAATATAAAAATAACTTTTTTATATGACACAAATAACATAAATTATTTTAAAATTATTTTTTAATTAAAATATTTAAATATAAATTAATTTTTATATAAATAATTATATAAATAAATAATTATTAAAATAATTTTAATCTCACATCTTCCTTCCAATAAACGCTTTGTAATTCGATATGATCCTTAGTCAGCTAGCCTATAAACTATAATGGTAAGTGTAAAGGGTCCCATTTTCATGACCACGAAAAAAAAAAAAAGAAAGGGTCCCATTAGGACTTGTTTGGATGTCGGTTCAAGCTTACATCTAGGTTTTCCCTGCAACAGTATACGTGGAAACCGAACCACTTCGGATAACACAAAAAAACGTGGCTGTGGTCGCGGACAAAGGTGACGCTGCTCAATCAATACACATCACAGAAGCCAGAGTCCCTTGTTGAAAAATTTTTCCCACTGGTATCTCTTTCTCTTCACTCTTACTCATTCATTCTTGTGAAGGATCAATCTTTAGTGTAATCACAGTGTAACCATTAGATGTAGCTGTGATTTTTGCCTAGAAATACAACCCAAAATGTTGATTATTTGTTCCGTATGCAAAAGTTAACTAGGATTCACTATCACTGATTGTTACTTCAATTCAATCATGGCTTCACTTCTGAATACGGTCTCCCCAGCTGCAAATTTACCAGCAAAAACAAAACGAAATGGCCCTAGTTTCTTCTATTCCCGGTTTCCAAATTTCCACTCTTTTGCCCTCAACAAGGGTTTTTCTAGAGTTTTGGCATTGACCCAGATTACCATTTCCCCAAAAGATGCTGTTTTTACACTTCCCAATTGGAGGGTAGGTAAGAATGACCAAAAGAGTAAGGAGCTTAGGATTAATGATGCATTTCTTCAGTTGGAGTATATGGTGGAGAAGGGACACAAGCCTGATGTAACTCAAGCAACTCAGCTTCTATATGATCTTTGCAAGGCAAATAAGTCAAGGAAGGCTGTTAGGGTGATGGAGATGATGGTAGGTTCCGGGGTAATACCGGATGCAGCTTCATATACACACTTGGTCAATTATTTGTGCAAGAGAGGCAATGTTGGGTATGCAATGCAGCTTGTTGAGAAGATGGAGGCACATGGCTTTCCAACTAATACTGTCACCTATAACACTCTGGTTAAAGGGCTTTGCATGCATGGGAATTTGAACCAGAGCTTGCAGCTTTTGGATCGGCTGACGAAGAAGGGGCTGGTCCCGAATGCATTCACGTATTCTTTCTTGCTTGAAGCTGCTTATAAGGAGCGGGGAGTAGATGAAGCCATGAATCTTCTGGATGAGATAATTGCCAAAGGTGGGGAGCCTAATTTGGTTAGTTACAATGTTTTGTTAACTGGGTTGTGCAAGGAAGGCAGAACTGAAGAAGCTATTCAGCTTTTCAGGGAGTTGCCTGCAAAGGGGTTCAGTCCTAGTGTCGTGAGTTATAACATTTTACTGAGGAGTTTGTGCTACGATGGGCGATGGGAGGAGGCAAATGAGCTTCTAGCGGAGATGGTTCAAAAAGACCAGTCTCCCTCTGTAGTTACTTATAACATATTAATTACTTCTCTTTCCCTTCATGGAAGAACAGAACAAGCTTTCAAAGTTTTAGATGAAATGATAAGGAGTGGGTTCAAGATAACTGCCACTAGCTATAATCCAATTATTTCTCGTCTTTGCAAGGAAGGGAAGGTGGATCTAGTAGTTCAGTCTCTAGACCAAATGATTTATCGACGCTGTCAACCAAATGAAGGAACATACAATGCTATTGCGATGCTCTGTGAGGAGGGGAAGGTGCAAGAGGCATTCTTTATAATCCAAAGCTTGGGTAACAAACAAAGCTACCCTATGCATGACTTTTACAAAAATGTGATTTCAAGCCTGTGTAGGAAAGGGAACACATATCCAGCTTTTCATGTGTTATATGAAATGACAAAGTATGGATTTGCTCCTGATTCCTATACTTATTCATCTTTGATAAGAGGCATGTGTAGGGAGGAAATGCTAGATGAAGCGATTGAAATATTCAGGATTTTGGAAGAAAATGACTATGGGCCTGACGTTGATAACTACAATGCACTTATACTTGGATTTTGCAAATCTCAAAGAACAAACATGGCAATGGAGATAGTTCAGATGATGATTAATAAAGGATGTATGCCTAGTGAGACAACCTATACCATTATTGTTGAAGGGCTTGCTTTTGAAGAAGAAATGGATATGGCAGCCGAGCTTTTAAAAGAGTTATATTTGAAAGAGGTTCTGAGCCAAAGTACTGTCGAAAGACTTTCTATGCAGTATGACCTCAAGGAATTAACAGTGTAAAGGCATATACCCTCAAAGTATATAACAATAGAAAGTAAGTAGGGTTATGACTAGTTTTCTCAGCTTATGCTTGAAATTTTGATTGGATTGAATGTTTAGAGATGAATAATAAGAAGGTTCAGGCAGAGAATTTGACACTGGTTTTGTGAATTGAGGGCATCTTACTTCTTTAAATTATTTGTATTGTCCGTTTGTTGCTCGGTTGATCTGCTCATTTCAACAAAAATTTCTTCTGTGCATGCCAGCCTCATTGCAGTGAGTATGCTATTAGTCTATTTTCCTTTCCAGTTAAAATATATCATTTGCTGAACTATAAATGCTAAAATCTTGGCAGGTTGTTGCCCCCTATTTTCCTTTTATTCTATTGGTTTTTGACATATCCTAAGTAGTTCTGAGAGAATGTAATGCTGTCTGTACATGCAGCTAACTTGATAACTTAGACCAGTGATCTGTGTGTCTGTGACTTCGATTGCCACTCAAATGTGAACAGAAATGCTGCATAACATGTTATATTCCCCTTTCTTTTGCCACTGCAATGAGGGGGAGAGCTGGTCATCACTTAGGGTGTGTTTGTGAGTTGGGGGATGTGTTTGTGAGTTGGGGTCATCCCCCAACCCACAAACACACCCTTAGTGATTCAGCGGTAAATGTGCACGAGAGTAGGATCTTGACACAGATACTTGTTATGAAGCAATTTCCTGAAGAGGAGTATGATTTTATGGCGATGAAATGAAGCATTTGATATGGTATTTTATTTGACAACAACATTTGAGTTGTCCAATGGACTTGAGTGACACAGGTTTTTTGAACTTCATCAATGGTGAATCAAGGTGTATAGACAGGTACAAGGTGAAGCAGCATTTTTGTATTCATAATCTGAGATGTTTCCTACATGATGGTGGTTGATCACGATGTCCATTGACTTGAACTCATAAGATAGCCCTTAAAAATAGGTGTACCAGTCGATTTTAACTCTATCCAGATTGCTAATAAATGGTTGCATCATTGCAATTGTGTCTTGTCAAACTGACAAATTAGAATATGTCTGATTTCTAAATTATAATTCGATTTTGACTTTAGCATTTGCGGTACAATGCTTACACTCAAGATTTGAAGTATTTTTCTTTACTGACAGAAAGAAAACTGAATATGTGAATTGATGTTGCTATGAAACAATTGACTAATAACTGCGATTGCGGACTTGTAATGTGCTCCCCGTTTTGACGTGGTTGTATAATGGGATATGAAAAATCAAAATCGTTGATAAATATCACTGCCCTCTCGCATCTCTCTAAAGATCAGCATAATACATGTGAGTGTTTGCAAGTACCAAATTTATAAAAATATTTAGTTACATATGTGCTAGTGCGCAAAGGAATTGACATAGAAAGCTTGAGATCGAGTGGCAGTGCATGCATGGACTGAGCATGACAACTTTCTGCTGCCATTACTCAGTAGTTTGAAGGCCACAATCAGGACAACAGGTGTGCTTATTTTGCTCAAGTGGTACGGCAAATATATGTTGCTTGGGTGTCATTATTTTGATAAAAATAGATTTTTTATAATAAAAAAAAGTACTTATAGTTTTTTAATATATTTGGATAAAATTTTTTAGTAAAACTAGAATCACTAGAAAAAGTATAAAAAGATCTTTTTTGAGAAGTTATAATTTTCATCTTTTAGAAAAAGATTTTTTTTTAATAACATAAAAAAGATGTTTAAGGATAAAAGAAGATCTTTTAACATTACATCCAAATATAAATTAATTTGATATTTAAATATAAAATAACTTTTACATTTTCAAGACATCCTTTAAAAAATATAATTCTAAAAGAGATCTCCAAATGAGCCCGTAATCCGTAAACATCACACAATTTGATTAAAATTTAACAACATCGCACAAAGAAAAATACTATAGAGCCAAAATAGGAGCTTTGGGGTATACTGGCACAAGTCAAACTGTTGAAAGTGCAAGAATGATACGGTGGAATTATGACAGTGATCTGAACCTATTTCCTTAACAAGTGCTTTAAGGCACTAAGCCAAGATTATGAGATTCGTGGATTCGAAAAATTTAGAGAAAATGTGAGCAAGGTCAGGAAAACTATTCTCTTAGGATGGTCCTAAGTAAAAAATGGGTGTAATTAACATAGGGATCTTAGAGGAATGATGAGACCTTCTATCCTTATCTTTCCTCCTGGATGCTCTGTCACTCAAAGTAACACTTAGAACAATCAAATCAAGTTAATATGGGTTGGGTGTATTTATCGGGGATTCAATGGGTTCTTAAGGCTTGTAGTTACTTAGGAATACAGGTAAACTCATTCTGGGATCGTGGGTATCAAAATTTAGCTAGGTTTCAAGGTGGTTTCATTCAATGTTCTTAGTTTCTTATGGGTTCACCTTGGGGGGACTAGTGTAATCTGTCTCTTTTCTTTCTATGGGTTCTAGTTACTAGTTTTATAAAGACTTTTGGGGGTAGAACATGAAAAATCCTCTGGGTTATGTGATAGGGACAAGTCCACATACTTGGAGGCCAAGTTGTGGGTGCTTGTTGGTGAAAGTGACATGTCATAGACGTTTGGGGCATTGTGCATTGTCTTTTATCATCTTTAACAATAGGTTTAAGAGATAAGAAGGTTTGGTCATGGCAAAAGAAGTACAAAGGAAGAGTGGGTCACAGAAAATCTTTTCTATTTGGTGTAATTCTTGGGTTGGATTCTTGGTTGAAGTATGTGCGTTTAGAGTAAAGTGTTTAACTAGAGAAAGAGTCTTTGATTCACCAAGAATCCAAATGGTGTCCTTTCGATAAAAAACCTCTCTTAAAAAGTAATGTTACACCTAAAAATCTACCCAAGCCACATAAAAAGAGTAGTTCCCAAAGAGAACTTGGACAATTCTTAAAGATTCATTTTAGTTGTGCATCATCCCTACACCCAACTCTCCATAAGTGACCAAACTCACCCTTTCTAACCATTACCTTCGCTAATCACCCCTTAATCACTAATTCAATCCATAGTCTGATTTTAGGTTACCATGAGACAGAAATGGTGCTTTCTCAGTACGATTATTAACCAGGGAGATAGAAAGAAGTCAGATTGGGCCAGCAGTGAACACGATGGTGTTAGGGAAAGTCCGGAAGATCCTTGCTCCACCAAAGGGTTCAAATATTCCTTTGGTTATTGCTACAGGAGAAAATTAACCGCAAGGAGAGGCTAAATAGGTGTTGAAGCTAATGATATAAAGTGTGTCTTTTGTGGAACCGATGATGAAACTATCGGTCACTTGTCTATCACATGTAAGGGTTCTTGGAATATTTGGATGGAGTGTATGAAATGGGGTGGCAATTTGCGGGTTAGTCCAAGGCGTATAATGCTTCTTTTTGAATCCTAGAGCCAAGCAGTTACAAAAGATGTGCCCCGAGAAGCTTGGCAAACATTATTTGCTGCAGATAATTGGTCATTATGGAACCACAGGAGCAGAATGATTTTCAATCAAGCATCTTTCCAAACCGAAGACTTATGGTGGAGTATTAGGAAGCATGCTAAGGAGTGGGTTCTATGACAGGAGGGGGCAATGAGGCGCTGCTTGTGCACAGCATCAACAGGAGTCATTCCTTCTGTAGGAGTCACAATTAGTAGTAAGGAACAGGTTCTTAATAGTATATGTGATGTATATCCTGAGCAGAGTCTTTTTGCTTTTGTGACTGCTGTAATCGTGTTCCTCTCCTAGCGAGAGTCTTGAGCTGAACTAATTATTGGGAAAAAAAAATGTGTCTCCATTTAAAATGCTGCTTTCTTATATCAAACCTGTGATTTGTGGAATAGTTACCAAGTCAAAATCACCATTTCAATGTATTTGTGCAGTTCGTCCAAAAAAATTTTCGTAACATACCATGGCTACAATGATATAATAATCAAACTTCAGACGAATAAGTGAATAATCTTATATAAATTTAATTTAAATGTAGTTATTGTCCATTAATAGAAATAGCGAAAAATGTCAACTTATACAAATAACTATCCATTATAATAAAAAATTTATTATAATTTCTCACTTTTCCCTATTTTTATTAATTAATAATATAAAATTATTTTATATTATTAATGCATACCAATCAAACTCATATTATATATAATTTCATTTAACAACCATTAAATTCTCTGTTCAAAATTTTGAAATATTCTTCGAGCCAAGTAACGTTGCTGCACATAATTTGCGGTTCAAAGTTTGTCGACATTTTGCGGCACACCATTGCCTGTAATTCCAGACATAATTAATGAACGTTAAATAAATAAGTGAACTATATTATACCATTTCATTTAACAACCACACAACCTCTATTTAAAACTCTAAAAATATTTTTCTAGCCATATTACCATTGTCGTTGCACAAATAACTTGTCATTCAACATATTCCAGCATTCAGTCGCCGGTAATTCCAAATTCACATAAAAATATTAGCAAAAAAAGAATTTTTTTGGTTGTTTTTTTTTTTAGCTTTTGATTTTAATAAACTACGAAAAACGCAGGCCCTTAGCCAACCAAATTAAACCATAACAATACGTATCACAAACATAGTTGAATATGTGCTGATAATTCGCAGTCTTGAAAGCATACAAAACCATCGAATTCTCATGCAAGTCATAAAATGCTAATATAAGTCATTCGGATACCGATAAGTACAGCAAAACCAGTAACCAGTACACATTTAAATACCACAAAACCCTCAACATTACAGCTAACACACATTCATGATAAGTCTTAGTCCAGTACTGCTAAAATCATGTCTTAGTCCAGTACTGCTAAACTAAGTCCAGAGAGAGAAGCCCCTCCCCTGCCTACCAGACCTCAAGATCACCAGAGCCATAACAGCCTAGAGGCCATGAAGCCGGTATCGCACCAGTCGGTGAAAAGGCTCATCTCCGCTTGACATATGCGTCTATTTGGATCTTTGTCTCATCTTTCGGCGCTTCCTCTTCAACCTCCTCATGCGCTTCTTCTTCCACTGGTACCTAACAACATTGTCTTAGACCAGCAAGAAATGGCAAAAATACAAACTCATGGCATAGATGCTAACAGGAAATAAAAAACATCAAGTGTCAAGCACAATATGAAACAATTTTCATATTGCTGATGAATCAATGTTAGCACGCCTTTCCACATAAGATATCAGGCTTCCTTTTTAGCCTTAGCTTCTGTGCCAATAGGCCTACTCCAAAGTCACATGCCTATAATTTTACTTAACAACAACACAAATGCAGCACAATTCCTTTATCACTCTCCACAGCACCACATACAATCAGGTGCAAAACCTTTTGCTATCAAAAAAAATAAAAAACCAATCAGATGCAAAACGAGCCTCTATCAAAATGTCGGCATCAAAGCAGACCGCACAACTTAAAAGTTGCGGCTAACCATAGCACTCAATGATTGATGAACTTAATTTCATTCAGCATAAATATCAAACACTTACGCTAGCATCATAGAGGGAACAGCACTACTAACTATCCATGGAACAACATTTAATTACAACATCTAACCCATTTTAAATTAATAACATTTGGATCTCAACCTAGCCAACAAGGTAACTCTAATTAAGTTCATGACCAATTCCCACAAGCGGAAAAAAAAAATACCGCCTTTCAATCCCCAATATTAGAAATTGAGTCCATTGTTTTTTTTTTTTCCCCCTCCAGATTGAAGACAGCAACAAACTGCAACAATCATCAGCATGTTGGCATCAAAACACAATACACACCTTAAAAGCTAAGCCTAACCATAGCACTCAAGAATACCTGATGCTGACGGGAGTCCTAACTATTCTTCATCATTGAACGATTAATGAACTTAACTTCGTTCAGCATAAAAATCAAACACTTCCACCGGCATCTTAAATGGAAGAACATTAGCTATCTGTGGAGGAACAACATTCAATCACATCTATTCTATTTTAAATTAATGACATCCTTATCTTCGTTTTCTAGCTACCAAGGCAACTCTGATTACTAGTGAGTTTGTTTATGCCTTTCATATAAAAAAACATTTTCACATTAAAAAAATTCCTCTTAAATTTGTCCAATTTGTTTTGATAAATCTCTCAAAATAAATCAGACAATAATGAATTTTTTTAAGAAGCAGCTTCAGCTTCTTTAGAAGTACTATTTTTCTGTTGAAATATTATAAACAATAAGCATCCTGTATTCATGATCAATTCCCACAAGCAAGATGAAAAAATCCCTCCTTTTAATACCCAAAATCAGAAAAACGCATCCATTTTTCTTTTGAGATCGAAGACAACAACAAACTAAAACAATCATCCTATTACCATTAACAGTTTTACAACGAACATATCACTAATTCATATAACCCATTCCTACGAAACAAAATCAACATAAGAACCATTTCCAACAAACAAACAAACAAACAAAAATCACATTTTAAAAATCCCTTTCGTGCTCTGATCCTTTAAAAAAAAAAAAACTGAAAAACAAAAACACCAGATAAAATTAAATTTATTTTGAAAAAAAAAAAAAGAAAAAAGCAAATCGAAAACCATAACTGTAGGAAGAGGATTTACCTTAGCTCTCATGTTGGATGACGAACGCTCTCACGCTTCTCGCAACAATGGCAGATTTGTGTAGAACAAAGTAACCGGTGGTGGCAAAATTAAACCCTTGCAATGATATCTTTATAGGGCTGCGCTTCGTGAGATGCGGAACCCTAATCCTTATATGGGCCAATTCGTAATTTGGATGGAGATTTTTTTTTTTTTTCAGAAAGTGAAAAATCGGGAACTCGAGAACCTTCGAGGCTTGACTTTTTTTTTTTTTAAACAAAAAAGAAAACAAACATAGAATAATATGGATTTTTGAGAGGTTAATATAGAGTA
The DNA here is from genome assembly GCA_031439585.1 of Pterocarpus macrocarpus. Lineage (NCBI taxonomy): Eukaryota > Viridiplantae > Streptophyta > Magnoliopsida > Fabales > Fabaceae > Pterocarpus > Pterocarpus macrocarpus. The sequence continues at coordinate 16,705,684 of CM062517.1, read as the reverse complement.
TAGATACTTTAAAGTAACTTTAAATGAATTTAATTGAAATGCATTGAATTTTATATTGTTATTCAATCAAAATATTCTATTTACATGACTATTCAAGTAGTGGATGATTATGCTAAAAATTTTTGTTGATGTGATAATATATGATTGGATATCTGTGTAAAAAAATTTTATACTAACAATGTATTCAAATTATATCCACTTTAAATTAGTCGCGATATCCGTATCTAATACATAATGTGCCAAAAGCTTTATGGATATTTTTAGATATTTTTAATTATATTTTACAATAATCAATCTCCCAAAAAAATCAAATATGTTTCTCATAAAATATCATTTTATCAAAGTAATCAAATATTTTCTCATAAAAGACAATTCTTTTTCAAGAAAATATTCACCTAGCAAAATTTTTTATTAGTACCAAAATAAGGATTTAATTTATATGTATTATTAGTATAAAAATTTTATATAGATATCCAATCATATATTGCCACATCAATAAAGTATTTGATTTAATTATCTACTACTTTGAAAGTCTTATAAATAAAAGTATCTAATTAAATAATAATATAAAATTCTTTTATACTATCAATACATTAAAGTTAATCTTCTAAAACAATATCATAACATGGTAAAATATCATCACATGTACAAAGTAAAATATTATCAATTGCATATAGTAAATTCATGAAATTCGCAACAGTCCGAATTATAAAAGCCACATACAATCACAATTTTAACAATTCTCACTAACCAAATATATCAAATCACATAAACCATCAAGGTTAAAAAAATAATTGGTTAATTTATGCATCTAACCTAAAATAACTTTATTATCAATGAAATAATAATAGTAAAATCATTGATAAATAGATGACATTTTCAATTATCATCCAATGATCATGCCCAAGAATTCAATTGCCACATTAATTCTCAACATTCCAATCAATAAGACTACAAATAAAGTTAAATGCAAATATGGACTACTAATATTAAATAGTAAATAGTACCTTGATAAAGTTTTGTGACTTGGGTAGTATTTGTCAATCACTATCCAAATTAAAAAAAAAAAAAAAAAAGCTTGATCCAAGCCTAAGAAATAATTTATTTTATGAGCAACTAATTCTTCCCCACTCTTCATGAGATTCAAAATTTTTGAAAAAAAAAAAAAGCAAAACATGCTCATAAAAACTTAATCAACAAAAAATATTAATTATACAATTTAATGTTCCCAAAATAAATTATCTAAAAGTGTTTGCTACTACACATGTATATGATATAGATCAACATGTGATTAATAAAGAGTGTGTGTAGACACACGCAAATATATACACTTGTATAAAAAATTATAGGTTTAAATATGTTTTTATCTCCTATAAATATGAATTATTTTAATTTTAATCTCTCTAAAATTTTTGCTTTGATTTTGGTCTCTTTTTTTTTTCGTTAATGTTAGATTTTTTTATCCCTCCTACTTAAACCTAATGTTAAAACATGATATTTATAAGGACTAAAAAAATATTCCTAAAATATTTATAAGGATCAAAAACAAAATTTTTAATATTTGTAAGGACTAAATATATATTCTAAAATAGTTACAGTGACCAAAATTTAGAGCAGTGGAGATTAAAAATAAAAAAGGGAAGAAAAGAGGGACCAAATCCAAAGCAAATTTTTTTTTTTTGTAGTACATTAGTGACAATAAGGTATGAATCTAAGATCTCATACATACTACCCAAATCCTTCACTATTAAACCACTCCTAATAATAAACTAAACTTACATTCATTATAATATGTAATTAAAAATTTACATTACATGATAATAAGTGTAAGAAATTAAGAATAACTATTAGTCATGTGTAATTATAATGGTTAAAAATTATAATAAGTATTTGGCTACTTAAGTTCTCAAATAATAATATTATTTAATAAAAACTTTTAAAATAAATTATTTGATGGCCAATATTAAAATAAAATTGTAAACACAATAAACATTACACTAAGTAATATTGTTTGATATTTTTTTCGATACATCAGTGGCAATGAGGTATGAATCTAAGATCTCGTGCATATTACTCAAACTCTTTACTATTAGACTACTCCTAATAATAAATTAAACCATACCCACCCCTAAAAGCACTAGGTGACTGTTAAATATTAAATATTGTAATTAATGCAAAATCTTTTTCTTTAATAACTTCATTAAATGATTTTGATTTTATACTTTTTTGTGCTTTCTGTCCATTTAAATTATTCTATAATTCTAAATATTAACAATTTAAAAACTAAGAAATTATGGAATCACATACTCTTTCTTGTTTTCAACCAAATAAACATAGAAGATGAACCTTCTAGCAATAAATGTAAAATGTGAATGGTATAGTTGCATTAAGATCATTAAACGATATCTTATCTAGGGCTAGAAGCGAGTCAAGTCAGCTCGTAAACTATTTCCAACTCAATTCATTAATAGCTCAATAAGCTGGACTTGTGAACTCATTAGTCAAGTTTGAGCTAGAGATGTAAGCTCATTTATTAAATGAGTCAAACTTGAGCTTTATTATGTTTGACTCATTAGCTCGTGATTATTATTGTTGCTAAGATTATGTTCTTACCATTAAATATTCTACAATTTATTAAACCAAAAATAATTAATTTATACCTAACTTGAGCTATTTCATTAAATTTGAGCATTTCGTAAGCTAATTCGAACTCAATAAGCTTCTAGTGAGCTAAGCTCGAACCTAGAAATTAAGCTTATTTTAAGTTCGAGTTTGGATTTGAGTTTAACCTAATATTAACAAGCTGGGCTTGAGCTATACCAAGTTTGGTCTCGACTCACTTCCAGCTCTATTCTCACCATTATTAAGAAATAGGTTAACGACCATTAAGTTGTAGAAGGTGACCGTTAAATAATATTTTATAAAATAATAATTTGTATAATTAACAAGAATCTTTTCATTCATGTTATACTAAGTATCGTACTTAATGCAATAAAATTTTAATACCTTTCTTTGACTTTTGGCTATTATAAGAAGAAAGAAAAGGGTTCATGGGATCTTACTCCTAGCCTAGGCTATAAAACTGTGTACAAACTAGTCCATTTTACAATTCCAACTAGAGTTTTGGCACTTTGTTGTAGTGTTTTTCGTGATCCCTTCAAAATGGCCAAAGGGTCCGCCAGTAAACACTGACGGTCTACACTGGTGAAGCAGAAGCTAGAAGGGGTTGACAGGATTAGCAGTATACCCTGCCATTTCTCGAAACCAAAATGTTGTTGCCACCAGTATATGTTTTATCCACTAGGTGGAAATCACTCTGGACTTTGGTCCATTCTCTTTACATCAACGACTATTGGTCTTGCTTCACCAAACATAGCTTCGCTGCTATTGTTTGCCAAGTATTGGCTCAACGCAAAGCAAAAAACCATGAAAAGCCTTTGCCTCCAAAGCTACTATGAATGTTGCAATCCAGACTTTGCTGCCTCAGTGCTAAGCACTGCTTTGGAACAAAAACTTTAGGAGCTTGACTTAGTCTCGTACTTTCGTGTGGATTTAGTTTTGCCATCCATGCCTTTTAGTTGCCAAACCGTCACAGTTTTGCAATTGGAGGGAACAGTCACTCTAAATGTTCCTCCATCTGTTCATTTTCCTTTTCTCAAGGTTTCTTCATCTCTTATTTGCACGTTACTTTGTCGATCATGAACCAATCATGAGGCTGCTATTTGTGTGTCCCGTTCTCGAAGAACATCGAGAACTTTGTTGTGTTGAATGCAAAGATTGATAGAATCTGCGTGCCTTCATTGAAGAACTTAATTGTTGAGAGTCGGGGTGAGAGACTCAAGATAGACACCCCTTCTCTTGAAATCATTCGAGTTAGTGAAACTGCTGTCACCGACTTCGAGGTTAAGAGCATGGAAAACTTGGCAGAAGCAGATATTGATATTTATTTTGACATTGAAGATGAAAAAGAAAACATGCACAAGCTTTTTCCCTCACTACTCGTTCAACAGAGGTAAGGTTCTTTGGGCTGATCCCCCTTATCCCATTACAAGCACACCCATCACAATTTTCCTATTGAGTACTATTATGTGAACATAATTTTTGTGAATATCATGTAAATACCTAGTGAATCATGTGTAAATAATAAATGATTTCAATAGTATTACTTACCTATGAGAAAGTATGAGCAGTCATATGTTAATATTTATATATTTTAGTTATATTACTAGTAAATCCAATGAAAAGATTTTATATCCATTGTTAGTTACCTTACCGAGTCCACTACATCCACAGAAATGTAAATGAATTTTTCAACTATTTATGCATTGATTCATACATGATCAAATATTGTCTAAAATCATGGATACAAATATCATTTTTCTTTCCTATTTCCATTCTTCTAACTTGCGTATGTAATTTTTTTTCAAGGAAATGTGTGCTATTATTCATAATTCTTTTTATTCCTTGCAGGTGTTGATTTATTCGTGTGTAAACTTTCCAGAATTTCACAACTTGGCTCATCTACAACTTTATCTATCAGTCCTGGATTCGTATTTTATAGTAGAACTATTGCTTGACAAGTGTCCTAAGCTTCAAGTTCTTGAACTTGAGAGGGTTTGTTGACTTTCGAGGTTGAGGTTTAATATTTTGTCCTTTTTTTTATTTCTTTTATATTACAATGGTTACTCCCTTATTGGCAGGTTGATGAATATCAAGTAAGTGAAATAAAGTGGACAGAGCCAAAAATACTTGTTCCTAGTTGCCTTCCTCACACCTTACTAGCTAAGTTTACATTTAGAGAATATGGATGCTCCGAAGAAGAGTTGGAAGTTGTACGGCATTTTATAAAGAATGCAAAAGTCCTAAAGACGGCTACAATTAAGATTTCAACTTGCTTGAAGCCAGGCGAAGCAGGTTGTGGTGTTACAAAATTAAGCATGATACAAAAGGCTCGAAAAATTGCAAGATTAACTTTAAATATTTTGGCTGATTGGCTGTAATGTAATTCTGAAAGGTATGAATTCTTGCCTCTTCTGTTTCTAGCAACTTACAAGCCAATTTGAAGTTGTGGCATTATAGCTGAATGCATGTCATTACAAATTGCCATTGCATGTTTGAAAACAATCCAGGAAAATCATTCTCTCATGCTTGATGGCCTAAATTATGCTAATGATGAGGTCATTTATTAGTAAATCCAATCAGTTGTATTGTTTACATTGATGAAGTTTAATTTGAGAGTATGAACAAACCTTATTCTCTAAAATCATTGTCAATGAAAAGTGTAGCAGAAATCATACAACAGTTAATGGATTGGTAACGTTCCTTTCTCTTATAAGAAGGCAAAATAACAATTAAAAAAAAAAAACTATTGTAGTAAACATTTCTAAACAATTTTTTGGCTTGAAAATTTCTTTTTCTCTAACATAGATGATTTACTTTGAAAATATACACAACTTCTCATAAAAAAACATCTCCACCTATTTTTGTTGTTAAGCAGGTTGAAGACAAGCAATAATCTTTATGTAGTGGCAATTTGAATTTCGCAACAGCATGTTTCCCAGCAAGGACAAATTAGTATAATAGTATCTGATAGATGAGTAATAGTAAACAATTTGACATTGATTCTCATGGTCTGTGTTATAGAGACGCATAAACAACATCCGTGTGGCATGTATAACCTCTAAATTGTTTGGATGTTTAATAAAGGCAAAAATAATGGATTTGTCCCATAACTTGTTTTCTATTTTTAAATTAATCCTTTAAGTATTAAATATTCTAAATTTATCTTTTAAATAATAAACATTTTAAATTCATCCTCAAACTTTTAAAAAACAAATACATTTATCTTTTTCGCAATCTCTTCATAAATATTATTTGTTTTATTAGAGAGTAGATTTAAACATATAACTTATCACATAAGATGTCATATATATTATTTTTATTAATTCAAATGTCAGATAAAATTTTTTATCAATGTAAATAACGTCATTTATGAAGAAAATAAACATGTTTAGTTTTTGAAAATTAGGGAACAAATTTGAAATGTGTATAACTTAAAGGGCAAATTAGAAAATAAGTTAGAGGATGAATTTATTATTTTTACCTTTAATAAATAGAGAAAATTGATATTCTCATACGTGCCTTTTTTTTTTTCAACTCAAAATTAGAAGATCATTGGCGAATTGATTGAATAAAGATCATAGGGAGATTTTTTTTTCACTATTTCTCACAAGATGCCCTCACACTATAAGGATGTAGAACTATTACAATTAAGAGGAAGACTACGGTTCTACAAGTGGTATGCATGCGATTACTTATGTGGATTGTTTGTTGGATATAGATAAATAATATAACAATTTACTGATAAATATTATTCATTGATTTTATATATATATAAAGAGTTGATTAATTTAATTGAATCGTGGAGGCGAGCCTCATGACCTTTTGAGGTTACTCTACTAAAATTTAAATCATAGGAGCAAGGTAGAGGCCGTGGTAGTTTAGAGGTTTATGGTTGTCATAGGTCTCTTCTTAATCCGCCTTTCAACCATAAGGCATTGGTGAAGACAATGGAGGGTATGTGGAGGCCAACAAGGGGCATGGGTTACAAGAGAATTGGAAAGAACGTCCTAATGTTTGAGTTCTCTAATTAGCGAGATAGGGCCGAAGTCTTCTTGCTATAATGGCTAATGCACAAGCCAAGTTCTCTCCCTTCTAGGATTCGACATCAAGCCCTTGTAGCACATTAGTTACAAAGTACATAGGCTTTTTGCTCCTTTAGCTCTTGGAATGTCTCATCACACTTCTTTGTAGGGCAAGTGAAGTAAAGCCAGCTCGTGAATAATTTCCGACTCGGATCATTAATAACTCAATAAGCTGAACTTGTGAGCTCATAAGTCGAGCTTGAGCTAGAGATTTAAACTCGTTTATTAAATGAGCAAAATTATTCGATCATGAGTTGACTTTATATATATATATATATGTGTGTGTGTGTGTGTGTGTGTGTGTATTCATATAAATAAAATTATATTTTGTTATTGTTATTATTGTTGTCATTATTATTAAATTATACTCTTATCACTAAATATCCTATAGCTTATTAAGTCAAAAAGATTTAATTTATATCTAATATGAACTATCTCATTAAGTTCGAGCAGCTCGTGAACTAGCTCAAACTTGATGAGATTTTTTGAACTCGATGAGCTTCTGTTGAGTTAAGCTCGAGTTTAGAAATTAGGCTCACTTTGAGCTCGAACTCGAGCTCGAGCTCAAATTCAAGTTTAGTCTAATATTAACAAGCCGAGCTTGAACTATGCCAAGTTGGGGTTCGGCTCGATTCACTTTTAGCCGTACTTCTTTATCCACTCAAAGCCTTCTTGTTTCTTTAGACACTAAGAAACAAAAAGTGCTCAATTTGCCAACCTGAAGAGGAATTGTGGGAGAGCTGCAATTATTTTGGACAACCTTTGCACCTCCTTGATGTTTTATAGGCTTCTCATGTTCAATATAGCTTGACATTGTTTTTAGATTTCACCTAGACTCCTTTATTCATGATTAAAACCATGAAAACTTTTCACCGTGCACTATGATTGCACCCTATAATATGATACATTAACAAAAATATGATAATATAATAATAAAAATAGAGTAAAAAACTAATAACATGACTTATATTTTGTAACTTTAAAAATTAAAAAATTATTTTTAAATAAATGGGTTGTTGTGTTTATGGAAACAACCAACACACTTCTTGACACATTATAATATCAAGGGTTAAAATCATGAGGTTTTTTATTTTAAAACTTTTATTTTATCATTCTTAATCAATTCAACAATCTTAGAAAAATGTGTCGACCTATGTTAAATATAATGAAAGATTGGTTAGTCCCTTCATATTTTGGACCAATATTGCTCCCCTATTTAAAATAAAAAAATGTGGCGCAGGATTTAATTATAGATAAGGGCTTAGGCTTTTTTGTTTACAAATTGGGTTATAAACTGTTTTCCCCACCTCCGTCGGAGCAATATCTCAGGCGGCCTTTTCTTTGTCTTCGAAGATCAATCGAGGAATAGGGTTTAGTCACAGTGGGGTTGGTTGCAGGCGTGGTTGTGGAGTCTTCGAACTATACATGGCATAGATAGCGTTATCCTTTAATGCTTTTGTCTACCGCTTTTTGTTACTCGATCTCATTCCTTCGATTTGTTGCCTTTAACCCATTCTTCGGTGACTGCCTCTGCCTGCATTTCATTCAATACCCAAAAACTTTGCAATCGGTAGCGGTGTAAGAAGCCCTGTAGCCTAGCACCGGTTGACAAACACATGGGGATGGACTTGCAAATTTTGACAACTTTACACGAGATTTAGCATTTGCCGTCGAATTTTAATGAAGTGCATCCAACAGTCGCCATTTGGTCTAGAAGAGTGGAGTAACGTTGATCCAAATGTGAGGGTGGACCAATGAATCCTTCGCCGTTAAGTACAAAGAGCATTTTCATTTTCAAATTTTAATAACCAACATCACTCGCGCATAAAACCTCAAGAATTAAGGTGAACATTTATTTATATGTAATTTTATATATAAATTTAACTTATAAAAATTTTACCTAAATTTTTATCTTTGTGTCATAGTGAGATAAAAATAAAAAAAAATTATATAAATAAATTTTATATGTAAAATTAGTTTTTTATATTTTATTTTCAATTAAATACATTCTAAAAAAGAAAAATATAAAATATAAAATATAAAAACTAATGTGGTGTTTGGTTTGTCATTTTTTATTTCTATTTTCAGTAAAAACAGAAAAAAAAAGTGAAAATATGTTTGTTGGAATTGTTTTGAGAATATTTTCAGAAAATATTTCATAAAATGAGTGAAAATTTGAAAATGCCAGATTCACGTTTTCATCTTTTTGTGTTTGATTGTTGAAAATATTTCCTATAGAAACGCGGTGGCATTGTGGTAAATAGGCTAACTCGCTTTTTTTTGCCACAGCGTTCGATTCTCTGTGAGGATGTTGCTTTTTATTTGAGCGTACTCTTGGACAGATCTTGTTATATATTATTAATGACAAATCATGACACGCTTGAGTTGGCAGCGCAGTTGGTTGCAGGCGGAATTTCGAAGACCCGCGAAACGGGTTCGAACCTCTATCAGCGCCTAGATCTATTATTTTTGTCAATAATTTATTTTTTCCAAAGGGTCAAAAGGAAATAAAAGAGCAAAACACCCAAAGATGAATTGGCAGCACAATTGGCTAACGTGCAGTTTACGCCGTGCCGTTGGGGGTTCGAACCCTCGCATTTCAATTTTTTATTTTTGTCAATTATTTAATTTGTTTTATTTGTAAGATTCTTAAAATAGTAGGTGATTAAGTCAAACACTTTTATTAATGTGATAATATATAATTGAATATCTGTATAAAATATTTTTACATTGATAATGTATATAATAAAATAATACTAACTATAGGATTTAAATATTTATCTATATATCAATCAAAATATAATAATTGATAATAATAATAAAATAACTTAAAAATAAATAATTTATTTTATTCTTAATCTTAATATTTTATAGAGTTATTAATTATTTTAATAAATATTTTTAGTAAATAAATAAAATATACAAATCAAATATATATCATTTTTATTATTTAATAATAAATATAATTTTATTATCTCAAATTTGATTTTGAAAACAGACAAACCAAACATATTTTTATTATTTTTCCTTTTTAAAAATAGACAAACCAAACGCATTTCCTAAATTCAGAAAATTTGAAAATGAAAATCGTTTTCAGAAAATAAAAACAGACAATGAAAACAGGAAATATTTTCACAAACCAAACGCACCCTATATTTCCAGCTTCAAAAGAAAGTTCGCTAAGGACATTTACGTTATTGACTACTACCCTGCATACACCTGAGTTTCCCACCGTCACTTCCGTCGCGAAACCGATCGCTCCGTTGCTCCGGCGAGCTCCGATGAAACCTCTGCCGTGAACAACACGCGCGCGCGTGCGGAAGAACCGAAAAACCACTCGATCGAACGAACGAGCAATGGAATCTAGCTCCGGCAGCAATCATCGCGATTCACCCGAGGAAAGCGATAGCAGCGTCACCGCCGTTCAAGCTCAACCGGAGCGTCCTCCGGACCTCCGCGTCGCCGCCGGCGACGAAGGCTCGGAAGCTGAAGCCGCCGCTGGCGGCGCCAACGACGACGATCCCCTCGCGAAGAGCTCTGAAGTTTTGGCGAGAGGATTGTCGTCGATGCTCTCGTCTGTCATCAAGGACTTCGATTTCAGAGCACGAGAAACTCTCAGCAGCCAGGACCAGCTCTCTTCTGCAATCGATCGACTCACACGAGGTTGTTAAACCACGCTAATTTCACTTGTTCCATTTTTCTTCTAAGCTTCTTATGCTTCAATTTTTGAAGAATAGCAGGTGTGTTAATGGTTAATTGGAAATTATAGCTACCTGATTGATTTATGTTAGCAACCAACAAAAAATTGAATCAGTTTATATGGCTTATGTTGGTATTAGATTTCTAAAATTAAATTCTGATAATGTCATCTAATTATGTATGTTCACGTAATTAGTGTTTAAATTTTATAACAACTATCTCAATAATTATCCAAACGTAATATATAATTACTTGACAATGCAAAAAGCTTTATGCATTCAGAGTGTCGAAATTAAACTCTTCTTATTTTGGTAAATTGCAGCCACCTGTACTGTAATTGCATGTTTGGTTTTGGTGATTTTGGGAGAAAAATGGCCTTTTTTCATTTTCAAATTGTATGTTGTCTGTGGCCTGTGTCTCAAATGTGTTTGCATGTGCGTAGACAGGTTTGTTGGGTTCAAAAGTCTTGTCTATTTGTTTTCCTTGTTACAGTAAGACTTATCATGGGTGAAACTCTGAACTTGTCAAGAAAGTAGTAACATTGGCTCTTAACTGTGTAAACAGTGGTCTGTTCAAGCTACTATTGAACCAAAAGTAGCATCAGGGACATAACAGAGGAATATCCACCTCTCTAGTTATACAAGGAGTTCTGGGGTTTAGCTACGAGGTTGAAAGAGAAACAGTCAATACTCAATCTCACCACTGTGCGTTTGGAACCTAGGTTAAGCCCTGCTGAGTGCCTCGGAAACAATCAAACCTAAGACTAGAGTGAGAAAAGTAGGCACTTTCACTACTTGGTGAGGACATTTTTGTTATAGTCTTTCTAGGCTTTATTTTAGAAACTCAGAAAAGGCATTAAGAGATGAGACATTATTTGGTATTCTATATATACGAGGAAGAAAGAATATTGTGTGTAATTTATGAAGATGCATCATCTTATTAGTTTACTTCAGCTGCCCATGGGTCAGCAAGGTTTTAATTTCTATGATGAGAGCCTTCCTTGTTATTAAAGTACTAATCTAACCTTTGCTTTTGTTCTTCTAATAAGCTTTTGAAGATAGATTTGTTGTAGCAGGAAAATAAAGTTTGTAAGCAAGTAGCTGTACTATTGGGCAAGTTAGTTTTTGTCTTGGCTTTCTTATAGCTTTGGTAACTTTATTAATGCTAATATGGGTTTAAAGAAGTTGAGCTCTACATGGTATTGGCTTGCTTTTCCCTTTCTTTTCTTCTTTAAGAATACCTAATTTTAAGAAAGAAAAGGAAGAAATAATTACATGATTCACTCAACTTGGAAGAAGGTCTCTTGCTGACAGATAAAATTATGAAAAATGATAGTATAGACTTGAGTTTATGGTGAACCCGACACATGGCAATATATTAACCAGTGATCCTTATAATATTTATATGTTATAATTATAAACTATGTTTTGAATGGTTGAGATCTTGCCATGTATAGGGTTTATGGTGAACCCGAGACTATAGTATCATTACTCTAAAATTATTGGCAGCTTTAAATTAGCATTTGCCAATGATGCTTCTGGTATTGATTTGGTATGATACCTTTGGTTTCCCACTCATAAAATAAATAAACTAAAACACATATCTTTGAGTAAGGAAGTTATGCCAGCATGTCATCTAGTCCGCAAGTTCTACGGGGGTTCATTTCTTAGCCTCTTGGCTTGGAAGTGTTTTACCAAGAAATGTGAATGTTAATTTGAACTAACTTTTTTTTTTTTTTTCACTTTCACCGTATTTAAAAATATCAGAATACATTTCCTTCCATCTCAGTGGAATAAGAAAGTTTTGTTGCAATTATAGGAGAGATGCGTTTCTTAGCCTCCAGGCTCTTGAACAGTGTTTTACCATGAAGTGTATATGCTCCACAGGACTACTAACAGAACCAGAAGTTTAAGGCACCAGAAACCCAATTAGATATTCCACAGATCCAAAAAAAAAAAAAGAGTGACTGCAACCTTGAAGTGAGTAGGTAACTAAACATCTCCCCTCTCCCTCTACTCCTCTTAGGATGAATAACCTCTTCCTAGTCTGAATAACCTCTTCCTTGTCTGCATGATGACAAAATCCTTGTTCTTTGGCAATGTGCTCTCCATTGGCATGTTAAACTAGCTGCTGTAGTATTCAAATTTTGGTTCCATTTGCTAAACTCGCCATAATTTCATTTGAACTATGCTTAATATTAATGCCTCTGTGGTAAAGCTCCTCCCATTAGTCTAGGACATTGTAATTTCTTAAAACTCTATGTCTTCAATTTGCTGACCTGAAATTCATCTTTTCTTTTGGCAGAACTTGATCAATTACTTGAAGATGCACCTTTGCCGTTTATAATGCAACATGCTGCTAAGATTTCTAGTGTTAGGAAGAGAGTTTCATCACTGAATTTACTTCTAAAATCCATACAAGGGCGGATTGATAATATAGACCGCTTGCTGTCTGTTGGCACCACTCATGGTATATACTTGTCTCCAGGGGCTTAATTTTATCATTATTTTCTAATAATTCACTAGTGTTAGTTTTTTTTTTTTTTTTTGTGTATTTTCCCTTGTATATACTCTGTCTCACTCATCAAGATACAGTTTTATTGTTCTTTGCAGCGTGCAAATAAAATTGAAAGTGATTAATTGCCTGACCAGTTTTGTCAATGGTCTATTCTGAGGAGTTTCCGCATTATATTACTACTCATTGTATTAGATACTTGCAATGGCAGAAGTTAAAACTATGGCAAATGAGCTGATTTTGAGACGACGTGTTATAATTTTCTCCTTTTTTACTGTGGGCATGGTGGCTCTGGTCTAATGATTTCAAATTTGTGCTAATGTTATAACAACATTTTATCCTATTTTTTGTAAGTCTCATTATTATTATTATTCTTAGTTCGGGTCAGATTGTTATTTATTTCTATCATCTCAGCCGGCTTTCTCTTTAGTGCTTGTGTTGTAGGAACAATTTGTCCAAGAATAAGATCTCCAGGCTTACTAGCTTGGCAGCCATCAAAGCTGATTTTGTCAGCTGCATTGAAACCTCAGACTACGAATTTTTTATCTACAAATGAAGTGTTAAGCACTCCTTTCCACATAAATACCTAAGGAAAGCCTGTACTTTTTGCTATATTTGGAGTTAATAATTCTTCTGCCACTTTCATGCTAATTAGCGGAAGTGCATCACCATGTACGACTTCTGGATTCCTCTTAGCCAACCTGTGACCTTTCTTCCCTTTAGTAGGAGAAAGTTCCTTGACAACTTTTCCCCTTACTCTACCATTTGAGTTTTATTGTTGAAAGAAAACTCTTGAACCCACATGCACTTGTCATGAGTAAAAACAGCGGGATCAATCAGTATAGCTGGCATAGTGCAGATCAATCATCTGATCATGACAATAGTCATCTTATTAGGTAGCCCAGAAGCATCGTGGCTGCTCTGGCTTGATATGGAAAGTGGTCAGAAAGCATTGTATGCTTAAATCATCTGCTAGGGCCACCGAAGATTTTGACAACCCTATTAGTTATAGTGTCTAGATATGATATGATTCTAACAAGGCGCAGAGGACTTGGGGTACTATCTCTGCACAAAGTAAGGCACCTTGAACTGATTTGGATAGGCTACTAGACAAACTGATCAGAAGTCCAGGCATGTGGCAATCAGATTCAGAGTATTGATAATTCGTCAAAAGTGAAGGCTATGCCTTTGTAGATGACGGCAAAGCCAAGCTTGCATAAGATATTTTGTAACAAGTAGAGAGGATATTGATATTGCTTGGAATTGCTTTTAGTAGTTGGGTAATTTGTAGCAATTATGGATGGCTTGTACCACATCTTTCTTGTATGAAATTGAGGCTGTCGTCGGAATCCTAGTTTGCATTGATTTCACAATAATTTGTATACGTTAACCCTTTTTTACTCATATTCTTAATACCAAATTTTTTTATTTGTAATTCTGCAGAGAAGACAACCACCGAAGGTTCTGGGTGAATTATTGTCATCAGCTTGATCAACTTCCATTTTCTCCATATGTGTACTTTTGTAATGCACCCTTAACCCCTTAAATTGTATTCTTCTTGTTAGGCATGTACTTACTTGGTGCCAAGTTAAGGACTACTAACTCGGCATCCAGTTACAAGTTGTATTCAGGTTACTTTTGATCATCATTATTATTCTTTTAGTACGATCTAGACTTCCAAAAGGAGTTACTTTTGATCATCATTATTAACCTTTTAGTACGATCAAGATTTCTAAATGGAGTTGAAGCAGTCACAGATCCATTGTATGGGCGAGCACGGCATGTTCGAGGATCCCATCGCCCTTCCTGCTGGGAGCAACACGGTATGGCACTATCTCCCCACTGGTTTTACTCTGAAATCAAATACAAACTCAAAAAATCAAAGAAAATAATAATAATAATAATAATAATAATAATAATTCATTTTCAAATGAAACATGTGATAAATTTAAGAGTTCAACTTTAACGCACTTACGCCATGATCTAATCAAATCCTGTTATATGCATGACTTTTGATGTACTAAGTGTGAGTCAAATATATTTTTTAAGATGATAATATATAATTAGATGATAACATAAAAAGATTTTATATTTTTTATACTATAAGTGCATCAAAATTAAACTCTAAATTAAAAATGTGTGTGGATAAACTTTGATTTACTTATAAATAATTTTGTTGCATTTAAGGATCTGTAAATTCAATCACTTTTGATGGTATTTACAATACAAGACATTTCATATCAAATTTATCCTTTTCAACACATATCCTGCAAGGAACCCTCATCCCATTCCCTACAGCTACAAAACGAAACGAAATGAGGAAAACAGGAACCATAGCAACGTGGGGCTACTTGGCAGGTGCCCCATCTAAAGTAGCATGCTCTGTTGGTTGGTGGCAAATCGGCCCATTCATGTTTCTTGAACTTCTGAAACAATGTGTGCAACCCAGTTCCATTAAACTCTCGGGTCTACCATAGATGGTGATATAGGCTCATAATATACGAAAGCAGTGCATGTTTATATATGTAAACGCAAAAGATTCGAACAATCTGCTGCCACATGCAAATTTTCCAAAGCATTACAAATCTCATTACTTGAAGCAACTGGCCTGATTCTGGAATTATGCCTTGGTTTGCTTTTGTCGTTTTGTTGCATAAACTGGAGAAAGAAAAATAAAGAGGGAGAAAAAGAATAGAAAGGCTATATATCTCAGCTGTAACCCTTCTGATTGAGGTACAGTAAAACCGTAAAAGTTGTTGTCCATGGTGTACTAAATTCCAAAGGGACCCAAACCTATCACTGTATATTACATGCCCTAACATAACAACAACAAATTATCCTTCACAGTCCAGCTCATATAGATACTGTGATGTGACCTCTAGTAGTTCACATGCCCCCACACTGTAGTACGTACCTCATAGTAGTAAGCATTATTCTACTCTAATAAAACATCATCGATGCACTCGGCCTTGAATCTTGTAAGAAGACACTGCAATGCAGATCAAGATGAGGATAGGGATATATTCCCCAAGTCAGCCATACCTTGCCCCAAATTTTATGTCAAAAAAGTTTATGGAAAGTTAAATGACTAATTAATTGTACTAATTGATTAATCTAATCACAAAACACGTTAACCACTTAGCTTTACCTTAAAGATATTATTAATTATCTTTTAGCTTTACCATAAAGATATTATTAATTATCTTTGTCTGCCCTCCTCATCTTAGATACCAACCCCACCCCTTTCTTAGCCGTTAGCATTTAGCGATAGCACCAACCCTTCTCAGCCCTTTTTGTGCACTGACCCACTCCCTATACAAGAGAGAGAGAAGGAGGAGGGGGCAGTGCTGCATATGATAGGGTTGAAGGGATTGGAGGAGGGGGAATCTATGCAGAGGCCCCGACTGTACATTTGCACGTTCTTTCTTTGATGCCCCAAAACTCTCCTCAGCCTTTTGCAGAGGCTTTCTCATTATTCAACAAACAAGCTGTATTTTAATTTTATATATGTGACACAGAAAATCAGATCAGCAAGATCATGCTTTAAATACGCACCCCCTATTTGAATATTTAATCAATGGGGGCCTCTGTGGCTGGCTTAGACTTTGTTGTCTTCCATTAATTACCCTGAGACTGCTTTTCAGCTGATTTACCTCGCAAGATAGACATGATTGCACGTATCCTCAACCCTATATAAAGTGAAGAGAAAGTAACGACAGAGTTGAGCTCACTAACCAAAACAACCAAACTATTATAAGTCACATCACACTCTCCTGACCAGGGCTTCCATGGGGCAATTAAGAATGGGAATTAATGAGCAAAACTTGGCAAGAATCCAGGGTTTATTCGGATGTAATGTATCATTTTGGGTAGTGAAGTGACCCTACAATACAAGGCCACGGCAATTTCCTCTAATAGTGAAAGGACACAACTGCCCTTGTGATTCTGTATTGTGACACATCAAAAAGGCAGCAGCAGCATGACTATCAAAAGATGTGATGGTAGGTAGGTGCATCCATTTTCACGTTGTCACAAAGCCCAAACTCTAATGGGAACAAATGTGATGGTGGCATATAATAGAGTACCACTTAAGACTGGTCAAACACAGCACCCATATCATATCATATCATATGCATTAAAATCCGAGCATGATTGATCGGGAAAGCACCAAAAACAATTGAGAAGGGAACAATAAGATGACTCATTGCTGCAATGCACAATGGCATTAGAGGCTGCATACATGCTACGATATGAGCTGCCAAGATAGGTTGGGTTTTATGGCTTGTTTGGTTTCCATGGGGGTATAATAATAGGCTTGAAAGTTGCAAAATCTAGTAGCTATGCTACATCACTAATCTATGCACCCAACAAAAAGATTCTTAGGTTCAAGCTAGAGCTATGTGCCTATGGCATGAATTGGAAAGATGTCAAATCAATTGTAGGGATTAGTTTCCAGAGACACTACATACCGCCAACCCTAAACCCAATCCCCAAAGCATGCGCAAGTGAAAGATGGGACGGGACTCCGCTAGACAAAAACCCCGGTACTCTGGTGGACAACGACAACTGAGATTTGTGCAAAACGAACTCACGTGTTTGGACCAAACAAAAAGATATTATATTTTATACAATCTAAGAGTTATTCGAAATAAAAAATTGTACTCACTTGATTTTATAGGGTGAAAAAAAGAAGAAGAAGGGATTGTTACTAACTTTTATAAATATGTTTTAAAAAATATTTAAACACTGTGATAACCCATAATCTCATATCACATTACTTAAAGAAAATCTTCCAAATTTTCTCGGGAAGTAGCGTATTTCATACAATTTATACTCTCGATTTAAAACAAATAACTTCATTGAAATTTAGTGAAATATGTGCACATAATTTCACATTTTGTTTTGATTTCGAGAGTAAAGCATAACTTGTTTTACCTAAAAGTTTATTGATAAATTTAAAGATATGTTCTTAAATAATAAAATAAAAAAATAATTTAGCAGTGTAGAACTAAGTGTTAAGGCATTCATTTAATAACTACACATATATCTTTTAAGTTAAAAATATTCACTTAAATATTCTTATTAAAATCAAATAAAAGGTGGGAAAGCATTTGAGGACCCAGATTCATTTATTTTGATTCAATAAATATGTGTCTAGATTAACTTATTAAGTTTAAAATAGGTTAAAATCAAAATTTTTAAGCATTCAAAAAGTGATTATTTCTCTAAAATAATAGGTTAAACATGGTATAAATAAATTTAAGCAAAAAAATTGAAATATAATAAAAAAATTTGAATCCTCTAAAATGAAAAGATAAGAAATAATCACTTTTTAAATGCCTAAAAATTTTAATTTTAACTTATTTTAAACTCAATAAGTTAATCTAAACACATACTTATTGAATCAAAATAAATGAATTTGGCTCCTCAAATACTTTTCATGAATTTAAATTCTTTAAAGTAAAAAATATTATAAAATAAAAAAATAAAAAATTAATAACCCTTTGATCACTAAATAAAATTCATTCATAATAAAAATTATTGATCCAAGGATTATTAACGCATGCTTTTTTCACTTTGCAAACCTCTTTACAAAATCCAAAAGATTTGGTCTTTTAACCTCCTATTCGTTGCACTGATCCAGACACGAGACTACTCAATTAAACAATTAAACCCCGCTGTCTCGCTCACATGTGATTTGGCTTTTATGGTGGCTAGGCTCGAAAGCATGGCAATATGTCAGCCACATGGTTTTAGCATATTTCTGTTCAAGAATGCCTTTGAAAAAAATTGAAGCGTGATTAGTATTCGCCTTGCTTGCTGTCTTTTAGTTTCTTTTCTATGGCTTCTTTCATTGACTTGTTTGATTGCTGCCTGGTCTTGTAGGAGAGTGCAAGGAAGCGTTCAAAATCATCCAATTGGATAGGAATTGATATATCCGGGTGGGGGCTCATTCGTGAATCAATAAAGGCAACTAACTGGATAAGGTCTAATTACAAGTTAATTCCACAAGTAGATATTATTGTTATGTGACCCTGTCCACCCTACAGTACCACAGAACAAGAAACCATTTCCATCACAAAGGGGAGAATAAGATAAAGAAGAAAAGGGGGTCCAAAGGCAATGAACTTTTGAGGATTCATCCTTCAATAATACACTTTGGTAGCATATATCAAATTGCTTGCAGCAAACAGGAAATGGACCTACCGTATCTAATTAGGAATGGACCCATACAGGGATAATCATGTCTTGGCGGGGGAGGAAAGATCTTTTCACTTCAATGGGGATCAAGTGAAACGATTTATGCAAACAAAAACTGTGTGAGGACAAAGATGACCAAAATTGGGGATGCTCTCCCACCCATCCACCAAGATCTTGGGACACAGAAAGGGTAAACTTAATGGTGAGATCATGTTAAATTATTCATCGAAGGATGGTAATCCGTTCTGGGAACTCATACCATGTCCCCAACCAAAGTACACATTTTGATTAAAAGAAAAGAAACTTGTCCCACCCCCAATTGACTCTTCCATCAAGGTCACGCACACTGAGCTCAGGTGTGGACCACCGACCACTCAGCCAGTGAGTAAATTTCCCCCACTAACGCCCCAGGAAATATGATAATAATAACAATAATAATAATAATAATAATATGCACATATATCATAGAAATGAAAAAATTGATTTGTCATTTAGCTAAAATAAATAGTTTTGAGTTTAATTCCAAACAGAGAGTAAAAATAAAATAGTAGTCGACATGAAGGTTTGGGATCAGACTGACGTGCAATAAAATAATTCAGCAAAGCTGGCGCCTCTGTTTGAATCTTGGCATCATTTCCCAAAACTTCGCACACTACAAACAACGAAGGGAAAAAAAATTGCTTTCCAAAAAGAAAAATCAATTAATTTAAAAAAAAAAAAAAAGAAAAGACTGAGAAGTAGAGAGACTAGATAAGCACAACATGATGCTACAACTGTACAATACAGTATACAGACCTTGAATTTAATAAATTAAATTCTAGAAAAAAAAAAACGAACTTCATTTATTAAAATTAGAAAAAGAAAAGCTAAAAGGAAACAGCAAGAGAAAACTTGTAGATTCCATTCCATGTGTTCCGGGTCAGAAAAATTACAAGCAGCAGCCATAGAATTGCACTGAAAAAGCTCAACCACGTTAGAAACATGAACAGGAAGAACATCATCATCATGATCATCCATCAGCAACATCTAAAATTGACCATTATTTACATCAATCTAAACCCTCGTTAATTGAAAAAAAAAAAAAAAAAACAGCAACTTAACACCCCCCCCTTTCTCCAAATCAATCACCAATGTCCTGCAATATCTCCATTCCAACATTAGGGATGAAAAAACAAAAACAACAACAGAGATTAATTAGTAGAAGTACCAAAAACCCCAAAAATAAAAATTGAAAATTAAAAACCATAATTAACTGTTACCCTCTCTCTCTCTCTCTCTCTGTTTTCTGTGTCAATTGACTCAATTCCGATCGCAACGGTTCCTACCACCCTTACTCCCTCCTCCGTTATTTCCAACCGAACCTTCTTTTTTCTGGGGCGAACCGAACAATTGCCCGAACCCGAAAACCGAACCGGATTTCGAACCGCCACGGAGGGAACAAACGGGAACGTTGAGAACCGGAGTGACCCTAACGTTCGCGGAATAGGACCGCTCCATCCCTCTCTGCTTGAACCTGGGGCCTCCATTGTTGAAGCTGCTGGGACTGCTCGAGCTACGCTCGAGGCTCTGGAACACGATCTTCCCCGACGAGTTCATCCTAGGGCTGTCCACCGACACCCCCCTGCTGCACCCTCCCGCACCCGATTCCGACCTCCGGATCGGGCTCCGCCCCACCCGACTCGTGGTGTACGGCTCCGAAGAACCCGGTTTCGCGTCGAATGAGTTCGCTCGAGGCTTCACTAGCCGGATCCGAGGGTGGTTCGGGTTCGGGTTCGGGTTGCGGTGGCGCGAGATCGGGTTCGGGTTAGGGCTCGGTTTTTCGGAGTCTAGAGAAAGCCGAGGGAGCTCTTCGTGTTCGTGACCAGAGGAAGAGGATGATAGAGAGAGGCGCGAGGAAGAGATCGAGAGCGATTCGCAATCTGAATGGTCCTTCATGAGTAAAGGCGCGTTTTCGGCGGAAAACGACGTCGTTTTGGAGGCTCCGCGGTGGAGGAAGAGCTTCAGCGATTTGGAGGAGGAGGAGGAGGACGTTGAAGGCGAAGACGACGTCGTCTTTGAAGAAACGGTGCCGTTTGTGCTGTGGTAGAGCTTTTTAAGCCCTAGGAGTTCTTTCCAGCGGCTGGAACACCTTGGTGCTTTAGGGGAGAAGAGGTAGGGGTCGGCGCCGGAGTTTGAGTCGCCGGCGGCGGCGGAGGAGTTCAGTCTCCGGCGAGGGTTGGAGGTTTCCGTCGAGGAGGCGTTGTTTTTGTTGTTGTTGTTGGTGGTGGCGGTGTTGTTGTTTAGGGAGGGGAGGTTGAGGGGGACGAGTTTTCCGTCGGAGAAGAGCTGGTCGGCGGGGAGCATGGCGGCGGGGGGACCGTCGAGGCGGCGGAACTCGAAGTCCGGTTCCGGATCCTTGTCTCGGGTCGGGTCGGACGATTTGGATCCGGATGGGTCATTGTCGCTGTTGCTGCTGCTGCTGCTGCTGAAGGAGAGGCGGGGGCTGAGCCAGCCGCCGTAGGGGAAGTTCTCCGGCGGCACACCCATGTTGTTGACGCAGGCGGATGCCATGGTTTCGTGTGGATCATGTACTACGGTGTGATGTATGTTAGTGGGAGTAGCACTACGCGCACAGTGAAGTGCTCAGTGTTTTATTTTGCTGGGGGGTGATGTAAGTGTTTTGTGTGTGTTGCTGTAGAGAGAGAGAGAGAGAGAGAGAGAGAGAGAGAATGGTGTATAGTGGCGGTGAATATATGTTGATGGTGGTGGTGAGGGAAAGGGATGAATGGTTTGGGCGCCACAGTTGGTGACTGGGTCAAGGAGGCGCACCATATATAACAGTTTTTCTTCCACCTACAGGGAAACTAGGGCCACGTGTCTCTTTTTTCCTCTCTCCTTGAAAATTTAAGAGAGAGAGAGAGAGAGAATGTTAGCATGAAAAAAAAAAAAAAGAGAATTTTTCTGTGTTTTTTTAGCCTTCCCGATCTCAAGTTATTCGAGAATCATTGTAATTTTGTTATAATAGAAAAGAAAAAGAAAAACCATGTCTGTTATTTGTGGAAATAAAATGTGGTATTACTGATATGAAAATGTTGAGAAATTTTGAGTATGTTAATTAATTTTTTTTAGTAGAATTTTAATTTTTTTTTAAAAAAATTATTTTATATTTAGATAAATATATAAAAAATATTTTTAATTATTAAAAATACTTATAAATATGTTTGGATACAAAAGAATAAAAATATTTTTTATAGCTAAATTATAAAAACAATTCAAAAAGAGAAAAAAGAAGTAAGATTTGATAAGAGATAAAAAAATAAATATATGTATTATAATTTTAATTAAAGATAAAGAATATTTTTAAAAAATAATTTTATTAAAAATCACTTTTACTTTTATTCTTTTTAGAAGGTTAATATTCCTAATTTTAAAAAAAAGTGATAATTTTTTTTAATTGAAGTACTTTTTTTAAAAAATATATCCAAACAACTATAAAAATCTATAAAAATATTTTTTAAAAAAATAAATAAATACTTTTTTCCTTGAAATAAACTAATCCAAACGGACTCTTTAGTTGCTGCTTTTTCTTCCTCTTGATTTTGAAATATTATAATCTTTTTTTAAAAAAGAAAAAATCATACCTGCTCTAAATGAAAATAAAATGTGGTATTATCTATTATTATTACTAGAATTTTTGGACCTATACAAATAAAAAACTTTTGACAAATATAGAATTTTTTTAAAAATTTTTTGACAAATACAAAACTTTATAATAAAAAGATTATGTATAAAAATTACATAATTTGGTCTGAAACTAACAAAATGATTGATAAATATAAAATTTAATAACTCTAAAAATAAAGTCTAATATAAAATATAAAATAAAAATAAAAATAAAAAAATAGTAAAATCAATTTTTCATATTTGATATTTCGTTAAAAATTCAAACCTATTGTCAAATATTAAATTGAAATAACAAGAAAATTATAAATTATATAATAATAAATTATTAAATAATAATAAATAAAATTATCTAATTTTAATTTTTAAATAATTATCAAACAACTCCAAAAATATTCCTTTTTTCTCCTTTCCTATTTTTCAACATTTAGTAAAATAATTTGAAAGATAAAATTATATAAAACTATTCCATATAATAATTAATTATTTACATAAAACAAACAATTAATTATTAAAAGTATAATTTACTTTAGAAAAATATATATTTCTATTTTTTAAAAGAGATGATTGCAAATACTTAAAATCAATTTATTAAATTTATAATTTATATAGTTTTTGTATATTGTATTAGAAATAGAGAAGGTCAAGTTATATATTTACTATAACTTAGTATTTTATTTGTTTCAAAATTAGGAATTTGAATAAACTCTATATTAACATTGATTAATTCTTGAAAATTTGGTTGTCTAAAAACAAAACAAAGTAATTATTTGAAAAGAATATATATATGAAGAATCATTTTCTCAAAACTTGATTCCCAAAATAACAAAAAAAAAATGATATAAAAATAAATTGTATGGAGATATATTTCAAACTAGAAAGAGAGAATAAATAAGTTTATTTTTATTATTTTTATATCATGTATTTTTTAGTTTGAATAAACAAGTGAGAATAAACAACTTTATTCTCTCTTTTTAGTTTGAAACATATCTCTATATGATTTTTATTTTTATATCATGTATTTTTTTTATTTTGGGAATCAAGTTTTGATAAAATAATTCTATATATATATATATATATATATATATATATATATATATATATATATGTCAAACGTAAGCTCCTTTTTAAGGAATTAGAGAGTCTAAAATAATATCAAGAGAGTTTAGAGGCTTGGAGAATATTCCTAAATCGAATAGTAAAGTACAATAAAAAATCTCCTTCACAACATTAAACCTGCATCCATCCTCTAGAAATTTTAAAAAAAAAAAATAACAAAAATCCTCAAACTCAAATTCCTAAACCATAAAACAACATGAAACCATATAAATAAAAATATAGATTTAATGGTAGGATCAAAAGTTCTGATACAAGCTCAGTTTATAGAGTTGTAGTCATAGATATAGAAAGAAATAATAGAGCAAATATCTATTTTCTTACTATTAACCGTAAGAATTATTAATGTTCCATCCATTGGCTATGCAGGAATAATTCCGATGACAATATCTGGTGAAAAATAGAAAATGCAAAGTAGTTATTGTAGAAAAAAGGAGATTTTGGATTTTGGTAAAAGAGAGAAATATATGTAAGGATAAATATATAAGAGATATGAAAGTTTCTCATAAAAGCTTAAAGATAAAAAGAATGATGCGTCTACTATCTTTTAATTTCTGATAATGTATCTCAATAAATTATCATTAGCTACAACACTTGAAGAAAATAAAAATATGTGACGTTTTCCAAAGGGGTGCATGTGTGAGTTTCCATGTCAAGAATCAAAATCACTTTGCAAAAATAAAAGGCAACAAAAATATTATTCCATAGATGGACGGTACTCTAATTTTGGAAAAATAAAAAGGAAACAATATAGTTGAATGATTGCAAATGATACCTCCACATGCTGCAAAATCTTTGTCAGCCATGAATGATCCATTAGAGTTGACTTTAAACCAAGGTTCAGGTGGGGGCTTTACCCATTTGCTTAACTGCCACTGTGGGAAGAACTTTCTTGGTTTTAGCCATTAGGTTAAGATGCTTCTCATACTCTTTGGCTGACCTTAAGACCCTGCAAGCAAGGAAATTGTGTGCATCATTTTTTTGTTCGAATACTACCAAGTTCCTCTAGTACCAAAGGGAACTATATGTAGTAGTAAAAAGTAAGAGCCATTCAACCCCACTAATTGCACGAGAGTCAGCAAATATATTCTATTCCAGCCATATTTGCATACTTTGCTGGAAAAAAAATCATTGATAACTTTTTGTCTAGCGCTCTTCCATAGATCTTTGGCTACTTCACAGTCCCGAAGAACATGGAACGTTGCTTCGAAGGCACTTTTGCAAATAGGACATGTATCATAAGATGCTATTCCTCTTCGGCAGCATGCATGATTGGTCACTAGGGCGTCATTTATCCACCCACAAAAAAGTCTTCAACCTTTGAAAAGCCTCAATCCTCCAAATTTCTTTATGAATTCTAGCTTGGGCAGAAGCATCTCTTTCTGCAATGTTGTCATATGCTAATTTTTGGTGAAATCACCTGAAACATTTAGAAACCAAGCCACTCTATCCAAACCAACATAATCATTAGGTACTTTTAAATGCATAAATAAATCAAAACGGTCATTATGCAAATTCTGTCCAATTTCTCACAGTTCCATTCTCCCATTTCATTAGTGTAATATGCAACTATTTGCTCAAGGCTAGCATCATCTAAATCACAGTAGTTAAATCTTTAAGGGAATGAATACTAGGGAAGCAATGGTCCTTCCAAAATTTAACTTTCTAACTGTTACCTAGTCTACAAATTGTTAAATATATATATATATATATATATATAGGTCTTAATGTGTTTCAAGCTTAGTTTGTCTATGTGTATTTTAGCTAAGCAAAAAGTCCCACATTGCTTATGAAGATATTCTAACAAGCATTTATATATGATGGTACTTAATTAGAAAATACCTTATAATATTGAGGCAACATTGTGGACTTAGGCCTTAGTTAAATAGACACATGCGCGCCCCGTCATGTCTCGTCCGCACACATGTGAGCCTGCCAAGCTTTTACTACCTGTACGAATTTTATTTTTAATTTTAGCCAAAATTCCTTTACCATAGCAACACTTTAATGCTCCAACAGCTATTTTTCTGACCGTTATCCAATAGCTCTTTTTAAAACAGCTATTACATAACATCTCTTTTCCAATGGCTATTTTCCTTACTCTATATTAAGCCTGTTTCAAAGCCTAAATAGTACATATAGAAATCCTATCTCCTTCTCCTTTGCGCATAGAAGCCAACCCTACAACTTTTATTGCATCTTCTGCTTTCTGCGAGATATCTGCTGCTCAACATATCAGGAGTATCATGTGAAAAAGTTCCTGTGGAGACCCATATCTAATCTTGAAGGGCTACTTGTCGATGCCAATCCACCTAGCATAGCTTTGGGCAGGACAGAAATAAATCCTTAAAGATAGTGCCTTGCATGATTTATGGTAACCTTGTTCCACTACTCTACTTTTATTATTGTTGTTATTCTATTCCTAATTATGTTGTTATATTTTATTTATCGAAAAGCTAAAATACTATTATCCTACACAATTGGGTTTAAATTATGGATCATAATATTTTAGCTGCTGCTAAGGTCATTCCTGATGCTTCAAGGATTGAACCATTTGATCAAAATAATTTTAAACGATGGCAATACAGAATCTTAGAAGTTCTAGATTTTTCTCAAATTAGTTTAGTTTTGAATGATCCTAACCAGAACAAGATTCTAAAAATTATCAACAAGCCTTGAAAGATTAGGAATTGGCTGATAAATTGTGCAAACATAATATTTTAATAGCTTTATCAAATGATTTGTATGATATTTACTGTTATTATGTTCATGCAAAGGATATTTGGGATGCCTTGGTTCAAAACTATATTTATGAAGAAGAAGGTAGTAAAAAGTTTTTGGTTCATAATTATAATGCATTTCAAATGGATGAAAATGAATCTGCTGCTTCTCAAATTAATGAATTTACCAAGCTTATAGATGAATTGGCTAAGGAAGGAGATATTCTGCCCGAAATGTTTGTATCTCAAACTTTTGTTGATAAATTACCTGAATCTTGAAGAGTTCATAAAATGAATTTCATGCAAAAGATAAAAGTTATGACATTACAAAAAACCATTGTGCATATTAAGATTGAGGAGTAAAAGAAGTTAATGGCTAGTAGGGATGGAAACAGGCCATGCGGCCTATCAGGGTCCTTTGGCCTGGCCTGGCCTATTTAAAAAGAAGATCAAGCTTAGGCTTATTTTAAAGCCTGTTTACTTTATTAGGCCAGGCCTAGGCTCAATAGAAAGCCTGTCAAGCCTGTTAGGTCGGCCTGGCCTGTTAAGATTTTAAACATAATACATATATTTTATAATTTACTAAAATTTCAAACATGGGATTCGAACCCTTACCATTTAGAAAATAGCCAACAACCTTGCCACTGATCCACCACACTGCTTTGATAATATTATGCATATTTTTTACTTTTATATCTTTACTAATGCATTTAAAATTCAATTGAAAACTTAAACCCCTTTAGTTGCTACTTGCTACTACCGCTGCCTTCATGTCTTCTCTGTTTTCTCCCTATCATTCTTTCACTCTCACTTAATCCATCATCCATCCCTCATTCACTCCATCATCCAACGCTACAACTTCATGGAGCTGCCACTGCCACCACCGCTACAATTGCAGAGCCGCCGGAGCCGCACCAGAGCCACTACGTTATGCAGAGCCGCCCTCGCCCCCTGAAGCTGATACCTTGTCGCACTAGAGCCGCCCTCGCCGCATCCTCACCGGTTGCCCTCTCCATTCCCTGTCTCTCTCAACTCACACGTCCTTTTGTAAGTTGTGATTTGCAAACCCAACTTGCAAAGTTCTTCTTATTTCCTTGTTTGTCATATTTTATTATGTGTATGAATCAGTGATGCTATTGTTCATTTCAAACCCTTTTCATTCATTTCAGTTGATTGCCATCAAACAAGAAATTTAACTTGTTAAGAAGACCCCTAATTTGTTCAATCGTGATATTAGGAAGGCTATAATATATGATTTTGAAGCTTTTGTCTTTTATTGTGCTAATTTAATCTATTATAGATGAGTTAGTGTGCTACTGATTTTGTGCTTTCAACTATGTATTTTTTTTTCTCCCCAAGGTAGTGTGGGTTTAGATGTTGACAAACTATTGAAAAAAAATTGTTGTGTTTATGCTTCCTGTAAGAGCTTTTGTCAATCTAAAATTTATAAATATGTTGTCCTATGTTGCTTGAGCTTATGACAACTTTTAGTTAATTTTCGAATCTTTATTTTGATTGAAGTTGTTATGATTGTTTTTATGTTTGGTGTTATTTTGTTAATAGGCCTTGTAAACAAGCTTTAGGCCAGGCTAGGCTTATGAACAAGCCAAGCTCAGGCTGATTGGCTATAATACAAGCCTGGCCTGTTAAGAGGGAAGCCTGGCCTGTTTTCACCCCTAATGGCTAGTGAATAAATTGCTAAGGAAATGCATGCTAGAGCTAACATTGCTAATGATATGCACTCTAAAAATTCATCTCATGGTTCTAAAAATCATAACATTAGAGTTCATAAACCTCATTTTAAACATGATTCTAACCAACAATAAAAGAATAAGGGTGCTTGTTTTATTTGTGGCAAAATAGGTCATTTTGCATCCACTTGTAGATTGAGAAGGAACAACCAAGGAGGCGGAAATAAAGAAGGATGATCATCATCAAAGGTAAGAGCAGACATGCTGGAGCACCAAGATGATGTTATAGTAGTAGTGGTGTTTGAATGCTTTTTAGTAAAGGAAGCCAAGGGTTGGATTGTGAACTCTGGTGCCACAAAGCATATTTGTGCTAAGAAAGAGATGTTCTCCGAGATTTCTTCCATAGAAGATGGGAAGGATTATGTTTACCTGGGAGATTCAAGCAAAATCTTGGTCTTAGGTGAAGGGAAAGTGTCATTAAAAATAACATATAGGAAAACCCTTGTGCTGTCTGAAGTACTCTTTATACTCGCCATTAAACATTGTCTGGTGTTAGTCCATCTCTTTAACAATGCCAATGTGAAGCTAACATTTGATAGTAGCATAGTTCCCCTATCTAAGAATAAGATATATGTTGGTAAAAGTTATCTTAATGATGGTCTTATTGCTTTGAATATAGTTACTAATAACAATGAAGGGAGTTCTTTTTTTGCTTACTTGGTTGATTCTCTTGATGTTTGGCATGGTAGATTAGGACATGTAAATATTCCTAACATCTTAAAATTAAAAGAAATGGGACTAATTAATAGATTGGATAATACTAGCTTGGATAAATATGAAATTTGTGTGGAAACTAAAATAACCAAGAAGCCATCCAAAGTAACAAGACAAAGTAAATTACTAGAACTAGAACATAGTGACTTAGGAGATTTAAAGCACACGATAACAAGAGGTGGTAAAAGATTTTACATAATCTTTGTTGATGATTATTCTAGATATACTAAATTATATTTGTTGAGAACTAAGGATTAGGCTTGCGAAATGTTTATTAAATATAAAAATGAAGTAGAAAATCAACTTGGTAAGAAAATTAAAAGATTAAGAACAGTCAAAGGAGGTGAATATGAGTCAAATTCCTTTAATGAGTTTTGTGAACAACATGGTATAATACATGAAATAAGTCCACCTTACTCACCTAAATCTAATGATATTGCCGAAAGGAAAAATAGAACTCTTAAGGAAATGATGAATGCCTGCTTGCTGGTTCAGGATTACCTAACTATATGTGGGTGAAAGTTATCCTCTAGGCTTGCTATATACGAAATAGGATACCACATAAGAAACTTAGTAAAACACCTTATGAGCTTTGGTTTGATAAATAACCTAATTTAGGACACTTGAAAGTGTGGGGGTATTTAACTAAGGTAATGTTGCCAAACCCTAAGAAAAGAAAACTTGATTCTAGAATATGTGATTGTGTGTTCATTGGATATGCTCAAAATAGTAGTGCATATAGATTTCTTGTTGTGAAAAGTAATGTGTTAAAACATAATTCCATAATTGAATCTTGGATGCATCATTCTTTGAGCATGTATTTCCTATGAAGAATAAAGAGAAGGATGTTAGTAACTCATATGAAAATATATTTGAGAATGCAATTGATGAAAATGATAATGAATTGAGAAGAAGTAAAAGAACTAGGAAAGAAAAGGATTTTGGTGATGACTTTTATGCTTATCTTGTTTTTGATGATCCCTTAACTTAGAATGATGTTA
The DNA here is from genome assembly GCA_031439585.1 of Pterocarpus macrocarpus. Lineage (NCBI taxonomy): Eukaryota > Viridiplantae > Streptophyta > Magnoliopsida > Fabales > Fabaceae > Pterocarpus > Pterocarpus macrocarpus. The sequence goes on along the minus strand of CM062517.1, from coordinate 16,675,604 downwards.
TTACATCTATCAATGCTCCTTCTGGAAAGATGCTGTACATGCTGAGATTGAATATATTATGGCTAATCATACTTGGGAATTAGTAGATTTACCACCTAAGACAAGACCTATTGGATGTAAATGGATATTTAAGAAGAATCTAAAATCGGATGGTAGTGTAGATAAATATAAGGCCGGATGGGTAGGTAAGGGACCTAAGCAATAAAAGAATGTTGACTACTTTGACACTTATTCACCCGTTACTAGAATTACATCTATTAGATTTTTGTTTGCCATTGCATCTATGTATAAACTTGTTGTGCATCAAACGGATGTGAAAACCGCATTTCTCAATAATGATCTTGAAGAAGAGATCTACATGGAACAACCTACGGGACGTGTGGTTAAAGGCAAGGAAAATAAGGTATGCAAACTCGTTAAATCTCTTTATGGTTTAAAGCAAGCCCCAAAACAACGGCATGAAAAATTTTATCATCTTATGATTGCTAATGGCTATATGACAAATAACTCTGATAAATGCATATATAGCAAGTTTGATGACCATGTTGGTGTTATCATATGCTTGTATGTTGATGATTTATTAATTTTTGACACATGTTTGGATATTGTAACTAAAACTAAGAAATTTTTGTCTTCTCAATTTGATATGAAAGATATAGGTGTTGCAAATGTTATACTTGGAATAAAATTGATTAAGGAGAATAATAGTTTTATCTTATCTCAATCTCCCTATGTTGAAAGCATGATGAAGAAATTTGGATATTTTGACGATAAACTTGTATCTACTCCTTATGATTCTAGTTTACATCTAGTTAAAAACAAAGGTGATAGTGTATCACAAATTGAATATGCACGCATAATTGGTAATTTGATGTATTTAATGAATTGCATTAGATCTGATATTGCATAAGCTGTGAATAGACTAAATAGATATACTCATAATCCTATGACCTCATTGGAATGCCTTAATTAGACCTTTGAGATATTTAGAAGGTCCTAAAGATTATGGTTTGGTGTATTCTGGTTATCCCTCAATTTGGAGGGATATAGTGATGCAAACTGGATTTTCGACTCTGATGAATTAAAGTCTACAAGTGGTTATATTTTTATGCTGGCAGGTGGGGCTGTCTCTTGAAAGTCCACCAAACAGACTTGTATTGCTAGGTCCACCATGGAGTTAGAATTTAGACTTAGAAAAAGCAGGAACAGAAGCTGAATGGTTGAGAAACCTACTGGTGGACATACCATTATCGGATAGAACATAGACATCTGTGTCTATTCATTGTGATTGTCAAGCTACTATTGCTTGAGCAAAGAACAAGATATATAATGGAAAAAGTCGGCAAATCAAATTGAGATATAGTATTGGCAGGCAGCTAATTGAGAACAATGTGATATCCATGGATTTTGTAAGGTCAGAAAAAAACTTGGTTGACCCATTGACGAAGCCACTTGCTAGGACGCTAGTAAGTGAAACATCAAGGGGGATGGGACTGATACCCATTACTTGAAGCAGTATGATGGAAACCTAATCACTGTAATTGGAGATCCCATGAAGGTGGTTTAATGTGATAAATGAAGTCATACGAGTCTTACAAGGGGTACTGTTGCTTCTTATTAATTTTTGCCACTCATATGAGATGCTTGGTGAAGAGTCCTTTCCTATGGTGTATGACAGTACTATTGCAGTGGTGTTTGAGGATGAGCAATGCTCTTAATGGATCCATAGCCCTTAATATGGGGGTGAGGTATCTGCTGCAGCATACTCCTAATGGATGCCACCTAAGTGAGACTGGAGATGAGGCCATCTCCCATGAGTTTGGGCATCAAACTCTAAAGCTCTCATGATTCCAGGATAACGCACGGCCTTAATATGCAAAACGGCTAAGAGCAGCATTTCTTATGGGAATGTTGTGTGGTTGGTGGACGTGCTCCAACCGTTATCTTAAAAGTTAGGTTCAAAGAGATTTCTCTACCAAACTTCCATAAGGTTATCATCCACCTGTACCTAAGGTGAAGTTCAAATCCTTTAGATACTACACCGATGCATAACATTCCTGTTTATTCCTCTATGTTTGAAACATGTGGGGGATTGTTATATATATATATGGGTCTTAGTGTATTTCAAAATTAATTTGTCTATGTGTATTTTAGCTAAGGAAGAAGTCTCACATTACTTATGAAGATATTCTAACAAGCATTTATATATGATGACACTTAATTAGTAAATATTTTATTGTATTAAGGTAGCATTGTGGATTTAAACCTTAGTTAAATACACACACGCGCACCCCATCACGTCTCATCTGCGATCGTGTAGGCCTACTAAGCTTTTACTACTCGTATGAATTTTATTTTTAATTTGAGCCAAAATTCCTTTACCATTGCAGCACTTTAATGCTCCAACGGCTCTTTTTTTTTTTTTAACTGTTGTCCAACTGCTCTTTTCCATCGACTATTTTCCTTATGCTACATAAAGTCTGTTCCAAAGCCTAAACAGTACACATAGAAATCCCATCTCCTTCTCCTTTGCACATAGAAGCCAACCCCACAGCTTCTACTATGTCTTCTGCCTTCTGCGAGATATCTGCTGCTCAACGTACCAAGAGCATCGTGGGGATGAGTTCTTGTGGAGACCCACATCTAATTTTGGAGGGTTACCCGTCGATACCATTCACCTAGCATAGCTTTGGATAGGGCGGAAATAAACCCTTAAGGACAATGCCTTGCACGATCCGTGATAACCTTGTTCCACTACTTTACTTTTATTATTGCTTTTATTCTGTTCCTATTTAAGTTGTTATATTTTATTTAATGAAAAACTAAAACACTACTATCCTAAACTATTTTTTCCAACACAAACTAGATATTAGTTCATTTCGTCCACACCTACATTATACCTTTCCTGGCATTTGAAGCCTTGGAAACGTGCCTAATATTAGGAATAATATCATCCCTACAGCTATATTTGGCTCGCATAACTTTTACCAATAAGCCTTTGGTTTGTTAATAAGCTCGCATGCTAATTTCATCAAGTTATATTAGTATCTCTTACTTTTATAAATTATAATTCACCTTCCTCTTTTGGACTACAAATTTTGTTCCAATTTACTAGATGGATATTCCTATTATTTATAGAGAATCCCCATGTGAATTACCTACATAATTTATATATCTTTGCACAAACAACAATTGGCAACTTCATAATTTGCATGATATAGCTTGGAATAGTGGCTAAGGCCAATTTAACCAAAGTGATCCTACCCGCTAAAGACAAGGTTCTTGCTTTCCATCCATTTAATCGTTGAGTCATCTTATCTATAATAAACTAGAAATCTGAGACCTTACACCTCTCATGAGGCAAAGGCACTCCTAGATATCTACCCAAGTTCGATGTATGACGAAAACCAAATAAATTGCTCAACTCCTCACATCTATTATGCCCAACATTCTTTGAAAAGAAAATGCATGATTTGTTTTGTTTTATCTTTTGTTCTAAACTCTTACAAAACATATCTAGGACCCCTTTAACTACCTTAACTTGGTCGTTTGTGGCTTTAGCAAATAAGATAATATTATCTGCAAAACAAAGATGAGATAATCTAGGATTATTCCTAGCACCCTTGATAGGGATCCAAAGCTTGTGCTCAACAATTATGTTAATTAGATGCGAAAGTCTATCTACACAAAGAACAAACAAATATGGGGATCAATGATCCCCTTTTCTTATACATCTAAAAGGGGAAAATGTGTCAGTTTGGGCCTCGTTCCAAAGGAGACTCATTTTAGCTAGGGAAATGCATTCTTTGATTAAGAAAATGAGTACTGCTCAGGAAATCCAACATCCACTAAGGTATCATAAATAAAATTCCACTTAAGCTTATCATAAGCTTTTTCTAAATCCACTTTTATAGCCATGTAGCCCGACTTAGCTTGAGTTTCCTTTCTTATGCCTCATTGAGTGGACAACTTCTTGGACAATCAAAATATTGTCCAAAGTTTGCCTTCCAAGGACAAAACTGCTTTGGGATTGACTAATCAATTTAGCCATAACATCCTTCAACTTAGTGGCTATCATCTTGTTGATTAATTTGTACAAACCAATCAGTCTAAATTGAGCAAGTTTGTCAATTTTTGGGATGAGATAGAGGAATGTATGATTCATATAATGGATAAGGGTGGGATTTTGAAAAACATCCTTCACCTAATCACAGACAACACCTTTAACTACTTCCCAATTAGATTGAAAAAACATAGGTGGGAGACCATTTAGACATGAGGCATTCCAGCTACCCATGGAAAACATAGCATTTTTTATCTCCGTTTTCGAAATTTCCTTAGCCAACTTCTAATTATCTTCATGTAGTTAACTTTAGAAAAGCCTTTCTAACAATAAATTGCTCATAGTCAGAATCTTCCTCATATAATTTCCTAAAGAAATCCACCCCCATATTTCTAAGTGTTATTTGATTGTCTGTCCATTCTCCACTCTTATCTTTTAACATAAGAATTCTATTCCTCCTCCTCCTATTAGTAGCTATTCTATGGAAATATGAACTATTTTTTATTACCAAAGTTAATCCACTTACACCTAGATTGTTGCTTCCAATATATCTCTTCCTTTACTAGAATGTGTTCATATTCCTTCCATAATTCCTTATGTAAGTTCTCTAGAAAATGATTTTCTTGAAATGATAATTTCCTAGAAATACCTTTCAGTCTAATGAGTAACCAATTTTTCCTTTTCATACTGTCTCCAAAAATGTCCTTATTTATTAGCAAAAGATGCTATCTTTTATTTTAAATCCCCATTTATTGACCATGCATTTAATAGAAAATCTTCAAAGTCTTTATGTAGAAGCCATGGAGCAAGAAATCTGAAATGTTTCGAGTTATTCTTAGCCAAACTAAGTAGATTGAAGTCTAATAATAAAGGAATATGATTTGATTTCAATTGAGGGAGGTGTCTTACAATAGTCACCCCAAACATGGGCAACCATTCCCCATTAGTAATTACTCTATCCAATCTTCTCTTAAGAGTTCTTCTTTGCCAAGTAAATGGCTGCCCACAAAAACCTAAGTCAAAAAAGCCATTATCTAGGAGACATCTGTTAAAGACTATGGTGTTACAAGCTAAATATTGGATTTTCTTCACATCATTTAAGGACAAAATAGAGTTAAAATCACCTCCTAAACATCAAACCCTATTAACATTTCCTACTATTTCATAGATATCCTCCCAAAGATCTTTTCTTTGACTAGAGTGAGGGGAGGAACATAAACAGCAGTGAAAAACTAAGACTTCGTGTTATTCTAGCTAACACTCAATATGATCAAATTGTTTCTCATGTCTAATAATATTAACTTGCCACTCAAAGTTTCTCCAGAGACACCAAATACCCCCAAAGAAACCATCCCCATCAACAACAAAGTGCCAATCAAAATTAAAATTCCTGATCATTTTTTGTGCCTTTTGGCCCGAAATATGAGTTTCAAACAAGATCATATAGTTTGTTCTATATCTTATACTCAAATCATTTAAAAGAGAAGAAAAACCCTTATTACCTACATCCCTACAATTTCATAATAACATATTGTAAATGTTGAGAAATTTTCCTTGTTGACTTAAAAATGGGGTATTATTGACTTAAAAGTGTCAGGAAATTTTCTCTATTGGTTTTTCTTGCTCCTGATTCCAAAATATTGTAATCTTCTTAAAAAAAATCATATCTATTTTTATGAAAACAATTGTGAAATATTAATGTAAAAATCTTAACACAAGTAAAAAAACCAAAATGATTGAGTTATTTGGAATGCATATTGTTATTATTACCGGCAATTAAGACTCCTTATATACATGTAACTTCATTCTTTTATATTTTCTTATTTTAGTAAGAAAATAAAATTAATAATGCTTAAAGATAATTATAATTAAAAATAAAAAATTTTATTAAATGATTGTATTTCTACATATATATAAAATAATTAACTTTTAGTAAAAGAAAATTATTATGCTTGTTTTTAATTTTTCAAATAATTAATGAGTTTGACCGAGGTATAAAAAGGAAAAATCTTCCAAAAATAAATCATATAACTCGTCGTCATTCATAATATTCTTTCCTTGGTACAATTTTTTTATTTATACATTAAAATTTAAGCAAAGAAAAAGAAAATACTTTTAAGCCTCTAGGATTGGGGCTTTTCACACAAATAAAAAAAAATATTTTTCTATATGTCTTTTTTCAACTTTATTTTTCAAAATATCCTATTTTTTGGGTCTATAAAAAAACCATTGTAGGATAAAATGATTTCTATGGATTGCAACACAAAATAGAAATTGTCCTACCCTGATACAATTTCTTTGTATTTTATAGCAGCATCGAAATCGGCTCAGGTTTGCACAATGTTCTTGTAAATAGAGGCTATAAATAGTAAAATCATTGTAGATGGGTCTGATTGTGAAATTGTTGTGAGGTTTAAGAGAGACAAAAAAAGGGGAAAGTGGATAGTGAGAGAAGGAGAAAGAGAAAGAGAAAGAGAAATTGATGGAGCACAAAGACCTATGTCAATTTGATATATTTGGGCATATTGCTGCAAATCTAAATGTAAATGTAGCTTTCTATCTGAATTTAGCATAAAGTACTTGTTTAGTTTAATTTAGTATACTTTAGTTTATATTAAAACAAATTTAGAGGTTTAATTTAGGGTTAATTTGGTTTAGTTTAATTTAGTTATTTTAGTATATTTCAGTGGTAACTTATTTAGTATAAAGCAAAATTTAGACATTTAAGTAAGTGTGTATAGAGCATGGTTTAGTTTAATTTGGTGTATTTTAGTGTATTTTACTTTATACTTATTTGGTATAAAGCAAAATTATAGGTTTAATTTTCTTTTATTTAGTTTTACTTACATTAAATTTTTTTAGGGTAGTTATATTTTATTATAAAGCAAAATTTTGAGTTTGAGGGTTTTAGTTTCATTTATTTGGATTAATTTTATGTAGTTTAGTTTCACTGTATTATAAAGCTGAATTTTGAGATTTATTTATTATAGAATATAGTCTAGTTTAATTTAGCATAGTTTAGTATATTTTAGTCTACTTTTTGTTACTATAAAACAAGATTATTATTTTAGGGTTTTATTTTCATTTATTTAGGCTAATTTTATGTAGTTTTGTTTTATTCTATTATAAAGTTGAATTTTGAGGTTTATTTACTTTATTATAGAGTGCGGTCTAATTTAATTTAGTATAGTTTAGTATATTTTAGTTAAAATAAAGTAAAATTTGAGGTTTAGGGTTTAATTTTATTTAGCTTAGTTTCATTTTATTACATAGCACGGACATTGGTCATTATTTATTGCATGTGTATAACTAATGTTAATGATGTCGCATTCATACGATATAGCCTACTCGAGTGTTGTGCACTAGATGTCACTAGATACCTTAGCCACATGTACTCATGAAGTCGTACTTGCAATAGGCAAATTTATGGTATGTAGTGCAAGTTCCCTTGTACAAGCTAGCCTGCAACGACTTCTTTGTCTTTTGCATCCCCATGGAAATCGTTCCAGGATGGCATGATTTCTTTGTAATGCAAATTATTTTAACTTGTAATGATTTACCTATAGAACTAAAAAAAAAAGGAAATTTGGAAAATAAAGTTGAAAGAAGACATATACATAAATAATGATATTTTATTTTATTTTTGTAAAAAAAGCCCTTTCGAAAAAAAAAAATGGATGGTACTGTTTGATGCCGAAAAATTCTTTTATACTCTTGGAGTAAGAGTTTTTCTTCCTCCATAATGCATTCTTACCTTTGAATGGTTTTGTAGAACCCACCTACAAGTACATAATACAGAAATCTAATGGCCACTATTCTTAATGGAGGAAGAAACCTCCATGAGTACTGAAGTCTCATTTTGCCAAAAACTCACATTCTTTGTGCTTTTTGTAGGGGATCATTCCTTTAATGGAGGTTTTAGTGGAAGAGAAGGAATTTACAAACACAATGTTGTACTCCACTTTCACCCTTTGGATTTTCACACCCTTCTTTTTATCCTTCATTTCTAACATAATTAGAAAAGAAACTATTTTCACAACATTTGTATGCTTTTTTTTTGGGTCTCTTCTTGCATTGTGTTAAACCTATTTGTGAGGAGTGATTCCAAAGTTAGAACCTTTTGGTCATCTTCAATTTTGTTTTAGCCTTTGGTTTTTCTGGGCCTTTTTCAAGTCTCCAAGATGAGTCGCAGCACTTCAATAATGGTGGTGATGGTTTCATTGGAGCGGACATGAGGTTCTTCTCTTTAGCTCCCATTCCTTCTTCTCTTCCTCTTAATCTTCCTCTGGCTAACACCATAAGTGGGGTTGTGGAACCTCATGCTGGTGGGGTAGAAAGTGGTAGTACAAAGCATGAGATGATGATGTGGTTTCAAATTTTGAGCCCCTCATCAGTATTCTAGCTCTAAAATGAGTGGAGGGGAATAAAGAGAACAAATAGTGGAGGTAATTGTTAGAATTTGTGTATTTATATATACATATGATAAGTTATGATAAGTTTGGCCCAAAACTAAAGTAATCTAATAAAGTTAAATTAATTAGTCCTAAGTCATCTCATTAAGTATGGGTTTATTATTATGCGTAGATACTGTATTGCCTAGTTACTAATTTTATGATGGGCTAAAATAGAAACTAGGGTTTATACCGCTATAAAAGATTATGGTCCCCAAGTTATTCGTATGTCTCATTTCTTGACATCCAATCATCATAAAAGAAAGAGACCCCTTCTCTAAAGAATTCATACATATCAACTTGGAAGATCAAGAACCACAAACCCAAACATTAATTAGTTTCAATGAATACAAGTATGTTTCCGCGTTAAGTCATTTATTTTCTAGATACATCTGCTTTTGTCATGTCTACCAACATTAAAGAATGGAAAGAGAACTTATTAATCATTTTTGGCTGCATGAATATAGAGTCATAGACTTGCACTAAGGATTGAACAATCCACTACTCTTATGGATAAAAGTTCCAATTAGGAAAAATGGGACTTTGAGAAATGGGATTATCAAATTGCTTGAGTCTTATGATCATAAAGCGCGGAATTCTAGAAATATTCAGAGGTATTGTGTCTGAAAAGGTAACCACTGCCGAGGATTTTTTTTTTAATAAGAAAATTAAGAATCACTTTGTTAACAGTGATAAGGCTAAAACAAGTACAATTTTATCGAACTTGATTTCAATAAAGTATAAAGGAAAAGGAAATATAAGGGAGTACATCATTGAGATGTCTTATCTTACTTGAAAACTAAAGGCACTAAAGTTAAAGTTGTTTAATGATTTGCTCTTATATTTAGTTTTTATTTCTCTTCTAGCACAATTCAGTCAATTTAAAGTAATTTATAATTGCTAAAAAAACAAATGGTCTCTTAATGAGCTCATTTCTCATTGTGCGTAAGAAGAAGAAATGCTAAAGCAAGAAAAGACAGAAAATGCTGATTTGGCAAGTACTTCTAGGAATAAGAATTTGAAAAGAAAGAAGGATAAAGAAGCTGCAAATGGTCCAATGGAAAGAAAAAGCAACAAAAACAAAATGAGGAATTTGGCTGTTACTTTGTAGGAGTTTTGGACATATAAGGATTATGCTAATTAACATGCCTAGCATGCAAAGATAGGTACACTTCTTATTTTGATTTGTTATGAGATTAATGTAGCTTCAATACCAAGACATATTTGGTGGATAGATTATGGCGCTACTATCCACATAAGTGTGTATTAAAGGAAACAGACAAATAGAAAGAGATTAGGTGTCAACAAATCTTTGGTCGTCTTAAAACTTATACATACAGATATCTATGGCCCATTCCCTACAGCATCATGGAATGGTCAACAAATTTTATTATGTTCATGGAGAATTTTTTGATGTTATGGCTACCTTTTTCTCATTCATGAGAAGTGTAAATCATTGGACGTGTTCAAGGCATTCAAGGCTGAGGTTGAAAACCAACTTGTCAAAAGTATTTAGGTTATCAGATCTGACCATGGTGGTGAATAATATGGTAGATATAATAGATCAAGTGAACAACGTCTAGAATCTTTTGCCAAATTCCTAGAGGAGTATGGTATCGTCCCACAGTAATACCTTGTCAAGTACTTCTAGTATTAATGGTGTTATTGAAAGACAAAATAAAATGTTAAATGATAAGGTGAAGAGTATGATTAGTCACTCTAGGCAGAGATATTAAAAGTTGTAGCTTACATCCTTAATTGAGTTCCAACTAGAGTAATGGCCAAAACTCCTTATAAATTATGGACTGGCAAGAAGCCCAGTGTAAAGCATTTACATATTTGGCATTATCAACTAAGGCAAGGCCTTATAGGCCAAATAAAAAGGAACTGGACTTAAGAATGGTCAACAACTACTTTGTTGGATGCGCTAAACGGTCTCAAGGGTATAAGACCTGTATAAGTTTTGTGATCCCATAGCTAAATTAATTTTTTGAGACAAGAAATGCCCAATTCTTTAAGGATGTTTAGTTTGGGGGGAGAAATGAGATTAGAGACTTTGTCTTTAAAGGGGAATCTATTCCTCTTCTTGTAATTGTTATTGACAATGATTTGGCTTCTAATCCTAATATTGCTCAAGAAGCAATATTGGAATCATAAGACAATGTTGAAAATATCTCTAATCAAGCCACCAAGTTACAATAAAATACGATTTTAATTTTGATGTATTGTCAGTGTAAAATTTTTTATACAAATATTTAATTATATATTATCAAGTCATTACTTTACTACAAAAAAGATATTATCAAGGCATTAAATTTGTTTAACTTTGACAAGAAGTATCTTAAGAATCATACATAAAACACTATATGATTGATTGATAGTACAAAAATACTTTATAATAAATATCAAAATTAATCTCTTAAAGTAGCAATTTTTATCGTAGGTCTATATTAAATTTATAATTACTTTTATTTGATTTATTGAACTTAAAGTAAAATTGAATTTTTTAAGTTTGAAAAATATAATTATAGTATGAACACTCAAAGTACTACTATTATTGATTTTTAAGAACATAAAATGTCATGGATATTTATGCAACTTAATCATTTTAGTTTGAATGCTCTTAGAGGATTATTATAAATTTCATAGTCTCCTTAAAATGTAGAAGGTAATCAAAAGGCACCATAATGGTAGAATTTTACTTTAACACTATATTTGTATGTTTTCATTAATAGAACAGAATAAAACTAACAGGAATGAGCCAAAACGCTTGGAAAGGAAGGAATGGAACAAGATTATCTTCCTTCTTGTTTTAGAGATTAATAAAAGAATAGAACGAAACTCCATAAATTTTGTTTAGAAGTTATAGTGAAAAGGAACGGAATAGGTTATAAATTTTAGGTCTATTATTTACCCTTCATTTTAACCCAATTTTGAGGGGAGGGAAAAAAGGAACTAAGGGGAAAGAGGAGAAATTATTGTATGGTCACAAAGCACATAGATCGATTATGCTCTATTTGATACTAGAGTGTCATTCAGCATTAGTTGTGATATGACCCATATTTTAATTTGGAATGTTACTTTATTATTGAATGGAGCATAATTTATCTTAAGTGCTTCATAACCATGTAATTATTTCTTGGGAAAAGAGGAAAAATAGTTCCTCTTAAGTTCCTTTCTATTTCTGTTAAATTTAAACTCCTAAACGCCCTCGTATCCTCTCCATTCTCTGATTATCAGTCATCCAAATATACTATAAGCGGTTGGGAAATGTAAGGTTGGTTGAATAGGCTCACAAAGCAATACTATTATACTATTGATTTTTAAATGCAGTTTAATCATCTTGTGTAAAATTTAAACGCGATGAGAGAATTGTTATAAATTTCATATATAAATGTTTAATCCTCTAAAATAATGTGCTTAAAAATTCTCTCAATCCAAAATTTCATTAACATCCATTAAATAGTTTTTATATAGATAATGTGTAAATTATAACACATGCCATTTTAAGTAGAATTTTAAATTAAAAAATAAATTGAGTTGATTATTAATAGAATACAGCAAAACACTCAATTTCATAATCTCCTTATTAAAATGTAGAATGTAACCATAACACAACAGATAAAATAATTCTAGTTAAGGGTGAGCTGTTAATTGAACTGACTCGCAAAGTCATGGGTTATGGTCACATAGCCGCCTAATTCATGAGTTGGATTAAGCTCAGTTAAAAAATGCTCAACGTTCAAGATAATTAATTCCACTTATTTCTCCCTCATCAGCTTTGGATTTAGGTTGTGAGAGATAAAGTGCAGGTTTGGTTTGGTTTTGTCGATCACCTATTCAGTTTCGAAGTTCAAACCCTATCTATCTATTGGTATTATGATCATAGGTCACCGATGGGAAACACCCCAAAACTCATCCCCAACCAAAACATAACCACCCCTAATTTTATTCAGCAATGTAGCACTAACATTTGATTTGTACCTATCACGTGTCTTCTCTAACAACAACATTTTAAAACAATTAAAGTTGTGAAGTATTTATATTTTGGGGTACATAAATAAAGTTGTGTATAGTATGTTGCCGTCACAGCCCATAGGTTGGACAAGCGAGTCTTACAAATTCAAGATGATTTATTTGAAAATAACGTTCTTCATGCTACACTTGTCTTTATTTGCCAGTTACAATAAATTTTAACCCATCCCTGTTTATGATCCTTGATGCTGCAATATTCAATAATATACAATCGACCATAATTTAATACTAATTATTGGAATGACAAATTACTAACACAAGATGAGGATTGTCAGTGTCATGTCTGTGGTTCATAGTCATGGCAAATCACAGATAACGAATATTGATGTAATGCATCTTGATTCTTGAACGATTATCTTTCTTAACACATCTTTAATGATTATCCCTTTAATCTAACCAAGTTACCAGTAATTAAGAGCTTATATTATGCTCCTCGCTGCTATAATTTTAACCTACCATATCTTTATCACATTAAGTCACAGAAAAATCTATTAGGTCACCAAGATTAAGGGTGTATTTGTTTGTGATTTTTTTGATAAAAAAATCACTTTTTTACTGAAAAATTAATTTTTATATATTAGAAATAATTTTTAAGAAATAATTAAAATTTTAAAAAAATTTATTTTAAATTTTTTTATAAAAATTAAAAAGAATAATTTCTTAAAAAAATTAATTTTCAACTTTTTTAATTCTATATAAAATTTAAGTTTCATAATTTTTTTTAAACTAAAATAAGCATATATTCAGACAGCATAATTTGGTCTAGGACGATCAAAAGGTGCATGAGAATGAGTATGGAGATACATTCAAACAGAATTACAGCACAACATATGAACATGAATCGGACAGACAGGAAATAAAAATAATGATACAAAAGTGAAACCGACAAGGGAACAGTAATAATGCAAAATATTGATGCCTTTTAGTGAACTTTTACTAGACAATATTCCGACAACATTTATGTAACTAAATGGATAGCAAAAGTCTCTTTGGCGTTTTGTCTATGTAATTTATTTTGTCCATATAAATGTTGTTTTTTATTTCCCTAGGGTCTATACTAATATATATAATTGATTTTCTTACAATTCTTGATGACGATTATAACGATTTCAAAAATATAATAAAATAGTTTTTTTTTCTTTTTTCCTGACTTCTCGTCTTCTCTTCAATTGTTGCAATAATATTTTGAACAATAAAATACTTAATTATTTATACGAAATTTCAATGGCATTATAATTATGATTTGAAATTCTAAATAAAAACAGACACTTGTCATTGAATATAATTAACTCAACAACTAAAAAATTTTACTGGTCTTTACAAAACTCAAACTACTCATGTTCAATTAATAAACAATTTGCTGTTAAGTTGAATGACTTCAAAATAGTTACGTAAATGGAAATTATATTTAAAATGTGTAATTACATGTGTCTCTGTGGGCGTGTGTGGGGTTTTTTGGTTCCCGGGGGGGGGGGGGGTGGGGATTCTCCCTTGTCTTTTCAAATGCAGGATTGTGATTTCGCATTCTATTATCTTCTGTTCAATTAATTGGTGGTAGATGCATGTATCGGGTGCAAAGGAATGAAAATACTAATCAAAAGGAAGAATGACTAGCGATATTTCGAGATTGAAAATAACATAAGTGGAGGAAATGAAAAGCAGTAGATAGTTAACATTCATCATAAAAAAAAAAAGTCTATGCCAGAATAAATTTTCCGTGGTAAATTTAATTTTTATTTGCTTATTAGTATCATATGGAAGGAAAAAAAAAAGGCCTTTGTCTTTTGCATAAATTGATTGACAATGGAAACAACTGTTAAGATTAAACATACATTATGTTTTGTAATGAACTAATTAACTAATGATATGATCCCAATCTTAATTAGGCCCATATTAGAGCTAACACAGACATGTGTTTGGCCCCATATATAGTATGAATGAAAGCCATAATTATGCTCCCACTCATGAGAAGATCAAGCTCTAAGAAAACCATAATTATGCTTCCACTCATGGGAAGATCTAGCTCTAAGAAGCAACCATTTTGCCCACAGCCTTCACTAGCAAGTTGAGTGTACAAAAAGCTTCACTCTCAAAATGAGGCATATATATGTTGACTAGTCAAGTCTTTTCCGGTCAAGTAACTTTTGAACTCAAGTAGAAAATGATGGTTTATAGTTTTTGTTGAAGCATCAAGTATATGTTTCATCTTATAATTGAAAACATAACAAGTTTGACTCCTAAAAAAGTGTAAGACAGGCGTGACTATTATTTGAATAAACAATTTGCACATGCACAATAGTGGAATAAGGCAAACAGTGAACCGTAGATCCACATGGGCTCGGCTATGACAAGGTAGATACAGTACATTATAATGTTTCTGAACATAATTAACACCTTGCAAGTATAACAAGCCAGGAGAAATTAACCCTAACAAGACAGTATAGAGTGAAATTAAGTTAAATGTTTTGAGTATGATTTAATTATAAACAAAAAAGAAATATTAAAATGCAGTTATGGGTTAAAAAAAAAGGGAGAATACTGTTTGCTACAAAATAAGTTCGTACTTCGTAGAAAAGTATCAAATGGTTTTTTGGGGGGGGGGGGGTGCTTTTTTTAATTTTTTTTTCATTCTTTTCCATCCTGATTTCTGTATTTATTGGATTGGATATGCAATAGCTTGTAATTAAACATTTTCTGTTTCCTTTTTATTTCCTTTATTATTTTTTATTTTGTATCAAATAGTGATACTGGGAAAAAAAATAAAAAAGAATCCTTTGAAGAAGAAATAACCATAGCCTTTTATGTGCAAAAGAATCGAGTGGTTTATTTGGGTTTTTCACCTCCGATGTTTTCTAATGGAATATTTTCATTTAAGCAAAACTCACACGCTCTTTTTTTTTTAACGATTACAAAGCACTCGATTCACACAAAAAGAGAGAAGCAACAAAGTGTAGAGTCCACCAAAATATATGAGAGCAAAGCAAAATAGAGCCAACAGCCACAAAAAACAAATAAGATACAAGACAATCCATCAAAAGAAACCACCAACCAACCACCAAGCCACAAAAGCAAAAGACAACGAAGCCACGAGAACAATGGCCACAGAAGCAGAATCACCAGAAAAGCACCACTAGGACACCAAACAAACGAAATATCCAAATGACAGAAAAGAGCCCCAAGACAACAACCAAAAAAGCAAAAAGATTACAAGAAGCAAACGAAACACGCAAAAGCTAGCAAAAAGACTGCAAGAAGCAAACCACAACCCCGAACCCCAAAGCCTTGAACCAGAACAAACCAACACAAAATAAAATGCATCCACAAGGAAGCCACAGCAAAAACCAAAAACCAAAGCCAGCAAGACCTTAGATCAAAAGGACAACCACACCTAAAAGACCAGCAAAACCACCAAGCAAGAGCCTTAACCCGAAAGCTCCAACACCACCAACCAACATAAACACAAACAGCGAAGAGAGAGCCCCTCCCAAAAGCCAACTACAAAAGAAGCAAAACTCACACATCTTCACACATCTGTCTTGAACATATGTCTCATCACTCTTGATTAATAATAAATCTTTGTTTAGAATTGAAAACATTTTATTAAATAAATAAAGAGAACATAATATTTTTATACATGTAAGAATTTGCTATTTATTTTATACTGATTAAATAAATATGTTGTCAAGAATTGATTTTGTATATTTTGTACTAAATGCTGTTTTAAGATAAAATAAACACCCATGCGCATATCATTTACCTTTAATTATTAATTTTTGACATGCATTTGTCTCTTTTTTTTGGTTTTTTTTCTTTTTTTGGGGGGGGTTTCAAATTTTGATTTTCTTCTTAAAGAGTAAGCTCGCGTTCCATTGTTTTGTACCAATCCATCTTAGTATACAAGACTTCTTAATTTGAATATACCAGTTGCATAATGTGATAATATACATATATGTATATATATTTGTAAATTTTAAGATACATTTATGTATGCTTAAAAAAGTACATTTCTATGATATAGTTTATTTACAACTTTTTAGAAGATATTATTTCTCACTTACAAGAAAATACCAAACACTGTTTTTATTTTGGAATCCCCAAAAAAACTTACTTAACCATCTTAATATTTAATAGGTACATCTTAACTAAAAAAATCACTAATTTCTTAAAAATATTCAAACAAACAGACCTTTATATTTTTGTTAAAAGTTTTATCCAATTATTCTGAATTTCGTATGGACATATTTTTATAAAAAAATATTATTCCTTAAAAAAAAAATCAAATAAACGGGCCTAACCCGACAAAATAAAAAACCCAACAACCCGTTGACCAAAAACGACCCACCAGCCCGGCCCATTAGCTCTTCTACGAAAGGCCCGCTTCCCCCTTTCAGCAAACCCAACCAAAACTTTCCCCTCCCATTACTCGATTATTAATTAATGAAAACTTATTGACAAAAAAAAAAAAAAACATTATTATTAAAAAGAAAAAAGAACGGTGCCGGGTGGGTAGTGGCGATGGCTGGTGCAGAGTGGAGGCAATATTCATGCGACACAGCGAGCAACACCCTCGCGTGGATCAACGCCATCATCGACTTCATCGCCCCTTTCAACTCCTTAATCAATGCCCACGTCGTCAATTTCTTCACGGTTCGCATAACGCCTGTTTATTTTATTGACTTCGATCATGCACTAACGTTAATATTCCCGATAGAGAATGATTTTCTTTTTTTTTTTTTTATAAAAAAAATTCTAAGATAAGCTAAATGGGTATGATTGAATTTTCAGGAAAGACTGTGGGAGAATGTTGACGCGGAATGGATGGATTGCCTGCGGGGAGAACCTGTTCAGAATCTTCTCTTGATACCTTCTGGAGTAGTGCAGGTTACTTTTAGAATTCTTTTTTTTATTTTTTTTTTTAAAATTGAATTTTCTATTTTTTTGCTTAGTTCTTTTCATTTATTTGGAATCCATGTTTAGTATTTACTGAAATTCCTACCCAGCTACGTGTTAATTTGAACTGGGTTCTAGCTGTAGGATGAATAGATAATTGGACTACAATAGCTCAATGGGATTTATGGGCACTTGTTATTAGTTATTACCTTGATTTTTGTTGGCTTTATTTGGTTAGTATTGCCCTTAGGATTCAATAGCTTAATGTCCTAGCCCATAGCACCTGTTATGAGTGTAATCCCTTACATTAGATGTAGTTATGAGAAACTTTAAGGAAATAAATCACATCGTTGCCATCAGCTATAGCTTTTGGTTTAGTGATAGATGATTGATGCAACAGCTTTTGCAAGCTTTTTAAGAGCTAAGGTTAGTTTTGGGTCAGCTTTGTTAGCCCTTGTACCAGGAGACCAAAAAAAATTTAGCCTTTGTACCGCAAGATCACTATGGAATATTAAAAAATGCTCCTTGGGCTCTAAATATCTAATGTGGACTGTGCCAAGATTTAGTGATTATATGGTTTTGAGTGACAACCAAGTGATTTCCATTTATCATGATGGTAGAAAATCCTTGAATTGCTACTGGTCCTCTAGTTTTTTCACGTACTGTGGTATTATGTAGGTGTTGATCTTATGAGATTCTGGCATTTTCTATATAATGATATTCATAGACATGATCTTGTGTCGTGGTGACCATGGTTTGTTGGTTATTGTGTGATTTTTTTCCTTGATGGCAAGTTCATCTCCTTGTGTGTGCTTTCTTTTATCCTTTCATTCCTTTGGTTTGTCACGCCTTTATGATGTTTCTTGATTTAACCCTTAGGAGGATACATGGACTAGTGATTTTTCTGTCTTTAAGTTCTTCCCTCTGAATGATAGGAAACCTCTATGCCATCCTCCCTTCTCTGTTTGCTCAATTCCGTTTGGATTTCTTCCTGCGCCTTCCTGTGTTTATTCTTGCAATATCTGTTCTACTTGCTTGCTTGCTTTCTGTGTTGGAATAAATTCCTTAATCCTTCTTTCGGGTCCTATTTGGAAAGCTCAGGCTTTTTAATGTTAAATTAAATCTTTAATTTGTACCATTTTACTTAATTGGGTTATCAATACTTGTTATTTGGGCTTTGTGTGTTTTCATAGTTCTGATAGTGGTTGTTACTTATTGCCATTTTGCCTTATTTTCTAGTTTTGTATGCCTATGTTCTCCTTTTCTAATAATATTTCTGTTTATGAAAAACAAAAAAAATTGCTAGCAGGACCACTGGCCAACTTCTTTGAGGCAATTCATCCTAAAATTAAGGGCTTTGGTATTTTTTCAAGAACAAGCAGATATAAACATGGTACGTAATCTTTGCCTAGTCATTCACCTTTACCCTTGTGGAATCTGGGCAAGATCTAGTTGATTGAAATTTAATGAATTTTGTGAAGTAGCTGATTGATAATAGTGATAAATAAGGCTTTATCCTTTCTGTTTGGTTATTGCTTACTAATATCACATGCAACAAAATCCAAAGATGACAGTTAGGGTTATATATGCTTGGACTCTTGGGTTACTTTTACTGTGAAACAATCTCAGTTGGATTAATTTACTCTAAATTTTCTCATGCCCTTTCTTTTTGAGCTAATAAAAACTTGGTAACAACATGTAGCCTTAATCTTTCAGTTGGTTTGGTTATATCAATCCTTAGTCAAAATGTGCAATCCTTCATTCTAATTATCTTCTGATATTTTTCTTTAGTCAGTTGATTTACTAAGACCAGATTTAGGATTTTGGGGAGTGGTTGGTTTGTTTTTTATTTCCATTTTCTGTTAATTTGTTTTCACCAATAATTACAAAAATACCACTTCGTTTTCACTATATTTCATGTTTTCAAGGTATTGTTGTTTTCACCATTTCCTTCACAAAATCTGGAAAACAGGAAACTAAAAACAAGATAGCATATTTATAATTAATAGTGAAAATATTAACTGAAAATAAAATCAGAAAACAAAGCAAACAGGCTCTTGTTTGTGCTCCATGGCAATATATGCAGGTCCAATACAATCATGAAGAGTTTTTCTGAACTTCATAAGCAAGCCAATTTGAAGACTTAATATACTTCCTGTTTCCAAGCTATATTTATCTGGGACTGTTGCTTGAGAGGTTTTTGGATTGGCTAGTCTTGATTTATAATTTGTTTTTGTACTTGCAGGCATTACCTGGCCTGCAGATGACTTCACTTAACAGTGTTCTTGCTCAAGGCATGAATGTGAAGAAAAAACATGAAGTAAGTCAATGATTATTACATTTTTCATATTGCTTTCTTTATGATTTTACAAGATGTTCTCTTGGACCTGAGGCTTATTTTGGGTCCCAGCTTTCATTTTCTTTTTGAGCAACAAATTTAGGGTCTATTTGGTTTTAGGAGACATTATTGTTTTCATTTTCTATTTTCAAAATTATTTACAAAAATGCCACCTTGTTTTCAGTTTGTTGCTTATTTTCAGGATTTTGTGAAGGAAATAGTGAAAACAACAAAATTTTGTTTTCAGTGTTTCCTTTGTAAAATTATGAAAACAGGTAACAAATTGAAAATAAGGTGGTATTTTTGTAATTAATTTTGAAAACAGGAGATGAAGACAGAAAATGTTTTCTGAAAAAAAAGAACCTTATTGGCCTAAAACATCTTAGATAAAAGGAGTTTGATGTGTGCAGGTAGAAATTCTTTCTGCTGTTGTAAATACAGTTGCTAACAGTGTGAGAGCTCATGCTGTCATTGATGTTGGTGCTGGTCAGGTGTGGCTTCATTTTCTCCTGCTTACATTTTTTAAAGTCATGATGCTGAACCTAGGTCTGTTTGGCAAGTTGAGGGACATTGTATGGTTAGAAGTAGTTATCTTCTTTTGAATCCTTAGGGTTGGAGTGCTAGTTGCCTTAATGTTGAAAATGAAAGTTGAGCTTAAGTTATGCCTCCATTTAATGGTGCCTTTGGTGTGAGCATTGGCTGCTTTGTCAGTTGCATTTCCTTGGTTACAAAAATGGAAGTCTGTATATTGGTTGACCAACAAGCATACTTTGGCATCATTTTGTGATAATTTTTTCTGTGATTTACTGCTTTGTTGTTTCCATTGGATCCATCAATGCCGAAGATGAAATTCTGTATATTGGTTGAGCAGTCACCATAACTTTGCCTTCATTAGTGATAATGTTGTGTGAATTTACTACATTTCATTTGCTTATTGAAACAAGTACTTTTTTGGTTTATTTTTATTAATTTTTTCCGCATATCGTTTTATGCTATATTTCTAGGGTTATCTTGCACAAGTACTTGCCTTTCAATATCAGCTCCCTGTCATTGCGATTGATGCATGTTCTCATCATGGAAGGGTTACTGATGAACGGGCAGAACGAATTAAAAAGCACTATGCGTCGCAGATGTTAAAATCTGGGTATGTTCTCCTTCTTATTTACTGCAATGTTCTCTTATATTTGGGAGTACCTATTATCTCCTTAAGGTTGTTTAAAATGACCGACACATGTATGATAAGGAAAGAAGTGAATTTTGCGTGCTAGGAGTTGCAATCATAGCCATTGATTTTCACATTATGAACTTAAATTTAGGAAACAGTTGATGTGAGGATGTTAATTTGTGTATGTTTGGGAGGGTAGTTGCCATTTGAATATGCCTTGGTAGTTGGTCAAAGTTGGCCATATTGTGATTTTGATCTCCACAACTACTTCTACTACTACTACTACTACTACTACTATTATGAAAATTCAGTTGTCTGTTTATTTGTTTTGTTCTAGATCAGGTATGCGGAGTTTGAATGTTCCAAAGACAATCACATGTCGTGTGTTGTCGATTGATACACTGAAAACCTTGGTTGAAATATCTTTGCCTGGAGATGATGTTGAGCAATCCAGGTTAAAGGGAGAAACAAAAGAAGATCAAGGGAAACTACATTGGTCCAGTAATGCAAACAAAAACCCTTCAACTGTTCTTGCTGGGCTTCATGCATGTGGTGACCTTTCAGTGACTATGCTGAAGTGAGTTTCAAAATTTAGTTATGCTTCTTCCTTTTAACACTCCGTGTAAAAGTCATGAATTTTTTTTGATAAAGGAAGAATTTTATTAAGATGAAGAGAGGAAGAATACAAAGGGATAGGAGGACAAGAGATCCTCTTTACGAGAATAAGAACGAACAAGAAAAAACCATCAACAAAGCAAAGCTTTCCAATTTCTCAGTATATCTGACGGAGAAATCACTCTAAAAATATTGTGAGTGTTACACCAAGTAGAGGCTAATCGCCTAATCGCCTAGTCTTATCCCACAAGATTTGCTTGTCCAAAACTCTGTTATTAAAAGCACGAAAATTATGCTTCAACCAAATACTCCAAACAGTGGCATAGACTGCGCGTTGCCACAAAGATTGGCTTACTTCCTATTCCCAAAGCCAACAAAAATAGTCAATAGGAGCTGGTCCAAGGTTCTAGGGCACACCCAACACACACCAAAGATACCAAATGAAGTATTCCATGAAAAGTCAGTGACTGAACAGTGCAAAAACAGTTGTGGTATTGATTTAAAATTCACACCACACATAACACACGTTAGAGGAAGTAGCCTTATGTGGCCTTTGAACCTTGAACCTACAACATATTATTGGTGTTAATTCTGTTAAGCACAATTCTCCAAATAAAGGCCTTGACCTTAGAGGGAGCTTTGGACTTTCAGATAGGTTTAACAAGGTGGAAAGAGGTTCTATTCAAGAAATTTGTTAGGAATTGAAAGTATGATTTACAAGAAAACACCCCAAAGGGATCAAGAGACCAAGACCTTTTATCTGGGCTAGAAGACAGATGGACAAAATCAAGGAGACCTATAGGTTTACTAATTTCTTTAAAACTCATGAATTTGTTTCTAATTTCTTTGAATTTTAGATTTAGATAAGGTAGTGTTGGGACTTGGCTCCGGGCCGTAGTTGACTAACATCTGATTCATTATATTTCCTTACATTAAAGAATCACCTTTTCTTTGCAGTCACTATTGTTTTTCTCCATGTAAAATGAACAGCCTGTTTTATAGCATTGCCATTGTTTTGGTGTATGTTACTTTATTATATATTATATATAATCTACATTCTGCAGAATTGTAATTCTTCCAATCCTTTCATTGTTAGGACTTTCTTAGAGTGTCCAGATGTTAAAGCTGTTGTTAGTCTTGGTTGCTGTTACAATTTATTGTCTGAAGGAAGCATTAGGGATGGTGAATCTCAATGTGGATTTCCAATGAGTCACGCTGTAAGATCTACTGGCTTATCACTTGGAAAAAGTGCACGTGATCTTGCTTGTCAGGTTCATGATCTTCTTGTCCCCTCTCTCTCCACTGCTGTACATACTGGCTGGCTAAAGGGAGGGTAAAATAGTCAGAATCTTAAGAAAATAACTAGTTGTTTAGAACTCCTAGTAACAGGCAGCTTAGGGTTTTGTAAAATGAACAGCTTAATATTTTATTTGTATTTTGAACGTTATACTTGTGTAGTTGTGGAAAATTGTTGAAAAACAGTCCAATGCACAACCGTTTTTTTCTTTTTCTGATGTTAACACCTTTCTTTGGTGAGGCTTGCATTTTTTGGTGCCTCTTGCTTTAAGGCAAAATCCTCTAATGCCTCTCCTTTCGCTACCTTGAACATTCAACACGTTGTTGAATATAGTTCAATTAGTGCTACACAAAACTTATTGTTTAATTGATATGTAACTTATGATTAAATAAAGAACATAATTGTGCATGACATAAACCATTTAGCTCATATGAATAGCATATTTGTCACAAATATAGTGCATGATTCAAGTAAAACAACACAAGTTAAGAATATAATCATGATGTTTCCAATAAGTTAGTGCATTATATGTTTGAAGTTCGAACTTTGAACCATTTTGAAATCAAAAGAATCTAACTCGGTGAACCTTGGTTTAAGATGAGGATTAGCAAAGTGTGTTGTAGCTGATTGGAATCATATAGACATTTTCTGCATAAACAGAAATTAGTGGTCCTGACATTTCTCTGCAGTCTAATTCTATGAATTTACTATGTTTTTTCCTTCTAAGTTTTAACATTAAAGTCATGTGAAAAATATTTACTGCTCTAACTGCATTTTATCTTGTTAGAGTGCAGATAGATGGAGGAGCCTGGACATGCATGCTGGCATTCATAACTTCGAGTTGCATGCTTTTCGTGCTGCTTTTCAAATGGTATTGAATTATCGCTTAGTTTTGTTGTCTGCTTTTGTTGTTGGTTTTCAAATGTTGCGTTTGATAAGTGGACACATTAAACAAGATAGGATTAGGAGTGTAGACATTAGAGAGAAAGTTGGGGCAAGATCTATTATTGAAAAGATAGTAAAATCTCGTCTTTGGTGGTTTAATCATGTCATGTGTGTGTGGAGAAGACCTGTAGGTTCCCAATAAAAAGAGTAGATCAGATGGAGGGTAGCCTAGTAGTTAGGCCTAGATGGAGGCCAAGAAAAACTACAAACAAAATCATTAAGAAGGACCTAGATTTAAATGTTTTGTCTATAGACAAGGTTTACAATAAAATACATGGTGTCGTTTGATTCATGTAACGGACACCACTTATGAGGAAAAGGCTTTCTTGTTGTTTTGTTGTCGACCATTTGTAACTTCCTTTATTTCAACTGTCCTTGTATTGCCTTTACGTAAAATTAAAAAAAATTGTAGGTTTCTTACTTAAAATTGTTTTTCCTGCTGCACATTAATTTTCAAATGTACTAGATTAATTAGACCACGAGATACATCCAACCAGACCTGATCTACTTGCCTTGTCAGTCTAATTGTATTGCATATGATGAGATAATTGTAATGCTAATCACATATTCTGCTCTCCATAAAATTTCTTCCATATGACAATGATTCGTATTTGAGAGATTTAAACAGTGATATCTACTTTTACCTCTTTATGCTTAATATTTGTAGGTTGAATCATGGAGATGCTTGCATTATGAAATTTTATTTCACAATTTATTGTATTTACCATCATGTATGGACTGAATGTTGGGCGATAAAAAGACAAGAAAATAAATTTATTGTTGTAGAGATGAGGATGGTACGTTGGATGAGTGAACACGCTAGACAAGATAAGATTAGAAACAAATGTATAGAGAGAATTTAGGGTACCAAATGGTAGGATCTCGTCTTAGGTGGTTTGGGCATGTGTGGAGAAGACCTATAGAAGGCCCAGTAAGGAGAGTAGATTAGTTGATGGATAGTTCAATAACTAGAGGTAGAGAAAGACTTAGGAAAACCATATCTGAAATTGTTAAAAAATGATCTAGATTTTAATAGTTTAAATATAAACATGATTTATGATAAGACAATATAGCGTTGTTTGATCTATTTGGCCAACTCCATCTAATAGGATAAGGCTTAGTTGTTGTTGTATTATATTTGCCATCATAATTCGCTTTTGGAGCACTTTAAGGGTCTTTCAAGTTTGTCTCTAGGTCCTGCATAAATTTATTGTATTTATAATTTTTTAAAAATCTCTTGAATTAATTATAAAATGCTGGTGTCACGCATGGGGTTCTGGTGGTGGTCTACAACATTGTTACTGCCTCTATGGTCATCCATCTTGGACTTTTGTTTTTTGGTTATGAGGAATGAAAATACAGATTTAAGTTTTATTTTTCCTTGTCATATTGTTAATTATCTCATGGTATTAATTTGCAAAGAAGAAATTGTTAATAGTTCTAATGTCCAATACTGCTTGTATCAAAAGGCTCTGCCCTGATTATCTTTGCCAAAATTTTATTTTGAATATTTCATTCTTGGAGTATAGTGGACAGCAGAAGAATTTCTAAGCAAGAGTTCTTACTAGTTTTGCTATCATAGGAAGTTATTTATGTGAAAGTCCCATATATCGATTAGGGTGTAGCCATCTTCGTCATAAAGGTGTTTATGGTTTTACCTTGTGTCTTTCTTTTTTCATTAGAAAGAGCATGTATGAGTTCTATCTTGTTCTCAAATGGGGCTATCTTGTGACTGAATATGTATATCTACTTGTGGAATAGGAAAATGACAAATAATGAAATGAAGTTGTTGAGATATGGAGAAAGAATGCTCGGATCTTCTTCTTGGTTTTTTTTTTCAATTTTTTTGGTGTCTGAGTTAGTTCTGTCTATACTACATTTAGGCATTGTACTTAATACCCATTCCTGGTCAAGAGACATTTTGTATTGTGGCTTGCAAAAATATAGGTCAGTGAGACCAACATGCTTCTTAGAAATTAGAATAAACAAATACAAAGCTTGAATCACCTTGCACAAAATCACCATAAGGATATTCATTTTACTATTGCATTCTTCTCCGGTACCTGGATAGGACACCTCCTTTTTCAGTGGTTCTTTATAATTTCCCCTGATATACATCCTCTCTATTGTTAAATTTTTATATATATATTTGCTCCCGTAGGTTCTTTGTAAACATTATCCAGATGTTGTGATGAGTACTCCTTCAATTGGGCGTAAAGGGAAGGCTCTGCGCCGGCGACAGCAAAGGAGATCTGCAGAGTCCCATCTGCATCTTAAAGGAAGCACTTGTCACCTGAGGCAAGGTTTCCCACCTGTAGTTCCTGCAGAATCAGAAGCCGGTATTTGAATCACATCTGTTGTGAGAGTTTATGGCTGTTATTATTGGAAATCCATCTTTCTGTTTACTTTCCACCCAACACCTGAAAAGTTGAACAAAGAAAAAAGTTGAGATGAGAAGAGATGGGAAGTGATGATCCTGAACAATGGGATGAAGTTATCTTCTTGGCCTTTCTAGGCTAGTTAATGGTCATTTCAATGGGATTTCTTTGATGTACATGCAGAGAGCTTGGCAATCTTTGCTTAGTTTATTGTTGTCTTTGTTTTCTAGTTCTTTTATCTTTTGTTATCTTTTAGGAGGATACCTTGTCTGTTCTTATACTTGTTTCTCTTGTCTTTGAGTTTCTTTTTCTTTTTTAATCTGAAAAAACTTGGTAAAACCATTCTGCAGTTACAATAGTAGAGACTTGAAAAGTTGATATATGATAGGGTATTCTTACACATATTTAGTTAAAATACCTTGTGATTGTTCTGGTGCTGTGTGCTAGCCTTTGAATCACTGATATACATGCTTAGCCTTTCTCAATGTGTTACAGATGGGATTTTGGCCTCACCAACGGGAATACAGGCCTTACCTAGTGAGGTTCCTTCTAATGAAAGAGCTGGATGCGAAGGGACTAAATCTGCCGACAAATTTTCACTTTTTGAGAATTTCTGTGACTCTGGATTGTCTCATCTTGGGATTAAGCTTTCACATGATATAAACCTTAAAGGCATATGGAAGGAAGCAGAACCGTTTTCTGTACGTCAATATGAAATTCTTCCATTATTTCAAAGTTGAAACGTCTGTCATTATTTATAAGGCTTGTAGATCTTATTTTTTATTTTGTCTGGGAAGTTATTTTCTTCTAAGTGTTTTTCTTTTCCTTCTAAATGTGTTACTTATTTATGGTTTGTTTTTCTGCTTTATAAGTTATATGTAATTTTTTAATGTTACTTTTCATAATGAGCAGGATCAATGAATGATTGATAAAGTACCTGCCTAGTTTGATGACTTAATTTGCAAATTCTTCATATTTTGACATCAGCATTATTTATGTTGTTTAAGGCTTTAAGCTCCAAACATATCATTAGGAATGTAAGAATTCAACTTTCATGTGGTGAATGGGATGTATTGGTGGCAAACGGATTGGTTGGGTGCAGCTTTAGTTGGATTATAATGGGCATGTAAGAAATGAATCATCAATTCAGCCCCCACATTGTTTTTCATGTTGCTGGTCTCCTTAAGAAGTATGGTTTATTGGGTTGTCTGATTGATAAG
The DNA here is from genome assembly GCA_031439585.1 of Pterocarpus macrocarpus. Lineage (NCBI taxonomy): Eukaryota > Viridiplantae > Streptophyta > Magnoliopsida > Fabales > Fabaceae > Pterocarpus > Pterocarpus macrocarpus. Next base: position 16,648,207 of record CM062517.1, on the reverse strand, counting down.
GTTGGATTTATTAGGATAAGATTTATATGTTGCACAATATGGAATATTTGGCATGAAAAATGAAGCATCCCTTTTAAAGCCAGGAACTTTTGGTAGATATGCAATCTGTATTTAGATAGACCAAAGAATGTTGCGTATTCCAGGTTGTTACTCTAATTTTTTTTGGATAGAAATTCTAAGTTTTAATATTTGTCTTAATGTTTATATTTCTCTCCATTGGTTGTGCATTTTTTGATACGATGCCAATATAATAATATGGTGATTAAAAAAATACGTTTTCCGCAAAATTTAAAGGAGCCTGTTTGGACTGCACTTTAAAATATGTTAGCTAGAATTCCAATAGAAGCATATAATTTTATGTGTAGTCTTCTGAAAGTTACATATTTTTATGCCATAATCCCAGCAAGAAAGAGTACTACCAAGTACTTATTAGTGTCGCAATTATGTACAGGACCTAATAGGACCTTATTGGTCGCTCAGAGCTGCTATGGGGCCTCTTTTGGAAACTCTTATTCTGCTTGATAGATTATTGTTTCTTCAAGAGCAAGGTAGTGCATTGGAAGCCTACTTGTTACCAATTTTTGACCCAACCATATCCCCAAGAAATGTGGCCGTGATTGCAAAGAAGATTGACAAAGATTTAAGATTCCCCTGTTACTGAAGGAGTGAAAGGTAAATAGTTTTTGTGTGCGTGTCATTGCTTATTAGTGTGTATCTCTTTGTCATTTAATCATGTAATCCAATCACACCTCCTCTGATGTCCTTTTGTTTTACTCTGTTGCCGCCTTTCTCTGTAGGAGGATTCATCCCAGTTTCTTTTAAAAAGGTTTTGAAGCATGAACGTGAAGCAAGCATAACTGACTTGGAGTCAAAAGGTTTTTAAAGTTATTTATACTTAATTAAAAATTTTGGACTAGGAGGTTCTTTAGTAGATTGTTTTTCTTCATGAGATTTTTTTTTCCCCCTCACATGACATTATTATGTCAGTTAAACCATATAAAGTAGTAAAAGTACTAGTATAGCTTCTCCACACTCCAGTGCCTGACTTTCTTGTGAATTTTGTAGATTCTCAACATCGGCGAAGACGGTCAAACCCACATGGGACAAGACCACAATGGTGCTGCCATCCTTCAGTCCCACTGCTTCCCTTGTAACTCACCAGGCACATTTGGGTCCAGTTGGTCCCACATCATGAAAAATTACTTTGTTATCATTAATCATAGTTAATGCTAGAAGCTAGTTGGGCAATTAATATAATGATGTGAGCTTGCAGGATTTTTAAGCTTGCTTATTTGTATGAATTATTAAGCCGCACGAATCTTTATGTGTTACCATTCTTTTAGTTGTCTTTCCTCTTTGGGTCATGGGGCTTTGGACCTCATTATTTGCAAAAATTAAGCGTGTTCTAAATATATATTGCTAGAAGTAAATTTCAATAGTATCTGCTAAAAATGTGTAATTGATACGGGGATCATTGTCTATATTATTCAATAGTCCTTTGAGAGGTTGATAGTTTGGCCTGATTTCTTCTATGCTCTTGCATATTTTTGTACTGTTAATTATTATTTTGTGTCTGTTTATAGGAAAAGGCTCCAGTGCACCCATAGTTACAAGATACACCACACATCTTGAAGATCCATAGCTTATATTATGTTACTGGTATACCAATTGTTGCAGGATCACTTTAGGTTCCCCTCTGAGTCTTTAAATCACCGCCATTGCAGCTCTTGGCGTGCTTGCCACCTATACTTTCTCGCTATTGTCGAAGGATCAGATGCCAAAGATGAGGCCACTGTTGCACAGCACGACGAGGATGGTGAGTGGACTCCTCCGTTGGCACCGGTGCCAGTGCCGACACCTTTTCCCCTCTATCGGAATGCTCCTTTCAACCTTGCCATAACCTTCCACCCATCACCATCACTTAACCATTCCCCGCATTCCACCCCCCGCTATCTCAGCCACCACCCTTTCCTCCCCTCCACCCTCTGATTCCCCTCTAGATCCAATTCCCCCTCTCCTCCACCTCCACTTCCCTTAAACCCCTCTGTGTGCGTGCCATTGACGCCGTCTACAAGTCCAAGCTTGCCCATGAGTTTCGCGACACCCATTGCCTCAAGATTATTGTCGTCAACTTCAACAACTTCCTCGCCCCCCTCGTCCAGCAAGGCCACACTGTGCTCACACACTTCCAGTCCAACGACTTCGCCGCCACCCAAAAACTTGGCTTCTCTTTCTTCTGAAACCCTGATGACCTTTGCGAGGAGCACCCTTGACAACCTTGGCGTTGGCAGTGTTGTTTGCGTACTTGAGGTCGTTCCAGTAATTGTACTAGTAGGCGAGGACAGACCAGAACTGGCCATTGCCGTTAACATCAACAGTGATTATGCAGCAACAGCGGAGTGGTGGCCAGCCCCAGCTAAGGTCGATTTAAAGGTCTAGGCTTCGGGGTAGTTGGGTGCTATGGTTGGGGAAAGGGCAGAAATAGGGGTGGTAGTCGGGGAGAGGGAAAAATTAGGGGTGGGGTGGTTCAAATAATTATATTATGATGCACCAATAATAAAAGGGTCCATAGATATATCCTCCCTTGGATGTTAAGGTGCATTATGCATCTTGTAAAATGCGGGGCACAGGAGCCTTACCCTCTTAGTGTACTAGGAAGTTAATTTCCTTGTAGAACAAGTGAACAATTCCCTTGTGAAATAGGTTAAGCTACTCGAAACACCATCTGTTTTCTTCTTGCTATGCAAGAGCAGTTGAGATTTGAGAACCCTTTCAAGTGTGAAACTTTTTTCCCTTAAATACAATCTACTTGATTATCAGCTCCCAACGACACTACCGTGCCTCCAGATATGTTTTAAATCTTAATCTTCCACTTATTTTTAGATTATTAGTCAAAAAGTTGCTGCTGTAAATATTGTATTATTCTGTACTTCTTTCCAACTTCAGTGTGGAAACTCTGATATTATTGTTGTTCAATTTATTAGATAATTACTCTATAAAGTTGTTAGAAGAGTTTAATCCTGATGAAAGTGATGATATTTGGATAGGAAATCAAATTCTATCCAAGGATCTTTATATGCTCCCATCTATCAACAATTAAATCAGTGACATGTGCGGAGTTAGGTTGGATTTGGAAGTTGAAATTTGGTTATGCACTTTTATGATGAGTTGTTTTTTGGTCTAGACCATTAATTGACTCAAACTAATTTGGTTTGAGCTGAGTAGGTCCACTATAGAATTAAAAGTTTCCTAGCATTGGTTTTTTTTTTTTTTTTTAATCATTCATAAGACTCCAATTGGAGATTGCTCAATGGGAAAGAATGTTGAACTACTTAAATGAATTAAGTATGATGAGTTTTTTTATCAACACTTTTACGATGATTTGAGTTTGACAAGTTATTGTAATAAAAAAAGACAAAAGTTGGAAAAGTTAGCAAATAGCTGGTACTAGTTCTTCATGTTGTTCCTTAGTACAAATTTTTTTTGTCGTACCATGGAGTTATTTTAGTTTCCATATTCTACCTCAAACCGGATCAACGATATTCGTGAATACTCAAACCTTTTTTTCTGGTATCTAATTCAAATGTGACTATATAATGAAAGAAAAATGGGCGTGCATATCTCTTGTCAGGTCATTTGCATCGAGATTTTTCTCATCACAGGAAGATACTAAGTATCTAGTGCAAGATATGGTTCCGAGACTCGTAAATATGAGGTTTTTAGGATTTTTGTCTTATGTAATCTGAGATTGAAATCTAATTGTGCGCGAGATACAAAGAGTGTTGTCAATGTCGTGTAAGTAACCATTAGATAGAAATGATAATACCTGGCATAAATCCTTTTTGACTAAGTTTTAGTTATTTAACTCTGATTTCGTGTATTGAACTACTTTTGTTCTTCACGTTCCATTGTTATTCCTCTTATTGAATCACTTCATAATTTTAAATTTGCTATTTGAAATTTCAAGGCATTCTGTTAAGTTAGTACTACACAATTACACGTTCCGTACGTTGCAACTGCAATGGCAAATATTTTGCTTTTAGCAAATATTATTGTCACGTAAGACTTTTCCAAACATTTATGTAATTGGAGTTATATTATTTGTATATAATTTTTTAAATATTAAATACAATATCTCTTTCGTATAAATATATACAACACATTTTCACTTTAATACATGTGTATCTCAATACATATCTCTACTTACATTCATATACTATGTCTATACATAGTGTGTTTAAATAACAGTTCCCATAAAATTAAGCATGCTTTGTCCTTCTAGCCAAGGAATGAGATATTTTGGCATGTATTCTGTCTCACTCTCTTTTGGCGATCATATGCTGTCTAAAATGTAGTTCAAAACTTTTGGTCTGTTATTTATTAAGTTCTTGTATTATTGCCACTCTTATGAGCGATGACTATGCTTAATTATTCTGCAGTAGCTTGTTTATTGATATCATATCAGAAGTATTATTCACATACATTGTAATTGAGTAATTGACAGGAATGCGAACACTGGAAAATTTACTTGCAACTAAGTATAATAATCATGAAATAACGGCAATTTTGTCATGAAATAATCACGATGATAATTTTTTTTAATTAATTAATAATAATAATAATAATAATAATCACGATGAGACTATGTGTTTTGCGGCTGCCGTTGAGTACAAAATGCCTATAAGACGTGACCAACTTGCCTAGTACAGATCGTATATTGTGGGCTGAGTTGCTCAATGTCGTGGGGTTAGGGTATATTCCTTTTAGACCTGATATATCCACTGATTTGATAGTTGATCTGATATACCAGAGTTTTTTTTTTTAATCAATTTATTTTTATAAGTAAGTTATTTTCTTCGGTTATTAGTCAATAAAAGCTTACTGGAAAAAGAAAAAAGATAGTTGAAAATTGAAGTAGATTATTCCATACTTGGCTATTGTGATTACAAATATATCCGAAAAGAGTACAAGAATGATGAGGACATCTTATCCAGCCTATCAATTTATCTTATCTGTCATTCCATCTGGCAGTTGTATCATCAATTCTTTATCAGCATGCTGCAATAGCTAGCCAGTCAAATTTGTTTGTATACTCGCATGTTGATCACCCACACAATATTTATGTTTAATTTCTCCAAACCAAATAGGAAATATTAATACTAATCCCCTTTTGGTTTATTACGTGATTTCTCTATCACAAGTCATATTTGCATCGGTGATAACCTTATCTTTGTCAATAGTCTTGTAATTTTGGAAAGGCAAGAGTGAGGAAGCCATGTGTTTTGGCATTGCACTAAGTTTAAACGTCTAGTCATTGATGAACAAAACCTTTGTTGCCTTTAGGATGTGGCGGCTTCGTTACAGATGTCAGTACTAAGGCATGCCACGTGTTCTTGGTGGAAAGGAATTTGCGGTTTTAAGCATTTTTGGTCACTTGAGTTGGGTAGCGTGACCTTTGAGTTAATGTTCTTTCTTCCATTTTGATGGTGATTATTCCAAGCAAAATGACACAAAGGTTGCCATCAACAAAATAAAGAACGACCCAAAGTACTGTTTATTATCCTATTGCGAAGACTTGGAACCTTGGTAGTTTCAGATAGCCACGATTAATATTACTCTCATGAATTAGTCAAAATTTTCGTGTTACAAACAATGACCACGCTCTTAACTCAATTTAAGTATGATGAGTTTTTTTTTTTTTTTTTTTAACACTTTTATGGAGATTTGAGTTTGACAAGTTATTCTGATAAAAAACAGAAGTCGAAAAAGTTAGCAAATAGCTGGTATTAGTTCGTCATGTTGTTCCTTAGTACATATTTTTTGTCGTACCATGGTGTTATTCTAGTTTCCATATTCTACCCTCATACCGGATCAACGATATTCGTGAATACTCAAACCTTTTTTCTAGTATCTAATTCAAATGTGACTATATAATAAAAAAAAAAAATGGTCATGAATATCTCTTGTCAGGTCATTTGCATCGACATTTTTTTCACAGCAGGAAGATACTAAGTATCTACTAAGAGACGTACATATAATGTTTCTAGAGCTTTGTCTTATGTAATCTGAGATTGAAATCTGAATGTGCGCGAGATACATAATAAGTGGTTGTCAATGTCGTGTAAGTATCTATTTGATAGAAATGATAACATCTGGCATAAATCCTTTTTGACTAAGTCCTAGTTTTTCATCTCTAATTTCCTGCACTGAACTACTTTTGTGCTTCTCGTTCCATTGTTATTACTAACATCGAATGACTTCACGATTTCAAATTAGCTATTTGTAACTTTAAGGCATTCCAAAAAAGTTAGTACTATACAAGTATGAATTCTATACGTTGCAATCGCCTTGGCAAACATTTTGCTTTTAGCAAATATTATTGCCTCTCAAGACTTTTCTAAACCTTTTATGAAATTAAGCATGCTTTGTTCTAGTAGCCAAGGAATGAGATATTCTCTGGCATCTTTTCTATGTCTTACTCTCTTTTCGTGATCATAAGCTTTTTAATATATAGTTCAAAACTTTCTATGGATACTTCAATGTCGGTCCTGTTATTTTTTAAGTTCTTGTTTTTATTGTTACTCTTATGAACGATGATTGAGCTCAATTATTCTGCAATAGCTTGTTTCTTTCTTGATATCAGAAGTATTATTCGCATACATCCAAATTTCTTGCAGCAAAGTGGAATAATCATGAAATATCAGCAAGTTTGTCATGAAATAATCATGATGAGATTATGTGTCTTATGGCTTTCTTTCTGAGTACAAAATGCTTATAAGACGTGACCAACTAGCCTAGGTATATTCTGCGCTGAGTTGTATATACCATCGCGTATATTCCTTTTAAACCTGATGTCCATTGATTTGATAGTTGATCTGATATATCCACCCCCCCCCCTCTCTTAAAGTAAGTTGTTATCTTTCGTTGTTAGTCAATATAAGTTTATTGGAAAAATAAAAAAGAGAGTTGATAATCGAAGTAGATAACTCCATAATCGGCTATTGTGATTACAAATATATATCCTATAAAGAGTATAAGTAAGAATGATGAGGACATCTTATCCAGTTCGTCAATTTATCTTAATCAATCATTCCATATGGTAGTTGTATCATCAATTCTTTATCAGCGTGCTGCAATAGCTAGCCAGTAAAATTTGTTCGTATACTCACATGTTGATCAACCACACAATATTTGTGTTCAATTGCTACAAACCAATTAGGAAACATTAATACTAATCCTATTTTGGTTTATTATGTGATTTCTCTATCAAAAGTCGCATTTGCATATGTGATAACCTCGTCGATAGTGGTTGTAATTTAAATTTTAAACGTCTAGTCATTGGTGAGCAAAACCTTTGTTGCTTTTAGGATGTGGCGGCTTCGTTACAGATGTCGGTACTAAGGCATGCCACGTGTTCTTGGCAGAAAGAAATGTGGTTTTAAGCTTTTTTCGGTCACTTGAGTAGGGTAGTGTGACTTCTAAGTTAATGTTCATTCTTCCATTTTGATGGTGATTATTCCAAGTAAAATGACACAAAGGTTGGCATCAACAGAAAGAAGAACGACCGAAAGCACTGTTTTATGATCCTATTTCGAAGATAGGTAGGCTCAGATAGCCAAAAAAAAAAAAAAAACATTACTCTCATGAATTGGTCAAAATTTTCATGTTATAAACAATGACCACGTTCTTATCATTTCCTTAGATAATTGTGCACCTTGTTCTCCAATATTGGAATTCATTTAGTTTTTTATTTATATTCTTTTTTTGAAAAAAAATTCATTGCATGTACTTTTTGTATTGTTCATCTATATTCATGATAATATAACTTTAATTTCATATTTGTATATTTATTTATTTTATATATTAAAATATTTTTAATAATGGGTCACGATGGATCAAAGGCAAGGGCCTATATATTTCATAAGGAAAATCAATACATCATCACCTAACAGTTGAGAGTTGTGGATCAAAGGCACCATGGGAAAAAAGGATAGTGCACTATAGATGATAATGAAATAAATAGTGCATAAATTTTGAGCAATCAACTCCACTCTATGTGAACTTTGGTGAATTGTTGACCCGTGCATGAGCTCAAAGGGATAGAAATTGTGAGGTTATTAGTTCAATGCATGCGTACACGTTGGTTTACGCAAAAGACGGCATTCTCTCTTATGTCAATTTGTGCAACTGCAAGTATGGAACTACGACCAACGCCACACAACGAAAGAAATATAAACTGAAAGAAACAAAACTGAAAAAGAATTTAAAAAAATTGACAAACATGGAAGTTTGGTTAGTTTTTATTTTTATTTTTAATTGAAATTTTTATGTTACAATTATACAAATATCATGTTATTTTTTACTTTTTATAATTTACAAAAAATGATTTTTTTTTAACAAAAGCAATAAGGCTAAAGATTATTCATTGGGGATATTTTTGAAGGAGAGGATAGAAGTTGAACATGAGACATCTCAGATTCAATTGAGATATGCAGAAAATAACCACTAAACTGTGGGTTCAACCGTATTTATTAAAAAATTATTAAAGTGACAAATCTTGAAATATTTAGATCATTTAACAATTTTTTATGAACATTGGATTTAATTTTGTGAGAAAGTTCTCATGAGAGAGATTAATTCTATTATATATATCACACAATATACAATAGAAAAAAAAACTAAAGAGACAAAATTTTTATCAGAATGATATGATATTTTTTTAACACTTGATGAATAAGTAAATCATATAATTTTATTTAATCTAACAACCATCATAATTTTTATAATATATTGGTTTAATTAATCTATAGGTCCCTATAGTTCGACTAAATTTTCAATTAGGTTACTATGATTTTGAATATTTTAATCAAGTAGCTATATTAAATAAATTTTTGTAATCAAATTCTTAGAACAATTTCATCTTACAAAAGTTTTTAAAAATTTATATAATTTATTAGGTTTTCATCTACTTTTATAAGTTCAAACATAAAAATTTATTTAAGCTAACAAAAAAATTTGTAATAATAGGTTGCTCTACAGATTTGATTAGAAAATTTTATTTAAAATAGAGATTTGATTAAAAAATTTTAAACTATAAGAATCTAATTAAAAATTAAGTTAAACTATAGGGATATATAGATGAATTAAACCTAAAATATTCTGGCAATATTTTTTGATTAGGTAGCATTTCTCTTTATGTTCTTTGAGACCAACAAAAGAATGCACACTATTATGATTTTTTGTCTCATACTTTTTTAATGCGATTGTTTTACCAAATTTTGTTTGCTTTTGTTTATGTTTTCTTAGTGGAGTTACATATATGGAAAATTTCATATTATCGTACAAAGGAAAGTAAATTTTGTTAATTTTTTTGTTTGCCTTACAATATTTTTCTAGACTACTTTATGAGATTCATCATCTTCTTTTTTTTGTTTTGAGGGGGATTACAATGACCTCCTTTAAGATCCTTTAAAATTACAGTCACCCCACTCTTAATTTTAATATTACACCTAAAACCCTCATTTTTAATTAGGTTATGAGTTTCAGAGTTCCAACTTCATATTTGCACTATTGCTTCCCATACTTCAATGTAAAATTGAAATCGGAAGTTGAAAATATGAAGTCGGAACTTCTCATGAGGTAGTGCAAAGGTAATATGAAGTCAAAAGTTGGAAGTTTTAAGTCAAAACTTGAAACTTGCTAACAGTGTTTAATATTTGTTTGAATTCAGGGATGTAACTGTAATATATTTAAATAACATAGGGGTGTCAGGTGTGATATTAAAATCAAAAGGGAGGTAAATATAATTTTAAAGGACTCCAGGGAGATCATTATAATTTTTCCATATTTTTTACAATTTCTTTGGTCAGAAGATTCATCTCTCTTTTTTTTTTGTTTCCTTGGTGGTGTTATAAATTTGGGCCAAGTTAACCCGGTAACTGTCCTTCTCAAACCCAATAACTTAAACCCAAAATGTTAACAAGCGTAGGGCTGAATTGTACAGTCCCCACAACGCAAAACCCCCAACAGCTAACACAGTGTTTTGATGCAAGTGCAAGACGACGTCGCTTTTGGCTGTTTTAGTTTTACTGTTTTAGGCTTCTTCTTCTCCAAAAAACCTAATAAAACATAAAACCCTAACTCCATCTCCAATTTGCAGGTTCAGCTTTCACCTTCCACACCTCCAATGGCTACTTCCACAACCCCTCAAAGCAGGGTAACCCCCGAAACAGTTCAAAAAGCCATCGACGCACTTCTCAAGTGGCGCAACTCCAATTCTTCCCAAAAACCCCAAAAACTCTTCGACCACGATGACGAATTCATCTACCTCGTCCTCACCCTCAAAAAGATCCCCCAAAAGGGTCACGTGACCCCACACAAGGTCCCGGTACCCTACTCCCTCCTTTCCCCGTTCTCCCAAACCTGCCTCATCGTCGACGACAGGCCCAAATCGGGCCTCACCAAAGCCCAGGCCCAAAACAAAATCAAGGCCGAAAACGTCGCCGTTTCGAAGGTCCTCAAGCTCTTGAAGCTCGCCACCGATTACAAACCCTTCGAGGCGAAGCGGAAGCTATGCGATTCTTACGACGTGTTCTTCGCCGACAAGCGGGTGGTTCCATTGCTTCCGAGGTTGTTGGGGAAGAAATTCTTCAAGAGGAAGAAGGTTCCGGTACCGTTGGACTTGAAGAAGGGGAATTGGAAGGAGCAGGTGGAGAGGGCGTGTTCGTCGGCGATGTTTTCCGTGGGGACGGGTACTTGTAGCGTTGTTAGGGTTGCGAAGGTGGCGATGGCGAGGAAGGAGATCGTGGCGAATGTGGTCGCCGCAATTGAGGGGGTGGTTGAGGTTGTGCCGAAGAAATGGGGCAATGTGAGGTCGTTTCATGTGAAGCTGTTGGAGTCGCTGGCCCTGCCAGTGTATCAGAAGGTTCCGGATGTGAGGTTGAGGATTGAGGGAGGCAAGGATGAAAGGAAGGGAAGGGTGGAGGAGGAGGAGGAGAAGGAGGAAGAGGGTAAAAAGAAGGCGAAGAAGAAGGGGAGGATTCATGAAGTTAGGTATATGGATAGTGAAGTTGGTGAGGATCATGTTGAAGATGAGTTAGGTAGTGATGATGATGAGGAGGAGGAGGAGCAGGAGGAGGAGGAGGATTTGGAGGATGATGAAAAGGGTAGTGGAGAATTAGTGAGTAAGAAGAGGAAGAAAGGAGTTAGAATGGAAAATGGGGCTTTGAGTCGGTTGAGTAGTGTCAAGCGAGCAAAGGAATCTGATAAGGACAAGGGTAAGGAAGGTGGCAAACAGAAGAAAGGAAGGGTGTCTGTCGAATTGATGAACGAAAACTTGATCGAGCGAAGTAGAAATGGCAATTTATCTATTGAGGATGGAGAGTCAGGAAAGAAGATGATGAAGAAGAAAAGTGGATTAGTTCAGTCAGGAGGGGCAGATGTGGCAAAGAAAGTAAAGGCTAAGAGATTTAAGACTGCTGCATAAGCTGATTGTTGATGCCCAGGAGGGTTTGCTTTTAGATAATAGAATTCACTTTTTATTTCTTTTTTGATAGAAAGAATTCACTGCTTGATGTATAACTCTTTGCAATCCTGTGTAGTTTTGCTTGTTGAGTTCTCTGGCAGATTTTGTTTTGAGCATATTAATAATTCTGGAATTTATTGTGTTACTTTTTGGTCATTTTATCATTTGCTAATTAATTTTCTAAATTTGAGCTTTACAATTGTCCTTAGTCAACAGGAAAGATCAAAATATTCTTTCTCGTTTCAGGGTGATCTTGAGTTATGTAAATATTGCATATTTTCAGAAGTTAGCTTAGGAATTGTGAAAAGAGACAGGGTGCTTCACTTTAAGCACTTTAAGCAAAAGGCTTATCAATGAAATGATAATAGAGTGCCGAGAACTACTTATACTTTTAGTGAGTTCAGGCCTGCCACCCCTCACACGCCAGTTAATTCTGCTGCTTTCCTTTTGCATTTCAGAATTTTGGCTTAAATTTCATTTCTGTTTTCTATTTTACATGCTATTTCTCTGAAATTCCTTTTTAGTGTTGTCCCGTGTGTTCAGTTTGTGTTCAATATTTATCATGGAAACGGAAGCAATGAAGGCAGTTGTTCATATTGTGCAACAATGCTTAAGTAATTATATTCATGTAGAAAGGCCCAGCTTTGCTCCTCATTTGCATGCTTCATTCCGTGAAAGGTCTTTCTGCTGTATTGGTAAAGATTGGAAAGTTTCCAATGCTCTCTTGTTTTGTGGTTTGTGGGGCTTAGCTTCATTTGTTCATCAGTGTGGCCTTTTTGGAGATAATCATCAGACATTCACTAGAGAGTTGACATACATTAAAGCTCAAGTAGTTTGTAAACTTCATGGGATCTGTAGTATCACCTCTTCAGTCCTGCAGTGAGATGGAATGTTTCCTATATTCTAAACTATTTTGGATTTTATGGTTTGCTAAATGAATTAGCCAAAAGGATTGGGAAATCTCTTAATGAGGAAGAATATGCAGATTATTCATTGTAGCAAATGGGACATCTGTGAGTGTTCATGGTGTTATTCTTGCTATTAGAAGTTTATTCACTGCTGCCTCATGAAGTCTTACTTAGTAGTAAGAATCCAAAGAGGTAACGAATAAGTTTGTGGGAGAGAGTCAAGAGACTGAGAGAAGTTCGTTTGTCCGCTCATGTTGATTATGAAGCGTTGGTGTTGTTGTTGGAATGTGTTTACTTGTCATGCTTACATGCTGGAGAAGAAACAGTAAAAAAAAAAAGAAAAAAACTGAAAATTTTTGCTAAGCGCTGCAATCCACAGCTTCTCTTGTAGACAATGTCCAAAGTGGGGCACACCTTTCTCCAGCTCTGATCTTAATTCCACTCTTGATTCCTCGGGAAGTTAGGTTTTTTTTTTTATCCTTTTTTTTTCTTTTGTGTGTGTGTGCATAATTTGCTTCTTGATCAGGTTCTGAAACTTCTGATAGATATCTTGTTATTGCATATGATTGATGTAATCTTTTGTTTTCTTTTACTTCTCTGTTTCCATCTTTATTTTCCTTAAAATTTTGTCCATTAATTCACGTATACTTGAGTGACAGTCTTCAAATTAATGTTTTGTTAGGTTCATTCCATGTGTTTGCACTCATTCACAAGTCATGAAGGTTGCTATTATCCGGGAAGCATTGATTAAACTAGTACAGTGGTTTTATTGCCAAATCCTCCCTCTGGATTTTTGTGGGATAATATGGGTGACGAAGAAAAGCTATTCAATCTGCAATCGTATGTGGAGCTTTAATGGATTGCTGAATTCTGGATTTGGGAAAATATTTAGGGAGCCTGCTGGAATGTGATTACGTTTTGTCTTGATTCTGCCAAGCATTTTGTCCACTAAATTAATCATAAATGCTTGTAATCTCTCTTTGTGGAAGTTGGTTGACATTGCAGCAAACACATGGCTTCTTCATATAATCAATTGCAAGATTCTGGCAAACTTGAAGAATTTGATGATGTGTTATTTCACTTAATTTATTCTGCTTCTATTTGACTTACAGAAAGCCAAAGTATCTCAAACATGCCACAAAACTGTTAAATGAAATCCCTGTAGCAACCATGAGTAGATTACCAAAGAGACGCATAAACCTTATATTATCCCATGGCAAGTGTAGGGTAAAGAGACACCCCTGATAATTCAGGCATTGCTCTAGCTATAGCTGGGAAGAGTAATTTAGTTGAGTGAGAAGATAGAAAGCAACGAAAGGAGTGGGGAGGAGGGGGAGTTCAAGATGGGGAAAAGATTCATTTGCATTGTCAGTACCTAACTATGCTAAGTGTATGACCATGGGATTTTATTCATACACATCTGTCCCATCTTTTTCAGTTACTGGAGGAGTAATGGACCTAAGGTGAGCCCTGTCTCATGTCAAATCTTTATCATTCAAGGTAAGCGAAACCATTTTTTGTGGTAGAGTTACAGAAACCTTGCTGCTCTTTTTGGATGTTATGTTTGGTCTGTTCTAAAACTTTGAATACAGCTGTCAAACAATTCCTCGTAACCAATGTGTACTTTCTTTCTCCTTTCATGTTCTTTTTGTCCAGCTTTCCTGTGCTGAAAGTGTGGTTGACATATCATGTCTCATGATTTCTGTTCTTCAATCATCAGATCAAAGCTCAGTCTCAAAACCATTCTAGTAGATAATCAGTTCCACCTTCCTCCATCAAATTTATCGGTATGTAATTTATGTAATCAAAACACATTCTAACTAGTTGTGCTTATTATATTTATACGTTTTCCAAATGCAAATTATCTGCTTCCCGAAACTTTCTATCCTGTTCTGGCTACACAGTATGTCATATGCTAATAAATTCTTAGGTTGAGTCTTTCTCAGCTGATAGTAATTTGGAAAAAAAAAAATGTAGTCATATTAAATTAGGCAGTGATGTACTTCATCTTCTCTAATTTGTGTAGGTTATGGCCAAAAAAATCAACTGGTTAGTTGTCATAGAAAAACAAACTATGGCCATATTGTGCTAGGAATTGATTAATGTTAGCTATTTCTTCCTTAACAAATTTTATGTATTGAATTATTGAACATGATTGCTTACTGTAATTCCTTTTGCTTAGTTTGGTTTTGCTTGACTAACATGATGCAAAGGCATTTATCTAACTCATTTTCTTTCTGAAAGAACATATGATGAGTTGGTTGCTCCATCTGGTGGGATTTGGGATTAGGTTTGGTTGTTGTTGTATATAAGTTGAGTTATTTAGTATTAGTTTAACTACATGCTTCAGTCATGTAATATGTTTGAGCTGTTTCCAGGCTTTAAGGCCGAGTCTAGAAAACTGGTATTTGTCAATGTTTACAGCATTAGTCATGTTAAGAGACAAACTTACATGGCCAGTCAGTTATAAAGATTGTTCTTTTTCCATATAAACAGATGTACGAAAGGCTCCAGACATGGAGTGTGATTGTTATTCATCCTCTTTCTTTGGCATACATTACGCAAAAACACCTATGGATGAACATTTTGACCGAGGCCATGACCAGTGGCACGGAATATTAAAAATTGCTTTTTTGAGTCGTCCAAATAATACTCTTTTGATGTATTTGAATACTTCTTGGAGGGATAATATTTTTGAAGTTAAGAAGTTGTATGGCCCGCTTGCTATGTTTTTGTCCTTGTCCTTGTGAATGTGATTATTAGATATTGAAATCAATTTGCAGCTAGAGGTAGGGGATAAAGAAAAATGTGGCCCTAGTTGTGATGAAATTTGCAATATTGGTTGTCGTATATTAGACATGATACTATTAAGTATTGTGATATGTGAATTATCAAGAAATAAACGTGTCTCATGCATGATCATACTAGTTCAACTTGAATATTTGCCATTAATTCTATTGCAGATTTTTCATTGCATTATAATTTACCAGAGACCGCTGCCTTTCAGCTATCTGGTAATTTTTTCAGAATTGGAAGCTTGTGAGGTGTGCTGCCATCCACTGGTTGAGAAAATTGGAGCAAAGGTTAACTTGTGGCTCCGTATGAATTATTTCTGACATATTAGACCATGCTGAAGCAGTTTACATCATCTTGCCAACAAAAGTGATGTGGCCATGGTCGTGTTCCCCTTTTGTTGTTCGCTGTGTAGCAGCCTGAGACCAGTTCGGACTTCTTTTTCTTTTCTTCTCTTTTTTTTTTTTTTTTTTTTTTTCCGGGTGTTGGTTAGATTTTTTAGTCCAAACGAAGTACTTTATAAATGAAGGTAATATAATTATCTTAAATAAAAAATTTTAACACTGAAGAGAATTTAGTTAAAGCTTTTAAATTCTCTCATAATTTCAAATTCTTTTAAATTCAAAAATACTTAACCAAAAACACACTTGGGAAATGACAGTTTTGGAACAATCTATTATTCCATTTTGCTGTAGGAGTAGAATGGAACTATCATTCAGTTAGTATGTATCAGTGTTCTCTTATGTTTTGTCGGATACTGATTGGAAAGGCATCAAGAATAGCTAGCTGGGCACCTAACTTAAATGATGGGAGCTTGTATAATTTCTAAGCCTATTCTATTTGTATTAATTATTGAGCTACTGAATCTTTATATGCTGCCATTCTTTTCATCGTCTTTCTTCTCTGGGGCATCTGGTCTAATGCCCTTTTGCATTGAAAGCATGCTCATAGCAGGAAGATACTAGTTATGTACTGCAAGGTATGGATCAATTATAATTCTGAGGTTTGAGATTTATGTTTTGGTAATGAGACTAAAATTTAAACGTAGACGTGACATACATTTTAGTGGTTGTCTACGTCCTGAGAGAATCTATTTGGTGCAAAGTATCTGGCATGATTCTGTTTTGGGATATTTCATGCATTGAATTACTTACGTGCTTCTTGTTCCATGATTCGTTCTGAACTTTTGTTTTTAAAATATAAAAACTTGTTAGTACTTTATTCTATATGTTTCAAAGGCAAATGTATAGCTTTTAATTTTAATCAATATTCTTAAATGTCTCTTAAAACTTTTCTAAAGATTATGAAAATAAGCATGCTTTGTTAGTCAAGGAATGCTATTTTATCATTTTTATTTATTTATTTTTTCTGTCTCACTCTTTTGCTGATCATATGTTGTTTAATAGTTCAACACTTTCAATGGATCCTCAACAAATTCAATGGCTGTGCAGTGATTTATTAAGTTATCATTTTATTTTCACCCTAGTAAGTGGTGAATAATCGTAGTCATTCAGCTAGTTTCACTAGCTTGATTATTGATATCCGAAGTATATACTCCCTTTTCAACTTACTAGCTTGTTTATCGATTGCTCGAACTGTTACAATTGAAACGAAACGGGGTGTATTCTTCAAACAACTAAGTTCTTTGCCGACATATCACAAATTTCAAACGAGATATTTCGGGATTAAGTGGAACTACAAGCAATTTTCTCATGTAAAATCAAGATGTGTGAATGACAAAAAATTTGTCATGAAACAATCCTGGCGTGATTATGTGTCTTAGAAACTTTATTTATAATTACAAAATGCTTTCAAGTCGTGGCCAAGTAGTTTTAGTACTATCAGTATACTAGGGTTGGTAATTGCCGTATGACATGGGCTATATTCCTATTTCCTACTAGACTTGACATCTTGCGCTGTTCTTTTGTATCTTGCACTGATTAGAAAGTTGATAGTTGAACTTGAGGTGGACAACTCCATAATTGGCTTTTGTAATTACAAATATATCCTGTGCGGAATTTAAAAAATCCTCGGGACCTTTGTCCATTTTGATCAATTTATCTTCTGTCAACCAATCAATAAAAATTGAGTGCGAATTACATATTTATGAAGAGAATTATGGTATTTTTTTTTTCAATTTTTTTTTTATGAAAGGTGATATTTTTAATCAATAAAAAAATTTATTTTTACAAAAATTATTCATTTTAATTTTTATTAAAAAATTAAAAATAAATTTTTTAAATTTTTGAGTAAAAACTAAAAGCATAACTTCTGTAAAAATAAGCTAAAATAAACACACCTTTAAAGTTTAAACCCTGAAAAACAAAAGTTGTTAAAGGGTCTTTTATTTGGTACAATGTTCATATGATTATCTCACAATAATATTTGAAATACTCTAAGCCTTCGTTTGTTTCAGGAGAAAATGGAAGAAGAGAAAAGTGAAAGAGAGAAAATAAGAAGAAAATTGAGTTTTTCACTAGTTGGTTAACAATGAAAAATGGACAGAAAATAGAAAAAATGTATTGGCCCACCTCAGAACTTTTCTTCTCATCACGGCGCAGAAAACGTGAAAAAATCAAAGAAAAGGTTATCAATTTCCTTTATATCCCTAGAATCATGGTTAATAATAAAAAATAATGATTTATATTATAGAATTTTACTTGGACAGAAGTTTTTAAAATAAATTATATAATTCAAATTTTATTAATTAAACTTTTTATTAAAATTATCATAAAAATATTTATTTATTGAATTTATAAAAAGTACTTAAAAATTGAATTAGAATAATATAATAATTCTTTATTACAATAAAGATATATATGTTATTTTAATATAATTCTTATTTTCTTTCTTCTTATTTTCTCTTCATTTTCTCTATATCCAAATATATAAAAAAAAAACACATATTTTTCTTTATTTTCTTTTCTTTCTATTTTCTTTCTTTCCATTTTTTTTCTCCTCAATTTCTCTTCATATCCAAACAACCCATAAAGACCCCAAGAAAAAAAAAATTCTTCCGTCATTCCATTGAGCAGTTGTTTGACCAACTCTCTATCAAAATTATGCAAC
This sequence comes from Pterocarpus macrocarpus, assembly GCA_031439585.1. Classification (NCBI taxonomy): domain Eukaryota; kingdom Viridiplantae; phylum Streptophyta; class Magnoliopsida; order Fabales; family Fabaceae; genus Pterocarpus; species Pterocarpus macrocarpus. The sequence continues at coordinate 16,629,913 of CM062517.1, read as the reverse complement.
AGCCGCCAACGATTGTTTGATTTTGGTTAGCTTTTTTCTTTTTCATATTTTGTTATAATTTGAGTTAAATTATTAAATTATATTTATAAATGAGTTATTCGTAATTATTTTTATAAGTGTTGGATGGATTTAAAATTATATCTAACTTTAAATTAAAATACTAGTATTTTCCTCAACTAATTATATATAAAGAAAAGATTCTGCAGTGGCCGATCAAAGCTGTTCTTGTTCACATGTTGATTAACCACCACATGTGTGGTTATGTTTGTGTTTAAGTGCTCCAAACCAATTAAAAAATAGTAATACATTTCCTATTTTGGCTTGTTCTGTGTAATTTCTCTATCAAAAGTCGTATTTGCAGAGGTAATAACCTTTTTCTTTGTCAATAGTGGTTGTAATGTTAGAACGGCAAGTGTGAGCAAGCCCTGTGTTTTTGGCATTGCACTAAGTTTCAAGTTTAAACGTCTAACCATTGATTAACGAAACCTTTGTTGCCTTTTAGGATGTGGGCGGCTCCGTTACATGTGGCAGTAAATAAGGCATGCCACGGAACTTAGTGAAAAGAAGTTTGTCGTTTTTTGACTTATAGTGCAAGTTCTTCCTTCCAATCTGATGGTGATTTCTTAGCAAAATGACATGAATTGTTGCCATCAACCAAAAGAAGAATGACTGAAACTACAGTGGTATTGATGCGCATATCCTGTTACAAAGACCAGAAAAGCTATGTACTTAGTGGTTTCAGATAGGCACAACATCACTCTCATATGAATTAGTCAAAAAATTTCACCATTTTAGTTTGAATGGAAACTAACCGTACATATTATAAGACAATGGATGTTATATGGTGCACTGGGCGAACAAGACTTTTCAAAACTTTAGGGTGATTAAATAGAAACGATAATTGGATATGGACACATGACAATGTTCTTATCATTTCCTAGATAATTGTGCACAATTGTTCTCCAAAATTAGACTTCATGTCGTAACCTTTAATGATTATTATTCTTGGTTGGCTACACAAATACTGCATTGACTCCATATATTACTTTGAAATTAAGTCATTATTATAGGAATTTTGGTTTGTCTCATACTGCTCCCTTTGTCACATTCTAGATACACGATGAATCAATTTAGATTCTTTTGTGCTCGAAAGCACGATACTTTTGCATTAGTTTGCTGAATATGATTGGCTCAACACTCTTATTCATACACTTTGTTATTTCCAGTTTGACCTCAATCGTTTTCCCTTTTCTTCCTCCTTTCATGTAAGTGGTTTCTAGTTCTACCATCAGATGTATATTGGTAACTTTGATTTGCTCTCTAACTCAGATTGGTGCAAAGTTCCCAGCAAATACCCGAAAGTGCATGGAAGAGAGTGTCTTATGGATGTATGCGTGTAACTTTAAGTAGTGGTAGGGCAGTCTTTCACTAACAATATCAGAATGTTGAATTTGATTTAAACTTTTTTATATGCAATTTTCTTGTCTTATTAATATGTTTATATACATTAATATAATGGAGTCATGGCCTACTTTCTTTGAAAAAACTAGAACCACAGTTCCTCACCCCCATCTTGATAATGGTCGCATGCAGATGGTAGGCATGGAATAATTAGGACAGATGTTGATGTTGAGTTTACTCAAACAGTGTAAAGTGGGGTGCAACCTAGCTGAAAGACGTTGGTTTTTTCTCGTGTAGTCCCTCGATGGTACATAATATTAATGGATTGGTATGTGCAAAATTATTAATTGACACATCCTATTTTTTCATACAAGATAGAAAAACTAAACCGTTCACAGTTTAAACTCTACCATTTCTATACAAATTCGCATACCCTTAACCACACTTTACTTGATTATACTCGAGTGGCCCTAATTAAGCCAATATTCTAGAATCTATCTTTCCCTCAAATGAAATATCACTGATTATAATTAAATAGGTCAAATCTAGCATATATAACGCGTGTACTACAGTACTAGTGCAATGCATGCATAACTATTAAACTTTGGATAGTTAGATTGAATTTGAGACAGAGAAAATAAGTTCTATACGTTACAAGTTCAATCCAATACCTTAGTATTAACCAAGACAATTACAATAATACAATAGTATATATTTCAGGCTTCGGAAACTGTATCACATTTTAACATTTGTTTGGTTGATCTACCACATAAATTCACGATTGCATATTGCACAGTGACAAAGCTATTGAAGCGTCTCATTCTCCTCTCGCCATTATCTTTTTTGTTTATTTATTAAAAAAATTAAACTTCTTTTTATAACGTGGCTAATGGAAAAAGGGAAGTGTTTTACGTTTTTGGCTTCCTCAATTTTTAGTTGAACGTGGACATGTTAGGAATCTATTCCAAGAATTAGCTAAATTGAGGTTAATTGAATAGCTCAGTTATTTGGTTGTGCAAAATATTGCTAACCCCACGTATCAAACAATTACATCGAGAAAGGGAATTTATTCCTCGACTACAAATTCTCAATCTACTATAGGAAGTGCTTGGTAGAAGATCAACTAATTAGGTCATCAAATAAAATATTGCCGAGCAATTGAAGGCCAATATGAACTACAAATCATAATAGCTAAAAGTAAATGAAAGAATATAAAGGAAATGTAATAAAAAAAAAAAAAAGGCTATAAAATGCAGAAACGTAAAGATAAGAAATGTAAAGGGCAACAAAATAAAAGCTCTAAAAGTAAAGGCAAAATAAAGGCTAAAATGTAAAAGTTGAATAATAAAAGCTAAAATGTAAAGATAAATGTGAAATAGATTTGTATTTGATTGATATGTTAGATGGATGATGTTTAAAATATTCACCCATAAAAGTGAACATTCAATATTCACCTGATTTTTAATTGTTGATTAATCTAAAACAAGTAAATCTAACAGTTAATATTACATAAAAATTGATTATGATGTTTGATATGATATTTGGAGTATGAGTGGTCTTTTAATATTAACCGTTAGATTTATTTTTTAACTTGATCAACAGTTAAAAATTAGGTAAACACTGAATGTTTATTTTTTAAGGGTGAGCACTTTAAAACTCTCCATGTTAGATGTTGTCTCATACAAACAATGTACAGGCCTATTATAGTTAGGGTTTAGGGTTCTCACTAACCATATTCTTACATTTATGCACGCATTCAATGTAGTGGCCAACATCATTTGATATTAACTAACATTGTCTCGGCAAACTTGATTCACAATTATGTCCAAATTTTAATGTACATGTCAGCTGATGGCTTAACCATATATCTTATTTTCTTAGGGTGCATTTTCTCACTTTGTTATGCAACTTCCTACTATTGAATCTCAATCGTTTCCCCCTCCCTATGAACCATAAACCATCTTCCTCGAAGAAAGCATATTCTTCAATTGTTCCTATTTTCTGGGAAGTAGTTTTTGGATTTGGTCAAACTCTTCTCTTCAACTTTTTGAAGTATGTTTCTTCTTCAACCAATGACCCTAAATGGTTCATGGGTTGTAGATAATTATAAGATCTAAGGCCTAACAAAAGGCTCATTTGATCAGCTATTTTTTTTAGATTATCATTTATTGACTATCGACTATCGGCTATTGCTTTTCTAGTGTCGACTAAAGTTATTATTTAGCTAATTGCTCTTAGCTATCAACTATCCATCTTCAACTCATCGCAATTTAGAGTTACTTTGAATTGAAACAAAGTGGTTTGAGAACAAGATATTCATTCATTTCTTAGGATATCGTATAATCTAGTTGGTGGAAAAGGGTATGCAGACGCTACAAGTAACAACACAGTATCAACGGACTATGATTGGTGGTAAAAATAAATCTTTTTAGCTTGAATGATCACCCTAGCACTAATTTCGTTGTAATGTTAGCATGATTATTTCTTCACACATCCTATTGTCGTTTAGCAGTACTCTCAAAAAAGAAATATGATCACTATTGAAATGAACAGTTTGATGTTAGGACTTTGAATTGAGCTTGTTCACAGAACTCAATTCAACCCCTTCCATTCTTCTTCTTCAACACCAAAGTGCTCAAGAAAACTATACTGGCCGCCACACTCCACCTTTCCATGACGACATTTATGGTACACACGTGACCCCCTCACCGAAATTCAATACCTAAAAATGGGGAACCTGTATTTACCTAACCAGAAAATAAAAATTGAAATTCATAGTCAAATTTGCCACCACATGTTTCATCTGCCAAACCCGTCATCAAATTCCCCAGTCTCCACTATTCAATGTTTTTATATGATCATGATAGTGCACACGGTTTTGTAGTCTACCTCAATGAATATGTGCCTCTTTTCAACCATCGTTATAATACTATCCACCAGCATCCCTATTTTCTTGATGACTTTAATTATAAAACATTAATACAGTTTTCTCCTCTCTCTGTTAATGTATTGAATTTGAATTCATGGTAGCAGGAAATTGTCAATTAAGTTGACTTGGAGGAACTCAGAGAGAAAAAGGTTGCATTGACAATCAAATTCACGTGTGGCTGTATCCACCTGGCATATATGTTCATCATAAATCCTAGAACATGCAACCTACCCAATTTTCTCAAGTTGTCACTTCCAATAGATTATAATCCATTTGATGATCTCTTTTTTCTTGTTTCCTGTACATATACTACTTTTTCTTTTAATGCACAATAGTAGTAAGCTCGATCAAGGTAACCCTTAGATGACCAAATTTCTTTTTATATCAAATTATATATTCAGAAAATGTTGATTGCCAGATAGTGACATATGACTCAATAATATTGTAAAATTCTTTTATATTGATATGTATCAAAATTAAATTCTAAAACCATTTCGAAAGACCTAACAAGAATTTAAGAAAAAGAACTAAATAACTTTAGCTAGTAGACACTTAATTGAAAAGAAATTTGTTATTAACTATGATTTTTATAGAGTGATCATTTGCTACTACTGAGTAGCTAACTTAATATAAATAATGTGCTATTTATACATTAGGTTAGTCAATAATTTTTTCATGCTTTTTTCTTTTTTTGTTGAGAGGTCATTTGTTATAACTGAGCGATTAATAGTGTAAATAAAGTCTATTTCAAATTTGAAGTTAGCCAACAATTTTCTTTTATTGAGGGGTCATTTGTTACTAAATAACTACTAGTGAAATTAAAGTTATATGCAAATGTAAATGAAAGTAAAAAGAAATTTGCGAATGATTATTTTTTTATATTGAGTGGTTATTTGTTACATTGAGTGGCTAGCAAATAAACATAAGTTACAAAACACATAATTATTTTTAAAAAAAGTACAACCAAATAAAGATAAAAGTTAACAACAATTAAGAAGTATAAGTAAAAATGAAACATTAAAATATTGATATTTTAAATATAATTAATATTTTATTATAAACTATTATTGTGGTACATTAAAAAAATTAAGATCTAAAGTGCTTGCTTTGTTACTTTGAGCTAGAGCCAATTTTGAAAATTAGGGGAAAAAAAGTTTATTATTGACTATTGATTTTTATAGAGTGATCATTTATTTTTGATTTCTTAGAATACCCCCTCACCACACCGATAGATGAAAGAATAATTTCCTAGGATACAATCAATGGCTAATTAAGTGGAGACTTTTCTTAATAGTATTTTTTTCATATACATTAATTCTAAAATTGAATCCAGAATCTCATATTTAAGAAACCCGAGTCTCTTTTATTTGAACGAACATCTTATTGGTATAAAGTGATCATTTATTATTATTAAGTTATATGTGTGTGTGTGTGAGGTATTCAAATATAGAAAGCTTGAACTTTTCATAACATACAATTTTGAAAAAAAAATAATTATACTCCATGAACCTATGCTAATCATGAAATCTTACTTCATCCTTTTTGAGTTTTAAATGGAAACGAAAGGTCTTCAATTCAACCTTTGGTGGGTGAATATTTCAGCAAATTGGAGCTTATTTAATTTAGGTGAAAAAACAACCAAACGTAGGGATTGACTTCTCTCTCATTATTGCCAAGAGTTGCTCAAAATCTAAGTTTCGGTTTCATAAGGGATATTATTTCCCATCCATTAGTATACGCCTAAACAGAAGTTTGTAATAGTTGGATTAAAAAGGATAGCAACCTTTTTTTAACTGTTGGGTTAAAAGCGTGATTTAATTAATCAATCCAAACCAATATGTGTTTATGCTTGCCCTTTTTTTTAATATTATGACGAAATTGATCACCTAACGCCCTAACTCCCCTCTCCTCCTATCAGATTTCAGCACAAAATACTCTTTAGCCTATGTGTATCCTTAATTTGTCTTCATTAGATATAAAATTATTCGCTATATGACCCATGAGTACAAAATTGATAACTAATGATTTATATATTTTTTTTGTTCTAAATAAAGGTCATTCAGGAAAAATCCTGTGGATGCCAGCTTATCAACAACCAATTTGAACACAATTAATTAAAAAAATACTCATATAGAGATTATTTATCACAATTTGGGGCCAAGCAGATATACAAAAATCCATCAAATAATGAAGAAGATAAATCACGAAACAGAAATAATAAAATAATAAGGAAGAGAAAGAGACCAAGCAGAATTGGACAAAACTAAAATGAATGTGTCACCACTACATAGTGACTAATGAGCCCCTCTTCCGTTTTCATTTGATTTGAGAGTGGCTGCTTCATGTACCAACTCTTTATCATACTATCTTTTTTTTTTTTACCCCTTTTTGTTAATTATTATATATTATTATTATTATTTTAATAAATCATTATCTTATAATTATCTCCATCCAAATTAATTTAATGCACAAAAATTCTTAACAGATGGAAAGAAAGCAATGACCCCAAGAATTATAGATACATGTCAGCAATTTGGCAGTGATTGGTTTGTCCACGTCATCATGCCCTCTCTCTCTCTTCCCCCAAAATAAGGAGATATGCAACTTAATTACAAGCCCGCCCTCCCTCCTTGCACTTAATTACAAGTTGACTTGCCCACTTGTTTGTACCCTCTCCCATTTATATATACGCCTAGCTTCTCCTCCCTTTTTGATATCTCTCAAATTAATCACCTTGAATTTTGAACATATCTTTCTCAATTCTCCTTCTCTCTCTTTTGTTCCCATCTCTTATATCCATATCTTTGTTGAAAGAAAAATGAGCAATATAGGCTTGGTAGAGGCAAGGCTGCCACCGGGGTTCAGGTTTCATCCCAGAGATGAAGAGCTTGTGTGTGATTACTTGATGAAGAAGGTGACACATAATGAATCCCTTCTCATGATTGATGTTGACCTTAACAAGTGTGAGCCATGGGATATTCCTGGTATGTGCAATACTCTTTTTCATCCCATTATCATGCATTCTCTGATTCATAATTATTATTGCCTCATCATAAATACATACATACATGCATGCCATGTTCTTTTTCTTCATGTTTATTAGAGCTCAATCCTTGCAAAACTCTCACAAATTAGTACTTGGATATAACTCATATAGTTTTAATTTTCTCATGAAAAAATATCTTACTTGGAGGGTATGAAATTGAATCAGAAATACATTTCCTATAGTTTTCTTTCACCTCACTCTCAGTGCATCCCATATGCTACTAATGATGAACATGTTTGATCCGTTTATGTTTGCTATTATGGTTGGTAAAGTACAAGCGAGTTGTTACTTTCACCTATGTTGTATTCTTGTACTGTTTCAAATTATGATAAGGCTAAAGTTTCTTTTTCTTTCTTTGGGCTGTGAGGGTGAGGTGATGATGGCAACTGGAATGGCTATAATAGATCCCAATCTATACGTGCACTTGTGTGTGTGCTTTGATAGGGAAATGATACCCGCCAACTGTATGACTTTCATAATATATCAAAAGCTTTCATTGTTCAAGTTCAATTCATCAGAAAATTAATATTGTTTTCAGTTAAATTCCATTTTCGTAGGCCAGATCATCAAACACTGATGTCTTAGAAATATGACATGCAGAAGAGTCCATGGAAGTTTTGAATCTTGAAGCCAATAGTTATAGCAATGATCTAATGCTTGATGCCAACAACGAAAGAACGAGATGAAAACCAATATTCTTTAATTTCCTTTCTCTGTGGGATCAATAGTGTATATATATATATATATATATATATATATAGCACCTATGATCTATATGTTAAAGTTAATATTCTTCCATGTGGAAGAGGAACAATTAGACCGCACATAACATTATTTTCAGTTTGTATACCCGTTGACATAAGCCTCTGCACATTCAAGTGGGTCATGAATTTCCTTCCAATCCCAGCCACAGTCACATAGATGGACAGGTGGCTGCGGCCAATGACGATAGATATGATAAAGATTATATTGGAAACAGTGTTGATATTTAGCTTCAATTATTATATAATGTATTTGATAATATACGATTACGTTATTAAAAATATTTATTTTTACTATAATTAGTTTAAAAAATACATATAAAATAATATAAATAATTGGTGGTATAAAAGATTAGATTTAAGTTTGATTTATTATCAGAAGAAAAAATTTTATCTAATCATTTAATTATATATTATCATGTTATTAAAAATATTTAATTTTTGTAATAATCGTAATAATATAAAATATTTTATATTAATATTATATCAAAATTAATCTCTAAAAAAATTATCCATTCATATTTTTAAGTTTTTCTTTTTATAAAAGAAATTATAAATTTTGTCAACCTTAGACTCCATACCATGATAGAGATTTTCAATTTTGTAATTTTTATATGGATAACACGTACACACATGCTCATACACCTTGGAAAGGGATCTACACATTTCAGGTTAGCAGCTTTGAATGGGAAGTTCAAAAATCATATACTGCTATGGGGGTAATACAGTAATGTTGTAATAACTTCTAAACCGTCATAGCAGGGTATGTATCGCCTTCAAATCTCTTTGGGAGGAATTGACACATTGAACTTGTCCTATTGTAAGGTGCTTGACAGTGATTTTATTTTCATCATATAATGCAAAACATTAATGATTTAATTATTCTGGTCGTCCTTATAGTTTCATTCAATTTTTAATTTGATCCTTGTAATTTAAAAATTTTTAATTAGGTCCTTATATTAGAAAAATTATTATAATCAGGTCTTTAAAATAATTTCAAATTACAAAATTATTTAAAATTTTATATAATTTAATAAATCATAACCCAATTTTATAAGTTCAAACATAAAAATTTATTCAATTTAACCATCAAATTTATAATAATAAATTATTCCAAAAATTTGATTATAAAAATTTATCTAATATAAAGATTTGATTAAAAATTTTTAAATTATAAAAATTTAATTAAAAATTAGATCAAATTAAAGGAGCTTATAAAATAATTAAACCAACATTAATTCATTTCTACCACACGCTTGTACGCGAACATGATCAACTTTCATATCATATTAGTGTTTGAACTCTAAAGTCCTACGATTATTCTAGCTGTATCCGACCTGGTCTATCGTGCTTTCATTTCAAAAGTAAAGACACCGAGAGTTAAGTAAGACCGTTAAATTTGCATCTTGTTTTTTGACCTTTTTCGGGTGTACATCTTGTTTTTCACTTTAATATTTCTTTTTCTTATTGATTATTGTTTTATTTTTTACTTAGTTGGATATGTTGAAGTGACTACTTTACTAAGTAAGCAATATTAATCCCTTGAATAATTTTTCATCTACAAGGACAAAAGAGGTTTCTAGGTCTGATATGATGGGTCAACATTAATGCTTTGGTGTGATAGGCCATACATTCATACTTCATAGTTTGCATTATTTTGGAGATAATATCAACTAATTTATTTTGAAATCAAAATAATTAGTTTTGTATTTTTATACACGCATGTCATGTATGAAAAGAAACTGACGAGAGTGGGCAAATCAGAAGAAACAAGAACAATAAATGAAAGACGCTACAGTTATACATGGGGTCTATACAACTAGTTACTAGAATAATTTGCATTCAAATAATAATAATAGCTTCCGAACAAGATATATTTATTTTTATCTTTCAAATTGTATTTCTGTTTCTGCTAAAGTATATGTGTTTCTAAAATAAATCTCAAAGCCTATAATACTATCGACTGAACGTGACTTCTTAATTCTTCTTTCCCTCCTGCCCCGGTCAGTATTATCAATTCTAATAAGACAAAGAAAATAAAGTATAAGAGCATTTAATTTTAGGATTATATTAACAAAGAGATAATGTTGTTAATTTCAACAATTATTTTTAACTAGTCATATAGTTGACCAAAACACAAAAATTCATCCACACCAAATAGACCAAACGGCACATGTTCGTCATCTTACCGAAATCCAGAGACCATAGATCACAAATAAAATCAATAACACCCGTGTTTCAATATGACATTTCACTCACTTTTTTGTTTTTTCAATGTACATAAACAACTAAGTTTTATCTCACTAAATGAAGTCATCTACATAGGTTATGCAACGCTATATTGTCTTATCATCAATCATGCCTATATGAGTCTATATGTAGTAATGTATAATTTAGCAATATAATGATATCATTTACAAGGACTAGTTTCATAATATTGTATTCATTAATGTAATGGTTGATGAATGGTTTTTCAGAAACAGCATGTGTGGGAGGGAAGGAATGGTACTTCTACACACAGCGAGACCGCAAGTATGCAACAGGGCTACGCACAAATCGTGCCACAGCCTCAGGGTATTGGAAGGCCACAGGGAAGGACAGGCCTATCCTTCGCAAGGGCACCCTTGTTGGTATGAGGAAGACTTTGGTGTTCTACCAAGGAAGGGCACCCAAAGGGAGAAAGACAGAGTGGGTCATGCATGAGTTTCGTATTGAAGGTCCCCTTGGCCCTCCTAAAACTTCTTCCAAGGTATATATAACATGATGGATTTAACTTATAAATTTAATTTTAATATACTATTTATAGTGTCATTCAATCTTCATAGCATGAAAACTCATGCCATAATTACATTAAAAGTTTTATATAAGATGATATCTGATTGACTGAATAGTATAAATATTTTATGTTGGCTGGATATCAAAATTAATCTTTAACTTATTTGTTACCTAAAAATATTTCAATTATATGCATTTATGTAAACCATGTTTACATTCAATGTGTAATGGACAAAAACGAGTAATGGGGGATTTTATTTTATTTTATTTTTTAAATTTCCATGTACAAGAAAGGTCAATTTTCCACAGGAAATCATTTTGAATATTCATATATAGAATAATAGTATGTGTATATTATTATTATTATTATTATTTGGTAATAGCCTTGTATTATTTTCTTTGCTTGATTCAGGGAGGAAACTTGTGATTGCAAATAAAATTTTTCAAGACTTTTGACTTTTTGTAATTTGTTTTTGCTCTACCGAAACCAAAATTTGTCTCACTTGGCTATTGGCTAGAATGCGACTTCAAAAAGATATGGGGTAGCTAACCTAAGAAGATTCCCTTTGAATTTTTTATTAAATGCCATATGTAAGCACATGAAAGCAACCAAATTCTCCTAGAGTAATATATGTTCTTTGATTCAAAATTTAACACCAAATATAACATTATACATATATGTATATTTTGACTAATTCACACTCACACTAATACACGATATCTATACGATGTCTACATGTTATGGGTTCAAAATGTATTTTTGATACTCCTAGCATTACACATCATATCTCTTTCCTGTCACTTTCTCACATTTTTGCTTCATTCATTGATTGAAGACCTTGGCATGCTCTAATTTAAATAAAAATTTGCACTTTTTTTCCTCCATACAGGAAGATTGGGTTTTGTGTAGGGTGTTCTATAAAAACAGAGAAGTTGCTGCCAAACCTAGTATGGGAAGCTGCTATGATGACACAGGCTCTTCATCTCTTCCAGCATTAATGGACTCTTACATCAGTTTTGAGCAAGCTCAGACCCATGCAGATGAGTATGAGCAAGTGCCCTGCTTCTCCATTTTCTCTCAAAGCCAAACAAGCCCCATTTTCAACCACATAACCACAATGGAGCCAAAGTTACCTCCCAACAATATTAATGCAACTATATATGGTGGAGGAACACCCAATCTGGGTTCTTGCTTAGACCCCTTTTCCTGTGATAGAAAAATGTTGACAGCTGTTTTGACTCAGCTCACAAAGATGGAAAGAAACCCTCCTAATAACCCTAGTCTTAAAGGGTCACCAAGCTTAGGAGAAGGAAGTTCTGAGAGTTATTTATCTGAGGTTGGCATGCCCAACTTGTGGAACAATTACTGATGTGATTCTTCAGTACTACTATAGGCTTTCTTGGTGTATAATTTCCCCAAAATTAAGCCCCCACTTCTTCCCATGACACCAAGTGAAAAAAGGAACAAAGTAAAAAGAGTGGGAAGACAAAATCCATTGGATTTTTTTAGTGATGGTGAGTATCTATATTTCACCCATTGTGTTAGATATTAATATAGACTCATCCATGCCGTGTCCCAATATATTAGGAAAATGGGACTTGTAATTGAAACTTATAAATATTTGCAGTTAATTTTTAGTTAGTGGATGAATTGTTTCTTCTTGTTTAATTAGACGATATACTGAGATGTGATGGTAACTATAAGGATCATGTACGTCTTCTAACTTTAAACCGAGGAGTTTTCATGCGACAACACCAATTTCAATCCACATTTAAATTAATTACTATTATATATATACTGAATATCAGAAACATATCATGCACAGAAAACTTTACTGAGCTCCTAGAAATTAAAATGAAAAATCAATGCAAATCTTATCGAAGGAGTTGCTATCATGCGGTTATGTAAGCCAAATTTCAATGGATAAGAAATATATACCATAATTCTTTTAAAGATCTTCCCTACAACCAACACAATAATTGACCCAAAAAAAAAAGGGCTAGTTTCTTTATGGACGTATAACAAATCTCTGATGCAATTATATGTTCATAACAGTCGTAGCCAAATAATGGAAGATTTGGTTATCCAGACGCTCATAAAATACTTTCATCATTATAATTATGTGGTTAATAAACAGTGGATTTTGTTTGTTTAATACAACTAACGGGCCAACCTGATGTAATACATGTACGTATTAGATATTAATTTTATTATTTCGGACTACAAGAAAGGAAGCAATTAAAATACTGAATTTCACCTTTGATCATAGATTTTTAAATATATGTTTACTCTTAATTATTGTGTTAGGCAGAAGTAGCATAGAACATCTTTTCTTCAACCATAATATTGTCTTCTAACGTTTTGATCCCTAGCAACATAGCAATAAAAAGAATCGGGAGCAGGGTAAAGTGACACTTCGAAAATCTTTATTTCTCTTCTTTTGAATGCTCTCATAACCTTTTTTTTAGGTGAAAAAGCTTGTAATAATAAGTTAATGTCAAACATATAAAATCAATGCAAAGTTTATATTAATCTTGAAACTGTCACTATCATGGGGCTGATTATTAGGAAGAGACAACGGCATGATAGGAGACTAAATCCGTGTGACCTCACCTGAAGGATTCGCTGACTTCGAATGCTGCTTTATCCTTCTATATATATATATATATATATATATATATATATATATATATATATATATATATATATATATATATATATATATATATATATATAGATATTCTGTTCTCTATTTTACAAGGGTTTTCTGCTACATAATACATTAGCTTTACTAATATTCTTTTGGGGGCCTTAAGAAAGGCAAATTAGTTCAAGTTGTTTGACTACTAGCTCGCGAGTTTAGTTGATATGATAGAAATACGTAACAAACAAGTTAAATTTTTAATAGCGTGTTTAGATAAGCGTTGAGATGACTCAAATAAAGGTTTGAGAATTCAAATGTAATTTTATTTTTATTTTTGTCATGTTTAGCTCAACATTTCATTCCTCGCTCATACTTGATTCTGCTACAAAACAAAACAAGAATTTCTGGCATTCATGTTGTGTGCTATTCTAACGACATTAATTTTGTTAAAATAGTTGCTATGAAATATACCTACATTTTTTTCTTTTTGGATAATATACAATGAAATTTGTAAGATAAAATAACCAAAAGAATAAGAAGTAGTTAAAAATATTTGAGGATAAGAGTGGAAAGTTAAATCCTAGAAAGCATTGTTAAGAGTTGAACCTGAAAAACCTCAACTCAAAAGCAACTCATAGTTACTTTTACTTGAATGTGGGTTAATAGCCAAAATCAATTTTGAAGAAAGACAAACCAACATGATTTTTTTCACCAAAATCAAGCTTGCCCTCGTTACAATCAAGGATTGGTTTTCTGAACGTCCATCCGAACATGCACTAAGTATGCGGTTTTGAATAAACCAAAATATGGGTATTAAATTTTGAAATGAATTTTGGGTAAGGATACATTTTATCTAAATTATTAGTATTTAAAATTAATTAAATCCCAATAAATCTAGTTCATATATAGTTAACCTATTATGGAAGTAAAACTCTTAGTCCTAATTTTCTTCATTAACAACACTCAAATCTATGACTTTAAATAAGAGGTAAGTACTCTAGCCACTTAAAATTAACCAAGCATAAATGATTTTTGGGTAAATATATATAATTGAATTCATACAATAATAATGTTTTGTTTTTTTGAACTTATAACAATATATAAAAAGTCAAGAAAAAATACAAACGACAGAGAGAATATAGACAATTATACTTATTAAGTAATTACAATTTTTGTGCTTAATAACACTACAATCAATTACACTATAATAACAATAATGACAACTAAAATAATAATAGCATAATATGATTGTTTGATAATGCATCAATATTTAAGAAAATATCAATGACACTTTTTTCTTGATAAAATACAAAAGTGATACTCCCTTTGTTTAATAATTCTATCATTTTAGAATGTACACACATATCAAGATGAACAATATATTACCTTAATAATAGTAAAAGATAAGCTAATTTTATAAAATTATCCTTACATTGAAGTTACAATTTTATTTGTACTTTCACTCACTCTATTAATAAGCATGATTATGTAGGAATAAAATTGGAAAAGAATTATTAATAACTTCTTAATATTTGAAATGCAAATAATTGAAAACACAAAAAATCTTGAATTATAATCCTCTAAACAGAGACTCCCTTTAAATTGAAAAAGTGAAAGGACGTTCATCTTTAGATCAATAAATTATATTATATATGAATCCTGCTAAATAATTTAAGGGTAGACCCCTCTCACATTTTCATACTTTGGAGGAAATTTCATTTATATTGACATCTAAAAATCTAAATGGACAGATATTGTAAAACAAAGAAAGTTGTTAATGAACTAGAGTTGATACAGTATATATAATAAAAGTTGTCCTCTTAAAGAGAGAACTAAAGTTTAAATCTCATAAAAGATATTGTTTGAAGGACTTCTTAGTTATTACAATACCAAATGATTAATCTTACTTGGTTCCTACTAATCTAGAACACAATCATCCTTTGGATTTATTCCTAAATAATGTGAACCTTTTGAATTTACCTTGTAACTACATAACACATATGAAGATACTCTAATCAAAGACAAAAAAATACAAAATGCATAGTTAGTAATTTATTGACTAATGAGAGTATAATATTTATAAAGATAAAGGACATTACGAAAAAGTGGTTGGTGAAAATGGTATATGAATTCAAATAAATTTTATCTGCAATATTAAGGATTCGAATTATAGAGTCGCCATTTTAGAGAAGTTTTTACGCAATTTCCACTCCCAACCCCTTATTGCATAAGCAACAGCTAAGAAATAAAGATAAAGGCATTATTGTCAAATAAAAGAAATTATAAGCAATAATATAATTAATCAATCATGTAAAATGTCATCAAGATTAATGTTCAGACACGATTTATACGAGTTTAATTATATGTCAAATGCTGATCCACTATAAACATCTTATCTAATTGAATTGTGGGCATCTGATATGCTTATGATTATCTCGAACTCATGTATTAAATATGAGCATATATCACGATATGAAAGTATTTGGGGTCAGATGCTAGAGCAAGAAGCACCAGGACAAATGCCTCGACAAGGTTGTGCTATATACCTGCAAATCATTGACCTCTTCTCTACACCATTAAATCTGCCTCTCAATTTGTACATTAATATTTTCTTATATAAATTTACAACTAACACCATAATTTTTCATACTAAGTATCTCTTTATATATTCTTGTTACACATGGAGCTCAATTATAAAATTTTACCCCTCATTTTTACCTCCAAACCAAACATACTCTTAACGTGATCTTATGAATAACATTTGCGTAATAAATCCAAGGAATGAACTTAATTGATGAGTTAAAAAATAACCAGCACCAAGTTAAGAACCCTTTTGTGGGAAAGGGGATTCACAGTACAGATTGGCATATAGATAGCAGACTCATAATGTAGTGATTGTAATTGATAATTTGGCGAAATTGATCTAGTTACAATGATCTTAAGTTGGTTTAGAACTGCTGTAAAATTAATGGAATATGATGAGCGAAGAATTCAAATATACAGTATCTCTTCTCATTCTACTAGTCAGACTCCTTAAAAGTATTATTTATTACTCACCGGCAGTTTTGACTTTTTAAAATTATCCCAAATCCCTAGACTCTTCATATTTGGAAGGGAAAAAAAATGAAGTCAATTAATCACCTAAAATTAAGAAACAATTGGGATTGCGTATATGAGATGAAAACCAACATTTTGTTCAAGAGTGTTGATATATCTTTTTAATAATCAACTTAAAAATATTTTATTCAAAACTTTACGCATAATGACATGATCAATTTACACAATATTAAAAAATTATTTAAAAAAATAATTGAGATTTTGAGTTAGAAACACTTTTAGGCTGGTGAATTTAGCGTTTTCATTTTTTCAAATCTCAGCAAAATAGGCTACTTACAAAAAATAGAAACAAAAAATGTAAAAGGTTTTAGTGGTATCTTTTCATGACAAGTTTATATTTCAAAGTGGATTAGCAAACTAGGAAGAAAATAAATGTGATGGAGCTCAAGTTTTGATGGAGTGAGGTAGTTATCCATCAACATTTGGAAATTTCTTGTAATTCTATTAGTTTAAAGTGTAAAGTCATTTTATATTATTAATATAAAGGAATTATTCTCAACAATTATTAACATTAAATGAACATAATATTTTTAAAAAAAGGGAAAAATTTATCAAAATATTATTAATATTGAATTAATATTTATTTTTAAAATAAAAATTTAAAGAGTAAAAATCATATAAAATTTTTCATATCATAAAAAAAATAAAATTAATCAACGAGTCAAAGTAAATAATGGCCTTCTTTAACCTTTCAACGGTGTATAAAGTTAAAATGCGCATTTGAATATTGTTATAAATAAATGAAACAAAACTGAATAATATAATTATTAAATTTTAAATATAATTTTTATTTTACTATATAAAATTATAAATATATTTAGATTGACTTATTTTGCATGAAAAATTAATCAAAATATGCTCTTCAAAATATCTTGATGTATAATTTTTTTATCTAATATACAATTTTAGACCTAGAGGGGCAATCAGGTAAAATTTTCTCTAAAATAGTGACTCCAAGATTTGAACATAATAAATTAATGAGTAAATAACCCTTTGTGTCGTAATATTTTTTTATTTGATATCAATTTAATTTAAAAAAAAAAAAAACTTTGACATCAATATAGTTCTAACATTTTTACATTCAACATCAATTTGATCTTACCGTTAAATAAGCACAAACCAATTAAACTCAATATTTATTTATTGAATAAAATACTCTTAACAATAAATAATTTTATATTTAAATAATCCATGTAACATATATATAAGTACAATAACTAGTTAGCATCAAATGCTTGAAATATCACTTATAACACAAGGTAGTTAGATCAAGTAGTAAACGGTTCGTGATCTCTGGTGGTAGATATATTCTTGAATCCTACTGAAGCCATCATTTTAGAGAAAACTTCTTTTAGTGCAACTTGGTTTGGGGATTAAGCTTACTCAGCCTTACCAAAATATATGCACGAGATATAATTGACTATAACACTAATGACAAATGTTTCCAAATCAAAAAGTAATAACATTCTTGAGAAAATTTATAATTGGACCTACATTCTTTTCTCTTGCATAAAAAGAAATATGAGGGAGATGTCCAGAGGGTTGCCGCACTTGATGTGAATCTTATTTTTGTGCATTATTATGACTTAGATTCAATTTTTGGGGAGATATCAATAGGGTTGGTGCACTTGATGTGGACCCTAAATTCAATTTTTGAATTTTTCTTTTAATTGCTAATATATAAATACTCTTTAAATATTTGATGAATTTAGAAATATAACCTACAGCTGAGTTTTTCTCTCACTTAATATATAAGGAAATATTAGGGAGATAACGATACAGCTAATTTTGTAACCCATCACGATGAGTACTAACACAATAAAATTTGTATTTATCTTCAATAATAGAATCCAAATTCATTATTAGTGATCATATATTATATACTCTATTACACTAAAAGCTTTAGAGGATCTTTAACTGTCATGTAAAAGCTTCCATATACGGTTTCTCGCCGTACATCCTCCCCATCTCGTCCTCCAAGTGGATGAGTGTTAGGTGGAAAAACTTCTGCAACGGTTTATGTATATGTTTCTCAAGAGTAAGCAACAAGAGCATGAGATGTAATTGACTTTAACCTTCATGAGAAAATTTGTTAACACATTCCCGGCCACTATTGACAGCATCATAAGTTTTTTGGAACATAAAGTGAATGTAACATTTTGACCAAGAGTGGGAAGACCAAATACTTGGCAGGAGCTGATTTGTAAACGAACACATACAAATACTTGGCTTTTCCAACAAATAGTGCATCGAAATTATTGGGAGATTAATGTCAAATCCTTCCACTCAGAAATGAGAGCATGATAGGTTAGTTTCCTTTTCAATGCACACGATTGGTAGTGATTGGAGACAGTTCTTCTTATCCGGTAAGCATCCTTTTTCAACCAATTGCTACTTAAGTGACATGTCAAATAAATATCATTTATTGATTATTACAGGGAATTCGAGTAATTTTCCGTAAACAAATCTCTTAATTATTTTATTGTTTTTATTATTTACTAACAAAATTTATATATTAAAATTAATTAAACACTCTATAGAAACACTCGAGTCTTGAATAGTTAAATTCTTTAATTTGATAAATTTTTAGACATTTATATATGTTAAAATTAACAACTAACAAATATTTAATAACTCATAAAAAATACGAGCATGTGTATACGGGGCAATTTCCTTTTCTTAATATGATTTTGATGTCAAGCAATGATAGTCAACTTAGCATGTGTAAACAGTAATAATACAATGTTGAAAGTAGCTATCAGATTAGGTATGAGCAGCTTGAAGTCCGACTAGAGCCCCAGCTTTCTTCCGTATATACTTAATGTATGGGATTCTTTGAAAGCAACTCATAACCTAACTCAAAGGTTGGACCCCAATTCATAAACCATTTGTAAGACGTACGGAGTTGATTAGATTGCCATTAAAAGTCCAGGAAATTGAGCGCTAGCTAGTTTTAGGTTTGAATTCTTAGCCCTATTATTATAAAAATATATATAGAACCTCTGACAGTATGTACATTGTTAAATGCTTCCTCGAGGGGGAGTGGAAATGAGCCGAGTAGAGTTCAAGTTGCTAGATCATAGGTTTGACTCGGACTTGAGCTCACTCTTAGTCTGCTCAATGTTTAGATTCAAATTTAACTTATTAGAAGATTATTGAATTTGATCTAATTTACGAGTTATTTAAATTTAGTGAGATAGCTCTACTTTGATACAAATTATGACTTTTAGACTAGGATATTTCATCATAAAAATATAGTGTCATTAATAATAATAATAACAATAATAATACATGTACTAAAAATTAATAAAAGAATAGGATTATATTATATATACACACACCAAGCCAGCTTACCTTTTACTCAATTTGAATTCATGAACTCAAAAAAATAGTTAACTCCCATTATATGCTTTACCAATGAAAGGGATCTTACAACATAACAGAATGTGCAGAAAATATCTAGGTAATTAAATCTTTTTAAAAATTATGTTATTTATTTTTATAACAAAGTTTGATAAAGTTTTATATTAGAATAGCATTATAATTGTTCATTGCATGAATTCAAAAGATTTAAAGATAAATATTTTTCTATTTGATCATTTGAAAAGGAAATTTTATTTGGTCATAAATCACAAGAATTTATTTAATTAAACAAATAAGAGATATTTGAACAAAGCTAATAATAAATTCATAAAATAACAAAAACATCAGGATTATATGATTAATAAGAGAAATAATCTGTCAAATTAAATTTTCATTTTTCGTTTTCATTTTTCTACTGCCATTAAACTCGTGATTTTTCAAAAAGATTTTACTAATAAAAAACCGAATATTTTTTATGCATTTTCTGTTCTCATTATTTTGTAATTTTTACAACTGTTCTTCATATTTTTATTATATTTTTTGGTTATTATTATTTGCTTCATACAAAAATAATTCAAAAAGGAAACCCAGCCCAAATAGAGAAAGACAACATTGTGTCCACTATCCATAAACACTTCATAGAATCTAATTTTGGACTCAGAATGCTCAACTTGAGCGCAAACAATGTTAAAAAAAACCAAAACGAAAAGGATATGACAAAACCAAAAACCAATCGAGATACAAACTTAAGTGAGGTCCATGTTATAGGTTTTGTGAATTGGATGAGGGTGTTCATGACCCAAGCAACTCGATAACCCGGTTTGGCCCAACATTTGCTAGGCTGGGTTTTGATTTTGAAATATTAATCCGATGTATTTTTGGTTTGGATTCGAATTATACTTTAGGTTTACTTTACTCGACCTGAAATTATATAATTCTTAAAAATTTATATTTTTCATCAAAATTAGTGAGACTTTTATACTTCAACTAATACACTGTACATAATAAGGTATTATTTTTGTACTGAGATAATTTATTTTGAAATATGTATTATAAAATACCACTTGAATTTTATTTTTTTACTTATAAAAATTTATGACTTCACTATGCATAACATCTAAAGTTGTATATGTTGTTTAATTGTTGGTTTGACTCGATCGTTAATTGGGTTGTTATCAAGCTGGATCTTAGTTCAAAAAATGATTCAATCCAAAAATTTGGTCGAGTTTGGATTTGATTAAACTTGGCCCAAGTTATCCTTTATACACCTCAAAATTGGATCATGGGTTGGTAAGCTATGGGTCATGAGTTTAGATCAAGTTCACTTTTTTCGATTGATCTTGTGATGAGTCTTCGGTTGGTGGGTAATGGGTCAGGTTTGGTAATGATGGATCCAATTAAACTAGGGTAAGTTTAGTTTAAATCACACAAATTTTGAGCCAGCTAAATAGACCTTTTTGAATTTTTTGAAACCCTTTTTGGACTTTAAATTTAAATTTAATAATTGTTTTTTGCAACCTAGTGGATTCAAATTTGAATTAGAAATTACTTGATGGAACTAATTTCATCTTCTGTCTTAAATAAACAATAAGGCAAATTACACTAATCTTCTCTGAGATTCTTTTATATTACACTTAAATGCCCCTAGATTTCAAATTGACACTCACATCCTCTTCCTTAACATATTTTTTAAATTTTCAAATTTACCCTTAACAAAAAAACTCTAGCATCATCTTTTTCAACCTCCACCTACACCCAAAAATCCCTAACATCTCCATAACCTCATCTTTTTCAACCTCCAACTACACTCCTTTTAACTAACACCCCACACTATCATCCTTCCTTCAAAATCACGTCGGACCGCCCTTGTCGAGGAAATCGCACCACTATGCCTTCTCTTTTTAAGTGCATGCTTTGTAACACAAGGAGAAGTTAGCAAAAAGGGATCTAAAAGATGAGATTTTAGAAATTGCTATATTAAGAAAGCAAAAAGATTATGGTAAACCTAAGCACGTATTGTCTATGGGGGTGGGATTTAGTAGAGAGTAATTTCTTTTTTTTTTTTTTGGGGTTCTTGCCTTGTATTTTTCTAAAGCATAAAAAAAGAGCACATATTGTCCAACTAATTACAAAAAGTAAAATGAAATCAATTTCATTGTGTCCTGAAAAAACTTGTGGTAAGAGAGATTAGCAAAAAAGTAAAATTTAGAAAAGAAAGTGATTTGGTTCTTAGCCATAGATAGCAATAGCGCAAGGAACTAGAGAAAGAAGTATTACAAGCTTATGAAATTAATGAGCATACTGATGCACTTTGCTCAGTTTAATTTAGGGCTAAGGTGTGCGTTTAGGGATTTAGAGTTTTTAGATTTGTTTTTTGGTAAACAAATGCTTCAAAGAAAAAACAAAAAGAAGAGAAAAATGACACAAGCAACACTAGGTTGCATCACTCAGTAGCGGCATGGTCAGCCTGCGATCAGATGCATCCCAAGAAACATAGTTGTCACCACTTGAAGCACCAACACGGGCCATATAATCAGCACAAATGTTCT
Source organism: Pterocarpus macrocarpus (assembly GCA_031439585.1). Lineage (NCBI taxonomy): Eukaryota > Viridiplantae > Streptophyta > Magnoliopsida > Fabales > Fabaceae > Pterocarpus > Pterocarpus macrocarpus. Next base: position 16,607,327 of record CM062517.1, on the reverse strand, counting down.
CGATCCTTGGCACATGAGCAAATTCAATAGACCAATTCTTTTTACTTAACCTTCGAATCTCATGGAGAAGAGCAACACAAGCATGGCGAAGAGGGACTTTGTCAACTGTCATAACCAAGATAGCATCTAAGCAATCTAATTCACATATAATGTTTGAAAGCCACCCTCCTAAGAAAACTACAAACCATGAAGAATAGCAAGGAGTTCAACTCGTAAAATGTCATAGCAAGAAGAGGAGCTAGAGAAACCTGCCACCTAATGACTAGAAGCATCACGAATTAAACCCCCAAAACCTGCACAATGCTGCGAAGCCACACTGCTATCCACATTCATTTTAACCACATGAATTGGAGAGGCAGTCCAAATATCCACCCGAGTAGCTAGGAGACATCTATCTTTCCAAGAAAACCATCTCAAAATGTCTTGCACCAAGTCTGCAATAGCATGCATGATTTTATGATGCATCCAAATCTCATCTTCGAAGATACGCTGGTTTCTCCAATGCCACAACCACCATATTTTAGAAAGAAAAACATGGGAAGAATGATGTCTAACAGCTCTCTTAATTAATCCAACTCATAGTATTGGCATCCTGAAAAAAAGTTGGTCCCTCAAACCCAAGGTGATGCTAAATCCCAACTAGAGGGGCAATCTTGGATACAATGGATGGCACTTTCTTGAGCATCACCCTACCTAGAACAGATTGGGGAAGAACATAAATTATGTCTAAAATAGAACAAATTCGTAGGGAGAGCATCCCACATCATTAGCCAAAGAAACAATCGAATCTTCTCAAGAGTCCGGATCCTCCAAAGCCAGGACTAATTATCCAACTGGGACAGATCCTGGTAGTGGCTCAATAACCAGTGATACCCACTAGCAGCTGAATAAACACCAGAACTAGAGCCAAGCCAAACCCATCTATCATCTTAGTCAACATGGAAATGAATAGGAAAATAGGTAATGCTTTGCTTAGCACAATCTAGTAAAGAGGTCCAAATGCAAGAAAAATCCCAAAAGCCATCATTCCAAACATCTCTAACCACCATTTCCGTGTCAGAAATGTGAATGAAAGAAACCAAGTCACAAAGCTTACCTAATTCTAATAAAGGAACATACCATAGGGAGGAATGACCATTGCCAAGCTGCCACTGAAAACCCTCCCTCAAGAGATGCCAGTTAGGAGTTAAACTTTGCCAAATATAAGAGGAACCCCTATGAGAAGAAAGGGAGTAGTCCCAAGATCATTAAAATACTTGTGCTTAAAAATTTTGGTCCAGAAAGATCAGCATCAGTCAATAACTTCCAAATCAAATTCCCTAGAAGAGCAACATTCATAGGCCTAAAGGATTGGACACCCAAACTACCAAATTTCTTAGCACAAATAACATGGTTCCACCCCACCAAGCATAAGCTACGAGTTCCAACCTTGCCACTGCAAATAAAATTATGAACCATTTGATCAATTTTGTTGCATATACCTTGGGGGATCCAAGCTATTTGCATATGATAAATAGGTATGGATGAGATAATAGCTTTGGCAAGGCAAATTTGCTTAGCTCGGTTAAGGAGTTGCCCTTCCAAGAATCAAGCCACTTCTGGATTTTCTCAAGAGCCCCATAAAACATGGAACGAGAGACCCGCCCTTCGGCCAAAGGCACAGCTAAGTACTTCCCCAAATTCGTGGTAAAATGCACAGTGGAAAAAGAAGCGAACATTTCCCTCCTCCATCTCAAGACATTCTTGGAACATAAAGCCCAAGACTTCTCTAAATAACACACAAACTGGAGGCAAAACAAAATAAATCCATAGTCTTGAGAAACATGCGAACCTAGCTCTTCTTAACCCTGCAAAAGAGCAAAATGTCATCCGCAAAAAAGAGATGACATATAGCCAGGCCCCCTTTGGAGACATTAATAGGCTTCCAAACTCCCTCCTCTACCTTTTGGTTAATAAGTACGGAGAGCTTCTACATTCATAGAACAAAGAGATAGGGAGAAAGCAGATCTCCTTGATGTAGCCCCCTAGTAGGAGTAAAAGGCTCCAACTTAGAACCATTCCATAAGATAGACAAAGAAGAGGATCGAACACAGCTTATAATCAATCTGATAATGCTCTGAGAGTTTCTAGATATGGAGGGGTGAAAAGAGGAATGACATTAAATAGATATAAAATAAATAATTAAGGATCTAATAGTCATTTTATTTGTTTCTAAATTTTTTAACATTTAAAATTTAGGATCAAGGGAGATTATTGTAATGGTATTAAATAAATTAGAGTGAATTACAATGAAATCCCCTGAGGTTCAGTGTAATTACACTCGGCACCTCTCTGTTTATAAATAATACATTAAGTAAAGTGAAATTAGAGAGGTGCCGAATGTAATTATACCGAACCTTAGGGGAGGTCAGTGTAATTTGCCTAATAAATTAAGAGAGTTGGGTGTTGATTTAAAATCTAGGGGAATTCAAATGTAATAGTAATATATAAATCTCAGAGAAGATTAGTATAGTTTATCCTTATTTATTATGTACTCTATTTCCAATCACATGAGCAATCATTAGCATTGTTAGAGGAGATACTGATATTTCTATTTAGCTTTTAAAAGTCTCTTTTTTCAGTTTAAATTTTAGTTTGAATAATAGAAAAAAAAAAAAAAAAAGAGTCATAGGTTAGAAGGGATGGACCAAAAATGATTAAAAAAAATCGAATTAATTGACTTTTAATTTGATATTTTTCCTTTTTTTAGTTGGTTATGTAGCCTTTTTTTAAAAAAAAAAATCAATATTACAAAAAAAAAGGTAAACCAATATTTTTTTCTTCTGAAGAGTAAACCAATATTTGGACTTCTCCTTCACTGCCCCGTGCAGTGAAGATTCCCCCTAGTTTCTTTTCGTTGGGCTTAGCCCCTTTTGTAAACCAAAACATATAAGTGCTTTATTGGAGCTTATTTACTAGGTAACACAGGACACTGATACAACACAAACAAGAGATCTTGGTTTAGCCTTAACTAGACAACAAGCATAATATCGATGAACCAGGATCGTACTGAAAAGTGAACGTAAATCTTCAAAGAAAATTGAAATTTGTTATAAAATACTATACTAACGTTGTAGGTCATATCAAAAGAAATAACCCATTTCTTGCATTAATTAATAACACTACAAAAATATAATTCGGCTTTGATCATTGAATTTACTTTGAAGCATGTCAAGAGAAAAATCACGCCCTCTCTGTGACCAACGTTTAGTTTTCCAACCACGTAACCGTCTTCCAGCTCCCATATAGACTCTGCTACTGCTGCTGCCACACCTAAAAGTATTTTGCCCAAGAGAATTCACATTTTTCAAGAAGTCGCTTGTTAGCTCCGTTTCATTTATATTTCCAGCAAAACCATAGAACTCAACATATTTTAGCTCATTATGAGAAAATTCTCGGTATTTTCTTCTTTTTCTCTTGACCGTAAAGAAAGCTGGATATGCAACCTGCAAAGAAAATAATGATCAAGGTTTGAATATCTGAGACTTTAAAAAAATTCCATTAAACATATTACATCAATAGAAGACAAAGAAATAATAGGTGTAAAAAACTAAAAAGAGTAGTGTTCTATTAATTTTGTGTAACGCAGATATAATAGGTGATCGAATGCAAGAAACAAAAAATACACATACCAGAATAATTTTTAGAATGGAAAGAGCTTCAAAATTTTACAACCTTACATATGTACCTAAGAGAATTCATGACACCATATAATCAAAATAAGCCATAATTTTTATAACTCAATACAAGGGGAGTTACAAGTCCACTCCATCGTACCGATAATTAAAGAATGCTATATCACATTAAACAATTAAATCATAAATATAAGAGATTATCACAAGTTCATTTTGTTTATATTTAGAGCGGATAACTCACCTTCATTACAAGCTTTTGGAGATGAGGGGAAGCCTTAACAATTTTCAAAACCCACAATAAGTCCGTTATTGGCTTAATTGCTCCATCGACAATTAACTCTAATTGCCTAAGATGTTGAAAAGGACCAAACTTACTCGCCGACTGTTCTATCCGTACCAACACAAAAGCAACAATTAACACATGATCAAATACTAAGAATTTGTGCCTCATTTATACCATGAGTGTTGATGAGTCTATCATAAACATGCAAATCATTATTTGACACATGTGATGTGGTAGAAAACATAAAAAAGGTGCACGTGACTAGAAGAAATTCTTAAATACTCATGAAATATCATGTGAATGTAGTCATAATCAATAATAGAATGACATTTTAAAATAGAACCTATAATTAACTTACACTTTTATATAAAATATCATTTTATTATTAGTTGTAAGCACAATTTATGTGGCGCTCTAAGAGCACACAAGAATTTCTCCGTAGCTAATTAAGAATTTCTCAAAAAAATGACTTACTTGAAAACGGTCCAAGTGCATAGTTAGACTCTCAAGCCGGTGAAGATTTGCAATTAGAGCAAAGGCACGTGGTATTTCATGTGCATCAGTTGCATTCAAGTAAGACTTCAATAACTTAGGAGCCTTAATAGAGAACATCCTAATCTCACCTCTATACTCAAAGGATGAGAGATTTAATGTATCAATATCAATCTCCCACGGTTTGGGATAATAGCGACAGGTAATTATATTCAAATGAAGCAGTGTTGGACTAATGACATGTACGTCAGACTCAAAATGACTGTTCATAATGGTAAGCTCTTCAAGACTATAACATTCAGAAAGCAAACATAGTAGCCGATCCTGCCCTACAAGGACATGTTCCAACACAAGAGTCCTCAACTTCTTGAACCTAGAAAAATCAAAAGGTGGCATATGATAGTGGTCCAAGCAAAAATCCATTAACTTGGGTAGCTTAACAGAGTATAAAGTATTGCTAGCACTGTACTCAAAAGATGAGAGATTCAATGCAACTACATCTATCTTCCCAGGATCTAGAAATTGCCCAGAGCCAAAGTTGAGTATCTTCAAATGATGCAGTGTTGGACTAATTATCTTCAAGTCACAATCGAAGTGATTTAAAGGTGAGGACCTCAAGATGGAGGCAAGTAGAAAACAGACACTGTAGCAGATCATGCTCCACAACTAGTTTTTCCAACACGAGTGGTCAATTTCTTGAACCCAGAATACCCAAGTGGTGGCACTAGAACACACTCTTGTAGATGCATGTACTTTATAGAACTAGAACCACTCTTAGAAAAGAGAGTGCAGGGAAATTCATACGGCTCTTGCTCTCTGATGCAATTTGTGCCAGAGTCATTGAACAAGAGCAGTTCAATACTTTCAGCACCCTTGGAAATTGCTTGTGATATCCACCTATCAAGGGCATCTTTATCTTCATTACCTAATGGAAAATGCAATCTGAATTGATCAATCTTCGCGCTCCGGTAACGCCGCCGCATGAATTTATCGACGCGTTTAACAAACTCAGATCGAATCAGGCCGAGCCTTCTGATTTCCTTGCTTTCAATTTCAAACATGTCAGGAAGATCAAAATTGAGGTCCATCCTTGATCCCCATAATTCGTTATGCCATTTTTTTGGACAATGTGCTGGCCTTAACCAAATCCTTCAAGCTAAACTTGGAAAAGATATAAGACTCAACACAATCAGGCAACCTGCATAGTTGTTTACTGTCTTCCGGTGGCTCAATTTCTGCAACGTCATTGTAGTCAGACAAAACTATTATTACTTTTACGGGTCTGTCTATGCAACGTCCAAGCGTAAATAGGCTGAGATAATTGTAACATAAAATAAAATAGAAATTAATTTCGATACATTGTTAATACGAGGATTTTAAACAATCGCATGTTATTATATAAGGTTTAATTGAGATGTATTGACAATATCAGTATATTTAAATTAAATTTTATTATATATGAGACTTTTAAGATAATATGTATAAAAATTAAATATTTTTATGAACGTGATAATATATAAGTAGATTTGGATATATATGGAAAATACTTTAATAATACATCAAAATTAAGTCCAATGAAATACAGCAAAAGATACAGAAATCTAGATGTTATGCACATGCTTTTAAATTCAGGTTAAGCTGCGATTGCTGGAATTATGAAAAGAAAAATGGTGGAATCAGAAATATGGACTCAGACCAGAGTTTTAGACAATTGATTACGCATTTCAAAACTATAAAAGAAATACACTTTCAACGTGGGTGAGCGTTAACTTACTCCTAGATAATTTAGGAGTTACGTTAGTCCGATGCAAAAACTAGTTTGTTATAGCTGCTAACAACTGTTGGATTCCTTTTTTTTGTAATCGGACCGCTGATATTGAAAATTTGTTTTAGTAGATCAGAAATGAATTAAAAGGAATCGAAAAGGAATCGAGCTCTGGCAAATATATCAAAAGGGGGGGGGGGGGGGGGGGCCTATCTCTGCAAATAAAAAGGAAAACACACCTCTTTTGCAAATAATTCCGCTTATCTTATATTTTCTTAACATTGACTAACGTAACTCCCAAACTATTTACGAGCAAGTTAACACTCACCCACTTTCATACCAAGAGAGAAGAAAGAAGAGGAAAATAATTTGTGGCTATGCTCTTTATATAAAGACCCAGGAGGTTTTTTTTTTTTTTTTTTAATGATGTAATCCTTCTTGATAATTTAAATTTTGATAAGTAGGGATTTTGGTTTGTCGTATTAGAATTTTATGCTATACAATGAATTTCAATTAGATAAATCAAGGACTTTATATAATTATTCCAATTGCTTAATCTTTTAAATGTTTAACAGAATCCATGTACAATTTCTATTTTTTTTTATAGAGTTCTTTCTAATTTATAATGATAATTCAAATTTAAATAATTCAAGACTTTGTACATGGATAAAATATAAACATGGAAATCACAAACACTATGGGTCCGTTTGGTTAAAATTTTAGGAGAAGTACTTTTTGAAAAACGGAAGTAAAAGCAAAAACAGAAAAATATTTTACGTTTGGATATAATTGTATAAGTACTTTTTATCAAAATTAGAAGTTATTAAATTGTTTGGATGTGATAACTATAGAAGTACTTTATTTAATAAAATTACAATTAAGGATACGGAGAGAGAGAGAATGAGAGTGAGAAGAGAGTAGTAGTTTTTAAAAGTTTTAAGGATAACATCATAATTGAGTGGAAAAAAAGTGGTTGCGAATTTTAAGGAGCAACATTCTCTATCTTCTACTACTTCTACTTCTGCGAGAAGCAGCTCCCTATGTGCTTCTCAAAAAAGCTGAAAAACTGATTATTTTCTGTTTCTGCTTTTTTTTTTAAGCACAAACAAACAACATTAAAAAATTTATAAGTACTTATTTTTGAAAAATTTAAAAAAAAAAATACTTCTTTTTATACTAGAAGCACAAACAAATGCACCCATATATATGTCACCTTTTTCTTTTTATAAAAATTTTTTAACTAAAATTGATTTAGATACAATCTAATTTTTAAAAAGATTTTATTAGACAGATTCAATAGTTAATATAAAACTTATGAAGAAGAAGGTTCTATATGGTTCTATCTCCATTTAGTCATTGAGAAATGTTATTTTGCCCACGCCTCTTTTAACATATACGGTGTCAATGTATACAGAAGGTGGAAGAAGACAAAACATCTGTAGAGGGGGAAAGGGTGAATACACGGAAGTAGAAATTTCAAAAAGGTAAACAAAAAACCCATCTGCAAACAAACTCTAACTTAACTCTCTGCCTCTTCCCTCTGCCTCTTCCTCGCAAACTCAGTCACTCTCTGAAACTCTCTTTCCAACTCTAACTCCCGTCCCATAACGAAGAGTCATCACCTATTCTCTCACCCTCATTGCGCCCCTCCTAACAAATCTTCGTCCACGGCCAGCACTTCACCACCCTCAAGTTGGACCTTGTCACCGAGCAGTAGCACCACCACCACTACCATCGTTGACTGCGATCCCGAGGCTGGCACCATCACCGCCATAACGTCTGAGCTCGATCGCTCCTTCGTCAACCCTAACAGTGTTGTCTCCGCCCTAAGCCTTAACTCCATGGTCGTCACCACCATCATGGAGGGTCGAGATTCGTTGTCTTCACCGTTGTCCACTGCCACCAACTGCAACACCTCTTCCGTCATCAATGGCGACGACGCCGTCCTCACTGTCACTGTCAAGTTCATCGAATGCGTCAAGGTCTTGAACTAACTCTTGCAAATAAACAGGACGATTCCAAGGTGATTATAATCACTTCCCTTTCCATTTTCTTTCTTTCATTGATGCTGACACAACTGAAAACTTTTCAATTTTGTCACTTTTTTTTACTGTTCTATGCAAGAAATGCTCGATGCTTCTAGGTTTTGATTGATGCTCATTTCTTGTTCTTGGTTTGGTTTTGGCCTTGATATTGTGATGCTTCAGATGATTTGATTTGTTGGTTAGGTTTTGTAGATCAAATATCATGAACTGTCTCAAATCAAATGCATAAAAAATGTGACTAATTTATACATTGTCATAATACATCGTTCTCTGATGCTTTCATATTTTATTAATAGGACAAAGGATTTGAAGTTGCAACACCCATAGTCGAAGCGTTAGAAAGTAAAGGTCTGCCATTTTATTTGGTGTGCATTAGGTACTAAATCCTTCACAAGGTAGAAGTGATGACTATTGCAGCAATAGACAACTTGCAACAAATGGTTTGTCCTCCTATTGTTAGCCTCTCTAAAGTCTAAAATTCTGTGATCTTATAGTGTTGGGTATAAAAAATTAAAAGGAATCTTCTTTTGTAGAACAAGTTCAATTCAAGAGCTGTAATTTCACTTAATGGTTATTATTGAACACAATAGAGTGTGCAGGGAATGGTATGAATATGACACTTTATAGTTCTCATATTTCATTACTCAATATCAATGAGTGAGCTATATAGTTTTTTTTTAAAATGTTATTAAAGGTTTTTTATTTGATGGTTTAGTTGAACTTGATGGGACCAACACATGGTTATTATAGAAATCAGCAGACTCTCAAGGGCTGGTGCGTACAAGAAATTGTGATTAATTTTGTTAAATAATTTGGTGCCAGTGAATTAGGCTACATGATGTCAGTGAATAAGTGATGCTGCCTATGGCAATAACTAACCAATTAGACAGATGAGTGTACCCTCGTATACTTCATTTATTATTTTTCTCTTCTTAGGATTGATAATAGTATTTTAAATTGCATTATTCCTAGCTTCTTACCTTGGAAATGATATGGATCACATATAAGTAATAGTCAATTTGCAATCCTACTTCCAACATCTCTACACATGTTCTTGTCAATTAAGCTACACTACATCTATATAGCTCTTTTCTTAGGCTATGATATATATATACCCATCACAGTTTGATTATGCATTGTGTTCTTTATGATTTGTTAAGGTTGCAAGTATTATTAGGGCATCCTCCATAAAGCTATTGTCCATAAATACTCTACATACTATACATAATTGCTATGGATGATAAACTAATTATGATCTTTATGGGCTTTTTAGAATTTATGGGCATTGTTTGGACATCCTGAAATAACATTCAAGTGTCCCTATCAATCCAACCAAGTGCATGAACCATACCAATATACTTTGAGCTTTAAGATTTGGTTTATATTTTCTTACCCATTATAGTTAGATTAGGTTCTATGCATTTGATGGCTATCATTTCCTAAGAATTAAATGATTTCAAGTCTTAAATTAAATCTTGAAATATATATGTTTCACTATCTTGTTTAGCATTTAGAATATTAAATTATGCAAATTCATTAACTCTTGCAATGTAAATTTATGATGTTAATTGTGACTGTCAAATTGAAGAGAATTATGCAAACAATATTTTCTTTGGGGAATGCTTTGAACCAAGGAACTATCGGGGTATGTTGAAAACAAAGTATATAGAAGTAAATGGATGCAACATGAATCATGCATTTGGATAGCAAAGAAAAGTACTTAACAAATTGAAGGAGCAATGATATTTTCCTGTGCAATAAGAGAAAGTTATATATATTATCTTTGTAGATATAGTCCTCAATTATGTTTGACCTTAAGTTTTGATTTATAATGGTACCAAAAACTAGCCCATGATTTTGTCATTTGATCATTTATATGAAGGCTGGATTTTGAGGGATGTTAGTAAGGACTGATATGGAGAAATGGAACTCATGAAATTCTATTATTTGGGATTTGTTTAGTCAATTGTTCTTTTGGATCATTGCCTTTATGCACTGTGTTGGTTTATGTTGCCTTCATGGTTCCATATGGTTGCCTACCCAATTGAGTCAAATATTATTATTTCCTCAATAAAAAATTAAGACATGATATATTTGAAATTTATAATTTAGTTGAACTTAGTCTTGTTGTTTAAAGCATAAGTTGATTCTCTGATTTACGTGAATGCAGATTTTCTTACTATCGGTGAGTGAAATGGGAACTATAATTACCCTTGGTGTGAGGGAGTCTTGTGAATTTTTCCCATGATCCTTTTAAGGGCAAAAGGTAGTTCCTATGATATGCCTACTTTATGCATTGTCAATCAAGAACTAGTGCTAGCTTGTTGCTTTAGGGAAACCTTACTAATTTCCATGATTCACTGTGAAAAGGGAATGATATGATGCAGTTTTAAGAAAATCTGACTCTGCAAAATACTCTTGTTCTTCATTTTTCTTTTCTTAAATAAGGATAAACCTTACTAGTTTTCATGGTCATCTTTCTCCGATAATTCTCTACTTGACTTTTCTCATTGATCTAGAAGCATATTGTCAGCTATGGTAGCATATGTATACAGTTAATGTCATCATAACTTATTCTTGTTATTATTCCTGGTAACATTTATTTTACATGACATGTTTCTTGTATCCTACATCATCCACAAATGCTTAAGAATGCTAGATTTGATGATGTCATTGCTAATAATCGAATAGATTTGGTTTGTCAGAGCCTATGATTTACTTTGTTTGACATTTTCACTTCACTGTTTTTCTAGAGCTCTAACAAAATTATTATTTGTGTGCTTACTAAAACAGGAGTTAAATGCCCTTGAGAACAAGAAGCATGATTTCATTGATGACTTTAATGTTGGTGGGTTTCTTATATGCTCTAAATCTTACTTAGGTGCTGCTTATTTTTTATGTACTTATTTCTCTTAATTTTGAAGCATTGATGACTGGAATCATCACTTTCAGAAAGGCTACAATGGGACTATTGAGAGATAGAGGCCAAGCAAATTAGACATGCAGCTGGGGAGCAGATATGGGGCTTGTTCATTGCCAAGAAAATGTGATGCTTGTTGCTCATATGTCCTGTTATACCTATATTTAGTTCAGCATGATTAGAGTGTTCCCATTGATACACTTTGGATAATTATTCTATTGTTATATATTTCCAGTGGTAGCTTCCTTGATGTTGCTCATGCTGTAAGCCCTACGATCTGGTTGTATTCTTATAATAATAGGTTATAGTAACGTGATATCACATTAGATTAGAGTATGTTGGTAATTGTATATCAAATTTAAATCAGTTTCAAATATGATGTACCTCTTTTTCAAATCCCTCATCACAAATTTAAACCCCTTTTTTAGGCTTTGCAAGTCAATCCCCATGTGGAATTGAGGCTCCTCTCACCAATGTAGCACAAAGGAGTGTGGTCTTAATTTGTTTGGATGTACCAATCTATTCCGCAAGGCTAATAAAACCAAACAATAATTAATTGATAAGTTACCAGCTTTTTAGGTGCAGTTACCAACCAAGTGCAAGTCTTCAGTTAGGATTTGCAAATCACTTCCCACATGGGGTTGAGACTCCATTTAGCAATGTACCAAGAAACAACTATGGACACTCAAGTGTGTCAAGTGCAGCAAACAATGATGAAAGTGTAGATGAATTTGAAAAAGATAATGCTACCAACAGAGGAAATGTAGTCAAAAGAGGAAATTATCGTTCTAATGAAGCAGCACAATATGAATGCTCTTCTAAGATGATTATTAAAGGAAGTGTGAAGGCTAAAAAGATATCACATCCTTGCAAGATCAAGTGTTCTAAATCACCAAAGTCAACATTAAACATATCAACGGACTTTTGTTGCTTAGCAAGAGAAGGGAAAGTTGTAGATGAACAAAGTTAGTGTGAAAAATTTTTGTTTTTCATATTTTCATATTTTCATATTAATGTATATGATTTGTATAATCTGAGTTCAGTAATGATTCCATGTTAAGGTGTTGCCCTTTTGTCACCATTATTTTTTAAAAACTATAAATCTATGTTCATTACATGTGGGGAGTAAGTAGCAAAGCCTAAGTGAGGACTTGCACTTGGTTGGTAACTTGACCCAAAAAGCTAGTAACTTCAGTTCAATAAGCTAGTAATTTTTGTAAAAAGCTGGTAGCTTATTAGTTAATTTATGTCTTCGTTCTATTGACCTTAGAAATGGGTTAGTGCATCAAAACCACACTTATTCATGCTAGATTGGTAGGGAAGCCTCATCCCCATGTGGGAAGTAAGTAGCAAAGCCTAAATGAGGACCTGCACTTGGTTGATAACTTGACTCAAAAAGCGGGAAACTTTAGTTCAATAAGCTAGTAACTTTTTCCAAAAACTGGTAACTTATTAGTTAGTTGATGTCTTGGTTCTATTAGCCTTGGGAATGGATTGGTGCATACAAATCACACTCATTCATGTTAGATTGGTAAGGGAAGTCTCATCACCATGTGGGGAGTGAGTAGCAAAGCCTAAGTGAGGACTTGCACTTTGGTTGGTAACTTGACTCAAAAAGTTAGTAACTTTAGTTCAATAAGCTAGTAACTTTTTCCAAAAACTGGTAACTTATCAGTTAGTTAATGTCTTGGTTCTATTGGCCTTGAGAATGGATTAGTGCATACAAATCACGCTCATTCATACTAGATTGGTAAGGGAAGTCTCATCCCCATGTGGGGAGTGAGTAGCAAAGCCTAAGTGAAGATCTGCACTTGGTTGGTAACTTGTCCTAAAAAGCTGGTAACTTTAGTTCAATAAGCTAATAACTTTTGCAAAAAGCTGGTAACTTATCAGTTAATTTATGTCTTGGCTCTATTGACCTTGGGAATGGGTTGGTGCATCCAAACCACACTTATTCATGCTAGACTGATAAGGGAAGTCGCATCCCCATGTAGGGAGTAAGTAGCAAAGCCTAAGTGAGGACTTGCACTTGGTTGATAACTTGTCTCAAAAAGCTAGTAACTTTAGTTCAATAAGCTAATAACTTTTACAAAAAACTGGTAACTTATCAATTAGTTTATGTCTTGGCTCTATTGACCTTAGGAATGGGTTGGTGCATCCAAACCACATTTATGCTAGATTAGTAGGGAAGCTTTATCCCCACGTGGGGAGTAAGTAGCAAAGCCTAAGTGAGGACCTGTACTTGGTTGGTAACTTGACCTAAAATGCTGGTAACTTTATTTCAATAAGCTAGTAACTTTTGCCAAAAACTGGTAACTTATCAGTTAGTTGATGTCTTGGTTCTATTGGCCTTAGGAATGGATTAGTGCATACAAATCACACTCATTCATGCTAGATTGGTAAAGGAAGCCTCATCCCCATGTGGGGAGTAAGTAGCAAAGCCTGAGTGAGGACCTGCACTTGGTTGGTAACTTAACTCAAAAAGCTGGTAACTTTAATTCAATAAACTAGTAACTTTTGTAAAAAGCTGGTAACTTATCATTTAGTTGATGTTTTGGTTATATTGGCCTTGGGAATGGATTGGTGCATTCTAACTACTCTTTAAGGTAGCAAATAAATTAAACATGCAATGTGCAAACCCACTACAAGATACCAACAAATGGTTCATAAATGAGATTTGGGTTTCAAACTGTCTCATAAATGAGATTTTAGCACTACTCACAACACATTAAGATAACTTAGTATCATTTTTTACATGAAAGAACACAAAAATATTGGATCATTTGGTCATCAATTTGCAACACTTGTAAAAGGAACCCATAATGCAATAGCAAGATGCTGAAATTCTTGCATTATGAATCTCAAAAACAATATAATGCAGTGAAGACCGACATAGTGGCAATTCTTTTCATAAATACGTCAAAGAGAACTTAACACAAGTGAACATAGCAGGACTAATCAAATGTAAAGAGCTTGCTAAGTAGTCACTTCAAGGTAAAAGATACAAACAACAAGTGTCCATATCGATCCACCTCATTATTGCTTTTCTTGATAGCTTAAACAAAAGAAACAGACCTTTTTTTCTATCAGATTCACAACTTGAAACGCATGAAGTAAACCAATTTTTTAAAATACAACCATTAGTACAGTGTGCAGTGAAAATTAGCACAAAACTGATAGTTACTTGATACACAAATCAAAAAGTAACCAAGACTAACACACTTTTCATTTTTTTCAAGCACTTACTCCTATACATACATTGATTGGATAAAAATAAAGTCAAATAGCAATAAATACATTGACTGGATAAAAACAAAGTCAAATAACAATAAGTAAATTGATTGGAAAAAAACTAAACTAAGTTTGAGAGACATAGTCGTTCCATATTTGTCTAGCAATGCTATCTCTTGTTCTTTCTGATTCTACACCATCAATATTTGTATGCATTGTTCTTGCATGTTCAAGTTGAAGCTCTCTTTCCATAAGCTCTTTATCAACTTCACAAGTATTTATTCGTGCTCTGCTTCCAATTGGACACTGGACCAATGAGATATTTTCCTGTTAAGTATGTAAGTAAATAATAAACCATATAGAAGCTCAGCAAAATCCCATAAACCAAATAGTAATTCCTAGTGGCTAGCTAATAAACTTACATAAACTAAAAGCTGGATGTTGTAAATCATTAACAAAAATTTCACTATTGGAGAGAACTTAAAGGGAAAAATTTTAAAAAAACACAACGTTCAGTAACATGCTACAAAACAACAATACTGGATGAAGTTTTTTCTTCCTCCAGGTGAATCTTTACCCATCAAGCACTAAAAAACAAGAAAGAAAAACAACAATAAGAAATAAATAAAGTGGTTGAGATGCCCTGTAGAGGAAGAATTTTCTTCCTCCATGAGCAGTGTAGAAAATCTTCTATTCAGCTCACTAGTTTCATGTTTTAATATTTATTGTATATGTACAATTTCTTTCTTCTGAGATCAAAGAAGCAGTCTTCCATTTTTACTTTAATGATTTGGTTAGCTCAAACTCATGTTACTTATCTGAAAGTTAAGAGCCACACCACGTTTTTGGCAACACCCCCCCAACAAAAAATCACATATTTATATGCATATCTTTGTGGTAAATTGAAGAACCAAATGGCAAAGTCAACTAAATAATTTAGCTCAAATTAGATACAAATTCTAGAGAGATTTTACACTAACTAAGTTCTATCTAATTATGAATGATCTTAAAATCACCAGACAAGTATCCTTTTCAACATCTCTCTCTTTCACTTTCTTACTTTAAAAATATACTTTAAAAAACCTCATTTTTTCCCCTAAATACAATAACAATACCATGTTATGAGAATTACACTTCTTTTCTTTTTTGTACAAATCTACAAATATTGCACAGAAGTAATGTATGAGTTTTCTCCAACCAAGTTAGAGCCATCTTATTTTAAAAAATAAAAAAATGACGGCATCTACGTACAACAATTGCTTGTTACTTGCACCCTCAAACTCACTTTTGATAATGCAGTTTTCTAATTGATTATATACATTGTCAACATCAAATTATAGTTGCATCTTGTAATATCTACCATTATATTGTGGCCATATATTACAAAATGCCACTTGCACCGACTTCAAATATGATTTCTTAATCCACAAAGGCAAGAGAGACAACTTTCTCTCTTCCTTAAGTTGGGACTGGATATGAAATTTCAAAAGTAATAAGAAATATATCCAAAATTCAAAATTCCTTTCTAAACACCAAACACCAACACTAGAAAATTTAGACTTTGAGGACTAATGAATTTTCAAGCTTATCATTCATATACAACAAGGAAAATCTATCTCCAACTCTGATACTTATGTTGTAGTAGCTATGACCATAAGAATGCTGCATGCAATAGTACCAATATTAGTTTGAGCATTTATCTAAGAGGAAAGGTGGTATATGAGGCTGCTGATGTATAAAGTGCATAAAGAAAGTTATGCAGGTAAGGTGGAATTGTTGTTTTTGACATTTAGACTAGCAATCAATATTTTAGTAATGCAATATAGCTTTAGCTTTAACTTCTCCACCTTTCTATGATAAGTATCTTTCCTAGTTTCCTTTTCTTTTTTGTGTCTTTGCCTTTCTAGTTAGCACGTGAGATGAGATACTATGGTACTCATAAATTAATAATAGCAGCATCAGCATCCGTGGCAAAATAATACCATTTTATGCAAACTACAATATATAACTAGAATTAAATTGATATTGGCATTTCCCATTTTTAGCCACATTCAAGAGGGTTTCCAGGTTCACTGATTAGTAGTAACAAAGAAGAAACAAGTACAAGATATATTTCTTTACACATATAACACAAGCACACAAGAGAAAAAATAAGATAAAGCTAACCACTATGTAGGGCCTTTTCTGTCAAATCAAAATAATAGTACGAACAAGCCAAAATAAATGTGATGAGGAGAGAAAACTCATGACACATGTCTTACCTCATGTATAGTTCCATTAGCCGTCTATCTTCTCACACTCATTTTCAACAAATTTACTTAATAATCTCTTTCCTTGAACACCTCAAGATTCCACGTGGGAAAATATGCAGAGGATTGAAGTTCAATATCACAAAAGGGCAGAATCCAATATACATGTTATACTGCATATTTCAATTCCATTCACAGATGCAATCATGGTACTCTGAAATACTTAAAAATATGATGCCTTTTTTATACGTAAATAACATGTAACAGACACTAATAATATTTTAATCCAAAAGTCATGTACTGTATTCCAAATTTAGGCAACAATGTGGGAGTGGCATCTTCAACAATTAGCAACTAGGCCTTGTCTCATTTGGTGAGAGATCTGCTGCGTGAGTCAATCAATGCCACAAAGGTACATTGGAAACTAAATTTTTAGTAAATCATTGATTCTTGTTTTGAGATTGATCATGCCAAGGCAAATGCTTAATGCACAGTCTATTTGCAGCAACAAGGACAAAGGTATGACTTGACCATAACAGACTTCGAAAACCTAAGATTAATTATGTATGCAAGCTGGAAAAGCTACTCACTCCTCAATAAGACATCCTAAGTCAATTGTTGAATCATTGCTATTAGGGAAAACTAAGTGACATTTGTATAAACAATTTCACAAATTCAGTCACAACTCGCAACTGCTCTAACTAGTCCAAGATCAAACCATGCGACCCACATCTAGATGTAATCAGAAAAAAATATATCTTTAAGAATATCATGCCACGAACTACTGCAAATCAAAAGCCAAAATAAAGATAAGATGAAATTGATAACGACCCACATTACATGAGGGAAATTTCAAAAAGAGAGAAAATCATTAACCAAAAGGCTGAAAATATGAACTAACATAAATGAACCACATGGCATCATAGAATTTCTAACAAGAGAAAAAATCATTGACCAGAAGGGGTCAATAACCCAATTATAAAATGAAAACAAAAAAAAGATCAAATTCAATCACACGATCAATGATACCCAGCTTTTAACTCTAACAGCAAGTGTAGAATTTTCCTTTCAAAACTAGTAAATGAATAAATAAGCACAGATTATTTTGCTAGAATGCTGGCAGTAGTAAATTTATATAATATTTAACAGGCAATTAATCTGTAGCCCCACAAATTTATGCATTCACAGGTCACACAAACAAGAGTTCTAGTTGAACTGAGCTTTTCACCAAGTCAGTTATGATCACTATCTGAAACAAGTAAAATTATTATATGTATAGGGCAGTCAATACTCAACAGCAGAATAAAATTACAAAAGCATAGCAGAAAGTTAATTCAACAAGAACAAGAGAAGAGTCCTTTGCAGACCATATTAACCATAAAATTCCAAGCATAGAATATCAATAAGCTAAGCCAACATCAACATGAACCTCTGACAACTCATTACCAAAATTGCAAGCTTCCTCTCCCAAAATGATGTGCCCCCAACTGATAGTTTATAGACTTCATCACATAATCATAACATTATGTTTTCATATGATTACATAGAAATCAAATTTTGTCAAAGCCAAAGGATAATATCGAATTTTTGAATAGTATAAATTCCAAACAACTCACTAAATATTCCTTTTGATCAGATAATCTTTGAAACTTGAAATAAAACATATGACCGACACATAAAGTAAGAAAAGAAAAGTCCAAAAACCATCAGAATTGGAGACACACATGAACATTCCTATCCAAGGTTTAACATGTATGTCTAATAATAAAAGGAGCATGGGAGATAATAGAATAGCATAATCACTGCCTTGCAAAACTTCTTGATTAAGGTCATGGACTTTCTGGTGAGACCTCTCTGGAACCTTCTACGAGCACTGGCACTGAATAGCTTAACGAGCTCATCAATGGACATGTTGAGAAGGGCATCCAAATTGACGCCCCTGAAATTGAACTTCTTCAACGTTCTCTTCTTTGGCCCCCCTCGCAATGTCAGCTTCCACATCTACCTGAAAATGCAATCAACACACGCAAATATCAAAAGCGCGCAAAAATGGTTACAGAAAGAGAATGATGATGATGGTGTGAGTATGGGTCAGGCTATGCTTACCATGGCTGGAAAACGAAATCGGCATAGCAACCTTCTCTTGGATGAGTTGATGATGCAAAGTGTTGTTGCCTACCACTACGATTTTGCAGAACAAGAAGAAGAAAACTGGAAGAGTTTTAAAGGAAGGGGGAACAAAAATTGTGGAGGGAAAGAGAGAATAGAGTGGGTCTTTGGCGGAAAAGAGTGGTTTTTTTTATTTTTGTTTTAAAAATTAAATGCTATACCACCCTACACCCACCATATACGAGTGCACCATGACTACTCTCTTCCTCTATTGATTTTTGTCGTTTACCCACTACTTTATACAGTGTTCATCGTATATGTAGAGGGGGCAGTGGGCCAAACAACAGGACTCTCTTAGTCATTCAATTGGTGGGGTTTGCAGTTGCACTTGGCAGAGTCCTTTTTGGAATACATTTCTAGAAGAAGAGATACATATATTAGTGTCATAACGTACCCAAAGGATGTTATGATGATAAACAACAAAAATATTAAAAAATATTTAAGAAAGTTGCTACAAATTTTTATTTATGGAAAAAATAAAAAAATATCTTATTTTACAAAAAGTTGGTCTTTTTGAAGAGATTGAACTCGAAAATCTAATTATGCTCTAGGGGAAAATTTGTTTTTTAAATAAGATTTAAAAAATAATTTTATGATACACATTTTTTACTGCTTATTTTTTAAAAAAATTTCCTTTAACTTACAAAAATAACACTGAAATTGTTTTTATTAAATATTAATTTATTTATAAACAATAAATAAATTTACACTTAATTAATTTAAATTTTTTTAGGAATATTTTGAATTTTTTTAAAACCTTTTTCATTAAAAAAATTTAAACAAATAACACTAAATTTTCGCTAAGTTTTTCGCTTAAAACTCGTTCAAATATCATTTCTCTTTTGTTTAAGAATGCAAACTGTAATAAACAAACTTTATGTTCGAAATTTCTTTTATCTTTTCCCTCGAACCTATGATGTAATTTAACCCAATCAACCGTCCCAAATTTTTGCGGTTAGGCTTTAGAAAAAATATCTATTGCACCAAAAAAAAAAAAATAATGTCTCATTTACATTTTTCACATTTTACAATAATTTTAATTTAGTACTAATTTTTTTTATTCTATATATATATCTAATATTTTCAAAATATCTTAATCTTATCCTTTCAATAGACGACATCTAAATTATAAACAAAAAAAGTTGATATTATAGTCAAATTTTGATGTAAGTGATATTAAAATATCACTAATAGAGATTATTTGTCTTCAATTCTTTAAAGAAAAGCTTCGAGTATGAGTTTGAGTAGAAGAAAAATTGATTGAGCATTAAAGAGGTTTAAATTAAGAGAAAAGTTATTTGAACCATCTTCTTCCTAGACACCCAACACCCTTCTCTCTATCTCTCTCCTCTCTCCTTTAATTTTTCATTTTTTTCTTTTTTTTTTATAATTTTTTTCAACCTTCGTGTGTGTGTGTGTGTGTGTGTGTGTGTGTGTGTGTGTTTAGAGTGTCCACATTTGAGTGGTATAAATAACAACTCTCTCAAATTAAAAAGGAAAACCTTCTTATCCTATAAAAATATAAGGGGAAATGATAGTAAATAATATTATCCCATTCAGATAAATAATAAACACATTATCACTAAATACTCATTTGGCACACTTGATAGTATAAGGTATGATAGGATAAGAGTTGATAGTATATGACTTAATAAAATTTTAATATTATGCAATATTTGATATGTTATTGTATAAGATATTGTATTATATGTAATATATAATATAACTAAAAAAAGAGATTATAATAAATATTTTTGTTTAAATAAACATTATTTTTATTTTAATTATTTTAATTATTTTTGTATTATATATAATAAATATAATCTTATATTGAAAATTATTTATTTATTTATATATTTTTTAAAAAATTTCATAAATATAAACTATGAGAGAGAGAAAGAGAGAGAAATAAAGAAAGAGTTTTTATATATAAAAATCCAAGTAGACTTAATATTATATTCTTATATTTAATTACTTACACATTGTATATAACTATTGTTAAATATAATTAAATTTATATTAAATATTATTTATTATTATTCATATATTTTAATAACAAATTTTTATATTAATTTGACTAGTTATTTTATAATTTTCATAAATATTTATTTTTATTAATATTGTTTTTATTTTTTAATATTTATTTAATAATTATTTTTCTTTTAATAAAATATATTAAAAAATAAAAAATAAAAAATAAAGTTAATGAGGACTAATATGATCTTCTTAGGTTAGATTAAGTTATTTATCATTTTGATATATACAAGAGTTTTGATATATAAGTTTATACAATATATTGACTGTACCAAATAATGAATAAGGTTATAACGTATTGTATTACCTTATCTTATTATGCCTAATACGACATATCAAATACACCCTAACAATATAACCTAACTTTTATATCAATTTTTTTATTTATAATTTTTTTTATAAGTTCCATTTATAATTTGAATGCTGAAATGACAAAATTACGATATTTTGAAAATATTAGAGATATAAATAGAGTAAAAAAAAATTTATGAGACCAAGTTGAAATCATTATAAAATATAAAAGACGTAAATATTACTTTATCCAAATAAAAATAAATCAATAAAGATTGAGTGTAATAGTAAACAAGCCAAAAGATATGAGTTCACTTCATAGAAAATGCAATTGTTGGAAGGCT
This sequence comes from Pterocarpus macrocarpus, assembly GCA_031439585.1. Lineage (NCBI taxonomy): Eukaryota > Viridiplantae > Streptophyta > Magnoliopsida > Fabales > Fabaceae > Pterocarpus > Pterocarpus macrocarpus. The sequence continues at coordinate 16,585,830 of CM062517.1, read as the reverse complement.
TCTTAGTTTATGAAAATGCAATTGTTGGAAGGCTTCTTAGTTGCCGCGTATTGAGGGCAGAGATGCTTTAAAGAAAAAAAAGGAAAAAATTTAACTCATATATATTAACTATCAATTAATAAAAATATAAAATATTTATTAAATTATAATAAATTTTTTATTATAATAAATAATTATTTAATATAATTTAATATTTTTTTTATATTTTTATTAGTTAATAATACAAATTTAAAATGTATTTATTTTAATTTTTTAAAAAAAAATTTTTAAGTTTAAATTTTATATATAATTAAAAAATTTAAAATTTAATTTTTTTTATAATTTATTTTTTTAAATTTTATTAAAAAATTATTTAAATATACAAAAATTAATTTTTATAAAAAAATAATTTTTTTCTAAAATGATCCCAGCCAAACACACTTTCGATTTATACTAACTTAATCTCAAATAAAAAAAACCCAAATAATCTGAACAAGCTCCTTCTGCGAACGGGTCGGGTTATACCCACAGCACCATCGGGTTTTGCATTCGAACACTCGCTCGGTACTCTGCAGTTTTACCGACTCTATGCTCTCTTCGCCGACTCTAAACCTTTCTTATCACCCTCTTCCTTCTATTTTCTCCATCCATTTACGGTTACTTCTCGTGAAAACCTACCCAAACGTTCTTCACTCTTTCAATTAGGTATTCCATTCTTCCTTTCTCTTCTCTTCTTCAATCACTTCAGTATTAGGGTTCTGTTCTGTTCTACTGTTACTTTACCTGTAGGGTTTTGGTTCTGCTTTGTTTCCATTGCTTCAATCTTAGGGCTTTTTTTTCTGTTGCTTTGTTTTGTTTCAATTGATTCAATTCTTAGGGTTGTTTTGTGATTTGTTTTTTTTTTTTTGTTTCAATTTTGTTTCAGGTTTAGGGGTTTTAGATTTGGAATAAAGAGAGGCAGAAATGTCGCACCTTGGTGGTGGTGCCGAGGCACATGCCCGGTTCAAGCAGTACGAGTACCGAGCCAACTCCAGCTTGGTCCTCACCACCGACTCTCGGCCCCGCGACACCCACGAGCCCACCGGCGAGCCCGAGTCCCTCTGGGGGAAAATCGACCCTAGGAGCTTTGGGGACCGGGCATACCGCGGCCGGCCCCCGGAGCTTGATGAGAAGCTCGAGAAGGCCAAGAAGAAGAAGAAGGAGCGCGACCTTTTATCAGAGCCCGTCCCGAGCCGCCAGAGCAAGCGCCGCCGCCTCCAGGAGGAGAGCGTCCTCACCGCCACCGAGGAAGGTGTTTATCAGCCCAAGACGAAGGAGACAAGGGCTGCATATGAGGCCATGCTCAGTGTGATCCAGCAGCAGCTCGGCGGGCAGCCGCTCAGCATTGTTAGCGGTGCCGCTGATGAGATTCTTGCTGTGCTTAAAAATGATGCCATTAAGAATCCAGACAAGAAGAAGGAAATCGAAAAGCTGTTGAACCCTATCCCAAACCAAGTGTTTGATCAGCTGGTTTCGATTGGGAAACTTATTACAGATTTTCAGGAAGGGGCGGAAGCTGCCAATGGTTCCGCGGTGATGGATGGCGATGATGCCCTTGATGATGACGTTGGTGTTGCGGTGGAGTTTGAGCAGAATGAGGATGAGGACGAGGAGAGTGATCTTGATCAGGTGCAGGAGGAGGAAGAGGATGAGGATGAACTTGCGGAGCCAAATGGCACTAGTGCTATGCAAATGGGTGGCGGTATTGATGATGAAGATATGGAGGAAGCGAATGAGGGGATGAGCCTTAATGTACAGGATGTAGATGCTTATTGGCTTCAGAGGAAGATTTCCCAGGCGTTTGAGCAGCAGATTGATCCCCAGCAGTGCCAGAAACTAGCTGAAGAGGTGCTCAAGATTCTTGCTGAAGGTGATGACAGGGAAGTTGAGAACAAGCTGTTGATCCATCTAGAGTTTGATAAGTTCAGCCTCATCAAGTTCCTTTTAAGGAACAGGCTGAAGATTGTGTGGTGTACCCGGTTGGCAAGGGCACAAGACCAGGAGGAAAGGGAGAAAATTGAGGAGGAAATGAAGGGGACGGATTTGAAGCCAATTTTGGAGCAGTTGCATGCAACAAGGGCCTCTGCAAAGGAGAGGCAAAAGAACTTGGAGAAAAGTATAAGAGAAGAGGCCCGTCGGTTGAAGGATGATACTGGTGGAGAAGGGGACAAGGACAGGGACAGGAGCAGGAGGGGACTTGCTGATAGAGATGCAGAGAGTGGCTGGTTGAAGGGTCAGCGCCAGATGCTTGATCTGGATAGCCTTGCTTTTGAGCAAGGTGGTTTCTTTATGGCAAAAAAGAAGTGCGACCTTCCAGATGGGTCTTACAGGCATCAGAGCAAGGGTTATGAAGAAATTCATGTGCCGGCTTTGAAGGCTAAACCACTTGATGAGAATGAGAAGCTTGTAAAAATATCTTCTATGCCGGATTGGGCACAGCCAGCCTTTAAAGGAATGACACAGTTGAATAGGGTACAGAGCAAGGTTTATGAGACTGCTCTCTTCAAGCCCGACAATCTTCTTCTCTGTGCTCCAACTGGTGCTGGTAAAACCAATGTGGCGGTCCTCACAATACTCCAACAGATTGCTCTGCATAGAAATCCAGATGATGGTTCCATTGATCACAGTGCCTACAAAATTGTTTATGTTGCACCTATGAAAGCCCTTGTAGCTGAGGTTGTTGGGAATTTATCCAATCGGCTGCAGGATTATGATGTTAAAGTTAGGGAGCTCAGTGGAGATCAGTCACTAACCCGTCAACAGATAGAAGAGACTCAAATTATTGTGACAACACCTGAGAAGTGGGATATTATCACTCGGAAGTCCGGAGACCGTACTTACACACAGCTTGTAAAACTTCTTATCATTGATGAGATTCATCTTCTTCATGATAACAGGGGACCTGTTCTTGAAAGTATTGTTGCTAGAACAGTAAGGCAGATTGAAACCACAAAGGAGCATATTCGGTTGGTGGGCTTGTCTGCTACTCTCCCTAATTATGAAGATGTGGCACTGTTCTTACGTGTTGATATGAAGAAGGGGTTGTTTTATTTTGATAATAGTTATAGGCCTGTTCCCCTTTCTCAACAGTACGTTGGAATCACAGTAAAGAAGCCACTTCAAAGGTTCCAGTTGATGAATGATATTTGTTATGAGAAAGTTATGGCTGTAGCAGGAAAGCATCAAGTTCTTATCTTTGTACATTCAAGGAAAGAAACTGCCAAAACAGCTAAAGCAATCAGAGATACTGCACTTGCGAATGATACTCTTGGTAGGTTCCTTAAAGAAGATAGTGCAAGCCGGGAGATTCTTCATACACATACTGATCTTGTAAAGAGCAATGATCTTAAGGATCTTCTGCCATATGGTTTTGCAATTCATCATGCTGGTATGACCAGGACAGATCGTCAGCTTGTTGAGGATCTCTTTGCTGATGGGCATGTGCAAGTTTTGGTATCCACTGCGACCCTGGCCTGGGGTGTGAATCTCCCAGCTCACACAGTGATAATTAAGGGGACGCAGATTTACAATCCCGAAAAGGGGGCCTGGACTGAACTGAGTCCTCTTGATGTGATGCAGATGCTGGGTCGTGCTGGAAGGCCCCAATATGACTCATATGGTGAAGGAATAATTGTTACTGGCCATAGTGAGTTGCAGTATTACCTCTCTCTTATGAACCAGCAACTTCCTATTGAGAGCCAGTTCATTTCCAAGCTGGCTGATCAGCTGAATGCAGAAATTGTTCTTGGTACTGTTCAAAATGCTAGAGAAGCCTGTAATTGGCTTGGATACACTTACTTGTATGTTCGCATGTTGCGGAATCCTACACTTTATGGTTTAGAACCCGATGTCCTGACAAGAGATATAACATTGGAGGAAAGGAGGGCTGATTTGGTAAGCATCCTGCAGCCTGTCTTTCCTTTTATTTATTTTTTCTGTGATATTTATTTGGTGTCTTTCTGGTCGTGTTTATGCTGGTCAGTGTCATGATTTGTGTAGAATTGCATGAAGGGGACTAATTCTTCGTGGCTGAGAAACTTAACAGTTTGTTTAGTTTCAGGAAATGTTTTTCATTGTAATTCCCTGTTTTCAAAATTAATTACATTACAAAATAACATATATTTCCATTCTATTTCTTGTTTACATGATTTTGTAAAGGAATCACTAAAAGCAAAATTTTGTTGTTTTCAATAAAATTACACATTATAGTTAGAGATAAGTTCTTGACTTATTTTGGGGTTGGGTTTTCTCCTTTGAATATTTTCTTGAATGAATTTTAATGATATTAATGCAGAAGTTTTGGATATGTGTATTGTCCATTCATTCTATCTTCTACTGATTTATTGGCTAATCTTGATCTATCTCATTGAAATCTTGCAGATTCATACGGCGGCAGCCATCTTGGATAGAAATAATCTGGTGAAGTATGATAGGAAGAGTGGATATTTTCAGGTCACTGACTTGGGTCGTATTGCAAGCTACTACTACATAACACATGGAACCATATCCACATATAATGAGCATTTGAAGCCTACAATGGGAGACATAGAGCTTTGTCGGTTGTTCTCACTGAGTGAAGAATTCAAGTATGTGACAGTAAGGCAGGATGAGAAGATGGAGCTAGCAAAGCTTTTGGAACGTGTTCCCATTCCCATCAAGGAGAGTTTGGAAGAGCCAAGTGCGAAGATCAACGTTTTACTTCAAGCATACATTTCACAATTAAAGCTTGAAGGACTCTCACTTACATCTGATATGGTCTTTATAACTCAGGTTAGACTTCATTCTGTACTTCTATTTAGAAGCTTCATTCTGACTTCTATTGAGAAGTTAAATTCGTAAGTCTTTTTGCTGATTTTTGTAAATTGTTTCATCTTTCAGAGTGCTGGACGCCTTTTGCGGGCTCTTTTTGAGATTGTTCTGAAACGTGGCTGGGCACAGTTGACTGAGAAGGCTTTGAACTTATGCAAGATGGTGACCAAGAGGATGTGGAGCGTCCAAACACCTCTTCGTCAGTTCAATGGTATCCCTAGTGATATATTAACGAAGTTGGAGAAGAAAGATTTGGCTTGGGAAAGGTATTATGACCTATCATCACAAGAGATTGGTGAACTCATTCGTGCTCCAAAGATGGGAAGGACCCTTCATAAATTTATCCATCAATTTCCTAAACTGAACCTTGCAGCTCATGTGCAGCCAATTACTCGCACAGTTTTGAGGGTTGAACTTGCAATAACACCAGATTTTGCATGGGATGACAGAATTCATGGATATGTTGAGCCCTTCTGGGTGATTGTGGAGGATAATGATGGCGAATATATTCTTCATCATGAGTATTTTATGCTGAAAAAGCAGTATATTGATGAGGATCACACACTGAATTTCACAGTGCCAATATATGAGCCTCTTCCTCCTCAATACTTTATCCACGTTGTTTCAGATAGATGGCTTGGATCACAAACTGTGTTACCTGTTTCTTTCAGGCACCTTATCTTACCTGAAAAGTACCCTCCACCAACTGAACTACTGGATCTGCAACCACTGCCTGTGACTGCGTTAAGAAATCCGTCATATGAAGCTCTCTATCAGGATTTTAAGCATTTTAATCCTGTCCAGACACAAGTATTCACAGTTCTGTATAATTCTGATGACAATGTGTTAGTTGCTGCACCGACAGGGAGTGGTAAGACTATCTGTGCAGAATTTGCTATTTTGAGGAACCATCAAAAAGGGCCTGATAGTGTCATGCGTGTAGTTTATATTGCACCCATTGAAGCTCTTGCCAAGGAACGGTATCGTGACTGGGAGAGGAAATTTGGAGGTGGTCTTAAACTGAGGGTGGTTCAATTGACCGGAGAAACAGCAACTGACTTGAAACTACTTGAGAAAGGTCAGATTATCATTAGTACTCCAGAGAAGTGGGATGCTTTATCCCGCCGCTGGAAACAGAGGAAACATGTTCAACAAGTTAGTCTTTTCATCATTGATGAACTACATTTAATTGGAGGTCAAGGAGGTCCTGTTTTGGAAGTTATTGTTTCCAGGATGAGATATATTGCTAGTCAAGTTGAAAACAAGATTCGTATTGTGGCTTTGTCTACCTCTCTTGCGAATGCAAAGGATCTAGGAGAATGGATTGGAGCTACCTCCCATGGCCTTTTCAATTTCCCCCCTGGCGTTCGACCTGTGCCTTTGGAAATACACATTCAAGGTGTAGATATTGCCAATTTTGAGGCAAGGATGCAGGCAATGACAAAACCAACTTACACTGCAATTGTTCAACATGCCAAGAATGATAAACCCGCTCTCGTATTTGTACCTACAAGGAAGCATGTGCGGCTGACGGCTGTGGATCTGATTACATATTCAAGTGCAGACAGTGGAGAGAAGCCATTTTTATTGCGGTCCTCAGAAGAGCTGGAACCTTTTCTTGACAAGATTAGTGATGAAATGTTGAAAGTCACTTTACGTGAAGGAGTGGGATACTTGCACGAGGGCTTGAACAGTCTTGATCATGACATCGTGACACAGCTGTTTGAAGCTGGCTGGATTCAGGTGTGTGTTTTGAGTAGTTCCACGTGTTGGGGAGTGACCTTGTCAGCTCATTTGGTAGTTGTGATGGGCACACAATATTATGATGGGCGGGAGAATGCCCAGACAGATTATCCTGTTACTGATCTTCTGCAGATGATGGGTCATGCCAGCCGACCTTTGGTAGACAATTCTGGAAAATGTGTCATTTTGTGCCATGCACCCCGCAAAGAGTACTACAAGAAATTTTTGTATGAAGCATTCCCTGTTGAAAGCCATCTTCATCACTTCTTACATGATAACTTGAATGCTGAAATTGTTGCTGGAATTATTGAGAACAAGCAAGATGCTGTAGATTATCTTACATGGACATTCACGTACAGGCGGCTCACACAAAATCCCAACTATTACAATCTACAAGGTGTTAGTCACAGGCATCTTTCTGATCACCTCTCAGAGCTCGTGGAAAATACATTGAGTGATTTGGAAGCGAGCAAGTGTGTTCTTATTGAGGATGATATGGACCTTTCTCCTCTCAATCTTGGTATGATTGCATCATACTATTACATCAGTTACACGACAATTGAACGTTTTTCATCATCTTTGACCTCAAAGACAAAAATGAAGGGTCTTTTGGAGGTTCTGTCTTCGGCTTCAGAGTATGCTCAGCTTCCAATACGACCTGGGGAGGAAGAGGTGGTCCGTAGATTGATTAATCACCAAAGGTTTTCCTTTGAAAACCCCCGAGTCACAGACCCACATGTTAAAGCTAATGCTTTGCTTCAGGCCCACTTCTCAAGGCAATTTGTAGGTGGAAACCTTGCATTGGATCAGCGAGAGGTACTTCTTTCGGCAAATAGACTTCTTCAGGCAATGGTAGATGTAATATCAAGCAATGGTTGGCTGAGCCTGGCTCTTCTTGCTATGGAAGTTAGTCAAATGGTGACACAGGGAATGTGGGAACGCGATTCCATGCTATTACAACTTCCTCACTTCACAAAGGAGTTGGCTAAGAAATGCCAGGAGAACCCTGGGAATAGTATAGAAACTGTGTTTGATTTACTAGAGATGGAGGATGATGAGAGGCGTGAATTGTTGGGCATGTCAGATTCACAGTTGTTTGATATTGCCCGTTTTTGCAATCGTTTCCCCAATATAGACTTGTCATATGAGGTGCTAGATAGTGACGATGTGCGGGCTGGGGAGGATGTTACAGTTCAAGTCACTCTTGAGCGGGATCTTGAGGGTAGGACAGAAGTAGGACCTGTTGATTCTCCCAGGTATCCCAAACCCAAGGAGGAGGGATGGTGGCTTGTTGTTGGTGATACCAAAAACAACTTGTTGCTTGCCATTAAAAGGATTTCCCTTCAGCGGAAGTTAAAAGCCAAACTGGAGTTTGCTGCTCCTGCTGATGCTGGAAAGAAATCCTATACCCTTTATTTCATGTGTGATTCATACCTTGGCTGTGATCAGGAGTATGGTTTCACTGTTGATGTCAAGGAAGCAGCTGGTGCTGATGAAGATAGCGGCAGAGAATGAGGAGGTAGTTTCCTGGTCTCTTTAAGCATATTTTTCTCGGCTTATTGAATGTTGGCAAGTAATCATCTTATTTTATTTATAACACACTTGCAAACAATATCTAACTAGAGATCGGGAGTTGAGGGCTTTAGGGAGCATATCATAATGTATTGAATTCGTTTTATTCAGTTGAGAGACTCCGATTAATTGTGTTTGTGGTTCAGTGGCATCTGGATAATTTAAAACAATTTCTTGTGGTAGCCATGATGTGGCACATTAATTAAATAAGAAATCATGAGATATTCTAATGCAGCAAATCATGCTTTAGTCCTTCCTTCAATTTGGTTTATTGGAAGATCAATCGAAGTATCTGCGAGTTCATGACAACTTTTTACAGCATCTATCATGCTGCATTTTTTTGTGAACATGTTGCCATTAATGTCTGTCTTATATCTTGAGATTGTTCAGATTTCCCTTGTCTCTTCTTCGATCATCACTCTGCATGGCATGTATAAGACGAAAGTGGCATTGCAATCCCTGCCTGCCAAAATGTGATTGTGTTACTTATATTCCGATCCTCTTATTTGGCTCTTGTGCTTGCTAGCTCTGAACTTTAAAAAATTTGTATCCGTTGCAGTTTCGTGAAGCTGCCAATGAGAAGGATATTGCTTCTTGCTGAAGATTATGTCTTGCTCTGGTATACACTATATCCTTATTTGCAATTTACTTGTTGATTGGGTAGTAATTGCATGCTTATAATTTGTACATCTTGGCAGGCCAGGAAGTAATTGCAGCAGTAGGAAGTAGAGTAGATAGGGTTGCTTTTTGGAACGCTGTAGCAGGCGAAGAACTAGTTGCAGAGTTAGGAAATAAGGTGGATAATATGCTAATTGAAACACCGGAGCCCTTTTATTGCTTTGGGATGAGAAGTATCAATTATGGCATCCAAAGGACGAAAGCCCCGAGTATCCATTTTGATCCCCTCCCTGTGATGCTGAAGAACTCGTTATATATTTTATACGTGGTTGTAGTTTGGGAGACCTGCTAGTTAAGCTTAACGGTAGCTTTTTGTATAGATGTTATGTTGTATTGCTGTTTGGTTATCCATGTTTATTCTTCCCACCGGAATTTTAACTCGAGGGTTGATTTCAATTGCTACTCATTTTCTATTCCTAATTATCTGATGACTTGTGTTTAATGTCTAAAAATTAACTTCATGAAGCTTCAATCGCTCAAGCACTTATTAAGGCCAGATTTTATCTGACTTTGAAAAAATGGAGTACTTTAAGCAACTTGCTTGCGATGAGACCTGACCTTAGGTTTAACCGTCAAACAAGTTTCATTTTTCCTTCACTGAAGATTTGCGATTATTGACGGAAGGCTTAGATTTGCACATTTTGGGGGCTTCGGACTTTTTATCTTCGAACGGCAAATTTGAATGCTTTCGGAAATTCGAGGGAAAACTATCACGGTTGTCTTTATATTTTGCCCGTAATAATTGGTTAAACATCTTCGAAGGCATTCAGCTCATGACCAGTTAGTGCTACCGTGTTCTACGTTGTTGCTGCATGACCATGGCAACCGGTAGCGACTGCAGAAGGTACTTCATCCCCAGCACCCCACAAGTTTCGGGGAGGAAAAGAAACTGTACATGTTAGCTCTAATGAGATTTTCATGATTATAATGTAACAAAATTCGAGACACGCATGAAGATGTTTGATTGTACAAACATAAAGAAGAGTTTTAGATTAGGAGCAAGAAGCATTTAACTTTCGAGTACAGACAACATATATCGAATTGAAGGAACCATATCCACACAGTACTTGAACAATATCCCTTCAATCTTAGTTACATGGAATTTGCCGCAAACTGAGAGAGTCTATTGTGACAAAGCACTTGTGTTGTAGACAAGAAGCGCACCACCAGCGAGGAGACCCAGTAGAGTCACAGCCCAGATAGCCAAGCCAGTGGTACCTGCAATTATGGAGCCACAAATGAATAACAATTTTTACAAGTAAAATAAAAATGAAACTCTTCTACATACTGTTGCTTCTTGAATATCAATTATAAGGCATTAGAGTTTCTTACCGCCAGTGTAGACATCACCGGTTGGAGACCAATCTCTCGTGTCGTAGATAGGACTGTACACACGAGATAAACAAATAACTTAGTGATTTACGACAATCTAAAACCATTAATTCAAATAATATAATAAATCTTAATTATTTGCATGTAAAGCAATATTAACATAAATGGAATGAGTAAACAGAAGATAATTGGATCTAGAATCCGAAAGATTTTGTTTACCTGTACCCGTCGACATTAGCACCGTACTTGTCCACAAATTGGTAAACACCCTTTCCCTGAATTGAAGTTCAGAAGTTAGAAGATGGGATGGAAGCTCTAAATAAAAATAAAAATAAAGGTTAGTAAATAATCCACTAAGCTCAGAAAGATGGGCACACTCTCAAGTGATTAAGCAATTCCCATGTTCAATTAATTATAAACATGAAAATTAAATAAAAAATCAATATCTTTTTTCTTTTTTTTTTCTTTTTGGGTAGTTCATTACTCAAACATCAATAATAATCAATAGGAACCATGACTAAATTACCATATTAATATAGTACTTTTTGTTTGTCCATATCAAGAAGCTGAAGTTGAAAACTCAAAGAAGCTTTCTAATCCTGTTAACAATATATCATATAATATAATATAACGCAAGATACTGAGCACAATCACAAACCTTTCCTTTCCTGCCAGATGCATCAAGTCCATCCCTCAAGCTCATGCCACCATTAATTCCTACAATCATTCAAACAGAAAAAAATAAAAATAAAATCTAAGAATTGTAAAAAGAGTTATGGATATATCTATGTATTTTGATTTCAGAAGTGGCTCCTAACCATAAGGCTTGTCAGTCTTGATCTTCTTGCCAGCACCGGCCACAACTCTGAAGGAGGAAGGAGTCCTTGCAAGGGAGGGAAGCCCTCTAACTGAGGACCTCTGAGCAGTGAAAGGAGCTGGTTTTAGGCTCACTGAAGCCATCACTGAGAATGCCATTTCAAATTGATGATTGCTACTTCCTAGCTGCTACTGCTTCTCCTTGTGCTTATGCTTCTATTGCTTCAGTGGCATGTGGTATGGGCAACAAAACAAGGTCCTTTGATAATAAGAGCGACCAAAGGCCAGTGATTGCTGTTGTGACACGTGGCAGGAAATATGTGGCAGAGTGCAGATATGGTATTGCAAACATTATCCGAATGGATGAATTTTTCACCTGTTGTTTGAGAACATACATACAAAGTCTTCGCACTCATCTTGATGCAAGACGCATGGATATTCCTTCCTTCTATGAAATTATCAAAAAAGGGGGAAAAACAACCACAAAATAATCGAAATAATAAATTAAATATAGTCTATAAAAGATGGATCACTAACATATTATATATGTAAGGAAAACACTTTGGTATCTGTTAACATGTTTTTCATTTAATTCTCCTATTAAACTATATCATGTGAATATTTTCTTACTCAGTAACATATTTTAATAGAATTTTACTTCGTTGTTTTTAAAATTAGATGACAAGAATATGAATAATTGAATTGGATGTGCTTGGTTATACTTTTGGAAAGGCCTGTTGGCCTTTTGTTAGCATGAAAATAAAAATGTACAGTAACTAAGGGTGCGTTTGGTTTGTGAAAATATTTCCTATTTTTATTTTCTGTTTTCATTTTTTAAAAAGAATTTTCATTTTCAGATTTTCAAAATCAAAAAATATATTTGTTTTATAAAAATAGATTCTGTTTTCAAAAAGTGAAAATAATGAAAATATGTTTAGTTTACCTATTTTTAAAATATAATTTTTAAAATTAAATTTAAGATAATAAAATTATATTTATTATTGAATAATAAAAATTATATATATTTGATTTACATATTTTGTTCATCTATTAAAAATATTTATTAAAATAATAAATAATTTTATAAAATATTAAAATTAAAAATAAACTAAATTACTTATTTTTAAAGTATTTTATTATTATTATTAATTATTATATTTTAATTTCTACCCAAATAAATATTTAAATATTATTATTATATTGTGATCATAAATCGTAAAAATGAATCATCCAATAGAAAGTTCTGATCACCTGTGTCAGTGATAACAATTCATTTATAGCATATAATTTATTTAAACACATATGCAACAACCAGACGATACAGTGGCGTTGTAAATTACTGTAGATTCGAATCATAGTGTAACTTTGATTTTTTATCTATTGAATTGTTGTTGTAGGCGGCTTTGAATAGCATGCGCTAGATAAGAGGAAAAAAATATACAAGATGGGTACCCGCACGATTCGAACGTGGGATGCTCCAGCGGAAAGGAAGACATATTCTTCTAATTACTAGTATGCCACCGCATTTTCAGTTGAAAATGTTTCCAAAACATACATAAGAAAACACTGAAAACGTGAAAATGACATTTTCAAATTTGTGAACATTTGTGAAAATATTTTCAACAAAATTAAACCAAACATATTTCTATGTCTGTTTTTATTTTTATTAAAAATGAAAACAAGAAATATGCAAACCAAACACCCCCTAATATATTTAAGTGTATAAAGAACTTTTAAAATTTTAGAAGACCTTTTAAGAGAAATATCTTTGAAATTATTTTTTATTTTAGAAAAAGACCTTTTAAAAAAGAATTTTATTATTACTCTCACAGTAATAACTAAAAGTAATTTTATTTTATTCTATCCAAATAAAAATCATTCTTTTAAAATTATTTTTGATACATTCAAATCAAATAAAAATAATTCTTCTAAAAATAATTCTTTTAAAAGACCTTCTTTCAAAAAATATTTTCTCAAAAGTTAAACTATTATTCTTTTAAGAGAATTATTGTGTGTATTCATTTTTCAACACACATAAGTATTTTGGCCTTGTGAACTTTATTTTTTCACTTTTTTTATTTTCATAGGTATGCTCCATTGGAGATAATTCTATTTAAGGTACGATCCAACACTAAACGTAAATACCTCTCTCAGCTATGATTTGTGATCTGTTTTTGATAAACAGTCCTTGTGATTATTTTAATTTTGTTGGTAAAACTTTTCGAAGTTTTTTTTTTGTTCATAACAATAATCAAATTTAAATGTTATGTCCATACGCATATCCAAATAATTTACGAAAATAAACGTCAAATACTTATGGATACTGAATTTAGAAATACAAAAATGAGGGAATCCTTAATGATAGATATGCATTTAAGTGGAAGGATTTTGAAGTTTGAAATACAGAAAATTTGCAAATCTTTGTCAATTTAATTGGCCACACACACACACACACACACATACACACACAACACTTCTCAAGATATCTCTCATCAAAGCTTTCCTTTTCTACCTTTAATTAAACGCGTCTTCTCATTCATTGGTAGCTAAACCAAACAATAGCAACTTTGTTAGAGATATGTTATTTGTATATAATCCATCTCGTACTCCGGGCCGACATACCACTATCTACTATTAGATGGGTGTGGAACCCAATCTGAGTGGGGGCCACACGACCATCCAATAGTAGATAGGTAGTATGTTGTCTCGGAGTGCGAAATAGACTATATCAAAATATCATTTCTCTTGATTTAGTTGCACAGTCATTCGGATCATTCAAAAGTTATAAGTATTTCATCAATTCAATCTTGGATTATCTTTAGTTGGGGTTTTGTGTTTCTTTCATAAGTAACATGAATAGTGGAAGTAGTGAATGTTTGATTGAAGTGTGTTTACAAGCCTTATTTTATTGAACTCGGCATTAATATATTAAATAAATATTACATAAGCGAAGTCTACTTTGTGCAAACCAAAAGATAATTAAAAAAACTACTGTCTACTACTTGATGAAAGTTTTTGTTTAACTCCAAAACATATGATTTAATACTGGTTAGTTGAGGGAGACCCAAAAAAAAAGAGGGGGGGGGTGCTGATTGGTTCAGGCAGTTCTATATAGCTAGAGTGAGCAATGGTCTTGGAAGCTATTATCGGTGCACCAACTATAACGCTTTACTTATATACTACTGACTTTGTGGATTAAATTTATGGAACATGCACCACAGAACTAATGCAGAATCAATAGAGATTAGATCTTGCAAAAAGGGTTAATTTCTCACAATATGACAAACTATGATTCAAATCTTAACTAGGAGAGATATCTACATTTAGTGTCCGATCCTATCTTAAATAAGATTTCTCAAATGGAAAAAAAAGAAAAAAAGGAAAAGAAAGAATTATCGCAGATGCTAGATTCAGTCTTTGGTTGAAGGAGTTCGTGAACTGTATAAATCTGAATGAAATGAAAAACCCCAACTTCTCAAGGATATTAACGTGATCTCGGTTGAAGTAATTGCTAGTTCTGGCAAATGAAAAATCCCACACAAGAAAATCAAATTAAGCTGCTTTATAGATACAATCAAATACCATATAATTCCAAAGAATAAATTATTACACAAAATCAGTAATTAATAGGTTAGAAAAATACCATTAGACCTTGGGTGCTGATTATTTGAAAATTGTGGACCAAGGTACTTGCTGAAAGATCTTTTAGTTGACGAAAAAGATAAAACAATATCACAAATCCGCAGTAATTTATTTTGGCTATCATCTACCGAAGCCTTCATATTAATATCTTATTTAGTAATACAGCAATGACTTAAAAAAAAAAAGGAGTTTTTTTAGAAGAAATAAACCCAAAAAAATGCAGGTCCATATGTGAACAATTACCAATATATAGAAATCATGCCTCCAAGATTTGACTCCTCTAAAGTGTAGGGTACATTTTAGAAAGTAAAGTGTATGATCTTAGCCATCGTCGAGAAAATCAACGGTTTAAGATCTTATAAGATATAAACATCAACTTAATATATCATACATGTGCGATAATCTAAACCGTTGATTTTCTTATCAACAACTAAGATCATAAGATCATATACTTTACCCTCTACAGTGCACCCCGCACACGCTTCGAGGCTCAAACTATAAACAGCTGACACTATCTCTTAGCCTCAATGCTGCAGCCAAGCCACTCTCTATGGCACCTTCAACATTGGGACTAACACAAAAGTCTCCACAGATGGCTAGTCTCTTGTTTCTGTCCCAAAGACATTTTTCCTCTGGAGCAATACTAGCAGCTGGAAATGCACTCCCCCTACAAAACCAACCAGCATTACCAAAAAAGTTCTCATCATAAATATAGAATGAAAATGTAGTACTTTTCTTCTTCAATTTTTGTTTTTCTGAAAGTAGATAAAGGAAAACTTAACAAGTAACTATAAAAACAGTAAGATATAGTGCTATTTGTGATCCATAATGGCTCTTTCCATGCAGAGGCTTTTATACCCTTCATCTCTAGCATTCATCCATCAACTTGGCAGTAGTTATTTCAAGTTTGTCTTAAACCCGTAATGGGCGACTTGATTTCAACAGAAAGGAAACACCATCACTTGTCATGCATAGATAAATGACTTAAAAAACACATGCAGGAATAATCCAAGATCAAAATTCATAAGACCAAAAAGCTTTGCTAACAGGAACTATATAATGCATAATATGTACAGTTTTGAGGCAGTATCCGCTATCCAGCTTAATGCAACCTGAAATATATAGTAGTAATTCTCCAGAACTCAAGATTGCTTTCACAAGGCACCAATACCTAAGCGTAATTCTAGACAATGTCTATGAGGAGAGAATAGCAGTCAACTGATAGCTCCTATATACATACTTATTTACTTACCATCTATGTGCTCTCTTAAAAAAGGGTTGAGGTATGTGAAGTCCAGTACTCTGGAATTCTTGGAAAAGTTGTTCAGCCACCTTATTCAGTGTTACACCTGAGGGCTTCCTGAGTCCAGTTTGAGCAATTATATCCTCTGCATATTCCGCTGTTGAATGAAGAACCCAGTTTTCACTGTGATGATGCCAATCGGCAAGTTAGCAATCAATGGAATCTGAACTGTCTCACTATGGCAACACCAAACAAATACCTCATGGTGGAACGGCTTGGCTTGCTGCTATCACAATAAGCCCAGCTTAAAACTTTGGAATTTTTGAAAGCGAAGCCTTTGACTGGTATCTGAATCATAAATTGAATTTTGTTGACTAAGATTCTTAGTTCTACATCACGGAAAATGATCTTAGACAGAAAATTAAAACACCACCACAACAAAGCCTTTAATTCAACTGGATTATGCATGCAACATTGTCCCAAGTGAAAATTGATTAGGAAAAGTCATCCTAACTTGTTCTTCTTGGTATCTCAGTCTGTATTCCATATTTGTTTGGATGCAACAACTAGCGCCTAAACCTTCTTCTCTGCCAATATCATTTTTTAGTTGTTTCATATAGTAAATATCAAGCTACATGAATTTGATTTTGTTTTTTTTTTTTTTTGTGGGAAGAAAGAAAGAAAGAAAGAAAGAAAGAAAGGTACTAAACTACAAGAATCGTCTCCCCAAAACCAAAGCATGGGTCCAACTCGTGTCAAACTCATATATTATCAAACTTATGAAATTCATTGACAGCTAGCTTATCTTACTGATGACAGAGGCTCTGCAAATGCCAGCATTACAGCGAAACATGGCCTAACCGTAAGATTGTGCAACTTTGCCGACAACTCCGGCACCAAATTGAAATCTGCATAACTCCAAATGTCAAAGATGAGCTTATGCCATCTATGCAAATGGAAGAATATTGCTAATTTGACGTACAGCATTCAAACACAGTCTTTTTTCTGTCATAATATGAATGTGTGTACTCTGTCAGTGTCTGGAAACCAATTAGATTATCATAAGGATGCCTATTGGGAATAGTTGAAATGCAATCAAAATATATAGTATGCTTTTCAGATCAAGTTCAAATTCGTGTTGAATCTGTCAAATAGATTGTTAATCCCTACCCAAATATAACTTAGGAATCTTTATATGAAAAAATTGTATGGCAATCAGGTATAAATTGTAATCCCTCTTCCCCTCATCAATTTCTAATAATACTTCATAGTTCATACTGGAAATTTTGATTCAAGGGAAAAAGAGACAGAAAATGCCCTTCAACTCAAATAGATATGGTAGCATATAACAACTTTAGACAATTGGCTCATACCAGCTAAACTTCTATGATAACTTTTATTTTTTTCTGTCAGGTAAACTTCCTTCAATAAATCGTTGATAGCAAATATAAG
Organism: Pterocarpus macrocarpus; assembly: GCA_031439585.1. Lineage (NCBI taxonomy): Eukaryota > Viridiplantae > Streptophyta > Magnoliopsida > Fabales > Fabaceae > Pterocarpus > Pterocarpus macrocarpus. Next base: position 16,568,525 of record CM062517.1, on the reverse strand, counting down.
CTGGATTTCATACAGCTAATGTTCTAGCAAAAAGACCTATCAATAGATTGCCATGTTGCCCCCATAAAAGATCAATGAATCATGAATCACTTGAACATGGATAAATAAAATGAGAACCAAGGGAAGAAAGTCATAATATTCATACCAAGCGGCGGCGACCGCCCTGTCACTTCCACAGTTCTCGGAGAGACTATATTCTTGTCTGATGCAACAAGCCCCCTAAATTGACCAAGATTTTGTCCATCCACACCCGTCAATGACCACAATTTCTCATCATCCAACCATTCAGCTTTTCCAATACCCACCCCAAACTTACTTTCCACACCTAACAATGAGAAAATAATGAATAAGCTTTTCACTAGGTCCACAGTGAACTCTGAATAATGAGACTAAATCATAAAAAGGATTAAGTAGATACCACTTTCATTGCATAATGCTTTACATATAGAATTCATGCCTGGAACACCGACAAATCTCTTGCTCAATCCTTCCTAAAAAATTTTCCAGTTAGAGAAACAACTACTCTAGTAAAAGTGATCTCAGATACACAAGGCTTTGTGGTACAAGTAATGTCATCTACATAATTTGAACAAGTACATCACTAATGTTGAAAACGGAACAAAAGTATGATGGGTTTGCCTGAAAATTTCTACATTCTTAAAAGAGAACTTAAACCAAGGACAGGAGGGATGGATCTTGCATATGTAATAGAGTTTCAAATTGATGGAGTATCCTGTCGATGAGAAAGACTAACAAAAAGAAGGAAATATATGCTACATCATCAACAGGTAAAACTGACCATGATGTTCTAATAAAATCAGCTTAGAAAGGTGCAAATTGCTTTGAATTAGACAGCTATATTAGGGAAATGTATTTTCCTATGACAGTCTTGAAGCACAAAGATGGCCACAGATTTAGGAAGATGTGTGCAGTACTTAGACCTATGGGTAGTTAGTGGGATAGGATTCATACTATAAAGAATCCATTGTGTATACTGTATACAAATGATAAATGCATGTAAATCCACCCCAAACTAATACATCGTTTTGAAACATGATGAAGAGAGGACAAAAACTCAAAGGAAGTTACGATATGATAATAAGTTTTAATCATAAGTATTGACACCAGAGGATGAGCCTTGGCGCAATGATAAAGTTGTTGCCTTGTGACTTAGAGATCACAGATTCAAATCCTGAAAATAGCCTCTCTACTTGCAGGGTTAAGATTGTATATATCTATCCTCCTCAGACCCCACTAGGTAGCAATCTTGTGCAATAGGCCACCCTTTATTGACACCACTAACCATTAGTACAAATGAAAGTATGAAACACTGCATAATCAATCAACAAGATCAAATATGACTGTACCATATATGCTACACAAAACTATTTAAACACATGAAGAATAATGGTCAACCTGTTCTGTGTTGTTAAATTTAAGGGTGTGAAAATCAAATGAGCCAAACTTTTCTTTCCATTCAGCCACAAGACCCCTTGACTCCCACTCTTGAGCTAGAGATAACACTTCAGACTTGCTAACTGAGAAAAATGGAGCACCATGGTCGAAATGCAGCTCCTTCCCATCTTCAGTTTTCTCTCTGGATTCCCAGAAGAAAACAAAATTAGGATCCTCTTTTAATCACCATTAAGCCAATGAAAGAATTTCCCAGTGACATTTGCAAGCGACTAAAAATTTTAACTGTGCTATACTTCAAACAAAGGCAAACAGCACTACCTCAAAAAGCAAACAAGAACATACAGAACTTTTGTACAAACAGGAATTCCCATATGATATCTTATTTTTTATTATTCTTATTCTTTAAAAAAAAAAAAAACAACAAGAAAATATAGAATAACTTCAAAATGCTACTGCAAATGAATAAAACAGTGATTATTAAGAACCCTTTTAACATTTAAAATTGATAAAAAAAAAAAGGGTTACGAAAGAAAGAACCTTCTCTGGGACATGCGTCCACCAGGGCCTCTAGCTGACTCAAAGAGAGTAACAGAAACCCCATTTTTGGCAAGTGTTGATGCACACACAGCTCCTGAAACTGCCACCATTCCATTTTGGTTATTCATATTATTATTTTATAAAGTTTGCATGGTTCAGTCAATGGAAGCACTAGAAATAAAATAAGATAAGATCAGATAAGATCACTTTCAGCAATACAGAAGATGAGAGTGCTTACTTCCACTTCCCACCACAGCAACCTTAAAGGCGGTGCTATTCATGGTTTGTGTTTGTGCTAATCTAATGATGGGCTCTGAATCTGAAACTTACAAAGTTGTTGTAACAGTGGCGATAGTCATGGCAGTGGCTTGGACCGGAGAGTGCACCGCACCTAGATTTTTCAACGTGTCATTTATTATCATGGAAAATTAGAAGTTCTGGTTAGAGGTGGTTGCTATGTTAATCTTTTGAGTTTAATCTGCATGCATTAAGAGTGTAAAACAGTTTTACAATATCAATCAATAGAAATAGAGAAAAATAAAAAATTATGGTGAGTCTCTCATTATAATAGATAATTATTTATATGAATTGGCACTTTTTACTATTTCTATTAGTTGACAGTGTAAAATTGTTTTACACTGAAAATATATTTAAATTAAATTCTAATCTTTTTAGCTAACTTGAAGAGTTTAATTTTGATATCCTTTCACTCTTCAATCAATCACATACTATTTTCTATTGTAATTTTTAAACAGTTATCATAAGAACCAAACACACTTGATAATATAGCAATAACAAAAATAATATAAAAAAATATAGCAATAATAATTAAATGATCGTGTGCTGAACTTAAATTATTTATAAAATTAAATTTTTATTCAGTTGTATAAAACATAAAAATATATAATTTCTGCACCTGACTTAATTTCCTGAAATTTAACTCTTTTGTATGATATTAAAATTATTTATCATTTTAATTATTTATTTAAGAATTTTACTTGCTTGCTATATCATGATTACCAGTTTACCACCGTATAATGTTGCAGAGAATAAAACATTTGATAATGAATTTTGTAGAGAGCTCTTAAGATTCGCATAGCTGCTATATTTATCCTTAAAATTCCACACATATTGATTGTATATAAATTTTGGGGTTAATCAAGCATATTTTTTATGTAATTAATTTATATATATTGACAGTATAAAATAATTTTATATTATTAATAAATAAAAATATAAAAGAATACTAAATTATGATAAATTTTTTATCATAAGAAATAATTATCTAATATAATTTAATTTTTTTTTATATTTCTATTAATTTATATTATAAATTATTTTATATTATTAATATGTATAAGTTATATTTTTTTTTTTAATCAAAGATTTCAATGGGGGAGCTAACAAAGCATTTCGATGTGGGAGCTAATATTTTTCTCAAGTTGGGTACTTACGGTTCCGTATGATTTTAGAACAAAAATCTTGTTATAAGAAGAACCTTTCATGGCCAAAATGTGGCTGCTTTAATTGTGATGCCACTGTTTGCTTTGACAGTTGCAGGTCCTTCTCTGTTTCGCTCTCCTCCTTAACTACCCCCAGCATTCCGCAGCTTCTGTTGCAGTTGGCTTACCTTCCAACAGTTACTTTCTTTCTTTTTATTCTATTTTATTTTTTGCACATCCGTCAATTACTTATTTTAACTTTTTTAATAGAATAAACCTCAATTAGGTTCATGACAATTTTGAAGTCAAGTAACTTGGTCTTCAACAAAAATAAATTAATTCATCGATTCCCAACAATTATATTCGTCGGACACATATTAATTCCTCATGTCAAAACTAATAAACCCAGAGACTAATATATCTGAATTGACAATTATTAAGGATTAATATAATTAAATTTTATATATATTATATTAAAATATAAAAAAGCACATATTTGCATGAAACACCAAAAAATTTTAATTTCCCTCTTTCTCAATAATATGTTATATTTAGATAAAACAAATATCATACATAATTTTCTTCATAATTTGACATTTATTTAACATGTTTGATAAATTATTATAAATTAATAAATGATCAATATTATCAACATAAATTAAAAAGAAAAAACTATAAATTAGTCTTTTAAAGATCATAGTATTACCATATTAAATCTTTAATAAAGAACTTATTTTCCCAAATAATTTTTTTAAGGATATAAAAATATCATCACATTATCTTTATTCATGATTAAAGTTATAATGTAAAACGATAAATTTGATATCTACTTTAAATTTTTTATAGACTAAGATGATAATAACATAATAATCTTTAAAAGATGAATTAATGATTTATTTATAAATTAAGTTTTATATCCGTAAAATAGTTGGGTCTTTTTTTTTTTCTTTTTAATTTCTTCTTCATTGAGTCAAACCTTATGTTTGAGCCATATTGTTATTTAGCCATAATGTTTAACTTGTTTAGGTTGATAATATAAAGCCAAGATCATATATATGTCTGATTCTATTATTTATGTATCAATAATTGACAATATTGATAACAATAATATAAGTAGTACATTGGCAGTAGCTTGCGAATCAAGCTTATGTTGTGTTGAGGTCACTATTGTAAGACCAATGGCCAATAAAATATATCGCTCACTACTATGACAAACTTGATTAACCATTTTTTTAGGAATGAATGATGCCATTACATGTGACAATTCATGTATTTGATACAATGACTCGTGTGATTATATTTTATAATTCATACATTTAATAGAGGGTCTTGTATTAATATCAAGGTTAATATCATTTTTAGATAAATAAAAAATATTATTTTTCTTATGCCCATCTTGGTGTCCTTTTGTTGTGCTGAGTCATGCAATTAAGTTGACATTGCTTAGGGGTTAATTAAAATGCGGCCTCGTAGCATGTTTATCCATAAATGATTATGCATATGTCCTTAATAAAAGGGAACAACAATATACTCTTGGTTTACATAATTCAGATGCTTTCTTTATTTCTTTTCTTCTTCTTTTTTTTTTTTTTACTTTCTTTCTTTCAATTAATTTTATAGTTGATTATAGTAGAGTCAATTTCCTTTGTATTTTTAGTAGCTAGATGGGCTGCGCTGCTTAGGGCACCTTTGTATAAATAATAAATAGAATATACAGCTAAATGTACATCCATTCAGAATAACAATATTATAAGGGTGTTCCATGCAAATAGATATTTTTTGCATTTTAATATGATATATATAAAATTTAGTCACATTAGTCTTTGATAATTGTTAATTTAGACACATCGATCCCTTTGTTCGTTAGTTTTAACGTTAGGGACTAAAGTGTGGTCAACAGATGTCATCGTTAGGGACCAACAAACTAATTTATTTTTGTTGGGACCAAGTTGTGCGATCTCAAAATTGTCAAGGACTTAGTTGAGGGTTTACTATTTTTAATAAATGTTCAGATGGGTTTGTGTTGAACATCCCACCAGCAAAGGCAAAGCCCCAAGTATCAAAAAATACTTGCAAGAAACTTACAAGATCATCTATCAAAAGGGTTTTTACATCAACAATGAGAATCGAATTTGCATCATTATGAGATACAAAATCGCTCTTTATCAATTGCACCAACTCTCGTTGGCTTACTTTCCTTATTCTTTTTTTTTTTAGTGGATGGAACTTATTCATTAATTTGTTAATTAATGTTATTTAAGAAATTTTGTATTATGTGCTGTTTTTTTGGTAGAGTTATTGCGTGCTGTTCTAAAATTTAAATAAGAATTAGTTGTTTTATATTAATTTTATTCTTATTATTTCTCTTGCCCGTTTGTTTTTTAATTTATTATAATTTTTTAATAAGTTAATGATCATTCTGTTTTATTTTTTTTTAGTATCACATAAAAATAAATAAAAAAAGTAACCAATTCTGTCACGTATGATTTTATATTCTCACGTACATGCATTCAAGTATCTTACAGTTGGCATCTCTATAAAAGATAAATTGGTAAATTACATTGAACTTTCTTAAGGTTAGACGGTACTATATACAATATTTCTCAATTTAAAGAAAATATACTAGCCTCTCTTAATATTCGGATAATATTGCACCTGATACTCTTATATTTTATGAAATATAATACTGAATATTTTTATAAATATAATACTGAGTATTCTTTTGAGGGTGTTAACATAGGTATAATAAATTGAGATGTATTATATATAATATTATCTAATCTCAATTGAGATCAATGTAATTTATTTATTTTTTGTGAGAAAAGAAAAAAAAAAAGGAAAAAGGGGGGGGGGGTTGTCAAATATGGAAGGAGCTATTGACTAACCTGATCTACAAGGAAAAAAGAAACTCATGGGGATGGGTAATTTTCTAATTGGGCCTCTCTCACCTTGGGTGAGATCTCAATATCATGCTTGACATTAGACTCTCATCTGTAGGTTGCAAATGATGTTTGTTTAATGTTAGTTACTGTCCTTTTCCAATCAATACCTAGCGAAGGAAATAGTGGCATTTTGTTATGACATCTATTACATATAAAATGATCCAAACACAACCAAATTGTAATTTTGCATTAATGGTACGCGTATTTGTCATTTTTTTATTTTTGACTCTTGTGGAATATAAAAGACGCAAACTTTGTAATTGGTTCCACATATGCATACGTAAGGGTGTGCCTGGATTTAGAAGCTGGATTGATGTCATACGTGCCCAATAAATATTAATTTATGATATGGTCAAATAAAATTTTTGGGCTTTAGAGGCTTGGCTGATGTCACACATGCCCAAAATGGATTACTTTATGATATGGTCAAAGAATATTGTTTGGCTTCAGTATCAAGTCCAACCACATGTAATTTATGTTCATACTATGTGATGATTAATTCCTGAGGCAAACTTTGTCTGATATAGTGCCAATTCAATTATATTTAGTGAATTAGGATATTTTATCTCAACTTCAAAAGAATTTAAAAATTAGAAAAATACAAATCTTTTGTATAGGATGATTTATATTTTATGCATGATTTCACACTTTTGTTAAAATCTTATCGCGTTTTTATTTTAAAACAATAATATACTAATTTAAAAAATATTCTTAAAAAAATTATCCAAATGCACTCATTAAATAGGCGAAATCGAGAATGAAATAAGTAATCTGGAAAAAAAAATATAATTATAAATCAGACATAAATACAATATTTTGAACAAAAATTCCCCGTTATATACATAAATAAAATGTTGATGATATTTTCAAAGATTTTTTTTTTTTACATGCAAAATTTTGCCCGAATCCAAGAGTTAATGAATACTTTTGGACTTATTTAACACTTATTGAGTTACTTACACATCATCAATCAATAAAAAATATATGAATTAAATCAAAATTATAGCAATACATGATTAGAAGGTTGACGAAATGAATCAACTCATTAACTCAAAGATATCTTTTTATGCTTAAAATAACAACAAACAGAAACGTTCGATAGGTGGAATACAGAAGAAAAGGAAAAGGTTCTTCACAATATACAGCAAAGAAAATTAGTAAAACAAATTCAAAACAAGAAAGTAAAAGGCATAATGATGAAAAAGAGAGAAATGTGAAGTTATGCATTGTACGATTATTGTGGACGACAAAAAGCCAGCATATCAACCCTGAAATTCCACAAAACCGATAAGATGTGATTGACTTGGTCAACGAAGAATGCTTGAACTTTCACACAAAGGATTGTACAAGGCAATAATGAGGCCGTGTATGCATGCATATTAAAAACGGTTTTTACTTAAAAAAAAGATGCCAAATTTACTGTTAATAATAAATTAAGCACCCCTGGAAGTTTGATTATGTCGCTAATCATATGGGGTAAGGTAAACATACTTCTATTGATGGTAGCAATAAAGATATCATTACTTCATTACCTTTTTTTTTTATATATATATATTTGATTGGTTTCATTGTTCATAATCTTGTAATTTATACTGTTGCGGAAGAAATTCAATCAACTTTGAATTCTAAACAATTTTGCAAAAATATAGGATTTAATCAAGCTATAATTGCAAAAGAAATATTTTTTTGCATCTAAAGAAAGTATCTCGTAACACGTGTTTCTTTTTGCATGAGTTGAGAAAATCTCAACTAGACATGCCGAAGATTTTTTAAATGAATGGAAAGAAGCGTTAATTCACCACAAAGGTAAAGTTTGTCTTAAATTCTTTCACATAAGAAAAAATGTCAAAGTTGTATATCTGTAACATTTGACAATAGCAACCAACATCACATCAAAAAAAAAATAAAAGGACAGTATCAACCAATAATATTCTAAAAAGATTGTTAAGGAAAACCATGTACCATAATGGTTGATTGATCACTACTTTCATTTTTTCAAAGTAAAGGATTGACAAAGTGGAATATCAAGTTTGACAATGTTCCATCTTCTTTTTATAACTGTTTTGGTTTTAAGCACACATGGCACATGCAACAGCTACAGCAATAACAACATGGAATAGTTGATCTAAACAACTGTTAAACTAATATACAATTTGTGTTTTGAGTCTTTGTTTGACACGAAAAGGATAAGAGATAGGAAGAGTAGTTTCAAACTAAGTACGCGTCCCTTAAAGGCTCCATGGTATGACCATATACCATTGATTAACCCCATCAAAGGGACCAACTCACAACCCCATCATCACGGCTTCTCTTCTTTTGCACTCTCTTAAAGTTCTCTTGACCAAGACCATCTCTGTGTCGGGTACTTGTTTCCTCAAGCTTCTGAGGTTTGTTTCATTGTATGTTGCTCTTTTTTTTTTTTTTTCTTGTTGTTTTTGGTTACCCTTTAATTATAAGTTTGTATTCTGTATTTGTTTCTCTTTTGTCCTTGCGAAAGTTGCAATTTTTTTAGTTTGGTCTTGAGGAAGAGATGGTGGTTGTTAATGTTCTGATGTTGTAGCTCTGACCAAATTTTTTTGTGAAGTTTTTCATTTTTTTCTTTTGTTTCCCTTGTGATCTGAAGACTACAGTTTGCTTCGGTTTCAGTTCTGATCTTCATTCTTATTCTTCTTTGAGCTGTGAAAAACAGCACAAACTGAACCTGTGAACCGGTATGAAGATATTACCAAAAAGAATACAGTCAAAACTCATGATTTTGATTTGAAAATGATGTACCTCCAAGCAAAGAAATTCACCTAAAGATCCTCAATTGATAGGTTGTGATAGAGCCTTCTTCTTCGAGGCAGGGAGAAAGACTCTGATACTACTCAATTCACATTTAGGGTTGGGTTGTTTGAAGGGGGAGACAATGATACGATACTAATTAGTTGGTTGGCTATTAGTGAGTATAAATAGGTGAAGATTACCATTTATAATGGATAGTTGATAACTGAATGCGAATTGAGTAGTTTGGAGTCTTTCTCCCGGACTCAAAGAGGGAGGTTCGAGATGAGATGCATATGGTTAATATGGATAAAAGAGTGGAATGGAAATGCTGAATTTGAATTGATAACTGAGAGAGAGCATTTGAGCCTTTGATCGATTCATTGGTTTGTTAGTTGTCTTATGGCATGGCATGATTTGGATTTCAAAACTTAGAAAATCTGACAGTGATATCTGTGCCTCATAGTATTTCAATTATGACTAAGCCTTCATTTCTTTTGCAATACACCTCTTGTATCAAAGGACCCTCTTAAAATATCATTGGAATATGGAATATTACTGGCAAAACTAGAGTTGTGGTGCCAGTGTCACATACGTTGTAGAAAACCATGAGTGTACTTTGTTGTGTTCTTGTAACTTGTAAGGCCTGATATTTTTGCATTATCTTTGTCATGTTCAATTATTTGTATGAGCTTTCCACTTGATTATTCTTCAAGACCTTGACACATTTTGATGGTTCAACCAGGTGACCTTGGAGGGGGTTTCATTTGAAGCTACTGACACCATTTGTCGTTAAAAGCTGCTTTTTGATAATTCCTTCAGTCATGACCTGTTTTCCTTTCTTATTCAGTAAGGTGTCCTCTTCGGCTAGACAAGAATCACATGATCCAGAGATTGGCATAGGTAGCTTAACTACATGTTATAACAAATTAAATTCAGATAATACCTAGATGGAATAGTCATTATAGTTTTTTGTATTTGATTTATTTTCTCTTGGTGGGGTTGTATTGTTATGATATCCATCATCTAAGATATTATATATTGAAAAAATTTGCGTACAATGCTAGATTTTAATTGAATGTTATTGTGAACAGATTTATCTGACCTTCAAAATGTTAGACTTTATACATTCAAAGAACTAAGAAATGCTACTGAGGATTTTAGTCCAGCCAATAAAATTGGAGAGGGCGGTTTTGGTTCTGTGTATAAGGTAAAGTAGACCACTTTCAAGTACTGCTTTCATCATCGCAGCATTTGGCCTGATCATTGTTTTTTACTTCCTTTTATTATCAATGAAATCCTAACAATAGTACGTGGATGATCAGGGACGGCTTAAAGATGGAAAAGTTGCTGCTATAAAAGTTCTTTCAGCTGAATCAAGACAAGGGGTGAAGGAGTTCTTGACAGAGATTAATGTGATCTCAGAAATAGAGCATGGAAATTTGGTTAAGTTATATGGTTGTTGTGTGGAAAGAAATAACAGAATATTAGTCTACAATTACCTCGAGAATAACAGCCTTGCACAAACTCTTCTAGGTAAATGCATTTTTTCTTCTAGTTGAACAACTATTTATGTTTCTGTTGATGCTTGGTATGGGACATGGGAAGTAGTCCCATCTCTGAAATTCTATACACCAGAAATAGTGTTGGAAAAGCCTTTACAGGGTGACCCTTAGCTCAACAGAAAGGTTGTTGCCTTGTTATCTGGAGGTTATGGGGTCAAATCTTGGAAACATCCTCTCTGTTTGCATGGATCAGCTTGCATACATCTAACCTTCCTAGACCCACCATGTAGTAGCCTTTAGTGTTGAAAAGGCCTTTTGCAAAAGCTTTCTTGCCAATGTTAAGAAGAAGGACTTGGACTCACTTCATGGATTTGTCTTATTAGAAAGTCTTTGATTCTCAACCTTACTCGAATTCTTTTTTAATCAATTTTTTTTTCCTCTTCACTTCTAGGTGGAGGTCACAGTAGTATCTACTTTGATTGGCGAACGCGATCTAAAATATGTATTGGGGTTGCGCGTGGGCTTGCCTTTCTTCATGAGGAAGTAAGGCCTCATATTGTTCATAGGGATATAAAAGCAAGCAATATCCTACTTGACAAAGACCTTACTCCCAAGATTTCAGATTTTGGTCTTGCAAAGCTTATTCCAGCAAACATGACTCATGTCAGCACACGTGTAGCAGGAACACTGTAAGTATTGTAATTGGAAGCTTTCTTGTTTTGTTTTGTTTTCCCCCTTGAAACTGCAAATCAGCCTTGCCAATTGGAAGACTTAATCCCTTGGCCTCAATTTCCCAGTTTTACATTCCAAATGCTTCACTTCTATGGGGAAATTAACATTGGTGGAGTAATATTTATAATGAAAAATTAGATGACAAGATTTGATTTTATTCGACATATATAATATGTAACAATCCATTTTTATGTCAATTGATGACATTAAAGCTTATATTCATATTTTTCTCAGGCATCTGTTATCACACTGTTTTAGCGGCCAGTGCTGTGCACAAATTTATTGTCAAAATGCAAAACTGCAATGCACACATAATCTGACTGGTTCCAAATTCTTATGGTTCAACTAAATCCATGAGATCACTGGTAGTGCTGCTAAAATGTTCTTATGTGTTAATGGACGCGCATAGTTGCTTAAGGATGTTATATATATGATTTCTGTTTTCTCATCACCTTTCCCTCCTTACTTGAGAAAGAGGAAAGCTTCTCTTTTGCTGTTTAAATTATTACATATGCACATAATCTTCTTTAATCAATTATTTTATGTCAGAAATTTACTGATGCCTGTTTTATTCAGAGGTTATTTGGCACCAGAGTATGCAATAGGGGGGAAGCTGACACGGAAAGCAGACATTTACAGTTTCGGTGTCCTCCTTGTGGAGATAGTCAGTGGAACAAATAACACAAATTCAAGATTACCTATAGAAGAACAATTTCTTCTAGAAAGGGTATGGATGTCACATATTCCCAGTTGAATTGGCTTATCTTTTACTGGCATCGATTTTTCTGACAATCACTTTGTTTTCTTCAAATCTTCATCTATTCTAACTAAACTGAAATTCCTCATATCCATTTTCTGAGTACTTACATGAACTAAAGTCCCTAATATTAAAATGTGTGTGCTCACCCTCAATGTACAAGTTAAACTCCTTATTTGGTTTGAAATGCTAATACACTTCGGTGCTATATGCAAAAGCATAGTATATATATAAAATAAGCCAAACCATTAATAATTTCTCCTGTTCCTTAATCATAAAGTAAAGAACCAAATGATAGTAGAGTTATGCTTTAAATTAAAATGGAAAATGTTGAAGCCTTATAAAAACATCAGTTGTCAGCCTATGTTTAGTCTTAATTATGCTTGGTAAACACATTGGCTATCATATTGTTAAAGGAATGTGTTTGTCTCCCCTTTCTCCAGAATAAATCCATGTTTGTGACTTATTCATAATCTGGAAATGCTATCTTTACATTTTGTTTTCTGGGACTGGAAGACTTTGGCATCTCAATGCAGAAGTTTAATCATATTCTACAGCATTATATGAGATTTCTGGACTTCTTCTTATTTTATCTTCTGTTTTTACAGACATGGGACATGTATGAGCGAAACGAATTGGTAGGGCTGGTAGATATATCACTAAATGGGGAATTTGACGCCGAGCAGGCTTGTAGCTTTCTGAAGATTGGCCTTCTTTGCACTCAGGACTCTCCGAAGCTCCGGCCATCCATGTCTTCTGTGGTCAAGATGCTCATTGGAGAAATGGTTGTTGATGACAGTAACATAACAAAACCAGCCTTAATTTCTGATTTTATGGACCTTAAAGTTAGAAGGAAACAGGAAAGTAATGTTGATATGAGGACTACATATACATACAACACATCTTCTCAGGACTCTACCATGTCATCGCCTCCTTCAACTGCTGCTACCACTGCAACCTTCACTGCACAATATGATCAAAGCATGTAAACATGAGCAGTGGTCAATGCTTTTTCCTTAAATTTAAAATTATTTTATTTCATTTGCTTTGGCTTGTAGTCTCCCTGTAAATTTTGCAACCTTTCCTTGCCTTTTTGAGTGTTTTTTGTTTTTTATGTAACACCCCATGACTAGGAAGTTTTCACAAATGTACTGTCCTGTAAATATGGACAGGCTTGTATTCAATGATAAATTTGAAGCATCTTGTCCTTTTTCTGTGTATCCTGTCTTGTTTCTTGTTCGTTATTTGTCTCTCAAAAATACCCTTCTAAGCCTTTAGCACAAAAAATGAATTAAAAAAAAAAAAAAACGTAGTAAACCTATGTACCCTTCAGACTATAACTTATCTTTTCTTAAAATTTTGTTTTATCTTATCTTATTACCCCTAGTTGTACGTCTATCTTTTATCTTATTGTTATCTATTGAGTCATTTTGTAACCACTATTTCTATATAAAAAACCTTTTGACATGTCTCATTATTGGGTTCAAGTAGACCTTATTCAAAATTTCTTCACACCTCGTATAAGATATCATTTATCTGTCTTGAACTTGGAGTTGAGACTTATGCAATAATGCCGCCAATCCATTTCCTGTGCTGCTATGCCTTTTGTTGGGATAGGCAGTTTGGGAGCCTAAAATTCGGAGAGATATAAATCAACAGGTTAAGTGAGAAATCAAAATAACTAAGATGTGGCATCCAGGCAGTTATTGTGGTTTCTCGCTTAGCATGATGATTGATACCTTCTCGGATTTTAGATTTCCATGATCACGTGTCTCAACACCTTTGTCTTTTGTACTATCAGGTAGGAGAAATGGTACCTCAAGTTCTTGTGATTTTCAGCTCAAGAAAGAAGTCGTTATATTGAGGGTGGTAAAGTTTCAAACTATGCCAGGGAGAATATGGTACAATACTTGTTTGCAAGCTAGTTTACCTGGGATACTGTTGGATGGAACTTCCTGTCAAGCGTCAAGTTCCTTGTATTTGAGCCTGCAACAACAGTTAGTGATCAGACTTTTTGTGTGTCTTGTACACCTCGTACAGTGGATCACTTTCTGTCAAGGGTGGCACATTCCCCCCCTCTAGGTACTATTTGCCAAGGACTAGAGGTTGGTTTGGATGATTGTAAGTTTTTTTTAACAGTTTCTAAATCTCTTTCACTATAGAACAGTTGGTTGGTAAAGTATCTAGGTGAAGGATAATTTGGTCCCCATATGTTTTGGAGTTTCTCATGGTCCGGTCTTTAAATTACAAAATTGCCACCGTGCAATTGGATGGTTCTGTATTATGCACCGTTCAATTTACTTTTAATGAGATTCAACGGCCAAGAGCTATCCCGTGTCATGCTTGTTGTTTTATTATTATTATATTGTGAAATATTTAATTTTGCTAATGATTCCTCTTCCGTTTTTAATCGGAGTAATGTCTTTTGCCATAAAAAACACTACCTTCTTGAAGGCTTTCATCAACTCGTCCCAAATTCACCCTCAGGGACGTTGTTTCTTGGCTATTCCTTCCTAGCTTCATAATTGAACTATACCCATCCTCTTCACTATAGATGATTATTTTTTCACTGTAGAAGAAAATACATAGCAAAAAGAACTTGATGCTGCATTAAAGGAAATAGTGGAACGTATATTAAGTTGGAGGAAATAGAAGAACATGTGAGGAAGTGGGAGGAAACATCAACTATGAAAAGTCTTGCGAATTTCATGTAGTTTTTATTACCTGGTGGCTTCTTTTGCCCACTTCAAATGGAGAATGGACGTTAGCGAGAAGATTGGGGGACCGGGGGTTAAGGAGAAAGGGGATTTGGTTATAACTGGTATTTTTGGTTCAATAACCTAAACTAATAAAACCAGTTCGCTTTTAAACCACTTTTAATAAAACTAATTCTAATGGATTAATTTGGTTCAGTTAAAGGTTTGGTTTGGTTTTGTGCTTTATTTGAACAGTGCTACGAGATTTTGGTGCCTCGTGTTTTGTATTTTGCCTCTTGGAATTCGCTGAAGAGCAAAACACATCTTCTATTGCTTCAAGGACTTTATTAAAAATAAAATAGTACAAGCCCCATACATAAATTATTTTTTTAAGGATGTGGGGGTTTTTTTGCAAATACTTGGGTGGAGCATCACAAGCACCAGAAGATGGATGGGACCCAATTATCCTTCACCAAGTATCTAAGGCCATCAGTGTAGAATATAATTCACATATATACAAATGAACCCAAATTAGAAGTGTTTTAATGACAAAGAAATGTGACCTATGAGAAAGAAAGTTTTATCTGTAAGTATTAGTAAGATTAGATAGAAATATAGTTAAAAGGGCAATTCAGTCTACAAGGTTTCCATCTGATGGGGTCTAAAGAGAATAGATGTATGTAACTTTTTTTTCACAAATAAAGAGATTGTTTCTAGAATTTGAAGTCGTAAGCTATAAGTTAGAAGGTAACAACTTTATCGTTGAGCCGAGACTTAGCTCTTTAGAGAGAAATATATAGTTAATAACACAAAAATCCCCTTACTCTACCAACCCGTCTAGAGGAATAAATAGAAGGGGCTGTTTGACTTGCTGAACTTCTGCTAAGCATGTGCCTCCTGAATTGGGTCTTCTGAGCGTGTAATGAAACCAAAGATGGAATGCCAGCATCCAGCACCATCTCATTTACCTCAGTTGGTGTTGGTTTGTTTCTAGCTCCTTCGTTTTGAATATTATATTATAGAAAATGATGCAAATATCACATTACTCTCATATTATACATGGAGTGAAAAAAAGAGAACAGACAAAAACTGATGCCTGCTAGTTCTGTTTGTAACCATTTTATTGAATTAAGCTGCTTAGCCAAAACTAGAGAGCGAAAAAAAAAGTTAAAAAAATAAAAAATAAAAAATTGTGGTCTCAGATGTGAGAAATTTTTTCCTCATGTTCACATGGGTGACAAGGACTATTTTGTTGAGCTTCTAATAGAGAATACTGACAAGCAACATGGGAATAATTAAATTCCTCTACCTATTCTGGGGGAAAGTGGTTATAACCAGGGTCTTTAATGTTGGTTTGCATTAGGTACAAAAGTAAAACCCATTGACTTTCTGAAAATTCTTGATCAAAACTACTACATATGATTAGGAAACATTACAAGAAATTCTGTTTACAGGAACAGACAACGCACTTTATATTTCCAAATCACATAAGAATTTATGTACTTCGGTGAAGGTATTATAAATTGTAGTGCGTTCATGGCAACCGTAGCATATTGATGAGAGTTGCTTTGCAAAGTAATAAGGAAGTACCAAGATTCCAAATGTGAACTACATCCAAAATGAAGACATTAAATTTTTAATATATAAAGTATATATACTGATTGTAACAACCCGCCACAAAAGAGAGAGAGAGAGAGAGAGTAAACATACGGATGCAATTAACACTGCACAAATTGTGCATCTATAGCAATAATAGACCAATGTATATTGTCAGTGAGTGAATGCCTAACTCCTTTCCTTATTTTCTCAAAACATAAATTGACAAGCACATGACTGCATGTCGGAGTACTCATAATTATACGGTAAATAAATGAACGAATCTTTGTTGTACAACCTTACCTTGTTTTTTTTTTTTTTTGGTGATTACAACCTTGCCTTTTTTTACCCCGTCATACTCAGGCGAGTTACATTTTTCATTTGCGGCGAGTTTGGTTTAAGGGGCAAGAATGAAGATGAAAAATTTATTAATTAAATTTATGAATAAAATTATGTAAAAAATTAGTCTATAAATTTTTTTATCTCTTATTTATCCCAAATCAGCCTGACGCTTAGCATTAAAATAGATTAATTGCATTGTCTGTAATATGTAATGGGAATTTTTTTTTTAATATATTAGCAGTAATGAGATCCAAACTCTACCTCATATGTACCACCTAAAATCCTTATTAATAAATTACTCCTAATAGCTTATTAGGGAGTGGGGATTTAAAGTAATTATTTTATAAAAACATAATTAAGCCTAAGCAACACTAAAAAAATGAGTATAGCTTACTAAAAAGAAATACAAGTTATAAAAACAATTATTTTATTATAAATATATATATTGGTATAATTAAGTATAGTCTTTATACAGAAGTTAGCTATCTTACACTCGTAAAAAAAAGGCTATTTTACAATGCAATACTTATAATTTTTTTAATTTAAACTAGAGTTGACAGAAAATGTTTTTTAGATAAAAAAAATTTAAAAAGATTATGAAAGAATGGATTTAATTTAAATATATTATTAATATAAAATACTTTTATATAAATATTTAATTATATATTATTATATTAATAAAATTTTTTAATATAATCATCTATTATTTAAATAATCATATAAATAAAAAATTTTAATTAAATAATAATATAAAAATATTTTATATCACCAATGCATTCAAACACACTCACATTAAACTCTAAAAAATAATGCTTCTGAGACTTTTGTTTTGTTAAATAAAATGATTAGATATAAAGGTCGGGGGTGGTTGAGAGAGACTCTCCCAGAATGGCAGCTCTAACAAGATTCGGACACATGTTAGTACGGGAAGTTACAAGTGGTTTATGACTTGATTAGACTACGAGAGGTTTTATTTTTTTTAAAATATATTTTTATAGTGAAAAATTTGAACCAAATTAATTTGTAAACTGTCTTCCTTACAATAATATGTGGCGACATAACCAAGGTATAAGTATGCAATTTTCTTTTCCATCCAATCCTAGTTAGACAGGGACTACGCAGATGCGATATGTGTACAAGTATGGACTTGATATTATTCTTAAAAAATAGTAATTTTCACCTAATTCATTATGATTAGGTTGACTGAATTTTACTCAAGCTTTTAAAATAATACTTATTTATTGTTTTTGAAATTAGTGATTTTTTTAAACTAGAGGATCCGAAATTTATATGATTTTAATTAATTTAACTTAAATTGAGTTAGTCTATTACAAGATAAAACTCTTAATATAATTTTATTCACAAGACTTGAACATAAAATTTTACTTAAATGAAATAAATATAAAATCACTTAAACCAACAATATATTAGTAATTAATAACATTTTTTATTTGATTTGATGTGGCTGTAAAATAAATTTCATATTTAAAATATTTTACAAAAAAATAGATTTGAATTAATATAAAATATACAGGATTCATTTTGTTTTGATAACTTTACTTTTTTACTCTTAATTGAAGTTGGTAGAATTATAAACATATAAGGATAAAATTGTTTATTTACATATTGAAAACTAAAACAGGATCAAATTTATTTTAAATCAATGAAATCTGAACAGATATTTACCCACACAAAAATTTTAAAATTAATTCAATATATTAAAAAAAGGTCTAATTTGTATATATTGTCAGTATAAAATTTTTTATATAGATATTTAATTATATTTTATTATATCAATAAAAATATTTAATTTAATTATCTAATACTTAAATGATCATATAAATAAAAGAATATGATTGATTAATTATGTAAAAATTTTTTATATTATCAATATATCTGAATTGAACTCATTAAAAAATTATTTATGAATAGAAGTTTTTTTTTTCTAGAATCAGTGATTACAAACATTTTAGTAAAGTTTGGTGATAAAAATGATTATAGTTACAAATTACAAATTGTTCAATAACTTTTTTAAGAAAATAGAAGAAAGCTGTGTCAGACACGACTTGGTATAAACTCTGCACATAGCTATAATTCTCCACAAAACATTCCAGATTAGTAGTAAATAAAAACAAAAATTATATTCTCGCACGTCACATACACTTGACAAGTTGGGTTTCCCATTGGCTTATCATATTATTATTTTATTTCTTTGGGACTTAAGATAAACAAAATTTCCCCCCTTTTTTTTTGCAAATTACAATATTTCAATGTGGGGTCATGTGACTCCGCTGCCTAATTATTACACAACACTCCAGCCCTAATCCACAAAGCAAGCAAAATAATATTAAAAAATGATGTCAAGTTTCCTCACTCTCTCTCTCTCTCTCTCTCTAACCCTTTCTCTCTCATCCTCTGCAACGAAAATAACACAGCTCTCTCTCTTCTCTCCCCCCACCCTTTACAAAACTTTTTGAAACTTTTAACAAACTCACTCTCTTTTTCACAAGCAATCCCTGAGAGAGAAAAAGTGAGAAAAAGAAAAAAAAAAAAAACAAAAAACAAAAAGCCAAGGTTTTCTCTCGACATAGCCAAATCCAATATTCTTCTCTCCAATCCATTGCCATATGTGGAACTCCTTTTGGCCATTTTCTCTGTTGGTGCTTCAAAGCTTCGACCTTTGAACTTCCTAGACCATCTTCCCAAATGGCTCTTTCACTTGGTTTTTAGGGTTTCTGGGGTTACTGGGTCACCTTCAAGTTCGTTCCTTTGATGGATTTTTAGCCCCTTTTGCAGTGCTGAAGTCTTAAGCTAGTTAAAGGGTCAAGCTTTGAAGTGCCAGAATTTCATTGTGAGAGGGGAAAAAAAGTGGAATAGAATGGCATTGTGTTTGTCAAAAGGGGGCATTTTTATCTACTTGTTTATTTAGTGCTTTGTGTTATTTTTGTTTTTGGGGTGGGGCTTTTGTGAACAGTGCTTGCTTTTTTGGAAGCTTATTTAGGAAGCAATTTACCCTCTTTTGAACGTGATTGTATTTAGTGCTCTCATGGACTCACACAGTGTTCTCTTTTGATCCTATCATTATTTGGGGTTTTGTTTTTGGTTTTTTGTTCTTTTCCCTTGATCTTTTAGATTGGAAGCCATTGTTCTTGTGAAGCTCGTGAAGTTGGCCCTTTTATCTAGGGAGTTGGAGTAGCAAGGACTTATTTATTTATTTAATTTTTTGTATTTTTCCTTATGTAGACTGTGAGTTTTGGCAGATCAAGGTGACTTTTTATCTTTTTGCAATTTTGTTTATGGGTAGCATTGATGATTTAGCATCAGAATCCTTTAGATATAAGTGGTATTGGATTCATGGTGATGGGTATCAATAGCATTAGCAACCTGGTTTTAGGATGATGCTTTAGTTCCAGTCATAGGATAGAATATAGGACTTGAAGTTCCACCAAGTTTCTGGGGAATCTGAGGAGGCCTTGGTGATGGAGGACATAGGGTTGTTTAAGCAAGGTTGGCAATGGCTTCGGTCGCAGAAGGACACCTGCTGGCGTGCTAGAACTGCGGTGACTTGTTGCAGGGACAAGATTGCTAT
The DNA here is from genome assembly GCA_031439585.1 of Pterocarpus macrocarpus. NCBI lineage: Eukaryota > Viridiplantae > Streptophyta > Magnoliopsida > Fabales > Fabaceae > Pterocarpus > Pterocarpus macrocarpus. Next base: position 16,548,208 of record CM062517.1, on the reverse strand, counting down.
GTTCATTGAGCGGCATTGGCCTCTGGTGTGCAGTGGATGCTCCAGATTGTGGAGCTTACTGAGGTTATCATTGACTTTTTGGAAAGATTCTGCTCTGAGGGGCGTTCAGTCGTTCATCAGGTTTGGATCAGTGATGCTTCTGCTTATAATGTGGAGCTGCTTTCTTAGTTTGACATCAATGCATTGCTTGGTTTACGTGCTTGTTAGCATGGTATGTCTTCATTTCAACCCGTCTATATCTTCTTTTCTTGCAGTTCTGGGCTTTGATTGTGTATATTATCCATTTATTTATTTTAAGCTGTTCTTTGAATAATTATTATTACCTACTTCAATTTGTAGCAGTTTTAGACTAGTTAGTGACAGTTAGTTTATCATTTAGTGCTGTGATGGATTTTACAATGTCCTATGCTATATCCTCCTAATAATTATCTAATCCTAATACTTAATAAAGTATTAATTGAAAAAGTTGCATTTAATAATATTGGCAACATAAAAAGCATTTAATACTTTCTTCATTTAGTAATTAGGAAGATTATTTGGAGGATTTTGGAATTATTCCTTTAAAATTGCCTTATTAGTCATTTAAAAAATTAGCTGGGTACCTGAAGCAACCTCAAGCACAATATTAGTTTTTAATAGTTATAGATGTTAAACAGCTCCATAAGAATTTTATGGTTGAGCCTATGAGAATGATGCAAAGTTTTATGAAAGTCAGACTTTGTCTTTCAAAATTTGGAAGAGTAATAACATTTAGGATGGTGTGGAAAATGTAGACCTGACAATTAGTTTTGTCTCCAACAATGTTAACTTCAGGTGGTTGTCTAGATGTCAATGCCATTAAATGCTAAATTTATTCAATGACTTTGATTTTAATTTCTCTATAGGAAAGAATACATGAGCGTTTTTGTAGTGTTATCTTCATTGAGCTTTTTTTACTTATTTTGGTGTGGTATAACTTGTATTTGCTTATAACTTTCCTAATTTGAGTTCAAAACATTATGGTAATTTTGTTTATTTATTTTTTATATATGAATTGGAGTAATTGGTCTAGCTGACAAGAGTCCATTGATGTATTTACTTTTTGCTAAAAATTGACCACTATCTAGACCTCTAGGTTTCAAGTATTGTAGTATTTATGGCCTCTTGTTGGACTTGACAGAAAGAGTTGTGTTATGGTAGAAATAGTAATCATACAATTTCCTGCCATTACCATAAGAAGCTAACATGATAATCACTCATTGTTTTATTCTGATATTCATTTCCATAATTGTCTACTTTTTAAACCTTTTATTTGAATGTATTCCATAAGCATATTAGTGTCAAACACTTGGCTTTGAACATTGTAGATGTGACTTGCACTCTTCAGCTTCTAGGTTCTGTTGGTAACTTGACATTGCTTTAAATTTTAGCTTAAGATGTAGGTTGCAGTGCAATAATGATGGATATATACTAACTTAAAATGGGACTTATGTTTATAGATGTGCTTTATGTGGTTGTTTCAGGTTAGTTCGGTTAAAAAAATGATTTTGCAGAGAGAATTTTATGCATTGCTTCTCACAGTTCAATTGAATGTTTCAGGGTGTTGCCGGAGTTACTGTTCAATACTTGGGTTATACTTCAGGGCTTTTTATTGTAGGGCTCTTTGCCATCCTTATTTTGTGGATGTACGCTAACTTCTGGATAACAGGAACACTACTCATAGTTGGAGGTAATATTTTCTTGCTTTTTGTTTGGGTTTACTATGTATTCTCCGATTATCATATGTACAAAAGAGGAGAGCAGGCATGCTGCTGCTGCCTACTGTTATATTGTCTTACCTGTTATTGGTCTGTTAATTTTAAGGCAATATTTTTCAATTTGGCTTATATTTACCATCTGCATTGTGTTATTGCCTTTTTGGCTATCATTGGCATGAATTTGAGTTCAGCTGATGTTTTATAAGGGCGATGAATATGATGAACTTTTACTTTTGTTTGCCTAATCGGATATTTTTCTCTTTTTTAAATCTTGAAATTGTCTGTTAATTATGCAAATGCAGGTTATTTATTCTCCCTAAATCATGCACGCTTGGTGGTATTAATTGGAACTATATATGCTATATATTGTGTTCAAGTTCGAGTGGGATGGCTGGGTGTTTTTCTCTCTATAAACCTTGCATTCCTCTCTAATGACACCTTGAATTTTCTGCTCCAATGGTTTGATAATGTGAGTGAAAGTTCACATACTGAAGAGCAGAAGCAATCAGAAACAGTTATGGAAGATGACTTCTCTGAAGAGTGTGAATACTCTATCCCTACTGATGAATCTGAGGATTTGCATTCGTGTAAATCATCCAGTAAACCTGCTATTACTGCATCAGTTGTTGATAACCAGAAAGAGCTTTCAACTGTCAAAGTTGTTAGAGAACAAACAACAAGTTCAGGTGATGAAGTGAGAAGGATATTGAAGAGTCTGGATCATTATGAAGCCCTTGGATTCACCCGCCACAAGAAGATTGATGCAGCGGTTTTGAAAAAGGAATACCGGAAAATGGTATTTGTTTAGTTTTTCCTTTGCTTTCTCTATTTTACTTACCAAATTATTTATGAAGACTTCTGGATTTTTGTTTGAGTAGTACCGTGTTATGATGTATGTGAAATCACATTTTGTCTTAAGTTGTGTTTTGTTTACTACCCTACTTATATTCTGATTTTTTATATGGAATATTTCATTTCTATTTTCAATGGTATAGGCTATGCTTGTGCATCCTGACAAAAATATGGGCAGTCCTTTGGCAAGTGAATCGTTTAAGAAGCTTCAATGCGCATATGAGGTAAGGTTCTAACTGTAAGCTCTAGAGTTTCTCCTCCGCTTGATAGATATGCATTTAATTCATATTTGATATGAAACATAAGTGATTTTTCATTAAAGTGGTTTCTCTCAATCACAAGTTATATGAACCTTTCAGGTTCTTTCCGACCCTGTGAAGAAGAGAGACTATGATGAGCAACTGAGAAAAGAAGAATCCATGGCTAAAAGTGTCTGCCAGAAATCTCATGGTAGTTCACGTCAGGTAAATCTGATGATAGTATATCAAATGACTTTGAAATATTTTCTATCAAGAAAGAAAAGACTTTGAAATATTGTACCTGAGTTCTGTGTATATTCAGTCCACAAATCTTATGAGTTGTGCTTTTGACTATGGAAATCAGGAATGTTAGGTTGTTTTTAACTCTATGGACATGGGTTATAAATGCTGAGAGGTTCCATCCATCTCCTTTTAATCAGAAAGAACTGTTCCTTAGTATAATGTCTGTTAAGCTGTTCCCTTATTTGTTCAGATATAATATTCTTACATTCACAAGATTCATACATTCAAGTAAAAAAAGAGTTTTCCCCTGAAGTTACCTACGTAACAATCAAAGAAAAATTTAGCTTTTTCTCAATAATGCTCTTTTGTTTATTCCTTTCAATTGTTAATAATTCCTTCAGATATCAGCTAGTCTGGTGGATTTAAAGAAGTTCTGTACACACTGTAAAGCAGAGTTGTATCCAAGTCAAGTCATATAAATTTCTAATGGGATGCTTTGAATTTTACCATGTTGGTCTTCTGTGTCTGTGCTTTTTCTGTGGACCATTAAATTTAAAATGTCACTAACTTAAGTTGGCCCAACTCAATGCCCCTATGCTTGTGCATGGCCAACTAGAATCTGTGTTTCACTTGTCTCTATCTTGTCACACTCACAACCTTGTGGAGCAAAACCAAAATTTTGCGCACCTATTGATATAATTCGTTATTTCATTTTTTTTTCCCTTCAACCCTACTATATCATATGACTACCTGTATACATCTGCTATTGCTAATAGGGTAAGAGGATTTGCCTGATTATCAAAATCACCTCTATATCATGATAACACGCTTTTGGGATAAAGCCAACACAATTGAGTATGAGTGTACTTAAGTTTCAGAGTTATTTGGCTGACTGATGAACTTTATTGGAAAAATAGTGACGTAACGTTTTTTCTTCACAGGATAATTCTGATTATCGAGCTGAAGAATCGAGACGTATACAGTGCACCAAGTGTGGGAAATCACATATTTGGGTATGCACTAACAGGAGTAAGGCCAAAGCAAGATGGTGTCAGGTCTGATTTCTTTCCTTTACATTCTGATCATCAAATACTTTCTTTCTATCTATACATTATAGTGCTTAGCTCTGAATTTTGCTACTTCTCTGGAAGCAGGATTGCTGTCAGTTTCACCAAGCAAAGGATGGAGATGGATGGGTTGAATATAAAGGGTCTTTGGTTTTTGACAGGCCTCAAAAGGTGGTTCCTTCATAGCAAACAATTCTCTTCACTTCTTTTATAGTGTCTGCAACTTAGCATTTAGTTTCTGAGCTTGGTTGGTTCTTGTCTTCATAGGTGGAGATTCCACGTGCTTTTGTTTGTGCGGAGAGCAAAATTTTTGATGTGTCAGAATGGGCTATATGTCAGGTCAGTCTACTCTACACAATATTTATTGGATTTGGATCCTCTGAAGTGAGGAGGCTTGTAAAGTGAGGGGTTAACCATTTTTGAATCAATAACTTTCATTGTGAGTGGGACCCACTAAGTGACCCGCTGGTGGTTAACCCCTCACTTTCTAAGTTCCATATTTATTGGTTTAAATATAATGCATCTTTGCCTAATTTAGTGCTTCATCTGAAGTTTCAAGAATAGAGGAAGAAATTAAAATGGTATGGCAATGAAAAACGTGTAACATGTGCCTGTAGGGTTTGCTTGGTTGGAATGATAATGAGGAGTGAGAATAATTGTATACCTTAATAACAAGAGAGTGAAGAGGATAGAATGCAAATGAAGTAGCTGCCATTGCAGTGCGTCTTTTGCAATTCTTTCTGTCCCAAAATGGGATGAAATAAGAATGAACTATTAAGAGTTTAAACAAACAAAAATTCCAGTCCTCTCATTTCTCCACCTTATCTGATGAGCATGAAGTAGTAAAAATCAAAATCATTCTGCATCTCTATTTTCATTCCTTTCCTATTTCCCACTGCCTCTACCAAGCTTATGCAGGCATATCTGGTAAAATGCTTTTTTGTGGTGTTCTTGATAATACTCCTAGGTGATTTACCTTATGCAAACTGCAAAGTTTTTAGAAGTTGCTATAATATAGTCTTCCTTAAATAAATTCCAACTGATTCGAGTTCCATTGATATCGCATTTTGGTTATTGGTGAATTTGCTTATTGATGGAATTCCATATCATTTGAGGAAGAGTGAAACTTAGGAATTCTTGCTTATTTTGACAATATGTACCTCTTCCTATCTGTTGGCAGTCCGCTAGGCTTAAAAAAAACTGAAGTGTTGGATAGGGATCTTGAGAAGCATTGTTTTTGACTCCACAGAGTGTACCTGACAGCTTTTTTATTTCATGCAGGGAATGGCATGCAGACCTAACACCCATCGACCGAGCTTCCATGTAAACATGGTTGGCTTGGAGAAAAGCCAACGTAGCAACTCAAGTAGATTCCCTTGGGACTTGGATGCCGAAATGATGATGGATGAAGATGAAGAGGCATTTGACCTGTGGCTTCAGCAGGCTCTGGCATCTGGTCTCTTCTGTGAGACCTCCAAACGTAGGAAGAGTTGGAGTCCCTTCAAGTTGCCTCAGAAGAAAGGGAAGAAGCAATGGCGAAGAACATCTTGCTGAAGCTGCGAAGCCTGTAGGGAAAAACGCATAGGCCATTGCCTATCCCTAAGGAATTGTTGGAATGAACATTCTGTAGAAGAAAAAAATGATGGATAGCTGATATCAAAACAAGAAAGAATAGCTAGCAACACTGAAGACCAAGGTACCTTATCAAAGATAGATGAGAGCCTTTGGTTAAATTATCAGGGCCAGGATTGACAAGTAGCTTAACCACATCTCATATCCCTGTATACCAAGGCATTTAAAGGTGCTAAAACCCTGGTTTCTGGTGGTTGCCCTCTTTGTTCTTCTGGTCCCTTCATGTTTACAGAACTGAGCATGAACTGCTTGACATTAATATGTGGCTTAGTGTTGCCTTGTCATTGTATTAGAAGGTGGTCTTAGAGGGTTACCAGGGACTACTTTTGGTCCTTTGTACATACATGCTAATAAATTGTTTTTTGACTTGATTGATTATCAGCATTCAATTTTGAGCTGTGTTAGACCAACTTCTTTACTTCTCATTCACACTCCTTTTTTTGATTCAGACTTGGATACACCTGGAGGAAAAGACTTCTTCCTCCATGGAGCATCTCAGCCCTTGATTTTACTTGAGGGAATGAGAGAGAAAAGTTATGAGAAACAAAATCAGTGGTGGGAGTAGTTTTGTGGAGTAAATGATGTTTTACTCCTCGAGGACAAAACAAAATTTCCCTTTTTAACTGTATTATTGCACTACACCTTGATTTTTGCTGGTTGACAATATGACATTAGGGGGATGGCATTTCTAAAGTTTGATATACCTTTCGAATTAAAATCCTTGGCACTAATAGTGAGCTCAAAGCACTATGGTATAATCCATAGAAAAAGAAGTATAATAACAACAACAACAACCGAAAAAGGTCAGTTCGTCGTAATACAATTTGCCTCTTTGCTGGATCTCATCATGTATTTTGTGGATTAAAATTCAGCAAAAACTGAAATAAAAGACTTTTTGGGTTGAAAAAAGAGGCTTGTGGACTACTCGTGGCAATAGCATTACCAATGAAAGTATGGGAATAAATTTGTTTTTATATGAATGCTCATTTTTAAATAAAATCAAAAGAATTTGTTTATTCCATCAAAATTAAAAAAAAAAAAAAGAAAAGGAAAAAGGATTGCTTGGCTGTGTTTGTGACGTTCAGGATTTTAGCAATTTATAGAAGTCACATGGCATGCGACCATTCTTTATGCGTCTGCGATCCGGTCTGCTGTCCGAGTAAGGCGATGTCCAATTTGGTCCATCACTATTTCTGGACCTTGTCATGGTCCGGCCAGATGTACCGTTAGATTTGAATCAATAAAGATCGGACGGTTACTGTTTCACCTGTTCTTTTTTCTTTAGTAATTGACTGGGAGTATATCAACTGTTAAAGTTTTGCAAAGATGTCCCTGTGAGCGTTTCGATTGCCACCACCGAAGAGGAGAGGCCAACGGCATCAGGATATGCACCTATGCAAGAGTTGAGATCTCCTTTATGTATTTTAGCAAAATCACGCGGCGGAAATTGCGGCGCAACAGTCGTCGGTGGAAATGACATTGCTGTTTTTGGAAGACTTCTGTGCGATCATCTGCAACGCCTCGTCAGCGTCTCTAGCAACAGCGGCGACACGGAGGCGAAGCTGCTGGTGCAGCTGGTCGGTGTCGTGAGAGATCTCATTGTGGCTCTTGCTGACGGAAGCTCTGGCGTTTAGGGATTTAGATGTGTCGGGAGTGAGGGGAAGAAGCAAGGAAGCGGAGAAGAAGAGAGGGGGAAAAGAAGTGTTGGCGTTGTGGTTTGCACGAGAAGGGTGATGAAGAAGGAGGTGAGAGAAGCAAGGAGTGCACAAGTTTAGAGTCATAGCAGAAATATTCTAGAAAGGAGGAGGAGGAGGAGGAGGAGGAGGAGGAGGGAGGGTTTTGAATTGAGGTTATGGGAGGTGCTGCTGTGCTGCTACTACACTGTGAGAGGGAGAATTTTGAGATGAGATAAGGAACGAGAGGTGGTTAGGATTTTGGGAGGAGTGAAGGTCGAGTGTGCGTGCGCCATTGCCGAAAATGGATAACGTACTGATAGAGGATCCTAGGCTTGTCAATATTTGCTTGATTGATTGATTTCAGCCCCAAGTCCATGAACAACACCTGATGACCTGGACATGAGTATAGCTTCATTTTTTGAAATCTGATTCTTCAAAGTTAGGATAATGTAATCCATTATTAAAACCAGAAAAAAGCCATCTGCAGTGCCTCCTCCTTGCTTATTTGTTTCTTATCAAACCACTTTATTCCTACGCTTCCATGTAGTCCAAATTGCAACAAAATTGGCTGAGATACGGTCATATTTGTAATTAACACATTAATTTGGTAAGTAGAAAATGCTTAAAATTTGTGATCTGGCTTGAAATTGAAATGTAAAGTTTATTTAATTTGGAATTTCATGGAACTGGTACCCTGTTGGCAAATTTGTGGCGATGGAAGTAAGCTTCATGTAAAGTTCGATTGAGTCGTAATTGGTGATTTCACTGGAAATACGGCACATCATCCAGTTAGTTCAGATATTGTTATAAATGTTGGAGATCTTCCGATTGTTGAACATGCTTGTTGTGAGAGAATCGGAATGGATTTTTACTTATTAATGTACATGTTACTCTATCACAAGAAATTTTGATTTGCTGCAAGGGCACAGAATTTTGTTCCATTAGTGAACGAATTGCGCCCCTAGTTGCAAATGCATTCGCCAGCATTTGGATATAGTGAAGTGGCTCGTAGAAGTGGTGGCTCCATCTACTCTGTCTTGGGCCTGTGTCAAACAAAGCCAATAAACCCCTTTTTTGTAATTATTTTTCATTTTAGCAAAGAAATGCGGCGGTCTTCTAGCAATTTTAGACCCGGACTATGACAAGATCCGGAAATTAGGTGCGACCAAATTACATATCACCCAAGTTCAATTGTTTTCTCATTATCTTGAAGGAACAACTAAAATTTAAAAATGTTTCAGATAACTTTTGATAAGATAAAAGAGTGTAATTAATAGGTAAATTTTTATAAAAAAATATTTTGAATTTATGAGAGAAATATTATAAAGTTATTAAATAGTTAGAATATTTTATAGAATAAGCCGGCATTTCCACTTACTCTAAAGAATAGGAAGTTTCAAGTTCCAACTATCTAATCTTATCCAGCAATTTTGTTTGTTTGTTTATTTTTTTTTTCTTTGGGTACGAAACAATTATTTTCATACTAAAACTGATAGAACTTATATCTTTTTTCTTTGAGTCAGAGAAAAAATTTATATTAAACTAATGTTTATCAAATGATTATAATTCACTTCTGAATTACAATAGCCATTTAGACTTATTTATTTCTAACAAAGTAAACTCAATGTCGAATAATGAGATGGTATCAAAAGCAGTCAAAGTTATATGCAACTTATAAAACACTCAAGTTATGCAACTTAGAAAAGTGTATAATTTTGCACAGTCGTTCTAGATCATACACTTCAATTAGCCTGATGATAAACTGAATATTCAATTATTTTAACTAATCAACTATTAAATTTTGCTTATGAAGTATTTTTATTCTACAACACTATCGCGACTAAAAGTACCTTTTATATTTCATATTTTATATGCGGAATACTTCACCTCATCTTCATCACGTCAAAAAAACAAAGTACCCATCTTCATATATATATACCCATAAAACATTACCTTCCAACGTCACATAACGATATAAATGGTTAAACGATTTTAATTTTTTTAATTTGGACTACGTCAGCAATTCACTCGTTGATCGGTTTTAGCATTTAGACGAGCCCATGTGATGTGATGGATCAACTACCAAATTTGGATCGTAGAAAGGGATTTGCTGTCGGCAGGAAATAGGAAATGTTCCCGTTTATGTGTATAATATTATCTAAAGTTAACAATTATTATATAAAAAATAAAATAATTGATTAATGATACCGTTGTAATATTTGATTTTGATTTTGATATTTTAATATAACATTTACCTATTTTCACCATTGTAATATTTGATTTTGATTTTGATTTTGATATTTCAATGTAACATTTACCTATTTTCACATATTAATTTTGTAATAATGTCAGAAATAAATAATTTAAATATCCAACATTATTTTTTAGTTGAGTTATGAGTTATTTAAATTTGTATATTCGACTAAATACTAAATCCAACACTTCTTAAGCACCCAAATAAATAAAAGAAAAACACTTCTCTAGCTCCTTCAAAAATAAAAAAGATTAATTTTGATACATTATTAGTGTAAAAAAATTTTATACTGTCATTCAATTACATACTTCTATTTGTAAATTTTTAAGGTAATAAGTAATTAAATCAAACCATATTTTTTAAGATAACCCACAAAATTGCATACATTATTAGTTCAATTTTTAAAAGACTATAATTACTATTATTATTTTAAGACAACGTGTGTGTGTGTGTGTGTGTGTGTGTATTGTATGGATTATCAATATTTAAACACTCATTAGACTCTGACTAACCTGGTTTGAACCGATCAGCTCACTCTGGGGATAAAATTCTACTAATTCTAGTTTTTTTCTATTTATAAGACTTAAATTCGAAACTTTGTTTAAGAAAAATAAGTACTAAATCATTGAAATTAACTAAGCGTTGCTTACATACTATTATTCTTTAATCACAAAAAAGTATAGTATGAGAGACGTATTTATATGTTTATAGGAATTAGAGTTTGTGTGGATAAGTTATGAAAATAAGATAATTTCAATAATTGATTATAGGGATAATTGATTTTTCACAATCAATTATGATAATGAGGAGTGAGAATCATTGTATATCTTAATAACAAGAGAACGCAGAGGATAAAATGTAAATGATCTTTCGTAATTCTTTCTGTTTCAAAATGGGACGAAATAAAATAAGAATGAACTAGTAAGAGTTTAAACAAAAATTCCAGCCCTCTAATTTCTCCACTTTATCTAATGAGCATGAAGTTGTAAAAATCAAAATCATTCCGCAGCTCTATTTTCATTCCTTTCCTATTTTCCACTCTACCAAGCTTATGCAGGCATATCTGGTATAAAATGGTTTCTATGTTCTTGATAATACTCCTAGGTGATTTGCCTATTGCAAAGTTTTTAGAAATTTAGGCATATCTCTCTCTTTCTCTCTTCTCTCTTTCAAAAAATATATAAAAGCTATGATATGAAAGAAATTTAGAGATAGCAAAATGGATCAATCCGCCTTGACTTGCTAAAAGGTCGTCTAATAGCAGGGTGGACCAGCCTGCCTCTAGCTTGCCTTAGTAAAATGGACTGATTTATTTTTTTTTTGGGGGGGAGGTTGAATTAAAAAAGATGTATCTTATTGTTTTTAATGTGATAAATCACTAAAAAAAAAAATAAAAGTAGTTAATGAAATGTTCACCTAAATATAATGAGATAATATTCATATAAATTATTTTAAAAAAATCTTAAACTATTACACCATTTAAGTATCTTACTCTAACTAAAACATTTGCATATTAAAATTTTCTCATCTCACTTCAAAAAATTGCGGATAAATATTTTTTTTAATTCGAATATTTTAAAATTGACATCAATTTGATTATAATATTTTGAAATTGACGTCAATCTAGTTTTTAAAAAATTAACATCAATTTAGTCCCATCATATTAAAATTTGACATTAATTTAGTCTTAATAAAATTTTTGTAAAATCATATCTTCTATTAAATCATTAGTATTAAATTAAATTGATGCCAAAATTTAAAATATTAAGATTAAATTAATATTAAAAATTATTTTAAAATTAAATTAATGTCAACTTTAAAATATTAAAAGTAAAAATGATATTTACTCCAAAATCTGCAGTAGAAAATAGATATGGTTTACGCAATGTCGCTTAGTGCTCGTTCAACATAGTTGACGTTCCGTCTATTCACTCCTCAAGGCATATCAATTTCAGTTATACTGATTATCAGATTTTGACAACTCAAGATTTTGAAATCTCATGATACTAAGATATCTATATCTATACCACTATTAATTAAGACTCAAAATATGAAAACTTATGCTATCTGCCAGCTTCACATTAACTTTAATCTCTACCACTTTCTTAAGCTCACTATTAAAGGAAATATTTTAAATTAAAATTATTAAAAAGAAACATTTTATTTTACAGTTTTACTTACAATAAATATAAATAACTCTTCTTAAATGATCCACTACTCAAATATTTCTATCTGATTTTATTTCAACCACAAAAAATTGATTAAATTAATTTAAATAAATTTATATTAAATTCTCTTTATAAAATTAAAATAATTTAAAATGAAACTTTCAAATTTAATAAACATAAATACGATTATTACCAACTTCACTACTCTCCCACTAGTCAGCCAATTATTTCATATTTTAAAAAACTAATGTAAAATTAAATTTGAAAATCAAGTTACCTAGGTATTTTAGGCACTTTATTACTTTTATATCACGCATTTTTTTTATTCTGGAAATCAAGTTTTGAAAAGATGATTCTTATAATATATATTCTTCAAATAATTTCTCCATTTTGCTTTTATACAACCAATTTTTTAAGAATTAATCAATATTAATATAAGACTTATGCAAATTCCTAACTTTGAAACAAATAAATACTAAGCTATAGTAAACATATAACTCGACCTTTTCTATATCTAATAGAGTACGGAACAACTGTATAAATTATAAATTTAATAAATTGATTTTAATTATTTTCAATCATATCCTGAAAACTAGAAGTATATATTTTTATTGAATAAATTATACTTTTCACAATTAATTGTTTGTTTTATGTGAATAATTAATTGTTATGTGGAATAGTTTTACACTACCTCCGTTATGAAATAATTGTCTATTTTTAAAATTTTATTTATCTATAAATAATTATCCATTTATGAAATTTAGGTAATGTTAATTATTTTTTCTCAAGCATACCCTTATTAAATAGAGAAGAGAGACTAAGTGAATAGAGATAATTAAGGAAGAGAGAGAATTAAGTTAAGATAATTTTATAAAATATATCTAAATTTCTAAATTTTTCTAATATTGAATCTTTTCCAATCATTTTCTTAATTTATGTGTGCATTTAAAACTGGACAGTAATTTCGGTAGTATAATTTTATCTTTAAAATTAATTTACTAGATGTTGAAAAATAGGGAAGGAGAAATAACATTTTTCGTTTTGTTAAGTTGTTGATAATCATTTAAACATTGAAAGTAGAATTTTTTTTTTTTTTTAACTAGAAAGAAACTTCATTAACAACAACTAAGAATCAAGGTACAAGACATAGTCTAGGAAGTCAGGAGCCTGCTCTAGCCATTTATTTGATAAAGAATCCTTAGCAGACTTTGCAAGCATATTTGCTGCCTTATTACAATGCCCAAAAACAAAGTTACATTTGAAAGATCTAAAAAACTAAACAATATGTCCCTAAGTATGTTGCCATTATATGACCCATCTTCCTCCTTAACTTTTATACCTCTCCACGCATTTAGGAATCTCCTTCCAATTCTACCTTTGTTCAACCAAGTTCTAAGGCTAGAGATAGACCATGCAAGGCCACGGATTTGAAAGTTGGTAATTTTATTTATTATTTAATAATTTAATATTATATAATTTATATTTTTACACTTATTTCAATTTTGTATCTTACAAAAAGTTTGAATTTTTAACGGAAAATTAAATATAAAGAATTTATTTTACTATTTTTTTATTTTTATTTTTTTATTATCTTTCATATTAGGCTTTATTTTTCAGTTTATTAAAGTTATAATAAAATCATATGCTAAATTTTATATTTATCAATCATTTTGCTAAATTCATATCTAATTATGCAATTTATATACAATCTATTTATTATAAAGTTTTTACATTTTTCAAAAGTTTTAGAAATTTTTTATTATCTTTATGAAAAAATTTGATCCCATGCGTTGCATGGTCCAAAAACTGTAGTGTCATGATAAAGCAAGAGATGTACTCATGACAAACACACATAGTTACTTTTTAGTGATTCAACAACAAAAAATAGACAAGGTTGCTAAAGCAAGGGCTTTGGAAAATAAAATTATGTGTTTTATTTTCAACTTAAAAAAAAGTCATTTTATCCTGTGGGTCAAACCCATTTCGGATAATCCATTCTGATTGGCCTCAACCCATAGATTAGACAAACTGAAAAAATTTGGCGGGTTTAATCTATCAATCTAACTCACAAATTTAAAAATAAAGAATAAGTTAAGGAATGGATAAATTATTTTTTCCTTTTATTGAACCAAACAATACTCATTATTATTTTTATTTTAACTTTTTCTAAATAATATAAGATATATAAAGAGCTTCTAAGTTCAACCAAAATTTTGCTGCAGTACAAAAATACTTGTTTTGTAACTCTCCAACGCAAATAGAGCGCATTCTCTAGTGCAGTTGGCATCTGGAACTGCACCGTGCAGTTTTCTTTTACATTTTTAAAATGCCAACTTTACAAAAGGAAAGCTGTAGCTCATTCTGCGTGCGTGTCCTTTCAGCAATCTCGAGGTCGCTGGCTTGAGCCTCTGTTGCCTCCTTCTTTATTTTTGCCGAATATCTGGTTGGTAATAATAATAATAATTATTACTACTACTACTACTTTTAATAGTTGTTTGTTAATTTTTAATATATATATATAATTCTTATAATTTTATTTTAACGATTAATAAACAATCATTATAATATATATATAATTAATTAAATAATTGAATTTTGAATCTTTATTTATTTATATCGATAATATAATTAATATAAAGTTGTATTTGCAATGGATGTGTTTCTCATTTTTTTTAAAGAGTTTAATTTTAATATATTGATAATATAAAAAAATTTTATACTATCATCTAATAAAATTCTTCTATTTATATAATCATTCAAGTAGTGGGTATGAAAATCAACTACAATTATTAATATGACAATACATAATTAGATATTTATGTAAAAATATTTTATACTGTTAATGTATCAAAATTAAATTCTTTTTTAAATATATAAAATCTTATTATATTAATACTTCTTAATTTATACATTGGAATTTATATTTAATAAGTTTTTTATATATATCCACATATATGAACATTTTTTTTTGAAGTTTCAAATGGTAGTCCACAATCATCAAGTGAAAATATTCAATGCTTCGAAAGATATATATAAATATAAAACTATATATAATAATGCATTACATTTTTAATAATGAATTGTTATACATAGTGCATTTATACAAATTTAATTTTTCAAAAATAATTTATTTTCTACAATAATGATGTCATATACTTTTCATTTTTATAATTATTTCATCTTAATTTAGTTATAGGTAAATATGTATTCTGTAATATTTTACAAGTATATGTATTTTATCATGTAATATTCATAATTATTTATAAATAAATATCCATTCAAGAAAATCCAAAACAACTATAAAGGGGATAACAAAAATACTTACAAGAAGACAATAAAAACACTCACAAAAAGCACAAACAAAACACCTGTAAAGGAGATAATAAAAACAAAACAAAAGATACAAAATCCTAAGTAAGAAAAAGAAAAAGAGAATGGTAGGATAGTCACCAAAGAAGAAAGATAGCAACCTCCCTTAACAACACACACAAGGAGAGACTAGAGATTGTCTAAACAAATGACTCTACACCAATGGTCTCCAATCTTATATAGATTCTCTCAAGACCATCCATGGACAGGAAGTCTGATACACTCCAACCAAACTCGTCTCGAGTCCACCTCCTTATTTCATCAAACACATCATTCTGAAGGTTATCCTTCATCAACATTACCTCCTCAACTTCTTCTTGCGAAGAAAATGTAACAAGGAATTTGTATTTTCCCAATGCTCTGACTTTTGGGATAGGCGACCAAATTTGGCAATTTTGGATAAAATGGAATCAACTTCAGTTGGGAATAATATCTTTCCCATAACACTCCTGCGTAGCCATTCCATGTTATCTTCACATATTGTGCCTTGGACCACAATTGCTTTTGGTTCTGGAGTTCCCAATTGCTTCATTTCCTTCTTTAATGACTGGGCTCGTTTATCCTGAACTTCCTTTTTTTTAAGCTTATGCTCCACTATCCATCAAGGCTTCCTTGTATGATCTGCCATCCCGCAAAGCTTTGTTGTAAACATCTTTCCTTATATACATCTATCTAGTCTGGGTTGTACTGATCTCATCTTGGAGCTACCTTTTCCAAAGTTTGCAAATGCAACACTAATTTTGCTCCCTCAAATAAACATACCATTCAGATTATCTATTGCCTTTAAAGCCTCATGTTCGCATTTGAATCTTACAAACCCAAATGGTTGAACACTGTATTTCCTTTTCTTGTGAGCTACATATATATCCATCACTTCTCTGTCAAACCTAAAAATCTGAAGTAACCAATCTCAGGTCATGTCCATGGGAAGGTTATCTACAACGAGTGAAACAGAATCTTCATATTATTTCTTCATTCTGAAGTTTGACTATCCATATCTCCTCCCTTTGTTTCTTTGATGCGTGACTATTTGTCTCCCTTTAGAAGTCCTCATCTTACCTTTTCTATTACTGCTAACAAGAAGCATGTGTTGACGAGCAATGGCACATGCATCATAGTCCATTATCCATATTCCCAAAATGTGAGAGAACTTTAGCTCAGCAAAGATGCTCATTGATACAACGTGGTTCCCAACTATTAATAACTAGCTATGTTTTGCCTTGGATGGTACTGTTTATGATGTTCATGTTAGGGAAGTTAGTTGGCGTGTGGTTTCACTATGGAATGTTAACAATAATGTGGTGAAAGCTTATAGTAGTGGCTTTTCTGAATCTTCTAATGACAAAGAGCATGATGAAGGAGCAGATGTTTTGAAATGCACGATAAGTAGTAATAACAAGACTACAGAAGTAGAAGAGGTAGCAAGTGCAACGAGGACAACCACGTGGCACTAAGTAGTGGACCCCATACATTCATTTTGGCATAATTCACTTGGTGCAATGGCTAATAATAATTATGGAGATAAGGGAGTAAATGTGGCTGGTTTGGGAAATGAGAATGCAACTAGAAGCCCCACGGCCAAGTTTAGTGCATACATGTGGTTAGATGATATCTATGTGCAGAAAAGAAATGATTGGACAAGCTCAGGTGAAGGTACTAGAGAAGCATATGATGTATTTAATTTGGGCCAGAGAGATCAAGTTAGCCCAACATCGAATGAATATGATGCTCTACCAGGTTTTGAGAGACAATAAATAGCACCCTGTATTAAGCCTGGCCTTGAAACAAGTTATGGCTTGACGGCTCCAAAAAGGCAGAAACATTACTGAACTATGAGGTGGGTGATTCAATTGAAGACAGTGGTGGAATAGCTGAGGCTAGAAAAAATGATGTTGGGAGAAAGGAAGCACTAGCTACTTGGAATATTGGAAAGATGATTGGTTTAGAGGTTAATGATGAAGCTAACATGATTAAAGCTCTAGTCAAATCAAGGAAAGGAAAATCTAAGGTGGGTTCAAGGAAGAGGGGGCGACCACCGAAAAGAAAAGTTTAAGGTTGTGAGTATGATGCAAGCCTTGGGTAGGTGTGGCTATTTTCTCATCAATGAATCTTATATTTTGGAATGTTAGAGGCATTGGAGGTGGTGAAAAAAAAGTCACGATTGTGAAGCTAGTTAGAAAATTGAAGCTAAGTTTGCTTGGTCTGGTTAAAACTAAGCATTCTTGCTTGTCAAAAGTCAAAATAAAGAAATAGTAGGGCAATGACGACTATGAATGGTCTGATGTTGCAGTAAAAGTTGGCAGCGAGGGTTTGATATGTATCAGGAGTAAAAGGATGTTGGAGAAAGATGGATATATAAGGGGTTTAAAAATCAATTTAAATGCGCAATTGTGATTGTTTATGCGCCTAATAGTAGACAAGACAGGAAAACCTTGTGGATGGACTTAACTGATATGAAGAACTAAGTAAATTCGCCCATGTTATGCATGAGAGATTTTAATGAGGCATTGGTTCCTGAGGAAAGAAAGGGACATAAAGGTTATATTGGAAGCATCAAGGAGTTTTCAAAAGGGGTACAGAATATGGGTTGATTGATTTACCCTTAACTGGAAGAAAATATACATGGTCCAGTAGTAATTCTCACAGTAGAATAGATAAAATTCTATTGGAGTTTGACTGGTGGTCAAAATTTCTAGAATTAAGGCTCAAGGCTCTAAATAGGTTACTATCTTATCATGCTCCTTTACTATTGGAGACTAAGAAAGTTGATTAGGGACCTAAGCCATTCAAGAGCCTAGATGCGTGGTTCACACAACTTGACTTTATCAAAATGGCCAGGGAGGAGTGACACCAACTTGGTAATATTCCACTTGTTGAGAAATTTAAAGGTTTGAACAACCATTGAGAAGATGGAGTAAGGAAGTGTTTGGTCATATTAATCAAAATATTAGCATATTAGAGGAAGAACAAATAAAGGTAGAAAAGAAGATTGAAGAATATGGAGAGGATCAGGTGGTTATTGCAAGACAGATAGCCTTAAAAAGCCAACCAAATTTGTGGCTTACCAAAAAAGATTTACACTAGAGGCAACTTGCTAGAGAAAAGTCGATCAAGCTCAAGGATAGGAAAACTAAGTATTTCTATGCTATTGTTGTTGGAAGAAGAAAAAGAAAGAAAATTTAGTAGATCAGAATCAAGAATAGGATGGTGAAGAGTCCTAGAAAAATCAAGAAGGAAGTGGTTAACTTCTGCAGGGAATTATATAATCAAGATGAATTTCTAGATGTTTGAATTCCAGTTGGTTTCTTGCCTCGAATTGATGTTGAGCAACATGAATTTCTTGAACAAAGACCTACACTTGAGGATATCAAAGATGCTGTTTAGTGTCAAGACCCCTCGAAGGTCCCCAGGTATGATAGATTTAATATGAAATTCATTAAGAATTTGTGGCATGAATTTTAACTCTAGGTGACAAAATTTATTTATGATTGAGAATGGTTACTTTCCCCATGAAATAAATATGACATGGGTGGCACATGTTCCCAAAATTGATAATCCAGTGGAAGTGAAGGATTTTAGGCCCATTAGCATGGCAAGCTGCTTGTATAAGATTATCTCAAAAAATTTGGCGAATAGGCTAAAAAGGGTAATGCCAATATTGGTTGGGCAAACTCAATTAGCTTGTGGTAGGCAAATCCTAGATGGGGCCTTAAGTGTGAATGAGGTTATTTGGTGGGTTAAGAAGGCAAAAAGGTTGTCCTTCTAAAATTAGACTTTCATAAGGCTTATGACATGGTTAGATGGAGCTTTCTTGATATTATCCTTGACAATATGGGCTTTGGTGTGAAATGGAGGAATTGGATTTGGTTTTGTGTTTCTTCAGCCTCGATGTTTGTCCTTTTAAATGGATCTCCCATAGAACCATTTAAGATGAAGAGGTGACTTAAACAAGGTGATCTTGTATCTCCTTTCTTATTTGTCATGGTTACAAAGGTGTTTATCAGAATGGTGGTTAAAGCTACGGAAATGGACCTTGTGAAAAGTATCCTTGTAGGGAAAAAAAAGTAGAATTATCTCAACTCCAATATGTTAATGATACCTTAGTGTTTTGTACTGCAAATAAAGAGGTCCTTATCATTTACAGGAGAATTTTGGATTGCTTTTCTATTATGTCTAGGTTGTGTATCAATTATAATAAATTTGCTTTAATTCCCTTTGGATGTGAGATGGACTAGGTAGAGAAATGAGTAAGGACTTAAAATGCTTGGTTGTGAAGTTGCCTATTATATATTTAGGAATCCCACTAGGAGCTAATCCTAGACTTGAGTCAACATAGAAGTCGGTTCTGGAGAAAATTGAGAAAAGATTTGCTCTATAGAAAGCTAAAATGCTTTTTAGAGTTGGGCGGCTCGTTTTAATTAAAGCAGTGCTCAATTGCCTTTCTATGTACTACTTGAGCATCTTTAAATTTCCATGTAAATTGGCAAGAAAAATCATAAGGTTGCAGAAGAATTTTTTCTAGTCTATTGAAGCAAATAAGAGAGGCCTTCCTCCTGTATCTTGAGAGGTTATTCAAAAGCCAAAGGAGTTTGGTGGTCTTCGAGTAGGAGACATAGTAGTTAGAAATGCAGCTCTATTATTCAAATGGTAGTGGAGGTTTTCAGATAGAAGTTGTCCACTGTGGAAGAAGATTGTGAGCTCTAATCATGGTGTGTTTCCTAGTAGGAACCTTGTGGAAAGTAGCAAAAATGATGCTAGTAAAATATGGGGTCAGATCACAAATTTTACATGTATGCAAAAGAAGATTTTGGAAGTTGCAAAGAAAGGAATGATGAGAAAGGTGGGCTGAAGTTCTAACACATTATTTTAGTTAGAGTGCTAGTTAAACAATGATAAGAGCTTGAAGAATAAATTTCCTCGGCTATTTGCAGCATCGCTACAAAAACATTATAGTATAGGTGAAATAGGGAACTGGGAGGGTAATGTTTGGCAATGGAAGTTTGAGTGGAGAAGACAACTATTTACATAGGAAATTGGGTTATTATAGGAACTCATTTAGATGATTGATCAATACAATATTGTGGATGGTCTTGGCGTTTAATCTGCAGGTCTCTAAACTGGTTGCCTAGATTTCTGTTGATCGACGAAGTATAAGGAAAGTTTGGATGAGTTTGGCTCCTCCTGGGCCTCTGTTATTAATGTGGTTTGTACTCATGAAGAGGTTAAATACGAAAGAAAGATTATGTAAGATGAAATGTATATCTGCAAATGATGATCTATGTGTGCTTTGCGCCAGTGAAATAGAATCTATTGAGCCTGTCTTTTTCTTATGCCCTTATGCATATAAATTTTGGAATACCTGCTTTTAGTGGTGGAACCTTGTCTGGTGATGGCCAAACCAACCACATATGTTTTTTAATGCTTGGTTAGGTGTCCCATTTCATGGTTTTGAGAAGAAATTATGGTGTTCTTTGCTTTATGTGGTAGTATGGACAATATGGTGGGTTAGAAACCACATTCTTTTTGAAAACTTCAAACCAGTTAGGGAGGTGGAAGTCCAACAGATAAAGATTCGTCTTAGCTATTGGACAAAAGGATGGTGTGAGAATTTCGCTTTTTCAGCTAGCTACTTGATGAACAATTTAAATGAAGTCAGAAGATGGAACAATAAGCCACTCTTGAGAAGGTGTTGAGTATGATTTGTGCTTGCAAAGCTTGTTCACTAGTGTAGTATATGAGAAGCCTACAGATTGCAGTATGGAGAATTTTCTAAGATGCTGACCTGTTGCTACTTCTACTATTTGAAATATGTGATATCTTATATTTGGATGTTGCTGATGGGACTCTATTGAATTTTACAACCAATTAGGACACTGCTTTGGGTTGTGATTGCAACTGCTATGATGATTCTGGTTATGGTCTTGGTTTGTTCACATGGATTGG
Organism: Pterocarpus macrocarpus; assembly: GCA_031439585.1. Taxonomy (NCBI): domain Eukaryota; kingdom Viridiplantae; phylum Streptophyta; class Magnoliopsida; order Fabales; family Fabaceae; genus Pterocarpus; species Pterocarpus macrocarpus. Next base: position 16,527,029 of record CM062517.1, on the reverse strand, counting down.
TTTTTATAGATTGTTGGATACTGGAACTTGATGTAATTACTTTTTGTTGCTGCTGGAATTTTGATATGTTGTACTGGCCATTTTGTACATTGGTCCTTTTAGTTCCCCACTTATTCTTGTGGGTGGAGCGTGTTTTATTTATCAAAAAAAAAAAAAAACACAAAGGAGAGACTAGAGAAAGAGAAAATAGGAAAAAGAAAGATTTGGGCTACCTGTTTCACAAACATTTTTAACGTTTGTGACAATTTATAACTAAATAATTGTGTAAAAACTTATAGAGTAAAATCTCAAGTTGATACTCAAAAGACTTGTGGGATATTAATTTGGTCTTGAAAAGAGTTATAACATCAATTTGGTATACATAAGGTTAACACTTATTTCAAATTAGTCCAAAAGATCAAAAAAAGTAGGGACTAACTTAAAATAACTTTTAATCTTTGAAAATCCAAATTGATATTACAAATGTTTCAAAGACCAAATTGACATAGCATAACTTTTTTATAGATCAAATTAGTGTCACAAATTTTTTTAGGATCAAATTGATACACCACGACTCTATCAAGTACTAATTTAAAGTTTTACTCAAACTTATACAGTAAGAGTATATCAAAATTAAATCTTTAAAATAACTCACTTAAGAAATCAAATTGTACAGTGCAATCCATATACAATTTTTAATGGGTTAAACAGGTTTCTTTTTGCCATCTCTAGCATTGTAATAGCATTGATTATTAGAATTTCTAATACAAGTCAGCTTTTAACAAAAAACGAAAAAAAAAACAAGAGGTTGAGCCTAATCCAACCATTTGGCGGTGGGATGCATTTATGCAATATAAAAATAAATCCAAAATATTAGTGTGCCAAAACCAGAACGACAACACTTTAAAAAAGTCAAATGCTCTTACACTTGAAAAGCACTAGGCGGGTAACAACAACATGACTTTGTTTTAGTAATTTGCACTTGAGGCCGGCTTAACCATAGCACAATCTTTTTTCAAATAAATTTTCACTTGAGACCGGCTTAACAATAACATAATTTTTTAAAGTAAATTTATGCCATTATAGTCCTGCAAATTAGAAAAATTAGGATTCAAGAATCCTGCAGGTGAAGAAAGAATGTGAAGAGAGATTGGAAAGATAAAGAGAGAGGGATTTTGACAGCCAAAATGTGGGCGTTTAACCCGATATGGATGGTTGTAGTGAATTTACCAAAATGTTATTTAAGTGTTTAACTTAGACACTTAACATGTCACATATCACTGTTAACTTTGCATAGGCTTATTGACATATGGATTAATTTAAATAATTAATTATTTTTTGATGTATTTAAATAATTATTTATAATATTATGGACTAAAATATTAATTTTTAAATGTCATTGACTACTATAACTGACATTAATAATTTTATTGGCCAAAGCGATACTCATTGTTTTGTTTTAAGTTTTTCTAAATAACATAAGACTTACAAAAAGCTTTTGCGTTAAACCAAATTTTTGCTGCAGTACTTTTTTTTTTTTTGTCATTCCGCAACACATACGGTTTTTAATTTTTGGGAAAAGATTTTTTAGAAGAGTTATTTTTAAAATAATAATTTTTGTTTGATTAGAATATATCAAAAATAAATTTAGAAAAATAAATTTTATTCAAATAGAATAAAATAAAATTACTTTTGATTATTGATGTGAGAGTAATAATAAAATTTATTTTCAAAAAATTTTAAAAATACTTCTCTCAAAAAATCTTTTAAAAAATAAAAAATTAAACCAAATACTATTAATTACTACAAAGTACAGTCCTTTGTAGCTAGTTGCATGTGGCCCTTTCTCCTTTATGCGAAGCCAAGTCATTAGTGATCAGGATTTGCAATTTTCTACCAAGATCCCATATTCGCAAGGAATAGGGGCATTAAAAATGACCAATACATAGTTCAAAAGAACATCTTTAAACCAAATTGTTTCCGATGATACGCACTTTGATTTTCAATGAGTAAGCTCGTGATTTTCTTGGTTGCTTTCACCTACTTCGGATTGTGGAGGGCTACTGTCCGTACAACGGCCTCTGAGAGTTTGAAGCCAGGGGAACGGCTCGATTCTTCAAGTTCAAGCAATATATGCTCTCCACATTCAGAATATTGCATTTCTTTTTATTATTTGAGTGGCAACACTTACTTGGGAATCTATAACGGGACAGTAGTGGAATCGAGTAATGGGCTTTTTTGGGTTGCAAACCGTGATGAACCCCTTAATGGCGACGTCGCTGATTCTGCTGCCTTAATTTTAGATCATTCAGGTGAACTGAAAATAACATGCCAAGGTGAGGAACCAATAGTCCTCTACTCTCCAGCTCAGACAAAAGCAATCAACAACAACACAGTGGCAACCTTGTTGGATTCGGGAAACTTTGTCCTGCAACAAATTAACACTGATGGGTCAAAGAGCCTGTTGTGGCAAAGTTTTGATCATCCCACTGACACACTCCTTCCAGGTATGAAGTTGGGTGTTAATCACAAAACAAGAAGCAACTGGTCATTGGTTTCATTTTTTGATATTACAACACCATCTTCAGGGCCCTTCTCACTTGAATGGGAACCCAAAATAGGCCAATTGGTCATACGGCGAAGAGGTCAAGTATATTGGGCAAGTGGGGAACTTAAAAACAACACATTTGAAAACATTCCAGTGGGAGCTCAGCATAACATTGAGTACTTCATTGTCTCCAGTGAGGATGAGGACTCTATCATGTTCACAGCGAGGAATGGTCGATATTCTGCCCTATGGGAACTACTCAGTGATGGGAGATTGTATGATGAGTCAATAGAAAAGACGATCGCTGGGGAAGGTTATGGGTACAACAATGATGGAGGATGCCAAAAATGGGATGTGCCCATATGCAGGCAAGTAGGTCAGAAATTTACATCCATGTTCATTAAAATAAATGATGCAGAGAAGATTAGCAATGATACATCTGTGAATTCCACCTATAGTGATTGCCAGGCTGCTTGCTGGAGTAATTGTGACTGTGTTGGCTTCATCGACTATTTCTATGAGAACGGTACGGGATGTAAATTTGTCAATTATGGAAGTTCATGGCAAAATATTCAGTATGGTAGCGGTGTAGGTGAAATGTTTGACATGCTAGATGAGAGGTCTTCTAGTCCACCCAAAGCTTCACCGGTTGACCAAGGTCAGTTGCCTTTATTCCTTTGCTCTAGCTCTTATTTGCAAGAACTATTCATATATATATTAATCAAACTACTAAAAGTCAAAATTTGTTTTCCTAAAACGATAAACAAAAAGCTTCAGGCCAGGCACAAGCTTCTCAACCTAGTTACACGTGTAAAAACTTTTTCAAGCCTTTGTATATCTCGAAATCTGGGACCCTAAACCATATATATGTTAATTACTTTATGTTCTTTCTTAATTTTATATACTATAAAACTAGTAAATTGTAATTGACAAGTAGGGGCAATAGTCATAAATTCGTGTTTGTAATATTTTGTACTTTGTGTAGACATCCCATCGGAGGGAAGTAGAGAAGCCAATGCGAACAATAAGAAATGGAAATGGATTGTTCCTGTCATTATTATTGCTCTATTCATAATCTTCGGATCAATATTTTGGCTACTTAGAAAAAGAAGGATGCTCGTACCGGAAGGTAAGCACTTCATAAGTGTAAATAGTTTATATTTAAAAGCGATAAACATTTGAATTTTATTGTTCCTCTATGTGTGATTTCAAGCTTCAGTAGAAATAAGGGTGGAGCAGGCGATTCTACACTTAGACAATTCTTCTGGATATGAGGATGCTAAAGAAAATCATGATACTTTAAAGCATGGCCATGATTTAAGACTATTTAACTATGCTTCTATCATGGAAGCTACAAATGGCTTCTCATCGTTGAACAAGTTAGGAGAGGGAGGATTTGGACCGGTTTATAAGGTAGGTGACCTTTAAAATAACTTTTATAGGTTGATTGATATATCTAATGAAAATGATAAGTTCTTATTCTTTACTTTAGGGGATACTAACACAAAAAGAAGTAGCCATGAAGAGACTCTCAAAAAGTTCACGACAAGGAGCAGCAGAATTCAAAACTGAGCTAAGACTTGTATCTGAACTCCAACCCACAAATCTTGTACAACTACTTGGTTGTTGCATTCATCAAGATGAGAGAGTATTAATATATGAGTATATGCCAAACAAAAGCTTAGGCTTCTTTTTATTTGGTAACAATGAAACATCTAGCTACCATATATGTGTGTTTTCTACTAACTATATCTTCTTAACTATTAGTATCCTCTTGTGCCAATTATTTGTATTTCTCATCCAAATTTTAACATATTGGAATTCTTTTCCCTTTAAGATTCAATACGAAGCAAGCTATTAGATTGGAAGAAGCGTCTCAACATAATTGAGGGTATAGCTCAAAGATTACTTTATCTTCATAAATACTCAAGACTAAGGATAGTGCATAGGGACCTGAAAACGAGTAACATACTCCTTGATGAGTATATGAACCCCAAGATTTCTGATTTTGGTATGGCAAAAATTTTCATGGAAGAATTTGAAAAAAATACAACTAGGATTGTTGGTACATTGTAAGTACTGAGTATACTTTAACTATCATTGATTTTCTTAAATTTGCACTAAAAGGCTATTATTTATTTCTTATTTTATCTATTTGTTAGCCCTTTGTGAGATGTCTTTTTTATTATTTGTTGCTATATAGTGGATACATGCCGCCTGAATATGCCATGAGAGGTGTTTTCTCTCAAAAATCAGATATCTATAGTTTTGGAGTATTATTGCTTGAGATTGTGAGCGGTAGAAGAAATAATAGCTTCGGCAATGCCTACAACCCAATGAACTTAGTGGGACATGTATGTTACCATTTTCTCTTCAGCTGCTTTTCGCCCTTTCATATTGCTATTGTTTTGTGTGCGTAACAAGTTCTACTCAAACATTGATTACATCAGGCTTGGGAGCTTTGGAGAGAAGGCCAAGCACTACAATTGATGGATCCAGCAATACATGATTCAGTTGTCCAAGATCAAGTGCTTAGATGCATTCATGTAGGTTTACTTTGTGTGGAAGAACGTGCAGTTGATCGCCCAACCATGTCACATATTTTATCATTGTTAGCAAATTCAGTTGAAATACTTCCTTTGCTCAAGAAACCAGCATTTTACTTTGGTGGAAGGGTCAATTCAGTAAATCAATCTCATAAGCAAAAAATTGATTCCATAAATGGCATGTCCGTTTCTGATTTTACTGCAAGATAGATGTGTGAAATAGTGAAATTAAATGAGCTAGCATGAAAATATTATTTTATTTATGATAAAGTGAATGTCTTGTAATATATGTATGAAAAAAAAAAAAAGATATATGCCCTTTGTATCAATTTGGAATATATTAAAACTATATTGATATACGATATTTAAATGTACTTCATCCTTTTGATGTTATCTTTGTGCTTACCCTATTTTTGCATATATTTTCTTCAAAGAAGTTGTGAACAAGAAAAAACATTTCATTATTTCTTTAACTGGTCTATACCTATCATTTGCAGTTGCTATTTCAAATATTTATGGTGTAGATTGTTTCTTCTTAGAACGTATGATTGAAATATGAAATCAGATTTTTATGCATTGTTGCAAATAGAGAAGTTCCCTATATAATGTGTTAGAGAATGAAAAAAATGATGTGTAAGGTGAGAAAGTTCATATTAATACTATTGAAGAAATTTATTTAATCTTGTATATTGTTATTAATTTTTAGTTTAAGTAGGTATATATTGTTTCTTAAAGAAAATTGTTGATTAACAAAATGAATTGTGATGTAACTTGATGCAGTAAAAGGAGAAACAATATATGGGAACTAGCTCATTAACTCTAGGTGATAGGTTGATATTTTGAAAATGTGTTTTTAAAATGCTTAAAATATTTCGTTATTTTTTTTAATGAAGAATAGTTTGGAATTTGTATTTGGAAAATGAAATAGTTTTAATAATTTTGAGTAAGAAAGTAAAGATATATAGTCAAGTAATTTAAAGTATATATAATAGTGTGAATGTTTTAAATAAGACTTTAATTAGTAGTTATTTATATGAGTTGACACTTTCCACTATTTCTATTGGCTGATAGTGTAAAACTGTTTTACACTGTCAATACATTTAAATTAAATTCTTTAAGAAAAGTAAAAGCAATATAAACTAAGATATTGTTTATAATTGTATAAAATATTAAGAAATGAAATAACATATTTTAAATTGATATCAATTTCATAATTTTTAATACAATAAAAATTTACCTTTTTAAGTTTATAATATATTTGAATATCGAGTAGTAATTTATTATAATAAGATACTGCAAGAGTTAAATAATATGATGTTAACGATAAATAAGGCTATTATAAAGAGGTTTTTTCCTGTTTTGGTTTTTATTGATTTTGCATATACATTTTATAGATAAATTAAATTGAAGGCAATGAATTATAATGTGTTATTGTTAGTGGTTGAATGCTTCCTATTATAACTAAGAGTTTTTTCTTCTGTTAATCAATAGTATTATTTAGTTTTTCTTGATTTTGCAGGTATATTTTATAGATAAATTAAATTGAAGACAATGAATTTCATAATGAGTTAATGTTGGTGATTGAATGCTTCCTATTGTAACTAACTTGCGGAGCACCAATTCAGATTGAGAATGAAAAAGTGGAGGAACTGTATAGGTTAAAAAGTGAAATATTTATAAGTGGTATTTATTTGTTTGAGAAGAATTTAAAAGAAAATAAAAGTAACTAAATAAGAGAATGACAACTTTGAATTTAAATGAACATAAAAGTAACTAAACGAGAGAATAACAACTTTTATAATTAGTTGATGTGGCAATTTTATAAAATATCTAATATCAATACCACATCATGCCATAACTTGGGTTTCAAACTTTATATATTATAAATAGATTAATTAGATGAGTGTTTGTGTGAACATTGTAAATAGAGAGTTAAGAATGCTGATGTAATGTAGTAGTTCTACTTCCTAAAGGTGCTTCAAATTGAACTGATTGAGCCTGTATAACTCATCCTTGCCCAAGGCACTTGGGTTGCCTGTGATTTAACAAAGCAAGTAGATGGGTGAAATTAAAAATAAACCAAATTGTCTCTAACCAGTTTACTAACGCTGATTAAATTTTATGTAATTTGAGGAACATATAATAGGTCATGCAGTTTTAGAGTTCTTGGAAGGGGATAGGGAAGACATAACATTGGACTTTCCTACATAAGAGATTTTCAAACTTTGAAATTCCTGACATGTGGAAGTTCTACTCCATGATAGGGTGAGGCTTGCATTAAATTGATAAAATCCGGAGTGACATGGCTTGAAGCCGAGTCAAGGTTCCAATAGACACCAAAGAATCACTATTAGAAATTAGCTAAAAATCGTAGGGTTTTACCGATGACAACAATATCCGTCAAAAATATCGATGGATAAATTGTTAGTAAATTTTTTCAAAAAAATTGACGTGGAATTTTATTAACGGATATGAAATCCATTGATAGAACCATTGATATATATTTGTCGGTAAAATTATCAATAAATGTTTGCACCTAATTGCGCAAAAACATTATTGATAGACCTATTGTCGATAACATTTTGATTTTAATTTTAATTTTTTTAAAAAATTTAATACTTTACCAACGACTATTCAATCGGTAAATAAAGTAAATTACCGATGAAAAACCATCAGTAAGGATTTATATTTTCTTTATTATTTTCATTTAAAAATTTAAATTGTTACCCACAAAAATCCATCGGTAACTAAGATAAAATAAATATTATTTACTTTTTTATTTTTTTATTCAAATTTTTCTGTCAGTATTTGAAATTTTGTGAATACCACATGAAACAATTTGGTTCTCTTATTATTAACGGATTTTTCATCAATAATGGTTGATTAATAAAACAAATCATTTCGTTTCCTTTTTACCGATGAAAAATCTGTCGGTAATATGTGTTTAATGAAACAACTTGTTTCATTAAATTGTTGCCGATGAAAAATCCATCGATAATATTAAAACACGAGACACTCCCTTTTTCTTCCTCATTCACACCTCACTCTCTTTCTCTCTTGTTCCCCTATATGGCCAGTGGTCATTTGAGTGCTGCCGGAACTTTCTTTTGGCCACCGGAGACTCCTATTGTGTTCGAGGTATATCATTGAGTATTTTAATCATTTTGTTTTTTTTTTATTTAGCCTATTCTTTTATTCTATTTCTTTACACAAAGTTTTTAGTTTCTAAGTTAGTTAACTAACTTATTTCATTGTGTTGATTGTTAAAGATCTTGTTTGGAGCACTCGGAGCACTTGGCGATTAGTGTATTGATTGATTGGAGTGAGTTAGGAAGTATTAGATATATGCATTGTATCCTTTTTTAACTTTATATTTTATAAAATATTAGAGACTTAAAATTTCTATGCAAGAGTTGTAGCATGGAAGAAAGAGGATAGGATTGCATGCCTGGAGAAAGGCTTAGAATTCCTTTCTATTGTTTGAATTGTGTGCTATGGTATTGTGTACTTACAGTAAAGAGATACGCTCTAGAATAATTTTTAGGATTAATTGATTAATTTACATGACTTCATATGCTTGTTATTTGTGTTTGATTGATGAAATAATTTTTGGAGACTCCTAAATTAAGGGGAGATTTTACCCAATTTTTTTTGATAATTTAGAATATTATTTGAATTAAATAATTAGTGTAATGAAACAAATAATTGTTATTTGTGTTTAATTGATGAATTAATTTTTATGAAGACTTCTAATTTAATGGAAGACTTTGCCTAAATCTTATTGAAAATTTAAAATCTTGCTTGAATTAAATAAATATTGTAGGTGTGGACTAAAATATTGTTGTCGACTAAAAAATTATTGTAAGAAAAATTAGTGGGGATTTCTAATTTATGGGGAGACTTCACCTAATTTTTTTATTGATGTGTCATTGTATTACTGTGTAGGTGCGTAATATTGTTGAGATACAATATTTGCTCCAAATCAAACAAGGATGTATGATGGACTGCACTCAGGTCAGGGGGACTAAACCACAATTTTATAAGAGGGTTGAAGAATTTATAATTGCTTGTATTCAAACAAAGTAGTTTACATGTGAAGGGATAGTTTGGTGACCTTTTAAATGTAAATATAGGAGATTTTTAAACACAAAGTCTATTAGATATCACAAAGTCCATTAAATATAAAGGTTAGTTTCTAAACTTAGGTTGAATGAAATGAAGATTGATTGCTACTTGAATAGGTGTATGCTCTATTACAAAAATGAAGCTATCCCGACTCATTGTAAATTCTGTGGAAAGCCTTGGTTTAAGCTGAAGAGAGGGGAAAGTGTGGCGTACAAGGATGTTCTACATAAAAGAATGCACTATCTACCCCTAATCCCTAAATTTAAAATGATATATATATATCAATGAGTTCAACACCTTACATGAGGTAGCACTTTAAGAATTAAAGGCGTGATGGTGTAATGACACGCCTTTCTTATAGTGAAACTTAGCAACATTTTGATTGAACTTATCCTGACTTTGTATTTGATTCCTACAATATTAGATTATGACTATGTGTTGATGGTTTTATTTCAAACAATCAATTTAATAAACTATATACTTGTTAGCTTATGATTGTTAATCCCTATAATCTTCAGCCTGAAATGTGCATGAAAAATTCTTACTTGTTCTTAACTTATATAATCCCTAGTTTCAATAATCTGAAGGCCAAAATTGATATTTATCTCCAACCTTTAATTGATGAATTAAATGAGTTATGGTGTAATGATATTTTGACTTATGACATCTCAACTGAGCATAATTTTATGTTAAAGGTAGTGTTGATGTGGACCACTGATGATTTTCCTAGTGTGTCCGATATGTATAAAGGATACAAAAGTATTTACTCTGAAATATGGTAGAAAGAACTCTTAGTTTGACTGTATAGAAAGTTTTTAGATATGAATTATATTTATAGGTGCAGTAGGTATGGATTTAAAAAGAACACCATAGAGAATGAAAAAGCTCCCATTAGACTAAGCGGTTAGCAAATTTAGGATATGGCTAGGTGACTTCCAAAGATTACAAAAGTTGAGAAAAATATTAGATTGCTTGTCTATAGGGCAAAATATAATTGGACCAAACAAAGTATATTCTGGGATCTATGCTATTGAAAGGATCATGTAGTTCATCATTATTTAAATGTGATGCATATTGAGAATAATGTAATTGATAATATTATATACATTTTAATGAATAGTGATTGAAGTAAAGATAATGAGAAAGTAATGTTGGATTTAGAGGAGTATTATAGATATCCTGAGTTAAATTAACAACCCTTAAGAGATGGTCGTTGGTCTAAACCTAAAGCCAGTTATACATGAACTTTTATAGAAAGATAAGATGTGTGTAAGTGGGTGCAAGAGCTAAATATGTCTGATGGTTATGCCTCAAACTTGGGTATGTGTGTGAATTTTGTACAAGGAAAGTTTTTTGGCGTGAAAGTCATAATTGTCATATATTTATGGAGTATTTACTGCCTGTTGCATTGAAAGGACTGCTTGATCATGTTTGGAGGCCATTAATTGAGTTGAGTGAATATTTTAGAGATTTGTATTCATCCACTCTCAGGGTTCATGATCTTTTGGTTATGTAGAATAATATTCTCATTATTCTTTGTAAGATAGAGAGGATCTTTCCTCCTAGACTTTTTGACTCTATGGAGCACTTGCCTACACAATTGGCCCAGGAAGCATGAGTATGTGGGCCATTCCAATATAGGCAGATGTACCTATTCAAGTGGGAAGTAATAGGGATTAAAAGAATGGTAAAAAATAGACCTAAAATAAAAGGATCGATGTGTCAGACATATAATTCGAAAGAGCCATATACCTTTTGTTCCTACTACTTTGAGCTGCATGTCCAATCTAAGAGAACTAGAATTAGTCAAAATAAAGATGGTGGTGAAAGCTCAATTGAACCAATCTTGTCAATATTCAACCAATTTAGCATGCTGCTGGACAATGCAAAGACTAATGGTTGACTGGGAGTGAATAGAAGACTGTATATTTATATATATTGCTAAATTGTGATGAAGTGGAGTCATTAAGAAGGTAACTGATAAACTATTATATTATATTTCTTGTTCCCTAATTCCCCAAATCTTGTATAATGGTAAATTATGACAAAGAGTCTTTTCTTATACTTTGTTCGATGTTTACTGGTATTTTGATCAACTATACGGTTAACAATCCCTTGAACAATTTCTCGAATGGTTTAAATCATTTGTATATAACATAGTGATTCTATTTTACTATTCGTGTTTTTATTTTTGTATTATTATGTGATTGATGCTCCAATCTTTATACTTAGGTGTATGATCAGAGGAATGGTGTAACTAATCCTCACTTGTACAATTTAGCTTAGGGCCTGAAAACCAGAGCTATGAGCTGGTCAATGTATTATGTCAATAGTTACAAGTTTCATATAATTAAATAGGAAAGGGGGAATAAAACTAACAACACTGGGGCTTGTGTTAGGGGAGATACTAGAGATAGGAAAATGACTGCCATGGAGTGCTTAATGAAATACTTAAGTTAAAGTACCCTAGTGAATCTCTTAAACAGGTTGTGCTATTCAATTGTGAATGGTATGATCCAACACATCCCAAGGGAATACGTAAACATAATCACTACAAAATAATTAAGATTAATCATACTAAAAGATATGAAAATTTTGATATATTTATTTTCACCCAAAATACAAGACAAGTTTGTTACCTGTCATACTTTGGAAAGTACAAATCTAATTAGAGGGTGGTAATAAAATGTAAACCAAGGGGTTGAGTAGAAGTTGAAGAGGTATCTGAGTAGGCTTATCAAATCGAAGATCCAAGTCCTTCGAAGGTTACTGATATCGACATCCACACTAATCTATGTTCTATCTCAAGAGAAATTGACATATTGAACTCTCAAGGCAATATTCAATGAGTCAGTCAAATGAGAGGGGGAAACATTGAGGATGAGGATGATGATGAGGATGAGAAAAATGAATTCGCCGATGACATTGAAACCAAGAGTAATGAAAATAGTCCTCAAATTTCAGATTAACGATATGCCAAGTGTGTTGTGTCTTTATTTAGTTATTATATGTCTTATACTTTTAATTTTGTGCATATCTGTTTTGATATTATAGTTTATTCTTTGCATTTATAGCTATATGTATGTTATATTTATTGTATATGTTTATTAATTTATGCATATGTCTTATAGGTTATTTGTGGCCGGATAAAGATCTAATTTTGGATGAGACAAGGGTAGATCGAATAAGCATGGTCTAACCCTATGCCCCGCGTCCACCACTCCTACCACTACTACTACTTCCATCCCTCCTCATCATCCTCCACATATCCAAGAGTTTGTTATGATACCTAATCTTAGGTATGTGGAGCTAGATTCTCAGCCCTTATTCCCTCCTCAGCCTTTTTCACATCTACCCCCACCCCTAAGAGGTGATGTCCGCATCTCACTTGTACCATAGTCTACTCCTTCCTCTACCGTCAACTAGCCTGGTTTGAAAGTACCCAAGGCTCATCATCCACCTCCTTACAGGACTTTATGAACCAGTGCGTAGAGCTCAGATATAATGGTAAATCTTCATAAGTAATTTCAAATTTAAATTTATTATGAATTTTTAATTGTGGCTTAGTTTGTTATTTGTGACACAGTTGGATTTCACTAGCTCCAGGCCTGCATAGGATTACCTTGATATTCGAGAGGAACTTTTGTAGCCCATATACCAGTTTTGTGCAAGTCCTTGAGGTTGCACAACAGTTGTGGTGGAGAGAGATGAAGATAAAATAATCATTATTTTTTATTATTAAATTTGAATTTTATTCTCATGCATGGTTATTTATTACAATTGAGCTGACTATTGTGTTACTTGTGTGCAGCGTATTGTTGATCTACATGAGGAGGCTGCTATTTATAAGCCGTGAAGAACTAGGGCTAGGAAGTAGCTCTATGATATGTTTTATGACATTCACAAGAATGACGTTAGCACCCACTAGCTGACTAACGACAAGCAGGAAAATGTAATACCCTCTCAAGTAGAATATTATGCTTAAATCATAACAACATACTTAAGAGTTGCTACCAATAATTGAATAGACCTTGATGCATTATTTGCTTTATTTTCCATGAAAATAACATAATGTCCTTTTATATTTCACAAACATTTGTATCACAAAATAGCCTTCCACAATACATGAGCAGCTCTACTAGGAGCTTTAACTAAGGAAATAGTCATCTAGAGCTAACATGTATATACATGTTCATCAATTGTCTTTAACAATCAATCCAGTCTCGGTCAAATTCTTCTTGTTTAGTACTCATCAAGATTCTTTTGGGCTGCTTGGAGATGACACGAGAACACATATGGGTGTGAGAATCTTTTATTCTCAGTAGGCTTCCTAATATACTTGCCAATTCATGTCATCATCACCGTCCCAGCTCTTCGATTTGTTTAGAAAATGTGACCTCATTCATAGGGATAGAAGTTCATTTATTAAGTTTCAGAAAACATATTCTTCCGAAACAGGTTACTTTTAATAATAATTTAATAGTTTCCAAAATAGATATAAGAGCACTAACAAATAAGTTTCAATAATACTTACAATTGTACAACATAATGAATTAGTGGATTATGCACACGCAGATGCCCATACTAAATGATGTAAATGCACTTAACTTCCTTGATTTACATTAATTTTCTTTACTTAACACATCTAGGCATTATGTATCATTATCTCGAGGGTGCAACATGTCTTATCTTTTCTCTGCACTTGGTCTCTTGGAGGTGGATGGCCTCTTCTACTTTTGGATAATAGCCTACTTTTCATAATTGAGTTTGTTCCTATACTAATTGCCGGGTTTACCTTCCCCGACCTTCACACCGACTTATTCCCCTTAAATCTGTCTAAGGGCTAGCCCAAGTAATATGGAATTTTAATTATTTTAAGATTGTTGTATTCATGTATGAATATGCTTGATGTGCTTATAATTATGCTATATAATTCATATGCTTCTACTAAAAATTTGGCAGCATGACAGCTGAAATAGAAATGGTTCCAAAATAGACAGCACAATTAACACTAGCCAGTCACAGAAGTCGTGATCATCATATATAATATGCCAACATGGCGTCATTCTGGTGTGTAGTTATATCACTATTCGATCCATTTGGTTCCTCAAGGTTTTTGGAACCTCTAGGTCATATAATTCACAAGTTGTACTATGTTTCTTAAATCGGCCCAGAATTTCAAAATTACACTAAAATTTCATTTTAATTCATCTTACTCTCAATTTTAATATAATGTAGCCCTATTATTCTACTTTTAAACCTCTTTAATTTCACTAAATTTTGAGGTGTATGGTTTAACTTATTAAGGTTTTACTTAATACTACTTTGTTGCAGGATAAACTTGCATACCTAAAATTAGAAAATCAGTAAAAATTAATCTCACACTATTTAGCTCTGAAGTTCTACTAAAATGTATCTATATAGACCCTTTTTCAAGTCCAATAAGTTTCACTCTAATTGAACAAGTAAAGCTCGAGCTACAAGCTCCTTATTAGGGTTGCCTTATTTCAATCCAAATAGAGCATAGGTCAAATTTAAAACATATTGGGAACAATTTACCAATGATTTGATTTTGAAACTTTATAGACATGATTATATATATGTTGGCTTTTTAACAAAAGTGGTTTCACTCAAACTGAAGTTATAAAGGGAAGTTATGCCTATTTCATCACACACTAGTTAAGACAAGAGGTGTTAACTAACAGTCTACTTCTAAAAATCATAATTTATTCATCTCAAGTCCAATGGATATATATTTTATATGGTTGGATTTATCTTCGAGTCAAGTTTCATATAATATTAGTTTTACTTCAAATTGATTTTAATAAGTTGAGATATGCCCCTTGCAGTAATGACTACCTTTAAGTTCCCCTACAATGACTTTGCTGGTTTTTGACTATTTTGGTTTTCCAAAATATTCTTCAATACTAATCAAGTTTTCCTAATCTTAAATCACTAAAAAATGACTCATTAATATCATACAAGCTCTACATGAATAGACAAAAAGTGATATAAGAAAACCCTAACTTCAATAAAACCCTTGAATACAACAAGTCTTAGGAATCCTACCTTTAATCCAAAGCTTGTAACTTGATCCTTTTGGTATCTTTGCTCCTTTAAAGCCTCAAGATAAGCACAAATCCCTGCTTGTTCTTTGCTTAATTGAATTTATATGACTCAAAAGAAAGAGTTTTTGGCTTGTATTAAGGATTTTTGGATGACAAATAGGTTAAAGAGTTGAAGACTTAGGCAAAAACGAGCAAAACCCAACGACTTAAGTGAATATGGATGAGTTGAAGAAGAAAAATGGAAGTCGAAAGAAAAGGGGGTGGCTGGCTGAATTTATGGGGAGAAAAAGAGAGAAAATAATGATGATGATGAATCTTCTTCCTTGTTGAGTTATGCTTGATGGATGACTGTAATTGATTGGATTTGAAATAGAAATTAAATCTCCTTAACACCAAATTTTGAGTGGTCATCTTGTGTCTACCAAGATGACCATTATGGCTAATTTTCTAATCAAACACCTTAGAATTTTCAATGGATATTTATTTCTCCGATGGTATAGATTCCTACCAAATCAGCCTCTTGTATTACAAGACACTACTAGTGAGAAAATCTCTTTGGCTAGCAAAATTATCACTATTTTTCTACAAAGAAGATTAGAAATCACATTAACATTTTCTAGTACCTAGTTGTATATCTATAATATATCCAAATATTAATGATTCAACAGTATTAGTTATACACACTATTACTTGGGATATTATAGAAAAGACTCAAGTAAGCAGAGGATCAGCCCAAGGTAGCTCGCTGCACATGGAGGCTCTACTACTATTGCAAGCACGGAACTAAGCATAGTAAATATCATTCTTTACCCTCATTTAACTATTCCTTTTCTGCATTAATTACTATATGACTATGTGAAAATTATTTGTAATGTAAGAGAAGATGATAAACAGGCCACTAACTTTGGGGGAGCTATTCCGGGCAACCGGAACTTAAAAGCAGGATAAGTTCTAGTGGGTTAATACTTAGTCAGAGACGAAATATGTAAATGCTTATAATTTTAGTTTTCAATACTTTTAATTTATTATATTTGCTACTATTTAAATTTAAGTTGATTTGTTTTGTTTCTTCCAAGTGTAACATGAGTTCACCCAACGACTGACTTAAGTCTGATTACAGCAATCACAACAGGGGGATAGGAGCACTCCTGCCAATCCCTTGTTAGTGACAACAAGATATGGGCCCAAACAGTTGGCGGTAACTACAAAAGGCAGATTTGCGGTATGGAGACTATCTACAGCAGGTCATATTCTCTAACCTCTATATTTAGAGTTGGGCCTACTAGGACCGATGTGGAGGACATCCATGATTAGGTGCATGCACTGAATGAATCAACACAGAGGCAGCCCGAGAAAGCCGACAAAAGGTACATGAAGTTGTACGAGTGGCACGAGAGGGATGAGGAGTAGTGGATGCAACTGATGCGTCCATAGCGTAAAGGATGATAATCATATATAGCTACTTTGAGCAAATGCGTAGTGGCTGTTCATCGTCCAATACAAAGCCTCCATCACCTCCACAACTTCCACCTCCACCGCCTCCACATTCTTTACACAACCATACACTTGGAGACTCGGACAACATTTCGAATACTGACAATGATCACTATTTGTAGTTTTTAGGATTTTTTTTTTTTTTTAAGAATTGTACATTGACAGTTATATTTTATTTCTTCTGTTATTGATAGTTGTTATTTTAATTGACAATCTATATTTCTAATATTTTATTACATTTTTTATTATATGAATTTGTAGATAATTAAAATAATAATATGAAATATTTAAATACTAATTTTAAAATTTAATAACACAAACCAGAAAAAATAAAAAATCTTACATTATTGACGGATTTTCCATCAGTAATACTTAATAAGTAAATTATAATTTTCTCTATCTGCCAACAAATTTTTTGTTAATAATTATTTATATTAAAATATTGTTTTTCTTTACCAACGAATATTTTGTTCCTAATTATAAATAATTCATCGACATAAATGCTTTATTGATGGCTTCTGATGTTCATATTACCGACGTTTTCTTTAATATTACCAATGAAATATTTTGACGTTATAATTATCAAAATTACCTGCGGAATCACTAGTCTGTTAGTAATATTAAATTTTTTTATTTTTAACATGTTAATTACCAACGAATTCGATCTGTTGATAATTCCGCCGATAATTCCACTGATAAATAACGCAGTTCTTATGGTGAATTCACCAAAACCTTAATCTACGAACCAAAGTAATTTATGGCCTTCGATGGAGGCGAGAACCTACTGCCGCCACAAGAGGTAGTTTTTAATTTATTATCCAACTTGATGAAAAGTGGATGATTGAAACGAACCAGATTCAGATTCAGTTTAGGAACTCGGTTCTCCATGCGTGATGAATGTAGATATGACTGATTCTCCATGTGCGATTCAGGAATTTCTTCCACTCAGTCATGAGATGCATTGCGCAAAGATGAAACTAGATGGAATATGGTGGTGTCACTGTGAAAATTGCTCATTGGATCCATGTGATTTCGCATAAGCTCACAATATCATATCAAAATTCATAAGAGAGATAGAAAATGAAAGTCAAAGAAAGGAAAGGAAAGGAAAGGAGAAGATCAGAGTAAGCAAAGAGACAAAATGAGAGAAAAAATCAGAGAAAGCAGAGAAAGAAAATGAGAGAAGTTTCTGATATAAGAAATGAATGATCTCATTCTGAAGTCACAATGAACAGTAGCACAATGGTGCTTTTCTCTGGAGCATTTGGTGCATATTGTGTTCCCGTTATATATATTAATGATGAAGCTCGATAACCACGCTATTGCACCTCAATTGGCGCGTGCATGATTTCATCATCCCCAATTTGACAGTTCGACTCTCGCCAAGTTACTTGTATTATTTTCTTTTTAATTGTCGACAATTTTTCATTTGTCAATAGAAAAAATAATTAAATTATTATTTAATATTTTTTTAATTGAATTATTATTTAATATATAATATAATACATAAATCTATATTAAATAAATTTTATTTTTATCACCTTCATTAATATGCTATATGTTGAATATTTTAAGTATTTTAAAAATAAAAATTTCATTTTAGAATTTATTCTTTTCGTGTTGAAAATTTATAATTTTAGTATTGAATTGAAAATTATTTAAATATCACATGATTATATAAAAAAATCATATAATTTTATATTTTAATTTTGATCATTCATATTATATCTAATGATCAAGATTTATATCTTCCACTATTACAGTTAGCCACATTTCTCGCTTAATATGCTCTTATATGTATAAATTTAATAAAAAATATCATAAACCATTATATACTTAATTCATAAAAATAATATATATGGTTATAATGTTAGAATTAATATTTCTTTTAGTTCCAATATTTTAAAGTTGGCATTGACATCAATTTAATTCTACTACTTTAAATTTTGACATGAATTTCTTTATTCAAGAAAATCATTTGTAAATCCATTATCATTCATTCTAATTTGCTAAGCTATGTTGCTTATATGTCTTTTTTTATTGATGAGAGCAAACAATTTCTATCTCATCAACTTTAAAAAAATAATAAATAAAGTAAAAACTTCTCTACCTTCTCTAGGAATTGAATTTTTATTTTATTTATTTTCTATTTTTATTTTTCAAGTATGAATTAAAAATATATCAAGTAAGATAATCTAATAAAATGAAGTAATAGTTATAATTTTAGAGTAAATATCCTTATCAATTCTATTATTTTGAAGTTGATATCAGTTTAGTTCTAGAAAATATTTTTTGATATCAATTTAATTTTAACACTTTAAAATTTGACATGAATTTTTTTCTTTTATCAAATCATCTATAACTTCCGTTATGACTCATCCTAATTTGCTGAGTTATGATGCTTATGTGTCCTTTTTTATCAATTAGGATAGACAATTTCTATCTTATCAACTTAAAAAATTAAATATAAATAAAGTAGAAATTTCTCTAATTTTTGTTTTGTTTATTTTCTATTTTTAAATTTCTTGTCCAAATTAAATTTATTTTCTCTAACTACTATATATATATATATATTATGAATTAAAAATATGTCAAGTAAGATAATATTTAATAAAATGAAGGGATAGTTATAACTTTAAATTTAATATTATTCTTGGTTTCAATATTTTAAAATTGACATTAATATGATCCTAAAAAAATTATTTATATCAATACAATCTTAATACTTTAACATTTAACATTAATTTCTTTTTTCCATCAAAATATCAATAACTTATATTATGATTGGTGGTAGTTGCCTAATTTAAGAACTCGCCTTTCCTTCTAGATGGTTTTTACCGAATCTGAGTAGTGATCTAGTACAACACATATCTGCAATCTTCAATATACTCTTACATTAGATGACATGTTGGATGAGGTTTTCAAAAAAGACCTTTCTTGAGATTTTTAGGAAATAAAATTTAATTTATTTTTAAATATTATAAATAAAAAGATTTTTAAAAGTTTATATAACACATCTAGGTGAGCTCAAAGTACTACAGTATAATCCATAGAAAAAGAAGTATAAAATATATAGATATCATCGAAAAAACAAATGATGAGTTCGTTCGTAATAGAAATTGCAATTTTGGTAGATCTTATCATGTTTTTTGTGGATCGAAATTCAGAAAAAAATGAAAAAAAAGACTTTTAGATTGAGAAGAGCCTTGTGAGAAAGGTACGTTGTGAAGAAGGGCGATTGAAAAATCATTAAAATATTATCTATGGTGGAAAGTTTTATGAAAAATGTAGTGGAGTCATCACTAATATTTATTCAAAGAAAATTATCGAAATTTTTTAAAAATAATTTAAATTTAATCTGCAAAACAGAGTCAAATTCTGGAGTATTAGAGAATGGTAAAAACTAAATTTCACTGGATACATCTGTGATACATTTGTCCTAAAACAGTTATCCTAAAATTAGTTGTGCAAATTGATTAATAATTGAAGCAATATTTTATTTTACCCATTTTTATTAAAAGATTAAAAGTTGAAAAAATTCTATACAAACAAATAAAATGAGAAAATTTAATTTTGACTTAACATGAAATGTCCACTGTTACGTATTCCCTAATGTATTAGAAAACTAAAAGCTACGTCATTCAGTATAAAATGAGTATGTGTTAATTGATTTTATTTAAAAAAAAAAAAAGGAATTTTATTTTGTATAAAGACATTTTGAAAAGAAGGAATACATTTTTACACTATGTTTAAGCTAACATTAGGCTACTCAATAAATCATTATGATCTAGATGATGTTGAAAGTAATTAACATCCACTACTCAATCAAAGCCATTAGTCATTGGATGAATGAAAAAAAAAAGAATATATAAAAAAATAATAATGTAATTTGTTCAACAATGAGTTAATTTCAACTAAGTAACATGTGAATATAACATAATTAATCATGAGGTCATACAAGCATAAACCAAATGCGTAACCAGTGAAAAAAAAAATGTTAAAACTCAATTAAACCAAACAAAGCATTTAATTATTTTGTTTAATTTAAGGTTTTTTATACATGCTTCCTGTCTTAATTTTTTATTTTTTTATGATTTACTTTTTTTCGTGTTTTCTGTTTTGCCTTTCAAAATCTCTACTCATTCTTTAGTCAAATAAAAAAAAAAAAAACCACTAACAAGGCCAATTTTTCAATTTTTCATGAGGAGCTTCAACATGAAAAACCAAGGCCCCAAAACAAATTAGCCCAAACAAGTAAGGATTTTTTTTTGACAAAAAAAAAAAAGACTCTCACCATAATTAGAGTTGTACAAAGGATAAGTTAGGCTGTGGTTGAGACATGTGCTAAAGTGGTAATGTGTTGTTGCCTCAATAAACCACACTACCGGGAACTAGGGTTTGAATAAGAGATTCACCCATCCCAAGTAAAAAATAAAATTTAAAAGATATTTTATAATACATATTTCGAAACAAATTATATCAATACAAAATAAAATCATATTATGTAAAATGTATTAATTGAAGTATAAAAATCTTATGATTTATCATTAATTATTGACTAAATATCATTCTTAGTCCTAATATTTTAAAGTTGGCAATAATTTAGTTCTAAAATAATTTTTAATATCAATTTAGTCCTAACATTTTAGATTTTAATATTAATTTAGTCCTATATTGATAATTTGATGAAAATTTTGATTTTATGAAAAAATTTTAGGATTAAATTGATATCAAAATTCAAAGTATTAGGACTAAAATGATATCAAAATTCAAAGTATCAGAACTAAATTGATATTAAAAATTTTTTAAAGGCCAAATTGATGTCAATTTCAAAATATTACGACTAAATTGATGTCAAAAATTTTTTTTAGCATTAAATTAATGTCAACTTTAAAATGTTAGGATTAAAATAGTTATTTACTTTTAATTCTTTATAAAAATATAACCTTTAAAGAATTAGTTAATTTTAGGCCAATTCAAGTCAACCCAAAGTATAACTCAAACTTGACCCAAAAAATATATTGGGTCAAATTCCACAACCTAAATCCGACTTAATAAACTTTAGGTTAGAGCGGATCACTAAGCCAAGTCAGATTATAAACACCCCTAACAACAAATTAACCCAAACCAAAGAATGATAATAATAAAAAAAATCAACACAAGAAGAATGGGAAGGCATTAGGGCTTTGAACCAAGTTTGAGAGGGTGTTGGAAGGTAAGTTGGTAGAGGAGGCATGAAGGCAGGTGCGACTAGTAGTGATGACGTGATGGTGCAGTCGGTGGTGCAATTGCATGGTGCTATGGTCGTCAGCGGTGGTTGTTGCAAGTCGAGGCGTATTCTCTTCTTTTTTTTTTCACTTTTGTTTGTGGTTTGATTTGACTTGGAGGAAGTAGTTTTGTTTTTCTGGCTTGAAGTGCTTAGGTTTGGCCTTGGTGCTTGTGGAGTTTTCTGAGAATTGGAAGAGAAGATAAGTGGTGATTTGAATTATTTGGGTTTGAGAAAATGGAAAGAATGCGGGTATGAAAAATGAAAAACAATGATGGTTTCTCTACATTCCTTCGCCCCCATTTATTCTTGGTTGAAGTTCCTAATCAAAAAATGAGCATTTTAATTTGATTACATTAATTTTCTCTCTAAGCTTTTACTTCTCTTCCCAATTTCCTTGTGCCCCTAACATTGCCCCCAATTGGTGACTAGCGCTTATTAGTATTAAGAGGCAACAAAGCAACATTGGAGGAGTTGCTTTCATCTTGCCATTTGTGTTCACTTTGAAGAAAGAACTTCCAATGCCATTGGTTTTGTCTAAAGGAAAATTATAGAATGTTTACCTAAATATAAACCATAAATTTAAAGTTTTTTATAGATTTAATCGTGGAGAATGATGAAATATGATTGCTCCAATTTCAACTATTAGTATCTTAAACTTATTCCATCATTCTCTACTATTGGATCCATGAAAAGTTTTGGATTTACGATTTATATTTAGGTGAATATTCAATGTTCATATTTTAAAGTGAGCATTCTAAAATTCTCCTTGTCTCAATATTTTGCTTTCATCTCTATAATATTTCAACATAGTTGACTTTGTTATTTTACATTTCTTCACTTTTTTATGTTCCCCTTTTTTTTTCTTTGTTTTTTGATGTGGTTCTTTTTTTTATTTTCCCCTCACTATTTTTGTCTTTCTTTTTCTTAGATTGAAGATATGAAATTGACCAAAATATTGAAGATCTGGAAGTTTTCTTTAATCTTTTTTTTGGTTGAATTGAAATTGGCCCAAAACATAATGTAAAACTTGGGCTTAGAGCATTGGGCTTTTATTGTTGTTTTATTTTTTTGAGTACTTCTTTTATTATTATTTTATAATCTTATTAAAAAAGAAGATGAAAAAATAAGAAAGCAGTAAATATACACTCTTTAATTTTTTTATTTTAATTTTTATAATTTTTATATAAATTATTTTTAATTTTTTTATGTGAATCAATTATTCTTAAATCGTAAAAAGAAAAAGGAAAAAATAAAATAAAGCATGTAAAACAAAGTGAAATGAATCAAGAAAATTTCAAACAAAATATGATGTTCATAATAATTAAATCCTATGTTAGAAATCAATGTAAAAAGGTAAAATAAATTTGAGTTATTTATTTATTTATTTTAGCTCAATTAAAAAATTAGATGCTGACATGAATTATTCATGGCAATAGCATTACCAATGAAAGGATGGGAATAAATTCGTTTTTATATGAATGCTCATTTTTTAAAGAGAATCAAAATAATTTGTTTATTCCGTCAAAATTTAAATTTTCAAAAAAGGATACGAACAAGTGAAGTTCCTGGCTGTGTCGGTGACGTTCAGGATTTTAGCCATTTATAGAACTCACATGGCATGGGACCATTCTTTATACGGCTGCGATATATCCTGTCTGCTATCCATCTTCAATTGTTTTCCTATCTTGAAAGAACAATTAAAATTTAAAATTGTTTCAGATAACTGTTGATAAGATAAAAGGGTGTAATTAATAGGTAAATTTTTTTAGAAAAGAATATTGTGAATTTATGAGATAAATATTAGAAAATATTTAATAGTTAGAAATTTTCATAAATAAACTGGCATTTCGACTGACTCTAAATGAATAAGATGCTTGAAGTTGCAACTATCTAATCGTATCAAACAAATTTTTTTTTTGGGTGCAAAACAATTATTTTCATAGATACTAAAGGTGTGTTTATTTGAGATTATTTTGATAAATAATCACTTTTTTCATCCAAAAAAATCAATTTTCGTATATTTGAATAATTTTTTAAAAATTAACAAAATCTCAAAAAAATCTATTTTCAATATTTTTAAAAAAGTTGAAAATAATAACTTTCTTAAAAAAAATCAATTTTTAACTTTTTTTAATTAAATATAAAATTTAAACTTTAAAATTACTTTTCTAAAATATTTAATCAAACGCACCCTAAAACTAATCAAAATTATATTTAACTTTTAGAAGTGTATAATTTTACACAAGCATTCTAGATCATACACTTCAATTAGCCTGATTATAGACAGAATATTCAATTACATAATCGAATTTTTCATTAGACTACATTTAACTAATCAGCTATTAGATTTTTTTTATGAAAACATCAAAATACTTTTTATATTTCATGATTTATATGTGTGATACTTTGCCTTATCCGACGTAATTTAACGATTTAAATGGTTAAACGATTTTAATTTGAACTACGTCAGCAATTCACTCTTCCATAGGTTTAGACATTTAAGGGGAACCCATGTGACGATGGATGAGCTGCCCAATTTGTTAATTTGGATCGAAGTGCATTGATTTGTTGTCGGCAGGAAATAGGAAATGTTCACGTATATATGTATACTATTTTCTAGAGTTAACAATTAGTATATAAATACATAAAAGAATATATGGATGATTTTAGTATTTAATAATTCTTTTATTACTCATACGATTGTAAAATTTGATTTTGTTTGTACTTTTTTAGTGTAAAATTTACTTATTTTCACACATTAATTTTGTACTAAGTTAAAAAAATAAATAATTTAAAAATGGTGTGTCTAACATTTCACTAACGTTAATTTTTTGTTGAGTTTTGAATTATTTAAAAATGTACATTTCACTAAATGGTGTATCTAACACTTCTTAAGCTCGTAAAGAAAAAAAAAAGACTGCTTTAGATGTATATTAAAATTATGTTTATTTCAGCTTTTAAAAAAATATTATAAAATTTGAATTTCTTATATAATTCAAAAAGTTAATTTTTTCTTTTTTGGAGGAGTTACCTTTTTCTATTTCTATTATAAAATTAAAAATAGATCTTTTTGATATTTTAATTATTTAAAAAAATTATCCGATTATATAAAAAGTGATTTTTTAATTAAAAAAATTAATATAATTTTTAAACAACGTACAATAGTTAGTCTTTAATTTATAGTATGTGAGTAGTAATTAAATGTTTTTAGGAATTAGTAGTTGTCAAATAAGAGTTGGCTCACTTAGTCACTCTTCTATTGATACATTACCATGATTTGAATTCAATTTCTAGATTCTTCTGCTGATAAATAATTTATAAGTATCTCTATAAATATTTGATGAGTAGGCATGCCCTGATCCTCAATTGAGCAAACCTCCCCTTCAATCTAAACTTTTTGTTCACAAAAAAAATAGGAATTAATAGTTGACTTTAATTTAATTATGTTATTAAAAGTTCTAATTCCTATAATAATTATTTTAAAAGTTATACATATAATTACATATTATTAATTGATAACATAAAATATTTTACATTAACAATGTAGCAAAATTAATTTTATATCTTATATTCTTTTTAGTATTTTTAATTAAAGAAAGTATTTTAAGGGATGGGGGTTTTCTACAATATAAAAAAGATTATAAAGGATCTTATGGACATGTTTATATTAATTTAATTTAGGTTCAAGTGTTTGATAATTTATTAATGTTTAGTGATTAAAGATTTGGATAAGTTATATGAGATCTTAGATTTAAAACTCATTATTACCAATCTATAAAAAAAAAAAAAATTGATACTTATGTGTGTTTGGTTTGGCATTGTGTGAAAATCTCTTATGCACAAAAACAAAAGTTGTAAAAATAATAATGAAAGAGAATAGAAGAAAAGGAGAAAGAGAGAATTCTATTATTAATACTCTCAATGAGGTATCATAGATGGAGCATTCAAAGAGCTATTTATAGTCAAAATATAAGAGATATAAGATATGATCAAATAACAGATTTGATCTAATTAAATCTTAACCGAATCAAGATAAATATATGGATATCCACATTCAAATTTAAATAACATTTTACAACACTCTTCCTTGGATATCTATTAGGAATATGCCTCGTTAAAATCTTACTAAGAAAAAAATCCATTGGAAAAAAAATCTTAATAAAAGAAAAAGAGTACAACATCCTCAAAATGAAAACTGTCTCATTAAAAATCTTATTAAGGAACATTCAATGGGACAAAAACCTTAATTAAGGAAAAAATAGTACAATATTTCTTTCCCTCTTCAAAGCATCATTTAAGGTCTCGGAATTGATGTATTTCGATATTATGTACTAGTTTATCAAAGGAAGAAGTAGGTAGTGACTTGTAAATAAGTCTGCAAAATTATCGTTTGAACGAATTTGTTAGATATCAATCTCCTTGTTTTGAAGATCATGCGTGAAGAAAAACTTCTAAAGAAATATATTTTCGTTTTAGGTGAATTATGCATTTTGCATTGTCCTCGTGTAAAGTTATGGAAGTTTCTTCTTTATAAGATAGTCCACATGATATTTAAATATGTTGATCTATTGCTTTTCACATGTAAATAATTTATTTGAGACCTACATTAATTTAGATCTGACAAATATCTTGTATCTGTATAGTTAGCTAATTGTGACTTGGATTGATATGAATAACCACATATCAATTGTTCTACAGAGGTACATGTTTAATTCTATTCCAATGCCTTTCTAGCTAATTTAGAGAGGAAATATCCATGCTAATATACTTACAGTGAATATTGTATCAAGTCATGTATTGTTAACAATATATATAAGTACGTGCTCCTATGGCACTAAGATATGGTACTTCAAAATCGAGAACTTCTTTATTACCTTTTTGAGGACGAAACGAATCCTTTTTCACATCCAATAATCTTACAATCATTGGGATACTTAATAAATGTGATTTATGCATATAAAATATCTTAAAGATTTTCTTTGTGTAAGTTGATTGATGAATAAAGATTCTATTTGTTAAATGCTCGATCTGCAAACAGGGGCAAAATTTTGTTTTCCCAAGATCTTTCATCTCAAACTCTTCTTTTAGATCTTTCATGACTATGGAAACTTCTTCAGGAGTTTCAATAATATTTAAGTCATCACCATATACAATAATTATAATAAATCCAAATACAGATTTCTTTATGTAAGCACAAGGGCTAATAGTATCATTCTAAAACCATTTTTTGATCAAATACTCATTGAGATGATTATACCACATCCGTCTAGATTGCTTTAGACCATATACAAATTTTTGCAACTTGATTGAATAGATTCCTTGGGAACATTTATTAGACATTGATATATTTAATTCGTCAGGGATTTTTAATATAAATATCAGTATCTAATGAATCATATAGATAGACTGTGACAACATCTATTAGATGCATATTTAACTTATTATGTGTGGATAAACTTATCAAATATCGAAACATAATTGTATTCAATATTGGGGAATATGTTTCACCATAATCTATACCAAGTCTTTGTGAGAAATTTTGTGCTACAAGTCGAGCGTTATAGTATACAATCTCATTTTTCTCATTTCGTTTTCTCACAAATACCCATTTGTATCCTATAGGATTTACAGCTTCTTAATGTTTGGACTACATGTCCAAAGATTTCATATTTTGCAAGCGAGTCTAATTCAACCTATAGGGCTTCTTTCTATTTTGGTTAATCATTTTTTTACGTCGATATTTTTCTACAGTTCTTAGTTTAAGATACTCATTTTCATGCATAATATTTAGCGCTACATTATACACAAATATGTTATCAACAACAATTTTTCTTCGGCTCTTTCTCCTGTAAAGACATAGATTATTAAAATCTTATCATTTTCAATATCTTGACTGCTTTCAGGTACTTGAAAGTCTTCTGGTGTTTCAATCAAAAATTTGGATTACAGGAGTAGTTCTTACTATGTTTCTGTCTTCTTCTATTGGAAAAGTATCACTATGAGAATTATTTGCGTCCATAAAATCACTTGCTCAATTTCTTTTTTAAGGATTTTCATTTATGGAACTGATTCGTTTATTACGCTTCTACCATGTGATTGTCCAATAGGGATATTAATTTAAATTTGGCCATTTTCAACTAGCATATAGGATTTAGTTATCATTTTATATCAGGAAATACATCTAGCAACTCATTTGCTATTCTTTGCAAGTGTGTAATATTTTGAACTTCTAATTCACTTTGTCTTGTTCGAGGATCTAAATAGAGGAAATGTGATGCATTCCAATTTACTTCCTTTCGCAGTTGACTACTCTCTCCCCTTAATATTAGAAATATCATCAAATTGGCATTTTGTAAACTGTGCCTTAAAGACATTTCTTATTTATGTTTCAAGATACTTGACATTATAGAAAGAGTCATATCTAACATATATTCTTAATTTTCTTAAGGGTCCCATTTTGGTGCCATAAAGTGGGGCAAACATATATTGCATATACAAAAAATTTTAAATAGGAAATATTTGGCTGCTGGTTAAAAGCTAATTATAAGGGAAATAATTGATGCCAACTTATTTACTTTATATAAATAAGTGCTACAGTATGTAAATGACATGCACTTAAGTAAAATTTGAGAGATTTGTTCTCATAAGCTTTAGTCTTAGCAACTAATTAGAGGCATTTCATAAATGATTCTAGTAACCTATTATGTGTATGAACATAAGCAACTAGATGTTCAACATTTATATCACCAACCATATAATAAGTATTAAAAACTTGAAAAGTAAATTCACTAGCATCACTAAGATGAATTATTTTGATTGAATTATCTAGAAATTATGCTCTTAGTTGAATAATTTGTGCAAGTAATCTCACAAATTCCAAGTTGCGAGATGATAATAAACAAACATGTGGCCATTTTGTATATGCATCTATTAAATCATAAAATATCTGAAACTTTCACGTGTTGGATGAACTAGTTCACATATATCACCTTAAATTGCTTCTAAGAATTCAGGAGATTCAAATCCAATATTTGCTAGTGATGGCCTTACAATTAGTTTAACTTGAAAACACGCAGAACAATAAAACTTATTAAATTGAAAAATCTTCTAGTTCTTCAATGAGTGTCTATATGAGTTTTCAATAATTTTTTACATTATTATTGCTCTCAAATGTCCAAATCAATTATGACAAATGATGAATTAAATCATTTAGGTTAGTAAACTTTAGGTTTACTATAATATGTATTCAATTGTGCTGATATTAGTATTATAACATGTACTCAATGGTACTAATATTACTGCAATATAGATCGATAGAAAATACAAGTAATTTTTTTACTATAATTTTTTTTCTCAGAACACAAGTTATAATATGGAGGTATTCATTACTTTCCTCACTCTTCATCTCAATATGATATTCATTTATGCAAATATCTTTAAAACTCAATAAATTTCTTTAAAGAACAAAATTATAGTTCTTTCGAAACTTATAGATATATTAAAACTCAATAAGTTTCTCCAGGAATCAAAATAGTAGTTTTTTCGAAGCTTACTAACATATTAAAACTTAATAAATTTTTTTAGGAAACAAAATAGTAGCTTTTCTAAAGCTTATTGATATATTAAAACTCCAAAAAATTTAAGAAACAAAATAACAACTCTTCTAGTGCTTTCAATTATCTAATAATAGTATTAAAATATATCTTGCTTTTAAGAATAGTGTGTGTACTTGTACTATCCAAAAGAAAGATATTTACATTATTTATTTGATTATTTTCTTTAAAGAAGTATATCAATATGAAAATTTGTACATAATACTTATAATAAAGAAGAATAAATAAATATTGAGTGCACTTATACATGAGTGTTCACATAATATTGAATAATAACAAGACATACATACAATGACACTGTCAACATTATCAATTTATGTTAATTGACGTAAATTTAAATATCAAGTTATATTCAAGTAAATCAACGACTTTTGTTCCTCCATATCTCAAAAGCCTTGAAGTTTTAACACTTGGATTTTAAAAAAACACTTATCAACAATAGGAAGTTATCAATGACCTAGACTTAAAAAGGACGGTAATGATTTGAAATTCATAAAAATGTAAATTTAAATTTAAAAGTATATTAACAATTTGAAAATTCAAATATAATAACTTCAATTGATACTTGATAAAGATCAAGCAAAGTGTCTCCATGTATAACAGGTACGTGATCAATATACTTTGATGCCACAGTGATAAGGCTTATTTTCTTTGAAATCATAATTTTGATTGGAACCATGATCTTTGCCTTTGCTAGGGTTATAATTTGTTACATTCACTTCAGGGAATGGAGCAAAGTCAATTAAGCGAGTTTCATATTTTTTTCATGGGCAACTTAATTATTATTCCATCCATTTTAGAATCTCTATCCAATTTTGATATTTTAGGGTTTTAAAATATCTGTCCATTTCTAATATCAAGATAACATTAATTTTTTTTTCAATTATGTCCTTAATTTGATTATCATCTACTATTATTGTAATTAGAATTGAAGAATGTGCTAAACCAACCCACTATCTTTAGACAAGGATAATTTCATCCATTTATACAATTTTATGTCACTACCAAGGTTAACCTTTTTTCCTCAATCTATTTGCTTTTTGATTTTGGACAGATATTCTGAAACGGAGGAAGTATTTCATTCAACCCCAATAAGGCATGAAATTAATTCAAAATACTTGATGTTGCTAGTGCATGAGCATATTCGAGGTATGAAAAGTTGAGAATATCTTTTTCTAAAATATCTCTAGCAGTAATATCTCTCCTAATAATTTAAATTAGGATATAATTCTATAATATTACGGTATTATATTTACTAATAGGCTTAAAATCTTACAATCCACAAATAAATTTGATTCATATATCTGGTTCAGACAGCTCTAAAAATTGATAGGATTTTTGAGAGTAAAATATTCAAATATTAATCATTTATGAAAAGTAACAATGAAGGGAAATCAATACTTTGTGTAATCTTTCTAGGTTGCAGTGTTTCCTTATTTAATGGTATTTTCAAGATCCATTAAATCAAGATAGATTTTGCACAATCCTACTAAGATGCGATGACATTTTCTTGTTTAATAGTGTCTCCATGACTCATTCAATTAAAAGAGATTGTGCCTAATTCTATTAGGATGTGATATTTTTTTTATTTTATGGTGTCTCCAAGACCAATTAAATTAAGATCGATTTTGTGCAATCATCTGGGATGAATTGTTTCATTGTTTAATGGTATTTTTAAGGTCCATTGAATCAAGATGAAATTTATGAGATCCTGTTGGGATACAGTATTTTATTATTTAATATTACCTTCAAGGTTCAATGAATTTTATGCGATCCTGTTAGGATGCAATATTCATTATTTAATGGTATTTTCAGGATCCATTGAGTTAATATGAATTTTAGCATCTATAATTCAATATATATATTTCTCTTCCAAAATATCAAGGACCACAAATTCAAAATTACAAAAAGAAAAAAATTGACTTATTTAAAGTATCTTACTTTAAGCTGTTATTTTATTAAAGTATTTTATCTCAAATTTTCACATGTATGGTAGAGTCTAGTATTGATTACGTGTTATAAAAATAATAATGAAAGAGAATATAAGAAAGAGGAGAAAGACAGAATTATATTATTAATATTTTAAGAGAATATCATACATAAAATATTTAAAGAGTTATTTATAGCCAAAAGGTAGGAGATATAAAATATGGATATTCACGTTTAAATTCAATTAATATTTTATAATAAAAAAAACTTATATTGAGAGAGTTTAACTATAAACTAAACTTATTCTATTTAAATTAAATTAGTTAAAATCTATCAAATCTATGATATGTGTAGACGATTATTTAGATAAAAATTATTTTTTAAAAATAATAATAAAATTCAAACATAGTTTTTTTATTTTTTCAAAACTATATATAGCCTTCTATCGAAGTTAATTCTATTTAAGTTGGAGAAGATTACTTGAATCAAGTTATTCGTTCTGAGTTTTAACGTATTTGCGTGCTTGGGGCTTAAATATAAAACCTTTAATTGAGAATTCAAAAAGACCAACGAAATCCAAAATTCAAATGAAACCAAAAAAGAGAAGGAGACAAAGAAATAAAAATAAAAAATTAAAGCAAGGAATTCAACCTAAAAGCAACCATGGGATCTGAGACTGGGACAAAGGCAAGAGAAGAAGAGAAACATTAGTGTCTCAGAGAGAGAGAGAGAGAGAGAGAGAGAGAAGAGTGCAGTGAACGCCTGAACACCGACCGGACCATTCACGGTCGTTTCTGAGCCTCCGCTGATTACGGTTGTGGTCCCCACACCTCCGCCCGGTCAGGTCAGTCACTGATTCCATCTCCCTTTGCTCCAAATCTGAGCCTTTTGCTCCAGCCCGTTATCAAGTTTTATTATTATTATTTTAAAAGAGGTACTTTTTTCTTGGGTTTTGGCTGATGCTTTTTTTTTTGTGTGTGTGTGTGTGTGCGTGTGTTATGATTTTAGCTAATAATTTGGATCCCAGATGCTTTACGGGGGGTTGGTGGCTTTAAAATTTTTTTGTGGGGATGAGTTGTTGAGCTTCAAGAGCCAATTTTTGTTTTTTTAAAAAAATTTAACAGTCAAATGCGTGTTTCTTTGCACAAAAAATGATTGGAACTTGCTTGATTTGATAAGATTGGTTTTGCAGCTTTGTTGTAATGATGTATTGGTTATGCTATTTTTGAGCGTGTGCCTGATTAGTTTTCTGACATGTTGGAAGAACTTCCCATCTTGTTGTCCTTTGTGATCTTTGCCTAGTTGCAACTGTAGTTGATCATTTGTGAGCTAGATGGCATTTGTTTGAGGAAGCGTTTTGCATTGGAAAGTCATTTTCTTTTTATTAGGATAAGTTTCTCAGTATCTTTTAGCCGTTGCAGTGTGGATACTGAGATGTAGAAGCAAAATTTGGTGAAAAAAAATTGCGAGAAACTTTATGTATATGATTTGAGTTTCACTTGCTAAGGACTGACCTGCAGTTTCCTTGTTAACATTGATTGCTTTTGCTTCTTGTTCTCCCGAATCATGTGATTAAGCTTAAATTATGGCGTGTTATGATTTTCAAAAGAATTTATTTCCAGTGTAAAACTGCAAAGGGTTTTGTTGACTAAGTGTGTTTATGGATTAGCTTTCTCTGGAATCAAAACAGATTATAATCTTAAGCTCCCTGAAACAGCTTTAAAAAAAAAACAATTATTTCTCAAAAATAATCACTTACCAAACACGCCTTTAAGTTTAATAATCGGCTAATGTTTCCCATGTCCCGCTTCTGCCTCGCAAACTAAATTTTATGATTAGATCTTTAAGGGTCTGAACTTATTTACAGGTACTATGACTGGTATTAGTTGTTAGGTATTTAGGTTTTTGAATTAGTTTGAATAGATGCTTGTTTTTCTTAACTCTTGTTTATATCTTTTGTCCATCATCTTTTAATGAAGTAAGTTTGGTAATCGTGCCTCACATATATGACAGTATTGGTTCAAATTCCCCTTCTCAAAGAAAACAAGTGATCTTTGTTGCTAGAGTCTGATGTTTTCTTTGCTCTGAAGTCTGAAGAGCTTTCGAAATTCCAATCATTGCTAGAGTTTGGAACCTATTCACAAATGTGGTATTCCATGCAGTTGAGAATTTTCTACTAACATGGCCTATTGTTGAAGCTGCAGTTTTACACACAAAAGACCTCATGTCTAACGTTGAGGATAACAAAGAACAAGGACAGATGGATGTCGATGCATCTGATGAGTCAGATAACATGCCGTCATCCCAGAAGCAGGTTTTAATCAGATCTTACCTTCTTGCATGCTTAAATTAAAAGTTAAATGTCACCTTGGATGAGATAATCTCTTTACTATGAGATTGTTTTACTGCCAAAAGAAATTCCTATTTTCTGGCTTATGAGTTCGTAAACTTTGTAGGAGGAAGCTGTAAAGAAAAAATACGGAGGAATTATGCCCAAAAAGCCACCACTCATATCTAAGGTACTTATGGGGGGCATGTGGGATTTTATGAGTACATTCATTTGTTCCTTGATTTTATGAAATTGGGATGGTCAACGCCCATGAATATTCGCTGGCAAGTGCTAATTTTATTTTTCATTCAAAATTTAACTTCCATGCCAGGATCATGAGCGTGCTTACTTCGATTCTGCTGATTGGGCACTTGGAAAGGTACTTCTACCAAACACACCTTTGTAATAATTGCATATATTCAATTTTTCTTACATCTTCTGTACCCTCGAATGAAACAGCAAGGTGGTGAGAAACCTAAGGGACCACTTGAAGCTCTTCGGCCTAAATTACAGGTATTGAACAAATATTCTCATACCTGAATTAAAGATAGTAATGTTTCTGTGTGAGGTTTGCTGCCTGACAGCCTTTGACTATTTTTTTTCCCCCAAAATAGTTATCCTGTTAAGCTGTCATTTGCGGTTGTAATAAAAAGCTGTTATGCCTGATTGATAAATTGGTTGGTGTAGCGTACAAAGATCTAAGATTTAGTACAATATAAGCAAATAATAGTTATGCACATTGGACAACGAAATTTAGAGCATGTTTGCTAACTCTTTTTCCCCCCTCTGAGAAACAATTTTTTGTTTTTAATCCCCCACCCCCCCCCCCCTCTTTTTTTTTTCTAAAAGTTGTCTCAAGAAACTTTTGATTATAAGTTGTTTTGAACTTAAAATAAGTTAACCTAAACACATACTTAGTTTTGGGATTGGGACCAGCTTTTGCTATATTTCTGCTTTGTTAACTGTTTCACGTTGCAATGGTAGAATCATGATAATAAATTTAAGATGTCTTCCTTATTAATGACTTCTACTCTCATAACAGATGATGCTCCAAAGTGTACCCCCCAACACCAAAAAAAAAAAAAAACACCAAGAAGAAAAGAAAATCAAAATAAGTCTACGTTGATAGCATAGTTCTTTTGATTAGAAGGATTGCTTTACCCTTGCACTCTTTGTAATTCATGCTCTTCATCTCAATAAACTTCTTCCTCTATCAAGAAAATAAAATATTTGTCAAAGGCAGTTGCTGAAAAGTAAAAGCTTCAAATTTGCAATTACCCACTTCTCATATTTGTACAAAGTTAAATCTAATCATACCTGCCATTTACAGCCAACACAACAGCAAACACGTTACCGGAAATCTCCTTATGCTCCTTCAGGGGAAGGTATGTTTCATTTTGATGGATTGCTTTGTTCAGTGAAGATGGTTAATTTTATATTCCCTTCTCCCCTAGTATGTTCAGAATGAAAGAACTAACTAACTAAATTCTCTTGTGTTCCTTTTATAGAAGGGGGAAGTGTTCCATCCGAGGAAGCTCCTTCCAACGAGTAAGCAGCAATCAGTCTTTTGATGATGTGCTGAATATTATTGTTGTGATACCTGGGTAGGTATGACCTTTTGTTGTTTTCAACAATAAAGGAAGTTGATTTGTGTATTCATATTAGCAGAAGACCAATGATTTGAACCTGCAGCTATGCTGTAGAGACTTACTGGGATTATGATTCTTGTGTTTACATCTTCCTTTCCCCCTCTCTTTATTTGACAGCTTTGAAGAAAAAAAAAAGGCAATAAGAAATTAATAATGAATATTAAACCAAAAAAATGCTGTCTTTCAAATGGTCTAATTTTGCTATCCATCCATTTCATCATCTCCATGGCATTGTGTGAAAATGGTGTATATGCAGAGGTTGAAATTAAGCCTTTCTTGGGGCAGGACACAATGGCATAGTTTGATTTATATAGTGATAAATGTTTGATGAACTTATTTTATTTAGGATATCGTATTGATTTATCTGTGAAAGTAATGAGTTTTTTTTTGCTTTTATTTTTATTTTTTTTATTATTTTTAATAGTGGATGATAGATGAGTTAGCATGATGTCTCAAGTGGAATGAGTTTATTTAATATTTCTCTTATGTAACTGATCTTGTGGTATATGATGGTATCACTGGTAGAATCAAACATGCTGACTAAAAAAATTTGAATTTATTTATTTTTTACAAATTTAGTATTGGTCTTTTATTAGTTCGTCAACAAATGAAAATTGGCGTTTTCATGTTTCAAAATTATGGGGGTGTGAATGGACAACAAATTTTTTGTGTTGGAAATGGTCATAAATGGACAGAAATCTCTTTCTGGATTTAATTTTCAAGAGAGAAAGACAATGTGCAGAAGTGAAAAATTCAATTAATTATGCCTTTTCATCTTTTGAAAAATCCTTATGAGGCAAGACGATTCACTCTAGTTAACTTAAAAGTCCTTACACTGAATGCTGCATGTAGGCAAAATATGTTTCCTTGAGTTATGAATCCTGGGCTAGTAGTGGTGCTGTTTGGACTCATTTTTCAGTTGAATAGTTTTTGAATTTAATTTTGATGTATTATTAATATAAATTTTTTTTATATAAATATTTAATTATGTATTAGTATATCAATATTTAATTTAATTATCTATTAAGTCTTATAAATAAAAATATGTGATTGGATGAAAAAATAATTCTTTTACATTGACTATAAATTAAAATTAAGCTCATAGTTTACGTGATTATTAAATGGATTTAATTTATTTGCATTATTAGTGGATAAAAATTTTATACAGATATTCAATAATGTATTATCACATTAACAAAAGTATTTAACTCAATCACTCATTACTTTAGAAATTTTACAAATAGAAGTATTAGATTGGATAATGGGATTAGTGCATCAAAAATTAATCTCTTTTTAAATTGCCGACTTATCTTTGTGATTGGTTGGGTAGAAAGGACTCATGGCGTGACAACGTTGGTTTTGTTAGGAAAAGGCGGCACTCCCTGAAGAATTAGCAAAATCGATGGAAGACAGCAGAAAAACTAAAATACTGACCTCATTAAGTTGGTCAATTTAGCAAGAACTGCCTTGTAGGAAAATATAAATTTACAAGAAATTCAAAAACGTGCGCTGACCACTGAAACCCAACCCCAAATATTTTTTCACTTTTAACTAATGCATTCTATAGAAGCATATCACATGAAAGAAGTAGTTTATTATGAGAGTGAGAATAGTAAATCTTGATCATTAAATTCTACGTGAATGGTTAAGATTAAAATATAAAGTTATATGATTTTTTTAAGTGATTATATAATTTTTAAATAATTTTAAATTTTGATCATTTATATATAATTATACAATTTATATTTATTCTTTTCACTCTCATAATAAATTACTATTCTCCTGTGATACGCTTCCTGCATTGTATAACTAAGGCTTTTTCAAGTATTGAATCGTATCGATTATAAGTTTGCACCGATGATATGTTAATGTATATAGTTTTCGTCATTCTTAAAAGACATGAGAAGAAACAGACCAAAATTTAAAAAAAGAATAGACGACATGAGAAGGAGAAAGAGCACAATTTTATACAGTGTAGGAATTTTCTGATTTCAATAACGCGAATAGTCCTGACCAAAAAATAAAAATAAAAAGACGAATAAAGACGAAATTCTTATTTTGAATGATCAACTTAGTATGCCATGCATAACAATTATTATTACAAATAAGAGATTAGATATTAGAGTTATATGGAACTACTAAAGATGAATATGTTTTTAGACCAGAGATGAGATACCCAACAAATTAAGTAAGGGAGAAAAACTCCTCCTATCCTACAAATAGTTTAGAGTTTGAATGGCAGTTTTTATTTTTTCGCTTTTTCTAATATTAACATTGCTTCATGGAGGATGAGCCATCGAAGTCCACAAATGAATCTTCTACCCATAATAGTGCAAAATATGATAAGTGGCTTATTAGGATAAAGCTTGCTTGATGACTACCAAATATGTATAGACAAAACCATTAGGGATAACATCCTTGAGTCTGACATACAAACCTTGAATTATTTGTAGGATACGAGAAGTTTCTCTCCGTATTTTGTCGGATATCTCATCTCTAATCAAAAGACAACCATGAATCCACACCACTTCGGGTAACTCTAATACATAATCTCTTATTTGTAATGATAATTGTTATGTACGTCATATTTGGTGTATCATCCAAAAGTAGGAATTTCAAAACCACAACTTGATAATCCAAAACTCTGATCAATTTAATGCCAAATTATGGCGTTCACAACAACAAAGAATTGGGAGATAGGAATATCTGGAAGGATGATGTTGGGGTTCCCATAATTGAATCCTTGAAGGAGATCATGATCACGCAAGACGAGAGAGAGAAATAAAAAATGTAAAGAGTGAAACTCCTTCTATCCCATAATAAGTATTATTTGTGTCGGTATCAACCAAACTCCTTGTTTATGGTTAGAAGTAGGAACATTTCCTTTGTGTTAACAACTTGATGGATTAAAGCTTACCCACTATAGCAAGCTCATACACAAACACCCATCAACATACTCACTAATGAGTAGTATTTAATAATAATAGGTCCAATAACAATAATGATTATAAATTTTGGATTTAAAAAATTTGTTGTAATTATCTTAACATTTAATTAGTATGAGTTTTTATAAAATAAGATATTAAATTATGCAAAGTCCACATAAAATATTTCAACACTAGCTAATCCATTCTTTAGTTATAAAAGTATCCTCCAAGGAAGCAATCCAACTAAGAACTCTTCGCTTTTGGTAAAAGCGACTTTTGAATAAAAAGCGTTACTGATCATAGCAAGTTTAAGTCACTCGCTAGCTAGTTCATGAATAGTAAGATCTACATATTGCTATAAATTAACATTCAGAAGTTAACATTTTGCGCAAGAAAATATCTATAGGAGAGGCAGTTGAGGACCACTTTTGATCAGAATTAAAGGCAAAGATGAAGACATTTATTGTTATAGTTATGATGTTGATTGTGACTTGGGTGAGCCAAGTCCTAGCTAACATTGGTGGTCGTGTTTATACACTTCCTGTTTCAGTTTAAACTTAACCTTCCAACTATAATATACGACAGAACATTTCCTCAAAGTCCCCGTACTACGTTCTGAGACATACAAGCTTAATTACGCAGTTCATTTATTTCATTTGAGGGATTACGTTGCATTAAAAGGAACAAGTTGCACAACCCAGTTAATTCAGAGGAAAAGTACGTAAAAATTTAAGTTCAAATAAAACTACTTCCTTATGTGAACAGAAAAAACTTAGTTGAAGTTCTGTGAAGGGTATATGTTGCCAATAACAGGTTGAGTACAATAACATCAACAACCAAAGTTTTGTCCCACTGGGTAGCATTGATTGTATGCACGAAATGAAGGTCAAGTCAATGCCAACAACATTGCCGACAACTCATCTAACAATTCTACTGCTCTAGTTAGCAACTCCACTGTCCTACCTCCCCTTGCTGCTGCACCCGTAGCATATACAAAGCCATTTCAGAGGTGTCTAAGATTGAAGTGTTTGATGGTCAAAACTTCAAGCGCTGGCACCAAAGAATTATGTCAATCCTAGACATGCATGGAGTTGCAAAGGCACTAATAAACCCCAAACTTGATTGGAGATGACAGACGACAAAGACATTCGTTCGCAAATCAATGAATATCACACACTACTTGAAATTTTGTGCCAACACTTGACGTTTTGACCATCAAACATTTCAACTCTATGCATGGCTTTGCATATGGTACGAGTGCAGCAGCAGGGGGAGGTTGAACAGTGGAGTTGTCAGCAGCATTATTGGCGTTGACTTGATCTGCCATATTCTTTTAAGATTGTAGACGACATATTTCCTGCAAACACAAAAATAAGAACAAAATAGAACTAGTAACAAAGCCTGAGGCATGTAATGGCACTGGGCTTAAGGAATACTCCGGTATACTCCACGATACTGTAGGCTCTTTTGGTGTTGGACCAATATTTCAAGAATTAGCAAGGTATTTTCTTGTGTTTAACTTTTAAGAGACAAAAAGAAATGAACAAAGAATAAGAAGTTAGAACAAGTCGAGAAGAAGAAGAGACAGAAAATTAGCGAGTCTGTCATATTCTAAGAGCAAATTAAAAAATATAGTCTGTAAGATTTTGACATTAAAACGGCTTGAAACTGATCAGGAAAATGAAGGATCATGGGGCGAAAATATTGTGATATGGGTGTCCTATAAGCCTCGGTTAAAAACTCCACATGGCAATTCATTTTAAAATAAAACCCGCGTGTGTTGCACATAGTTCTAATATTAAGGATTCTCTCAATTGAAAATAAATGAGATAGTGGGGCCAAAAACTATACAAGTTGGTTAGGATAAGTCTCAATGTTTTACTTAATACAACCCCGCGTAACACTTAATTTCGATTAAAAAACTGTTGCACGGTGAAAAATAGCGTGCTATAATAAAGGGATTTACTTTCTTCAACTCTGCAAGAAAGGGGGCAGATGATAGCACACGTTGAAACGACAAAATTAGAAACCAAACAGTTTGTAATTCAAAACTATGCACAGCCACGAGAGAAAGACGTGGGATTGGATCAACAAGTCATCGAAGTGTGCAAAATGTGTTTATATCAAACACACATAATTTGGTGGCGTATGTCGCGCTAAAGAAGGGTGCAAAATGTGTGCCGCTGTAAGAGTTACATAACTTGGATATTTAATTTGGTGTTGATGGGATATGTAGATGGAAAGCATTGCTTTTCCATATTCTAAGAGGCTTGAATATTGTAATTTGCTTATTAATTTAGTGCTTAAAGGTGTAGTTTATATAGTTCTTTCATTGTTAAGGGTTTATTTCTTGTGTCTTCTGTGGCTAATCACCAACCCAACTGTAACATGTGTATGAAATGAGACCACTCTTATATAAAATGGACAAGCTAATGCTACTACTACAAGAACTGATACGTAATACAAAAAGTAGAGTTTCTGTGTAGCCCCTTGGCCTTGTACATTCTGCGAGAACATATCCAAGATTCGCAGAGCATTGTCATTGTTTAAGCACTGAAACTCTAGCAACACACAAATTATTACAGAAGAAACTTACGGGGCTATTCTATCCAACAGGTGCAATTAGATGTGTATTTTTATTTTACCACTTCAGTAAAATAATTTTGAGAATGATGTAAAAGTCATCAGTAGGGGCGCGACCTTGTTCAAGTCATGTCCATGCAACACATGGGTACAATGGTTCCCACTTCGAGGAATCTCGTGGATGGAACCCTTAGCAAAGCCATGGAGGCTAGAGGCGCAAAGACAATGGTAGTGTTTGGAATGGGAAATAATAGAAATTAATTTGATTTGTAAATTAAATATTATATTTTGATATTTTAAAAATAAATAATTTTACTTTTTAAATCTCATATGATTTGAGTGCTTTAATTTTAAAATAAGTTTAATTTCTATACATTGATTTATACGGTCAATCAATAAAATTGCAAAAAAAAAAAAAAAACCGAAAACACTTCATAGCCTAATAAATAGACTTCCCGGACAGAATGAGTTGGCATTATCGATAAGTTTTACAGCCACCCACTCATGATTAATTATCTTTCTTGTGTTTCCAATAAACAACCAACATGTAAGTCAGGAAAGCATAACTCTAACAGCCCACTCCGGCCGTCTAGCAATGCTAAAAAAAAAAAAAAAATCAAATTATGATGAATAATTGTCATAATGGATAATTAATTTAATATGATTTAATTTTTTTTACAATTCTATTACCTGATAATATTAAACTATTTCACATTATAAATACTTAAAAATTAATTCCTTTTAAAATTTTATCAAATTTATAAGATTTAATAAGAATTATTTTTATTTTAAAATTTAAATACAAATTAGATCAAATTAATTTTTGCTTTTTAACCATTCCAAACACTATCTAATATATTTTTAACATAAAAATTAATTTCCAAATTAATTCAAATCTTATTTTATATAATCATCCCAAACATAAGATTTAACTCAAATTAAATCAATTCCTAATTTTAATCATTTCAAACATTACCTATATTGTAAATTGCAGTGATGGCTCGCTGACACACTCCATCATCCAATGTCAATTTCTACAGCGCAAAAAGGCTTTTGATGCAATGATGCTTTTATTAAACTAATGTAAACCAATCCAAAATCCAATAGAATAACGACGAATATGATAACACCAAAACTGACTTTAGAAACGAACAAGATTGGACGAACAGCCAATTTAGAACATAATCTTGATTATGGATACAAGAATATTACTCGTTCTCGGAGAAAAAGGAACTTAAGCTTGCCACAGCTTCCTGAAGGTCTCAGTTTCTTCCACGGCTTCTTACATAGGAGCTTCGCGCTAGCAATTTCTGGCCAGAAGTGAACCGATCACCCTGCACGAAACATACATGTCAAGCGGCAAGAATTTTCCACATCCAACGACATATTCACATGGTGCAACGCTAAATTGAAAGCCTTACATTATAGAATCACACAGTGGTTTCTTATGATGAAATTCGGAGCTCTTTCTAGATATCATAGGAAATTGCAACTCATGTCATGCCTAGAAAAACCCAAGTTCCAAGCCAATAATAAATATTAAATACATCATTTTACAGTGAGCTGGTTTGTGTTAACACCCAATCCGAAAAAAAAAATAGAACACCCTAATCAAATAAGTTGCATCATTCGATTGTAAACCTTTTTACTTTCTTACCTATAAACAAAACTTCTATGGTATCGGAGCTGGTCGAATACAACAGGTTGCTATTGTTGGCTGCATTTTTTTTTTTTTTGGTTTTTGGGGGGGGGGGGGGGATTTTGGCTAAATATCTTTTGCCTTAATTATGATCTTTTTTATTCTCATACTCATTTTGTGGCTACTGTGGCTGACATTGGATTCACTTTTACTGCAAGTTTACAAATTTATTTCCAACTTAAATAGATGAGAACATATTCCACGGATTGATGTGGACATAACTACATTTTTCAAGTCCTGCATCCTTATGTCCATGTTCTGTTTTTCCTCATATCTCTTGTCTATGACTGACTAAAAGTTCCAACCTTGAATAGAATATAATCTATATCCCTCATAACAATTTTTTATTACACACTGAAGAATATACTATTTGAAAAAAGGAACGTTCATGAAAATATTAACCTATAATTAAAGTGCTCTTCATTTAATCATGGA
This sequence comes from Pterocarpus macrocarpus, assembly GCA_031439585.1. NCBI lineage: Eukaryota > Viridiplantae > Streptophyta > Magnoliopsida > Fabales > Fabaceae > Pterocarpus > Pterocarpus macrocarpus. The sequence continues at coordinate 16,483,836 of CM062517.1, read as the reverse complement.
AAATACTAAAAGACAACCAGAACAAACCTTGCACATGGAGGCTGCTGACTCAGATTCCAGAGTTTGCACTGGAAGATGCCCAAGTGACTGGAAAGAATCCAGGGCATCCAAAGTCAGCTGCCAGCCACAGAGAGCTACAGGACCCACACCAGAACTGGAGCAAGGACTACCACAACCAGCAGCAGCAACATCCCCATTCACCCAAGGACAGCAATCATTATGCAGTTTGATTGGATCAAATTCAACACCACCATTACTGCTCTCTCTGTGAGGAGTCCCTGAAGATTAGAACCAAGTACTTTAGTTTATGCACAATGCTGTCAGAATAGGGTGGCAGACAATGAAGTACAAGTTGTCTGAGACAAATTATTCAGCATAATATGAAACATTTATAAAAAGAAAAATTCAACAAAAAGGGGCAGAAGTTTCGGGTACAATTCATCAGCAGCACTTGAATTCAGCAGAAGATTAGATAGTGTTAATGTGTTTGTATAAATTAGGTGAATGTTGAAAAACTAATCCACAATTGACTCACTAATGATTGATGTGACACCGTGAAACTATTTTTAATCACAATAAAATAGAAAATATTACCTGAATGAGTTTCATATTTATCATAATGTAAGAACATCACAAATGGTCATGGATGTAAAAATTATTATGAATATGTAATTACATCAATATCAACAAGTATACCACACTTATAACACATTTGTTTGGAAAGGGAATGGAAAGAGGGGGGGGGGGGGAAGGGAAAGGAGGCTTGCTCTAACAGAAGAGAAAGAGTCATTCCAACCATGGGCGCAATAAAGGAGAAAGAAATCAATTCATAAAAATTTAAATAATATACCACCAAGAGCAATTTTGAGTATTACAGTTTGCAATACTACCCTTAATTGTTATCTTTCCTTTCTGATATGTTATTTCCAGTTCCTCTCAACCATTTACCCAATGGCAGAATAGATAAGTAAAAGCAAACTAATAGTAAAATTAGTTTTAGTTAATATTATACCTTTTTAGAAAGTATAAAAACATTTAAAAAAAATTAAAAAAAAAAAAAGAAGAAGAAGCAGTATTATCCTTAAAAGTCAAATTTTGAAAATGAAATTTTGCAATTATATGTCTTCCTTTTCCCTTCTTCCTTTCTAGGTTCGGACAAGAAGATTCAAATCTTCAGTCCCTGTTTCTTGTCCCTTTCCCTATCTCACTAATTAAATACTGATCAGCATTTGACTGGGGAGACACACAAAGGGTCAGGAGATGGGGCAAAAGATTTGACTCCCAAATTAAAAAAGGAGTAAAAATGGAGGCACAATATCCCTTTCCTCATTAAATATCCAAAGAAAGTATAATCCCCTCCCTTCCCATTTTGTCCCTTTCCTCTAGCTCTATAAGCTATTCCTTCCATTCCAATGTTCAGATCATTTTAGATAACGCATTCCAAAATTATTTATTACGTTTGAAATTGACCTTACCAATATTTCAATAATAACTTTGTATAATTGAGCATCATATAATTATTTCACTAGAGAAATCAGCAATCATATTACAATTAAATGATTCAAAATTCAAAGGCCTAAACAGTTTTTCCCAGTCACATAAACATCAGAGTGAATGAAGAGCAAAAGAGAGAAGAGCATCTTCAAGGTTAAATGAAAAAGAAAGAAATAATAATCAAAAGAATATAATCAGACATACCGACAACATCAGCAACTAAAGAGCCTGATTCATGATATGCACCATCAACAATATGAGATGCCTTCCCAGTCTGAGTAACTTCTTCCCTGGATACTTCATAGGCAGAACACACGACAGCATTGCAAGAGAGAGATGGGTGGGTACCATTTTCATGGCCTAGCATCTGCATGCTACTATTGGTCTTCTCACCACTTTCAACAGATTCAGCCTTAGTTGAAACTATAATTTTTGAGCCACTATCAGTCCTTGCTGTAGATTGAGACACCACAGCTTGACTATCCCCTTGAGGATCTTCTCTGCTCATTTCCTCAGGCACAAAATCGCCAGTGAGGCCATGAGAAGGTGCAAATTCACCACCTTGGCCCTGATTTTCAATCACTTCAGCAATTGGTTCAACATCACCTAAACTATCACCTCTATGAACTGAGATATCAGTTCCATGGATTTCAGCTTCATGACTTGCACCCATGCCAACACTGCCCCCACTAATACCAATACTAGGCCCATCCCTAGCTTGTGCAGTCAGTATCTCAGTGTTCAAAACTTCCCCACAAGCATTTGAACTGCTAACACCTGTCTCACCTCCTGCTCTTTCTAAAATTGGTTGGAAACAAGCACTCTGCTGCGCTTGATAGCTGCTATTTAACTCTGATGTTTCATTCAAATCAACAGAAGGGAAATTGACATCATTAACATCTACAGGAAAATTATCAACACTTTCCATTGATTCATCATCTGAGCTGTGATCAACTGTATTCATTGCAATAATAGAAGATGCATGAGTGGAATCTCTGGTAGATGGAATGCCAATAATGTGATCCCTTTCTGGGTTCAATTGGTTAACTATGTTTGCATCAGCTTCTACTTGAATATCTAATGAATGACTAGGTGCAGAACCAGAAGGATTCGTTGATGGAATTTGGAATGTCTCTGAAGGATTAGTACCACAGGCATGCTTAGAAGGGCCAGCTGAATACTGTTGACCACCAGTCACTTCATTATTATCACGGTCAATTATAGTTCTTTCAGAATTGTCTGTGTGTTGCATGCTTAGCTGTGGCCTGTTAGTTGCGGTTACACCATCATCCAACTTGCGCTTGCGTACATTGGGGGCTTGTGATTCATAAGAACCTGTGCGATCACCAACCTCACTTCCAGAAGGCCGCCCAATCATTAAATCTCTTCCTTCGCCCGCATCTTGCACATGGTCTGAGGTCGAAGTCAAGTTCATCAGTGGACGGGATGGTCCACTGGCTATTTTAAGATTTAAATCCAAACTTTTATTGGATAAAAGTTGCCTTTTATCAGATGTTGTAGCCTCATCACGGTCTCCAGTCGGCTCTTTTTCCACACCATCAGCAGCAGCCCATTCATTGATTCCACTAGCTGCACTTATTCCTCGTGTTGATGCCATTTTCTTGCTTGTTTGAGGGGTATCAATGCCACAGGGAGCCAAATGAATGGGGCGGGGGACACTCAAGAAATCCCACACTCTGACTGTGGCCCCACATAAGCTACAATCTAACAAAGGTGACCTAGATTCACAATTGAATTCTGAACCCAGTACATCATTATCCCCAGTATCTTTCCTGGATGAAGTTGAAAATTCCTTCCTGCTTGGAGCCGAGCCTTTGGCTGGATCAGAGCTGTAACCATTTTTAGCAGATTCGGCAGACTGCTCTTCACAGTCAAGCACATTAGGAAGCCACCTTGGCTCCCATCCACACAGACTTATGAGCTTTTGGGCCTATTGAAATGGAAGATTAATATATAAGGATGAAGATAATAAAACAAAAAACCAAACTAGAATAGACTACGCTTGAATAAATAATTAACATGAAAAAAGGTATTTTGGAGAAAATCTTACATAAGAATATGAATGAAGAGCCTGCTCTCCAGTAAAGCCCATTCCAGATGCATTTTCTACTCTGTAGCCCATTTCCCCAGCTGTCTGAATATGCCATTGAGCAAGAAAGCGGTCAATTTGAGGGCTATGTGTAACTCGCATATGCTCAACTGCAGATGAAGATACAACAGGGAGGGAGTAAAACTGCAGGAGCCCATCACACCGATCCTTGAAACCTCCAATTAGAGCTGAAGGTGAAGTAGGAGGGAACTGCACCAAGCTTTCTGGACAGTTATTATCTCTCCAAGGACATGCGACTTTGTGTCCTCCATCAAGCTGTTTAGAAAGTTCTTCACTGGAGGCATCAGCTTCACCAGATATATGAAAAACAAGAATCAAGGCCCAGAAAGTACCAATGGAATCAAGTGGCATAAAAGTCAAGATAAGATGGACTATGGTAAGTACAAGAACCAAAAAAATAATAATAATAAAGGTGGGGGGGGACAAGAAGGATACGGTAAACTCTTTTATTAAATAGCAACCAGTATTGATACTACAATAGCTTCAAAATACACATTATGGACAATATAATGTCACATGAAACCAGTAAAATAAAAATCTCCAATAAAATCGATCACATTGGCATTCTCATGTCAACCAGACTTCCCCACAACTGTGGTAGAAAAGCAGTGTGATGAAATCAACAGAGCAATTAAGCATTTCCAATTTCAGTTATAATGTCAAGTTTTCCCCTAGAATAGATAAGCTTCAGGAATGATAGAACCAAGCTTGAGCTACCAACAAAAAACAATGCCCTGCAACTGGCTCCAGAAAGCACCCCAGACAAAGAAGCCTACGAATTATATATCCTCTGATATATACATAACAAAAACACTTAACCACTGCTAGCAAAACAGTATGGAGGAAGACATACACCAATATATATTTACACACTGAAGAGAGGTTTGAGTTGGGTCAAAACCCAGTGGAACAAGCAATTCACCAACATAGAAAACAAAAATTTAGCCATAATAATAGCCTTACCTTCAAAAGAGTTAGCCAAGGATGAAGCAAAATCTAACTGTGCACCGCACACCTCACACTCAATCTTAGCAACATCAACATTCACCCAGCCCCTCTTGGCACAAGCCAATGAGCCAGCAACCTGCAAAAGGAATAGAATGATGTTTTATGGCTGTTATAGGGAAGTTAATTAGTGTTAATATTTTAAGTTATTTATCCAATAACCTATGCTTTTAGGAGAATCGGTTTATGACATGATATCAAAGTTTCTATGACCAAGTAGTCTCCAGTTCAATCCCTACTAACCCCATTCCTCTAAATAAAATAAGTTAATTTCCGCATAAGGTAGGTGGATCTATGCATTGTCCACGGTTCACACTTCAAGCCCAAAAAGCTCTTGCATGAGAGGGCGTGTTAAGATATAAAGCTCATGAGCCTCTACCCAATAGTTTAAACTTTTAAGAGAGTTTATTGAAGACAAGTAGTTAGTGATTAGTTACAAATTGTAGTAGGGCAGTTAAACCACTGTTGATATAAAATAAGGGTAGATGGTACACAGCCCACATATCTTATTGCTTTCCTTTCTCTCCGAACTCTCTCAATTCTCACAATTCCTGCTCCCCTCTCTCAAGTCTGTCTTCCTTTCGTCACCACAATACAACAGATGACCAAACCTAAAGTAGAATCTTCGCAATGCAACTCTAATTGTCTTAAACTAATTGCTTCCAGCATAATCCCCAGCTCTAAAACTTTCACAAATGCCATTAACCACGCATTTCGCTTCAATTACTTTCGCAATAAAAAATCACTCCTTTTCATTTCTAGACCTCACTCTCACTAAGATTTTGACTATAAACTATCTCCAACTCAAAACAAACCAATCCAAACACGAACCAAACAATTCAATCACAGCATAAGGACATCAAAAAACGGAGAAGAATCCAAACGAACCTTGGGCAATTTCCCGGCGAGCTTGAAGGTGGAAAGGCGACGGAGCAAATCGCCCCGTTCCCAGGGCCTACAAGAAGGGTTCGAAGCCGGCTGCAGCACCAAAGAACAGCCGGCGACGGCGACCAAACGCGAATCGGCGCTCGATTTGTGGTTCCGGCGACCCTCTCCGTCGCCGGCATTCGCCGGACAGGCCGGCGACGACGCCCCCGCAGAGCTAAGAGACAGAAAAAAAATTATAATAATTTAGCAAAAAGAGAAAAATTGAGGAACCCTAGAAAAATTGGAGAGTGTGAAATTGAATTGAAGGCTTTTAAGAGAGAGAGAGAGCGAGGGACCTAGCAGCAGGAGTTGGAGGAGAGGAGGGTGGTTTGGGAAGAGAGGGATTGGGGTTGGGATTCGTAGAGGTAACACCATCTTCGTTCATCTTCTTCTTCTTCTTCTTCTTCTTCTTCTTCTTCCTTTGATTTTTGGGGGGGTGGTCCTCTCCGCTTGTGTGTGTTCTCTGCTTCACTCTTGCGTTGTTCCCTCTCTTTTCCTCCTACCCTCTTGTCCTTCTTCTGCCTGCTTGGACGCTTTTACCCCCTTCTTTTTCTCTTTTAAACTTAAGACTATTTAAAAAAAAGTTTAATTGAAATAAATTAACAATCATCTAATTAAAATATTCTATTTATATAATCATTTAAATAGTAGATAATTATATCAAAAATTTTTATTAATGTGATAATATATGATTAGATGTCTATATAAAAAATTTTTACACTGACAATATATTCAAATTAAATCCTTAAAAAAAAAAAACCACCATTTCCATTATATCAATTTCAATTTTACAGACAGGTAGATAGTTTAAATTATTCACTACTTTTTTTTTTAAAGTAAAATTTTATATTCAAGTTTTATAAATTAAAAAATTAATATTAAAAAAATTTTACTCTTACAATTAATCAATCAAATTTAAATAAAATTAATTAAAATTTTATGAACTTTAAATATCCATGATTTAGATAAATAAATTTAATCTGACTAAAGTTGGATTGACCCACAATAAGTTAAGTTTTTTCTATTTGCATAAGTTAAATACAAGGCTTTACTTAAGTCAAATGGATGGCAAAGGAAAGAGTAATAAGATAGTGAATGACATATTTTGTTAAAAGTATATTTAGAAATCATTTGAAATAAATAAATAAAATGATAAGAGAGGATAAGGCGTCTTCTTTTGCCATTCAAAATCTTTTTTTTTTTCCTCTCCAATTTAGAGGTTAAAGAAGGAAATGGGATACATTTTCTTTTTACTTTTTCATTAAACTTATTAAGATTTAAATATAATTTTTAGTATTTATAAATATAAATTATTTTAATTTTACTCTTTCTATTTTTATAGAAATTAAAAATATATTTAAGCCAATTTATTAAATATCAAAACATAATGATAATATGATATTTCAACTTCAGTTCTTGCCTTTCCATTTTATTCTATTATGAACTATTTTTTTTTATGATCCATAAAACTTGTAAACATAATTTAAATGAATAAGTGATAAAATACTTAAACTAATCAAATATTAATTTCAAATGTTGGAACATAATAATTATAAAACTTTTGTTTAACTAATTCTTATGTAACCGCGAGAAGATACTTATTGTACAGTTTCTATATATAAATTACTTTTATAAAGTTCAAATTTTCATTTTTAATAAAGTCAAAGTTACTCAATACGTCAATTAATTATTCATGATGTTACATACATTTTTATATTCTTTTTTGTTTGGGTAAAATTGATGGCTAACTAAATGGCCTAGTAGAAATTATTATGAGTGCTATAATAATAAGAAATTTGAGTAATATATACGAAATTAAAAGTTTAAACTTTGTTACTGTCGTTATATCAAAAAATAAATAAATAAAAGGGCGTAAAATTAGATGCTCATTAGACTTTTAAAAAGTCCTTTAATAAAATATAAAAGTGGGGTTGGTCTTCATCTAAAGGAGAGAGAGAAAAAAAAAAGGATGGTCAAGGTGGTAGATTTCGAATTTGAGTTCTAAAAATAGAAAAAAATTTCGCTGAAAGACACTTATTTCTTTCAACGACTTCAATCGGATCGAGTCGAATTAATCAAATTTATGATAATAAAGTTTAAATATTAATGGTTCCATCGACAATATATATATATAAGTGATAGAAAATAAGAACAAACTCACTAGGCATCTAAATCGCCTAATAAACCATGGAAAAAAATGTACCCAAAAAAAAACATGGACGAAGGGATAGGAAATAAGATCATGAAAATTGAGATAAAAGACCTCCTGCTATTTGTCCTTGACTCTTATTGTGTTATCCACACATTCTCATATTCTATTATTCCTCTCAAATAATTCCTTCCAATCGAGTCGAGTGGATGTGAGCAACTCTATTCTCTTCTGGACTTTTTTAACATAGAATTATTATGTTGCAACTAACTAGACATTATTATATTTTTAAAAATATTAATATGAATAGTTCATATAACTAATATAATATATATTAAGTTGGACAATATGGTAATATAAGAATATTATTATTGTTATTATTATTATTTCTGGTTATTATAATAAAGTTTATAGTATAGAAACATTATTCTTATTTTAAATCTAAGATAAATTATTACTTTCAACAATATTTTATTTTGTAATTGTATATGCTTATTAGTAAGAATCATTAAATTCAAATCTAAACCGTTTAATTATTATGAGCAAAATGCCAATTTGATAAACCAACTATTGAACAGTGTTAATTTTGCATTGGATCTGTATAAAAAAATAAATTATTACCTATTCTTGACGTGTTACTTACTTTATTTATAACTTAATATTTTGACTTTAATTATTAATAAGACTTATCACTATTTTATATATTTATTATCTTAACAATTTTGTTAATATATAAAAAAGTAAAATAATAAATATATAACATTAATAAGAAAATTTATTATTAATTAAGATTAGAACATGAAGTTTAACATAAAATAATAAAATAATTTTGATACATTGTTAATGTAAATTATTTGACATTCTCAACTAATTATATCTTTTCATTTATATCACTTTTAATAAAAGTTAAATATCTTGATGATGAGCGTAAAAATTATTGGATGATTGCATTGAAATGCTATACAATAATAATGTATTAAAATTAAATCCATAAATAAAACACAACTATAAATACAATTTAAAAAATAGTTCCTAATACACCAGAGTTTATTTTATATATATAAATTATACAAATCAAGCCTCATTCTATGGAAAGTTTTTCCTCACCTAAATTGGACCCCTTTCTAAACACGAAAACTTTTCTTTCTATTAATTATTATATTTAGGGGTGGAAGCGAGCTGAGTTTCTTAAAAGCTCAAGCTCGACTTTAGTTCAAACTCGACTCATAAGTTTATAAGCTCGGCTTATTAAATTATTAATAAATCAAGTTGAAAATAGTTCACAAGTTAATTTGACTCACTTCTATCCCTAATTATATTTATTATTAATAAAACATTTTGTTGTAATATCCCGGAATTTGTTATGTCTTTTATCTTGCGCATGTTTTACAATTACAACTTCTCCACATCTAAAAGCTTTCTACAAAACAATTGTCTCTTATTCTCTAAATTTTTTCATTGATTCCTTTGTAAATCGTCATTGTCTTACTTGCTATTGGTTTGATGATTATTGTTAACTCATCTTCAATCATAAATTTATCTTCTCTGCCACAAGTTAAATCATTTTTGTTTTAGAGTGTCAAGTTCATTTCTGCGAACACAAAATTGAGTACATAAGATCTCGGTTATACTTGAAGCATCATGAAACCATCATACTCTAGTTGTATAGAATCAAAAATAATAGTTGCAACTTAGAGTTACGTACCTAAATATGGCAATATTTAGTTTTATAAAACACGATGGTAGCCAAGTCTTTATAAGTAGCCCGCTTCATGGTACACATCAGATCATGAAAGCCTTTGAAAGCAATCATATGTTGTAGAAAGTGGCCAACTACCTCAGAAAAAGTCCCACCCAACATCTACTAGTAGAGATTACCAATCCATTGTTGCCACAAGTACTGTTGTCTGATCTAAGAGGTAACTGTAACTGCAAGACTCCAAAGTATGAGCTATTGATCCAGACATCCTATTGTCAAGACAACTCATTAGACACGAAAATCAAACACACCATCACCTAGATAGATGGAGGGCAACAAAAGATTAAAAAAAGGGAAAAAAATGCAAACCTAAAAGAGAAGGAGGTGACCAACCGCCATGGAAGGGATGAACCACCTCCATGGAGCAACTCCCCCTTGATCTAAAAAAGGAAGGAGGGAGAGAGGGTAGTTGAAGAAAGGGGTGATGGCTAGGTTGCAGGTGTAGAGAAAGGGACCGCAGCTAAATCTTAGCTTAAGAGAAGGTATTTAAGTTTTCATTTTATTCCTTACTATTTCCTAAATTCTTCAAAATGTTTTATGAATACATATGATCCTTATTTAGATTAGTTAAAGCTAATGATGGTGGTACTCTGACATTGAGTCAACTCCAAGATTTAACACAATATTTGCTTGATGATGATTTCCTCCATTTTACATGTGGGAAAAACTATAGAAGACCTTAAAAGATGCTAAATATGTAAGCATTTTTTTTAAAACTATGTATTCAATATTTTGAACTATTAGATATCTTTCTATTATTCATTATTGAGGTTTAAGACGTAAAGATTGTTACAAAATAGTGCAAGTTTGGATTTAGGATATATACTTGTCCTACACTCATTTAATTTGTTGGTTCCCCCCCCCCCCCCCAATTATATGGAGTCTAACTTTATCTTGTGAAGGCATTTTAGATCTTGATTTTCTCTTGCAAATAAGGTTTGAAGATTTGTTTTAAGACCAATAAAATGACTAAAGGATGAATTAAAACCTATTTCATTTCGAAAAAATGCTGGGTAGGATTGGGTTGGACTAAAATCCAATCCTACCATTGCCATGCTTAACACAAATGAATATTTAAAAGGAATTACTTCCGATGAAAATGCATTAAATAGGCATGTTTGGGTTGTTGAAAATCCTAAAACAATCATGTTAAAGATTTTATGACGCAATCCAAATTTGTATACAACCAAATTTTCTTATTTATTTGGGTTATGTTGAATAGAAATTTCGATAGCACTTTCCCTAACTCAGTGGACACCAATTTACACTAAGCACACATTGTTCAATGATGTAAGGATAATACTTGGACACTTCCAAATATGAAAACCCATGTATATTGTTCGTCCCCTTATAGTAAATAGTTAGAAAATCGAGCTATAACTACCGATATTGGCTAAAAAAACACTAATTTATGAATTATCAAATAACTATGATTAAAATATATTTTTTAATATAATTTTAATACATTATTAATATAATATTTTTTTATATAATCATCACCTTTTTATATATAATCATCACATTGTGAAAATATATTTTTTAATATAATTTTAACACATTATTAATATACTTTTTTTTTATATAATCATCACTTTTTTTTATATATAATCATCACATTGTGATAAAATAAAAAATATATAACTCTTATGATTATTATCTAAAAAATTTCTTGTGTAATGTATAAAAATAATAATATAAAATATAAAATTAGATTAAGTATAAGAGTTTAATTGTTATAGTGTAAATATTTAATTAAATACTTATATTTAAAAAATTTAGTGAATAATTGAGTCAAATACTTTTATTGATATACTAATATATGATTAGATATTTATGTAAAATTTTTTTATATTAATAATATATATAAATTAAATCCATGTTATAAAACTTTTTATAACAAATTAAAATTATTTTTTTTATAATAATAATCTTACCTTTGCAAAACTCAGTGGCTTTGAGGCATGTACGAGGGGAAGAAAGAGACCATGTGCATCAAAAGCCACGAAAAAAGAAAACACACAAACAAACCAAACGCAAAACCAAAGCCTTATCGTACACAAAATTTGACAGGCACACAACCATCCACACATACGCCCCGAAACTGCCATAAGTTTATCCCCACATACATACATAAACCACATCCTCACTTTCTCACTCTTCTCTCTTCTTCTTCCTCTTCTTATCTCCCTTCTTTCTTCTCACGCTTTTCCTTCTTTGAATGCCACATGTTATGTTCTACCCCAATTTGACACAACACAGTTCTAGTCTTTGAACTCGAGGTACCATATCCTTCTTTTCTATATTGGGGCCAGGAATATTAATATTACTATCACTATCACTATCAATTTGTCACTTTTTTAAGGGAATTTTGGTTCCTGGGTAGGTTGGATTCTCAAGGGGTGTGTGTGCGATAATGATGAAATTTTGAGGTTTCACTTTGTATTTGCCTATTTGGAGCGTTTTTTTGTGCCTTTTGTGTTGTGGGGTGGGGCTCGATATGCTTATACTAGTGGGGAACTTGCAAGGAACAATGAGTTCTGTGGCTACCCCATTGAGTTTGGGGAGCCTAATGGGTGTTAGTTCCTCAGGAAGGTCCCATTCTGTTGTGAGGAGAGTGTCCCTTTCTAGAGGGAACTCTAAGGACAAGAGGAGATGGCATTGTGTCTCATTGTCTGTGTGTAGATATTCAGTGACCACAACTGATTTTGTTGCTGACCAAGGAAATTCAGTGTCCCTTGATTCTAACGGTAGTAGAGGAAGTAATGGTGAAGATGATAGTAGTGGTGGTTTTGTCCTTAAGCCTCCTCCTAAGCCTGTCTTGAAGTCCCCGGACAATAAGGGTAGTGCGAGGAATACTGAGTCCCCTGATGATGTAGAGGAGAGGAAGAAAGTGATTGAGTCTCTTGGAGAGGTTTTGGAGAAGGCCGAAAAGCTGGAAAGTCCTAAGTTGGATGAGAAAAGAAATAATGGCTCGGTAAATAAACCAGCAGTGTCCAATACCAATACAAATGTGAAACCTAAGGCTGATAAGCCAGTAAATTCAGTGAAAAACCAGAAGACTAAAACCTTGAAGAGTGTATGGCGTAAGGGGGACTCAGTCGCAAGTGTGCAGAAGGTTGTCAAGGAAGTACCTAAGCCTAATAACAAGAGTGTAGGGGAGACATCTCAAAGGGGGGGAGGGGAGAAGGTGACGTCCGAACCTCGTGTTCCTCAACCACCTTCAAAACCTCAGCCAACATTACAAGCTAAACCTTCTATAGCTCCCCCACCCATCAAAAAACCAGTCTTGAAGGATAAGAGGGCAGCTGATGCATCTGTTAAATCTAAAGAAAGGAAGCCAATCTTGATTGACAAGTTTGCTTCCAAGAAACCTGTTGTTGATCCTGTAATTGCTCAAGCAGTCCTAGCCCCTCCAAAACCAGGGAAGGGCCCTCCCCCAGGAAAGTTCAAAGATGATTACCGGAAGAAAGGTGCTCCAGCTGGAGGAGGACCAAGAAGACGTATAGTACAGGATGACGATGATGTGATTCCTGATGAGGACACTTCAGAACTCAATGTCTCTATTCCTGGTGCTGCAACAGCAAGAAAAGGACGAAAATGGAGTAAAGCAAGTCGAAAGGCAGCAAGGCTACAGGCTGCCAAGGATGCAGCACCTGTCAAAGTAGAAATTCTAGAGGTCAGTGACAAAGGTATGCTGGTGGAGGAGTTAGCCTACAACTTGGCAATCAGTGAAGGTGAAATCCTGGGTTCTCTATACGCTAAGGGGATTAAACCAGATGGGGTACAAACTCTTGACAAAGATATGGTGAAGATGATTTGTAAAGAGTATGATGTGGAAGTTATAGATGCTGATCCTGTCAAAGTCGAATCATTAGTGAAGAAAAGGGAAATTCTTTATGAAGATGACCTTGACAAACTCAAAGATAGGCCTCCTGTAATTACTATTATGGGCCATGTAGATCATGGCAAGGTAGGACACCAATCTAAAACTGTATTCTTCTTTTATCTCTGATTTTTCAGCGTGAATTCCTCCATTTTCTGATACTTGTTGGTGTTATCAATTGGCAGACAACTCTTTTGGATTATATACGGAAGAGCAAGGTACAGTGAAAATTTAAAATTACATCCTTTATGTTTCTTTCAGTTTCTTTAATGCACAGGCTTATACAGGCTATGTGGATATTTACTTGTGTAATTGATTGATTATTACCATGTTTTAGAACAGCTTTTATGTTGTATGATTAGGTTATTAAGATAGTTTACATATGCTACATTTGATATCTAATATGAATGTTTTTCCTTGTTGATGTGTCTCACCTATAACACAACTGTTCCCCATGCGGGTTGAACTACTGTAGGTTTCCAGGATGGACATGGCCCTAACTTTGTAATACAGTTATATGCAATCCATGGATTTCAGTATAAGGGATTAACATAACTTTCAAAATCCAAGCATTTGGGGGCCTTTATGAAAATAGATACTTAACTGTAGGGTTGCTAGATTGCAAGTTGTAACATACACTACAAGAATAAAAGATAGTTGCTTTTCTTGTTACCAATATTAGTAATGGATGTTTTGTGTGTGTATCTATGACATGCTATGCTGTACCGTGCCAGTATTTAGTGTCCATCTTCTTGTGCTTTATCATAGCATCTTAATATAGTGGAATAAAATAATGTTTTTAGCTGTAGCTTCACCTACCGAAGCACATCTTACAAACTCATTCAACTTAAGCCTGATGCACCACATTGTTAACAGGTAGCTGCTTCTGAAGCTGGTGGGATCACCCAGGGTATTGGTGCTTATAAAGTACAAGTACCCGTTGATGGCAAATTGTTGCCCTGTGTTTTCCTTGACACTCCTGGGCACGAGGTATACTCAGATGTTAATTATTGTTTCTATTTTCTTTTTTCTTATACATATGCAAAACTACTTGTACATTTCCTTCTGTGGATCATGGTTGCGTCTTGAAATCCAAAAGATTTGTTGACTTATGCTAGTATGTAGGTTTTAGATGAATCAATAACTATAACTTGCTTTGCACTTTATCTTTCCTTTAGATGATATCTATTATATGCACTCCTGTAGGCATTTGGGGCAATGAGAGCTCGTGGAGCAAGCGTAACAGACATTGCTATCATTGTTGTGGCTGCTGATGATGGTATTCGTCCTCAAACAAATGAAGCTATTGCTCATGCCAAAGCAGCAGGAGTACCCATAATCATTGCTATAAACAAGGCATGCCAACATGATGTGTCTTCATTGGATGTTTAAAGATAAAGAAATGATCAATTTGTAATTCTTGTGCTTTACTTGGTGATGGCTTGAGGATTGTTGACACAGTACTATGTATTTATGTGAAACAGATAGATAAAGATGGAGCAAGTCCTGAACGAGTCATGCAAGAGCTTTCTTCAATTGGTTTAATGCCAGAAGATTGGGGTGGTGACATCCCAATGGTTCAGGTTTATATTTCTTATTGTTGGAGTCATTCTTGTATTTTGTTTTTCCTTGTGTAACTTTATGGAAGTTATATTTTGCTTTCTTTCTCTCTTTTAAACAGATAAGTGCTCTTAAAGGGGAGAATGTAGATGATCTTTTGGAAACTATTATGCTTGTTGCTGAGGTAACTTGTTTATTGTTGGTGTCTTTATTAGTTTAAGTCACTTAAGTCTTCAACTGTTCTATCTTGTTATCTGATTAATTTATGAATTTAATGTTCTTACATTATAATATATTGATATTGATAGAAAATCTTGCTTTTGTCATATACTTTGTGATCAATAGCTACAAGTAAATCAGTATCAGAGCAATTTTACACATACTGGAACCTCTCTTGATATTTGTGCCAAGATAAATAGAGTTTGACACACACACTTTCCCATCTTTGATAGATATACATTATTCAATCCACTTTGATGCATATTGTATAAAAAAGCAAATTAAAGAAATCTTATGGTTAAGTTGCCCTCAAATTCTGAAATCTCCTCCATGTTGCAGACATCTTGATTAATTTTGGGTGCTTTTGTGGAACTGAGAAGTCTATTGACTAACTGACAATTTTTGGTTACAATTTTCACTTTTTTTGGGCCTTCTTTTAGCTTGATGGTATTTGTTCTGAACTAAGTATTGTTGGTTTAGTTGCAAGAGCTGAAAGCTAATCCTGATAGAAGTGCAAGGGGAACAGTCATTGAATCAGGTTTAGATAAATCAAAAGGACCATTTGCTACCTTTATTGTGCAAAATGGTACCCTTAGAAGGGGAGATATAGTAGTTTGCGGAGAAGCTTTTGGAAAGGTTAGTAGATATGGAAAGTTAAAATTCAATGTTATTATGAACTTAACTTTTGGTCATGAAATTTTGGGCAATCAGCTTTGCTTAGTTCCCTCAGCATTGTTTAACATCTTTTATTTGCATTTTTCAGGTGCGGGCTTTATTTGATGATGCTGGAAAGCGTGTCGATTTGGCTACACCTTCTATACCTGTACAGGTTTGTCAATTCATAGTACAGAAGAGGGCACACGATGCATTGCTGCATTATTCGTTTCTCAGATGAAGTTCCTCTGTTATGAAATTGCTTAGCAAAACAAATAATACATAGTACAAAAAAGGAGTGGAAAAGCAAGGAGGACATCATGTCCCATTAGGCATCTTCTGATCAAGCAGGCAACTTTTCTGCTAAATCACTGTTGTGGTTTGTTTCATTAAGATTCAGATCCACAAATCTGTGGTTTCCCTTTATGTGTGCATGGACTGAAATACTGAATCACTGGATGTATCAAGTATGAGTTTGCTAGTCAAACAAATGCTGGATGCTGATGAAGTTTACTCATCTTCATTTAAAATTGATGTTGACTCATCATTTGACAGCATAATTGTTGACATGACATTTCTCTCATTTGCATTTGAAATTGCATCCATATGTATGTGCATGTCTATTATATTTATATGTATGTGCTAAAGGTGTTGGTACTATTATATAATCCTTTTGGACTATTAAGTAATGATATCAGTAATTGATATAATGGTGTGTGTTGAACAAATTAATTAATCAGGAATTTATAATGTTGAGGTACTCAATAATAAATTGTTCTCTTCAATCCCAATCCTTGGGGCCCATTTTGTTGTCTGATTAAGTGTGGTGAAGCATTCATGTAACAGGTTGTCGTTAGAACTTTTTAAGTTTTTGCAATGTGTTTTTTAAGAACCATGCACATTGTGACGTTCTAAATGGATGCCAAAAAATCAACCTAAATAAAATTTTCTGATATCTGTCTTCTATGCATCTTTGCAGGTTATTGGATTGAATAATGTTCCAATTGCTGGTGATGAATTTGAGGTTGTTGAATCCCTTGATACTGCACGTGAAAAGGCAGAGTCTCGTGCTGAGTCATTGCGAAATGAGCGTATTTCTGCAAAGGCAGGGGATGGCAAGATCACCCTTTCTTCCTTAGCTTCCGCAGTATCAGCCGGAAAGCTTTCTGGACTAGACTTGCACCAACTAAATATTATCTTGAAGGTTGATCTTCAGGTATAATCACTTCTACAAGTGTTACTAGATTTGTAAAGGATCGTGTTGACCTTACAAATATGGAACCACTTGCCTGGTTGAACTCATTGATGATTTTGTAGGTGATTTTGTAGGTGACCTTACAAATATGGAACCGCTTCTACATGCAGTGATTTTATATTATATTGAATCATTAAAATAAGAGCATAATTTGTGTAACTTACTTATTTACCTTGAGTGCTTAAACATATGATATGTTACTTAGGGCTTGTTTGGATAAATAGCTTATTTAAGCCCTTACGTGAAAAGAACTCTTAAAAAGTAACTTATAAATAAGTTATTCTCTTTTGGATGCATAGTAGCAGAAATGCTTGTTTTGAGTGGCTCTAAAAAGTGTTTTTTGAGAAGTTTGATATTTTAACTTCTCTAAAAGCACTAAAAATAACTTTTGGGAAGTAATAAGTTGCATAGCCAAACAGGATAAGAAGTTAACAATGTGACTTTTGACTTCCAAAAAGTTTAAAAAAGTCATAAGTAGTGTTATTCAAGCTGCACTTACTAACACGAAAAAAGGCCATCAGTATGAAAAAGGGCCATCAGTACTTACTGTAGGCAAACATGTATATGCCAATAGGAAGTAGACTAATATAGCTGTTAATAATTAGCTAAAATATGATTTGGACCAAAATTCTGATACAAGCTATTTGCCAAGACATGCATAAATATCTATTTGTAAGGAAATGATGTTGCTTGTTTATATATATTTGTATTGATTAAGGCATTAGATATGTGTACATGAATGCATTTTGTGTTCATGTAATTTTGAGTGTAGCCTATGTGGGAAGACTTTCACTTCTAAATATCTATAAGCATTAATACCTGGTTAATAATCTATCGAATTCTTTATCATTGATAATAAATATACAAATCTGTTATATCCCAAATATCCCAGTCGGTAAAATATGCAAAGAAGTTGGTAGTTACTGTATTGTTCTAAATGGCAACTACATTAAAATGTTTTATTAATCATCAGTCTGGTTATTGCTTTGCTTGTAATTTAATGTCATTGTTCTTCATTATGGCTAGGGATCCATTGAAGCGGTGAGACAAGCCCTGCAGGTCCTACCACAAGATAATGTCACATTGAAGTTTTTGTTGGAAGCCACAGGAGATGTAAGCACAAGTGATGTTGATCTTGCAGTTGCAAGCAAAGCTATTATTTTTGGATTTAATGTCAAGGCACCAGGCTCCGTGAAAAGCTATGCAGAGAATAAAGCTGTTGAGATTAGATTATATAGAGTCATTTATGACTTAATTGATGATGTGAGAAATGCAATGGAAGGACTACTGGAGCCTGTTGAGGTAAATCAACATATCTTTGAATGTGTAACCTCTTCACGTAGATGATGCATGTGAACTCTTGTTTGAGTATACACTGATATCTGTGACATTTAAGAACATTGGAGTTTGTAAATAAAATCTCTCAAATGACATATAAAATCATGTTATACACCTTGTTCTCTAAAGCATACTACACTTATTTCCTGTTTTATTTTGTTTGACACATGATAATGATATATTGAAGCTGTATGTGTTGTCCAAAATGCATTAAGTAGTGTCAACTGATCCTTCCTCAACATTTAAATTGGAGTTGATGAATACGAGGGCATGCCTTATTTCTTGTTGCATTTGTATTCTTTCTGACCTTAGAAATTACTGACAGTTCTGCTGCAAGACTAACTGCTATCTTTTGGCAGGAACAAGTAACAATTGGCTCGGCAGAAGTACGGGCAACATTCAGCAGTGGTAGTGGTCGTGTTGCTGGATGCATGGTTACAGAGGGAAAGGTAGTAAAAGGCTGTGGTATTCGAGTCATTCGGAAGGGAAAAGCAGTTCATGTTGGTACTCTTGATTCTTTGAGACGGGTGAAGGAGATTGTCAAAGAGGTATGACTCTGTTTCCAGTATTGCTTCCCATTTTTACAATTTTTATACATGAAGATCACTTCCACAATTGCATGGTGCGAGTATGAAAATGGTTGGACCATTAAGTGGACTCCCTTCTTTTTTAATGAGAAATAAACATTTTAAAATCTATTAACCTTTAACCATTAAATATGTCAGTATTCTGAACCTAATACTATGATGTGGTGGATAATAAGATAATAATAGATTCAGCAGAACGCTATATTTGATAGTTTATTGTCAGTAGGTGCGTTTGTTTCAACTTTTAAAAAAAGTGATTATAAAACTTAAATTTTTTATAGATAGTTAAAAAAGTTGAAAACTGATTTTTGTTCGGAAGCTACTTTTTTCAGGTTTTACAAAAAGGCTGAAAATAAATTTTTTTGAAATTTTGATTATTTTTAAAAAATTATCCCAATATATGAAAACTGATTTTTTTTTTTCAATAAAAAAAGTGATTTTTTGCCAAAAAAATCACAAACAAACACACCCTATATCTGCACTAATTAATTTAATTTATGTGGTTGACTGGAAATCCAACAAAATTGGGAGCTCTTTAGATTTTCTTTTGGCATATCCTTATCACTTAATGGAGCTTTGGTTAATATCATTGGGTGCTCAAACTTGTGACTTGGACTGTTTGTCTTCAGTCAGTATAGCTCTAGCAATTAACATAGTCACATCAAAGCACTTAAATTTGATTGCATTATGGATTTACAATCATGTTGGTGCACAGTAAGAATCATCGTATTCTTATGTGGCTATCCAGTGTTGAAACAAATAGATTCACATTTAAATTTAACATTTGAGGATTTATCATTGACTCTTATATCATACAATATGGGCGAATGTTACAACGAAATAGAAACTTGTGATTACCCAATTTTGTGGTCCACTTTTGCTGACTTGTTGGATTAACAGCCAGTAGCCGACTCCATCTAGTGGGACAAGGCTTGGATGTCATTGTTGGTTTAACAGCCAATGTTGAATCTCACACTAGTTATTTTGCGCTCTGTCATGTGCTCATGATACACCTTTGTCCTCTGATGCAATCAATTGGTTGTTCTGTGATCTGGGTGTCAAATGGCTGTTCCTCGTATGCAAAACATCTGAGGATATAAGATAAAACCAAGTCCCACTAGGTGGGGTTAGCTACATGGATTAACTGATGTTATTGTGGTCTATCAAATATCAAAATTTTATTAAAACCATAACCATATAGAGCAAGATCTTTTTTAAGTTTAACAGTTTCTCCTAATCCGGGGCTTATTAGTAAATGGATTTCAGTTTGATCCATTGTTAAGTTTTATGTTGTCAACAAACTATATCATGTTACCTGTTTGAAGGACTATGAAAGGTCTTTATTTCAAGTTAAAGACCTTAATTAGTCAAACAATTTGGCACTTTATTACTTATGGATAGTGTTGGAGTTTTACGCAGATGGTGCACCCGCTTTAAACTATTGAAATTTTGCTCATACTTGTCGCTTAAGCCTTAAATGCCTTCTATGACATGAAATGGGTATGAAGATGGTGCCCTTTTGGTCTTGTGATAGCATTTTCTTCCTGCATTTTTTAGCACAGTTGAGGCACTGCCTGCCAGTGTATTGTACTTTTCAACTGGGGCATTTGGGGGTTGCTTTTACCATACTGAATATGTAGTTTTTTGTGTGTTGTTGGTTCTCCGTTTCATTGTATGTAGCTACTGCCTGAATACAGAAGCATTTTCTCTTCCTTCTGAACAGGTAAATGCTGGTCTTGAGTGTGGACTTGGTTTAGAAGACTTTGATGATTGGGAAGAGGGTGATATTCTCGAGGCCTTCAACTTGGTTCAGAAGAGGCGGACCCTTGAAGAGGCCTCAGCATCCATGGCAGCCGCCGTGGAGGGAGTAGGAGTTGAATTGTAGAATGACCAATGATGTGCCTCTATTAGATTGGATCATATCATGCTTTTGACATATAGTCTAAATTGCATTTGGTGATCCTGGAGAAAAATAGTACTCTCCAGTTGATGTTATGACATTGTGCAAGAGGTACCAATTTCCAGATCAAAATATTCATATTGAGGGTGTGCTGCTGAAGATCCTGAGTTCAAAGTGATTTGTTCCAATGTATGCTGTAACAGTGTATATAACAAAGTATACTAGTTTCAGCTCCTTGTAAAGAGGGAAAAAAGAACTTTCAATGCCTTGATTCCTGTAATACTTGTAACAACCACATATAAGCTGAGGAAACAATTGCAATTTTTTGTTGCTCATTTTTTGTATGATGCTCTAAGGTGGATGCATCATCTTACACTGAGGTCTGGAAATTTGTATTTCTACTGTGTTTTGTTCCAAGACAAAAAAATATAGTAGATGATCCAAGGCTGTAGGCCGATGTAAATATTTTGGTCAAAAAATATTTGTAGTTTGGTTGTCCAGTGATTGGATTAAATGCAATTGAAAAAGAAAGGGCATGGGGGTTGGTGTTAAAAAGAATAAAAATAAAAAAATCAGCACATTGGTTTATACATTTTTAAAATTTTGGATCTGAAACAGATATAGGAAGTATGTAATTTGGAATACAAGTATTAATATACTTGATCGAAGTCTAATATTTCTTTCAGAATAATGGCAACTAAGTATTAATCTGTGTCTTTTAAGAAGTTATCGTTCCTACTCTTTGGATTCAAATTTAAAAATTCTACCTGGTAGTTAAGCTCAAGTATTTAAGCTTACCTTTGTAACGTGAAAGGTTGTAGTTCGCGGAAATGCACTATAATAACATAGTTCTAATAGGATTAACAAATATTTATACATGGGGTTTCACAAGTTTATTTTGTTCTTATTTTTTTTATTTTTTTTGTTTATTTTTTTTAAAATAAAGCATATGTGATTTCTTTTATCATGAAATCAAAATAAGCTTGCGTTGTAATGTATCATGGTTCAAAATTAAATGAGCTATTGAATGACTTGTTGAAGAAGGCTGAAAAGTAGTGAAATTGTGTATACAGCGAAAGAATTTTGATGTGAGAGTATTTTAGAATAAATCCTCTTGTATTAAATTTTCACATGATCTTGTCATGCGTAATCTTTTACTATTGATTTAAAAGATGTGATCTAAATAAGACATATGATATAAGGGAATTAATGGTAAGAGATTATATATGACAATATCATATAAAAATTTAATATGAGAGGATTCATTCTCGAGAGGCTTCAAATTTTTAATTGTACAAATTAAAATAATAAAAAAAATGTGTGAGTTACAACTGAAATAGCAATACTAGCAACTAGTAACAACAATAGAGTCATACATGGTTTGTTGTTAATGACTATTATTTATGTCTAGTTGGTAATATGATGTTTATTATTGACAAATATTCACACGTATATGATCAGTTAATAACAATAATTATATGCTTATTACATGAATGTTTATCATTAATCTTTAAGTGATTAACAATAGTAATTGAGTACCTAATAGTTCAATACTCATTGCCGATGACAATTTTTTTTTTTTTTTGAAATCACTAGTATTCGTGTCTATTAGACCTAATTAATCTGGACAGAGTTGGTTGATCCATTGTAAGAATAAAATTCACACAATACTAATTTTTTTTTTCTATTTATAAAACTTAAAATTGGAACCTTATTTAAAAAGAACAAATGTTGAACTAATTAAACCAATCAAAATATTGATAGAGTTTAATTGGTATGCACTGACAGTATAAAACTCTTTTACACTATTATTCAATCATATGCTGGTGTTTATAAGATTTTTAATGTAGTGGATGGTTATGTAAAACACTTTTATTGATGTGATAATACATGATTGAATGCTTTTGTAAAGTTTTTTTTATACTGACATTGCATATTAATTAAAATCCATATTGATATTTGTTGTTGATGACTATTACTTATATTTGAGTGAACAACAATATTAACTAGATGACTATTTCGTGAAAGGTTGTTGCTTATTTAGTCGCTCTAACGGTCGTATATTTATGTTTAGCGGTTGGTACTCATATTTGATTAGTGAATAACAATCAATAAGTGGTTATCACATAAATGGTTTTTTGCTTTTTTTTAGGAGAAATTCTTAGGTATTGCAGGTATTTTTCATTACATTAGCATTTAGACATTTCATTCATATTTTGACACATATAAAAATGGTGATCTATATGTCTCATTTTTCTTTAATATTATAAGTTTATTAATTACTTTTTATTTATAATATCTATCTATCAATAATTACTAATACCTAAACATAATAATTATCTTTTCAAAATTATCATTAAATCATTAAACTATTAAATTATCATTACATCACTAAATATATACACATACCTATAAACTTTCAAAAAAGATGAAAACATAAACTGCTATATATTATCATTAATTAATTATTTTTGAACACTAAATATAAAATAAAAAGGCAAAATTAATACTTTCATCCTCTAACTTATTTTTAGATTTTAAATTTGTCCTCTAATTAATAAATATTTCAAATATACCCTATAACTTTTAAAAATTAAACACATCTACCCTATTTATTATCACTATTAGTTGTGTTAATGGAATGAGCTTACCTGGCATTTGATGTGACAAATGTGATACAAGTGTCATCTTATGCCCTCTATGATTTGTTCAGCAATTCTTTACAACTAGAAATGCGAGAGGCTTAGTCAACTAGTAACATAACCACATACCTACTACAAGTCTTGCTTTAAGATTGAGCCACCTTTCCTTGATTGATTTTCCACTAAAGTTGAACCCTAACAATTGGGATTTTTGCCAACACTTGTTCACATATTTGCTTGCTTATTCTTCTTTTCTTCCTCTAAGTTTTTCTCCCTATGGAATGATCAATTTTGTAGCACACCAAATGGTACTGTGGATGTAACGCACCAATTGCTATAAGTGCTGAAACTACACTTCACCAAAAAAAGACATGGATATGGTGACACTCTTTTTTAGTTTCACTCCACATGTTGTTTTTAATTTTTTAATTTAGAGCCAGCTTATTTTTTTGTTTTAATTTCTTTTTCATTTAAGGGGTTTTTTTTTTTTTTACCATATCATATACCAAGTTAACTTATTTTATTAATGTAGTAAATAGTGTTAATAAAGAGGGTAGATGTGTTTAACTTTTAAAAGTTAGAGAGTAAATTTGAACCATTTATTAGTTAGAGGATAAATTTGAAATTTGAAAATAAGTTAGAGGGCAAAAGTATTAATTTTGCCAAATAAAAATTACAGATACCATTGCAAGTAATAAGAAGTAAGAATGATAATTTGAAAAATAAATTACTAAAAGATAATACAAAAATAATGTTTTTTATATTTTATATTGTCATTGTCATTATTATTTTATTTTATTTTTTGAGGGGCCTAAACAGCCCAAACAGCAAAACAAAAACAGTAAAAAACACAACAAATCTTACTACAAATCACACGAGCATGTCAGCTCCAAGAAAATCTTTATTATTAAATAGATAAAATATGTGGATATTAATAATTAAATCAATATATGTTTATATGTATCTTCAAATTATTAAAACTTTAATTAACAGCGATAATTTAAAATTATAATTTTCATATTTTTTATTTTTATTATTAAATGAATGTAATATATGAATATTACTAATTAATTTAATGTATGTTCTTAAATACATTTGTTAAGGTAAAAATAATAATTATCATTATCCAAACTGAATTACAATGTCATAAAAAATTAATTAATTAATAATGATACATAGCAGTTTACGTTTTGGTCTTTTTTGAAAGTTTATAGGTATGTTTAAAAATTTATTGGTTGAATGGTTTAATTATAATTTAATGGTTTGATGATCTAATAATAATTTAGAAAAGATAATTATTATATTTGGATATTAGTAATTATTGATAGATATATATTATAAATATAAAGAAATTATTAATAAAAAAATATAAAGAAATTAATAAATTTATAGTATTAACAAACAGTGAGACACGTGTGCCATCATTTTTATATGTGTTAAAATATGAATAGAATATTTAAATATTGATATGGTAGTAAATACCTACTTAAGAATTTTTCAACTTTTAGAGCTCAGCATGAGTTATTAATATTTCATTAACGGTAATATTGACTATCAAATAAAAATAAATAGTCATCTTCTATAAATAAAGTTAAATGGTTCTTTTTAATAATGTTAATTTCTTATTCCTTTAAATTAAATTGTACTTTTTGATAGTTTTTGGCATTGACTTTTCTTTTATTAAAAATATATTTGGACAAGACAAATAATAAATTATCTATATACTATTTTTAAAAGCTTAAAAATCTATTTTGGTTGAAACAAAGATTTAGCATATTAATAACTCACTATCATAATTCTTTTTGAGTTTAATTTAGGTGCATTAATAGTGTAAAAATTATTTAGACTGTCATCTAATCAAAATCTTCCATTTGCATAACCATTCAAGTACTGGGTGATTATGTCAAAGAATTTTGTTGATGTAGCAATTTATAATTGAATGTCTGTGTAAAAAATTTTTACACTGATAATGCATTCCAATTAAATCCATTTTTTTTAGTAGAATTAAATAAAATATTTTCAAGTTGGGTAATGTATTTATTATTTTCGGAATCTATTGAGTATCTCTTAAAATTGATAATAAAATCATTCACATTGCACCCGTGATTTTTTATTATTCTCCTAAGTCTCTTCATAAGGCCCCTCCTTTTCTTTCAGGTATATATATATATATCACTCGAGGATAATTTTCATTCTACCCTTTATTATTTTCCATTTTTTTTTTTAGAAATTATGTTATTGTAGAATTGGGTTGATAGCAAATTTTATATATAACAATATATTTATCACAAATTTGATAATATTTATATATTGATAATCTTAAATTATATGTTTTTTGGTCTCAAAAATTGATCATACAATTTCAAATCAAGGGTGGTAATTGGATAAAACCTTTTCTAAAATAATTTTAAATTATATTTTAAATGATAAATATATGAGATTAATTTTGATACACTGTTAATGTAAAAAAATTTTATACTGTCATCTAATTACGTATTTTTATTTATAAGACTTTTAATATAATGAATATTTGAATCAAATACTTTTATTGATATAATAATACATAATTAAATGTCTATATAAAATTATTTTATATTGATAATATATAAAAATTAAATCCTACATATATTATCATAAATTGAGTTTACTATATACCTCATTTATATTTGTATCACTTTTTTTTTTTTTTAATAATAGGTACTTTTCAGTCCAAAGCAACAAATCTATATTATCATCGCTCTCACTTTTAAATCCAAAGTCATCACAAGGGAGTGTGACGTGTCTTATGCTCCAATAACTTTGGGGTTGATCCAAAATCAGAGAATCCAAAGTACATAGAATGCGGAATCTTCCCACCATTGCCATGCCCATGTTGTAATATTTTTTGTTGTAACTTTGTGATTTGTGTGAAATACTGCTGCTCCTCCCTTCACCCGCTTGCTGCATTTCAAATTTCAAAACCCACAACGGTCCAATTTTCCCATTAAGGCAAATTCCAATCTTCTCACCCCCATTGTAAACGAAATCAAATCCAATTTCATTTCGGAACAAAAACCTTCCACTTTTATTTTTTTTCATAATCATCATCACCACATTCTAAAGCATCACATCTTTCTTTTTATCTTTTCCTATTTACTATTACTGTTATGTTATTGCTGAATTCAAATACAAAGAGTTTCGTTATCCTTTATCAATGGAGAACAATCAATGGCGTCTCTATGAACATGACCCACTTCTTCTCACCGACGTTTCTTTCCAACAAGAGCGTGAAACAACCTCTTCCACTCACTGTTCCAACTGTAATAACAACCTCCCTCTCTCTCTGTGCTCTTTTTTCTTTTCTTCTGTTACATTTTTTCATCCATTTTCATGCCAAGTTCTTAACTTGATGATAAATTCAAGGACCCTTTTGGTTTGTTTTGTGAATTCTTAATTTTCTTTTTTGATTTTTGCAGACGCTAATTCACACGCATCACTGAGCTCTGGTTGTTCAGCTATGGCGGCGGATCCTGAATCTTGTGGTGGAAGCCCGAGCTATGGTTGGGATTTCGTTAAAAATTGAATCTTTTATTGTTTTGGATGAACCCCATTTTGTGATTTTGAAAGAGTTATCAAGGGTTTTGAGTTGTTGGTGTAGGATTCTCAATGAAAAATGGAAGCTTTGAAGGGAACAGCTTGCAATTCGATGACCCAGTTGTGAAAAATGTGCTTGATGGTAAGAGGGTTTGGCTTGCTTGCACAATTTTGAAGATGGTTTTTCTTGAGGATCCGAGAGAATCATAGAATTATGGGATTTTTCTTTTTGAAATTTTAATTTTATTTTATTTTTTCAGGTAGATCGTTGTTGGGGTATTCTCTGACTTCCCCAGATTTGGTGGTCTGTGCTGGTTCACCAGATATTGCTGGAATCAGCTATGGAGATTCCCCAGAGTTGTTGAAGAACAAGAATTGCAAGAATATGGAGTCATCTATGGAGCTTTCCCTAGAGAATGGAATCAATGGTTCTGAAGTTGACAATGGCCATAAGACCCCAACTGTTAAGTTCTCTAATTGGTGTCAAACTTTTACACATGAGGATGTGCTTATGTCCCCTGAGGCCTCCTTTGAGCTTCTTCCACCACCAGTAACCAAGGATGACTCACCCCTAGACCACCCTCCTAGTGAGTTCAATTGTTGTTGTCTCTACTTGTGAACAAAGATTTTGAAATTTGAATATAGGGTTTACAATATAGATGATGTGTTGTTGCTGGTTATCAACAATATTTTGTTTTTGAGCTCAGGAGAAAATGAAATTCAAGAAGATATGG
This sequence comes from Pterocarpus macrocarpus, assembly GCA_031439585.1. Taxonomy (NCBI): domain Eukaryota; kingdom Viridiplantae; phylum Streptophyta; class Magnoliopsida; order Fabales; family Fabaceae; genus Pterocarpus; species Pterocarpus macrocarpus. Next base: position 16,456,026 of record CM062517.1, on the reverse strand, counting down.
GTGTGTCTCAGGACGCTGAATTGGAGTCCTCAGAAGTATGATTCTTTATGCAAAGTGATAAATTTCTTATTTTTGAGCAGGAAAATGAGAGTGATTATCTGTACTCAATTATATTTTTGTAGGATACTGAGGATATTGGGGTGGAAGAGAAGTACGAGAAGCTGAAAAGAGATTTTGAGTGTCAGAGAAAGGAGCTGGCAGAAACAAGGAGGGAGTTGGGGTTGATCGAGAGGGAGAACGAACAGAAGAGTAAAGAATGCCAAGAAGCTTGGAACTCCTTGAACGAGCTACAGAATGAGCTCATGCGCAAGTCCATGCATGTAGGATCTTTGGGTATGCATATCCCTCTGAAGAATTGGTTTATTGATCAACTGATATTTAAGCATTTTTAAGGCTTTGTATATTGATCAACTGATATTTTCTTCTCTGCAGCATTTGCCATAGAGGGGCAAGTAAAAGAGAAAAGCAGATGGTTTTCATCACTGAGGGACTTGATGAGGAAATTGAACGTACTGATATCCTAACAAAGTTGAATGGCAAACAAATTAAAAGGTAAAAAATTACTTAATGTGTTAATTAATTTCTTGAATAGATTATGAAAATCGAACACATCAAGCTATTAGAGGAAGCAGAGGCATATAAGAAATATCAAGCAGATATGAGCGAAATGGGGCTTATTATCAAGTCCAAAAGTAAGTAGACATTGCTAAAATATAGCTTTCAATCTTACATGGGTTAGTATTTGTCGTTCTGCATCTTTACATAATTTTGTTCCTCTTTTTATAGTAAATGAACAACTAGAATCACATGAAGATCTCAAGTCCAAATATATCGAGGGGGCTAAGGAACGAAAAGAACTTTACAACAAGGTTTTGGAATTGAGAGGTAAGCTATACATTTGATCTTGTTTTCTTAGAATTGGATGTGATATAATATACAGAATGGTTCACCAACTACTCTTCCTCACAGGAAACATAAGGGTCTTTTGCCGGTGTAGGCCTCTCAACACTGAAGAGATGGCAGCAGGAGCCACAATGGCCATAGATTTTGAATCTGCGAAAGATGGTGAGCTTACTATAATGTCAAATGGAGCTCCTAGAAAGACTTTTAAGTTTGATGCTGTCTTTGGTCCCCAAGCTGAGCAAGGTAATCCATGCACTGATGCCGTGAATTCTTTAGGTTGGCTGTGATTGAGACGTTTGCTCATTTTGACAGATCTTTATTGTTTTGCTTTGTAGCTGATGTTTTTGAAGACACTTCACCATTTGCAACATCAGTTCTAGATGGGTACAATGTATGCATTTTTGCATACGGGCAGACCGGAACAGGAAAAACTTTCACAATGGAGGGCACAGAAGAGGCTCGTGGAGTTAATTTCAGGACTCTTGAGAAAATGTTTGACATAATCAAGGAGAGAGATATGCTCTATCGTTATGATGTCTCTGTGAGTGTCTTAGAAGTGTACAATGAGCAAATAAGAGATTTGCTGTTTTCAGGAAATCAGCCAGGAACAACTGCAAGAAGGTAGATTATATTAACAATTTGGTCATTTTCAAGATATGTGACCCTAAAAGCATATTCCAGTTTAAAATTAGACTAGGAAAATTTACTGAAACTGTACTTTAGTGCTTATTCTAGAAGTTTCTAAGAACAATAACTGATTGTTCAGTAAAATGTTGTTAATTGTAGGCTGGAAATAAGGCAAGCAGGTGAAGGAATGCATCATGTTCCTGGGTTGGTTGAGGCTTATGTGAACAATATGACTGAAGTCTGGGAAGTCCTACAAACTGGTAGCAATGCAAGGGCTGTAAGCTCAACCAATGCCAACGAACACAGCAGCCGATCCCACTGGTCAGCTTCAATTATTTTTTTTTCTTGGAGTCCTAAACCATATTTAGTAGGATATTTGGAGAACCATTACTTATCATGTGCCGTTCTTTCTCTATACAGCATTCATTGTGTTATGGTTAAGGGGGAGAATTTGTTGAATGGGGAATGCACAAGGAGCAAGTTATGGCTGGTGGATTTAGCAGGCAGCGAGCGAGTGGCTAAGACAGAAGTGCAAGGTGATCGACTGAAGGAGACACAAAATATTAATAGGTCTCTGTCAGCACTTGGAGATGTCATATCAGCCCTTGCAACAAAAAGTCCACATATCCCTTTCAGGTTATTGAGATCAATATGTTAGCCCTTGTTTTCAAACACAAATGCTGAAATGAGCCACCTTTTGTTCTATTGGTCAGTACTGAGGTTTCTTTTGTTCTTCATGGTGCAGGAACTCCAAGCTCACACACTTGCTCCAAGACTCATTAGGTACTTATCTATCCATGTTCCTTAAAGAAACTCTATCTAGACTTGGTTCTTTTGCATGTATGCTTGAGTTTTATCCTCCGTATGCGTGCAAATGTGATCATAAATTTTGGTGAACTGACTTGTTTTTCCAGGAGGGGATTCAAAGGCGCTCATGTTTGTACAGATCAGTCCTAATGAAAATGATTTGGGTGAGACAATTTGCTCTCTGAACTTTGCTAGTAGAGTAAGAGGAATAGAACTGGGCCCTGCAAAAAAGCAGTTGGACACTATTGAACTTCTGAAACACAAACAGATGGTATGATTGTTGTGATGCAGTTGTGTTATCAACATTTCACTGTTTTAACTGTGATGGTCTATTAAGTTTACTCTCCTTTGTTAGGCCGAGAAAACCAAACAAGAGGCAAAGCTGAAGGATTTCCAAATCAAGAAAATGGAGGAAACAATCCATGGATTAGAGTCCAAGATGAAGGAAAGAGATAATAAAAACAAGAGTCTGCAAGACAAGGTATCATATTAAAACACAAATTTGATTTTTTTTTTTTTCCCATTAGAAATAGTCTCTTCCACCAGAAGGAGGGCTCTTCTTGGACTTTCACTTCTGAATTTTCCTCACATTCTGTGTGTTTGTTTTGCAGGTCAAGGAACTGGAAGCACAACTTCTCATTGAAAGAAAGCTAGCACGTCAACATGTGGACTCGAAGATAGCTGAGCAGCATCAAATGAAACATCAAGAAGAGCAAACCAATGCACTTCTGAGGCCAGCACTTGTGAATCGACCATTAGGAAGTTACAAGAATTTCAATGATCCTGTGAGTGGTGGATGGTGCAAAGAGCAAGTAAATTCAGCTAGACCACTTATGGAGAACAACATCTTAAAACCTTCAATACCCTTTTCCACAATGGAGAACTCCATCAAGTGCATTGATCACGCTGAAAAAGAAAACAACCCTGAGATGGCTGATAAAGTCCTACTGCCAAAAAGGCCTGGAAGAGCTTCTATCTGCACAATGACACCGCGAGTTCCTTCAGCCATTGCCTCAAGGCGCAACTCTCTCATTCCACTCCCAAGTATACCAAGCTCAACTCAGTTCCAATCACCATTAATACCTATGACCACAAACCAAGCTGATCAGAAAGATGTCAATGGTGAATTAGAAACCAAATGTGTGCTGCCTGCACAGGCTCACTGTGAGAGTCCCAAAGAAGTAAGAAGTGGCGTTAAGAAGATAGGTAGCATACTAAGAAGAAGCCTACATAAGAAAATACAAGTGAAGTCTCCCCTGCAGCAACACATGAGAAAGGTTGGTGTAAATGTAGGGATGGAGAAGGTTAGAGTTTCCATTGGAAGTAGAGGGAGATTGGGACAAAGGGTTCAAGTGGGAAGTGCTAGAAGAGGTAAGGATATCCAGCAAAAGAATAGTCAAAAGGAAAAGGAAAGGGGTTGGATATGAAAAAAAAAAAAAAAAACTAAGTTGATCTAGATTTTTTATTTTTCTTATTGTAATGTGTGGATAGATAGAAATGATTTCGTGTGTGTCACCCTTCCAAGGAACATGAAAAATGACATATTTTTCATGTGGAAAATGCTAATTAATTAGTACGAAACTCATTTTGTATAATTTTTTTATGAAATGAGGTGTGGTGCAAGTCTTTTGTAAATCTTGCATATCAGATGTATATTTTTCCTTCAACTTTTGAGTGTCATACTCCTCATTCCTGATAATTTTTGTCTGCATTGATGCCTCTTCATTTTTGCTCTATTTTGTAGGGTTTTTCTAATCAATTAGCTAAGGGCATTGTTATTAAGGAATAAAAAATGGCAAGTTTTTGAACTAAATATGCACCCAATGGATTGGGAACCTAAAAATCTCATTCTTCAATAAAAAATTTACCACTTTTGATTCCTTAATCAACATCCTTAGAGTACTGGCTAGAGAAACTCTATTTTGTAAAGACATTTGCTAGAGTTATTAGTATTGTTATTGAAGAACCAAAGAATTACACTTTAGCTGAATCTGAATTCAAATCAAAGTGGGGATTGAAGTTTTGATGAAAATGCAGTAATTCATTTTGGGTTCAATTGTAAGAGAAAAAGATAACTAGTGAAGAAATATATAAGAAAAAGAAAAACGCTTGAAAGCCAACATTTTTCATGTTGACCTTTGGATAAATAGATGGGTTATACCATTTTATTTTATTTAACAACTATTTTTTGACAATAAATTTAATATTTTTCATTAATAATATTTTTATTTTTTATATGTTTGATTAGAATTTAAAAATTCAATTATTTTATAGTAAAAATAAAAAAGAATTTATATTATTTTAGTAAATAATTACGTGAATTGCAGGGTTAAAAATATTAGCTTTCATTACAAAGCAATGAAAATACCTAAGTCTTAAATGAAAAAACATAAGTGTCAAATGGACGTAAAATGAAAAAAGTATCAAATGGCATAAGTATCCATGACCGAAGCCTGGGTTGAACTTCTTGAATGAACTCAAGTATCTTCATTACCAGTAAATCTACAATTCATTACCAGTGTCTTCTTTACACTATTGGGATAAAATTCTTTTAGCATTATTTTTTTTTTATACACAAGACTTAAATTTAAAATCTTATTTCAAAAAAATAAGTGAAAAATTATTTGAACCAACCAAATATTAGTAAAAATTAATATTGAAATCGATAGCCAATCATTCCTTACACATTATGTTGCTTTTTTTTATTGTCGATAATAGAAGCTTGACCCTAACAAGATCAGGGGAGCAAGAGAACACAACAGAAAAAAAACATTTTAAAGAAAAACGAACAAGAATACCCCAGGTGGAGACAAAATAACATGACCAAGCTCCCATTCATACGCATTCATAGCCTTCTGCCAATTAAGATTCACAAGCAAAATGGTGAGCCACCTTGTTACTTGAATGATGAGAAAATGCATAAGAGTGATAGAAGATCCACACCATCCACGACATGAAATTACCATCAGTGAGAAAACTTCAGCACATACTAAAAGTTAACAGCTTTTGTGAGCCTTGAAACCCCAATTGAGTAACGGCGCTGTATGCAACGCGCTTCGCAGCCCAAGTTGCGTAGTGCACCTTGTGATTGTAGCGCATTAGATAGTGGAGATTTGTAAAGTGTATTAATATATCAATTGTTTATAATACATTGTAGTAATATATTAATTTTAAAAAAATTTAAAAATATGATTAAATATATTTTAGAAATTAATTTTTATATATTAATAGTATAAAATTATACTAATAATATAAAATAATTTTATATTATCAGTGTAATATTATACTGATAGACAGTGTAAAATTATATTGACATGATAAAATTACACTGATAAAATTTTTATGATTTTTAGAAATTAATTTTTATACACTAATAGTATAAAATTACATTGATAATATAAAATAATTTTATACTATCAATGTAAAATTACACTGACAGAGTAAAATTATATTGATAAAATTTTTTTTATTACATTAATAATGTAAAATTATTTTATATTGCCAGTATAATTTTATACATGATAATTAATTTTTAAAATATATTTAATCATATTTTTAAATTTTTTTAAAATTAGATATTATTACACTATATCATAAATGATTTGTGTATCGATATATCTTATAATCTCACCATCATATTGTAAAGTATACCATACTCCTTGACCGGCAAGAAGCACTGTAGATGGCGCCATAAATAACCCCTAACATGAACATGATATGTAATCCTCCTGCATATTCAAAAAGAAGTACATCCTGACTATATCTGCTATGTATAATGTCCAATCCAAATCTGAATCCATCCGCAATAAATAAGAGCAATACCAATACAAGTCCTCCACCTTGATTGTCACACATTATGTTGCTAGCTATCATATGGAAGAGGAATGCTTTTCTGCCAGAATTTATTGTCAAAATTTTTGAGATAAAATAATGGTGGTTATTGAATGAAATAAAGTGATATATGATCAACTTACTCATCCAACGATCAACAAACATGCTATGTCACATCATTTTAACAAAAAAAATCTGGCAATAAATTATAGCAAAATAGCATTACTCAATTTTGGTCCCTATGTGTCATTGATTGAGTTTAGTCCCTACACATGTAATTATTTAGAAAGAAGCCCCTACCATCAACTAAAGTTATAACTCCATGAATTTTGTGGTTGATACAGTATGATGTGGTCTTAGTATGTATTCTATTGTTTGACATTTGCTACATAATAGCTAACTAAGTAAGTGAATTCGTTAGATTGTACTCTGTTAACCTTGTAAAATTCATGAAATTACAATTATTATTGATAGTAGGGACTTTTTTACAAGAGAGTATCCACTCTCAATCATCACTGGAGGCACGCTAGTTATGAATCACCACTTTTCTTTGTTCCAGGTAGTGAAAGCTATCCTAAGGATGGATTGGGAGGTGGTCTTTTAGCACACACACACACTCAGGGTGGCAAATCATTGGCAAATCATTGTGCAGATGGCTTAGCAAAGCATGGCACTCACATGCTATTGGAATGAGTATTTTCTCAACTTTTGCCTTCCTTTCTTTCGAGTGTCTTTTTTTTTTTTTTTTGGTCAACATAGTTTCATTGATTAAACATCAAAGACAAAACTTGTGTAGAGCAAAGAAATTGGTAATATAGGATATGATAAAACATAAACTAAGCCTAAGATTATAACCAATGAAAACTATCCAACTTTAGATAATACATGAGAACATATAGACAATTTCGCATCACACCATAGGTATGCATGATAGCAAATGTGAGCTCCTCAGATCTCTGATCTACTTTTAAAATGACATTAAATCAAGCTGTATAGGTCTTTGATTAAACATCAAAGACAAAACTTGTGTACAGCAAAGAAATTGGTACTATAGAATATGATAAAACATAAACTAAGCCTAAGATTATAACCAATGAAAACTATCCAACTTTAGATAATACATCAGACCATATAGACAATTTCGCATCACACCAAAGGCATGCATGACAGCAAATGTGAGCTTCTAAGATCTCTGATCTAGTTTTAAAGAAACTTTTAACTACATTAAATCAAGCTATATAGGTAGACATAAAACAAGATTTAAGCATTAACTAAAACATTAATTACAACCATAGATTCTAAGCAATTAAAGCACTGAACATCATGACATTTTGCTACTGAACACAGGAGTATGCTTTCCAGGCCTACTTCATGATACACATCAATAGCTAACTCCATGGTACACATCAAATTAGAATACAATCGTATGTTGTAAAAAAAGGCCTTCTACCTCAAAAGAAGGACCCAATCATCATCTACTAACAAAGGCTGCTGATCTATCATCAGACATAAGCCTAGCCTTTCGATTCATAATGTATCTGCAATCATAAGACCCCAAAAGCATTCTCATGATCTAGGCATCATGCCATCAAAAAAACTTGTTAGACGTAGTATCAAACACACCATCATACAATGGAAAGGTGAGACAAAGTAAAAAAAAAAACTATCCACAAGGAGAAGGGGTAACCAAAAAACCACTAGGAGGGGATGGACCGCCTCCATGGGACTAGCTACCCCTTCAAGAAAGGAACAAGGTGAAATTGTGGTCGATGAAAAGGAAGAAGGATGCAAGAGAGGAGGGGTGGGGAAGGGTTGTTTTTAGTATATGCTGTGGGTGTTTCTTTTCTCCCATTGTAGCTACTTTGTTTTGTTTTGTTTTGGGTTTTGGCTCATTGCATACTGAAAAAAAAGAATGACAATAAAAAATTTATCAATAAGAAAAATTGAAAAAGAATACCGACACATAGTCAGTTAGATGGTAGATACTCCTTTCCCTTGATCAATGGTCTTGGGTTCGGGTTTTGAGTATGAAGTAATTGATATTGGAAAAACCATGCTCCTTATGAGATAAATTACCTCCGGTAGGAGGATACTTGCGGTTTTGACAAAAAAAAAAAAAAGTAAAATTGAAAAAGAATATTTATTGCTTCTTTTCATTTTGAAAACAATCTTTACTTTTTGAAAAAAGGATAAATAAGTATAGAGGGAACAAAGCTCTTTTAGATAGATACACAATATGTTGGGATTCCAAATAATAAGCTAATAATAGGAGGGGGAGTGAACATCATAAGACGAATGAGCAACTATTTTCCTTTTCTAACATTTTAGTTATTATTTGGTACTAGATTGAGATCTACATAATGCATTGTTCAAAAAGTATAGTAATACTTTAATAAATTATTAATCTTATTAGTGAAAGTCTCACAATATAAAAAAAAAAAAGGTAGAGAGAGTGAGGGGTTAGTACATGGGTTGAGATGAAGCTGCCTCACTCCCTTTCCCTGCTATGGTATTTATAGGGGGTAAGAGTGGTACCTACTATTAATGTGAGATAGTGACATGAGCTTGGACCAATTAGATAGGAAACCTAGATAGATCACAAACCCCCAGGCTTGAGCTCTAAAAGAGCGAAGAAGTTAAGAAATGTTTTAGGTCAAGTGAGGAAGGTCAGGGAATTGTGGGACCGAGACACCAAATGGATCGCAAGCCCTTTTGCCTCGAGCTCTAAAAGAGTGAAGTAGTTAAGAAGTAAGTTTCTTAGGCTGGGTGAGGAAGGTCAGGGAACCGGGGGATTGGGAGACCAGATGGATCAATATATATATTTTATGGTTATACAAAATGTATTGAAATTATGTAGACATTTAATGTTCAAATTTTTTTTTTTTTTTGTTATTTTGATATCATTTTTGTGTTTACTTTTCTTTTTTTGGCAATTATCTCATTTTTTGCACTTGTTACCTTTTTTATTTGGGTTGCTTGTAGACTATGTTTGTTTGTATATTTTTCCTGAAGTTTCGATTTCATATTGACCCTTCATTTAATATTCATGTGTGTTTTATTATCATTGATGAATTTCTTCTTCCTTTATAGATGATCTCTTTATTTGATAATATTGTATCTTTTATTTGTTTGTGATGCTTTTTGTTTGAGCTTTGTATATGAGCTCTCATGTGATGATATTACTGTTGGTGAATGGAGTTGTAGATTATGTTAAGGAAAATGTTAGAGCTCATATTTGTTTACTTAATATGAAGGCAATTATATTTGCCATGTGTTATTCTTTGATGGTGTAATTTTGAAACAAAGATGTGTATTGTATTTGGAGCTTGTTACTTGATTGATTTGTTTAAGGGTAATAGAGATTCCGAAATGTTTGGGACAAAATATTTTCTAATTCCTTAGAGTGTAAAGCTTTCCTTCTTGTAACATAGAATTAAAATATGAAATCATTTTTTTTTTTTGGCATTGTTGCATGTAAAGGAGCTATCCATGTAATTGTGTAAGGAAATGGAAAAAGTATGAGCAAAGTAAGAAAGTCGTTATTAACGTTATTGAGACAATTTATTTGATCTTATTGCTATTAATTTTTGGTCTAATAGATGTTTTTTATTTTTTGACGGTATAGATGTATTCTTTTTTTTTTTTTTTAATGATAGAACACTCATGATTAAGTTTATATGATATTTTAATATTAAGTTATAATCTGTTATAGTAAAACATTGCAAGGGTAAAATAATATGATGTTAAAGACGAGTAAAATTATAGTAATTGAGAAGAGTATTTATAGTCAAGGAGTGAATTTATACATAAATGAGAAATTATAGCAATAAGATGCCTATGTGGCTATATAAAACATCCAAAATGACAACTTCAATAATATGCTTATCTAGCAACATCATAATTCTTTTTTTTTTTTTTCGGTCGTGGCAATATCATAATGCTTGAGTTGTCAATACTATAATTCGGGCCCTAACTTTTATACATTATAAATAAATGGATATGCGAAGTTGTTTCATTGTAAAGTCGGAAGATGTCATAAATCTAATTGATGATATACAAAATAATTTATTAATTTATAAATGAACAACATGAATGTATATTAATATAATTGAATTAATAAATATTAAACCATACAACATATGAATATATTCTTGTCTCAAAAATACTTTATAAGAATTTCTAGTCACAAATATATAAGAAAATTTTAAAGAAAACGATTTAAGTAATGGATAATAATTAATCAATACAAGATTATGAACAGAATGTCCCCAACTTTTGCAATAGATTTAGGACAACTACAGTAGCACACCAACTCTAGACACATCTTTCACATTTCTATATAAAATTGCTACATGACAATGGGATCCAAAAACAATGCAACAACGTAATTGTCATGACCCAACTAGAGTCGTGACTGACGCTTTGGGATCTTTGACCCCTAGCAAGCTTAATTGAACCATCTAGAAATAATGAATAGAGTTTCCGCTAAAAATTGGACTTTTTCTCAAAAAATCATACATATATTCCTTGTAATATTTCCAGCCAGCATAGAAATAATCCACTAAAAAGAAGTTTGAGTATTTTAACGAAGCTCACAAATAAAAAGGAAGCAAGATCATGCCTATAGTTCATGGAGCACATCTCTAGACAACTAGGATACAAAGTATTTCAAAACATGTACAATTAATTCAAAATAATTACATGCCTATACCATAGAGTGCTAGGCTCACCAAAAGGGCAACTATCTATTTTAACTGCTAGGAGGATCAAGGTGCTTATTAGGAAGAGAGTCTAAAACATGTGAAAGGAAAAATAATGAGTCCAAAGGAACTCACTGAGTAATAATATATCTATAATATCCAAAGAGACAAGCACTTGGCATATGCTTTTCAATTCAAATACAATCTTATAGCAACGGGTATCATATTGCAAGTCACATTTGAACACTTAATCAGGGGAACTAGATGCTCTAACTGGTAGGAGGATCAGGGCGCTGATCAGGAAGAGAGTCTGAAACATGTGAGAGGAAAAAGAGTGAGTCCAAAGAAACTTAGTAAGCAATAATATATGATTTTCAATTCAAATACAATCCAATAGCAATGGGTATCATATTACAAGTCACATTTGAACACTCAATCAATGCCCAATATTCAAGACGTGGCCCCTGGGCTTTCAAACTCATGGCAAGTTGGTTCTAGTTCTCTTAGGATTCAAGAGGTGGCCCCCCAAATACCATGTGACCCATGGCATGCTGGTCCTAGAAGGTTAAGGTGCCAATCCTCACACACACACACACACACTCAAAGGTATCCAATGCTACAAAAGGTGGTAATCCATCATTAATTAGCTTTGAGAAGCCAAAACTGACTTAAACTACTCTCAAAATACAAAATCCCCAATTCTATGAATCCTAACCCCCTTTTTATTTGATCAAAACGTTGAATCTATGATAGAATTAGTTAATCCATAGTAATAAAAAGAGAAATGAGCTAAAAAATTACCTTAGAAAATGGAATAAAGGAATAGAGTAAGAAAAGAGTGGTGATTCTCCTAAACCTTCATTTTCTCTCATTGCAAGAGGAGAGAGAGAAAGAGAATCAAGAGAAGAATAATGATAAGGAATGATGATAATGAAGTGAAAAGGATGAATTTTGTAGGGGATTTGGGTAAGAAATAATAAGGGATTGATGGGGTTTATGTAGGGGAGAAAGGGTTAAGAAAGCCAAGAGAGGGAAAAGGTTTGAAAGAGGTATAGGAGAGGAGTCGAAAACCCCAAATTTTATCGCGCAGAGATCACCTAGGCGATCAGCTTCCACCGCCTAGGCGGTGGGGTGACAAAATGACACCCCTAAAAATGCAGCCACTACCTAGGCAGTTAGTTTCCACCACTTAAGCACTAGTGGCAGGATTTAAAAATAAAAAAAAAACATGTTTTTCTCATTCCCATGTGTATTTTTAAGCCTTAAACCATATTTCTAAACATGTTCCAACTCTAATAACTTTCAAATACACAAGGATATGACTCAAAAAGTTTCTCAAAGGTCCGTGATACAAAGAAATTTGTAACTTACATTGTACAAAACCTTCGGCATTATAGTAATCTTTCATAAGTTCTCCATTCATGTATCTATCCTCCATGTTTGTATATATAAACTCATTTATACGTGTCAAATTCCGAATATAATCTAGCATAGGCTTTGGGATACTATTTGACTTGAGACATGCTTCATTTATATCCTTCTAGAAATCTCTGATTTCATTACGAATGAGTTTATAGGCCTCTTCTTGCTCAAAACTCTCAAGATGAGTGGAGCAATACATAGCTTGTCACCAAAATACAAAATTAAGAACAAAGTAGGAAAACACAAACAGAACAGTCATAGAAAGATCAAGACATAACAAACAACAGGCACTAGCATAAGATTGAAATTTTACTCCTTTGGTGTTGATCCAGAGCTGTCTCCCTGTCATTGTTTGAGATGAATTAAGTCCTTGAAGCCTATTTCAATCTAATATCCCCACTCAGCACAAAGACTCATTATGCTAGCATCTTCTCATCATTTGACCATAATACCACTCCTTTTATATTTCTTTATTGTCCACTACACTTTATGTTGTGAAATTACTACCTTGTCTAGGTAATAGTAGCAAAAATAGCACACTAAGCCTTTTTATCAATCTCAATTGGATTTGTTGCACACCAAGCTTCATACAATAACATCAGATTATTAAGGACAACCAAAGCGACTCCTCCCACCACAAACACAAACAAAACACCCCAAATTTCAAGCATTCCATCCTATTGACCATGTAAACCAACAATTTATAAACAAGTGCTCAACAAATTCTACATGAGCATCACAAAACACACATCTTTCATCAATGTCCAGACTAATGTTAATCTTTCTTAATCTTTCCTTCATATCAACTTTTCCTTCCAGCAACAACCATAGGAATAGTTCCACCCTTAGAGGAGCAACTCCTTTCCATACCCTCGTCAAAATTCTTCCACAATCATCTTCATTTAACTGATATTTTTGAACAACAAAGGAAAAGGATTTAATCGAGAATTTACCTTTTTTAACCTCAACAGCCATAAATAGTTAATGGATAAAGTTATTGAAGTTGAATTAGAAATTGCTATTGTAATAAAGTATTGCTTGTAGTTGTGCCGGTGAGAGTTTACATATGCAGACACAGTGTTGTAGAAACTCATGAAATGAGATACAAATTAAAATAAAAGAACCCTTCCATGTAGATTGGAGTTTTAGTAGTCATACTGATGGCTAGTTGGGCGAGACAAATCTATTCATGTTCAGTTGTCTCCCAATTTACTCACCCTTCCCAGCATTCTGAAAAACCTCCATCACAAATTCTCGCATGGTAAAAGTGACCCCAACACCATATCTCATAACCTTATCTAGCAACTCTCGGCTTTTATCCTGCAAAGCTTCACCTCATTGTCCCTTAATCACAACCTCATAGCAAGTGGGGTATGGTTTGGGATCTTTTTCTCCCATCTTACTCAAAATTCATGCACAATCATTAGCTTTACCATGAACCAAGGAGGTGCATGACAAAAACCAATTTTTCGACTTAGCTAAAAACAATTTAACAATGAGTACTTGCCACAAAATTTCACAGATTAACTAAAAAAAATATTAAAAACTTTAAACTATCAACATAGCGATACACTCACTGCCGATCCAGAGGCTGAAGGGCATAGCGAACCACCTGTGCCACCGACGACCTCTTCTTAGCTGTCAGTTTGACTATTTTTAGATTGAGAATACTCTATCACAAATGTCAACAAACGACTATGTTCAACCCTCTCTGCCATCCACAAATGCTCTCTAATGCAAATTGAGAATGCCTAGTGCAAGCCACTACACCCACCATGACAATATCACAAAGCCCTAATGCTCAACCCTTATTTGGAAACTTGTGGGAGGGTTATTTTGTTATTTTAAAAGGGGGGAATGACATTAGTCCCAAATATGGATCGAATGAACCGCCCACCAACTTGAAATTGAGAATTTGATATTAAATGCTTAGACCAAAAACTATACCATATAGTTAGAGTACAACTCATTTTACTTAAACCCTATTAGTTTTATAGAATCATTAAAGGAAAGATTGATATTTAATTAGAATGATTGTTTTGAATGTGAAATGGTAATGTCTTTTCTTTCAAAATGACTAATAATACAAGGAGACATACAATACTTTGGGTAGTGGCTGATTTGTTAATACTAGATGCAGCAAGATTTACTTCAATTATGAAGCAACACTGCCTATTTATAGGTCAATGTTTACCACCATACATGAGGCGTTGATTTACCTCCATCAAGCTCTAGTGATTTCTACTTTTTTCATAGATGTAATATCATTGGTTTTTTTTTTTTTTTGTCATAATTATCTTACACCTTTTATCCATTATTTTCTCTAATGCCCACTGTCTTGCATTGAACAGGAGGGCAACAAAGCCTACTCTATGATACATATTAGCACCTTGGCCATTGTAAAAAACCAAAGCATTAAATGTGGCGGTATAAAGCCCACGGTTCACATCAACACATCAACAATCATAGAGTATATCTAAACTGCTAAAGTTAGATGTCTACAAACAAAATAAAAAAAAAAGAAAAAGAAAAAGATCCAACCAACTACCACAAATAAAAGTTGTTGATCTATTGCTTGATTTGAACACAATTGATCGTCTAATAAAGCTTAAAGCATCAACTATCGTGAGATCTACAAATGAGTGAGCTAGCCTCATTTTATTTCTCACAGTATGGATGTTGTTGTTATGATCAAAAGAAACTCACTAAAATAGGATATTGGCTTTTTGACCAAAACGTGGTGCTTTTACAAAATAATTACTAAACTATAGCTGTTTAGAAAGTATTTCATTGTCTATTATTGTTTTTGACAAGGTGGAGAGCTTGGTGCAAGATCAACATGCGCCAACAGTACACCACGCTATTTGACATGGCAAAAAGGCTGAATGACATGACCAAAAGTAGCACGGGTTGAAGAAGGTGGCATTCAATGGAGGGGCGCCACCAGTTTGACATAGAGTGGAGTACGGCCATCCAGTTGGCCCACATTGCAAGGGCGTCACCTATGACACATGGCGCCACATGGAGATGCGCCAACTTCCTGCTTAAATTCCCCCCTTCCCTTACGCATTTAGTGTCAAATATTGCTCTTGATCTGTTTTAATTTTTAGCTTATGCATGAAACTCCCGTTTGAAATTTTTATTTCTTTTTTTGAAGCTTTAAGTTCCTCAATTTTTAGTTTCTATCAAATATAATTTTTGAATTTTTTTATTTCGTAAGTTTTAGTTTCTATTTTTGTTTGTACGTAGTCATTAAATATTTTTTTATTCTATTTTTTTGTCAAACTTTTTTATACTTCTTTTCTTTTTTAATTTAGATGAAAAAATGAGTACTTTTATTATATTTGTATATTGGAATAGTAGAAAATTTGATGGGCTGCAAGGATACACTTTTGAAGGAAATAAAAGATCAATTAAAATAGATAAAGGTGTTAGTTATAATGCACTAAAAAAAAAGATTGCCGCCAAATTGAAGCTTCAATCTCATCAAACAATTTCAAGTCTTACTTATAGATTTCCAATTGCTAGAGATAGCAGTGCATATACTGCTCTTGAGATAATTGATGATGATGATGTTGATTGCATGATTAGCACCTTCGAGCAACGATCTTTTTTAATGGTGCTCGAATTGTATGTTGATATGGATGTTGCAGGCAGTTCATTCATGCCTGTTGCTCCTTCTGTTCATTCTGCTGCTGCATTTGATGATCATTATAGTGCTGATGCAGGCTTATCAGACGAAGATGAAGACTACATCAGAGATCTATCACCTGATGAAATTGAAGAAGATGATGATGAAGGTGAGATCCTTGATGGCGATTCTTATGAGTCTGAAGTTGATTTAGATTCTCCAAATATTGCAGTTTCTCCTATTGCATCCTCATTGCATATCAGAGAACAACTTACACAACAAGACAATTAGTTTTCAAATAAGTATTTTTATATATTGTGATTTTAATAGAACCCTCATGATTTGATGATATTTTTATAGGTGTAACACATTTGATGGAGTCTCCATTTTGGAATGTGTCTCCACATTATAATTATATCAATTGGGACCACCCTGATCAAGAGACAGATGAATTTCCTGGGTTGGATGTGCCTGGTTCATGGCATATTGGAGATGAGCTATATATTGATTTATGATTTGAGAGCAAAGAAGTAGTAGAGATGGCTGTTAAACATTACTTTATGAAGGTCCATCAAACATACATTGTGGTCAAATCAACATCAACAATTTTCTACACAAAGTGCATAAGACGCAAAGAAGGTTGCCCCTAGAGAATGAGGGCAATTTTAGGAAAGAAGACAAACAAGTGGCAAATCACTATATGGGGTGGTCGTCATATTTGTCTTAATCCTATGCTATATCAAGATCATAGCAAATTAGATTCAAATTTTATTTGCGCAAATATCGGAGGTGCATCACTAAGCTATATATCAATTATGTACTTTATGGTTATTAACTTTATTTGTTGATAATAATTTGATTGCTTAATTTATAATAGGATTGGTTAAATTAGAACCATCAATTCCAATTTCCTTGATCAGAAAAATAATTAATAGTTAATATGGATTTCAAGTATCATACCGGAGGGCTTGGAAAGCTAAGCAATAGGCAATAGCAGAGGTGTTTGGTGACTGGGATGAATATTTTGTAATGCTTCCTGGATAGTTTGCATATATGTAGTTGTTTGCACTAGATTCTGTTTATAAAATTGAGACAAGTGAATTTATCATCAATAATCAAGTAGATACTCGGTTTCGCATATTTCATCGAGTATTTTGGACATTCAAACAATATTGCAATGCCTTAAATTTTTGCAAGCCCATTATACAAGTGGATGACACATTTTTGTATGGAAAGTGTCAGGGTATACTCTTAATTGCCACTACACAGGATGGC
The DNA here is from genome assembly GCA_031439585.1 of Pterocarpus macrocarpus. NCBI lineage: Eukaryota > Viridiplantae > Streptophyta > Magnoliopsida > Fabales > Fabaceae > Pterocarpus > Pterocarpus macrocarpus. Next base: position 16,438,830 of record CM062517.1, on the reverse strand, counting down.
AATAGTTGTATTTTACCGATTGCTTTTGCTATTGTTGAAGGAGAAACCTTAGACGCCTGGTCATGGTTCTTGGGAAATATCCGGCAATATGTTACAAGAAAGCAAGGTCTATGTCTTATCTCTGATAGGCATGCAAGTATAAAAGGAGTTGTGGCAAATGAAAATCTTGGTTGGCAACCTCCATATGCATGTCATGTGTACTGTATTCGCCACATTGCCAGCAATTTCAACCACAAGTTCAAGAATACAAAATTGAAACAAGACTTATTGAAACTTGGTAAGTACTTTTTCATAATTTTAATATTATATATATGAATTTCATTTCTTTTCAAAGTTAACATCCAATTTGTGTTAATGTAGGGTATACAACTTGCATGCACTGGTTTGATAGGAACTTGGAAAAATTTTGCCAAATTAGTCATGAAATTCAAAGATGGATCGATAGTATACTGAAGGAGAAATGGAGTCAGGCATATGATATAGGATGACATAGATACAGGCACATGATAACAAATTTATCAGAGGCTGTGAATAAAGTCTTAAAAGGTGCTAGAAATCTGTCAGTAACTGCAGTAGTTAAGTGCACATATGGGAGGATGGTAGAGTATTTTGTGCAAAGAGGTGCAGAGGCTAGGGCAAAGCTGAGCATTAGAAATAAGTTTTGCAAGAAGTTAGTCGATGCAATTAGGGAGAATCAGAAGGATGCTTGTTCCTACCAAGTTCGCAGATATAACATTGAGACCACAAGATTCGAGGTTGAAAAGGAATTCAACCCTATGACACAAAGTGGCAGTCATACATGGGCTGTAAACTTAAGGAGAGATACTTGTTAGTGTGGGAAATTTCAAGCATATAAATATCCATGCTCTCAAGCTATTGCTGCTTGTGCTACTGTGAGTATAGACTTTTACAATTTAGCTAATCCTATTTATTCCATTCAAAATATTTTCAATGCATATAGTGGATAGTGGTGGCCAATTGGTAATGAGGATTACATTACAGCTACATCAGACTGAACATTGGTTCCAAATCCGTCAACCCTTCATGCTAAGGGTAGGCCAAAATCCACACGCATACGGAATGAAATAGATTTGAGAGAGTCACAGTGAAGACAACGGTGTGGAATATGTAAAAAGGAAGGTCATAATCGATATCTTTGCCCTCGTCTTAGTGGAACCGTAGATGATGAAGATATTTAAATTGTGCCAAGTTTATCCTTGGTCAATTGGTGTGATTTCATTTTAATTTCAAAAACAAAAACTTTTATGCAGTTGTTAATTATTTTCTTGCATTGTAATTCTCTAAATTACCTTATTTATTTGGTAATTGCTCTCTAAATTACTTTTAATTAAATAAACTATACTCAAAATTATCACCAAAAAGTTTTGATATGGACTTTGATTTGCGCACATCATTATCCCATAAATATATGGAATCATCAATTTAATTAATTAATAAACCACGTTTGTGGCACAAATCATTAATTAGTCGTACTGATAAATAATTTCTTGAATGGTAGTGTAATAGAAGCTTTAAAATCTCATTTGTTGAAATGAATGCTTTGGCAGATTTGATTATTCAACTTATTCTTTTATTATTGTGTTCCTCTTCCAATTTAGTAGTTTATATTCATGAGAAAATGTTGACAAGGTGAATTTGGACCCGTTCTAATTCTTCGTTATTTTGTTAATTTTGGCAACAAATTTCGTTGATTCTTCTTTATTCTGATTCCAAGGCTTAGATTCCAAGGCCAAGATTAATTGTTAGATCCACTAAGGATCAAGGAGCAGTAACATTATTATAGAGGTTGTAATCTTTCAGTTTTCCCCCTTGAATTGATTACAAAAGAAAAATGTGAAAGAATCTAGTAACATGAATACTGACAAGGCACATGCACAACGAGTAAATCGGGAGACGTTCAATGATGAGTAATTATATATGAAGTTATGTTACAGAGTTTTAATACTACATGTTCATAATAGAAGTCCCTTGAAGATACTACATGTAATAATGCATCATTTAAGTCGACTTATTTTTATTTTTATTTTTATTTTTATTTTTATTTTTCAATCGTCCATTTTTTTACTAAATATTTGCTATTAAATATATGTGGTTTGTATAAATATAGTCCATTTCAATATTTCGAAGTTGAAATGAAGTTTCCATATATTTTAAATAATAATAATTAGGATTTTTTTAGATTTTTTGAGAAGAAAAAACTTTAAAGAATATATGCATAAAAATTATAAGATAAATAGATTAAAATTTACAGAATATATACATCACACACATACATTTTTTTTTAAAATATTTACACAAATAAACAAGAAGATATATCTATAATCAATCATGTGGGGAGTTAGCCGCTAATTTACAACCACGTCGCCTATCTCTAGCTCTACGATGTGGATTTCTTCTCACGTCAGCTGCATCATCCTCAGGGCCAACTATAGATAAAAAATCTTCATTCAAGTCTATACCCTATGGAGAAACAACATTTACACCACGTGGAGTGTAAAGGGTTTCATGTGATAAGAAATCCATAAGCCCCATAGGTGCACTAGGTGTAAACTTTGGTGGCATGTACGTAGGTGGTGTGAATTGTGACGGACTCGGATCGGAAAGGACATATGCCTCATTTGGACCATATGAATGATATACAGCATGTGAAGAGGATGCTCCTGCTGTTGTTTGATGTTGAGGTGGCCAATAATAACTTCTTTCTAGACCTGAATCCATGGGGTTACCTGATGTTACTGACAGAACAAAATATTGGCCATGACCACATTCAGGAAGTGGAGGAAGGGTATGAACCTCTGTCGCCTCTCACCTTCTGCGTTGCTGAAGTCCCTGACCTTTGACCAAAGTCGGAGGTATTGCCACATTCACATCAAGTTGTGCAAGAGGCTGTTGTTTAATACGAGCTGCCACAGGTTCAGCGACCATGTCTAATTCCTCAAATTGTTGCAATAACTCAGCTGTCACATCTCTAACATCGTCCATCAAAAAGCTTGAGTCGTTAATAGAGGACAAATGATGCATCCGCTCCAATTGATTGTGCTATTCAAGTAGATAGGAATATTATATACAAGTGCTGATAACACAACATAATTTAATAAAAAAAAAGTAATAGCACTTACTATCTGTCCTCTGCATGTACCATCCCTACTAATCCAGCGATGAGTGTACCTTGAATACCACCTCATGTAAGGATCATTCTCACTTAACAACCCCATCTATTGATCACTAATTACTAGATATTGTTGCCTATCATGCCATATTTCGATAACTGAAACATATAAGAGCATCCAATTATCACTTTCCTTGCCGCGTAGTGTAAGATCATGGAGTTGTTCTGGCTGACGTGATGGGTCTGGAATACACTGCTGTAAGCCAAATTGACGCATCACTCCATCTGGGTGATGGCACTCCACGATATGCAAAAATATAAGTCAATATAATCAGAATTATAAAGATATGAATAAGAGATTCTTACATCTTTTCGCTTTAACCAATCAAGTCTATGACGATAGTATGACAAGTCTCGTCATACGACCATAAAAGTTCTACCACCTATCCATTTGTTATTTAACATATTCAATCAAATATTATAAACATATAATGATTATTTAACAGAAAACTTATTACCAAAAAAAAAAAGGAAGGAAAAAAGTCATACCTAGCACCACGTGGGGAGTTAGCGATCTCCTCTGGATGAGTTGGGGCAATTGATGAGAATCTATCCCACACCCATAGCTGAACCAATACAGCCATGCCTCCAATCTCGCACCTATTATAATCCTTACATTTACAAAGCTCGCGATATAAATAAGAGAGCACTGTTGATCCTCAACTATATTGTCCAACCATGGCGAAATCCTATAAAAATGGCAGAAGTCTTAAAGGTACCAAGTTTCCAAAATGATTTGGAAATAGAAGTAACCCCATCAACCGCAAAATATATGCTTGAGCAAATCGCTGAATCTGGATGTCATTGTCAATATGATCATTTATATTATTAAAGTGAGTATTTAACCATGCCATTTTCAATCGATGGCCATGAAAAGCATTTTGCGGGGGAGTTACACCTAGCAATTCTTGGAGAATGGGTTGCTACGGACCAGAAGTATTACCAGTAACTGCCATCCCATCAATACGAAGACCAATTTGGACAGCAATATCTTGCAGCATAATCGTGCATTCCCCCGGATGTAAATAAAATGTATGTGTCTCTAGCCTCCAATGCTCTACTAGAGCAGATATCAATGTATGCTCAATTTGGAAAAATTCGAGCTTTGCAATTTCAAGAAACCTTGCCTGCTCCAAGTATGGAATAATCTCATTAGGAATTTGCTCGGTCCTGCTACGAATAGAGGATTTTCCTCTAATAACCAATACTCGATCAGGATGTCCATTCCAAACATACTGTGAAATGTGTGTTTCTTGCATTGTTAACAATGATGCATCTTTTGGCCCAGGACGAATGACACATGATGAAGAAGAGCTAGATGCCATTTGTAAAAAAAAATATTAATTATTAAACTTTTAAAATACTACAGGATGATACATGTCATTACTCATAAAATGTTACTCAAATTATGTTTGGTCTAATATATAAAAAATAAACATACAGAACACTAAACATTTAGATAAATAGACTTCTTTTTAACACAATAATTTTTTAATACATTAACTCATGACAAAAATTAAATACATTCAATAATATTAAATACATCGTAACAGTTTTTAATTTTTTTTATATAGCCTAGTATCTCTAATAAAAAAGAATTAGATTACAAATATTCTAATACGAAAATGAACTATAAGTTATTATAATTTTTTTAAAAAAAATTATCAAAATAAATTAATCAAAGTCTAATTTTCTTAAAAAAAAACTCATAGCATTATTATACTTATGGACTGAAAATGAATTAATTATAAATTATAAATAAATAAAATTTAAATTACCTTTATAGAGACGGTTGATTTGAACAAAATAACCAAATAAATTATATAACAAAACTATATATCTGCACTGAAAATAAATTAACACTTGAAGCAGAATAGCAAAAAGAAAGTGTATGACGGTGAAGGGGGTGCACAGAGGAAAGGAAGCAGGAAGCAAAATGACAAAATCCAAAGGGCACCATAGGGGGGTGAAGGGTGAAGGGAGGAAAGGAAGAAACAGGCCAAGTTTGAACGACATGGCCAACATGGTGGCGCATCTTCATGAATGCCATCCATGCGCCAGGCACGTGGCAGCTCCTCTGTGGTGGCCCAAGTTCGAGGAGCGCCATTCTTTTGTCATGTCACCTGCGGGGTGGCAAAGATTCCACTGTTGGCATGGATTGAACCTGCGCCATCATAAATGACAACCCAAAACTACCCCAGACATGCAAATTGTCTCAAAACTACTACAGTACTGGTAAATAGTTCGTAAAATTGGCATAATTGGGTCAAAAAGCCCAAACCATCAAACAATGAGACAATGGAAAAAGAAAGGGGGAAAAAAGACTGCCTACAAAGAAGGTGAAGGATTCGTTACTCTATGTATGTTTTGGAGTAATGTTACTCCCACCCATGTGGATGGTTAGATTGAACTCACTTAAGATCTAACAGCCACAGATTGACCCATACTTTTTTGCAAGGAAATTGTTAATGTGTGTCTGAATTGTTTTTGTTTTGCACATTAACCCATGTCAGTTCTTGCCCGGACTCGAGCTCATTACGGTGTGGCTCTTCATTTGGGCTCTTGGCAGCCCAGCTTGTCCGTAATCTCAACAGCATTCATTGCATTACGAAGATCTTGCTTGTTGGCAAACATAAGCAATACAGCACCTCTCAATTCATCCAGAAAAGATAATTTAAAAAAGTTTTAAACGTTGACATTTCATGGTAGAAATACATAAAATAGGAAGCAAAGGAATGAGACTAATGATTCTTGTCATGACACTTGTAAATATTTATTGACACAATGGAGTTCAATAAATCAAAAGCACTTCATACGTAAGAACTGGCTATTCAACTTCCAAAATATATGTCGTAGTGATGTCACACAAGAGTTATCACAAATAATGATCCAGCCAAAAATAGATTAATTAACAACAACAATGATGAAGAGAAAGGCTTTCTATCATTAGTTCAGTGGAAATTTCCTCTTCATCAATAAAAATACACCCGTTCAGAATGAGCACCTTATATGCAAGACTAATGAATCACCAGCAAAATATTGGCATTAAAGAATCTCCGAACATTATGACTAAGACTACATTAAAGAATCTTCTTCACGTATCAATGTTATTCTAAGACCTTTCTATCTTTACTAATTTATAGGTCTTCCCTTTGGCCTTTTATTTGACCCCAAACCCACTCTATCATAAATCAAAATGGATCCCCTCTAAATGTGGTATAAATATGTCTTTTAGCCTTTACTAACAGTTCTAGGCTTCTCACCACACTAACAACAGTAGACACAACCCCACCCGGCAATCTCAACCGTTATCTATGAAATAAGGTCTTCATCTCTACAGATCCTAAATAGTGCTTACTCAATCGACAACACATTAATGACCAGAGCCTCAATCCAGATAGATCTGGAGAGAAATCTACAAAGAACATCAACAATATGACACACACTTTTGTCGATCGAAGATCTCGAAACCTCGGTCACAAATGTTCAAATACGACAAAAGACTCCTTTTGCAAAAGAATTATGCAATAGGCCCTATTTTGCCCATTAAAAACTTCAGTCTCGGGGTATATTTCCTAATTTTGGGGAGTAATTAACAATCACTCACCTACAAAAAATGGGCTATCTAAAACACCATGGAGGGGGAATTCAAAGAAAGGATGAGAGGAAAATTTTCTCTAACCCAACTCATTATTTTCATGAGTGGGTTGGGTTCAAAAGTATGCCAAAGGTGCCCGATCTAACCTAATCACTAGCAGCCCTATGTGTTTTCATTTATATCTCGATGTGGGCCCTAAATGAAGTTTCAATCTTGACAAATACAGAATGTTGATCAGTTTAGCAAACGCCTAAGCTTGAATCTTTAGTTGGGCTTTCATCAATGAAATGAGCATTTCGGACCACAAAACAAAAGGCTTGAAGCCAATACGAATATCAAAGCACTATCACAACCCAAAAAAAAACACGAAGCACTATCTACCAACATAAGATCTCAGTTCTCAGGTTCAGCTCAGTACGCAAGTAAATGTCTTACAAGCAAAAATGCAAAATTTTGTGTACCCTTAAGTATTGCATGTCAAAGCTCGAGTGTGGGAGATGAAATAAACAAAAGCTGCTCTTATTTCATCCCAATTTCCACAAAAAAGGGAAAAAAAAAGCTGCATATGATCTTGGAAGCTTATGATATATAGATACATGCGAACATTCAAATTATAGTATTGATTTTCACAGTAATTAATTCAAGAGAGTAGTTCAACATATAGTGGCGGGGCAGGGTCGGTATCTAGAATCAATTAATCATATATATATATATATATATGAGAGTCATTAGAAAATTAATTTTAATTAAATAGTCTGCGGGATCGGTTATCAGAAAATAGTTATAATATAAGCAACCTCTCTTATCATAATTTATCTTTCACTTTTATTTATTAATAAATAAAAATTCGATTTAAGTGATGCCAAGTAGTTTGTCTGTTTTTTTTCTTGTTTAATGTTAATTCCATTTGGTATTGTCTGCACCCGAGATAGGTGGTTTCTAACTGAAATAACTACAAGCAACTTGCAGTTTCAGGTTCTATGGAATAATCATTGAGCTTAGTTAACTTTGACAACCTTGAGCATCTTCTCTCACATAATTTCTTTGCCTCTGTATGATAATTCACCAACTGGGTTCACCAAACGGGAAGAGCCTTTAGCCAACTGTGATAGAAACAAGGTTTTGGGGAATCGCACCAATTCTTAATGAGTTTCAGATGGGAATCCTTTATTAGTTGAGGACCATGATTGAGCCCTCTCCCTCTTAACATTTTAGGGATCTAACTTGATGATTGAGAGCTTCTAAGGGTGCATGATAAACAATATTGGAGGTTGATGCATGTGACTCTGAGGAAAAAGACCAAATTTGTGGGAGAAGACCAAATTGAAATGATTAAAGAAATAGGAGAAAAGTCAGGTGTTAATTCGTATGTTTAGAATCATGAACTAACAATCATAATTGGACCTTCAAGAGAACAGCCAAATACAATGTATCAATCCTTACAAAGCTTGAAAGGCCAGGGAGCATGTCTGTCTTATAGGTTGTACTTCTGGCTATATTCACCTAATGTAAAATTTGATTAATTTACAACTTAATTCAATGATTTTTGTATACTTTTTTCTTATAGATCGATGTTTTATTTCTTCCGTTTGCGTGTATGTATGGCCATGCATTTTTTTTCCTCAACATTCGGTTTTTGAATAGTTAACTAACTAAGAATCTCACATCATTATCATTATATAAAATTAAGTTCAAGTTTGTAAGATTATAATATTCAAACCAATCGGATCATCATAATCATAATTAAACACGTACGTTTAACGTTTCCCACATCTCTTCAAATTTATCCCCGTTCATATGAATCTAAATAAATTGTTGAGTATATATATATATATATATATGGAGTACAACATCAAGATCGATGATGTATTATTATAGCTCGACTAGCGCGCCAATCTATCAAGATGGAGGATTCATCATGCATGATGATGTCGATTCTTCCTTCCATCATAAAGGTAACATGCAGCACAATGTTGTTTCACCTAAGTGCACATACTAAGTTAGACGTTTTTGAGTTTTAATGTATTTCTATGTAATTGATGATTCAACAAGATATAATAACGTAACGTTACTAATAGTTGTTGACTGGGATACGAGCTTTTTCTCTGTGAAATGTGTGCTGCTCATGTACAAAGACAAAGTTACTTTAAGGTCTAATAGTTCACCCCATAATTTATAGCCAAATATTACAGCACCGAGGTTGTCAAATATTTATCAACAAATTGATGGAGATAACACATAACACCGATATATCTGCGTAGGGCAGACTAAATTTGAATTAGTTCGTTTGCGCCAATGCCATGCCATTAATTGATTTTTATCTATTTTTATTCATTCATAATGGGCCACGCGATTTCTTATAGGTCAAAATACATTAGGCAAGCTCTCATGTGAGTTCTGCGAACACACATTGTACCATGTCGAAGATTAATGAATAAGTCATCTACATCATGGCAACAACTTTTGGGGATTTTCTGGGGGTGGCGAATGGCACGTGCTTTAGTGAGGTATTACGAGATCTGAAGAGGACTTTGGAGTATATATCATCAATTGCATGTGTATATTGGCAGTTATTATTATTGTTGTTATTATTATTATTAATAATAAATTATATTTTATAATTTTCTATTCGCATTGAATTCTGACTAAGTTGATTTTAAAAACAATTAAAAAATAGTAATTAGTATGTGATGTAGTGGAAGCATAAAATTCGTGGAACTTTGGAAAGGCTTTGGGAATTAAGGTTAATAATAAAAAAGCAATGATTAAAGCTATATCTAAAGTTAGAGAATGTCAGAATTTCTCACTCCCTAGAAGAAGAGGTCATCATAAGAAGAACAAAGGATATCCCTTAAGATTGAATTTCTAGTAGTTTTGGGTTGCTTGACTCAAAGGTGTTGTTATGAGGGGTGAGTGGTCTGCTGGTTGTGTGCTTTATAGGGTGTTCTTCATGTTGCATGGCTTTTAGAGGGTTCTTGTGGTGTTTCTCTTTGGTCTTTAGGGGTGGCTCTGTAGGTGTTTTGCTTTTTCTCTTTTTGCTGTTGTTCTGTGGCTGGCTTTGTTTCTTTGGCCGGCTTGGTTTAGATTTTTTTTCTTATCAATCCTCCTTGGATTCTTATTCTCCTGTTTTGGCCCCTCACTTCTAGTGAGTCAAAACGCTTTTTAATATCCAAAAAAACGTATGTGATGTAAATTAATAATCACTAGGAGTGTCAATGGAAGAAAAAGAAACAAGAACATTATATATAGTTATATATATTTTTCTGTCTATTCAATTTGAAATTAGTAAGCACTCAACTTTGATTTGGATTCCTTCACATGAAGGAACTATTTGAAATCCCTATCCACACATACATGAACATTTGCCTTGGATACCAGTAACACTTAGGCAAGTTGAGCTATTAATATGCATCTTTCATACATAAATTATACGTATTCACATGCTTAAGCACATTTAAGTTGCATATGCACTGCTATAAACAAATATTGTGCACAATTCAGAAGAGATATTATTCCTAGGATTCGGAAGACAGTGCTTGCAAAAGAAGAATCCAATGTTATCTTCATTAAACACTGTGTTAAACAGTTAAAGAAAGGGCAACTAATTAGGGTCTCTAAATACAATATTATTTCTATAAGTATAACTAATTAGGCTCTCTAAATACATACATCTATTATCAAATATGTACGAATGTATAATGTATCATGGATGCCATGTTAGCCAAAAGTTTATTATACATAATAATCAACCATAATTCACCATAATTGAACATGATAATTAATTATATGTAAGTATAAATACTTTTTTTTTGTTTTTAAAATATCTCTACCCTCAAGTATTATTATAATTAAGAGATGACAACAATTATCATCTTCAAAATTTGAACATTATTCTTTTTTTAAAAATACAACTCACTTGTCGTTACACTTTAACCCTTATTAGTATAAATAGTTCAGTTGAAAGTGAGAAGGAAATAATTTAGACATAGCAATTAAGTAATTTTTTCTGCCACATAATTAAGTAATTGAGTGAAAAAAAGAAGTCAATTGTTATTTTATTTTTTTTGACAAAAAAAAATAATCCCTAAAATCTTATTTTCTATATATATATATATAGAGAGAGAGAGAGAGAGAAAGAGAGAGAGAGATATGAAATTAATTTTGCTACAATATTGGTATAAAAAATTTTATATTATCATTTAATTATATTATATATTATTATATATATGATTTTTAAAATAATAATAATAAGAGTCAAATATTTTTATTAATATATAATTAAATGACTATTTGAAAAAAAATTACGTTAACCATAAATCAAAACTAATATCTATTACTTGAGGATATTATATTGTTCAACATTTTCCCATAAAATCGAGATGCAACCATATCATTAATTGTGAAAATAAATTGTATAAATAATTCATTTGTTTTTCGTCAATTTTGTTTGGGATCAGATTCCCTACATAAATTGGAGTTGACTAGAGTCTGTAGTCTGCTATAGCGAGCAATAGCACGGAACATCACCCGTGCCTTCTTCATTATTGTTTTCGTTTGAATACGAACACTTTCTTAAATGACAAAACACCCTATTTTTCACGTAAATTTTGGGAATAAATTAATTCCATAAAATTTAAAAATTTATAAGTAATTTTTTATTATTTTAAAAAAACATATTAATCTTTTTATATAAAAATTTTAATAATTTTTTGATAATATAAATTTTTAAATTTTAAAAGATTAATTTATCTTTTAAAATTTTTATTAAAAATCAAAATAGATATCTTGTCTCTTAAATTTAACATTGCCTCATTAAAGAAGAGCAGTTGGATCTCCCTTATCACGAGGAAGTTCATAACTTTCATGTAGCCTCCATTATTATTAGACGCACTAAATACTATTGCTAGCTGAGGACGGTGAAGCCCATTATTAATTAATCAATGTATTATGTATTATAGCTTGCCATAGAGTAATAATAATAGTAATATATAATTTAGAAAAAGGGTGAAATAAAATGGAATATTAATAATGAATTGTGTGGGCAACAATGGAGGGCCAATGTTGACCACGTGGCAGACAGCATCACTTGGCCCTTGCTTCCTACATAGGTCCCAACCCTGATATATTGCCCCACCATCACATCATCACATGGGACCATAATCGCCTCCCAATATCCTCGTTGATTTTCTACCTTAGCCTCATGCAGTCACAAACTGAACACCATTTAATTATGACCATCTTGAATTTGATCGTTAATGCACAGTTGTAAAATTGGAGGATAATTAATATCTTCAAATGGATTGAATACTTTTGTCAGAACATGAGATAATGGAGGCCTTTTCTTCAGTTGTTTTGTTGAACAAACAAACTAAGGCTAATATCTTTAATTTATTGATATTTGCTCAAACTTCACATATAATATTTAACAAATGGTTTTTTATAAAAAGAAATGGGTTATCTATACATAAAACGATCTGTAACTAACAAGTTTGTCATAATTTAAGCTTAATGCATTGATATCCTTTCCAAAGGAAAGTAATTAATAACGCAAGTCTCAACTGATGTTCACTAGCTAAATGTTAAAACCATCACTTCCAATGATACCAACTCCTTATCCGCTGCAGCCATTATCTTTTCCCTAACTCTGTATATAATTTTGTAGAACTGCATGACGATACTAAACATGCAGCTACAACACTTTCATGGATCAATATAATCAATTAATAATTACTCACTAACCGAAGAATTTGTAATTTCTGTGTGTCACTTTCTCTGCGTTAAACCAACGTTAGAAATGGACAAAAACCTTTTAAATTAAGAATGCATTTATTTGTTTTTGCTTATTTTGTCAAAAAAAGTGATTTTTTTATTACAAAATATTTGTCATATCAATTGACTAATTTAAATTAGGTTTTATTAAAATTTAAAAGAGTTTAATTGATATGCAATGACAATATAAAACTCTTTTACACTGTTATTCAATTATATATTAATGTTTGTAAAACTTTTAAAGTAGTGAACGATTATATAAAACATTTTTGCTGATATGGCAATATATGATTGGATATTTGTGTAAAATTTTTTTGCATTAATGATGCATTTACCAATAAAATCCAATTTAAAATCTAAAAATTTATTAGAAGTTCAGAAGAGAAGTTTCTCAAAATAATACAAGAGTAGTTGTCGCAATGTTTGGCTTGAAATTATATGAGCAACTCTTTAAGAACAAAGGTAGTACAAAACCATATTGTCGTTATTAAGAAAATTACTTTTTTATATTATCTTTAATGGCATTTTCAAAGCTTATCCAATTAGAAGGTAAATAAATACATATTAACTCTTAGATTAAGAGAGATGGCTTTGTTTCTTTCCATAATAAATTGTGCTCCCCCAAACCAACACACCCAACCTATAGGCCCTACTCTTCCCATTCATTATTTACTACTCGATCATTTCTCACTCACACACAAAAAAAAAAAAAAAATACAAAAAATTAGATTTAAATCTTCTAAAATTAGATTGGCTGTAAAATTAAAAAGTAACAAATTATTTACATTTAAATAATTTTAATAAGATTCACACATAATAAAAGTTATCAATTTAGAAGTGAATAGTTATTTACGTTGTCATTTTAAATAACCTTAATCCTAAACAACCTATTGTCATTATTAAAAATTTACTTTTTTAATTTATATTATCTTGAATGACTCTTTTAAAAGCTTATCCAATTATAAGGTAAATAAAAGAGAGATCGATGGCTCTGTTTCTTTTTCCCTAATAAAACGTGCTACCCTAATCCAACACAGCCAACCTAGCCCCTATTTCTTCCCGATCCATTATTTACTACTCCATCATTTTTCTCTCTCACACAACCCCCAATCAACCGACCCATCACTGCATTCATTTCCCATCCTTCCTAAACAATTCAATAAACGTAGTAGTAATAATAATTAAATAATAACGCAAACTTTCATCATCTTAAAGTAATATCACCATGAAGCATTAGAACATTATTATATGCAAACCCCAGTCGGTCAACCTAACCTAACCTCTGCATCTGTCCACTGTCCATATGTCCATGTCCCTCCAGTTGGGTCAACTTCGTGAATCTTCGGACCCACCTTCCCCTTCTCTCTTCCCCCATCCTTTTATATACACACTAAAACCAAAACACCAACGTTAAATCTCTCATCACACACACACACCACCACCACCACCACCAACGGCACCATTACCGTCACCATCAACATTAACGTTAGTCCATAACCACATCAAATATTTCATTCATTCACTCAAACAAGACAGCAACATTTAGCAAGATTGTCTCCACACGACCAAAGGCAACAAAATGGACGAAGACACATTCTTCTTCCCACCAGACACAGACCTCGACCTCAGCTTCACCAGCACCACCACCGACCGAACCTTCACCACCACCACCTCCTCCTCGGCCCGCACCTCCCTCACACGCACCAGCAGCCTCACCCTCAGCTTCAACGACCGCCTCTCCGCCGCATCTGCAGCAGCCGCCTCCTCCGCCGCTGTCCTCCGCCGTCCCCACCGCAGCTCCGACCCCCACTGGTCCGCCATCCGGGCTGCCACCACCCTCTCCTCCGACGGGCGGCTGCACCTCCGCCACCTCAAGCTCCTCCGCCACCTCGGCACCGGAAACCTCGGCCGCGTCTTCCTCTGCCGCCTCCGCGACGACCACGGCGGCGCCAGCTTCGCCCTCAAAGTCATCGACAAGGACCTACTAACCGCCAAGAAGCTATCCCACGTGGAAACCGAGGCCGAGATCCTCCACGCGCTCGACCACCCCTTCCTTCCCACGCTCTACGCGCGGATCGACGCGTCGCACTACACGTGCCTCCTCATCGACTACTGCCCCGGCGGCGACCTCCACTCCCTCCTCGGAAAACAACCCAATAACCTGCTACCGGTCCAGGCGGTCAGGTTCTTCGCCGCGCAGGTACTTGTCGCGCTCGAGTACCTACACGCGCTCGGCATTGTCTACCGCGACCTAAAACCAGAGAATATTCTGTTACGCGAGGACGGCCACGTCATGCTCTCGGATTTCGATCTCTGCTTTAAAGCTGACGTGGCACCCGTTTTCGAGCGTAGGGCCCACTCGCCGAAACTAACTTCGAGGCACCGTTGTTTCAGTTATAACAAACCGAGGTTTACGGAGCGGGTGGTCGCGGAGTTCGTTGCGGAACCCACGACGGCGTTTTCACGGTCGTGTGTTGGGACCCACGAGTACTTGGCGCCGGAGCTTGTGTCGGGTAACGGTCACGGTAACGGCGTGGATTGGTGGGCTTTTGGGATATTTATTTATGAGTTGTTGTATGGAACGACGCCGTTTAAGGGGTGTAGTAAGGAGAGCACGCTGCGCAATATAGCATCCAGTAAGAATGTGAGGTTTTATGTTGCGGAGAGAGAGGAAGCAGGGATGGCTGAGGCTAGGGATTTGATAGAGAAGTTGTTGGTGAAGGATCCTAGGAGGAGGCTAGGGTGCGCCAGGGGTGCAACAGATGTTAAACGACACCCTTTTTTTGATGGGATCAAGTGGCCCTTGATTAGGACGTATAGGCCACCGGAGGTGAGGGGGCTATTGAGGAAGAGTAGGTCGCACGTGAGTCACGTGACACATCCTAGGAGGAGAAGGTGGTGGTGGAAAGGGCTTGAGTATGTCATGAGGAAGAAGGGGACCAAGTATAATTTGCTTTCAGACAATAGTAATGGTAATTATTATCATTATGTTAATAGTTATAAGGTTAGGTAATGTGCAAGGTTCAGATCGGTTTTTACAGTTTTGATGATTATGGAGTTTGTAAGCATTGGAACATAGGGTAGTGTGACCATAGTTTTCAATTTTGGGTGTGTAGTTTGTTTTCGTGACAGACAGAGATTGGCTGTTGTATATGAACCCCAATGATGCACAAACCGATTCATCATTCATCTCTTTGCCTCAATTTTCCATCTCTATAATTATGTTTTTTGTCAGACAATAGTTGGTCAATTGTTTTTTGGGGGCAACATTTTCTTTCACCTTAAACGAGTTGCGGGTTTTGTTGTTCAGCAAGCTTGGGCTCAAATCAGTTTAATGGATATAGGTCTACACGGCATGAACCCAATATCTAAGATATACTTACAATCAATAAAAGGCTCCATTATGATTCATGGGTCCCCTTTAAAGCAATTTTTTCAAAAAATAAAATAAAACAAAAATAAGTAATGATATTTACACAATTTCACCTTCACACACTCCTTATTTAATACTCCTATAAAAATTATGAGGCAACACTTGGTTCGATTATAAATTTAAAAAAAAAATAATTCAGACTGTACACATTTTATATAGTTTTTGTGCAGATACTTTTCCCTTTCTATTCTTACTTATTTTCACAATTTAAGGTTCAATTGTTGGTTCCAACCCAGTTTTTTTTTAATTATTTTTTTTAACTTTCATTCAATTAAGAATTGTCACTGTATTTTATAAAAAAAAAAAAAAAGAGAGAAGAAAGAGAATTATAAACTTCTCTATGATTCTATTTTCAGGAATAAGTCAGGTAATTTGGAAGCAATTATAAAAGGTAATTAGTTCGTAAGCTTAGGGACCGCCGTTTGAGGCCTATGAAGCTCATCCTTGGCTAGTGAAAGCAGTGCAGTCACTTCAGCACGTCCACAATTGTCGAACTTTATGAAAATTCTAATGGGGGAGAAACAATGCTGAATGATTAAACAAATGGCAATAAATAAACGTAAAATCTATTTCTCTTTGCAGAAAAATCATGTTACCAATGTGCTTATTGATGAATTTCTTGATCTTTTGATCGAACCCTCTTGTTTTTTTCGATTTTAACTTACTTTGTTCATTACCATTTAGATTTTAAACCGTGTAGATACACATTCTCATATTCGGTTTCAGACCACTTATGTAAACACAAAACTATCTTGTTCCTTTTTTTTGGTGGGAGTTCCATTTGCTTAATTTATTTTAACTCGTTAGAAGTTGTTCTAGTTGCATATTTGATTTTGTCGTCTAACTCCTCATCTATATTTTCCGTGTTTAATAAAACTTGCACTCATTTCTATCTTTGGAAAAAGAAATTGTATTATCTAAAACCATGTATTACTACCATAATGGCTCATGTATCTACTAATTTCGGCAGACAACTTATTTCAAATACCTAGAACAATTGAATTAATATTGGTTCAAATTATTCAAAATATATTCTATTTAAACAAAGTTTTAGGTTTGAACCTTGTTAGCAGATGAAATTAGCACTAAGATATATAGTTTTACTTTATTGAACCAATTCAAATCATATTGGTCAAAATCTAATAAATTATAGATACTAGTAATTGAAAAAACAAAATCCAAAAACTATGTAATACTAACTTGACCATCTAAGATGAATGATCATCATGGTAACTGATATATTTTCATTTGAAATGAAATCATTGACCTAACAGATGGCCAACATAATCACAAGTAGGAAATAGAAAGCATAATACGCATATAGAAAATATAAATGTTGCCAATTGTGATATGACCAAAGCAGAAGAACTTTATGAAAAACAATACGAAACATCCAATGAGGAATTTGCATTTTACTATCTTTCCACGAGAGGTAGGCACAATGAGGGGGACATCCATTTTTGGTACAAGCGAGATGACATCTTGACTATGTTATTATCAACCACAACAGTGAAGACAATAATGACAGTAACGACGCGAATGTTGTTTTATACATTGCAATGTACCTAATATATTAGAATCCGAACTTGGATATTTTTTTATTATTTGAAGACTTTTCTTCATTAAAAAAAGCACAACTTTTTTTTATTAAAAAATTAGTTGAAAACTTGAACTTAAGTTATTTGAAATAGACTATTGTCATTTCAACGTGTCAAGAGGGGCGACATAGAGACACAAAAAAATAAATAAATAAAAGTAAGAGAAAGAATTGACTTGATATATTAAATAAAAAAAAATAATTGACTTGATATGAAATACACTTATCATTAATTAGTTATATTACAACTTATCGTATCTTCATAAAAGTGTTTAAGAATTGTGTATAAATAATATTTCTATTTGAAATAGAGTGCAGATATTCAAACATATTAAAATATGATATCATAAAGGGATACTTAGAAAAAGATAAGAGTAAGAAAATGATATCCCCTTATCATTAATTATATTACAATTCATTGTGCCCTCATAAGAGGGTGTCTAAATATTGTATGCAAATAACTTTTCTTTTTGAAATGAGCGCTGTTATTAGAACATATCAAGATGAGGTATCATAAAGGGACATTTAAAAATGGAAAAGAGTTCAAGAAAATTTTTTACCTACAATATATATACACTACCATTAATTATATTACAAATATCAACCAAAAATGATAATAATTTATTTTGACAAAAGGGATAACTATTCCACCATGTACATATGTAAAATGTTTAATAAATTAACATGTTTCTTTAGTTTCACTCAATTATTAATTAGATCTTATAATTTAAAAATTTATAATTAAATCCTTACATTAAATAAAATTTTATTATAATAAAGTCCCTGAAACAATCCACTATTACATAAACATCAAAAATATTGATATGATAGGCGATATAGCATCATAACACAACTCATCCTTCTCCTCCTTCCCCAAAAATAAGAATTATGGTTATCTCCATCATAGTCATTATCATTGCTTCCTCTTCCTCCACCATAGCCACAATCGTTGCCTCCTCTTCACCTTGGATTTGTGTCAGTTTGCATCTATATAGGAGGAAAGTAGGAAGAGAGAATATTAAAAATAAAGGCAAGTGGTTCAAGGAGATACTGTACTGCTTCTCAACCAAAACATGTCATACAGTATTTTTTTGGCCTAGTTTACATCATTTTGCTGCCAAAGGCTTGGTTGGGGAAGGAGTTTGATTGTAGGGTTTCCTTAATATTTGTCTTTCTCTATAAGCAAATCAGAAGAAAGAAAGCAAAGTTTTGTGGTGAGAAATTTCCCCTTCTACTAATGAGTAGTGAAAGTATTGCATCATTGTAACAGCATGAATGGATATGGTTCATGCATTGGTTTTCCATTAAAGCATCTTGTGGACTCAACATTAGGGGCAGAAGAAGGTTATAGGATGAGGAAAATTGAAAGAGGGAAAATGGGATTAGAAAAGGGGAAAAATGAGCTTTTCGAAATCCCTAAATATAATTTGTAAGGAAGGATTCAGCTGACATGGCCTCCAAGTTGGATGTCCCTATACACATTTGTAGCCATATATTAGTTGGAAAAAAAAAATGCTGTTTAATTTCACATTTGTAACAGTGTTAAGTTTCAAGAACTTGATTACAAAATTTTATTTAATATAAGGTCTTAATTATAAATTTTTGAATTGTAGAAATCTAACTAAAAATTGAAAAAAAACTATAACCACCTATGGATTAATAAAACTTATATAAAACAAAGCAGTCGTCAATACAAATTGGATAATGGAATGACGTTTGTTGGTATTGGTGGTCCATTAAAGGGTGTTGTATTTACCTCAAGTGGAAGTAAATTCTATTTTGGATGTTCTTAAGGGCACACTTTTCATACCGGCAATCAGCCTCATACATTTAAATTATACAATTAACTTCTTTAAGATACTAGTCCAAAATTCGAATCTATTTTGTCATCAAGATTTATTTATTCTTTTATTCACATTTTGTCATCAAGATTGTGCAAAGTGAGAGAGACGACTAAATTTCAAGTAAAGCAGTTTAAGTCGATCCTGAAATCAAGTATTTCTGTTATTAATGAAAAGATTAATATAAATCAAACCCAACAACCTTTCATTTGAAACGTGTCAATTTAGCTGTTTTACTAGATCCTAAAATCAAGTAAATTTTTTTTTTTAAATCACTAATAACCTAACAAACTTTGTATTTGGTAGGTGTGAATTCAGCCCCGGAGAGCAGAATATTCTGTTAGCTGTTCATCATCTTATTAGTATATAATATAATATAATATAATATAATAATGATATAATGATAATGATAAATAACATAAACCAAGAAACTTATGTTGACCAACATGTGAATATACTCATGTACCAGAAATCCAAGTGTGTCCCCGGTAGGCAAAAGAGAACGAGAGGTAGTAGAAAATTGGACTCTGATTAGGCACTAAGGCACTGAGTGTGTATACATAGAGGTCCATGAGGGGAATGATTACACCATAGACTGAAAACACACACACACACACACACACACACACACACATTGAAGCATAAGTGAGAAAAAAAACTTGGCATAAAATTCTCTCTTTTATTTATATTTTCCCATATTGGCAGGCCCAGCAACAATGGCGGAGATAGTGATCCTAAGAGATCTACACGTTTCAAAGCCGCCCTTCAATCTCCACCGTTTATTGTTAGCGTGTCAATTCAATCTGTCAAAGGCAGATATGATAGTAACAGTGCATGGAGAGCACACAATAAGGTGGTGGATTGCCACCAGAACAAGAAGCAAGAGCAGAAGAAAAGAAGGAACAAAAACTGAACACAACACAACACAGCAACAGCAACAACAACTAGTTTTTGCCACTTTGCTGTAAAGTGTCCTTTAACACATAACATAGCGTTGACTCGAAACTTCAACTATTATTATTATTATTATTTTTTTTTTTGGGTTTCTTTCATTCACGGTTCAGCTCCACTTTCATGCTCTCATCAATCAATGCTATGTCTTTTGCTTTCTCTCTCTATCTGTCACAGTTATCTGCCTACAGGGTAGGTCTTTGTCACTGTTTTGTGTTGTGTTGTGTTATGTGTGTGTGTGTGTGTGTGTCTCTCTCTCTCTCTCTTATCCCTGCGTTTTGTATTGAATGCTTTGGTGTGGGTCTATTTATTTTTCCTCTGAAACCAAAAGGGTTATTGTTATTTCTCAATTGGGTTTTGCTTCTTCAAGTTGCTCTCACCGCTTACTCTTCCTTTCACAACACGGTATTTTTTTAAATATATAATATCTATTTTTTTTTCCTGTTTTTCCTCTGTCATCTTCTGCTTTGTCTTGAAGCTTCTGAAATAATCTGAATTGTCCAGTGTTCACACTTGTGGTGTTTTTTTTTTTTTTTTTTTTTTGGCTTCTCTGAAGCTTGACATGTTGTTCTTATAGGGCTGTTTTTTCTGATTGCAGTTCTTCCAATTCCCACATGCTTTCTGATCTGTAAGTGGCTTGGTTTGATCATTTTCACTGCTACTCTTTGTGGCCTAATAATTAAGGCCACCCCTTGATGCTTTTCGTTTTGGTTTGTCTAAGAAGAAATGGCATTGGAGTGGAATTTCCACTTCCAAAATGGGTTTTACACGATGATGCTGCTGTTTTGCCTTGGCTTCATCTTTGTGAGTTCCATTAATGAAGAGGGTTCAAGTCTTTTGAAGTTCAAGAGCTCCCTTGTTGATCCACAGAACAACCTTCACAACTGGGATTCTTTTGATTTGACTCCTTGCAATTGGACTGGTGTGCAATGTACTCATTCAGTGGTAACTTCTGTGAAACTTTATCACCTTAATCTATCTGGTACTTTATCTCCTAGCATATGTAATCTTCCAAGGCTACTTGAGTTGAACCTGTCAAAAAATTTCATTTCTGGCCCCATTCCTGATGATTTTGTTGGTTGTCATAGTTTGGAGTATTTAGACCTTTGTACAAATAGGCTCCATGGAAAAATTCTGAACCCTATTTGGAATATCACAACACTTAGAAAGCTTTACCTGTGTGAAAATTATATGTATGGTGAAGTGCCAGAAGAGCTTGGGAATTTAACTTCACTTGAGGAGCTAGTCATTTATAGCAACAATTTAACTGGAAGGATTCCCACATCAATCAGCAAGCTGAAGCAGCTTAGAGTTATTAGAGCAGGTCTGAATGGCCTCTCGGGGTCGATACCTGCTGAAATTAGCAAGTGTGAAAGCCTGGAGATATTGGGTTTGGCACAGAATCAGCTAGAAGGTTCCATTCCAAGGGAGCTTCAAAAGCTTCAGAACCTTACCAATTTGATTCTGTGGCAAAACTCTCTATCTGGGGAGATTCCTCCTGAGATTGGAAACATTAGTAGCCTGGAATTGCTTGCTTTGCATCAGAATGCATTTAGTGGTGATGTCCCCAAGGAGCTGGGAAAGCTGTCGTGGTTGAAGAGGTTGTACATATACACCAACCAGTTGAACGGAACAATTCCACCAGAGCTGGGGAACTGCACAAATGCTGTTGAGATAGATTTGTCCGAAAACCGTTTGATTGGGATCATTCCCAAAGAGTTAGGTCATATCTCTAATCTTAGCTTGCTTCATCTGTTTGAGAACCATCTGCAGGGTCATATTCCTCGGGAGCTTGGGCGGTTGAAGCAGCTAAGAAATCTGGACCTGTCAATGAATAACTTAACAGGTACAATCCCACTCGAGTTTCAAAATCTTAAATTCATGGAAGATTTGCAGCTATTTGACAACAAACTTGAGGGCATGATTCCTCCTCATCTTGGAGCCATTAGAAACCTTACAATTCTTGATATGTCTGCTAATAATCTTGTCGGCATGATACCTATCCATCTTTGTCGATATCAGAAGCTGCAGTTCCTGAGCCTTGGGTCAAATAGGTTATCTGGAAATATTCCATACAGGCTGAGGACTTGCAAGTCTCTTGTGCAGCTAATGCTGGGGGACAACCAGTTGACAGGAAGCTTACCTGTTGAATTGTATGAACTTCACAATCTTACTGCACTTGAACTTAGACAGAACCGATTCTCGGGGCCGATAAGCCCGGGGATAGGTCAACTAAAGAATTTAGAGAGGCTTCTCTTGTCAGATAATTATTTTGTTGGTTATCTCCCTTCTGAGATTGGAAATTTGGCACAACTCGTCGCATTCAATATTTCCTCTAATGGTTTCATTGGAAGTATTCCTCATGAGTTGGGAAACTGTGTGAAACTACAGAGGCTTGATCTTAGCAGAAACCAGTTCACTGGTGAGCTTCCAAATGAAATTGGCAAGCTGGTGAACTTGGAGCTGTTGAAGGTTTCTGATAATAGGCTCTCTGGAGAAATACCGGGCACTTTGGGGGATCTTATTCGTCTCACAGAGCTTGAGCTAGGTGGCAACCAATTCTCAGGAAGCATCCCTTTCCATTTGGGAAGACTTGCTTATGTTCAGATTGCACTTAACTTGAGCCACAACCAACTTTCTGGCACAATTCCTGACAGCTTGGGGAACTTGCAAATGTTGGAATCCCTTTACTTAAATGACAATCAACTTGTTGGTGAAATTCCAGCATCAATTGGTAACCTGCCCAGTCTTATAGTATGCAATGTATCTGACAACAAGCTGGTAGGAACTGTTCCAGACACACCTGCATTTAGAAAGATGGATTTCTCAAATTTTGCTGGGAACAATGGGCTGTGCCGAGTAGGTACTTATCATTGTCATCCATCTGCATCTTCAACCCATGCTGCAAAACCAAGCTGGATCAGAGATGGTTCATCAAGGGAAAAGATAGTTAGCATTGTTTCCGGGGTAGTTGGATTTGTTTCTCTTATTTTCATAGTCTGTATATGTTGGGCCATGAGGCGCCGTAGCCCTGCTTTTGTTTCACTTGAAGGGCAAACAAGGCCTCATGTCATAGATAACTATTACTTTCCGAAAGAAGGCTTTACATACCAGGATCTCTTGGAAGCCACTGGAAATTTTGCAGAATCAACAATTATAGGAAGAGGAGCTTGTGGCACTGTCTACAAGGCTATTATGAATGATGGCAAAGTGATTGCTGTGAAAAAGCTGAATTCGCGTGGAGATGGAGCAAATGTTGACCGAAGCTTCCTTGCTGAGATTTCAACCCTTGGAAAGATCAGGCACAGGAACATTGTGAAGCTGTATGGATTTTGTTATCATGAGGATTCTAATCTTCTCTTGTATGAATACATGGAAAATGGAAGCCTTGGAGAACAACTTCATTCAAATACAAGCATGTGTGCACTGGATTGGAGCAGTCGATATAAAATTGCTTTGGGAGCAGCAGAAGGCCTATGCTATCTTCATTATGATTGTAAACCTCAAATCATCCATCGTGATATAAAGTCGAACAACATATTACTTGATGAATTGTTTCAGGCTCATGTTGGAGACTTTGGCTTGGCAAAGTTGATTGACTTTTCTTACTCAAAATCCATGTCTGCCGTGGCAGGTTCATATGGCTACATTGCCCCAGGTAAGAATAAGTTCACTACATCACTGCAGCAGTTATAGCTTTATTGATTAGCATAATTAAGTCCCATTTTAATCTTTTGTTATGATGTACTTTCCATTATTTATTTTTATCATATGGGAAAATGCATATTGTCAAAAGTTGTTATTAGCACTTAGCAGTATTCTAAGTTTATCTTTTCTTCTGCAAGATTATAATAATCATAGTAATCCTTCAGTTTTCTTATGGTTGATTGATTATATTTTCAGAATATGCTTACACCATGAAGGTGACTGAGAAATGTGACATCTATAGCTTTGGGGTAGTTTTGCTGGAACTAGTCACTGGGAGGTCACCTGTTCAACCTTTGGAACAGGGTGGTGATCTGGTGAGTTGGGTGAGAAGATCAATTCAAGCATCAGTGCCGACATCTGAACTGTTTGACAAGCGATTGGATCTGAGTGCACAAAGAACAACTGAAGAGATGTATCTTATTCTCAAAATTGCTCTGTTCTGCACCAGCACATCTCCACTTAATAGGCCTACAATGAGAGAGGTCATTGCAATGTTGATTGATGCTAGGGAATATGTCAGCAATTCACCATCCACTCCTACATCAGAATCTCCACTTGATGAAGGTGCTTCTTCCAAAGGTTAGAAAGCTTCAAGTGTTCCTAATTATTTTTGATAGTTGATACTAATAGAGCCATCTTTCCATATTTATTAATTCCCCAAAATTTTATGTGATGTGTTCTTTGAGGATCAATTCACCTCTTGCATTTGGATTTTGGTATGGGCGGTAAGCCGTTGAAGTTTATATTCAATTGTATTATTTTGAGTTTCAGTTTCCTCATCTAGTGTTTAATATTTCTCTTATTGAAAGCTAAAGCAGTTCATTCATAATATCATTCATCTAAGTGTACACATACACACACCAACAATAATTTACTGAATAGAAGCCAATACTATTACCTTTTTTTTTTTTTTTTTTCCCTCCTCCACTCACTTATGCACCCTTGGATTTCAGTTCTCAAAGTAAGTCCTGTTAAATTATGAGGCCGTCTTATGCTTACCAGTGAATATTAGCTAAATCATATCTCTCTAAAGAGATAAGTATGTCATATTTCCTATTTGAGAGCTTTTTATTTTATTTTCATTTGGTTATTGTTTCTTCTGATTAAGATCATGTTTTAGATTCTTCAATGGAGCTATCAAAACTTACCGTAATCTGATGCTTCAATAACTTTTATGCAGTATCACTTCCTCTGGCTCACTAGTTATAACAAATACCGTATTTATGAATAACTTGTTATTTTTTTCACTAGCTAGATTAGTAAAATTGAAATACTTGCATAGACATTTTCCTGTACAGATACAACATATAAGTTTGAAGATGTTAGTCTAAATATGCAAGTAACAATGACAACTTCATGTTATGTATTTGTCCTCGCATTTCATTTTAATGCATCTTTAAACAGAAATTCTATTGCAAACCTCCTCTTTTGATCAATTCCTTGATATTTCAGAAAAATTAATTGGCTTGTCATTGTTTGCGCAGATGGTCTTGAGTTGTAAGTTATAATCTTCACTCTGTCCCCGAAGAAGAGCATAGTCAAGTTCCTGAGAAGCAAATGCAGTGCTTTAACCCAACCAGTGTCCTTCAAATGAAGCTCCTTTTCCTAAGTTTTCTGTGAAAACTTCCCATCCTAACATTATCAAACTACTCTAATCTATTACACGCTTAGATGTTTCTATGATTCTATTTAGTTTTAGCAAACCTCACTCATCTCCTACAAGGCATCATTTGTTTCATGCCTATGCTAGTGAGTTGAACATACAAAGATTGTTCCAACTATTAGGTTTATTCACTGCTTTGAATTGTAATGACGATTATCTTTATGATTTTTACACAATTTGGCGAAATATAAATTGTAAATTTCTGTGCCACGTCTTCTGATTTTCAGTAGTAAACTTGGTTATCTCATTTTGCTTATCCTTGTATATACTTTTACAGTGTTTGAAGATATTCAAGGTCATAATTTTCTTTTGGCAGTAATTGAGTGTAAAACTTAATTCTCAACAAGAAACCACATATTTTTGGGTTGGTTTAGAGTCTCATGCCATTTTGCGGTGAACATGAAACGAAGGAATGACAAAGAAGATGGACAAGAAAACCAGTGTGGTGCGTCATGACATGATGTTTCCTAACTTTATTTTGGACACAAAAGTCATAAAATAAGACAACAGCATGAAGCATGTGGATAAGAAATTTTAGAAACCCAAAAGGAAATAAAAATTTCCAAATTATCTAGAGATGTAGATACCAAGCAATTAATGTAAGAAATGCAAAGATTTGGCAAATTTATGCTTTATTCTGATTTGATTTTGGGCCAGATGTTCTGACTGAAAATTGTCTCGTCACAATTATTTTTGGACAGAGCTGGCGTGGAATTTGTAGAATAATGCTTCTCACACAGTGTATCATCTCATATCTACACATGCTTATTGCTGTTATCGTGACACATAAAGGAACAACCAATTGCTTGGTACATGGGTGCTGTCGAATCACTTTGCTGATACTAAATAGTAGTAAATAGTAATTTGGATAATGACTTGTTATTTTAGGTTGATAACTTGTTTAATCATACACCGAAATTCAAGTTGCTAATACATTATGAATTTACTAACAGTCTAGCACAGATTAAATGTAAATGGCATTTTCCAAGCCTCAAGATTTTATTGGCTTATTTGGAAAAAGTCTTAGTCTTTGGAAGATCTATTTCCTGTCTAAGCCTGCATGGTTTCATCCTAGAAAAACTCCAAGTCATTCTCTTAAAGTCCATCCTCTTCTTCATAAATGATCCACTTGCCTTCGGATAATAGTCACACTAGAACTGGGACTTGACTTGGACTCCTATGGGGGGCAACAATGGGGAATCCAATGAAAAGAGTAAGGTCACCTATGGGGGATAGGACCCAATTGAGAACAATCCTTTATTAAATCGTATCATCTCTGTAATAAATGAATGCCTCTTTTTCTCTTGAGGTTGTTGGAATTATTCTTAATAAGATATTGGCTCTTCTCATTCATTTTTACTAACATTTCTAGTTTTGAAAAAAAATAAATAAACAAAACTAGAAAAGAAAATGATCGCTTCACATTGAATATTAGGTCTTATATGTGTGAATAATTAGTTTAAATCCGTCAAAAGATTGAACCTAACTTTTAGTCAACAAAAGAAAGTACAAAAAAATATTTAAGTTACGTGTCTGGGAGTACCATCACTTTAAAAAATTAAGAATCTTATATATTCAAAGTTTAGTTTATTTAATATTGTTGATTGTTGATTGTTGATTGTTGATTGTTGATATATCATTTACAATCAAAGTTTGTTTAGTTTTCTTGTCAACCACTCATACTTTGTGGACATTATTTTAAATGCAAATATCTAGCCTACATTTAACGTGATTGCTTTATTGTAGTGCTATAAATGAACAAGGATCAATTGACAGTTTGTCATCTGCTCCAAAAAATGGAAGTAGTTCTTCTAGGGTTCTGGACCAGTCCTTATGTTATGAGAGTGAAGATTGCCTTGTTAGAGAAGGGAATTCAATTCCAGTACAAGGAAGAAAAAGATATATTTGAAAATCAAAACAAGAGTGATTTACTCCTGAAGTTAAATCCCATTCACAAGAAAGTTCCAGTCCTCATTCACAATGGCAGGCCAATCTGTGAGTCCCTCCTCATCCTTGAGTACATTGATGAGGTTTGGAAGCAAGAAAAACAGTTGTTCTCTGATGATCCCTATTACCGAGCCAAAGCCAGGTTTTGGATTGATTTCTTTGACAAGAAGGTTACCATTCTCTCTCACACTTGGTCAAGTTTGTTTATGAATTTGATGAATACATGCTATATAGATATGCGTTTCAATTTAACTTTTTAAATATTCTCTTAGTCCCTCTGTAGTTGAGGCTTGTGGTAGGCCTGAATCTTGCAATAGGGTAGCCTGCTTCCTTCTTCCTAAACTTTTATTCAAAAAAAAAAAGAATGAATAAATGAAAATTTTGCTTTCAACTTATTTTCGTAATCTGATGATTAAAGGTGATGTATTACTTTATGAACTATTTTTATGAGCTTATCCAAAGTTGACATCTCTTTGTAAGGAAAAAAAAAAGAAAAAGAAAAAGAAAAAAGAAAAGTAGGGACATTATTTGATGTCAAATTTTATTCATGCAGATAGGTGACTGTGGGAGGAGGATGTGGGCTAGCAAGGGAGAAGACCAAGATTCTGCAAAGAAAGAGTTTGTGGAGTGCTTGAAACTCTTGGAAAATGAACTTGGAGAGAAGCCTTATTTTGGAGGTGATTATTTTGGCCTTTTGGATATTGCCTTGATACCAATCACATGCAGGTTTTACACTTATGAGAAGCTCAGCAAATTTAGTGTGGAGGAAGAATGTCCAAGGTTCATGGAATGGGTCAGAAGGTGTAACAAGAGGGAGAGTGTTTCAAAGACTCTTCCTGACCCATATAAGGTCTATGACTCTGTGTTCGAGGTTAAGAAAAGGTTTAAAATTGAGTGAGAAATGGGAAATAATAGTGACTGATATTATGCTTGTGACTGGTCCTTGTGTAAGATAAATAATGAAGAATGTTTCTTGATTTTCTAGATCCGTAGTTAGGTTTTTGGTGATTCACATCCATGGCTTCAGCACTTAGCAGAGTTGGCGCAGGATCTAATCCTAGTGGAACCGGATCCCTCTACATTCCCTTTTGGAACTGCATGAGGTGCAGTTCTTGATCAAAGGTTGTTCTCTTTGGATTTAGATCTGCATCTCTTGCTATTAAAGAGAAATATGTTTTGAACATAGTTTGTAGACATTCGGCAAACCATATACAAATAAGTGTTGATTTCGGTTATATAAATATTGAATGTAATGTTATATAATGGATGAGAAATATTACAAAAGGTATTATATTAATTTAACACTTATATAATTGAAATTTAAACTTATTTGCAAATGATTTACTAAATGTTGATTTCTATTTCTAAATCAGTACCTTCAAATATTAGACTTGTTGTATCCCAAAAAGAAAAAATTAGTTGTTTCTAGAGGTGTTTATCAGGTCCAGCCAACCCACGAACCTAAGATTTTTGGCCCAACTCAACCAACAAAATCCGGTTTGGTTGGTTTTATAGATTGGATTTGGTTGAAAATTTTTTAAAAAAATATGGGTTTGGTTACAAGTTTAGAAATTTTCAACCTACACAATCCCATCCTACCCAACCCAACCCATTCTTTTTTTAAGTATTTTAAACTTGTGTAAAGATTGCATTTTTTTGGATTTGGACCTCTCATATTAGGGGGTAATGTGACATTGTTATGTTCTCATAATCCTAACCATTCAAAATAATTAGAAACAAATCTATAGCTCGATGTTAACCACATCAGCATTTAAATCCATACATTTAATTAGGATTAATAACAATTAAAGTTAAAATGGTATCTTTTAATTAAATGCTGATTGGTTGAAATCAAGTCATGGATTTCTTTTGAATTATTTTGAGTAGTTAGGATTGTGAAAACATGGCAATATTATGTTATCCCTGAACATGAGAGAATCCAAATCCTATTTTTTGCCATAAAATTCAACATAATAGTTTGGAAATTTACCAAAAATGATGTCATTTTAATAAATAATAGTAACTAAGATGATAGGATGAGCAATAACAGTATCACGTCAATTACTTAATAAGTCACATCATAGTATTTAATGAAAAGACTTGATGGAAGGACTAAATTATTTGTCGTTTTAAAAGGTTAGGGACCAATATATGAATTTATTTTTATTAGTGACTAATTTATCCGATATTTTAAAATAATAGGAACCTATTTATTAGTTTATTATTATTAGGGACTAATTTATTTGATGTGAAAATTCATAGAAACTACTTTGGGAGTTTACTCTTGCTTTTATTTATAGCTCATCACCCAAATTTAATCACATGTTCTAATAAAGCTAGGATTTAATACCTTGAAAATATCTTAGACCAATGTTATCGAAACAATTCAAAATAGGGGTGGCAATTACTACCCTATCCACGGGTACCCACCCTGCCTCGACCTAGTCGGGTAGGGTTTAAAACCCGCCCTGTAGAAACCAGGACGGGTTTAGATACGGGTAGGGTCGGGTTCAGGTTCAAGGCAAACCCGCCCTACCCTACCCGCACCTCATATATATATATATAAAAGATCATTTTTCTAAATATTTCTATCACTTTAAGATTGTGTTTGGTTAGGAGTAAAGTAGATATAAAAAAATTTTAATATGTAATTTTTCATATGAAACTAATCTATGAAAATTTTCACTTTATTTTTTTACCCCCATATCAAACACACCCTAAATACAAATTAAATTTTAAAATAATTTTCATCTGAAAAAGTTTAAAATAATTTTTTAAGTATTTAAAATGAGTAGTGGGTAGGGTACAAGTTGGGATGGGTTATCTGCGAGTAGTATTCAGGTTTTGAATGTCAAAACCCACAGGTAAGGTAGGGGTGGGTTGAGACTTGTTTAATAAGGTGAGAGGCAAATTTGAGTTGAGCTAAAACCTGCCCCAACCTACCCCATTGCCACCCTTAATTCGAAATCGTGAACCATGCGATCCGAGCCGATTTCATGGTCTCACAATTCAGATCGTCTGAATCGAAAAGTGGCTTGAATTGCGACGTGAATCGACTGAATCATGTAATTCTGTTACAGATCATGAATTGCAAGTATGACAACGATTCAACAAGGTGTTGCATGCATGAGTTCGCATTATCGGGTCCCCTTTGACCCTCATGACCCTAAGAGATGAAGCATCTCTATTATGCTTTTTTTTTTTTTTTTTTTTGCCAAAAAAGAAACAAAGGCTAACCAGTAAACCGTTTTTTGCTTATGGTATGGACTTTATTTTTTAAAAAACTAAGGTTGCAGTGCACGACATCATTTCATTGTATCTCCACTTTTTGACCTATATTTTAAGGAAAAGGCTTTGGTGCCCCTTACTTGACAAAGTGCATCACACACCTTATCATCTACGAGCAAAGAGATGAGGTGTGTCAATAATATCCAATCATATGTGATATATTATAAAATTTTTCTTTTCTCCTTTTTCAACCCCTCTTGTTACTGAACTTACCCTTCCATCCTTAGCCACCGCTTCCATCCTCCACCCTACACCGCCGATGCTGCCAGAGTCCACCACAAGCGCAAAGACCTCTTCATCTCCTCCTTCCCCGCCACCACTCCATCCTCTTCCACCCTTTCATCACCTACCTTGATCGATGTGCTACTCCATCGATGAGACCTACCTACTACCAAAAGTGGTACTCTCTTAGCCGGGCAACCTCGACTCCATTGCACAACACTGCCCCAACGCTGACAAAGACCCCATTCCAATGTCTTCACAAGATGGAGAAGCAAATCCAGCATGCCAACTCCTCTTGCGGCTTCTTTAAGCTCATGGATGCCATGGAGAAAGGTCCTTCCTCTCTCAAGCTAGAGAGTAATGACTTTGACAGCCACAACAACAATAGTGACATTAACTGCGATGACGACAATGAAGGTTAGATGAAGGAAGACGCACTCCCACCATTGCATTTTTCTGCCATTGGACTGTTGTGCCTCTCTTTCGCCGGTGGCTAGGTGGGAAGGTGGGAGGCAAAGGGCCCAACAAACATCACCCTGATCGTGTGACAGGGACAGAGAGTTTGCTAGCCAATGGTGAAGGGCGGCAATGGGGGGGTTAGGTGAAAGCAGCATATGTAGGAGACAGAGATTACTATAGTGCATTATGGTATATCAGTGCATCAATACATCTTAGATTTAAGCTATTAGATTAGCCTGGTGTATGGTGCACCTTGTCAAATAAGAAGCACTACAGCCTTGTCCATATTTTAATATTGAGTAAGTAGTAAAAACTTAGAAATAGTGATGCTTTGCTCAGTTTTATTTCAAAATCGACCTTTCACATGCCTTTTCTCCTTTTTCTTTGCTAGTGCAAATTGTAAGCCTCAAGTATCTACTTCTTTTATTACTATTATTATTATCATTCCTCATCAACCATCAACCCATCATTATCCCATCATTATTGGCTCCAAAAAAAAAAAAGATGAAAAAAAAGATATTACTTGGGAGCATTGCATGTCTCTTGAGGCAAGGCTACATGTTAAATGTGACTATTGTCCTAAAATAATGTGGGGTGGAGCACTCAAGATGAAGCATCATCTAGCCGAAACACACAAGGAAGTTGCTCCATGTGATCAAGCATTGGAAGGGGTAAAAAATCTATTCAAGAATATTTTAGAAGATGCAAATAAGGTTGAGGATGATGATGCTGCTTAGTGTTTTGATGATAAAGCAAGTGTAAAGCATGATTCACACACAAAAAAACAAAAGGGTACCATGGATGCTTTTTTGGGAAAAGAGATAGTCGCTCTAAGTCTATGGTGATTAACAACAAACTTTAAATGCAATGGTCAAATATAGAGATAGGGTAACTAGAGATATTTGTAGATGCATATATGGTAATGCATTGCCATTTAATTTGGTAAGGAGTCCCTATTTTATCAACAAGGTAAAATCAATTAGTGAATATGGCAGAGGCTTGAAACTACCAACTTACCATGAAGTCAGAGTCTCATATTTGAAGAAAGAAGTTGATCTTGTTCATACTACTTTGGAAAAATATAAAATTGAATGGAAGAAAATTGGTTGCACTTTAATGTTGGATGGATAGATTGATGGAAAGGCTAAGTCAATTACTAATTTTTTAGGCAATAGTCCTAAAGGGACTGTTTTTATAAAATCTATTGACACTAGTGATTTCATCAAAGAAGCCAATGAGATGTTAGAATTGCTTGATGATATGGTGAGGGAAATTGGGGAGGAAAATATTGTTTAGGTAGTGATTGCTTGTGCTTCAACTCTTGTATCTGCAGAGGAAAAATCTATAACTATAATAAAAGAGAACCATAAACTGAAAAGTACTACCAAGTGGCAGCTTCTAGAGCATTTTCACTTACCCATACTTCAAACTTTTATTAAAAATGGAAATTTTTCAAACATATTTCAGAGAATAAAAATAAATATTAATAAAAATAGTTTTCTAAGTCTCTATTGGCTAAATCTTCTACCACATAATTACACATCCACCCATTATTTCGATATTCTAACCCCACTAACTCCTTTCTCTAATTATTTGCCACCTTATCCTTCATCAATTAACTTCTCTAGTACAATTTTCAAACATATTTCATAGAATAAAAATAAATATTAATAAAAATTGTGTTATTGGAACCTTTTCTCTTTTTTTAAACACTATTTTTTGTAAAATTATTTATTTTCTTCGGTAATAATTACACAATTATATTTTTCATTTTTCTATATATTTTTATAAAGATGTATATATTATTATTTAATACTGAGAACTAATTATATTAAATATGAGATTGAAATTTTTTCTATAATATAATTACATTTAAAAGTATGAGGATGGGAAAATGACCATTTAAAAATTTTTTATTATTAAATTTTTATTAAAATTTTGCAAGAACATATATTAGATAAAATTTTTAGGTTTTATGATTAAAATATATTCTTTTTAGGTTGTTTTAATAAACTGCTAATAGGTGGGAGAGAAAAATGAAATAAGGGAGAGGGAATGGCAAATGAAATTGATTTTTTCTTCTCAAATAAAAATTGGAATAATGGAGTTCTTAGAGAGCATATTAAATTTTAATAGTAAGTTATTATATAAAACAAATGTATATAAATATTGCTTAAAATAATCGATTTATTCAATAAAAATTTCACGATTACTTTTTATTAATGTAAATATTTATTTTACATAATTTTAATTAAATAATATTAAATTAATTTATATAACCATATTTTATATAAATTATTACATCAAATTATATTATATATATTTCTCACAATCTACACATGTGTATCGCACGAGTTAAACATACTAGTTAATAGAAAAAAAGAAAGCAAGTCTTTTTTATCATCTTGTATAGCCCATTGTCTTGATTTAATACTTGAAGATATTAGTGATCTTCCTATATTGCAAAATACCATTGGAAAAGCAAAAAGAATTACAACATTTATTTACATGCACACTTGGGGTGCCAAATCTATTTAGAAGTAAATCCAATGGTAGAGACTTAACAAGGCTTGCAATAACAAGGTTTGCTACGTCTTTTTTTACCATAGAATATATTTTGGAACAAAAGATTCCGCTTAGATCTATGTTTGCATCACCAAAATGGGATAAAAGTTCCCATGCCTCTAAGGTTGAAGCTAAATTTGTGGAGACATTTTTTTTTTGAAAAAAAAAAATTGGAATGCACCAACGTATTGCTTGAATTGTGTGAACCTTCTTGCGAAAGTTCTTAGGCTTGTGGATAACTCAAAGCCGGCAGTGGGATACATTTATGAGGCCATGAATAGAGCAAAGGAACAAATTGCAAAGAGGCTTGATAATGTAGAGAAAACATAGAAAAAGATATGGGGGATCATAGAAAAGCATAGGAGCTATCAACTCAATACGCCTCTTCATGCAGTGACATATTTTCTTAATCCCAAGTAACTATATTTTTATGTATTCATTTAATCTTTACTTTATCTTTATTTATTCTTTATTATAATATTATTAAATATTTTTGACATAATTATATAGGTTCCATTGCGATGAATACTTTAATATGAATATTGAGGTGAAAATGGATTTGTACAAAACATTGGATAGACTATGTCCTGATCTTGAGACAAGGTTGAGGGTTTTTTTGGATATCACATGGCAGTTGCAACAAGAGATAAGAAGCAACCTTACTCATTCAATTATGTGCTTTACTTTACTAGTAAATAGTAATTAAACAATTAATCTTTAGCTTTATTTATTTATTTATTTATTTTTTGCTAGCTTTATCGTGGAATAGTTATGGAGAAGAGTGCAAAGAGCTACAATCATTAGCCATTCGTGTCCTAAGCCTCACTTGTAGTGATATGGGATGTGAAAGGAATTATAGTGCCTTTGATCAAATTCATTCAAAAAGGAAAAATCACTTGGAGCAACAAAGGTTGAATGCTCTTGTATTTGACAAATACAACCTTCAACTTGAGACTAGACAAAAGCAAAGGGATGCAAAAAGAGAAACATATGATCCTATTTGCTTATTGGATCTTGAATCTGATGATAAATGGATCATTGAATGAGAGGATTCTTGCCTAATAGAAGGGGACTCTTGGATGGATGTAGTTGAGTGTTTCAACATTGAAGAAGAATGTTTAACCAAAAAGAGAAAGAGAGGTAACACTTGCAATTCTAAAAATATTTGGTCTTAGTGACTTATTTTACATGATATAATATATTTACTTAACTACTTATGTATAATTTTAGGTCCATGAAATCTTAATGCATACAACAAGAATGACAAAAGAAAATGCATTACGATACAAAAGAATGTCAATGACAATGCCAACAAGAATGGTAAAGGGAAAGGCATTATCATAGAGGAAAAGGAAGAAAATGAACTGGGTGACAGTGGTAGTGAAAGTGAAGAGGAAGCTAATGAAGGAATGGTCATGCTAGATGACAAGGATGATAGTGAAGAGTCTGAAAGTGATGACTTTGGCCTCGAGGATTAAGGGGATACTTGGTTTTTATAAGCTTATATATGACTCACTACTTGCTAGTAGCTTAGTATATAAGATTCTATGCTTTTTGAGACTTTAATGGTGATAATTTTGTGTTTTTGGAGCTTGTATATGACTTTGGTAATGACTTTATGTTATTGATTTTTGGCAATTCTTGGTTTAGACACTACAAAAGAAAGCTTATTCGCGGCAAATTTTTTGCAGTGGAAGTTGGCCTCAATGGCACAAAAAAATTGAAAACAGGTAAAAAAAAGCATGAAGAAACCAAAAGAAAAAAAAGAAAATTAGTGTAAATTAGCAGCAGAATTTTCTTTGCTAAATGTTCAAGAAATTTAAAATAAAATAAAATAAAATAAAATAAAGGTCGTTAATTAGCAGCGAAATATCCACCGCTAATGTTCTCATTTAAAAGAAAAATGTTCTTTAGATTTGATAGGGGATTTTCTGCCGCTAGTTGCCAAAAAAAACTACTTACCTATTTTAGTAGCAGAAAACCCACTGCTAAATATCAATCAAATTTTAAAAAAATGAATGTTGTTAATTAGGGGCGGATAATGCTATTATATTTAAGGAAAAAAAGAACATATATGCTTTAGATTTAGTAGGGGATTCTGCCACTAATATATTTTTAAAAAAAACTATTCATGCCACAGTTAAATGTTAAATATTTTTTTAAAAATAAATTGATCTTTTTTATTAGTAGCGGATTTTCCATCGCTA
This sequence comes from Pterocarpus macrocarpus, assembly GCA_031439585.1. Taxonomy (NCBI): domain Eukaryota; kingdom Viridiplantae; phylum Streptophyta; class Magnoliopsida; order Fabales; family Fabaceae; genus Pterocarpus; species Pterocarpus macrocarpus. The sequence goes on along the minus strand of CM062517.1, from coordinate 16,402,392 downwards.
AATTTTGTCGAATTTGAAAAAAGAAGAAAATAAGCTTTAAATTTAGCAGGTATTTTTTGCCGCTAATCTCAACCAAAAAAAAAATTCATAATTGTTAATTTCAATAGTTTAAAAAAAGAAGAAGCAAACTCATTGTAAAATTAGCTGGGAATTTTTCATTGCTAATGGTGTCGTTTTATATATATATATATATATATATATATATATATATATATATATATATATATATATATATATATATAGAGAGAGAGAGAGAGATACTAGCGGTAGAAATTCTGCAATTAATTACAACAATTAAAAATCCACCACTAAGTTAACTGAATTTCAAAAAAGGACTTCATACAATTTGTAGTGGAAAATCCACCACAAAATTTAAATTGCCATTATAAATGACTTTTTTTAGAGACGCATTAGAATACTCTTCCTTCATTTTATACTATTCTCTTCTTCTTTCTCATCATTCTCTCCTCCCTTTCTACTCCTTCCTCCTCCTCCCACACCATGTCCAATCATCTTCCTCCTCCCTCTTCTTTTCCTTCACTCTTTTCCTTTACTCCTCCCTTTCCTTATTCTCTTTTTTCTTCTTTCTTTCTTTTTTTCTTTGCTTTCTCTTTTCCTTTCCATATTTTCCCAACTACTTCTACCACCACCCACCAACCGGCTGACTAGCCACTGCTGTCGACCAGCCATTGCCACCTCCATTGACCCATTTTTTCTCTTCTAAAAATTATCTTACTAATTTTAATTTTTACATGTATATTACTGATTTTATTGTTGTTGATATTGTTGATGATTATTGAGTATTTTCTTGTTAAAGATTCAATGGACAATTTTGAAGACACATATAAACTTAAAATATTTGGATTGAATTTTACTTTATTAAATGATTTTTGAATCTTTTTTATGCTGCATATGTTTAAATTTAATGCTTTTTTTTTTCAAATTAAGTATTTTCCATCGCAAAAATTAGAGGGAGAAAATCTGCTGCAAAATTAGTGGGGGGAAGATCTACGCAAATTAGAGAAAAAAAAAATCCACTGTACTAAATAGCGGGGGAAATCCATTGTAACTGATTAGTAACTTATATTTTTGTGAGAGCCTGACTTCTGCCGCAAATGGCCAATTAACAACAGATTTGACCAATTTTGCAACAGATTTCTTGTAGTGAGAATATCATTTGGTTTATAATATATCATATGTAAAATAATTTTGCATTGTATCTCTGAATCTCAGCATTCGATATGATTCACGATTCATCAATAATTAGCCTCAGCAATTCGTATTGTGAATTGCGATTCAATAATCTTAGTTGTCTTAGACAAATTTTGGTATCAAATTTTGGAAAACATTCACCAATATTTTTGAAAATAAAATGAGAAGCTCAGGAAGGATGCATGCTATGTTTCCTTATATCCAATTCCTTAAAACCGTGTACCGTGAGGATTATTAAATGGATCATATGCCATTGGGCTTTTAATTATTACTATTTCATTATCTAGGCTCACATTGTTTACCCGGTCCCATTCAGGGGGAGGGAGGTAAGTTTTGTCATGCAGCCGGTGAAGAATTACCACCCACTTAGTCGTATTTTTCATGTATTTGACGAATGCAGTGACGTCTTGAAGAATATTTTAAAGTGAAATCTTTAAGTAGATTTACTCTGTTACAAATTTTATATTTAATAATCCAAATCTATTTATAATCCAAATTTAATAAAAAAAATAAAAGAGTGTCTTTCATTCAATTTTCTATTGTATAATGTTTTTTCTAATAAAATTACTCACATAATTTCAAATCGAACGTAATAATTAAATAAAACTATCCTTAAAATAATAATTTCAAGATTAAAATATTTAATATTACAAATAAAATTCGCTTAGGTTGCAATGTATTTTTATGTTCTAATTATATCTAATTTATATACTTTGTCTTTCGCTGTGAATTTGTTTGTGACAAAAAATAAGAGTCTACCATCTATAATTTGTCTTTTTCTGTCATTATAATTCAGAAGATTTCGAAACTTCGAACCCTGAGATTAATTTATATAAAAATGGATAGATGGGATATTTCCCGTAAACTTTGTATGCTTAAATAGATTTACATGTAAATAGTGAGCTTTATCGGGGGAAAGAAAAATTTGACTTCGAAACTTTGAACCCTCCAAATACACTGGCTTTAGAGATTAATTTATATAAAAATGGATAGATAGGATCTTACCCATAAACTTTGTGGGCTTAAATAGATTTACGTGTAAATAGTGAGCTTTATCGGGGGAAAGCGAAAATTTTCACCATACATAATGAATTTGTATTTAATTGTTAAATTAAAAAAACTTAAATAAATAAGATTGTAATAATATATAAATATTATTAAAATTAATAAAATAATAATATAAGAAAAACTTATCCTGTTAATAACACTACTCGTCCAAGCTCAATAGCTATCTACTACACAATAGGAATATTTCCATCCCCACTGTTCGGTTCTGGCCACATCTCATGCCAACAAATGTTCGCATGCTTTTTCTTTTCATTGGTTTTTTTAAAAAAAAAATAAAAATAAAATCAAGTAAAAAGATTAAACTGTTCTTTGTGTCTCATAGGGCAGGGCCAATAGCCGAACATAGCTCTAACTTACACACCCCTGCGTCGCATCCAACTGATCTATTGTGGACAGGTACATAGGTTAAAATATCTCATATATCCAATATTATTTAATTTATATAAATCTTCAATGCATCAATAATAAGCTATTAATTTTAATTTATATTAATTTTAGCTTATAAGAGTTGAAATATTCTTTTATTATAAAAATAATATTGTTGCTATTTGACCACTTATTTTAAATGAATAATAATATTAGTTTTCAATAATTGTTATAACAATGTTGCCAGTTTATAAGTATATATATTAATTCTGTAGTCATACTTTATGATTAGAACGTCTTTTTTTTTGGTTAGGTTCCTACTTTAGTTTACATTTAAATGATTTATTTTTATATAATTGTATATAAAATTTTTTAAGGATCTATTATGAGTGATAAAATATTGAAATAGTAAAAAAAATTAAGTTTCACATTTCTTTTTTATTTAAAAAAACACTTTTTTTTAAGCTTATTGAAAATTTGATTAGTGATATATAAGATATTTAAGCAATTGAATAAAAATTAAAAATAAAAAAATATTTTTAGTTATTGCTTATTTTTTCTTTTTATCAATTATTGAAATATTTATGAGTAATAGTGTCATAAAATATATTGTCTATCATCTTTTGCTTTTTGTCTTTTTATCTTTTTTTTGTTTCTTTTAATAAAAATAAATAAATTAAGTCGTCATTATCGATTAGGTTTCTGTACATACTTTTGCGAATATAGTAATGATTGTATTTCTCAACCATTTGTTTAGAAACCTATTTTACTAACAAAAATATCTTTTCATCAAAGTCAATTTTTTTTAGAGTTTCTTTTTCATTTTTTTAATGAAGGTTTATTTCGTTAAATTTTTCCATTTTTATGAAGAAACTATATTTCCAATTTATGTTAATTATTCATTTATTTTTTAAGTGTTAATTGAATCATAATTTAAACTATGTTTTTGTTTGAAAAATTTTCCCTAAATTTATATGATTATGTGTTAATTTTATCTTTGTTAATTTTCATTCCAGTTTAATGATTTATTCATTGTTATAAAATATGCCTTAATGATTTATTTTGGTGTTTTACCATATTAATTCATTATTTTCTTTTTTGGTTAAAGGACATAAATTTAGTTATCATTATCAATTAGCTTTTAGTTGTTAAAATTGGTTATTAGATTTTTTTTTTTTGGGTCTTCGAGGTTCTTATTTTAATCTACATTCAGGTTAATTATCTGTTTTAATTCTATTTGAAAAAAAAAATTAATAGATGCTATCTTTAGTCACAAGTTATTTAAATATTTGAGTACAAATTGAATCCAAAAATTCTATTTTACATTTATATGGTGAGCTTTTCTAAGCACCTTGGACAATATATGAGTAATATTAATTTTAATCAAATAAATTAAAAAAAATGTGAAGTCATTTTCTCTGTCATTTTTCTCTTTGAACAGGACACATTAAATAAATATTTATCGCACAATGATATTCACTTTTAAATTTTTATTGAAAAAATTCTATGCCAATTTTTTATTAATTCATTTTTATAAAATAGATCGTATATATTTTTGCTGCTTTTTTTTTTTGTAATTTTTTAGTTTATGCCCCGTCAATATAAACACTAAATTGTTGCTAATATTAAATCTGTTTGTAATACACTTAATAGAATAATTTGTTTAAATAGTAGGTTAAATTTTATTATAACTTTTATTCAAAAATTTCTTATTTGTAGTTTAAGTTCTAAAAAAAAATATTTTTTGGACATTTTAATGTTTGCATGTTAACATAGAGACAACATGTTATCTATAACATCCGGAAGATCAGTGCATCTAGCTAGCGCTGTTAATTGATTTATTTCGTCACATCAGAGAGATACGAGTAATTAGAGTTGAAATGTGAATATTAGGGTTAGGAACATTTAAATTTCTATGTAGAAAAGTTTATAAAGACCATTAGCAATATCTTGCTAATTTAAGAAGAATCAATTTAATTTCGGTACTGTGTAACACAAGAACCGAATCAATAGAAATCTATACTATAGGATGATAAGAGTACTAGTTCAAAACCCTAATATATGTGGCCAGGAACTAGCCACTCACCCGATCATGTTGGCTAAATAGTAGCCACATGATTGGAGATTTAACAAAATTTAAAATGTCAAATAAATCCACCAATCATATTCTTTTCCCAACTCTCCAACTTTGTCCACAAGTTAAGAAATTCTTCCTTCCATGCCCTTTAAAATTTTGGCTAGCCCCCTCCATTACACACTCTCCATTTTCTTCTTCATGTTCACTCCATCTCCAACCTTTCAACCTTCACTCAAGACCATGGTGATCTTTGCCTCTTTAAATCAAAATCCTTCACTTTCCTTTGCATATCCTCAAGTAAGTCTTAAGATCAACTAAAAAATCCCTTTCCCCTTGCCCTTTTTGCATCAACCCATCCAAGATCAAGAGAGAGTTTATACATATTTCAAGGTTTTGAAGCCAGAGCACAATCAAACTTTAAGTAGAAAGACTTAAGCTTTGGATATTAGGTAGGATTTTCTTGGATTTTGGTTGTTCTTTGTGATTTAGAGTTTATTAGGATTTCTTCATGTCATCGTAATTTGATGATATTTGATAATCATATGACTTAATTGTAGTGATTTAAGATGAGAATCATTGGTTTGGATTGAAGAATTGATTAAAAGACAAGGATAGAACATAAGCAGGAATGTTGTAATGAAACCCTAGGTGCACTGTCTGCATAGCAAATAGTACGGTTCCACCCACACACATCAAATTTGAGTGAGACCAATTTAAATAAAACTAGACTTCAAGAGCTTTCTAACTATATAAATTATAGGTTCATTGGATTTAGAATGAGAAAGTTATGAATTTTTAAAATAGATCGTTCAGTTTCACTCCTTACCCTCACTAAATTGCAATGAGAATGGCATAACTTGCCCTATACAATTTCAAATTGAATGAAATCAATTTTTTTAAAAAGCTAACACATAAATAATTATACTATAAAAATTTTAGATTTAAATTCTAAGTGTATTTCTTCCAGTAATTCTATAAAATTATCCTATATTCTATTTAGATTGGAATAGGCAGTATAAAAAGCCTATTTTAGGAGCTCATAACTTGAGCTCTACCTACTCAATTATGATGAAAACTTTTTGAGATTGAAAGATAATTTAGTTAGCTTTAAATTGGTATAAAATTTGTACATAAATGATGAAAAATGAAATTTTAGTGATTTTCTAAACATAGGTGGTTAAGTCTGCTCTAAAATAAGACAGTCTTAGATAAAATATTAATAACTTAAGTTACACATCTCAAAACTTAATGGGACTAAAGAAATTTAAAATATACTAATAACGCTACAATATATTAAATTTTCAGATCAAAACAAGTTAAAATGAATTTTTAATGGAATTTAAGAGACAGGATAGAATTGATGCAAATAGAACACATTGACAACTTCAAAAATTATAAGCTAATGAGTCATAAGAGATCAAAGGCTGAACTTTGGATGCAATCCCTTGTGATATAATGTGATATTGATATATGAAAATGTGGGGTCTTATTCTTGTGACTGGATGGCTGTGAGTTTACTTCTTGTATTTTGGAAAGCTTCATATTTCAGTCGTTATGCTGCCGAATTTTTGGCAGAAATTATGTGAACTTATGTCATTGTCATTTCAAATCATTCAAGCATACTATTCATGATTATATGATCTATAGTGAAATTATAATTTTATCCTACTTGGGCCAACCTTGGAATGAATTAAGGGGAATAGATCGGTGGAAAAGTCAAGGAAAGTAAATCCAGCGATCATGTATAGAAATGAGTTTGATCTTGAGAAACAGACTATTATCTAAAAGTTTATATGACCAAAAACTCCCAGAGGATCAAGTAAGAAAGGATAAAAACATGGCAAGACAAACACATCCTAAGGAGTATGACATGGTGATCATATTCTGGAATGTATATGACAAGTGCACTTGCATTAGTAGTTAGCAGCATCTACATATATATAAGTTCTATTTAACTGATAGTCTATTATTATTGTTATGAAATTTCTCCTTTTTCTATCAAGTGTATGAATAAAACTAACCTGCTTTGGAATGATATATTTTCGAAAATTAATAAATGAACTTCAATCCTTTGTATGCAAATACAATTATTTTTCTAATAAACTGAAGTAATTGGAACGGCAATGATGACACGGATTGCCAAGTAGCCTAGAAATCTTATTGAGAATATAAAATTATCATTCTTATGTGTGTTTTCGTGTCATTTCTAAACAGACTAGAAGATCTTGAATAAGGTCAATCTAGCGGAATGTGATCAAAACTGGACTAGCTTTTGAAGACAATTTGCAAGTATATGTGTGTATATGCATGTTGGCATTTGGAAAGTTACTTGGTAACACCTATATTGGTGGATTGTAAAAGAATATTGTAATATTTGCATGAGATATAAAGCAAACAAGGAATCAAGATCCATTCAATTTAATTGTAACAACTTGTCAGGATAATATTATGACTTAAGCATATTATTATATTTGAGAGGTGTTACATTATCAACAAAAACCATTGTGAAGTTAACATGATAGAAACAATCTTTCTCATTTGGTAAATATGGTTCAAGAAAATATTCCATTTTGAGAGTTTGGCAATGGAGCTATTCATAGAAAAAGGATTGGAGAGAATTTAATTATTTGTTACAAAATCCAAGATCAGGATTTTGAATAAGGAATATTGTTAAGGCCTCAAAGTTTATCTTAACAATTTGTAGTTGACATTTATTTAATAGTTGATTCATAACAATTGTCATTTGTAAGGAATCACTAGAATACTACATGGCTTGAATTCTTTCAAGGATTAGAAGAAGCTATCAAGAATGGTGATGTTGAGGTAGAATCAATTGGGACTCGTGTTACCTTACTCTTACACATGGTCATTTATACAAGTATAACAATTAAATGTCAAGATGCAATGTTCACATATAAGTGTTTCAATTATCCAAACTTGTTTATGACTGTATCATGCAATTATAATTGGTTTAAGATTAAGCAGTATATTGATGATTAAGGTCATTTAGTTAGTGATTAATCGAATATTCCACGTAGAGTATAGGAAAATTGATAGTCTATTGAATGACTTCAAACAATGGATTTAATTTGGGAAAGCTATTGGAAGTATGAGTATTCAAATATTTGAGATAGTTATGTTTGTTTCTGCAAGCTTTTGTATTGATTTGAATTTTAAATTATGGTAGGTTTGTACACAATTAAGCACATTTGTTCTTATGGTTGCTATAAGAGAATAGGTTAAAATCAATTGACATAATTGATAATATTATTTCTAAAAAATTATCTGCTTATTTAAATTCCCTTATTTGTATGATGTTATCTTCAAATTCATAAGTCGTGATCCCTGTGGTCTTATTAGGCCAAACTCTCCTTGCATGAATGGTAAATGCTTAAATAAAATTTCATCCAAAAAAATAAAATAAAATTGTGAGCAATTCTTTTGATGAGGATGGTTGTCTAATATATAGATAATGAGATACACGAATTACGATTTTACTCAACGGGGTTGAGTTGGACAATAAATTTGTCATTCCGAATAATCCTTTGCCTTTAATGAAATACTATATGCATGTTAACCTTGAATTTTGTAAGAAGTCTTATTTGATTAAATATTCATTTGACTATGTAAACAAAGGTTTAGATCAAGTTGTTGTTATGGTTAGTAATATAAATGGTAGTGGCAACAAAAGTGATAAATTGGATAAAATTAAGCAATGCTATGATTGTTGATATTTATCTCTATGTGATTTTATATATGGAGATTGTTTACATTTGACATTCATCATAAATAGCCTCTAGTTCAGACATTAATTTCTCATTTACATTGGCTACAAAATGTAGTCTTAAATGATGCAAATAGGATTGGTCAAGTGTAACTTGGAAATAAAAGTAAAAAGATGTTGGGTCAACAGTTGACATATGGTGAATATCTTATGCATTTTGTATATTTGGCTGATAAGAAAGAATAAAAGGGCAAAGAGGTATGTTTGCTGGTAGACTTAATTTTGTTCCTCATGATATTGGTGAGTTACTTTACTTGTGATAACTGCTAAATGTACAAAAAAATTATACTAGCTCTGAGAATATTAGAATCGTTGACAATGTTGTTTATAGCTTTTTCCAAGAAATAAGCTATGCAATGGGATTGTTAACTAAGGATAAAGAGTTTACTGATGCTATCAAGAAAGCTAACAAACTTTCATCAAGGCTTCAATTAAGAAAATCTTTTGTTACATTGCTAATATTTAGTACAATGAGTAATCTATCACATGTGTGGAATTAAACTTCGTTCTATTAGCAAATGGTATTGTTTATCAAAACAGAAAAGATTTGATCTATAATAGAGACTACCCTTTTTTCACAAATGAACAAAAACAAATATACGAAAATATTGTTAGGTGCATATTAAGTGGAGTTAGTGATATTTTCTTTGTGAGTGGCTTTGGTGGTACGCAAAAAACTTTTATACGGAAGAGATTCTTATGTCGATTACATTTTAAAAAGAGAAGTTTTTTGGAATGTAGCATCAAGTGAAATTGTATCTCTTTTGTTACCTGGTAGAAGAATTGCATATTCTATTTTTATGAGATTACATTATTTTTATTGGGAGTATTTAGTAGTCCAGTCCTTTTTTCTCACACCGAAGATAATTTTATTCGAGATATAGTTGAACACTAAATGTGAGTACATCTCCAAACTAGGATTTGATTTATGGGTCGCCATACGTGGGAGATTAGCTCCTTCTACTAGACCTAATCCCCATCGGTAGCCTTCTATTTTCGAACTATAGTAAGATAGGCATTTTAATATTTATATATATATATATATATATATATATATATATATATATATATTATATATATGCACATTAATAGTTTATAACTCTATTATGGAACAATGTTGTAGCCGTGCATAGCATGGGTATATTGCTAGTTGAGTAACAAAATCATCCCTTTTCTACCTCTCCCTTCATGGAGCCACTTCCATAACTCTCTTGCTTTTGGAAAATTATTAGGTATTCAAAGAGCACTAAGTTGGATTATGCTTTCCTCTTTAGTAAAGTGACATTTTAGATGAATATACAACATAATAATGGATCTCAAGCTGAAATATCACTCCACTAATGATAGGAGCATAATCCACCTCCGTGCTTTTTGAACACCTAACAATTTCTTTTTTGCTTTCCTGCTAAATTCAGCAAACAAAGCATACTAAAATCTCAAGGCATGCTTTATCCAGAAAAAAAAATAAAATCTCAAGGCATACAGAGATTTCAAACTCATCATATGATAAATTAGATTTGGATAAAATACCCAAGAAAAGACTCAATTAAAATGAAAGGAAACTAAAACTAATAAACGAGTTTCAACAATTCCAAAACTCTAACTAAAATTATAGTAACCCTGCACACTCGGGAAAAAAAAATACCCAATCTTTTTAGCTGCAGCCAACCCAAAGTCAGGTTAAGTTCAAAACCTTGACCATCGAAAACTTAAAAACACGTTATGTTTTTCTTAAAAAAAGATTTTTATTTTTTTTTATTTTTAACAATTTCATATACTAAGGTGGGGTTCACGCTCCATTGGAACCTTTCCCCCTTCCCATGTTAGTACATAGTACGTAAAGCGGTAGCCTTATTAAATTGTTGAATCCAAACTTTGAGACTTTAGTGCACAATCTAAGAAAGTTGAACTGCAATCTAAGAAAATTTCATAGTTGGCAATGTCATCAGCACATTCGACATCTTTCATTTTTTCCTCTCTTATAAAAGGTTGTCCTTAATTATTTGAATCAACAACTCGAGCAGTTGGAGTGGTACCTCTCTAGCTAATTAACAAACTTCACTTTTGATTTTGGTGTTCCCTCACAACAATGGCAGACGAGGTTGTTCTGTTGGATTCCTGGGGCAGCATGTTTGGCATGAGGGCCAGCATCGCATTGGCTGAAAAGGGTGTCAAGTATGAGCACAAGTTAAGAGAATCTCAGGAACAAGAGCCCTTTGCTTATGCAGATGAACCCAATTCACCAGCAGATCCCAATTCTGATCCATAATGGCAGACCCATCTGTGAATCTGCAATTATTGTGCAGTACATAGATGAGGTTTGGAAGGACAAAGCCCCACTCATGCCCTCTAATCCTCACCAGAGAGCTCAAGTCAGGTTCTGGGTGGACTACATTGACAAAAAGGTAGTTGTTTTACCTTGTTGTGATGTGATTTCCATTCTTTTTTTCTCCTAAATTTCGGTGGGTTCAATTCAAAATTTGAAGTTCTGGGATATTGTCTCTCCTTATACTCTCTCAATTCTGAAGATTTGATTATTTTCTTTTTATCCTTGCCGTTATCTAGTTGTCTTAAATTAAAAAAATAGTCTATAGTCTAAATCAAATTTTTTTAGATATAGTGCTTGTTTTGGTGCTATTATTTTAATAAAAAGATTTTTTTTAATTTTTTTTATATGTTTGGATAAATTTTTTTAGTAAAAGTATAATCATCAAAAAAGCATAAAAATATTTTTTTTGAGAAGTTTCAATTTTCATATTCTAAAAAAAAGATCATTTTTATAACATAAAAAAGATGTTTAAGAATAAAAGAAATTGTATATCCAAATATAAATTAACTTTTATTTTTTCAAAAGATCTTTTAAAGAAATCATTTAAAAAAATCTTTTTGAAAAATCTCATCCAAACAAGCCCACAAAAGTCATTTATGTGCCTTTACTTAATAATTTAAGTATATAGGAAAATAATTTATGAATTGGGTAAAGTTGGAGAGATGATTTGTAAATTAGGTAGAGGCATATTAATAACTTTTATATGTAATAAATTTTTTGTAATTTTTAGGGTAAATTATATTAACCTCTCCTAAGATTAAATAGGTGATATTACACATGATATTTCACGATTTGTTATGCTTACCCAGGCACATCTTATAGGGGCACTCAATGTCCTGTTTATAATTGTACTCAATGTCACATTCCACAAAGTATAAAGATATCGAATATAATATTATCTAAATCTCATAGGAGATTAATATATATTTCTATAAATCAAGAGATATCATGTGTAATATTATCTAACTTTAAGAGAGGTCAGTATAATTTGCCATAATTTTTTTGTTTTGGTGGGGGGTATTGAATTTTGGGTTTTTATTCAGTATATGATATTAATAACAATAATAATTTGTGATCTTGAATGCAGGTGGTCGATACTTGGAAGAAAATGTGGCTTACAGAAGGAGAAGAGCATGAAGCATCGAAGAAGGAATTAATCTCTCTATTTTTAAGCAACTAGAAGAAACATTGGGTGACAAAGCTTTTTATGGGGGTGACACATTTGGGTTTGTTGATGTTGGTCTGATCCCGTTTTACAGCTGGTTTTATACTTATGAGATGTATGGTAACTTCAAAATGGAAGCGGAGTGTCCTAAATTGATGACTTGGGCCAAGAGATGCATGCAGAGAGAGACTGTGTCCAAGACACTTCCTGATGAGAAGAAGCTGTATCATGAAGTTGTGGCCACAAAGAAAGCACTTGGAAAATAAAGGGAATTCCTAAAAGAAACCATTAAAGATTTGCTAGTTAAATATGGTGTTGAAAGATCTTGTGTGATTGTCTTATGTATTTTGTATTGTGTCTACGCATGTATTTTGTATTGCATTTGCTAGGCTTGGAATACTAATGATTTTGATAAACACTTAGGTGTTCTATAAGATTTGGAGATGAGTTGGGATGAATGTTGTCATGCTTGTATAAGTTGTGCACCCATGATCAATAAGATGCACATGTTATTTGGCTTTGTGGTAATTGACAGGATTAATACCAAAGCTAGATTACAAAAGCTTGGTATTTTGCAGCAGAATCAAATTAAATGTTGCTTATGTAATAAGTTTGAGGAAACCAGTAGCCACTTGTTCTTTTCTTGTGAGTTTGCATGGTATCTATGGTGTCATTGGCTGAAAGAATGGAAGACCAGCTGGTTGATTCCTACAGAACAGAAAAGTTTCTTTGAATCCTGGATGATGGTACCTAAAAGAAGGCAGAGAAGGAAAGCATGGTGGAGAGCATTTTTTGTGACTATTTGGATAGTATGGAGGTGTAGAGATATATTTTTCATATGAAGGTAATCGGCAAAGTGGAAGCATTGAATTTGGCACTTTTCTGGCGCAAAGAATGGTCTGGTTCAAAATGATAGCTGCTTAGCAGATGTGGTATTGCGGCTTTGTGATGGTTCTGTTTTTGAATTATTTCCTTTCTAAATGAAGCATGATTATATGCGTATTTAGAGGAGCAATATACATCGATAACTGATATCAGTCTCAGATGCAGTCAACAAGCTTTTAGGGGGCGGTTTTTATCATCAATGATTCAATCTTAATGAATTTGATTTTCTGGCTCTACTGTTACTCACCTTTCTAATTTGGTGGGGTCACTGACTGACTGTGATATCTCAAACTAAATTTATAAGTAACTCCATCAATCTCAGTAAATAAATCATTGTGATAGTATATATTTAGCTTAATTAATAGAGTCCTAAGAAGAGATAAATTCATAACAGCTCAAATAATTATTTTCTTAAACATTTTTAACTATATTAATGTATCTAGAGAGTGTACTAACCAAACGTGACAACTAGCAAGAGTAACTATCATAAACAAGTTAAAAAAAAATATTGTAATATATTTTTTTAGAATCAGAACTTATAGAAAATAATTTTAAACATTCTCTGTTTTGCTAGGCTTGGGATTCTAGTGGTTTCATAGACACATGGGTGTTTTATAAAGATATGGAGCTGAGGAGGGAGGAATGCTGTTGTACTTGTTTAAGTTGCGCGCTCATGATTAATAAAAGGCTTATGTTCTTTGGCTTATAATATTTTAGCATGATTAACATAAAGTGTCTTTGAGGTTTCAACCGTCAAAGAAAAAAAAAATGAGATTTCACAATATTGCACTCCACCCGATTATGATAAAAATTGTACTCCACTCCATCTGTTAATCCCACCTGACACTTAATTGACTCTCATTAACCAAGGTTATATATATTAAAAGAGAGAAAAAAAAAAAAAAAAAACCCACAAGTTACCTAAATTTCTAGCAAGATCAACTTGCATATAAAATAGTACATCTCTACGAATGTCAACGTACATCTATCAATGCGCTTTTAGGAATATATTTGTAAGAATTTTATGGGTTTAAATTTTTTATAATATCATATATATTTAGTTTTATTCTATATATCAAATAGATAACTTAATATTTTGGGTAATTAACACATGAAATAAGGGTTGAGATGACTACAAAAGAAAATTTTAGAGAAATATGACGAGAGTTACATTGATCTATGAGGTTCGGACTTATACAGCTTAGATAATTGATAAAAAGACCAAAAAAATGAATGAATTAGACATTTATGATGTAACATTGGTGAGAAACAAACTTTAAGAGCTTTCTCAGCCAAAAAGATTTGTTAGAGACAGAACATTTTATATGTATGTTAATCTTGTTAGAAATCTAAGTAACTTTTTTTTCCCCTTTCAAAATATTTAACCTTGGTTAATGAGAATATTTCGTTTGGAATATTCTCACTTAAGTGTTGTTTGGGGTAAATAGATGAGTGTGATTTTCATTATAGTTTGGGAGGGAGTGCAATATTGTGAAACCTCAATGATACTTTGTTTTAATTACCAAAAAAATGTTATTGGATAAATAATTTGTAATATGCTATTTTTGGCTGTAATTTTACATGTGCATGATGCATCTAATTTAACATAGTCAACCGTAATATTTGTCCCAAATTTAAGTTGGTTAATTTTTTATCTCAAAATTAAATTAAATTGTAAATTTTTACACATATATTTTTGGATTAGAATTTGTAAATTTGATTTGAATGAACTTGATTTTGTAAATTTAATTTTGATAAAAAAAAATTAGTTTATTATAATGTAATTTATATTTGAAAATTTTTATCTTAAAATTCAGTTTGAGAAAATGAATATTATTTAAATAATATTGATTAAAAATAATTTTACTTGTTTAGTTATTTATTTTTACAAAACCAGAGGAGGAATAAGAATCGAATGCAGGACATTCTAGACTTAATGAGGCATGTAGAAAACAACCACTAGGGCATGGTTTCAACTGCAAAACAATTGTTCTACTGCCAGGATAATTAAAATGTATATAAATGTTGAATGTGACTAATGTGGATTAGTTAAGATAGTAGGTACCTTGACCTCTTAACTAAAAGTCTCGAATTCGAGTCTTGAAATGGGAAAAATTTTTGTTAAGAGACTTCTACCCTATTAGGGACTTCCATTGAGTTAAACTGAATTAGTCAAGTTTCTTATAATTAGGTTTGGATACTGATTATTCCATCAAAATTAAAAAAAAAAATTGTCGAACACAAAAATTTCGACTTAAAAATAACATATAATACTTCCACTCCAATTGAGGTTTGACATGACAATTACTTTTGATACAAAAAAACTAAACAAAATTTTTTTCTTCCAAAATCACTGTAGATATCTGTAACGCAAAACAATATTTTCTTCCAAAATCCCGATGGATAAATGTTACGTTTCAATAAGGTGTCTTATATGCAAGAAAAGATGTTCCACGAGGATTAATAAAGGATATGTCATGGGCATATAATTATTTCCATTTTTTTTTGGGTTTGTCTTTAACACATCTGGTTAATCATGGTGCTTTAAGCATCTTGGAGGTGTTTTATATCCAAACTATTGGATTATCCATGCACCTAAAATATAATGTTGCACTTTAGTAGTTTCCCAAAATTGAAAAACACCACCCACACCACCATACACTACCTCTATTGCCGGTGAGCTCGCCGCCACTGCTTAGCCACCCAACACCTTGATCCATGACCCCCACCACCTTATCATCCGTCTTCCTCCTCCTTCCGTTCTTGGACAAATTTCGATTCTGTAAAACAAAAAACTAACACCCATTTCCACTCCAACTGCCACTTCGTCATTAAGGTCGATGCTATTCCTGCTGCTGTCATGGCTGCGCTGGACCTCAATGGGCCACCGGCTGAGCAGCCCTCACGGGCCTAGAGCTTATGTGCACAATGAGAATGAGTGATTAATGAAGGGTGGAAGGCAGTGCGCTACCAGATCTCAACCACTGCAATAGAGACAACAGTGCCGCAAGTCGTGGCGGCGAAGAAGACGGCTACGAGGAGTCACATGAAGAAGATGCGCGACCACATGGTTCACGAGCAGTGATTGACGATGGATCTTCTATGGCAGTCGCAGGCATTGATTCGAACCCGAATGTGGTGGAGGCAGTTGTTACGAATCCCACATCAAGGAGGTCACCTTGAAAGAGAGATCTTATAAGGACTTGGGCTCTCCCACTCCAATACTAGCTTTTGAGGTGTGGTTCTCCCAGGGACTTATACTTGTAACAAATGGTGTTTTTATTGAGAGCCGGCCAACTAGAAAGGGCTACCTGCGGAGGATTCTAACCAACGGAGGACCGTGATTGAGTGAAGCATTGCCGAGTGAAGTGCCACTGAGTGAAGTGTCGTAGAGTGCAGCCGTTGGGACGCCGGCCCCCAAAGGGGTGGTAATGTTACGAGTCGCACATCGAGGAGGTCACCTTGAAAGGGAGTTCTTATAAGAACTTGAGCTCTCCCACTCCAATAGCTAATTTTTGAGATGTGGTTCTTCCAAAGACTTATACTCGTAACAGTAGTAGCTGCGACATTCCTTCTCGTGGAGGAGGCAGCGGCCACGAAACTCCCTGTCACAGTGGTAGCTGCGATGCGCGTCGGGGAAGAAGCTGTAGCAGAGGTAGAGACAACGGGGAGCGATGATAGAGCAAACGGCGAAGAGGGTGATGGTGGTGGCGATCAGTGCTGGCCGTGAAGGAGAGGGAGAGGAAAAGGGGTTACTATAATATATCATCATTAGTTGGTGTATGGAAACACCAAGTGATCTTGGCCATTAAATCGGTACACACTATGTAGAAGACGGTGCGCTATAGAACGACCCTTCTTTTTTACATTAAAAAAAAAAATTTCCAATTGCTTTTCTAGGCTCACGTTGTTTTCCCGGTCCCTTTTCAAGGTGGAGCCGACGTTTCTCAGGGCATCGTGCTGCCGGTGAAGACTCATCGTCCACTTTTTATGCACTTGACGAGAGCAGTGACATCATGAAAATATCTAAAAGTGATATATATATATATATATAGACTCATCGTCCACTTTTTATGCATTTGACGAGAGCAGTGACATCATGAAAATATCTAAAAGTGATATATATATATATATATATACATCGTCCACTTTTTATGCATTTTACTGTCTTAATTCAATTTTCCATTTTATAAATCTTAATACTTGATTTAATTATACCTAATTTGTATATTTTGTCTTTCAGTGTGAATTTGTTTGTTGCAAGAAATAAGAATCCGGATCTGCAATTTGTTGTTTCCGTCGTCATAATTCACCAGACTTGCAGAACTTTGAAGCGTCATCATCTGTCCGAAATTTTTTATTTTTATAGGAATAGTTGTACGTGTTGTTAAATCCGAACTTTTGTTCTCCAAAAGAGATTCAAGTCCAAACGCAATCGAGGGGAGTTCATAGTCAACCGCATCAAAACATATCAGAACTCTCGATATTTATTTCATTTTTCCCTATAAAAGGGTTTCTTGTCCTTATCTTTCTGAAAAAACAACCGGAGTGGTTGGAGTGGGACTTCAGAACCATAGTTCTGGCTAGCTAGTTCACAAACTTTACCTTTGATCTTAGCGTTCCCTTGCAACATGGCAGACGAGGTTGTTCTGGTGGATACGTGGGCCAGCATGTTTGGCATGAGGGTCAGGATCGCATTGGCTGAAAAGGGTGTCAAGTACGAGTACAAGGAAGAGAACCTACTTAAGGGCAAGAGCCCTTTGCTTCTTCAGATGAACCCAATTCACAGGAAGGTCCCAGTTCTCATCCATAATGGTAGGACCATATGTGAATCTGCAATTATTGTGGAGTACATAGATGAGGTTTGGAAGGACAAATCTCCAATCATGCCCTCTGACCCTTACCACAGAGCTCAAGCCAGATTCTGGGTAGATTACATTGACAAAAGGGTAGCTGCTTTACTTTGTTGTGATATGGTTTCCATTAACTTGTCTCCTCAATCTTGGTGGGATTAATTCAAAATTTGATGTTCTGGGATACTATCTCTGCTAGACAGCTTTGTGTTATGCATTCTCAGTTCTGCAGATTTAAAGATGAGAGATTTGCTTTTCATCCTTGTCATTCATCTACTTGTCTTGATTTTTTTTTTCCTTTTAAAAGTATAGTCTACATTGATTTTTTTTTAATTTTTTTTTTATTTTATAGATATGAAAGTCATTTATAGTAAAGTTTTGGGAGCGGTGATTTATGAATTATGTAGAAGTTATGAATGATTTTTAATACCAATAATTGTGATCTTGAATGCAGGTGTATGACACTTGGAGAAAAATGTGGCTTTCAGAAGGAGAAGAGCATGAGACATGGAAGAAGGAGTTGATCTCTATCTTTAAGCAGCTAGAGGATACATTGGGTGACAAGGCTTTTTATGGGGGTGACACATTTGGGTTTCTTGATCTTGGTCTCATACC
Organism: Pterocarpus macrocarpus; assembly: GCA_031439585.1. Classification (NCBI taxonomy): domain Eukaryota; kingdom Viridiplantae; phylum Streptophyta; class Magnoliopsida; order Fabales; family Fabaceae; genus Pterocarpus; species Pterocarpus macrocarpus. The sequence continues at coordinate 16,384,038 of CM062517.1, read as the reverse complement.
TTTTTACAGCTGGTTTTATGCTTTTGAGACCTATGGCAACTTCAAAATGGAAGCAGAGTGTCCTAAACTGATGGCTTGGGTCAAGAGATGCATGCAGAGAGAGACTGTGTCCAAGACACTTCCTGATGAGAAGAAGGTGTATGATCATGTTCTAGCCATGCGGAAAGCACTTGGAAATTAAAGGGTGCTGCTGAAAGAAACCATTAAAAATTTGCAAGTTGAATATGCTATTGAAAGGTCTTGTGTAGTTTTGTCCTATGTATTTTATATTGTGTTTGTTAGGCATGTATTTTGTATTGTATTTGATAGGCGTGAGATACTAATTGTTTGATAGACACCTGGACGTGTCTATAAGACTTGGAGCTGAGGAGCGATGAATGTTGTTAGCGATGAATGTTGTTTTGCTTGTATTAAGTTGTGCACTCACGTTCAATAAAAAGCTTATGTTAATTGGCTTATTATATTTCGTTTGGTTTGGTAAAGTATCATTTCAACTTTCCCATTCGTTTGAGCTAGTCGAAATGACAAGTTAAAGAAACTGCTTAATTTGAAAGAATAAAATTAAAAAAATTTCTCATATCAAACTTTCGTCCTCAGCCCTCCCCGTAACTAACCATACTTAATTTGTAAATTTTTTTCAATTGAATGCATAGGTATTTTTTTATCAAAGGTAATTTTATTTGATTAAGGTATGACTTTTTTAATATCAATTATTACATATTTAAGATTTGAATTAAGAAACATATGTCACTTTAAGCAATTGTGAGAGGTCAAAAAAATACATGTTGATCATTAAATCATATATGCATTGATACTCAAAATTAAAGATTATTTAAAGATTATATTACATAGCTAAATGAAAAAATTAAATAATTTTATATGTTAATTTTAACTTTTTTTAAAGATCATATTGAAAATTTAATTGTAATAAAATAGCATACGACATTGGGCTGATAATTGGTCCCGTTTTTTCTTTCAGGCTCGCATTGATTTCCCGGTCCCATTTCAAGGTGGAGCGGAGGTTTGTAGAAGCATCGTGCTGCCGGTGAAGACTTGTCATCCACCTACTACTACTTCATTATTTTGTTTTTATTTGACAAGAGCAGTGATGTCATGAAAATATTTAAGAGTGAAATATTTAAATAAATTCATTACTCTTAAACCAAAAAAAAAAATATTACTCTGTTAAAAGTTTTATATTTAATAATCAATTATAAAATAAAAGAGTGCCTTTATTCAATTTTCCATTTTATATCTTAGTTCTTGATTTAATTATAACTAGTTTGTATATTTTGTCTTTCGGTGCGAATTTGCACGTTGCAAGAAATAAGAATCCAAACCTATCATTTGTCGTTTCTATCGTGATAATTCACGAAGATTTGCAGAACATTAAAACATCAGTATCTGTCCAAAATTATTTATTTTTAATAATAATAGTTGTACATGAACTTTAGCGCACATTACTTAAATGAAATAAAGTATATCAATGATAATTAAAAAAAAATGACATTAATAAAAGTTAAGTGACAAAAGTTTATGCAAGTATCTTATCTATTCATTTTGTATAAATATCTTTATATAAATAAATTTATTAAATCGTCGAATCCAAACTTCTGTGCAAAATATTTTCTGAATCCTCTAAAAGAGAAGTAAGTCCAAACCTAATCAAAGAAACATTATACGAAGCGACATCAGAACATTTCATAATTCTCTACATCTTTCACTTTTTCTTATAAAGAGGTAGTTAATCTCTTTTTGGTTGGCAGCGTTTAAAATGTTCACCCAATAGAAGGAACTTTAATGTTCGCCTTGATTTTAACTATTAATTGAGTTAAAAAATATATCTATCAGTTGATATTACCAAAAACTGATTATGATGGTTTATAGCTTCCTCTACACTGTTTCCTATTTCCCGCTCATGACTTCAATGCCTCCCTCGCCCATGTCCTCCTCTGCACTGCCAAGGTCACCAATGCCTATTACACCTCCATCGCCAAGGCCTTCCTCCGCCCGCGCCAAGGTCGATTGCCCTGCCTGAGAGTCCGTTGCTGCCAAGAAGGCCAAGGAGGGATCTTTCTCGATCTTGTGCCCTCACTAACTTGGTATATTCTTTATCTTTTTCTATACTCAAGTAAACTCTTAAACATTTTCAATTTTGTTCTTGCTTAGATTTTAATTATATTTTTTTTATTACAACAGAAATGTCATGTTAAAAAAAAGGATATCAAGAAGTTCCTTTGATAATGTCTATGTCAATGAGAAGGAACAATATTTGAAGAGTAGATGGTTAAAATTGGCATTTTGATTTTAGTTCGAATTATGCTTCTGTTCTTCATGGATTGCTTCCTATTTAGTAGTTAGTGTTTGGAGACTGCTTTTATTAGCTTGTTGAGATTGGATTTTATAATTTTGTGTTGCCATAGTTACCTTTTTGGAAGATCTTATTTAAAATTATTGCTAAACAAAAATCCCTTTTGATTTTTGATGCTGAAAGATATTGATGATGGGTTGGGTGTAAGGGGAGGTTGTTGTTGCTGCAAATCCAAAAACCCATAACACAAAACGAAGCACTTTCTAATGCAATGTAAGTATGTGTTAGCATTTTCTTGGGATGCTTGAAGTTTGTGTTTTTCTTCATTTTTTAAACTTTTTGATATTGATTCATTTTGTTGGGATGGTAATGAAAGGAAAATTTGAGTTCAGATAAAGGATAAAATAGTTTTTTATAACTATTAAAAAAAAGGATAAAAGAAATGAAACTTGTTAGAATAGGTAAAGATAGGGTGAATATTAAATGTTCACTTTTTAAAATAAGCATTATAAAATTTTCCATCTTGATTTTTAATTAATAAGAGTAGTTGGAGTGGTTCTTGAGAAACATAATTTTAGCTAGTTTAAAAATTTCTCATATGTACTCTCCCTTATACTAGAAAAATGCAATTTTCTCTGTAGAATATATATTCTCATAAGACAATTTTTCTATGAGATGAGATACTCAAGAGTGGGATGAACAAACGGATTAGAGGACCCTCTATTTATGGAGGAGAGCCTCCTCCTCTTGCGATACTCTCTCCGCCAAAGGGCAGCAAAAATTCTTCCACATTTTTTACACAATCCTAGCAAACCAAAGAAAATTTGATCAACTAAGCATTAAAACACCGAAATACAGGTACATAAACATTTTGACTTTGCCACAAAAGTGGCTTTACGGTGCTGCTGGTTCACAGTCAATGCATAGTAATTAGCAGCTCTGATATCACTGTTGGATGTTAGAGTTAAGGTAACAATATAATGCAACTAATAATGTTGAGAAAATAAGAGTCGACACAAAATATTTAAGAAGGAAAACTCCCTAACGATGAGAAAAAAATTATGGACAAGCCAACAAGGCTTTCACCGTGTGGAAGAAACTTACAATTTCTCTCTAAACATAAGAAGAGAATAATAGCATTATCTTATATTAAGAAAATACAACTCTCTTTGTATAACACTCACACAAGATACAATTTCTTTAGGCCTTTTTACACATATAAAATAAAACAAAACATTATATATGAAAAGGTTTTGTTTTATCTTTATTTTTTAAAATGTCCTTTTTTAGTGTTTAATTATAGGAAAAATCGTGTGAGGGTGATATAATTTATTATTGGATTTAGGGTGTCTAAAAATCATGTGACCCTAACACAATTTCTATGTAGTGCAGAAATCGTGGGGCCTTCAAAATTAAATTAAATTAAAAGTAAACCAAAATATACTAAACTATACTAATTAAATTAAACATGATCATACTCTAACCAAATAAACCTCAAAATTTAACTTTATAATAGAATAAATCTAAACTACATGAAATTAATCTAAATGAAACTAAAACCCTAAACCAACAATCTTGTTTTATACTAACCAAAAGTAAACTAAAATATAATAAATTATTTTAAATTTAAACTACACCATGCTCTATAATATAAATAAACCTCAAAATTCAGCATTAATTTAAACTATAAATGTAAACATCAAAATTTTGCTATTCAATAAAATAAAACTATCCCAAAAAAATTAATCTAAATAAAACTTATTTAAATACAAAGACTAAACCTATAATTTTGCTTTATATCGAATAAGTATAAACTTAAATATAAGAAAATAAATTAATTAGATCTCTAAATTTGCTTTGCTTTAATACTAAACTAAAGTCCCCATTAAAAAAAAACTAAATTAAAGTATTCTAAACAAAACAAAACAAATACCTTATATTAAAGTATAACAAAAAATTATCCTTACATTTAGATTTATAATAATATATCTAAATATGTCCATTTGATATAAATTATTGTACTTTCTATCAGTATCCAACTCTTCTTCTCTCTACCGCTCTCTTACTTTTGAGGTTTATTTATATTATAGTGTATGATGTAGTTTAGATTTAGAATAATTTATTATCTTTTACTTCACTTTTTGTTAGCATAAAACAAGATTATTGGTTTAGAGTTTTAATTTCATTTATTTAGATTAATTTAATGTAGTTTAATTTTATTCTTTTATAAAGTTTAATTTTGATATTCATTTGATTTATTATATAATATGCTAAAATTTAATTTAATTAGTATAATTTAATATGTTTTAGTTTACTTTTAATTTAATTTAATTTTGAGGATTTAACGATTTTTGCACTATACAAAAATTGTGTGACCCTCGTACAACTTTTAGTTGGCATAAACCAACTAAAAAACGTGTCAAGGTCCCATAATTTCTAGACATTTTAAACTCAATAATAAATCGTGCCATCTTTATATGTTTTTCTATAAAATACTAAAAATAGGATATTTTAAAAAATAAAAATAAAATAAAATATTTCCATACATAATATTTTTTTATTTTATATACGTAAAAAAGCCATTTGTCTGTGAGATGAGATGAGATACTAAAGAGCGGGGTGAACAAACTGGATAGAGACCCTCTATTTATGGAGGATCGGTTCTAAGCTAAAAGGTGTAGGATGCATTCTTTGTCTTCTGTTCTGCAATTTTGTACCCTTTGGGCAACTCTCACATGGTTTGAGTCGTTCTAGATTATCTATTAAAAGAAAAAGGAAGAGAGCCTCACCCTCTTCTGCTACTCCATGGTTCTAAATTGCGGTTGCGGCCGCGAAATTGCTGTTGTGGTGTCCTTGACAATGACATTGCAATAGCAATTGTTGCCGTATCAACTAATGTTTGCAATAATCACTATGCAATCACAACTGCAATTCAAATTCAAAATTATGTGCTATGATACAAATAATAACATGTTCTAAACTCTGAATTCTCTCGCCCTTTCCCTCACCAACTTCGATCTTCATTGCAGGTGACCTCTGCAAATTGGAGGAAGACCTGATTTCTGGTTGTCTTTGTTGATACTTTGTCATTGTTAGGATTCTGTTAGTGGTAACTCATTTTATCAGCTGAGACCCAAACTATACTGCGCCCATAATGTTTGTTTTAATTCCTATATAGCGATCTTACACTGGAATAGATACATTCGTATCATGCTACTCCATCGGCCAAAGGGAGCAAAAATTCCTCCATATTTCTAACTCAATCCCAGCAAATCAAAGAAAATTTAACTCACCACCTGCAAGCATTAAAGCACCGAGATATAGGTGCATAAACTTTTTGACATGAGGCAGCATGTTTGGCATGAGGGCCACGATTGCACTGGCTGAAAAGGGTGTCAAGCGCGAGCACAAGGAAGAGGATCTCGGCAACAAGAGCCCCTTTGCTTCTGGAGACGAACCCAGTTCACCAGATGATTCCGGTCCTCATCCATAATGGCAGACCCATATGTGAATCTGCAATTATTGTGCAGTACATAGATGAGGTTTGGAAGGACAAACCTCCACTCATGCCCTCTGACCCTTAACACAGAGCTCAAGCCAGATTCTGGGTAGATTACTAGATTACATCGATAAAAAGGTGGCTACTTAATCTTGTGATGTGATTTCCATTTTTTTTTTTTTTTTGTTTAACCTCCTCACTTTTGGTGGGTTCAATTCAAAATATGAAGTCCTCGGATATTGTTTCTGCTATATACTATCCGTTCTCAGTTCTGCAGAGTTGAAGATTTTCTCTTTATCCTTGCCATTCTTAAATGAACAAAAATAAAAGTCTATACTTTAAATCTTACTGATTTTATATATAGAAGTTATTTTTGTATCTCTACTTAACAATTTAAGTTTATATAAAAATAATCTATGATGTTTTTAGAAAAATTAATTTATGAATTGGATAAAATTTTTGAGAGAGATGATTTATAAATTAGATAGAGATATGTCAATGGCTTTTATATGTAATAGATTTTTAGTTATTTCTATGCTTTGGTGGGAGGAATACTGGATATTGGATTCTTTTTGTATCTGAGTTTCATACCAATAATAATTTGTAATGCAGGTGGATGATACTTGGGGGAAAATATGGCTTTCAGAAGGACAAGAGCATGAGACATGGAAGAAGGAGTTGATCTCTATTTTTAAGCAGCTAGAGGAGACATTGGGTGACAAAGCTTTGTATGGGGGTGAGAAATTTGGGTTTGTTGATGTTAGTCTGATCCCTTTTAACAGCCGGTTTTATACTTTTGAGATGTATGGCAACTTCAAAATGGAACTGGGGTGTCCCAAACTGGTGGCTTGGGCCAATAGATGCATGCAGAGAGAGACTGTGTCCAAGACACTTCCTGATGAGAAGAAGTTGTATGATGATGAAGTTGTGGCCATGAAGAAAGCACTTGGAAAATAAATGAAATTCCTGGAACAAAAAGATTTGCAGGTTAAATAATATGATATTGAAGGGTCTTGTGTAAATATATTTTGTATTGCGTTTGCTAGTCTCGGGATACTAATGGTATGATGGACACCTACGCGTTATGAATACGGTTATGCTTGTGTAAGTTGTGCACTCATGATGTTATATGGCTTATACTATTTAACTTGGTTTAGTAATGCATCAATTCAGCAATCAGCCCATGGCAAAAGGTTGCAGAAGCAGTTGTCATTTGTGAAAGCGTGAATGAGAGGACCAACAAAGAGAGAGGAGGAGCTACCGGCTAGTGCGATTACAACCTCTAATTCATAGAGCAGGACCACAATGCACCTTTTTATTTTAAACGGTGCACCACATATTATAGTTAATATGGTGCATCACAGAATTTGCATAAATTGAAAACAAAATTTTTCATTTGTGTGTGTGATATATATCACTTTAACTAAAAAAATAAAATAAGATATTTTTAATTATAACTTTAAAATTGTTTGATTGACACTTGTTTTTTATTCAAAATAAAAATGCCATTTGAGTCAAGCACATGGTGACATCTTGATTCGGTTTATTTGAAAATGACTTGTTATGTACCTTTGACTACTTCGCAGTATTTTTATTAAGGACGTTTAGGTGTTTTTTTTTTAATACAAATGTTTAGGTGTTTTTAGAACATGAAAAAAGTCTTGCTTTGTCTCATTTGCAATTTGACAATTCAGTTATTTCACTAGAAATATAGTCTAAGTGAAAAATAATAGGATTTAATTTGAATGCACTTTAAATTTTTTTTACACAGACATCCAATCATAAATTGTCACATTAGCAAAATTCTTTGATATAACCATCCATTACTTGAATGATCATACAAATAGAAAGTTTTGATTGAATGATAGTGTAAAAAAATTTTACACTATCAATATACTTAAACTCAAAATAATAATGACTCACAAGGTTAAAATATCAAATTGTAAATGGGAAGAGTAAGACTTTTTTCTTGCTTAGTATAAAAGTACCTAAGAATTTCTTTCTCTTCCATATTACGGTTGGAAATGTATTCTCATAGTCTATCGAATTTTTTTTCTTTTTAAAATAAAATGTAAGAAATTTTAAAGCTTTTTTCCTTTTTGAAAAATTTACCTTCAAAGAATTATGGCGGTAATCTAAATTCCAGAAAAAAATGAACCAGAGAAAAACTTGCGAACTATAGTCTATATTTGCCTAGCTCATAGCCGCCCTTGCTGATTTTTTCATACTTTCTTATTCCCTATACAACTTAAGAACTCAAAAAATATTATTTGTGATGTTAAGGACAAGCTGATCGTATGAATCAAATAAACTTTGAAGCAGAAGCTCTACACATTGATTCTTTGTTATTGTATAAGCTGATGCACTCTTATACTACCTTTTGTTGAGTCAATGGGACATTAGTATCTTATGTGCATGATACCTTTAGGTATGATTTTTTGCATTGTTGAGTGCTTATTATCTCAATTTGGACCAATTGATTGAGAGTGCCAACTTAATTTTGACATTATGTTGTAGCCACATATTGTGAATTAATATAGGATATCATTTTTGTATTGATTTGATTTATATTGTCCAAATAAAAAATTGTTGTATTATTTTTTGTGGACTTGCATAAATCAATACTGCATATGATTTTGAACTCGAATTAATTAGATGTCAAAATTATTAGGGCCTATTATTTAAGCTCAAAATGTTGTAATTACTACTGTTATTGGGCCTATGGAAACTAAGCACCGGTCAATTGGTGGATTTTGTTCTAATTCCTTATGTGTGGGTTATGCTATAGTGGGTAGACTTAGCATATCATTTTACTAACACAAGAAAGAGACCATTCCTCTATTAATAGGTGTCTGTTGCTTATTGAGACAAAACACACACTCGACTATTGCTAGAATGAGAGAAGCTCGTTCTTCCTCTGGCCTCCTTGACCTATCTCTCTAATCAGATGCAAAGATCGAAGGAAGGGCCATGGATCAAGCATCTTGCTCAATCAATCTGAGGTAATCTCCACACCCTATCTAGCTCTTGATTTTGGTTAGTTTGCATTCCATAATCATTGTCAAATTCCTAATCTAAGGGTTAGAAATTCTAACATCAATTTCATGCCCCAACTTTGAAATGAGAAGGGAGATCCCAAAGCGGCCAAAGATGGCATAGAGGGTTGATGGTGGTGCGTTTGGTCCCACCAAAGGACTAGTCTCCACGAGGATGTGAAGGTGGAGCTCGAGTGAAAAGAGAGATAGAAATGAAAGAGGTGATAATGTGTTTGAAATACATTATAGGAAGCAAATATATTGGTACTTTATACTATTTTTAGTCATTAATCTCTGTGCTATGTATATTAAATGGTTTAGATCAATAGTACGTATAGTACACCTAACTTTATTTAATGACCATAGCCTTACCTTACAATAAGGTGTCTCTAATGCCATAAAAGATGTGCCTTGAGGATTGACAAAAGGATATGCCTTTGACAGACTTGGAAAAAAAAAAATGCCATTGGGCTTATAATTATTTCCATTTCTTTTTTGCATAAAAAAAAAATGTTTCCATTTCTTTTTCTAGGCTCACGTTTTTTTCCCGCCCCTTTTCAAGGCGGAGTCGAGGTTTGCATCGTACTGCCAGTGAGGACTTATCATCCACCTGCCAGTGCATTTTATGTATTTGGCCAAAGCAGTGGCGTCATGAAAATATTTAAAAGTGAATTATTTAATAATAAAAAGATAAAAGAGTGTCATAATTCAATTTTCCATTTTATGAATCTAAATATATATGAAGTATAGACATCGACACAAATATGAACACATGACATGATATAGATATAGAGAACATATCAAGGTTTAAAAATTATAGAATATATATATATATATATATATATATATATATATATATATATATATATATAATTTAAAAAAATTATTATTTGTATAAACTTTATTTATATTTTATTTTTTATTCAATATTAGATATTATTTAAAAATTTAAAATAAACTTAAAATTTATGCATTATTTTATTTTTCAAATTATAAATGGCTTATTCTATATTGTTTCTTTCTATGTTAAAGTTGAAGACGTTTTGAATATAAGGTTGGTTAAACTCAAGTATGAGTCATATCAAGAAATTTATTATATAGGTAAAGTAGTTATAAGAATAATAATTAAATAGGAGATAAAATTAGTAGATAGCAAAAAATAAAGATAAAACTTATAACTAAGGATAAGATAAAATAAACAAAATCAAAATCCTAATAAATTAAGTATCTAAATCCTAACTAAGGTAGGATATTATCCTTATTTTATCACTCCCTTCAAACTGGATGTTGCCTTGCAAAGGCCATGTTTGCATCATGACAGCAATTAAAATGAGTGGTGAAGACAGATCATGGTGGTGAAGGTAAATAAGTCAATCTTGATTAAAAAGTAGCTTGCCAACAACCATAAGATCATCACATTTGGTCTTGAAATACTAGATGTAGACATGAAATACGTATTGGAGTATCAACCAAACCTTTTGAAAGAATTCTTACATCCATGGCCAGATAGTGGGAGATTTTCAATAAGATGACTTATAAGTCATATTCAAACAAAATGGAAAGAGATGCGCCAGTAACAAAAGCTAAAGATAAGATGATCAAATCTCTTGCCTTACATGCATGTTTGAGGGGAAAGATCATTAGGAGGGGTGCTAGAGTTTCTTCGATAAAACCAACAAGGCCAAGAGATAAAATCAACAGATAATAAAAAAGATAAAAGTAAAACCTATAATTAAGAATAAGATAGAATAAATAAAATCAAAATTTTAACAAATTAAATATCTAAATTCTATAATATCTAAATTCTATCTAAGATAACGTGACATTCTTATCTTATCAAAACTCAGGCATATATATATCATACAAGATCTAATATAAAAGATATTTCTAAAATAATCCTTGGACCAATATGATCTTTGAATTCTATCTATTAAATTTTTTATATAATATTTTTTATATAATAAAATAATTATTAATTAATTTTTTCTATTAACAAAATTTAAAGATCATCTTAATCTATGACTCATCAAAGGCCATTTTATAGCTAGCCCTAATATGAATACGTGTATGATACGTAGACACGGTACACAAATAATGTGTTCGTGCTTCATAGCTGTATACGCGATTTAATTATATCTAATTTGTACATTTTGTCTTTCGGTGTGAATTTGTTTCTTGCAAGAAATAAGAATCCAAACCCGCAGTATGTCTTTTCCTGCCGCGCATCAGTATCTGTCCAAAATCTTTTACATTTACCAATTAACAGTAATAGTTGTACATTAACTTTAGCTCACATTGCTTAAATGAAATAAAGCATATTAATGATAATTAAAAAAATGGCAATAATGAAAGCTAAGTAACAAAAGGCTATGGGAGTGTCTTACCTATTCATTTTATATAAATATCTTTATATAAGCAGATTTATTAAATTGGTGAATCCAAACTTTTGTGCACCCCTAAAACAGACGTTAGTCCAAACGCAATCTAGGAAAGTTCATAATCAGCCATGTCAGATCATATCAGAATTATCTAGATATTTCATTTTTCCTTATAAAATGGTTGTCAGTGGTACCTCAGAACCATAGCTTTAGCTAGTTCACAAACTTCACCTTTGATCCTGGTATTCCCTTGCAACATTGGCAGACGAGGTTGTTCTGTTGGATACCTGGGCCAGCATGTTTGGTATGAGGGTCAGGCTTTCATTGGCTGAAAAGGGTGTCAAGTATGAGTACAAGGAAGAGAATCTAGGGGACAAGAGCCCTTTGCTTTTGCAGATGAACCCAATTCACAAGAAGATCCCAGTTCTCATCCATAATGGCAAACCCATTTGTGAATCTGCAATTATTGTGCAGTACATAGATGAGGTTTGGAAGGACAAAGCTCCACTCATGCCCTTCGACCCTTACCAGAGAGCTCAAGCCAGATTCTGGGTAGATTACATTGACAAAAAGGTAGCTGCTTTATCTTGTTGTGATGTGATTTCCATTGTTTTGTCTCCTCAATTTTGGTGGGTTTAATTAAAAATTTGAAGTTCTGGGATATTATCTCTGCTATATGTTGTCCATTCCAAATTCTTCAGATTTGAAGATTTGCTTTTTATCCTTGCCATCATCTACTTGTCTTCAAGAAAATGGAAATTCTATATAGTCTGCATCTAATTTTTTGGATATAAAAGCCATGTATGCGTCTAAGTTTACCAATTTAAGCTTTTAGACATACGAAGCTTTGCTATAATCTCGAACAAATAATAAGTAAGTTCAATATGATATTTAAATAATGAGACTCACCTATGCAATATGTAGAATTTTGGATTTGGCTTTCCTCATGGGTTCAAGTTATAATTGGTATTTTTATTGAGAGTTAACTTAAGTATAATAGTGAGAGTATTGTGTGGAATACTGATACAAGAGTAAAATCGCCAAGAGACCCTAAAGGAACAGCAGTGTTATGAATCCCACATAAAGTGAAACAAGCAAGCTCAATATAGTACTTAGTAATGAAGCTTTCTCACTCTAGAAGCTTTTATTTTTATTTTTTTTGGTTGGGCTTTCCTCATGAGCTAAAGTCATGACAAGCTTTTAGGGGGGAAAAATCATGAATTGAGTAAGTTTTTGGGAGAGATGATTTATGAATTCGGTAATGGCATACATATGGCTTATATATGTAATAGATTTTTGGTAATTTTTATGTTTTGGTGGGAGGAGTACCGGATTTTGGATTTATGTTTTGATATCTGATTTTGTATAATTTTTATCATGAATGCAGGTGTATGAAACTTGGGGGAAAATGTGGCTTTCAGAAGGAGAAGAGCATGAGACTTGGAAGAAGGAGTTGATCTCTATTTTTAAGCAACTAGAGGAGACATTGGGTGACAAAGCTTTTTATGGGGGTGACACATTTGGGTTTCTTGATATTGGTCTGATCCCTTTTTATAGCTGGTTTTATACTTTTGAGACCTATGGCAACTTCAAAATGGAAGTGGAGTGTCCTAAACTGATGGCTTGGGTCAAAAGGTGCATGCAGAGAGAGACTGTGTCCAAGACACTTCCTGATGAGAAGAAGGTGTATGATTATATCGTGGCCTTGCAGAAAATACTTAAAGGAACTTCCTGAAACAAACCATTAAAGATTTGGAAGTTAAGTATGGTATTGGAAGGTCTTGCGTAGTTTAATCTTATGTATTTTGTATTGTGTTTACTAGGCATGTATTTTGTATCGTATTTGATAGGCATGGGATACTAATGGGTTTATAGACACTTGGGTGTGTCTATAAGATTTGTAGCTGAGGAGGGATGAATGTTGTTATGCTTGTATAAGTTGTGCACTCATGATAAATAAAAAGTTCATGCTATTCGGCTTATAATCTTTAGAAACGTATCATTTTCAACTTTCTCATCCGTTTGATCTAGTTGAAATGACTATATGACAAGTTACAGAAATGCTCAATTTGAAAGAACAAAATTTCTCATTTCAAACTTCTGTGCTCAGCACTTCCCAAAACTAACGGTGCTTGATTTGTAAGAGTAGGCTCATGATTGTCCCATAACTGTCATCAGGTTGGAAAAACTGAAGTGGATATTGATATTTTAGGTGTTTAACAAACAACACAGTATCGAAGATGCAGCAAACAGAACAACAGAAAAAGGAAGGAACTGATATACCGCAAAATTTGCTAGACACTACTTTTAAAGTTATCTTGCTTTACTAGAACCATAATACCATATATTACTTACCATTAAACATTTTCATTTATGATGGCTTCTTGAAGATTTCATCTTAGGCAATACCCAAAACTCGCGCAAGTTTATAACACCCTTAAGACCCATAATTCAACTATATATATATATATATATAGAAAAATATTATAAAAAGCAATAAATATATGTCTGTCTCCCAAAAATGTACCCAAATAAATTAATTGTGCAAAGTTGGAAATAAGAGTACAGAACTAAGTCTAACAAATATCATATAAGATAATAATATCACTTTAAAAGAACAAAATAAGATATTTTTTATTATAATCTTAAAATTGTTTAATTGACTCTCACGGATTTTATTTTATTTTTGAGAAAATAAAAAGCCATTTGAGTCAACCACATGGCATCCTGAATCGGCTCATCTGAAAATGACGAAAATGACTAGTTATATGCCCTCCACCGCTTTCTAGTCTCTTCAATGTTAAGTCTCATAGGCTCTCGAATTTCTTTCTTTTTTAAACAAAATGTGTGAAATTTTAAACTTTGGAACAATTATCTTTTACCAGGAATTATGTGAGTAATCTAAATGCCAGATAGATAATGTACCGAAGAATACTTGTGGACTACAGTCAATTTGCCTAGCTGGTAGCCGCCCTTGTTGACCTTTTTGTACGCCCCTTTTAGCTCTCTCTCTCTCTCTATGTATATATATATATATATATATTCATAACTCAGAAATATCTAATTATTTTGTGGTCTTTGTTCTCTTGTTTCACTTTCTCGGTTCAGTTGTTTACTCGTACAATGGTGGACACGGCCAAGGTGGTTTTGTTGGACTCAGGTTTCAGCATGTTTGGGATGAGAGCTAGGATAGCTTTGGCAGAGAAAGGAATCAAATATGAGTATATGGAGCAGAATCTTACCAACAAGAGCTCCTTGCTCCTAGAAATGAACCCAATTCAGAAGAAGATCCCAGTTCTCATACATAATGGGAGACCTATATGTGAGTCCCTCATAATTGTTGAGTATATTGATATGGTTTGGAACAACAATGCTCCATTGCTTCCCTCTGATCCCTATGACAAAGCTCAAGCCAGATTCTGGGCTGATTTTGTAGATCGGAAGGTAGATAGATGACAATTTTTCAGTGCACAATTTTTAGACTTTGAAGATAGGAAATTTACAAAATATTTATGTCCTATAAAGTTACTAATAACAAGTTATGTGATAAAAAATGCAGGTGTATCATGTTTCTAGGAGAATATGGACCTCAAAGGGAGATGAGCAGGAGTTGTCAAAGAAGGGTTTCATAGAGAGCTTGAAGCAATTGGAGGAATTTCTTGGTGACAAGCCTTATTTTGGGGGTGACACATTTGGGTTTGTTGATGTTGCTCTCATCCCTTTCCATTGCTGGTTTTATACTTATGAGACGTTTGGCAAGTTCAAAGTTGAGGCAGTGTGTCCAAAACTCATCTCATGGGCTAACAGATGCATGCAGAGGGAAAGTGTATCTAAAACTCTTGCAGATGGGAAGGAAGTTTATGAGTCTGTTTTGGATTACAAGAAGAATTTTATGATGGACTAAGGGGAAACTATGAACCAATGTATCAGAGTGTACCTAACAATTGTTAAGTCGTTACTAAATTTGAATGATATAAAATTGAGCATTTAGTTTGACTTAGTGGCAACAGATAGTATTGGATAATTAGCTGAGTGATCAATAAGTGTTAACCACGTGGTTCTGGCCTTGCAAGTATCATGTTCTTTTAAGACACAAATTTATGCTGTGGCTTCAGTACTAGTAAAATTTCCATTATAAAGATTTTTTTGATAGACTTTGTGGTTTTGTGCACATTGTTTTATGGCTTTTTATAACTTTTAACTTCCTAAGCAATATGATAATTTATGTGACATCTGAAGACAATTAGATGGAAACAGAAGTACAAGTTCCACTGGCTTTCAAGTATCAAGTAAGAGGCATATAACTAGCAAAACAAAGGGCACATCAAAGTTCAATTTTGTATGCCATTATTCAGAACATACAGTAGACAAGCAAGTAAAGGCAGCACTTTCCTGTGTGCAACCTGTCTCCATTCTACTAAGTGTCCAAGACCTCTCTTTTCTGCAAATACTCTTTGACCCTTTGTTCCTCAGGAAAACATTTGGACACACACTGTCTATCAGTGCACCTCTTGGCCCAAGCAATGAGATTGGGGAACTGGGCTTGGTTGATGAAGTTGTACCTGCCAGAGAAATTGTAGGTATAAAACCAACAGAACAAAGGAATTAGTGCCACATCGACAAGGCCAAGGTTGTCTCCACCAAAATAATGCTTGTCTCCCAGCTGTTCTTCCAACACTTTAAGACACTCAATCAATTCTCTCTTTGCAGCTTCTTTCTCTTCTTCTCCTTCCTTTGTCCAATTCCTCACGGCGATTTCATATATCTATTTCAAAGTGCAAGTTCAGTAGGAAATTTCACACTTTGCTAACAACGGTTATTGGATAAAGGATGAGATATGAGTAATTAACTGTGTAAAAATTTTTATCCTGACTGATAATATATCAAAATTAATCTCATATAGAAAGGATTTAGTTTTGATGCATTATTAGTGACAAATTATTTTACACGGCCATCCAATCATATATAGTTACGTCATTAAGAGAGTTTTCCTTTTTTCATAACTACTCAAAAAGTCATATAAAGAATGAGATATGATTAGTTGGCTATGAAAAAAATTTTATTTTGACAGTGTTTCAAAACTAATCTCATATAGCAGAACAAAAACAATCACAATCCTTATCATTAATAGTGAAGAACCAGAAAAAGTACCCTCTTGTCAATGTAGTCAGCGCAGAATCTAGCTTGGGCTCTCTGATAAGGATCAGAAGGCAACAATGGAGGAGACTTATCATTCCAAACCCCATCAATATACTCAATAGCAATGAGTGACTCACAGATGGGTTTGCCATTGGGGATGAGAACTGGTACTTTCTTATGAACTGGGTTCATTTGTCGGAGCAAAGGGCTCTTGTTGCTCAAGTCCTCTTCTCTGTACTCGTACTTGACGCCCTTTTCCTCTAGTGCAATCTGGACCCTCATCCCATAAGGGCTTAGCCAGAAATTCAACAAAGTCACCTCATCTTCCATTGCTGAGAAACAAGAAGAAACTAAAGAAAACTAAAGTTGAATGCTGAAGTGAGTGGCACAAGTGTTTGGCCAGTCAATTTGTAGAGAATGTGGAGTAGGATGAAAGCTAAAATGGCAATAAACTATTCCAGCAAAAACAAAACAACCTGGGTCCTTGACACGGATGTTTCAATGCATATTGTTTCCTTTCAGATCATCTGTGTGCCTTTTCTTGATAATAGCATCTAATTCAAACGGCAAAAAAGATACTGGTTCGAATTATTTTTTTCCCCATTAGATCAATTTTGATAGAAAAGTGATTTATACTATGAATGTCTATATCAAAAAGTTAGGATGCATCAAAATTAAATTTCATTTTATATTTGGCCATCACATCAATGATTAATAAAATGGAAGCGGCAAAGACTAAGAAATGCAGAACTACAAATTCAGCAGAAAGAGTCGGTGAAATGTTGGAGGGGTTCGGGCTTGTGGTTGGCCTGGAGATATCACTACTTGAATGGATTCTTGCTCTGCTCATGCTTGTTCAGAGATTGCAATTTGCAGGCCTTATTATTATTATTATTACTATTTGGTCTCAATAGAACCACATGTATCTGGACCCTATTACCTAGAATTCGAATAATCCGACTCAACCCGACGGAGATCCCTGAAGAGAATAGGGATCTAGTAAGAAGATTTTTTCCATTTACAAACTCAAATTCAAGATCTCTAGTTAAGGGATTAAGGCATCTACTATCTTGATCAATCTCACATTTGTTGCAAGCCTTATTTTTACCACCACAACCACTGTATTTGGTGTCTGGTATTCAAAGAGAAACTCAGAGAGCCACATAGGCCTTCAATGAAATCAATCTTCTCCTATCTTCTTCATCAAATAACGATTAGTAATAACTGCAGCCATTCACTAAATCAAACTTCAGGAATATTCGTTTTTCTCATGTAGCACAAGCCTAAAGCAGACCCTTGCAGTGCATTGGCATGTTAATAAAATGTGAATATATGGTCAACAGTATCAGTAATATGCAAGATGGAGAGGATTGTAGGAGAGAAGGGGGGGGGGGGGGGAAGCACTTTGTCCGAGATGATTTCGTGGGCGTGGGGTTTGACCTTAACATAATTTTTATTTACAAATGATCATTTTGGAATGAAGTGAAAAAATTGCTTTTTTCGTTAGAACAAACTCTGTTTTTACAAACTATAAATCAAACACACCCTTTATCATAAATTTACTGAATATCCACGATATCCACAAGCTACAACATCCAATATGCTGGAAGCCTTAAGTAGGACAGCGACGAAATGGAAATATGTTTCAATTTTTTTTTTTTCTTTTCTGCTCTACTCTGAAGTTGTCGACCCGCAAGTTTTTCTCTGTCCCCCAAAATTACGTTTCTACTGTACCAGAAAGCAACATCAATTATGTAGTAAACCCATTTCATATCATATAGTCAATAAGTGAGAACAAGTATATAATAATGCAGAAAATATTAAACTATAAAACCAACACATACATCAAAAATACATCTCGAAGCGTCTCAAAACCCATATCATAGATACATCGTTAAGTGTTTCAAAACTCCTAAATTCCTACATAAAAAGCATGAAGTTTGGCACGTCCAAGTGCCATTTTATTACACAATTATTTGAAAAGTGAGGCAAACAAACTTCCCTGTGGTCATTTGGCATGAAACCTTCTGCTGGTCAGGGAGAGACTTGGAAACGCATTCCTTCCGCATGCACCTCTTGGTCCAAGCAATAAACCTGGGGCACCCTTTCTCAATGTTGATGTTTCCATTATGAAGATTTTTTCATAGACTTTGTGGTTTTGTGCACATTGTTTTATGGCTTTTTATAACTTTGACTTCCTAACCAATATGGTGATTTATGTGACATCTAAAGACAATTAGATCGAAACAGAAGAACAGGTTCCACTGGGTTTCAAATATCAAGTAAGAGGCATATAAGTGGCAAAACAAAAGGCACATCAAAGTGCTATTTTGTTATGCCATTATTCAGAACATACATAGACAAGTAAAGGCAGTTCTTTCCTAAGTGCACCCTGGCTCTAATCTACTCTTTGTGCAAGACCTTTCTCTTCTGCAAATGCTCTTTGACCCTTTGTTCATCAGGAAAACTCTTGGACACACACTCTCTTTCAGTGCACCTTTTGGCCCAAGCAATGATATTGGGGAGCTGGTCTTGGTTGATGAAGTTGTACCTGCCATCGAAATTGTAGGTATAAAACCAACAGAACAATGGAACAAGTGCCACATCCACAAGGCCAAGGTTGTCTCCACCAAAATAAGACTTGTCTCCCAGCTGTTCTTCCAACACTTCAAGACACTCAACCAATTCTTTCTTTGCAGCCTCTTTCTCCTCTCCTTCGGTTTTCCAAAACCTCATGGCAATTTCATATATCTATTTCACAGTGGAAGTTCAGTAGGAAATTTCACATTTTGCTAACAAAGGTTATTGGACAAATATGGAAAGGATTTAATTTTGATGTATTGTCGGTATAAAACTATTTTATGCAGCCATCCAATTATACATAGCCACATCGTGAAAAGAGTTTGACTTGTTTCATAATTACTTGAAAAGTCATATAAAGGATGAGATATAGTTAGTTATCCGTGTAAAAATTTTTATTCTGACAATTTATCAAAATTAATCTCGTATAGAAGAAACTAAATGATCACAATCATGATCAAAATAATGAAGCACCACAAAAAATACCTTCTTGTCAACATAATCAGCCCAGAATCTAGCTTGAGCTCTCTGGTAAGGATCAGAAGGCAACAATGGGGGAGACTTGTCATTCCAAACCTCATCAATATACTCAACAGCAATGAGTGACTCACAGATGGGTTTTCCATTGTGGATGAGAACTGGTATTTTCTTATGAACTGGGTTCATTTTTAGGAGTAAAGGGCTCTTGTCGGTCATCAAGTCCTCTTCCCTGTATTCATACTTGATGCCCTTTTCCTCTAGTGCAATTTGGATCCGCATCCCATAAGGGCTTGGCCAGAAATTCAACAGAATCACCTCATCTTCCATTGGTGAGAAAGAGCAAGAACGACCCCAACAAAAGAAAACTATAGTTGAATGCTGAAGTGAATGGCACAGGTTTGGCAAGTCAGTTTGTCGAAAATGTGATAGAACAGGTTCAGAAATATATTATTGAATATGAAAATAAAAAGGTTAGGGATATTTGAGAGATTGCTTGCTCTCCTAGACTTTTAATTATTGACTTCTCAACTGACTAATTCCTCCCAAACACACTCTTTTATAACCCTTTTCTAACTAACTAACTGATGATTATTCCTAGCTAATTTCTATGCATATTGTTTGCTTTGAGATCATTTGTTTGTCTTTTCTTGATAATGGCATCTGATTCAAATTGCAAAAAAGATATTGGTTAATTCTTTTTTTTTTTCCACCTCTTTTTTTAGAGATTAATTTTGATAGAAAAGTGTTTTATACTAGGAACGTCTATATCAAAAAGTTAGGCTGCATCAAAATCAAATTTATTTTTATGCTCGGCTTTCACATCAAGGAATAAATAAAACATGAGCAACAAAGACTAAGAAATGCAGAACTATAAAGAATAGCACAAAGAGACGGTGAAATGTAGGAGGGGTCCAGGCTTGTGGTTGGCCTGTAGGTATCACCGTATCACTACTTGATTGATTCTTGCTATGATCCTGCTTAATTAGAAATTGCAAGTTTTGGTGTTTGGCTTTCAAAGAGAAACACAAAGAGCCATATAGGCCTTCCATGAAATCAATCTTGTCCTGTCTTCTGCATCAAATATGGATTAGTAATTTTTGGAAGCGAATCACCAAACCAAGCTTCAGCAACATTTATTGTTCTCAAGTTGTAGTACAAAGCCAAAACAGACCCTTGTGGCATTGGCATGTTAATAAAATATGAGTATACGATCAACAGTATCAGCATATGACCGCATCTCTGGCAAGTTGGAGAAGATTTAATAAATAAATAAAGAAGCACTTTGTGCATTATGATTTTCTGTGTTTGGTTTGGCGATAAGAGAATCCAAATCTATCTATCTATTATTATTATATATATTAAAAGAAGGTTTCCGTGGAAGCGTTTACAATGGTACATGGATCACTCGTCATCCAAACTTTTGCAGCCATCAGATATTAGAAAAAATAATGCAACGGTTCTGATCTCACAAGGCAAATCTTATGTACTATGATATACCGTTAGACTATTGATAGACCCGATTACCAGGTAATAGATTTAAGAAATAAAAATTACTATATTGTGAAATGACGTTTGTAGGCAGCTTATGGAATGGCGTGCAGGCAACTTTGCTAAAGTTTACGGTTGCAAGCTCCAGCATTTGACAATAACATGGATAACAATTTTTAAAATGAATAACAATTATTAATTAATATATATTGTTAATAATTAATAAATAAATAAGAAATAGCAATTATTATTAGGGTATTTTGAAAGATTAATGACTAAGTAATTAATTAAATATTTTAATTTTAATATTAAATAAAAGAATAATTTTAAATGAATTAGTTAATTAATTAACTAACTAAGTAATTAAGTAATTAAAATTAAATCTATTATCTATAACTAAATGGGCTACCTTTAAATATCACATGGCAACTCCTAATTTATTACCTATAACTAAATGACCTATCTTTAAGTAGTATGTGATAATTTTCAATTATAATTAAAGAAAAATTATTCCCACCAAAACATCCTATCTATTATTCTATTATCTATAACTAAATGAGCTACTTTAAGTGATATGTGATAACTCCTAACTATAATTAAAAAAAATTATGAAAAATTATTATATACTCATAAATCACAAGGTGAATTATGTTCTATCTAATAATATATTAACATTTCAAATAAAAGTGCAAGTTAATGGTGAGTCCTATTCTAAAAATGTCATTTTATTACTAAATATGAACACAATCCATTTGGTGCTCTATGAGCATCTAATAATTTATCCAAAATTATTCTCACCAAAATATCATACAAATTTCACTCTTCTGGCTGCTAATCATTGGATTTTTTTATTGAATGATCTTTGCACTCTATTAACTATACGTGTTTAATTTGAATTTGATTCTCTTGCTTTATCTTTATTAGTTTGCTCATTGGAGATTATTAATATGTTGTGTCACCCATAAACTTAAGTTGGTTTTTAAAATTATGTAGTGATTCTGCTTCTAGAAATATCATACTAGAACTGCACTTTTTACTTATAATAATAATTAATATAAGAGTTGCGAGTACAAATTTAACTTTTTTATTATAACTTTTTGGAATATAATTAGTTGATCTAAGGTGTTTTAGACTTTTAGCTTGATGGTTTGAATATTTAATAAAGTTGACTCACTTCAAAAAATGTTTCGAGCCACAATTGTAACTAAAAAAATCTTCTTCCATCACTTTAATTTGTTCAGTTAAAAATTTGAAATTTCTGACATCATAACTCTTTCTACTTCATACACAATTTCATTACTTTTCAATCATTTTCAATAAATCATTCAATAACTTATTTAATTCGGAAATTGCTATCAAAAGTTCATAATACTTGTCAATGCAAGAAGCTTATTTTGATTTTGTAATAACAGAAATAACATATGCTTTATTAAAAGAAAAAGTTAAACAAAAATAATAAACAATCAAATAAAAAAGGTCAAAATGAACTTGCAAAATTATGAGAATAAATATTAATATATTCACACATTTGATACATTTTATTTTTTCACCCAATTTTCTCATTTGAACGATGCCATTGTCCCACACAAATTCGTGTACTTTGACTATAATAACTATAATAATAATAATACCTAAAAGAAATATAAATTTAACTGGAATATAATAATAAATATTAATATAATAATAATAGTATAACTATAACAATCTCTAACAGTAGCGACAATAGTAATAGTAATTACTATAGATATAATAATAAATAATAATATTAATAATTACTAGAAAAAAAATGATTAGTATATAGTTGATTATGAATAATTAAGATTTTTGAAACGACTTTAAAAATAAAAATTAGAACAAAATATGATATAGCATAAATTATTTGGTAAACATAATCGTATGTATTCAATTGAAGGCTAAAAAAATTTAATATTATAATATTAGTTGCAATTAGTTATAATTATTATAAATTTTTTTATTTTTATTTCATATATTTAAATTTATATTGAATATTCTTTATTATTAAATATTATTTATTATTAATTTATATATTTGAAGAATCATTCATTGCTTATGTATTTTCATATCAGTATGAATAATTATTTTATATAATTTATTGAGCATATTTTTATTATTAAATATCATTATAAATATTATAACGATAGCGTTATTGAATATTGTCATTGAATATAGAGCTAACGGCTAAAGTGGCCTTTGCACTGATGATGTTAAGATACTCATGAAAAGCGTGTGAATTGTAATATTGATTTCACTTAATGGTTTAAATAGTCTTTATACATTTTTCAAGGAAAAAAAAACCGGCACTGACCTGAAAAAAATGGGATCATGAGTGATCATAGAGCACTGTAAACGCTTCCGCTTTTGATGAGAAGCAATTGATTTTCTGCCTAAATTTTATTAACCAATCATATTTTATTTATTTTTATCTTTCTTTATATTTGCTAATTGAAACCATGATTTTTACTGATTGCAAATCACATTAATTGCATGATGTTTTATATTTATTTAGATGCACTTAATTTCAGCAATTAGTTTTCATCCCATGCACACAACAGAAAAAAAAATATTTTATTGAAAAGGAAATAATGGCACTTTCCATTTCATGCATATTTAATAAAAAAAATTATTTTCATTCTATGCTCTTCAATGTCATTTATTATTGATTGTTGATATATTATAGCAATTACTCATTAGGAAAAAAAAATTAAATGTATTTGCACTTATTTTTTAAATGTATATGCACATAATAATAATCAATTTAAATATATATGCACTTAATTTTAGTAAGTATTCTTTCTAATTGATACACTAATTTATGTCTAATTGATGTACCAAATATGTTTTCATTTTGGAGTGTTCTTGCAACATGTTATATTTCTTGACTTTTCTTTCTCCTGTATAGCCTTTATAAATTTCTTGAGTTTAAGCTTTAATCTTTTATATTTCGCTACGTGTGTAGAGGTTTTTGTTCAACCAATTTTTTTCTTTTTTGGTAAGATGTTTTCTTTTCATTCTTATTTTGTATAAAGTTTTAATCTTTATGATTTGGTTTTAATTTCTTATTCTTACTCTTTCTTTTTCTTCTTCTTCTTCCTTTCTGACTTTACTCTCTTAATTTATGTTGTATGGATGTCAAATGCAGAACTCCAATAGCATCGGTGAGTTCTTTATGTTCCTAACGTTCTATTATTATTTTTTTCAAATATATGTATACATTTTTTTTTAATCATCTAAAGTTTTGATCATTTTATTTCATGTTTTGTAAGTGAAATTCATCGAATATATGAGGATTTAGTAAGTCCATTGAAATATTTTTTGTTCATCTTATTCATCATTTTTAATTTGATTTATAGTTTTTATTCTTGAATTTTTTTTCTTTTATGTAGAATATGTTTATATTGATTTTAGGTTTTCCAATATGTAAACCATGGCTTCTTCTGGTGTGAAGTACTTTTGTTGCTTATTTTATTTTATTTATTACATTTTTTATTCTATTTTTTCTACCTTTTAAAATTTAAGGATTTTTTTTATTGTGTTTTAACTGCCATATTTTAAAGTGAGAAATTATGGTGGGTCTCTTATTATAATAAGTAGTTATTTATATGAATTCACACTTTCTATTATTTCTATTAGCTGATAATATAACTATTTTATACTATCAGTACATTTAAATTAAATTCATATTTTAAATATTTTTTTTATCATCTTTAGTTCAATATTTTTCAGGTAATTTCATTTTTTCTCCATCCCACTCTAGTTTCAATTTTTTTTCATTTACTCTTATTTTGCATTGATGCTTTGATTTCTTCCTCTTTTACCGTTTTTATCATTCCTATTCTTTGTCTTTGTTATCTTTTTTCTTCATCTTTTTTTTCTTTCAGATTTCATTTTCCTATTCTGTTGTTTTACATTTTCTTTTATTCTTCTATTGGAAAATATATATTTGTTGCATGTTCTATCTCTTTTCTATATTGTCTATTTTCATTGTTGTTGTATTTTATGTCCATGTTTCTCTATATCTTTATTATCATGTCATTATTTTTGTATGGTTTTTTAATCGGTTTATGATTGTCTATTTTCATTGTTGTTGTGTTATCTGTCCACGTTTCTTCTTCTGGCAATTTCATTTTTTTTTTCTATTCCACTAAAGTTTTAATCTTTTTCTTTTGCCGTCTTCCGTAAGGTAGTTCGTTAGGGTTTAAGAACTAGGTAAATTTTTTTTTTTTGTCTGGTGGAGATAAATTTCTTCTTCCAACAATTTCATTTTTTTTTCTCATTCCACTAGAATTTTAATCTTTTTTTATTTACTTTTATAGTTGTCCATTCATACTTTCTTTCTTATTCTCTTTTATATTTAACGGATTATCTTATTCCGTTTTGATTGTTGCTATACTTTATGATCTTTGTATTTTTTCTTCATGTTAATTTCCAATTTTATCTGAACAAAGGCAATTTTGGTATACTTCTTCAATCCATTTTTGGTTGGTTCTTGATTGCTTTGTTATAGTTTGTTCTGTCTGTTGATGATTTCCTTGAATTCATTAAATTTTTTGCATTTAGTTTTTGTTTTTATATGTTCTATTTTTTTTTTCATGTTTTGTCATAATTCCTATCTATTTGTGGTTTTTGTCATTGACCTTTTCTTGCAATGTATTTTGTATTTTTCTTTATGTTGTTCTAATATTTGTAAATTTCTGCAATCTTATATTGGTTTATTACTTACTTTTTTTATTCTTTTATCATAATATTGTTTATTTTTTTAAAAAAAATTTTCTATTGTCATTGGCATGTTATCTATGATCTGTCATAACTTGGTTTATTATTAGATTAATGTTGTTTGCATCATTTTGTTCTTCAATTATTTTAGTTGTATAGCCTTCCTATTTTCTTAAATTCCCCGATGTTGATTATTATTTCCTTTTTTCTTTCATTCTTTCTATTTCTATTTACGGTATAGTTCCTCTAATAAATTAGCTTTAATTTAGGGCGTTATATTTAATTCATAACTAATATTATTCTTTAATTTTATTAATTGATCATTCTAAGCAATATTTTTCTTTTAACGGCAATCATTCTAAGTAATATTGATATTATTCTAAATATATAAATAGTTAAAATAGATGTGTTTAATATTTCAATTTGCTACTTTAGAAATAAAGAATTATATCAACTACCATTATTCAATTTATTACATTGGATCATGATTGCTTTTGTTTCTGATTTTGGGGATATTTAAAATTATTCAAAATATAATTTATCAGATAAGCTATCCACTTTTAAACATCTCACTTTTGAGTCTTTTGAATGATTGATATTTCCTGAATTATTGCTAATGAAAACAATTCATAATTCTAATTGATTCTTGTGTTTTTATTTATTTGTGTTCTCTTTGGTCAAACAATAATAATTACCCTTTAATTCTAATGATTCCAATATGACAATAATTCAAAATTCTATTTGATTCTAATGTTTTTATTCCTTTGTAACTATTTAGTCAACCAATAATAATTTTCTCATATTTTTTTTTTTGAAAAATCAATAATCATTATTCAATCAATAATCAATAATAACACATACTAATTCAAGCTACTATCATCGATCTCATGTGTGTAATCAGAAATTTCACCTCAAGAAGATAACTTTTAATGATATCTTGTCTTCAATTGATAAATTACCTTTATTTTTTAATTTATTACTTTCAGCAATATTTTTATTTTGTTTAATCTATTAAAAATATAAATTAAATAAATTATATATATATATATATATATAACGAAATAATAAATAAATAGTTAAATAATATGTTTGGTTTAATTTAATGTCCTATTTCTAAATTCTAAACGCATTATTTATGTTTTTTACCATTTCAGGAGGTTAGTTTTCTTTTCCATGTCATGTTATTTACTTTTTTTTCCTAATAATGCATTATTTATTTATGTTATTACATTATGTACGTTATTTCCTATTTTCACTCCCAGACCATTGTAATATTATTCAATCTGTATCCTAAATTCACTCCCCCATTATTTACATTATTTCCTAAATTCAGTCTGCATCCTACTAGGTTAGATTAATTTGTACTTTTTCATATAAGGTAAAATCTGCTTTGTTTTATTCTTGATAGTCATATATGAATTTATCAAATATCTTCTTCTACAAGGTTATGGAAAAAGCTTGAAAGAATTTCGTCCAATATGTATTCTGTCAGATGAAATTTTTACTATTTATCAAGAAAGAATGATAGCATGGGAAATATTAAATATATATACAATACATAAGTAATGGTTTAACTAACTAATCATTTTTATCTATTAATAAGTTTAAATTGACGATTAGATTTATATATTCATAATCTTACAATAAATAGTTTTTATTAACATCAATAACAAAATAAAAATTTAGATTATTATTAATTAATTTTTTTAATTTTACAACAGTCTAAATATTGATCTATATCTTATAATTATATCTTTTGAATCAGATACTTTAATTTTTTCTAGAATGAAGAATTTTATAATTTCTAACAACTTATACTAAAAGTTCTTATTAAAATTTTATTTAAGATAATGATGTCCATATTGCAAAAAAATTAATCATAGATGATTTGCTTACAATAACTAATACCTTAACCGATAATACCAAACATTCAAATTGCATGGGTTGATATTAAATATATATGATACGAATTTATTTATTTACATGTTTATAATTATTATCAATTTCTATTAAATTGAAATTAATAAATTGAAATTAATAAATTATAATTATATATGCTGTTAATCTTATACTAAATTTTTTTAAATTCTAATAACAAAACATGAATAATTTAATTCATTATCAATAAATTTTTCATTCTTACACTTTTCTAATTGTATATTTATATAGTACAGTTATATCTATTGGACTAGGTATTTTAAGCTTTAAAAAGCAATATTATTTATCTTTCGATTAATAAAAATATCATGAATTTTATATTTCAAAGAAGCAGTGCTAAAAAATATTAGAAGATCTTTACAACTTATGCTTTTAGTTCTTATATTAAAACCTTATTTAGAACACTAATGCTTGTGTAATAAAATAAATTTTCCATAAAATTATTCTTTTACAAATCTTATAATTATCAATAATTTATATTAAATTTAAATTAAAAATTTACATTTATTGATATTTTAATCTTATAGTAATTTTTTTAACTTTGATAAAAAAATAATTTATATTATTATTTAAGAAAATAATATTTCATAACAAAAGAAATTTGTCATAGAACAATTTTGTTGTAAATTTTAATACCTCAAATGAGTGATACGAAATATATACATTGGGTAATGATACCAAACATGTACATTACATGGGTAATAATTACCAATCTTATAATTATTTTTAATTTATAATAAATTTAAATTTATAACTACTTATTTTTTTTATTAGTAAAAATACCACAGAATTAGTGGCTTAAAGAAATAGAGGATGATGAATTTTATAATATCTTTGAACTTATACAACAAGTTCTTATTGATTAAAATATTATTTAAGACAAAAATGCTTGCATTCAAAATAAATTAGTCATAAAATATTTTTCTTATAAATATTAAAACCTCAAAGGTACTACCATATATATATATATATATATATATATATATATATATATATATATATATATATATATATATGTTAATGATTCATCTATCTTATAACTAGTATTATTTTATATTAAATTTAAATCAATAAATTATATTTATGTATATTGGTAATCTTAAAATAAATAATTTTTTAATTTTGATAATAAACTAAACTATAAATTGTTTAAATTATTATTAATAATATTTTTAAATCTTATAACACGATAATCATATATTTACATCTTACAACTATATCTATTAGATTGAATATTTTAAGCTTCAATAAGCAATTTTTTTAATTTTTTATTAATAAAACTATCATACATTTTATATTTTGAGAAAGTATCAATGAAAAATTTTAGAAGACTTTTACCACTCATGCTATAAATTCTTAATAAAGTATTATAGATATATCTATGAGATTTAATATTTTAAGTATTAATGAACAATGTTATTTACTTTTTGATTAGTAAAAATATGATGGATATAATGAGTTAAAAAAGTAGGGTTGAAGAATGTCATCATAACTTTTTGCTAGAATCAAATTCTCATAATGAGTAGCTTACTATTAACTTTTGAATAAATAAATAGATCTTACCTACTCATTTTATTGTAACGATTTTGACAAATTTATCTTGATTAAGAAGCATAGCTCATAATTATAATGGAAAATTTTTTTTAAATATATTACCTATATTCATATATATGTCATCATAAACGTCTATCAACCTGTGCATCGCATGCGTAAATACACTAATTACAATTTAAAAAGTATAAATTTGAGTTTCACCAAAATTATTTTAAGTTTAATTTTAACGTAATTTTTAGTTTTAAACCATAGTTTAAAGAAAAGCAGAAAAAAAATGACTTTTTTCATTAGAGCAAACTTTAATGTACAAATTACAAATCAAATAATGTATAACGGACCACCATGAAAAGATGCACATATATGTACACACAGTAGCATTTAAAATTGAGGGTAATCTTGTTTAATAAGAGGATTACAAGTTTGCAAGCTGACAACAATTATCAAGAAACAAAAAGAGGAATTATGAGAATTCATCTAAGTAGAATTTGCTAAATGTTTTAAGTGTCAAAGAAAACTGTATAAATTTTCTTCATCCATGATGTGAAGTAGTCAGCTCTGGGAACAGGTCAAGTTTTGATGGTTAGCCGAAGAGATAACATCACAGTAAACAGAAAGGTAATCGAACATTAAACACTAAGCTGCAACATCAAATATGTTGGAAATCTTAAATAGGACTATGGCAATGGAAATATGTTTCAATAAATTTTGCTTTTCTCTATCGGACTTTGAAGTTGTCAAGCCGCAAGTTTGTTTCTTTGTCCCCTTATAGTTGTGTTTCAACTAGTCCAAAAAGCAACATCAATGATGTAGTAAACAAGTTTCACATCACACCATCAATAAGTGAGCACTGAGCACAAATATATAATAATGCAGAAAATTTTCAATTATAAAACCAACACATACATCGAAGATCCATCTCAGGTGTCTCAAAAACCATATCAAAGATACATCTAAAGTGCTTCAAAACCCTTAAATTCCTACTTAAAGCATGAAGTTGGGCACATCAAAGTGCCCTTTATCACATAATTATTTGAAAGGTGCAGCAAACAAACTTCCCTTTGGCCATTTGGCCTCAAACCTCTACTCTAGGCCAAACTTCTTTCTCATCTCCACAATGAACTCATAGACCTTCCGCTGGTCAGGGAGAGACTTGGAAACACTTTCCTTCCGCAGGCACCTCTTGGCCCAAGCAATGAACTTGGGGCACTCTTTCTCTATATTGATGTTGCCAAAGGTCTCATAAGCCTTAAACCAACTGTAGAATGGAACAAGCGTTACATCCACAAAGCCAAGCTTGTCTCCTCCAAAATAAGGCTTGTCCCCCAGCTGTTCCTCCAACAATTTGAGGGCATCCAAGAATTCCTTCTTGCCATCTTCTTGCTCTTCTCCTTTTGTAGTCCACACCTTTCTTCCAGCATCATAAATCTATTTGACATTAAGAATTAACACACTCAAAATTAGATCGTCAGATGCAAGAATGGGAAAGGGTAAGGACTACTAAGAAGTAAGAACTAATGCCTATTATAGTAATACAAAAATGGGATGCTCAAGAAAATCAAATAATTTTTTAAGATAATAGCCACTTTCTGCCTAATCTCCGAGAAACAGGATTGCACACGGTGATAAAAGCAGGCAAATGAGTATTAAAAAAGGAAAAAGGCAAAAGAATAAAACTTTCAAACAAGTAAAGTTGCTCTAGTACTAAAAAGATATAGGATGTGGAGAATCTTGAAGAAAATGGTTAAACAAAAGTGGTACTCCTTATCTCAAATAGGTACCATTCTTTTCATATACATCTCACCTCATATATTCCATATTACTTTCAAAGGGTCAAAAGGTAATAACCAATAACCAAATTACATCATTCTATGTTATGCTTTTAAATTGCAATTACTACAATTGCAAAAACTTGCAGAAAAATGGGACTGTTGTAGCTACAGCTACAATGGCAATGATATTATAGAGAGCAAGTAATAGCAATATTACAATCGTAATTGTGACAATCTATGCTTAAAATATGTCATCAAAAGCAATGGCCAAGAAATTACAAGTAACAATCACAGCAATGAAATAGAAAAGTGTACCTTCTTATCAACATAGTCGGCCCAGAATCTAGCCTGAGCTCTCTCGTAAGGGTCAGAAGGCAGCAAAGGAGATCTATCATGCCACACCTCATCAATGTACTGAACAGCAATAAGAGACTCACAAATAGGCTTGCCATTGTGGATGAGAACCGGGATTTTCTTGTGAACCGGGTTCATTTGAAGTAGCAATGGGCTCTTGTTCCTCAAGTCCTCCTCTTTGTACTCATACTTGATACCCTTTTCAGCAAGTGCAATCCTGACCCTCATACCAAAAGGACTGGGCCAGAAATCAAGCAGAACCACCTCATCTGCCATACTGCTGAGTTAAAAGGACACCACACAAATATGAAGAAATTATCAAAGCTTGAAGGAGAGAAAAGTAGAAGTGTTTTGCAGGTCGCAAGACTAGGCTTAGGACTGGCAATTTATAGAGTGAAATTTGGTATGAACAGTGAGAACTTTGTGATATGCCTTAACAAAGTAGTAACACGACACCAAAACGTGTCAAAGGGAAATAAATGTGCGAAAAGGTGCTAGAAGATTGTGCTGCGGCGGTTGCAAAGTTCCCGTTATCTATAGTCTCTTGTTACCATACATTGACTTAAAGCGATGTTATGTGAATTAAAAAATTTATGGGTATCGACCCATTTTTATTTATTATTAAATAAGGTATAGATTTCATTTAATTTGATATGACTCTAGCATTTTATCAATAATAAATTACAGTGAGTGACACAAAAAAAAAAAATTTAAATAACATAATTTTAAGCCGAATGGTAATAGAAGACTACGGCTGCAACTTTGCAAGGCCCAGAGCACAATCTTCTAGCACCTTTCGCACATTTATTTTCCTTTGACACGTTTTGATGTTGTGTTACCACTTTGTTATGGCATTTTCTAGGATTCTCTTTTCTCTGGCTTTGTAGCAAGCACGATATACTTGTGGGACCTTCCAAATTGTAAAAGACAACGCTGTCAGGATTCGAGCCACAGCCATGGCAGCTTCTTAGCTAACTTTTTTAAGTGGTCACCTCTGAAAAGTAAATGTTAAATGTCCATCTTTTTTATTTAATAGAGGCAGTTTTTTTATTGAAAGAAAATTTATATCAAATTTATTATATTTATTTTAATTAATTTTTAAATTAAATAATAATGTATATAATTATTTTAAAATAAATAATTTAAAATTTTAATTTTTTTAAAAAATAAAACACTATAAAAAAATTTAATTAAAAAATTCTTTTTTTTAAAACCTTATCCAAAAGAACTCTATATTTTGTGTGAAATCTGATGCAATCAATACGTCAGGGAGCCACTTCATTTTTGCTTGGTAGCCGAAAATTGCCAAATGATAATTTTTTTTTCTTTTTTCCCTTTTATAGTACATCTTTTTTATATTTATTTTTCAAAGTATTTTTTTGTTGCAATTTAACTTAATACTATCTTTCAAATATAAACAATCGTTTCTATTTTCTGTTTGAGTTTTCAAAATTAATATCTTAATCATACTGATTAAACAAATGAAAAAATAAATAAAATTTCCTTAAAAAACTGAAAAATACATTAAAATAATTTTTTTAAAAAATATCTTAATCATGGTGAATAAGTGGCATTGGTCAATTGTTGGGGAGGATAGTAAATTGAAGTTGACCCGATTAAGTACGTGTCCATTTGGTTGTACTTTTAGGATGACTAGAAAAAATTTTATTAGAACGAGAATAAAAATATATAATAATTAATATATTTGATATATAAAAATTTTTTTTTAAAAGATTTTTTAAAATTTTAAAAGGTTTTTGAGAGAAGTATCCTTGAGGCTACTTTCTATAATAAAAAAAAATTTTTGAAAAAAAATCTTACTATTATTCTTATATCAATAACCAAAAATAATTTTACTTTATTCAAACAAAACTCATTCTCTTAAACTTACTTTTGATATATTCAAACTAAATAAAAATTATTCTAAAACTTTTAAAAGTAATTTCTCTAAAAAATATTCTTTTAAAATATCTTCTTTCAAAAATTAAACTAAACATACCGTACTTGATTGCATCACATTTCATACGAAGTGTCTTCCTATAAATAATAATAATAATGATAAATAATAAATAATAATTTGTATATATTATTAATATAAAAAATTTTATATAAATATTTAGTTATATATTATTACATTAATAAAAATATTTAATTTAATTATTTATTATTTTAAAAATTTATAAATATAAATATTTAAAAACTCTAAAAGCGAAAAAACAAAGTTTGCCGATTTAAGCCCTCACACATGGTTGTAGGGCAGCTTCTTAAATGATATCAAATAAGTTTGTCACTGCATAGTGACAAAATTTCAGTCATTCGATCTTAGATCTAATTATTTAAATTACTTAAAATTTATGTTTATAGTTATATTTATATTTTAATCTTTATAAAAAACATTATAAATGAGTTTCCTATTTTATCCTTCTTCTTCACCATTATTAACTCTCTCTTTCTTTCATGCTCTCACCACTTTGCGATTGTCATCCCAAACGTCTACCACGGCCCTAGCCGTCCACCACCACCTCCTTTGCCCATGGTTGCCCCACATCCTACTTCGTCCCCTGTCCTCTCATCTCGCTCCCCTAACCCCAACTGTACCCCCAAGATAATCTTCAAACAGAGCTGGGTACACTTGAACATATATTTCTCTTCGTTCTTTGATCTAACACTAATCCCCCAGTTGGCCTAACATTGTCGCAAGGCAACAAATTTTTTGTGCTAGAAAAAGCTCCTTCTATTCTCAAAGCTCAAGATCCAAAACAATGAAGACCTTTCTTGGTTTTGATCCAACCATGGTTGCAGTGAGAGGTGGAATTGGCTTTTGCAGCTTCTTCTCCTTCCCGATCTTCATCTTTGTGTACATGCTCTATTTGTTATATTTTTTTGGAAATTACAGTTAGTGTGTGATGGAAGCGAGGGCGGGGGATGGCCATTAAGGGTAAAATAGATATTTTAACATTCTTTTTTAATATAATATTATTAATCATTGTATGGTGATAAATTCATCTGAAATCATTACGAAGCAAGTAGCATTTAAAGTGATCACCATAAAAAAAGTGAACATTAAGGTTGTCTTTGGTTCGGTTGATTTGGATGAAAGGAATGGAAGAGGAAGAAAATGGGAAGAATATGTTGTATTTTCATTATTTGGTTGAAAAGAAAAATTAAGGTGGAGTGAGTAAATAGTGTACAATATCTAGTGGGGCCTAGACGAAGTGTCCAAAATTCCCCCCTCCCCCCCTCCAATTTCCAGATGAAAATTCAAGGACGAAGAGTTGGGATTTTTTGCTTGACTATATTACCCCTCCTTATTGCACAGAGGGGGAGGATTTTAGGGTGGGCAACATTAGCTAAGGTGTTGCGTAATCCCTCCTCCTCTTATTTATTTATTTATTTTTTAAATCAATATTTTTAAAATTTTTATTTAATTAATTTTAATTTTTCTATCACTATATTATTAAAAATAAATACAAAAAATATGTAAAGTATAAGTTAAGTAAAATTTTAAATTTTTTTGGTTATTAATATTTTATTTTAAATAGGATAATAAATAATATTTGTATAATATTTTTGATATTATTTAATTGATAAAATATATTTTTAAGTAATATTTTTGAAATATTAGATCAACTAAACATATTAGTTTTATTTTAAATAATTTTGAATAATTTATTTTTATTAATATTAATTCGATTGATAGATTAATATTATTTTAAACTATTAAATTAAAAATAGTAAAAATTTTTATTTGATATTAATTAATATGATTAAAATACCTTTTCCTAACAACATAAGAGTAAAATTGTCATTTGGCAGCATTATTTTTTTCTTTCCTTTCACTTTTCCACACAATACAAATAAAGGAAAATCATTTTCCTTCCATATTCCTTTCCTCTTATTTTATTTTCATCCAAACATATATATGGTAAACACAAATTCACTCTATTTCTTTCACCCAACTTCTTTTCTCTTAACATTCTTCTTTCTAATTTCTTTCCTTCATCTAAACACACCCTAAATATTCACTCACTTGAGAATTATTGATCAAAAGCTACTCTTAAATCCAATGGCAAAAATAGATGTGATAAAATTAATATAGTATTAGTTGGAGTTGGAGTATCTATACTCCATCAAGTAATCAGTTTGTCTGAATAAAATTTTAAATGTTAAAAAAGAAAACAAAAATGAATTTGATATAACTTTCCTTCCTTCCCTCCCCCCCTCTCTCTCTCTCTTTCTCTATCAATCACAATTGCTTATCCTAGTCTCTCTTTCTCTCTCTTCGTTGCTCACAATGCTTTCTCTTGCTGAGATTACACACTAAGGGACTTAAGGTTTTGAAGGGAGGAGGTTAAGGATGGGACTGGAGAGTGTATTTTTGCGAAGACTGAGGACTTAGAGCTGGTCGAGGCGCATGAGTATGTCGGCGGGGGATGAAGTTACAAGGCTGAGGGTGAAGAAGAAGAAGTGGGGGAAGAGGAGTTTGGGGTTATGCATTTGATAGTCGTGTGTGTGTATGTGTGTGTGATTTAATTCAATACTATCAGAGGGTAGTGGTGTGTTTTGCCGCGTTTGGTTTTTTTGGTGGTGGAAAGTTGCAACATGGTTTGAAATGGAGGTAATGAAAATGTGAATGGGAAAGACAAAGAGAGTGACTAGTGAGTATAGTTAGTGAAAGACGATTTTGATTGGATGCAAGGTGTGTAAATGGCACAATACCAATAAAACAAAAAAATTTGATGTATGATGAGTGATAAATAGTCTTTTTGGTTATTATTAATTAAATAGTGGAAATAAAAAGAAAAAATTTAGATTAAATTTTTTTATCTATTTTATTTATTTATTAAATTAAAAAATAATATAATTTGTTTTTAAAATAAGTATATATTTATTTTATATATAGATATATTATTTTAATTAAAAAGAAAATAGAATTGGCGATTTATTATATATAAAAAAGAAATATTTTAAAACATAAATCATTGTTGGCCATTTCATTACAAACAAAAAATAAAAATATTTTAAAACAAAAAATAAACTTGGCTACTCCTATATATGAATAATACTAAAAATTTTAAAACAAAAAACACAGTTGGTGATTTACATAACATAGAGTTGGCGCTTTCTAAAATCAACATTTCCGATTTCATCATTCCTCAACTAATATAAACACCCTTCTCTTCATTTGAATTCGTGGAGAGAGTGTGTCAAAAATAAAGGGACTAGTGTGCATAGAGAGAGAGAGAGAGAGAGAGTAGTGTAAATATTATTATATATTTTAATGGTGATATTCTAAATATAAGTGAAGGTGTGATATTTAAATGTAAGAAGCCAGCATATTTTTTTGTTCTGCACACGATGTTGTTTGCCAAATTAGAGGATGGATTCTATCAATGCACAGATGCCAACACCATGAAGACGGTGGAAAAAATAAGATATAGGTGTTTAATCTCTATTTTTTTATGGGTTCATTCAATATCAAGCTATTCCAATAAGTGACAATGACAACATGCAACAAATATTTAGGATACGTTAGCAACATCAGGTAAATATTCTTGGCATCGTGCTATATATTGATTTTAGAGAAGTTGTTCTTGCTCTAGAAACTAGACCGAGCCCATTTCTTGATAGAGAGACGTACAATGGAAAGAGCACAATAGTTAAAGTGATGAAGAGGAGTTCGAAGGCAAATATAGAAGCGGTGACGATGGTGCACATGATAATGTGGATGATGATGCATATGACAAGCAAGTGGCTAGTCAGCATTCATTTGGAGAGTTATCTTTCATGCGTGCTTTAGATTTTCAAGTTATGCATGCACCTGAGTTTTCAGAGTATTCAAACATGGATATGTAGCACTAATACTAAAGTCTTAATCATTATATGGAATAGAAAATTTATTACTTAAGATGAAAAAATTATTCTTATGATATTAAGATTAAGATGCTAGAGTATGTAAGGAGTCCCATTGCATGTTTATTATTATAGTTCATTGTGCATTTTATCCATTTATTTGTTAATAATTTAATGTATGATTTTGGTTATTTCTTTCTTTGTCTTGCACTAGATATTGTAAATTTATTTATTTTTTGTTGGTGCTTTCATAGGTGCTCTTGCTGTGCATGGTGAATAGTGTGTTCGAATATAATTCAGTAATAGAGAAATTGTTATACAATAATTAAGAACTATAACATATTAGAAGGAGTGGATCACAAAGTGTATGAGTCAAAACTAATAACATTTTATTGTAAATGCATATGCTATGGCATAGATTGTGAATGTCTTGTCAAAACCAGTTTCAAAAGGAATAAATATTTTTGGGAAATCAGGAAGTACAATGGCTCGCACAATTGTATTGTGGTGAGAATTTTGCAAGACCATATGAATTTGGATTTAGACATAATGGTAGGATTTTGTAACACTTTAATCCTTAAGCAAAATTTGAGCAATTTTTTTATTTTTTATTCTGATAAAAGTTACAAAACTCTTTTTTATTTTTATTTTGGTTAGTTGTATTCATGATTTACCCGTTATATATTAAATCTATTTATTAACTATAAATATAAATTGAATAACTACTTTATATTATATCTCATAGGTAGTCTAAGCTTTAAACAACTAACCACTATAAACATATATTATTCAAATATATTTCCAAAATTACAATAGTGATACTTGAGTTACAAGCCAAAGGATAGAAGCCCATAATTTCTTATAAAGCTAGTGCTTTACAAAATACGACTCAGCTGCATAGTCTAATTCCTCCTAAAAAAAATGGTCTTGTACCACTTTTGTCTCCATTATCACGGTGATTCTCACTATATGGAAATACTAAGAAAAACAAACTGAAAGAAGTCTCCCAATAGGATGGTGTTTCTAATGGAATCTTGTGGCTTCCTGAAAATCCCTAATGAAGAAAATAGAAGTGCAAGCAAGATATTGCACACTCATTACTCATAGAACCTTTAGCAGAAAAATGTGAAATAACAAAGCTCGAGAAATTAATGAAAAGTTAGATCATAATAAATTATCATTCCTAGCTATTTTATAAACGCAATAATATATCAAGTAAGCCATTAGTATATAATTTAATAATAAACCAAACAAATAAAGTAGCACCTTGGATATTATCAAAAATAGCATGATTATAATTTAATTCTTATATTCTCGAGCTGTGACCTTTTGCTCCATTCTAATCGCTGACGTTTGCAATATCTGTAACATATATCTAGATCTATGAGAGCTCTCATTACTAGGGCATCCTTTAGTTAAATCAGTAATCATCTTGTCCTTTTCCGCTATAAGACGAGGCCCAAGGCATCATTTTGTGACTATCAAGTCCTAATCCACTACAATGCAAGGCCCAAGGTATCGTTTAAACCACTACAAGACTTTTATGATCACTAAGTCCTGATTTGCTACAAGGCAGAGCCTGAGGTGTCACATAACGATCATCAAGTCCTTGTCCGCTACTAGGCAGGGCTCGAGTTGTTGTTTTTCTATTTATTGTCATAGCAGCCATATATGTCATATTCAGTTACATAGTGCACATATATTTTATATCCATCACGTAGTCCACAAATATTGTATATGCGTCACATAGTGCATGAATACTTCATGGCAATTGTGAGAATTGTATAATTCATGCCATTGGATCTCATATTCAACATGTTAGGCATAATAGCATATATCATATGCTATGGAATTTCAAATGCTTAAATAAAGGTGCACATACCCTTCTCAAAGCTTAGCCATCAAACCAACATACTCAAAGTGCACACAACGTAATTCAAGTCTTTAAACTTCACTTTCCATGCCATAAGATAAACTTATCATTGCTCGTATACTTTTAATATAAAGTGCACATAGCTCAATAAGTGAGCATTTAGTTTGACTTAGTGGTAATAGACAGTATTAGATCATTAGTTGAGTGATCAATAAGTGTTAACCGCTTGGTTCTGGCTTTTGCAAGTATCATGTTCTTCTAAGACACAAATTTATGTTGTGGCTTCAGTACTATCTCGCGCACACTGTTTTATGGCTTTTCATAACTTTAACTTCCTAAGCAATATGATGATTTATGTGACATCTGAAGACAATTAGATGGAAACAGAAGTACAAGTTCCACCGGTTTTCAAATATCAAGTAAGAGGCATGTAAGTAGCAAAACAAAGGGCACATCAAAGTGCAGTTTTGTATGCCATTATTCAGAACACACAGTAGACAAGCAAGTAAAGGCAGCACTTTCCTATGTGCACCGTGTCCAATCTACTCAGCGTCCAAGTACTCCTTGACCCTTTGTTCATCAGGAAAACACTTGGACACACTCTCTTTCAGTGCACCTCTTGGCCCAAGCAATGAGATTGGGGAATTGGGCTTGGTTGATGAAGTTGTACCTGCTAGAGAAATTGTAGGTATAAAACCAACAGAACAATGGAACAAGTGCCACATCCACAAGGCCAAGGTTGTCCCCACCAAAATAAGGCTTGCCTCCCAGCTGTTTTTCCAACACTCTAAGACACTAATCGATTCTTTCTTTGCAGCTTCTTTCTCTTCTTCTCCTTCCTTTGCCCAAATCCTCACGACAATTTCATATATCTATTTCATAGTGGAAGTTCAATACAAAATTTCACATTTTGCTAACAAAGGTTATTGGATAAAGGATGAAATATGAGTAATTGACTGTAAAATATTTACTCCAATTGACAATGTATTAAAATCAATGTCATATAAAAAAGATTTAGTTTTGATATATTATCACTATAAAATTATTTTATACAATTGTTCAATTATATATAATGAGAATTTGACTCTTTTCATCGTTACTTGAAATATCATATAAAAAATGAGATGTAATTAGTTGATTATGGAAAAAATTTTACTCTGACTGAATATCAAAACTAATATGAATGATAGGACAGTGACGCAATATGTTGGAAGCCTAAAATAGGACAGTGAAGCAACGGCAATATGTCAGTTAATTTTTATTTCTCTATTGTACTTTGAAGTTGTCAACTCGCAAGTTTGCTTCTTTGTCCCCTTGTAAGTATGTTTCTACTGTACCAAAAAGCAACATCAATTATGTAGTAAACAAGTTTTATATCGCACTGTCAATTAGTGAGCACAATTACGTAATAATGCAGATAATATTCAACTATAAAACCAATACATACATCAGAGATACATCTCAAGTGTCTCAAAACCCATATCAAAGATACATCTTTTAAGTGTTTCAAAACCCATAAATTCCACTAAAAACATGAAATTTGGCACATCTAATTGCCATTTTATTACATAATTATTTGAAAACTGCAGCAAACAAACTTCCCTGAAACAGGTAAGTAGCAAAACAAAGGGCACACCAAAGTGCCATTGACAAGCAAGAAAACCCAACCTACTGAGTATCCAAGTCCTTTCTCTTTTGCAAAAACTCTTTGACCCTGTGCTCCTCAGGAAAACACTTGAACACACACTCTCTTTCAGTGCACCTCTTGGCCCAAGCAATGATATTGGGAAACTGGGCTTGGTTGATGAAATTGAAACTTCCAGAGAAATTGTAGGTATAAAACCAACAGAACAATGGAACAAGTGCCACATCTACAAGGCCAAGGTTGTCTCCACCAAAATAAGGCTTGCCTCCCAGTTGTTCTTCCAACACTTTAAGAGACTCGAGCAATTCTTCCTTTGCAGCTTCTTTCTCTTCTCCATCGGTTTTCCAAAACCTGATGGCAATTTCATATATCTATTTCATAGTGGAAGTTCAGTAGAAAATGAGTACTAATATTTATTTGTACATAATGATAGTTGACAGCTTTTTCGACATACATAAAATTATGTATAAATAAGTAGACATTTCAGTTATATAAATGTTAAATTTATCTATAACAGAATATAGGAAATTATATGTTAATAATTATAGATTCCAATTATGTAAATGATAAATATGATAAAAAGATGTCTCATACATTATCAATTGTCTTATCATATTCACTACATCCGCCTAAAAGCATAATGCAAACCCCCCATATTTACACATCCATCCCCATACATCCAACTAGGTGTTTAAAATCTATTTTACAAATAATGTTTTGCTAACAAAGGTTATTGGATAAGTAGAAAAAAACAGAAAATATCACGATCATAATAATAAAGAACCAGAAAGAAGTACCTTCTTGTCAACGTAGTCAGCCCAGAATCTAGCTTGTGCTCTCTGGTAAGGATCAGAAGGCAAAAATGGAGGAGACTTGTCACTCCAAGCCCCATCAATATACTCAACAGCAATGAGTGACTCACAGATGGGTTTGCCATTGTGGATTAGAACTGGTATTTTCTGATGAACTGGGTTCATTTTTAGGAGCAAAGGGCTTTTGCTGCTCAAGTCCTCGTCTCTGCATTCATACTTGACGCCCTTTTCCTCCAGTGC
Source organism: Pterocarpus macrocarpus (assembly GCA_031439585.1). Lineage (NCBI taxonomy): Eukaryota > Viridiplantae > Streptophyta > Magnoliopsida > Fabales > Fabaceae > Pterocarpus > Pterocarpus macrocarpus. The sequence continues at coordinate 16,342,356 of CM062517.1, read as the reverse complement.
AATCTGCACCCTCATCCCAGAAGGGCTTAGCCAGAAAGTCAACAGAATCACCTCATCTTTCATTGCTAAGAAACAAGAAGAAACTGAAAAAAAACTAAAGTTAAATGCTGAAGTGAGTGGCAGAGGTGTTTGGCAAGTCAATTTGTAGAGTGTGTGGAGCAAGATGGAACCTGAAATGTCAATAAACTATTCCAGCGTAGTCCTTGCTACGGATGTTTCTATGCATATTGTTTCCTTTGAAATCGTCTGTGTGTGTCTTTTCTTGATAATAGCATCTGATTCGAACGGCCAAAAAGGCTATTGGTTTTGAATTCTCTTTTCCCCTTCTTTTCATAGATTGATTTTGATAGGGAAGCGTTCTATACTATGAATGTCTATATCAAAAAGTTAGGGTGCATCAAAATTAAATTTGTTTTGGTATTTGGCCATCACATCAAGGAACAATAAAACAGAAGCAACCAAGACTAAGAAATGCAAAGCTACAAAAGAGTAGCACAAAGAGTTGGTGAAATGTGGGAGGGGTCCAGGCTTGTGGTTGGCCTGTAGGTATCACTACTTGATTGATTCTTGCTATGATCCTCCTTGATCAGAAATTGCAAGCATTATTTTTACCACCACAACCATTGTATTTTGTGTTTGGTTTTCACAGAGAAAATCACACAGCCATATAGACCAGCCATGAAATCAATCTTCTCCTGTCTTCTGCATCAAATATGGAGTAGTAATATGTGATTGTGTGGAGAGTGGCGTCAATCCCCAAATCAAACTTCAGGAACTTTCGTTGTTCTCAAGATGTAGTACAAGCCAAACAAGACCCTTGCAGGCTTGGTTCAGTAGTTTAAGTGTTGGTCCTTGCAGTAGGTGTATATTGGGGGCTAGGGTCACGTGTTCGACTCAGTCAGAGACTGTAAGCCTCCCAAACCCCCTCTCCCGCATGCGTGTGTAAGACCAAAAAAAAAAAAAAAAACAAGACCCTTGCAGTACATCGGCATGTTAATAAAATATGAATATGCGGCCAACAGTATCAACATGTGACCGCATATCTGCCAAGCTGGAAAAAAAAAAGGGAAAAAACAAAGAAGCACTTTGCGCATGATGATTTCGTACATTTGGTATAGTTTTAAGGAGATCCCAATCATAGTTTAAAAGATGCAAGTCGAATTGCAACTCATTTTAATATGTGATAAAATTATGTTAAATTACATTTTAATATAACTTTTAAGAGAAATTCTATCCTCTTCTATAGAGTAAGAGAATTGTACTCCACCATTTATTTTTACCACAAATTTTCTGGAACAAAGTATAAGAGTAGATTTCATATCATATTTTATGTAATTATAACCTATGATGGACGGAGAAAAAAGTATCCTCTATAGAGAATACAAAAACTTCTCTAATTTTTAATCTCAAGCCATCGTTTAGGCAGGAGTGAAAAATAAAAAGTTGCTTTTTTATCAAATCATGAAAAGATGCACATATATGTATGCAGAGTGTAGCTCTTCAAATTGAGGATTATCTTGTTCAATAATATAGGATTAGGATTTCAAGTATGAAAGCTCACGACCATTATCGAGAGACAGAAAGAGGAAGTATAAAAAATCATCCAAGTAGAATTCGTCAAATGTAACTGTCAAAGAAAACTCTATAAATTTTCCATGTCCATGATGTCAAGTTGTCAACTATAACAAGAGGTCAAGTTTTGGTGCTTTGTGCAAGAGATAATTGTAAACAGAAAGGTAAGGTAACAATGTCCACAAGCTACAACATCAAATATGTTGGAAGCCTTAAATAGGACTGTGACGCAATGGAAATATGTTTCAATAATTTTTATTTTTCTCTATTGTACTTTGAATTTGTCAAGCCGCAAGTTTATTTCTTTGTCCTCTTATAATTGTGTTTCTACTATACCAAAAGGCAAGGTCAATTATGTAGTAAACAAGTTTCACATCACATGAGCACAAATATAAAATAATACAGAAAATATTCAACCACAAGACCAGCACGCACATCAAAGATACATTCCAATGTGTTCCAAAACCCATATGAAAGATACATCCAAGTGTTTCAAAACCCCTAAATTCCTACTAAAAGCATGAAGTTGGGCACATCAAAGTGCCCTTTTATTACATAGCTATTTGAGAGGTGCAGCAAACAAGCTTCCCTATGGCCAAGCCATTTGGCCTCAAACCTACTCTAGGCCAAACTTCTTTCTTATCTCCACAATGAATTCATAGACTTTCTGCTGGTCAGGAATAGACTTGGAAACGCTTACCTTTTGCAGGCACCTTTTGGCCCAAGCAATAAACTTGGGGCACTCTTTCTCCATATTGAGGTTGCCCAAGGTCTCACAGGCTTTGAACCAACTGTAGAATGGAACAAGTGATACATCCACATAACCCAGCTTGTCTCCTCCAAAATAAGGCTTGTCCCCCAGCTGCTCCTCCAACAGTTTAAGGGCATCCAAGAATTCCTTCTTGCCAGCTTCTTGCTCTTCTTCTTTTGTAGTCCACACCTTCCTTCCAGCATCATAAATCTATTTGACATTAAGAATTCACACACTCAAAATTAGATCATAAAATGCAAGAATGATAAAGGGCAAAGACCACTAAAAACCAATGTTTATCACCGTAATACAAAATGGGATATTAGATATAGTCAAATAATTTTTTGATTAAGATAATAGCCACTTTCTGCCTAATCTCTGATAAACAGGATCTTTGCCACACAGCGTGATAAAGCAGGGAAATGAATATAAAAGAAAGGCAAAAGAAAAAAACTTCCAAAAATGTAAAGTAGCTCCACTACTAAAAAATATAGGACGTGGAGAATCTGGGGACAAAAATGGTCAAACAAAAGTGACATTCTTTATCCGAAACGTGCACTACCATTTTCCTTTCACATGCTCATGCATCACATCTCACATATTCCATATCACATCCAAAGAGTCACAATTAATAATAGACAGCAACAAGGTAATAGCCAAACTACATCATATTTTGCTAAAAACATGTCTTCAAAAAACAATGGTAAAGAAATTACAAGTAACAATCACAGCAGTGAAGCAGAAAAGTGCACCTTCTTGTCAACATAGTCAGCCCAGAATCTAGCCTGAGCTCTCTGGTAAGGGTCAGAAGGCAGCATGGGAGATCTATCATGCCACACCTCATCAATGTACTGAACAGCAATGAGAGACTCACAAATAGGCTTGCCGTTGTGGATGAGAACCGGGATTTTCTTGTGAACCGGGTTCGTTTGAAGCAATAGAGGGCTCTTATTCCTCAAGTCCTCCTCTTTGTACTCATACTTGATACCTTTTTCAGCAAGTGCAATCCTGACCCTCACCCCAAAAGTACTAGGCCAGAAATCAAGCAGAACCACCTCGTCTGCCATATTCCTGAGTTAAAAGGACACAACACACAAATATGAAGAAATTGTCAAAGCTTGAAGGAAAGAGAAGTAGAAGTGTTTTGCAAGTTGCAAGACTAGGTTTCGACCTTGCAATTTATAGAGTGAAATTTGGTATGAACAGTGAGGACTATGTCATATGAAATTGGTGACTTTGTAAGTCAATGAATGGCAATAAATGATTGTTGTTTCTTTTGTCAGATTTTTTAGTCTAAAAAATTATTAGCATATTGCTAAAATTTATCAATATTTTGCTAAAATTTGCTAGTATTTATCATCTTAAATATTCTTTAAAATTTAATTTTATGAAGAATAATAATTAATGATATGTTAGATTTGTTCATTTTGGTACTTTGAAAGGAAAAAAAAAAGACACAAACGGAGCAAGCTAAAATAATTTGCCAACATATTGCTAAAATTTACAAGCTTTTTTCAAGTATTTACCAGTGTCTTACTTACTCTTAAAAATCTAGAGAAAAAGGTAACATCATGAAGAGCTAATGTATGACATAAAAAGCCCATTCAAATAACAAGTTAAATAACTTGAAGGTTGTATGAAATACACATTTTATATAAACTAGTTTCCCTAAACATGAATCATTTTACACCAGTTTATGTAAAAAAGTTTGTAGGATGCCCTTATCTCTATGAAAACTTAATTCAGAAATTAAGGATTCAAGTGAAAAACGTACATAACAAAATTGCACAATTTATATATTAGATCATAGCTATCATGTTACCATGTTAAATAAAAAAATATTTTTTTGTCTAAAATACCATGTTAAAAAATTTGAATTATAATTAAGTATAAAAGTAAAAAATTGTGACTTTATTAAAAGAATATAATGATATTATATGTATTCTTAATTATATTTCAAATTTTATAAAGGATATAAAAATTGTTACATGCGTTGATTACATTCCTAATTACATCCTTTAAAAATATTGAATTTATATTAAACTTTATATATTATTCATTATTCAAGAAAGGAAAAAATGTACTAGTATTTTGATACAAATTTACCTACATTTTTTAAAAATTTACTAGCATCTTAGGAACTCTTTAAAATTTGATTATTTGGAGAATAAGATTTAGTGATATGTTAAATTAGTTCATTAATGTGCCTTTAGTCAATACTTGGTAAAAAAAATGAAAAAGCCAAAATAAAAAAAACAAGTATCAAAATGGAGATATTTTCTAGCGTATTGCATATTTACTAGCATTTTAATGCAAATTTATCAGTATTTTAGAAACTCTTTAAAATCTGATTATTTAGATAATGAGATTCAGTGTCATGTTAAATTAGTTCACTAATGTGCCCTTAGACAATAATTGCTAAAAAAAATTGAAAAGGCAAAAGAGTAAAAACAAGTATCCGAATATAGATATTTACCAGTGTATTGCATATATTTACTAGCGTTTTGATGCAAAATTACTAGTATTTTTTAAGAACTTATCAGCATCTTAGAAACTCTTTAAAATCTAATTATTTGGAGAATGAGATTCAATGTCATGTTAAATTGGTTTATTAATATGCTCTTAATCAATAATTGTGAAAAAAATTGAAAAAGCAAAAGAATAAAAACAACTATCTAAATAGAGATATTTACTAGCATATTGCATATATTTATCAGCATTTTGATGCGAAATTACGAATGTTTTTAAAAAATTTACCATAGTCTTAGGAGCTCTTTAAAATTTGATTATTTGGAGAATAAGATTCTGTGTCATGTTAAATTAGTTCATTAATGTGTTCTTAGTCAATAATTGTTAAAAAAAAAAAGAAAAAGCAAAAAAAATAAAAACAAGTATCCAAATAGAGAAATTTATCGATATATTACATATATTTACTAATATTTTGATATAAAATTATCAATATTTTTAAATAATTTATCAGTGGCTTAGGAATTTTTGCTTTGCCTAAAACCCGTCATAATGTACCTGTTGAAGTTTGCATGGTAGTGTCAATGACAACACTCATTATGAATATATAACTTGCCTTTGTTTTGAGAGTCTATATAGCAATTTGCCCATGCTTTTGAATATTTCCTTTTCTCCTCTTCAATTTTATAATAAACATAACTCCCTCCTTTTCTTTTCATGCTGGGTTTTACTATTTTGTTTTTGCAATTTGAAAATGGTTGTAGCTTTTGATGAATTATAATTATTGTACAAAATACAAGAAAAAAATAAAAAAGAAAAAGAGTACTTCTTCATATTAGGACAGATACAAATGTGATTGCATTTAATTTCTTAATCAAAGTGGTAGAGCTTGAACTTTAACTAGAGAAAGGTAGATTGGAAAGACTTGAGTTATTCTTATTCCCTTCATCGTCAATTTTTGTTTTTTGGGTGGCGGTGGTGGGGGAGGTGGAGGAGGAGGAAAGGTGTGGAGGGGGCAGTGAGAATTTGTTAGAGAGTAATTACTTGTGCGGTTAGATAACCCAAACCAAGTTCGTGTCAGACTTTTCCACCCCATCACTGCAGAAAAAATTTTAAAACATGTATTAACTATCTCAAAAAAGTACTCACCTCTAATTGCCCGTCACAAACTATGTTAAGTACATAATAGTATATAATGCATCAAGCAGCAAGCACCGCTGGATCAAATATTCACAAGCTGCAACATCCAGTGAAAATATATTTCAGCTAGTTTTTTGTTTTTCTCTACTGTATTTTCAAGTTGTCCACTCGCAATTTTATTTCTTTGTCCCATATTTGTTTACTGTACCAAAAAGCAACGTCAATTATGCAGTAGACAGTTTCACATCACACTTCATAATAATGCGGAAAATATTCGACTATAAAGGCCAAAACACACATCAAAGATACATTTCAAAGTGATACAAAACCATATCAAAGATACATCTAGTGTTTCAAAAGCCCTAAATTCCTGCTGAAAGCATGAAGTTTGGCAAATGTAAGTGCCATGTTATTACATAACTATTTAAAAGGTGAAGCAAACAAACTTCCCTATCGCCATTTGGCCTCAAACCTCTACTCTAGGCCAAGCTTCTTTCTCCACTCCACAATGAACTCATAGACCTTCTGCTGGTCAGGAAGAGACTTGGAAACGCTTTCCTTCTGCAGGCACCTCTTGGCCCAAGCAATAAACTTGGGGCACTCTTTCTCTATATTGATGTTGCCAAAGGTCTCATAGGCTTTGAACCAACTGTAGAATGGAACAAGTGATACATCCACATAACCAAGCTTGTCTCCTCCAAAATAAGGCTTGTCCCCCAGCTGCTCCTCCAACAGTTTAAGGGCATCCAAGAATTCCTTCTTGCCAGCTTCCTGCTCTTCTCCTTTTGTTGTCCACACCTTCCTTCCTGGATCATGAATCTATTTGACATTAAGAAATTAGCACACGCAAAATTAGATCATAAAATGCACAAATGAGAAAGGGCAAAGACCAGTAAAAACCAATGTCTATCGCAGTAATACAAGATGGGATATTAGAGATAATCAAATAATTTTTTGTTTAAGATAATAACCGCTTTCTGCCTAAACTCTGATAAACAGGATCTTTACCACACAGTGTGATAAAGCAGGGAAATGAGTATGAGAAAAGGCAAAAGAACAAAACTTACAAAAAGTTAAAGTAGCTCCACAACTAAAAGACAGGATGTGGAGAATCTTGAAGTAAAAGGTCAAACAAAAGTGTTACTCCTTATCCTAAATGAGTAACATTTTCCTTTCACATGCATCTCATCTCACATGTTCCATATTACATCCAAAGGGTCATAAGGTAATAACCAAATTACATCATTCTATGCCATGATTTTAAATTGCTGTCGCAATTACGAATGTGTTATGATTACGGCGACTGCGAAAAATTGCCAAAAAATATGGCTGATGCTGCTGCATCTATTGCTGCCATGCTATTGTAGACAGCATGTAACAGCAATATTGCGCCCAAAAATGCAATTTAAAACCAATACATGTCATCAAAAGCAATGGCAATGAAATTACAAGTTACAATCACAACAATGAAGCAGAAAAGTGTACCTTCTTGTCAACATAGTCAGCCCAGAATCTAGCCTGAGCTCCCTGGTAAGGGTCAGAAGGCAGCAAAGGAGATCTATCATGCCACACCTCATCAATGTACTGAACAGCAATGAGAGACTCACAAATAGGCTTGCCATTGTGGATGAGAACCGGGATTTTCTTGTAAACCGGGTTCATTTGAAGCAATAGAGGGCTCTTGTTCCTCAAGTTCTCCTCTTTGTACTCATACTTGATACCCTTTTCAGCAAGTGCAATCCTGACCCTCATACCAAAAGGACTGGGCCAAAAATCAAGCAGGACCACCTCATCTGACATATTTCTGAGTTAAAAGGACACAACACAAAAATATGAAGAAATTATCAAAGCTTGAAGGAGAGAGAAGTTGAATTGTTTTGCAGTTGCAGGACTAGGCTTACAACAGTTAATTTATAGAGTGGAATTTGGTAAGAACAGTGGACTTTGTCATATGAAATTGGTGACTTTATAGGTCAATAAATGGCAATAAAATAGGATGAGCATACGCAGTTGAGATTCGAGCCACAACCATATGTCAGGGCTTAAATAAGCAAACCTTCTATTTTCTTTTTTAACTGTTTTAATCAGTGTTCTGAAAACATTAATTAAGAAATCAAAAATTGGGCTGACAAAAGAAAAATTCAAAAATTGCAAATATTTTATTAAAAAATTAAGATTTTTAAATTTTTAACATATGAAGTGCATTAAAAAATTTAAAAACCTATTACTTTTGATTTCTTAAAAAAATCCTTTATTTTTTCTTTTCTTAAATTTTATGAAAAAATATTAATATATAATCAGTTAAAGTATTAAATATTTTTTTTTCTCTTAATCTATATCAAGAGAGACATGCCGAATATGAGATTCTAAATACTCAAATAGTTTATCAGGAGGACACATGCCGTTACGAAAAAAAAAGGAAAAGAAGAAGAGAAAACACTTTGCATGAAATGTGATGCAATCAAGTACGTAATTGGGTCAACTTCAATTTACTCTGCTAATCGATAATTGGCTAACGATGATTCTTTTTCTTTATTTCCTTTTATTGTACATTATTTTATTCTTTTCATTCAAAAGTATTTAGCAAATATAAACATTCAAATGCCATCATTGTTCATATAAAGAAAGATTACTGGCACAACAAGAAAATTTTTTTGAATACTTCGAATGCAACAAATGAAATTTGGTATGAACAGCGAGAACTTTGTCACTTTGTCATATGAAGTTGGTGACTTACAATGAATGGCAATAAAAGACGATAGATAAGTCTTTGCAACCACTGTAGCATAATCTTCTAGCACTTTTTTGTACATTTATTTTCCTTTGACACGTTTTGGTGTGTTGTGTTACTACTTTATTATTGCATATTGTAGGATTCTCTTTTCTCTGGCCTTGTAGCAAGCACGATATGTTTGTAGCATCTTCTAAATTGAGAAAGATTTGTATGGTTTAGAAGTAATGTAGTTATAAGTATATTTTATATTTTATGTAAAATGCATTTATTGATTGGCCGGGAATACAATATTTCAAATCATACAAATATTTCTCAAATTGAGAAAGACCTTCTACACTAGATCATGTTGTCAAGATTCGATCCACAGTCATATGTCAGGGCTTAAATAAGCAAACTTTTTTTGTTCTTTTTTTTTTTTTTTTCCTAGTGGGAAGATACTTTCTATGAAACGTGATGCAATCAAGTACGTAATCGGGTTAACTGCAACTTCAATTTATTGTTCTAACCGACAATTGACTAAGGATGATCATTTTTCCTCTTCTCCTTTTAGTGGAGTATTCTATTTTAATTACAGATGTAAGTAGGTTGGTTTCAATCAGGATTGAGTGAAAAATTAATTAAAACTAATCAAATTTATTTAGGCTAATTTGATTCAATTTTTAATTTTTCTTTCCAATAAATCTGAACTTAATTGATTCGATCAACATCGAATTGATTTGGTTCGAATTACTGGATTACATTAAAAAATAAAGAATTATATTTTCTTAAAAAATTTTATTCTTACAATAACTAATAATATAATAAAATTTAATTATGATATATTTATTGATGGTATGAATAGAAATTTTTTTTAAACAAATATTAACAAAATATAAAAATAACTCTATTACTATAAATTAAGTGTAAAATATTAAAATATTATAAATTTTAAAAAAATAGTTGATTTCGTGATAGGGTTGGGTATTTAAATAATCGAATTGAAAAATAAAAAATCTGAAATCGAACCAATAATAATTTGTTTAATTTCTAATTTGGTTCGACTTTAAAATGAATCAATCCAAACCAACTCTATTGATTTGATTTGGATCCTCAAATTTATTAGATCAATCCAATAAGCTTATATCCCTACTTTTAATGCTTTTTTCTTTTTTTTTCATCAATATTTATCTATTTTTTATTTTCTGATTTTTGTCAATAAGGTTATACTTTTGTGTGAAATCTAATACAATCAATTATGCCCCAGGATCCACTTCATTTTTACCCCCCTTTATTTTATCGAAGATAGTGAAATTAAAATTATTTTTGGGGAATATTTTTAGAGGGAGAAGGTGGGGGTCGAATATGAGATCACTTAAATTCAAATGAAATATGTAAGAAATAATTATTATACTACAGGCTTGACTGCCATTTCATTTTTCCTTACTAGTCGATAATCAACAAATGATAATTCTTTACTTCTTCTTTTTTTCTCCATTTTAATAGAACATTTTTTAATATGCATTTTTTTATTAAAGTGTTGCTTGTTTCAATTTAATGTAATATTATTTTACAAATATAAACAATCGTTTCTGTTTTATGTCTAAGTTTTAAATTTTGTATCTTAAAAATACGAATTGAAGAAATGGAAAAATTAAATCAATTTTTTTAAAAATATAATGCAAAATATACATTTAACACTTATCAATTTTTCAAAAAACTCTTTAGTCAGTGTCGTAGGTTAGTAGTTGGAAATATTTTTTTATTATGTGGTGCATGTTTGGAGATGCCTTCCACACGTCCCCACTTCTACCTTCTTCTTATTCTTCTTCTTCCATCTTTGGAATTAAACAACGCCCTTTTGAGGATCAGGTGCTTGGCCATCTAAGTTGAACCCCACATGCCACTTCTTCTTTCTCGAACGCAGCACTTCGTTTGTTTGGATAATTCTGGGTTTGATTGATCTCAACGGGTTTCTTGCCCAAAAACCACGTTAAGGCCGAAGCATCTCATTGTTGCTTGTCGAGTGTGCTGTCCTGCTGTTTGTTTCATTTTGATAATATCAAAAAAATAAATAAACTATCCAATTTAATCTTTTCAAGCTTTTACCAATTTTATTAATTAAAAAGACTTTTTTGATTTTATATATTGAAATTTAGTTTATTTCATATATTGAATAAATTTATTTTTCTTCTTTTCATATATTTTATAATTTTATTAATTAAAATTTTAATGTGATTATTTTTTTATACATTTATTTTATACATATTGTTGTAATTTTTTTATGTATAACTTAACATTGCCACTAAAAGTTAAAAAAATAATAATATGTATATGATTTATTCAGATATAATAAACAAATAAAAATAAAATAAAAAATAATATTAAAATTACAAAGTAGTTTTAGTTATAATAATGTTAAAATAATTTCATTTCTAATATTCATAATAATATTCATAAAATATCTTAACATAATATTTATATAATATTTTTATAATATCGCTATTAATAATAATATTTAAATAATAAATTTTTATAACAATATTAATATGGTTTATTTTAGTATCTTAAAAAAAATAAAAGGGTAATATTAAAATTATAATATAAAACTAATATCCATTTTAGTAATTATACATCCAAAAGTGATTTTGATTAAGATTATCCAAACAATATTCATTCTATCATAACCACTTTTGATATAAAAGTTTTAAAAAATAAGTCATGTTGATACTGATTCAATTTTGACTAAAATCAATTTTGTATCATCAAGTTGAAGTAAACCCCTTTACAAACTCTAATCCATGCAGAGAAATGTTTGATGAACACATAAGCAGTGCAATGCATATGGAAAAAAATGAAAAAAATGACAAAATTACTTTGATGATGGGTCCCACATGATCATCTTACTTTTGTTTAATTTTTTTTATTTAAAAATTTACCAGCGCTTATACTATTTATGCTAGTAAATTTTTTTTTTTACAAAATATACTAGCACAAATAATGCAAGCACCAGTAAGTTTTATATATATACACGCAAAGCTTACCAATGCTTGCCCTATTTGCGCTGATAAATTTTTTTTTTTTTTTTTTAACAAAACTTACTAGCGCAAACAGTGTAATGCTGATAAGTTTTTAGACAAAAAAAAAATTAAATAAAAGTAACAATGATTATGTGAGATCTATCATCCAAATATTTTTGTTATTTTTCTCATTTTTCAGTATATGTCGCACTGTTTGTGCGTCCCTCTATCACTACTATGCACATAATTAAGTTTTAGTCTACTTCAACTTTACTTGAGCAACGGGCAATTTTTTTTGGTGCCCTATCTTTTGAGAGGGCACTATTACCGATTCTGCATGGGCCAGTGTTATGCAGCCATATGATATAAACTTATCCACGTCAACCTCCCAAACCATTCCATACATGGCCCAATCATATCCCACTAAATCCACTTTAGATTTCTCAAGTTAAAGGACTGAAACACCCTTACTAAATTAAAATCTAAAAACTAAAAGCCATTTTCATTTTTTTTTATTTCAACTTATTAACATATTGAATCGATCTTATCTTAGCCTCTCTGGATTGAACAAGAACTCTTGAACAGTAAAGCCCTATCCCAAGAACCCTAATATAAAACAATAATCCTAATCAAATCCAACCTTCACTCAACCTCCCCACACGTTCAAACTCCACCACTGTTCTTGTCCCCTCACATCTTTTGCGCACCCTTTTCTTTGCGCTGGTTTGTCTTTTGTGCATCACTATGCAGGTTTGTCTTCTATGCACTGTGTAGGTTCGATCGCTATAGCTGGGTTCGAACCTGTTTGCTGGGTTTGTGTAGCATCCATAGTCAACCCCTGTAGCTTGGTTAGTTCCTGTTTCGCTGGTGCCATGATTCGGATTTGAAACTTGAATTTCAACTATTGTTCTCAGTTAGTGCTTGCGATTACCGTGCCCGACAAATAAGCATGTCTTTCATGTCAACATTTGCGAATCGTGATAAGGCTTGCCTGCTCCAATGGCAATTACTCGATAGCACTAAGCTTAATTCATTTCAATGGTATTACTATTTTCTCCAACTTCATTTGCGCATTGATCGCAAAGAATTGGGCTGTGGCACAAATCGTAGGATCTTTGTCTTAGACTACTTTTCTCTCACTACCCCTGACGGACCAACACGGTGGTGGAGTTCGGGTTCTTGTTTTGTTCAATCCAGAAACGTTAAGATAAGGTGGATTCAAGATGTTAATAAGTTGAAATAATAAAAAAAAAGTTATAATGGCTTTTAGTTTTCAAATTTTAATTGAATAAGGGTGTTTCAATCCTTTAACTTAAGAAATATGATGTAGATTTAGTGGTTCCATGTGGTGTGCTAAGATTGGGCCATGTATGGAGTGGTTTGGGAGGTTGATGTCGACAAATTTATACCATGTGGCTGCATAACATCGGTCCATGCAAGAAGGGTAATAATACCCTCTTAAAAGGCAGGGCTCCAAAGTAACCACCTTTCCAAAACCTCATGGCAATTTCATATATCTATTTGATAGTGAAAGTTCATTAGAAAATAAATATTAATATTTGTACATAGTGATGATAGACAGCCTTTTCAACATATATAAAATCATGTATAAATAAGTGGAGATTTTAATTATATAAAAGATTTAATTTGAATATATTGTCAGTGTAAAAAACTTTTACACAGACATCCAATCATGTATTGCCACATCAACAAAAGTCTTTGATATAGCCACCCACTATTTAAATGATCATACAAAGGGAAGGTTTTAATTGGATGACAGTGTAAAAAAAATTTTATACTATCAGTGCATCCCAATTAAACTCTTATATAAATACTAAATTTATCTATAAGAGAATATAAGAAACTATATGTTAATAATTATATATTCCAATTATGTAAGTGATAAATCTAGTGAAAGAATTTTTCATATATTATCAATTATTTTACTATATTTACTACATCTACTTGAAAAACATAATTCAAATCCCCTATTATTTACACATCAATCCCCATACATCTAACAAGGTGTTTAAAATCTATGAACAAATAACATTTGCTATACAAAATTTCACATTTTACTAACAAAGGCTATTGGATAAATATAGAAAAAACAGAAATTATTACGATCACAATAATGAAGAACCAGAAACAAGTACCTTCTTGTCAACTTAGTCAGCCTAGAATCTAGCTTGGGTTCTCCGATAAGGATCAGAAGGCAACAATGGAGGAGACTTATCATTCCAAACCCCATCAACATACTCAACAGCAATGAGTGACTCACAGATGGTTTTGCCGTTGCGGATGAGAACTGGTATTTTCTTGTGAACTGGGTTCATATGTAGGAGTAAAGGGCTCTTGCTGCTCAACAAGTCCTCTTCTCTGTACTCATACTTGAAGCACTTTTCCTTCAGTGCAATTTGGACTCTCATCCCATAAGGGTTTAGCCAGAAATTCAACAGAAGTACCTCATCATCTTCCATTGCTGAGAAAGAGCAAGACCCCAACAAAAGAAAACTATATTTGAATGCTGAAGTGAATTAATAGCACATGTTTGGCAAGTCAATTTGTAGAGAATGTGGAGTAGGATAGAACCGGAAATGGCGGATGTTTATATGCTTATTGTTTCCTTTGAGTTCATTTGTCTGTCTTTTCTTGATAATAGCATCTCATTCAAACGGCAAAAAAGATATTGGTTTGAATTCTTTTTTTCCCCTTTTTCAGAGATTAATTTTGATAGGAAAGTGTTTTATACTGTGAATGTCTACATCAAAAAGATAGGTTGCTTCAAAATCAAATTTATTATCATACTCGGCTATCACATCAAGGATTCAAGGAATAAATAAACAGGAGCAACAAAGACTAAGAAATGCAGAACTATAAAATATAGCACAAAGAGTTCGTGAAACGTAGAAGGGGTCCAGGCTTGTGGTTGGCCTGTAGAATGTAGGTATCACTACTTGATTGATTCTTGCTATGATGCTGCTTGATCAGAAATTGTAAGTTTTGGTGTTTGGTTTTCAAAGAGAAACTCACAGAGCCATATAGGCCTTCCCTGAAATCAATCTTCTCCTGTCTTCTGCATCAAATATTGATTGGTAATGTTTGGGAGCCAATCACCAAATCAAGCTTCAGGAACATTCAATATTCTCGAGTTGTGGTACAAGCCGAACTAGACCGTTGTGGCATTGGCATGTTAATAAAATATGAATATACGGTCGCAGTATCAGCATATGACCGCATCACTGCCAAGTTGGAGAAGATTTAATAGATAAATAAATAAAGAAGCACTTTGTGCATTATGATTTTGTGTGTTTGGTTTGGCGATAAGAAAATCCAAGGGTTTTTTATCAATGTAGTGTTGTTCTACAAAGTATTTATCAAACTGGTGTCATTTGGAAACAAGTTACACGCCTGGGGTGGCTTTTTGGCCACATATAACAATCACCCCTTATTTTATTTTTTTCCTCGCATCGAGTGGAAGATGTTGTGATAGAAAAAGCTTTGCAAAGTGTTGGAAAAGGTAACACTTTTGACTAAAAATAATAAACAAATATAAAAAGGTGAAGGCATTAAATCTCGTAGCACATTTCACCATAAATTGACACGTGGAAAGATCTTGTGAAAAACGTTAAATCTGCTAGCATCTTTCACTAAAAGCTGTCATATAGTAAAATAATCATAAATATTTTTTATGATAACAAATAAATATTTTTAAATTATTTTCTTAATTATTAAACAATTGTTCTAATAATTTATAAATTAATTAATATAAATAAATTATTTTTTATGTAACTTTATGAATAAATTATTTTAAAATAATATAAATAAAAATATATAATTTAATAGGATTCAATCCAATAATTATAAAATAATATTTTCATGAAGAGGATAAAAAATATAAAATACAAAAAATTCAAAATTATAAAATAGAAAATAAAATAAGTCAACAACCAAATTATTACCTCTCAAGGCCAACTAAACATAATATCAAATGAATAAAAACAGTAAACATATAAAAAAGGACATAAAAAAAAGTAAAAATATAGTAAAAATTTTAAACTAGTAAAACAGAAAATAAAGAAATAAAAAAATAAATTATCACTTATCAAGTCCCACTGAATATATTATCAAGTTGCACTAAACATATTATCAAATAAATAATAAGAATAAATATACTTCTTACGCTACAAAATATTAACATATAAAAAAATATAAATTTATAATTTTAAAATGATCTAAAATTAAACTCTAATAAAGTTATTGTGAGTTTATTTTGTGGCTTTTTTTTTTTAGATATGGCATTTAAGAAACAAATATGTTGAGATATGGTATTTGGGACAAATTTACCCGTTTATGGCATTTGAAAGAAATTAGGAATTCCGATTTTAAAGTGGCAGAATTAATTATTTTTATATTAAAATTGGAATTTCCAATTTTATAATAAAATCGAAAATTCTCAGCCTATGAAATCTAACAGATGGAATTTGAATAAATTAGTAAAAAATAAAAAATGAAATTTTTGATTTCAGTACAGACAAAAAAAGATTCTCAATCCATGAATTCTAACTGACAGAATTTAAATAAATTAGTAAAAAATAAAAAATAAAATTTTCAATTTTAGTACAGACAAAAAAAGATCCCCAGCTCGTGAACATTAACAAATAGAATTTGAATAAATTAATAAAAAATAAAAAATAAAATTTCTGATTTCAATACAAACAAAAAAAGATTCCCAGCCCGTAAACTTTAACAGACAGAATTTGAATAAATTAATAAAAAACAAAAAACGAAATTTTCGATTTCAGTATAGACAAAAAAAGATTCCTAACCCGTGAACTCTAACGGACAGAATTTGAATAAATTAATAAAGAATTAAAAACGTAATTTCCGAATTCAATAAAATATGTTAAAATAAAAAACAGGATTTCATCTACGCACTACTATATAAGCATCTTCCCTCCTCATTTCAATCCGTCTGAGAGTGGAGAGTGGATGCGTTAAAAAAGAATAGGTGTGTAAAAAAAAAACAAAAAGAGGGAGTAAAATGGAAGGAAGGAGAAAATGGGAAGTAGTGCAAAAATTATTGTATATTTTAATGGTGATATTCTAAATACAAATGAGAGTATGACATTTGTATGTGAGAGGCCAACATATTTTTGCAGTTCGTATACAATGTCATTTGCAGAATTAGAAGGTGGACTTTGTCAATGTGTAGATGCAGACACTTCGAAAAGAGTGGAAAAAATAAGATGCAAATGTCCAATCTCTATTTTTAGCGGGTTTATTCAATATCAAGCTATTCCAATAAGTGATGACAGCGGCATGCAACTAATGTTTAGAACACATCTGCAGCATCAGGCAAACAATGCTTTTATAGAGTTGCATGTTGATTTTAAAGAAGTTGATATTGCTATAGAATCTGAGCCGAGCACATTTCCTGAAAGAGACATACAATGGGAAGAGCGCAATAGTGAAAGTGATGAAGAGGAGTTTGAAGATGAATGCGGAAGTGACAGCGAAGGTGCACTTGATGATGTGGATGACGATGCCAATGATGAGCAAGTGGCTAGTCAATATCCATTCGGAGAGCCATCTTTCATGCGCACTTTAGATCTTCAAGCTATGCATGCACCTGAGTTTACAGAGTATGCAAATATGGGTATGTAGCACATGGCTAAAGTCTTAAAAATGGGTTAATAAGTTTTTAAATATTGGCTTGATAGATATCAATTACTAGGATTTTAAATATTTTATATAGTAATTAGTTAAATTATTCTATTATGAAATAGTTAGTAGGGTTTTAGATATTTTATATACTAATTAGTAATTAGTTAGTATGAAATTAGCTATTATATAGTAATTAGTTAAATTATTTTATTACGAAATAGTTAGTTGCTATATTTTATTTAGTGTTTAGATATAAGTTCATAAAATATATGGATTAGTTATAAAAAATTTTAAAATTAATTTTATTATCGTTAAATTAAAAACTCATTAAATAAAGTGAGGGTATTTTGAAATTTTCTAAAATTTTTACATTAATAGCATTTGTTGTTGAGATTAAGATGTTAGAGTATGGAAGGAGTTCTATTTTATGTTTATTATGATAGTTGGTTGTACACTTTATTGGGATTTTATTTTTTAAATTCAAACTATCATCTAAATTGGGTAAATTTTATTTAAGGTTTATAAATTAGATTAAAAGAATACACTAATTAGTAAAAAATATTAGTTTTTAAAATAAAGATTTATTATCATTAAATTGAATTTAATTTATAAATTTAATTAATTTTTTGCTGGTACTTTTGTAGGTGCTCCTGCTGCGGATGATGAATTATATGTTGGAATGCAATTCAGTGATAGAGAGACTGTTATACGAGCAATTAAGAGTTACAATATATCCAAAGGAGTTGATTACAGAGTGTATGAGTCAGAATCAATGACGTTTTATTGTAAATATGTCCAATATGGTATAGACTGTGGATGGCTTGTCAAGGCCAGTTTTAGCAATAATAAATACCATTGGAAATTAGGAAGTACAATGGCCCACACACTTACACTGGGGCAAGGATTTCACAAGACCATACGAAGTTGGGTTCAAACACAATTGCTGAATGTATAGAGCCATTAGTAGAATCCGACCCATTGTTCAAGGTAAAAGCTGTTATTGCAGAGGTTCAGTCTCGGTTCAGATATACGATTTCATACCGAAAAGCATGGATGGCAAAGCAAAAGGCAATTGAAAAAGTTTATGGTCGTTGGGAAGCATCCTATGAAGGTTTACCATGATGGTGTGCAGCAATGTGTGATGCTATCCGAGGGTCAATTGTTCAGCTAGATGCTACGGAGGCTTACCATGGTAATGTCCTAGTTCCAGATGCTCGTATATTACGTCGAGTATTTTGGATCTTTGGTCCTTGCATCAGAGTATTTAGATACTGCAAACCAATTGTGCAAGTTGATGGGACACATTTGTATGGGAAATACAAAGGAGCTCTATTGGTTGCAATTGCATAGGATGACAATCAAAATATATTGCCAGTTGGTTTTGCTATTGTTGAGGGTGAGACTGCAGATGGATGGCCTTTTTTTTGGATAATTTATGTAGATATGTTGTGACTGGAGATGGAGTTGGCATTATTTCTAACCGGCACGAGTCAATTAATGCAGCAATAAAGCGAAGCAATGTTCAGTGGGAATCGCCAAAGGCATTCCACATGTATTGCATTAGACATATTGCTGCTAATTTCTTGCGGAGATTCAAGGCGCCTTACTTGCACAAACTTGTTGTGAGCATGAGTAATTTATTTATTTATTTTTTATAATTGTGAATGCAATTTTCTGAAAATAATATTAAGCCATATTCTATCTATTTTGCAGGGTATTCTAGAACTGAGCGTGAATTTAATTGCCATTATGAGCGAATGCGTGAACGTGGCCAAGTATATACAGATTGGCTTGATCAAATCTTATGAGAAAATTAAGTTTAAGCATTCAACGATGGACATCGATAGAGTCACATGACCACAAACCTAGTTGAGTGCGTGAATTTTGTGTTGAAAGGGGGCTCGCAATCTTCCCATCACGGCACTAGTTAAGGCAACTTACTTCGGTTGGGTGATTTGTTCGCTCATAAAGGTATAGAGGCATATGCGCAGAAAAATGCAGGACACCTTTTCTCAGAGGCTGTGACGACACGATTTCGAGTAAATGAGCAAGCATCTAGAAATGTGCGCATCAGCCAATTTGATCGACGAAATAAGGCTTTCCATGTTCAAGAACTATCCAATAGGGATGAATATAGAGTTGATCTAAAGCAGAGGTATTGTGATTGTGGCAATTTTCAGATAGATTGATATCCATGTCGTCACGTGATTGCTTGTTGCTCCTGCCAGAATGTTGACTAGCAAGTTTATATGGAGAATGTCTATAAGATTGATGAAGTCTACAAAGTGTACAAGAAGGAGTTTGGAGTCGTTGGAAATCAGAGTACATGGCGCCAGTATATAGGTCCAAAGCTTTATCCTGATCCTGCCTTGAAGCGTACAGTGAAAGGTCGGCCCAAATCAACCCGTTTTCTGAACGAAATGGATATGCGTTGGATGCGGGGATCACGATATTGTGGTATTTGTCGAGGCGAGGGACATAGTCGCAGCCGATGTCCAAACTTTCCTGGGTCAAGTTCGTGGTGTCTGTAATAGTTAATTATCTTTCCTTTGTGTTATTTTTTTAATGAATTGTTCTAATCATGTTATTTTTTCATCAATGAGTTTAATTTTAATTTTGCATCATAGTCTAGTTCGAACAACTTTACCATGGGTTTGTTCTTCTTGTTTCATTCAATTTATTATTATCTTGGTTTTTTACTATCAATCTTCTATTTCTATTGTTTAATTTAACAAGCATAAGTGTCATACTAATTATTATGAATTTCTTGATAAGTTGTTGTAATGCAAATAATTGTGACATTTAAAAATTAGTGGACATTAGCATATTCAAACTAATGGAGTTTATATAGTTAATGATTATTATATCTTATTGAATTTAGTAAAGAATTAGTTATTTTTTATATGAATGTGACAAAGAGTATAGATTTATTTTATTATTTAATTAATTATACTCTAATTGTAGAACAACTTAAAACAAAATTCGTAAAAAATAAAAGGCATTAGGAAGAATTAAAATTAAAAGATTTGTTCTAAACTATGGTCATAGTAAAGTATTCAAATTCGTCCAATAAATAATGAAAAAAAAAATAATAAAGCATAATTTTTATATTTAGATTAAGGTAAATACAATTAGGTTTCTGACGAAGCTTGAATCTTAACAAAAAAAAAAAAAAAAAACTCCAGAGAGAAATTAAAAGAAAATAAATGAAATTAAGGAACAATACGTACAATATTTGCATAAAAGTCAAAAGAGATTAAAATATCTAGCAACGCACTGCCTAAGTCTTGCTTTTCTACCTACCCACCATACTCTGATCTCCAGCACCCCGATTGTGATCCCTTGCACCCTGATTTGTAGCACCCTGATCCCCAACACCCTCATTTCCCTCGCCTTTTTGCTGTGGGACTTGGCTAGATGCAGGTGCATCTTCTGTCATCGCCCACTGCAGCAGGGATGCTATCCACTGATCACTTGGTGAGAATATTGACTGAGACATATTTAGAACGTTTGGTGTCATCATCTCCGATCAGTACTCTAGCATCACCATCTGTGGTCGGTGCACGTCGTCTCGTCCAGGAAGTGACAAAGACAGGCCCAAATCACGTCTTTGGGAAGATTCGGCAACATCTCCCTGGTCGGTGTTGCCAAATACAACTCCAAAGTTTCCCCAAACTCCACTCTATATCTGGATGCCACTATTACTATCAATAGACCTTTTGCCTCGACTCAGACTACTCCTTCGACCAGGACGAATGTCCCTTACATTTAAGGACATTCGCGATGGATCCACGCGATTCGAATGCTGCAACTGTAAGGGTTGTTGTGTCTGTGGATTCCAATACAATTGCTATTGGGGGAGTTGCTCTTAGGTAGGGTGCTGAGTCCAACAAAATTGTTGCTCCTGTGGATCCTAATAAAAATCCTCATTTGCCTGTGGTGAAGGAGGTGGCAATGGCATAGAAACCTGGACCTGGGGGGCTGGTTCCTCTATGGGGAACTCCTGCTGCTAGGGGGGTGGCTACCCCATGTGGCCTTCCTGTTGCTGCGGAGGTGGTTGCTCCATATGAGCGGACAACCGTAAAGGGGCGGCATGGTGTAAATACCACGACCAGTACTCATTAGAAGGTTGGTAATCTGCAACTAGTTGTCCTTGTAGGACGCGCTCATGTTGGTGATCCCACATTGTTATCCAATCGATATGCATCAATCTCCAGTCAGTCATCCCTTGTCCCCGTAAGTCTATATTATGCGAACCTGTTAGAGTACGAGACTTGATAGGAACATCCTGAAAAAATCCAAATTGATGCATTACGCGGTCAACTGGGTGCCACTCAATCACTTCAAAGCAAATCAATGGTGCTACCGTCGACCAAATCTGCCACTCGTCCCAAATGTCGGCTGGAATAAGGCCATCAATTGCAGACTCACCATACGGTTGCCATACAAACTATATCAATAACAACACATAAGAGTATTATTAACATACTTGTAACTTTTCAATTTTTCAAATAGTATTATAATACATTTGTTATATTATAATTATAATAATAACAATTTATATATTTTAATAATTACCTCATTACGGTCCATCCAATCTATAAGCTCCCTTAGATTGGCAAGGTTTTTCAGGTTAGCTTGCCACCGATACCTTGCATGACTCCATCTATGAGATATTATATAGATTAGACACAATTTTCATTATAACAAACTAAAAATTTGTTATGAAAATAGGATTTACTTAGAAGCAATGGGAAAAGTAAAATGTTGGGTCGGTATGGGTGTCAAAAATGGGAGCCTGAGGTATGCCCATGCTTGTAGAAATACCAGGCTACCACAAATGTTCTGTGTTCTTACACGCGAAGCACGATCTAATGCTCGATAAGGCATAGCGAGGCATGCCGAACCCCAACTATATAACCCAAACTGCTCTATATGCTCAAGTAGATGCAAGTACTTTCCATGGACCTCCGAATCACTCTTGTCCAGCACTATAACATAGCCCAACAAGGACAATATATAAGCGCGGGCTATCCGTTGTACAGTGATGTCGCCGTTGCCACGAAGCAATCTGTGGCGCTCGGTCAGCCACAGTAACTTAATAGAACTCCCTTCAAAATTACCCTCTCCAGGCCGAGCACCAAGTAAATACTCATATTGCTGCAAAAGTGCTGCAGTACTTGGAGTAGTAATTCCAGTAACGGCCATACCATTCACATGAAGACCGAGCTGAATGGCGACATCTTCTAGTGTCACTGTGCATTCTCCACAAAGAAAATAAAATGTGTGGGTCTCTGGTCTCCACCGTTCAACCAGTGTACTTATCAAATGATTATTTATAGTCATGTGGCTGATCTGTGCAGCATGATATAAACCAGCCTGCTGCAAGATCCCATGACTCTCGAATCTCAGTGGATCTAAATTCAAATGACGGACTCGTAATAGTCTCATCGCCTATTACAAGTTAAAACCTCGGTTAGTCTTAAAAACTAATATTCTTAACTATAATCAATGTGGAGTTTATGAACTAATATGTAAAGACTATTCAATTTGAAAACTAAAAATAATTAGTATATATTTTCAATTTATTTTTTCTATTATATCAAAATTATTTTTTAAAAATCCAATAACATAATTAACTACTATCCACTAGTTATACTAAACTAATTAACAAACATTGCTTTTAAAAATAAAAGACAATAACTAAAATTAACTACTATTCACTTTCAATCACCCATTTTGGTAAATAATTAATGAACCATCCTTTTTAAAAAGAAAAGACAATAACTAAAATTAAAGTTTAATTATAAAATATATTTATTTAATTTAAATACTTAATTAGTATTTAGGATTTTGTGAAAGATAAAATTAAAAAATAAGTATACTTTTAATAATGTGTGATAATTACTAATAAAATAAATCAAATTTCTTTTTTCAAAGCGATGCAAACATAAAGCTTAGAAATAAATATAGCCTAATCACTTCTATTAGTTCTTGATTAACTACTTCTGTTTTTTGCGAAAAAAAAATTTAAATTATTAGAGAAACATTCTAATAAACTCAGCAATTAATAATACAAACTAATATATATTTTATCTAGCTACTTGGTATATAGTTTATAAACAAATATGCAAACACTAAATATAATTAACGTATTTAGTAGATATTTTAAATTTAAAAACTAATATTGCTATATAGATTTAGTGATTTAAACAGATTGTGTGGACTAAGTGAATAAATAATTAGTTTTTACGTACTATAAAATAAATTGTCACAGGCACAGATTTATATAATTATTCAATGACGTGTTATTTCCCATTTATTTATCAACTCTTTGCATAATCAATAATATTGTTTCAAAATAAATTACAAGTGCACTTTTTTTTAGGCCTCAAAACCATGAGAACAACATTATTGTCTCTCAAAATATCTCATTTATACCAAAGTGATTCTTTGTTAAAACAATTTTTTAAATTATTTTTTTACAAAATAATTACTATATATTTTCAATTTATTTTTCTATTATATCAACATTATGTTAAAAATTTCAACAATATAATATGATAATAGCAAATTAATTAAGAAATATAATACACCAAAAAAAAATTCAAATCAATGCTATTGCCACCAAGAACAAACTATTTTAGACCATATTAATAAACTTCTGCAAAAAATAAATAAAGACATAACAAATTTAATTTGTAAAAAAAATTAACTTACATTATGCTCAAGAATTTGATCAGAAATATGTTGACATGAATCCATTGTAGTATCCCGAACAATTTTTATAAGTAATCAATTTTTTTCTTCGTATACTCAATTTTTTTATACTAATATCACAATATAGAATACTCTTTCTTTTACTCTCCCTTTCTTTCTTTTAACCCAAAACCCACACACAACACTTCACAACACCCTTCTTTGCACCCTCCCTTTCTTTATATTCACTTGCACAACACTTCACGCACAACACAAATATCACAGTCACTTCACTTCCAAATAGTGCATGTCACAGGTGCCTCTGACATATTCCCACGCCAACCGAAAAAAACGTGAGGAAGTCGAAATTTCCACTTCAGTGCTCTGCAGATTCCCACGCCAACATCAACAAACATCAACATGCAGGGACGTGGCATATCCCTGAGGAAGTCGGAATTTCCGACTTCAGTGCAACACACTGTTCCTCACCACGTCTGTCAGTGTTGTAAAGATTCTCTGAAATCGGAATTTCTGATTTTAGTTGTCTCGTCAAACACCTGCAAAAAAATAAAATCAGTTGTTAAGTGTGGTTAACAAACTAAAAATGGAAATTACGATTTTCCTAAATACCATATTATGATAATACTGCCAAAATGCCATATTTCTGAACATATTATACTCAAATATCATATTAAAAATAATTCCCCTTATTTTGTTTAATTTAATTTTAGAGTTTAATTTTATATCATTTATTTATTTTATATTATTTTCTATTTTGCTAGTTTAATTTTACATCATTTGTAAAGCGTTTTTTGACCTAGCGCCTTCGACTGAACACAAGGGAAAAAATAAAATAAGGGGTGGTGGCTACACGTGGCCAAAACCACCCCAAAAATGTAAATTGATTCTAAACAACACCAATTTAATAAATACTTTGTAAAATAACACAACATTGGTCAAAAACTAAAATCCAAATTACAGTTTAGAAGGTACAAATTGAGTTTCAAAAAAATTATATTAAGTTAAATTTTAACATAATTTTTAGGGGGGGTTTGACAAGCTACAAAAATAGGATAATTAAGTACAACGAGACCTGATTTTTAATAAATATTATTTAATAACTGCTTAAATAGTTTAAAGCTAGTTTTTATCCAAATCTATTTGGGCCTAAAATCAATTATGGAAAAATTAATTTTAAATTAATTTTATTTCATTCTAATTTTTTCATATTATATTTTATCTCTTTTTTCTATTTTCTTCTTCCTCTGCATCAATGATTTCTTTTTCTATTGACCTTATCAACCATTCGTCATCGCAGTCCACTACCGTTCACCGCCAACTAGCACCATTGGTCGCCTTCAATTGTCGCCGGGCGCCGCCGTCTACCCCTGTTTGTCGCCCCTGTTCACTAGCCCCCCTCGTTAGCCACTATCTACCCCAGTTTGCTGCTGATGGCCTCCATCATTCGCCATCGTCACCCGCAAGCGTCCAATGCCATTGGCTGCCATTGTCTGCCCTCATTTGCAGCTGTCGATGGCCACCATCTACCACCATCCATTGTATTGACCGCCACCATTCCCCAAATTGGCTTTTTAATGATGTGATCAAGAAGAAAGAGGTACAAAAGAAGAAAAAGAAGAAGAAGAATACATGTTAAAACTATTTTTTAAGTTATCAAACCAAACAATATTTTAATAAAAAAATAATTCATTTTTATGCAGGTTAATATACTTAGTTTTACTTTGGACCATGTTAACTTGATTTTTCAAGTTGCCATACACCCCCTTAGTTTAAACCATAGTTTAAAAAAAGAGTAAATCTACACTTTAATCGCTAAAAATTTTTCATTTTAACATTTTAGTCTTTAAAAGATTAAATACATACACTTTAGTTACTGAATGATTTTTTAACACTTTAGTCCTTAAAGGATTAAATGTATACAATTTATATATTTTCAATAATTATTTTGTATTATTTTCATGATAAATATAAAAAATGTGTGTGAGAAAGAGAGAGAAATAGAATTTTTATACAACAAAATTCAATCAAGTTAATTCTAAGATCTAATTGAGTTATATATATATATATATATATATATATATATATATATATATATATATATATATATATATAACACTCAAGGTGTGTGCTGCCATGCACCTTGGGAAGTAAGTTGCTTGATGGACCGTATAATTCCATGTGTTTAGGGTGTTCCGTGACTAGTAAATAGAGGTTAATAATCCAAGAGCCGGTGATTGTGTACTTTAATTTTTTTTTTTTTTACTTTCTTCTAGTAACTTTTTTCCCTGGTAAAACACGTGGAGAGATCTGGAAAAAAGCTTGCAGAAAACTTCTTCATCATTTGCACCTAAAGCCCATCTTCAATATAGCTTTGACGAGGGTGCCACAGTTGCTACCACCCCCGGCTCCACCTCCACCACCACTATTGAGGAAACTAGTCTCAATTATTTTCCAAAACCATCCACTTGAATCACCTCTCCAAACAGCAAAGACAAAATCCATCAACACACTCACATTATTATTACAACGTCATCTTTCTTATTTTCCATTAAAATATGGCGTTGATGATTATCTACATATGCAAAATATGATTCTTGGTTCTCTTTATCCTTTTCACCACCCAGCTCTAAGCAAATCAAAGGCAACAAGCTTTAGCCATAATGAGAAAATCCAATTGAGAAAACGTTCTAAATTTTAAATTGAAGTCATCCCCTTCATTTTTAAAGTTTAAAGTTGAGAACTTTATAATAAAAATTAAAAAAAAAACCCAATAACCAAAAATGGGGAAGAAACAGAAAGGGAATGGAACCAAAGAGAATGGTGGTGGCTAATTTTTTTCAATGCAGATGCAGTGTAGAAAGATTCCCAAATTTCTGAATTTTGCAGAACTTAAATCTAGAAAAATGTTGGTTTCTCAAGTTTCAGAATCTGTCCTTTTGTGGTCTAGGTCTTTTTGCTATGATTTAGTTAACACTATCTTAGTTTATTGTTTGGTAAATGGGGAAAGATTGAGAATAATAGGGAAAGGCTTAACCAAATTTCTACATAGGGAAAAAGAGGCGTGGTTCCTTGGAACGCCATGATAAGTGCATACATTCAAAATGGGTGCCCTGTGGAGGGTCTTGGTCTTTTTCACATGATGGTTAAAGAACAAACCACTAGGCCTAACCACATTACAATGGTTAGTGTGGTTTCAGCCTGTACTCCAATTGGTCATTCGAATCTTTGTGGTTGGTTTCATGATTACCTGATATCTACGGGACATAAAGGCACCATAGGATCAAACAAAATCCTTGCCATGGCTTTGATTGACATGTATTCTAAATGTGGTTGTCTGGAGAAGGCAAAGGAAATTTTTGGGCATACAATCTCTAAAGATGTTTGTCTTATTCACTGCAATGATCGCGGGTCTTGCAGTCAATGGTGAGGGAGAGGAGTGGGTGATTGTTGGTAATGTCGTGGAGTCCCTGCTGATGGTGGCGGTCGATGTAGAGTTGGTGGCAATGCACTGATTGGGGAAGAAGGAGAATGTGGTGGGGTAGCACTGTAGCAGGAGTGAAGGAAAGGGGAGCATCTAAGATAAACGACAATGTTTAGTTTTACAACCTGTTTTACAAGTTGCTACCAACAAATCCCCACCATCCATTATATTTTAATTAAAAAGGATGGCCAGCATCATCCCTCCACCTTAAGTGCACTCTAGGTGCATCACATTTCTTAGTTTACAAAGTGCATTTTAGATACAATCATAGCTCAATTAGATCTTGGAATGTGAAATTAACTTGATTAAACTTTGATTTATAAAGATTCTCTCACTCTCTCTCCCATTTTTTTATATTTATGAAAATAATAAAAATATTTATTAAAAATGTATAAATAAATAATAAATTATTTTCAATACAAACTATATTTATATATAACAAAAATAAAAAATAATTAATATAATTGAAATTAAAATAGTAAATGTTTAAATAACTATATTAATTTTTAAATTTTAAATTAAATATTTAATAAGAATTATATTTTATTATAATTTATTTTTCTGATTTTATTTTATAGTAAAAAGTAGAGAATATCAAAATATATTAAAGTATATATATTTAATCTTTTGAGGACTATAATATTAAAAAATTATTTAGGAATTAAAGTGTATACATTTAATTTTTTAAGGACTAAAATGTTAAATAAATATCTTTTAGATACTAAAGTATATATATTTAATCTTTTGAAAACTAAAGTATTAAAATAAAAATCTTTCAAATACCAAGTATGTGTTTGGGAAAGCTGTAAAATTAAAATTATTTCAATAATCACTTATTTGTATAATCACTTTTTTTGTATAATCGATTATATGCATTTATGTTTTGATATTTTAGCTGAAAAGATGTTTTAAGATAATCTATTTTATTTAGATTGTATAAAAAATGTTACTTTTATATAATAAAATTACTAAAAAAGGTATAAAATAATTATTTATATTATATAATATTTAATACTTAGGGTCAATTTGATAAAAATATAACAATTCCAAAATAATTAACTTCTACTTATAATTATAAGTTCCAAAATATTGTTTATGCTTATAAGCTATTTTTCAACTTAAAATTATCAATTTTAAATTATAATTTATTTTCAAAATTTAACCAAACTTTAATTTACAGACTATATAAATCAAAATAATACATAACTGACCATCATGAAAAGTTGCGCACATATACACGCAGAACGTAGCATTTAAAATTGAGGATGATCTTGTTTAACAATCGCTGATGACAATTATCAAGAAACAAAAAGAGAAATTATGAAAAATCATCTAAGTAGAATTTGTGAAATGTAACTACCAAAAAGGAATTTGTGATATGTAATTTGTCAAAGAAAACTGTATAAATTTTCTTCATCCATGATGTCAAGTAGTCAACTCCAGGAACAGGTCAAGATTTGATGGTTAGCCGAAGAGATAATAATAAACAGAAAGGCAATGGAACAATATCCACATGCTGCAACATCCAATAAAAATATATTTCAGCTAATTTTTTGTTTTTCTCTACGGTACTTTGAAGTTGTCCACTCGCAAGTTTATTTCTTTGTGCCATATGTTTCTACTGTACCAAAAAGCAACATCAATTGTGTAGTAGACAAGTTCCCATAAGTCAGCAAAATTATATAATAATGCAGAAAATATTCGAAACCCCAAAATTCCTGCTGAAAACATCTAAAGTGTTTCGAAACCCCTAAATTCCTGCTGAAAGCATGAAGTTTGGCACACCAAAGTGCCCTCTTATTACATAGTTATTTGAAAGGTGCAGCAAACAAGCTTCCCTATGTGGCCATTTGGCCTCAAACCTACTCTAGGCCAAACTTCTTTCTTATCTCCACAATGAACTCATAGACCTTCTGCTGGTCAGGAAGAGACTTGGACACGCTTTCCTTTTGCAGGCACCTCTTGGCCCAAGCAATAAACTTGGGGCACTCTTTCTCTATATTGATGTTGCCAAAGGTCTCATAGGCTTTGAACCAACTGTAGAATGGAACAAGTGATACATCCACATAGCCAAGCTTGTCCCCTCCAAAATATGGCTTGTCCCCCAGCTGCTCCTCCAACAGTTTAAGGGCATCCATCAATTCCTTCTTGCCAGCTTCTTGCTCTTCTCCTTTTGTAGTCCACACCTTCCTTCCAGCATCAGGAATCTATTTGACATTAAGAATTAACACACTCAAAATTAGATCATAAAATGCAAGAATGATAAAGGGCAAAGACCACTAAAAACCAATGCTTACCACAGAAATACAAAATGGGATATTAGATACAGTCAAATAATTTTTTAATTAAGATAATAGCCACTTTCTGCCTAATCTCTGCTAAACAGGATCTTTGCCACACAGCATGATAAAGCAGGGAAATGAGCATAAAAAAAGGCCAAAGAACAAAACTTAGAAAAATGTAAAGTAGCTCCACTACTAAAAATTATAGGATGTGGAGAATCTGGGGACCAAAAAGGTCAAACAAAAGTGACATTCTTTATCCTAAACGTGCACTGCCATTTTCCTTTCACATGCTCATGCATCACGTCTCACACATTCCATATCACATCCAAAGAGTCACAATTAATAATAGACAGCAACAAGGTAATAACCAAACTACATCATATTTTGCTAAAAACATGTCTTCAAAAAACAATGGTAAAGAAATTACAAGTAACAATCACGGCAATGAAGCAGAAAAGTGCACCTTCTTGTCAACATAGTCAGCCCAGAATCTAGCCTGAGCTCTCTGGTAAGGGTCAGAAGGCAGCAAGGGAGATCTATCATGCCACACCTCATCAATGTACTGAACAGCAATGAGAGACTCACAAATAGGCTTGCCATTGTGGATGAGAACCGGGATTTTCTTGTGAACTGGGTTCGTTTGAAGCAATAGAGGGCTCTTGTTCCTCAAGTCCTCCTCTTTGTACTCATACTTGATACCCTTTTCAGCAAGTGCAATCCTGACCCTCATCCCAAAAGGACTAGGCCAGAAATCAAGCAGAACCACCTCTTCTGCCATATTGCTGAGTTAAAAAGACACAACACACAAATATGAAGAAATTATCAAAGCCTGAGGAAAGAGAAGTAGAAGTGTTTTGCAAGTTGCAAGACTAGGCTTAGGCCTGGCAATTTATAGAGGGAAATTTGGTATGAACAGTGAGGACTTTGTCATATGAAATTGGTGACTTTGCCAGTCAAAGAATGGCAATAAAAGACGACAGATAAGTGCAACTTTGCAACCACCACAGAACTATCTTCTAGCATTGTTTTGTATATTTATTTTCCTTTGACACGTTTTAGTGTTTTGTGTTACTACTTTGTTATGGCATATTCTAAGGATTCTCTTTTCTCTGGCTTTGTAGCAAGCACGATATGTTTCTAGGACCTTCTAAATTAAAGGACAACATTGTCAAGATTCGAGCCACAACCACATGCAGCGCTTAAATCAGCAAACTTTTTTTTTTCTTTTTTAATGGGAAGATACTTTCTATGAAATGTGATGCAATCAAGTACGTAATTGGGTCAACTTCAATATACTGTGCTAACCGATAATTGACTAATGGTGATCCTTTTTTCTTTTCTCCATTTAGTGGAGTATTCTCTTTTATGGTTTTTTTCTTCCCATAAGTATTTATCTATTTTTTGTTTTTCTACTATATTAAACTTTTGTGTGAAATCTGATGCAATCAATTACGTTACGGGATCCATTTCATTTTTACCTTTTTTCTTTTAATTAAAAATAATAAAATTAAAAATTATTTTTAAGAAATATTTTTAGGAGAGAAAGTGAAAGTTGAATATGGAACAACTTAAACTCAAATAAGATATACAAAAAATAATCCCTAGGATGTGGGCTTAATTGCCTCTTCATTTTTACTTGCTAACCGATAATCAATAAATGATAATCTTTTTCTTCTTTTTTTCTCCATATATATATATTGGTTGTTTCAATTTAATGTAATATTATTTTACAAATATAAACAATCTTTTCTATTTTCTATCTAAGTTTTAAAATTGTATCTTCAAAATACGGATTAAAGAAATAGAAAAATTAAATCAAATTTTTTAAAATATAATGCAAAATATACATTTAACACTTATCAATTTTTCAAAAAGTTCTTAATCAGTGTCGTAGGTTAGTAGTTGGAAATATCTTTTTTATTTTATCTACTTCTTTCCATGGAAAAACAATTTTGCATGAAAAGTGATGCAGTGAATTATGTAGTGCATGTTTGGAGATGCCTTCCACATGCCCCCGCTTCTCCCTTCTTCTTCTTCTTCTTCTATCATCATTCGGAAAAAAAAGAGCAAAAACAAGAGAGAGAGAGAGAGAGAGAGAGAGAGAGAGGTTGGTGTCTGACTCTGGAATTGAACACAACTCCCTTGTGAGGATCAGGTGCATTATCGTGAGGATCAGGTGCTTGGCCATCTAAGTTGAACCTCACATGCCACTTCTTCTTTCTAGAACACAGCACTTCGTTTGTTTGGATAATTCTGGGTTTGATTGATCTCAACGGGTTTCTTGCCCAAAACCACGTTAAGGCCGAAGCAACTCATTGTTGCTTGTCGAGTGTGCTGTCCTGCTGTTTGTTTCATTTTGATAACATCAAAAAAATAAACTATCCAATTTAATCTTTTCAAGCTTTTACCAATTTTATTAATTAAAAAGACTTATTTGATTTTATATATTGAAATTTAGTTTATTTCATATGTTGAATAAATTTATTTTTCTTCTTTACATATATTTTATACTTTTATTAATTAAAATTTTGATGTGATTATTTTTTATACATTTATTTTGTACATATTGTTGTAATTTTTATGTATAATTTAACACTGCCACTAAAAGTTAAAAAAATAATGATATGTATATGATTTATTCAGCTATAATAAACAAATAAAAATTAATATTAAAATTACAAAGCAGTTTTAATTATAATATTAAAATAATTTCATTTATAATATTAATAATAATATCCATAAAATATCTTAACATAATATTTATATAATATCGATATTAATAATAATATTTAAATAATAAATTTTTATAACAATATTAATATAGTTTATTTAAGTATGTTAAAAATAAAATAGAAATAAAAGGGTAATATTAAAATTATAATATAAAACTAATATCCATTTCACTAATTACACATCCAAAAATGATTTTGATTAAGATCATCTAAATATTATTCATTCTATTATAACTACTTTTGATATAAAGGTTTTCAAACATAAATCACGTTGATACTAACTCAATTTTGATTAAAATCAATTTTGTATAATCAAGTTGAAGTAAACCCCTAGTTTACAAATTCTAATCCAAACATACACATAATTTTCAGTGTACTTCAACTTTACTTGAGCAGCGCGTAATTGATAAATCACATATCTCTTCCATTTCTAAATAAATTTCACTTGTTAAATGTGCACACCAACTTTTTTAAACTAATCTCCTGGAGTATGGTGAGACACTTAAGTGATAACTCCTTCCAATAGTGTGTTTTTTCCATATATATAAATCCCAAGATTAAACTCAAGACCTTATGTTTAAGACACCCGAGCCCTTTTTACGTAGACTAATACCTTGTTGGTAATGTGCACACCAACTTAAAAACATATTAAATAAATATCTCAATTTTGACAAAATGCAAGTGTATCTTATAAAATTATCCTATCATTTAATTTCATTTTTATAATATTTTTCTCATTTATTTATATCATTTATTTAATATAGATAAAATAAGGAAAAACTTATTAATATTTACTAAATTTTTTTAAGTGACATATAATTGTAGAAAATCAATTTTAAAAAGTGACACTTATTTAAGGATGGAGATAGTATTTTTTTTTTAGATTATCAAATATTTTTATAAAAATTATATATTCTTTTTATAAGAATTTATTTTTATATTTAAATTTGCATTGTTGTTGCAAGTACTCTTTCCTATTCATTTTATCTGTCATTAAAAAAAAAAATTAGTTCATAGCATTTGTTGTTTTCATATATGGATAAAGCATTTAAACTACCTGGTTCTCAAATAAGTGTCCATTTTCAAAACTTAGTTACTTTTCCACAATTATCTATCCTTTTAAAATATTTAGAGAGTATTAATATTTTTTTTCTCATTCTCCCCTTATTAAATAAATAATTAGGAAGAGTATTTAAGTAAGAGAGAATAAGCGAGATTAAGAGATAAGGGTAATTTTGTAAAGTATATTTTAATTACTATAACAATGAGGCCTATTTAATATCTTCCTTAATTTATGTGTATATTTAAAAATAGACACTATTTGAGAATGGAGAAAATAATTAATTTTTCAATTTTACCATTCACAATGTTCCAAACATACGAATTATTGTTAATTTTTTTATTTTATCCTTCACATTTAATGTTAACTTTCTAACTTTCCAATTGTTAATATGATGAATTAATTAAATGTTTAAAATTAAATAAAAATGTTTTAATATATTTTATAATTTAGCATTGATTTTGAGTTTCTTAATACTTGTACAAAAGGCTAAAGGAACTTCTACTGTGAACCGGAGGAAATATTTCATAATCAAATCTTGATTTTGATTTTCTTAATTTTCAAGTATATGACCAAAGTGACATAAATAAAATAAATCAGAGGAAGTACTTAAGGCTATTTGTTACATTCACTCGAGTATATTTATTACATTGAGTCGCTTATTTATGCTTTTTTATAAGAAAAATATTTTTTTATTAAGAAAATTATTTTTTAAGTTTGAATAGACTGTTTGAATGAGATTTTATTAAAAAATAAAAATAAAAAATAATTGTTTTTTTGGTTTTTATTTGCAATAAAAATTTTTTTTTGAAAAATCATAATATTATCTTAAAAGCTCTTTATTAAAAGTTTATTAAAACACATCCACGACTAAAGTTCTTCAAAACTTAAAAAGCTGAAAGGGAAATGGATCATTATAAGGTAACACCGTAAACAAATTAAATAATAATATATCATCCTAAAATATCCTCATAATTATTCTCCTAATTTTTAAATAAGAAAAATAATGAATTTTTTTATGGTTTTAAGATAACAAATGTATTTGCAAAACAATCAATATTTTTCATATTTAGTAATTAGGAGGATTGTTAGGAGGATGTTTTAGGTGGATATATTATTTTTCAAACAAATTTGCCTCGAAAATGAAGCAGCGTAACTGGCGTGTTGAAAATAATAATAATAATAATAATAATAATAATAATAAAACATCAGGACTTTGTAAAGCATCTGTGCACGAAGATTTTGCCATCAATGTTTGGCTGATTTCCATGAAAAGATAAATTTTTGGTATTGGTGTGTATGCTCAGTTGCATTCCGAAGTTATAATTATATATCTTGTTCAATAATATTGCGGAGTATAAGCATGCATGCTTAGGAGGTTGAATTGTTGATCAAGACATAGAAATTAAGAGGTATGAGAAATCATCCACTGCAAGACTAGAATTTGCCAAATGTAACTGTCAATAGTAGTTGTATAAATTCTCTTCATTGCCTAAGTGATAATTTTTATTGCAAGCGTGAAATTTGTTATGTATGAGCCTTTATTACACAATGATTTGAAGTAAAAGGTGAACCAAATACATAGCCTTCGGGATTGGTTGATTGGTTGAGTTGGAATCTCTCTACTCAAACTTGTTCTATCTATGGGGTTCTTTGGCCCCTATTTTTTGTTGCCTGTTGCATGTTGTTATGGAGAAGCAGAAATTGTTTTATTTTTTAAGGTGTGATGATGGGAACCCAACAACTGTTTCATTGGATTATTTGGCTAGCTAAAGATTATAATATGGCCCAGAATATGGTACTTGTAGCCAAAGATATGGTTGCTGATTTTTAGTTGAAGCAGATCAGATGGACACCGCCTCCTTATTCTTGGATTAATTAGATCAATATTGATGGGTCAATTTTAAATAATGAGAATGCAGCTTGTGGAGGTCTTTATCAGGGATCATCATGGTCGCTTTTTGAAGGGTTTTAGCGCCAATCTTGGCATGTGCACAATTACTCTTGTTGAAATGTGGGGTATATTTTTGGGTTTGGAAGGAAGCTCAGAATTTGTGTGTGCAAAAAGTAATCTTGGAGGTAGATTCTTTATGTGCAGTTCAGCTCTGTCCGGATGTTCATAATCAATCTCATGTCTGTAGGCCCTTAATTATGGCTATTCTAAACCTTTGTGATAGCTTTGGAGAGGTTCGAATTGTTCATCAATTTTGTGAAGTAAATTTCTGTGTTGGTGGTCTTGCTAAGCTGGGCCACCGAATGCAACCTGATTTGCTTATTTTTGAGTCTTCGCCTAGCTGTATTTCCCTTGCTTTTTGTGCTGATGTTTTGGGTATAACCGGTTCTAGAGTAGTTTCTTTGTAATTTTGATGTTCTTTGGGCTTTTGCCCCGATGTTAATAAAAAAAGAAGAAGGTGAACCAAATATAAGTGAAAGACACTCCACCATTCCATTCACATCCAATCTACTGTATCCCAATCCCCTTTCTTGTCTCCACAATGTACTCGCAAATAACATGCTGGTCAGGGATTGACTTGGAAATGCTCTCTTTCTACATGCGCCTGTTGGTCGAAGCAAAAATCTTGGGGCAATCACTCTCAATCTTGAGGTTGCCAAAGATTTTGGACTTGCATAAATCAAATAGTATTTTGTTTTGAACCCCGAATAATTAGATATTAAAATTTATTAGAGTCAATTGTTTAAGCTTAAAATGTTGTAATTACTGTTGTTAATGGGCTTTTTGGATCTATGCACTACTTATTGGTGGGTATTATTATAATTTTCTGTGTATGAATTTTGCTTTGCTATAATAGATAGGCTTAACTCATCATTTTACAAGAGAGAGACTCCTTCTCCTAACCAACTATAAATAAGTGTTTGTTACCTTATCGAGACAAAGCCCGAATTCAATTCTAATGCTGGAATAGGAGGAGTTCTCTCTTCCTGTGGCATACTTTGGCCAGTTTCTCTTTTCTTTCTCCTTCTTTCTATAGATCCGAAGAGTAAAGAACAACTATTAATTGATCGTTCATCATCAATCAACTCAGGTATTCCTCACTTGATCTTGTTTATGCTTTTCTATATATATATATATATGAATGATGTATAACTCAATTAAATCTTGAAATGTGAAATTAATCTAATTAAATTTTGATATATAAAGACTCTCTTCTCTCTCTCTCTCTCTATATATATATATATATCTTATTTTTTATATTTAAGAAAATAATAAAAATAATTACTAAAAATACATAAATAAATAATAAATTATTTTCAATATAAATTACATTTATGTTTAACAAAAATTAAAAATAATTAATATAATTGAAATTAAAATAGTAAATATTTAAATAACTATATTAATTTTAAATTAAATAATTAATAAAAATTATATTTTATTTTATAGTAGAAAATAGGGAATATCAAAATATATTAAAGTATATACATATAATCTTTTGAGGACTAAAATATTAAAAATTATTTAGGGATTCAAAATATATGCATTTAATATTTTAAGAACTAAAATATTAAAAAAAAATATTTTAAGGACTAAAATATATGTATTTAATCTCTTAATGACTAAAGTGTTAAAAAAAAATCTTTGAGAGATTAAAATATTATGCATTTAACTTTTTAAGTATTAAAATAAAAATATTTCAAAAATTAAAGTGTAGATTTACTCTTAAAGAAAAGTAGAAAAAATGACTTTTTTTTTCATTAGAGCAAACTTTAATTTACAAACTATATAAATCAAATAATGCATAACTGACCATCATCAAAAAGATGCACACATATACAAGCAGTACGTAGCATTTAAAATTGAGGATGATGTTGTTTAATAATAGGATTACAAGTATGCAAGCTGACGACAATTATCAAGAAACAAAAAGAGGAATTATGAAAAATCATCTAAGTAGAATTTATGAAGTGTAACTGTCAAATTCTTCTTCCATGATGTCAAGTAGTCAACTCCAGGAGCAGGTCAAGTTTTGATAGTTAGACGAAGGGATAATAATAAACAGAAAATTAATGGAACAATATCCACAAGCTGCAACATCCAGTGAAAATATATTTCAGCTAATTTTTTGTTTTTCTCCACTGTACTTTGAAGTTGTCCACTCGCAAGTTTATTTCTTTGTCCCATATGTTTTTACTGTACCAAAAAGCAACATCAATTATGTAGTAGACAGTTTCACATCACACTTTCAATAGGTGAGCAAAATTATATAATAATGCAGAAAATATTCGACCATAAAGGCCAACACACACATCAAAGACACATTTCAAAGTGTTACAAAACCATATCGAAGATATATCTAAAGTGTTTCAAAACCCCTAAATTCCTGCCGAAAGCTTGAAGTTTGGCACATCTAAATGCCATTTTATTACATAACTATTTAAAAGGTGCAGCAAACAAACTTCCCTATCGCCATTTGGCCTCAAACCTCTACTCTAGGCCAAGCTTCTTTCTCCTCTCCACATCGGACTCATAGACCTTCTGCTGGACAGGAAGAGACTTGGAAACGCTTTCCTTTTGCAGGCACCTCTTGGCCCAAGCAATAAACTTGGGGCACTCTTTCTCTATATTGATGTTGCCAAAGGTCTCATCGGCTTTGAACCAACTGTAGAATGGAACAAGTGATACATCCACATAGCCAAGCTTGTCTCCTCCAAAATATGGCTTGTCCCCCAGCTGCTCCTCCAACAGTTTAAGGGCATCCAACAATTCCTTCTTGGCAGCTTCTTGCTCTTCTCCTTTTGTAGTCCGCACCTTCCTTCCAGGAACATAAATCTATTTGACATTGAGAAATTAGCACACTCAAAATTAGATCATAAAATGCAAGAATGAGAAAGGGCAAAGGCCAGTAAAAATCAATGTTTATCACAGCAATACAAGATGGGATATTAGAGACAATCAAATAATTTTTTGTTTAAGACAATAGTCACTTTCTGCCTAATCTCCGATAAACAGGATCTTTGCCACACAGTATGATAAAGCAGGGTAATGAGTATAAAAAAAGGCAGAAGAACAAAACTTACAAAAAACTAAAGTAGCTCCACAACTAAGATACATGATGTGGAGAATCTTGAAGAAAAAGGTCAAACACAAGTGTTATTCCTTATCCTAAATGAGTACCATTTTCCTTTCACATGCATCTCATCTCACATGTTCCATATTACATTCAAAGGGTCATAAGTTAATAACCAAATTACATCATTCTATGCCATGATTTTAAATTGCTGTCACGATTGCGGATGTGTTATGATGCGGCTGTATCTAGTGCTGCCATGCTATTGTAGACAGCATGTATCAGCAATATTGCAGCCCAAACTGCAATTTAAAACCTATCTATGCTAAAAACATGTCATCAAAAGCATTGGCA
Source organism: Pterocarpus macrocarpus (assembly GCA_031439585.1). Taxonomy (NCBI): domain Eukaryota; kingdom Viridiplantae; phylum Streptophyta; class Magnoliopsida; order Fabales; family Fabaceae; genus Pterocarpus; species Pterocarpus macrocarpus. The sequence continues at coordinate 16,303,371 of CM062517.1, read as the reverse complement.
AAGAAATTACAAGTAATAGTCACAGCAATGAAGCAGAAAAGTGTACCTTCTTGTCAACATAGTCAGCCCAGAATCTAGCCTGAGCTCTCTGATGAGGGTCAGAAGGCAGCAAGGGAGATCTATCATGCCACACCTCATCAATGTACTGAACAGCAATGAGAGACTCACAAATAGGTTTGCCATTGTGGATGAGAACCGGGATTTTCTTGTGAACCGGGTTCGTTTGAAGCAATAGAGGGCTCTTGTTCCTCAAGTCCTCCTCTTTGTACTCATACTCGATTCCCTTCTCAGCAAGTGCAATCCTGACCCTCATACCAAAAGGACTAGGCCAGAAATCAAGCAGAACCACCTTATCTGCCATTGCTGAGTTAAAAGGACACAACACAAAAATATGAAGAAATTATCAAAGCTTGAAGGAGAGAGAAGTTGAATTGTTTTGCAGTTGCAAGACTAGGCTTAGACAAGTTAATTTATAGAGTGAAATTTGGTAAGAACAGTGGACTTCGTAATATGAAATTGGTGACTTTATATTATAAGTCAATAAATGGCAATAAAATAGGATGAGCATACGCAGTTGAGATTCGAGCCACAACCATATGTCAGGGCTTAAATCAGCAAATCTTCTATTTTCTTTTTTAACTGTTTTAATCAGTGTTCTGAAAACATTAATTAAGAAATAAAAAATTGGGCTGACAAAAAAAAATTAAAAAATTGCAAATATTTTATTAAAAAATTAAGATTTTTAAATTTTTAATATATGAAGTGCATTAAAAGATTTAAAAACCTATCACTTTTGATTTCGTAAAAAAATCCTTTATTTTTTCTTTTCTTAAATTTAATGAAAAAATATTAATATATAATCGGTTAAAGTATTAAATATATATTTTTTTTTCTCTTAATCGATATCAAGAGAGACATGGCTAATATGAGATTCTAAATACTCAAATAGTTTATCAGGAGGACACATGCCGTTACGGAAAAAAAAAAGGAAAAGAAAAGGAGAAAACACTTTGCATGAAATGTGATGCAATGAAGTACGTAATTGGGTCAACTTCAATTGACTCTGCTAATCGATAATTGGCTAATGATGATCCTTTTTCTTTATTGCCTTTTATTGTATATTATTTTATTCTTTTCTTTCAAAAGTATTTAGCAAATATAAACAGTCTTTTCTTTCAAATGCCATCATTGTTCATATAAAGATAGATTATTGGCACAACAAGAGAAATTTTGTGAATACTTCGAATGCAACAAGTGAAATTTGGTATGAACAGCGAGAACTTTGTCATATGAAGTTGGTGACTTACAATGAATGGCAATAAAAGACGATAGATAAGTCTTTGCAACCACTGCAACATAATCTTCTAGCACTCTTTTGTACATTTATTTTCCTTTGACACGTTTTGTTGTGTTGTGTTACTACTTTATTATTGCATATTGTAGGATTCTCTTTTCTCTGGCCTTGTAGCAAGGACGATATGTTTCTAGCATGTTCTAAATTGAGAAAGATTTGTATAATATATAATTATATTTTCAATTAATTATATAAATATATTTTATATTTTATATAAAATATATTTATTAATTGACTGGAAGTACAATATTTTAGACCATGTAAATATTTCTTATTCTGAGAATGACCTTCTACACTAGATCATGTTGTCACGATTCGGTCCACAGCCATATGTCAGGCCTTAAGTAAGCAAACTTTTTTTGTTCTTTTTTTTTCCCCTAATGGGAAGATACTTTCTATGAAACGTGATGCAATCAAGTACGTAATCGGGTTAACTGCAACTTCAATTTATTGTGCTAACCGACAATTGACTAATGATGATCATTTTTGCTTTTCTCCTTTTAGTGGAGTATTCTACTTTAATTAGAGACGGAAGTAGGCGGGTTTCAATTAGGATTGAGTGAAAAATTAATTTAAATTAATTAAATTTATTTAGGTTAATTTGGTTTAATTTTTTTTAATAAATCTCAACCAAATTAATTCGATTAATATCGAATTGATTTAGTTCGGATGACTTGATTAAATTAAAAATAAAGAATTATATTTTTTTAAAAAATTTTATTCTTATAATAATTAATGATATAATAAAATTTAGTTATGATATATTTATTGATAGTATGAATAAAAATTTTTTTAAATAAATATTAACAAAAAAAATAAAAATAAATTTATTACTATAAATTAAGCATAAAATATTGAAATATTAGAAATTAAAAAAAAATAGTTGATCTCAATGATAAGGTTGGGTATTTAGATAATCGAATTGAAAAATAAAAATCTAAAATCGAACGAATAATAATTTGTTTAATTTGGTTCGACTTTAAAATGAATCATTTATCCGAATCAATCCAAACGAACTCCATTGATTTGGTTTAGATCCTCGGGTTCATTGGATCGATCCAATCAACTTATATCCCTACTTTTAATGCTTTTTTCTTTTTTTTTTGGTCATCAATATTTATATATGTTTTATTTTTCTGATTTTTGCCTATAAAATTATACTTTTGTGTGAAACCTAATACAATCAATTACGTCCTAGGATCTACTTTACTTTTACCCCCTTTTTTTTATCATAGATAGTGAAATTAGAAAATATTTTTAGGAGATATTTTTAGAATGAAAAAATGGGAGTCAAATATAAAATAATTTAATTTTAAATAAAATATGTAGGAGATAATTACTATATTATTGGCTTAACCGCCATTTCATTTTTTCTTACCAGTCGATAATCAACAAATGATAATTCTTTACTTTTTCTTTTTTTTTTCTCCATTTTTATAGAACATTTTTTAATATGCATTTTTTTTAATTAAAGTATTGGTTGTTTCAATTTAATGTAATATTATTTTACAAATATAAACAATCCTTATGTCTAAGTTTTAAAATTTGTATCTTGAAAACAGGAATTGAAGAAATGGAAAAATTAAATCAATTTTTTTAAAAATATAATGCAAAATATACATTTAACACTTATCAATTTTTTAAAAAAATCTATAGTCAGCGTCGTAGGTTAGTATTGGAAATATTTTTTTATTATGTGGTGCATGTTTGGCGATGCCTTCCACATGTCCCCACTTCTACCTTCTGCTTATTCTTCTTCTTCCATCTTTGGAATTGAACACAACTCCGTCTTGAGGATCAGGTGCTTGGCCATCTTAGTTGAACCTCACATTCCACTTCTTCTTTCTCGAACACAGCACTTCGTTTGTTTGGATAATTTTGGGTTTGATTGATCTCAACGGGTTTCTTGCCCAAAAACCACGTTAAGGCCGAAGCAACTCATTGTTGCTTGTCGAGTTTGCTGTTCTGTTGTTTGTTTCATTTTGATAATATAAAAAAAAAAAATAAACTATCCAATTTAATCTTTTCAAGCTTTTAGCAATTTTATTAATTAAAGAGACTTATTTGATTTTATATATTGAAATTTAGTTTATTTCATATATTGAATAAATTTATTTTTCTTCTTCACATATATTTTATAATTTTATTAATTAAAATTTTAATGTGATTATTTTTTATACATTTATTTTGTACATATCGTTGTAATTTTTTATTTATAATTTAACACTACCACTAAAAGTTAAAAAAATAATATTTATACTATTTATCAAAATATAGTAAACAAATAAAAATAATATTGAAATTACAAAGTAGTTTTAGTCATAATAATGTTAATATAATTTTATTTAGGGTGAATTACACTGACCTCTTTTGAGGTTTAGTGTAATTATATTCAACACCTCTCTGTTTATAAATAATACACTAATCAAAGTGAATTAGAGGGTTATCGAGTGTAATTACACTAAATCTCAGAGGAGATCAGTGTAATTTACCCTTTTATTTATAATATTCATAATAATATTTAAATAATAAATTTTTATAACAATGTCAATATAGTTTATTTAAGTATCTTAAAAATAAAAATGAAATAAAAGAGTAATACTAAAATTATAATATAAAACTAATATCCATTTTAGTTAATTATATATCCAAAAATAATTTTGATTAAGATCATCCAAAAAATATTTATTTTATCATAACCACTTTTGATATAAAAGCTTTCAAACACAAATTACGTTGATATTAACTCAACTTTGACTAAAACCAATTTTGTATAATCAAATTGCAGTCAACTCCCATTTACAAACTCTAATACAAACATACACATAATTGAGTTTCAGTTTACTTTAACTTTACTTCAGCAGCGATTAATTGATAAATCTCATATTTCTTCAATTTTTAAATAAATCTCACTTTTTGAATGTGCACACCAACTTTTCTTTTTTAATTTCTTAGAGTATTCTCTCACTCAATATGTGAGAAACTAATCTTTCCAAGTACGGGCAGGCGTTTAAGCGACAACTCCTTTCAATAGTATTTTTTTCATAGATATAAATCCCAAAATCAATCTCAAGATTTTATGTTCAATATAAATCCAATAGAGTTATATGATGCTTTCTGTCAAGAAATTCAGCAGCAACAACTCAAGCCTGAGGTTGAAGATACTGTGGAGTGGCGTATGCATAATTCAGGAGAACTTTCTACTAAATCATTTTGCTGTTCGGTGGAAAGTCTAGCAAGCAATTCAATTGGCACCCCTTTGGCTAGTCTGGCTTGGAGAGAGCTTGCACCACCACGGGCTGAAATTCTCATTTGGTGTGTATTGCAACATAGATTGAATACAAGAAAGAGGCTTGCTGTTTTTCAGATTATTCCCCCTATTGCTGCTGTTTGCCCTTTTTGTGTTGCACATGTTGAATCTGTTGCACATGTTATGTTTGGCTGTTTTTTCTCTTGGAATATTTGGACTGATTGTTTGCATTGGTGGGAAACATCCTGGTGTTGTCCTAAAGAACCACTAGAGTTCTTCCAAGCTTGGTGTGGTCACCCACTGAGAGGGATAGAAAAGAAAATGTGGATTTCCCTTTTCTATGTTATTGTGTGGTCCATATGGAACATTAGAAATAGAGTGGTGTTTGAAGGTTTTAAACCTGTTTGGGAATTTGAAAAGAGATAGGTGAAGGTGCGATGGGTCTTTTGGCTTAAGGCCTGGTTGCCTACTAACAGTGAAATAAGTGAGGAATTGCAATCTAATCCCTGGGCACTAAGGAAATGGAGATGGTTCAATAGAGGACAATAGTGTGCTGCATATGAAGCAAGGAAAAGGAGGCCTTCTTAGAGACCCACTAAACTATAGCAGCATTGAACTGCAGAACTGTAGATTATGTCTATGGTGCTCTGGGGCAGAGTTTAGGAGATACATGCTGGATTTGATTTCAATGATTCTCTTTATGTATCTTTGTTTTTTGTTTGCTGATGTTTCTATTTGTTTGTTGTCTGTTATGCTACGACTGAGACCTTGTAATCCTTTGGCTCCTTCCGGCTGGAAGTCTCGAGCAGTTTTATTTATCAAAAAAAGATCTTATATTCAATAGACCCGAGCCCCTTTCATTAAGACTAACACCTAATTAGTAACATGCACATCAACTTAAAAACATATTAAATAAATATCTCAATTTTGAAAAAATATAAGTACATATTAGAAAATTATCCTGTCATTTAATTTCCTTGTTATAAATTTTCTCATTTATTTATATCATTTATTTAATAAAGATAAAATAAGGAAAAACTTATTAATACTAAATTTTTTAAAGTGACATATAATTGTAGAAAATTAATTTTAAAAAGTGACACTTATTTAAGGAAGGAGATAGTATTTTTCTTTAGATTATAAAATATTTCTATAAAAATTATATATTCTTTTTATAAGAATTTATTTTCTATATTTAAATTTGCATTGTTCTGTCAAGTACTCTTTCCTATTCATTTTAGCTGACATTAGAAAAATAAAAACTAGTTCATAGCATTTGTTCGTTTCATATATGAACGAAGCATTTAAATTACCCGGTTCTCAAGTAAATGTCCATTTTCAAAACTTAGTTACTTTTCCACAATTATCTATCCTTTAAAATATTTAGAGAGTATTAATATTTTTTTCTCATTCTACCCTTATTAAATAAATAATTAGGAAGAGTATTTAAGTAAGAGAGAATAAGTGAGATTAAGAGATGAGGATAATTTTGTAAAATATACTTTAATTACTCCAATAGTGAGGCCTATTTAATATCTTCCTTAATTTGTATGTGCATTTAAAAATGGGCACTATTTGAGAACAGAGGAAATAATTAATTTTTCAGTTTTATCATTCACACTATTCCAAACATATGGATTACAGAGAAGTGTAGATTGTGACACTAATAAAATGAATTAATTAGATGTTAAAATTTGAGTAAGGATATTTTAGTAAAAATATTCCCTCCTATTCACAAATAATTAATTTTAGTAATTTTATTTAGCACAATGTTAATTTGATTTTTCAAGTTGCTAAATATTCTTTTATTTTCAAACCATAGTTTAAAGGAAGAGTAAATCTATATTTTAGTCCCTAAAAGATTTTCGTTTTAGCGCTTTTGTCTTTATAAGATTAAATGCATATACTATAGTTTCCAAAAGATTTTCTTTATCAAAAATATTATATTTATCTATATATTTTTATTTTATTATGAAAATCATCCCCTTTAAGAAAATCTTGGAATGTGAGATTTAATTATATAAATTTTTTAATAAAAATATTTAATATAATTTAATTATATATAATAAAAATAATTTTATAAATATATGATATATAATTGAATTAAATCTTGAAATATAAAATTAACCTGATTGAACTTTGATATATAAAAACTCTCCTCTCTCTCTCTCTCTCTCTCTCTCTCTCACACACACACATTTTTTATATTTATGAAAATAATAAAAATAATTATTAAATATACATAAATAAATAATAAATTATTTTCAATATAAATTATATTTATATATAACAAAAATTAGAAATAATTAACATAATTGCAATTAAAATAATAAATATTTAATCAAATAATTAATAAGAATTATATTTTATTTTGATTTATTTTTCTGATTTTATTTTATAGTAAAATATAGAAAATATCAAAATATATTAAAGTATATATATTTAATCTTTTGAGAGCTAAAGTATTAAAAAATTATTTATATACTAAGTATATGTATTTAATTTTTTTAAAGTCTAAAATATTAAAGAAAATTTTTTTTAGAGATATATATATATATATATATTTAATTTTTTAAAGGCTAAAATATTAAAAAAATCTTTCAGAGATTAAAGTGTTATGTATTTAATTTTTTAAAGGCTAAAATATTAAAACAAAAATCTTTCATATACTAAAATATAGACTTACTTTTAAATAAAAGTAGAAGAAAATAATTTTTTTTTCATTAGAGCAAACTTTAATTTACAAACTATATAAATCGTATGATGCACAACTGATATGTACGCATATACACGCAGTACATAGCATTTAAAATTGAGGATGATCTTGTTCAATAATAGGATTACATGTATGCAAGCTGACAACAATTATCAAGAAACAAAAAGAGGAATTTTGAAAAATCATCTAAGTAGAATTTGTGAAATGTAACTGTCAAATTCTTCATCGATGAAGTCAAGTAGTCAACTCCAGGAACAGGTCAAGTTTTGACAGCTAGCCGAAGAGATAATAGTAGACAGAAGGTAATGGAACAATATCCACAAGCTGCAACATCCAATGAAAATATATTTCAGCTAATTTTATGTTTTTCTCTACTGTACTCTGAAGTTGTCCACCCGCAAGTTTATTTCTTTGTCGGTTTGTCCCATATGTTTTTACTGTACCAAAAAGCAACATCAATTATGCAATATGCAATAGATAGTTTCACATCGCACTTTCAACAAGTGAGCAAAATTATATAATAATGCAGAAAATATACAACTATAAAGGCCAACATACGCATCAAAGATACATTTCGAAGTGTTACAAAACCACTTCAAAACCCCGAAATTCCTACTGAAAGCATGAAGTTTGGCACATCTAAATGCCATTTTATTACATAACTGTTTAAAAGGTGCAGCAAACTAATTTCCCAATTGCCATTTGGCCTCAAACCTCTACTCTAGGCCAAGCTTCTTTCTCCTCTCCGCATCGAACTCATAGACCTTCTGCTGGTCAGGAAGAGACTTGGAAACGCTTTCCTTCTGCAGGCACCTCTTGGCCCAAGCAATAAACTTGGGGCACTCTTTCTCTATATTGATGTTGCCAAAGGTCTCATAGGCTTTGAACCAACTGTAGAATGGAACAAGTGATACATCCACATAGCCAAGCTTGTCTCCTCCAAAATATGGCTTGTCCCCCAGCTGCTCCTCCAACAGTTTAAGGGCATCCAACAATTCCTTCTTGGCAGCTTCTTGCTCTTCTCCTTTTGTAGTCCGCACCTTCTTTCCAGGACCATGAATCTATTTGACATTAAGAAATTAGCACACTCAAAATTGGATCATAAAATGCAAGAATGAGAAAGGGCAAAGGCCAGTAAAAATCAATGTTTATCACAGCAATACAAGATGGGATTTAGAGATAATCAACCACTTTATGCCAATTCTCTGATAAACAGGATCTTTGCCACACAGTATGATAAAGCAGGGTAATGAGTATAAAAAAAGGCAGAAGAGCAAAACTTACAAAAAACTAAAGTAGCTCCACAACTAAAATACATGATGTGGAGAATCTTGAAGAAAAAGGTCAAACACAAGTGTTATTCCTTATTCTAAATGAGTACCATTTTCCTTTCACATGCATCTCATCTCACATGTTCCATATTCCATTCAAAGGGTCAAAAGTTAATAACCAAATTACATCATTCTATGCCATGATTTTAAATTGCTGTCGCGATTGCGGATGTGTTATGATGCGGCTGTATCTACTGCTGCCATGCTATTGTAGACAGCATGGAACAGCAATATTGCAGCCCAAACTGCAATTTAAAACCAATCCATGCTAAAAACATGTCATCAAAAGCATTGGCAAAGAAATTACAAGTAACAGTCACAGCAATAAAGCAGAAAAGTGTACCTTCTTATCAACATAGTCAGCCCAGAATCTAGCCTGAGCTCTCTGGTAAGGGTCAGAAGGCAGCAAGGGAGATCTATCATGCCACACCTCATCAATGTACTGAACAGCAATGAGAGACTCACAAATAGGCTTGCCATTGTGGATGAGAACCGGGATTTTCTTGTGAATCGGGTTCGTTTGAAGCAATAGAGGGCTCTTGTTACTGAAGTCCTCCTGTTTGTCCTCATACTTGATACCCTTTTCAGCAAGTGCGATCCTGACCCTCATACCAAAAGGACTAGGCCAGAAATCAAGCAGAACCACCTCATCTGCCATTGCTGAGTTAAAAGGACACAACACAAAAATATGAAGAAATTATCAAAGCTTGAAGGAGAGAGAAGTTGAATTGCTTTGCAGTTGCAAGACTAGGCTTAGGCCTGTTAATTTATAGAGTGACATTTGGTATGAACAGTGGACTTTGTAATATGAAATTGGCTACTTTATAAGTCACAACCATATGTCAAGGCTTAAATCAGCAAACCTTCTGTTTCCTTTTTTAATGAGAAATGTTGTGGGACTCACTTTTTGTGAGATATCGTGTCGACTCATCACTCATCCACTATTGGATTGGGTGTGGATCCCATTTGAATTGGATCTATACCCCATTTAATGGTGGATGAATAATGAATCGATACGATATCCCACAAAAAGTGAGTCTCCTTGTCACTTCTCTTTTTTAACTATTTTAACCATCGTACTGAAGACATTGATTGAGATATAAAAAGTTGGGCTGACAAAAAAAATTCAAAAATTGCAAATATTTTATTAAAAAATTAAGATTTTTAAATTTCTAATATATGAAGTGCATTAAAAAATTTAAAAATCTATTACTTTTGATTCCTTAAAAAATCCTTTATTTTTTCTTTTCTTAAATTTTATGAAAAATTACCGACGTATGATCAATTGGAGTATTAAATTTTGTTTTTCCTCCTGATCAATCCTAAGAGCGTCACGTCCAAGAGATTCCAAACATGCGGTTACGGAAAGAGAAAAGAAAATGAGAAAACACGTTGTATGAAATGTGATGCAATCAATTACGTAACGTAGTTGGGTCAACTTCAATTTAGTGTGCTAATCGATAATTGACTAACGATGACCCTTTTTCTTTTTCTCCTTTTATTGTACATTTTTTTATTCTTTTCTTTCAAAAGTATTTAGCAAATATAAACAGTCTTTTCTATTTTTTGTTTTTCTGATTATTTTTCTACGGGATTATAATTTTGTGTGAAATCTGATGCAATCAATTACGTCACGGGATTGACTTCATTTTTAAGAGCTAGTCGATAATTGACAAATTAATCCTTATTTCTTCCCCTTTCATTGTACATCTTTTTATATTTATTTTTTCAAAGTATTTTTTGTTTCAAATTAACTTAATACGATTTTACAAATATAAACAATCTTTTCTATTTTGTTTGAATTTTCAAAATTAATATCTTAATCATACCGATTAAATAATTGAAAAAATAAATGAAATTTGTCAAAAAAAGTAATACAAAAAATACATTAAAACTTTTTTTTCTTTTAAAAATATCTTAATCAATGTCATAAATTTTTCTATCTTTTTTAGAGTTTAACTCTGATGCACTGGTAATATAAAATTTTTTTACATTGTCATCCAATTAAAACTTTCCCTTTATATGATCATTCAAGTAGTGGGTAATTATATCAAAAATTTTTACTGATGTAACATTTTATGATTGAATATTTATGTAAAAAAATTTTATATTGTCAATGTATTTAAATTAATTTTTTTTTAACTCAAAGATAGATGATGTATTGCATTCCACTCATAAGCAGACAAGTGGCACAACGGACACCGAGCAAAACACCAAAAGGGCAGACCCAAGTACATTTCTAAACAGCAGTTGGTAGAATCATAAATAAAGAGGGCTCGTTCTATCGGGGGCTTTGACAAGTTATGGACCATAACAATGCCTGCAAATTTAAAGTTTACATATAGAAAATACAAAATCCATTATTGCTAGCATAGACAGGCTTCATTTTGTCGACATACCATGTTAAATCTGAGGCAAATCTGAAGGTGAAATTGATGGGAGTGATGAAATCTCTTGTTTGCATGACATGCCGACAAGGCAATTACCTGTCGCTCTGATAAATACGGAAGTGGTGATAAGTAATAATTAATTAATAAGTTCATCATATCAAAAGAAATGAAAATAATGGACATGTAAACCATATTACCAGGCTCTTAGAAAATTAGGGAAGTTTGCACTCGAGGCTAGCTAACGAGGAATGAAAGTGAGTCAAGCTGAGTTCGAACTTGGCATAGGTCAAGCTCAATTCGATAATATTGAGCTCAATTTCAGATTTTCTTTCGATAATAAATTAGCACAATTTTAAGGCTTAAGGCGATTCACTAAAGCTCATGGTGGATCGAGTTCGATAAGCTAGCTCAATTTAGATATGAATTGAATATTTTGGCTATAAGTGCACAATCTATTTTAAACATAATTTATATATTATGCATATGATGATACAAAATACTCATATCACTTTCCCTGATCATCACCAACACACCATAATCTAAATTATAATTCACCTTTTTTTTTTGATAATTTATTAAGAAGGCTCAACCCACAACAAAATGAGAAGATTGATCCAAAACATATAAACCACAAAACCATAGCCAATAAAAGGCATTCTATTGAATCCAGGAGTTCAACAAGACAACTGTAACATGCTTAACCATATCTTCAATCCATAACCTTTATCATAATCATAAAAAACAGCCACCAATTCTAATATCAAAAAATGAACTCTAAGATATAAGCCTGCAACTTTACATTTTGAGTTTGACCAAAAAACTAAGATACTTAACCATGTCTTCTATCATAAGCAAACTAGTCACTTGCAAAAAATAAATAAATTGTATCATACTATAAAAAGTTGATAACCAAATGCAAATTTTTCATCCTTTTTCCTGCTCATCATATTTCCAATCACCAACCTACAAATAAATGGAAAAAGTATTATGATTTAGATATGGCAGAAATAAAAACATTTCACCATCATATGTTTAACAACTATATCATAATTATTTTACTATAATGAAAGTTAAAAAAAAAAAAAAACAAACAAACAAAAACCTTAAGTTATACCTATCAACATTTTTCCATAACTCAAATTGGCAATGTAATCTCCGTAAAGCTTTCCTCAACCTAAACATCAAAATGTAATATGTAATAAGAAATCCAGTCTTTTAAATATAAGTAGCTTATGCAATGACACTATGACAATATAACAGTTTACCTTAGGCTTATTCCTTATGCCATGTAAGACTTGAAGCCAATCACCTCCACAAATCAAAGCTTCAACTGTAGTTGGACTCAAAGAGGCTCAAAATGTATCAATTACCTTTCCACCAGCACTAAAGGTTGATTTTGAAGCTACAGTTGAGATGGGAATGGCAAGAATATCAGCTGCCATTGTAGATAACATCCTATATTTTCCATTGTTTACTTTCCACCATTCTAAAGCACTAAAATTAGTTTCATCATTTTCTCTTTGGAAATGTTTTGGCTCATCTAGATAAGTCTCTAGTTCTGATTTTAATGTTGGAACTACTTCTTGTTGTCTTACAAAATCCATCATCATTGACCACCCGAATTGTGAGGGGTTTGAACTTTGTGCTATAGAGTTACTACTACTTTCTCTACCAATACTTAGCAAATTTACTCCTTGCTCATTATATGGAGTGACATACTCCTAATATATCTTTGTCTTACTTCTTACACCAACATTATGTTTCTTATAGCCTCTTGCCCATATACTTGTTGAAAGCATATTTTAAAAGCTGTCAACTTGCATCTTGGATCTAAAACAGTAGCAAGAGCTATGACAAGGTTGCATTCGCTCCAATATTTATCAAACTTCAATTTCATTTTGATAGCCATTTCTTTAATGAAATAAGGTCCACTGTTGATAGCTATATCCAAAAGTAGTTTGATCTGAAATGCCTCTACAAGATATAGATTAACTATAGGATATTCACCTCTAGATATGTTATTTGTTGCACAATTGATCACTTCTAGAACTTTAGCTATTTTTTCAACTTTTTCCCATTCTTCATAGTCAAAAAGATATTTATAATTTAGCTCATGATCTTGGAAACTTTGGAACGCTTCTTTAAATTTCAATGCAGTAGATATCATTTGATAAGTTGAGTTCCATCGTGTAGGGCAATCAAGAAATCAACTTTCTTCCAGGAAGCGATAATTGTTGAACAATCTCAGAGAATATATGCAACCTTGCCTCAGATTGGTTGATAAATTTCACACTTTCACGTATATTTTCAATTGTATTGGCTATCTCCCCAATGCCATCCTGCACTAGCAAGTTCAGGATATGTGCACAACATCGCACATGAAATAACTTCCCTCCACAAACCAACTTTCTGTGCCTTGAAATCATATCCTTTAATGTCCTTAAGCATGACTCATTATAATATGCATTATCTACTAAGACAAAATAGACCTCAATGCCCCATTCTTTAAAGCACTTGAAAATGGCATCTGCAATATCAACACCACGTCGAGGTGGAGGAACATGAACAAAATTGAGAACATGTTCCTGCAATACCTAATTCACATCAACATAATGACCCGTGATCACCATATACTCAATTTTCTGATTCTATGATTTCCATAAATTTGTAGTTAGACTGATTTTGCTCACATCTTTTAAACTTGATTTTAGCTTCCTTTTTTCAGCTTCATATAGACACAATAATTTTGCACTGTTTTTCGACCGATCTTCTCATAAGCTGAATTGTTACACTTCATCATTAATATGAAACGAAGCTTTTCCACAACACTAAATGAATGCTCATGCATCATTACCCAATGTGCTATTGCTTCTCTTTGTCTTGCATGATCATATTTCCCTCCAGGAGTTACTAAAATCGGGCCAATAACATTTGGACTAGCTATTGAGTTATCTAAAGGGAAGTTTAACCATTTTTGTTTAGCCAACACCATTTTTCTATAACCAAGACAACTCTTCTTCAAATGTCAATTCAAGTGGCTATTAGCTTTTGAGTTAGTTACTGCATAATTTTTTTTGTAGTGAACACCTTGATTCTTCAAAATTGCATCAGACAATTTTTCTTCTTTAAAATGGTGCCAAACAAAGGATGTCTTCTTCCTTTTATTTTGGTGAATAACACCTTCTTCTTCCCCACCATCATTTTCTCCCTCACTATTTATCAATGTTTCTACTTCTAGTTGTGATAGTAGTAGGTTCTTCATTTTGAATACTAGATTCATTTTCATTTGACACAGGGAGTAATAACTGATTTTCAGGTCCAGACGTCGGCATGCTACTATCATAAAAAAAAATATAATTAAATATAAGAGTGGTCACAATATACAGCTTGACTTAATTACCATTTACTAGTTGTTTGAAACATGTTCTTGCAACTTGCATAAATAATATAATAAAAAACTAACAACACAGCCCCACTACCTATTATGCTTTGTGTTCCTAAAAAACCAACACATAAACCCACCAATTTAAATATTAAATAGGTATTTTTCTTCAATCAATAATAACAATACAAAAACTTGGAAACAAAACAAATAGGGAATTAAAAAGTAAAAGGATTAAAAATCAACTTCTTTCATAATAAAATAATAATAGATATTAGACAAAATTAACTTACTTAAGAGTTGAGAGTGACAAAGACACAAGATGAGGACAACACTATGTAACTGACTAAAAAAGAGCCAAGGTTGAAACTTGGAAGCGAACAAACGCATACAATTGGAGCACCGTTGCAACCTGCACATTAGATTTTCTACTGAAAATCTAAGAGGGATGATTTCTTTTTTTGTAAGTTCTAATTACGGGGAAACTATTTGCTTACTAGTCACGGCCCCACCCTATTTGTTTTTTATTTTTTATTTTTTTATTCTGTCTACTTTGGTCATTATCATTGGTTATATTTTGTGGGCTTAGCCCATCATCATATCATAAATTCATATTACAATTACAATTTGATATTGTAATGGAAAAAGTTTATGTGATCCACATGCCACCATGGCCCATTTTAAATTTTTAATGTTGAAAGGTTATTATTATTATTTTCTTTCTTAAAAAATTATATATATGCCAAATTGGCTCACGAGACACTAAATCAAACATGACAAAGCTTAAACTCAGCTTATTTAATAAATGAGCTCAAATTTTTAGCTCAAACTCGGCTCATGAACTCATGAGTTTAGCTTATCAAGTTACTAAAAAATCAAACTTGAATTAACTCATGAGCTAGTTTGATTCACTTCCAACCCTATAACTAACATACCAACAACATCTAAAATGGAAGTTGAGGAAATTTGACTTACATTAACACCAAGTTTTTATTATTAGATAAGAAGTTTGAAATGATTCCATTGAATCTATTATCTGTCAGGTTCCTCTTTAAAATAAATAATTTAGAAAGGGTGAAGAAACTAAACGTTTCAACCTATGTTTCACGGATACTTCAAAATAGCTGTCGTATCCATATCCGATATGTGTCCTGTCAGATACTTCACCGATATTTTTAGATACTTTTAGTTATATTTCTTTCTTTCTTTTTTGACATTTTTAGACTTATATAAATGAAAATTCTAAAACAATCAATAAAATAAATATATTTTAGTAAGTTTACAAGAATTTATGTTAATATTTAGATCATTATTTCTTTATTTTAATTTAAGATTTCTATTTTAATATTAATTTTTTACTAATTTTATATATTATACTATAGTCGTATTGTGTCTTATAATTTTTTAACATTATCGTATTACCATATCCATATCATATTGTATCCCATCTGTATCTTATATTTGTATCCGTGCTTCATAGGTTTCAACTGCTGAACTGATGCAAATTCCAACGAAACTTACAAAAACTTCAGATTTGGCAAAGATCCCAAAAACACTTGGAATTGGTCCATATAAGTTGTTATGGTGCAAATCATGAACACAAGTAAAGTTTAAGAGGTGGAAAACAGATTTCAATTATTTTTGGGTTTTAGGCGTTTGTATATGTCAACTCAACTCACATTGTCTCCAGAGCAGTCATGGAACTAAAGTCTGGTAGTGTTCCTGAAAGGCCAAAACTGCTAAGGTTCCCGTTTTTTTTTTTTTGGGGGGTCACGAAAAGGCAAATTAATTCCAAGGTCATAATTATAAAATTAATTAATCAAGATTTAAAAATCTCAAGGTGGTTGTTCATCGTTCAAAAAGAAGGACACATTAGTTCCTTCATATAGAGCTTTTTAATAGTATAGATCTATACGAAAGAACTAATATATCCCTCTTTTGAATGGTAAGGGACCATATGGAGACTTTTAAATTTTGAGGGATTAATTTATTTCTTGAAACTTTTGTTAGAAACCAAAATGAGTATATATCATTTTTTTATTTAAAAAAAAATTAAAATGTTAAACACAAAAAGGAAAGTGTTGGTACATACAATGTTGTCACACGTGGGGAAGGATTGGCATTGCAATCCAACCACTCCCATGAGAATTTTGATGGAAGACATGGGTCCCACTCCGTACCTGCAGTTTGTCTAATTGCTTCTGCAGTGCTGCTAATCCATTCACTGCATTACCAAAACAGAATATAAGATTACATTCTAAAAACCCAGACCGTCATCTCCATTGGTCCCTTCTGTTAGTGCATCACTAACAGTGTAGACTTCATAGGCATTGAGGAGAGGAGGGAGAGTAGAATCAGAAGAACCACTGATAGTGATGTTGGTGTTGGAATTTGCAGTCCTATTCGTAATGTACACCACAGATACGCCTCCAAAAGGTGGGCTGATTTTTCTTGAATAAGGATCATTGTCTACGTAAACATCAATAGATCTTTTATCTGTTGCGTTGAGGTGAGCCACTACAGAGGAATAGGCAGTGATGTAGACCGGTACATTCTCGTCAGGAAGGTCTTGAGTCCTTAGACTGAGAATTGATTCAGCAAATATTCCCCAAAAAATGCCTACCTAGCTGTTTGAAGAACAGCTTGTGGAGGTCGATCTTCGGCGTCACTAATGTCAATGGACTGGGCTTCAGTTTTTGTATCCCCGAGTGCGGGGACACAAATTCGATCAAAAACATCATGTGGGTGCCTACAGGTTCCATAGTACAAAGGGCATTCATTAGTATATAATATATTGAGTTAAGCTTAAGTGCATTTGTATGTGCTTATTTTATTTGTCATAACAAATAAATTAATCTGTATAACCTATTTGGATAAGTTTATTAGTAAAGAAAAAATAATCTGCTTTTTATGAGAAGCAAATTGAGGGTGTATTTGTTTGGATTTTTTTTGGTAAAAAATTTATTATTTTTATTGAAAAAATTAATTTTTATATATTTAGATAACTTTTTAAAAATAACTAGAATTTAAAAAAAATTTACTTTCAACTTTTACAAAAAAAAGTTGAAACAAACGACTGTGAGAGTACTTTTGCTTCTAATTCTATTAGCCTATTTGACCTTGCATCGTAAATAGGAAGTTAGGCCTATTTGATTTCTATTTTTATTTCTTTTTTTTTTTTTTTTACATTTTCATTTTGTTTTCTATTTGTTAAGATTTTGTGAAGGAAATCACAAAAATAGAAAAGAAAAATAGGAAACAAAATTTTCTTATTTTTACTATTTCCTTTATAAAATTCCTAAAAATAGAAAATAAATTGAAAACAGAAAAACAAAAATCAGAAAGGCCCAATGCTCAATGCATAATTTTGATTTTCAATGGATGTTTAACAAAAGGAAGATCCCTTCCTTCTTTTGAATGTGAGTTTGCAGTTGAGAATATAACAATAAAATCAAACGCTTATCATTAAGTCAAAAGCTATAGCTATTGATAACGATGTAATTTTATTTCCTTATAATTTTCTATAATTGTATTTAGCATAAGAGGTTGCATCCAGACACCATGGATCGTATTGATGGATCGTGTTGATAAGCCTATTGAATCTTAAGAGTGACGATAGTTAAATAAAATCAATAATAACAAACTTAACATGTAGATGTATCAAGTATTGTCGCAAAACTTTTTCTTTTTTTCCTTTTTTAAAGTTTATTTGAAGGCAACCCCATATCTCAAATTTCAAACCCTATATTTGCATGTCTATGTATGTATAGATATGCATGTAAAGTACCTACCTAGTAGCTGTGGTATTTGCGATGAACTAGCTCCGTAAGCCATGAACAAAGCATGGTTTGGGTCAACATGACTGTACATACTTGAATTCAAGCTGCGAAGCTCAAGTGCTGAAATGATGGGTATCTGCCCAGGCAGGGTTTGAGCAATACAGATGCTGGTTGTGTTAGCCTTGGTGACATATATGGCTTCATAGTAATCGTCAATGGTTACATTGACCGTGGCCCAAAAGTTGCCATCAGATTGAAGCTCAAATGTGGAGGGAGAATCCTTGCCATCATAGTTCCCATAGGCGAAGCTTGCTCTGGCAAGAACTCTCTCACCCTTACCAACATTGATGCTGTAACAGTTCTTCCTCAAGGTAGGGAACGCTAAGAGTGCTCAGAATCAGAGGTATTGGTAAAGGGTAAGAAACCTTTTTTGGTTCCCCATTTTGAGCATAACCATCATCTCCTGTCCACTTAATGGAGAAATCATCTGTGTAAGAAGCATTTGTTCCACAGTCAATGCTAACAAAGACAGCAAGAGAGGGATATAAGAATGCAACAAGCATCAAAACTAAGAAACATAAGACATCATGGCATGCAGCCATAGTTTTTATTTTAATTTGCCTTTTTGGGGTGGCTATTTTGTGGCCTTTTGTGTTGCTGTATGTGTTAGGGGTACTAGTACCATATATATGCTCCTGCATTGGACTTCCTATGTAGGTTTAATACTAAAGTCAAAGGGAAGGCATCACCGGTACTAGGTAACCAATTATTATATATATTAGTTTACTACTAAATTCAGGAAGGCACCACAGGTAATAGCCAGGTAACCAGATTTGATATTAGTAAATAATTAAAGTAATATAGTATTTTATTCCATTGGACTAAGAATTGTTGTAAATTAATTCCCATATATATGGAATAAGTTTTGGGGGAGACGAAAGTTGTAATAAAAATATCCGATAATTGAATTCCAAACTCTTTGTTTGTTAGATTTTATTCATTCCGTAAAAGTTAAGCTGATTCTTTTTATTGCTAAACATTGACCTAATTCTAACGAATAGCAATGGTGCAAAGAAAATGTATTAAGAAAGTTATGAGCCATTGCAAATACTGTTTCCGTGGCTTCTGGCTGCACACCGTGCGTTGCACCTAGTTCGTATCATTGTAGATGTCATTTTCAGTGATATAAAATTACTCCACCGTAGGGGTGTTCATTTTTACCATTTCACTGTATTTACCGGTCTATTGATACTGCTTTAGAAAAAAAAAAAAAAAAGACCCCGCCGCGTGATAATTAGATTAGTTCTTACTTGATTGCTATACTTTGTAGGGATTAGTTGTTTCAAATTCTGAATCCATATGTAAAATTCAAGTCTTAGATTGGTGACAAGTTTTTTGATGAGATGTGACATATAGCTATACTCGTGTCTTGGGAATAGGTTTGGAATATGACTCAAGCCTAGCTACAACATGCACACTCTGCCCGTGCCACTCGTATGTAAGTGGGAAATAGATACATTAGTTTCTAGTACAGTACTAAAAAAATATTTTAGGTATAATATGTTAATAATTGAAGATTTTAGTTACTTATTGGTAAATTTGGATTTATTCCTTTGGGGCGTATGTAGAGAACTATATATTAATATACAAAAAATTTAGTTATTTTATTAGTAAATTGTTATAAGAGTCACAGGCCTCAACAATAGATGCAGGAATGATGACTCTCATTAGAACCATCAGAATTCACACGATCACTCTAAACCCAAATTTATTCGTAAAGTATTTAAAATTCTCATTATTTAATACACGATCCCTGGTGTATACTTCTGGTTAGATGTTAGACTAGCACATATAATGAGAATTTTTATTCCTCTTCTTTTATTATTAGGATATATGGGAGTAATATATGTTAAAATATATTTGTATATAATACTTTAATTTAATACTTATTATATATAATAAATTAGTTTAATTATGTTACAAATATATTTAATTTTTTTATCATGATTTTATTGGTGAATTTGCCAATATATGTATATTATAATTTTTTAATTTATTGTTAATATATTTATATATGAGGAGGGATCTGTTCATACAAATGAAAAGACTTAACAAACTTATATCTTTAATAACTTTTTATAGAATATAATTATTTTCAATAAAATAGTTAATTATAACTACATATCATGTTAATTATTCGCTAAATTTTATAAAAATTGGACATTGATAAGAATGTGATTAAATAATTATATTTTAGATATATTTAGGAAATACTTATTACATTAATTTAGATGTATATAAAATATGTATTAAATAATTTTGGACTAATATAAAATTTTATAAATATAATTTATAACATATGATCTTTTAATCTAGGAGTTAGTTTTGTAAAAAAATTCTTTAATATGAAGTTATTCAATAGTATAAGATATGAGTTTGACTTACACCATAACTTGATCATCTCCCTTTATTTTATTATATAATATTCACATGTATATATGTAATCTTCAATTTAACATTAATTAAAATCTTAAACCCCATTTTTTTATGGGTTTAACAATCGGTCTTGTTTTAAAAATATTATGTATGTACTTAATATGCTGCCGACATTAACCAAATGGAGGATGATGAAGTTTGTAGATGTGATTAGGCTTAGTTCCATAGATTGAAATTCCATTTTGTGAGCCACTTATAAGTATTATTGTAAAGAGAAATGCTACACAATCAAAATTTTTATCAAAATTTTATTGCTAGAATGATGTGGTATTACCATTGACTTTTGGGTGATAAGTGGATTTCATCACTTTATATTATCCAACCATTAACATGATTTTTGTTAAAAATTCTGGTTATATTTTTCTGAATATTTAGTATTCCTCTACTATAAATTATCATTGTGTCTTGTGATGCCATTGCTGAGTTAGAAGGACGCAACACACAAATATGACGAAGTTATCAAGGCTTGAAGATGAGAGAAGTAGAAGTATTTTGCATTTGCAAGACTAGGCTTAGGCCTGTCAATTTATATTTTTTAGAGTGAAATTTGGTTTGAACATTGTGGAGTTTGGATAATGAAATTGATGACTTTTGTGTGTCAATGAATGGCAATAACCAATGCTTCAACACTAAGTTATGGCATATTCTAGGATTATCTTTGCAACCGCTGCAACACTATGTTATGGCATATTCTAGAATTTTCTTTGATGCGTTTTGGCATTGTGTTACTACTATGTTATGGCATATTCTAGAATTATCTTTTCTTTGGCTTTGTAGCAAACACATTATGCCTTTAGTGTCTTGAAATATATCTCCAAAAAGTTTAAGTTGCAGGTAGAAAAATAAGAATAATTTTATATTTCAACGTGTTCTTTCGTACAAAAATCTTTTTGATATAATATATTTATATGATTCATTTGGAAGCATAGTCATATATGGTACTTCTAGACGATTCAAGTATTTCTCATCGTCATGACTTAAATTTGAATGTTAAGTTCTTTTGTTAGTCAATCATTTACAAATACCTCTATAAGTGTTTATTGTGCTCAAAGGCATATCCTGACCCAAGACTAAAATGCGTTTTTCCTTCAACCTAAATTTTTAAACATTTAAAAAAAAAAAAAGCAATCTATTCTATTTTTTTGTAAACAGCATTACTTTTCTATTATTTAATATAATGAATCAAATCACTTGAAAATAAGATATTGGGACCGGACTGAAAAACAATTGAAAAGTTTGTTTGAAGTTTGAACTTATGTGTGATGATGTAAATTAATGGTAAATTTAATTTTATTATATTATCAGATTAAAATATTTTCATATTATCATCTAATTATATGTTTTTAATTTTTACCATAATTATATTCACAAAAAATGTCATACATAATATAATATATAATTAATTAATAGTGTAAAATATTTGATATTAACAATATATTAAAATTAATTTTCTTTGAAAAAGCACTTAAAAATGTTAAAATTATTGCGTACTGGAGATATGCAAACTCAATACACAACTAAAATATGCTCAAGAAAATTAAAATTAACACAAAATATTTAACATGAAAAATTCCTACCAAAGTCAAGAAAAAGAAAGTTTTTAAATGTAGAAGATAAAATTACAATCTTTTTCCAAATATAAAAGGAGAATAATAACAGTCTTTCTTGACACAGGAGATTACATCTCTAACCATAGGAAAACTCTCACAAGACTATATTTATTCTCTCTGTGCACTAACTTGTGGCTTATTGGATGATGAAAACTAAAAGGATGAAGCCTCTATTTTAGGGGAAACATCTTTCACGCAATTTCATTGAAAACAAATTTTGCTTCTCAACAATACAATCTTCAACGTTTAATAGCATTGACTTTTCTTAATCATCACATCTATCAGGTTGCATCTTTTGCATTTCTACATTTCCATCTTCTACTGCTTGAACAAAATAATATTGTATGCGTATGTGTTTTCTCTAGGAATGAAAGGGTGGATTCCTTGCAATTATTACACCATATCCAGTTTTAGCAACATTTATTAACAAAAAGTGTTGTTAAAATTCTTTAGTAAAAGCTATTATTGAAAATATAAAAATTGTTGTTAAAATTCTTTAGTAACATCTTTACAAATGTAATATATAACCTATGTTGCTAAAGAGTCTTAAAAAATCTTTTTTTACATTTGTAACATTTTTCAAATGTTATTATGTTGTAGTGAATGTGCAAGGCACTTTGATTATCACAATACACAATAATATTATTTTGTTTGTGCTTGAGTTCCATTGTTAACCTTTGAATCCAAATTGCTTTGTTACAAGCTTATGTAGTTGTTATATATACAACTTCTATAGTAAACAACGTTACAACAGCTTATAACTTAGATAATTAGCTCATAACTTCTCCTGTAAGTGTAAACATATAATCAGTAGTAGATTTTCTTTTATCTATATCTCTTGTTGTTCTAGCCTTCTTTCTCTGGAGTTGAGTGATGTGAGGATTGATTGGACTGGGTGATTAAGATGAAAGGTAAAATTTGCCTTCATCAGCCCAGGCAAAACGGCTTAATAGGTACTATTAAGTTTAATGAGAATAATGAGGAGGAAAATGGAAGGGCATCTAGTCATTGTCATTTGATGCACTGCTCATCATTTATGAAATGTTTCTTAACACCCTAATGAGTCTTAAAGGGTCGGCCAGTTACATTCGCTCGATAGGGTCCAACACAAGTCTAATCCACAACCACTAGACTAGGTACTCGATTTGCAACATCTATACTTTTAAGATTTATGCATTCTTCAAGGGTTTCACATTTCATATCTACTAGAAGAGTATTATGATATTTAAAGGAACTTCAAGTTGGGATTAATGTACAAAAATTTCCAATAATTGTGAATTAGTGAGCTATTGTGACAGTGATTGAAGATGATGTTTAGATGAATAAAGAGCAGTTCAAGCTATTATTTCTAGGGGTGTAAACGAGTTGGTTTGAATCGGATTTGAAGAGAAAACAAATCCAAACTGATTAATTTTTATTTGGTTTGGTTCGGATTTATGAAATTTTTTTATCAAATCTGAACCAAATCGAACCATTGAAATTCGGGTTGGCTCGGTTCGGGTGATTGAATTACCCATTTAAATTTTTTTTCAATTTCAGCAAAAAAAATAAAAATAAAAAATAATCTAAAAACATTAACATAACAATGCCTAACTTTAACATTTATTAACACAATTAAAGAGACACAAATTATCCATACTCAAGTTCATACATCAAACATTACAACTTGTATTACAAGTCCATAAAATCATAAATACAAATTTTAAATTCATGATAGCACGAGACACAACATAAATTCATCATCTCCAATTCATGATTCGAACACTTCAGGGTCCAAATAAAACCCCAATTGAATAGAACTTCACTTGGAGAAAGTGGATCTCCATATTAGTAATCCCTGCTCAAAAAAGGAAATCAACTTGTTTCCACTTGCTACTTATATTTCAATCAAGTCAAAGCATATAAATCCAACAGTTTTATCAGCGTAGTACTAAAATTTGGAGTCAATAAACTAGATCCCTTGCTTCCTCTTATTTTATTACTATAATTTTTAACTTGGATTGAAACACTAGTTTGCAGGTCCAGTAACAAATCTAGACCTCACCCTATCTTCAAAATCAAATCAAGAAAATAACTTGGAAAAGCTAAGAAGGAGCCTCGTTCCTATAGAGGATATAAACAACTTACCATTACCACTTCACTAGCCACTGAAATTAAATTCACAAAACAAACAATTTCTCTCAGCTATATGAACTATGAAGCTAAAATCAATAAGCATTGAATTGTCCATTTGACCGAGAGAGAGAGAGAGCTCTTAGTAGTTGTCTTTGGTGGAGATGGACATGGAGACGATGGAGGAAGAGTTTGGGTGAGCAGACAATGTGGTGCTGCAGCGGCCAGTAGGGTTGGGAAGGTGGCAGTCGGTGAGGTTGGTAGACGGTGGGCATAGGTGGTGGCAACTAGGGCTTGGTGGTGGTGGGTGAGTACTAAAGGGTGAATGAGAGAGGTTTGGGAATGGGAAAAATAAAAGGGAAAGTAAAGAGGACAGAGGCCTAAAGGTGTAATGTTAGTGTCTAAATATATATATATATATATATATGGTCGGGTCTGGTAACGGATTATGAATCTTCTAATCCGATACCTGAATCAAATATTGATTGATTCCAATCGAATTGAGCCCGATTGACCCTATAACTCGAACCGAATTGAACCAATTTAATCGGTTTGGTTTCGATTTGTCGAGTTCATCGGGTTGACCCAATCCACTTACACCCCTAATTATTTCTTTCAACTTGGCTCAAATTTTGGTTAATTGGCGTTGTAAGAAGTAAGACAATTGCTAGGCCTACAATAGGGGCAGAATATATCCTTGCTTCATATGCTGTAAATCAAGCCATTTGGATAAGGTAAGTCTTAGCTAACTTAAAGCAAACTTAGAGCAAAGCTATTGTTATCTTTTGCGATAACAAATCTAAAATCTCTATGGCCAAAATTCTAGTTCTCCATGGCAGAGCAAAACACATAAAGATTAAATACCACTTTATTAAAGAAGCTAAAGATGGTGAAGTTTCTCTTCAGCATTACAAATAAGATGACCAAGTAGTAGACATTCTAACCAAGAGTTAGATTTGATAAACTAAAGATACTGATGGGGTTATACAGCATGCCAATCAAGGAGGAGTGTTAGCAAGGTGATTAGGTCAGCTGACACAAAGATGTTAGTTGTTGTGTCAAATTAGTCACGGTACAGTAATTATAGAAATCAAGTTTAGTTGAGATATTTCTAGCCTTTTGCGGTGACCCTTTGTTTCTAGTTTCTTACTATATCAAAAGTTGTCATTTTAATTATCCAGCACTTTGTATAAATAAAAAATGTAATGCAGAAAACTAAAAACAGAGAGAGGAAAAGACTTGTGTTCTGGACACCCTGCTAGGGAGCTAAGAAGTCAATATCCAAGTACCTTTGTAACAAAGGACTGAGTGCCCAAGGCTTTTAAAGAGGCTAAGAAGATCACTTAAGCGTGCCTGAGAAGGTGCACCTAAGAAGATCGCTTAGGCGCACTTGAGAAAGTGGACCCAAAGACTGCTCAGGCATACCTGAGAAGGTGCTATTGAAAAGGTAACCCAAGAAGACCATTGAGGCGCACCTAAGAAGGTGCTCTTGAGAAGGTGCGCCTAAGAAGACTTCTTAGAAAAGGTTGTTGAGCCCTCGTGAGAAGACCTCTCAGAGAAAGCTGCTGAGGCGCCTTGAGATGGCCATTGAAGCACTCTGAGAAGGCCGTTAGGCACAATAGCAGAGCCTTTTAAGTGCCCATGAAGGTTGGTGATGTCTAATTTGGTCCATTCACTCTTCTGACACTTCTCATGGTCAGGGTTTTTTGACTGTTAGATTATGATTAATGAAGATCTAACAGTTTACATTTATCCCATTCCTTTTTTGTTTGAAAATTGGCATGGGATATCTCTAGTCTTTGGTTTTGCAAGACAGTCTTCTGTTATTCGATTGGCAAACCAGTGGGAGATGTGGTGTAAGAGGCCTTTGTCCTGTTGGAAGTCATCCATCAGCGCCACCTCATCTTTGCTCTTAAGAGCATAGGCTTTTCCCAGTTAGAAATTAAGCAGTAATCCTAACACAAGATTAAGATTTTACCATCCATCTCATCTCTTTCATCTACCCCTTTCATTATATTTTCTATACTTTTAAAAGTTCTTGATGTCGTGTTGCTATCTCACATCTCATGGTGAAGTTCTGAACCCCAGCCAAAACAACTTGATCATGCATTTGCTCTTCCTCTTCAATTTGTTCTAGAAAATTAATAAGAACACCTGACAAGTGTGTATACTCAATTGCATTTGAAATTGATAATTATTGCTCAATAGTATTGCTGAGTATCAGCATGCTTGCTTATGATGTTCAATTTTTGATCAAGATATAAAAAGTGGTATGGGAATCATCCATTGCAAGACTAGAATATGTCAAATATAATTGTCAATGGAAACTGTATAAATTCTCTTCATTGCATGATGTCAACTATGAGAAAAGGTCTACTTTTGGAGCACAGCCTAAGTGATAATTCTTATTGAAAGCATTGAAACTTGACACATATAAGCGCCTTTATTATTACATAATAATGTACTTGAATTAGAAGACGAACCAAAAGATAAATGGAAAACGCACCACCATGCCATTCACCTTCAATCTACATCTACTCTACCCCAATCCTCTTTCTTGTCTCCACAATGTACTCGTAGGTAACATGCTGGTCAGGGATTGACTTGGAAATGCTCTATTTCTGCATGCACCTGTTGGTCCAAGCAAAAAGCTTGGGGCACTCGCTCCCAGTCTTGAGGTTGCCAAAGATTTCATATGCTTTAAAGCCGGTGCAAAATGGGAGAAGTACTATATCCAAAAAGCCAAGCTTGGATCCTCCAAAATAAGGCTTGTCCCCTAATTGTTCCTCCAACAATTTAAAGGCCTCAGTGAGTTCCTTCTTGGCAGCTTCTTGCTCTTCTCCTTTTCTTGTCATCACCTTCGTTGCAACTTCATACATCTACTTGACATAAAGAATTGGAAAGATCATAAAATTTAAGAATAACTAACGGGTTAAAGGCTATGTATGAATCTATACTGATTATTGCCAATCACATTAACAGAGAATGTGATATTAAAGGTAATCAAATATTATTTTTATGTGTTTATCAAAAAATATTATTTTTCTGTTTAAGAACCAAAAATATTATAATTGGAACTAACTTGCTCAGAATTTCTGATGCTTCTGGATGCCATGGAAAATATAAAACAAAATTATACAAAAGATAAAGCAGAAAGCGATCAACAGGATGCAAGAACAAAACAAAGATGAACTTTATTAAAAAATATATTTTAAAAAATAATACATTTGAAATCAATATCGACTCACTGCCTAATCACTAATGAACATAATCTTTGTACATATACTGTTATGTAAAGGAATAAAAGAAAGTATTATCCCATGATGATAACTTAATCGGTAAAATTATAAATATGTATGTAGCATAATGTGATTTAATTTTATCATTAGGGCCTTATTAAGAGGCTCTTCCATTAGGCCCACAAAATGGACCAAGGCCTTAGCTGAAAAGCAAAACATTCATTCCCTGATAAAAGCACATGATGCAACCCACCAAAGCAAAATTGTCAAAAGCATATGACAAACAAATGAAAAAAAGAAAAATTACAAAATAAGGACAAATTTTTTTTTGTCAAAACTAGTTAAATTCTTGTGATTGTCAATATAGTTAGCCCAGAATCTTGCCTGGGCTCTCTGGCATGGATCAGAAGGCAAAAAGGGGGATCTATCATTCCAGACCTCATCAATGAACTGAACAATAAGGAGAGAATCACAAATAGGCTTGCCATTGCGGATGAGAACCGGGATTGTCTTGTAGACCGGGTTCATTTGAGTTCCTCAAGTCCATATCTTTAAACACACACTTGATGCCCTTTTCAACCAGTGCAATTCGGACCCTCATTGCTAAAGGGCTTCTCCAGCAACCTAATAAAACCACCTCATCTTCCGTTGCTGACTTAGAGAAACAGAAAGTTCAAGATATAATGGAAATATAGTAGTGACTTGCACATGCACAAGGTTAGGACCTATGGATTTATGGAGAGAATTCGAGATAATGTGGGCTTGGAAAATTAAATTGTGTGTTGGCAACATTTATTTTCTTATACTATTATAAGAGCTTGTATTTTGATATATTTTAATAAGTATTTTTTTTTTAATGTATATCAAACCTATGAATGGATGGGTTAGATTGGGTTGAATTGAATTAAAAGAAAAAATTTATTGAATCCAATTACTTGAATGAGTTAATCGGGTTGAAAAAGTATCCCAAACACATCTAATCAACCCACATGACACCCCTACACTTAGATATATGATGGTGTAACAAGGACGTTCTAAATTATTATTATTGTAAACTTTAAGATGCTGTGGGGATCTAAATTTACGACGAAAGACTTCATTATGATTCCACCTGCAACCACATCAATTATACATCTGAAATGCTTAGAAGCATTTAAGTTCTTATTAGTACATGATAATTATTTGAGAGGGGAAGTACCAAAAGATGAATGAAAGACAAGTACTTCACTATGGCTATTCTCCACCTCCAATCTACTCAACTCCATACCTCTTTCTCATCTCCACAACGAAACCATAGAGCTTCTCTTGGTCAGGGATTGACTTGGAGACGCTCTCTTTCTGGAGACACCTCTTGGCCCAAGCAAAAAGTTTTGGGAACTGACCCTCTATCTTGAGGTTGCCAATGATCTCATTGACTTTAAACGTAGTGATGAATGGAATAATTGCTACATCCAAAAAGCCAAGCTCTTCCCCTACAAAGTAAGGCTTGTCTCCTAGATGTTCCTCCAACAATTTAAGGTTCTCATTGAGTTCCTTCATGGCAGCCTCTAGCTCTTCTCCTTTTGATGTCAAAAAACTCCTTGCAATGACAAATATGTATTTAACATGTAAGAATCGAAACTCTCGAAATTAGACCATAAAATTTAAGAATGATAAAGGGGAAAGGCCACTAATTAAGAATCAATACTGATTATTGCCTAACACTGTAATCAAATATAACTTTTGGATTAAGAACAGCAGTGTAATAGAACAAACTTGCTCATACTTTTTCATGCTTAATGCTTAGGTCAATAAATGATATTTACACACTAAATTTAACACATCACATTTAATTATATATATTGGTCATTAATATGCATGTAAATAATTGATATTAATTTAGTGTCATGAACTATACATTGATTAGAGATTATAATGGATTATGTAGTGAACGGTGTGTTTTGCGGTGATATCTTCAACATATCATATATTAATATATGTTGACGAGTGTGAAAATGGTGTGACAAATAATATGTAGATGAATACTCATATTTTTATTTTAAAAAAGATAAATTGCACTAATCTCTCTCTCTTGATATTAGGTGATATTATACATGATATCTCTCAATTTGTCATACCTATATTGATGCCCCCTAAAAGGTACTCAATGTTATATTTATAGATGTGGCCAGTATTATAGTTCACAAAATATAAGGATATCTAGTACAATATCACCAAAATCTGGTGGGATGTTAGTGAATATTTCTGCAAATCAAGGAATATCGTGTATAATATCGCCTAAACGAAAGTAATTACACTTTACCCTCCTTTACTGCTATGTGAAGGAATATAAGAAAGCTGAGACATCATGCTACATTAAAGCAGTGGTAAAAAAATTATAAGTGGACAATCACAGTAAGGTAAGTGATGAAGCATAGAAAGGTACCTTCTTGTCAGAGAAGTCAGCCCAAAATCTAGCCTGGGCTCTTTGGTAAGGATCAGAAGGCAGCAAGGGAGATCTATCATTCCACACCTCATCAATGTACTGAACGGCAATGAGGGATTCAGATATGGGTTTGCCATTGTAGATGAGAACCGGGACCTTCTTGTGAACCGGCTTCATTTGTAGCAATGGAGGGCTCTTGTTGCTCAAGTCCTCTCCTTTGGCCTCATGTGTGACACCCTTCAAAGCCAGTGCAACTCGGACCCTCGTGACATAAGGGCTTGCCCAAAAGTCTAGCAAAACCACCTCATCCGCGATTGCTGAGTTAGAGAGGAAGTTCAAGAAACCAAAGCTGTAGAAGGAATAAGAGAAGTGATTGATTTTGCACAAGGCTAGGTCCAGTTGATTTTATAGGCAGAATTTTGGGGTGGTGTGTGGTGCTAGGAATATAAAATTGGGAGTGTGTGACAGCATGTACTAGTGTTATGTAATGGATAATCGATCCAATCTTTTATTTTAATAGACTACTATGCTGTCCTTTGAAAGGCAAATTCATTTTCTCTTAAAATTCATAAAATTATATCTATTTTGTAATTGCCAACAAGATGTTGGTCCGAGTGAAAGACGCTCAAATCCCTTAAGTTGTGATCTTAGATTTGATTTTCGGGATTTATGTGTATAAAAAAAATATTATTTTGAAGAGTTTCTATTTAGGTCTTTGACTGTACCCTAAAAGATTAGTCTCTCACCTCTAGAGTAAAAAAAATACTTTGAAAAACCAAAAATATCTATTTTATAATTCCAATTTGATTTACATGTACGATTGTGGAATATGATTCAATATATTTATATAATATATACTATTAACTTAGTTTGATAACTAATAATTCGCAAATTAGTTTGATAGGAATTGTAATAGTAATAGAGAGGTAGTTATGAGAATTAGTTACAAGTGTTACAAGTTTAGAGTGTATAAATAGGAAAACAATAACATTGTACTGATATAGTTGAAAGTGAATAGCAATTTAAAATAAGAATTAGTAATAATTTTAATAATTTAGATTGAAGGAATTAATCTTATTTGTTAAATTATTAATTTATTTTAATTTAAATAAGAGTAATAAAATCAATTATTTGAATTGATTCATTTGCTCTTATCAATTTAGTAATTTATATCTTCGGTAAGGTTATAACAAAATATATTATGATTGATTATTTTTTATTAATTTATTAATTTATATTATTTTAGAAATAATAATAGAATAAAATTGATTATTTTATTCTCATTTAGTTAGTAATCTTACCAACTTTAAGTGAGGACAATAAAACATTCCATTTATCTTTAATATGTTCAAAATATAAAAATAATTTATAAAGTCATTGAATTATTTTAATTATGGTTTATAAATATGGAAAAAGGCAGTAAAATAGAATTAATTCGACTCAAATTAAAAAAATATATTTTTGAATAATTTAAAACACTGTAAATTGTTTTCATTCTGTTTTTTTTTTTCCTTTGGTTTTTCTTTGTTTGGTGATTTTTATCTCTAATTTATGATGTTAATTAGAAACAATTTCACATGACTTTTCGCAAAGTTCGTTTTTCTTTTAGTAATTAACTTTCTCAAGTTGGAGTACCGCATATTTTATAAATAAGTTTTTCTTTTTTATAATAATTTTACTTTTAAGTATGTAATATTTTTATTAATATTCTTTATTAGCAGTTTTTTTTAAAATTGAGTTTGTCTTTTAAAGTGAATGAATAAAATTGTATTTACTTTTAGCTATATTATTTAATGAGTTGAGATTATGATGTACTATATTAAATTAAGAGTAAATTATCATTTTAGGGAAGACTTTATATCTAATTACTACTGTGATTTAAAATTGTGTAAATAATTTCTTATTAAAAAATTTAAGAGTAAATTATGTTTGGACAAATTCGTTTGAAAGAGAAATTTTCAGATCCAGCCTTATTAATAAAACGTACTAAATCGTGGCAAATTGGGGGTGGAAATAGGCTAAGGGTATGATTGGTTTAACTTTGGGATAATTACTTTGAAAGAATGTCTTTTCAAAAAATTATTTTTAGAAGAATTATTTTTAAAAAAATGATTTTTATTTGGTTTAAATGTATCAAAAGTAAGTTTAAGAAAATGATTTTTATTTGAATAGGATAAAGTAAAATTACTTTTGGTTATTGATATAAGAATAATAGTAAAATTTCTTTTCAAAAGGCATTTTCTTAGAATGAAAAATAACTTCAAAAATACTTTTTCTAAAAGGTCTTCTAGAGTTCCAAAAAGCCTTTCAGAAAAGGCCTTTATACACCTAAATACATTAATTACTATACATTTTTATTCTCATACCAATAAAAAGCCTTTTGATCTTCCCAAAAGTATAACCAAATAAGCTATCAATAGTTGATCAGGAGCCTTCGGCTTAGCCTACATTATCTTATCCTGACTTAGCTTATTTAGTAAATAAGTCGGGTTAAAACTTTTCAAAAAGCCTTTTTAATAAAAAAAAGGCAATGCTATAGGTTATGTAAATAGGTAATTGGGAACCAATGTTAAGTTGGTTCAAATGGTTGGGCACTTATTCTCTTTAAGCAAGTTCTTGGATTCGAGTCTTGTAGATAAAAAAAACTAACACTGGGAGAGCTTTACCCCCATATAGTGGGCTGACCTGGCTAAACTTAAATTAGTTAAGTTCAATGAACTTTCGGATATTAGTGATCTACCCAAAAAAGAGGCCTATTGGGTCTAACAAGCTAACCTATTTATACTATATTATTATTATTGTTATATATATATTATGTAAATTAAATTATATTATTATTTCGAAAATCTAATGATAATGGAAGCCTTTTAATTTATTTGGAAATAGACTTTTTGACATATTTAGAAATTTTTTTAGCCTATTTAGAAATTTTTCTTACCTATTTAAGATAATGATTTTTAGTCTATGTAAAAATATTATTATCATGTGGATTTCTAAATAGGCTTTCGGGCGTATGAAGACTTTTAAAAAAGTTAGGCTAGACCCTAAAAAAAGCCTATATAATCAAATAATAGACTCATGCTAATCACACGTATTTGAAATGCAAGTCAGGTTCGTTTAAGCCAAAGCTTGGCCTACTTCCATCCCTATGGTGAATGCTTCAACATTGTCTTAAACTATGTTGTTCCCAAACTTATTCTATACTTCTAATTTGAGTGAATAATTATTTTGATCCCTGAGATTATATGCGTATTTTATTTTAGTTTTTAAAATTAAAAAATTAACAATTTAATTTTTAAAGTTACAAAAGGCGATTTAAGTTAGTTCCTAAGGATTCATAGGACTGACTAAATTGAATCACCAAAAAAAATTAATTTGAAACACTTTTTGCAACTTCAAGGAGTAAATAATTAATTTTTAATTTGAGAGAATAAAGTGAAATACATATATGATTTCATAAATCAAAATGAACATCCACTCTTCCTTTTGTTTTTTTCGAAGATAGAAGATCTCAACTCACCAAGTCCAAGTGAGGAGAATGTTCTTACATCATAACATAACCAAAACAAAAAATAAAAATAGGGATTTTAAATATGAGAAATATTAAATCCCCTTAATTGGTGTGTTTAAAAATATTTTTAATTTAAAATCTCACTCACATTTATTGAATAGTCTTTAACTGTTATATAAATTACAACTTATGCTATCATGAGTGAAATTTTGAATTTGGAGGATTTTTAGGCATACCATTAGGAAGATATATTAATACTCATTAAATATATCAGCACACCCAAATCATATGCAATCTATAATTATAACTCCTATTAGCAGCAAATTGTAATCACTATTCTTCATAACAAACTGATCTCCTTAATTGATATGTCTCCTTGATTGGTGCTCTCCTCCTCTGAATCAATCTTAATCACACCTAATAACAATCATGTGCGATCCAGAATTAATTTCCATTGCAATCAAAGAAATAATTTTGCAATTTCCATATCAGAGACTGCCCCCAAAAGATCCATTGCTCAAACCAAAAATTTAGTGCTGAATTACTTATTCACCCTTTTGTTGACAATATCAATCCTTTTGCATATAAGATAACCTAATTTCAGTCCAAAAGCAAAACAACCACACCAAGAATATATATATTTCAAAACTCCCATATCAATGCACTGGTTTAACCCATAAAGTTTATCTCCTAGTATAGGAAAACTTCAAAAGATAAATCCACACCCATATGTTTTATGATTCACCTGAGGCGCTTGCTCTAGTGAAGTGAAACTTCGGTAACTCATGGCGAAGTCATGCAGTGGATGAACAAAAACATTACGCGTGTTTAGTGGTTAAAACAAGGCTCCTTCTTACCTGGAGAGTTTTTAAACAAGGACCAAGTTGCTCATTGAATCATAGTCGTGTAATCGGCAATAGACGACATAGATTGAAGGGTTGAGAGAATTGGAGAAACACCCCTAAGGAGTGAAAGATTAAAATTGTGTAGTTGCACTATGCCCCAGATTTAGTTGTCGAGGGTAGGAGTTATGCCTAATCTAGATTGTGTAATTAAAATATCCATTTTTATCTTCCTTAGTCTCGTTTAAATGCAAATCTTTCTTTGATTCTTAAATACAAATCTTTCTTAAACATGAATTATGAGTAGATCTTCATCTATGTAAGCATCCTGCAAAGGAGTCCACTTCATTTATCAACTTCATTGCAAATTAAACAACCCACTAGCATGAACCCATTAGCATAACCATCAATCAAAGAACTCCAAGCAATAGCCACAACCCATTGGTGTAACACAAAGAACATCAGATCATCTTCTTCCCCATTGGTGTTGCATAATGTCAAGGAACAAATTCAATTGTTGTGTGGTATATACTCTGCACAAACTATCCAAACCAATCCTCAACAACCCACCCTTGTTGCCGCCTAACCCATTCTATTGAACATAGGCAATGTCATCCCAGACAAAATCTTCAAATAATGTGGCAATACCAATTACCCAAATGCAGCAAATCTAGAATTAAAATTTTCAAATATTCAGATATTATATTTTCAAGGGTTTGAAAGTGATGCTTCAAAATTTAAACTAGTAAAAAGCAACAAATTTAACCATAAATCAAATCAAAACTCAAACCGAAATGAAAAATCATAGAAATCACAAAAATAAGGGCTTCAAAAATTATGGCAATGGTGCCATTCCAACATGATATTCTAGCAGGAGAAATCGTCTGAGGAAGTTATGGTGACCACTTGCATCTTAACAATGACGGTGGTGATAGGTATGCGACAAGCACATCCATCGATCAAAGCCTAAAATAGTTTGAAACCATAAGTAGAGGCCATCGTCATTTTGACACCTCTCTATGCAAAATGTCGTGCTAGTTTCTCGCACTGTCATTGTTGCTTTTAGCCATTGCCCATATTTCTCGCACCACCCATGGCATTCATAGCATAGTAAGGTGGCTTCCCGGAAGTAGGAAGGAGTGTGGGCACGTGTAGTGAAAAGAACGGAGAAGACAAAGGGTTTGATAATGGCAGCAGCATTGGTAACGGTGGTCATGTGCTTGTGTCAACAAGATTAGTCTAAATTTGTGATAGTATAGTTACTAATTGTGTGGATATGAAAATGAAAAATATATTTATACTCTACCCCTCCAACTACTTAATAATAAAAAAAAGCCTCAAGTACCAAAATGGTCCATAACTTAGCTAGGACTAGGTTAGAACGAACCTTAAAATAAAGAAGATTTTAAAATAATCCTTATAACTTAAGGACCATCATAGTCCTTGTAACGTCCGAAGAATTTTATTGTTAATAACTGAATTTTTCAGTTTCCAACGAATAAGTGGGTTTAATTGGAATTCGATTAAGCATTCACTTAAAGCCAATTAAGTGTGATTTAGAAGGATTAGGCTTGATGGAATTAGATTAGAATCATAAGAAATCACCTAGGAATTTTCTAAAAATCGGTTTACCGATTTAAGAGAAATTGGTAATATTTCAGT
This sequence comes from Pterocarpus macrocarpus, assembly GCA_031439585.1. Taxonomy (NCBI): domain Eukaryota; kingdom Viridiplantae; phylum Streptophyta; class Magnoliopsida; order Fabales; family Fabaceae; genus Pterocarpus; species Pterocarpus macrocarpus. The sequence continues at coordinate 16,267,272 of CM062517.1, read as the reverse complement.
AATTTAAACTGTCGAAACCGGATCAATATAAATTATACTGAGAGAATCCCAGGATGGATGGGCAAGATTCAACCAACACTCCTCACAAGTGGCGCCTTAATTAGCCATGAAGAGTGGAAAGCCAAACCAAATTTGAAGGCAAGATGAAATCCACCAATCAAATAACACTTGCTCCAAAAGTCTTCACCTTTTTCTTTCCTTCTCTCCTTGAATTTTCGGCCAACTTAGCTACTGAAGCTCCCATCATTTCTCTTCTATTCACTCTCATCTTCACTCCATCTTCATCCCCTCTTCAAGTCTCATCAAGAGTTGCTTCCATCTAAGACACCCAATCAACAAGAATTCAATTAAATAAGGTAGGAATCCAACTTCTCCTCTTATTTTTCTTGATTTGGGGCTGTGTGGGGATTTTGTATTTCTTATGATATTGATGTGATTTGAAGTGATGATGATGGTTTATGATTAAATTTGCATGTGTGTTATGATTAAATTGGAATTGGTATGAAGAACTTAAAGAAAAAAAGAAAACTCAAGAAAGTTGTTAGGGTTTTCCTCGATGGTTTGTACGGCGGAGTGTACGGCTCTGACTATAGCCATTTAAATTTCATGAATCTATTTTTATATGAAACTATACATTCAGGGCTTTTCATATATATATATATATAATATAAGGCCATTGGATTAGTATAGAGTTAGTTATGAATTTTTGAAGTTTGACCTAGAAATCAGGACTCTCATCTAGGCAGTATAAGTTGAGAAGCATATAACTCACCCTATACAACTTCAAATTGAGTGAATCTAAAGTTGTTTGAAAGTTAACATATGAGGAAACATCCCATAAAAATTTTAGAATCAGACTCATTGCCAACTATCCCCAATACATCAATGAATTGACCTTAAGTTCAACCCGAACTAGAACAGGGTAGTCCAGTAGGGTCAAATTTCAGGGCTTATGTCTTGAGTTAGACTCATTCCAATGAGATGTAACTTCTTTCATTTGAAAGCTTGCTCTATTAGCTTTACATTGATATAAATTTCGCATGATTCCACCCAGATTTTTATTTTTGGTGAATTTTCTCTTATAAGAGTGCAATTCTGGCTATAAATAGGGCAGTTTGGGATAAAACACAAATAACTTGAGTTAATATCGAAACTCGAAATTAGCTAACAGAGAGCTAGATCGGGTATACTTAATGCAGAAACTTGGAACTAAGTATAATGTCGGAACTTCGAAAATAGTGAATAAAAAACTAGTTGGGTTTAGTTAATGTCGGATCTCGGAACTTACTGAATAGAAAACTAGTCGGGTGTAGTTAATGTCGAAACTTGGAACTTAGGAAACACATTCATAAAAGTCTTGGAAGACCAATTGTAAATTAATGTCAGAGTTCGGAATCACAAGCATAAAACACTTTGAAGTCGAAAGTCAAGGATAAGAAAATAAAACTTAAAATACTTATACTCGGATCTCGGAGATAAAACATAATTCCAGAAGTCGGGAATCAAAACATTAATCTTATATAATCTCGGAACTCGGACATAATTCTATCTCGGAAGTCGGTCCTAAGCTCCAACTCAGGAACATCAATAAAGTTAAAGACTTGCAAGTATGATCAATTAAGAATAAGGTATGAAGCCTGTGTATTTATAATTCTATGATGATGGATAGGATAAAGGTCCCATATTTCTAAGGAGTGTGACATGACGATCACGCTCTGATGAGGTATGACATGGCGATTATACTCTGGAATATGGCATGATGAGCACATCCTAAGGAGTGTGACATGACGATCACGCACTGATGGGGTATGACATGGCTATCATACTCTGGAATGTGGCATAATTGATTGAAGTGGGCAGAAAGCCCTTTTCTATATCATCTATTGATATTGTTATATTCTTGGTATGAATATATTACGATGACATGATCATGAATTATTCTTATGAGAGCATGCATATTTGCATATGAATAAAGGAAGAATATATCAGATCCCTTCATTTGGAGGCAGTTATTTGGGTCCCTCCAGGTGAAGGCAGTTAAAGGATAAAGATGTGGGTCCCTTCACTCGGAGGCAGTTGCACATTGGGTCCCTCTCTGTGAAGGCAGTTAAAACTTTTGGGTCCCTCTATGTTGGAGACAGATGGCTAACTGAGTCCCTCCAACCTAGAGGCACATGGGTCCTCTTGCGAGTCAGTACTGTGTGATGACGGTCACGAGTTGAGCTCACTCCTAGATCAGGCTACCCAAGGGCAGTAAATACTAAAGATTAAAACATATGCAAGCACCCTAGGGACGTGCAATACGTAACGCCTAGGTGTGCCAAGAAAAGAAAGCAAAGGAAGTTAAAGGAAAGCACCAGTGCATTTGGATGAATTCAAATATGAGTATTTGCATAATTATATCCCATATTTTATTGATGCTGAGACTGTTCCCTCTACTTATGCAGTGGTTATTATTCTTATTATGAAATATTACCAATATGACTCAAGTGTGTAGAATAAAATGAACTCTGCTTTGGACCATATGTTTTCAAATTATAAAACAAAACCATTTGTATCATCTGTTCATTTTTTTATAAGAAACCAAAGCAGCTGAAGATAATGACGATGACACGGTATGAAAATTTCTTAGTGGATCCTACTGAGAATTTAAAATTCTTACTCTTGCTTCCGTATTATCTCCAGATAGTTCAAGAAGTTTCACAGACGGCTGAAGTCGCTGTCAGACAAGGTCCGCTCATGTAACAGTAAAAACTTCAGAGTGTGGTACTATGACTTAAGCATAGTATTGTACCGAGGAGGACGTTACAGTCCTTGCAACCTTTTTATTCCCTTTTTTTTTTTAACTCTCTTCTCCTTGCAACCTTGCACACGCCACATGTTCTTGCACCTCGCTCCTTCCATAGTTCCATTAGTTCCCTTCCTTGTGGAATCGATAAAGCTTGGCTTTGCTGCAAAAAACAAAACCCTAAATTTGAGTTAAAAAATAGTAAATGTATGGAAATTGAGGTTGAGAAATGCTGACAGATCAAGAATGGGATATTCGTCTTCTTTGCCGATGGAGATGGCGACCTTGTCGAGCTTGACGATCGAATGGACGTGAGCTCTAGTTTTCTCGTACCCACCGGTGAGAGCCTCCTCCCTCATTAGTCATCTTCTCCTCAGGTTCTAGTGCCAGCATGATGAGGTTCGGGGTCATGAATAGAAAGAGGTGGATGGAGGCAGTGGCGGTGTTCGAGTGCTAGCATGACATGGTGCATGACGTGATAAAGAGGGGTGTTAGAACCCCCATGCTCGTCGCGGGTGCTATCACAGTGTCACACCAACGCCATCACCCTCAGAATCTCCATTCTTGGCAGTCCATGACAAGTTTCGAGGAGAAGTTCAAGATCGGCAAGAGCAGTTGGTTCTTCACCAAGCTCAGATTTTGAGTCTTTTTCTCCTTTCTTTCTCCTTAAGTTCGGTTGAAATAGATTCATTTGTAATGCTTATTCTTGATCTAGTTTTATTGTTAGAGAAAGCAAATTTTGATTTTTGATTTTTTATTATTATTATTATTATTATTTTGAACTTATTAGGATCTGTTTGGATTATAATGCTACAATTTGGAGATTATATTTACTAATTGGTACAATTTACTATTATACTTGTCACTTGTTATAACGCCTCTTTTTTTTTTTCTCTTGAATATAATATATGAATGAATGTTGCATTTTACTGAATCTACACTATGAGAGGGAAGTAGATGTTGTTATTATTTGTGGATTGTATACAATCTTGGATTGAAGGTAGCAGCAGTGGCGGTGTTATATTGCCGTTATGACATTGTGTGCATCGTGGACAAAGAGGGGTGGATGAAGGAAGCAGCAGCGGTGGCATTCTGGTGCTAGTGTGGTGAGCAATGGGATGTGGGAGGAAGAAAGGGAGGGAAGAGAATAAAAATGAAGAAAGAAGGGAGAGGAAGAAGCTGACCCAAAAATAATGAAAAAAATATTAAATTGAAGGTTGTGAGTTATTTGCCATGGTAGTCATTAAACTCACATGTCTTACTATAGGGTCTTCCAACTTTCATCTCCTTGCACTACTGTTCAACATACATGTCCATATGTCACCTGTTTATTTGAGACAACTCATAGCTTCACGGTGAAGAATTTCACCAGAGAACAACCCTTCACCTGAATTTGCAACATCTACCCCAGAATTTCACTTCAGACCAAAAAATTGGAAACGTAAAAATAGCACAAATCACACCAAAAGATCTATATTTGTTTATCTCTTAACTCTCCTCTACCTCATCAATGAGCATAGAGAAATCATTCCAATTCTGCCTAAGAAAAGATAAATTCCTTAGAATCCCATTTCCACCACAATCGAAAAACCAAACAAACTTTGAGTAAAACAGGTTTGAAATTTTGCTCCACTTTATCTAATTTCTAAACTAACATATTTCACAATACACAACTAATATTTAATTGTTTTAAGTGATTCGATACTTATTATTTTTTAGATGATTAAGGCCTCAATTTTAAGTCTTGTTAATAAAAAGAACTAATGCTAAGAGAAGTTTATCCTCACAATAGACTAATCCAAATTGAAGCAAATAAATTTGAATTCAATAAATATCAAATATTGGTGGTATGTTAAAAATTAAAAAAAAAGGTTTCACAACACACGTGTGTCTCGGTCCAATACAGTTGAATTCAAGGGCAGACCCCCCACCCTCCAAATTTTCAACCTTCTGTAAATTTTTCTTTTTTTTTATTTATTTGGCCTCCCCTAAAAATTTTTACTTAATTATTTCTTATAAATTCTTTACTCAATTAGAGGTTTAAAATAATATAACATAACAGTATATATTATGCATATATGTCTCTCTAAATTTGATTGTAAAATGTTCATTTTATTTTTTATATTGTGATTTTTATTTAAATTTATAGATAAGTATGAAAATTAAAAATATATATTATTCTATATATAAAATTAACTATGAAGTATTGGCCCCTCCTAACAAAAGAATCTAGTTTCGCCCCTGGTTAAATTGTAGTTAAACATTTGGTATGATAAATAAAATTAATGTAGAAATGAAATAATTAAAGAATTGACCTATATAAGTAGCATAAATGTCCTTCATGAAAAAAAGAAAAATAACGTTCAACCATTTTTCTCTTATATTACATGTATCTATGTGTCATATGAGTATACATTTTTTGGTATTTCACTGTACGTACAGGTAAATTCTCACTGCTTAACTTGATCTGGATTGTGCCAACCATTCTCATCACAGACAATCTTTTGCAAGTTCGCATCACCCTTTCACTATACCAGTGTATAACGATTCTACAGGATACATGGTCTTTAAGCGATTCTTGATTTGGGCATTAAATATGAGGATTTAATCTTGTTGTGTTAAGTTATATACAATAATCGCCTCAAAAAAGTTATATACAATACTAGAATTCAAAACATTAGTCATGTACTATTCTCTCAAAACAAAGTATAGCTGCTTAAAAATTTTAGCGTTTAAAAAAAAAAAAAAGAACCTATCTCTTTATAAAACCAACATCACAAATAACTTAAAAGCATTAGCAAATACTGATTGTAAGGAGGCAAGCTCCTGCCTTGATTATTCAGATACAAATTTTAGACTAGCTATACTTAAGAAAATTAATTCTACAAAACATTCCAAGATAATGCAGGCGATGTACTTTTAAGATAACGCAAAGAGGATATTCAAGTTTTGCCATCGAATTGGTTCACTTAATCAACCTTTCGCTTATATATTGCTATTACTTGAGTTCAATTTTAAGGTGTTTCCATTGGTGGGTGAGTATCTTTGTTACTATTTTGAGAGTCTAGAGACATATTCTAATCTTAAATTGGAACGAGCCTTTCTCTTAACCTAAAAGTCCGTTAGATTTTCATTTTTGTTTTCTATTATTGTTTCATATATTTCCTATTTTCAAAATTTTATGAAAGAAATAATGAAAATAAAAAATAAAAATAAAAAACTGAATCTTATTGTTTTTACTGCTTTTTTTACAAAATTCTAAAAATAGGAAATATAAGAAATAAAAATAAAAAATGAAAACAAGTGTTTTGCCTAAAATTAAAGTTCCATCCTTCATATATGTGCACTCCTTGCCTTGTTTGCGTATGGCTATAATCTTATTTTACTTTGGGCCTATATTTTGTCAAACTTTTTAACAATAAAATATCTCTTTAAACTATTGAGTTGCTTTTCCTGTACTCTTGTATGTTGGAGACTATATACAAGGCTGATAAACTACAGAGTTCAAATAAACTCGTTAAGGCTCATTCAACTCAAATCGTAAACTGAACTAAAAAAATCATAAGAGTTTACATAACTAACCATATATATATATATATATATATATATATATATATATATATATGCATGCAAAATTAACTATAGTTTATAATTATTATATAGTCATACTCTACTTAATATTTTAATACTAAAAAATATAATAATTCATGAAATAGTACTATTTTAATTACAATTATTGAAGAATATTTTGTATAAAAAAAGTATTGAAAAATATTCTATTACTTAGATTTGTAATGTTTTATTAGACAATTCATTAAGCAATAATGTGTAATAGTAGTGATTATTAATTCTAATATTTTTTCATTTTCATATTTTAAAGAGAAATATTTTGTCATTTTCTTATATATTTTATCTTTATTTTCATAATAAATCACTTAGTTCCTTCATCTATATATCCAGAACATATAATCAACTATTTTTTTTTAATGGATTTATATGATAATTAAAGTTACTGAATCAATCTCTCCTTTTGAGTGACACAGACTTATATCAACGTCAAAGTGAAACCGATCAAATATGCAACTATTTTATTTCCAATTAAGACTCTCTATTATTATTATAAAATTTTTTTGAAAATGTATTCATCTTAACCTTTTAAAAGAAAAATGTTGATCAATAATGATCAATATATATTTTTTAGTAGTTTGTCCTTAAGCACAGATAAATGAAAAATAAAAATGTGAGTTTTATTAGTCAACTTCCTATAAAAAATAACTAAAAGAAATATATCAAAAGGAATCTTTTAATTTTTATTTCAATTAAAATATGAAACCTATTAAAAATATTAAAATCATATAATTTATCTAATTTTTCTCTTTTATTTTTTTCTTTCACATTTTCATTTTCAATAAATATGTTATGTTATGTAATAAATTATAAAAGGAAATAATCATATGAGAGTTTTTTTTTTTAATTTTTAAATTATCAATCATAAATTGTGAAAAGGAAATAATTTTTACATGACATTTTGAATGGAGTAATTTTTTGATAGTATATTTATGATGTTATTATTAAATTGAATGAATTATAAGTAAATTTTGTACATGAGTGATAAACAAATTTTACATGAAAACTTTGGAACTCCCAATCATGCAATCTGAATGGAAAACAAACTTTGCATAAAAATTTTAGAAAAAGAAGTGTTCCAATATTATATATACAATTGTTGCTCAAGAATTTTTGTTAATTTTTTTTTTTAAGATTAGTTGCTTGCAAATTGATTCAAAACCAAAAAAATTTAAACTCGTAAACTCGCTAGTAAAATTAAGAGTTTATCAGTTTTGTTAAAGTTTACTTAAACTCATATAAGTATATCATAAAGAGAGTTTGTATGCGAATTAACTCATTTTTGTATGGTAAGATCATAAACTCTAAGGGTTTAAAAGTTAAATTAAGTGTTTAACATCCATGATACCACCCAAATTAATAGTGGTGAATTTCCCACACTCTCTAACTTTTCCTTGTTTTCATCATGTTTTAGCTTTTTATTGATGTTCTGTTTCCAACTAGTGGGGAAGCATCAAAACAATTAACACAAACGTTCCATCATTCACATGGAAAATCACACACTTCACTTCATAATCACGATTCGTGCACTTCACTTGGAGTAGTACTAGTGACATATCAGGGCAAGTTCGATATTCTGATGCATGTGAAATTAATACTAGCATTGGCAGAGAAAAAGCAGGGGTCAGTGTGTAACTGTTGCATATCTGAAAACTAGGAAAAATTTGAGGAAAAAAGGAGAGGGAAAGACAAGCGCTAAGGTAATTAGTTGTTGTATTTATGTGGAAGAGGGTGGGGTTGATGGCGTGAATGATAGCGTTGAGTTTGAGACAAAAATATGCTTCTTTTAATTTCAGTGAGAAGAACTAAGAAGACTAAAAACGTTAAGTGTGATATTTTTGTAATTTTCTGATAAATTTTACGATGAAAACAAGATGAATGCGTAGAGGAGGACATGAGGGTCCACACAACTATGTTGATGAAAAGCGTGAGTGAAGGATCTCTAAAGTGGTTGAAGTAGGATATTGGAAGAATTTACTCTTGCTAAATAGTGTATTGGACATGGTTGTGGACCATCCCCTCAAGGCTTTCATGTTACATTATTAAGTCTTAATCTGCCTATAATGTAAAAGTTGTTCCACTACAATTGTTATGTAGCATTTTTTTCTTGAATTTTAAATTTTCAATTCTTTTAAATAACAACTATTTATTTTCATTACTTTCATTTATGTCTTTCTTGACTTATTATCTTTTCTGAATAATTGTAAAAGTTCTTTCCATCCTAAATAACTCATTTAAAATGTTAAAATAAATATAATAATTTTTAAATTAATTTATGCCTATTTGAAAAATATAGATAAATATTATTCTAAAAAAATCAGTCAAATAATAATTAACTTTTAGAGATAAGTCTTTTTGACTTTTCATTTCTCTCATTTATATCTTTCTTAACTTATTATATTTTATTCACTTAATATGTCAAGAAATATAATAATTTTATGTTTAAAGTTGGCCATATAGATTTAATGAACATTTAAATATTATTCCAAATAAAAAAATAAAAAGTAAAGCCCCCAAAGTGGTTCGTATTATTTTTTGCATCGGACAAATTAATCCTGGACAAAAATAAATTGACAAATTGATTCCTATCCTTTTAAAGTGTTAGACAATTTAGTTCCTCCATTAAGTTTCTTCATTAAAAACTATAATGTGGCTGGTTACGTAGTTGATATGGTATGGTTATCTCGCACTTTATCATTCTAGTCACTCTTATTTACTAAAACAATGTTGTTTTTGATAGATTATTAAGTTGATACGCTAAATTTTTTATTCTGATATGATATATAAATAAGAAGAGTTTTGCTAAAATGACATCATATTAATAAATAAGAGTAAATAGGATGATAGGGTCAGAGAGATAACAGTGTCATATTAACTATATAATGAGCCACATGCATCATAGTATTTAATGAAGAGAGTTGATAGAAGAACTAAATTATCTGATATTTTAAGATATTACGGACCAATTTATCAGTTTATTTTTGTTATAGACTAATTTGCATTATATTTTAAAGATTATGGATTAATTTGTTAGTTTATTTTTATTAGCGACTAATTTGTCCTATGTAAAAATTGATAAAGACCACTTGGGGTTTTATTCAAAAGTAAAAATCAATTCAAATAATTATGAAATTTAAATATAAATTTTTTGTTTCTTTTATACTTTACAAGATTATAAATATATTTTGATTAAATTATATATTTTTATCCTAAATTTTAAACAGATATTTTATTAAAATATTTTAATTATAAGCTCTTTTGAAATAAAGTAAATAAGTTTATCTAATTTTTCTTTTTATTTTTTTTTCTCTTTCACATTTTCATTTTCAATAAATAAGTTATGTTATATAATAACTTATAAAAGGAAATAATTATACGAGAATTTTTTTTTAAAATTATCAATCATAAATTGTGAAAAGGAAATAATTTTTACATGACATTTTGAATGGAGTAATTTTTTAATAGTATATTTGTGAAGTTATTCTTAAATTGAATGGATTATAAGTAAATTTTGTTTGTGGGTGAAAAACAAATTTTATTTGAAAACTTTAGAATGTCTAATCATGCAATTTGAATGAAAAACAAACTTTATATGAAAATTTTAGAGGAAGAAGTGTTCCAATATTATATATATTATTGTTGTTTGAGAATTTTGTTAAATTTTTTTAAGATCAATTGCTTGCAAATTGATTCAAAACTAAATAAATTTAAACTCATAAACTCGATAGTAAAATTGAGAATTTATCAATTTTGTTAGAGTTTACTCATACAAATTTATCATAAAGAGAGTTTGTATGCGAATTTACTCATTTTTATATGGTAAGATCGTAAGAGTTAAACAGAGTGTTTAACAACCATGACTGCGTATATAATTGATAGGCAACATTGATCTATTTATTGGTCCTCACCTTGTGAAGACACTTACTGTTCATCTTCTTCTTCACACCCGGGTATTAGTGAGCTTCCTTGAATTCTCTGCTGCATAGCTAGGATTGTTGATCGTGTGAACGAGTTCTTAAAGAGTTATCAATCTAAACAATTTCACCGAACTTTACCCATGGTAGAATAGAGGTAAATTTTTAAAGATAGTGCCTAACACAATTCATAGTATACATGGCCTATCTCTTCCTCATTTATTCATTATTTTCCGATTTTGTGCTTTTTTTTTTGGGTATTCTAACAACTAAAATATTAGAACACATTCCAATATCCAACAAAAATGGTGAAAAGTATTTAAATATGATGATGGCAGAACACCCTTGAAGTTATTAATATTAGCATGTGATGAAAAAAGAAAAAAGTTTTATCTGATTTTTTTTTGTTTACTCTTTTATTTAATCATTTTTTGAAAGATCTTGTAATCTTGACTTGCATGAGCAAGCTCCATGCCGGTGTGGGACTTCAAAGTTCAAACCCAATATTCTTTCTCTTGTAAGTGTGAACACATTGAATACACGGTATATGCTTCCACCTTCCCATTCTAGATATATGGAGTGTGAAAAGAATCAAATTGAACTTGAGATGCCATCTATTTTCATTTCCATCAATTTCATTACTAATATATGAGTTCCAACTGCCACGCGCTTGAAGGGCCACAACCCCAAGAAGACCATTATTTTTGTAATATTTGTCGTTGTACACTATCTTTGTAATGTATATTTTACACCATTTCAATATTTGAATAATGATTAACACAAACTCTTGCCTATCATGTGAGTGGATAACACAATAACATTAGAGTGTTTTGAAGGCATGAAGCACCACTTCTCAGCTGACCAGAGAAGATTTCAGAATAATGCCAATCTAAATAATATTCTTCAATAATTGCAGTTCATCAATCCAAGCTCATGCAATGCAACCATAAATAGCTGAAGGCTGTTCTGCTTTTTCATCAAGACAAACACAGATGCTTGAGTGTTGGTCTAGTTTTCTTTATTGCTCTCAAACTTCTACTCAAACCCCCACAGCCGAATGGCTTCATTCCAAAGCTTCAACTTTGATACCCAAATCCCATCAGAGATCCTCATAGCTCAGATCATGCAACTTCACGCAAGCATTTCCAAGCTAGAGTCTCTAAGCAAGTCAATAGCCTCTTCACTCACCTAGTGAAACTATGCACCCTCCCTTCATCCATTGACATCGAGGCCTTGCCCCAGGAAGTGAAGAACATGCGTGAGAGCCTCATCAACCTTTGTGGCCGTGCTGAAGGGCTCTTAGAGCTTGAGTTCTCAACTTTCGTAGGCCACACACCAAACCCCATGAACAACCTCACACTCTTCCCTTACTATGGTAACTATGTCAAACTAGCAAACGTGGAGAACAAGATCCTCAAAGACAATGGTGTTGTGCATGCAAAGAAGGTGGCCTTTGTAGGGTCAGGACCAATGCCACTCACTTCCATCATGATGGCCACTCACCACATGGAATCCACACACTTTGATAATTTTGACATTGATGAGAAGGCTAATGAGGTGGCTAGGAAGATTGTTGCTTCAGATACAGCACTTAAGGAGAGGATGAAGTTTGTGACACAAGACATCATGGAAGTGAGGGAGAGGTTGGGAGAATATGATTGCATATTCTTGGCAGCACTTGTGGGAATGAGTAGAGAAGCAAAAGTGAAGATTATGGGGCACATAAGGAAGTACATGAAGGAAGGAAGTTTTTTGCTTGTGAGGAGTGCAAAAGGGGCTAGAGCTTTCTTGTACCCTATTGTTGAGGAGCATGACATGGTGGGTTTTGAGGTGCTTACCATCTTTCATCCCACAAATGATGTGATCAACTCGGTTGTTCTTCTTCGCAAGCCTAAAGCTTAGCCTAAACAACCGTGCAAGTTGTGTTTATAGTTGAAGTTGAAGATGATCGCTGAGTAGTTTCTATTTCGATATGTTTTGTTATGTCTTGAAAGGGGGTTTCCTCTTTGTTACTTAATTCGCTTGGTGTTGTTCAGTGTCCACTCTAGCGCTTACTTCATTCTTCTTGCTTGACAAGATGATTGAAAAATATTTGTATCAATAACAGTTTCAAATATTAATATATGTGCTACTCTTGTTCCGAAAAGGCAATATTTAGCAGTCAAAAGGCACAAAACTTTTTTTTCGAGTACAAAGCACAAAACTAATTTTAAAAACAAACCATACTGCAAGAATACCATAAATATCAAATAAGTACTAAAGATTGATTGAATAGCGCTGTTTTTAACCCATTTTTGAGAACCAAATAGAGCACCTCCTCTTAGAGTAGGCGTGAGAATCAATAGTGGAAGACCTCACTGAAATAATTTATGTTAAAAAAATTTGTGATTCTCACCGTCTCATTTAATGTTGTCTTTGATATAAAAAAAATAATAATTCTCGTATTGTTGAGCATTCTCCGAAATTTTAAAAACAGAAAGGAAATTGGATTGTGTGCTACTACATTGTCACAAAACCAAACACACTTCTAGGTTTGAATTCCTTTATCTCCCTCTAGCATGTGCTACTATTACTATCGTCTTCCTTTTTGTTTGATTAATGCTCCCAATGGAGAAGTGACATTTTCAGAGAGTGAAATGCGATTTTCCGAGGTGATTTTTGTAAGAGAAGTGCGACCTCAAAGTGTGTTTGATCATTAAACAAACAAGGCAAAATATTATATTCCCATACTCAGATTCCCAAAAATGTAAAAACATTCTGTGAACCATACACCTATAGAGGAGGGTATGCAGGCGAGCTCTGTCCGCAACAAACCATATATAAAAGGATCGGACTAGATTGGTATATGAGTTGTTATTATATCAGGGTTGCATCTGCACCGCATAGAATCATGGGTCTGCAGGTTGGTCCACACTGCAAGTAATTATTCTTTTTTTATTTTTTTATTTTTGCTATTTTGCTTTGTTTTGTCAAAAACCCAGGTCCTCACAGCTACAACACACAAGTGCTACCACTAAGCTAAAACCACAGGTCATGTTATAAAACTCAATCAAATTGAATATATTATATTCAATCCTAAAATAACAATACACAAGTTTGTAGATGGATCTGCTAACCCATAAACTTAGCTCATTTAGCCCGTAGATTAAATGGAGAGCGGACCAAAAAAATCTGTGACTTAATGGATTAGGAAAATATCCGATCCTAACATGTGCGGATTGCGAGTTAAATGGACTAACTCGCAGATCGCTGCTTGTATACTCAGCTCTACATATGTCCCCTAAATATAATAAAAAAATATTAAATAATGATAATTTTGTTGCTAAAATAATGTACATTATTTTTAACTTTTAGATGAATAAATGACTTTGACTCTTTTAATTTATCCAATCATATTTTTTCTTTGAAATTTGACAAATTCCTACAATATTTCTATCAAATAATTATAGTTATGTAGCATTATTCAAAAGTTATTTATTGTAGTATATTTGATGTTTTAGACCTATTTTTGCTTGGATTTTTAATATAATAAATGATGATGCATGATCTAACTAATTTTTAACTTATCCAATCACTTTTTTTAGACTTTGAAAAATTTTGATAATATTTCTGACAAATAATTATGACTACGTAGTCTTACTCAAAAGTTATTTATCGCAGTATATTTAAATGTTTAGACCTATTTTTAACGCTATTTTCAATACAATAACTGATGATGCATGACCTGACTATTAGGTGTCTGGAATGGAGCTTCAGAATATCAGCTGGCCCAGATGAATCGATGATACATGATTAAAGAATTGAAGTATCGATCATTTTTGTATTCTGCAGTCTTATTATTATACTCTGCACAAAAGTCAACATAATTTTTAGAAACTAACACCAACTTCCATAACTACTCCTTACATATGCATAACCTTCACAGTTTACAAAAATATATATCATCACTTACAATAAAACCAAAACAGGACTCTCAAAATGAAGTCATAAATTTTGTTCTGGTCAGGAACAGAGTTGGGGACACTTTCTCTCTTTGTGCACCATTTCTCCCAAGCAACAAGCTTGGGAAACTCCTCTTTGGTGCTGAAGTTTCAATTATCTCCAATGTATAGAACCAGCTGTAGAAGGGAATCACTATCAGAGCCACCACACCTACCAGTCCAAATTTGTCACTACCAAAATAAGCCTTCTCTCCCAACTCTTCTTCCAGCAGTTTAAAGCATTCTCTGAGCACATTCTTTGCTGGTTCATGATCTTACCTATTGCTTTCCCATATCAATCTCCCGGCAGATTAAATCTGCATTTAGCCAAAGAATATCAATTAGTCCAAGAGAAATGAACAAGTGTTGAAGATCGATTACATGTTTGGTGTTGCTTTTATTGTTTTTAGGAAAATAATTGCTTTCTCTAAGAACAATTTTGATTATAAACTGTTCTAAATAAAAAATAAGCTAATCTAACTACACCAAGAATTGTGAATTTGTATGAATAAATAATGTTACTTTCACATAAAAATGCCTCTCACATAATTTACATAACTCATGTAACCACCATTCATTTCTCTCTCTCTCTCTCTCCCTTTTATTTATTAATGTCATTGGTGCTAAATTTACTATATGATGAGTTATACACTATGTGCGTAATACGGTCCTCTTTAGGATCATCCCATTGGAGAGAAACAAATATAATTTTTCTAATTTACGGACAGATGATGGACTCAACATGAATGGTTCACGGAGTCCACTAATTGCATTGTCATTTTATTAACAGGAGAGAATTCAAAAGATAATATATACAAATAACATTACTCTTCTCCAAAACACCCGTTTACATTTATGTTTCTTATTAATGGGCCATTGGACCCATCCCACTACCCAAGATGGTACTTGCCACCAGGTTATTATCTGAAGATCAGAAGCATAGTGGTTACACTATGTAGCCTCTTCGACCAAAAAAACTATGTAGCCTCGTCCAATTGCATACGGGTTTGATCCTGAACCCACCCATTCCCCACCCCCACCACCACCCCCCTTCCTTACCCCAGAAAATAATAATAATTGAAGATCAGGTGTCACATCACCCTTGTAACATGTGCAAACACTTCTTGTATGATAGAGTAGGAATGGTTAATACTTAGCAGTACAAAACAAATCCTTGTGCATTACTTGAGTTTTGTTTATTGGGGGACAGAACAGATATTAAACTTTTTTATTTTTCTCTTTGCTTGTTTATATATCCATCACTGATTGGATATAAATTTTTTTATCACATTTTGTAACCAAAGCATTCCCACAAAATAGCAATGCTGATAGTAATATCTATCTAAAGTTGTATCAAAACTCCACTAACTCTCACCCATAAAAGTAATGTTATTTGAAAATTAAAAGTAAATATCAAGAATAAACATCATATTATTTAAAAATTAAAAATAAATATCAAGATTGAATACCATAAAGAGAGATATGTATAAGATTTTGATCACACCCACTACTATCAAATACTTTGTGTCTCTCCATAATATTCATTATTTATGTGCATTTTTAATCTACAAATAGCATTACTCCACCAATAAATAAGCTTAACTAGATGAAATCTAAATTTTTGTTTCTATTATAACATCAACAACTCCCAGTTTTTTTTTTTATTTGAACAACTCCCAGTTGGCCCCAGACACTCGAAACCCTGACCTCCTTACCCAAATACCACCTAGGAGGCTAGGACAGCAATAACTCATTTAAATATTTTTACAAATGATTTCAACTTTGAAAAGCATGATCCAAGTTGATACATTTTATATACCTTCTTGTCAATATAATCAGCCCAATGGAGATGTGTGACCCCTAACATCATCAATGTACTGAACAATTGTGAGTGATTCATGAAATGGGTTTTCCATTGAGTCAAAACAGGAACCTTCTTATGAACTGGATTCATCTTCAGCAGCAGAGAGCCCTTGCTTTCTTAAATTTTCTTCCTTTGCTTCATACTGGATACCCTTCTGTGCCAAGGCAATTCTGACCCTCATACCAAATGGGATGAACCATATGCCCTGTAAAATTACTTCATCCGCCATGGTTGGAGCTCTACTTAATTGGCTCCAGTAGCAAGTGTCTTTCTGAAGTTCCTAATGAGTGCTTGCTTTTGCTTCCACTCATGTACATAGTATAGCTGACTGAATGTTGTTGGAAATGTAGGAGTGTTTGGCTGTGTAATGAGGAACAGAACACGAAATCAGGAAATGAAACCAAAGAGGGAAAAGATAAAATCAGTTATGCATAAATTGTGCTAAGCACTCTAACGAGACATGTCAAGGCAGGACGGGTTCACGCGTGTATTAAGGCTTGGCGCAAGCTCACAATCATATCATACCTTAATACCATAAAATATCTACCATGAAGCATTCCCATACATAAAGCTTATTAAGAGCCCATGCTAGACAATTAAGATTCTAATCTTAGCCCACACACACATATACACTCTAAATTTAAGAGAAATATTTAGGGATTCACTTTTGTGGAACACCATGTTAACTCATCACTAATATACCATTGAATGGAATGTAAATTCCACTTAAATTAAGCTTACATCCCATTCAATAGATAAACGGTGATTCGATACAATATCCAACAAAAAGTGAATCCCTTTTATCACTTCTCAAATTTAAAACACTGACCATAAGTCCAACAAATGCCATGTACTAGACTGAGTAGACTCTATGGCTCCTAGTCCCTGACAACCTTGGCATCATGTCAGATTTTGATAATTTTGAACAAGTGCATTCGCGTAGTCTACAATAACGTAACGCAAGAAAAGAAACCCGTGTGGTGACAACATTGATTTCAAGCGTAGAACAGACGTCCACCACAAAATTTCATACGATCGGTATTTTATAACTAATTATGGGCAAAACTATTATTATTATTTGATTTGACAACTGCATCATTAACAAATTAAAATAGAAATCTATGACGTGTTTTGCGTTTTAGGAGTACCAAACCATACATTCTCGTCTACCAAAATATTTGCAACCTTCTGCCTACAACTTAGAATTTCTCATTTTATACCGAAAAGTGTACATATGGTTAATAATATTTATCCACAAGCCATACACTGCCTCATCGATGCAAAAATTGTTGAGCAATTCTATAGAAAAATAAGATTTTGCTCCAATACAAGACTAAACCAGATATTGTACAAATGAATAGAATTCCTGAAACCCTCTCCGCAAGATTCAACTGAGCTGCATAGCCTCCACCGTGAAAGAAAACTCATGGCAAGACATGAATCTGAACAACTATATCAAATTTGTATGGAGCAACTAGAAGCTTAGTAAAGCCACTGTAGGGAAGGCCTGGATGAAACAATCTCCACATTCTCCTGTCGCTGTCGCCAGCACTACCTCAAAAGTCAGTATGTAACAATCCCAGACTGAGCATCCAGTATGGGTACCACCACCATCACTACATTAATTAGTAATACAGACTATACAAGCCTCACTGGCAGAATCAACATGCTGCAACATTTTGGAAATAAAATAGAAATTATCAAATAACTAACTTTTTGTACAGAAATCACTAACCCAATCAAGGGTTATAAAACTGAAAATATGTAGGGGCAAAAAAAAAAAAAATAATAGATCACCACATACCATGTTCTGATCAAGGGCCTTCAAATTGTAGCTTTTTCCTGGCTAAATGACCGGAGACGTTCGATCAGATCCTTTCTCAATGACTCAGGAATCTGTGATAAGAAAGCTCCCTTGGCATCTCCTACTAACGACTTCCTGCATTGCATGCAGTGCACATCCATGTCAGGGATTATAACCAGTGAGTCAAATCATAACCAACATATATCAAGAAATGTGACAGAAACCTCTCAGTGCATACTTGTTAAATTATCAAAAAAACAACAGTATACGAAACCACTAATATTTTGAAAAAAAGGGGAAAAAAAAAACTCAGATTTTAGGGACCAGTAGTTTCTTCCTTTTTCCAAATTTGAGAATCAAGACTGTATATCTGATCAGTGTATTGGCGAATTGGTAAAAGCTGGTTATCAAGACAAGGAGCCACATTATGAACTAATAATGTCAACTGCACCAAGATGACCAAAAATGGACAAGCAATCATTAAAAAAAGACTAATACCTCTGCCCGCTTAGGAACTACTAAACTAGCTAAATACTCAGGTTATGCTCAGGCCTCGGACATATCATATAGGAACCATTCCATTTTTCTGTTCGTTTCATAAATGAACCATAAGACATGAACACACACAGACATGTGCATGCAAACAGCCTTCAGTCCCAACAGCACAAACTGTTCATCTGTAGAGAATGGCTTATCACGGAATAATATTGGTCCACTACATTCTATGGGAATCATGCTCAAATACATTCATCACAATCAATTAATTAGCAAAGATGCCAAGTTGCCGACAGTATCAGTCTAAGGCCACTCCCCACCCCCCACACCCACCCCTGAAAAAAAAATAAAAGAAACTAAGTTTTGACTTAACTTTGAGCACTAATATCATCAGCCATTTTATGACTAAAATTCCTCAGTGTACAAATATATCTCCACATTTCTAAATTAATCCACACCACATACACGAATCTTATACAAAGTTTACAACAAATTGTTTCAAAACTAAATGCCAAATGGTAATTTCTTATATTTACTCTATATTTCTTCATAATGTAACAAGAAAATAGAATCAACGGTAGATACCTATACATGAAATCATCTTTAACTTATCTAAATCATGGTTTCCTCCTCATTTGATGGTCAATGACAGTTTTCTATTGTTTCATCATATTAGGCATAAGCTTGATTTTAGAACTCTCATCTGGCATCTATAGTCATAGTTTGAAATCAATCTCTTACATACTTAGAAAGTAACAGTGAAAATGGGATACAAAATTATTCACAGAATTGTGCTACAGCCATGTTTGTGTGTAATACCAATGACTCAATGCATAAAAAAATGTAGAATCTAATCAAACTTACCTTATTTCATCTCCACTTGTTACATTTCCAGCTTCTTGTGCCCATAACCTCTTTCTAGAACGCATGAAGTCACAAACTTTATCTGTCCAGCCACATGACCTCAAAACAGACTTCGCTTCTTTGCCAAGACTGTGTGATGTTTTGAAAACACAGTATCAGAATAAAGCATAAAATGAATAGTTTAGAAAGAACACAGCATCAGATCAGACATATAATAAATATTTTAGAATATAAAGGTGTCCATCTCATTGTCAAAGGAAAGAGGTAAATAAACGTTTACTACTGTGTAGAAAATTGCGAAAGGAAAAACAATCATGAAAATTTCAGTACAGTATGAATCAACCAACATATTTCAACACGATAGATATAGAATAGAAAGAAAAGAGAGAGAAAAAAAAGAAGGCCGGGGGGGGGGGGGGGGGGGAGCATAAGATATGAAAGGAAGGGTAAAAAGTTATTGTGAAGCATCCACAAACATATTGATTCACCATGTTTCCATCAGACTGGAGTGGCTAGATAAGTTGGATACCAAAAGACAAGTATTGGATTCTAGTATTCCCAACCCCACCAATAAGGCTATCCAAACAATAACAGCTACAAATATCAATGGCTCAACAGAACTAAGATTTTAACAGAACAATGGCAAACGTTAACTTTGACGGTCTAAACCAAGCTACCAAACTTTCAATCTTTGCTATGAAAAAACATTGTCAAAAGCATGAGATGGCACATTTTCATGTGTATCAGAAAACACAAAGCATAGCTAGCCCTCATTAAAAAACAAATCTTCATTTAATTTTCATATGGAACTAAAATTAGTAAGGAAAAAAATTCAGAAAAGATTGAGTTCCAGTATATCATACATGTCCTTCAATTCTTCAACTCTTCTTCGAGACTGACCATCATGTGCAAGCAAAATGCTTGGAGCCTCCTGCACCTTTCTCTTCCTCAATATTTTAGGTTCATTGAGGCCATCGCTTTCTTGCTTAAAGTCGTCAGGCCCCCTACCCATTATTACCCTGCTTCTACTAGCGTCTTCCGTAGGATCTGATTTTGCAGAACGGATATCAGCTGACTGAATATCAGTGTATCCATTTGTTAATGATGAATCCTTTCTTTTTGATTTGTCAGCAACGTCAACTTTATTTTTCTCAGTGCCATTCCTGGTCGGTAATGATGAAGGGTCTTTCTTGCCATTCTCCAAAGAAACTGCATCCTTCACATACCCATTTATTACCAAGGGGTGATTCTTAGAAACGTCAACTTTCCCATTGACACTCGCAGGAGCAGGACTTCTCTTAGAAGTAGAATTTCCATTAATGTCGAATTTCACTCGTGAGCTGGAAGGCCCTTTACCAATTTTAGATACCCTTGGCATATCCTTCCAAGTAGATTGCTCAGAATTTGATTTTGGATGCACTGATTTCAGCAGTACATCAACTTTTGGGCACTCAGATGCCTGACTCCCATTGGAATGATGCAGCTTTACACCATTTGAAGCAAGAGAAGCACTAACTGACACTGGCCTTTGGTTAGTTCGAGAGAAAAAAAGAATATAAACCTTTTCTGACAAAACTTCTTGCAAGGTTGCAACTGTTACACAAGAATCATCACAACAATACCACCGACCCATTGCATCCTGCGAACAAAATAAAAAAATCAGACACTGTCCACAATTGGAAGTTATTTGAGAATTAACGTACTGGCTACATAATTTGCACACAGATTAACCAAAATTCACAAACCTTTATGTAAGCATAATAGTGACCAGATTCTGGGGAGTAGCCTGAATGCACAACAGTACCAAAGAGCTTATATTCTGGTAGTGGATCCTGCATCAACATGACTATTAGGAAGGGAAGAAGCTACATATAAAATTAGAGTAAATTTGCAAAAGAAAAGGTACAATATTGGTCACGTAGCACCAGTCATCAGCCTAGGTTGGACAATAACAGAACTTTTGTTGGCCTTCACCAAGAACTTATGCTTTGTACTGTGAGTGGTTCTTTGATATGTAGTATTATAGCCTCTTTGAAGTTTCAATTAATCTAAAGTCCTAACCTAGCCACCCCTTTTACAATCAAGCCTCAGCACAAGGCATGTCTGAGTTTAGAATTTTCATGTATTCCAAACCTCTATCATCAATGTCTTCCATACTTCCCATGGATTGCAAACTGCTGAATATTTCAAACTTAAGCTTTTACTGTGACTCTGTGAAAGGTTCACCCATACAATTATGTTTCTAAATACCTCCAAATGATTGTCTATAATCACCAAACAAAAGCTGTAATCGCAAACCTACCCAAAAATAGACTGAAGGCAACAAATATAGCAAGCCACCAGAAAGCTTAATAGTAATACAACAACTTTCCACACAATACACAAAATCAACAAACTAGGATATACAAAGCTCAAAAACCTGAGTCATCTTCCCATATACTAGCTCTTCTTTCAAATAAACACACTTTGACAACAATCCAAGTCATAGTTATGGGATTACTACTTAAATCCAAACCCTAGAGAAAATTATGCTCCTTTTCTCACCTTTAAAGCTAATTACATGGACGGACCTGTAAAGTATACACAATTACACCAATAGCCCCGAGTGTAGACACAATGTCCAAGAAACCTTTCCATGTCATATGCTCTATGATATGTAAACTTCTGGTGATTTTAAATTGAGGTTGCCACAATTGCAGTTACAAAGCCCAATTTAAAACCATTCCAGCTATCAAGAAATTTAGACCAATCTCCTGCAATTATAAATTTTGAAACCACAGTTCACCCAAGGTATTTCCCATTTGACCTTAACATCTGTCAACTACTACCCTATATGACTTGCATAGCCAAAAATTTGCTTTTCTTCATCTTCCAAGAACAAGATGGCACATCATCTCATTTAACAGGATTCTTTATAGGCCTAACCATGGTGTGTAAATTTAAAAATAATAACAAAATATTCGAAACAGTAAAATCAATCATGTGATCTTCGTGAAACAAATTTAGCATAAATAAACAAAGTGAATCATTACAAGGCTTAGGCCAAGACTTTTCCCCTTAAACTTATTAGGCCATTTTGTGAAATTGTAAAAACAAAGCTTGGGAGATTACAAGCTCACAAACGCGAAGAAAGAACTAGTCGCAAATATCCACATTACATGGCTTTAGCTTAAACACGAAGTTTCATGTCAATGCGTGCCAGGCCACCATGTGCAAGCGATCATATCGGTCCATTATGCATCTTTGCATCTAGCATTGGGTAGAGACCTCATATAATAACTGTCATAGCTCTACCCTATCAATTATCATTTATTTCATTTCTTCAGCAATGATCAAAAAGCTTTTTGAATATTGGGTGAAAGAATCAAAATTCAATACATAATTTTAACATTCAAAGAATATTCTTTAATAATCTTATTTTTCAATTATTAAACCCCCTTTTCTTAGCAAGCTCAATATTAGTCAGATTAGTGAACGTCTACCACTAAAAGTTAACCCATAACATCTATGTCAGCCATTCTGTATGAGTACATCTAAACCATCTTGCAGTAACTACTTTAAAACAAACATCATATATACCTGGCTGGCTTTGCACATGAAGCTAGAAAGCACCAAAACCTCTTCAAATGCAACAGCCTTATCAATCTTGCCACCCAATATGCCCTCAAATCTCTGCATCAATCCAAAATTCAGCAACACACCATCATTCACAACCCACCCCCCCCAAAAAAAAAAAAAAAGAACACACCAATTAACAAACCTTGAGCTGTATCACAAGAATATTAGGCGCTTGAAGTATACTCATCTGCTTTTTCGCCGGAACCAATTTCTTACAACTAACCAACAACAACAAATTCATGCATTTAACAAAACCACAAAAGAAACTCAGAAACTAATTAAAAACACACACACTCAAGCTCACACTTCATACCTATCACACTTGTACTTATTGTTCCCATCTAAAACCTCAGGCTGGAAGAACTTTTGCATTGAATCTCTAAGCGAGTTACTATGAAAAACATCAAGGCTAATATCCATTATCTCATCAATCTTATTCGACTCAAAACCACAGCACAGGCATTTCACCTGGCTCTGCAGCGCACCTCCGAAAATCTCCTTCACCACCGTACTCCTGCCGCCATCATCCCCTCCACCACCGCCGCCGCCTTTACGGCGGATCTTCTTCAGGCGGAGGCAGGTGTTGTGGCAGGCGTCGATGACGTATCTCAGAAACTCGTGCGCGTCCTCCTGGCGGCCGGACCGGAAGTTCTCCGCGAAGATCCGGAGGCAGCTCTGGATCTTCGACGGCGCGTCGTGGGTGAGATCCACGCGCAGGGACCGCGCAATCTGCTTCTCCAGTATACAGAACGGACAATTGGAAGAAGACGCTGCAGAATCACCTGTAATCAGAGAAAAACAACGTTAGGTCATGAAAATTAGGGTTCAAAGAGAAAATGAGGGGTAATTGTGGAAATTAGGGTTTTGTGTAGGTACAGAGAGAGGAGTGTTGGAAGCGGAGGCAGAAATTGGCGAGAGGGGGAGTGTATGTGAGGCACTGGAGGACGCTGTTGAGGTAGCAGGAGTTGCCGAGGTTGCGGAGGCCTAAGGGTGGACCGGACTTGCGCTTCTGGCTCAGGAGGCTCGGCTGCCACGTCATCTGCAGGGCCATCAACAACAACAGCTGCGGCGGCGACCGGAACTGCTCGCCGCCGGTGCATTGGACGGCACCGCCGTCGATGATGTGGAGGAGGAGGAAGATGAAGAAGAAGAAGAGCAATTGAGCAGCGAGCACCGAAATCGCATCGCGCGCGCGCTCTCTCTCTGCAGGGGTTCTTTTCAGGTTTTTTTCTTTTTTCTTTTTTTTTTTGGTTTCCCAATCTCCGGTGATTTTTCTTGTCCTTCTAGCGCCGTCTTAACAACGAAGAAAATAATATAAAAATAAAAGATTTAATTTAAATATATTATTAGAATAAAAGTTTTTATATAAATATTTAATTATAAATTATTATATTAATAAAATTTTTTGGTATAATCATTCTAAATGATTATATAAATGAAAGATTTTAATTAAATGACAGTTAATACATCTAAATTAAATTTAAAAATAAAAATAAAATAAATATTTAGTTTTTTAACAATTTATTTTTTGATGCAATGTGATTATAAATTTTTTTTATATAAATATTTAATTATATATTATTATATCAATCAAAATATTTGACTTAATAAAAAATAAAAAATTAAATGACAATATAAATTTATTTATATTAATAGTATATCAAAATTATTTTTTATATTTGAATGATATATTTTTTATGCTAAATATAAAAATATTTTTTGTTTTAAAAATTTTATACAAGAAAAATTAAAATAATATTTTTTTCATTTCTTTAACAAAATCTTAAAATCAAAAAATAAAATGAAAATAAAGTGATATTTTTATAATTATTATTAAAAACATACAATACAAAATGAAAGCAAAATAACAGCTAACATTTTTATTTTCATTTTTCATTAGGAAGATTATCTTTTCATTCTCTTATTTTGAGATATATAAATATCAAACTATATAAATATATTTTTCAATAGTAAGTGAATCATGAAAATTAATTCAACTTGCAGTATTGAACTGCATAAACAAACAGGCTTAGAGTTTAAAATTTACTCATAAAGTCTCGTAGGTAGATATATTGGGTTTATTCACCGCTATAGTCCTGCATGTTGCACATCTTAATCCTAAAATGATACATATGGACAAAACTGTGGAAGGAAAATGGGGATGAGGGAGTGTATGAGAGGGAGAGGGAGCCCCACCAACACTACCAACCCTCAAAAGAAGCTTCATATCTCCTACCACTAGTATTGAGATACTAATTCTAATAGTGCCTTTCTGTGGCCTTATGCGCTTGCAAGCCTATGATGAGGACTAGTTGGTTTCCTTCAACCCCTGCAATGTGTGTTTCTGGCTGTGGCTTTGTTGAATGGGGACTTGTGGTTTTGTTTGTTGGTTTTGTGAGACGGGAAATGGCCCTGGAATTTGGGATTAATTATGCAATAGTTGACTGGGCCACAAGGAGGCCCACAACAAACAGATAAGAAGCTTCTTGAACTTAATTATGGTTGACCCAAAAAAAACACAAAGTTGCAGTTGACCCAATAGAGATAATCAAGAAAGAAAGCAGAAGAAAGCTTGGATTAAAAAAAGAAAGAAAAAAAAATGCACAATATTAGTAACAAGAGAAAAAGCAAAAGGCACGTGAAGCTTAGCTTAGATGGTCCGCCCGGTGGCTCAGTGAACACCGCACTTGAGAGTTAGAGGAATCGAGTTTGGGGGCTATATGCCCCCACCAAATTTGACAAGGTTTTAAAAGTATATGGATATATATAGTTTAATCCTAAATTAAAATAAAAATTATATAAAATTTTTTATTTTATATATGTATTATGTCTTTATTATCTAAATTTTCTAAACCCATCACTACATATGGTGCCCCCCCAACTGAACAAAAAAAAAAAAAAAGGAAAGCAAAAGCACAATGCATGGTACTCACCGCTAACATGTCATAAAAATACTTTTTCCTAGAGGGTCACAACTTTATCGAACTGTCAACCTATGAACAAAAGTACCTTAATAAACTAGCACAAATTAGTCCACCTCCCGCAATTTTTAGTTTTTTTTTTATTGGTCGACTCCATTTTTTAGTTCAAAATGACTTTGATGTGTAATTAATGGGAGGAGGTGTTTTGTCTATTTTATAGTCGATGACAAATAATGACTACAATGACAAATCAATTATTCCAAGATCTCGAATTGGGGGGTTGAAGTCACTCCTGTGATAAGCTCTCAAGTTAAAAGTTTCATCAATTTCAGTATTTGTCACTTATTTGGTCCATGTACATATTACTCAACACAAGTGCATGCTTTCCTACAATTAAATGAAGAAATACACAAAGTTTGGAGTTGAATCTGAATATATACTTCAAATTGTCAAACTATTACAAGATTGATTCGAAATAAAAGAAATCAAGATGTTAAAAGAAAGATAAATCAAACATAAACTAGAAAGTAAAAGGCTAACAACTAGATTGATCAACACCCTATTTACGAGTCAATCTTCAATTATTGCCTTGATATGGAAGGGCCACATGTGGAGCATGATCTCATCTGGCCTTTCAAACAATACATGATTGTTGAATTCATCATCCAAAAATAAACATTCTCGACTTGAGAAAGCATCAAAGCAATCTTCCTTAATGTGCTTCATCTCTTGGACTTCTCCATACTCAAAGGGTAAAATCGACACTACCGTTGTACTGGTCTTAAAAATTTCTTCTAAGCTGTCCTCAAACCCTAACTCAAACGTGTTGGTAAGCATATCATCTTCGCTAACCTCCATGTTAATCTTCAATCCTACTCCTCTATTTAGGATGGTTCTTGATTTCTCATAAGAAATTTGAACTGCTTGGTGTTCATAATCAAACAAAGGACTATATTAAGGTGTTGGACCATTTGTTGGTGTCAGTGTGTAACTGGATAGCGGATTGCACTCTGGCACTTACTCTTGTCCCTTTTCAATCAATCCCTTCTTCGAACCTTAGTCATTGTAGAGGATCAATGTCTCTGTACAACTTGTGCGAAGCGAAAAGCCCAAAGGAGATCCTTCGACTTGGCCTCTATAGTTTCCTTTCTTCTTGGTTTCTTACTAGCATTTGTCGTGGTACAAAAACTTGCTTCTTTGGAGTTGTGGTTGGTGGTTGAAACTCATAACTTCAGAAAGGAGCTGGGTTTTTTAGATTTCTCATAAGTGGTAATGGTCTTGTTTCATGGTCAAATTTGGGCCTAGCGTTAACTCTTTGCCCATAATGAATACCTGTCCTTGCTAAATATGGGCTTCTTTATTCTTCCCTCATCATTCTCCTTTGCTTCCTCCTTTTTTGTCTTCTTGGGTTTGGCAAGAAAGGGCCTATGCTCTTTATATTATGAACCCATTTATTGTGGACAACATTAGTTGAGGGGACACAAGTCTTCGACTTCCATCCAATAGGCAAACCATCCACCATCACCACAGTTTTCATCTGTTGCTTGACTAAATTGATCTCAACTCCTCTTGAATACTGGGCCTCGATCCATCATCTTTGTCATTGAACTCTTGCACTTCAAGCTTCTTTCCATTGTAATAGGTTTTTGTTGTAGTACAGTCAAATATTGCATTACATCTTGGACAAATGGCAATGCTTCCCCCATTCTCTCATTGCTTTAACAGAAAGTCCAGTAGGTCTTCCCTTGGCTTTGGGAATATTGGTTTTTCTACATTCTCGAACATGTCTAGAGCCATGTGATCTTGTATCTCTTTTTTGTCGACTTCCCCAAATCCCATGACATTTATCGGCATCGAAACTGGCTTGACAAATGCTGAGTTCATAGGGAAAATGTCTTCATTGACAGCCATCTTGGCAACAAGCTAGTCTTCAAACTTGAATCTCCCATTCTTGATAGCTCTTTGAATGAGATCCTTGAAACGTACACAATTGTTAGTCTAATGACCGAGGATTAAATAGAAATTACAAAATTTTTGTCCTTTAATCTCATCTTTCGAAGGCATTTTCTTGCCTTTAAGCAGCACAATTTGTTTGTCTTTCAATAATACATCGAAAATCTATTTAGCTTTTATTATGTTGAAAGAATATATTTTATCGTTAAAGGAAGATTTTTTTTTTCTTTCCTTTTACTAGTTTTAAAGAGGCACACGTATGGTGCCCTAACTTCAACTTGGCCACAAAAGTCTCATTTGAGTCATTTTGATCATCTTCCTCTTCATCATTCATTTTGACAAAAGCTATCTTTTCTTTTCTTACAACTTTCCGAAGCTTCTCTCTTGCAATTATTTCTTTTTCCATTTTAAGTTACTCAATTTGCCTAACCTTACTGGCAACTTAGACCAAGTCTAGAAATTGTTGGTTAACCAACTTATTCCTTATATTATAATCTATCCCATTGATTACAATTCTAACCACTTCCACTTCTGGAATTGGCATAAAACATTTATTTTTTGTGACCCTAAATTTGGCCAAATAATCGTCTATTAACTTATCATGATATCTCTTTACATTAAATAAGTCGATCAAGCTTACCTTCATTTCTCCACGAAAAAACTGCTCGTGCAACAAACTTTCCAATTGCATTCATGACAAAATGAAATTTGGTTGAAGGCTTGAAAATCATCTAAATGCATTCTTTGTCAGAGATGAAGGAAAGAACCTCATCTTTAGATATTCGCTTATTGCTATTTCCCCTATTTCCAAAGTATACTGAGTTATATGCTCGATAGTTGATTCCCCACTTTCCCCTGAAAATTTGGCCAAGGATTTTGGTATTTTCCATCCTCTGGGCGTCTCAACTTGAAAGATATAATCTAGGAAAGCAGAAGCAAAATAGGGTCAATTTGCATAACCTACATTAAAACCGCAACAGTTTAAAACTTGCTCGACCACTCGAGCAACATTATAATACCCCTTGTGTTGTTTTGTCTAAGTTGTTGAATAAAATTTTAGCATTTTGCCCTCGACCGACAAAATGAATGTCATCATTTGGCAAATTGTCGTCATGTAGAGGAATTGGCTGACCATTCATATTTGGTGGACCCTCTAAATTCATTATTCCAACAATCCTATTGACTTGTCGAACAAGTTGCTCATATCGACCACTATTCGACTTGATTAAAAGATTTAGCATTGTTGTTATTTGCTGCATCAATATATTGACCAAATCACGATGGCTCATATATTTGTTGTCTAAATGTAGCAAGTGAGTCAAGTGTGTTTGAGGATGTGTTGTAAGGCATTAACTTGGGCATATTAGGAGATATTGGGCCTCCAGCATTTGTCACACTTGGCCCTATTCCTGGTCCAGTCGATGGTCCAACTTAGGCCATGTGTGGCCCAATTTGGGGCAGATTCAACATTGTCATTTAATTATAAAGTGGATTTTGATATATCCCAGAAACGTTTCCTATTGGTATAGGTGCCTGAGAAGTAATAGGTGGCACACAGCCAAGAGGCAACCCATACATTGGTGTATTATTAGGAATATTTGTAATGTTAGGGCTCGAAGAGGACCTATTTAGTGTTTTCTTTCATAAGGCCAAACTTATGCAAGTACGGGCTTGGTATTTTGTGGCAGAGAAGGAATGGGAGGATTATTTTCTCACTCATTTGGTTGTTCCTCACTCAAAGAAGAGGCTCTAGACATGTTTGACACTATGGTGCCATTCATCAAGATCATATAAATGAGACCAAAACTTGACTAACTTTAAAAACTTGGTCTAACCGAGCGGCATGCAAATTTGTTTTATCTATTTTCTAGTCGATAACAAATAACGACTACAATGACAAACTAATTATTTCAAAATCTCAAATCGAAGAGTTGAATTTACTTCTCTGATAAGTTCTCAAGTTAAAAGTTTTGTCAACTTTAGTGTGTGTCACTTATTTGGTCGATGTAAGCCCATTACTCAACTCAAGTGCATGCTTTGCCACAATTAAATGAAGAAATGGACAAAGTTTAGAGTTGAATATGAATACATACTTCAAATGTCAAACTCTTACAAGACTGATTCGAAATAAAAGAAATCAAGATGCGAAAAGAAGGGTAAATCAAACAGAAACTAGAAAGTGAAGGGCTAACAACTAGATTAAAGAAACTAGAAAAATGATGAAATGAAACAAAATGAAATGAAATGAAATGAAAGAATTGAAGGAAGAATTACTTGAGTTCCTGGTAGAACGTTAATATGGTCATAGTTTTGAGTTTTGCAGAAGGTTGTGCAAGTAGAAATTCCATCTTTTGGCCTGAGCCCTCTTCCTATATTTATAGGCTTTCCTTTATATTTGCATGTTTGACAAGTGTCCCATGATGGTTATTTTGCGTTTGTCAATGTCAACTCTTATCTCATAATCGTTCCTCTGAGCACCTTTTTTTGCTTCTAACAGTTATTTTTTATAAGCAAATTCAAATTTAAAATGTTCTTCTTTCAAATTATCCTTTACAAAGAACCAACCATAATGCATAAACTCCTTTTTTGGACTTGGAGAATTTTCCTTTGGACCCATTAACATCACTTTGACGCAATATCAAAACTTGCTCTCGCGCTTCGACCTTTGCATAAACTTTTTCTTATGATTTGTTCGACAAATTTATAATAACAGGAGGTAAAAGGAGAACAATAATTTTCTTTTGTTAAGGCCAGGAACCAAAATTCAGCTATAGCACTCTGAAAAGCAGAAAACAAGAGAAAGAGAGAGAAAGAGGGGGGGGGGGGGAGGGGTAAAGCATTCGTCATGAACTTCCGTTAATCTGAATAACTAGAAGTCTTAATGTTCACATTGAAAATTAATAACAATGTTATTATCCTCAGTAGCGTTAGATAACATAAAGAGACAGACCCCTTTATTAAGAAAATGTATAATTGTCTATTGACTCTATTCGATGATATTATACTTGAAAATCTCAATGGCATAACTAGCTTGTCGTGACAAGTTATGATCTGTAAATTATATACGGGTTGAAAAAAAAAAAAGTCAAACAATGATACCAAAATAGCTATGCTTAAATCACACAACATAGGATGAAACATTCGGTTCTTTGAGTAACACCGAATCACATTGTCTTCCCCTATAACTCTATAATGAGCTAGTAACAAACAACGACATAAAATACAACCAGATCAAAAGGGATTACACTAGTGCAAAGATCCCCAGCATTGGATCAATCTGTCTCAGGATATCGAATAATATTAAAATACATTTTAAATAAACAAAATAATCCTACAAGGTTTCATCTGTGTAGCAAAATGAAGTATAAAGTATAAACCCCTGGCAACCTGCCCATGGTCCAATTATAACAACATGGTGGATGCCTCGGCTTTTAATCTTTTTTGAACTTTCAACTTGAAATAGTGAGCCGCTAAGATTGAAACTGGTAATTGCTTGAAATATATAATCATTGTGAATGACTTCAAATTCCTCAAAAGTCAAATGCCTGCCACCTCTAGTTGAAAGGACAAAGTAAGTATATTACATCTGCACATTAGTTTCTGCGCTCTATAATCAGCTGCAACTGTCTATAAGATTGAAGAAACACCACGATGATGCCTGTTTATACTTCTATCTAATACATGAACATTTGATGGCCTCTTTGCCACGTTATGTGAGAACTGTGTCATTATCTGCTATATGCTCTTATCAACTTCTGGAAAGGGCATGAAAAACTGGAACAGAGATAAAAAGAAATATGCCATAAGAGGAAACAAAACTGTGGGAAGAAAAACGGTATATTTAAATTCATCATATACATACCTCTAGTTTTGCTCCAAGACTGATATTTATCTACTTGTTAAAGGCTGCGACTCTAGCCTTTGGGAAGATTCGCCATGCTCAGAAGCATTTGAGGTCTCTCGTGAAGCTTCTTTTTTTAACTTGTAATTATTATATGCTGCTACCCCAGCAATGGCTGCATGAAAATTACGATAATGGTTATGAAAGCTGCTCCTTTTTGTTCTTCACATTTATCAAGATTCATAATTGCTCCATATGCAATAGAATTATTACAACTTTTATATTGTACAATTTAACTTTTAATTTGAGTACAGCCTTTATAGTTTTCCAAGGAATAATCCGTCAAATATCAACCATATCACATGTTTGAATCAGCTCAACCGACTTTTGTGTCCACACTCCAAATTAGTACATCAGTGAGTATAAATTCATCAAAAATAACCAGAAATAATATATAGAACATCCCCTCAAAAAAAAGAAATAATATATAGAATATGCTACATCACCCTCATCTTCACCCTCAAAAAATGAGATAAAAAAGGAGAAATTTTGGCACTTGAATACCATACTACTAGTTAATCCCCAGCTATCTTGAAAACCTGACTATTAATTGATCTTAAATTTGCATGCAACAATGTCCAAAATGAAGGCCTATATTTGTTTGCAGAGTTTAGAAAACTTAAATATGCACACAGGCTTCCAGGGAGCACCCAGTACTAGGTTCCTAATTGTTCTGGACTGCCGAATATTCGTACGTACACCATGGTGTTTGCAATAAATGTTACAAAAAATACTCAAAGGCTATATCTAATGAGACAGGAAAATTTAGAAGGTCAAACATGATCAGTTACTTACCAATTCCATAGCCAAACAAATTTATGATTGTCAACTTTGTATCAGCAAACAACAAAGCAGACAGTAAGACAACCACCCAATCCTTGACAACTCCAGCAACACGAATGGTTAAAGCACTTGTGTGTGTAATTACAAGAAAAACTGACAAGTTTAGAGCAAAAGTACAAAGGCAGTTGAGGACAAGCAGGACAGGTGGGAAGTTCCATGGACCATGTTCGTCCATCTTTGACTTCTCTAGAAAAATCCATGGAAGGAATAAACAAATTGCACTGCAGAGCAAACCGCAATTGTTTTCACAGGCATTAATTTACAGTATACAAAGTTTGGTTAAAAAAGTTATGTATAAGAAAGTAAAATTCTGAAAAGAAACACTTACCTGCAGGGACTAACATAATACATCACTGATATAGGATTCAACTTAAGACCCTTTCTCTTAA
Organism: Pterocarpus macrocarpus; assembly: GCA_031439585.1. NCBI lineage: Eukaryota > Viridiplantae > Streptophyta > Magnoliopsida > Fabales > Fabaceae > Pterocarpus > Pterocarpus macrocarpus. Next base: position 16,234,311 of record CM062517.1, on the reverse strand, counting down.
CAAAAATCTCCATGAAGATTAGTCTTAGAGCTTCACCAACAACACCTCCCATTTGGTAAACCACTCCAATCCAGTTTATATTTATCTCTCCATAAGAAGCTACTAGGACACCAAAACTAATCACTGACATGATCAAAAGCATTTTGCAGCTCATTGCCTCAAGGCCTGCAGCTACTCCAAGGCCAAAAACAGCTACAGGCACTGTAATCGACATTTAAACAATCAGAACAAATATATAGTTAGTTTCCTTATTGGAGGAAAAGTAATTTCGAACCAATATACAATCACTGTATACTGTACAACTATGGCAAGTTAATTGACCACAAATCTAATTGTTTTGAATGCCTCAACATCATCAATTAAACTTTCCTTTTGTACATACCATATATGGTTAAAGATACCTAGCTGTTATGAATATCCAACAGGATCACTACCAACTTACTAATTGCCTTCAGCATCTGTGCAAATGCAACAGAAATATACAGGTAGGCAGTATTCCCCAGCCAAAGAGTCATAGCAAACATAGCCCCAATTGGCACTACTGAAGTAGCATATCTGAAATAATTAAGACATGATTAAAACTGGAATCTGGAGACATCATAAGTATTTAATGAAATCAACTATGAATGCACACCGCCTTGATGTTAATAATCTTAATAGAAGAAAAAAAATAGAAGACACACTCATAATGCATATGCATACCAACAAACATTCAATCAGACCATTCTTACAAATCTAAAGCAAATAAATGAAGACTCGGGAATTTCTGGAGCCAGGTCAGTCACTTTGTAACTTGATGAACACTAATATTAGTTTTCAAATGAAAATATGCCAGTCAAACTTCTAAACTTCGCTCATAGAACAGCCATCAAACGAATGGCTTAAAAAGTTGCCTAGAAATAGCCAGCACAAGAAACTGAAGTTGTCTATATGCATTTTACTTTAGTTAGTTGGAAATCTAAGTCTTGTACTGATGTCCCATCCCAGGAACAATAACCTTCATGATGGTAAATCTAAAATTACCATTGTTATATCCCAAGTACCTTGGTAACACGTGAGATGTAACATAGATTGTTGGCTTTCATCAAGAAAGCTTGAGAAATGTGATTGAAGGGCCTCCAATTGCTAAGAGGAAGCTAGTGTTGCACTGTTGCATATTATTTAACTATTTCATGATCATTCGCTTTCAATGCAGCCAACAAACTATATGAAATGCTGGTTTGACATTGACAAGCAGGATTCAGCATCAAAACACTTATGAGGGAAAGAGAACGAGGAGAATCAAAACCATGATCTTGTCTCTACACTCGATATTCATTAATCATTTTCCAAATATCATCAGATTATACCTCTTAAAGGGATATATGTTTAATGATTTCGCCTTTTCCTCAATTTGTTTTCGTGAGTAGATAATTGATCAAAGCTCAAGCGCATACAGCCACATACAGAAACTTTTAGCTAATATTCTTTCTCAATCAGTAAACTTCTTATGATCTCACTTTTATCATTTCAGTTACAGATCTTTAGTCACCAACAGACAGAGAAATTATGACAAAACCAAAAGGTTCCACATATAAAACTTTATAAATCTACAGAAGGCTTCCTTATTTACTCACATTTCTAGAGTCATTCCCTCCTCAACCTTCATAACCTGCAACAAAACAGATTCATCTGGATCGCATAATCATAATTAATTAAATAACATATTACGCAAAACACGAACATGAACATACCTTTAGAATTTTGGTTAATACAAAACATAAAACAGAGGAGAAGACCATGTGAAGTAGAGTCAACCCCAGAGGATAAGGGAAGTTTATTTCCTTAGATGACAAAACCCACTGCAATCAACAAATTGAAAAAAACAAAATATGCATCAGCTACATAATAACAAAACAGTACTTTTTTTTTTTTTTTTTAATCCTCGATTCCTTTCTCAAATCAAGCAACCACGTCAAACATGGAAAAAAAAAAAAAAAAAAACTACACCTTTTTTCCACTAGGTGAGGTAAACCATATGGATCAAATGACGCAATTGTGTCTCATATCATAAACCATATCTATAGATTGCTATAAAAAATGAAAGAATAAATCTAGGACCAAAAAGGAGACAATAATACTATCAAGTTTCAACTTTCAACGATCACTCCAAAAGGCAGCCAAACCAAACAAGACTGACATCAAAGTCCAAACAACTAGCTGACACAAGGTACTCAGCTATTACCAGTTTACCACCAGCAGCATTCAACAACAAATGAGACACACCATGAAAAATTCCAGGAAAAAGGGTCTATAGAACTTTGCTTATTTGCTTCAATTTCTCCCACATTCAGCCCTATCTCATATGAGAAACAGACAAGGTACAGCGTTTTTCGTTACAATTGAACAAAATGCTCAACTACCAGCCACATATGACAAATCCCTTATTTGCATATCCAGTTCAAATCAATTTCACACGCCTCAAAAATTCAATTTAACCGCAAAAACAATTCACACACACACACACACACACACACACACAAACAAAAGAACATCGAATCCTAATTGGAAAATCAGCACAAACCCAGATACCACTTTAATCTTACATTAAGACCCATTTCCCGATCTCTTTTGTAACCCAAAAAAAAAAAAAAATATTTTCCCGCATTTTCCCGGAAAACAAACAGGCCATTCGTTATTGTTCAGAGTTCAGAGAGATTGGGATTTTGGTGAGAAAACCTTGTTGAAAAAGATTTGGCCACTGGAGAGGGCAATGTAGAGAAGAAGGTAAGCGTAGGTGAGGATTCCCTCCTTCTTCAGATCCGCCATTGTTGCAAGCAAAGCAAAACACACGCACAAAGGTTTCGGTTCGTTGTTTCAGCTTCTTTCTTCGTTCTTCTCTCTTCCTCGGTGTTGCTGTGCTGGCGTTGCTTCAAATCTGCATCTGACAACCCGAGTAGCAACACCGGGTCGGGTTCGGACTATCCAATTCCAATTCCAACTCCAAGGCCTAGGAAGAGGAAGATGTTGATGAAACAGACAAGAATAAATAGGGATCTGGGCTTAAAATATTATTGAATGTTTTTCATGTTGTTCAGAGTGTCGAGGTTGACAGTATTTATTCCTTATGTCAAGTATGAAGAGGGCTACTCAAGAGAGGTTTTAGAAAAAGAAATTAATTTTAATATATTATTATTAAGAAAAATTTTATATTATTATTTAATCACATATTTTTATTTATAAAATTTTTATAGTAGTAAATAATTGAGTCAAATATTTTTACTAATATAGTAATATATAATTAAATATTTATCTAAAAAAAATTTTGCATTAAAATTAAAATTTTAAAAAAATGATAAAATTCTAAGAATAATTAGAAGTTCTCTTAATCAAATTTCTTAATTGCTAAGTAAAAAATAATAATTTCTATACATATATAATTTAAAATAATTTTATACTATTAATCAAAAAAATTTCAAAAATTATCAAAACATGGTGGTACTTATAATAATGGATAATAACTCACTAATATTCGACAATTTCCCAAGTTTCTTTTTTGGGTACATCCGAAAGATAAAGACAAAACAAACAAACTAAGATCTAGAAACTAAAACTCCCATGGAGTTAGCAAGTAACAAATGGTTCATTCCCATAGGAGGGTCTTGAATATCCAGTAGAGTAATCCCTAAAGAGGGACCCTTTTTAGCCAAGAAGTTAGCACAAAAGTTTGCCTTTCGTAATGCATGATGCAGCACAAGTGCACAACATTCCAGGATAACTGCATCATATTACGAATATCATTAACAATGCTCAGATAATGATGATAATTACCAATGTCCCCTATAATGAGCTTGATAGCATCAAGAGAATCACTCTCACAAATCACTCTATCATAGCCCAATCTTCTCGTGAGCTTTAGGGAATGTCACCTCAAAAACTAAATTAACATGGTATAAAGTAGAATCAATTATGTTAACAAATATAAAAATAAATTAATATTTTGTTAAACATTTGGTTCGACAACTTAAAAATTAGTTTTTTCTTCTCGACTATATCATTAAAAAACTAATCTGGTGGTGGCTGATGGTGGTAGCTGATGGCAATGACCGGTCGTATTAACAAACGATGGTAAATGATAATAGTCAGCAAAAGTGGTTGGTGGAAGCCAACGGTTCATGCTGGCAGCTAATAGTAGTGGACAGTGGCAATAGATGATGGTAGATGGTGGTGGCTAGCGGCAGCCAACGATGGGAGACGATGGTGGCCAACGGTGGCAGATGGCGGCGTCGGCAACGGCAAACAGTGTAGACGGGGGCGGCCAACAGCAGCAGATGATAGTGACAGATAGTGGCAGCCAACGACAGTAGATAGTGGTGGCTGATGGCGACGGTGGATGGTTGATAAGATCAATGGGGAAAAAAATGATTGATAAGAAATGAGAAGAAAGTAATGAGAAGAGATAAAATAGAAGAAAAAAAAATTAGATTGAAATAAAACCAATTTAAAATTGATTTTGTTTAGAACTAGTTTTAAGTTCAAATTGATTTAGATAAAAACTAGTTTTAAAATATTTAGGTAGCTACCAAATATCATTTATAAAAAATCAAACCCCATTTTACCTAGTTAATTAGTTTTTCTGATTTACTAAACACCCCCTAGTCTATGCAAAATGGCTAATAACTCCCGCACAAAGATTAGATGCCACACCAATAAAACAATAAGAGCCTCTCAACCAAGCACCAATGCTGTCTCTAACAATAGCACCACAACCGATACATCCTAGATTGTGAAGAGAATTGCCAGCAACATTGACCTTGACAATACCATGCATAGGAGGAACCCAACCAACCAAACAAGGGGCATTAGGAAATCTGGTCGCCAAAGCCAAACTATGTATTTTTGAAAAAAAAGCTATTTCATTTTCTTATTTTTAATATTAATTATGAAATTGTTACATTATTTTTTTATTTTGCTTCCTATTTTAAAGATTTTGTAAATGAGATGGTGAAAACAATATGTCATCGTTTATTTAATATTAAAAATAAGAAATATAAACAACATATATTTTATAAAACCAAACATGTTGTTAGAAATTACAATTCCCTAATTCATTGCACAAAGAAGTAAAACAACTCATAAAATAAACTAGTATAGCTTGCACCACTACTTTTATCAAAATCTACTTTTCCCCTTTTGAAAGTAATTCTTCCTTCCATCCTTTTAGTATTTTACTAACCTAATCTTTTATTAATTAGAAAGGACTCATTCTTTGTCTTTTCAATCAATATTGGCCAAGTTACTTCTCTGAAAACACTACATTTGGTGTATTCCATGAGCAAGCAATATTCTCCTTCATTCCTCCTTGCTCAGTCCGGCTAAACATTATATTGGTCTTGTCAAAATTTATAGATTGTCAAGATGCATCTCCATCCTCCTTGAGAATATTCAAATGCTACTCACTATTTCTTTCTTTGGCCTTCGTAAATTAATAAGATATGTTTGGTTTAACTTTTGGGGGAAGGTCTTTTAAAAGATGGTCTTTTAAAAGAAGGCCTTTTAGAGAAATTACTTTAAAAAAATAATTGTTTAGTTTGAATGTGTCAAAAGAAAGTTTAGAAGAATGAGTTTTGTTTAAATAAGATAAAGTAAAATTACTTCTGGTTGTTGATATGAGAATAATAGTAAAATTCCTTTTCAAATGACATTTTCTTAAATGAAAAGCAATCTAAAGTACACTTTTCTCAAAAAATCTTTTGAAATTTCAAAAGACCTTCTAAAAAAATGCCTTTACATACCCAAACACATTAGTTACTATGCATTTTCATTCTTATTTCAATAAAAAGGCTTCTGGCCCCCACAAAAGTGTATCCAAACAGGCACATTGTCATTCGAGAAATACAAATGGGAGACTACTAGAGCAGCTCTACATACTCTAAATCCCGTGAGCCTTCATTGACCAATAGTTCTTAATATCATAGATGATCAAACTTTAGTACAAAGTATAATTAGATAAGGGGAGAGGGGATACCTTTGCCGCAATCCTCTTTTAAGGTACAATTGGGCTTTTAGTGACCCCATTTAGCAAAAATTGCATAGGAAAGTGAGGTGGCACACTTCAAATTCAAATCAATCCGTCTATCTCTATACCCCATTCCCCTCATGATTTTCTCCAAGAAGTCAATTCCACTTTATTACAAGCTTTACTCATATCTAGCTTTATATCCATATACCCTTCTTTTTTGGACTTCTTGTGCCTTAGAACATGAGTAAGCTCGTAAGCTATAAGGATATTATCCAAGATATGACGATTCTACACAAATGCACTCTGGGTTTCAGAAACAAGAGAGGATAAATCAACCTTAAGCCAATTAATTAGCACTTTGCTAATAATTTTTATAAAGCATATTGTAAAGTGAATTTGGCCTAAATTAAGTAATGGTCCATGGAGATTGTACCTTGGGAATAAGAACCATGAAGCTTAAGATCACCCAAGCTAGCCTCTCAATTCAAAATCCAGCAGTACATCAACAACCTTATCTCCTATCATGTTCCAATATTTTTGGTAAACTAATGCTTGCAATTCGTCAGGCCTTAGGGCTTCTATGGCATCCATCTGAAACGAAGCTTCCTTAATCTCCAATTTAGTAAATGGGAGGGACAAGAAATCAATAAATTCATCAAAAACAAACTTGTTGACCTGTACCATTACCTCACAATATTACTTAACCGTATTGATGTGAAAAGAAATAATCATTGATGATTTCCTCAATTTTCTTCACCCCAATTTGTCACTCCCCATTACTGTCCTTCAACCTTCATACTTTGTTTTTCCTACTCCTTTAGGATACTATCTCATGGAAGAACTTTGAGCTCAGATCCCCCTCATGTATCCAATTCACCCTTGACCTTTGTTTCCACATAATTTCTTCCCTTTGAAGCACTTGACCACCTCCCCCTTAAGTTTTTTTAGCTCCTACGTTACCTCATATGTCATTGATGCTGATTGAGGAGCCAAAATGCTTTGTTGGAGGTGCCGAATTTCTCTACCAACATGCCTAAAGAGAGTCTTGTTCCATCTCTTTAAAAGGTTGCATTCATGTGCAATATCCTTTTTGTGATTTCGCTTAAACCATTACTGCCATTTACTCCTCGCCATGTAGCAACCACAATCTAGTCACATTCTAGGTCCCTCATCCATATCTTCTCAAACCTGAAAGGGTGCTCCCTCCCTTGGGTCATCTTTTATTTCTCGTGTGGCATCCTTCTTCATAGGAGTATTTCCTTTGTTGCATTACACGCTTACCTTTTGACCTTCCTTGTTAATTCTTCAGTCTCTTTTTGCCCCATCCCTTTTGGGTCATGTAATGCTCCCCCCTCACCTCCATTGATGTCCCCGTATCCTTCACCTCATCCCTACAATGGTGATTCATGTCTAGGCCCCATATTCTTGTTATTAAATATTTGTTTGAGATTAGAAATGTTTGTGATAATGAAAAGATAATATTATCTTATAATATTACATCTTATACAATATTATATCAAAACATAATATAATATTAAATTTTGGACGCATCTTATACTATCAAGTTTTATACTATAAAATTTTATCCTATCAAGTATACTAAATGAACCCTTAAGTCTTAAGGTTGGAACATTAGATTTCCATGTAAATAACATTAGGCAAATGAGATCTATGTATATGGTAAATGTTTGGATTTTTTTTTTTTAAAAGTACTAATACAATACTCCTAATTAATTTTTTTGCAAAAATAAATTTATAAAAGAACGAACTGCTAACTATTTTTTATTCTAATTTTTTAAAAAATCTTCTCCAAACAATTTATAAAAATTTAAAAGGCAATTATCTTATTAAAAAAATATTCAAATAAGAAAAAAAGTAACGCACCCATTACAAATCATTTAGGCTATTATTCCCCATACATAAAGGAATTGTTTATGATAATTTATTTTCTCCCACATTTACATGTATTTTGGGTCAACTAAGTACTAACGTATGTTTCAAGACGAGATTGATTTCTTTTTAGGAAGATTTAAGAGCTCACATGTAGATAGGTCACCAAGGTTGAGGTAATGGGTCAAATATGGAGAACTTAGCATTTATGATTTACAATATTATTTATCCAAATGAAAGAATTCTCACTCAACCTTTTTTAGAACCATGTACAAGGAAAAAAAATAAAAATAAAAATAAAAACCTTCTTTAAAACCATGAATTATTCCTATTCATTCAGCAAATTCGAACCAGACAAATCTTCATTCAATCAAAGAGTATGAAAATTGCACCAGTTCCTTCACAAAAATTTTGGATTTAACTAGAGTTCTTATCATGATGGTTGAGCTTGCCTCACACCTCAATCTATCGTTTATAGGCATTAGGCAGAATTCTCTTTCAACTTATCTAAGCTTTGAACACTTACTCTCGGTTCCATAATGAATTTGTTTCTCTTTAATCTATGATCCGTTTGCTTCCAAGAGCAGTAGCTTTGCTAATCAAATAGCTTTGCTTTCCTCAAACCTTACAGAAGCATTGACCCGAAGGGGGTAAGTACAAATTGCATAGAACTTACCAATAAATTCATCAAAAATGGGTCATCTTTTTCTGCATATTGTCATCCCATCTCCAATAGGTACCTAAGAGTATCCAAAAGAGTTAAAAGACTATAAATCAACTTGATAGAATCTCTCTTAAAGTGTATTAGTGATTAGAAAAATTGGTATAAACCTACCATACTAATGCTTACACGCTTGTCTTCCATTAACTTTTGATTAAAATTTCTAATGCTGATAGTTTTAGGGTCATTTACCTGCACATAGAACATTAGAAGTCAAGTTTATTCAAATGGAAATAAAGGAAAACAATGAAGAATCTGTTATTCACCAGTGGATCAGCAACTTTTCCATGCCAAAGAACATTATCAATTACAATAAGGCCTCCTACCCTCACCTGTAAAAGCAAATTAATCAGCGCATCATTACAATAATTCACAGGAAACCCAATAAGAAAGTTTGATAAAAATCTAATTAAGTGAACATAAGACGCTCTGAACGTCTTTGACCGTCTTATTATGTTCTTACCAGTTGAAGTAGCAGCTCAAAATATTTCTCTGTCATCCTTTTCTCAGCATCAACAAATGCAAAATCATAGCTGCATGAAAAGGAAATATTTCTTAAATTATGTTTTACTGGTTCTCTGAAAATGTTCACATCACATAGACAACAAAATCCATAGCTAACAATAACTTTCTAAACTCTAAAACGAGCATAGCAAATGCAGAGGAGCTTCCAACCATTACTGCAGAATGGGAAATATCAAATCATATCATCAAGATGTTGAGAATTCACCTACCTGCCTGATTCACCATTAAGAATTAAAGATTCTAAGGAATCCGCTGCAAGTCCAAGTTTTACATCCACCTAGTGTCAGTTAAAATAAAGCATAAGAAAATAGAGGCTCACATAATATAAAAAGAATCCACATATATTAAAGACAGACGACAGAAATTTGGCACCTTTCCAAATCAAAAGCACAAGAGTTGCATATACCTTATGTGAAACACCAGCTACTTGATAATACTTCTTGGCAACATCAAGAGATTTGGCTTCTCTTTCACAGGCAACCAAGCGACCTGATTCTGGCAGGACTAATGCTATGGCCAGTGATGAGTAACCCTGGGTCAAATTAACAATATAATACCTCATTAGTTCACGGGATTGAACCAGCTTAAAGGCATTTAGGCATTGCAACGGAAATGTAGCTATAATTTGCATAGCAATGCCCACAAAAATAAAATAGGTCATAAATTCAAAATTCATTCATTAAAACTTTCCCATGTCTCCCGTAATATTTCTCAAAATCTTTCACTGGAGAAGGAAAGAATGAAACTTAAACCTACATACTGAATGTTAAAAAAATCTCTGAACAGCATGAAATAGGCCATATGTAATGTTCATTCAATGTTTTTAGCCATTTGCATCAAAGTAGAAGACAATTCATACTTCCAGTGATTATTAACTTTAGGGTGTGTTTGGCATGAGGATAAAACTGAGGGTGAAAAATTCAAGGATTAGATTCATATGTCAAATTATACGTAAATTTAATCTACAAAATTTTCACCCCCATTTTACTCCCATACCAAACACATACTAAGAAGTATAAAGAAGATAATACCAATAAAGTCTTACACATATGCTGTGCCTTTGCCATATGGGTTACATCATGAATGATGAATGGTAAAATCAAATATATCTTTTTTTTAGGAAGCATTTTTTTCCTATTAGGGGTGTTAATGACCAGTCACTACTCATGATAACTAATAAGGTTGTTTAGCATAATGACTGCTCATTTAAATTATACAGAAGTATAAAAGCTTGCGGTATTTATTGTCCTTCTGTTCTTTGCTGAAAATGAAGAGAGTCACAAGATATGTACTTTTTGTCCATCTACTCTCTGAGGGAAATTTACCCAAGCAGACTAGACGCAATTTAATAACATAAAGCCTCAATCTACATTCTACTAATATGTCATCAAATACGACATCTGTTTCATCTGAATGAGCAATTGAGCATAACCCAAGGGCAATGCAAAACAAGTCCAACATAAACATTTACCACTAAAAAAACCAGTTCACAATCATGTGGAGTGTGAGATATAAAACAGCATCATCTACTATGTAACATGAAGAAATCTAGTTTATACTTTTAAAAATAAAGGACATACAGTATAGACACCAACTTCAATGCACCGTTCAGCTCCAAGAGTCTGCACAAGCATTGCAAGCAGTTGTGCCTGATCAGGAGACACCTATTATGAAGAAATGCATATTCAACATTTACTTCATGGTAGGTAAGTACGATTACAATGTGAAACATGACAGACAACATAGAAGTTAACTGAGAGTACTATGCATTCAGTCCAGCACAGTTCTTTATTTCCAATTTCAAACTTGACCCTGGAAAAGATATCAGCACACTAGTACCACTAAGTTAAATTGACGGTCAAAGATCAGTATATGCCCATACACAAAAAGCTCCTTGTTCTTTTAGCAAAATTATCAGATTTAGTTTTTTTTTATGTTACTGAGATGAAAGTCTACCATGTTGATTAGAAAAGGAGATGCAAATAGGTTACTTGTAGAAAACATAATTTCATCTCATCAATTACAAATTAATAACCCAGCAGTTGTCAAGTAAAAACTAAACTTGTTTACGAGACTTCTGACCTATCAAGGAGCATTATTTGCATATTCATGCTTACAAGCACACCAACATGTTTGGGACCAAGTCCAATTATTCAAAATAACTAATTTCTCGATAAAGGAGTTTTTCAGGGTCAACCAGTTAGCAGAAATTATTAATTATGTATATTATCAACAGAAAAAATGAATGGTAAGTATAATTATGCTACCCTACTCAGTACTGACATAAAACCAAAACTACAACCCCTGCTTGCATAGTGAAGACACAATGTATAAGCATGCTGTCAATATTAACAATTCTATTAGTAAGCCATGCAAGTCAATTTTCATAAGAATGAATTGATTGGAAAAACCTGCATCTGACTTCCACGCATAGAGGCCGTCTCCTCTCGCAGTTGCCTTAGAATCTGAAATGCAACCACTTTACAATAAGCACAAAGGGCAACTCAATAAACCAAGCTGGTATCAGACACACACCAAAAAAAAAAAAAAAAAAAACACTTTTTCATGTTTAACAATCAATGTGGCAAATGGGTGTATGTTCCTCACCTCAGGTTCTCTAACATTTTTGAGGACATAGCCGTACAAGCGCGGAGTGAGACTAACAACCTGCTTATTCCCATAACTTTCATCACTGGCAATAACAAACTCACTAGTGGAACAGCTTGTGATAAGCCTTTTCCACTTGCTGCTGCATCCCCTAAAACAGAAGCAACTACTACTACTACTACTACTATTACTACAACAACAGCTACCACTGCAGCTCCACCTTTCTGGGGAAACTTGGAGCGCTCTATTGGTGATCGCACAAGTTGCAGGAAAGGAATGAGAGCTTGCCAATGCTCTTGCAGGTCTCAGTAGACAAGACACGGGCTCATGGGGCAACATTGACCCATGATGAAGCACCAAGTCGATGCTCCTATTTGCCATAACATACAACCTTGTACGATAGCAACCTATGTTCCTCCTAGTAACTTTCTTCTTTAACTCCTCAAATACCCTTTTTCCCTGTGATGCAATTCAACAAACAAGTGGTTGGCATTGAAATTAGACTAAACTTAGCGATTTGGCATGTAACTATAACAAAAAGATAAGACAAGCTATCCCCACTAAAAGAAAGTGGATAGTTAAGTCAAAGTTAAGCTTAAACTGGATCTTATGGAGTAAGTGTGTGAGTGGGCAAGCTCATTCGCCAACATTTCATTTGGATTTGTATCAGCTTAATTCTGCGATACTTTCATGCACTATAGCTACATACAAAGGCTGTATCAACTTTCTAAATCTCAAATCCCCCACCAAAAAATAGTTTTGTTATTTAAACTATCATTAACTGAAAGTCATTGAATTTTAATTAATCTATCTTAAATTGAGTCAATTTATTATAAAGGTTAAAACTGTTTTTCAGCATTGACTTTTTTCATCTCCACAAGTCGAACTCAAGATTTTGCTCAAGTTGTTGGATAAGCTTAAAATTTAATTTCAATATAATATTAATAAAATTATACCCTAACATTTAATTATATATGTTATAATATTTTTTAGTAAATTTAATATTACATATAATTATTAATATATAAGGCATAAAAGTAAGATTGGAAGAAAGCGTGCTTTTGCACTCAGGATATAAGATTAAAATCTATTGAATATCAATAACGTAAGCTTGCTATTTGGAGAGGTGATTCTTAACAACAAATTACAAAATAAGAAATAAAAATAGTAAAAAGGGAAAAGATATAATTTTGTAAGAAAGTAAAGGAAGACACTAATTAGAAAGTCGATAGGAGATATAAGTGCGAGAAAATTGACATATGTGGCTGAATTGCAATCAATTTATAAACTTTTGTAAATCACATAGTTATGTGTTAAAGCATTATCTCATGAGAGTGGCAGTAACATACGAGCACTTCAGTTCCTGTTTTCAAAAATTCTAAGCAGTATCATATCATAACAACAAAAGCATAGCCCTCCTACATTGTAATCTCTTTTTTTAAAAAATTATGTAAAATTAGTGTGACGACAAATATTTTCTTGTAAGATGACAAATGACTCTGTTTTTTTACATAATAACATTATCATAGGCGTAGCCCGGTTGTGTAGTTGCCCGACCCACTTGTATCGCTCTCCATCATACATGGGCAATGGCAATTGAAGAGATGCACTACTCTCCAGTTTATCCAGGCTCCAATAAGTTTCCCATTTTTTTATGGTTATTTTGTCATATATTTAGAGATGAGAATGATAATGTAGAAAGAAAGTGTGTTGTGAAACACACAAATTGTTTGTGGCTGAGAGCCGCCTCACTTTCTTGATTAGATTTGGTTCAAAATAATGCTCACCTCCAAAAGCTCATCCACTTGAAATTTCTAATTCTCTTATACATATGTATATTACATGATAACAAGTTTGTGGCCCACCCCACTTTGTCTTCATGCTACATCGCATTTATCAACTCTCGCTATTTTTTCACTTTATAGTTCAGTTTATCTTCCTCAATAGGAGCTCCTCTCGAGTTCCTCTGCATGCACACTGGTGCATAGTTTTGGAAAACCAAGGTCTGGTTTTGTTCCCCACCAGTTATCTAGTTACGTTTACATGCTCAATATCATCACTTCATGTGGCCTTCGTAACCATCACTTCATGTTTGAAGATTGAAGAGTAGTGTTTGTGTGTATGCATGGATTTCAGTCTCAGTTGTCTTTTCAAACTTTGTGCTTGAGTTTCAGGCTCACTTTTATTTGCTGAGTCAAGTTTTGTGATTGGATAGTTCATAGCATCAATATTCTTTGATTCTGTTTTTGTTGTTCTTCCTTTATGTATGTATGCATACTTTCATATTTGAGGAGGTTGAGGAAATTTTATAGTGCGAGACTTTGCTGGTACAGTTAACTAGTTGGCTTGGTTTGTTTTCCTAGTTTTTAAAAATAAGACTTCAACCATGCAATGATGGGAAAAGTACTATGTTGAATTATTAGAGCAAAACTTAGCATGAAGCTCTAGTTTTCTGCTGAGAGTGTTTATTTTCATTATAATTCTAAGACATGTAACCGTTTTCCTTCTTCTACCGCTACTGTTTTTGCTTTGAAATTTTACTTTCCATTTGAAACTCAATATTGCTCCATCCAAAGTGTTTACTTCAGTCTTTGATGTCCAAATTGTGAGAAATTTTACCCAAAAAAAAAGGGAAAAAGAAAAAAAATTCCAAATGTCTCTCTTTTGATTTTTGAAAAATTATGACTATTTCAAAACTTTGTCTTGCATAGTAGTTTCCTTGCATATCATCTTTAGTAGCTCCAGTCCTGCAGATTGTTATGAAAGAACTTATAGATAAAAATTCGTGCTCCTCATGCAAACATTGATAACATGTAGGATAACTGAAGGAAGCATTCCCAGGAAGCTCTGAAAATGGAGATAACCAATGTCAGTGAGTATGAGGCTATTGCCAAGCAGAAATTGCCAAAGATGGTGTTTGACTACTATGCATCTGGTGCAGAAGACCAGTGGACTCTGCAAGAAAACAGAAATGCCTTTTCCAGAATTTTGTGCGATTTTTTGCCCTTTATATTTTCACAGTATTTAGTTGTCAAACTATGTTGATTTTATTGTGGTCTTATGATATTTTTTATACTTGTATTTTAAAGAATACAAGTATTAATGTTTTGAAAATTATGATTGACAAATATACAGGTTTCGACCACGTATTCTTATTGATGTGAGCAAGATAGACATGACAACTACTGTCCTGGGCTTCAAAATTTCCATGCCAATCATGGTTGCCCCGACAGCCATGCAGAAAATGGCTCATCCTGAGGGTATAATTGTTTGCCTTCACATTCACTAAGAGTAGTGGAAATGCTAGCTGTGGTTATGCAATTATTGTGTCCACTTTGCCAAATGGAAAGATTTCATGAGAAATTATGTATGATATGAAATTCTGGAGCAAGGATATAAAATTTTATTGTTTCCCAAACAACAGACAGCTTAAAGTGATAGCATGTGCCTGATAGAGTATGTGAATACGATTGCTGAGCCTTGAATTTTGCACAGAACAGCCACTGAAATTGACAACTTAAAAGATTGGTATTATGAGTGAAGACAATACTAAGAGAAAATAATGTCATACTTTGTAACAATATGTTGGTTTGATGTGTCAACACAGTTTTTATTCTGATTGGCTACAGCATGATAAATCCTTACAAAAGAATTTACCCAGAGCTTTTGTGCATTTGTAACATATATATATATATATATATATATATATATATATATATATATATATTTGGTATACTACTTGCTAGATTTTCAAACAAACTAATATTGAACCTTGACTTGAAGCGCCATTTTTAAATTTTGGGTGAATCACACATCAGAGATTACAAATATAGGTCAATCACAAATTAGAGATGCAGTGCCATCAATTAATCTCTTGATTGTCGTAACTTTGTTTCTAGTTCTGTTATGTGTTCGTATTTGATACACGTCATAGTCTACGTGTGTTTTTTATTAAGGAAAATTTTTACAATAGAGTAGTAAGTAGTAACAGAAATTTTGTCCATGTTTTTATATGAAATAGTTTAATTCCAAATCCTCTTTACACTGCTATACCACATAACGAGCATGGATTTGAGTTGGATGATTTTTTACCCCTTTATGCAGGAGAATATGCAACAGCAAGAGCTGCATCAGCAGCTGGAACAATCATGGTACTTCTCTTTATGTTTATATTCTACATAGTTAGGGATCTAGAAGTTATTTACTTGTTAATCACCATATAATTTGACAAATAGTTTTCGTCAGAACCAGCTTATAAATGCTATAGACTATAAGAGGGAATATCCTTTCTTTATCAATGATTCATTATAGACAATTTTGTAACTTGCAATGGAGGGATTCGCTGAGGATCTGTGATGCTGCCTTGTAAATAATGCTCTTGTTACATCATGCATAGGATTTCATTCATGATCAGTCAATAAACTCCAAAAGATTATATATGCTTGCGAATTTAGTTGTTTGTCATATTTGTGCCCAATGATCTATGAGATTATAGTTTCTATCTTCTTTATTTATGAGTAGTCTTTTGGTTCTTTCAGACTTTGTCCTCATGGGCTACTTCAAGTGTTGAAGAGGTGGCTTCAACCGGACCTGGCATTCGCTTTTTCCAGCTCTATGTAAGTTTGAAAAACATTCTTTTGAGTTATGTTATTTGTACAAAACTTTTCAACACCAAATACAACACTTCTCTCACATAAATATACATAATACTTTTTTACCTCGATACATGTATATCTCGGGAGTCACCCACATTCATATTCATATATTATGTCTGTACTATGTCTTTACATGAGTGGTTCAAATAATATTTCTCTTTGTCATTTGGATTAGGTGTACAAGGACAGGCATGTGGTTGCTCAGCTTGTGAGAAGAGCTGAAAGGGCTGGATTCAAAGCTATTGCCCTTACTGTTGATACTCCAAGGCTTGGACGCAGAGAAGCTGACATCAAGAACAGGTACAAACTCCTCAACCTTGTTACACACTGACTGTCTCTGCAGATCTGATTAGATTTTTTTTCAAGTTTCGGCTTTACAGGTTCTAGTCTGGAAATTAAAAAATGCTTATAAATTATCTCGTACAGATTCACTTTGCCACCATTTTTGACATTGAAGAACTTTGAAGGTTTGGACCTTGGAAAGATGGACAAAGTAAGATCAGTTATTACAAGATTATATTTCTGTAGGTTAATGCTCTTACTTTTATCATTAATTGTTACCTTGGTCCTTTCAGGCTGATGACTCTGGACTTGCTAGTTATGTTGCTGGACAAATTGATCGTACTCTAAGCTGGAAGGTATATATGTCACATAATCTAACAAAAGATTTTTTTTCTCTTTGTGGTCATCCAGTTCCTATAACAGACAATATTTGATTAAGTGAAATTCAAGTGACAAATTTACTTGATTAATTTACTAATTTGCTTCATGCATGCTGCTGATTAGACAAAGAATACTCATGCATCCCTCATATAGGAGTGTAGAGTACAATTTGATCAATCAAGTCTACATTTGGTTTCTTAATATAAAGAAAGATTTAGATATTAATGGTTTGACTATAGACATATAATTTACGATAAAACACCAGTATCACTTGATCGATATAGCCGACCTCACTTAGTGAAACAAGACCTAATCATTGTTGTTGTAGATCCATGAAATTTTCAAGGTTCCACAAAATAGAGGCCCCCATCAAAATAATCTTTGTGAATTGTGCAGGATGTGAAGTGGCTTCAGTCAATCACCCAGCTGCCAATTCTGGTGAAGGGTGTACTGACTGCTGAGGACAGTAAGGAAAACAAAAATGCTTATTCATCTGTTCCCCGCTCTATGAACATTTTATTTTATTAATACCTTAATGTTAATTTGGCAGCAAGGATAGCAATACAAAATGGTGCAGCCGGAATTATAGTGTCCAATCATGGTGCACGTCAACTCGATTATGTCCCTGCCACTATATCAGCCTTAGAAGAGGTACATCAATTTCAAGTTACATCTCAATTAACTCGAAACTGATACAAAACCATTCTAAGGATATTTATATACTTGTGTTATGAAAACTTAGGTTGTTAAAGCTGCTCAAGGTCGGGTTCCGGTATTCTTGGATGGTGGTGTGCGTCGTGGAACTGATGTCTTCAAGGCATTGGCACTAGGTGCCTCCGGCATATTTGTGAGTAGACCATAGCCTCTTCCTAAAGCTATAGCTTTCAAAATAGAATTGCTGGTTTTGAATATTTGGACAACATTTTCAGATGGGGAAGACACAAATAATAAAACGAATGGCCTAAAGTTTTACGGCCTTTAACATTGCTTTCATGATAATTGAAAATAAGAAATGACTTGATTTGATTTAATTCAAAATTAAATTTTATATTTAAAACTTATTTTATAAAATGGAATTTGAATTACTTCAGAAATCAAAACTTATATGTAAAAATTACTAAAAATGAAATTGATTTCATTTCCTTTTGTTTAATAGGGTAAATTAGTCAACCTATAAAGTCAAATTTAAAATAAAATTAATTCTCAACAAATCCTACCAAATTGGATAGAATTTGCAAAACAGGGGTTGGGTAATTCATAAGATTTTAAACACAATTCATAAATCTTACCAAAATCAAATAATTTTTTATCTCGAAAATTTTAAACACAAAATTTGATTTACCAATTAAATTATTACTATTTTTTAATCATTTCAAATATACAGTGAAAAAAGCAACGAATGAAAGTTTTCAATCCATTGCTTTGAAAAATGTAAAGAGGCTGTGTTATATTTGTTTGTGGAATTATCGGAAATGTTTGTAAAAGTTTTTCAGAAATTGATATATTTATTGGTTGCTAGTTATACTTAAATGATTTCTTCATTTATTTTAACTAATAATAACAAATACTTAACAACTCATCAAGTGTATGGTACATGAAGAAAAAAAGGTAATATATTTCCTCAGTACTGCTATTTGTACATATATAATTAGACATTTTGATTGACATATTTGAATCACAATTTAAATAAATATAAATTTTAGTTATATAAGTGTAGAATTGATATTTTACTTTTATTATTAGTGTAGATTCATTCTCAAATAATATTATGTTCCACACTTATATAATTAAATTGAAATTCACACTTATTTAAAATGTAATTCACAAATGTTGATTAATATGTTTAAAGGGTATGTACAAATAAGATTTTTCTATATCCCTTGTTGTCTTAACTACATGTAAACTATGGTTGACAAACTTTGGTTTATATGTCAGATTGGACGCCCTGTAGTGTTCTCCTTGGCTGCTGAAGGAGAGGCTGGCGTGAGAAAAGTGCTCCAAATGCTGCGTGATGAGTTTGAGCTAACCATGGCCTTGAGTGGTTGCCGCTCACTCAAGGAAATCACTCGTGACCACATTGTCACTGAATGGGACCTCCCTCGCACTCAGCCTCGAGCCCTCCCAAGATTATGAAAAAACTTTGCTCCTCATTTGAAATGAAGTAAGAACAACGCGGTTGGTGCAGCACAAGGTGGGGAACATGGTTCTATGTGTCTCAAGAACATGTTTTCTCATATTTTATCTTACTTTTTTTATTTTTGAGAGTACTCATTTTAATTTTATATTTGGAAAACTACATGCTTTTTATTATGTAAGGAATATGATCATACTTTTGTGGCTACACTGCTGCATTCACTCATTGTATATTCTTTTTCACCAAAATACATAGCTACTGTTGAATGATATTAATGTTCCTCATAAGGGACATAGAAAGAGTGTAATACCCTAATGCATGTCACTAGCGCTACAATGGTCTGATTAGCACCAATCAAATGACCGGAGAGGATTGTTTTCAGAATAATCGAAGTAGAGTACCATATGAAACTTTGTTCAATTTTGCATCTAGGACGGTCCTTGCATGTGTGTGGTTTCGTATTATCCTATTGACATTGTCACATTACAAGGAATACATGATTTTTTGAATAATCATCAAATTCAGGGTTAGTCTTACTGGAAGTCATTTGATCCACTTCTTGAGATAAACATTTTTTTGTGACATGCAACCAAGATTGATTTATGAATCAGAACGTTTCATTCATTACACCTAGACCCCATCGTTTTTTCCTTTTGTGTGTATGTGTGTGTGTGTGTTCAATTTCAATTACAGCCATCGATTTATTTTGTAAATAAAGTTTTATTGATTAATAACTTAAGACAATAGTTTACTTACAATAAAGAAACTAATATAACATAATCCAACACCCCATAAAAAAAAAAATAATCCAATAAAATATAGGACAAATTATAATGATTTCCTCTTTGGTTAGTTGATATTATATTTACTCTTTTATTGTTTTTAAAATTATACCCAACTTCTCTTAAGACTAATGATATTAGCTTTCCTAAACATAATTTTTTAAAATTTTTAAATTATCCTTGATAGGAAAAAAAAAATGCTAACACCCCAATCTTCTCCCTTCTCCATCCACGGTAGCCACATCATTCCCTCATCCTTCTCTATGCCCCATCATTACAATCACCATAATCTTCTTCCCTCTTCAACTCTCACTTATTCCCCTCTCACCCTCAACCACCATCCCATCGGCCCCCCCACCATCATCACCATAACCTTTTTTCTTCTTCAACTTGCACTTACTCCCCTCTCTTCCTCAATCACCATCCCATCACCTCCTCCTTCCACCACCCTTTCTAGCGACATGTTCCTATAATCTACAACCACTTATTTCTTTGCCCCAAATCAGAGAAACAAGCTAGCAAAAAAAAAAAAAGGGAAACACTATTTGCAATAGTAGTAGAGGTCGTCTATGAAGAAGGTGGCAGTGGAGTGAGGTGGGTAGATTTCAATGGCGGTTTGTAGCAGTGGCATAGGCTATTCATGGTGATTGAGTGAGGAAGATGACGATGATGGGATGATGGTGGTGATAGGTTGTTTTAAAAAAAAAATCTTATTTTTTTATTTTAGTTCTATTCATTGAGATTTGGTTAAGGAGGAGTAGTGGGATATTGTTAATTGGGAAAGGAGACTTGATTCTATTATTGTTTGGTTGTTTCTATTCATTGAGCTTTGGTTGGGAGGAGTAGTGAGTTATCATCAATGAGGGAAAGAAGATTGGTTTTCTACTTATGGTACATGGGTGACATTGAATTGAAATTGAAGAAATAATTAAGGGTACAAAAGTTATTTCATGTGTTTTAAACTTTTTTAAATTAATTTTTTTTTTATTATCATTAACGGTATGGAATGCTACTATACTGACTTTTAAATAATTAGGAGAGCCAGATATAATTTTTAAAACAAGAAGGGGGCAAGTGTAATATCAATTGATCTCTAAAGAAGTCATTGTAATTTGCCTTAAAATATAAGTTATTGAATCTACTATTACAACCAACAAAAAATAAACAACTTTACATCAACATATTAACAATCAACGGTCATAAGTGTTTATAATTTTTCTTTGTAAATTTTTTTAATTGAAGTACTTTACATCCAACTAGGAGGTGTTAGGTCCATGTCATGTAGGGAATTCACAATTAACTTTTTCCTAAAACATATTAGAAATCGTTTTGTATTACATTACAAGGCAGCATTTGTGGTGATCCCTAATGAGTTTGTGACCAAACTGATATTATAATGAAAAAGTAAAATGAAATTACTTTCATGCCCTTTTGTTACTTCTCTACTCTCTCTCTCTCTCTCCCCCCTCCACAACTCCACCATCCCGCTACCTTATTTTTGCCAGATGCCCAGACCATGCCTTTCTTTCTTCCTCACTTCCTTTTGAACCCTCTTACTCCTTCTCCTTCCAACACTAATTCTTCTTCCTCTCCAACACTTTGTGCGAGCCACTGTTGACATCCACGCAACCATCTTCCTTTGCGCGGATGGCATTTGAAATCACAGCACCACCTGGTTCAGAGGAAACCCATAACAAAAGCCAAAATCTTATCAAATTTGAACGTGTTGGGTTTTGTAGTGGTTGATGGAGATGAGGTGGTGTGGTTTTGCAAGCAAGCCTGGGTTGGTGGTAGAGGACATGGTGGCTAGATGGTGTCTTGAGGCCAAAGAAAGATAGCAGTCACTTGGATGAAGATTATATGATTGTTAGTTCAATCAAGAAAGAAGAAGAGCAGTGGAAGGTGTGGCTGCTGATGGTGGTTTGCGCAAATAGGTTTGCTAACTGGGGAGATTATGATAGGAGGAGCAGTCAAGGTTGAAGTTGTAAGGTGGCATCGCGATATGGGTGTGTGTGTGAGTGGTTTCGTGCGATGGTGCTGTGAATGGGTTGCGCTAGGAAGAGAAGAATATAGAAGATAAAATGGGTAATGTGTTTTTTAATAAATATTAAAATATAAATATAAATTATTATAAAATTATCTTTTTATAGTGAAACATTTTAATCTTAATCGTTGGATAAGATTCTAATGGCTGAGATTCAGTGACCAAGTTGGTCCCAAACTCAACAAAGACCATGACAGCCTCCGACTATCTTACAAATAGACATAAGAGCTCATAAAAGGAAACAAAAGGACATTAATAGAAACAAGGTAACTAGAAACCAACATATAAGAGATGAGCTACTTGGACTATGTTCTTATATTCTTTCGTTTCACTTTGAATTATAAGTGTTGTAAAAGTTAATCTCTATATTCTTTGGTTCCACTTTGAATTATGAGGGCATTTGGTATGGGGGCATATTTTTTTATGTCAAGGAATGTGAAAACATTCCCATATTTAGTAGGAGATTTGAAGCAACAATCTTATGAATATTGCATTTCCAAGAAGGAAAATCACCCTCAAAACATTCCCACCCCCATGGGAATCGGAAGGGAATATTTACCATAGTGAAAAGACTAAAATACCTTTATCACCATCTAAAGATACCCACCGCTGATCATCATTCACTGTCCATCACGCACTGTCAGCTAGTTGCCCACCCCTACCTCCATCAAGGGTATTTTTGGAAATTTATCAAACATTTTCGAGAATTCAATTTGTACACCAAACATGCTTAAAACATCATATCCAGGAAAGTTATTCCTGGGAATGAAAATTCATTCCATCTACCAAATGTCCACTACATATAATGTGAAAAGGTAATCTATACATAAACACATGATAGGTAGAGTGTTGTATTTAAAATGAATTTTAATATGAATAGAGTTGTACGAAATATGATGCAAAAAATGTGAAATTGTTATTTTCCCTTTTACATTAGGTAGTCACAGTTTATGCTAACGTGCGAAGGTTTTTTTCCTCTTTATTAAAAAAATTATACTATATTATGTACTCTAAAAAAATTTGTGTATGCAACAATATTTTAAAATAAATATCAAATAATGAATAACTTGGTAACATAGTTAAACAAATTTTTTAAGAATTATAGATATTTCACATTATTGGCTAACTAACCTATATGCTAGTTTATTTATTTTTTTGTCAAGTGAAATAGCAATTTTGTTGCAGTTTCTATGTGAATTCTACCAAAAAGATATCTTCATTAAGTTCAATCGTATAAAATTATGGATTTTACAAAGCTTAGGTAATGAAGAAGTCCAAAAGCACCTTGTCTCATGTGCATTTTGGTCCTTTAACTTTTAAAATGTGCAAAAGACTAGCAACTCTTGAATTATACTTGCTACAAATAATTAATAGATGTTAAATTTTAGATGGAAAAATGTATGTAAGAGACACGTAATGTTAAAATACATAGATGAACCATCTAAGTGCATCTCATATGAAGGTATTTACAAAATATCACTAATGGGGCTTAAACCATACTCTCGAACATGTAATCCCACCCTATTTATATGTTTCCAAAAGCTATAATCTTCTATCTCTTTCATATAACCTAAGTCTCCTATATCACCCTCCAATATTATCACAACCATTGTCCCTATTGTCTGAGCCAAATTAGCAAGCCAAAACTCCACCTAGCCACCATCGTCCCTGCCTCCTTTGGTTTCTAACAGTGATCCATTATGACCTAAACAACACTGAACCAAAATGACAAGGTAAGCCCCACTGTCAAATTGGAGACTAAACTTTCAGCATTGGAACCTGTCATTGCTCGAATCCCAAGTTCCACCACCCATGACCAAGACTCAGGACCTAAATCACCTCAAAGTTGTAACCATCATGAACCAAAAACCACATCGCAATCCCTTCCTCTATTATCACGGATGACTCCATACTTAACCCCCATTAGAGGCCTTGTCACTAATGGTCACCATGGCTTGCCAAGAAGACTCGCTGCCAGCAGTATTCACCATACACGTGGGTCCTCCTTAGCAACAATCATGTGAGCCCAATAACTGAGCCAATGCCATTGCCTGGTCGCGCTATAAGCTCTAATGTGAACCATTAACCCTCTAATTCCATCACCACCATCCAAACAAGTCCATCTTCTCTAATCACCCCACTAGCATTTGCTCCCTTATTTGTAATTGAATTGGGAAGAAATGATAGGTTTTGGATTTTCTAATATAGTAGGGTTAGATAAGAGACTTGGGTTATAGGAAAGAGATGAAAGATTATGCTTGTTTGGATTTTTTGAGATGTGATTAGGATAAGATTACAAATTAGGGGTATAGTTTAAAATTTATTAGTGATATTTCAAAAATACTCTCATGTGAGATGTAAAGTTAACATTAGGTGCCTCTGAAATGCATTTTTCCATCCAAAATTTAACATATATTAACTATTTGTATAAAATTGTATAATTTTTAATGTTAGTGAATATATATATAAAGAGACTTCGGTGTTTTGGTTTACACTATCAGTGTTCAAAGTCCACTAAACTATAATTAATCTGATTCGAGTCGAATTAATATATTATAGGGATAAAGCTCTCCTAAAACTATTTTTTTCCCCATTTACAAGACTTAAGTCAAAATAGTACTTAAGTGAAACAAGTGGTGAACGACTGGAATCAATTAAATATTGGTATACCCAAAAAGACTTTATCAAAGAAATTGAAAACTTTTTCATTAGTGAGTAAACTCTTTTTTCTAATAATTTAATGATAGATATATTAATTTTTGAGTAAAGAAATCCATTTTTTTTAAAGATTCTGATTGTTCATTATCAGGAAAAAAAACCACTTTACCCTTCTAAATTATAGGTTATGTGCACTTTAGTCTCTGTATTTTAAAAAAGTATAAATCGACCCTTTAAATTTTTTTAAATATGCAAATCGATCGCTCTGTTAATTTTTTTTATCAATTATTAAAAAAAATAGTGTATATTCAAAAAAATTTAAAATATCAAGTTATATATAAAAAAATTCAAAGGATTAATTTGCATATAACTTAGAGTTCAGAAAAATATATTACACTTATTTTAACTAAATAATATATTTAGAAAAATTTAAAAGATCAATTTGTATCATTTTTAAAATATAAGGACTAAAATATCCATAATTTATAATTTAGGGATAAAATACTTTTTTTGCCCTCTTAATTATGTTGGTCTTTTGAAAAAAATCTAACGTACACATGCTCATAGTTTTAGAAGACTTAAAGTAATAATTTTATTTTTTGATGTAGACTTAAAGTGTGTTTATTTAAGATTTTTTTGGTAAAAAATTACTTTTTTTATTAAAAAAAATTAATTTTTATATGTTTAAATAAATTTTTAAAAATAATTAAATTCTTAAAAAATTATTATTTTCATTTTTTTATAAAAATTAAAAAGAATAATGGCAAAAAAAATTAATTTTTAATTTTTTTTATAATTATATATAAAATTTAAATTTTTAAATTACTTTTTTCAAAAGTTGATAGGAATTACTACTAAAGCACTCTCCACCGAAAATTTATGAGGGCTGCCCTTGGGACGTTTTAGGGCCCGTTTGGATTCATGATTCAATGGCCAGTAGGCGCCAGGAGAAGGAAAATGATTTTGTCACGATAAATGGTAGTGTTTGTTGTAACTTCTTCCAAAAGGCCTTTTGGAAGAAGTATCTTTGAAGTTACTTTTCATTTTAGAAAAAGGCCTTTTGAAAAGTAATCTTACTATTACTCTCAAATCAACAACCAAAAGTAATTTTACTTTATCCTATCCAAATAAAACTCATTCTCCTAAACTTACTTTTGATATACTCAAACCAAACAAAAATCATTCTTTTAAAAGTAATTCCTCTAAAAGGCCTTCTTTCAAAAGATTTTCTTTTAAAAGATCTTCTCCCAAAAGTTACACCAAACGTACCCTTACATGTTTTACAACCTCCAAACGCAAGAACAGAAATATGGCATAAAGGTTCTAGAGCATTCCAAAGCAAGACAAAAGTGAAGACGGTAGTAGTAGAATGGTTGACAATCCAACGGCCCAGATCAAACCGAACCTTCAAGACCAAATCTCCCATCACTCACTCACGTTGGATGCACTAGTGCATTGTTGTGTAATAAATAAAAACCTAATCCCTCACTCACTCTCCGCTGCTTCTTCAACAACTTCAGCTACCGACGCCAACAACGCTGCCTGCGTTATCCAAAAACAACAACTCCCTCCTTAAACCCTAATCCCCCAAATTCAAAACTCAATTCCAATTCAGTTCCGAAATTTGGGGAGAAGCCATGGCATCAACCTTCTCAGCAATGTCCTCATTCACTCCTCACAAGCTCTCCTCCTCCGCCTTCATTTCTTCCTTTCCCATCGGTAGAAGACAGCGAAACAGCGTCGTTTTGGCCAGGAGGAACCGCAACCCTAGAGTGTCCGCCATGGCCAAGGAGTTGCACTTCAACAAGGACGGTTCCGCCATTAGGAAGCTCCAGGTACAGTAACAGTAACAGTAACAATGACACTCACCGAGTCACAGAGTCAGTGAGCTAGCGAGTTATGTTATAACGAGCGTTTTAGATTCTGGGGTATGTTGTTTTGCGTTAAAAATCGTATTTGGTTGATGCCCATGACGTTGTTTTTTTTGTGGGATGTTTTGTGTTTCTTTTTGGTGTGTTACAGAGTGGGGTGAACAAGCTTGCGGATTTGGTTGGGGTTACCCTTGGTCCTAAAGGAAGAAACGTTGTTTTGGAGAGCAAGTATGGCTCACCTAAGATTGTTAATGATGGTGTTACTGTTGCCAAAGAGGTTTGTGTTTACTTTGCTATCATAAGCTGGCTTTGGATTTTGTGATAGTTATGCTTCTTCTTCTTTCTATATTAGAGTAGTTTGGATGTGTTTAGGATTAGACGATTAGATATTTAAGTTGATGTTTGTTATTAACTTTGGCTTGAAAAGGTTGAGTTGGAGGACCCAGTTGAGAATATTGGAGCCAAGTTGGTGAGGCAGGCAGCTGCTAAGACGAACGACTTGGCTGGTGATGGAACCACCACTTCTGTTGTTCTTGCCCAGGGTCTTATTGCAGAAGGAGTCAAGGTAGGTTTGCTCATTGCTTAGAAGTGTATACTAATTAGTTGGGTTGCTTTTGTTTATTGTCACATGGATAGGCCTCATTTCCTTTCAAATTTTACAGGTTGTTGCGGCTGGTGCTAACCCTGTGCTTATCACCCGTGGCATTGAGAAGACAACAAAATCACTCGTGTCTGAGCTTAAACAGATGTCGAAAGAGGTGGAGCTGTTTTTTTCTGATCGTGTGTGTGTGTGTGTGTGTGTGTGTTTATTGAACGCAATACTCAAGTGAACCTTTTCTATTTCTTAGCATTTTACTAATAAAAGAAGTTGGGTTGCATGGATTGTAGGTTGAGGATAGCGAGTTGGCCGATGTAGCAGCAGTCAGTGCTGGGAACAATTATGAGGTAGGAAACATGATAGCTGAAGCATTGAGTAAGGTTGGTAGAAAGGGCGTTGTGACCCTTGAGGAGGGGAAGAGTGCAGAAAACAGTTTGTACGTTGTTGAGGGGATGCAATTTGACCGTGGTTATATTTCACCGTACTTTGTAACTGACAGTGAGAAAATGTCTGTTGAATATGAGAATTGCAAGGTATGACCTTTTTTTTTTCTTCCGAAACCCTATTATTAATTTTAACATCCTTTATATTTAATTATTAATTTGTGTGGTGTGTATACTGTGCAGTTGCTGTTAGTTGATAAAAAGATCACCAATGCAAGAGATCTTGTTAACATACTGGAGGATGCAATTAGAAGTGGATTCCCTATTTTGATTATTGCAGAGGATATTGAACAAGAAGCTTTAGCAACTCTTGTGGTCAACAGACTTAGAGGATCGTTGAAGATTGCTGCACTTAAGGCCCCTGGATTTGGAGAACGCAAGAGCCAGTACCTTGATGATATTGCCATCTTGACAGGAGGTTTATAAGTTTATAGTTTCATGTTTCTGATTGATCTGTGTAATTTGGATGTGTGCAGTTGTTTCTGTGTTGTTTTTATTTCCAGCTGTTGATGCATTTTGTTTCCTCATTATTGGCTTACAGGTACTGTAATCAGAGAAGAAGTTGGCCTTACTTTAGACAAAGCTGGGAAAGAGGTTCTGGGTCATGCCTCCAAAGTGGTGCTCACCAAGGATACCACAACAATTGTTGGTGATGGAAGTACCCAGGAAGTAGTGAACAAGAGGGTGGCGCAAATTAGGAACCAAATTGAGGTTTGCATCTCTCCCCCCCCCCCCTTTCTTTTCTTTCCAAATGTTTATGTAGGGTTTTCTTGAGATATTGTACAGAATGCACGTCTACTGAGACATTCAAGAAGGGAAAAAATAGTTTGTAGAGTTTGGAATAATTGATATAAAAACACATGGATTTCACCCATGTGTGTTGGCTTACGTGCACATTAGTAGCTTCATTTAGGGAGAAATTCTGTATGGATGCTAGAGTGGAAGGGAGGCCCATTGTTCTGCAGGATCTGAAAAAATGTTTACATATTATAGGCAGCAGAGCAAGATTATGAAAAGGAGAAGCTTAATGAAAGAATTGCAAAATTGTCTGGAGGTGTGGCTGTAATACAGGTAAATAACTCACTAACATTTGATAATATTATTAGCTTTTTGCTCTGTGTGAGCCATATTAACTTTTTCAACCTTTGCCGTATACATGTGTAGGTTGGAGCACAAACTGAGACAGAGCTCAAAGAAAAGAAGTTGAGAGTTGAAGATGCTCTCAATGCCACCAAGGTGATATTTTCTTTCCCAAAATGTTTATTAGTTCTTTTCAGATTCTATTTGTGAGCTAATATTTTGTTGACTTTCAGGCAGCTGTTGAGGAAGGTATTGTAGTTGGTGGTGGGTGCACTCTACTGAGACTTGC
This sequence comes from Pterocarpus macrocarpus, assembly GCA_031439585.1. NCBI lineage: Eukaryota > Viridiplantae > Streptophyta > Magnoliopsida > Fabales > Fabaceae > Pterocarpus > Pterocarpus macrocarpus. Next base: position 16,205,350 of record CM062517.1, on the reverse strand, counting down.
ATCAAAGGTGGATGCTATCAAGGATAGCCTTGATAACGATGAGGAAAAAGTAAGCCATTTGTTTGATTTGGCAAGATATTTTTGTTTTAGATGCTATGGAATATTCCTAACTGGGTTGTTTTCTGTTCAAAGGCATCAAATGTTCATTGCTTAGCTCTCTTAACTGCAATAATGGCCTCAAAGCTACTATGTTTGATGTGTTGCAGGTTGGAGCTGATATTGTGAAGAGAGCTCTTAGTTATCCCCTGAAATTAATTGCTAAGAATGCTGGTGTAAATGGCAGTGTTGTCAGTGAGAAGGTACTGTGATTTGCTAATTTAGAATATCTCATTGGTCCATAAATGAGCTTGTGATGATGTGACTTGGCACATTGTGGTTAGGTTTTGTCCAGTGACAATCCAAGATATGGATATAATGCTGCCACTGGAAAATATGAAGATTTGATGGCTGCTGGGATCATTGATCCAACCAAGGTGAATGATTGAGCACTGCATGAGTTTTTAATTTCTCCCCACCATCTCTAGTTGCATGTTTGAACTATTTGATAAATTATACTTAAGAGGTTGTTTTAGCATGCTGGCATCTTTACATTAGTATGCTATATGTCAGCCTCGGAATGCCAACACCATAATGTTACTCGGGATATCAATATTTCTATGTAGGCATGCTATTGCTATGTATGTTTTAAACTAGTTTTTGGTGTTCTTGCCAAACGTGAGGTTCTTAAATATGTGAGTGTTTTACAATGAGGTGTTAGTGGGGCATTGTGCATAGCAGTGCAAGATTGCTTCTTGTTTCTACCTCCACTATAAACAGATAATTAGGAAAAAAAAAGCATTATAGATTAGCTTAAATGTAATTGGACTTAGGTGGGGTACAAAGATGTATTAATCTTGAGTTGTAATTATAAACTGTTGTAATCTTTAAAATGCTCCTCTGAACGGTGTCAGCTCTGCATGATTCTGCAATTTCCATATATAAAATATATGATAGTTGTGCTTGGTATGAAACTTGATAATTTAGGCACCTTACTCTTTTGTACAGGTGGTCAGATGTTGCCTGGAGCATGCAGCTTCTGTGGCCAAAACCTTTTTAATGTCAGACTGTGTGGTGGCTGAGATTAAGGAACCTGAGCCTGTACCTGCTGGCAACCCCATGGACAATTCAGGTATGTAGTTTAAATGGAGTATGTAACATGTTGAATTAAAGATACCATTTTGATAATGATAATGATAATTGGAAAATATGCTCGGGAGTGTTTCTTTTTCTTCTGCAAAGCGGAATGTGTGAAAATTTAAATTCCTAGATAATATCAATTACAATAACGTCGATATTTCAACTCGGACTAGGGAGTGACCTGGTTAGAGAGTGAAGTGGTCAAATTAGAAAATTTATACTTTCAAGGGGGTGTGTTTGGTATTGGGTAAAAATGAGATGGAAAATTTTTATATCATGAATTTAATCCATGAAATTTTCTTTTATTTTTATCAGCATACCAAACTCATCCTAAAATGTTGAAGGTTTAGCTTAACAGCAACTAGTCCTTTTTACTACACGACATAAAAGGATAAATATAAAGGAGAGCTCCTAAAAACTTCTCTTATGAAGTTATATGTAGGAAGAATTTCAGACACCTGGGACTGATTAACTTAAAGGACAAATATAAAACCATTTTGGCAAGAATAAAATAAATAAATAAATAAAGGACACTAAGTTATGTCTGTGGGGCGATTCGGTCTGATTAGTTTGGCATGATCAATGTGAAACTTGGGTCCGATTAGTTTGGCTGGATCAATGTAAAATTTGATCAAAAATTTCAACTAGGGTAGCTTGGAGGCCGGACTGGTTGGGTCATACAATTATGAATTGTGTGTATATCAGGCATTTTGCATATATATATATATGCAAAATCTAGTCTCTCTTTACCCTTATGGCTGGCTGACTCTGCATTTCTTTTTCTCAGGATATGGTTACTAGAGCAACGGATGCTTCAGTGAGAACAAATATTTTTTCCCCCCAAAATTTGGTAGTTATTTGTAGCGACAATTCCAATGTATTATGGATTCTTGTAGTATGGTGAGCTGGATGGAATGGCGCCTTTTTATTTTTTGAAATTAATAATATAAGAAAATTTTGCGAGGAATCGTTTCCCTGGAGACTCACTTTTATAGCTCTATTTTGCGTTTTTGTCCAATTGTTTCTGTCAAAGTTCAAATCAACGTATATTTGTTATAATAATCATCACCCCGGTTATAATAATCATCACCCGATCAAAGTTTTAAAATATAAATTAAAATGGTTGGTTAAAGTCATGTTTTTAGTTTGAATATTTTTAATTTAGTAATGGTTTTATTAACAATTTAATGGGTTCAATTAAATATCTACCAAAAATGAAAACGGTTCAATTAGTAAATCATAATTAAAATTTCGTGTTTTTAAGAACGCTAGTTGCAGGTGATCAACGGAATTGCCTTAATAAGATCAGCACTCCGATAGTAACACGGTTCGAACTTCAAGGTTCCCACTCTAATAGAACTAAGTTCTTTGTTATTTAGTTTTTAGCTATTTAATAATGATCTTCAATAAGTTTGAAAGTGAAAGTAAACATAACAAGTATTATGAGATACGAAAAGTATTATAACGTGTTGTGGTTATGATATTGTTATGGATTTTGTTAGTCTTTTTAAATCTTGTTATTTGTGCATGAGTGAATGATTGCTGGCAATGCTGCTTTTCACGTTTGGCATTCATCTATTATGGAGAATTCTGTGGTAACTCATGGCTGCAGTACCCTGCTCAGTTTACACTTTTCACATTCATCTTTTTGTGGACTCACCGGTATTAACTTTTCGAATGTATTATTTTCACCATAAAAATTCAATGTTGTTGCAGTACAGCAAATCATATAGATTTTTCAACTGATGTTATATACATCACTTTTTTAAGGCTTTAGTTATTTCGTAGCGTGCTTGCACATTGTATCGAGAGCAGGAAGATTAAATTCTGCCGTCCATAACCTAGTGGGCTTTATATGACGAATCTCCATGAAACGATATTAGAGAATGTAATATGTGTGTGAGATATATACAAGTTTGCCATTGGATAAGTTCATGGAAAGAGAAGGGGTCTATTGTTGGGGATTGGAGGAAACCATTAAATTACCTTTGGGCCAAGCAATTCAATTCCATAGCAAAGCCCAATAATTAAGTTCAACAATCCGATTGCTAACTCTAATATCAAGCCGAAATCATTTAAGCTAAACCGAATATTCAAAAGTGCCAACATGGGTGAGGGGGATCATGTTGGCATTGCCAGTAAGAGGGATCAAGACTGATCCCTAGAGCTAGAGGCTCCTGCACTCAAATGTCCCGTCTCCCCAAAGTCGGGGCTACCCCCTTGACTTAAAAAAAAAAAATGCCAACATGATATGAGAGCTTAAATTATCTTTTAGATGAGTTTATGCCCAAAAAAAATTAAAGGACAAAAAGTTGAAGGGCAGTCTACCACATAGCCCACACTCGAAGGATGACTAGCCCACTCTCCAAGTGATTGAGGCTTGGTATGATATTGCTGTAATTTTTTTAAAGTTGTTGAGTTCTTTAGACTCTTTAAAAGTCACTTTTAAAAAACTATAACAGTACTATTTGATAAAGTAATATAAAAGTTGCTTCTAATAAGTAGAAATCACAAAGTAACTTTTGGTAAAATTGCTCTTAAAATCTAAAATAACTATAATAGATATAAATATTAAAGGGAATAATTTTTATTATTAATATCATTAAAAAGAGTAAAATTATATTAATCTTTTAAATTTTAGAGAGTATAAGTCAATTTTGAAAAGCACTCCATAAGAGCTCTCAAGAGCACCTTTGACTTTTAAAAATTAAGAGTAAAAGCATTCTAATTTTTTGATTTATTAATAGAAAAAAATTAGCTTATGCATTTCATAAGCTAGAACATCTCTTCAGAGAACAATATCAAACTAAACTTGAGTTGACTACCATACAAACCAATACCCACAACCAACAACTAGTGATTGGTTGGTGTATATATGGAGAACCATTCATGGAAGGGAGCCCAATTGAGGACATGAAAAGTTTGCTTGTATCCTAGGATTATGACCGTTGCACTCTAGGCGTCCCCCAATGTGTGTGAAAAAGAAAAGGATTAGGTGACACACACGTTAGAGAGGTGTTGAAGAATGCATATGTGTGAGGGATATAAAATTTCCACACGAAATAAATTTAAGAAAATAAAAGAGGTTTATAAGGTGTGGATTGAAAAATATTATTAGGTTAGTTTTTTGGTCAAATAATCCAATTCAATACCAAAGCTCAATAATTAAGTTCAACTTTCCAAATGCTAACTCTAATATTAAGCCCAAATCAATTAAGCCAATCCCAATGCTAAAATTCTAACAAAGAAAACTAGTGTGCACATGACACGAGATTGATTATAATTTTAGCACAAGTAGAATGGAGAGAGCTGAGAAGGGTGTAGTGGTGTACCGGATGAACAGTTTGCAACATATTCACTGCATTTGATGGGGTCGGTGGGATGGAGATTCTTTTGTCTCCATATATACAAGCAAGTCAATTGGGTTAGTTAGAGCCCCGTATTAAGATATTACTAGCATTTGCCTTTGATGCGGGGTTAATGAAAACAGTTACAAAATAATACTGAAAGAGCTTGTTTTGCTAATAGTAAATGCGAGCGGCTGACACAGAGCATAGCGACTTTGAAACAATAATTTAAGTATCGTATTTATAAAAGGAAATAAAAACGTAATGCATTGTACTACGTTACGGCGTTCAAAGGTCTGGGACGGGAGAACAGTTGCGGCGTTCAAACGATTACGGAGTTAAAAATGCCTGTGATTACATGTCAATCATATGCCTTGGATACGTATCGCAATATGATCGCCACCAAATGTTGGTATAGTCCTCAAAGTCATCTCGTTTTGCTTATGTACGCATGTCTACTCAAACAAACAAAAAATGTTCAAAGCTAGCTTGTGTTACATGTATCTTCTCCAAGTTTCTTTGTATCGTCTAGAACCTAAGCAGACAACTTCTCTACAGATATATTTATATATTGTTCAAACTTGTTATGTTGCTCCCTACACCACCCCCCATTTTTATATTGTTATAGTTTGGTACACACAAGCACACATTCTCACATGGAGTGACACATGGTTCATCTTCTCCACCAAGTGCTTCTCCGTGTTCTTAAAACGATAATTTAGAGAGAGGGTTTCCCGCAAGGAATTTTGGATGAGTTTTTCGACCACACCATCCATTGTGTGTGTATATATATATATATATATATATATATATATATGCATCATCATTTTTATTTTAATTTGGTCATGAGCCAAATACATCACCTAAACATATTATATTCTCCAATATATTCGGCGGAGTCCAACAGTTATGGATCCAATAAATCAGGAAAACCTTACCTCTTCGGAACTTTCCCAGCCTTTGAAAGGGCAGGAAGACCATCACCAGTCTTATAGATTTATTGTCACTCTATTTTTAATTAATTTTTATTGAATTTTTTAAATTATATTTTATACTTTTATTAATTAGAATAATAATTTGACGTTAATTATTAATAATTATGATTCCATTTATTTTTTTAATTTAATTTAGGGAAAAATAAACCCTTCACTTTCAATATTTTAAAAATATACAAATTGATCCCTAAACTTTTTTGAATGTGCAAATTAACTCTGTTGTTAGCTTTTTTTTTTTATCTATTTATTAATGGAAATAATACATGTTTAAGAAAGTTTAAGGTGTCAAGTTACATATTATTTTCAGTTTAGAAATTAAAATGCATATGACTTATAATTTGGAAGGTATAGTGTACTTATTTTGGGTTAATAATACATAAAAATTTAATAGAAAAACTAAAGTTCACATTCAAGAAAGTTCAAAAATTGATTTGTATGTTTTTAAAATGCGTAAAGTAAAGTACATATGGTGTATAGTTCAGAGGGATAAAATATTTTTTACCTTTAATTTATGATTAATTTAATTTTCTTGAAATTTTTAATTTTATTAGTTTTTTATTTTTACATACTCACTAAATATTATAATTATTTAGAATTAAATTATTTAATATATTTATCTAAATTTAGATTAAAATATAATTTTAGTCTCTATGTGTATTATTAATTTTGAATTTAGTTCCTACACAAAAAGATTTTAAATTAGTCACTATACTTGCAATTATTTGTAAGGATGTTCCTACCGTTATTTGGAGTTATAACTCCACTCATGGGCCTTCCTACATAGCTAAGAGAGTATGATCTAATTATTTTATTTGTTTAGTTGACTATTATTAGCCTAATGACCGGCAAGTTACATACGAGACCAAGTCACTAATCTCTCCAAGAAAAGTGTAACAGAGGCTAATAAAATTTCTCATCCACGCCCACAATCCTCTCGTCTACTCACAAGTGGATTATCTTCATTCATAGCATTAGTTACGGATTTCTTTAGTCAAATTATACTCTGTTAGCATCTAGAATTACTCATACTGGCATGCACGGAACTCTAGCTCCAATGACCATAAGGGCTTTTTTTTTTCAATTTTTTTACAAGCAATGCATATGCATGGACTGATTTAATAACTTTTTCATGTATTCAAAATCAATGACATGTATTGGACCAAAATAATTATATTTTAACTTTTAATTTAAATATTAAATTATTATTTGAAAGATATCTTGACATAGTAGTTATCTAAATAACTTAAAAATGATTATTTTAGGGAAAAAAAGTAAAATAAATAATAATACAATGTATATACATAATTTTTTACGATCATATAAGTAACAAAAATATTCAATAAACATAGAATATCATAATTTGTTGTTGGTTCAAACCCTTTAATTTTTATTATAACTTTTTTGTTTGTATTGTATATTACTATGTTAGTATTTAATAATATATTATCACATCAATTAAGAGGTTAATAATGTATGAAATGTCAAACTCATTAAATAGTGTAACAATATTATTAAATGATAATATAATTTTGTTTTTCACTGAGGTTATATATTAATTATATTAAACTCTAAAGTTATTATTAAAATTTATTGTATTGAATTCAAAATTTACAATATATTAATAAAAATTTATGGAGCTTATTATCTTTTATATATTTGTAGAATATTAAAACATAAAAGTAGAGAAAAAATCCTGCTCAAGGAAGTCATGTGAAGTCAATAATTAAATCCAACTTCTAAATTATTTTTAAGATCAAGAGAATGAATTTAAGTTATAATAACGCATTTTCTCATTTTCATGTGAAAATATAAAATCAATGAATATTTTTTAAAAAATAAGTGATCAAAGATGATTTTTTTTACAAAAATTAAAAAACAATACTATTTTTTAATATTAAAAGTAACGAGTTTAAATAAATATTAGATATGAGCATCTTATAACAGTTTGCCTTCATTATTATTTATTTTCGCTCACTATTTTTTTTAACATACGCATTGCTATATTATTTAGATAATTGTTATATTTACAAAACTTTGTAAAAAATAATTTAATATTTAAATCTAATTAATAATTCTGTTAAATAAGTTAATTACTCATAAAAATAAAAAAATTTAATAATATTGAATATTTTTAAAAAAATTATTATTTTTAAATTTAATTAATATTAATAAATTTAAATAAACTTATAATTGATAATAAATAATTAATATTAAATTATTCTTTTTTTATTAAAAAATATGAAAAAGTATTTTTAAAGAAATTAAATAAATATTAGTTAAATAAAAGTAGCAATATACTTAGAAGAATTACAATAGCTAGTCCCTCGATGGTGATGTGAGCAACGATGTACAAGGGAAGTTCATGTACTGTGGCCTCAATTGGAGCGCAACTTTTTCCTCGCAATTGTGGCTTTAGCCTTATTTGCTTACATTTGGTTGAGTCCGGGTTTCCAGTCATCAAAATTTGCATATTCATGCTTGTTCTTGAATTTTGATTGGGTATGTTGTCCTTCCCCATGATATCTAGGGAAAATGTTGGGCCAAGAAAAATATTGGCTTCTCAATCCATGAACGGGCATGCACAAAAACGGGCCAAAAAATGCACACATGAAGGGACAAAGGCTAAGCCTAAATTTAGCAGCTGTGTATGGATTAAGGTGCAGACTCTGTAAGATTCATGAACTACTCGAATATACGGAAGACGTCTCTGTAGCAAGTCCAGCGCCTTATAGTGTGTTTGGTTGTGTTTTTCTAGAATTCATTCTTATTAAAATTAATTTTATTAGAATTGATTTGATTATAATTAATTTTGAGGTAAAGTAATTTATATTTGATAATTTTTCTAAAAATAATTATGACAGAAAATAAAAAATTTTCATTTCTCTCAAAATAAATTATAGAAGCAAGAATTGATTTTGATTTCCATAAACTGAGTTGACAAAATTAATTTTAGAGGGTCAAAATCAATTTTGGGAGTGGAGGGTGGTTAAAATTAATTCTAGCCCCCCAAACACAGATCCAAACATGCTATTAAACAGTTACTTGTATTCACAACACTTCATTCAAAGGCTGCAGTTTAAGGTTGTAATGCTGATGATGCAATACGCTTTATAAGTAACGTTGTGTTTTGGATTAAAATCATATTGAATAACCCCAAAAAGAAAATTGTACTTAATTAGTGGTGTTTAAGAAAATTAGGATCATGTGCATCACATCTTTTGGTGCTTATTATTGTAAATTATCTTTGTGGTTAAGATTTAAGATATGAAGGGAACACCTATTAAAGATGTTGAACGTGGGACTGAAAGTATGCTGAAATTTTTAGGCCAATGTATGAGGCCGGTTGATGACATAGTTTTTTTATATATAAAACAGCTTTAACAATTCTAGTCAAATCTTTAATCTTTAATGGTGCTTTTTGTGGCAGTCACAAACTCACAAACTGCCAGAAACTAGTGTTACGTGATCAGATGGGGCTTTCTTGGAGTTTATAAAACAATCATTTATATCCTGAAGCTATATTTTTATTGTTTAATAGCGCTTTCAGTAATTGCAAATGACACAGGTTAATTCTATTTCTTCCTGAGGTCCTCATACTAAGTTAGGAAAGTGGGGTTCTTTTGGAGGAGTTTTAAGAAATTCAGTTGGTACTTTTTATACGTTTTATACACTTACCTAATGCATAATCTAATACATCATGCTGTTCGTCACCCTCCACTGTTCTGGAAAATTAACTGAGTTTCCCCATTTTCTTGCAATTTTTAAATTTTTAATCCTTTTGTTCCACTTCCCCTCTCTCTTTATCCGATGGCCACTCCCTCCAGAAGCTGACATTGATCTGAACCAATCATCACACTGCTGCCCCACACACAAACACAGACATTCTTTCATACTCTAGCGTAAAAGAAAATGAACGATAGAAAAGAGAAATGAATAATAGATATTCATTGTGGAGGAGGAAATATTCTTCCTGGTATACATTAATTTTTTTCACTTGTGAACACACATATACATATTTGACAAGGTGTCATAAAGATGCCAAAAGATGCAAGGCAACGGTTTTGTATAGTTTTGTTTCCCCATGATAAAATCATGGCTTATTTTACATGTTCAGTTCATCTAAATTGTACATAAGATTAATTTTTTATTTAATTACAAGAATAGAGTTATAATCTTTTTATAATAGCTGCTTAATTTCATTCTCATATAAAAAAATTAAAATTAAATACCACCTAACCACATAATTACTATTTATGAGCAGGGTAAATTGTACACTAAAATACATTGCACATTTTAGAATATAAAATGGATAATCTTATTCATTAATTAAAAAAGTTAATATTTTATAGAATATAAATATATTTACAACAAATCATACATATATGATAATTGTTGGCGTTAATTTTCGGGTCAACAATCAAATTGTACACTGTTTTAATTTAGACGAGCCCAATTGTATGAGTGGAAGCTCGACATGGCTGAATGTAGAACAATTGGTGCAAGTGGTGCCAATAAGAGGGGGCTTTTGTTGGGAAAAAGATGCAAAACTTGTGCTATAAAAATTTGGGTTACTACAGGGTTTTTCTAATGTGATTGTTGGGCTCAACTATTCACGTAGCAATCAATGGGTCAATTCCAATGTTCCTCTGTGCATGTGCAGAGGAGGGAGTGAAGCTTTCAGACGTTTCTGCTGCAGAAAGCGGCGTTGTCGGTCTGTATAGCAAATACTAGTCAATTCAATTCTGTCAGTGTGGTCTTATAGGACCCTTGGAGTTGTTCATAACACAGAAAGGTATATTTTGAGGCCTTTGTGGGTCACTGCAGATTCTTCCAACTTGTGGCCGTGAAGAGCTTCACAATCACAGCATTAATATCTCAACTTTTGGCTTCATGTAGCCGTGACAATGAAACTCTTATGGTGAAATGAAAACTTCCATTTCACATTCTAGGCCAAGTTTTAAGTGCTTGCCTTCATTTTACCATATGTTATATTCATTCAGTTAATTAATATAATAATTAAGCATTGAATGAAGGACAATGATACAGCATCTCAATAATTTTAGTCAGTTAAATTTGAACAATGTACCTTGCTATGTTGCATTTTCTCTAGCACCCTTTGATGGAGGGTGTGAACTCGACATAAAGAACAAGATTATGCGGACATGGGGCCTATTGAGAGGACATTGGAATAAAATGGATATCCCCAAAATCTCGATTCATTTATCAACTCTCCAACAGAAAACAGTGAAGAGATATTCTTCTGAGATAGAAAGGAGCAAAGCATCTATCTTATCTAACAATACTACGGTCGAAATCTATCAAAAGTGACTTCCAATAATTATCCTTTTGACGTGAACCAAAAATGTCTTTGACGGGTGAAACCGGTGACATGTGGCACCTTTCAATATCCTTGAATGCTGCATTCTGTGTACTATGTTCAATTCTGGGAATCTTGGCCTTGTAGTGGTTGAATGGCCAGCAGGAGCAAATTTGTTCGGAAGCTGTAGCTCAACATTTCATTGCAATGATTTGATTGGCAATGGCAGTAAGATACCAATTAAACGTAGTATTTAGTGGCATATTAACTAACTAACACTACCCTCTTTTGTGAATAAATGCAGTATTCTTATATATGCTTCTAGTTGTTTCTAAGCACCTTAACAATTTAATATAGAAATCAATTTTGTGACATCAAATGTTGAGGTAACATATATGAGTTTTCCCTCCCTATGGTTTCTTCAGCTAAACTTTTGGTGCAATCTTAGCCACAAACAAAGGTTGCCTGTGACAGAGTTGTTCATTGTAGGATGGAAGCTAGCTGCGTATACCTTATCCTAACAGAAGGTTTAGTTTTTTTTGTGGTTGAAATTTCTAGTCCAAGCGTCTGTTGTCATGTGCATCACATCTGACGCAATTTTATACTTTACGTCACTATTATTACTTAATAATAATAATAATAATAATAATATTTTATCTTACTCAAACCTTGAAATGGTTCACTGATTGTGTGGCTAAATACAATTCTCAGGCATCTGATGAAGTATGGTATAAAATTGAAGGCAATTGAAGCATAGCCAGAAGTTCTTCATATGGGTCTCTCAGGAGTAGTAGCTTTTGTGGGTTCAAGGACACATTGGAAATTGTGCTGCAATCTTCGACCGACCAGGAATTAGCAGCACATAGGTTACATTATATATAAATAATAAATATATTTTTTTTTACTTCATATATTTGATCCAGATTGGTCATCTGAGGTAATATAATTTGCACAAAGATTTTGTTTTGTTCTTTTGATATTTCTCATTGCATATTGTGAATTTCTAAATAATGTATAAATGCACCTCTACGTGCTATAGGGATGAGGTAATATAATTTCCACAAATATTTTTGTATTTTTTCTTGTGATATTTCTCATTGAATATTGTGAATTTCTAAATAATGACTAAATCCCAATTCATTTTTTCACCAAAAGAACTTTGAGCTCTGAACAATGCCTTCGTATTATTATTGTGTACAATTTTCAATGTGAAATGGTACATTAATTGTGTGGCTAAATAGAATCCTCACGTATCTGATGAGCACAGCCAGAAGTTCATTATAAGGGTCCCTCAGTAGAAGTAGCTTTTGTGGATTCAAGGGCACATTGGAAATTGTGTTGCAATCTTCTACCGACTCCGAATTAGCTGCAAATAGGTTATTTTGTGTTGCAATCTTCTACCGACTCCGAATTAGCTACAAATAGGTTATTATTATATATGTTTTTCACTTCATACATTAAATTCCGATCGGGCGTATGTGGCACCTTGTCAGAGAAGGATGCTACAAGAAGAAGAACTTTGTCTACTAGTGTAAATTTTCAATTTGAGGAACAAAAGACAAGGGATTCGCACATGTTGGTTAGATGACACGGCAGAATAAAGATTGTTTTGTTGACCAAAATGTAAGGAAATTTTCATAAAAAAGGAGAGTTAGTGTAAGTGAGAAACTGAGACTGGATCCCAATATTACAAAATGGTTACTTGCCAAATCGGAAGTTTGAAACTGGAATTTTAATTTAATAAACTTATGCAACCTCTCAACTTTTTACTGCCGTAAATTGTGCAACTGAAAAACCATATGTAACCATTCATTTTAGAACTCTTTTGGTGGGTTTAAGTAATTAAATATTCCATTCCAACTTATATTGGAGTATGAAATGTGGTTGCTTGTTGCCTGTTGCTTGTCAAATTGAAATTGAAAATTCGGTGGTGTTTAAAATGCTTACTTTTAAAAGTGAATATTTAATATTTACTTAATTTTTAATTATTGATTAAGTTAAAAAAATAAATTTAAAAGTTGATATTATATAAAAATTTATTATAATATTCTACATTATATTTGAAATATGAGTGATTCTTTAATATTAATAATTAAATTTATTTTTTAACTTAATTAATGATTAAAATTATATAAATATTAAATATTTATTTTTTATATGGAGTATTTTAAATATCACCTGAGAATCCGCGTTTGTGCCAATAAATTTCTACGATTAATCACACTTTTAACATTGTCCGTTTTAAGAGTTTGTAATCAGTTTAGAATTCTCGTTCTTTGCACCTATGCATACACAATCTTCTTATCATTTATTTATAGAAAAAAAAATTTAAATTATAGATTATATGTATTTTAACACTTATATTTTAAAAATATATAAATTAATTTATTGGACTCTTCTAAATACGTATTTTAATTAAAATAAATATATTATATCTTAAAATTTTGGGCTATATATAAATTGATCCCTAAACTTTTTTAAATGAGCAATCCAATAGTCTACACTTTCTTAAATATGTGCAATTTTTATTAATAATAAAAATTTAACAAAATGGTCCATTTGTATATTCAAAAAAGTTCAAAAAATGATTTACATATTTTTAAAATACAAAAATTAATTGCATATAGTATATACTTCAAGGGATACAATAACTTTTTTCCCCTTATTTATATGAATATAATTTACCTAATCCAATAATGTTTGGCAATATTTATGTAACATGATAAACATGTTATTTTTTAAAAATAAAAATTTAAGAATATAGGAACTTCTCATATTCGAAGATCAAAGAATTTAGGGTGTGTTTATTTCACATTTTGAAAAAATTGATTTTGAAATTTAAATTTTATATATAGTTAACAAAATTAAAAATTAATTTTTTTCATAAGCTACTATTTTTAACTTCTATAAAAAAGCTTAAAATAGATTTTTTTTGAGATTTTGATTATTTTAAAAAAATTATCTAAATATATAAAAACTAACTTTTCTCAATAAAAAAATAATTTTTTGTCCAAAAAATTCCAAATAAACATACCCTTGAACTCACTGTGTTTGATCTAGTTGAACTAACCTCATGGACACTTAACAAATACGCTAGCACTTACATTAAAGAAAAGGCCAATAATCTCGGTGTTTGAAAATGAAGTGTTACTACCAACAAATGCTTGATAGTTCAATACTTATTTTTCTTAAATAAAATTTTAAATTTAAATCTTTTGAATAAAAGAAATTAGTATTAAGAAAATTTTATTATCTTAGTGAATCGATCTAACTTAAGATAAATTAGTTAGAGTTTTTAGATCCTCTCTCTCTCTCTCTTTCTCTCTCTCTCTCTCTCTCTCTCTCTCTATATATATATATATATATAAAGTTGGTTCTGATATTTGATATTTGCGTATTGCCAAGCAGGACCTATGGGGAAAATGGTCCAAAGAAATTAATGCCTGATTGGACATTAACAAAGACATTGCCGTATTATGTATCACTATTTTTCATTGCTTTGCAAATGCTAGAGTCTCTTGCATACCCTGCTAATATAGTGCTAGGACGAGTTCTCAAATTCAATTGAAAGACATAAACCTATCGAACACAAAAAAAGTTGTTGACTAGATTTGAAGGATCGAGTTGGCAAAAGTAAATAAGTCTCAGGATATGTGATTGAAAGATGGTCAGAACTACACGAATTTGGTTAAAGTCGAAAATCATCTGGCAATTACCATTTGGAGACCGGTCAACATGCCCTATAACTTAGCGTGAATCAATGATGGTTAATAAACAATGGCAGTATCGAAAGGCAACTTGGAAATGTTGAGAAGTGTTGGAAAAAGTCCAATGTGATAGTTTGGCAAGGCATATAATTAAATCATAAAGTAACAAAAGTCAAGGAAATGCATGGTTGTTGAACTAGTCTTCATCAACAAATCATTGAGTTATTCCGTCCAGAAGCATGAGTGAATGAGGAGTAGAGAAGGTGGATAGTTACCAATATTTGAAGCATGTGTAGATCAAGGCGCATCTAGAAGTGGTTACTAGAGCCTCAAAAGTGAATGTGGGTATTTTTGGAGCCCTACTAACACTGTGATAACCATCAGGAATAGATGACACAGTTTAGGGTATAATTTTTGTCTATAAATAAGAGTTTTTAGGATTAGTTATGGGGAATTGAAAATTTTTACTAAAACACATTCAAAGTTCTCTCTTCATACTAACATTCAAGAGTGAAGAGGAAATTTTGTAAAGTCTCCATATTCATCTTTGTTCTTCAATTTCTTAGAATTAATTGTTCATTTGATTTTGCTTCTTTATATTCTATTTGCATTTTTATCTTCATTTCATGTCCTTTATGTTTACAAGTTTTTTGTTACAAAATCTATTTAAAAATACTTATTCTTTTCTTTAACTTCAAGTTAAAGTGTGCCATATCCGTCAAGGTTTTCCACTAAAACATTGTGAAAACCTGGCAAAACCAAAGTGTCGAGAATTGTATTTTTTGACAAAACTCTTGTCTTGAGAACTCGCAAGAGGAATTGCTTCCACTCCTCGAATCGAGATTTGTGAAACAAGCTTGTCAATTTTTTTTATTTTCTTGACCAAAATCCAAACAAAACAAATTGGTACGCCCAGTGGGATCAAGAAAAAAGAGAGGTGTCAAAAATACATAAAATTGTGGTCCATAACTTATGCTTTTACGTAGCAGCACAATAGCATCTAATATATCTCGAGCATCTTCTTCAACAGAAGAAGTTGGAAATAAAGGGGAAAGTGTGCCCCCTTCACAAGCAATAGAAATTGTTCTAACACCAATCAACACAAATTGGGACCACACTCCCAATACCTAGCCAATGTACGGCTTATCCCTTAAGTATGTTCTACTAGTGACCACTCAAGAGATGATAGGATTATTCCCAAATATGTATAACAATCCTATATACCAAAATCCCTAATATACCAGTGCTATTATGGCTAATATGCTAATCTTTGGCACAAAAATCAACCCATATGGTCCACCAACTGGGCCTTTGAATATGGGTCTAATAGGGGATACAAAAGGAACATCGTCAACAAACCCCACCACAGCTAGACAAAGGAACTTAGGGCCTATATTTTCAAATATGCCTAGGACACTTCCTATACCGACAAGCACTCCCTTTAACACCATTGAGTCATTGGCTACCTTTAGATAACAGATTGAGGAAAGTCATCATGTTTTGGTAAACATGTTAACACAACAGATGGCAACTATCTTAGCACCTTTAATAGAAACTGCTAACACTAGATATGAGCAACTGGCTTGACAGGTTGGATGAGTAGTTGAGATTGACAATCTAGAAGAAGACCAAAATGATAAGATAATATTACCCCGACGGAGGTCATAGCCCTCTTGACCAAGGCATCCACTTAGTCATTTGAGCACAGGATACAAATTGTAGAGTTCAAAGAGTTAGACAAAACAACCTTGGGGGCATCATAATCACAATCACAATCAAAACAACCTTGGGGGCATCATAATCACAATCACAATCACAATCATAATCATAACCTAAACATCACTCGGGCTGTCGAACAAGTGTTGAACTGCTTTGGGTTCAATGTTGGCTATGCCAATCAGCTTTTTTTTTCTCTCTACTTTCCCAGACCACATCCTTCAGGTTGAAGTGCCTACAGGATGGAAAATACCAAAGTCCTTGAACATATTCTCCAGGGAAAGTGGCGAGTTGATGATTGAGCACATTGCTTGTTATACTGTCGAGATTGGCTAGGTGGTAGCAAATGAATATTTAAAGATGAGATTTTTTCTTTCATCCTCGACAAAAAATGCCTTTGCATGGTTTTCCAACCTAAGTCCAAACTCCATCCATTCATGGATGCAATTAGAAAGAATTTTCCATGACTAGTTCTTTCAGGGGGAAATGAAGGTTAATTTAACCAATGTATTCACCACTCAAATGTTTAATGGAGAATCTATTGATGATTACTTGGCTAGATTTTGAAACCTTAAAAATAGATGCTATACTTCGGTGCCCGAGGCAAAGATAGTCAAGATGGCTTTAAATGACCTCGACTTTAGCATATGAAAGAAACTGATCAACCAACAGTTTTTAAATATAGTCTAATTAGCAGAAAAAGTGCAACAAGTCAAACAGTTAAAAAGAGAAAAAGGAGCATTTAAAAATGAAAACTCTAATTCGAAAACAAAAAGTAGCCTGTATCGAATGTGAGGAGTCGAAAGAAGATGACTCTGACCTTGACGAGGTTCATATAGCGAAATTAAAAAATAGTCCACCTTATATTTGCCCGTCACTAAAGCCTGTTAAAGGCAAGGAAAAGATAAATAGTACTAAGTTTTATTTTTTCAACATAACAAAGGTTGAACAAATATTTGATGTGCTTTTAAAGGAAAAATAGATAATTCTTCCTGAAGGGAAGAAAATGCCATCCATTAATGAATTAAAAGGTCAAAAATTCTATAGAATTTCATCAAATCGTAGGCCATAGCACTAATAATTGTGTGCATTTTAGGGACTTGATACATAAAGCCATCAAAGAAGGGAAGTTGAAGCTTGAAGTCAAAAATGCTAAAATAAAGGTCGATGTCGATCCATTTGAGCTTAGCTTGAACTATGTTGAATCAGTAAACTTATTAGTAAGCATGGTCGGAGTCGAAAAAGAACAAATGGAAAAAATGATAAGATAATGATTGACATGGATCTTGAAACATTTGAAGTTCTCGAAAAGCCTATTTTTCCCAAGACGGGGGAAGATTTGCTTGACTTTTTGTTAAAACAAAGGGAGTTTAGAGAAAATGTTGCTCTCTGCCCAAGATCTAGTGCCATGTTTGATCAAACAGCTACAAAGACTTATGAAAAACAAAAAGAAAAGATTGTAGAAGGCTAAATTGTTGAAATAATTGCTAGTCAAGTTATTAACAAAGTCGAAGGTGGCAAGGGTGTTAAAGATGTTAAGGCACAGAAAAATACTACAAAAGATATGCTCAGATTGAGCAACACCATAAAAGTTGAACTGAATCTTACCAAGTACAAAATAACTCAGGCCCAGGTCACGCAAAATAAATGGGTGCAAAATTATGTGCACAAAAGGGATTTGCCATGGCCATACACACCACAATCCCAATTCCAGCAAGACTTTCAACGCCCACATTAGAAGAAAAATAGTAAGTGGGTCAAGAATCGACAGTCTATGGATAGGTATTTTTCACTGCCAAATCCACCAAATCTTTATGTGTGGCATTGATCTAACCAGGTGTTGGCTATTGTAAACTTAACTGTTAACACTCAAGTCCAGCCTCTAGTTGCCCCATTTGTTCCGAGGCTATTGATGAAGCCGCAAACACCTAGAATGCCAAAAAAATAAGAAAAATTACTTGAATATGTCCCTTTTGTCATCCTGTGATAGGCTATATCTTGAATACACCCCTATGGTGTCAGCTTGCCTAGCATACTCACCACAAACTAGGTTAGCCGACCTGTAGAAACCAACCCATACGACCAATTTCATGTCAAGCCCAAAGCCACCAAAGAATAAAGCTAAGGCTCAAGCACTAATCTTTGACGAGTATCAGAATGACTTGCTCATGGAAAACTTTGAGTCAGGCTTTGATTATGACTCAGAAGCTATCTTTGCACCAGGAATTGTTGGAGTAGTTTTAATGTTGCTAGTGGAATATGGTGAAGTCTAGGAGTTGGGGTATGTAGAGGAGGGTTGTTGTGATATTTCCCCTGGTAGCAAATTTTTGTTTCTTAACAAAGAATTTTGTAATGAGGGGCTGTTTAAGTGTCCTAATGAGGTAACCAAGAGTCACCTTTGACCTCTACATATTAATTCCAAGGTCGAAGGTAAAATAAGAAATCAAGTTTTGGTCAACGGCAGTGCAGCGATAAATCTCTTGCCTGAAAACATGATGACTAAGCTCAAGAAAATAAGTTTTGCCATCATAAAGACCAACATAGCAGTTACAGGTTTCAATGGTAAATCGATAATAGTCAAAGGCATGATTCCGCTATGAGTTCAGGTAAGAAGTGTTGACAGACTAACCATGTTTATGGTAGTACCATCCAAGGCTAGCCTTAATAAGCTGCTCATACGTGATTGGATCCATGGCATTAGAGCCATTCCTTCCATACTTCACCAAAAATTGATATTGTGGAATGAGGAAGGAAAGACTAAGGAGATAGGGGCCGATGATAGCCCTTGCTATGTGAAATAGATGCATGTCAACTTTAAAGATTACAATACAAAAGCCAATCCTAAGGTAGACTTAGACACCTTTGACCCATCCACCATCAAAGGTTGTCTTGTGGGGCTCGACAAGTTATAGTTAGTGTTAAAGGCTGGTGTAGGACTAGCCTCAGAAAAAATTTAGTCATGGATATTTCGAGCTAACTGGCTCGTCTGTTGGCGTATATGGTAGAGCAGACAATTTGTGCTACTGATGATACACAATTAGATTATTTATATGACTTAGATTCATTGAGTTTTGAAAGCTCTACCTTTAATTCTAACAATGTACATAGTAAAAAAGTTAAAGTGTAGTATCCCTTGGTGGAGGTCAATTTTAGTGATGATGGAGAAAATAAGCCGACATACATAAGCCAGTTGCTTCCCGACCAGTATAAAAGAAAATTGCTCGAAGTATTTAGTGATGATGGAGAAAATAAGCCGACATACATAAGCCAGTTGTTTCCCGACCAGTATAAAAGAAAATTGCTCGAAGTATTAAAAGAATGTAAAGATTGCTTTGCCTGGGAATATGATGAAATGCCTGGCTTAAGTAGAAAATTGGTCAAACATCGATTGCCAATTAAGCCACATGTTCGACCTGTCAAGCAAGCACCTTGACACTTTGCACCAGAAATCATACTCAAAATAAAAGAAGAAATTAAGAGGTTTCTTAAGGCAAAGTTCATTCGAACAACCAAGTATGATGATTGGATTTCCAAAATTGTTCCCATCTTGAAAAAGAATGGCAAATTTAAAATTTGCATAGATTTTAGAGATTTAAATAATGTCATGCCAAAAGATGAATATCATATGCTTATAGCTAACATGTTAGTTGATTTGGCATCAGGCCATGAAATATTGAGTTTTATGGATGGATACTCAGGTTATAATCAAATATACATAGCTAAGGATGATGTATTGAAAACAGTCTTTAGATGCCCGGGTGCCATTGGCACTTATGAATGGGTGGTTTTGCCTTTTGGGCTAAAAAATGCTAATGCCAACTATCGAAGGGCTATAAATACTATTTTCCATGATTTCATAGGAAAATTTATGGAAATTTACATCGACAACATAGTCATTAAGGCTGACACAAAGGACATCCATCTAGAAAATTTAAAAACGATATTCAACAAAATGCAAAAACATGGTTTGAATATAAATCCACAAAAGTGTGCTTTTGGTGTGGCTGCAGAAAATTTTCTAGGATTCTTGGTTCAAAAGAAGGGGATTGCAATCGATCAAAATAAGGCTAAGGCAATCCTAGCAGTGACTCTACCAAGAAACAAGAAGCAATTACAATGTTTTCTTGGCAAGGTGAATTTTCTTCGATGATTCATCTCAAATCTGTTAGGAAAAACAAAACTATTTGTACCCTTTGATCAAGTTGAAAAAAGAAGAAGAGTTTGTATGGTTGGATGAACACTAGCAAGCATTCGACTAGATAAACAAGTACTTGACCAATACACTTATGATGGCCCCTCCAAGACAAGGTTGACCACTTAAATTATATATTTCAGCATCAGAAGCAACTATTGGTAGCATGCAAGAAGGAAATGAAAGACCGATATACTACCTTAGTCGAATGTTGAATGATGTTGTGACTAGATATAGTCCAATAGAAAAGTTGTGTTTGATCTTGTACTTTTCCTATACCACCCTTAAGTACTATTTAGTTTCTAAAGATGTTTATGTTATTTCTAAGACAGATGTTATAAAATACATGTTGTCTTATCCAATCTTGCATGGTTGAGTGGGCAAATGGATGCTTACCTTGATCGAATTTTCTTTATTTTATGTTCTAGCCAAAGCTATCAACAGTCAAGTGTTAGCCAATTTTTTGGTCAACTATCCATGTGTTGATATCGACGAATTGACCCCTTAAATGTCAACAAAGGAAAAGAAAATTGTTATGTGAATTAAAACTATGGAAATTGTATTTTGATGGATCTCGACACCATAATGGTATTGGAATTGGTGTTCTAATAATTTCACCAGATAGAGAGCGTACAAAATTTATGTTTGAGCTCAATTACGAATGCTCAAATAATCAGGCAGAATATGAGGCTTCGATTTTGGGGCTAGAAATCTTGCTTGACAAAGTTGTGAGAAATGTCAAAATCATTGGGGATTCCTAATTAGTAATTAAGCAAGTGACAAGAGAATATAAGTGCATAAGTGAAAATTTGATGAAGTATTTTTCTGTCGCTATAAGATTACTTTTTGAATTCGACAATGTTATTATCCAACTTGTTCCTTGAGAGTTCAATCAAGAAGCTAAGTAGTGACAAGAGAATATAAGTGCATAAGTGAAAATTTGATGAAGTATTTTTCTGTCGCTATAAGATTACTTTTTGAATTCGACAATGTTATTATCCAACTTGTTCCTTGAGAGTTCAATCAAGAAGCTAATGACTTAGCTCAAATAGCCTCTAAGTATAAGGTGACACCTTCAACGCTCAATAAACTAGCTGAAGTTAAACAAGCCTTTATTCCCTTAGAAGAAAAGGAAGTTCATCTCATCGACCAATTAGATTCTTTTGATTGGAGAATGCCAATTGTCAAGTATTTAAAGAATTCTAATACCCAAGTCGACAGAAAAATTAAGTATCATGCTATTAGTTATATTATTATAGGCGATACATTGTTTAAAAAGAGTGTCAATGGCAACCTTCTCACTTGTTTAGGAAAAGATGATGCTTATTTGGCCTTGGCAGAGGTCCACAAGGGCATATGTGGTGTCCATCAAGCAAGACAAAAAATGAAATAGACTCTTAGTTGGCAAAGAGTGTATTGGCCGACAATGACTAAAGATTGCATGGACTATGCTAAATCATGCGAAGACTGTCAAAGACATGGGAACATGCAACATATTCCCGTGTTAGAGTTGTATGTGATCGTGAAACATTAGCCATTTAGGGGATGGACATTAGACCTAATTGGCTTAATCTAGCCACCTTTGTCGAAAGGATATAAATTTATTTTGGTAGCTATCAATTACCTTACGAAGTGGGTTGAAGCCATTCCTTTAAAAGATGTGACTCAGAATGAAATTATCAATTTCCTTGAAGAGCACATTGTTCATAGTTTTGGAATTCCCCAAACTTTAACAATGGACCAAAGAACAATGTTTACCGGCCAAAAGGTAGTCGAATATGCCAACTCTAGATGAATTATGCTAAAGCTAATGGACAAGTCGAAGCGGTGAATAAGACTATAATTGCTCTTATTAAAAAGCATGTTGGTTGACAGCTAAGAAATTGGCATAACACCCTTAGCCATTAATTCGCTTAAGCGGTCGATTTGACCAATGTCCTATAAGTTGGTCTATGGGCATGATGCTATATTACCTGTCAAAATTAATTTACAAACTATTAGACTGGCAAAGCAAAATGAATGGCCAATTGAAGATTATTGGCATGGAATGCTCGATAAATTGAATAAGCTCGAGCATGAACGACTCATTGCATTAGAAAAATTGATTCGACAAAAAGAGACAATGGCCAAAAGCTATAATTATTGAGTAAAGAATAATGTTTTTAACTTAGGCGATTTGGTCTGGAAATCAATTCTTCCATTTGAAAAGAAGTTGAGAACTTACGGAAAATGGTCTCCGACATGGGAAGGACCTTTTCAAGTCGATAAACTATATTTAGGGAATGCTTATGGATTAGTCAATGTCAATGATGGTTTGAGGATTAAGTTGATCAATGGAAAATACTTAAAAAAAAAAATATAAACCAACATTGCAGGAAATAAGCATTTCATTATAAAGGTTTGACTTAAAAAAATGTGTAAATTGTCATTACAAATTGGTCGAAAAGCCCTTCTTTTGGGGCAAACAAAAAGAAACAAAAAGCCCTTCTTATGGGGCATACAAGAAGAAATGATAAAGAAAAAAAAAACAAAAGAGCAATAAGCATACAAAAAATCAACAACTAAAATTTGGTTCTTTTTGCTTGCAGAACGTAAAGTCGAACAACCATATTTTGGGGGCATCATGTTGGGACAAATTCTCAAATTTAGTCGAAAAACATAAACCTATCAAACGCAAGAAAAGATGTTGATTAGATTTGAAAGCTCAAGTTAGCAAAAGTAAATAAGCCTCAGGACATATAATTAAAAGATGGTCGAAACTACAAGAATTTGGTCAAAGTTGAAAATCATCTGTCAATTACCTTTTGGAGACTGGCCGACACACCTCGTAACTTAGTATGAATCAGTGATGGTTAATGGACAATGGCAATGTTGAAAGGCAACTTGGCAATGTTGAGAAGTGTTGGAAAAAGTCCCAAGGTGATAGTTTGGCAAGGCATATAATCGAATCATAAGGTGACAGAAGTCGAGGAAATGCATAGCTGTCGAAGTAGTCTTCATCGATGGATCACTGAGTTATTTCTTCTAGAAGCACGAGTGAATGAGGAATGGAGAGTATGGGCAGTTACCAATATTTGAAGCACGTGTAGATTAAGGCACATTTAGAAGTGGTTACTAGAGCCTCAAAGTTGAACGTGGGTAGTTTTTGGCACCCCACTAACATCTTGGCAACCGTTAGGAACAGATGACACCAGTTTAGGCTAGAATTTTTACGTATAAATAAAAGTTTATAGGATTAGTTCTGGGGAGTTGAAAATTTTTAGTATAAGACACTTAAAACTCTCTCATCATGCTGACATTCAAGAGTGAAGAGAAAATTTTGTAAAATGCCCATACTCATCTTTGTTCTTCAATTTCTTAGGATTAATTATTCATTTGATTTTGTTTCTTTACATTTCCTTTGCATTTTTATGTTCATCTCCTATTCTTTATGTTTACAAGTTCTTCATTACAAAATACACTTAAAAATACTTATTCTCTTCTTTAACTTCAAGTTAAAGTGTGCCATATCAGTCAAGGTCTGCCACTAAAAATTGTGAAAATATAGCA
Source organism: Pterocarpus macrocarpus (assembly GCA_031439585.1). NCBI lineage: Eukaryota > Viridiplantae > Streptophyta > Magnoliopsida > Fabales > Fabaceae > Pterocarpus > Pterocarpus macrocarpus. Next base: position 16,181,351 of record CM062517.1, on the reverse strand, counting down.
AAACCAAAGTGTCAAGAATTGTATTTTTTGACAAAACTCTTGTCTTGAGAACTCGCAAGAGGAGTTGCTTCCACTTTCTGAATTGAGATCCGCGAGCAAGCTTGTCAATTTTATTTGTTTCCTCGACCAAAATCCAAGCAAAATATATAGCCAACAATAATTGCAAAACTCGAGTATTTATTTTCCCTTTGTTCTACTAACTATACTAAATGTATCTTTACATCTATTATTTCCATTAACTAAACAAATAATCAAACAAATGGGTCGAATTATTATGTGGAGGTTAGATGCTAGACTGCTGGGAAGATTGACTGCATCTTTGGACTTTGGTTAACGCCAATGACACTGATATGAATAAGATTATAACCTAGTATAGATTATAACAGTTGTTTTCTAATTAGTCACATTATTTACAAATTGTTATGCATTAGTCAAGATTAGCCAATGAGAATTGTCATATAAATAAGATAATAGAAGATAGTAATCATAGAGTTGAATGTGAATTAGATTTGAGACGTCTTCACTCACGTGGAAAGGTATACCAAAGGAGTTCTAATCCCCACATCAATATTTCATATGTTTTGAAGAAAATTATGCTAAATTGTAATAGCTAACTACTTTTTACATAATTACAGGCCATTTTTGTTGACTACTAAACAAAACACAGAACATGTCAAAATGTGCATATCGAAATGAAATACGCATGTAGAAATATTGCGGATTGGAATGGAGCACAGTGTAGAAAACAAATCTATTACCTCCTTTCAAAAGTACAAATACTTTATTCCTTCTTTGGAAGCTCCAAAATTTAATTGGAGAAGGTTTATCTCATTATCATTTATTCCCCTTAATTTATCTTCACATCTATATATGAGGAATGGGAAATCATTAATCCTTTGTACTTAAAGCATTAGTTTATTTAATTTTTTTTTATTAACAAAAGTTTAGATTGAGTTGAATGCTTACCCCATTTCAAGCAATCCAAGATTAGGGCATGCCTCCAATTCATCGAATTTTTACAAAAGTACTTATAAATCATCCATCAATATATAAACTTAAAAATCAAATCCAAATCATGATAATATATGAATGAAAAATCAATTATGTAAACTAACCCCATTTACATCATTAGTTTATAAATAAATGTATAAAGAAAGAAAACAGTAAACATATATTAATAAATAGAGGGAATTGTTGTGTTGAAAAACAGACATAGATGGATAACTACCTTCCACATGGACAAATCGGTGGTTGCCATGTGCTGGACCAAAAATAGGAGGAGTCAACTTTAGCATTGTCATTGATATGATGATAGTTGGTAACTTGGTTCCCTTGCCTTCCACAGACGCATCCAATTTTATGGACCAAAAGCCAAAGATTCATCAACAAGAAGAGATGCCATAAAGCATATTTTCACTTCATTTATTAATTCTTCTATCCTATTCGTCATTTTCATTTTTGTTTGTTAGGTGAATATGACTGAGATTTGTATAATTTCCCTAGAATTGGGTCCATAGCAGAAAGATCAACAATGTTTTGTATATAGCAATTGTATGTTCCAGCACTCTAAGCCCCTCATGGACAGTGGAATGACTGCGTCTGACTCAAAGTTCAAGTTGGCTTTGATATCACTGTACAAAGCACAATTGGACATTCCCTCTCAAGATACAAACAAAAAGAGACCATGACATCCTGCACTGAGGGAAACCCCCAGTGCAAATTGGCAAAACCACTGAAGATAATTACCAAAGAACATGCCTTACATACCTAATCACATTGCTACAAACACAACTAACAGAATTGCCCATAATTTTGTAGTGACTAATTAGAGAGACTTTCATGTTACCAAGTTGCTTGACACGATGGAAAGCTTCATTTTGAGATGAGAATTTGCATTGGTTGGACACTCCAAGCACCTTGGCACTTTGACATGGGGAGAGCCCTCTCCACAATAATTGAGGCTCATGAATTAATAAAGCATTTTGTTTATGTCAGAATTCTGTGTTCGATAGTTATGTCAACTTGTTTTCCCCGCAATCTGCCAATAGAACCTATAGAATTTCCTTGACTTTTGTAGGCTCCTTTCCATCATTGCACCTATACAATAGCGATTTGATAAGCAATAAATATCGAAGCTGCTTCATCTTCTAGTTAAAAATCTGGCTTGGAACTTCTAAATTGCCTCGCTTGCAAAGTTGACTTAATATTAGATGATATTCTGGTTGTGATTTGACAGTTATTATTATTGCCTTGTGTATTTTGCTGAAAGTTTCAACGTATGTGTGGGAAGGGGTGGTGGTATTGGTTGCTCTTACCCAGATGCTTGAATGTGATTGGTTAGTCCTGATTTTAAACATGTGCTATGCAACCAATCCCCCATAATGCTACCATCTATAGCAATATATCTACAAAACTAAAACTGATGAAGACATTCCAATAATTGACGGAATTTCCTGATTTTAATGTGATATAACATTTTTAACTAGTAAAGGTGCCACTAAAATCATAACAGCCTGTGTTTTTATTAAGGATTTTATACGAAGACATGTTGAATACCCCCGGAAATAAATAGATCCTAAAAAATATTTAAAACTGTGGACTCCGATTTTTTAATGTAGTCTTCCTCGAAAATAGGCTACATCAAGCAAAAAGGCGCCTAGCTCGTGAATTCCTCATTCACTTGTTTTTTTTCGTTGTTTCACAGCACCTTACACATCAGAAGAAAGACAAAGATTTCAAGATATTATATTTGGACACAAATGCGGAGAAAGTGAAATAAATATTATTTCTGGTATTTACAACAGAAAACTGTGCTGAACAGAAATCTACATCTCTGAAACATGGTAAACATATATATTATATATCACATTCTACATCGTGATATACATATATTTGTTTAAGCACTTTTCATGCACATCTAAGTGAAAAAATAAGCAGAGACCCAGCTGAGCTTCATTTTGCTATACTACACCCAAAAGCTACAAGCTGGTACCGCAAAACCTCTCACTTGTAATTATAACCCCCAACTTAATAATTAAAAAAGAGAAAATTGATGACGTAAAAAGAATGCAGAAAACCTTCTGCTTCTCCTGTAAACAGCAGAGGATGGAGATTCCGGGGACATATCTGCAAGCAATCCCTCAGGCAAAAATCCCTCCTCTCACACAATTTCACCCAAGTTTGAAAAAAAAAAAAAAAAATGGAACACCCAATGCTACACACCAAACCAAAACCAAAACCAAAACAAACCCATCAATCAAGCCTGCTTCCTGAGATCCTTTGACTGTATGAATGTCCCATGGAACCCATAAGGGACCCTTGATGGGAGCTGAATGGAGGCCTCGAGCTCCAGCGTCATGGCATTCACAACCTGGAGCTCAGACTTCCACTCCTTCTCATCATGGACAAATGCCAGAATATACCCATCATCCTCCCTCTCGGAAGAAGAATTATTCTTCTCCCTTGGAAGGAACATGGGCTCCCCACCAAACTTCTGGTCCCCGTAGAGGCACTTCCTCACCTCACCGCTGAAGAGGTCTACCTTCGCAAAACCCGAGACCTTGGGCCACGGCTCAGCAAGTGCCAGGTAAGCAAACTGCGTCCTCCTCCCAAGCATGTTCCTGTTCACCATCCCAGCCTCCAAGTTCACCTGCTCCTCATCACAAATAATTGGCCTCCTCGTTGATTTCCCAGATTTCAGATTCAGCCTTATCTCAGATAACACGCTCTTCAGGCTCTCATCACTCTCATTGAAGATGGAGTCCGCAGGGGTCATGCAGGACCCGATCACCACAACCTCGTCCGTCTCCGGCTCTTCCCAAGCATTCCACAAATGGAAACAAAAACACTCCGGCGCCTCAATCCACCGGATACCGGATGCATCGGTGGCATTCTTGTCCAGAATTCCGAACCGCGACACCTTCTCCTTATCGTATACCACGGGAGAGCCTCCCCTCATCATCTCCCCGAGCTTAAACACGACCTGCTGGTCCGGTACAACCACGAAATTCTCGGTGATGGCGAAATCGTGCATCATGGTGGGTTCCTTCAGGGGAATCTCCACGTCAGGGGACTTGACACCTTCTTTGTCGAACTTGAAGTATTTGAGGTAAGGCTTCGAAACGACGTCGTAGCTGAGAGCGAAGAGCTCACCGGAAACCGGATCGACCTTCGGGTGGGCGATCATCGTGCTCTTCAACTGTCCGTTAAAATCGTAACGGCCAACGGTTTTTAAGTCCCCGTTTGGGGTCACGCGCACGTGGTAAGGCAAATCATCTTCCGACATGGCCAAGAGGTGGTTGTTGAAGTAAACGAGGCCAGCGTTTGCAACGCCCATTCCGTTACTTCCGTCGACGAGGCCGAACAGCCCACGCGCGTAGAACAGTAACAGTCGCGCGATTCCCGAGTGGCCGTGGAGTTCGCCTATGGCTTTCGGGAAAACCGGTTTTCCGAGGGCCTTTTCTTGGAGCAGACGGTTCGTTTCGGTGAACCGGCACGCGTAGCTGGCGGAGCCGTTGTGGAACTTGACGGCGTGGACCATGCCGTCGCCGTCGAAGAGGTGGTGCCCCGCGAGGGGCTCGTAGAGTGGGTTGGCGCCGTTACGGACGTAGACGCCGTCAATGCAACTGGGGAGTTTTCCGGTGACGGGGAGGGAGCGCGTGACGGGGTGCTCCGGTACCGGGGCGAAGTTTCCGGCGATCTGGACGTGCGGGTCAGCGGTCTTCGGCAGTGGGTGCTGACGCTCGTGGGAGGCTAAGGCTGATTCCGTGAAGTCTATGGCCATGGCTGCGGCCTTTTGAAGAAGGTTCCAACTTTTGGTAGTGTTGGTGGTGTTGTGTTCCTTTGTTGTTGGTGTTGGGGTGGTGTTGGTTTTTGGTGGTGGTGTTGTGGTTGTTGGAGTTGGTTGTAACTGTTTGGGGAATTGGAGTGTTTGGAGGGAGCATTTGATGTTGGTGTTGTAATTGGGCATCTTCTTGTTCTTCAAGGTGAATGAGGTTGTTGTTGGGAGTGAACTTGAGGTCAAGTCTTTAAAAGGGGAAGATGATGGGAGTTTAGTGTTAATCCATGTGTTTGAAGATGCTGCCATGGTTTCTCTATTTTTGAAAGAGTGTGGGAGTAAGCTAGTTAATTAAGTGGCACTTTAGTAGAAGAAAGAATTGGAATTTTAGTTGGTTTTTGAAGAGGGGGTGAAGAGATTGAATGAAAGTGGCAGCGTTGTGTGTCTTTTTGGGATGTGAGAGTTTAGATTGGTTTTGTTTGAATGTTTTTTTTTTTTTCTTTTTGAGAGAGAGGTGGTTTGCGGGAGAGTGAGAGAGAGCTGAGTGGGGTGGGGAGTGAGAGAAGGGGTATATATAGTGGGGGGAGGAGGAAGGAATGGGGGTTCAACTCAGGCATGTAGGAGAAGACCACGTGTAGGATTAAGAAAATGGGGGGAAGGGCTAATGGGAAAGTATTAAAAAAAAAGGTTGGACTGCCAATAAGTGATCAAGACAAAGTGGGTTTGTATATGGGGCATAGCTGCATGATACGGTGCCACGAACACCCTCCTTCGCTTTCCCTCTCTACGGTCTACAATACAAAAAAGCTTCTTTTATGCGCCGATGAATATTGGATTGCGGAAAGACAAATGTTTTTTTTTTTTTTTTTTACTATTGTGTTGGTAAATATCTTTGCACATCCAAAAAAAAAATTGTAAAAAAAAGTAAAATAAATAAAATGATTAATAAAAGAAATAGAGAAAAAATATTAAAAATATCTATCTTTTTGAGTATATAAATAACATACCTATTGCAAAAATAAGACGGGGCGAATAAGGATTATAATATAGGAAAAGTTCCTTCTATTGAGAGTAATCACACATGACTGTTGATGACATTAAAATCGAGAGAGGAGAGAGAGAGAGAGAGAGAGAGAAGGGAGAATTGAAAGGGAAAAAAAAAAGGAAATGAAAGCGGCAAAACAAGAGAGAGTATTGACGACGGTTCTCTATTGGCCCATTAGGGTGTGAGAGGAACTAATGGGGTTCGAGTTGGGCTGGTGATTTCATTTCATGGCTTTGCCTAATTTGCCATTGAGGGTGGATTGGGGGTGTGTGAGTGGGGAAGCCAATTTGTTGTTCTTTTGCGCACGTCGAACCCCGCGTTGCTCCCTCTTTGTGGAGTGTCACTCCCAATACACGTGGCCAATTCTCTTGGTGTCCCTCTTCTTCACCTTCAAAATCTTGGTCACATCACACCCCATTGCCCCACACGCTTGCCTTCCCTTCCACACTTCCTACCTTCCTTCTTTTTACATTATTATTCATTCTCTGGTCTCGAGCACATTTTTATGGTTTAATAACTATTCCAATTCATGTTTAATACACGTTTCTTTCCGATTTTAAAAAAATAATTTTGAAATTAAAAATTTATATATAATTAAAAAAATTAAAAATTAATTTTTTTTCAAAAATTATTTTTTCAGCTTCTAAAAAAAATTAAAAATAATTTTTTTTGATATTTTAATTATTTTTAATAATTTATCCAAATATATTAAAAATAATTTTTTTAATAAAAAATAATTTTTAAAAAAAAAAAATCTTATCTAAACGCGCCATAATAATTCTATGTTACAGAGAGCAAGCACTTTTCTAATTATTATTGAGTCTAAAATTCATTATTCTATTTTAAATGGCAATTATAAAGAAAATTTATAACGATTTATTCTGTGCTCCCTCTCGATTTATATACGTCGACATGGGTAACAACTTGCTACTAAACATTATAAAATATACTCATCAAAATTAAAAGGGATTGTTATTGATCGGTGTTAAATCATTGATATTTATTGTATTTTAATATATTTTTTCAAAGTATCATTGGAATAATTATTTTTCAATAAATTTACGATAACTTACAATAGAATAACAAAATGATTGTTTTCATTATAAATTACTTTTGATATACTGTTGTAATTAAAATGGTCATCCAATTACAATTCAAAAAAAAAAAAAAATAGTCATTCAATTATATATTGTTATATTATTAAAAGCTTTGACCTTACAATAACTAATCTAAAAATTACAAATATAATAAGAGTTTAATTGATATACACTCATAATGTAAAATAATTTTACACTATTAATTAATAAAAATAAGGAAAGTGAGAAATTATGGTGGGTCTCTCATTATAATGGGTAATTATTTGTATGAGTTGATACTTTCTACTATTTATATTGACTAATAGTATAAAATTATTTTATATTATCAATATATTTAAATTAAATTCATATATATTTTTATATTAATAATGTATCAAAATTAAATCATCTCTTTGATTATTCGCTTACTGTGAAGAATAACTATGTTTTTCAAATTAAATAAACACCGCACTAACCTAGAATACATACGAGAAAACAAAAAATTGTGAACTAGCCATGTGCCTGTGCTTAAAATTGAGATGCTATATATTATAATAAAAAAATAATGGAAGGATATGCATGATGATCCAATTTATTTTTATCATCAGTAGTTATTTGGTTATGAACTAGCTCATGCTTTTTTCCAGTAATATAATGATGTAAATGTATACAAATTTGCAAAGCAAACTATTCGAAAGCTTATCCAAAACCCCGAAACAGTGATGAATAAATAAAAAGAGCAGACTTTTCAATTTTGATGCACAAACAGAAAATTTCAAAATTATATTCATCGTTCCTATTCCTTAACTTTTTCGAAGTCTTCTGGACAAACAATATTCTTGTGCTTTGGCAGGATTAATGTTGACAAAAATTGACCCTAGCTACGTGTAAGGCTATATTTTGATTGAACATGGATTGCGCTCAACCCATAGCCCTGTGAAAGGAGTCACAAAGGCAATTAGATGATATATATGCTATCCTCTCCCAATTAAGACAACAAAATTTGCACCTGTCTAAACCGTACTAATAAAAGGAATAAATAAAATGATGTGATGCATGATGCAACGACACCATACCCATGCACGCCATCTGAAGGGATATTTGTTCTTTCTTAATATCAAATGGCCAATGGATAAATACATCATATTCACAACATACAGAAGCTGCGGTAGAATCTACCAGAGTGGAACAGGTTGTAATGGAAGTTCCGTGTTGTCAGAACTCCATTAGGGAATTGAGAGATACCCCAAAGTTACATAGGTTAAATTTCCTTCTTACGTTTCGTTGTTGGATTTGTAATTATTAATTAATGTATACTTTTTTATATTTTGTTCAAGTATTGAAGTTCCGTTTGAATTCCTATACCCCCGTTAGCCCAAAGCCAACATGTCTCTTAGGGAAATTTTTAATGTTTGGGACATTTCACTATATGGACCGTTTCGTATACTTGATAGTATAAGGTTTTATAGAATAAGAGTTGATAGTATAAGGCTTGATCATATAAAATTTGATAAAAATTTAATATTATATAGTACTTAATATGTCATTGTATAAGATATTATATTATATAAAATATAATCAAAAAAAGAGATTATAATAAATATAATTTTTAAATAATTATTATAATTATTTTAGTTATTTTTTATTATATATAAAAATAATTTTATATTAAAAATTATTTATTTATTTATTTTTAATATTTTTTCATAAATATAAAAAATATGTGAGAGAGAGAGAGAGAATGAAATAGAGATTGAGTTTTTATACATCAAAATCTAAGCAGGTTTAGTATCAAATTCCTATATTTGGTTATATTTTTTATTATATATAATTAAATTTATATTAAATATTATTATTTATATATTTTAATAATAAATTTTTATTCCTAAATTTTATTTTAGTTTAAATAGTTATTTTATAATTATTTTTTAAAAAATATTTATTTAATAATTATTTTTTTAATAAAATATATTAAAAAATAAAAAAAGTGAAAGAACTCTTATACATTAAAAGTTAATCCGACCTAAATACGACCTAAGTTATCCATCATTATAACATATAAAGAAAGTTTGATAGATACACTTATATAATATATTGACTACACCAAATAATGGATAAGATCATAATATATTGTATTACCTTATCCTATCATACCTAATACAGCATGCCAAACGCCCCTTATAATCCTACTACAGAGTTTTTTGTATGTCTTAGGTGTGAAACTGATTGAACCGTTTTCGTTCAACATTTTAAATTTTTTGTACGACCAAATTTAATTTATTGATACAAACAAGGGAGTCTCTGGAAACGTTACTGTTGTAGATCTAGTAGTTTCATGATGTTGCGCCCATCAATATTATAATTTGCAAAATGTAGCTTCAAAGTTATTCATTATACCTGTCTTTGTTACTTTTGCCTCTCTCTTCTACTTTTGCTTCTAAGTGCTAAAGTTGATTAGTTTATATCAATTCTTGAAAACTAACTGGCTGACACAGGAGAGGGCAGTTAAAAAACTAGGCTCCATTTAAACATTGAAAAGTTGGTCACTGAAATAGCATATATTTTTACTTCTGATCAACCGAGATACTAATTATTAGCCACTTTATACCTGCCATAAAATTGTTAGTTTACACCATGTTTGGGAGGCAAAGGATGGTTAGGTCCCCTACTATTAATTTTTTTATGCGAAGTTGCGAACGTATCTGTTGGAGAAAGATTTTCTTCTTGTGAAGCGCAATATATTATTCCTGTTATATTATTATTTTGCTGTGAGAACTGAGAAGAGAGAGATTCTATATTTCTTCTTCGTTCAAGGTGTTTTTGGGGGGGGGGGGGGGGTTCATATTGTTTACTAAGAGTAATGTTATTGATATCTATGCCATCAGGTTAACTCACTTACTTAGTTTTTTCTGTTCATGCATTATAATAAGTTAGATTTCATTTTTAGATTCCTCTATTGGTAGATAATCAACAAGTATCTTTATTAATATTTGATAAATCTAAAGGTATGTATTGATCCTAAATTGAGATAAATTTTTTCTTTAACCTAAATTTTATATTTATAAAAAAAAAGTTATTGGTATCTTTTTTTTTTTTTTTGGTTTAAACCATCTGTATCTAGAGTCCATTAAATTCTAATTAATCTAACTTAAATTGAGTTAGCACTATAGAGATAAAGTTCTTCCATTATTAATTTTTTTTATATATAAAACTCAAATTCAAAATTTTGCTTAAGAAAAAATAAATACTAAACCACTTAAAGTAAAAGTTGATTTATTGGTATGTATTTTTTTAGATATTATTTAAGACACCTAAAGAGTTACATATTAATAATTAAGTATTTTAGTTTCATTAATTATATTATTGTAAATTACTTTGCACAAAAATATAAGAATTAATTAACTTATTAAAAATATAGCAAAAAAAAAATCTTACAGGTATTATTAACTTACCACATTCATTACATCTATCAATAATACAACTATAATTTCTATTAATGATACATAATTTTTCAAATGTCCAAGTAATATCTAAAATATTTAGATACATAAAACATTTCTCCTTTACTGATGGCTTTCGGCTTATCATGGGTGCTGACAACCATATCCCTCGTGCACCCAAAAAAAAAAAAAAACAACCATATCCCTCCTTCATGTTTTGCCGAATCAGTTAAACAAATTTAAATGCTTTAATAGATAAAATGGAATATTTTTGAATATTATAATCTCTTTAATGTCATGGATGACCCTAAAACTCTACAAAAGGTTGAATTAAAAATAATTTAATGCATTACAATATATATTTTAAGGACTTATTTTTATAGAGATGAATATTTTTCTTTTCATATTATATATGGCACAAATTAATACAACATTCTTAAACGGCTAACGTGTCGGCTGCTCGTGCATGTTACGTAGTCCATGATCTAATCACTATTTTTCCAAATGATTAACAAGTTTTTAATTTTGTCCAAAGTTAAAAATTATTTTATATCAATGGACAAGGAAGTTTGTTTTTTTTTTTTTTTTGGCGAACATGGAGAAGGAAGTTTATGGGTTTAACTACCCTGCGCACTTATCACAATATCTCTAGTTTAATATTACTTTCTTTTTTATCCTTTTTTTTAATCCTTGTTTTTAAGCTTTATTCTACATGTTTTCAGCTTTATTTTTGTCCGAAATGTAAATAACGCCTTGTAAACACAAACCTTATAATGTTATCAAATTAACTAGACATTCATTTGTTTAAGAATTGCGAAAAATGAGGAAAGTCGGCAGGTTTGTTAATGATTTCACAGAGAAAACCACAAACATAGATGGTCAAGACTAATCATAATTAAATTTAGGATGATTGATTAATTAATTAAGTAATTGGAAGATTAGCACACTAGCTCCCCACCAATCCATACACAAACATTGACGTGTCGTTCCCCACGAGCATGTGATTATACCGTGGCATGAGGCTCTATGATGAGTAGTAGGTTCCCACATTCTAATCAGATTATTGTTGTTAATGTTAATTGTAATACTTATAAATATACATAATGATTCTCACTGCTCAAACGCGTATACGGCTTTCTCAAATGCTTTTCTTACGTACTCACCAAACCGACCCACTTATTAATTTAGGTGTTCATGCATAATGCATTTTATGATCAGAATTCCACAAGAAACGGCTCAGATATAATGGAAAACACAAGGTGGGCTTCATATTTTGGGGACATATACAATCGCAGTCACATCCTGCAGTGCAAAATGACATATGATATGAAAAGTTGTTATGTACACAGTACAAGTACTTCCATTATCCAATATTGAATGGCGCTAATTATATGAATAGCTTCTACTGGAAAGGAATATTAAGAGATCTTACACTTGAGGCACCATTGATCGATGTTGTTATGTATTACTAATCAGTAATTTGAATAGGTAAACGCATACATCAAGTACATGGTAAGAAACAATAAACTTGATAGCTTTATATAAAACTTTCTTTGCAGGGGTAATTTTTTTTTTTTTAGCATTAAATTTTTTTCCAACTTTAAGAGTAGAAATTGAGATCTTATTTAAAAATAAATAAATATTAAGTCATTTGATCCAACTAAGTGTTAATCATTACTTAAAAATTGATAAATTCTGAGAAATTATGGTCATTTGAGTAAGAAAAGAAACCTACCTTAGTATTGAGAACACTAAAAGTACACTTGATATCGTTGTTAGTCACATGCAAAATAAATAGTAATTCGAATGGGCGATAAATACAGAGAATATAAAAGAAAAATATCACTCAGTTCGATTCTTTATTTGTATGCATATAGAACTAGAAGATAGAAGAAGTTCATTGCTTGACTTAATTTGCAAGTATTACACTTATTATAAAAAGAATCTATTTCTTCTCAAATATTTATCGATATCGTTGGACAAAATTAATTAGTGTATAAATCCCAAGCGACAAACCAGAACAACATATATGGCATTTGTAAGGACCAAGGAAGAAAAAAAAGAGTTATATTATTTGTATATAGTGAGTTAGATATCATAATTAACATCCGATAATAGATATATAAGTATTGAATTGATATATTATTATTTTCAATAATAGATATGTGATGATCTCCATCTAAATAAGTATGAATTTTAATATTAACTTTATAAACAATATATATATATATATATATATATATATATATATATATATATATATATATATATATATATATATATATATATATATATATATATATATATAATTAACATCGTACGCAACACTCATGTAACTAAAATATATAATTATTTGGATTAAAATCACCAAATATTGATTAAATGTTTAATTCACTATGTACAAACAGTTTTTTTCCGAAAATAAATATGCTTTAGACCCACAGGAGGTGGCGAATTAAGTGATTGGTATCACATAGAAGCTTGTTAGATCATGTATAAGCCAAGCAACTAATAAACAGATATCTATTTAAGTAATGCAAGTATAGAGTGCAATAATAATAAAGAAAAGAGGTAATTATGGCTATAATTGGATGTAGCATCCTGCACATGAAAAGCACTGCCTTTGTTTATGGAAATAAAAATTAGGATAACAAAATAAATGCTTTCATTGAGAATCAAATCCATGTTTGGAAGAATCGGTGTAGCGGAAAGAGAAATCAATGATTGAATTTCAAATGCAATTAATGTTATTGTATCATATACTAAACATTCAATTAATATATGGGTCAAGTGGAGTTCAACAATTAATTGCCTGATCAGATCACATATAAATTGCATGAACCCTTGTGCTGGGATTGACTAACACATGGAAAAGGGACCATCATGAATCATTTGCGCTTTATCATTTGTGAAAACAGAGATCTTCCATGTGTGCACATGGTTGAACATGCTTAACACTTAATCTAATATTTCTCTTATGTTCTCGCCGCCAATCATCTGTAATCATAGTCATATGGAACACGGACAATGATTGGAAAAGAAAAGACTAAGAGAGATTTGAACGATATGGATTAGCATAATTTATTGTTCGGTGAAAAGATTAACTTTCAGTGTTTGAAATCTGATATATATTGACGATTTTGCTTGATGCAATTCAACAATAACTGTGATACTTTATCCTTTATGGGTAATATTTTTTATGCTATTCATGGGTAATATTTTTTATGCTATTCATGGGTAATATTTGATTTACCTGCACCTAACTCATTCATATTATGAAAGATGCTTAACTGCAAAGTAATTGAATATGAGTAGAGAAGGCCCCAACGTATTTGAATTATGAAATGCGAGTTAGGGTTTGATTCACATGTATGCATCATTACAAGAAGTGTTGGAGAATGTTCTAGCTATTCCTTAGTTACTTATACAACATCAAAAAAAAAAAAAAAACTACTTAATCTTCAATTTTTGGTATCAATTACTCAGAGAATAGATCCTTTCATATGGATTTTTATAATTAATCTTTTCTTGTTAAATTTCTTATTTAAACCATATCTTTTTAATTAATAATAAGAATTTACACATAATTAGATCAAATAAAAATTTCACATCTGATCTACTCCTTGATTACTACTATTAATAATAGACTACTTTCGAAAAATATATATATATATAATTAATTCAACTTGAAAGTCTCAATATCAATTCATCTAATTAGTGAGCGGTCGGGTTTATATGAAAGAATGAATTATTCAATGGTGAAAATTATATTTATTAAAACAGAAATCTTATATTAATGAAATGACATAATCGGTTGAACTATTTTGAAATGCAGATTTTTTTTCTTATCCCCGTGGGCATGAAGATATTTCATGACTCAATGTTGTTCTCCCCACCCCCCCCCCCCTTTTTCTTTTTTCTTTCTCTTTTCTCTTGCGTCTTTCTAGAGAAAAGACACATCATTATCGATCCCCTTCTTTTTTAAAATTAAAATTGTAACAACGCATCCCGCACTCATTATCCTCAAATTTAGCTCAATAAAAGTAACCTTTAATTGGGCGTGGCTAGGCATAGTTTAATCCAAAAGTAACAACTGCATAGTCCCCTCCAATAGACATTAATTAATAATTCCATTGCGGCCTTGATGGCAAGATTAGTCTAATCCAAACATGGGTAACTGCAACACCCCCAACCAATGTATGGCAGTTGGGATCCGCATCATGAAATATTCTTCGAACTTTGTTTTATCCAAATTTTAAATTATTATTATGTCTATCTTTTTATTTGTTTTTTGGTTACCTTGTTTAATCCACTGCTGCCCAACGATCATGTTACCAATTAAGAAAGATAAAGATAAAGGATACAAATGCTAGGGTCACACGCATGAGCACATAACTATCCATGCAATTACTTTAAAATGCCAATACAAAAATGCTTTCGAGGTTTGATGTTAGGCTTCAACTTGCTATTTATTTATAAACATCTCTATGATTGAACGTAGATAGTATGAAAGTTTTGTGCTCCCACTTGTGATGGAAAAATAATCCAAAGAACATATTTATGTATTCGTGGGCCAAGCAACCGATTAACAGAAAAAACTACTAACTGTCCTTACCAACTAACATTGTAGTGACACACCCATTTGGATTACTATAAACTCTACCAATCATGCCTGTTTCGTATCGTACATTCACATGGAAGGCTACAACCTTCAAGAAATCAAAGGGAGCCCTTTCACATGATCTTGTTCATGCATTTGCACAAGCAGCGTATCCGGAAGTTCTGCAAATTAGCATGAATGATAAGCAATATATGACCCATTAAGAGCATTTTTAAAAGGGATAATTATACAAAGAGATTATCTCTTGAGGTCATTTTGGTAAAACTTTATGAATTAGATTTATGAATAAAATTATATGTATATCTAATTTATGAAGTTTTCACCTCTATTTTTATATCATACCAAAGTCACCCTGAAATGACTAAAGATTCTATTCATATAATTGAGTTTCAAAGGTTTAATTAGAGGGTGTCCCTGCATGCATGGCCCTTTTAGCTCTAGAAGGGAGTATGTTGGAGGCACATGGGTACGGCACAATCGGCGGAGTTGGAACCATGAATGTGGGGTACTTTATGCAAATTAGACAACTTTTTAGATTACAAAATATAATACCAAACAGATGAGGAGAAAAAAAAAAGTGAGCAATAACCAGGTTTTTTGTACATGTAAGTATGTCATTCCATGTTCTGTGTGCGCTATAAAATTATTTATTCATCTTGCTAATTATAGTATCTTGATTAATGATTATAACTATGGGCGGAACTGTTGATTGAAATCAAAGTGAACAAATCTTAATACACGGAAGATGCAGAATTTTGTGACATTATTATTTAATTATATATTACTCCCTTTGTTTACTTAAAGCTGTTTTTTTAGCCAAATTTTTTTGTCTACAATTATCTGTCATTTGCAAGTTTTATGATAGTATTAATTAATTTTGTTTTCAATTTTATCCTTGTTCTTCTTCTTTCATATACTTGTAATAACTATTTTACAATTTCCTAAAAAAGGGTAATTTTTTCAAAATAGTCTAATTTTTTTTAATATTTGTGTAAGTTTAATGATTTCTTAATTTAAGTACTAAAACCTTAAAAAATAGTTATAAGTGGATGGAATGAATATTAAATTAAAATTAATTATATAATTATTATTTAAAAATATAACTCTATAAATAAAGTGTTAACATATTATTAGATGAGTGTTAACATATTATGCACTACATCAAATTTAAATTACTAAAAAATTTAAGGTTAAAAGTAAAGTTTTAAGGTTTTTTGGTTTTTAGGGTCATGGACCACCTCCTAAACGTGGTTCCGCCTTGATGGTAACTTACAACGACTTAATTAAAGATTCCTTAGTATTAATGCATCTTTGGGTGTGGTCCACGTTGATGTTACTTAATTTTGACACAAATTGTTCGGAGATATGCTCATCCCATGCATGTACAAGGCTAAGTTGATTAGCATCGCATATATTCTGTCAAATATGACATATTATTTTCAGTTTATTATTGCTTTGTCTCTTAATTAACTACTATCTAGAAGTATTCATAAGTGTCACGATCATGTTAGTATTCGAAATTAATATAACTTTTTGCAAACACTTTCATATATAGAGTATACTTCTCTTTGTTCATTTTTCAAATTATCAATTAAACTTTTTATTGGTATGATTACATAATTATTGGTAGAATTACAATGAAGATTTGTCTTAATAATATTCGTTAATTACTCTCTTATTTTAGAAACATCAATGCTATATAGTCAATAAAATATAACATAAATTTTTTACATAATAATTATTAGATGAAATAAAATGGTATGCACTCATTTATTTATCCAATAGCCAATAAATATGTCCCATTATTCTGACAATTAAACTGTAACAAACTTTCTAATTCTTTAACATTTTTCTTTAGAAATTACTCTTTTTTTTTTTTTTTGCTATATTTTATCTAATATATTATCCTATCATTCTCTACTAAGTATTAGGTACATAAATGAGCATGTACTACATTTTCGTTTTAAATTCACTACTACATATTTAGTTTTTAGTACTATTTTGTTAAATCAGAACATTTAAAAAATATTACTAAAAGTATAAAAAAATATTGTTATAACTCCTTAATATCATTTTCACTGATCATTTTCTATAGTTAATATAACTTAATAATATTTTTTAAATATTATTAAATTTCAATTATGCTATAGTGATTGTCTACATATGAAATGACTCAATTACTCTCTTCTTTATATTGATTCTTGGTGTGTTTTAGGTTTGTGTTTAAGCTTGGGTGACGATTTCCAAAGGATTATGCAATCAATTATTTATGGAGGTGGCAATTATAAAGTCCTTTTACATTTACATTCCCAAAATCCTTATCCAATACAACAATAACCGCAACTCATGAAACTACCTCCATGGTGGAACCACCCAAAAATAAAAACATAGCAATCCACATACAGCACATCCCTAGCATCCTGCCAAAATTGTTATGAATCTACTCCCCATAGAAACTTAAACCAACAAACCACACTCCCATAACCTTCCAATGCCCTAAGTCACCAGCAAAAATTCAGAACAAATAAGAAGAAGAACAATATATAGAACACTCAATCAAAACAAGGCATGGAAACCTAAAATCAACCAAACCTAAACTTCAAACAACATAGATTGTGTTTTGTTAAGATTGAAAACAACGCAACACATGATACGAGACACTTTCAGTGAAAGAAAAGTTTTACTTGCTTCAGTTAAACATGCCTTGAATTGTGTGTTTTCCTATTCCTGCTATAACAAACAAATTGTGGAATATTGGCAAGTATACCAAATCATACAAGTAATAAAATGATAAATGAATATTTTTCTCACAGAGATTAAGACTCTAAGCACTCATTCTCTAATTCAGATTCTATCTAGGTGCCTAACTCAAGATCAATGAAATCAAATTCAAAATTTAAATAAGACTGCAACAATAACTAACCAGCAAGCAAATATAGAAAATTAAGAATATGGACAATCAAAACAAGAATAAGCTAGAAATCTGATTTCACTTAGTTGTTTCCATGAGTATTAAATACTCTAACCTAATTAAAATTTATCTAATCAACTGATAGAGAGATTTCTTAATTTAATAAATACCCAATTCCTTAGCCATACAAATTTTCTTTATCCCTTTAGACTCAATTCATTCCTTCATTTAGATCCTAAAATTAAAGGCATTATCGATTTTGTGAAATCTCTAACCAAATCCACACAATTATTAATCTCTATCCAAATACAATTAACAATTACGATTTCTACACACGGTCTAAGTTATACAGAAATTTTCCAGTTTCTTACACAACTCATTTATTAATTTATGGTTGATCAAGCCATAAAAGCATTGAGAATAATAATAGAAACTCAATTGAAAAGAATAATTTTCATTAAATTAAAAGTTACACAATACATCATCCTATAAAATAAGTTATATTATCGCCCTAGCAAAGAAAGAATCTAGCCACTATATATATATATATATATATATATATATATATATATATATATATATATATATATATATATATATATATATATATATATATATCCAAATCTATGAATACATAATGAACATCAAGAGAAGAAAAGAAAAATAGATAACATATGAATTTTCTTTAATTAATTCTTGATCTAGCTATCAAACCCTAGCTTCTTCCTTGATCTCCAAAGTGCAAAATTTCAAGACAAAAGATCTCAAGATGGACCAGAGACGGCCAAAAGACCCCCTTTCTTCTTATAAAGTCCCATCCATACATTTGCCTTTATTTTGGATTTGATTAAGTCTTAATTGTAATTACTAGAACCAAAGTATGGGCCTACAAATTCTTAATACCCAGAACAATCAAGTTCATGTATTTTTCGCATCTAGGACACAAGGTTACATATTGCTTGACACCTGCCCGCCCGCCGGGGGGGGTGCACTATCAAGACCACTTTCATGTTGATTTATGTATGGGGACATGATGTTCTATTAGCGTGTAAAAAAATCTCCTTTTAGGGTTGTTTGGCCTTTTAAAGTGAAATTCAAGTTTGGATGTCTTCAAAAAAATTATAGGTTTATATCTTAGCTTTCTAATATCTTCAAAACCACTTGAATTAGACCTTTCTAGCTCAAGGTATAAATGATTTAGTACAGAAAGACTGGGATTGAGGAAAACTTCGCATCTCTCATCTTGTGTCCACTCTTTCTCCTAGAAAGTTTGGAAATTTGGAAAAGTACTTGAATAGCAAAGTTGTAGGCCTATTTCTCTATTTTCCAAATCCTCTTGAATCACCAAATTTCAATCTATAGAGAAGAAGTTATGGAGATTTATTTGTGACATATTCTAGTTCTATGCAAGTTGGACACTCGAACGACTTGAATATTTGCTCCCTTATTGTCCAACTGTCAAGATGGTGCAGATTCAACATCAATTCCTCAAAATATATCTAAAACCATCACTTAAATATAAATCCCAGAGAGCGTAACCGATGTCCAATTAATTAAACAATAAGTGGCAAATTTTATCACAAAATTCATTCAAAACTATATCAAAACTAACATGAGATCTATGTATTTTTCACACGTATCCCCACTTTTGAAACAAAACCCAAAAATTTTCAGCTCTTTGACCTCACTCCAAACACAAAATTTGTTATCAAAGGATGAACGAAATACCACTTACCCTTCTAATCTTCACAGCGCTGGTTTCATTTGGATGGTAGTGGAGGTTGTCACTTGGTGATGACTCTATTTTGATTAAAAAAAAACAGAAATCAGTTGTTGATAGTGTTTTTGGAAAATTATGGCTTAGAATGATGATAACTCTAAACTCTAACTGTAGGTGAGGCTCCGGATGCCAATAGAATAAGAATTTGTTAAAATAAAAGGGTTGATTATATTAATTTTCTTCAATACAGAAAATAAAAAAGACATTTCTAGCATCACATAAAACAAAAGTTAACGCTGTTTTATTAATATGAGCATATAAATAAGAAGGTTATCGAATATAATTAGAATAACATTCATGAAAGGTAAATATGTATAGCTTTAAAAAATAAAAAAAACCCACTTTTCTTTGTTAACTCTTTGACTATGGTAAAAATGAAATTTGGCACCGTTTGATGGGCAGCGGAAGCGAGAACAAAAGAGATATCACATAAAATTTAGGCTGCTAACCGTGCTTACAAATATTACTCTATATAAATAGCTCATAAAAACTATCCATACGAATAATCATTCCCATTCTTGGCGAATGGCTAAACCAAAATACCAACGACCATATTTATCACAATGGATATGGGATTTTGACTTAAATTTCAACATTGTTAATGATAAAATTAAAAACACTGCTTAAGCATATTATTTAATTATTAATTATGCTATTCATGTTTATCTTTTCAGCTTTCCAGTTAATCAAAAACCAAGTCTAACTTAGTTATAGAGAAAAGAGACGTTTTTTAGACATCAAAATCTGGACATTAAGCGAACTCCGGTGTTGCTTTTTCCATTGGAACAGAAAAATAATAAAAAATAATTCTCTCTAGTTGCGCTTTTTTTTTTTTTTTTTTTTTTATCTAAAACCTACTGTAAGTGTTGCACTGATATCCTAAAATATATTTTTAAAGATCACTCCTCCACAGAGAATTTACATGAGAGAACCACTATCGATCCCTCTTAGTCACATGAAACACCCCATTTGGCAAGCATCATTATGCATCCATCCTAAGTGAAGGTATCAATCATATGAAACTGTAACTTGTACTTGCTTCATTCCATAATAATAATAATTGTTTAAGGTAATAATAGCATTAGAATTAATAAAATAATTTAACAATCTTAATTTTTAAAAAATCAAATGTAAAATATTAAATTATTCTCTGACTTATTAAAATCTATCACTATATTGTTAAACTAGCATTAATGAAAATAAGGAAAAAAATAATATTAAAAAAGTTAATTTTGTTTTGGAATTCCAAAACAATAAATAACATAAAAAATAAAATTTAAGACAACTATTATTGTAGAATGATAGGAGTAGTTGCTGATATTTTATCTTACACAAGAACATCAATACATGGTAGTTATAATTATAACTAATGATATTTCCATTAATTAATTCAAATAACGTCAGATTTCATTTTTGCCGTTTTCAATTGAATCTCATGCTCCTTATTCTGTTGATACTAAAATATCCAAGGCATTGAGTATTCAAAATTTTCATTTTGATTCAAGCTTTCAGTATAATTAAAGCAAATGAAATGATAGTATGGGATGGAATTTCTCAAAGCACAAGAGTATCGTGTCTTTTTTTTTTTTTTTTGTGTTTTTGGGGCATGAGAGCGTTGTTGTGTCTTTATTCGTCAAGGGCTTATAGGTGGTAATTGGATGAATATGGACCGTTCGTGGCCCCTAAATGTATGCCACGTGTTCGGTTTCAATAACTCTCCGAAAAGAAAAAGATGTTGAGTGATTTATCAAAAGCTTACATGATTGAATGCGATGTGATAGAGAGATTGAGTAGCAATGTCAATCCGTTTAAATTGCATAGACCATCTGGAATGAACCGAGTCAGAGAAGCCCCAACGTGGAAACATAGCTGCAGATGGCAATATGTTAAAGGCCACCAAATGCCCCCCTTAGGGCATTCCACTGAAACTCAACAAGAATTCTGCCACATGGTGAAGATTCCTCCGTTGGATTTATTAAGGGACAAAACCATCGAAGTTCAGCATCATACATACTCTATGACCCCCTTGCTTTTGGGGACCAAACCCACGTTAGTCCTAGAGTTTGTGAATGGGTTCTTCCTACATGTAGATGTGAGTCATAATTGCTCTCTTCCGAGTGTTATTCCACATTTGTTGTAATAAATATATGCAAGATATACTATAATATTACAGATGAGTTAATAATACTATGTGGGTAACATTGTACCAGCAGAGAAAATGTTTTTAATCTAATCTAAATAGTAAGAAATGCCTCCATTACATAACATTATATTAGAAAAATGCATAACCAATTCAAAATTATCACTTTTAACTTAATAATTGTGTAAAAGGCATTTTCCCATTCTTTGAATGTGGATATTGGCCAGTGCAGGAATTATATACGTCTGTGTTTTAATTTCTTTTCTCTTTGCTGTTCACCAAAAAATAAAATCTTATTGTACACAAGTATGCTCGTTTCATGTTCCTTAACCCTTTATTTGAAATATTTTAATTATGAAATTAAAAGAATTTATTTGATATAAAAAGATTTGCAAAATTTTACGAAAATATATGATTTACAAATCCTCAAATATTTCAAATTTAATGATTTACAAATAAAGTCAACTAATTAAAGTAACATTAGTCTAAACAAGGTTACCTTTTTTTTGGGATTCCAACAGCATAATAAAGGCTTTGAAAACCCTCCTACTAAGATAACGATGAGATCAGGTATTAATCATATATTTAAGTGCTCACTCATTAGCAGGGCTTCTATCAGGTCATAGTAGAGTATATCAATAATGAAGTATGACAAATGATAACAAGTGCTATTCGGCCACTATTTAAGGAAAAAAATATAAAATTAAAAGCCAAAGTAATAGCATTTAATACATTAAGAATTTTTAAAAAATTAATATTTATTTTTAAAGTAATTAAAAATATTTAATAAAAATAGTAAACATTTCCTAATTAATATCTTTAAAACACTCATTAATAAGACTTACTAGGATTTGTAATTAAGGAATAGAGTTGACCTTACTAAACAATAAATAAATGTAAAAAGGAAAAAACTGAAACTAAGTTCAAAGCAAAAGGGGAATTTCAATGATTTTGCTCCCACATAATTGGGGCAGTAGGTTCAGGATGATGAAAAGATGAACCGAGACGGGTTACCGTAGAGGAGTACCGCACTGACGCTAGTTTGCAGCGAAAGGCCAAGTGGGCTTGACCTTGGGTGGGCCCATTTTTCTGTTTTCTTTTTGTCTGGGGCCCCACACACTTCTTTTTACCTACACGACTAGTTTGGCTCTTTATGTGACTTGTCTAGATGACTTTCCCTATAGTCTTAGAGCTTAGGTTATGGTTCGTATATCATGATGTACTCCACACTCTAAAAGCTGCAAAACCAGCGTCTTTGTCTCTCAATTTTGTTTAGTGAAAATTTGGAATTGGAAGGGTTTGATGATATATGTAGTGTGGGCATCTTTTGGGGTGCACTAAACAGTGAGCAAATGGCTTGCTTGGATTGGAGCCAATGTGCCAAATAATGTTCAGTTCTGTTCATCGGTAATGGGGTCTTAGTCTCCTGAAGGGAAAAAGCATAACCCCAATGGCCCACTCCCTATGGCATATGCCATATTAATGCTTGCCTATATCATATATCTTCCTGTTACATAGTGAAGACTTTTCACATATGAAACACATTTATGGCAGCTGGGGATATATGGCCGGATATATAGTCAATTTATCTTCTTGATTGTGTTGAGATCTAATGGGTCATTTCATTAACCTACATGGGGGAAAAAAACTTTTACCTAAAATCGTGCTATCACCTTGCAGCAGAAATCATCATGCCAATCTATAAGAGTGTTTTTTTATATGCCGAATTAGGTATGGTAGGATAAGCTCGCATTATATCTTATGACCTTATCTATTATTTGGTACAGTTAATATATTGTATAAATTTATTTATCATAATCACTTCATATATCAAAATAATGGATAATTTAATCAAATTTAGAGAAGTTCTATTAAATCTTATTAGTTTTTGATATATAGAGACTATTTCACTCTTTAGTTTTTATTTATTTTTTAAAAATATTATTAAATAAATAATATATAGATACATTAATATTTTTAATAAAAATATTTAATAATAAATAATTATTTTTAAAATATTATTTAAGATAATTTAATTATATATAATATATAACTCAATTAAGTTCTCTCTCTCTCACACACACACACACATTTTTTATACTTATGAAAATAATAAAAATTATTAAATAAATAGTAAATTATATAAATATTTATTAAAATTATATAAATAAATAATGATATTTAATATAAACTACAAATGCATATAATAAAAATAAGAAATATTTAAAATAATTATATTTAAAAATAAAAAATATTTGTTAATTTATAATTAATAAAAATTACTATTTTTATCATAATTTTTTTTTGTTAAATATTTACTTTTGATTAAAACTATTTATGATAATGAAAGAATAATATTATCTTATATAATATAATATTTTATATAGTGACATATTAAATATGATATAATATTAAAATTTTATCAAATCTTATATAACTAAATCTTAATTATACTATTAAGTCTTATTTTATCATACCTTATTCTATTAGGTATGTTAAATTGACCCTAAATATAATTGTGAACACGTTTAACATTTCTTACATATTGCTCATCAACGCCAGTAGCATTGAGCATGAAAATGGGCGAGAGAAAGGGGCAATGAATGGTAGTGTTTTAGGGCCTATGATATGTGTGAAAAATATTATTCGTTTATATATATATATATATAGATTAATTTTAATATATTTTTAATATAAAAAAGTTTTATTATTGTTTAATTATATATTATACTATATATATAACTTTTAAATTACAATTGCCAGATTACAAATTTTATAGTGATATAATAATATATAATTAGATTACTATGTTACACATAGGCCTGCACAAGTTAAACCACTAAAAAGTATGAGAACATACCTAAAATATACTTGGATGCATCGAAATTAATTTGCTTAGAAATTAAGTATCTAGCAAGTTTCAAAGATTAAATAATATATTTTGGTCCTAACAACACCAAAAGTCTAAAAGTGCGAATATAATTAAGTAAAGTCGTTCGAAGTATCTCATAACCTTTTTTTTTTATTATTTTTAATGTTTGTTTGTTCATAAATATCAAATGTCTTATTTACATAGTCAACATCTTATTTTTATAATTAATAAGATTCAAGTAAAGTTGAAGTCAGATTCAATATAATTATAATGGCTGTTAATAGACTTAAGTTCAAAAACTCAACTCCTGACTAATAATTAGAGATTTGATTTCTCTAAACAAATAAAGTACACAATTTTAATTATTAATAAGAAAAATAAAAGGCATAAAGTATAATATATATATGATTTGTTATATAAGTATTTATATTATATAAAATTTTAAATTATTATATTATTATATATTATTATGTAATAATTATAATTATATATAATAATTTAAAATAATAATAATTGATGCAGGATTATATTTACACTTTAAAATATATTGCTGCATACTGTAAAGGAGTTAAACCTAACTTTTAGTATTATATTAAGAGTATGTCAAGAGTTGATTTCAACAATAGAAATTAGAACCACGGTCATGATCACTTCAATTCTTGAAAAGTCACAGAGAATATTTCTTTTTCATACCCTTAACTTCATTATATATATATATAATTGTCTGTGTTTGTGGACTGAAAAATATTATTTGCATTTAGCTAGCATTATTTTTTCTATCTTCTTAAATGTTCTTGCGGTTGACAAATGCTGCATTAGCATGCACCTGCGCTCACCTTGAGAGATTTTATTCATTGAATTCGCTGCCAATAATGATAGCACTTTCAGATTTTTGAAGTCTCCCTTCAAACTAGAACATATGTAAGGTTTTCGTCTCTTCATTGAACCCCCAAGTGTAGATTTCGTCCAAACTCAAAAACACCGAACTCTTTCGAGAGAACAAAACAAGAAAGGAGCAACAAAGAAATGGCACACGTACGCTATTCTTTTTCTATAATTAATATCTAAATCCACACAATATACAGTTAATAATCCACTTCGTGAAGCTATTGCACAATCGGCTTTGGACATACAGGTACACCATTTTTCTTTTTTCCCTTTTTGTCTTTTTCTCACATGAAAATCAAAACATGGCATGTGCTTATCTCTTCAGGTCTGCCATTAATTACAAAAAAAGGAAAATGGTTTGAATAAGTTCCAACTCAGAGTGAACAAAAGGCCAAAGGAAAAAACACACTCACATATCATATCTGTTCAGGCTAGCCTGCCATCAGGATAAAATTGTACAATTGGCCAACAATTCATGTTCTTGGAGTAATTCCATGAACACACACGGCACAAGGATAAGAGTTTGAAAGAAGGGTTATGTTGGTTCCATCATTTCATCTTTCAATTCTAATGGGTGTCCAACAACCGAAAGGGATCAAGGTGGAGCAACTGAGAAAGGGGGGCACACTTTCCCACCCTGACTCCCTCAAGCTACCTTTCATCTGATTAGAGCAGATAAAAAGCACTCAATAGCACTTACAAAAGTGATTTAGACGGTAAGCAACTTCGGTTTTCCCAAAACGAGGGCGTACATTCAAATTCTAGCGAGATAATTATGAAAAATTTGTATAACTTTTATTTTTCTCATAATTAAATGAGCATTAATTTTATAAATGATTCAAATAAACCGAACCAACAAAAATATTTTTTGATGGTCAAAGAAACAAAAAAAAATGGACTCAATAGGAGCACATTATTTAGTGGATGTAGAAGAATATACTGTAGATCCGAATCCAATCAAGATACAGAAGGACCCCTGGCAGGCAGACACATGTAATTTGTGTCTTCTAGTGTCAACTTTTATTGCAGACAAAGCCCCAACACACCTATCTTTTCTATCCGCTCTTTGTGGGGCTAACATATTATCTCACATGTCAATCAAACCAACCGTCCTTCTCCTTTCCCCTTGTTTAGCGATGATAATATTGGCTAAGGCCATATATAAGATATCTTGTTTGTTTGTGTTCGCTTTAACATGAATAGAATGGATATGGATATATATACCATATAGTCATCAAATAATGCTTGATGGTTCATGAGATAAAACGATGAACTGATGTGTGAAAGTTATACTAAGATGAACGTGAAAGTCTGTAATCCGATAAGAAGTCGTATATATACTTTTTAGGATTTAATTTTTAGGTGTAGACAGTATAAGATTTTTTTTATATTATTATCTAATTATATGCTGTCATATAAATAAATATATATAACTCTCATCTTCACTACTCCAAAAATTACGTAAATAGGAGATTTTAATTAGATAATAATATAAAAAAATTTTATATTGTCAATATATACAAATTAAATTCTACTTTTAAAATTTGTTTTATATTTTGGATTATGCATGTTCATGTGTTATTCCTCAACCTTTATTTCCTCCTTAAAAATAAATTTTCATAATATAACATGAATCTAGCAACAGTTCACTGTTCATCTGTAAATTCTGCGGTTCTGCTTTTGGTTAGAAGACTAACACAAATCAACACGAAACTTTTTGAATTAAAGCACGAGATGCAAACTATAGTGTCAAAATTACCAATATATGTGTATATCATCAACAATGAATAGCTGTATTATTATTTGATTGATTTAATTTATTATACATTCAGTTCATTAATTATTGCATCATTTTGACAGCACGCATGTATAAGAGATTAGATGAGTAAACTTAACTATTCTCACATAGTCAAAATTAATAGTTAGGTCATATCATAACTACTTTTAAAAGTTGTCTAATTTAATATTAATTATAAATATATTATTCAAGAGTGGAGTTATTAGAACTCTCAATTATTTATTTACATTCTTCACTAATAACTTATAATTTTAAGTCTGATTTAATTAAATATATTACTATTATTTTATTTATTTATACTTTGAATAAAATATTAATTACTCATGTTTTTCATGAAACAAAACTCACAACTAGAAATACATTAAATAGCGATCAAACTTTTTCAGTAGTTGTAGCAATTGATTTAGTGATTGAAAAATGTAATATAAATTAGTTGTATTAATAGCTTTTAGTTGCTATTATCACTGAAGAAAAATTTAGTCACTAAATCAATCGCTATTTAATGCATTTCTTGTAGTCCATGTTTTACAAAATATGATAATTAAAAGATTAATATGATACATTTTATATTTGCAAAAATTGAATTACTAACTTAGCACTTAATCTTTGTTGGTGATGTTTTTAATTCTAAAAGCCAATAAATATGTTGTGATATTGTAGCTTTACATCAATAGAATGTCATGAGAAAGACAAATAAAAACTATTAAATATAATAGTTTGAATAAATAAAAATATAAAATAATTAATAATATGAAATACAAATTGAAATTTCATAAAAAAAAGTGAGAAATAAATGAATAAAGATGGCAGACTAAATTAAATTTTGGCTTTAATAAAAATTATAGTATTTAGATGAGGGTAGCATGGAAAATTATAAGTAATTAATTGATTGTGTGAATAGACATCTGGGAATTTAGTGATTAAAATTTAATCCTCTCTTTCTTACAATAGACACTTTAAATTTTAAATTTTGACTTGTTGAGTAGTTAAATTTTTATGAATTTGTTAAAAAATAGTTGACGTGAAATATGTTTAAACTAAGTTATTTTATTATCAAAATGACTTATAACAAAAACTTATCAAAATATTTTGAAAAAATAATTATTCTCTAGTAAATAATCAAATTTAAACATACTTATGCTATTTGCTTGTTTGTTTTACATTTTCAATTACTTAGAGTGTCATTTGCGATGGATATATATCTAGTTTGTTTTTCTAATTAAAGTTGCATTTGTTTTAGTTCTTTTTTCACAAAAAATATTTTTCATAAAAATTACTCATTTCAGTTTTTACTCAAAAATTAAAAAATATTTTTTTTAAAACTTTTAAATAGAAATTAAAATAAATAACTTATATAAAAAGTGAATTTTATAATAAAAAATCATTTTTTTGTCCAAAAATACTTAACCAAACACACTCTAAAATTAATTCTTGCAAGAGAAACATGTTCAATCTTTTACTTCGAACGGCATCGTGTTTACTGTTTCTACCAATAAATGCAATAGCGAACATTTTTCTTTCAACAAAAAGTATAATACATTTTAATTTAAATTGTAAATTATATAATTCTAAATTTATAATGTCTTTACTAATAATTTTATATTCAAAATTATTTTATTTCATACCATTTAAATATCATTTTTTCTTAAGCTAGTTTTTAGAGTGCTACCTAGAAACACATAAAATTTTTAACATCTATGGATGCACCAATTTAATGGTGTGTCTGCATGTCCGATACACATAAACATAGATGCTTAATGGCCAATCATACAACAAGTGTCTAACACGTTTTCATACGTGTCCAAATACTTAACATCAACTTTTTAAATTAATTATTTCAAAATCAATTTTCAAAATTGATTCACCTGAAATATAAAATCAAACAGACCTTAAAATGCTGGTTAAAACCATGTTTTTTTTGTTCCTATACATATCTGAATTTTGGTTTTAGCCTTTACATTAAAAAAGTTTTGGTTTAGGTTCCTATACTCTAAAAAAGTTTTAATTTAAGTCTTTATAGTAATATTGAGTTAGCCTTTGCTATTAAAAAATCACTAGATAGACAATATTAGTTCTTGTTAACATGGCTAACCAGATATAACATGAGATATGATAAAACCCAGATGAGATCTTTTAGGCCTAAAAAAATTGTCATTTTACTATTGGTTCAGTCACTTTTATAATTTTGAAAAAAAGACAGTTTCAGATCTAAAAAATACCTAAAATAGGTTGTTTTAGGGCTATATTTACAGCATTCCATGCTTACATAAGACCTCATTAATTAGTCACGTAACTAAAAATTAATATCGTCTAGTAATTTTCTAATGGTGGTAACTAACTCCTCAATAGAGTACGACTATAGGAATCTAGACTAAAACTTTTTTTGTGTAAGGACAAAAATTAAAATTTGGGGCACGTGTGTGAATATATATATATATATATATAAGACCACCCAATACTATTTATAACCAAATGAAGTCGGAATAAACAAGGAATACTACCGTATGAAATTGATCAACTTAGTCATTAGTCAACATACAAATACAAAGATAGATAAAGAGACAAGAGGGCATATTTCAAACATAGAATTAAGTTCTCATACCAAATTTCCTTTCAATTGGAAGCCAGGTTGGCCTTCTATGACCAAAATTCAAAAAGAAGAGTCTAGTTTGGTTGGTACTTATTTGTTTAATTTGCATACACAGAACATTAATTATAAATAATCTTCACCATGTCACCTTTCTTTATAGTGTAATTCGTCTAGGGGCATATTTCAACCTGCTAGATATGAATCAGCAAACAGTACAAAACAGTAACTATGAATCTATGCCTAATTTAGGAATCTGAGTCTTTGACTAAAACATTCTTATATTATTAACTGCTCGAATAACGTTACAACCAAGAGATGATTCCGTAAGCTTGATTTGAGGATGAGGAAATATGTTTTGACAAATTATATATATATGTATATATATATATATGACCAAGGCATGTGAAGTGCAAATCAAACGTGTATAAAATATACATATACCTACCATATCTCAAAATTTTGGCATCTACATCTAAAAGAAGTTTGAAGAAGAGAAATAAACATCGGCTCAAATTTCTACAATTTAATATAACTTTTCCCTTTATGGTTTATTATTTGTTTTATAGATGTACTAGACCTTACGCGTCTATATTGGTCTTCACATAATTGACAGTTATCTAGTCAATATTGCTGCATGTTTCTGAATAATTGGATGTTAATTTATCTTGTACCTAACAATATAGTTACTTCGTCAAGAAACATACCATGCCTAACATATCTTAATTTATATGGTTTTGTGGACAGTGTTTACTTAAACTAATTGCCTGAACTTATCACGTAATCTTGGTTTGATTCTCTTAAACTTACTTTATAAATAAAAGAAATTTATGTCACATTGTCAAAATCTTTAATAAAATAATTAATTTGGGAAAGATTTGGGAAGAAACATTTAATTTTTATGAAATTAAGTTAATTGGAACTATGCTATTATTGGACCCACTTTGCCAAAAGATAAGCACTGATGCAACCACGTCCTTCGTTTTCTTTTGTATCAAACATGCACTAGCAGGACAACCGAATGTATAATCTTCACACACGTGAATATTGATTTTCATTTGGGGTTTCATTGGAGGATGAAATGCGAAGAAAGAGAAAAGCTTGCACATGATATAAATGTTAAGATATAAAATTATTCATTTATTTCTACCTAACAGTTTAAAATTTTAGAAGAGATTGTTCATGATATAATATCAGAACCTCTATAACAAAAAAGTTTAGAATTCAATCATTATTTACCATCATTCTTCTAAATAAAATGTTAAATTTCAGCATATAAAGTAAGATAGATTTATGGATAATTCATACTTTAAGTCTTAAAAAAAACTCTTGTATGAAGGAATTTAAGATATAAAATCTTAAACCCTAAACAGTCTAAATCTTTGGGAGAGATATAGTTTATGATAATAAAGACGTGCAAGCCCACATATATGGGGGGGTAGTATGTGCCTTGTTTATTGTCAGACACCACAATAAAGAATCTTCTAAGCAGGCACGTCCTCCGCGTGTGTGTATAGTACTGATTGTTACCCATAATTAATTTTACCTATATATTAAGAGATAAATAAGTTGTGCTACTTTAAAATACAATTTTTTTTTTTTAATTCGTTGTTCTTATTTCCTCAGTTGTCTATAATGCTTCTATTCCTGCTTGTACTTGAAGTGAGTGATCCGATCGAGACGCTGAAGTTCCATCATCCATGTCAAATAGGCATAGCAGTAGTAAAGGTACTTACAAAGACTTAACAAAATAAAAATGGATACTCGAGCGAGTCTTAGAGTGAAATGAGGGCTAGAGGTACGGGGAGATAATCAACATAGATGAGATAACTAGTGCACGCCTAAGACTTAGACTCAAAAGAAACCTAATAGACCAGCTTCTTATACTCGTCGTTCTTTCCAAATACTAGTTTCGGGGTCATATATATTACAAAGATCAAATTTATGTTTGTTGAAATAATTTAATTTTAATATATATTTAATGGTAAATATATTTTATATTTACATTTAATATTATGTTGTTATATTCTTTAATGTGTACGCGGTCTGATTATTAGTTAGGTTATGTTTGGTACATCATATGAAATAAAATTTTATAGTATAAGATTTGATAATATACTAATTAATAGTATATAATATAAATTACAAATTATATACCGTATAAGTTTTTATGCTATTCAACATTTAGTATTAAACAAATGAATTTATAATTTTATCTCATCTAATATATATTTTGCAATAATTTAAATTATAAAATACTCTTATATGCATGACAATGTTAACAATTTACCTTGCAATTCAATTTGAAAAGCGATAATTAATTTTTATCTGATTTTAAAAATAATATTTTCAGATTTTAATATATAGGTCATATCAGGCCCAATAAATTCATTCCATATAATTATTGAGTAAAAATAATTGGACTGAATAGACTTTATTTTATTATATATCACATAAATAGTTGATAAAAATAAATAATAAATATAAGCTTTATACAATGTAACAAGTAAGACCTATTATAATGTCAATATAAAATTAAATATTAATATAAAAAAATAATATTAACAATGTAACACTCGTTCATAATAAAGTTAATGGCATAATTTTACATAGAAAGTTCGGAGTTGGACATTAATATACATAGATACAGTACAGAATTCAGGAGCAGAAGTAAAGTTCTGCTTGTCATAAACCAAACATTTTTAAATCGATAATAAAACTATAATTTATTTAATTACAACTCCACATATTTTTTGCAGCTGGAAGAGTTCATCTTACTTTAGGACGTTATTTGACTAATCTGAAATCACCAGAAATAGAGTGAAAATTGAAAATTCTCAGTAGATAATGATTAGTTCTAAAGCATTTGAATTATGATAGTTTCAGCCGTGTCTTAGCATGGAAACCCACACGGCTACTAAATCATAATCTCATCATATTACTTATAATCAAATCACAATATTATGGACAGTAAATGCTTAAAAATATATATTATGCAATACATAAGGCGACAAGCATTAATCACAATATAATCTCTTTACTTTAATTTCCATTTTCCTTTGTCTGTTTGTCTCACACATATTCAAAGGCCTTCTCTTAGGGAATTCTTATTCTCTGGTGGTACTTTTAATATCGTGACAACAAAACGAGACTTTTATGCCACACTAACCAAGGCAGGTAACATAAAAGGATATTGTATTTTATCCCTCTACCTTCTTAATGGTTAGTGGCAAATCTTAAATATTTTCTTTAAAAATTCCTTACTTGCCATTATGCATAATATCACAATAAATGTAGAGACGCCTAAACTTAATCGATAATTATAACTTCAATAAAAGACATAAAATAAACAATAATTTGAATAATATAATTAAATTTATCATATAATAAATTAAATAATCAAACATAAAATTAAGCAATAAAATAAATTGCAAAAGGTATAAACTATATATTTTACTATTAATATTGGTCCCATAGAGAATTACCATAAAAATTGATAACTCAAAATAATGTATCAGTATAAAAATAATAATATCATAATTGTAGTAATAGGATCATAATGTATCAGTATGAAAATTATATTATAATAACAGTATTAACAATGATAATAATAATAATAATAAGCAACAGTATAAGGAAACATTAAATAATTTAGCTTGAAATGATAAATAGGCTAAATTACAATAAGAATAATATTGAGTAACTTTAAGAAGTAAAGTGATTTGGAATATAAAATAATGTACAACAGTAAATAAAATAAATTGCAATAAGAGAATTAGTGAGCAATTTTAATGTAAAGAAAATAATAACATAACTTGGAATAATGAAATAGATTGTAGTGAATAATAAAGGGTAACAATATAAAGAACATCAAATGAAATAACTTGGAATAAATTTCAATATGAAAACATCAAATAAAATAACTTGGAATATAACATAAATTGCGATAGTGAATAATGATGAGTAATGTAATATTAAATAATATAACTTGTAATGAATAAATAAAGCCATGATTTTACTTCGCAAATAATTTCATTATCTATCTCTAATAATTATAGGCAACTAAAAGTAATATGGGCACACAGAGCTTCTTCCCTCTCCAATCTAATATCCTTGCTTCTTTTTCCTCCCCTCTCCCTCTTTCTTTCTTTTTCTTTCTCTCATTCCCGATGGTGAATGTCTTTTGTTTTTATTCTTAATCAAGAGCCAATACCCTCCATTATTTATAGAAACTGAAGTTCACCAAAATGTCATATGTAATGTTTAGAAATTTATTACCATATGCTTAAAGTCCTTACCTATATTTTTTGCTATTGACTCGAGCTCTCTTTCTTTCCTTTTTTTTTTCTTTCTTACATTTATTGCCATGGTAATTTTTCTTCCTCCCATTGCTTCACGTCATTGACGTGAATCCTCTTCCTTTTTTTTTTTTTTCCCTAAGTCTTCATGCAAGACTCGTTGAGTCTTCATTCTTTTTTTTTTTTTCTTTCTTTCTTTCACCTTTATTGTTTCTGGTTTGTTTTCCAAAGCTATGGTCTCCAATCTACAAAACTAAAGTCTTCAATCTAAATCTCACATCTATTGTCGCGAGTTTTCATTTCATTTTTTTTCCAATATTTTATAATTATAATTATGTTATTATTTGTAATTATTGTTACTATATTACTTTATCTATCCTAATATTAATATTTGATATTAAATAGATTAATATATTTTGAAGTTGTTGTTACTAATTGTAGCTTTACTCTGAAAGTTAATACCTATCTTTTTAATTATTCAATCAATCGATCGTTGTCACAAAGATTAACTTAAACACATCAATTAAAATATTTCAATCAAGTAAATTAACCAGATTACTCAAATATTTTATAAAAAGGATGTTACAAACTATGCCTCCAAACTGAACTTTGTTGAAATCGTGTGTGTGCTATTTATAAATCTATGGCCTGATAAAGCTGAT
The DNA here is from genome assembly GCA_031439585.1 of Pterocarpus macrocarpus. NCBI lineage: Eukaryota > Viridiplantae > Streptophyta > Magnoliopsida > Fabales > Fabaceae > Pterocarpus > Pterocarpus macrocarpus. The sequence goes on along the minus strand of CM062517.1, from coordinate 16,146,456 downwards.
TTACCTTATGAATTTGTAGTCGTGCCTTAATTTTTTTTTAAAAAATATTAATTATTAGAGTTTCATTAGAAAGTTGGAGTAAAGAAACAAATTTATAATTCTTTATAACTTCTAATATCAATTTATGAAATAATCAAGCAGCTAATATCATCTTATATGTTGCCACTTTGCCAGTACTCCTAAATTCTTTTCTTTTAAGAAAACTCCATCAGCGATTAATAAAAAGAGAGTCATAAGCTACATGTAAGTTTATCAATAGCTTTTCTCTTAAAAAATGCATCAATTATTTTATAGCTTCACATTTATATTTTTAAAATAAAAAGACGACTTTCAATAGCTTCAAATACATTTATATTTCATATAATCAATCATTGAAAAAAATTAACTAAATCCAACATTAAAATATAACTATATATGTTGTAACCACAATGAAATAAAATCTAACTAATATTTAAAATTTAAGGAGCAAATTTTTGGTTTCATCATATTTTAAATTATAAGCTTTAATTATACTTTTCTTTTTGTTGAGCTGAAAAATAGCTATGCTAGTTTTTAATTATAAAAAATTATTTTTAAGTATATGACACTTCATTTTCATATTTAAATTAGCTTTTAATATGATTATGACAGGGGGTTGTAGTTTTAGAGTAAAGTGAGAGGTTACTCATTATTTCAGCACTTCTTTATCATATTTAATTTTTTAAATTATATTGACCTCTCTTAAAATTAGGTAATATTACATATGATATTTTTTTATTTGTTATGCCTACATTGACCCCTGGACAGGACTACTAAATGTCATATTTACAAGGTATTCAATATCATATTCTATAATATAAAGTTATTAAGTGTAATATATATCACCTAAAGTAGTGTAATTTATTATTATTAGGGAAAATTATATTGACCCTCCTTAAAGTCTATTAAAAATACATTTTTCTCCTCCTAGATTTTTAAATACACTTACCTGCCTTACCTCCAAATAATCTTTTAAAATTCTCAAATTATCCTTCATAACAAACAAAAAAAGCCTAAATCTCATTTTTTTTCTTTTCTACATAGCAGCTACTACCACCTCATTTCCCATCCTCAATGGTGCCCCATCATCACCATTATCGTGATCTCCTTTCCTCTTCAACTCTCACCTATTTCCCTCTAACTCTTAATCACCATCCCACCATCGTCACCATAAGAGTAGCAGACTTCAGTGTTGACATTGGCGATGGAGTAATTAAGGCTTCCATAGCGCTGATTAGATCTTCCTTAACAATAAAGGAAATAGTTCACGACTTAAAAGTTATTATATATATATATATAAAGGATGCTACTGTAATAACCTAGAAATAATTAAGAGAGGTAAGTGTAATTTTAAAATCTAAAAAAAGAGTAAATATATTTTCAATAGACCTCAGAAGAGGCTAATATAATTTTTTCTTCTTCTTCTTCTTATTATTATTTGATCTGCTATTACATTTGAAATTTGAACTATTGAACCCGATTAGCATGTTACCACGTTGGAACCACATAGGTCGGTACAATCAAACAGACATAAATAATAAATTGATAAAAACATGAGTAACCAGAGTATTACACTTCCAAATGTTGAAGACCTTCAATGTAACTTCAGACCCAGTTACATGAATAGATCGAGCTTCTGATCCGTAATCTACGACTCCGTAAACTAAAGTATAACACTTTCACCAGATAGGAAATAAGTATAACACTTTTACCAATTGAGCTCGCGATGTTTTTTATTTTAACCCCTAGAAAAAAATTGATTTAAAAGAATATAGCAAGATCTTTTTGTTCTTCAACCTCCAGTTGCTTCTTTAGTTTTTAGGGAATATTTGACAAACTAAAAAAATTAGATATCCAAATACAATAGGGTCGGGTTTTGGATAAACTCTATTTGGTAACTAATTAAAAGTTTAAAAACTAATTTTTATTTGAACCAATTTTAAATAATTTTATCTTATCCCAAATTTCTCTCTTTTTATCTTATCTTATTTTCTTCCCATTTTCTATCAATTTTTTTCTTCTCCATTGACTGTGTCCTTTCTTTTTTCTACCTTTTTTTTATCTTCTCAATACATTTTCATCTCTTTTTCTTTTACCTTTCACGGATTCTCTCCATCATCTATATGTTTTTTTGGCAAGATTCTTGATGGTATAATAACTCAACCTATACTCTTTCATCACCGCTTACTTCTCAAGTCATTATCTACACTATATGGTAATAAAAAGTTTTCTATAGTCAAGAATCTTACAATTTTAAAAAATAGTCTCTAAGATCACATGGAGTATTTTAAACAATAAGCTTACTAGGTGAGTTTAACGATTGTGGATAAGTAAAAAAGAATAAGAGTAAACCCTCAATTTGATCCTTGATCAAAATATTGGTGGATAAAATAGTCCTTCAAGACTTGAAAGTTCACTCGAGGTCCCTTACCATAGAAAATGTGAGACATTTTGGTTCTTAACCATTTAAAATGGGACACTTTGATCCCCTCAAATTTGCTTGTTTAAGGATCAAAATATGGGAATTTACTTGTTCAGGGATCAAAATGTCCCATTTTGAATGATAAAGGACTTTAGGTAGACTTTATTTGTTTTTTGTGGTAAAATTAATTTTATTTGTTTCAGATATAAGTATTTATTTATTCATAATCAAAATTTTATTTTTAATAATTTTATATCATACAACATTTATATTAAAACTAATTTTTAAATTAGTTTTGAACCAAACACTATATAATAAAGAATTGGTTCATTTTTAGACATGTTAACATAATTAATTCTATTTTATACCATATTAACTTTATTTTTCAAATTGCAAAACACTCCTTTAGTGTTTTTTTTTTTATAGATGAGGATTATTTAAAATTTATTAAACTATAACTAATTTGGCTTGACCATGGTCGGTTCATTATGGGAGTACTCTTTCAACACTATATTTTTTTTTTCTCCCACTCATAGAATTCAAGCATGAATCTTACTTAAAAGAAATATATGCCAAATTATTTGAATCAATCAAACTATTGGTTTAGTTTTTAGTTTTGTGGGAAAGCTTTAGTAACATTGTTTATTTTTGTCAAAGTTTGGTACTATATTGAGATTAAGTTTTTTTCTTTTTTTACCGCCAAATTTGTATGAGATATGTTATTTACATACTTTCAAGTGGACCCTAATAGTACAACGGGTTTTTTTTTCTTTCTTTTTTTGGATAAATTGCGAGGCTAAACGCCTAGAAAGAAATTACACAATAACAATCGTAAGACAACCAAATCCTACAATATCTGCTAAGAAAACTAAGGATATACAAGCCGGTAATTTATCAACGAAGAAAATTTTTAATGGGAGCCTATGGCTAGCTTTAGCTAAGTTGTCTGCACTCTGCACAAACATTAGCCTCCCAAAATATATGGCAACCTCCACTTTCTAATCCTCTTCCAACAAATTCCTAATGGTTGAAACTAAGGACAAGCAAATATGGGTTTTAAGAAGGCCAAATTTTACAAATTGTAAAACACATTCAGAGTCAATTTCAATCCAGAGGTTCTTGTAACCCATATTTATACTTATATAAAGAGCCCAAAACACACCTACAATTCAGCCATTGTAATAGAACATTTCCCAAACATATACTCTATGCGGCCTTGAAAACTCCTTCATGGTCTCATATAATACCACCGCAAGACACAGATTCCAGCCTTCCCATAACCGAGCCATCAGTACTCACCTTAACCAAGGATGAGGAGGAGGATTTCAAGAGACTTGTTTAATAGTGATTGAAGGAATGGTGTCCATTGCTTTTTTCCCGAAATTATGCTTTTGATTATAATCCTTAGCAAGCAACAACACTCGGTAATCAAGAGAAGAATGAGGCTTAGTTTGATTTTAAAAAACAAAAATGCTAAATAGTACGAAAATTTTTTCGTGAAACATGTGGGAGTTGTGCAAGACAAGTGATGGGTTTTGTATTTTGGTTAATAATCATTTTTTCTCTCTCCTCATTTAATGTCTTATCCATCTATGATTGATTATAAAACCTTTCGTTACATTTGCACAAAAATCAATTGGTGCTGTATAGCATTGCTGCTTAAAAGATAAATAGGTTCTTGCAATACCACAATAGGTTGCAAGCAGTAAAAAAATTAATGGCCAAACAATCCTTTGAAAGGTTCGAGCTTCATAAAAAATATCTTCTTCTAGTCAGTTAAGCAAAGGAGACTGAAAGAAAGAATTTTTAACGAAACTACGTCCAATGCTTAACCACAACTCTTTGGCTTTATCACAATCCCTAAGAATGTGAAACATTGTTTTAGAATAAATACCATAACTGCGACAAGCATTACTAGCTATCAAAGCTCTTCTAAATCTGGCATTATTAATAAGGAGAGCCTCGTTCATAACTAGCCACATAAAGCCTTTTAGCCTTTGGATAGCTCTACCATTCCATATAAATTTAAATAACCTACTGCTAGATATAGCTTCAATCTCGACTAAAGTCTTATGTGCTAATTTTAATGAAAATTTGCCATTAATTTATCTTGTTTGTTAAGAGGAGACGGAACTTTAACAGGAATTAATAATTCTAGACAATCTAAAGGTAGCATAGACCCTAATCTTTCCCCGTCCCACACTCCATCTTCTTTGACATGTGCAGCAACCTTATGATTAAGGGTCCCTTCATCAAGATCAAAACTAGTTAAATCGCCTAACTTGTTCATAGTAGGGAGCCAATGCTCAGTCTATATGTTAATCAAGTGACCACTCCCTAATCTCCAAATAAGATTCTATTTAAAATGTGGCCACACTTGCACAATACCATGCCAAGCATTAGAGGCACTAGCTTTCCTAATAACCACTGGAATGACAGCATCAGTATAACCATATTTATTTTTAATGACCCTAACCCATAGAGAATAATTTTTATTAATTAAAGGAATAATTGCATTTTACCCTCCTAAACTATAAGTCATGTGTATATTAGCTCCTAAATTTAAAAAATATGCAAATCAATTCCCTAAACTTTTTTGAATGTGCAAATTAAATTTTCTATTAATTTTTTATTAATTATTAATAAAAATATCACATATTTAAGAAAATTTAGAGCATTGAGTTGCACATTTAAAAAAGTTCAGAGGTTAATTTGTACATGACTCAAAGTTTAGAGAGGTATAATACATTTATTTTAGCTAAAATGCACATTCGCAAAAATTCAAGCAGTCGATTTACATATTTTTAAACCCTAGCTAATTTAACCATACAAGCAAGGTTCACATCTTTAGATCTTCTAAAACCAAGCCCCCCCCCCCCCTTTCTTTAGGACTACAAATCTTATCCCAACTAATAAGATGGATTTATTTCCTATATTCAAATAAGCCCAAATAAATTGTCTGCAAATCCTATCTATCTTAACACAGACATTATTTGGAAGTTTCATTATTTGCACAACATAACTGGGTATAATGGCTAGGGCCGATTTGGCTAGTGACACTCTTCCCACCAAAAAAAGAAAATGGGTCTTCCAACCATCCAGTCTTTGAGACATATCTGGTCAATAATAAACTGAAAGTCAGTTGATTTATACCTCTCGTGTAAGAGAGGGAACCCAAGATATCTACCTAAGTTATTTGTAAGATGAAATCCAAACTGATTGCTCAATTCTAGTTGACATCTAGAAGAGACGTTATTAGAAAAGAAAATACAAGATTTGTGCGCATTAATTTTCTGACCTGAACTATAGCAAAATAGATTTAATGCCCCTTTAATAGTACAATGGTTTAACATCCGCTAACTCAAATATCAAAGAAATAACGAAGAAAAATGATAGACCAATCACACCATTATAATCTATCTATTTGAGATTCTTTCCAACACAAATTAGGTATATTCTAAACCTTAATTTTGAAATCCTAAATCCCAAACTATATAACTCTTAGCTACACAAATCAAATAATATGGGAAATTCAGTTATTTAAATAATAACACATAGTATTATGGTTAAATACAAATTATGAGTTACATTTCCTAAAATTTAATTTAAATCATTAGATGTACTCCCAACAAATATTTGCATTAATTATTATCAAAGTTCAAATTCTAAAAAATAAAGTAATTATTCGGATGACTTCTTAATTATGACAAACTAGAAAAATAGGATAAATAGGTATAATGGGATATGATTTTTAATAAATATTGTTTGTTAACTATTAAAATATTATAAAACTAGTTTTTATCTTAACCAATTTGAACATAAAATCGGTTCTTAAAAAAATTAATTTTAAATTAATTTTATTTCATCCCAAAATTTTCTCTTTTTATTTTATATATTTTCAATACTTTTCTTTTCACTTAGTACTAATTTATTCTTTTTTCATTGACCTTATAAACCGCTTGCCGCTGCTATCCATTATTGTCCATCGCCAACTACCGCCGATAGCTACTAATTGCCACCATTGTCCGTCACCAACTACCGACGATGGCCACACTGTTCACCACTATTCACTCCTGCCGCCCACCACCATTTGGCACCATGTATTGCCGCCAGCTACCACTGTTTGTCGCCACCTTCCATTGTTGCCAGTTGCCACCTTTCGTCACCGATGACCACCATCGTCCTTCACTACCAATTGTCACCGCTAGCTGCCACCACCCACCGCCATCGACCAGTGCTATTTGCCATTGTCCACCAAATTGGTTTTTTAATGATGTAGTTGACAAAAAAGATTAACAGAAGAAGAAAAACACATATGTTAAAAATTAATTTTTAAGTTCTCGAATTAAACAACGTTTAATAAAAAAATTAGTTCATTTTTATACCAGTTAGCATAATTGGTTTCATCTTGTACTATATTAACTTGATTTTTGAGATTGCTAAACATCCCCTAAAATGCTGTGTTATAGTAATGTGGATAAGAATTAGGGGTTTTATCACGATGAATTGACTCGCTGAATCTGAAGATTAAAGATTTAAAACGAACTAATTGAATTAATTGGGGTTGTTTTAGATAATTAGTTTAGTTCAAACCGAGTTCTATTTGAACCAATTACTATTATTCATTCAACAATCAAGTTTATAATTTTTCAATCCAATATTTGAACACCGATGTGGTCACCTAATAAATTTTTCTAGCAATATATTTCTAGATTTTTAAAGTTGTATGTTTAGACTTTAGCAATTAAGTCACTCTCTCATTCATTTTAATGTTCACTTACCCTCTCAATTATCATGTGTCTAATGTCTTAGTTTTGTTCGCTACTAGCTGTTATGAAGATAAAAATTTAAAAAATAAAAAATAAAATTTGTACAATAAAAAATAATTCAAGTCGAATTAATCAATCTTAGTTATGTTAGTTTAACTTGAATTATAGTTGAAAAAATTTCAAAAATTAAATCAAAGTATCTTAATTTAATTTAATTGATCTAGATTTTTTATTGCCCTAAACACAAACCAAATTGACTTAGTCATCATTCGTAGTAAGAATAGCTTTAATTAAATTAAGACTAAAAACCATACTTTCTTTTGGCTGAATTTGCATTTTCTTTTTTATCGATTTTAATTATTATTATTATTTGTTGTGGTTGTGATTGACGGCGAATCAAAACGGTAAATTAAGACATGAAAAGGCATGATTTGAAAATTTGCATGTCATGAAATGTCCACATCCATGTCTAAAGTATAAGATTAATTACGCAACGAAGGCCCATGCAAGAGACAAACGGGATTTTGAATCGAAGCTCTTGCAAACCAACCCAACAAAAAACCTTCAACTTAAAACTGCCGTCAAAGGATTAAAAGTCGTTACTACATGCCACGTTGCCCAATCAAACCTATTCTCAAAAAACCATGTCACATGTTTTGTTATCACCACTCTCATTTCGACACATGTCCCAAATAGGATCTCACCGACTTCAACGACCGTCAAAAGGTGAACATTTATCGCTTCTCTTTATATGACGAAGTGACAACACACTGATACTACTATTCTAAGAACAGGGAAAAGCAGAGTGATACATGAATCAAATCAAAATGGACGTTATCTTTTCTTGTGGTTGTCTTCGGGTTTTGTTGGCTTTACTTTACTTACCTACCTTGACTCAACTTTTAATGCACCGCCACATTCCCACCTAGTTAATGGCTGTGGAAATTTTGTAGAAAATGACACATCGAATTGAAATTTGGTTTTGATCACTCGATAGAAAACCTCCAGGAAGAAGACTTCATATTTGTAACTTCATTGTAATTAATTAATTAATTATAAACTATAAAAGTTGGTTTTTGATCAAGTACTATAAACGTTGCTAACATGGCTATTTCACCTTTAATAAGTTCTCAACCACAGCATTTTAAAATAAATTTTAGTTAATTTAAACTTTAATACTTTGTTAATATTTAGGGAACATGGATATTTTAAAATAATTATAGTGCTCGTATGGGACATGTATTCGTATTGAAAATCTAGTGTGAAGGAATTAATATACTAAAGATTGAAAGACTAAAATGTTAGATTGACGAGTTTCAATTTGAAAAGATTAGAATGTTTCGATGTTCTACGGCATCGGAAAGGAGATGTGTGTTTGCCGAAACATATGCTTGATAATTATCAACATGGAATTCTTTTCTTACATTTCTTATGTTAATTTGATGATATGTTTGCGGGCGTCGACTGCGATGCTCTTCGCAGTCAAAGGTGCATTATGCACCTTGTATTTATATATCTAATGGATTAAATTTGTGAGATGTATCGATATCCAAATCACTTTTATGATCTATTTATAGTAATATATTAATTTTAAAAAAATAAAAAAATATAATTAAATATATTTAAAAATTAATTTTTATATATTGATAGTATAAAATTATATTGATAATATAAAATAATTTTATATTATCAATGTAATATTATACTGATAGAAGTGTAAAATTATATTAATAGAATAAAATTATACTGATAAAATTTTTATAATTTTTAGAAATTAATTTTTATATATTAATAGTATAAAATTATATTAATAGTATAAAATAATTTTATATTATCAGTGTAAAATTACACTGACAGAGTAAAATTTTATTGATAAAATTTTTTAATTACATTAATAGGATAAAATTATTTTATACTGTCAGTATAATTTTACACTGTCAGGGTATGATAATTAATTTTTAAAACATATTTAATTATATTTTTAAATTTTCTTAAAATTAGATATTATTACAGTGCATCATAGGTGATTGGTGCATCGATACACCTCACAATCTCACCATCAGATTGCAAGGAGCACCATGCTCCTTGACCAGCGAAGAGCACTGTAGATGGCGCCATGTTTGCGTAGTCCAGTTTGCCCCTGGAGTTTCTATGGGCAACGGTAACATTTTGCTCCATCTCTAGTAAAGAAATTGTGTTGGATTTTTGGTGTGTAAATTTTACAGAAAAAGACTCTCAATCTGTTTATAATCTACACCATGCACACTAATAAAATTATTTCGTTAATAATTAGATATCAAGAAGCGATTGTTATCAATATTAATATGAACAACCTAAATCACTTAAATACAAAGTTACTTTTCAGTAAAATTAAATTTTCGAAATCTAATTCAAACAGTTATTTGATACATAATGCGTATAGAGTGATATGCATGTAAATACATACAACTTTAGAACCTTCTTTCAAACTAGTTAGGCAAGTTTTCTTTTTAAACTTATTATATAGGCAAAGAAAAATATAGCTGGAATCGGCCAAATTGAAAGTGTCCTACAAGAAAGGTGATCCTTAAGACTTATTTCCTTCTTGACCTCACTTCTACCGTCTTTGTTACGTGCGAGTCTTCCATGTGATATATCGCTTTTATGGTGGAATATTTATAATCATGTGGAAATTTCGAAAGAAATAACTACAAAAAAAAAGTCAATCTAATGGAAATTCTTCTATTTTATTAACAATGAAAGAAACTGAGAGTGAAAGGGAGAGAACGAAGTGAATGAAACTGCTGTGATATTATCAGAATGATGGTCAACGTCAAAATTACAAGAGTTTTTTGTTAATATTTTTTATTTTTTTTAACGAAAAATTACACGAGTGGTTGGTTATCTATATACCGAAGCAAAATATGTAGGTTAATTAACTACAACTACTAAGTACAGTCAAATAAACTGTTAGTAACTATGTCTAACAACACTATAACTATTAAATTACTCCAACCAATTACTGCCAGTTGGTGTCTTTCACTTCAGTAATGTATATAATTGGATATTTCCTAGCAGCACGTCCTTCTTTTAAGAGAAAAAGAATAAAATAAAAAGTATATTACTATTTACATGCCATTAAAATGATCCAATTTCAGCATCACTTTGATTTTTTCAAAAGAAAAAACTTATAGGAAAATTGTTATAGAATTCATATGAAAAATAAGATAAAAATAATATAACAATGATTTCTTTTTTCTTGTCAATAGAACCACTGGTATTTAGATTTTATTATCAGGAATTTAGTTAATTTGACTTGACTCAACAGAGGTCCCGGAAGAAGATAGGGATCTTCTAGCAAGAGTTTTTTTTTTTTTTTTCTTTTTCTTTGGGGTTTTGAGGAAGGGGCGTTCATCTCACTAATGTGATAAACCCGCCAAGCATTAATAATTCAACAAAACTAAATAGTGGACCGTAGCCCAAGGTGGTGCAAAACCTCCAACAAATGAGGCCCAAGCCTTCTCCTACTATCGTTCACATATGAGCCTACGCATTTTTTGACATGACATATGAGCCTACTTTGGTGTTGACCAAGAAACAAAACTTTAATTGATACATTGATAATTTTTTTTATACTATTATCTAATTATATTTTATCATATCGATAAATATAGTTAAGTCTCATGTTTATTATTTGAATAATCATACAAATAAAAAAAATATAATTAATTGATTTTATAAAAAAATTTTATATTATCACTACATTAAATAAAATTTAGCTGGTTAATAGCATATTTTACACTGACTATTTATCAAAATTAATCTATATTTTTATTAGTTTGGATGTGTGGATTTGGTTTTGTTTTATTTTTTTTTTTCTTTTGGGTCGTTGTTTACTTGTTTAACTTCTTTTCAAAATAGTTTTTGTAAAAATGAAGGAGCCTTGAATGAGCAATGGAAAAATGTACAACTTCCATTTTTTTTTTTTTGGGTCAGGAACTTCGATGCTGGCGGCCATGGGTTCGATTATAGAACTTGGGCCATGGTGTGGTGGGTTTCAAGTTTGGTTTGATTGGGTCAAATAACTGATTTTTATTTTGTAGGTAAAAATTGCGTAGTTTAAAAATAGGTTTATTTGTTTGCGGTTTTTTAATAAATATATTATATTTTTAATTGAAAATATGTATAAAAAATTAAAAATGATTAATTTAACTTAGAAAAAAATCATTTGTGAAAAAACTATATATTAAAAGTACTTTTTTTCAAATTTAAACAAACACATCCTTAATTAATTTACAAGTATCTATAATTTTATTAACCTTTGAAATAGCTTTATATAGTTTATTGCAATTGAGTTCCTATAATTTCATTATTTTAAATAATTCTCGTTAATTTTCATTAAATTATAATGGCTAGTAAAAAGTTTAAGTAAACTATTTGACAACCAATACAATTAAACATTTTTGAAAGCACAGTACTCCCAGGCAACGATAGAAATCACAAAAAAATAATATTCAAATAATAGTACTTATAGGAAAATGATATAAATAAAAAAAAAATTAAAGACATAAAAACTAAATTTTAGGTGGTCAAAAGTTATATTTTTATTCGTTTAAAAGTGTATTTGCCTATTTAGTTTTAGGGCAAATTATACTGATCTCTCTTAAAATTTTATGAAGTTTATTATAAGTCTTTTGTATTTATCCAGACTATACTAACCTCCCTTTAGGAGGAGATTAAAGAAGGTCAATGTTATATTTACAAAGATATTTAATATTACATTTTACAAAATACAAAGATATCAAATATAATATTATCTAAAATTTAGGGCAAGATAATGTATATTTTTGTATATTGAGAGAGGTGGCAGTGAATTTCACCAAATCTCAAGAGAAGTTAGTATAATTTACTCTTAATTTTATTTATTTATTTGGTCTAGGGGATGTTTATTTTATTTTTAATTTTTTTTTCAAAATATGTTTTTGTACAAATGAAGGAAGCCTTGAACGATGAAGTGAAAAAGGTACAACTTCGACACTAGTCAACTTGGGCCAAGGTGTGGTGGGTTCTGGGTTTGGTTTAGTTCGATCAATTACTCTGATTTTTTCTGGGTGAAAATATGAGCAGTTAAAAATAAGTTTGTGGCACCTAGAAGCCAGCATAGATGGTCCACAGGTTCCAGCCTCTTGAGCAAGCGCATTCTCGAGGGTGCGACCTTAAGTTACAGGGGTAGAGCCCCAATGCCATCCCCCCACCAAAAAAACAGTTTGTGTACCAAAGAAAAGGTCTGAGGGCAATTTGTCTACGGTTTCTTAATTAAAAAAAATACTTTCAATGAAAAATATGTATAAATAATTTAAAATGATTAAATTACTTTAGGAAAAAAATCATTTGTGAAAAAACCCATATATTAAAAGTAATTATTTTTCAAATTTAAACAAACACACCCTTTATTAATTTGTAAGTATCTATAGTTATATTAACCTTTGAAATAAGTTTATATAGTTTATTGCAATTGAGTTTCTATATTTTCATTACTTTAGATACTTTCTCGTTAACTTTTATTAAATTATAAGGGCCATTTTAAAATTTAAGTAAACTATTTCACAATCAATACAATTAAAATTTTTTGAAAGCATAGTACTCATAGGCAACGATAGAAATCACAAAAAATAATCAAATAATAGTACTTATAGAAACAATGTTAGAAATCACCAAAAATAAAAATAAAAAAATAAAAGAAGGAAAAACCTAAAATTTAGGCCGCTGAAAGTAATATTTTTACAAGTTTAAAAGTGTATTTGTAAAAAAAAAATCTATTTTTGCACAAATGATGAACGAAGGAAAGAAAAAGAGAAGGTTAAGACAATCGAACCAGATATAGAATCGATCAAGGCACTGATGCAAAGGTTCAAAAATCTAACCGGTTTAATCGGGGGTTCAACTAGAACATATATATATATATATATATATATATATATATATAGAGCACTTTATCAAATATCTCAAATACAAAATCTATTTACTTTAATTTTTACGTATATTTTTTTTTTGGGAAATACTCATAGACAACATAACAACCTTTTTAGTTTTTTTATTTTTAAATTAATTTAAAAATATATAGCAAATAAGCATATCAATCAAGATTCTAAAAAAATGAACTTTTATTCTAACTGAGCTTCTATTTTTTTTTTCTTTTTGAAAAAGAAATGATAATATTTTGACCATTTTTTTTTAAAATAACTGAATCGGTCAATCAGTTTAACCGATTTGGTTTGGCAGCTTTACCCAATTCTAATCGGTTTGTAACTGATTTTGTAGGCTAGTGGTTCAAGTAGAATGACCATATTGGCCTGGTTCCCAATCCAATTGATCTGATTAGACAGTCCGATCCGATTTTCTCTTCCATAAAAAAAGGGACATCTTTGATGCTAGTCAACTTGGGCCAAGGCGTGGTGGGTCAAAGGTTTGGTTTGACTGGATTAAGAACTCTGATTTATTTATTTTTTAAAATATGGAGTAGTAAAAAATAGGTTTAAGGGCAATTTGTTTGCTGTTGTTTAATAAAAGATATTTTCAATTAGAAAGATGTGTAAAAAAATTAAAATGATTAAATTAGTTTAGAAAAAAATCATTTATGAAAAAAACCATATATAACACATCGTTCATCAATTTGTAAGTATCTTTAATTTTATTAACATTTGAAGTAGGTTTATACTTGAGGTAATTTTCGTGTATTGCATGAATTTGTTTATATTTTTTATAACTACTTTTAACAAGAATATTTTTTAAAAAAATTGAGGTAGTGATTAAAAGCTATACATGGTTAAAATATATTGCGAATTCTTTTCTTTAATTGTTTTACACAGTGAAATAGATTAAAAGTAATTATATTGAGAGAGTTCATTGAATACTTAATTGTAAACAACATTTTTAGTGTAGTTTGTATCTTTTTCATCTTTCTCAAGTGTAAGTACTCAACTTTTTGTTAAGATCACTCTTGATAATGTAACATAATTGTCAATAACAAAGCGTTAACTTTGGCAAGTATAACTCCGTATATTTCAATAATTGGTTTTAACTTTTGTTTATAGTCTTCACACAACATAACTTTAGCAAGATTTTTTTTTCTCGAAACAAAAGTTACTTTGAGTCTTGCTGTTAAAACTATTTGTCAAATAAGAACTTTTGCACCAACATTGATTCATATAATTATTTTTGCTTCTATAATCCACTCTCCTAAATGCATAAAAAGTATTATTGTTTTGTTATACATTCCTAATGCCAAATTTTTGTTCTTAAGGAGCATAGTTGATATTCATTCTTTTTGTTGCAAACAATAATTTGAGAATCCTGTCAAATTTAAAGTATTAAAAATTCTAGTGGACACATAAGCTCTTATTCAACTATGTTATTAGTTGTTTAATCAATCTCATATGAGTGTTTGTACTATTTGTTGTGCTTTCGATCATATGAAATATTTAATAATTGGTTTCATCAGCAATATTATTTAAAGGAATGATTATTATTATTTTTTTAATGAAAGCTTAAAGGAGTGAGTATGGTTATTTCTCTAATAAGAATCTAAATAACTTTTTATATTATAATAATCTTGTTATCAAACTATATTACTTTATCCGTCCATCGATATTTACTTTCTAAAAAAATTATTTATCCTAATTTTTTGTTATTTAAAAATATTTGTTATAATGAAAATGGTGAGAAATTTAAAAGGGGCAAATGATGTGTGTAAGATAAATTATTTTCAAAATGAGAAAAATTAATATTATGCATTATATATTCAATGCATTAGTTTTATAGGCTATTATTATAATTTATTTCAATTATATATTTCTTGTAACTAATATGAGAAGGATTAAATATAAAATGATATATTAAAAACTACCTTGTGCATGTAGTCTTGCCGTTTCCTTTAATAATCTTCAAAAAGTGAATCGTACAGCTAGGCTAAAGATATTATTTGAAGATGAAATGATATTCAGTGTTTCAAAGTATATATGGGAATGAAGATCACGTCAAAAAAATAATGGAAATGAAGGTAATGCAATAAAGGAATCATAGCTAGCATGTGCCTAGTTTATTTTTATTAGAGATAAGTACAGTGTTACTAATGGTTGTTTCATTTAGATGATTTGATACTTGTTTCTTTTAAGTAATCACAAATTCCATATTAGAGAATGGAGAAAATAGAACAAACAAAAGCAAGAGAGTTTTGGAAAGTATGAATGATATTCTCATTGATATGAAGTGTATGTACAAAAACTATATACTAAGTTTATGATGTAACTAATCACATCACTTAACTATAGTTCCAACTAACTAACTCTGATTAGTGACTAATTATTAATAATTAACTAGTTAATATAACTTAGGGTGAATTATACTGACTTCCCCTGAGATTTAGTATAATTACATTCAGCACCCCTCTAATTTACTTTGCTCAGTGTATTATCTATAAACAGAGGGGTGCCGAGTGTAATTACACTGAATTTTAGAGGAGATTGGTGTAATTCACCCTATAATTTAACTTAACTATCTGATATACTCCCAATAGCCCTCCTCAAGTTGGAGAATGTATATTCAGCAATCACAACTTAAGATAATGGTGTTGAAACGATTTGGAAGGAAATGACTTTGTGAAAGTTAACTACTTACAATTGAGAACTAAATGGTAGTAGATAAGCTAGACTCGACTTCCCTTTCTCACGAATAACATAACAATCAAATTCAATTCAATATACTTTGTTCGTTAATGAAATTCTAGATTAGCAACCAAGTGTGAGGCTGATAAATTATCACAATAGAAAAGACTAAGTCTTATGAAAGGCACTTTGAGAACCAGGAGAAGGAAAATGAGTCATTATATCTTGCAAGTGGCAACCACCAATGATTGATACTCAGGCTTAGAAGAGGACCTTGTAATAGTGTGTTGTTTCTCTGTCTTCCATGAAATTAAATAATTCCCTGAAGATATGCAATCGTCGTAATTGATCAATGACAATGAGGGCAAGTAGCCCAATCTAAATCATTGAATCCCGTCAACTTAAATATGGAATTAGATGGGAAAAATAAGCCAGCACCAAGTATCCTTTTGAGGTACTTCAAAACATGAAGAGTAGCTTGGTAATGGGATGTCATAAGTTGAGAGAAGAACTGCTCAAGGTGGTGACTATATAACAGATATCAAGCCATGTAGTTGTCAAATAGAGGAGCTAGCTCGCTAGTCTTCTATAGGCACCAACATTAGAAAGGTGGGCCATCATCCTTAACAAGCTTGGTGGTATGATTCAAAGGAGTAGGAATAGATTTGCAAGCCAATAAACCAACATTTTGAATTAACTCAAGAATGTATTCACATTGACAAATCGAAATACCCTTAGAAGACCATGCCACTTTAAGGCCAAGAAAGAACTTAAGAGGCCCAATGTCCTTGATCTTGAAGACAATATCGAGTTGTTGCTTAACATAAGTGATTTCATGAGCATCATTCCTTGCTAGGATCATGTCATCCACATAAATCAATAAGGCCATGAATGAATTGGAGCTTCCAGCTTTGACAAAAACAAAATGATTTGAATTGGATTGGTGATATCGAGAGGAGATCAAAAAACCTGTGAAAGCCATTCATACCACTGTTTACTAGCTTAGCAAAGGCCATAAAGAGATTTTTTCAAGTGGAAGACTTGGCCTAGTTTATGGAGTTGGACACCTTGAGGTAATTCCATATAAACCTCTTTGTGTGATTCCCTTTAAAGAAAGGCGTTGTTTGCATCAAGTTGTTCCAAAATCCAATTATGTGTATATGTCAAAATTAGTAACAATCAATATGTGCTCAACTTAGAAATTGGGGAAATGTCTTTAGCAAATCAACCCCTTTTGTTTGAGTGAACCCCTTTACTACTACCCATGCCTTATAACTTTCTATACTTCTATCATCCTTATGCTTGATTTTGTAAACCCATTTACATTCATAGGTTCTTTACCAAAATGAAGGTCAACAAACTCTCATGTTTCGGTTTGAATAAGAGCTTGTATTTCCTTACCCAAGGCCTTTTTCCAAAACTCATACCTCATTGCTTAGTTGTAGGATTGTGGTTCCTCGATAGAAACAATGTTAAGTATGAACTTTTTGTGATAAAAAAAAAAGATGGGAATAAGATAAATAATGTAAAATATGATATAGAACCTTAGATGATGAGGAACTATTGTTGTGTCAGTGGCCATAATGTAGTAGAAGTCCTGAAGGTATTGAGTTGGGCATCCAACTCCATTTGATCTTTTTAAAGTGGGATTTGAGATTCAGTGGTGTAGCGGATTATGGGGAGGTGATATAGCAAGGTGGGACTTTGGTGGTGTATCAGTAAATGGTGATGTAAGGAAAGAATGGTTATTATGACCAAAGGTGAGAAGTCCAACATATGATGCAAGAGAAAGGAAATCATAAAAACTAGTGGAATCTTCTAAATTATTAGGTATTGACATGAATATTAGTGTCATTATGAGATGGAGTATGAAAGTAAAACATATTTTCATAAAAAGTTACATTTTGAGAAACAAAAATCCTTTCCTTTTTTATCTCAAAAATTAGAAAATCTTTTACACTAGACCTATGGCCTAAATACACACTATCTCTAGCTCCATGATCTAGTTTCTTCTTGTTAGCTAGAAGAGTAGATACATAGCACTTGCAACCAAAGGCTCTTAAGAAGGAAAAGTCAGGAGGCTTATTATGTAACCATACAAAGGGAGTTTTATGTTGTAAGACCTTACTACGTAATCTACTAATAAGAAAAACTAGTGTGGAACTACAAAATGTCAAAAAGATTTAGGTAAATTGGATGGAAAAACCTAAGCTCTAGTAATATTGACGATGTGTTGGTGTTTTCTTTCCACCACACCATTTTGTTGAGGTGTATTAACATGAGATTTGTGATGAAAAGTTCCTTTTGATTGATAGTATGTAGGCAAATTAAACTCGACTCCATCATTAGACTTTATTTTCTTAATAGGGAAATTAAACTAGTTTTCAACCATTGTTATGAAATACGTGATCTGCTTAGGAACTTCATATTTAGTTTTCAATAAGAAAATCCATGTGTGTTGGGAAAATCATTTCTCATAGTGAGAAATCATGACCATAGATAAATGTGGTTGAGATTGGTCCCTATATATGTATGTATAACAACTCAAAAATTGCCATTAAATTTTGATGTACTCAGGGAATAGGGTTTTCTTCTATTTTGCTACAAGGCAAATAATGCATGTACAAACATATGGAAATATTTATCAGTACAAAAAGCTTTGAATCTAATAAGTACCCTAGTCTATAATGTCAACTATTGGTAGTTGGTACATAGATGTTATTGACAAAAAGGAAAAGTTAGTGTATACTAGGATGCCTTAACATATATAGGCCTCTATCACCTTAGCATCTCCAACCATCCTCGTAGTGGTGAGATTCTATATTTCATAGAATTTATCAGTGAATTTCAAAGTACAATTAGATAAAGAAGTTAGCTTAGTAACAGATATAAGATTGAAAGCAAAATGAGACAAAAATAATACATGGTCAAGGACAAAGTTATCAGAAAAATATATTGTGCTACCATGGTTGTAGAAATAAGATTCCATTAGGTAATCTAACAGAAATTGGATATGTGGTAAAGAATTTTAAAGTGTTGCATACTCTAGTCAGCAACACTTGAGTCTAAGAGCCAACAACATGTATTTGATCTCAGACTCAATGTAGAATGGCTACTTGAGGTGTTGTGTAAAATGTTTTGTGTAGAGATATGGTTTATGGAGTGGAAATGAGTTGGCTGAGCATATGGTCTTGAGTTTATTAGTCATAATGCTCTTTAGTCGAACTAAAGTTAGAAGATTGTTGAGTCCCTTTATCTGGTTGCTCTTTATTTTCACATCATCTAAGGCAACATGATTCATAATAGATTTGTGTCTCTTCTTAAAATTCAGAGGGAAATCATGCTTTTTGAAACATGTTTCAACAATGTGGCTACTTTTGCCACAGTAACTACACATCTTGGCAACATCTTATTTCCCCTTTACAAATTCAAAAGGAAATCGATGCTGCTATTATTCCTTACCACTGTAATTTAGTCTTCTCGTGCCCTTCACTAAGAAACTGCCTCTCTTGTTGGACAATGAGTGAAAATCTTTATTGGGATCCATCAATAGAATTTTCAATCTAACCCCCAAATATTGATCAATAATGCCCTTTTAAAACCTCATGATATATACTATCTTGCTCTATATATAATTTTCATGAGCATTGCACTCCATAAATGCACAACTAAATAGGTCTAAAATTCTCTAACTCACTCCATCACGCCTTCAATTGAGTAAAGAAACTAGTTATTGAAAGAATACATTGCCTTAAAGAATACAATTTCTCTCGCAAATTAGTAATCCTTGAACGATTACCTTGAGATAATCTTTGTCTTAATTCTAACCAAACTTTAGAGGCTTTGTTGCTAAACAACACACTTTGAGCAATCTCTAACCTTCAAACTATCCAAGAAAGCATAGTCTTGTTATTTCTATCCCCGATTAAATTCAAAAGATCATCAATTTTGGGTGATGGAAGAGTTCCATATTCAAAAACCGTCTTATTCTTTGCTTGTAAAGGCACGGACATGGGCCTTGCCCAAGAATTGTAATTGACTTCAACAGAGGAAAAAAAACTAACATCAATCCTAGACTCTCACTCGATGGCAAGAAATAGGAACTTCCTAGATCTAACAAAATGCTCACCACAAAAGTAGCAACACCTTGAATTGCATTCACATTCTCCATTTCAAAGAAAACCACGAAGATCACAAACCAAGAAAACCTTGAACTGCATTCACATTCTCCATTCACAAACCAACAAGATCACAAAGAAACACTTCTTCAAGAATATCATAGACAAAGAAAGAGTAGATCTCACACAACAACTTGCAATTGAAGGAACACTTCCTCGAGCAACAAAAAAATAGCACCTGGATTCTTCAATCACCGAATGATGCAAACACTTCTTCAAGCAACAAAAATCAACACTCGAATTATTTAATCAATGAAGAACATTATCAATGGAAAATTGGAATTGGAAGTGCAATAGAGCTCTCTCGTATGAAGAGAGCTCTGATTACCATCACAAGTTCCATATCAAAGGATGGAGAAACCAGAAGGAATGAGAAAAAGAAAGTTCTAGAAAATAAGAATGATATTCTTATTGTTCTAAAGCATGTGTGCAAAAGCTATATAATAGGTGATCTAACTAATCATATCACTTAACTACAATTCTAACTAACTATCTTTGATTAGTGACTAATTTTAAATCAATAACTAGTTAATACAAACTAACTTATCTATCCCATGTACTCCTAATAAGTAAATTCTTAGATTCAAGTCTTGTAAATAAAATAAAAACCTAGTGCTAGAAATGTTTTATCCTATAATATGTTGACTCAGTTCAAAATAAATTAGTTAAAATCTAGTAGATTTCAGATATTGGTGATGTAGACTAAATAAGTTTATGAGACAACTATTAAAAAAATTATTTTTAATAGTATTATGAGTTATTTTCATAAATTTTTATTTAAATTATTAATAAAATAATTTTTATTTGACTATAATTGCATGAGGTATATAACTTGTTTGTAAGAACTTAGCCTTGAGTAAAGAAATTAAACATCATAATATAAAACAAGAATAAAAAATTATTAACGTAATAATTTTTGTAAAGTTAGAAGTATAGTTAACATGTATAACTGTTGAATTATACATAAATTCTTGAATCCATATATGAAATTGATTTTGTACATTGAAAAACACTGCAACAACTAAAATGTTCGTATAAGAAGGCTTTAAATTCTGTATAGATATAATAATTTTGCTTTAAATTTTCTATAGATAAAATAAAAATTTAAAATATGTTTTTAAATTAGTTAAAAATTGAAGAAATTATTAAAGGGTGCATTTATTTTATATTTTGAAAAAAAAGATTGTGAAACTAAAATTTTTTATATTTCTGAAAAAATTAAAAATAAATTTTTTTTTGAAAAGTTATTCTTTTTAATTTTTATTAAAAAATTGAAAATAATTTTTTTTAAGATTTTAGTTATTTATAAAATTTTATTGCCAAAAAAATGAAACCCAAACGCACCAAGTCTATAGATTGAAATCATTGGCCTTGCCAGCAAACATTGAGTACACGAGTTTAATATAATGATCGTGACGGAATCAACATGTGCACTTAAAACTGGACATAAGGACAACGAGCCCTTACCCCAATAGCCCCACCCTTCTCCGTTTACTGTGCCCTCCAATATTTAATGTTAATTGCTAAACTTTGACACATCTCCAATAAAAATAAAATATGTATAAATGAAAAAAATGAAAGTGTAATAGCTATAATTCCTACCTTTCTGATAAAAAAAAAAGGAAGATTCTAAATTTGATAACAAAAATAAAATTCTTTAAATGTCTATAATTATATTATTTATAATAAAAATGTAATAAATGTATTGTTATTATTTTATTTTTATTATTGTATTTTTGTTAAAAAATAACACTGCAAACATAGAATAACTTTAACTAAATTTCATCTATAAATCAATCAAATACATACAAAAATGAAAAAGAACAACATTTGATAGAGAAAAAAAAAAAAAGATAAAATGAAATTTAGAATCCCAACAAACCAAGAGCCTTACATAAGTAGTAGTTAGGAGTGACCTATCCAATCAATTGGAGCACAGAAAATCAGAAAGGAACAAAAGCTTGGTCTTGAGTCATCATTTTTTAATTAAAAAATTAACATTCAATCATCATCTTTTGCTTCATTGGCATTAGTAGCATGCTCTCCCCTTTCACACTCTTCTCTTTTTCTCTTTTGAGTTTGGGTTTGTAACCAAAAATAAATAAATAAATAAAAGCTCACACAGCACGCACAAGGGCCAAGAGGCAGCTAAAGCCAAAAAGCCTTTGCTATTCCAAGCACCACTTCCACTCTCTCTCTATTTTCTTTCTCCCTCTCTCTCTTCGCTGCTGACTGATAATTCATTCCAAAACCCTAATTCTCTTCGTTTTCATTCCTGGGTTTATTTATTTTATCTGTTTTTTTAAGCAATTTCTGAGCATTGATCAAATGGGATTTTCTTCATACCCATTTTTCTGAAATAGGGCACTCTTCAAAAAAAAACTGATCACATTCCTGCAAATTCTGCATTTTTATTTAAAAAAAAAAATTTCTGGGGTGTGCTTTAGAGCAAGGGAATCTCTTCTCAATTCCCCTGAATTTTCTCTCCAATTTTCTTGGCCTCAAAAATATCTCCTTTTTTGAGCTTGAGTGTTGCAAAATTCGTGGCCTTTGGATTTTCCATTTTTGCATGGCTGCGGTTGCTGGGATTTCCACTGATGCCAACAACAAAATGGACTCAAAGCCAAAGCCAGAATCTGAATTCAGTGTTCAGAAGCTGGTTGATATGTTCACAAAGTTGAACCCTTTGGCAAAAGAGTTCTTCCCTTCATCATATCCTCACAACAACAGTGATCACCACGGCCATCATCATCACCAGGGCTATAATAATAATAACAATAATCAGCTCTCACCCACCAATTTTCTGGTCAACACTAAGCCCTCAGCTAATGATAATTTCCCAAACAATCGAAGGGTATGATTGCTTCTTTTTTGTCTTTGATCTCTCATTTTTTAGTGATGGGTTTTGCTGATTTTCTTACATTCTCAGCTGGATTGTGCTTGTGGTGCTGAAAAAATGGGATTTTTCTTTCTGCTATCTTCTCCTAATGTTTATTTAGGGAATTTTGTGTATGAAAATTTGTTACTTGGGGTCAGTTTGGTTTGGGGTAAAAATGGGGTGAAAAATTTATGGATCAAATTTATGATTAAAATTATATAAAAAAACTTGTCTATGGATTCTTCAACCCCATTTGTACCCCAAACCAAGCTGAACCTGGTTGAAATTTTTCCCCTGTGACAAATTTATTTATTTATTTTTTTGCAACTATAGAAATTTTATTCAATTCAGTGAAAGGAAGTGCTAGGGAAACCAAATATGAAGAACTATTAACCCAGAGAGAGATGGGAAAAAATAACAAAGGGAAAAAAAAAAATTCAACTATACCACTTAAAAGTGATGGACACCATAGCAGAATGTTAATGTATCCTTAAATCAGAGAATTCAAATACTCAGAGAAGTGACAAGTACTTTTCTCTGTAAATTGTAAAATGATATGAACTAAATTGAGAATATGTGGAGTTTGGTGATACTTATATGCATCTTAGATGGATTTGGTTTTTCCATGTTATATTTTTGCATTTCATATGTATCACAGTTGTAATTATTTTGTTTTCATGGGCAAACCTTTGTCTTTCTCTTCCTTCAGTTTAATTTACAGTTTAGGATATCTTTGAGATTTGGTGTAGCTAGCGGTGACTTATGTGATACGTTAGTCTGTTATCTGTCCTCTTATTGCACGGTTAGCTCCAAATTGATTATGCAGCACAATCATGCAATGATGGGCCTGTAACTGTGTATGTGAAGTTTGCAGTTTCTGTTGAAATAATAATGATGATATCATTTTGGTAGCATTTTTATGTGTAAGTTAATCCTGATGTCATCATTCTTTTCATGTTTGCTGAATTTTTGTCATCTTGTTATCTTGCAGCGAAGAAATAATTTTAACCAGGGGAGAAGAAGGTTGAATGGGAGATCACTGAAGGCACAGAGAGAAGATAGTATTAGAAGAACTGTATATGTTTCCGACATTGATCAGCATGTAAGTGAAGTGAGAATGGCTTATAAAAAATCTTATCTTGATGATTGTACTTTGTTTAGTGCAGCATTCCATCATAGAAAACAGCATTATTTGAGCAGTCTTTTGTCTTGGTGTAGGTTACTGAGGAGCGGCTTGCAGCCTTATTCAGCAATTGTGGACAAGTAAGTTATGAGTTTTGATTGATAGCATGGTTAGGCACTATTTTGGGTTGCAATTGCGTGGAAATTATTACAATGCTTAAACAATTTTAAGCTCTCTCTCTCTCTCTCTCTCTTGCGTTCTTGAAAACTCTGCCTATGTTGTGAATTATTGCAAATCCTTACATAGCCGGTCTCAAACCTGGATAAAAGAGGAGGGTTGTGTTAGGCAGCCAACAGTCAACATAAAATTTTGTCAAATCTTTAAGACATGGATCAGTGATATGGTAGTATAATGCTGATCATTGCCTATAAGCAATGCGCTATATGGCTTGAGTACAGTGTTAAATGAGCAAGAAGATATGGTTTGCGATAAAACACTATGACATTATTTGATTTATGTAGCCAACCACACCTAATGGAACAAATACTAGGTTGTTGATGTTGCTGAATTTTTTCTGTAAAGTGTTGTTTTATGATTGTCACTGTTATTCTGAACCTAAAATATGATCTGTCATACAGTTTATTTCTTTTCATAGTGCATCTGGTTTGTCTTTTGAAAACATCTTGATTGGGTGAAATAAGTATCTTGAAATCAAAATTATTTATGAAATAAGCTATATCTATCTATAATTTAATGATATTAGCTATAAACTTCAAAATCCTTACTAAATTAAAATTGCGGATCTGTTCATAATCTTAATTATTTATTGCTTTCATTGATGTTCTTAATCTGAGCGTGATTCCTTTTTAAGTTTGTTCTCATATATCTTTATTTAGTTAAATAGAAGTCCCAACTCATAAAAGAGAGTCCGATTAAAAGAAGTGGAGGAAGACTAAAGAAAACTTTGGTTTTTGATAGAGCTCGTTGGTTTTATTTGATTCATATAGCTGACCACACATCTTAGAATAAGGCTTGGTTGTTGTAGTTAAGTAGATTTGCGGTTGGTCATCAATGAAATAGGTTCCATCTTTTCTGTATATTGACTGGCCTTCGACCTGGTTAATTTTTAATTGTAAATTGTCCTTTTGCTCAGCAAATCAATGATCTTCACTAACAGCAGTAGTCACTTGGCATAATTTACAAGAAATTTGAATTTTCTTCCTCACCTAATATCTCATGCATTTTGTGGTACATTAATATCTCTCCTCTTCTTGAATATATAGGATTTGAATTTGAAAGATAAATCATTTAGTATAAACTATCACCCTATTTAATTAATTATGACATTTTATTGTATCATTTGAATTGAAGGTAATTGATTGCCGAATTTGTGGTGACCCGCATTCAATTCTTCGTTTTGCTTTCGTCGAGTTTGCAGATGAACGTAAGTTTTTGTCCTGCATATCCAACTCTCTTCAACTAATCGCAAAAGATATACTGGCACACACACTGACTATTATTTCTTCAGCCCATATCACGAGTTTTCTCATGGAATTTGTGTCAACAGATGGTGCAAGGGTAGCTTTAAACCTTGGTGGTACTGTACTTGGTTACTATCCACTCAGGGTCCTTCCTTCAAAAACTGCTATCCTTCCTGTGAATCCTACATTTCTTCCTAGGGTATGAATGCTTTCTAATCCTTTCTATACTTAGCTATATTTGGATTGAAACGGTCTACCCTTTGTTATGTGATAAGAGAGTTGATTTGACAAATCTTTGGTGTTTGGCTGAGGGATTTTCTGAAGGTTTACATTACACCTACAGTTGTTCAGCATCTTTGAAAAGAAAAATGATTTGAACATGCCATGCTTACTATTTGCGTTTTGCTTTGGAGCATGATATCTCTTATCTTTGAAACTTCTTTTTGTGTTTTACTCTTCTCTTTTCAATGAGAACTTCCTGAAAACAAAAAACTGGCTGTACTTTATTGATTGTGCTTTGCATGGTGTATGTCTAATTTGATAGGTAACTGATAGTTCAGAATCGTGAGTCTATTAACTTGTTCTCTTTCTTTTGCAACATGCAGTCGGATGATGAGCGGGAAATGTGCACCAGGACTATCTATTGTACAAATATTGATAAAAAGGTATATCATTTTTTTGGGAAAATTTCAAAAAAGAAGTTTTTTTTTTTAAATAAATAAATTTGGGGTAAAAACTATTTTTAGTCTAGGAATAATTGAGCCTCAATTGGTTAACAATGTGTAGAGTGTGGTTAATGAATATGCACTTATGGACTTAACTGGCCATTTTCAATGTGTTTACCAGGATAACTATATATAACATACATAATGCATCCTATGATTTGCATGGTTGGATATCTGAGTTGAATCTATTTGTGTTGTTAAATTTCTCTCAAATATCTGTGTGCAGGTTTCTCAAGCTGAAGTAAAGAATTTTTTTGAAACAGCTTGTGGCGAGGTCAGAACAGCTTAATTGTTTCATGCTATTTGCTAGAACCTAGAATATATTTATTTGAGAAGTTAATGGTGGTTTGTATTGCCTTCCTGTTTTGCAGGTTACGCGCTTGAGGCTTTTAGGGGACTATGTGCATTCAACTCGAATTGCTTTTGTGGAATTTGCATTGGTATATCGATGCTCTATTAATTGCATAGGTGTTCTTGGTATTAAGTCTACCAGTTGAAGCTCCACAATACACTTTCATAATTTATAAGAATAACTGCATGATGAACATTGTTTTCAACTTATTTTGATTATTTTAGGGATTTTATCTGCTTTTATTTGCTGTTATTCTTCATGGCATCTGTAGCTCTTGCAGTACTTTGTCTTTAACTGTTTTTATATACTTGAATGAAACTGAATCATTAGAGTTCTTTCCCTCCCCCCCCCCCTCTCTCTCCTTTTCTTTTCTTAATAACTCTATAGTAATGCCTCTAAGCATTTTGAGCCCTACTGTTTTGCCCATTGGATTATTTCTTTGAAGATATGCAGTAGTATTAGTATTAAACTTCTCCCAAAGTGCAGTTGCATTTTCTACTTTTTTTACCATTTATTTGGTCACTGATCTTTTTAGTGTGCTGGCTTCCCTTTGCACTGATGACAGTAGTTTATATTCAACCAACATAATGTTCAAGAATATGCCCATTTTCATCTACTTCTTTTTATATGTAATTCATACACAAAAAGAAAAAAAAAAAGGTTCCAAGTGATTACCCTCTTCAACAAATAATCAGTTATTGTAAAGAATCTAGTTTCCTGTTGTGTAAAACACCTTTTATTGTTTTACTATTAAGTGGGGTGTGGATGACTTAGATTTGATTGACCTCCTGACCTGTTCTCTGTGTTCTTGTGTAGCTGTTAAACTAAATAGTGGCTTTCATCATTGTGAACATGGCAATCATAATAACAAATCTCGATGTTCTTCCCAAATATAAGGATGCATCAATTAAATTCACTTATTTTCTTAAATAGATGAAAATGTTGTTGACCATATGGTATCAAGGTCTTATCTCTTCTGTTTCTGTCAAACTTAAGAAATATGCACTATTAAAGAATTTAATGATTTCATTTGTGATGTGCTGCTTGTGGAATAACTATGTTAACTTTCACAAGAGGAACAATTATCTTGACTAGCTGTTTCTTTCTTCTTAATTAGGCGGAAAGTGCCATTATTGCGCTAAATTGTAGTGGGATGCTCTTGGGAACTCAGCCTGTCAGGTTTGATCCCTTTACTGGAGGATAGTTTTTGTTGTGCAAGTTTCAACTAGACTTAGTTTTGATCATATCTGGTTTTCCTTCTCAATCTGTAGGGTAAGTCCTTCAAAAACTCCTGTGAGGTCAAGGATCACTGTCCAGCATCACATTAACTGATCAACATGGTCCAAGACCTAAGAGGAGATTCAATCAACTTGCCCGTTGAGACTTGTGCGGAAGGGGTGGTGAAACTTCCTTTGTTTCAGTATTTCCATCTTTTCTGTCACAGAAGTTACTTTTTGTTGCCAGAGCCTAATATTTTTCTCTGCTCTAGTTAAACTTTCTAGCGACCAGTCTTGATCCTAAAGTATTTAACCATGTCAACATTGAAGTGGCTAGTTTCACTTATTTTGTTATTTTGTGCAAGCACTAATCATACTTTAATTAACTTGAATCTTTAACATCATTACAGTCACGTAGTGGTGTGAATTCAGCATGTTACACCATCTAGATGGGGCAGCTATTCAATCTAGTGAAGAGATGTGTGAGTAATTGGAAAGCTTGTTACACTCTGAAACATGAAAAGGTTGATAGAACCTGAAGGATCCGTAATTATAGATATGGTTGCACTGCTGCCCCATCTCAGTCTATGATTCTTTGTGCTAATGATAATAATAAATGCTGGGGCATACGTTGATGCAGTTGATCATTGCTCTGGATCAAACTGAAGTGTATTGGTACAATATTGGTACTGGAGAGAGATACAGGTATAGAGTATGAAAATTTTGCAAAAATTAAAGTACCAGTATGAGTCTATATTATGTAAAAATATAAAATCATAAATGATCAAGTAGCTAAAATAATAAGATAAAGATATTTTTTATAATGTTCTGACTCAAACTTTTTGTGGAAGTATTATAAAATATATCACGCAAGTAAAAATATCTAAAGAGATAGGATTTAAAAGGATGAAGTAGTATGTTTTATTTTAAAAGCAAACTAAATAATTTAGTTGCAAAATTTGATATTTTGTGAGGAATACCTTGAATTTAGGTGATATTTATTTATAGCAATACTTGACCAACAAGTACCGATGAGTATCCAATAATGTTCGGTACCGGGCGGATACTTGGTACAAGTATGGTAGTCATTTATGAGTATCCATATTTAGTGTGTTATGATTAACTTATATGGTAGCCCGGTAAACAAATAGAATTTATGGCATGGCAGAATCTCTATACAGATTATTCAGAGTAAAGGTACATCTATGGAGATTTGACCAAAAGGGATTTTGTGGTATGGCAGAATCTCTATACAACCTAAACATTATTCAGAATAGAGGAACATCTATATATGGAGATTTAGCTGGACCAGTGAAAACACTGGTGAAAGAACTATTGTTTTTCTGCCGCCAATTGGGCTGAAGGGTAGACAGAGGGAAAGGTCCCCTACAGAATGTGGATAAATATACGAAATTATAACACCTTTTTATCAAGTTTATATTATATGATTTTAAGCATCAATCCTTATGTGATATCTTTCTAGGTGCGTGGTTCCTTTTGGCAGAGTTTTCCATATTGGATTCCCACTCAAGCTGGAATTGATTCTAATCTTTAAATGGCTTTTATAAGATGCAAATAGATAAATGAGCTGTATGGAAAAATTTTCAATTAATATGAAAAGATGTTATGGTGAAGGTTCTCGTATGCTATGCTTTGTTATCAAGGAAGGGGGAGAAGAACTTAGTTTCCTTTGTTCAGATGTTTACATATAAGTTAAAGAAAAAAAAAATTGAGGGAATTTTTCCTTCTGTTTGGATGCTAAAATTGAAAGAGAGAGAATGATAAGTTATAAAATTAATATTTTTAATATTATTATGTGTGAAGTTACTGTTTTATGATTAGTGTGTGAAGTAAAAGTATTTTAATATATTATTAATTTTTTCATATTATTTATTAAATAATATAATTGATGGAAGAACAAAAATTAAAATATAAATCAATCTTTATATAAATATTAAAATAATTTAACTCCTTTAAAAAAAAGACACAAAATAAAATTTAATTTAATTCTGTTAAAATAATCATTTTAATATAATTTTCTTAAAATAATTTCTTTTTTTTTTGGGTCTTTCTAAGCCTAAAACGCATCAATTACGGTCATTGAATCTTAGATTTTGAAGAATATTAATTCAATAACTAAAGCATAAAAATCATAAAATTGTTTATTATGATTTAAAAGAACGTACGTAGGACGAGTAAATTGTAATGGCACAAGATAATAGTAATGGAAATTTTTCTGGAAGAGATGCGCAAATATTACTCTGAAGGGAGGAACACGGAAAAATAGGTTAAAAAATATTGGTATCTATCAGTCTTAGAACCAAGCTATGTTGAGAGGAATTAATAATTTTATAAATATTTAATTTAAAACAACACTCCTATTACCCTTTATTCTTCAATTTGATGGGAACAAAATTTGGATTTTGATTGGAAATACTTTCTCCCGTCTTCCTCTCTAGCTTCTATTATAGAAACCATTCAATTAAAGTATTGGAAAAGAAGAAGAAGAAGAAGAAGAAGAAGAAGAAATCGTTCAACTAGATATAATGTTATTTGTCCCTTCTGTTCCCCCTCTTCTCCTTCCTTAGTCCTTACCCATATCCAGACATTGCAGTAGTGAACGTATCCGAAATTAGTTTGTGACGCAAACTTAGAATGCAAAATTTTTAATGACGCTGCTACTAGATATGTGTATCTATGCACTTACCTATAAATAAAAAAAATCTATGTACTTACCTATGGCCTTACTTATGTAGATTGTTTTGCTGGAACAATATGTATAATAATTAGCATTGATTTACTTAGATTTGTCTACATCGTGTATTTTAAAGAATAACGTATGTAATTATAGTTGTCGATGAAAATAAAGAATCAAAGCGAATATTTATTGCATATATGTAATCTGATCTGTCATATAAATATATGTATTTTATAAAAGTTTAAACAACGAATTTTTTTTTTATCAATAACTATAATTGTGTACTTTATTTTTTTAAAGTGTATATTTTAGAGAAAATAAATTCAGTTTATTTACTTTTAGATTTGATGTATTAAAACTTGGAAATGAGAGTTTTGCCGCTTATTGCCCTACTGACTCAAGCAAGATTGTCTTCGATATGGGAGAATATATGTAATTTCAATAAAAGAAATCTTAGATTTGATATTGTAAATTGAGGTAAGAACTTAAATAAATGAAATGTTTGGATATTGTACAGTGTGGGAAGCACTTGACTTATTTTCGTAAGCTTTGATGAAAACAAATTAAAAATGAAGCGAGTAGGGGCTTATTTTTATTTTTATTTTTCCCGAACTCATGATATGTTGCTTGCGGGGAAGGAGATCGATGGTTCTAATAATATTGGCAGCAACATGGTCCAGATGGTGGAGAAGGAGCCTTATGATGTGGTATGAGTTGCTTCGTATTTGTTGCTCTTAGGGTTGCTTGCAATGGTTCGAGATGTTTTGTAGTTTCATAATTTATGCTAGGCATTTTTGTGGATCGAGTATCTGATTATTGTGTTTCGTTTTTTTGTATGTCATGTTGTTGTGGAGTGAGTTATGGTGTTTCATGTTTCTTTTTCAAAACAAAAAAGTATGATATACTTTTTTGTTCTTTTCTCTTTAAGAGTTAATTTTATCTAATTATATAAAAAAAAAAAGATCTCTATTTTCACCTAAAAAAATACAAAAGAAAAAAATCTGAATGCTTTTAAAAAAAATTCAAATTATTAATTTTATCATCAACGGGAACTTATACATGCTGTGTGTTACTTTCTAAAATGCACACAGCATCTAAATCCTTTTTGATCAACTATATCGGTGCATTATCTAGCACTAAATAGGTGTACTGGAAAGGGCTAGCACTAAATTAAAAAGTCACATTGTTGCATTGCACAAGTCAATTGCAAAGTGTAGTACTTGAAAAGATAATTTCAAACCTGCATAACAAATTTACTCTACCTCAAATGGACCACATATGTGAGCAGGGGATAAGGTAAAATATCTAAATTTTCATTAGCATGTTCCTCTAGGATGAAACTTAACAATCGAAGCTAAAGTGCCAGACTGTTATATCTATTTTCAAGGTCAAAACAAAAAAGATAAAATTGGTTATACGGGTCAATTCAATTATAGAGCTTCTATCTACTAGCATAAATCTACGAGTTTGTGAGCTAGCCTGCACTATATTATTATTATTAGGTGATTTTTATGGTATCTTCTCTAAAATAGAGGGTTCCAAACCCTTTTCTTATTTGACCAATAAAATTATAACACTTGCTAATTTTTAATTCATGTAAGCACTTAATATTACTTCAAAATTTATGTAAAAGCCTATATTTTCTTATTTGTTTCGAATTTAACCCCAATTCTTACTCTAGATAGCAAAAGCTTTAAAACCACAATTAGTTAGTAAAATTGGGTATTCAAACAAGCATTACATTAATATCAATAAGAAATCTAATAAAATATAAAGAACCCCAATCCTAATTAATGATCAAAGAACCCTCATTACTTTTTCTTTTTGACGGGTTTGTCTATGATGCACCTTATAAAGTGAGGTGCATCACACACCTTGTATGATTGATGGTCAGATGTGAGGGTGCACCAATACACCTTATAAAATTAATGGTCAGATATGAAGGTGTATTGGTCCACCCTCACATCTGATCATCAATCATACAAGGTACGTGATGCACCTCTCAAAGTGAGGTGCACCATAGCATTCACCCTTTTTGACTGACAATAAGAATGATTGCAATCTGAATAAAAGGAAATATCCTTGATGCCCTTTGTCTACCCTCAAACATTCCAATATCCTCAATGCACTTTTTTGAACCAATGTGGTGCCCACAATGGATAAATCAAGCAGTGATGATACAACCTGCCTATCACCGTAGGGCTTGTGAGCCCTTACGATCCGAACATAAGATGCCTTTTATTGGCATTTTGGTGAATTTGTCCAAGTTCATAATCCAAATGTTGGCTTATTGATATTAATTTGTCCCTCTCAGCTAAATCTGTCCATCAGGGGTTTTAGCAATGGCTTTCCTACCCTCTTAGGTTGACACCAAATTGCTTAAGATTTCTTTTTGTTCAGGTTACGGTTAATCTTGTTGACCAAAAAGAAAAAGGATTGGGGGTTCTCCAATTACGCATTATGATTGGTTTTTTTTTTCTTTTTTAGATGGGAGGTTTCATATGTTGTTTGTTTGGATACTCAATTTTATTGACTATTTGTTGTTTAAAATTTTTTTCTATTTAGAATTGAGGTTAAATTCAAAACAAACAAGAAAATGTGGGTTTAAACATAAATTCTGAAATAATACTATGTAAGTGCTAATGTGGATTAAAAATTAAGAAGTGGTATGATTTTATTGGTCCAAGTAAGGAGGGGTTTGGAACCCTCTATTTTAGAGAGGGTATGCTAGAAATCACCTATTATTATTGTTTGGCTTTTGTATTAGCCGACAACTTGACCCTGAGCTCTTAACAAAAGGTTAATTGGTTAAGTGTTAAGTAAGCAGAAGAGAAAGTAGTCTCTAAAACCATGGCCTCTGGCCCAGAAGAGAGAAACCCACACTCGTGGGGGTGAGAGTAAGGGAGAGGCTTTGCCTCCATAACCATGGTGCTTTTGAGGGCATTGAGGAACTAAGCCTCGATCTTGGGTTGGCAAAAGGTGAGTAGACCCAAATAAGTGGAGAAGAGGAAGAGTTTGATGCAAGATGGTGTAGGGGAAGGGGAGGAGGGGAGGTAGTAACTAGCGCTTGTCAGTGGGGAATGAGACAAATAGGGCAAGAAGTGGTCAAACATGAAGGCTGAGATGGTGGCGTGGGTGTGGTAGTGGAAGAACATGATGTAAGTTCATCACCCCATAGAAAAGGGTGTTGTGCCCATGTCGCTAGACATCGGCCAAAAAGTGTTTCTTAGGAGAGGGAATGAAAGGTAAGACAAAGGGAGATGGAGAAGCAAAAGGAGGATAATGATGATATGAGATAGAAAGAAGGATCGTGTTAAGTTACTCCTAACCAAGTTTGTCCCTTGTAAAATATCAAAAAATAACCCCTGTGTAATATTGCAAATAGGGTGTCACTAATTTCTTTTTGCAAATAGAGGCTTCTCCATAAACACAATACCAGTAATATACATATTGCACTATGTAAGAAGAGATATCTTCTGTCTCAAGATTTACGTTATTCCAAAGGCCAACACCTCTCTTCTGATTAGCTTGTCGATAGATGCCCTCACCAACATTTCCAACACTCAGAGCAGCATCAGGGCTTGGTTAAATTTCCATAAGGAGTTCTTCTTCCTCTTCTTGCTCCCTCCCATCATCTTATATCCTTTTCAACCTCAACCTCAACCTCAACCTCAGCCTCACCCACCACCACTCTTAATTTCTTCGTTTTTCTTTTACATTCATTCATTTCAAGACAATGTGTGTGATTTCATTTCATTTCATTTCCTTGACCCTCCTTTAGTTTACTTATCCATAAACCATCGCAACCAAACCTACAGTGCCAAGCAAA
Organism: Pterocarpus macrocarpus; assembly: GCA_031439585.1. NCBI lineage: Eukaryota > Viridiplantae > Streptophyta > Magnoliopsida > Fabales > Fabaceae > Pterocarpus > Pterocarpus macrocarpus. Next base: position 16,112,124 of record CM062517.1, on the reverse strand, counting down.
ACCCAAAGTAGAACCACTGCAACCACTGTCATTAACTGGTAACCACCGCCTCACCATCACAACCCACCATTGCTCCTACTATTCAAACGCCACCCAGCCTCATTGCTCTTCTGCGAATCACCATGCCCATTGCCATATGTTTGTCCTTCTTCCCCAAATCTAAACTTCTGTGACAATTCAAAACTAAAATCCGTAAACCCATGTTTTCCCCCATTTTGTCTTGCATTTCATATCACCTTCTAATTTCTCTAGTTTCAATCTTTCACCTGTAAATCAATTGCCTTTAAATCATTTGCTTCTAAATGATAATTTACTTGCATGCTGCACCTTCCTTAGGGCCAACACATCTTCATCTTTGAACCAGAAAACCAGAGGTCAAACATTGGCCACCCTATGTGTCGTTGGTGTGTCGAATTGAGGAGACAACAAAATACACTCATACTTCATTTGTAGAGCCGCCGGAATATGTAATACCACCACCAATTGAACTCTCCGAGGTTGGTCCCTTTTGAATATTGCATCTGGAATGCTCCTAAACTTGTTCTTAGGATACAGCAATAGTGTTGCAATCCCACCTCCGGAGGACATAAAAATAGGGATAAAGCTTAAGCCAAGCCTCTATTTGCTTTAAAAAAAAATAGCAACACCCTATTTACAATATTACATGGGGGTTATTTTTTGATGTTTCACAAGGGAGTAAGTTACTCGTAAACTTGGTTGGGAGTAACGTAACATGCGCCTAAAAAGAAATTAGGATTTTTTTGGGTTAGGCATAGTAATTTAGGGTTTTATTTTATATAAAAATAAAAAAATTAATATGTGGGTTAGCACATTGCTTCACTAACTCACGGCCTATAACTTACTTGCAAGTTTAGTGAACTAAGCTTGTAAATTCATGATTAAATAGGTTGGCAAATTATTTAGTTCTAATTTTCCTAGGTTGTGGGTTTTGCACATCAACTTATAGACCACAACTTGTATATCTTTTTTTTTTTCGGTGGTTTTTTTTCAATATATATTACACTCTTGAGAAGTGCTATGTGGCACGAATTTATTTTGTGTTGAGTGTTATGAAACTCGTTCAACCAATCACAAAAACGAATAAAAGTTGGATGAGAAGAGAGAAAAGTGATGGTTTACAAAAACGCAAAGCTTGTCTTCCTATTTTATTGCTTCGTGCATCGTTTCACAAAATGTTTCATGCCATATATTATTTTTCTACACTCTTGGCTCAAACTCTTGGTTAGAGAGGAGTAGAATCCAATCACAACAAATACAAACCATAAAAGGGAAGTAAAATGCATTAGTGATAGTTATAATAATATCATCGAAGCTAAACTGCCTAATTGCAAAAGCTTTACTTAGAAATTGTAGCGATCAAATAGAACCCAATATGCAATCACCTTGGCTTCCAAATACTCGAAACTGAGGCCCATCCATTTAGTAGCACCCCATAGCATTCGCAATTAGATCACAAACGATAACCTTCCAACTTTGGTTTATCTTTTTTTTGGTAGTTAATCAGGGCAAAACAAAGAAAACAACTACATAATCTAGGAAAAGCAACACTAGACACATCTTCCTCTAGAATCATGCCAAGACCAATGGAGAAGCAAAATAATACTTCACCCACTCTTCTAAGCATGCCCACAATCAGCAAGAAAATTAGCAGCTTTATTTGCTTCCCGATAACTATGAGACAAAACCACTTCGCAATCTCTTTGAAGAAGCTCTTGAACCTTAGAAATAAGACTAGCATAGGGATGTTTATTAGTCAACATTTTTTGAATGAGGCAAAGAGCACTAAGGGAATCTACTTCTAGCATCACATGACGGAACCCAAGAAGCCAAGGCATCTCAAGCACATAATTAGTCCCCTATACCTTTGCAATCGTAATGAGACGGCAGCCAAACAACCGCCATTGAAAGAGTCTCAAAGGAGGCCACGATAAGTAGCTTGTTTAGTTTTAGAAACAAACCTATTCGAGTTTGCTTTGATCCATGGGCAAGGACCAAGTGATATGCTCAATGGCTTTATCTAAGGAACCAGCAACATTACCTGAGGGAAACTACCCAAGCTACATGAGTAAAGGTGGCCCAAAAACTATGAAAAAGCTCTAATAGATTTGGAGTGTTGTGCCAAAAAATCTCAGCACTTCTTGCCTTCCAAAGAAAGTGCAAGGTTGAGGTAGAAAACATGTGCCCACTCTAGGCTTGAATGAGGATGGCCATTAGAGAGGATACATAGAAGCAAAGGACGCAAATTCCAGTGAAAAAAGCTGGCCAATTTGAAGGAGGCACTAATCAATTGTAAAAATCACCAACCACCGGGCAATCATGTAAAGTGAAGAGATATTTCATGAAGGCCAGAGTGGCACCGTGTGCATTTAGCATCAGTAGAAAAATGCCAGGCACAATGAAAAGAATTAGTCATTAACAAACCACAATCTGCCTGCCAAAGAAAAGTTTTAACCCGCTCCAATGCTTTCCAAAGCTAATTGATGTAAAGAAAGGATCAAGATCATGCATAGGGTGACCAGCAATGTTCACATAAGCAATTTTAACAAAAAAGTCACCGTCATGACTAACAAGCCAAGCAATAGAATTCGGACCTGCTACAATAGAAGGGCAAGGAATGCTCTATATGAGCTCATACACAAACCTGGGTAAAAGTGGAGAAAGCACCTCCCAATCCTAAGTGCCTAAGGCCGTGACATAATCACACACCTTTAAAGATGTCACCTCATACACTAAGTGCTAGGCATGATCCAATAGCGGGCCAAGGTGAGGAAACTATTTGTCACACTAGAAGAGTGTCGTTTGACCATCACCAACATGCTAGTAAACATTCCTTTCCATCGCAGACCAAACATGACACACACCTTTCCAAACATTCGAACAATTAGCCCTTGCTTGATTCTTTCGAATAATGTCATTACTGGTCCTGGCAATGAAGGCAAAGACGTCAACCATGGCAGTGCAATGGAGGACAGGGATGACGAAGGCAATAGGAAAAGGGCAAAATGGTCAATGCAAAAGAAGGAGAAAAAGGAGGTGAAGAGAAGGGATGTAGTAAGACGGGCAAAAGAAAGGGGATGGGGGACAAGAGGCAAGGGAGTTGAGTAAGGGAGGAGCATTTGATATAGGAAAGGAAGCGGTGGGCGAAGACACCGATGTCACTGGCGGTGGATTTGGGGATGGTGGGGTGACCAGTGAAGATGATGTATAATTAAATAACAATGTAAATAGATCATAAACTTGTATTAAAATTAAATCTTAGTTTCTTCTAATGTTCATGCATCAAAATCCAAATATATATGGATATCAAAATATTTGAGAATTTTTAGAGGTAAGACTGTAGAGATTTGGAGATATCTTTCTGGCTAGGGACATTGCTTGGTAAAACAAAGCTTATAACTTTGTATTTGACAACTTTTAGAGGTAAGACTTCAGAGATTTAGAAAAATCTTTTTGGCTAAGGGCATTACTCAATAAAACAAAGTTTATATCTTATAAGAGACTTTTGATAAAACTCTTCAGAACAATTAAATCCTGCAAAACCATGGATTTGTTGCTAAACTTGCTGCATATTAAACAAAGTTGAAGTGAGCATGAAGCTATTCACATAACGATAAATTTAAAATATTATTGATTGCCACCAATTCAAACAAATTTAAAAAGTGTCTTCAGTGTTCAAATAAGACACCATAGAACACAATCATGTGGGCGGACTCATTCATTTGGGCAGTACTGTTGTTGGTCAATGATGATAGAATTTTGCATTTTGTTCATAATGATGTCATCATAATTAAACACCATTAGATACCTCCCCTTATAAAGAGAACCATATACCAACACACAGTTGGTTTGGAGTGGCAGATACTCCTTCTCCTTAACTAGTAAACTAGATTTGAGTATTATTGGGTATGAATGGAGTAAATAGTGTTAGGAGAACCATATCCCTAGTGGAATGTCAAATACTGAAACAAGATTATCTCTAATAGAAAGATACATGTGATTTCGATAAAAAGAAAAGAGAGAGAGAGAGAGAGAGAGAGAGAACCATATGTTTTTACACTAATGCGTAGGGATAGAAGTAAGATAGATTAGGTTAGACTTTAATTTGAATAGGCCTAGCCTACATTTTAAATATGCAGTTCAAGCCTAGGTTTATTACTTAACATAAGTTTTTTTTTTTTTTTTAAAGATTTGGCCTGAAATTTTTAAAAGTCTCACTTAGTCAAAAAAACCTATTTAAAGATTTACTTGATAATAAAATTTTGAAATAAATTTAAAAGCCTTCTCTTAAATAAGCCAAAAATATATTCTTAAATATGTCAAAATTTTTTCTAAATATACCAAATAGTCTATTTCTAAATAAACTATAAGACTTCTATTATTATTAGGTTTTTAAATAATAATATAATTTTATTTATATGATTTATATATTATAATATAAATAGGCCAATTTGTTAAGCTAATAAGCCTCTGGCACAGCTCGTAATCTAGCCTTTTTGGTTAAAAAATTTTGAAAAGCCTTAGTCTGACTTGCTTATTAAATAAGCTAGACTAGAGTAGGTTTAATATAGGCTAGACTAAAGACTCCCAATAAACTACCTAATCCATATCCACAGCTACTGATGCTATTACTTGAACGTTTAAATACGCAGCTCCTCTCAGTTCGTACATCAATATCATGGATATCCCCTATCCTGACGAGGCTTCTAGTGCATCCTTAAGCTCAAAATGGACGTGTTTGCTGTTATTGTGTAATCTCATCTCTCTGCACCTTGCATCGTTGATTTAATCTAATCTCATTGTCTAGCACATACAAAAGACAAAAGGGAGGGCAAGTCTCAAATTTTAGAGGCAAAAACCGAGTAGATTAGTAAATGAACTTACTTCGAAAAGATCAAGTATTCGCCGTCGCACAGATATTAGGTTCCAAGCCACGGCACCTTGATAGGTTGAATTATCGATACCATACATAGTTAATAGCTGATTAGTTGTGTACAAAAGTCAGAATTTCTTTATTTTAGGGTCTTCACATTTAATTTTTTTATTACCTATCAATTCAACATAATTCATATAAACATCGTCAAACACGTTCATACGTCTAATTATGCTTTTCTTGGTTTCGACGAAAACAAAGAACCAGAACCAATCTCCCGAGTTCTTACATAAAAGATGCATATGGTCGTACGACCATGCATTTTTCTTGATATTTCCACATCATCATTTTTATAAAAAGTATTCTAGAATTCAGCTTCTGGAAACTTTTAAGTTTTACCAAATGTAACACGGTTCAAATTTTATGGTGGCTAAGGAAAACAAAAGCTTCAAGATATATATTTTAATCTGGAAGACTTAATAATCCTTTTTTAACTTGTGAAATTTTTCTATCGACCGTTGTAACCTACGTACAAAATAGTCTTCTCCTTTCAAATTAAAAACACTAAGATTCAACTGCACATCTTTCAATCACCGGAACTTATATTTTCTCTGCTTTTTAACATGCATTAATTAATTTATCACGACGTCAGACGAAAGAAATTACTCAAATAATTAGTGTGTCAGCGACATGTATTCTAGTGTGTTCTAGATTCATTGAATGCCCCATGAAAGATGAAAGGACAGATCCGACAATTAGTAATGTGCAAAATTTCAAGCATAAAATTCACTTACATCTTGGCCATGGGCAATTGGTCACAGAAATAGGAACCCAAATAGAATTAAAAATTGTAGCATATTAGCTGATGTTAATGTAATATAAATATTTTTTTCCCTATAAAAGCAAAAGAATTACTTGTTCCGGCCAAGCTATCAAGTCACTCGGTTAATCTAACATATAAACGCGGAAAGGTTCAAATGTTAATCCAACTGAATATTTAGGCATTCATGAAACACAAGCAATAAGTCTTCCTTTCGTCCCAATATATCAAAATTAATTAAGGTGAATGCTATATGACACAGCATTTGCACAGGAAGTAACCCGGATGACGTGGAGCTCAGTGATTCAAATGTTGTTGAACGCTAGTTAAAGCCTACGAGCTCATAAAATCCAAAACTGCATCCTTTCCAGTCAACCTATCCAACTTGCTTTTCGGTGTTGTTCTGGTATTAAACTTCGTGTTAATTAATAGTTACTCTTTAATTGAAATTTGCGATATATTTTAAACTTGCGATAAATTAAAAATATCGTAACTTTTTAATCTATCCGATATTATATATTTCTTTTTGGGTTATATAAAGTTTAAGGTGATGGAATTCAAGACTAAGGTGAACTGTCACGGATTTACAATGGAAGTATATTGTCCACCTATGGGAAAAAGCTGGATTCAAATTTAAGTTATATTATTAATTATCATGTCCAAAAAGGCGACCAACTGAGTTATGTTACATTGATTTCATAATTTATTTTCTTTATTTCTTTCCTTTTCGATTGTTATCATAATTAAATGTAAATATTTCGAGTGACACTGATTTTTTTAAGAATCATTTTATTTTAGGATTGACATTTCCTTCTTCGGGTTTTATATGTATATATATAGCGTTGCAGCCCACTATACCACAAATAATCCATGATGTGAACGCGGGCCGAGAAGTAAAAAGTATCATGCTCCAATTCTCCAAAATAGTAGCTAATTAAGTCGAGGATGGTAACCACAGAAAATAAATAAAGCTGAAATTAGCAACTTTAGCTCAAATAACACCTTTCTTAGTTCATGTGATAAGGGGTTTGGCCTTTGAGTTAGGAGTTCAATCTTAAACTCCCTAGAAATAAAAAGCTCAAATTAATTTGTAGGTGAAGAATTTTTTTCGGTGACAGTAGATGGAGAAATCTACTTTCTTTTTCTATTTTTATTATGTTACTGTTCATTTATTTTATTTTATTTTTGTGCTATATGTTACTGTTCTTGGACGTAAAGTTTGACAAATAATATTTTGCTAATGTCTTATGACTCAGGTTTATGCAAGTGCTAACCCAATCCTCTCGATCGCATCTGGAAGCAAATTTTGATCGAGAACCTCATTTTACAAGTATAGTTTAAGGGAAGAAGAAAAACTTCCACGTCCAAAAAAAAAAAAAACTAAAACACTTATTTATTATTAAAATATATTTAATTTTTAGAATACAAGTGTTTGGCATCTCAAAGTGATCATATACGATAAATTAACAACAATGACTGTCTGATTGTTTAATTCATTCGTCAACGTCCAAATCTGTCACACTTCGAATTATTTAAACTAGTTGTTTATAGAATAAGATCATGGGCTGAAAAGAAGATCTATGTGTTTGTTTTAGTTTTTGAAAAAAGTAATTATAAAACTAAAATATTTTATAAAATTAAAAAATTATAAAAATAAATTTTTTTATAAGTAACTCTTTTCAATTTTTATTAAAAGATTTAAAATAATTTTTTTTTAAATTCTGATTATTTTTAAAAATTTATCCAAATATATTAAAAGTGATTTTTTAATTAAAAAATAATTTTTTTACCCAAAAAAAATCTTTTCCAAACACATCTTTAGACTCGATCCTTTTATCTGCTTTAAAAAAGTGTTTTAAACGCCTTAAAATTGGCTTATTAAATAAAAAACAACTCTTTCTTTCCATATGTTATTCTAAGATAGAGAAGACCCAGTGATTGACTTTTAAGGTTTCACAGAAAAGATAGACGGCACGAAACATGCTTCCATGCAACATTCGAAATTGAATAGTTCCACAATTATGTGTTTCGTGTCATTCATGCTTCGACTTTACCTATCCATAAATAGAAGAACATTTATCTGTGCATTTTTAACATAATTTAATTCTTTGATTTTATCAAAGAAAAACCTATTACATTGAATAATTCAAAAAAGAAAATAATAATAACCTTGCTGTTGCACTAAGAATCTGACTAAAAATCTTGATAAGTTGCTGCTGTATATATATGGATTTATTTTCTGTGATTTTATCAAAGAGAAGCCTATTACATTGAAGAATTGAAAAACAAAAAAAAAAACAAAAAAAATCCTTGCTGTTGACCCTAAGAATCTGACTACAAATCTTGATAAGTTCCCGCCGTATATACATGGATTTATTTTCTGTATGCATGACCTCAATTTTACAATACCATCTCTACCGCTCATTATTGGCATGCCTTTTTACTTTGAAACCTTGATCAAATAATTATTATTTAGCTCTATTTTTTTCTACCACACATTATTGACACGTGCTTTTACTATGATTCTATGAATGGTTTATTTATCAATAATTAGCTCAATTGTTGTTGTTGAATCCTAATAACCTAAACCAACAAAAATAACTCGTTACATATGAGAATACATTCTCTCATACTTTTTATTTATGTATGATAAAGTAATATGAAAAGATAGATTGACACAAACATTTAAATTGAATCTCATAAATTTTAAAAGAATTTTATTCGTTTAAATTGTTTGTGTCTTCGCAACATAGTCCTATTAAAAAATAAAAGTAAAAATAACAAGAGAATACTAGCCCCCATCCCACCTATTCTGACTTTTGTGAATTCTCTATGCAGGTCATATAAGGGACCAGGAACTCCAATATGGAACTCGACATTGAGTATGTTTCAAGTATCAAGCTACAAGGGTCAGCTTTCCCCTAGCAAGTTGCGTGGATTGACCATATCAACCTTTTTCAATTGGACACCTTCTCCTTCATTTCACATAAACGGCACCGGTCAACTTATGTCATCTACACCTTTCACCTTTCACCTTTCACCTCTCTCAGCCGTCAAACCAAACCCACCCGTGACCCATATACATAAATATTATATGCAGTACGCGGAAAAGGCCAACCCATCCAACACAATATAAATTCCACAGAAGAGCCCCCAGAGACCCAAATAGCAACTAATTCTGCTACATACCTAATTAAAGCCCTTTTGATCCCAAAAAAAAATAAAAAAAAAAACCCACCTAGCTTCTTCTTTTTCTCTAGGAAGTGATTTCATTTTATTGTATTTTATTTTTCAATGTCTGGTGGTGGATGCAGCAGGGGGCCTGTGAAGGTTGTGATCATCAATACACAATATGTTGAAACTGATGCCACAAGCTTCAAGTCTGTGGTGCAGAAGCTAACTGGTAAGGACTCCGAGCACTCAGAATCTGGAAAAGCTAAGAGAGAGAGGCATAATAAACAAGGTGGGGTTGAGGTGCCTGCTTCAGCTGCTGGCTTTGGAAACTCGTTTCTGATGAGAGATGTGTCGTTTAAGGAGTTTGATAGGCTGCTCAGCCAGATGCCACCCATAAACGACATTTGGTCTGATTGAAACAAAAAAAAAAAAAAAAAAAAACTTACTTTGAACTCCTATACGTACATAAACTTGGTTGTATTTGATTTATTCAATTTCAGTGTGTAGCATAGAAACACTATTTGTGTTTTTATTGTTATTTGAGGGGCTGTATATATATACAGATAGAGCATGTGGTCCTGTATCTCTTGCTTTTATAAGTTGAATATTGTTTCAACACTGCCATTCATGGTTGGTTCTTCTGTATCTATAAATGCTTGAAAATATAGTTAGTTTAGGCTAAGGAAAATTATAGTATTTTTATTATACTAAAGATTGCCAACATAATGACAATTTAAGGGCGGATCAAAAACAAGGCTTGGAACGACAAAGTATGATGAAGATTATATATTTTAATCAACGACACGAATTTAAATTTTGCTTGGGTTAGAGGCTGCAGAAGATGAACCAGTAATAAAACAGGAATGCTCATTCATAGAAGGCTGTTTTGTGCAAAACTGTTTTACGAAAATTATATATGAATGACGGATGATTTTCGTCAAATTAACACCTGAGTTTTCCTTAATTTTTTTAGTTAGCAGTTGTTGGTTGAAGTGCCAAGTCTTTGTTGCCACATGTATTTATCATGATGGTTTCTAATAAAACCTATCGTTATATAGAGCATCACTTGATAATTGAATATTGGGGGCCGGGCAGATATTAATTTAAAAATTTAATTAGTCCCAACAAGGTGAAAAATAAATTATTATTCAATACAATATCTGTCGCTTTTGCTTTTGTTTTTGTCAAAAGATAACTACTTAATGAAAATGGGAGGAATAATTTATTTCCTAGAGAAATAAAATGGGGTTGCTCCACTAGCCAAGCCAGTCTCGGAAAAGTTCGAACCCGAGCTCAAGAACTATGTTTGGGCTATAGCCTTCTCCAAGCCATTTAGAAATTGGTCTATAGGCTTGCTCTTGAGGTCCTCGAGTTCTTGCTGAAGACCCTTAACTTTCTCCTTCTTGAGGGCTGTTTCCCACCAAAGGGTCTCGTTCAGAGCTATGTCATGCAATTCCTACTCGGATTGCATCTCCTTCAACTTCTTGATTTTGACTGAGAGCTTGTCATTCTCTGCCAGCTTTTTCTCTTCCAACCTTAAGCAAAAGATCTCTTCACTTTTTCACCATTACCTCTTGGTTATGGGTCGCCTTCAGATTGTCAAGTTTCACCCTCTGCTCCCTCCTTAGGGCATAAACTTGCTCATCTATGCTGAGCCTGCCTCCTCCACTAACTACTGACCATGCTTGCCCGATGAGAGTTTGTATCTCTGTATATGTCCTTAAAATCCTTATATGAGCTTTGATAGGACGAAGCCTCCTTTGCCTCGGATGACTATTTAGTGATACCCATAAGCCCTTCCAGATCTCCTTGGCTTGGAAAAAAGAGAAAAGGACTCCGATCGAAAGCTGCGCACATAAAAACTCTATCAAAACTTCAAAAGAGCGAATAAAGGCCTAACTGCTATGGTCTTGTTCTGTGGGGGCAACATTCGCTTGACTGAAGACAGCACACTCGAATTTGGTAACGGGCAATCTAAGCTTGAGGCTTTGAAAAAAAAATAAAAATAAAAATTCATACATGTATATGAATTCAGGTTTGACATTAGAATTCCTAGTTTGAAACACTCCATATATCCTCGAAAGTATAGGGGAAGCATTCGAATTGAGACTCATCCCCACTCAAGCGAGAAAGGAATAACGTCGGAGCACTTCAATACTTTTGACATCATCGGACAAAGACAATTCCTTCTTCACAGAAGGATCTACCCACCAATAAAGGTCCCTAGATTCCTCCATGGCACCCTAGGCCTATTCTATAACGTTTGAAAAATTTTATCGTTTTTAACCGAGTTATTCGATTTTTAGCGAATAATTGGGATTAATTGAAATTCGATTAAATATTTACCCAAAGCCAATTAAGTAACATTTAGAAGAATTAACTTTGATGGAATTAGATTAGGAACATAGGAAATCTCATAGAATTTTTCTAAAATCAGTTTACCAATTTAAGAGAAATTGGTAAAATTTCGGTATTTTAAACTGTCGGAACTAGACCAATAGAAATTATATTGTGAGAACCCTAGGATGGATGGCCAAGATTCAGCCAACACACCCTCACAAGTGGTGCCACTATCAGCCCAAAAGAGAGCAGTCAAGTCAAATTTGAATGGAAGATGAAATCCATCAATCACATGCTAATTTCCTTTAAAAGTCTTGAAATAATTTCTTCCTCCTCCTTTAGCATTTTCGGCCACAAAATCTGCTGAGCCCTCATCATTTTGCTTCTATTCAAACTCATCTTCACTCCATCTTCATCAACTCTCTAAGTTTCATCAAAAATTTCTTCAATTCAAGACACCAATCCAACAAGATTTCACCTAAGAAAAGTAAGAATTCACTCTATCTTCTTGTTTTCTTTGAATTGGGGCTGATTGAGACTCCACTTTCTTTCCACTTTCTTGCATGATTCTGATGTTATCTTGAGTAGAGACGATGAGTTATGGTTGATTTTGTATGTATGATATGATTTGAATTAAAATTGGAATGAAGAAACTTGAAAATTGAGAGAAGCAAGGAGCTGTTGGGTGAAAACCCTGCGGCATTCGTATGATTGTCTTGCACAGACGAAAATCCAGCCATTAGACCTTGATGAATCTATTTTTATATAAAACTAGACATCTGGGGATTTCCAACCATATAAAATATAAGGCCATTGGATTAGTATTGAGTGAGTTATGAATTTTTGAAGTTTAGCCTAAAATTCTGGGCCCTTCTCTAGGCAGTGTGAGTTGAGAAGGGTGTAACTCACCCTACAAAACTCCAAATTGAATGCCACCAGTGCTGTTTGAAAGCTAACATGTAGATGAATATTTCATAAAAATTTCAGAGTCAGATTCGTTGCTAATTATTCCCAGCATATCAATGAAGTTACCTTAAGTTCAAATTGGGCTGGAATAGGATAGTCTAGTAGGGTCAAGTTACAGGGCTTATATCTCAAGATATACTTATACAAATGATATGAAATTCTTTTGTTCAAAAGCTTGTTCTGTTAGCTTTAATTTGGTATAAATTTTGTATGATTTCATCCAAATTCCTATTTTTAGTGAATTTTCACTTATAATAATGCAATTCTGGCTAAGTGTAGGGCAGTGTGAGGTAAAATACAAATAACTTGAGCTATACAAATCAAAATGAGATGAAACTAAAAGGATTGAAACTAGACACATAGAGCTATAACATATTTAAAATTCAGGTTTAAATGAGTTGAATATGAGTAAAGGTGAATTTTACAAAATTCGGGCAGAAGAGGATAGAGTGAGTAGAAAGTTCTATTGATATTCCTGTTAATTTTGACACACCATATGATTGATATTGTGGTTATAAGTTTGCTGTCCCATATTGATTTGAATGCTTGATTGGTTTTACTGGTAGCCTGGCACTACTCACGGGGAAGCAGACATGATCCATCATGCTGCTGAATTTCTAGCAGAAATTAGAAATAGTACTAAATATCGGTATGTTAATATTGTTATGCGACATATATGAATATAATGCAAGTATTATCATTTGAGAATAAAGTATAAAGCCTATGTATTTATGAATCTATGATGAAAGATATGATGATGAGTTCATATTCCGAAGGAACATGATATGGAGATCATGCTCTGATAAGGTATGACATGGCGATCATGTCCTGGAATGTGGCATAATAATCCCACACCCTAAGGAATGTGACATGGCGATCACACCTTGATAGAGTATGACATGGCGATCATACTCTGGGACGTGGCAGGATGAACATATTCCTAAGAAGTGCGACATGGTGATCACACCCTACAGAGTATGACATGGTAATCATACTCTGAAATATGTATGACAAGTAAAGGAAGACAAAGAAAGAAAAGAAAATTATATGTATCTGCATAAATTCAAGTACAAGTAAAGGCATATGCAGATTTTAAGTTTCTAGTATATTGGTGCTATTATATTTTAATACGTTACAGTTATTGTTCATAGTATGATTCATGACTTTAATTTGTATTGGCTCTCTCAAATGACAAGTGTATGAATAAAATGGACTTTGCTTCGAACAATATGTTTTCGAACTATAAAATTAAACAATTTATATAACATATCCACCTTTTTCATAATAAATCTAAGTAGCTGGAGATAATAATGATGACACGGTATAAAATTTCTTAGTGAATCCTACTAAGAATTTAAAATTCTCACTCTCATTTTCTTGTTATCTCCAGATAGTTCAAGAAGTTTCGAAAACGGCTGAAGTTGCTGTCAGATAATGTTCGCTCAAGTAACAGTAACAACTCCTGAGTGTGGTACTATGATTTAAGCATAGTACTATACCAAGAAGGACATTACATATTCCCTTTCCCTTTTAAGACAACCTTAATCTTTTTCTCCATAACTTTGAAACAAATATGAAAATGACTAGAGTCAAGGTCCTAAGCACATAGAGCTACAATCATAACAATTTTCACCAAAATTAATGTAGCATTATAAATTCTAGGTAGAATCATCTACCCTAGAGTTCATCACAGTACATAATAAGCAAACACAGAACAATGACTAAAAGGGCCTTACCAAATGAGATAAACGATGCAGGTACAACTAAATTAATAAAGGAATGAAGTCACAAAGGAGCCTTAAATCACAAATAAGAGTAAAAATGGAGAAAAGAGTCACTGAGATGTTGTTGGTAGAAAAGTATTGAAGTGAGGAGGAGGAATGGGGAAGAAGAAAATGTTTAAAGCCTCGGAGAGATGAAGAACCGTCTATTACTCGTCCAACGATTCTCATCCATTCCCTCTACTACGTATTCTCAGTCGAAGACATCACCATCAACAATGGTGGCTTAGGCCTAGAAATAACCAAACAACTCAGATATGTTCTAACAACAAAATTAATAAATGGATATATAGTAGGGTAATCACGAGAAATACTTACATGGTCCAGGAGCACCATATGCCTGTGCTCCCAGACCAATTATATAACTATATTTTATATAGGACCCACTACTAACACACAATCCCATGAAAATGTACTTATATAATTGGCTGGGAGCACAACCACGTGGTGCTCCCGGACCATGTAAGAATTTCTTGGGTAACTGCAAAAAATGATCGGACAGGTGTCGAGCATTTTTTTTCCCAATAACCACCACTTAGCACATGAAAGGTTATCTCATGTAACTGTAATATGCTCAAAATAATAAGAGCTCGACCTGTAATAAATCCAACCACATACATCATAATCAATGAACCAAATTCATAAAAATTCATTGTACACAATATAAAACTAAATATCGTGTATCGTTTGAAAGCAGTGCATACCAAAACCAATGGGAAGAATAACTAGGATGATAAAACGTAGGATTTAATTTGAATATGTTGTCAGTGTAAAAAAATTTTATACAGATATCTAATTATATATAACCACCCACTACTTGAATAGTTATATAAATGGATGATTTTAATTGGATGACAGTATAAAAAAATTTTACAATATCAGTGTATCTAAATTAAACTCTAAAAAGTAATTAAAAGATTATTTTCATATCCTTTATTTGGACAATAAGTAAATATTATAAACTTTCTTAATATATTGATAGTTTTACCAATATGGGGTTGGTCAAGGTGGTATAAGCCTTGGTCCCTTAACTAGTGGTCTTGAGTTCAAGCCTTGGTCCGGATACCGGTGGTTCAATCGAAACAAAAAAAAGAATATTGATAGTTTTAGATTATATAAATCATATTAATTCATTTAAATAGACAATAAATTTTGTTTAATACTCTAAATATTTTCAATAATTATATTAGGAGAAAAAAATTTTAAACTAACTCATTAGCAAAATTTAGCATTAGTCATGTACAAAAATCAGTTTTAGCATTAACTAAAATTTATTTGTAAACCTTTCATTTTCATTGGAGAGAGCATTTATTTACTTAAAAAATACACAAATTTTAAAAGCTTTTACTTATGTAATTAAGAACAAAACGGTTGAACATGTATATACAGTGGCATTTTGGAAAAGAATTTTTTTTTTCAATAAGAAATCAATGCATCTGATGAGGACTTAAACGTAAACTACTACAATAAGCGTGAATCACAATTCAAAAACAAATTGAGTCTTCAAAGAATTATTTAATGCACATAATATGTCATCAAGGATTAATTAAGAAAATAAATTAATTATATTAAAATTATCAAAGAGTACCTATATATTAAGTATCATTCAAGGAAAATGATCAAAATCTTTTTATAAAAAGACAATGATACCTTTAAATTACTTTTTTAATCTTTTCACTTTTTTCTTTCTTTTTTGTGTTTTTTGTCATTAACCCTCTATATCCCTGATTATCTAGCGGCGATTGAACATTTGCCCTTGCAGGGCCTTCATCTGTGGCTCGTTATTGGTGCGCCTTTGTCTATGACTGTCAATTTACTGTATTGATTTATGCAATTATGTAAAGGCTTTAGTCCACTTTAACTATTTTTCTTAGTCACATTTTTTTCTTATATCTTTTTATTTATTTATACTTCTAGATGTCATCTAACCTTCTCCTTAGTGTGTATAAAGGTTTGATTGCTTGAAGAAATATAGATAAATAAAAAAGATATAATAAAAAATTGAACAAGAAATTAATATAGTTAAAAGTGCCCTAAAACCTTTTATATAATTGTGTGAATTAATGTTTTAAATTGACAAACTGCAAACGAAAGTGTGCTGGCGATGAGTCATAAAGAAAGGCGTGTTGGCAATAAGCCACAAAACGAAAGCGTGCCAGTAATCGAGATACAATACTTTTCCTTTAATTTGGAATCGAAATAAAAAAATAGATAGTAAATTAATAATAATACTATATATCTTATAAATCAAAATCTTTACCCTACAGTTAATTATCATATATGTTAAACAAAATTCTTATTAACGTCAATTTTTTTAGTGTAGTCCCGTTTGACTATTAGGGGTGTTTGATAAATTACAAAAATTAAATAATTAAGTATAATGAGATTTAATTTTTAATAAATATTATTTTATAACTATTAAAATATTTTAAAATCAATTTTTATCAAAATCAATTTGAGCCTAAAATCAATTATGGAAAAAATTAATTTTAAATTGATCTTATTTCTTCTTTTATTTTATCTCTTTTCAATATTTTCTTTCTATCGCACTAATCTTTTTTTTTTCTATTGACCTTGTCAGCTGTCCACCATCACTGTCTACCATCGTCCGTTGCTATTGTCCACCACTGACTACTGCCGGCCACCCTCATCTATTGTTGTCCACTTATTGAAACACAAGGTTAGATTTCCTATGTTGACAATGATATTTTCTTTTCTTATTGAAACACAAGTTAAGATAATCCTAACATATTGTATTTTATTTGATGAGAAAACTGAGTCGTATTGGCTTTTTAATAACGTAGTCAAAGGGGAAAAGGTACAAAAGAAAAAGAACAATAACAACACATATGTTAAAATTAATTTTTAAGTTGTTAAATCAAATAATATTTAATAAAAATATTAGTTCATTTTTATACATATTAATATAACTGATTCTACTTTATATTATGTTAACTTGATTTTTTAAGTTGCTAAACACCTGCTTGAAATTAAGCATCATATTAGATTATAGAATTAAAATTAGACATCTTAATTTTAATATTTATGTTTCAAATAACAGCTATTATTAGAACTAAAATTTCATAAACGAATTGTATAAAAACAAAACAATTAATATAAGCTCTTTTAATTGTTAACCTAACCATTTGAACGTTGGAATTGGAATTAGGATTTAGAATTTCAATTTCAATTATAATCCTTAATTTAGAATATTAAATTTAATGTTTGGATTTGTCAAAAAATTAGAATATAAATTCTAATTTTAAATCCAATTCTAATTAATTCCATTATTTAGATGTTTGATTCAAATTTTAAAATTCATAAAAATATTAATACAAAACAAATTTTATAATAATATCGTTATAATTGTTTATTTTATTTTTAAAAGATATTTATATATTAAATAAAAAATCAGATTCAAGATATAATTTTTATATTATAATATTTTAATAAAAATATTAAATTTTAATAAATATGATTGTTTGTAAATAAATGGAAAAGAGAGAGAGAACTATAGAAACTTTAACGAGATGCGAGAGATGCTTTAATTGTTAAGTTTTAGAATTGATGAGGGTATAGAATTGATGAGGGTATAGGTTAGGGATCAAGAAGAGTTCATTCTTATTGTTCTTTAAATCCGTGGAATTGGTTTGCAGAAATGTACATCTTTTTTTTGGTTTAAATTAAACTATCAATATTTGAAGTTTATACTGGACTCCAACTAATTTGATACAATTGGATCAGCTTATTATGAGAATAAAATTTTTTCAGTACCTATTCTCTTTTAATTCACAAGACTCATATCGAAAACTTTACTTAAAATAAATAAGTGTTAAATCATTTGAACCAACTAAGTATTATATGATCCATACATCTAATTATAATGTCAAATTTCAATTCTGAACTCTTATTTCATGCATACACTAGACTTAAATTTTATCAATTTTAATACTTATCAATTTTATTAATTTCACAATTTGAACCACGCCTTCAAACAATAAAACTAACATCTCATTTAGCGTTTAGAATCGAGAATGAAATTAAAGTTTGGAATTAGAATTGGGCTTCTAATTTCAATTTTTATGTTTGGAATAATATAAAGGATTAGAATTATAAATTCACAAATCAATTCCACATAATTGAAAAAATAATTAAGATGAACTTTTCATAATTTCTAATTTAAACCCTATTAATTACCAATTTCAAAACTTAAAAATGTCCTCCCCTCATTAAAGTCTTTATGACTCTCTTTCTCATAGACAAATAATTTTCATTAAAAATATTTTTAAGTATTAGTATTAATATTTTTATTTAGTTTTAATTTTGAATCACACATTCAAATAACAAAATTAGAATTAAATATTGAATTACAATTCATGTTCCAATTCTTTAACATTTTCAAAAGTAAAACTTAGGGTTCTAGATATCAATTCCAATTCTAAAAGAATTGTAATATAGAATTTTAGATTCATTTCCAATTCTTTTAAAATTTTTGAATTGGAGTTGGCTCATTATCTTAAATTTTTGAGCAAAAAAATTTTTAGTCCTAATATTTAATTTATATCAATTTGGTCCTCAAAAATTTTTGACATCAATTCAATCCTAATGAAATTAACATCAAATTGGTCTTAAAATTTTTTTAACATTAATTTAGTTCTAACATTTTGAATTTTGATGTCAATTTAGTTCAAATAAATTTTTCATAAAATCAAATATTCTATCAAATCATTAATATAGGACTAAATTGATGTCAATTTTAAAATATCAAAACTAAAAAAGATATTTATTCTAAATTTTATAGTTGGATTTGCTAAATAATTAGAACATGGATTATAATTCTAAATTTAATTCTTATTTTTTTATTTAACAATGTGATTCAAAATTCAAAATTGGTAAAAATATTATTGTAATAATGTAACATCTTGAAAACAAGATATGCCTGGATTGCACCGTTTTCTAATCTACTATGTTGTATTAGAGAAATAAGAGCAATTAGGATTGAAATAGAAAGGTTAGGGTTAGAAAAATTTAAGTTTGTTATGTAGAAAATTAATGAGGACCATTAGCAACATTTTGCAAATTTAAGAGGAATCGGTTAAATTTCGGTATTGTACAACATAAGAACTAGATTAGTAGAAATTTACACTATTAAACCCTATTTTAGATATCCAAGATTGAGCCATTTTCACACTTTGATAGCGCTATCCTAGCTATCCAAATGGGTAGCCCAAGCAAATTTAAAAGAAGCCACACATCACATAGGTCACCCAAATAATTCTCACTCTCTCCTGCTCAATTTCTACAAAAGGAGATAGACCTCTCCTCCCTCATTTATTCTTCATTTCATCCTCTCATCCTCCCTTCTTCATCCTACAAAAGTTTCTGCACCCAAGGCTTTCATCTTACTAGCTCAAACTCCAATTAGAGGTAGGATTCTTATGCTCTACTTGATTTCAGTGTCAAGTGGTTGAGTAGGGTTGTTGTGTATCTTCTCATTCTAATGTTATGTAATGATCTTATGACTTGTTTCATATGATTTATCATGGTTATTCTTGATTTGGATTGAATATTTAGTCAAAAACTCAAAGAAGAACACAAATAGGGTTGCTGGAAAATAAAAACCTAGGACCTATCTGTACGATGAACTGTATGGCTTGCCCTATGAGGTCAAAAATTTATGAAACTATTTTTAAATGAAACTAGACATCTAGAGTTTTTTAACGATATAAATTACAAGGCTAGTGGATTTAAAGTGAGAGAGTTATGAATTTTTAAGTAGACCATTGAATCTTATCCTTTGTTCTAACTAGTAGGGGTTTTGTTGGGTATAACTCATGCTATGCAACTTCAAATTGAGTGTAACCAATTTGTTAGAAAGCTAACACATAAGGATATCAAGCTATAAAAATTTCAAAGTTAGATCTATTCTGTGTTGTTTCCAATAATTCCTTAAACTTGACTTAGGATCCTATGCATACAAAATCGCGTAGTTTCTTTCAGCCTGAATTGAGAGCCCATAACGTGGGCTATACTTACTCATTCAATATGAAACTTATGAGAAATAAAAGTGGCTCAGTGACCTTCAACTAGACATAAATTTCGGATGAAATGATTAAGAATTGGAATTTTGGTGGATTTTTACATTTAAATATTCAAATCTGCTCTTCATCAGGGCAACTTGGAATAAAAGCTTAATAACTTAATGTGTACTAATCAAAATATAATGGGACCAAAGAGAACTAAAAATAGACACATAATACTACAACATATTAAAATTTCAGGTTTAAATAACATAAGATGAATTTACGGCATAATTTACAAAATTGGATAGAAATAAGGACATGGGGCAGAATGGCCAACTTCACACAATGGCAAACTCTTGAACTCCAACTTCATATTTAGCTAGTTTATTTGTGCAAACTCCTTATTAAACTGTTGAAATGATGTTACATACTTGTGATGTTTCTATTGTTTGGAGTAGTTGATTGAAATGGCCCTGTTGCCTTTATGTTGGAAACTTACCCAGCTGATATGCTGCCGGATTTCCAGCAGAATTATATGAAAGTTATGAATGTTTATATGTTATATACATGAATATTTGAAAGTAAGGTATGAAACATGTGCATAAGTCTCTCAAGCATACTCCTACATGAAAATATGAGCATATGAATCATGAAAAAATATGAAAGATAAGATGAGATCCCTTCACTTTGAGGCAATTACTTGGATCTCTCCTTGTTAAGGCAGTTAAAACTCTGAGATCCCTTTACTTTGGGGGCAGTTGGTCAAATGAGATCCCTCCAAATGTAAAGGTACGTGGGTCCCCTTGGGGTCAATACTGTGTGACTATGTTGCATGAATGCTTCAAAATAGTCATCATATCCGTATTCAATATGTGTCGTGTTAGATACTTCACATATATTTTTAGATACTTCTAGTTATATTTTAAAATTTTTTGCTTTATTTTTTGACATTTGTATACCTATATAAATGGAAATTCTAAAGCAATCAATAAAATAAATGCATTTTAGTATGTTTACAAAATTTATACTAATATTTAAATTATTATTCCTCTATTTTAATTTAAAATTTATGTTTTTATGTTAATTTTTTACTAATTTTATATGTTATATTATAGCCATGTTGTGTCTTATAATTTTTAAATATTATCGTATTCCCATATCCATATCATATTGCATTCATATCTTGTATCTATATTCGTGCTTCACAGCTATGTGACGACGGTCACAAGTTAAGTTTACTCCTAGATCAGGCTACCCAAAGACAATAAAGATTAAAGACACAGCAGACATCCTGGGGACGATGATACATAATGCCTAGTTGTCTCTAATAAAGAAAGTTAAAGAAAGTACAAGTGTATTTGCAGGATTATATGATGTGCATCTGCATATGCATAAATTATATTCTTATTGTTACTATTATAAAACTGCTCTTGCAAATGACAAGTATGTGAATAAAATTAACCTGCTTCGAAAGAATATTTTTAAACTTTATAAAATATGAGATTTATCATTATGTGACATGATCACTTTTTCATAATAAATCGAAATAGTTAAAGATAATGGCGATGGCACTGTATGTGGTAGTCTAGAGAATCCTACTGAAAATTTATAATTCTCACCCCTATGTATATTTCCATGATATCTACAGATATCTCAGGAGGTATAGATGATGGTCATACTGGGCAAAGTTGTTCAATATTGAAAGACGACTGTGGGTTGCTGTCAGACAAGGTTTGATTAAGTATCGTAACAACTCCTAGATGAGATATTATAACTAAAGCATAATACAGTACTTAGGAGGGTGTTACAAATAACACCTTTTATATAGTGACATTTTTTCCTGTAAGTTTTTGTGAAATTATTTATATATAAAACAGTAAATTAAAATCTAGGATTTTTATATTATAATTTTTAAAAATAAGAAAATAAATAAGAGAGAGAAAAAATGAATAGACTTTAAGAAGGAGAGATACATTTAATAAGTTTTGGAATTAATAATTTTCATGATATGAGTTAGGAATTAAAAAGTGCTCATCTTAATTGTTTTCCAATTTCATGAAATTGATTTGTAAAATTGTAATTATATTTCTATATGTTACTTCAAACATAAAAATTGGAATTGAGAAGCCTAATTTTAATTTCAAACTCTGATTTTATGCTAAATTTCATATGCCAAATAGGACATAAATTAAATTTGGAATTACAATTGCTATTCTAATTCTTCAACAACCCAAATATAATATTTAAAATTCTAATTAAATCAATTCTAATCCAGAAAAAATTGGAATTAAAATTAAAATTCTGTGTTTTAATTTCAATTGCAAATTGATATGCATTCTTAGTCTCTCGTTAACTATACAAATTTAACTTTGATCCTATAAAAATCAAATCTTTTAAAAAAAAGAGAAAGAAAAAGAAAAAAGGACTCTAGACATATTCAACGTTAAACTAACATCGCTGAAAATCGTTAGGAGAGGGAGAAAGAGGAGAGAGAGTTTTTGTGACTAATAATGCAGCCACTTTATTTATATGGTTTTCTATTTCACCATTTTACACTTCCAACACGCTTAAAAGGTGCACACTGACTGTCATCGATATAGATATTAGTTCATTTCAACAATTGTAATGACAAACACATTGCGACGAATCACATATTCCTTTTGCCGATGCTCCAAAATAGAACTTGCAGTCTTTGTCGCAAGTCTCCGGCGGAGAACAAGTGCTATCCTCTATTGGTGTGGTACATTCATTTGCCTCCACTTGATGATTTCCTGTACACAGTACATTCAGTCACATATACATCTTTAGTCAAAGAACAAAACTCAAAAAATTCATTTTGCACATAATAGAACAGAATATCTCGAATTTGTTGAAAAACATACCAAAACTTATGGAAAGAACAAGCAAGAGAATCAAAAAATAAAAGAGAGTTTTCATTTTAGTAATTTGGGAAACGATGTTTAGCTGTCAATGGTGTGATGTGATACAGTGATGCTGTATTGAAGAGAGGTCTCGCGTATTTATAAGCGCAAAAATTAGACATATCAATATTTTAATGAAATGGTAATATTATAAATTATTTAGTAAATAAAGCATTAATTTTTTAACTATTTAATATTCTTATTTAATAATTTATGTTTTAAATAAGTATGTTAAGAGAAATTTTGAATTCATTAGTAAGGCATTAACAGTGAACAAAACAAAACGGCTTAGTATTAGTCAAAAATGATTAAGGTTAATTTATTGTAAGCCTCTCATTTCCAACAGAGAATGCATTTAATTAATTTGTAGACAATATTTTTAAAGATAAAGTTTAGGTAGAATAAGCATGTATTTGGTATATTGTATTAGACATAACAAGAGATATATATATATATATATATATATATATATATATATATATATATATATATATATATATATATATATATATATTATGTCCTCATTCATTATTTGTTATAGGCAATCCAATATATTATATAAATTTATCTATCATAGATCCCTTATATATTACAATAATGGATAACTTAATCGGATATAAAGAGATTGGATTTGGCCTGATTAATTTTTAATGCACAATGTCTCTTTAATTCTTTTTTTTTTAATTTTATTAAAATGAAAATAATTCTCTAATAAAAATATTTTAGAAAAATATTTACAATAAATAAATAATTTTAAAAAATAATATTTAATACAAACTTAATTATATATAATACAAATAAAAACAATTATAATTAATAAATAAATATTTTTATAATAATAATTTTTTAAGCTTAAATATGAACAACTGATAAAAATTATTATTTTAATATAATTTTCTTTTTTATATAGTACCATGAAAAGTACAAGTCACCAATATTAAAATATATGAAAGAAATAGAGTATTGTATATTTTTTAATTTTTATATTTTATTAAATTAATAAATAATTACTAGAAAATAAATAATAAATTAATTTTAATATAAATTATAATTTTAAATAGTTAAAATTAATAAATATTTAAATAATAATAATTTTTTAAAATTTATAATTAAATAATTAATACAAGTTACTGTTTTATTATAATTTTATTTTTTTCAAATATTTAGTTAGGATTAAAATTATTTATGATAATGAGAGGATAGTAGTATATTGCCATACTAAATACTATTTAATATTTATGTTAACAGATCTTATATTATCATGTCTTAATCTATCATATCTGATCCTAAGCCCTAAAGGCACTTTAATAAGGGCGTATGGATTTGTTTTGCTTAGTTGATCTTCCACTAAGGACAACCACATAATTTCAATTTGAATTCACTTATTCATAAATTCAAAGTTTGGTGGTTTTTCCATGCTTAGAATGAGAAGAGCACTTTTTAACCCTAATTTTTTTTTCCGATAAAAATAGAAAGACTTATCATTAAATACAATGATTCAATACTTTTAATTGAGTCAATCATTCCTCATCAATAAAGACATCTAATACTAATTCTCCCAAAAAACAAAAAGTAAAAAACTTCTCCATATGAATAAAGAAAAAAGTTGAGAAATTGCAAACTCAAGGCTCTATATAATCAATCATTGATTCATATAAATGGGTATATGGGCCAACCCAAGTTGCACTGGCCTAGACCACAATGGACCAAGCTTGAGTTGGCCGAAGGTTTGGTCCACAAACTAAATAGACTAAAGAAAAGCTAGCTCATGTCTCTCCTATGTAAGCCCATGGGTTTGCAAGTTGGTTTGCAATGCACCAATTTTTTTTTTAACTTTTTGTTATATTTAAAATGATAAAACTACACTAGGGTTTGTTTCATGTGTTTTCTTCTTGGGAAGATCTGCAAAACCAGGGCTAGGACGCTACCTTTGAAACAAATCATGTTTTCTTTTATGACTTTCAAGGCTAAAATTACACATTTCAAAGCCAAAAAAACTAAACCAAAAGGAGAAGGGCAACTTTGATGAGCAGTGGCTATCAGCACAACCTAGATGAGCAACAATGGGTGGCTTGACCAATGAGCAATGCTAAGTGACTCAGCCAGTGACCAACAACATGACCAGCAACTAATGAATAGTGAGTACCAGTGACATGGGTTTGAATAGAGAAGAAGAGAGGATATGAAATGAGAGCGTTTGAATGGAAAGGAAGAATGGTATGGTATGAGGAGATGACAATTATTGGACATAGAAGAATGGGTGAGTGTAAATGTGTGATTTTAGGGTTAGGTGAGTTTAGTGGGATGGTGGGTCATTGGGTGTAGGTAATGGGTAAAAAAAAAATGGTTAGTAGGTTGGTCAACTAACTTACAAGTAAAGATTATCAATATATCCGAAAATAAATGGGCAAGAAAAATGTTTGATCTTAACCTCATGGTTTTTAGCGATTAAGTAGACTAATCCGCAAACTGCAGCCCATATTCTCAACTCTCTTGATTCAAGGAACAAAAACTAAATTTGTACTCTTTTTTTTTTTTAACTTTTATATGCATATGAAGACTAAGGACATGAGTGTCTAATCTTATGAATAAAGTAAAAGTATTAAATGCTAAAGCCTAAGTTTTAAATATTTCAACAACCCAAAATAATTGATATTTTCTTTTAAGGATATTATAAGGATTATTTCACAAATTGATTATGGGGGGTCAAAATTTTCTCCATACCAAAGTCCACTAAAAAGTAAATAGATTGTATTAACAAATGTTATAGCTATTATAAGTTATTATTGGAATATGGATGTCCTTATCCTTATCTTGAATTGATTAAGATTTGATTAGTTAGAATATATCATTATTTTGATTTGGTTAGCATTTGATTAAATAGAAATTGTTATCTTATTTTGATATAATAAAGATTTGATGTGATCTTGTATCTCTCACCCTTTGACTATAAATAGTCCTTTGGATGTTCCTTGTAACATGCACCTTTGAGACTATCAAGTATATAATTCTCTCTTTCTCCTTTACTGCACTATTCACTTTATTATTATTATTTTTACAACAATAGGGGCACACTATGCTGCAATACTTATTCGTATAAAGCCAACAAATTACCATCAATTCTTTGCCCTATAATTAGCCTTTGGCTAGTAGCCAAATATTTCCCATTTAAGAATTTTTGGATGTGTAAAAAAAAATGGGAATATATGTTGGGTATAATTCTCTCTATATATATTAAAGTATCTTAAAATACAAATGAGAGATATATTTAAAGCAAAATTGGTAAATTGTCATTTTGATGAAACAATGTTTCCAACATTCGGAGGAGAAATAAACTGCTAGAAAAGGATCTAAATTAGAATGATTAGTCTTAATCCATTTAGATCTTGGAACAAGGCAATATAGACTAGAAGTTCAAAAGATTATACATTTATAAAGAATAGCAAATGAATTGTCAGATGCATTTTCTAATACAAATAGTATAACTAAATCCTATATATTAATTGAAAATGTCCCAATTTGAATTGATGTCCCTATTTGATAATCATTCAATGAAGTAATCACACACCAGAAGCATGGAAAACCAACCGATTCTAAAGATAAAAATACACAAAAAAGAAGAAGAACAAATGGTTTTATGGTGGCAAATGATTCTAAAGGAGATATTCTTCTTATTGAAGAAGATAAAGATAGCAAGGACTCCTACTATAGTCCAAACTTCTAAATAATTAAAATGCCACAAGGCTTTCTCACAAAGATTTGGTATAGATTATGGTCAAATTATTCCCTAGTAGTAGATGCAATTACATTTTGATATTTATTAGCTTATCAGCACATAATAATTAAGCTAAATATATGCATTTAATGGATGTCATCACAGCCTACCTAGATGGCTCATTGGATAGTGATATTTACATGAAAATACTTGAAGGATTAAAGATATCAATACCATCCAATGAAAATTTCCAGGGAATCTATTCAATCAAGTTGCAAAGATCTTTATATGGTGCAAATCAATTTGGATCGATGTGGTGTAATCATCTCAATGAGTATTGGATTAAGAAGGGATATAAGAATGATGCTATTTGCCCCTATGTTTAATTTATATAAAGAATTTTACATGTAGATTCATTCTAATTATTGTGGACATTGATGGCCTAAATATTACTGGAACTCTTGAAGTTCCAATAGTTATAAAAATTCTAAAGGGAGAGTTTAAGATCATAGATCTTAAAAGGGCAAAAATTTATCTCAGCCTGTAGATTGAGCACTTAACAAATGGAATCCTTATTCTTTAATCAACTTAATAGAGAAAATCCTTAAGAGATTTTATATGGATATAAATCACATCCATTAAGTACCACAATGATTGTAAGATCTTTGGATGTGAAAAAGGATCCATTTCGCTCTCGAGAAGGTATTGAAGAAGTTCTTAATCCTAAATTACCATATCTTAATGTTATAGTAGTGCTTATGTATCCTGCTGATAATAAACGACCTAATATAGCATTTCCTATATATAAGTGTATTAGCAAAATATAGTTCCTTTCCAACAAGAAGACATTGGAATGGAATTAAATATATCCTTTGATACCTTCATGGAACAATTGATATGGTTCAATTTTATTCATAATGAATCCAATCATAATGGTTGGCTATGTAGATGTAGGATATTTGTCAAATACACATAAAGGCATATATGTCAAATAGATTTTTTATTCACATGGAGTTCCACAAAATAGACTATATATAGCCTTTACTTCTTCAAATCATGCAAAAATAATTGCAATTTACAGAAGCGAGTCATGAATGTTTCTGGCTAAGGGCAATGAATCAACATGTTCAAGTTTCATGTGGATTATCTTACAAAAAAAAAACTCCCACAACTTTATATGAGAATAATGTGGCATGTATAGCTCAACCAAAGGGGGATATTTCTAAGGAGATAGAACAAACACATGTGTCCAAACTTATTCTTAACACATGATTTTCAAAAATAATGAGCAATTAATGTTCAACAAATATATTCAAGTGAAAATCTAACTGATTTATTTACTAATTCACTATCCACTTCTTCTCTTTTTAAGAAAGTAGTGCACAAAATCAGAATGCATCAATTCCAAGACTTTAAATGATGCTCCTAAGAGGGGAAGAAATATTGCTTTTTTTCTTAATCAAGATTTTCATCCCACTAGTTTTTTCCTTGATAAAGTTTTTAACGAGACAGTTCTTATTATGAGGATATTATACTCTTTTTTCTTTACCAAGATTTTTTTTTCAATAGTTCTTTTTTTCATAATAAGATTTTAACGAGCATATTCCTAATGGAAATCCAAAGGGGAGTACTATGATATCATTAGAATGTAGATGTAATAGATTCTATCAAATCAAATTTTAACCAATTCAAAATAAGGATAGGGACATCCACATTCTAGTAATATCATAGTACTCCCCTTTTGATGTCTATTAGGAATATGTCTTGTTAAAATCATACTAAGAAAAAAAATATTGGAAAAAAAATCTTAGTAAAGGAAAAAAGAGTATAATATCTTCATAATAGGAATTGTCTCATTAAAAACTTTATCAAGGAAAAAATTAGTGGGATAAAAACCTTGATTACGAAAAAAATAACAACATTTCTTCCCCTCTTAGGAGCAAAACTAGGGGCTCTTATTGCTAACAAAGCAATATGGTGGATCAAAAAGAAGAAAATGAAAGCTGCGATACTCAAATTGGATTTTCACAAGGCTTACAACACAATCAAATGGAGTTTCATAGATAGAGTTTTGGACCTTATGGGCTTTGGAACCAAATGGCATGGATGGATTGGCAATGCATTTCTTCAGCATCTATGTCAATAATGATTAGTGGGTCGCCTTCAACTCCTTTTAAAATGGAGAGAGGCCTAAGGCAGGGAGATCTTATCTCGCCTTTCTTGTTTATTCTTGTGGCAAAGGCTTTAAATAGAATGATTCTTAGAGCCAAGGATCTGCAACTTTTTAATGGTGTAGAAATCGGAAAGGACAAGGTGGAAGTAACACATTTACAATTTGCAGATGACACGGTAATTTTTTGTCCACAAAAGGAGGATGTTATCAAGAATTATAGAAGGCTGTTGGATTGTTTCTCTTTAGTCTCGGGCATGTCAATAAATTTTTCAAAATCGGCATTGATTCTTA
Source organism: Pterocarpus macrocarpus (assembly GCA_031439585.1). NCBI lineage: Eukaryota > Viridiplantae > Streptophyta > Magnoliopsida > Fabales > Fabaceae > Pterocarpus > Pterocarpus macrocarpus. The sequence continues at coordinate 16,083,029 of CM062517.1, read as the reverse complement.
TTGGCTGTGGGGACCGTTGGGTAGTAGAGATGAGCCAATTCTTGAGATGCAAAATGCAGAATCTACCTTTGACTTATCTTGGAGTTCCTCTTGAGGCGAATCCCAATAAAGTATCAACTTGGAGACTGGAGATTGAAAAGGTGAAAAGGAAATTGGCCTTGTGGAAAGCCAAGGCTCTTTCTAGAGTTGGTAGACCCGTTCTTGTTAAGGCTGTTTTGAATAGCTTACAGCTCTACTTTCTCGGCATTTTTAAGATTCCAAATAAGGTAGCTATCAAGATAGTTCAACTACAGTGGAATTTCTTTTGGACAAGAGATGATAGAAAGAAAGAAATTCCTTTGATTTACTAGGAAAATATTCAAAAACCAAAAATTTATGGAGGATTGGGAATGGGTGATATTATTATTAAACATGTACCACTTCTATTCAAATGGTGGTGGAGATTTTCCGATCAAACTGATTCATTATGGAAGCATATTGTCAAGTCAAATCACTAAACCAAAAGGAGACTATGGACATAATACTAGTTGTGGATAGACCAGGAGGCATATGGGGACAAATAGTTAGTCACACAGGTTTTCAAAATGAAAGTTTGGAGGTCATAACCAAAGGCTTGTGGAGGAGGTAGGCGATGGCAGTTCAATTTTATTTTGGAAGCATAAATGGGTGGGGGATGCTTCCCTTAAAGTTCACTTTCCCAGATTATATCAAATCTCAAATCAAAAACAACAATTCATATATGATTTAGGACTGTGGGATGGTCAGGGATGGAGATGGGTGTTGAGATGGCGGGGAATTTTATGCAATAGGAAAAAAAGATATATGAAGATTTCTATAATGTTCTTCCTCTAAATCCGATTTTGGATGGTGAGGTGGATTCTATGGTCTGGAAATTTGACAATTCTAGATCTTTCTTTGTTAAATCTTTTACTATGCAGCTCTACAAGGTGTTATATGGGTGTTCTCAGTAATAAATAGCATTTGGATTGGCTTGGTTCCACTGTGAGTTGAAATTCTGGCTTGGTTTGCACTGCATGGAAGATTAAATACTAGAGAACGACTCACTAGGATGTAGATCTTAAGTCCAGTAGAGGCTATATGTCCCATGTGTCAGCACGAAGTGGAAACCATTGACCATTTAGTTTGTTACTATTCTATCTCTTGGTGTTTCTAGTCTGAGTGTCTATTTTAGTGGGAAATTACCTGGGTTTGTCCAAAAACTGTTATGGAATGTTATCAAACTTAAAATGGGGCTCCTCATTGTGGACTAGAGAAGTTATTTTGGAAATATTTGTTTTGTGCAATTATTTGGAGTGTTTGGAATATAAGAATCATATAGTATTTGAACAAGCAAGACCAGATTGGGAATTAGAAAGAAGGCAACTAAAACTCAGATGGAGTTTTTGTATCAAAAACTGGCTTGGTGACAGAAAACTTGGCAAGGAAGAACTATGCTCAAACCTTTCAGAATTAGGGAAATGGAGGAGAATTTGGAGATCTATTAAAAGATGATTTGTGGTGATTTATTTCTTAGAACCTGGATGTTATCTATATCCTATTGTTTACTGATTTTCATATTCAAATCAGGTGCTCTTAATTGTGCTTACTATCCTATGCTATATTCTACATATTGCTGCATGTTTTCTCTGACTGCTATCATTGATTGGTGATTCTTGTTTGGTGTTGTGGCCTGCTAGTGATTATGAAGTTCTCTATGTGATGTGGTGCTCTTAGACTGACTACGGATTGGCTAGGCTACAGATTATTATCTTGTAACATCTTCATTTTCTGCACATGCTTTTTCCTATTTGTTTCTGGTATTTGATGCTATATTGTTCTTGTCTTTTAGCTCCCCTCTGGTTTGGTGGGTTGAAGCTTTTGTTACCTATCAAAAACAGATAGAATATGTTATTATTTTGATTTGGTTAGGATTTGATTAGATAGAAAGTGCTATCTTATCTTGATATGATAAAATTTTGATTGGATATTATATCTCTCACTCTTTAACTATGAATAACCCTTTAAATACTTTATGTAACACACACCTTTGAACTATCAATTATAGAATTCTTTTTCTTTTCTGTTGCTATATTCTCTTTATTATTATTTATACAATAGTAGCATTGGATCGTATTAACCGTTGAGTTTTATGCAATGTACTTTCTTAAATTTAGTTACTAAAATATTATACAAATTTTGAATAGTTTTTCTAATGTAGTATAGGACAAATCTAACAAGAATTTATACACTTCCGTTAGTAGCATTGTTTCGAAAATAAAAGTCTCTTTATTATCAAAGTTGCATAGAAAAAAGATAATGAAAATTTTGTCCTTAAAAAGAGTAAAAAATGAGAATAAATCAAACAATTTGTCAAGAGCTTATAATATGATTTGACTTATTTATTAAACAAGTTGGCTCAAAAAATTTAAAAGTCCTTTTAACTAAAAATATGAAATATTGGGTTATCTAAAAAGAGTTTTAAGTATGGGCGTGCATATATATATATATATATATATATATATATATATTGAAGAGAGAGAATGTTCAATTTATTAATGAGAGTGAATGTACAATTTATTAAAGAAAGAGAGAGGATGATATCAATTTGTAATTACAATTATAAATCTGTTATTAAAGTTACATAGAAAAAATATATTAGGATCTTCTGTCCATAAAAAAAGTGAAGGATGTTAACCTTCACCCTTGAGTGAAAGTAAGCATTTCTCTATATATAAACACACATCTAGTGCCTAAATATCGTATTAGTCAAATACGTGGTGGTGAAGTCTTAAGTTCGTCTTATTTAGCAAATGAGTAAAAAAAAAAAATTGTGAACCAAATGTTAATCATGACTGAGATTGTTATAGATCCGAGACTAAAATTTATTTCATCACGAAAAATTAGGGGGGGAAAACTTTTAATAATATAAAAATCACTCTTCGAACAAGAAAAGTCAAGTTTGAGTTTGTTTATATGCAACAAAAAGAAGGAAATTAAATCTCCTGTGTTTGTTTTAAGACTGTTTTAAGGCAATTACTGAAGAAGTGTACTAACTTAAACATGTTAAATTTCACTCATAAAATAAAGGCAAGGATAATCAAATAATTAACAATAAAAAATCATAAAATTTTCAAGTATATTATAAAAAAGAGATGAAATATAAATCCAAATATGTATATGTTAACAGAAAATAAAGATAAAGATTAAACTACGACGTAAAAAAGAAAATTTGTTTATACAATCTCTACACAAATATACAACATGGAAATAATAGTTAAAAAAAAATAAAAAAGGAATTTTGTCACTACTAATGCTGACACTTTAGTTATTTATTTTAATACACTGCCATACATAATGAAGAATGTGACTCAGTTAAAATGTGACTAAAATAAATCACAATTTACAATGATAATAACAAATACATATTCCTTTTGCATCACGGATTCCTTTTGCAGAGTCTCCATAATAAGACCTGCAATCATAGTCACAATATAACTGACCACCCCAAGAACAAGTTTTACCTTCCCATCTTGAATGATGTCTCCTTGCATCTGCCATTTTCATTTCATTTCCTGCGCAATATCGGATAGCCAGTTACATATATCAGTAGTCAAAGAACCAAACTCATAAAGATTTATTGCATACAAAAGAAAACCATATATCTTGAATTGTTTGAAAGCAATGCCTACCAAAACCAATGGAAAAAACAAGTAGGATAACGGAAAAATAAAAGAGAAATTTCATATCTTTTATTTTTGAAAGCAGATTGTGTAGCTTTTAAATGGTGAGTTTCCATAGAGTAGAGCTCCTTAAGAATTTATATGCACCAAATAATAAAGGAATCTTATAAACTTTCTCAATGAATTGGTATTTTTAATTATTTGAACATTGTTATTTCATTTAATTAAAATACTCAATATTTCTTTTATTCACCATTCTTCATGTTTTAAATCAATATATTAGAAGAGTGTTTTCTAAACTCAATAGTAAAATTTAGCATCATTCATTTCCCAAAAAAAAAATTGTTATACCATTCGTCAAAAATTAATTGTACACCTTTCATTTATAATGGAGAACACATTTATTTATTAAAAAATGCATACATTTTGAAAGGTTTAACTGATTTCCAATTAAAAAAAAAAAAAAGCTTTACTAATGTGAAGAGTAAAACTGTTGAGAATTTATACACTTGAATTTTATTTTTTTTTGGATAAACAAAAGTTTAGTTAAATTTGGCACCAGTCATTCTACTGAGGCCAGGGCATGACTCTCAAGCTCAAAGAGTATAAAGGACTTACAAGATGACTTATTAATAAGGTCCTCGTATCGACGACAAGATTTAATTTAAGAAATTAAAGCATCTGAACTAAAACTTAAATTATTTCAATGAGCATTTATCACAACTTCTCTTTCAAACTAAGAACTATTTAATGCACATAATTTGCTTTTCATCATTCATTATTTTTCTCCAACGATTTAATGCCTTTTTCTTTCCTTTTAAATACGGTTAGTGAAGTCATTTGGAAATAACATGGCTGATGAATATGAAAAATAAGAGCTATTTAATTAAATTTTTATTGATATTTATTTTTTTAAAATTTGGTACAAATAATTAACATGACATTTAATTATAATTCAATGACTCAATCGATAAAAATTACATCCTATAAAAAGTCATTGTGTGGTGTTGGTGTACACGATATCAATTGATCTCTCACAATAATAATATTATATAGTTTATACATTGAAACTTTCACCTTATACTAAATTATCATATATCCAAAAGTGGTTTATGAAGTGAAATATGAACTTAAAGTGAACTTTATTTACAATAAAAATTGTTATTGTATTAATATTTTTATAAATTTTAAAATTTTAGTCACACTTTCAAACAATAAAATTAAATTATCATAATACAAATTAAATTTGGTAAACTTCTTTATAGCTTAAACTTTATTTTATTTCATAGATTGGTTGCTCTCATGATTTACTTTTATCACCTATATGCAAATTGTTAAACAAATTTCCTCATAATGTTCATATGTAAAAAGTCCATAATGTCCATCATCAATAAAGCTATAAACCAAAGTCATATCCTTAAGACATCTTTTTATATATTGTCATATCAATAAAAATATTTAATATTTATAATTATTAATTCGAAAGTCATACACAAAAATAACATAATTAAATAGTAGTATAAAACTTTTTACAATAATAATATATTAAAATTAATCTTTTATAATGAACACTAACCTTTTATGGTACCTCAGAGACTATAGCTGCATACTCTCAACAGTATGTTGCATAGCCATTCCTTGTATCAATTATTAATTAAGCCTTTTGATTGTATACAATTAGATTCATTTTATTATTATTATTAAAAAAATTTTGTATTTAAGCCGATGCATGAATTATTTAATTAGCTGAATATGTGGAAGTTTAAGTTCATCTTATTTAGCAAATGAGCCAAAACAATTTGCTTATTAAATTGTTATAACGAATTCACGATTGAGATTCCCATATATTGGCAACTGAAAGTTATTGACGATTAAATTTATTTAATCAAGGAAAAAAAAACCTTTACAAATATAAAAATCACGCTAAAAGCAAGAAATCAAGTTTGGGAGTTTGTTTACGTAACAAAAAGGATGAAAATTGAATCTTGTTTGTCTCTTTTATGAAAATCTTTCTAAAATTAATTGTGCCCAGTATAATAACTTAAACATGTTAGATTTAACGAGTAAACTATCATTTTGTTCTTTAAAAGATCAATGTGCTAACAAATTTGTCTTTAAATAATATTTTGTCAGTTTGTAGTACCCTAACAATTAATTCCATTATTACTAATGGACTTCATTAGTGTTAATAAAAAATATTTTAGGAACCAAATTGTTAGTATTTTCATCTTCTAAAGATTAATTTGTCAATATGTTGATCTTAAGGACTAATTTGTAAGCACATTAATCATTAAGGTACCACAAATTAATAAAACATCTTTTAAAAACTAGTTTATCGGTGCGTTGAACTTTTAAGGAGTCAAAATAGTGGTTCTCTCTAAATTTAACCCATAAAACAAAGGTAAAGATAATCAAATAAGGAGTAAACCTACATTTTGGTCCCTGAAAAAGTTGTGTAATATTAATTTAGTCCCTAAAAAATTTTTGACATCAAATTGGTCTCTAAAAGATCAAATGTAACATCTTAGTGGTCTTTAAAAGTTGTTTGACATCAAATAAGTTATTAAAAATTAAAATATAATATTATTTTAGTCATTTTGAAAGTTATTTGTGGACATCAGATGCGTCCTTGAAAACTCTTGTTTGGTTTCTGTTTTCATTTTTTATTTTTCTACTTTTAGGATTTTTGTGAAAAAAAATAGCGAAAACAGGAAATAAAAACAAGAAACAAGAAATAAAAATAGAAGATGATAATAGAAAACAAATAGACTTGAAGACACACTAAACAGACAAACTTAACAGACTATCATATTTTATCAAAATGGGGATAAAATAGTCTTTTGAAAAGACCAAAATGATACCATATTTTAACTTTTATAGGAACCTATTTAATATAAAAAACTTTTAGAAATTAATATGATATCACATTTGATCTTTTAAAGACCTATTTAATGTAAAAAATTATTTAGAGACTAAATTGATATCATATAAATCTTTCAAGGACCAAAATATATCAATAAAAAATCACAATATTTACAAGTAAATTTTAAAAAGAGATCAAATATAAATCAAAAAAACATATATGTTAACAAAAAATAAAGATTATAGATGTAACAAAAGTGGGAAAGAAAATTACCAACTCCATAAACATACCAGACGAAAATAATACTTCAAAACAAAGGGGTAATTTTGTAATTAATATTATTGCCACTTAATTTATTTCTGGCAAAAATAGGTTTTTTTATCATTTATCTTTATCCGATTTTTTAATTTGATCTCTTATCTTTTATTTTCTCAACTTAGTCCCTTATGTTTAAGTTGATTTTTATTTGATCTCAAATTACTGTTGTATCACATAACTGGTAGAAGACACAATGCACGTGACATTAGATCAATGTATGTGCGCATCATATCAATACCTTTTGCGTCATGTCAGCATTTTAATTGATTATTTGATAGAACAGTGATTAAGGACCAAATTAAAAATGAATTAAAATATACGGGATCAAATTGAAAAAAATAAAAGGTTAATGACCAAATTAAATAATCAGGTAAAGATAATGGACTAAAAAACCCATTTTTACTTATTTGATTTACAATTCACTGTCATACACAACGAACAATGCGACTGATATAGGTCACGATTTAACAATCATAAAGACAATAGCATATAAGCTGTGCATCACAGAATCCTAATGCGGAGGCTCCATAGTATGTCTTGCAATCAATGTCACAAAACATCTCCCTAGCACAACTAGCACCTTGCAATATTGTATTACATCTATTTGCCTCTTCCATTCGTAGTTGTTTTCCTGCACAATATGGTATATCCAGTCAAGTACAACATTAGTCAAAGAACCAGACTCATAAAAATTCATTGCACAGAAATAAAAACCGAATATCTTAAATTGTTTGAAAGCAAGGCATACCAAAGCCAATGGTAAGAAGAAGTAGGAGGATGGAAAAGTAAAAGAGGATCTTCATATCCTTGACTTGGAAAATAGTGTGTTGCTTTCAAATGGTGAGATCCCACAGAAGTGCACCCAACAATAAATAAATATTATAAACCATCTTAGTGAATTAGTAATTTTATGTTTTTCTAAACACTATTAAATTCTTTAAAATATTGAAATTTTTTATTTACCATTCATTAAATAAGTTGGTTTGTCCCGTAACCTTATTTTCAAAGCTTTTATTAATGTAAAGAACAACCAAACTGTTAAACATTTATACACTTGACCCCTTGGTGCCATTTCATAAAGAAAAAAGTACTTTTTTTATCTTGTAAAATCAATGCATTGATGACTAAAACATAAACTATAAACTATTATGTCAATAGAAGTTGGCTCATATATTCGATCTTTCGCTCATGCATTGTCATAATTTGACTTTGATTTCTAATTTTCTCTATTAGTAGATGATCTATAAATATCTTTGTAAGATATCAATGAACCCAGAGGCATGCATATTCTAACCTTAAACTGAGACGAATCTTCTGCTCAGTTTAAACTTTTATATGCTAGATAAAAACATAAACTATTTAATGAGCATTTACACAACTCAAAACCACATGGAGTTTTTCAAAGAATCATTTAATGCACATTATTTGTTTTCATCACTCCTTTTTTTTCCCCAAAGACTTACCCTTTGCTAAGATGAAAAGAAAAAATAGGAAAAAAAATGTAAAGAAAAAAAACGCAGAGAACAAAAAATAATTAAGGAGAAAAGTGTATTTTAATTTTTCTTTTATTGCTTAGATGAAGAGAAAATAAAGAAAAAAAAATATTTATTTCTCTTATTTGGTTGGAGAGAAAAATGACAAAAAAAAAAATATAATCATACCAAATGACTTATTTAATCTTAATCCAAAATAATGTAAAGATATAAGTAGGAATAAAATTGACATTTAAACAAATTCCCTCTTCCCCTTAGTTTTCTTTCCATTAGTGGAGATAAAAGATTTCAATGGACTTTAGATCCATTCTTTTCTTTCCTCCTTATTTTTCTCCATTTCCAAAAAAGATAAAACATTAAAATTCTCATTTTCTTTCCTCTCTCTTTTTCTTCAACGAAGTGAAGGGTTAGGGCTTTTTATTTTCTTTTTATACATGGTTGGAGAACTCTTTTGGAAATGAAGAACGACGGATACTTAATTAATACTTATACTATAGATTTTATACATCAAAACCTTCACTACATACTAAATCATTGTATATGTTGCACAATTATAAATGTAAATTCTTTTCTATGTTGTCCCCTTTTTTTTGGGGGATTTCTTGAGTATCTCCTTACCTGATAGCTGAGTGAGTAATTTCTCAAGGCATAGTTAGATACCTAAGTAGAGACCTCTTCCAATGGTGTTTTCTTTTCCATATATATGAATTTCAGAATCAAACCTATAGTAACATGCTTGAGGGATCTAAGCCCCATGCACTCAGACCAACACTTTGTTAGTTATGTTGTGTCCCATTTAACACTTAGAATTGAGCATAAAATATAATTTTCGGTTAAAATTGGACCTCTCAATTCTAATTTTATGTTTAAACTGACATGTAAATTTTGAATTATAATTATTGTTTATTTAAATCATCAATATTTGAAGTCTACTAAATTTTAAAAATTTGAAATTATAATTCTATTGACTAATTCCATATAGCTCACGAACAAGTAGTAAGACCCAATTTGGATGACACCAATTATGACTTTTATCAACTTTTCAAAAATTAAAAGTGACATTTTTAACTTTTTATTATACAGCTTATTGCTTCTCAAAAAATCATTTTTAATACTTTTTGAAAAGTTAAAATATTTAACTTCTCAAGAAGCACTTATTAAAACTCTATAAATAAGCACTTTTGTTATTATGTATCTAAATACAAAATAAATTATTCATAAATTACTTTTAGATAAGTGATTAAATAAGTTATTTACCAAAATGGACCCTAAGAGGTATTCTTAATTGCTAACTTATATTCTAAGAGTTATCAATTATAAAACTTTAAAATTAAATTGTCTCTATTCATTAAAGTTTCTCTGATTCTCTCTCTATCTCATTTATATGTTACTAATTGTATTTATTAAAATTTAATATTCTTATATAATTATAATAATATAGATAATTTCCTTGACTTTGATTTTTAGTATATGAAGAATTTTTTAAAAAATATTTATAACGAAAATATTACTATAATACTATAAAGATTATTGTCGTATTACTATTTTTATTAACTTCAAAATTTAAATCACAACTTTGAAAAATAAAATAAAAATTGAATCGAATTTAAAATTATAAATCATATTCTAATTCTTTTGTAAATTCGAGCATAAATTTTAGAAAAAAAATACTCTAACCTCCCTCATATTTGACAAAATTATACACGATACCCCATATTTGTGAAAATTACACTTGATACCCTTCACCTTGGCGAACTATAACACTGTCTACTCCCATAGATGACGTGTTGTTAGTTTGGCTAACAAAACTCTAAGCATGTACAGAGCACATGATCAATAATGAAAATTTTGTGATATTTAATAGTTTCTGAACATGTAAAATTATTACCGTAAAAAAAAAAAAACATGTAAAATTATTTAACTATCCTCTCCTTTTCATTTCCCAACTCGTCGTTGGAGTGTCATAGTTGAGTATCACTGTTTGTCAACATTTGCCATATTATAAAAGGATGACAATATTCACAAACAACAAAAAGATATTAAATATAAATCAAGGTACGTATTCGTTAATAAAAAATGAAGATGAAAGACTATATTAACAAAAACCAAAAAAAAAAAATTTCATTTTGCCAACTCTACAAATATAAAAACATAAAATTTTCAATTAAATATAGAACATGAAAATAACATTAAAATGAAAAAAGGGATGGATTTTGTAAATAATAATACAGCCATTTTATAATTTATTTAATTCACCATTTTACCTATTCTTTTTTTTTTTTTTTTGGGATCGAGCACCATTTTACCTATTCAAAAGGTGAACATTGTGACTGTTACATATTACAAGTTAACAATTATAATAACAAATGCATAACATTGTCGGATCACAAATTCCTTTTGCAGAGACTCCATGAAAGTACTTGCAATCTTTCTCACAGAACTCCGCCCTAGAACAACTAGAGTCATATAATGGATCCTGACATTGTTTTGCCTCTGTCATCTGCAATTGATTTCCTGCAAATATTCCGTTACATACATATATTAGTCAAGAAACTAAACTCACAAAAATTTATTCCACAAAAAATGAAACCGAATATCATGAATTGTTTGAAAGTGGTGCACACCAAAACCAATGGAAAGAACAAGTATGAGGATGGAAAAATAAAAATGGGTTTTCATGTCCTTGATTTGGAAATAGCGTCTAGCTTTCAGTGGTGATGTATCCCAGAGAAGAGAGGTCCTCAAGTATTTATATGCACCCAACGATAAAAAAATATTATAAATTCTCTTACTGAATTAATGATATTTTAAATTATTTAAAATAGTATTAATTTAATTAAAGTATTCAATATTTTTTTATCTAATATTCGTCATGTCTTAAGTTTTTACGAATTGACTAGTGAAATTTAGCAGTAGTCAAGTCAAAGAAAGATTTAAAGTTACTTATAAATTAATGGCAATTGGCAAACATTTGATAATATACACAAAGGTTGAAAGTTTTTTGTAATGCAAAGAGCAAAACTGTTAAGAACTTATACAGTTGACCGTTTAGTAGCATTTCGGAAAAGAAGTATTTTTTTATTTTATTTCATGAAGTCAAAGCATTTGTTTACTATATAACATCGTCATAAATTATTACAACGAATGTTTATTACAATTCGAAAACAAATTGAGCTTTTCAAAGAATCGTTTAATTCACATAGCCTTTTTTTCCATTCCTTTTTTTTTTTTTTTGAAGATTTACCACTGTTTTCCTAATAGGCACATCAAAACAGCTCCCACATGCAGAGGAGCAAACATATACATAAATGGAGCTCAAGCTCGAACTAGAAAAGAATCCTATCACACTGAAAACGTAAGCAACAATAAGACATCTTTTTTTTTTTTTTTTTTGACGTGGAAGAACAACAAGATATCTTGCATAGTATGATAATGTGGCAAAAATGTGGCAAAAACATACTTATCTAATTATCTTAATTTTGTATATATATTTTTTAATTAGAAAATATTTTTTACTAAAAAAGCACAATGAAATGGATTCTAAATAAATTTTACTAAATACTAAATGCTAAAGCATTGGAGCATACAAAGGCCTGAGTTCTAGGCATTGATAGCTTTCTTAAGTTTATTACTCAAATTTTGAAAATTTTTGTAAGTTTATTCTTGTTCCAGTTTCAATTGCTGATTAATGGCCGAGTTGTTGGCCTGAAATTAGAGAAGGTAGTTGAGTAAGTCAGCCAAATTAACTGCACGGCAATCAACAATTGTGGGCTATTCTCTACAATTTTTCATATTTTCAAAATTACCCTTTGAAAAATAACTTTCAACGGTTATTTGTCAAAGAGTAATTCCTAACTCAATTTAGCGCACCATATAAGGCGCCATGAAACAAGCATGCAAATTAAGTATTTTACAACACAAGTAATGTTAGCCGAAACCTTTTTTATTAAAATTTACCCAGATTCAAGAGAGTATATAGTCAAAGTTATTTATTGAAATTTAACAAAGCACCTGGGGTTGGTAAGGCGAAATGGGGCCACCCTAGAAATTCTCTGAAATAAGATGAACATAGAAAAATAGGTGGAGATTGCAGAAGGAAGCTAGAGAAAAGACAATTGAGAGGTGCGATGATGAAATCCGAGATAAAAAGAAAAAAAGTTGAAAATATGAAAATGAAAAAAATTAAACTATACGTGGAGAGGTTTGAATCGAAAATGAAAAAAGAAACAAGAAGAAGAAAAGATAACCAAAAATAGTAAAAACCCACTTGAATAAAAATCCACCATTTTTGTTGTCTTATGCACTCAAAGCTTTAAACTCTTTTTCTTCGACTTTGGTTTCTCACTTGAGAGATAATCATATAAAGAAAACAAACCAAAGGAAAAGAGGATTTGAGGAGAAGGGGAAGACCGAAGCGACAAAAGTGTAGAGAAAGGATTAGGGTTTTAAAATAGTAATGGTAAAGACAAACAATAGCCTCATTGGATGTTTCTAGAGTTTGTAAATATTAGATGGTAGAAAAAACACTTCTTATATAAAAATTATAAACAATAACTAATGTTATGGGATACACACAAAATTTTATGGGGAAAAAGTTTAGATTAAGTTTCTTACATTATTTTTATTTAATTCTCAAATCAAAGAATGATAAGTGGATATTTTTCTTGAGAAGAGTATATATTTTAATTTTTTAGTTACTTATTTAAAAAAAAATATCTACATATTATTATTTAATTTGATAATTAATTAAAATTGATATAAAAAACTCGATCAGGTCTTATCCAAACCTTATTAGGTATAGAGATTGCATCAAAATAGAAGATAATCTTAATATTTTTTTATTTAAAAATTGTAGAATTTTATAAAATTTGATTGGCGCAGTGATGATAAATATTATTAGATACACACAAAATCCTACTTGGGCATAAAGATTGCATCAGGATATAAAAGATAATGTTAATAATTTTTTATTTGAAAATTTAGGGTTTTATTATAGCTGAATGGTGATTTCTTAGTGTACTAAGAGGTGTAAAATATTGCTGAAGAAGCCATTAAAAGGAGATGACATTTGGCAAAATTTTCCCAACTATGGGTTTACATTTGCATATATTATGATATAAATTGTGAATACTAGCATTCATCAAATCAAATATTTGACTTGATGAATCCGAAAAATCAAATTGGACTAATAAAACTGGTTTAAATTGGTTCGATTAGCCGAATTATTTCAACTCAAAATCAAATCAAATTAATTACTTTTGGTTTGATTCTCAAATATATGATATTTCAACTTAACACCCAAAGCACCTTGCCCCATTAGCCAATTAACCATATTTTTTTCTTTTAATTCTAAGCTTTTAAAGTTTTGCAATTAGATTTTACTAATTAAATTACTATTTGTCTAATATTTTCCTTTCATTTAAGATACTTACTTTTCTAAACAATTATTAAGTATCTCGTAATCGTACAGTAATATTGATCATCATAAATATATAAAGGAAATATAAATTTGTCTTTTTTTAGTGTTGTTTAGTACGAAAGGGTTAATTACCAAAAAAAAAAAAGTGTTATGAATTACCTAATTAAACAGCAAGGAAATGAGCAACCATTCATGGGGAAGCTGGTAAAACACAAAACCCAACAGAACTTTGACACATAAGTTCGGTATACTTTTCTTACCAGAGTTTTTTGTGCCGTCTAGCGATTTTCTTTTTCATTTTAACCCAATGATCTCAAATCAAACCAATCCAATCTTTTATTTTTCACGTATTGGGCGGGGCTACTAAGCCCCAAAGTCATAGGCCAGTGTTGCAATGCCCCTGTGCTTGATGCACCGTGTCCAATGGTGTGCTTGTTTCGCAACGGGTAAATAGAGGCTTGTCATAGAGGGTTGTCTTTAAAGTGCCAGTAGTTTGGTAATTTGGGATTGGTGCAATCGAATGCATATATACGGACCCCAAAAAACAAAAAACGGAATGCATATACAGCCTCACCGGGCTTCTTGGCATCGTTGAAGGACATTTCTCAACAGCCTTTATTAGCAAAATTTGTTTTCAACCATAATTTGTTTAATTATTATTTACGGCTTGTTGATGTTATGAATTTTCAATTGATTTGATTTTGAAGTCAAGAAGATATTGCAAAGTATTGACTATTGACTAGCTCCTAGTTCTTTTTCTGTTTTTGGGTTGAAGAAAGGTGGATTAAAAGAGGGGTTGAACCCAATCAGGAAAAAGATGGGTTGAAATTGAAACTTGAAAAAGCATGTTGAAGCACGACCAAAAAAACAAAAAGAAGTATGTTAATGAAGCTACCCTTAGTTTGGTGGATTAAAGAAAAGGAAAAAGAACGTACACCAAGGAGACGCTGGACATGAACAACATCGATGTAATTCAAAGATGATACTTAGAGTAGAAGGAGATAGAGGCAGGATTAGAGGGCACAACAAGTAGCTAGTCCACTGTACACCATTGGATTCTATCCGTTGGATCACTTGGATGCATGATGCACAAGCATTTATCTTGTACATTGTGAAAAACATGCTCCACAAGTTGCTAGAAAGAATCCCGACAGTTTAATATTACTTAACTTCAATGGACATCGTATATTAAACCTACACCCAAGGTGGATCACATACTACACTTTACGCGGTTCATTGAAGGCATCGGCAAAGTTACAAAGATTGTAGGTTCCTATTCGATTCAAGCTTTTTGTCATGCTTGAGAGAAAAAAAGGAACATCTTCTCCATCTAACATAATTTGGAAGGTGCAGCTCCAAAAATTTCTACATAACAAGGGTGGTAATTAGGAAGATCTAGATGCGGCTCCAACAGATCCAACTAATGAATCAACTAAGAATTACATGACATTAAAAAAGCTTCGAATTATTATTCAGGATTTAATTTCGATAAATTATCAATATAAAAGTATTTTTTTTCTTTACAAAATCTAATCATATATTATTATGTTATTAAAAGTATTTAACTATGATAATCACTATCTCAAGAATCATATATATAATGTTATATAATTGATTGATAATATAAAATAATTTATGTATCAAAATTAATTTCAATTATTTATGTATTTAATTTCTTTATAGAAGTGTAGCAAATATATTACCAATAAAGTGTTAGGCCGAGTAAATGGAACTCGGGTTAAAAATGTTATTTTACATATATATATATATATATATATATATATATATATATATATATATATATATATATATATATGTATACACACACTGTTGGAAGGAGGTTTTACTAATTAGATACTTGACTGCATTTTAGAAGATAAATCTCTCACTTATTCTGGAAGAGGATACTTTGGAAAACCAAAAAAAAGGTTTAAATTATTGTTGATTAGTATATGAGGTGCAGGACATGGAAACATGAGCCAAAATACCCAACATTCCTAACTGGACATGTTGACATAACAAGACTAATCAAACAAATTGGTGTGACTACGTACGAACAACACTTTTAAATTGGGTGAGTTGTAACTAACGAAGCTTTCATGCATATCTTGACGATTATACTAGAGTTTCAATTCTTCCAAAGTTGCGCTTACCAAAAAGGACGCCAACTTGATTTAAGAAGTCTAAGTGATGACGTGTTGGTTGCACAATTGGTTGACCATATTTAGCAGCGAATGAGAGAAATTATAATGTGTTTTTTGAGCAAAACATTTCTGTTGTTTTAATCGATACATTGTTTGTTATATAAGTAAATGTGGGTCTTCCTTATTTTTTTTAACTACCAATATATATTAATATGAGAAATAAAAAATAGATTGAAATAAAATATTTCTCTTATTTCAAAAGCACCTAAGAAATTTTTGGCAATTAAATTGATTTCAGCCACCATGACGTGGAGACATGAGCCAAACATGTTGAGCATAAGAGCTAGCCAATAGCAAACGATAACAGATTCATCAAAATCATCACATGTAGGACAAGAAAAATTGTTTAGTGTCTTGAGAGTAAGAAAAGGCTTTCATATATAAATAAATCATTCAGCATTTTCTATCTCAGTACTCTAAATCATCTTTGGCTCATACATTACCTAGAATTTTAATGCTGATTACTGCTAAACGATATAGAGTAAAAAAAAAAAAAAAGGTTCTAAAAGCATTTAAAAATTTCTCGACAAGCCAATTCATGGACACGAATCAGAACTTCATGGTCATCTTTTCAACCATCATCTCGGATATGAGAAGGGGGAAGGCCAAGTGAGTGACACTTGAGCTTTGTACATCCTAATTAAAATTAAGATAAATATGGTGACCTAGAGATTTGGAAACAGTCAAACGAAGTCATCATGGCTCTTGTCCAACACAAAATGAGGACTTGTTGCTTTAATTGGTTAGGTTTCCACGAGACAAAAGACAAGCCAGATACGACTAAGAAGCAGGATACATACAAAACAAAACCATTGTTACACCCTCCATGCCTGAATACCCGAGTTGGTTGAACTAAACGTCAATCCAATTAACCTCTGCCATTAACAATTGTTTAAAAAACACAATGTAAGGGGAAAGAATATAGTTTTTCTTTCCCCTTGTTTTCTTCAAAGTAATGGAAAAAAGAAGTTATAATTTACATACAGTGTTCTCCTATTGGCCTATATCATCTGTATGAAAGAATTAAATATTTTTGTTTCTCTAAATCACTTTTAGTTAAGATTCTATTACCAAATTACGAAAATTGCACTACACTCTGCTAATTAGTTAAAGAATTGACGATGAAATTATTCACACATAAATTATATTATCTTGCATTTCGAGACTAATTTAAGAATTTGTCTATAAAGGGCTTAAATCTTGTTAAACAACACTATAAACACATCAGCCTTGATATCTTTAACAAAACTTAGTAAAGATACTTTTTGAGAATAACAAACATCATTAAAGAGCTATTTGTGCACATCGCTTGATTTACGAGAGAGTGCTTTTATACAATAAGTTGAATACGGTTCATAAATCTACCACATGCCTCAATCTTAGTGGAACGGAAAGAGCGAGTGAGTGTCCCTGTATTATAATATATTTTTGTTTTTCTTTTATACATTAGGTACGTAGACTGCTGTTGGATTGTATCTGAAACAGGTACCAACCTCAAGAAAGACAATAATATATATACACACTGGATAAAGTAAAGTTTATGACGCGAGTCATCAGTTTGTAGAGTTTTGGTCAGCTCATTCCATGATATAATCTGTATTATAATATAAATGGCAGAACGTACTACAAAAAGGGAACGGTTTCGTGGCCATCCATCCCCATATGCAATAGGGGAATGAGGGACAATCACAAGATTCCCACTCAAGTTATGCATTGACGCATAGCATTCCCCGCCCTAGTCATGTATATATATAAACCATAAATGGTAACAATAAACAAAATTCTTTTTTCAATATATATATATATATATATATATATATATATATATATATATATATATATTATTGTGTGTGTGCATCTGAATAATGATATAAACATTATAATGCACAAATAATGTTAATAAAAAAGAGTGCGCAAATAATTTTATTCTATTTTTTGGTACAGTAAAACAGTTTTTTTATAAACTTTTTTTTTGTGAAAATTGAAGCTTTTTATGATCATAACCAAATCTTTTTCGAAATATTTAACTTCTTTTTTTTTTATTCAACTCCATACTTTACATGCAGTGCTTAATATTTTTACATTGCTAGAAATTTAGACTAATTTAAATTTTTAATAACTTTTTCAAATATGTACAATTTAACTATATTACAAAAATAATTATTTTCACGTGCTTTATTTCCTATTAATTACTTCCATTTAAATGGAACTTTGTCTTATCAAAAATGCTTGGTATGCGAAATAATTTTTCATTTTTGGGAGGAATGTTATTTCTAGGAATATCTTTTCTGATATAATATTTTGGCACATTTGGTATACAAATTGAATTCTCATGAATCTTACAAATTATAATTGAGAATGAACTACTCCTATGTTTGATAAATATTGAAATTCCTAAAAATATTATATATTTATCCAAAAATATCCCTGACAAATTAGCAGTGGTGGTGGTGGTTAATATCAGGGATAATTTTATTTTTTATTTTTATAGAAATATTCCCTTTCCATTGAAGTGGGAATGAAAATGAGTCAATTTTCATTTTTAGGGGTGCAACTTATCCGAAAATATATGTTTGAATCGCATATCAAATGTGCAAATCTTCTATTCTCTTGATTATATTTCTAAGAATATAAAACCATTCCGCATCCCAAATGCCCGCTTATGATAATTGAGACTTTGATATTGTTTTCAACTTCTCAAGCTTATCAAAAAAAGTGCTTGTAAATAGAATAAGACATTCCTTGAACGATTATGACACTTCAAATAATGTCATTATTGCTCACAAAAGTGATCCATTATATATATTGGAGTAGAAGAAAGGCGGACTCTATCATTTTCAATTAAATGTAGGTTTGATTAAAGAAATTTTAGTTTTATATTTTTTATTTCTTTTTTTTCATAAAAAAAGTGAGATGGACACATTTGTAAAATATAACAATAATTCCTAATTTGCCAACATTTACAAAATGTTCTTTTAGACATTTTTAATCTTTCACTAATTTGTTGTCTTTTGATAGAGAAATATTGCCGGTAGTGTCTCAGGCAACATTTCAAACCATTGCCAAAACTTACAATGCTTGATAAATGTGGTTATAATGGTTCTCCATAAGCATTGCCTTTACTTATATCAAATACTACACTTTTAAATGATATTGCCTTTCTGAGTTAAAAAGTGTTGCCTATAACAAAAGATCATGCCTAATTTGGCAATTCCATAAAAAATGATGTCTTTAGTTTTAAAAGCATAGCCTTTATCAGAGATAACACTTTATGGTACATTAAAATATATTTTTGAAGGGTTGTTATATGCCAATTTTCTTGAAGTGATGTATCCTCTTCAATAAATATTCTAGAAGTAACAAAAATAAAATAACTAGATAAGAGAATGTTCCCTTTAGTACTATATGTGAGACTATTTCTAAGATCTTATTACTAGGTTTGCCTGGTTAAGCTTCCAATCTGTAGATCACGCACAACAAGCTCAAAAGTATATAGGCACAATTTGCAAATAAATTGTATGATGCTTCTCTTTTTGCTTCTTGGGTAAAAAAGAAGTGTGAGGCACGAATTTGTGATGTTCTTTCCATGATGAGGGATCTTAACAAGAAAATTAAATATGCAAATGCTCATTCAAGCGTTACTATATAGTTTTCTTGTTAAAGCAGATCATTACTATTGCAAAAGACAGTAAAAATAGAATATCACAACCATACAAATATCAAAGTAAAAATTGGAGAAATTCTTAAGTATTGTTAAAGTAAGAAAAAAATATTACTTCATGCTATTCAATATTCAATATCTCAATTTTCTAAATCAGTATTATCTCATACTTTTCTTATATTCTTAATGTAATGATTGGCTATATTTTTAATACGATAGCTACCTACATTTTCAATATAACAATTGAGATATTCACATTATATATATAGAAACGCTTTTTTTTTCTTCTTTTAAAATATCTGAAAATTACTATAAAAAAGGTGAAAAGGTTGAATAATGTGTATATAAAAATGACCAGGTACACACATTATATCTTTGCGAGGTAGTGCTGTTCTAAACACATATATAGGCCAAAATCGGCGGATTGAGAGATTGTCAGGTCAACACGACAACTCCAACATTTCTAAGCATTGCCAAAACTTACCATGTTTGATAGATGTGGCTATAATGGTTCTCCATAAGTATTATTTTTGCTCATATTAATGACTACAATTTTAAATGATGTTGCCTTACTGAGTTAAAAAGTGTGGCTTTTGACAAAATGTCACGCCTGATTTAGTGATTCCACCAAAAGTGATGGCTTTAACTTTAAAAGTGTCATCTTTATTAAAGGCAATATTTTATGGTGTATTAAGATACACTTTTAAAGGGTTATTAAATAACAATTTTCTTGTAGTATCCACTTCAATAAATATTCTAGAAGTAACAAAAATATAATAATAGCATGTTTGGATGCCCATTTAGGCATCTAAGAATTAATTTTGAGCCTATTTGGGTATATAAGAATCGATTTTGGGAGGTCAAAATCAATTACGTTATTTTTTGTTCTTGTTTAGTTTCTCATATTAAAATCAATTATGGTTTTCAAATTGATTTTATGTAGAAGTGAAAATTTTTCACTTTTCAACTTTATTAGAATTGATTTTAGACATTTCTTTGTAAGGGTGTGTTTGTTTTAACTTTTAAAAAAGTGATTTTAAAACTTAAATTTTATATATAGTTAAAAAAGTTGAAAATTGATTATTTTCATAAACTATTCTTTTCAACTTCTAGAAAAAAAGCTAAAAAAAAATCTTTTTTTAAATTTTGATTATTTTTTAAAAGTTATCTAGATATATATAAACTAATTTTTTTTGTGAAAAAAGTGATTTTTTGCCCTAAAAAATACAAATAAACACATTCTAAATTATATATCTAAAAGTGATTTTGATCAATATTATTAAAATATAAATAACTTCTCAGATTAAATTATCAAACATAAATTACTTGACCTTAAAATTAATTATAACCAAATCAATTCTAAAAAAATAGAACTAAATAGGCTATAAGTAGATAAGAGAATATTCCCTTTAATACTTTATGTGAGATTATTTCTAAGATCTTATTACTAGGTTTGGTTAAGCTTTCAATACATAGATCACGCACAACAAGCTCAAAAGTATATAGGCACAATTTGCATATAAATTGTAGGGTAATGATTTTTGTACGTGCCCCATCTGACGCACCAATCCGATGCACTGCTTGATTTGTAAGGAAAATCAAAACAAAAATTTTAAAATCAAAACAAAATGCAAAGAGTAGTTGGATGAGGGTGTGCGTCTCCAATGTATCCCATGTTTGCGTTCAAATAACAATGCCCTAAATTGTATGATGCTTCTCTTTTTGCTTTTTGGTCAAAAAGAAGTGTGAGGCCTGAATTTGTGATGTTCTTTCCCTGATGAGGGATCTCAACAAGAAAATTAAATTTGTAAATGCTCATTCAAGCATTACTATATAGTTTTCTTGTTAAAGCATATCACTACTATTGCAAAAGACAGAGTAAAAATAGAATATCACAACCATACAAATATCAAAGAAAAAAATTGGAGAAATTCTTAAGTACTACTAAAGTAAGAAAAAATATTACTTTTTTTTTGGTAAGCAGAAAAATTATTACTTTTTGTTTTGGTAAGCAGAAAAATATTACTTTATGCTATTCAATAGTCAATATCTCAATTTTCTAAATCATTATTATCTCTAACTTTACTTATGTTCTTAATGTAATGATTGGCTATATTTACCTACATTTTCAATATAACAATTGAGATATTCACATTATATATATAGAAACACCTTTTTTTTTTCTTCTTTTAAAATACCTGAAAATTTCTATAAAAAATGTAAAAAGGTTGAATAATGTGTATACAAAAATGACCAGGTAAACACATTATATATTTGTGAGGTAGTGCTGTTCAAAACACAAATACGGGCCAAAATCGACGGATTGAGAGATTGCTAGGTCAACGCAACTCCAACACCTCAACTCTAAATGTTGATCTCTTAATGCCTAGAAACGATACCAACATTAACTAACAAACTTTTTCTTAATTGATATTAATCTTTAAAGTTTAGATGTGACAGTTAATAATTGAAATCCAATGATTTGCTAAGGTACATTTACATTCTACGTTTTCTCTCCTAGATAAAGGTACTTACTCCTTCAACTGTGACCCAAAAAAAAAAAATGAAGAGCTATCCGTATAATTATACTTTCCTTATAAGTAAGGTTTTAAGAATTCTCATGCAATGAGGATGTCCATCCCATTTAATTAACTATTTTTTCTCCATAGAGCATCCTCTAATATAATTACGTGATTATCATACTGCTTTTTTATTTAAAAAATGCTAGAAAATCGAAAATTTTGTCAAAATTCTAATGGTATACTTTTAAATTTTTAGATGAATAAATAGGTTTTGTCATATTATTTCATCCAATAATTATTATAATTTTTCTCAAAAATTATAACAATATTTTTTTTTATTAGGTTAAGTCTCACATTATTTAAGAATAACTGAGATAATTAATTGTTATTAACACTTGGACATAATTTTTTTCTTACCTAACTTTTGAGATGAAGTTACACTTGCCAATCTTAAAATGGTATTAGAATTTTATATTTTTGATTAATATTTAATCATCAAAAGATATTCAATTATACAAAATTCATGTTTCAAACTTCTAGTCATGAGCATTAAAGTCTCATATTATTTAATAATATAATCAAGATAACTTTTATTAAATATAAGGAGATGTGTTAAATTTTATATAACTAGTATAACCTTTATAACTAGATAGATATCTTCTCTAATAAATTAATTTTTACGGTAGAGATTATGCAATATTATTCTCTTTATTTATTTTCACAAATGATTAGATGATAAAATTATTAAAATACGTCACCCATCAAAAAGAAAAATAATTAAAATACTTCGACCACCCAAAGATTAACTTGTTTGAGGAGAAAAGTATCTTGGAACAAAACAATTATATTATTATATTAAATGGCGGTTCTTTTGGTACTTTTCTTTATGACAAGTTACAAATATCATTTATTGCTTTCCTGACGGTATTTACATCCCTTCCTGAATGTGAACGTAATCCATCAAACCCTCAAAACAATACGATTTTCTTTATAAGTGGTGTCTTTATTAGAATTTGAATATTAATTCTCTCATAAGAAAATAATTTATATTTATTCATCTATCTTACTTACTTACAAAATAAACAAAATAAATTATTTCATATTTATATATTTTAATTAAATTCATACTTATTTTAGTTTAGTTAAATAAAAAAAAATATTAAGGGAACTCACTTTTATAAAATATCGTATTGATTCATCACTTTTTCACCATTGAATGATATGTGAATCTCACTTAAATTAGATTCACATCTTATTTAATAATAGATAAGTTGTGAGTCGATACAATATCGTATAAAAGTGAGTCACTATCATTTCTTTAAATAAAATACTCACCAATTTTAAATCTAGGATACCCCAGAGTACTAAGCCAAAACAACAATAAACAAACAAACGAGTGAACCGCCACCATGAAATAATAACGTCACCGGTGAATGCAATTTTGTTTTTATTGTAATTAGCCCTAAAAAAAACGAGCGGTCAAGATCAAAAGGACGAGACAATCCAAAACATTTCTCAAACACAATATATTTCTTGAAAGTTGGAGTTAAGAAAAAAGTCACCAACGATTTTTTTTTTCTTAAATGTAATTTTGTAAAGAAAATTCATTATTTAAAAACAATTTGCTTGAACCAATAAGTAATTTTAATGTTTAAGATAGGAATGAAAATTTAAATTTAATTAAAATAATAATTAACTTTGTAATAATTTAAATCAATCGAATTTATAAAAAGAGATTAATTTAATATATTATCAATATAAAAGAAATTTATACCATTATCAAATTATATGTCATTATATTCGAAACTTTTAAAACAATAAATATAAAAATTAAATATTTTTATTAATATAATAATATATAATTGAAGATTTATATAAAATATTTTTATATTAATAATACATCAAAATTAAATTTTTATAAAAAATATCTTATATTTTTTTTTAAAAAATATCTACAATTTTTAAAATAAAAATAAAAAATATTAATATTTAATTGATTCAAATGATTCAATAACTATTCTTTTTAAATAAGATTTCGAATATAAATCTTGTGAATGGAGAACAAACTAGCTCCAAGAAAGTTTTACCTTGTAGTGGATCTACTTGAGTTGAATCAGATTAGTTGCAGTATAGCAAATATTAGAAAATAAATAAATAAAAAACAGAGCACGCGTAAAGCTCATGATGTAAGTGAGCGCGTGAATTGGGTGAGTGTGTCATTGGCGAATAGGAGCTGAACGACATGAAGCTTTTCCTCGTCTACTACTCCTTCCTTTCTTCTCTCAACCTTGTCTCCTCCTCTCTCCTCTCTTTCTCTCTCTAAAATCTTCTCTCTCTCTCTCTCTCTCTCTTTCTCTGTTCTGCAAGATTTCAGGTTCGTTTCCGATTCCCTATTTTCGCTGTTCCTGTTCGATTTTCTTCTCTGTAAGTGCTTCGCTTTCGCTGTTCAATGCTTTTCAAGAAGCTTCTTCATCTTCTTCTTCTTCACTTTCACTCTGCTTGTTCTGGCACTGAAGTTTGGGTCCAATTGGTGCTCTTTTTGTTGGTTTTCACCTTTTCCATCGCGTTTGCCGTTGCTTAATTGGTTCTTCCAATGCGTGTTCTTACCTAATTGGAGCTCCGCGGAGCCGCAATTAGGGTTCTTGGTGTTGTCGCCGTCATTTGATTGCCAATTCCAATTGGTTTGGAATGAGACCCTTGCAATTGATAACTGGTTGTTGACGAGTCTATGAGCTTTGTTTTTGGAACGTTGAAAATGCAAGCACTTGAATTGCAAGCTCGTTGAGCTGAATTTATGATATTTATTTTATTTTATTATGTTGGTTTGCTGTTGTTGTGTAAGCTATGTGGTTGGGTGATGAATTTTGGGGAATTTGAAGAAAGTTTGGGTTTTTGAGTGATTCTGTTGCAAAGTTTGGACTTGCTGGTTTTTGTTGCACATTGTTCAATCTTCAACAATCTCAGCGAATTGAGCAGAAATACATTTTTTGTTGTTGATCGTATTGTATCTAGGGGATTAGATTCTTCGATTGTTGTTGGTTGAATATGTCATTCATACAGTCGAATTTTGTGTCCAGATATTTTTGTGATATGGAAAGTTGAGTAATTTTGTAGAGAATGTTTTGTTACTTAGGTTTTTCGCTTAACCTTGTTGAAGAGTGAAAACACGTCATCAGCAGACAAGGAGAACTGAATTTTGTTGGATGGGTAATAAACTCGGGAGGAGGAGGCAAGTGGTAGATGAAAAATACACACGGCCACAAGGGTTGTATAATCATAAAGATGTGGATCATAAGAAGCTGAGGAAGCTTATACTCGAATCGAAGCTTGCACCTTGCTATCCTGGAGATGAAGAAACTGCATTAGATCGGGAAGAATGCCCGATTTGCTTTCTGGTCTGGTTTCTATCATACACTTTCAATATTTGTTTCTTTGCATGTATTCTGTTGTTGTACATTTTTGAAAAATGAACAAATTAATCAATTCAACTATGCGCAACTATTTCAAACTGTAAATATGGCCTTGGGGTCACCTATGTTGGGTTTAATTTATTGACCTTTCTTGGAACCAAATGATGGAGAATGTAACATTTCAAGTTCTTTATCACAAACTTCCTGATCATTTTACAAGGAACAAAAAGTATATGGACTGTTTATACTTAGTTTATTGAAGTCTTTTCCAAAAGTTAATCTTTGTGTATGTCTTTTTGAATCATCCAATTTGATTGATTTTTTTTCCACCTTAATTTAGTATTATCCAAGTCTAAATCGATCAAGATGTTGCACGAAGAGCATTTGTACAGGTATTATTTGGTTATTTTTTCTGGTTACATATTCTGTCACCGCAATTCATATGCAACCTGATTAGTTTCCTTTTATCAGAGTGCTTTTTGCAGATGAAAGTTCCAAATTCAACTCGGCCTACACAGTATCCTTCATTACTAGTTGTTTTCCTTTGATATGAATACATAACTCATAGTTTTCGGTCTGACGACTTCCATCTTTTGTTGCTTTAGTATTAGAATAATTGCTTGCCTTAACAAACACAAGATGTCCATTCTGCAAAACAGCAAATTATGCTGTCGAGTATCGTGGTGTAAAATCAAAAGAAGAAAAGGGATTGGAGCAGATTGTAAGTGATCTGCCATAATTGTTGTTTAAGAATGCATTTTCTGAAACATTTTTGCATTGAATAAAGTTTTAATCACATACTCACAATTATTCAGGAAGAGCAACGCGTTATAGAAGCCAAAATTAGGATGCGACAGCAGGAACTTCGGGATGAAGAGGAAAGAATGCACAAAAGACAAGAAATAAGATCTGCAAATGTGAATGTGGCAGTTACAGATGTTGAATACAGCTCAAATGGAGGTAGCTGTTTGACACAGTTCTGGATGTCATCTGTATGTGTCTTTGTGACTGATCATATCAATACAAATTATTCTTTTTTTTCCCCCCTTTTCAATATTGTAGAGGCTGCATCTGCAATTCCTGTTGTTGAACATGAGGAAAATGTTTCATCTCAAGACTCGTGTGCCACCTCGACATTTAGACCACCTCCAGCTCCTTGGACCAATAGGTATGCTACCTTTCATTGTACCCCCAAAAAAAAAAAAATTCCTAATTTTTCATAATATTTCTTTCTATGTTTCTGTTTCCAATGTTTTGTCACTAAGATATGGTATTAAATATCCAAAAATCAATGAGGGGAAGAAAATAAGTTGACATGTTGAATTGCTTAAACTTACTATGAGGATTTAATGTTGCTTCATACTGAGCTTGATCCTTCTGCATGTTACATTTTCCCATGAATACCATGTCCATCACATAATCAAGTATTGAGTCCATTATAAAGTGAGACATGCTATCCTTCCTGATCTAGTCTGAATACATAATTGAGTCAATCATCTGTGCCTATGAAGGATTGGTTCTTTCAACCATTAAGGTTATTTTTTGAGGAGCATACCTATTCTACGTCACAACTCACTATAATCATAACACAGCTAAGTTTAATTATGTGAAGGGCATTAGTCCTTGTCTAAGCTGGATTCAAATCATAAATTAATGAAACACTTCTTATTGCTTGGGTATATAAATTAGTATTGTAAGTAAGTACCATTATTTGCATCACTTGCATTAAAATTATGTGCCAAACCTCTCCCTGCTGAAAGATGTTCGGTTGAGGTAGTTCTTTAAGCTGTTTGAGTTAAGCTGAGCTGCATTCGTAGCTAGATTCCATTTTTAAGCTTCTTCATGGGAGTATGGTGTCACATTGCAAGTTGTTTGGGCTCAGATGAGCTATTTTTGTGACTAGACTCATTGTTTAAGGTTGTCCATTTTGGATAATGGTGTCAGCTTGCAAGCTATTTGGAAGTTTTACTCCTACTAGAATTTAATTTAATGTTTCATTCGAAGTTTAATTGCTTAATTGCTTACCAAGTGAAGTGCTGAAGAGGGTAATTGGTGGTATAAGTTAGTTATTATTTAATTCGTTGGTTTTGATTCAGTAGTTCATCTTGAGCAGATGCTAATCTGGAAGTTTTGACTGTATGGATGGATATGGTTACCCTTGCAAGAAAGGATGAATTGCAGAAATGGACAAATGTTACGAGTGAGTAGCTTATGAAAAGGAGCATTCAAGATCAAGACCCATAAGTGGAAAATTTAAAGATTTGTTCTTTTGGATTAGTACTTAATCAACTTAAATGATGCTTTAATTTGTGAATGCACTTCTGAGTTTTAAAGGATCACCTTTTATATTTGTGTAAGAGATTAAAGAAGCTCCTCCAACTTTCTTACCCATCCTGGCACAAAGAAGAAAACAGTGTAAAGGGGAAAGATAGATGAAGCCTCTTGTTTTGTTATTAAATAGATTTTAATTTTATACTTGTCATTGGCTTGAATTTGCTGCTTGTATACAGAGACAACTATTTAAGAAGTAGAATATATGATGGGTTTGCACTATGTTTTAGTTATAGTATCAGTAAACCATTTTTAAACTGACTCCTATGCTACACTATGCATATCTTCTGGTCTGATTTGATAAGGAGATATAGAAAATCAGGACATAGTATACAAGTATGTTAGGGTATATTTAAATATATTTAATAAATTTTGTTACATATTAAAAGTTAGAAATACTACATCATACATTTCTATTAAAGGATAATATTAACTGTCTTGTTTTTTTCAGTGTTTAATTGATTTTATCAAACTATGGGTTTAGGTGGGTAGAAGTTTTGGGGTATCAACTACTATTTAATTACAAATCTGTCAGGTATCCCTCACCCTTCACTCAATGTTTTACATCTCTCTCTCTCTCTCACTGTGTCTCTGTTCATTGAGAACATCATTTGCATTTGTACCACTAAGTGGAGTCATTTGTCCTGGATAAAATGTCTTTGATCTTTGCTCTCATCCTATCACCATCTTCATCTGGCTAAAGCCCACCATCATATGCTGAGGCAATTTTTGCCTACTCTGAAACATTGTCAAATATTGCAATATGGAATCCCCACTCTTTGCATCAATAGGCATATTGCTGTGTTTCAGTAGAAACAAATTCCTTTGTTTGGCTGAAAGGAATAGCTAGATGCTTGGTTGAAATGGTGGTGGCAGCATAAGTAACTGGCTATGTCACAGCAATTGCTGGCCGATACAAGGAATTTGAGGCTTGGGCAAGATTTCAAATTTTAGAGCTCAGTTGAGGGATGCAATTTCTTATTTCCAGCAGAGCAAGAGTGAAAGCAGACAGGGTACTATGCTCTTTGGGGCTGAGTTGCAGTAAAAAAGACTCAGCAGTGTATTAGTGCAAGTTGGACATGTTTTGGCTCAATTCAAGCTGATCTCAAAAAGATATTGAAACCGCAAGAGAGAGAGAGAGAGAGAGATCTACCATATCATATGGGTACAGTGGTCCCCCTAGTATGCATGCATCATTGCTAATGGTAGATAATAAGTAGAATTGATGACTGAAGATATACAATTTACTTCTTTTTGGTAGTATCAGACCTATTGATATCTACTATTTCTTATAGGCTTTGTTGGAATACCTGTTGACATGGGTGGTCAGGCAGTGAAGTCCAATGAAACACAGATACTTAAAATGGTTGCCGTATCAGTGTTAAATACTCCTGGCCTGGATGGCTGCATCCTCTTCTTTTTTTTTTTTTTTTTTTTTGGTTGGATTTTTGTGCCAATGTGTGTGTGGTATCATAGAATTGTATGAATGATAGTCTTTTGTTGTTTCTTCACTCTACAATAACTTATGCCAAGTTAATGACATCCAAGTTGATGCTTTTATTGTTATTATACACACACACACACACACGCATTAAAATTTTATAGCTGAATATAGATACTTTTTTCCTCCATTTTTCCCTCTAAATCATAGATTGGCCTAACTATTTCGTTTTTATTTATGTATGATGGTTTGTCTGTTTTTGGATGTCTTATGCGATGATATATTTATAATATTTGATTTATATGTTCTGTTGTATTCTGCCATGTCCGTATCCTAAATTAACTTCTTAGGATTGTTCTATCCTCATGTCGTACCAGTGTTGTATTGAGCACCCATACCTGTATGATGCATCATAGGTGGAGCCCCATCTCTTTATATTTAGCCATTTTAGCCGATGTCTTATTTTAACAAGTATTAAATTCTTGTATTTTGTTTGCATCAGTTCATTCGGTAGATTGTATTTTGGAAATTACTTGATGAACTTACCGTATTTTTTTCCCCGCAAATGCTGGAAACTGCAGAGATGATGAATTTGATGTTGATCTCGAGGACATAATGGTCATGGAAGCAATCTGGCTTTCCATTCAGGTGATGATTTTTGTTTGAATATGCTTTCCTATATGCTATTGATTATTGAATTTATTATTAAAATCGAAGATCACTACTCCCTTGTGATAAAAATGGTTGTTCATAACTTGTTTCAAAAATCGTTTAACCACAGAGTAACTTTGTTGTTTGGTGCCTAGTTGTCAATCAGTTTTGGAACTGTTCATTATCATGTTGTTGTTCATGAACAATGATGAAAATAAAGAAGTAAATTCTTCCAAAAGAATGCAATATGTTGTTCTGTGTTTTTGCATCATATTCTTAAAGTTATGCTTCTGAAAGTGACTGTGGGGTGAAAGAAAGACGTGAATCTTCAGAACTGAGCTTGGTCCGCAGCTTGTGGGTATTAATATAAATGGTAAATAACAGTAGAAAAGATTCCTTTACATTTATTTATTTATTTTTTGTTTCCCATGCGTTTTTTGGGTAGCATCATTCATACTTTTTATATAAAGACTTATGGCAAGGTTGTCAAGATTGAGATTCTATTTAGGATCACAGGGGGAGGATAGACATGGAAAATGTGAGATTGTAACACGGATCGTAGGATCCTACCTAAAATATGAAGTTATATTCACACACACACACACTCTCTCTCTCTCTCTCACACACACACACACACACACATAAGAATTTTATTGAGATGAAGAGAAAGAATTACAAAAAAGTGAGGAGGATATGGAATCATCTTAAACCAAAATAATAACTTAACCCCACACCCCCCCCCCCCCAACCACCAAAAAAAAAGAGGGACAAAGTAAGTAACCTTAAAATCACAACTAACATGCAATCAAACTCCAAGTCATAACTCAAATTTAAGTTACAATTCATGATACAAAAGATATAATTTTTGCGTAAAACTAAGACATAACAAAATCACGCAGAAAACACGGCCAAAACTTTGAGGATGCTCTCCAAGGGTTGAAAGATGGTAATCCTTTAGTCTTTATGGGTCTTGTCCCTGATATGTAATTGGGGGAAAAAAAATTTGGGTGCTTCAACAGAGTCACACCTCCTTCAATGAAACACCTAGCAACCCTCAAGTCCAAGACTCAGATAGTCAGATGCAGTGCAGCACCTTGATGAAATACCAGTGCTGCACCACCAACATGGAGCAACTCAGTCTCAAACGAAAGAAAACACCAAGGGTGAGTCGTAGCACAAACAGCACAGGGGAACAGTAACTCCAATGGAAGGGGAACAGAGTAACAGCTATTCGGAGAATCAGATTGAAGAAAAATAGACATAGGGAAACAGCCAAAAAGACATGGGGTTGGTGTTCTTTGAATGGTGGGCTTGGGCTTTTATTTTTTGTGAAATAACTCTGCCTCTTAAATGGTGGCTCGCCCAGGTCAGAAAAATTGACTGATTTCTGCAGTTTCACAACCTTGCTAGATGATCCTACAGTGATCTCACCAGACTGTGTTGGCATGCATAATCAGGATCAAAACTCCCACAGAAAAAAGCCTAAGATCGTGCAATCTTACAATGAAGAACGTGACCTTAACAACCTTGAACTTATGGAACTAAATATTATTTCAGTATTTTTGTCCATGTTGTGTGGGGCACTTATATTTTGGTTTCTGTTGTGTTGCTGTGCCCGTTTGACATCATGCCTCATTCTTGTTCATGTCGCTGGCTATGCCCCATGGCTTTCAACAGACCCTTCATTAAAATTATAGAAGAACCTTTCTGTGTATATACATCAAATTTTGATCCTCTTAATTACTTGATGGTCTTTAATGCAACATGGTTATAAGCAATAATAATTGTAAGACACACACTGGCACATCTAGTTCCATTACACACCAAGCTTAACTAGGTAATTCATGCTTAATCGGTTTAGGAATAACGTTTACACATGCTCGAGTGATTATCAATTCTTTGCCATTAAGTCTGAATACGAGTTGGCATCTTGTCAGCTTGCAATAGTTCTCCAAAGACCCATCCAATGGCCCATCTTCTTTTATAATATGGTTCGGGGTAACCTCTATATTTGGAAAAAGAACCATACTGTGCAATCTGGCTTCCCCGCCCCCCCCCCTCCTTCTCTTTTCCACACACACACACCATTTTCTCTATCTTTCTTTCTTGGATTGTGTTGCCCTGCTTATTTGATGACTCTGATTGACTCAAAATATATACGTTACACTACAGGGAAAAGGCAGGCAGAGAAATTTATCTTTTGGTGATGGTACTTCAGGACAATATGTAGCTGATGGTCGCTATGCTTTATCTGTCATGGATCCACAGACTGGATCATCCTCATCCCCATCTGGGGGTCTTGCTTGTGCCATTGCAGCTCTTGCTGAGCGTCAGCAACTGACTGGAGATTCATCTACGATCTCCACCAATGAAAATACATCATCATTCAACACGCAACAAGGTTCGAGAAGGTTTAATAATAGGGTTGCTAGAGATATGGTTAGTTATACTCATACAGACAACCTCAATGAGATGCCAGCAAATGATACTGTGGCTATGACTAGGGGTCATGGTGAGTGGGACATCTGTGGACAACAGGTGGCTGAAACAGCAACAAGCTATGCAAGCTCTGCTGCAGCTGAAGATGATGGTGAACTGTCTTTGCCACGGTCTGGGGACATTGATGGAAGCCTTCAAAATGCCACAGACCCCATTGTTCCTGAGAGTTTTGAGGAGCAGATGATGCTAGCTATGGCTGTCTCTTTAGCTGAAGCTCAAGCCATGTCAAGCGGACAGAGTGCTTCTTGGCAGTAGTTTTTGGTTGAGGTACTGGTTAATCTTCTTAAATTGATGATGCTTGCTATGGCTATTTGGCCGGCTGAGTCCTGGGTTGGGAGTTTAAGCAAAGTTCACAAGTGTGCAATTTGTTCATGGATCAGGTAGTAATTCTCCTCTCACACGAATTTATGTATATAGATGTCAAAGGAAAACTATTGATTCTAGTTGATCAAAGCTTGCTGCTTAATGCCATTTTTTAGAAAAGAAAATTTGTGTTTGATGTCCTCTCCTCCCTCATTGGTTTTCTGTAAATAGTGTTATAAAGTTTCAATGTTCTTTGATAATTGATAGATGTCATTCTTATAGTAATATATGGCACATTTTACACATATACTGAGCAAGAAAGGAAATTAAATTTCTGTCAGTAAAATTTATCAAGCGTTCTAACCATGGAGATCTGAGTATATTGAAGTTTCGCGCATACGGCATGGCACTTAAACTAATTATCTGAGTAATTATTGCAGAAATCGTCTAAATTAATGAACTTAAATATGAGTAAGAAAGTTTGTGGATGGGCGCCATTTATTTTGCACCTTATTATGTTTGGTGCATGGTACACTTCGTAATATGATGGTAAAGATCACAAGATCTATCAATCCATCAACATAATATGATGCATAATAGATGCCTCTTTCTCTGACTTTCCTCTGCCAAACTCTATCAAGCTCCAACTCCCCCTATTAGCAATTTATTGAAGTTCATCTCTGCTTTAGCATCTCACAAGAATTCTGGCGGATGCTTCTTGCTGGTGCGCGTCTCAGGTGAAGCTTCATAGTGGTGGCCGTGGTTCTGAGGGAGGTGAGGAGTAGAGGTGCTGGCTTGTAGGATGGCAAAGGCTAGCGGGCGGTGACACGGAGACAGCATAGTGTGGCTGTGATGGTGGCAAGATACGGCTTTGATGACAGAGGTGACGATGTTGTTGCATTGTGGGCTGCGGTGGTTTGTTGAAGGGTGGCTCAGAGGCTCAGATGGTGGTGCGATGGAGCTGTGATGGGCATGAACGACAGGGAATGGGGGTGGAGCTTGACTATGATGGTGCAATTAGGAAGGTCGAGGTTTCGCTGTTGCTATTGCTCTGCTGATCACCGCAGGCTTTGATGCCGTCACTACTGGGTCATGTCCGCTCTGGTTGTTGCTAGGGGACAAGGCTTCATGAGAGAGAGTGCAGTTGTTGCTCCATCGGTGGATCGCTAGAAACAAATTTTATGGTGAATACGGTGCATCAAGCACCATTTTTGCAGGGAGCATGGTCGCCTGGGCTTTGTGGATGTTAGAAATGCATTCTTACTTTGCAAGAAGTTTTGGCTGTATTTGGTAGCCTTTTGGGCCTAGTAAGGGATTGATTGAATTTGGAATTGATTCTCAATGAAGTACCTCCAAATAACACCCTCTCGGTTGTTCTATTTTTTGGGGGTCTTTTTTTGGGTTTTTTTTTGTTTTGGGGGAAGAGAATTTTCTGCTTTGATTCTCCCTGATGCAGCGTTAAACCTCATCAAACTGTTTTTAAGTGACCACTGTAATGGATGGCAAGTTGTGTAGCTCTCTTGCTTCCACATAACCAGTTTGCTCTAAAAACAACGGTTGAATAGATGATTGATAACCCAAGAAACTTACATGTTACCTATTCATTATTTATTACTTGAGACGCCTATGAGAGTTTGTCTAATATTCTAATGAATTAATGGGCCGAAAATTCATTATGGGGGTGTGTTTGATATAAAGTTTTATGGATTTACACATAAATCCCATTCATGAAATTTTATCCCCTCATTTTCACATTTATACCAAACACACCTCGGAAGGTAGTTTTCTTGACACAAAAACATCATAAAGAATGGTTTGGTTAATCAATGATTAGTGATGAACTGATAATAATCGCCATATCATTTTCTAAACTTATAGGGTTAGGTTTATTTTAAATGTTGCCTTGAGACTCCGGAATCTATCCTTGTAATTTAGCCACAAAAGAGCCTTTTTTTCTGTCATCAAATAGTATCTATTACTGTTATTTTTGTTACTTGTTATGTGCCATTTAGGTTCTCCTGTTGGCATTTCTCTCCGTATGAAAAGTTCCTGAAGACGCATTTCTTAAAAAAGGGTCAGATTCTTGGCACCTAACACAGAAGAGAACATTAAGGCGTTATTAGTCTGTGTGATTTTGTCATGTAAAGCATAACAATGTTGATCTCTGCGTAGCCAGTGTTTGACTTTGAGTTCAGAGACGCCATTTCCCTCATCCCCCCCCCCCCCCCAAAAAAAGAAATAAAAAGAGATTAAAAAAAAAAGAAAAGAAAAATAGGAGGCTTTCCGTGTGGTTGACTTGGTTAGGCTCGATTTATGTTGTGCAATTCTCTTTGGTAGGTCTCATAATCATTGATCTTTGCTGAAACTTATTGCATACTTTGACTTTGAAATGGGACAAATATTCATACCTAGACTTTTTTTCAACCTAAAAATAACAATGATAATAGAGTGTGGGGGCCAAGATGAGCTTCGAAGGGTTTATTAGATTTGCCTCCTATTCGTTTATATTCAGTTTCCCCCTATTTATTATTTACGATGAATGGAATATGGGATCCGTGAACCCATAGAAGGTATTATAAACCAAACTTACCCAAATAGAATTCTTGCTTCTTGGTGGCATTTTGAATGATTTGCTGTTGACTCAATTGAGATTATACACTCATTAACCATCCCTCTAGATTCGGCAAAGAAGAATGGATATTGAATACCACTTCCAGCAGATATGAATCACGTGAATCTACAAATAGCGAGAGAGCTTAATTCAGCTTCGGCGTAGGGCCACTAGCTGGAAATATGATAATCTTTTAGCATGACTTTTACGATACATAATACCTGATCCAACTGTAAATTTTATATGATAAATTGTTCACTGATGGAAAAAGAGAAACTCTTTTTTTTCTTCTTTTTTGAACGCGAAAAAAGAGACAAACTTTTAATTCTGCAATGGCGACGGCAAATCATAAGAATACATTTATCACAAAAAACAAAAAGGAAAATTCTATCATGCAAAATTTCATTTGATAACAGTATAATGTGTCATAAAAAAATGTTCCTGACATGATTATTTCATCTGATTATTTTATGCAAAATTATTTTATAAAATTCTTTTTGATAGAAAAATTGTGGATGACGCATTTATAGTTACCCCCTTTCAATAAATGCATTTACCAAAATTTTAAATATAAAAATTTTATAGCGCATTACATTGATAATTCACATCTTAAGCACCTACACCTATACAAAAATCCCCAATACATGCATAAATTATAAATACGTGATGGGAGGGTAAGTTGGGGATGATTACATGAAGGGAGTTGATCCTTAACACGAAACAGTTTCGGGGAAAGAGTTTACGAAGGAACAATAACTTGCCACGCATGCATTTTCATTTTTTTTTTTTTAGTATTTATCTGTTGCATTTTGTTTAAATACCATCCTTCTATGCGGTACACAACGTTCCCGAGATGATTTTGTTGATAAAATTGGCGGG
Organism: Pterocarpus macrocarpus; assembly: GCA_031439585.1. NCBI lineage: Eukaryota > Viridiplantae > Streptophyta > Magnoliopsida > Fabales > Fabaceae > Pterocarpus > Pterocarpus macrocarpus. Next base: position 16,046,744 of record CM062517.1, on the reverse strand, counting down.
AGTTTAGCACTGCTCAAAAAGGAAAAAAAAATGTCGCGTGATACATTAAAAAGCAGTCAATCATCATTTAAAAATTATGTATTATGATTTTGCCCACTGCCTTAATAATTTTACCCTAAAGCTATGCTTTGGTTGTATTGATCTTTTAGAGCTATTTCTTTTCAAAGGTAGACTAAATTTTCAATGATCTCATGTATATGATATGATTGGTCCAATACTATGATCGCTACTGTCCTCAAGAAAATAAATAAATAAAATAAAGAAGAAATAAAAAGAAAGGAAGAAAGAACTACTATGACGGTCACCGATTTGGTTTATCGGGTGTAGGCATGGCCACACGGTCAACAAATAATGAGGTTGGGCCAATGGAGTGGTTGAAGAGATATCATAAGCATTTAACTTCACGTGCATTGTCCCAAATTCTCAAAATATAAGAAATCTCATCCACTACCTTTCCCTTTCACATGCATGATGCCATGATCTTTAATAAACAGTGTGTTTCATGCAAATAATAATAATAAAAAAAAGGAATGAAAATGAGTCAATCCTACTACCACTTCTTTGCTGTTTTTTTTCTCCATTTTTTCAAAGAAAAATAATATTCAATGCTAGTAACATCTTAACTTAGAAAAACTTTAGCGACACCGTTCTGCAAGTAAAATGTGGCCCAGATCCTGGGACCTGTACCTCATGTTAAGAGCCAGCAGTGTTACTAGCCAGGAAAATAAAATTAAAAAAAAAAAAATTTTAACAATGTAGGTTTCTACCTAGGAAACATATAGGATTATAGTAATACATATCCTTTGTTGAGATTGTCATGAAATTAAAGTTATAGTAAAGTGGCATATCATAATTGCAAAGGAATTTCTTAACAAAGCTGGGTCACAAAAATCAAAGACTGAAACATAAGTAACATTAATACATTATGCGAAGGAGCAAGAAGACAAGAAGCAAATGGGAGGTTGGTGCCTAGGACCAAGGCCCCAGTAATGGCGCTGCCATGGAGCCAATTGAAACCATGATGGTAATAGGGAAAAAGTAGGGAAAATGATAGGGACGACAATGGGCATCTATAGGGCGAGGTATGTCCCCGTCTCTTCGTTAGAAAATTTACTCCTCGTCCCTGTCATATGTCTTCATTTTCCATTTTCCATAGTGATTTGAATGTCAGTAGATATTTGCAGTTTTATGTAAAAAATTTAAAAATAATAATAAAAAAGAAAAGAAATCATAAAAAACACTCTTAAACCTAAATAGAGTATAAATAATATCAATAACTTAAAATGAGTGATTTATTATGAGAGTGAGAGAAGAAAATTTGAGCCATATAACCATATATAGATAATTAAGATTTAAAATTATTTAAAGGTCATATAATCACTTAAGAAAGTCACGCAACTTTATATTTTAAGTTTGACTCTTTACGTAATATTCAAGGACAATATATATATACGGATTTCTATGGAAAAGGGATCCCATTTTCGCCCTTGGTAAATGGGGATCTTTACAGGGACCAAAACCATTTTCATACCTGATCTCCTCACAGATAATCTTTACAGGTATCTATCTAAATGAATTTTTTTGCCATCCCTAACCAAGTGACAAGTCAAAAGATTTAACAAAACATATGATGATAAGTTGGTAAGGCACGTGGAGAGGAATTTGGTTTGAATTTTTTTTTCTTTTTACATAAAATGGAAATATCCAATTTAGAGTGAATTAAATACTTTTTAGAGATAAAATATTATAACCACGACGCATATCACTACATCCCACAACTGCTTTGGGCGTAGAAATCCCTAAAATACATGTGAATAGAGAGACTCTTGTTAGAATATGGTTACTCGTCCTGATATGCAAATTCGGATAATTTAGGTCATTTATAAAAGGTTAAAGACCTTATTAATATTTACTTTGTTTGCCTGTCATCGATTGAACGTAGGTCACACAAATTGAATTACATGATTATGTCCTTGGGGTTCTTATGAATCTTGTCTCATCATTTTTCTCTTTTGATTTGCCTAACTTATGAAGTGCCAAAGTTCTTGGAGGCTGGGGCACATCTCATATCTCATATAATAACTAATAAGGAGGAGCTCTTGCGTGGAATGCGAATCGAATGACTCATTTATTTTATAAATCTTAAAGCACAATAAATTTAGACTAGCAGACGCACGTTCGCCAGATGATAAACCTCGTTTATGTAGGAAATATCTCCGCAAAAATTGGTGTCCAATTGAAGTTATAATTATCATTGTAGCAGATTATATATATGTGTGAGAATCTATTCCATTACCATTAATTTTTTCATTAACAATTGAGATTGTATATTTTATTATCTAAAGTGTACCCTGCAATTTAATGGACCCAAATTCTATGTGAACAATAAGGAGATTAAGATTGAGATTTGAGAATTTGAATTTATTCTATACGAAACATAAAAGAATTAGTTATATGACTCTTGCACATCAAAATTTCGGCACAATGTTAACAATTCCTGTGTAAAGATTTCAATTTTTTTTTTCTGCACGGAAAACACACCAAATGCTAGTATAAAATTATGTACATTCCATTTTTTTAATAATAATATTCGGTGAATGCACAAACAATGCGATGCATACGAAAAAAGTGGGGAAAATGATAAAAATGTTAGGATAATAGGTCTCATATGATTATTGTTATTTTTTTTTCAATTTTTTTTATTCAAAAACTTATTAACGCTTGTACTATTTGCGTTGGTAAGTTTTTTTTTTTTTACTTGCACTATTTGTGTTGGTAAATTTTTTTTTTTGGCAAAACTAATTAGTGCAAATAGTGCAACACTCATAAGTTTTTGGATAAAAAAATTGAACAAAAATAAAAATAATTATGTGAGACTTATCATCCAAGTATTTTTATTATTTTTTTCACTTTTTAATACGCATAGCATATGCATCCCATTATTTGTGCATCCCCTATCATTACTCTTTTTTTAAACTAGATCATTTTCCTACTGACGGGTTGAGTAGCTCCATAATTGATGGGTTAATCGATGCTATAAAATAATAGTACTAAATGTATTTTGGATATTTGATTTAGGTTCTTTATAGACATCAATGTGAAGCTAACTTTTTAAACATTGAAGTGGCTATCAAACTTTCCAATTAACTGTTATTTCCAAAAGTTGAATAATCCTAAATGTTTTAGTTTTTGAAAAGGAAAAGTATTATTTTAAACACAAAGAAAACAAATATATATGTATATTCTTCACTTTACTTATTAACAGAAAAGAATCCTCTTATAAGAAAAATAGACACAAATTGATTTGCTATAAAATTAGTAGGTTTCCTATGTACCAAAAGGAAAAAAAATAAATAAAAGGGTTTTCACATAAATTATAATGCTTTCTTAGTAAAACTTATATCTTGCTCTATAACCTATATTACTAGAGAGTAAAGAGAGATCCAAATAGAGTAATATCTTACAAGATTAATTTTAATATATTATTAATATAAAGTGTATAATATTATTCATTAATTATATATAGTCAATTAATGATATATTAATATATGAGTGAATTACTATGAAAATTTTTTATATAATACTTGTATTAAAATTAAATCAATATAACGTTTTATTGTATGGCTGTTTTTCATGTAATAGTAGTAGTATCCGTATATCTTGAATTTTACGCATAAAGAGAACAGTGTTTCATTCGAGTAGCGAAATAATTAATCACTAATGTACACAACCCACACTGTTCTCAGATGATTCTGATGTCAGGCACGTGGACAATTTGGTCGAGAGATTTTGTCCACTCACGCAAGATCTGATCAAGCACTTCTATACCCAAACGGAAAAGCAAAATGCATTCTTTGTATGCAACATTACATTGTTTTATACTCCAACATTAAAATATTACTCCCACCACTTTACAAATCTAGAGCTCAAAACCGTGTTGGTGCACGTGGGAGAGTTCGAGTCTATTAAATAAATAGTTCTAATTTGTAATTTAAGATTCAGATTTATGAAAAAAATAACATTAGGAGAAATTTTTATTTAAATTATTAACTGTACTTTGAAAAATTAACTTCTCACTTATAAGATGAAGATGTTTTAAAAATAAAAAATTATGGAGCTCAAACCAGGCACCGTTACAATAAAACAAGAGGAAAATGTTTGAAAATTGAGAAAGGTTTTGAATTGTGGAGGAAACTGACAAAAAGACGAGCGCAAGTGCAAGATACTAGTTGGATTTCCAAGAGGGCCAAGCCTTATGTTACACATTAATTGTTGGCACTCATTTTCCCCAAAATGACCCTTTTGTTGTTGTACTCTTCCTCCCTAGAGTTTGAAACTCATAAATAGCCACTAGCTAGTGTCACAGTTTCATAACAGCTTTAATTCAAACTTTCAAAAACTCCATTTTAATCTCTCTTCTCTCCTGTACCCTTTCTAGTTTCCGGGTTCTTCTGGGTATGCTTATGTTCTCTTCTTCTTTTTCTTCTTCTTCTTCTTCTTCTTCTTTAATATTTTTGTTTCAAATATAAATAAGCACTTTTTAAGGCCTTATTCAACTCAGTCTTCAGTCTTTACTGAGATTTTTCTCTCTTTCCATTTGGTGAGAAAGTTCTCTTACATTTCTTGGGGTGCTTTCAGATCCTTCAAACAACACTGTTTGCTGATTAACACCTTTGTGTTCTGCTTATGCAAAATATAGTCATCATGGTGAGTGCTTCATCCTTAACTCTGCTAGTGATATAGTATTGCTCATTATTTCATAGAATATAATCCTATTTATATTTCCTCAGTGCTTTTCAAATTTCTAGCATATATAGTTTTTCTCCATTATGACAGTATCTGCTGAGGTCTTTTATGCTTTTTTTTTTCACTAAGGGAAATGAGCACTCATATTATTATCCCCAAAGTTTCTAACTTTCTAGTCCTTTTCTTCACTTTCTGATTTTTTTTTATTGCCTACCAAACACATAAATACACTCACATTCGTAGGATCATCACTATATCATCAAGATCTTATCCCCTTAAATTGTTCTTTTGCAGACCTGCAGTGGCCACTGACCCTTGTCTTTTGAATGCCTCTTGTTTATAGTATTTTCTTTTTATTGGTCAAATCATTTCATTTACTATCTTTTATAGAAAGGTTTTATATACCTAATAAATGTTACTTTTAAAATAGTTAATTATTGCTTTAAAATTTTTTTGATACCTATTAAACTCTGAAATTGAGGTAATAATTTAAAAATGATTAAAAATATGAACTTTTTCAAATATTTATTTGTTCTTAGATGTGGCGATACATTTCCGTTTTGGCTATGCAGTTTTTCCAATGTATAAGTACTTTTAATCTTTTGTAAAAATGTGGTATTTCGATATTTCTTTTTTTTTTTTCTTTTTACAGATATTTTTTTTTATTTTTTTTCATTTTGGTGCATTTGATACCGTTTACTGTTTTGCAGCTTTGATTAATTTTTTCACCAATAGAAGTTTATTAAACTTTTGTTTCTTTATTAGTTTCATATTTCACGCGCACGCTAGCGCGTGACTAGTTAACCTCTTGAAGGACATGCATGCGCATCTGCAGAATCTTGCAGTTCCACAGTCAGACCACTGCTTTGTCTTACGTTATGTTTGGTTGCATGGATTTCCTTTCTCCTTAAATCCATACTACCAAACATGGCATTAGGGAATGTTGTGTTGGAGGGACTTGAGAAGAAAACAGGAGGAAACGTCTTAAGTATTTAAGGGCATTGAAAAACTTGTTCAAATAAATTCTTTTATATACAAATTAACTTAACTATGTACCATTTCCATGAATGTTTGTTACTTCCACCGTCTGGATATGCCCTCTTGAGATATTATTTACTTCTAAGCATGTTTCTTGTGAAGGAGCGCATTCTACCATACACATTATCTATTTGTCATTTATCATGTTAGATTCACAAGATTTTAACAAAAAGTTACTTTATATCATCTTTTGTAACTGCTGTCTAAAAATGTGTAAAAGAATAAAGTGATATAAATTTATATTTTCTACTCAATGGTATAGTTGAAAATTTATACTTCATAGAAGCATAAGCCTTTATTGAGTACAAGATATCCAAATCAAAATCCCTCCTACCTGAAATATATCTGAACCCCTTTTCTTAATACCATTAAAAGAAACACTTTCCTGCTTAGAACTCGCCATCTAAGAATTAGGAATTTTTCCAAGAAGGATTTGTATTATTTGCACATTGCATGACTTTTTACACCTTATACATCTATAATATGAGAGAATCGTTTGCAATTTCAATTCACTTTATTAACTGCATAGGTTGTGACAAGTTTAGTTCGCACATATTTTAAGGCCCAAGGTAAAATATACTTTCATTGGTGATATCAATTCACTACTATAACACAAGGATTTGAACCTCTCTCTTGATATGTATATGTAGCCACTATGGATTACTGGTAGTGGTACCCCTCCGTTTATGATGTGCGGTCTTTGATGGGTTCGGTTTCCTAAAAGGGAGAGACAATTTGAGAGGGGAAAAGATATTCTACCATCTGATGATCTTTTTCACTTCTGTGAAGGGTAATTTGAAGCAAATCAACTTGGATGAAAAAATAAAAACAGGATAGAAGACACTTACCTAATCACTGTGGGCTCCAACATTACTTTCTTTTGTTTTCCCTGTTCTGTGATGTTCAGTCACCACAATTTTCAAAGTGACACAAAATCTTGACACTGATTCCTTACAATAATTGAGTTACCTACTGCAATCCACTTTCCCTGCACCAACTCTTATATTAACAAGTTACATGGACTTTGTAACTTCTCCAACTAGTGATTTTTCCTATTAATGTTGTTTGATATAATCACTCATGTTTCTTATGATGTTAGCTACGGGAACTAATATTTTGGTGCTTCTATTAGGTGCATCAATGGTAAGCTTCTGATTCAAAAAGAGGCACGTGAACAAACTACTTTAGATTTCCTCGCAGAAGCCCAGGTAAAAAGCATCAATGTGACTACTATTGAAGTTGTTCCACAGTGTTGTCCATTATGCAACCACTTGAATGTATGGTGGGCCTGGTACAATTAATGGGGAAGTGAAATAGTTACTTTTTGGGTAGCAGTATCGTGTTGCTCATATTCATGGGGTCACATAAATTATTTTTTTCCTTAATGGGGTGATTGGATTAATTTGTATTGACTGAACTTAAGACTCATGGTCGTGGACCATTGTTTGCTCAAAGTTGTATTTACTCCTTACAGCCTCGTCTGTATAAAAAATGCAACATTTACAGCACTTACTATCTTTTAAACAAAGCAAAAAGTACTGAATAAAGTAGACTCTGACTCTGCATGCTTTGCTCTTGGGGTGGTATTAAAGGCACACTTTTATAGCATGTCATTGTTTGAACACAGGACCATTGTGATGTGGGGCTGCTTTATTCATTCATCTTTTTTCTCTGCTTGATTTTTCCGAGAGGATCATATAACCTTTCTAGTTTCTAGCTGAAGATAATTTTGATGTCTTGGGTTTAAATCAAAATTGCCTTTTAGTTTGGTTGTCACGGTTGTAGTGAGTTGGCTTCTTTATGACATTGTGGGTTCAAGGCCATAAATGTACATAGCCATTGATGTTTTTTCTGTCCTTCTATCATCTCTTACCTAATTTTGGTTTGGGAGAGGTTGAGGCTCGATGGGGGAATATAAAAGCCTAACTTCCATTAACTTGAAAGTGTTCCATTTGCTTATTAGTTGGCTTGGCTTCAAAGAGGTTTAGTGAAATCTCGAAGAATGTTTTCTCATAGTCCTTCCTCATCTGTTAAAAAAAGGCTACTATATAAAATTGCAAATAAAGTTACATGCTCCTCCTCTTCCCCTTTTATTATAAAGGGTGCATTGTTTCTCGTGTGCCATTTATTATTATATCTATATAGTAAAGGTTCTGACCATGGACCTTAAACTTTTAAAATGTATATGTATACTGCATCTTCATTGTTTAGCTTGGATGGAGTTAACTTGCTCACTCATTTTTTGACTTGCACTTTTGTTTCTTCTAGCAGGTGAGACAGTTTTAGCTAACAAATCCTTCGAAGTGCTGTTGTGTGATTTGCTATAATCAAGCATATCAAATGCCAAGATCAAGGTATGATAACCTTATCCATCATATGTATATAGTTCCAGTTCTTCCGAATTCTAGTTTCTCTCTATCTATATCCTCTGATTGCCACTAATGTTAATTATGTATATTATTTCTGTTTTCTTTCTTTATCTACGAATCAATGCATGTTACACTTAGTGGTTGAAGGGTATATTGCTGCATTTCAGAATTGGTTTTGGAGTTGTGGCGCATTTGTCAAGCATTTTTGCATGTTCAGATTTGGTGTTCCCCCTGGTTCCAACTTCCAATGTTATTATTGACCTATCCTCACTTTATTGCTTTAGCTTTCCATATTCTCTGATGAGTGAAATCTTTATGATGAATGGAAATATATCATATTTGTTGATGATGAAAACTGCTTTTGAGGCATTACTTATCAGCTTTTAGTTTAAATTGGTTATTGAGTGATATTTGAGCCCCTTTGATTAAAATGTTGGAAGTTCGGTTCTTCCCACACTTTAATTGATGAATTCTGCACAAGTTATTGACGTCTAGTTAGAAATCCACTCTATAGTGCTTGCCATGTTTGACCACTTTTTACACTGATATGTATTTGTCTCTGTCTGCTTCTGCTCATTGTATACATTTTTAATATGAGATCTCTATGCTAGTAACCATGCTGTGAAGTATTTATTGAAATTGTGCTATTACAGTAACAATCTAGATGTGGAACATGTCAGTTACTACAAATGATGAGAAGGGCCAAATCCATATCCATTTTTAGTTGACTGGTTGTTTTCATTAGTACTTATTAATGAAGCTCTGTTTATGTGTATGTGTTTTCTTTATGCAGGGGATCAGATTTGCCTCAAAGGCAGTCTCCACGAGGTCCACATCAACTTCGGACATCAAGTTCTGAGTCAGATCCATTGCATCATCGGCCAATCGCCGACCGAAGTCCAAAGTTAGGAGGCGACCGGCGTTCCCCAAGAGGCACTCAATCCGAGGCAATAAACCAGAAGAAGCTAGGAACTCGCATTGCAGATTTGGAATCACAGCTTGGTCAAGCACAAGAAGAGTTGAAGATGTTGAAGGACCAGCTTGCTTCTGCTGAAGCCGCGAAAAGAGAAGCCCAAGATGAACTAGTGAAAAAAGCTGAGCAATTGGTAGTGCCAGTGGCAGAGAAGTTCCAAGAGAAGTGCACATCCGAGAATGCTCCACAAGAATCTAACAGCAAAACTGAAATAACCAAACTGCAAGATGATGTTATACTGGATGAAAACCAACAAGAGACTGATGTTTTCGAAGTTCCAATTGAAAAGGTTACAATTGAAGTCATCCAACCTGAACAAGATCAAGTAGAAAAGGAAACTAAACCACTTGAACAAGACTCAACTCCACTGGCAATTTCGGAGCCGAAGAAGCCTTCTGTGGAAGATGAACTGAAACTAAAGGATGATGAGATAGCATTGTTGAAGGCCAGTTTGGAGGAGAAAGGGAAGCAGTTGGAGTCAATGAGTAATGAGAATGAGAATTTGAAGAGCCAATTGAACGAAGCGGTTTCGAAAGTATCGGCTGCTGAAACCAAGGAAGAAGGGATGACCCTACAGTTGAACAAACTGGGAGAAGAGTTGGAGGTTAGTAAGGCTAATGCAGACAAGCTGGATGAGAAGTTGAAATCTGTGGAAGCCGAAACGGAAGCATTGGAATCGGAGATGAAGAAGCTGAGGGTGCAGACAGAACAATGGAGAAAAGCAGCAGATGCTGCAGCTGCAGTGCTTGCTGGAGGTGTGGACTTGAGTGCCAGGATTCCTGAAAGGTGTGGCTCCATGGATAAGCACTTTGGTGGCAATTTTGAGACAGCTGCTAGAAGGTACAATGGATATGTTGGTTCTCCAGGTATGGCTGATGACTTGGATGATAGTTTTGGAAATGTAAAGAGGAAGGGTTCTGGTATCAGAATGTTTGGAGATTTATGGAAGAAGAAGAGCCAAAAGTGATTTCTTCACTATGTTCAGTGAGTGAATTAATAGTGGTACTCTTAAGCTGCAAAACAGTTACTTACTGTTTGTGCATATTTCTGGTATCTTGTTTAGTCATTTGTGGTATTATTAAGGCCATTTGAGGCTGTAGTTAGTAGTTAATATTGCATGAGCTGTGCAAGCTAGTGATGTGAACTTCTGAGATGGTTTAGATATTTCCCTTATTTCACTGAGATGAAAGGACTTTTTCTTGGGAGAGACCTGTTTGTAATCAGATTCTCTGATCTGCACTACTATGAGGTAATATCTTGTCTAACATATCCATCGTTTGGGATTCACATTAGTGTGATTCTAAAATTCAACCTTTTTAATGAAAAAGGGCTACTTATTTGGTCCATAAGGACCATAAAATCCCTATCACAAAATATTTCCACCAAGTGACACTATTAAGGGATTCAGTACCCTAGCACATATATCCCTTCAATCAATATTTAGGTTTCAAAATTTACTAGTATTTTACATGTAATTCTCGTTAATTTGGTCATTAAATAATATTTATTTTTACCTTTGCTCCCACAGCTAAAATGGTCTATCTATACTCGTGGATTCATTATAATAAATATCCATCTTTTTACCATTATATTAGCAATGGAAAGAAATAATTTGTCCAAAGTTATGGAGAATAATTAAAGTTTTGAAAACTTACCTGGTTATTGGTTTCAAGAGTATGCAAACGAAGGCATGATCTTACAATGGATGAAAGATTGATGAGCTCTACTGCATTGTTCAACTGAAAATCAATACACAAATTTAGTGAATTCTCAAATATATTTGCTTAGAAGGAACCTTCAAAGCTCTAAAACAAAAGAAAAAAAGTAATACTAATAATTAAGTGTAAATTGAATACTAAACCAACCTACCATTTATGTAACTATATAGTCACACTTGTCATCTGTGAACAAACCTCATTGGGTAATTTAAACCTTTATGCTAGTTTGCTAAATAGATTAGGTCAAAATATGTGAAAATAATTTAGGTTGTATACTCATAATAGCCTTATGGACTATCTCGATCCTTTTGAGGAAGCAATAAAGATAAACATATAGTATCAGGAAGAAAGATAGAGAAAAGTAATGAATAAACATTCATAACAAACATCAACATATCCTAACATTATCACAAAAGTCAGATTTAATGTAATCAGAAGGTTGTTGAACCCGTTAGAAATTATTAAATGCTCAAGAAACCATAGAAAAAAGAACATAATCAAATCTTTATTACATGACATATCACAACTCAAATCCAACTCCACTTAGAGGATTTAGGATAGACAACTATTAGGATTTAACATTTTGTTTTGGATTTCAGTAAATCTCAGCAACAGAGCTTTTCTTTTTGCAGCCATCAACTTGATTAAGAGATTAAATAACAAAAACTTTTCAGTGACAAAAACTGACTTGCGTGTTCCATTGAGCCACTACAGACTATGGTAATCATTTATATTTTGGTTGAAATAATTATCAGGTATCTGATAAAGTTTACTTCATGTTCTGTGTTTGTGAATCCCCCTCTACTTACATGAACATTAGTTTGTGATAAACTAAAATGTAAAGCTCTCTTCTTACACAAATGTTGCAATAAGACAATGCACCAGCAACATTTTTGTTTACCTATAACACAATTGTACAACACTCATCATAGTGACATACATTAGAAAATATTGTTCTAGAATCCACAATAGCATAGATAATTCAAAACACAAACAAAATATTATAAACATAGTTAATGTCAAATACTGGTATAATGCTCACGAGAATTTGTAGATTAATGCAGGATCATAAAATGTATGAAATAGAATGTGCCTTACTTATGTTCATATCCAAATCAATTGACAAGGATGACAAATTGTAAAAGATGTCACTCATTGCAAACTCTTGTTGAAAGCAATAGATAGATACTTACCACTATGTATGGTTGAAAATAGGACATACTAATATTGAAACAACCCGCTATACGATATTGACATGTCATCACATAGAAGAGTAGATAAACATATAGAAATATTGAAACAACCCGCTATACAATATTGGCATGTCATCATATAAAAGAGTAGATAAACATTTAGAAACTCAATGGAACTTACCAAAAGACCATTGTAACAATCCAAAAGTTCACGAGCTTTCAATTTACCACATGACATGATAATGAAACTTGTGATATGTTAAAGCATGTAAACTCTATAAGCTTTGATACCTCAAGTGCTACATCCTTAATGGGACAAGTTAAAGAAACTAATAAACTAATAAAGAAGCTAATAATAAAACTTCAAGTTTCTCGACAAAATTTCAATTTCATCCATAAATGAAAAATGTGATCCAAGAATTTAAGATTTGGATTTCAAATATTGATTTATGAACCCAAATGACTGAACGAGACTAAAATTCTCCAAAAGACACCTAACTTTTCAAAATCTCATTAATGATTTCATCATTCATATACATTTTATTCAGTTTTAGGATTTGCAAGTTTAAATGTATATGGACTTTCCACCAGACTAGAAATCAATTCAAGGGACCTCAAAGAGGAGAAAGTTCCCTAAAACTAGATGTTCTTATAAAAGATTGTTTGAATAGAAAACCAACAGGCTCACATTCAAGGGTTAGATCTTTTACCCTTTTTTTTCTTTATTTTAATCATTAGGGAGGCGGCTAGCTAATGAAATTTGATGGCTTGTCCTTGTGATTTTTGATCATGATGGCCTTCTTTCTACCTCTCTTCCTCATCTTTGTTTCTTCCCTCAAAACTAGGGTTACCCAATTTAGAAAATCAGCTACAGCAAGTATACCCAGTCATAAGTAATAAAAAGTGAATATGAAGAAGTATCGTTTCCATGAGAATTGTAATTCAAGTACCAATAGATTTAAAACAATTACTATTTGAATGACAGAAAATACCAAGATTGAGAATTAAAATAAATAAATAAAATAAAATAAAATATGCAAAGAAAAGAAGACAATCAATAAAAGAGAGATGTTAGACGTTAACTTCATCTAAGTTCCTCGGTTTTGCATTACCTAATATTAAATAAATTTCACAGCTATACAATTGTCAATCGAATTACTCAAAACTAGTTAATAATCAAAGTTTAATTCCTTGATATTAGAACCCTTTTAAGATAAATTGAATAGTTCAACCTCTTAAACTATTCTAAACCTATCCTAAGAATAAGGAAAAAAAATTCAAATGATCGCATAAATTAGAACTTCTATTCCTAGCTACTTTAACCTATGTTAATTTTTAGATTGACTTATTTTATTAAGTGAAATTTCATTCAATATCACAAAACCATATATTAATTAATAGGTAATCAAGACAAAAACATTATTAAGAATACTAGAAATTAAGTAACGAATTAAAAAATAAAATTAAAATAATATAAAAGAAATAAAAAACGGCTCCTTAAAACTATATCTCCACAACACCTAAAGATACTAAGCAAATATGAAAAAAATAAAGAACCTCAACCATAAAAAAGTCATCATTCCCTCTCTCACCAACTCTCCCCCTTTTGGAAAAAAGTTACAACAAATTTATAATAAACTATTTCAAAGTGACCATAATTTTTTCTTGGTTTCCTTCTTATCTTCTATTCAAGTATTTATTTTCTTTTCAAATCTCAAGCTCCAAATCTTTTTACAATCTCTTCCAAATCTTCCTAAAATCTTCAAATTTTCAAATTTTCTTCGAAACTTTTTTTCTTTATCTTCTCATCTACTAATGCTATTTTTATCCTATATCCAAACAAGTTTAATAAGAATCTTTATCTATTAAGCATAAAAGAATTATATTATTACTGATAACACTCATAAATTAAATTTATTAAAAATAATTAGAGAAATTATCATGTTCAAAACAACTTTTGAATAATTAATACATAAATATAAAATAAAAATAATATATTTTCACAAACTATCAATTAGTTACGCTCTTGGGATAAGACTTTAAGAGTAATATAAGATTAAGTGAGATACGGGAAAGTAGAGAAAAGATGAGAGGTGTGACAACTTGTGGGGCTGTCTTGAGTTTGAAAAGTAAAATACATGCATGGAATAAATGTCATGTTATTACCACCTTCCACATGTACAAATCATCTTTGTTTATTAGAAACATATTATTTACATTTTTATTTATGGTTTTTGTACAGAATGGGCGTCGATCATTTCCAATTTTTCATTCATATTTTGTATTAATTATTTTCAAATTTTGAGTTTGAAATTTATCTTTATTAGATTGTTTCATTCAAATTAAATCATGTAATTAATTATATTTTATATTATACCATGGACTTATCTCACAATGGTACTATCTTAGCTAATGCCTATGGGCTAGCATCTAGGTTCAATTTTTTTTAAAGCCAACTTTGTTCCAAGAAGATGTAACATAATGGCTGATAAACTAGCAAGCTTAGCTAATGTTCGAGATAACCTGATATGAACATATGAGACTCCCACTTGTATTTTGGATGCTTTAGCCTTGGAGGGCTTTGTAATGAAATTATTCTTACTTCCCATCCAAAAAAGAAAAAAAACTTATAATTCTAAAAATTAGTAAGAAATGTATATTTGCAAATGCTAGTAACATTAACTCAAATGAAAAATTACTTAAATGTACAGTGTACTAGTTTATAATGGATTGAATTTGTCAAATCAAATATTGGATCAATAATGTAGTTGGCAGCTGCTGCGATCAGAATTTTGTGAATTTTAGGCAAAATTACCAATATATTATATAAAGTTATTAGCATAAAATTACCAACGTATTATACAAAATTATCAATACTAGTAACTATATAATATACTAATAACTTTGTCCAAATCCAACGCTAATAACTTTCCAAAACACTGATAACTTTACTTAAAACACTAATAATTCTATACAATATACACAAAATTCACGATTTGACCGATACTCTAGAAAATACCCTTAATCCATCATGATTCATCATTTGAAAAGTAGCAAAAAGTTTCACGAGCAAAGAAAAAAAAGTCGCAAAAAGTAAGTCTCGCTGCAATCTACTAACAATTTACAATAATATGCATCAACTAATTGCAATTGCATTTAGGAGAAGGAAGGAAATGGAGGACTGTAGTAAACAATCAGTTAGATCTCAATTATATTTTAGAGAAAGGAAAATTAGAGAGATAATTTTTATAGAGAATTTTGTTTGGTAAGAAAAATATTAAACTAATTTTAAATTAACAAATTAGATATCCATCAACTAAAAAAAGATTAAGGGAAGAATTAGATATTTATCAAATGTGTCATGAACGAGATGGGTCATTTTAATAAGCCACATAGCACAATATTAAACAAAGTTATGCTCATTTTGTTCCTTTCTTTCCTCCTTGATCTTAAACAAGGTCATAACAGGGATTTCGGCAGGAACCAAGAATTTCCATTCCAGGTCATAATGGAAATATATATATTACACCCACTCCCAGCACAAATGCAATTTACAATCCTATGGGAGCAACCATCAAACAAATAGTCAACTGCAATGTTTATGACTACTAATCCTCATCACTTCCATAGTTTTGACACAAAGATAGTAGTCCATTAGTAGTATTTGCATTACTATCTTCTTTCGTTTGCTCTGGTTCTGCAGGACTCTTAACATCCGCGATCACTGGTTTCTTAATAACAGAAATCCTCACCAAAGGATTAAGCTTTCCACCACCGCCGCGTGCGTTTCCTACAAATAACCAACAGATAGCATGTTGTGTTACATTTCCAAGTTTATAGTATTATTAAACATGTCTCAAACAAAAATATCAGACAGAGATCTAAATAAGGCACACCATCATGGCCTACTACACTGGTGTTAAACTATCACTTTTTTTTTTTTCAATCTCTCTCTGTATGGAAGGTGTGGTGCACATCCAAAAGTGGCGTGTACCTTGTTTGTCAGAATCATCCAAACTGGCTTTTGTCAGAGAGTCAGTTGCATAGCCAGGAAGATCTTCAGAAATTTTTTGCCTCTGGAGACAGATGCAACAAACATGAGCTCGAACAGTTATTCCATAATTTCAACATCTTAAACCATGTATTTGTTGAGACATTTGATCATCTTAATAAACATATTTCTTCCATTCAAAAACCCAGGTAAAATAAAGGAAAAAAAAAAGAATTTCCTGCAAATATTGCATTTGAATTTGGGGGATTATTGAATGTCAAAAACTTCATTAAGTTATAGACATGTTTTGTTTATTTTCAGAAGGGAACAAAAGAATATTTCATAAGTCATTAGTGTAACTTCATTTTCTGGCACTATAGAAAGAAAACAGGAGGGGAAAAAAAATCCTCAAGCAGCAGTTCTGATGTCTCAGGCATAGTTAACTTCAAATGCAACAGTAATTCCCCTTCGCTTCTTTCCTGACAAAGAAGTTTTTTTCTAGCCACAGTCTAGCATTTTACTCATATTTACCATCCTCCAGGGAAGTATGTACCCTCATAAGTCATAATATCTACAATCGGAAGCTTCACATAACAACCAAGGATTTTGTGACATTTTCCATGTAATTATTGCTGGAAAACGTGGAGGTGAAGATAAGAGTTAGTTCAAAGGGCATTTATAAGGCTGAAGATTGATTTCAAGTCTGAAGCGAGGTGCTGAATAGTGATGAAGCTATTATTTATTACGTCAACAAGACATTACAGAAAAATCTATTGCTACACATGTGTGCACTTGACATCTTCATACCTTTGGACTAGAGTTTGATGTCTCGCCATGTCCATTCGAAAGCCGAACCAATTGCTCCTCAGTTTCAATATCTTCATCACGAATTCTTCTAACATAATCTGTTGAATTCTGTTGAGGATAGCATTGCAAACTATATAGATTAGTTTTAAAAATGAGGAAATAGACTGATATTAAAAGTAGCGAAAAGTAGGGATGAGGACTAGAAGTATAGGAAAGTAATACTTACATGAAAGACAACCGATTTTATTAGTGCTTCATCTTCTTCTTCCAGCCTTTTCTCCTGAGAACATAAAATAACAAGGCTTAACAAATGCTAATAAAAATAATATGAGAATTAACAAACGCTTAAAAATTACACGCTGTATTCATTAGACAATCAGGATTTACTTTGTTTGCCCTACAATACTAAAGTTTAAGGTTAGCAATTCATTGGAGCTTGCAGCCCAAGTTCCCATCAAGATAACCAGGTCTTTTGTTCCAAAAGCATTGACATATTATTGCAAGGATATCCTGAACATTAAATCAAAAGCTGATTTTGTGATTATTCAAACAGGTTGTCTGAAGGAATTAAGCATAGTTATACAAGTCATTCCAGAAGGACTCTAGATTTCCTTGTTGATCTAGTATTTTTCGAATCATCTCAAAGCCTAAGCTTAAATTTCCTTCCATTACAAACATTTTGTTTTCATAATCAAGCTTAACAAAACCAGGAATGGTCTTATAAGCTTTTTCTGTTGGCATCTCATGGCACATTCATGGCCTGAATCGAACCCCCCCTGGATGTATTATTAATGAGCTGAATCTAGAGTTATGCAACCTTGGAACTTTAAAATTTTATTTGACATGCAATTGGCCAGTATTATCTACTAGAAGACAATAGCAGCTGAAAATCTAAAGCAAAAAGGGGCATAGAGAAAGAAGAAAAAACCCTCGGAACTGAAGTTTCATGATCAAATGCTTAATATTCAAATATCAAAAGTGAAGCGAGTTATTATATTGATCATGTGAATGTATAATTTTTTTTTATTTTCCTTCTATGAAATTAATGAAACTGCTGAAGACAATTAATTTCATAAGAAAATTTTTTTTAAAGCTTTGCAAAACCCAGGGATGGTTATAGACCAGTTACATATTGTACATATTTTATTGGAAGTTTCAATTCATATAGCATATACTGTCTTGTCTAATCAATAATAAATGATGATAATAGGAAATCCCCCGTACAAAGCTAATCTACTGTATGGCAAGTTGTATCATACCTTCTCAGCTGATGTTCGTTGCAAAGCCTCCAGCATTTCATCAACAGTGACAGTTGCATGCCTAGACTGGAAAATGCAAGAGACTTGAGTCAGCAATTACCAATTCACCATAGGAAATTTGTGCACAAATGCAGATAGTATATAAAAGCAAATGACTCAAATTATAAATGTCATATTTTCAAGGCACCATGTAAGCATACACTGTATTCTACTATTATCATGTCCAGATCACTAGACAACCATTTATGTGCAGGATCCAAATTTATACGTCCTTATACATAATACAGTTCACAGAAGCAAGTACCTTCATTGACTTCATCTCATCCAATGCAGCAAGGATGTCCATCTCTCTTTTAGAATCCAGGGTTCTATTCTCCAAAGATTTCATTGCATCTCCCATCTCTTCAGCCTCCCTCTTCTGCCTCACTTTATCGGCTTCCTCATCCTCAGCACGCCAAGGTTCAAAATTCCTGGTCGCGCCGGATTCGACCACATAATCTGAGTTCTGAGGGTCAGTCTTCATGGTGAGCTCAGCCGAGCACTTGGTACACTTGAAGTAGAACCTGAATATTTGAATTCCCAGATACGTCTGCACAATGATCAAACACACAAACCCCATGTCACACATAATTCAAGAAGCAATGCAAGGCAATTAAAAGCATGCCAAATGCATTGCCCTCTGAATTCCATGAACAGTTTAGTTCAAACAGCAACATACACACATACCATAGGCAACCAAATCATAAAATTCAAGGCACCCAATACTTGAAATCCCAAAACCCTAAACTTAAGTATGCCCATTTGAAACCGATTTCAAATCACACAGAAATAAAGATGATAATAAAAATTAAAATTAAAATTAAAAAAAAAAAACTGAAATTAAACAAATTCCACAAGGGCACAAACTTTAGCATGCCCATTTAAGACCCATTTCAAATCATAGTGAAATAAAGATAACAACCAACAAAAAAACTGAAATTGAACAAATGCCAAAAAGACACAAACTTTAGCAGGCCCATTTAAGATCCATTGCAAATTATACAGAAAAAGTGATAATAAACATCATCATCATCATCATCATCAACAACAACAACAACAAAGTATTTTGCTGCTATGTGAGCTCAGCTACATCTTACATGAATCAAACAATGCCATTGAGTTTAATCATAAACCACGTCCATAGATAATTCATTAAAATCTAAATTCGTTTGAATAGCAAAAAACAAAACACCGAAACTGAACAAATCCCTAATAAGAGACACAAAACTTTAGCATGCCCCATCGTCTAAGACCTCATTTCAAGTCACACAATAAATAAAGACAACAAAAGAAAAACAAGAAAATAAGCAAATAAGCTGAAATTGAAGAGAAGAGGTAGTAAAGTAATAATCAAAGAAGGAAAAGCGAGCGAGGAAGTAAGGTACCTCGCCGATGACATCTTCCTTACGGGAGTTGAACTTGGTGCCTTTGTAGATGTAATTGCCGCAGGTGTTGCAGCGGATGCTCATGGGAAGCATCATGCGCACCTTGATCTGCTGGTTCTTCGGCCTCCTCGCCCGAGGAAGCTTCGCCGGATCGAAGTCCGGTGGATAGTACTTGTTCAACACCTTCCTCTCTCCCATCTCCCTTCTTCTTCTTCTTCTTCTTCTTCTTCAACCAAAATAAAAAAAAAAAAAATTCGTCCCTTCTTCTTTCTTTGCTATCTCTCTCTCTCTCCTCCTTGTGTTTCAGTCACTGCAAGGGCTAAGGTTCAGAATCTCCAACAATGGCGGCCAAAAGAAAAAAGAGAAAATTCAGAGGGAAAAAAAAAAAAGAATCGCAGATAAGGAATCGCCAAAAACAGAATTGCAAATAATAACGGCGGGCGGGGCAGGATCGGTGAGGGGCTGTGCGACGAGATTGAGGGAGAATGAGATGAGCGGGGGATAGAAGATGAGGCCGGGCGTGGCGGCTACGGTTCCTGAAGTGTTCGTGTTTGGGAATTGGGTTGGGCTAGCTTGTTTAGGGTTTAGGGTTTATTGGGCTAGGAAGAAGGAATGGGTTGGGCCTGAGAAGCTTGAAACATACGTAATAATAAGGGAGAATCATTAATTTGGCTCCCTAAAAGATTAAAACACTGATAATTTTGCTTCTAAAAGATATTTAATTAGTTTATGGTACCCCAATGATGATCTCTATTATTGTTAATAGGTTTTTTTAGTATTAATAAAAGACATTTTAGGAACTAATTTGTTAACAAATTGATTTTTTAGGAATTAATTTGTTAGCACATTCATTATTAAAATGCCATGGGAGAAAGATCTTTTATTAATTCGTGATGCCCTGATGATGATTTCTATAGCATCCTATTTGGCGTCCAGAATTAGACATGGAATTAGAGCTTGGAAGTATCATATAGAATTGGAATTATAATTTCACAATCCAATTCTATGGGATTGAAAGTTAACTAAGATAAGCTATTTCTAATTTCTAACCCATATCATATGAATTACCAATTCCAAAACTTATTAAATATCTCTTTCCTTATTAAAGTTTGTATAATTGTCTCCCTTTTTTCCATTTATGTTATTTATTATATTTATTAAAATATAATATATTTATAAAAAATAATAATATAAAAAAGTTTCTATATTTTAACTTATTATTCTATATATTCAAATCTTAAAAAATATTATTTTTATATATAAATAATTTTTAAAAAATTATTATAGTACAAAATTGTTGTTTATTTGTATTTTTATTAATTTTAAATTTTTAATCATACATTTAAATAATAAAACTAAAATCAAACTTTGAATTACATTTCATGTTCTAATTCTTTAATGAATCCAAACATAATATTAAAATTCTAAGTTAATTCCAATTTCAAAATAGTTGAAATTGAAATTGAAATTCTACATTTCAATTTCAATTCTAGTGTCCAAACGAACCATTATTGTTAATGGATTTTGTCAGATGTTTTAGAGACTAATTTGTTAACAAATTGATTTTTTAGTGATTAATTTATTAGTATAATAATCTTTTAAGGACTAATTTATCAGTGTATTTATCATTAAAATACCATGGAAAAAAATTGTATCTTTTGAGAGTTAAATTGTTAGCATCAATCTTATGGGGGTCAAATTGATGGTTGTCCCTAATAATAATAACAATAATAATAAGAGTAACATACAATACCTTTTTTTGAAAGATGATATTATTACACTCCCCTTTTCTCTATTTTTAAAATATATAATTCCCTCCCCTAAAAACTTAGGATAAAGAGTGCAATATAATCTTCTCCCTTAAAAGATGATATTATTACACCCTCTTTCATTTTATTTCTAAAATATATAGTCCCTTCCTTTAAAAAATTAAGATAAGCTACATTTTAATCTATTTTTTATTTTTTTAATTAACTTTTTAGGGAAAGAGAATATGTTTTAGAAATAGAGAGAAGGGGAGTATAATAATGCATCTCTCAAAAAAGGGGGTTGTATTTTACCCTAATAATAATAATAATAATAATAAGGTCGAATTTGTTGGTCGAATATCCAGTATGTGCTGACGAAAAAATATGGATCGGGTATATGGGCTTCATGTCATGAAAACGAACTATGATCGAATTTAGTAGGCTTTTATCTGATCAAGCCTAAGAACTTGAATCAACTGAAATCAGTTTAATTGATTCGGTTCGATTATTTTTTTTTGGTCGAAGATTCAATTGGTTGGCCTTAACTAATTTACACCCCCAGAAAGTGTTGTGGGTTGAGAAAAGATAATTGCGGTTTAAAGCCCATTGGATTGGACTGTATTCACTATTAGCTAACTTGGGCTTGGGATTTATTCATTAACTGGTTTGTTGTTATTTTTCTTGCTTGATTAAGGAGTGTAGTGGAATATTGATCTAAATTTTCTTTTAAAGAAAACGCTGGTTGGTAAGAAAAAAGGTCGTACCAAAATATAATGTCATACTGTTAGAATTTATTGTAAAATTTTTTAACATAAAATAAGGGTTATTTGATAGAATAAAGTAATATAACTCAATTACTTGTCTAAGAATCAATATATATGTTGCATCATTCTGTTAAACAAATTCTACTCTCAAGCATTTTTCATAAATAATTTATGAGATTTTTTTCCCATGCTAATTTCTGTATTTATTGATTATATGTAGGATATACAATAGTATGTAAACACGTCTGTTTGGTGTTTCTTTTGTAATTTTCATTTCGCACTAAATAGCTCTACTCTTCTTCTAATTAATGGAGCCATTGAATTTTGACAACATGAAGCTAGTTTTAAAGAATACTATTTCAGACGTTAGAGCTACCCAGGATTTTACTATAAGATGAGGATCGGCTCAAAATTCTCGGCAATTGTTAATGTCCATTGTAATGTTACCTACTCTTCTGTTTGGATAGTGGGGTCTGGGACTTAGCCAATAGTTTTGTTATCAACTTATCATTAAAAAACTTGCATTGCTTTTGTTATGTTTTCTTTTTTTATAAAGCATTGTCTCCCTTTCTATTGAGCTTACATTTTCATGTCATAGAGCACAATAATTTTCGGTAATAATGCATTTCAAAAAAAAAAAAAATTAATGTTTTGTTAGTTTAAAGAGAAATAAAAGGGTAAAGTCTCGTTTATATTTTTTACGTTTTACAATAATTTCAACTTAATCCCAATTTTTTTTATTATATTTACATTTCTAATGTTTTCAAAATGTTTTAATCTTGCCTTTTTAGTATTCAAATTATAAATCGAAAAAATTAATATGAATGTTGGGTTATAATATTAGCAATTATGTATTTATTATTTATTTGAATAAGATAATATTGTTTATGATCATAATTTCCCCTCATAATTTTGTAGAATATAAAAGTTTTTCTTTTTAATTTAAACTCCATTAAAGCTCAACTAATCTTTCTCCTACTAAAATCTATACTCAAAATTTTTCTTTAGAAAATTGAAGGCAAACAATCTTTATTGGTGGTGTTTGGATATAACTAAGAAGGGCAAGATTAAAATATTTTGAAAATATTAGAAATATAAATAGAGCAAAAAAAAAAACCTTTTTGGATTAAGTTGAAATCGTCCTAAAATGTTAAGAATATAATTGAGGTTTTACCTTAAATATAAAAATATTTTACCCTAAACTATATATGCACTTTATCTCTAAAATTTTGAAAATGTGCAAAATCGACCCCAATATTTCCTAGCTATCCAAATTGACTCTTCTGATAAATTTTTCATCTATTATTAATGGAAATAACATATATTCTAAAAAGTTAAGGGTATCGGATTGTATATTACTATTTAGTTTAAATATTAAAGTGCACATAATCTAAAGTTCAACGGGTATAATATACTTATTTTTCATTAGTAATAGACAGAAATTTAACAAAAGTGCACATAATTCAAAGTTAGGGGGTATATTTCAAGGTCAATTTGCACTATTTTAAAAGTCAATAATTATAATATACATGACATATAATTTAGAGAGATAAACTGTTTTCTTTATGAATAGAAAAAACTAATATTAAAATAGTTTTACACCCATCAAATTGGCTTAAAATAGATTAATTGAAGTCTAATGAACTTTAAATACAAGTAATTTATGTAATAAAAAAATTGGTACTCCAAGAAGAGCTCTTCCAAACATTAGACCTACCTGCTTAAAAAAAAAGAAGTGATCTACAAAATCAAGTAAAAACTCTATTTTATTACATGCTCATTACAAAATAATTAAGATTTAGTAACATTTAAAAATATTAATAAACTATAAAAAGTGTTGTTAAAACTCTTTAATAGCATAATTTATATATAATACTTGTAAAAATATTGCTAAAGAGTTTTAACATCATTTTCTAAATATTTTTAGCAGCAATTTTCATATATTATAATTTTAATAGATGTTACTATAAAAAGTATACATATATACAGGCTATTATTGATTAACTAATTAAATATATTAAAACCAACTCATTTCGGCAAATGTCACCAAGCAGGAATTATTATAACATCATTATGTCATCTTAGTGACATGTTCACTTGATATTTCCAACTAAATGATGATTGTCCCATCATCCTATAGATATATCAGCTGTAATAATGATTATCGTCTCAAACACTACTCATGATACCATCATTCTTCCATTAGTCGCTGATTCATCATTGCAGCTCTTGGCACTATTATTTATTTTATACACTTATGCTAGCATTATTGTCGTTTTTGTAATGATAGAAAAGTTTAAAAGAAAAGAAGATTTCTCATTTTAAAATTAAAACATGTCTTCAGGTTTCATAAAGACTATTAGTAGTGTTATAATTGTCTTATCATATAAAGAATTATTGTCAATAAACAAACTATATAAAAACTTTCATGTCGATATTATTTAGTCTTATTAAGTATGTCAATCCTTATTATATTCACTATATTGATATAACATATTTATATATAGTGATGAGACTCGCCTTTCATAGAAACCGCATTTTCATTACTGTTACTGATTATAAACCACACATCCTTCAAATAGGCGTGCGACTAGATCGCATGTTACTTTCACATACGGGGCTGTAGCTTCACTTAAAGTTTAATTCAAGCTAGAGCTCGATCTGTTGATTATGTCCTTTTCCTTATCAGTGTATGTGTAAAACAAGTCTCAAGATATTCTCGAGTACAGTTCTACATGCATGAAAGAAAAAGGGTACATGCGTGAAAAGATTAACACATATCCTCAGTGCCAAAGTATTATGCACTACTTATGAAAAGCAGAAAGATATTGTTTATTTAGTTTATGTCTGTTTCATCATTGGGGTAAGAATCAAACTAAGTATGGTTTCTTATCCACCAAAAAGGAGTGCGCATAGGCAACTAAGTTTCTCTCTCGTAATAAAATTCAATCCCAAAAATGATAACTGTCGAAAAAATTTTAATGACATTAATATTTGAAAGGAATAATTTTATAATAAGAGCAATGTTATACAATTAAAAAATTATCAAATTTTCTTTGTACAGAAAATACAAATATGTTCAAACAATTGTATGATTCTCTATCTTTTTTCGTATAGTAAGGTTGCATGAGAATACATTGATTAAATATATTTTTAGTATAGTTAACCCCTTTCAACTTCAACTTATGTGCATTTCACTCCTTGATATTTTATAAAATGTAATCTACCCTTTAAAATTTATTAATGGAGCTTATAATCCCCTTTCCTTTCAAATTTTATCTAAATCTTCACTTAATTTCTCCTTTTATTTTCTTTCTCCTAAAGACTCAAATCCAGATGTGTAGACATGCTTTTTTAATTAAAATTTAGTACAAAACCCCTTTATTGATCAGTTTCAATTAATATGACTGTTCGTAGAAATTTGACAGTAGTTCAAGTGAAGATAATGAGCAGTTCATTTAATCAAGCAGTGCCCAAGTTTGTTTTGAGAAAAAGAATTAATAATTATCCATTAATAAATGACACATTAGACACAACCTAATTAATTATTTGAATGAAATTTTAAATGAAGAAACTTTGTACTCTACTAATAGATTTTAAAAGAATAAATTACACTTTAAAATTTTCAATAAATAAAATATGCCTAGGTTAAAATTAGAGTAATCATACATTTTAGTTTCTAAAAGATGCATATAATAAGCTTTGGAATAGTCTAGTGATGATGGCTTAGATAGTTTATATGAGATCCTAAATTTAAATCTTATTGCCATTAATACACTAATATAAACAAAGATGCATGTGATATTAGTTTAATTTTAAAAATTTTTTGATATCAAATAGGTCTTTAAAAGTTAACATTTAACACTTTATTAGTTTTTTAAAGTTGTTTGATATCAAATAAATATATAAAAATTAAAATATTAAAATATTTTAGGCCTTTTAAAAGTCATTTGATATTAAATAAGTAACATAAAACCCATACTTTTTTGAAATTAGGGAATCAAATAGATGTCATTTAAATAATATCATATTTTAATTTTTAAAAACTTATTTGATATAAAAAAATTTTTAGAAATTAATATGATATTATAGTTTAACTTCTAAAAATCTAGTTAATGTCAAAAAAACTTTTTTCGAAACTAAGTATATATATCTTTTAAGGATTAATTACATATTTGCTTTTAAATTTAAATAGGGCCGTGATTTTAGCATTTTAAAATACGGCTTCTTATCCACAACACGCGTTTTAAAGTGAATCAGATTCATAGATTGAGCAGTCCCTATCTTGGGGAGGAGCGGCACCGTTTAACATGTGCTCAATTGGTCAAACAGTCTTCAACAAGTTATGGGCCACCATGGAGGAAGGGATAAGGAAGAGATTTGAGCTATATATAAGTCACCATATATGCCGCAAACGTGTCTTGTATAGTTACCTGAGAAGCTATTGCCGATATATTCATTAGTTGTCATGTCAGTTTTGTGAAAAAAATAGTAGATGGTTGAGAAAATTAGAGTGGCGCACAAAATTGATATAACAGGTTTTGAATAAATCAGAAACAAAAGAAATCTTCTACTTTATAAGCCCCTGAGAATTTTTTACTTTATTTCTTAAGTGAGCGTAAAATAATTAACTCACTACCTACTTAAGTCCGAATCCTTCTCGTCTAAAAAATGAAGTCCGAATCCTGCTGGGGCATTATTTTATAGGAGAACTTTAAGCACAACCAGTCAGAAAATTAGATTTTTCTCTGCCTATCTTTGTTAAAACAAAAAGGAGAAAACATTGCTATATATCTTCGGCCAACATGATTCCTGTACGTGATATGATATGAACTGCACCATAAACTACGATGCCTTCTGCAAGTTTATTGCATGCGTAGTTGAGAAACTTGACTAGACTAATTTTAATTGACAACTTCGGTGAGTATTCTGAATATTTGTCTATATCGAAGACAATACGATAATCCATAAATTTTGAATGGCAGACAAATATTTGAAATAATCACTTTCAAGTCACTAGAGTGAGCTATTCGTAAGAGGAGAGATTTTTTAATAGAAAATTTAATAATGTATATTTAGGTACATTTACAGTAAAGATAAATCAAATCGATTTTTTTTTTATACACTCACTTAGTTATAGATCCTACTAGCTTTATTCTGAATGTGCCAAAATATGACTTATTAAATTTGTCTCTATCTAAAAACTTGTCCCATAAGACATTTAGATAGCAAAATAAAACCATGTGATGTCATTACAACAAGGAAGAAAAAAATAGATAGAATTTGAATATGTAATCATTTAATATCCAATTTCCTACTATTCATATCTATATAGGATATATTTGGGCTTTAAAATTTAGGGTTTAGGAAGCAATCATAGCTCAAAGTATTAATTGCTACTAATGCTAAAACTAGATTAGAATATGCCTAACCCTATTCGAATTAGGGTGATTTATAAGAATATAATGACTAAACAACTTAACTAGTTAGAAAGCTCATCAATCAATGAGCAAATGATTTAGCTTTAGTATAATTCTCAAATGCACTGTTGAACTATTTCATACTTCTCACGGATACGTAAAGATACAAACTTCTGATCTACCATGATCAATCCAAGCTTTACTTGTAGGCCGGTCCAATTAAGTATGAGTCCGATACATATATATAATAAATCTCAACCACTACACATATATTAGCAAAGTAGAAAAACAAGTTGGTGTTTGTAGACCCATAGAGAGCAATGGTCCAACACTGAACAACTCAGTGATGAATACTAGACAATTTTTTTTTTTAATTAAAAGGAGGAGGAAATAAAATATAAATTCATTCTTAATATTTTTTTAAAATCCATTGAAATTGATTAATTGTCAAAGCTTAATTAATAGCATATAATCATGGTCTTATGTAGATCACTAGAACAAGTCAGCTGTCAACAAAATATTAGACAATTAATCAAATCCCCATTAAATATAGCCCCACATCCTAAAGCCTTTGATTAAACTTAGGTATTGATATACATCAACTCCTAGATTCGGTTTCTCATCTGTTTCTCGAACCTCTGTCATTTCTAGCATGTAAAATAAAATGACCTATTATTTACATCAACACAGAAAATTGCCCTCAGCAATTACTTTCAAAAGAACAAATTGTGATGTTATTTTAAAGGTTTAGTGTCATATCTCACTTTAATTGAAAAAGGAAGAGGTGGCTATTCTTCTAGCACAACCCATATACCCCTCTATATTGAATAGAAAGAATCTATCATTGAAAGGTTGGCTTCCTCAAGAAACTGGGACTGAGGTCTTATCAATACTAACCACAACTCTGAGCTCTCTATCCTGTACAGCACTGCTCCAGACAAATGTGTTTGTGTTGCCAAGAAGTTGAACATGTCATCCCTATTGGAACAGTTGTGTGAAGTCCCTCTCTTCTTACGCGGTTCGTTTTGGGCCTAGTGCTACATGACCCATAGTTTTGATATTCCAACTTAAGATATAAGGATGGTCCCTAGTATATGAGCCCACAAGTTGGTCTGACCAATGCCATGTGCTATCTCAATTCAGTGTTTTCAGTAATATTGTTGTTGGGAGTTTGGTAAGGAGGAGAATTTTGTTAACCATTTTCGTACTCAAACATAAAAATTAATTTAACTGTGCATGAAATCAAGCTTTCCCTATGGAATATATATTTATGTCTTTTGCTTTAATGCAATTTCTGCTTTGCTTTTGACCATTCAGGTCATGATTGAAATGCAAGTCTCCAGTGTTACCATAACATATGTCATTTACTTAGAAAGTCACTTACATAAAGTGCTGAAGCAAAAGGAAAGGGAATATATACTATTCTATCTATGACTCATTATGATTGGCAAATAACATGAAAGCACCAAAAGAAAAGAAAAAAGAAAAACAACTTATAGTATACATTAAACCTCACCCCATCTAACAACATATATTGTATTGACAAGTGGCCCCCTAAAAGTTCCTCTTCGCATTTACGAGGCTGCAATTCTCTCGAAGTGTCCAAGCCTATTTGCAGCCAATCTTAAATTGTAGGCTGCATTCTTGTACTCAAACCAAGTGAACTCCTTGTAGAGGCTTTCCTTTCCAAGCATAAGGGAAGGCAATGGTGCAATTTTCTCACTCAGAGGTGGACCAACAAAGTAAATCATTGAGAGCCTGGATTTGAAACCATTTGCCAGAACCCTATGCCTCACACTCCGGAAACGTCCATTAGTCATAACCTAATGCCGATGCACCGACCAAGCCAAAGGGGAGAAAAAGAAAAAAAAGCGAAAAATAAAAAACACGTTAGCGTACTAGCCAAATTGCAAAGATAATCACATTAAAATCACAAGACAAAACCCATTTGAATATAATATTAATATACCACACTGACATAACGTGAAAGCAAAACTTTTTGCTCCTTTATCAATGAATTCCTTTTAATTAAAAATAATAATAATTTGGTTTTGGAAAGGAGAGGGAGTTGCATAATGAGCCGGTGCAATAATTAACAAGTCAACCAAAATGGACGCACACACACATTCAAAAAAGAAGCTACCAAAAAGGAGGAGTTTATCTACATGCAAACTATTTCACTTGTTTTATCCATTGACATAGAGAATAATAATAATAATAATAATAATAAATGGGAACATGGGAATTTATTTTATTTCACTATGATGTGGTACCTGAAGAGAATCACCAACATTGATGAAGAAGGAGCTATGGTCAGGTGGGACTGAAATCCAGTTGCCATCACCCACATAAATCTGGAGGCCAGAGGTGTTGTTGGACCTCAGAAGGGAAATGATTTGTGGGTCTGTGTGCTCTCCGAACCCAATCATGCTCTCACCATTGGAAGCCAGCTCAGGGCAAGCAGGGTAGTGGTTCACCCTGAACACTGAGTCACTCTGTTCGTCCATCACCAGCTTGCTGAACGCATCCTTCGGCTCAATGTTCAACCCTTCAGCCATCAAATCCAGAATCTCACACGCCATCTTCCTCACCGCTTGCATGTAATCATTCAACGCGCACCTGAAACAACAGCAATATACAAACAAAGAACAAAATATAAGAGCCTGTTTGGTTATCCCGTATCGTATCTTTATTCCTTACTTTTAGGATTTGTTTGGTCAAAGGGTAAAAAATAGAGAAATTTTTTAATACATAATTTTTACCTATAAAATTTACGCATACAACTCGTCTATACAAAATTTCTTCCCTTTTTTACTCGCTATTGAACACATCCTTAGCATTAATTACAAAATTGCCATCTTAATTTCACTTTTTTCATTTCAAAAAAAAATAAAAATAGAATAAAAATAAAAATAAGAAGACAGTTTTGTAGCTAATGTTAAAAATAGAAAATGAAAATCAAAAACATTTATCTGAACTCTTACTATTATTATTTATTTATATATTTATTTTCTTTAAATTGAGATTAACTCTGTTGAGACTCTGTACCTAAATTGCTCTGGGTTTTGGTCAGGAACAGAGGGGAGTGTTAGAGTGTTGAGTTCTGGATTGGTTTTCAGGAGAAGGTACTCGACCCAACCAACATCACCGGTGTATCCAATGCGCTTGTTGCCATACCCAAATGGGTTTGCAGGCCCTGCTTTCTCCTTCTCAGCGAGTGGCATAGAGAAGAACTTTGTGGCCTCTGACTCAAGCTGGGATATGGCGTCCATGGGGACGCCATGGTTGATGACCTTGAAGAATCCAAACTCCTCACAGGCCTTCACTATGAGGCTCTTCGCGTCTGGTTTCGACAGGTCCACGAGGGGAATGGTTACCGGTGGAGAGAATGTGGTTGCTCTGCTGCTGCAGCTCCTTACGTAGGAGTAGTGCTCTGTTGTTGGCTTGGAACAAACCACCATTTCTTTTCTTTTTTTCTTGGAGCTTGTTTGGTTTTTTTGGAGATGCTAAGAGGTGAAAGTGAATGGAATGAAGGGAGGAGATATTTGATTTTGAAGAGAGTTTTTTGGAGAGTGAGTGAATGGGAGAGCAGAGTTGATAAGGCTTTTGAGCTAAGGATGCTTGAGAAAAAACGGTTGGGCTCCGGGCTATTTATACACAAAACTTGTGGGGCAGGGGAGGAGTGAGAGAAAGAATTTAGGCTTGGTTTTTAGAATATCTCTATGGTTATTATTAGGAGATTAAACTGTTTCTAGAATGCCTCTATGGTTATTATTAGGAGATTAAACTCTCGAATACGATCGTGACTAAAGCACAGCTTGCTTAGCACTATTTCTCTGGTAGAATTTTTGATCTTATATATGTTATTTAATTAAATTTTTTAATAAAAAAATATTAGATATTCAGAATTTTTATTATAATTTTAATATTAAAATAATGTGACATTATTATTAATCTTTGAATGAATGGATGGATTCCACCATTTTATATCATTCAGTTATCATCATGATTTCTAGCAAAAATTTTAGTTATATCCTCCTGATTATATAGTATTGCTCTTTTTAATATTAGATTATTTTTAGTAGCTTTTTTACTTCTAAATCTAATATTATATTGTAATTTAATTTCAGAATATCTATTTAGGCTTAATTTAAAGAAATATTTATAAATAACTCATCAATAAAAAGAATTCAAGAGTTAAATTAAAAATTATAAGAAAATATGAATTAAAGATTACCTAGGTGCGCCATCTTTGTTTAAAAAAAATTACGAGTAACAATGTTATGTGAAATAGGGTAGATTTTTTATATCGCGGCTTTTTCCATTCTCTGTAGCCGACCTTCCCTTGAATATTATGGCCGTCACAATCCTGCTGAAAAAAGTAGTCCAGTCATCACCTACCGAGCATTATTTACTTGGATTTCCTTCCACTAAAATATACATGACAACTTTATCACATTGAAGAAGGGAAGTAGTCGCATCGATGAGATTCCTTTGATAGGGCGTTCATTATGTTTTTCATTTTTATTTTTGAACATTAACCTTTTATATCTTTTTTTTTACTGTTCACAGTGTAGATTGTAACCGGTGAGAGCGGCATCTTTTTGCGGTAACTTACAAAAACAGCAATGGGAAATCGTAATAGAAGGATCAACTTGCATAGCATGCATGCATCCGTTCACGTTTGATGCGGTTCCGTGTTTGATTTTGTATAAACCGAGTCACAACCACATAATATGCACTGAAGCATTCGACTTGGGGTAATTCAAATGCTATTATCATTGAGCTATTATTCCCATATGCATTCACCCCTATGTACTAGGTTCCTTCTTATACAAATCCAAACTTAAGTTTCCCAAATACATTTGTTCAATTGTTTCATTTTTTGATTCACACTTGTTATTCTATTCTTCAACAGTGTCTCCTGATAATATATATTTTTATATATTTTCTCTCCTGCTTTTTTTTTTTTTTTGTCTACTCATAAATCAAATAATTATTGAGTTGTAACAATAAAATACTTCTGTAATGTTCAAAGGATATCAAAATCAAGAGAAAATACTTGTGAAGAGAGACAATTTCAGCATCTCAAGTGAAAGACTAATCTTAAATTCTAAAGATGTGAGAAAACATGGTAAGATAAAGAAAAGAAAAAAAAAATCTTGACTGGTACAATTGTGTTTAGTTAAGTTATGCGTCAGCGTGACTCTGTTCACTTTTAAAAAGAGATTATAATTTAAATATTCAAAAAGATTTTTTAAAAATCGTTTAAGTTTAAAGTAATTACAATCAGACATTTACTTAAGCCCGATACATGAGAAAGCGGTGGGGAATTTGTTGCAACTTTCTCTTTCTCATCCTTTTGTTATTTTTTCAAAAAGTTGATTTCCCATTTTATGAAACTTCTGCATCATTCCAATATTATCACATCACATGTAGTAGAAGCTTCTTTATTTATGAAATGTGGATAAATGGATCACTATTCTTGTAATGTGAAGTTCAGTTTTCAAAAGAATATCGACATAAAATATTTTGATTCTTTGAAAATGAAGTAGAAGCATTCATTTGCGTAGCACTGATCTAACTATACAGTTTTTATGCAATATGAACATTGAATCCATACATTTTAGAGATGGGCATCTTATATCCGTTATCTTCAATTTCCGAACTCACGTGCAGAGGAATATTATAAAAGCAAGTCACCACTTGCTTTTCTTTTTGTATTTTTGGTAAATTATACCAACCAATATCAGTTCGGATGAGAAGGAGTTTACGGCCAAAAAGGTTGACCGTGATGGAAATCAGGTGGTGGTATTTGAAAAGGAATCAGAGGTTGAATGTTGAATAATATAATAAATTTTATTTTGTATTACAATGTAAAATTTTTTAATAGAAATATTTAATTATATATTATTATATTATTAAAATATTTCTATTTTCATATAATGTCACGATCAAGTGTCCTTTATGATAATTGTCCTTGATTTCTACAATAATTACTCTTAAAGTTATGTATATAATATTATATAATTAATTAATAATATAATATATTTTGTATTAATAATATATTGAAATTAATCTTTAATATAATCATTAGAAGTGCATCATAATTAATAACCCATAATATATACTTAAAAAATTTAGTTTTGTAACATATCTGAGTATGTTTACTTTGAGGCTAATAACCAGTAAAGTTGTTAAAAGTAAACTCGGATCAGCATAAGGAAGTTCATGTAGGCTGACTCATAGAAAGAATTATTAAACAAAACTAATGAACTATATTGCAAAACATAATAATATTAGCGTAAAAATTTTTACACTATTAATTAATTATTTCTAATTTTTGCATGGATATAATTATTACAAAAGTCAAATAGTTTTAATAATATAAAAATAATATTTATTAATTAATAATATATTAAAATTAAATTATATATTATAGTTTTTATTATTTTATTCAAACTCAGTACTTTTTTTTTTTCTGGGTCGTGAAAATAATGGATGAGATTATTCTTGTAATTTCAGTTAACAAAATATTTAAGGTTACTTCTCCTTTTAAAAAATGCGTTTTTCGAGAGTCGAACTTATCCTCTTTTTTTTTTTCGGAGAACGTAGCTACTTATCGCCGGTCAACAGTAGCCTATTTTATTTTCAACAAACCTATATTACAATTGTTGTATAAATATAAGTGAGAGATGTGAAAATATTGATATCTTGTAAATTAGCATTTTGTCAATTGAGAAAGGGAAAGATAATAACAGCATCTAAAAGAAAAGGACTGAAGTGTGATTGAATAGGAAAAGGAGAACAGCGCAGCAGGCAACCGCGGCAGACGGAGTCCAAATACATGAAAGATCTTTGTTTGCTGGGGGGTCCTGGGATGTGGCTGAGGGGACCATGCCAATTCAATTTGCTATATGCTTTTGAATATTATTTATTTTTTCTGATGCAATCCAATCCTGCCTTGACTAACTTTTTCAAGATTTACCAGACATTCTCCATTCTCCATCTGTCTCTCTTCCACATTGTTCAATGGGGGGGACCACCCTTCCCTCCAAATCAATCGTTTTTTTTTTTCCCCAAGATTCTTTCTTTGATTCATTGTTACATATCTTATTCATGTTAATCTTATTTTAATGGGGAGGAGTTAATACATTGCACGTTTCAATTTAAATTATTTTAGGTATTTTAAAGCAAAGGTCATGCTCGAACGTAATCCACACGTAATTAGATTATTATTAATTATTATCATTTCTTATTTAGGTCATGCTTGAACGTAATCCACACTTAATTAGATTATTATTAATTATTATCATTTTCTTGTTTCTGTAGATTATTATTAATTATTATCATTTTCTTATTTCTGTCGTGTGAAGTTAGATTATATTGAATGATGCATATAAATTCCTGAACAAGGAAAAGAATTTGGTCATAATTGAAAAAGACAGTCAGTGATGTTGAATCCAATGGTGGGGGCACTCACCAGCCATGAAAGGAGATTGAGGTTGAGGTTGAGAGAGACCTATGCATTGAAAATTGATAATTATGAAGTGGCATTTGCATGTATTTGATATTGAACGGGTGTCAATTTTGCATGAAAATGAGTCATAGAAAAAGAGTGATAAAAGAGCGACTGCTAACAGACTAAGTTATGGTCAAGGCAGATGTTACTTATAGATTAAAAATATTACAATTTTTTTAGTTCAAGAAAAAATAAAAAATAATGTATTAAAATGTATTTTTTAATTATCAAAAGAAATAAATTTAAAAATAATAAAATAAAATGAGTAGTACTAATAGGAATGACTTTTTGTAAAAAGTTCTACAAATAATTTTTCAATCAATTAGAAGAAGAATAAGCATATGTGTTAGAGGGAAAAGGAAGTTTATCTAACTACAACATAATTAAAAAGAACAATTTTACACTTTTGCATATTTTTTAAGAAAATTATTTCATACTTTTCTGCATTTTCATGCTTTAATATTACAGCAGTGTTTTTGGATATGAACGGCTTTTCATGAAACCGTTCATGAAAGTACAAATATACTTGTTCAATTAAAATTGTAAAAGTTCGAAAATAAAAAGAAAATAATTATTACACAAAACAGAGCACAGTTATCCTAGTTTTCATATTTCATGGGACATTTCACGAAATTGATTTCATAATCCTTGATGCTATGCATATATTTTAATTGATTCTTCCAATATAATTCACCTATTTTTTTAGTCAAAGTATAAATTGATTTTTTTTTCAAAATCTAAACCACAAATATTCAGAAGCCATTAAAGTGCAATTAATTTGACTCGAACTTGCTAGACTCACCAAGGAAGTAAAACTTTCTTAAGGTTAGACTTTGTTATTCGCAAGGCTTGATTTCAAACCATTGTCTAAAGAAAACAAATGGCAAATTACTTAATTTGAACCAATCAAGTATTTGTATTGATATTTGTATTTGGTTTATTTTTTTTACTCTGAGATAATTCTTTTTGAGTTGTAATAAGATATTAAATATAGGGGTGTAGCATTTTAACCCGAAAAGCAGACTAATGTAAAAAAGTTTGTTGAATTAGTGTTAATCAGAAAATCCGATTGATTCAATATTGGTTCAGAACGGGTTTAAAAATTAAACTCGCATCTGCTAACCCTTCTTTTTTTTTTATTTTATAAATAATGATTCATTTACTTATATATTAATTTATAAAATTATAATTATAAATATTGACTTTTAGATTATGTTAATATATTAGTGTATAATTAAATTTATTGATGATTGATATTGTATAATATATAATATATAATATATTCATGATTATGATTATGGAATTATCAATTATGTATGTAATTTTTTTAAAAATATATTTGATTATATTCAAATTTTAAAAACACAATTTAAAGGTTTCAAAATATCACAAAATTGAGTATTTTAATATATCTTTCATAAAAAAAAAAAAAAATTGCTATCTACTCTTTATCTGACCGATCCAACCGAAAATATTAGGGTTGGGTTGAGTTAGAAAAAAATTAAAACCCGACCCGATTATATTTAATTGATTTAGGTATTTTTTTTCCCTGAACCCGATCCAACCTGACCCATGCACACCCCTAATTAAATATGGACATCTTTGCCAATAAAAACTTGAACCATGATATAATTTGCTATATATAAGGGACTAGTCTGTCCGTTAGACTCATTACTCTTTAGTATATATTTATATTTTAGTTTTTATTAAACAAATCAATTTGTGATTTAAATGATTGACCCATTGTTGAGTAAAAATTTTTTTTCTTATTTTACAATGGCCTTTTAATCTACCGTCTATAAACTTTCCAGTTTTTTTTTTTTTTCTACTTATTCTTCATTAGAGGCAATTCTGCTAAACTTATAATTGGTAACTAAATATGGTACTTCTCTTAGTTGATATTCCAAACGTCCTTTGTTATGTTGTTAAAGATTATATCCTTCTGCTAGACTCAATCTCTGTTTATTATAATTTTTCTTTCAATTATTTAGTGTACGTGTTTTTTTAATTTTCAGGTATAATTTAATTTTTAGAGGGTTTTAATACATACGTTTTAACAATCATTTATTTTTTGCTAAATATTAGAACATGATCTGTCACAACCCAAATAAGCTTATCATGATTTCGATAACATAGTTCGCAATCATTAAACCGTAAGTCATATTATATGGACTAATTAAAATTTAATTTAGTACCTCAAGAATCAAAAGCCTTAAAAAGCACCATAAAAATTTCAATACTAGAAAGCCATAATAAGCAGAAGTGGAAAGCGACAGCACCAACATCTCCCGATGGTTGTAGAAGGAGCTCTTGCATGGACTCACATAGCCAAGCCCTCAAATTGCGTCACATAGAAAGGAATGATATAAGCTTTACTTTTATTACTTCCAATGTGCTAAAATAGAGTGGAATTTTACATATACATACGTACATATATATATATATATATATATATATATATATATATATATATATATATATATATATATATATATAACTTGAGACGTAAGTTGAACTTTAAAGTAAGTTGAGGGATAAAATTGACTCATGCCGTGCATTATTGGTAATTAGTCCTTGTCTATCCCAAGGATTAGAACTTATAATTAAGGGACATGAAAGCGAAATTCAAAAATGAGTTAAGAGATAAAAGTCTAACTTTGACATTGCATTATTAACTCAGCTTAGTCCATGCTTTTCACATGAATCTGATAATGGAATATATAAATTATAAATTTAAGTAAGAAAATATTGTTGCAGTTTTGAAACTATATTTTAAACTGAATAAAATTTAATTGAAAAGTAAAACTCAAAATAAGAAACTGAAATATTCGGCTTGCCTAAATTTCCTTTTATATACACCAATCACAAGATTTTAATTTGTAATTTAAAATAGATTAGCTATGTCATGGAAATAAAAATATATTTTAACACACTCACATTATGGGAATGAAAATTATTATAAAAATATCAAAATATCTCTCAATTATTTTACTTCTTCCAATTATGAAAAATTAAATATATTAGGAATATTTTGAGAATTATTCCATATATTACCAGGAATATGCATTTATAAATCAAACAAGTTTTAACTTATTTCTGGGAGTCACAAAAATTATTCCTAGAAATTTTTAATGCTAAACAAACAAGTTTTTAAAATATCTAAAAATGACATTCTTGAATATAACATTCTCAAAAATATGATTTTTGATAATATAATTTCAAACATTGAAATAAATGCCCCCAAGATCCAATTAAGTAATTAAAAGGTAATGTCAATTAAAAGAGAAAGAACATTATTCAAGTGTATATATATAATTTTGTTGTTTAATTGGTATTTATTGAAATATAATATTGGGAGAGATTTTTTTAAAATAAATATAGTGTGTATATACTCAATTTAGATGTCCTAAATCACTGAAGTATTCACCACCAACATATGAAACTCACTACCTCTAATTAATCTACCTTGAGTCGGTTGGTCCATTATGAGGGTAGAGTTCTCCTAATGTTAACTTTTTGGGTCTATTGACTCAAATCTAAGATTTTATTTAAGGAGAACAAGTACTGAACCACTTAAATCAATTAAATATTGATAAAGTATTCACACATTATACACTAATGAATGTAATATTATAACTTATTTAGCTCTAATAATATGTTCATATTTTATTAATTAATTTAATATACTTAATTAAATTGGATATACTAATTTATTCAAGAAAATAATTTATTACTTTTTTAGGCTATAAAATATCTTTCTCATAAGTTCATTTCATTTGAACTATTTATAAAATTAATTTTCATTTAGTTATAGGAACAAAAGAGTTATATAATTTTCCAACATAAGATGTCTCTATGGGAGTATTTGGAATGATTAAATTTTGGAATTAATTTGATTTAAATTGAATTGATTTGATTTCTAAATTAAATTTTATGTTTGGAATGATTATGTATAAATAGGATTTGAATTGATTTAGAAATCAAATTTTATGTTTATAATATATTAGATTGTATTTGAAATAACTAAGAATAGAATTAATTTAATTTAATTTGTACTTAAATTTTAAAATCAAATTAATTTCTATCAAATCCTTTCAATTTTGAAATAATTTTAAATACAGAAAAGTTAAATTCCATAAAAATTATAAATCACTTCATTTCTTATTTTTAAAATATCCAAACATAAGATTTGATTTCTAAATTAAATCATTTCCTTTTTTTTAACATTCTAAACACACTCTATATAATTGAGACTAGCACTCCCACTCTAAGAGATTAAAATTATTTACCACTTCAATTAATTTTTGTGGGTAAAATAGTTGAATGTTGAATCTTATAAAAAAGAATTTAGATCTTTTCAAGCTGATGGATGAATGTATTTCAAAGAATAAAATGTGAAAGTTAGTTATTAGGGTGAATTTGATATGAGATAAAAATAAAAAAAAAATTTATGAATTATAGAAAAAATTACATATAGTTAAATTTAGGGTGAATTATATTAATTTTTTTTGAGGTTCAATATAATTTATATATAATATATTGAGTAAAATAAATTAAAAAATATTGAATATAATTATACTGAATTTTAAAAAAGATTAGTATAATTTATTTTTAAATTTAATATATAAATTTTTTTTTATATTTTTACCTGACACCAAGCTTATTTTAAATTTTTTTTTTTAAAATTTCTTTAAAAAAAGGGGTAGGGGAATGCATGTGGACTATTGAAGTGACAGCCCTCTACTGTATGGGGGTGACTGAAAGTTAGAAAAGAGGAAAATATCTATCATAGTCAAAGTGTGTCCAGGCCTTTTTTGAAAATTTACTATGGTAGTTAGAGATGATGATAACCTAGCAATGGTGTCTTCCTATTAAGAAGAACTGGTAAACCTAACCCCATTAATTTCATCGACTTGTTCAATTTAATCAGTCAATTCAACACCACGACTTTTCACATTCCTTGATAGGATTTGCTTGTTGAAGACACAATAATTTGTAATTCTTTCTCGATACACTTTTAGGGTTAGAGTGTATTTATTTCAATTTTTAAAAAATATGATTTTAAAATTTAAATTTTATATATAATTTAAAATTTTAAAAATAATTTTTTTAAAAAATTTAATTATTTTTAAAAGATTATTTAAATATATAAAAACTAACTTTTTATAAAAAATAATTTTTTATTAAAATAATCCCAAACACTCTTAAATAATTTTAAAAATTAATTTTAATATATGATTAGTATTAATATAAAATATTTTATATTATTAATCAATAATATTTTATTTTTATGTAACTTTTGATATAATTATAATAAAAATTAAATAATTTTAATATTTTGATTATAATAATTGGATAATTATATTAAAAAATTATATACTGATAATATATTAGATTTAAATCCATAATTTATTTAGTCCAACAACTTGACAAAAATAAATAAATATTTTTATAAGTAATGGGTTAAATAGTCTCTCAAAAACGATTAGCATGATATATGCTTAGTCCTTTAAAAGTTCTTTTTGATTAAATTTATCTTTAATTATGCATCATTTTAATCTTTTATCATAATTTTCATATTGATATTTTATATATTTTAGAGACTTATTTAATAATATAAACTTTAAAAAACTAATATAATAACATAATATTAATATCTTTAAAGCATTAGTTTACGAGTTTATTTACTCTCCTTATTAAACATAAACAATAAACAAATAAGGTAAATTCGATCGTAATTTACCTCCTCAAGATTTAATTTTCAAATACATCATGGATGCCTATATTATATAAAATTTTAAGTAGTTATTTTTATAATCAACAATTATCCCATATTACACTTTTTTTTTCAAATAAATTACAGCCTCGCTAAATCGTACAAAAATTTAGAGCTCATATTTACTTTACGCTTGCGATTTGTTGATGTAAAAAATTAATAAAGTTTTATTAAGATATGCCTTAACAGTGTTAGTAGTGTTTGCGATTCGATTCCAATCAGTTTCAAGTGAAAAACCTAAATGATCCAAGCAATATAATTTTTATTGATTTGGAATATTCGATTGATTTAGTTTAAATTTTAAACTTTGATTCAATTTGAACCAATTTTTATTGATTTATATTGGTTCAATTTAGTCAATTTTTGATAAAAGAAAATTTTAAATTTAAATATTATCGACTAAAAGAGTAACTTAAGCCAATAAAATAAATAAATAAACATAAAAAAACTCATTTAATATGCATTAAGTTATATTTAAGTAAGAATAAAATATAAATAAAAAATATGTAATTAATTAAAATTATTTAAAATAAAAGTATACATTTAATAATAAAAAATATATTATATAATATAGTATTATTAGGTTTGAATGGAATTGGATTGATTTGGTATCATATTACTTCCTTCAAAAGTTATAATTTGATTTAAAAAGTTCACAAAAATATATCACAAGTTCACTAGTAACGTCAAAATAGTATATTTTATTTAAATCACATAAAAAAATATTTTTGTATGGTAAATTCTTAGAAAGGATATGAAATAATTTGTTTATATTATATAATATTTTGATATTTAGAGTTAATTTAATAAAAATATCATAATTCTAAATAATTAACTTTTACTTATAATCAAAATACTAAAAAAATTATTTTTTAAAAAAACTATTTTTAGTATAAATAAAATAAAATAAAAATATAATTAATTTTTATCTATATTTATTAAACATAGATTACTTTTGATAAGTAGAATTTAATTTTGATACACTGTCAATATATAAAACAAAATTTATATAAATATTCAATTATATATTATCACAATGATAAAAGTATTTGATTTAATTACTAATTATCTTAAAAATTTTATAAATAAAAATATATTATTAAATGATTATGTAAATTTTTTTATATTAATAATATACTAAAACTAATCTCATTTTATCTTGACTTCCAAACATACACCAGCCCATATATTATTAACTTTTCTCTCCTGCACATATGTTTGACAAAATGCGATTTATGGTATATAAAGAAATTATTATTATACACAAGTGGTCGCCCTACATCAATTTGCCGTGAAATTAAGTGTTTGAATGTTTATCCATCGTCATCCCCAACCGGTGACCGCTACAAGTAACCGACGTATAGAGTTCTCATACATCAGCAGTTTCACTCAGTCAAAACCCTCGAGCGCACGCATGCAGGAGCATTGTTGTTTCGAGGATTTGCGATACAAGAAAATTCCTAGGTGTTTCTCTCAAGAGTTTTGTTATTTTTATTTATGGTTTGGATTTATTTTATAGAATTTATTAAGATATTTTTTGACTATTAATTATGAAAATCTCATTTTTTTTATGTAATTAATAATTAAAAAATATCTTAATATATTATTTAAAATAAACCCATATTTTAAATACAAACAACATTTTTTGTTCCATAAAAGAACTACACTAATATATAGTATTATTTAATTTTTTTTATAGGAGTATTATTTAATTATTAATACATTAATTTTATCGGTGATTATTATTTTTCTTAATATAATATATTTTCAGATTTAATTGATATGTATTATCATATAATTATATATTACCACATAAATAAATATGTATAATTCTCACCTCCACTACTCTAAAAAATATGTAAATAGAAAAATATGATTAGATAATAGTATAAAATAATTTTATATTATCAGTATATATAAATTAAATCTTATATTTTTTTTTATATAAGTAATATTGAGGTTTGAGATTTGAACCTAGCTTAATAATAAATCTCAAGTTTAAGTCATGAGTATATAATTACATTAAAATTTAGAAAGAAGAACTTTGACTACACATTAAAATCTTATTTGATTTAAGCAATATTGCCTTTAATAAAAAAAAATCTCTAATTTTCATTAAAAAAATCTCATATAAACTACCTAAATTTCTTATTATTAAGCCACTCGCACTAGTTTTTTTTTTTTTAAATATAATATTTGAAATGTTGAACTATAAATAAATAATACATATTAACATTTAAAAAAAAAAATACTTAAAAAATTTATATACGGTGCTGTACTAGCAGAGCAGAAATCACATGCCTTCAAGGAAATTAAGAGCCGGAGCCACGGCTTGCAGATGAATGGGGAATGCTACGTGGCACCCTAATAGTTATTGGTAGATTAGGGATGT
This sequence comes from Pterocarpus macrocarpus, assembly GCA_031439585.1. NCBI lineage: Eukaryota > Viridiplantae > Streptophyta > Magnoliopsida > Fabales > Fabaceae > Pterocarpus > Pterocarpus macrocarpus. Next base: position 16,003,604 of record CM062517.1, on the reverse strand, counting down.
CGGTCACCGTCAGTTCATCCGTTATATGTCATGAGAAATTTTAGAGTTTATTGGTAGAGTTAGCTCACTTATCTGATTTTTAACTATGTTTTGTTATAACGTGAGTTTAATTTTTTATTTTTTATTAATGTTTTTATATTTTTATAAATAATTAATAAATTTTAAAACATATCTTAATTCGAAATTAAAACAAACATTTTATTGAATTTAAATGTTTATTATCAAAAGATATTTTGATAATGCTCAAAACTTATTTAAGATTTAACTTTTTATTCCTAATATTAAATATAATTACAATAAAAATAAAAATATTAAAAATAGTGGTAATAAAAGTGAATTGCAATATTGATGATTTCAATAGTTTACATTTTAAAATTTTCGCTTTAATTTTCTTTTAAACTAATCCAAAATTGATGTATAAACAATTATTAAAATAAAAGATAATAATTATCTTATTATTAATAAGAAAAAAGGCTTATCACCTTCGACTTAGTATTATATGCATTTTAGTCCTTAATTAGACTTTAAAAATATGAAACCTGATTTTTAAATTTTATAATATATGCTTTTTTTAATTTTTTTAACATTTTCGTTAAATATTAATAAAAATTGTTATATTTTATCAATTTCAGAACCAAAATGAACTAGAATATAAGTTAGAAAGGGTAGATTAAACTTTTCCTACAAGGAAATTTGATAAAAAAAATAATTATGTGATTTGATTGTAACAAGTTTTTGCTAATGCTTGACAAAAGAATTACATGCAAAGATTAAAATGCATATTTTAATTGAAAAATAAAATTTGTATGACATACACATTTTCAAATTTGAAGATCAAAATATGCATAAATTAAAATTAGAAAGACTAAATTAAAGTTTTTCCTATTTAATATAAAGCATGCAATAATATGTTACAACAAATTCCTTATTATAAAACGCTTTAAAATTTATCCTCTATTATTGCGCAGGAAGCTATACGTAGTAGTTATGGTGTCATACACATGCCAGGTTGGCCAAACAGCGCTACCCTCACAACCTCGCTATCACACCAACCCTAAACACACTCATAGTTTCAACAACGTGATCAATTCACCATAAATGTTTTTCTTTTTTACATTATTATTGAACACCTTCTTAAATAACATATGAGTGGGGGGCGATAAGTAAATAAAATTAAAAAAAATTTAAAAGTTGTTAATATTTTTTAACATACGAACCATATAGTGTCTCACGATGATATCCAATTAATTTATACATCTCTAAATTCACCAACAATAATTATATTATAAATTTCTCATTTTTTTAAACTGTAAATCTTAATGTAATATGGTGATATTTTAATGATTTTTTAATACTCCTCTTAAATATTTCTACAAAAACAATCTCAAGTCAAAATAATGGATGGAGATTTCATTTTGTTGACTTACAGCATGAGCCATTGTCAAAAACTCAACCAAATACCTTTAAATTAAAACTAGAAGTAAATCTCAATAGATAGTTTTATATAATGTATGCAGTATTTGTCTATTTCATTCGTTTACAAGTACAAGATAAGATAAGATTTCTTGCCTTTCTTCTTTTTCTTAAGTATCATACATCACTTTACTCACATGCTTTAGTGGAGATTGAATTGTTCCTTGTTTGGTATCTAGAAGATTATAGACCAAACCCACGGCTAACTCCAGTACTGCTCTTCAATCCCCATCACTTTTGTGCGAGTACATTGTATTTGCGTCAGGAATCACATATTGTGGAGGTCAAATTTAGCTGGGCATGGTGCCCACAGACTACCAAGTGTAGCTTCTTATAAATGGAATCATGTAGATCATAATAATGCGGCATCACTAAGCTGGCCTTAATTATCTAACACTATTTTTAGTACTTAATAGTCCTCTTGTCATAGGTATAGTATCTGTGAAGCTTTATATAATTGATTATTCTTCCTGATCTCGCAAATTTTTAAGAAAAGAATAAGTATACAATTATGCGAAGAAATAAATGGATGATGTAAATAATAGAAAATGAGAATCTTTTTGGATGCATGGTACTCCATCTCAATAATTAGGGCTCGTAAGAACTCATCCACTAGCTAGTTGGTTGCATTATTGGTATCAACTTTGATGCTGACCCTCATTCAACGACTTTTTAAGTTTCTCTTTTCACTAGTCCTATTCTGATCAGAAGGGGGAAGAATTTTCTATGGTCCCAATAAACAAGTTTGCGATGTACGACTTGTCTCATATTTGTCACACTCAGGCACAGTTAGGCCCAGGCACGGCTGCGTTGTTATCTTCAAAATTCAAATCGCCAATATATAAATAAGAGTGATGTTATATGAAACGTTCAAAGTGTGTTTAAAACTAATTATGAGTTATTACTCTTTTAACTACTAAACAAGTCTAGTGTTTAACGCTCAATTTTTTCATTAATTTTTTTTATAAAAAAATAAAAAATCTTATAAATAGTTTTCCTATTTTGATTCAAAACCGGTATCGGTGTTGATTTTTAATATATCTTCTTTACCTATATTAATCTAATTTTTAGTCTCTACAGGTGTTTGGTAATTTGAAAAATTAAGTTAACAAGATGCAAAATAAAAATAGTTATATTAACTTGTATAAAAATGAACCAATTTACTTGCATAAAATTCAACACGTGTGGTGGGGATGGGTGGCAGATGGCGGTGGTTAGTGGCGGCGAACGATGGTGGATAATGGCGGCGAATAGTTGACAAAGTCAATAAAAGAAAAAAAAATTAGTGCAAAATGTGAAAAAAGTAATGGAAAGAGATAAAATAGAAGAAAAAAATTGGGATAAAATAAAATTTATTTAAAATTAATTTTTTAAAAAACTATTTTTAGTCCCAAATTAATTCAAATAAAAATTAATTTTAAAATATTTATATAAATACTAAATAATATTTATTAAAAATTAGGTCCTGTTATACCTAATTATTTGACTTTTATAATATTCGAAACATCCCCTATAATAAGATATTAGCGAAGATGAATTTTTTATTCTTTTCACTTTATATAATGACGGATAAATGTCCTTATCGCTCCATTTTCACAAATAAAAAGAGAAAATTGATATTAAGGGCCATTAATAAGAATTAATTAAAAATAAGGATCAATTATATTAAAATTATTAAGAAGAATTTATTAAATATTATTTATTAAGAAGAATGATCAAAATCTTTTTATTAAAAAATAGTAATACCCTTAAATTATTCTTTAATCTTTTTTTTTATTCTTTTTATTTTTTTGCCGCTAATTGTCTCAACCTCTTGCTTAGCGGCTATCGAACTCTCACCCTCATTGGCACGCCCTCGTCTGTGGCTAGTTACCGGTATGCCTTTATCTGTGACTCGTCGATTTAAAACATTGAGTTATGCAATTATATAAAGGTTTTAAGCCACTTTAATTATCTTCCTTTGGTCACATTTTTTTTTTATTGTATCTTTTTATTTATCTATACATTTTGATGCCATCTAACCTTCTATACATTTACATAGTTATGCAAATTAATATTTTAAATCGACAAGCCACAAACGATGGCGTGCTGGCGACAAGCCACAGATGAGGGTGTGTTGATGAGAGTAAGCGTTTGATAGCCGCTAAACAAGGGAGTTGACAGAGTAAGTAGCAAAAAAAATGTAAAAAAAAGAAAAAAAAATTAGAAATAGCTGAAGGATATTATTGTCTTCTTATAAAAAGATTTTGTTTCTTGCTTTTAAATAATATTTAATAGGCCCTTTTTAATAATTTTAATCCTTTTTGATATTTAATAGTTTTAAATAATTGATCATTTTTCTTAGGTAAGTTTTGTTAACGATTCTTAGAAGAATATCATAATGTCTAATAGGTAAAAATTTTTAAATTGTAATATTAATTGTAACTAGTGAAAATAAAAACTAGTTCGTTTTTTTTGGTTATATTGAGGGCTAAGAGCCCGAAGAAATTAAGAAAAACTAGTCTTCTTTAAATCATACACGGTTACATACTCATAAATATTATATAATATTAGCGATTTATTTAAGATTTAAATTTGATATACTATTAGTATAAAATATATTTTTTGCAATTATTTAATTATATATTTTATGTTATTAAAATTACATTGTTTAATTCTTATTATAACCCTCTCAAAATTCATATAAAAATATAATGTAATTAATTAACAATGTAAAAGACATAACACTGACATTTTACCAAAATTAATCTCGTTTATTTAAATTATTATGTGGTATATATTGTGGTGAAAGCTGAAAGTTACGTAAGTGGCTTAAATATAATGATTTTTACATTAACAAATTAGTTTTTATAATTGCTGGATATAGTTTCGAAAATGAGTATTTTATTATTTATTAACCTATTCAAATTTGTATATGATTTTCAGGATGAATATTGTTAGATTATATTTTTATCAAAAGAAATATTGTTGAATTATAATTTTGCTATTTTAACTCATAAATATTACTTTTCCTACAGGACAAGCCAACAACCATTGCACCAAGAAACAATAGGAACACTAATTCAACTATGTGAGCTAACTCTTTGGTTTAAGTGTAAGCCCAAATCCTCTGCAATAGGTAGGGTACACATTGAATAGCTCATACTCTATAGAGAAGCAAGAGGATTGGAAAAGACAAAAGAAGAAGTTCCACCAAGATAATAGTGAGATTATCTTAGTCATCGATCATAGCTCATAAGTTTTGCACTTAAATTTCTTTATCTACTCTAGAGAAAGAGATCATCTTGTGAAACTAGTTGTAGTTCACTTATAAGAGCAATTATATTTTGAGAGATTACTCTATTTCTATGTGAGATAAGGGAAGATTTTATAGTATCCTTAAAACAAAGATTTTAATAATATATTTTAGATAGAGGGAGAGATTATGTGATATCTTTAAGAAAAAGAAACTACTATATACTCTACTTGAGACTGAGTAGAGAAAAATTCGATGAAATTATTATGAGCCAAAGTTCGACAAATAAAGAAGATCTCAAGCTATTGGTTGGAGATTAGATGTAAGTTATCTATTATGGTTGAATCAGGCTAAATTATTTGTTCACTTCTTTTATCTCTATCCTCTTTATTTTCAAGTATTTTATTAGATTATTTTTTGATTGAATAAAAACTATTCAAATTGTTAAAATTTTTTATTATTGAACATGTAGAACCAATTCTCCCTCTCTTAATTTTATCAATAATGGTTCACATATTTCAATAATATGATTTTCGAGCATGAACTCGTAAGAGAAGATGAGTCCATGATCAAGATTTACTGCAAATGTATAATGCTTTTAGCTGTACTGCTTGTGTCACTTTTTTTTTTTCTTCTTTTCCTAAAAAATCATAAACAAAGCTTTTTGTAATATAACAGCGCAATTTAATATTGACTATTTCATACGAAAAAGATTTTTTGAAGTAAAAAAGTGCATAAAACAAATTTTGGAAATGAGTCCTTTTGTTCGTACAGTCACTCTCTCTTACATTTTCATATTATTATTACATATATTCATACAACCACTTTCACATTATTAGAGTGCCAATCCAGCCCTGCCACAGCCACTCATGTAGGTCCCTGGAAGTTCATATTTAATTATAATTCTTTAGGGACGTACCTGGTTACTCTATTAGCCTAGCTAGCTAGGTGATGGCATTTTGGGGAAGATTTGTGGATGGGAAATGTCTCCTTCCTAGAAGCCTGTGTTTGACTCTGCAAGCTTTGTACTTTATATAATTCTAGCTAGCTAGGCGATGGCATTTTTTTTTTTGGAAAAAAAAATTAAGGGTCTTTAAATTACTCTGACAAAGCTTAGGCATATAAATTTCAACGTTTTTTGAGTGAAAAATTCATATATTATTTTTTAGTTTGAGTTACACGGACAATCCAATTAATATACAGCTATTCAAACATACAAAAGGCCATGGCCCTTTTTTTTCCCCTAAGCTAATTATATCTAGAATTTACCTAATTTCAATCAATATGGTTTAAGTCAAATTAATTTATTATAAAATAATTTTTTTATTATCATCTTTTGTTCTCAAATTTTAGAATTTTTTAAAAAAATAAATATCAAATCACTTGAATTAATTAAATATTTATTATAAATTTATTAATTGAACTAAAATTATCTTTTATAATTTTTAATTAACTAAAATGGTGATATTTATTTTAATAATAAATATTTTATTAGAAATAAATTTTTTTCTCTCATAATAATTGCCAAACTTAAAAATTATTTAAAAATAAAAATATTTTAAAAAAATAAATGGATATAAAAAGAAACAATTTAATAACTATAAATAAAATAAAAATTAATTAATTAATAATTGATTATTTTATTAATTTTTAATCAGAAATAAATAATATTTTTATTTTTATAAAATAAAAATTTGATATTTCGCTGCATTCAATTTTAATCAGCTTTTTATGTTATTATTTAAAAAATCAATTGCAAATTACGATTCTTATATGATTTTTATTTAAAAGTAAATTACCTACTATACTATTGATTCTTAAAAAAATGCAGAAAAAGATATTTATAAGGTTCACAATTATTAGGAGAGAGAGAATGATGAATGAGGCTATAAATTGTTGAAGAAATAGCATTTAATTGAAGATATCACCGGGTCTAGAATTGCGAATTTGAGTAGTACTTTTTCCGTATCAAAATATCTATCGAAACCCAAAAAATATACTTTTATTAAAATATCTTCTTGCTGATTTGACTTCTTCTTCTTTTTCTTCTTCTTCAGGAAGCTTGTTCAAATTAAACTCATGATGAACTCTTGCGTTAGACTCACACTTGGATGAAAATTCAGACTCAATCTCAGACACAGAATTCAGAGTCTTCAATAGTTGCAACGGAGTCTTCAACTATTGCTATAGAGCCTTCAACCTTTTCCATTTTTTTGTTTTAACTATTCAGGTACTTAAACTAAAGGGATATCAGGGTGTATAAAATGTTTTCTTTGGAAAAAATTCTATCCAAACGGTGCCATACTCCAATCGTAAAACCACTGACAGACCATGCCCTTTTAATGGTTGCCATATTCCAATCAGCTTCTACTATAGTCGGTTGATTTAGCATATTGTTTAATTTTGATTATAATGATAGTAGATAATAATTAAATTAAAAATATAATTAAAAAAATTAATATTATTTTAATATTAAAAATAGATATATATTTTAAAATTTTAAAATATTAAAATTGAATAAATATTCTAAAATAAAAAGACTATTTTACTTAATCATGACTCTTGAAATTAGATGAATAGTTTTATTAAGACCAAAAATAGGTTTTTTTTTTTATTTAAAGTGCACTTCAGGAGTTTAAACAGTAAAATTGATGCTTAAAAGAAAAGAGTTGAGGTTTTTTTTTCTTTAAGGGTTTCCTCTACTAGAGGTAATAATTCTGCCTGAGATATGATTAGACTTTAAATATGGGTATCTCTTCTAACTAAAATTCAAATCATAATTTGTTATTTTATGGGAGACTAACCCCTTATACTAGATCTAATCTCTTTTGATTAAAAAAAATTAAGTTTTAGTAACTATTATTTTTTACTTAAAATTATATGAAAACTTTTTTTAAGAAAAACTTTTAATTGTTCTTTTCTCAAAAATTGGAATAGTTTATAATTGATTTTAGTCTATCAGTTATGAAACTTGTTTAAAATGATACGAGCGCTATATGAAATGGAAAGCATGGTGGAGTGGCAAAGTCCAAAATCATATGGAAGGGAAGAGAAAGGTAGAGGACTATTTAAGTCTATATCTATGTTCTGGAAATCAGACCGGATTGACTAGACTGGCTAGTTCGATCGATTGGATTGGAAACTGTTTTTTAAGTTGATCTAGTTACATTATAAAAATTGAATCTTTTAAGATTGATCTAAATCTGTGTGAACTGGTCAAAAATTAGTGAATTGGTCAATAATATTATGAGTTTAATTGGTATGTATTGATATTATAAAATATTTTTATATTGTCAACTAATAAAAGTAGAGAAAAATAAGAAATTATAGTGGATCTCTCATTATAATAGATAATTATTTATATGAGTTGATATTTTTTACTATTTTTATTGATTGACAGTATAAAATTATTCTATATTATCAGTACATTTAAATTAAATTATAGTATTATTAGTCGAGAAATTTTTAGGTTGTTCTAGAAACACGTTTACGTTTTTCACGTTTTTGATCAGTTGTATAGTGCTATTTACAAATCTTATCTCGAAACAAACATTAGATTATATTCAACCTATATATCCAACGGCGCAAAATCAGCTAGATGGTGCTGTTCTGATCCGCTATATGGTATTCACTAGCGTCTGAAGGAGTGAAGTATTTCTAGCATCGGGATGGTGGTGTTTATTAGGTTATTAGGGTCGATGGTATTGCCTTGGCTGTTGATGCGAGCCATGGAGGTCGGTTACGTTGGGTGAGCACGTGCTGTGGGAGACCCAAAAAAATGGCAAAAGGAATATGGAACGTTTTATTATATTCCCATTTACTGTGCCAAAATGTTTCTACTATTGCTGTGGTATGGTGTTAAGCAAGGGATTTAGACAAGGTAGAGAGCAGTTCAATCGTTTGGTTAAGATGGTGGGGCACTTGCGACGCACCATACGGGTGTTTGTCATGTAAGTTGATTTGATATACTTGAAAAAGAAATAAAACAACTTAATTAAATGGTTTGAATAAATTCAAATAATCAAATACACTTAAGTTAAATTTAATTCAAATCAATTGTTATTGATTTAATTTCAAAATTTATAATAATCTGACCTGTCATTTTTTAAATTATTTTTTATAATCTTATTTTAGAGAGGGGTTCGAGGCATATTTAGTCTACCTTGGACCCCACAAGGACCACCAATACTTATTGTATATTTGATTTTACATTTATAAAATTGATTTTAAGGCCAAATAATTTATGTTTGGTAGTTTAATGTAAAAAATAATTTTGTCAAAGTTAATATTGTTTGTATAGTATTAATCAAAATCACTTTTAAGTGTATAATTACAAAAAAAGGACATAATTCTCATATTACTTTATCCAAATTACTCATCATAATTTAAATAAAATAATTAAGTAATTAATAATAAAAAACCATATTAAACACAAATATTAAACATCACAGATTGATTAGTGATTTAATAACAAGTGCAAATAAAATATTATTTGTAATTAATACAATATAATTTATAAACATAATATTAAAAAGACTATAGTAATGAGTGAAAATATAGCTAAGTTATAGATATCAGTTATATTGAAAAGTAACGATAAAATAAAAGTAAAACTAGAAATGACTTTTGCTTACGTGAACAGCATCTGCTTCTCGTGAGGTTTTGATAACAACACAAATCAAAATGAAGAGAAAAAGGGTATATTAGGAAGAAAAATTCTTGAATCTACATAATTGATTTTATGTAACCGTAAAAGTAAGTTATACTTGCTTTTCCTCATAATTGATTTTGGAGCTAAAATTAATTTTGAAAGTGAATGGCAACATGAAACCAAATATCATGGTTTTAGGGCCAATTCCCATTTGGATGGTCAAAATCGATTCTGGGGGTGGCAAATGTGCACCCAAATATTCTTTGGTTAGTTCAAATGGTTTGATACATGTTTTTCTTAAGCAACGTATTAGATTTGAGTTTTGTAGATAAAAAAAAAAAATACTAGATGAGCTTTACTTCTATTATAGACCAACTCGACTTGTCTTAGAGTAGTTGGAGTTCAATGAACTCTGTATACTGGTGGTTCAAGAAAAAAAAAACTCACTCTCTACCATTGTCTTCATTTTATGGTTGACATGTAGTTTTGTTCTTCTACCATCCCTGTCACATTTATATTAGTGGATGTCACACTCTCATTCTCCATCAATAGATGATGCATTGGTAATAAAAAAAAATAATATTACCAACTACGTATCAATCTATTGGGACTTGTCCCACTTTCAAGTGTAGGTCTCCTGGAACAGCTTCCTTAGAGTTGGCGGCCTACTCATTGCCTTCTTCTACATTTCAAAGAATTTTAACATAATTATATGTATAATATCTAATACAAAAATAGAAAAACTAAATGAGAAGAAAATGATATTTATCATTCTCAACCGTGTGGTGGTGGAGTCTCCAATGTACAAAAAGCCACTGCGGGCTAATTCTATGCTTGTTCGGGCCTTCACCTACTTTGCCTTAAATGCAGGTGAGCCCCAGTGGGCCCTCAAGACCTAGAGAATCTCCTCCGTGAGCTAGTGGGTGCTCGCGCTATTCTTGTGAATGTCATTAAACATATCGTGGAGGTGTTTGCTAGCCCTGGTCCTCCACGCCTTGTAGACGGCAGTCTCCTCGCATGGATCAATAATAAACGTATGTTGTATACATGTAACACAATAGTCAGCAGGTGAAGTAAAAATCAAAACTAATAATAAAAAAAAATAATTATTATTTTACCTTCTACTTTTTCCACCATAACTCTTGTATGACATCAGGGGCCTACACAAAACTAGCATACAGGGCATGGAAATTCTCTTTGAATACCTCGGTAATCCTGTGCAGTCCTAGCCGTGGTGGAATCCAGCTATGTCATAAAATAATAGATTATGTCAGATATTTGTTAGTTAAATTTTCTATCACAATTAAAAATTTATAATAAATTTAAATTTTAAATTACTTACCAAAATTTACCATCGTATCTAAGCTCCATTCACTGGTTTATGGAGCCCTGTGAGGGGGTGGACGGGGAGGTCTGGGCACTTTGTGAACTAGGCTGACTAAGGGTAGGGGAAGGTACAGAAGCAAGCTGACTGCAGGCCTCATCTCTTGGAGGTGGGGGTGGAGGTGGAGAAACTTGCTGGGGCAATGAAGGCTGAGCCGTGAGTTATGATACCTAAGGTTGGGTATCATAACAAACTCCTGGGTATGTAGACTAGGAGGGACAGAGGAGCCATCACTCGTTGGAGTAGTGGACACAGGCACAATGGAGGTGGTGGGTGAGGTACGGGTGCGAGGGGGTAGACCATGCTTCCTCGGTTTACCCCTACTTCGTCCAGAACTAGATGTCCATTCTACTATGACTAATTTGTATAACATATACAAAATTGAAAATATAAGACATATATTAACTAAATAAATGCATAACACATTTATTATATTAATAATTATTTAATTCTAATAATATTTTAATAATAATAAAATTTGGACAGAGTTTCCTTTAGATTTGGAGTCTCCACAAAAATTAATTTAGTATTTTAATTCAAAATATAATTTTGTATTTTAACACTACAACACAACAAAAATAAATTGCATAATCATAGCATTCTAAAGTTAATCCTAATAACTGCTCTAGAGTGCATAATATCACAGCACATAATTTAAACAATAGGAAAGAACTCAAAGCCTTCTCTCAATCATGCAATCTAATCCTATAATTCTATCCTAAAAAATTTCAATCTCTAACAAAGAAAATAACTCAGTTAATTGATTAAGAAATATAAAACTTCGAGTAAAGAAATGGAATTGAAAAAAATGCTAAATTGAAAAACTAAACCGATTAAAATGTTAAAAAATATGTTCGGAACACAATGGTGGTCTCGGATCATGAAATGGGGGCCTTGATGGTGGTGAAATGGCATAGAGAGAGAGAGAGAATGGAGAGAGAGAAACAAACACAAAGTGAGGAAGAAGAAGTGGACTCACATTTTAAAGATTTTTTTTGTTTTTTATCGACGGATTATTCATTGGGAAAAAATTAATGGAACAATTCATTTCATTTATTCCATTTTATCGATAGATAATCTTTCCATAATAATAAAATGAAATGAATTGTTTCATTAATTGAATATTATCGACGGATAATTTGTCGCTAATATAAAACATGAATACACAATGGCGGTGAAACCCAATTTTTAAATACTAATGGATAATGCATCGATAATATAAAAATATAAATTTTTGATGACAAAAAATAAAAAATAATAATAATTTAATTCAATTTTATCAATGAATAATTTGTCGATAGGTAATAACAATATTTTTAATTCATCTAAAAAAAGTAAATGTTATTTATCGACAGTTTTTTGGTCGGTAATTGTTTGGCACAAAATGACGGAAAGATTTATTGATTTTTTTATTAATGAATATTTTTTTCCATCAATAAATTCATGCGTCAATAATTTATTTAATTTTACCGACAGATAGTTACGTCGGTAATATCCACCGATTTTTCACAAATTTTTTATAGTGCATTGGTTTAGTGTAGGCAGCCAAGAGCCTTGGTGCATGGCTTGTGATGGGAGGGTTTTACTAGGGTTGGCATCTTTATATATTTATGACTAGGTGCCTTCCAATCCACAAGGCAGTACCTACCCATTGGTAGCCACAATTTGTTTGAAGTATGAAGAGAGACCTAGCCCTGGAGGAGATGGTTCAACCAATCATGTCTAAATATGTATACAATTTTATTGTATTTAATTTATATGTGGTGTTCTATGCATATATAGAATCTTAAATTTCTTACATTATAAACACTCTAAATGTGCACCATCCTACTTCCATCGGGTGTAAATAGTTGCTTGATGTCAGGATGGGTGTAGCAGGGAAAAGGAAAAGTTCTTGTATCCTCTTGCAATAAAAATAAATTCTTACTTCATATCAGTTAACATGTAACCTTTAACATTAAACATAGGTGCCTATTTCGGTCCTATTTGTTTTAGATGTTGTATACTACAACATTTTCTTAAAAGTTATAGGCCAATTTAAAAATAATAATAATAAAGTATAAGATAGAAAAGTTAAGACATTCAAGTATGAGAAATATTTTTTGAATATATTATGTATAAATATAGTATGGGACATAATAGATTTTAGTAAGTATGGGTGAATATCGAAATACATATATATCGAGATAAAATAATAAATTATATATTTATATGAGAGAGTATCATATTTAAATATCCCACCTCTATATACAAATAACATACCTCTTCAAGCACACAAGTTAACAAGTATACGATAAGACATAAATTTTTGGAAAGTACGTGATGACCGCATGCTTTTCAACTAAGAAAACTCGTGACAGCGTAATTTTCATGTGCCAGAGTACTATAACTTATCGAAATCAACACCTTAAATATATTGTTAAATTAAAAAATAATATTAGCAGTCTACATAATAAAATTGGCACACAATAATAAACGATAAAAAATAAGAATCTTTTTTCACGAATATCAGAGAATTTTTGGAGAAGTTAGGCTATTCATAAGATGTCAAGTGTCCTAGTGTATCTTTAAAATCATATAACTATTTGAGTTTGGATTTAGGTTGACCTAATTAGTCGAGCAAGAAATTGAACTCGTCAGGTCATCGAATGGTGGGATTCCCTCTCCTCTATTGGCCTTGTATCCCAACGATGCAATATGGTTCAGAGTACACCAAAAAATTTTATATATATGATTGCATGATTGTTAGGTGATACTTTTCTTTCCAAGAAGCTGTGTAAAGCTCAGTTGAACTATTACATCTTCTGCAGTTTCTTTTACAGGTATCGCTCTGGCACTTGCATGAGGTCTTCTTGTACTAGAAAATTGAAGGCCACACAGATTCAAATGGCGCACAGTTGGCTTCTCCTGAAGGCACCTAAATATGGCACTCACGAGGGACACCATGAAAAAGTGACTTGAGATCCTTGATTTGAGAGGGGTCCTAAGCATGTCTAGTCAACATTATGAAATGCTAGGCCTAGCTATTATTAATTCAGAACTTGTGAGTTATAGTCATGCCACGATACTACGTTTATAGACCTGACATCAAATATAAATAAATTGTGGTTGGCGCAGAAACGAACTCTGGGATGTCGTGTTACTTTTTGGTACAAGATTGGCCCATGCGTGCTTTCTTAATTTTAAGGTATGAATTTAGTAGGGAATCATTTCGCACACACCTAAAATATCTTATTTTTTACGGAAATGAAAAAAAATTTGACAACTATTGCAATTTTTCTTTTCTATTTAACTTCGTAATCAATTCGCATTAAATTAATATGTTGATGCCTTACATTTTAATACGGGATATCATTAACGCTTACATTTAAAAAAAAAATCACTTAAATTTTTATTTTCACATCTATGTATCTTTCGTAACCAAAACAACGCCGAAAGTCAAAGCTTTTTTTCTCAATCAGATCTCTCATATGAAGAAGGTGTTAGAGAGAGTTTTCTCTCTGGAATATTGTGTCATTGATGATGTAGGTGTTTATATGAATTATGGTGTACATATATAGGCATAGCATTTATGGTAGGCGGCATACTAAAAATATGTGTTAAAACATTATTCAGTTTTATGTGGGTCTCACTTACGATTGTGATGTGCTGGCTAATGACATTTGCCCATACAGTTTATTTATATATATGCACAGAGGAAAAGGTATTTAACCTTCTAGATCTATCTTAAAAAAAGCTATAAAAAAAGATATAATAATTTGAGTAATATATAACATTATATAGAAGTAGTTTGTATTATAATTACTACTTGTAAATAGGATTGAATTAAAAATTATAAAATTTGGACATATACATTTACATACATTAATGAAAATATTTGATTCTCATACTTACTATCTTAAAAGTTTCACATATATAACAATACATGATTAAATATTTATATAAAATATTTTAACATTTAGATACTTTATTATATGATTGGATATTTAGATGTTTGTATAAAATACTTTAACATCTAGATACTTTAACATTTCCATGTTTGGATGTTTATATCAAATATTTTATTAAATTAATTACAATCATCTATCATTTAGATCATTAGCGTCAAACTTTTTTCAAAAACAATTAAACATAAATAATATATCTTTTACCTTAATAATTGAACACATAATTTCAACTAGAAGATATAGCATCTCTGAATGGCATTTTTGAGATTTAATTCTTGATATTTTCGCTGCCACTAACTATAATTAGATAACTATCAATAGAAAGTAATCAAATAGTTGTAATTTTTAATAGTTTCAAAAGTATTTATTATATAAAATCATAACGAATAATTTTAGAAAAATATAAAATTTTATAGATTTAAGGTATAAAATATAAACTTTTAATGTAATAGTAAAGTATATAAAAAGATTCAATAATTTTTTTTAAAGTATAAGGATGATTTTGATTTATATGAATTGATAGGCACTACTCCATATTTTTTATATTTTAGTGTAAATTTAAAACTTGTTTTGTTCATTTTTAAAAGATTAAATTAAAACTAAAGTGAGTACATTTATTTTTATTATCGTTCACTTATCATGCATTTCTTTGAACTTATTTTTATACCTTTTCTCTATTATCTTCAACTTTATTTAACTTCCATATCAACTTCTCTTAACTTGTGGGTGTTTTAGGAATATCAAATTTTGTACACCAAATTAAAATTAGTTAGAGGAGGATAATCCCTTTACTAAAGAATAGTATTCAAAGCTATTAGAATGGACTAATGTGAAAAATTTAGATAATATACATGAGATTATAAGTTCAAGTCTCAGTATTACTAATATAGCAACAAAAATAAATAGAATAGAGAAGTATAGATATATATAAGATACATATATTTTTTGACTTGAAATATAACAGAAAAATTTTCTATAAGATATTTGGTTTTGAGAAAGAACAAAAGTTAGTCCAAACTCCAAACCGTAGAAATTGATGTCAAAATAAGTTTAGCATGGAGAAATATGCCGACATGCGTGCCCAAATGAAAGAAGCTCAAGTTGAAATGAAAGGTCCATTGCCATGGCATCACATCACATCAGCTAGTGCCATTCATGGCGGCGTGCTCAAACTCATAGCAGCATCTATCAGCTAAGCCATATTATTTGCCATCTCTGTTTCGTGACCAAATCATAACTTCTAGGAAGAATGTGCACCATCCACAAATGATATGCCACGTCTGAGTCTTCTACAGTGTAAAGACACAAAAAAATTCCAACGTGGGTAGTAACTGTTTCCTAAGTGTGCAAATGATTCAATCCATCACATCAAGTCAGTCATCTATAATTGTAGTAGTTATAGAAGCGGTTTTATATTTTTCTTCTTCCTCCTCTTCTTCTTCTTCCCCTTCAATGTTAGTCATCATTTTTCACTGTCCATGCTCTCGATTTGCCATGGCCCCATTTGCATGCGATGTTTTGAGTGATAAACAGTGTTGAGATAAAAACCCTTTTTGGAATTGTACGTTGCACCTAAAATTTGAGAAAGGAAATACAAAATATAAAATGAAAATAAAAAAGGGGTTTCCATTCGAGCATGACCACGTACTTGAAAAGAACATTATTGCCCTTTTATGTTGTCTTCATCAGGTTTCTGGACTCATGGGATGGTCTTCATCGTGCCATCTCTTCTTTAATTGAACCAATTTGTAGGCATCAATGGTGTTAGTCTAAAGAAATTTTACTGAAGTTCTAAAATTCATCGCGTGCTGGAATATGTGAAAATTTAAGGATGGGAAAAGAGAGTTTAAACTTCTAAATTTTACTTGTGATTTTACGAAAAAGGTGAGATGATTAAAAATAATGTTTTTTTTAGGTGGAATGAAAGTAATCATAGTTTTAAATTATGGCATGTAACTGCAAATGCGGCCATAATATTATTGTTATAGTGCCTTTTGCAGCCACAATTATAGTTGCATCAATGATATTTTTCTCACAATTTTTTGTATCGTAATCCAACCACAATTGTGATGGCAATCACAGTTTAAAATCATAAAAATGGAATTAATTTAAACTCATTCTCATCCAAGAGTAAATATTTTCCTGTTTTTCTCTTTATATCAAACTGACATACAGCAATCTTTTACTTACTTTTATTTTAAACTAGTCCAGATCATAGAATTGGGGTTTTATCTCAATTTTGTCAAATTTTAAAAGGTTAATTATCACACAAGTCCCGGAACAATTTCATGATATTTTTAGTCCTCCAATTTCAATTTTCTTATATTTTTCATCAACTTGGTCACGCCCGGCCGTAATATTAACAAGGATTTGAAGGTGTCAACTTGTAGGCTAAACAAGGCATGTGAGCCCTTAATTTAAGCCCCTATATGCTAGAGCATGGCTCCTGGAATACGACACTGCCTGCCCTGCAGGTATCATAGACAAGATCTATCAGAAAATGCAGCATATATATATAGATAGATAGATATATTTGAAGATTTCATTGGCATGCTTTAGATCTTCAAAGGCTCAAAAGCCTATTAACGGATAGGAGTCTCAATCATGCGGTCGCAACTGCAAGCATTATTGAAAGATGATTAAGCAAAACGGTGATGCTTTAAAGGTATTTATCTATTTATCATAATAAACTTGGATGAAGACGCAACTATATTTTTAATTGATAAATAGACTTATGCTTTCCACAGGACCCATCACATAAATTGGCTTCTCAACACCATTAATCATGCCAATATCTACTTGATACGACTTCACGGCTTCTATGATCCTCAAAACTATTGCCAAACTCAAAAAGTTTTTAATAATTGTATCATTGATTTTGGAATTCAAAACAAAGAAAGTTGCATTAGTGGGTTCGTCGGTCAGCATGAGAAAAACCAAGTCATGTTAGGAATTGCAATTTGGATAATGCACTCGTGCCTCACAAATTGAATGGTGTAGGCCTGTTGTTACTCAACTTGTGTGCTTTATAAGGCTTAACTCCAATGAATTCTTTCGATTTAACCGATTGGATTAGGTATGCTTCCGCCAACTTTTCAATGATGATATTGATGTCAGCGCATTATGTCCACAGGAAAGTGTATGAGGATAAGAGATGTGGAAGACAAACAATAGTCCCGCACCACATTATGCAAAATAAAATGATAATGTGAAGTTTATGTTAGATATTAATGTGAAGTTTATGTTAGATATTAAGTGTTTTTGAAGATAATGATTACAAACATAGAAAACAATTAATCACTTCATCTTGACATAAGAAATATGTTTTGCAGGATCATTAATCGACTAATGGAAGAAGAAAATCAAGGTCAACAAGAGAATAAGGAAGATAAAATGTGGAGTAATTGATGTTGTAACTTGACAAAAATTAATTGAAGCAACTAAAACAAAATCATGAGGCAAGTTAGTAGGAACCTTACGATTAAGCAATTTGCAAAACCAAGTGGAAAAAGAAAAAAACGGTTGGAGAATATTCAGGAAAAGATGACTACGGCTCGGATATCCTTTTCGTACTATGACAAATGCAGTGAGGACAAGTTTGCTCAAGCAGTACTCAAATTGAATAAGAAAGGACAAAAATAATTGTACCATAAAGGAGAAAAAGGTATAGGATACGAAAGCAGAGATTTCCGATCTTCTTCCATAAAATTCCTCCTTCACTTTATTTTATACTCACTCATTTAAATTTTTTATTATATCTTCTCTTTTTTTTCTTAAATATTTTGTGACTTATATTTATATAAAAAAAGAAAAAATTTCCTCTATAATGTATATAAGAATTTTCTTACAAAAGCATTTTCAAAATAGCAAAACGGACAGTAAACTAATGTCCTATGCAGCCTCGCAACGACCAATTTATCGTCCATAAAATGCAACAGCAATAGAAGTAGCACAAGCACAAAATTGCATAGAAATTTTCTAAGCAAATTAATCTTCACTATCATTCATTCTATTTGCATCTTGAAAACCTTAGTGCAGAATTGTTTTGAGCTTCATTTCTCATTGTCTTCTAAGTGATTTTCTACCTTTAACCATTGTATTCCTTGAGTGAAATATTGAGAGTATAGTGAGCAAACCTCCTAGTTACAATGCATTGAGGACCGCACTACTACAAAGGGAGAGGGAAAATGTTGAGAGGTTAAATCAAACCATAAAAAGCAGTTGGGATGACAAAGGGGTGAGCATACTGATGCATGGACTAATGTTCAACAAAGGCATTGATTATTTTTACGGCCGCATCTGGTGGAGATCCTATTTTCTTGAAATCTGTCAATTGTTTTGGAGAGATTAAAGATAAGGATTGTATGGCTGAACAAATCATTCAGACAATTGAGGTGATTGGACCATAAGATGTGGTTCAAATTATCCTTGATAAGGCACCTGTTTGTAAAACTACCGGGATATTGAAGATAAATATGAGCAGATTTTTTGGTCCCCATGTGTAATGCATACATTAAATCTTGCTCTAAAAAGTATTGTGCAGCTAAAAACACATAAAGTAACGAAGATGTTTATAACGGATGTCATTGGATTACTCAAATTAATTATGACGCAATGTTGATTAGGAATTTCATCATAAATCACTCTATGAGGATTCAATCCGTTTGTACCATTGAAATCCTTGCTATTGTTGAAACAAGGTTTGCCTCAACCATAGCGATGCTGAAAAGGCTAAAACTCATAATAAATCCTTTTTAAAACATGGTAATAATGATGATGTTGGAAAGGCAACAATGGTTAGAGAGATCTTCTTAATGAATCATGGTGGGGAAAAGGTCGATTATATTCATTGTTTACCAATCCAATCTATGACATGCTTTGATATTGTGACACCGATTAGCCTACATTTTATTTGGTATATGATATATGGGATTCTATGATCGAAGAAGCGAAGAAAATAATTTACTAACATGAGGGAAAAGAATGAAGATGTGTTAACCTTCTATGATGCGGAATACGAATTAATTCTCAATTCTCATTGGACAAAATGTTATACACCATTACATTTAAGGGTGTCCATTAGATTGGGTCAATCCACAAACCTATAAATTTCAACCCCACCCAACCCACAAAATACAGGTTGGGTTGGGTTGGTGAGTTGTATTAGGTTGAAAAATTTATAACTTATGAGGTATGAGTTGGATTATGAGTTTGAAAATTTTTAATATATATGACCCAACCCATCTTTTTTTTATTTTTTTTATTTTTTGAGTGGTCTCAAATTTGTGTAAAATATGTGCATTGTAATATGCTTTTCTTGGTAGGCTTGAATAATTATTTTTATTAGATTTAAAGAATTATTTAAAAAAAATTATGCTAATGTAATGCCAATGCCGGCATGACTCATTACATGAGATATTATATCTTACTTGTACTTTTTGACTTCAAATCTTTAAAGGATTGCTTCTATTTTGATAGCAAGATTAAAAAAATAACCCTCATTTATGAATGTTTTCTTAAATTTATGCATGTTGAGACTTATAATTGTCGTATTTGTTAAAAAATTTGATATTTATATTATAATGTAAGTTATATATGTTTAGATTTTTTATATTCAATTATATATTTTGATAAATAGGTAAAGTTTTTTTAAATATATATATCAAACTTATAGGTTTGACCCAACTTGACCTACTCATGAGTGGATTGGGTCAAGCCAGATTAAAAGAAAAAATTTACTCAACCTAACCCATTATCTGACTTTGGGTCAAAAAAGTACTCCAAATTTATCCAACCCAACCACTTTTTACATTATTTGGTTCATTCATTGAATCCAAAGTAAGTTTCTTCTTGAATCTTAATTATATTTTATTCTTTAATAGCTCATTTTTTTCTTACTTTATGTTTGTGGCAATTTTAATTAAACTATGGATCTTTATTTTTATTTAATAGGTATTATATTAAGGAATAACTTACAAAAAGGCAAAAGAGAGTCCCACCTCATAAAGATTATGAAGTTTCAACAAAAAGGTCCAAATGCTTTAGAAGATACTTTAAAGATTCTAAAGTAAGAAAGTTCTGTTGAAGAAGTATTCGAAATTTTTCTGGGGCTACAAATGAATTTGCACAGTTTGATTCTCTACGAAATAGATGGGCTTTTGAACCGAAGGCATGGTGGATGAAATATGGTTTTCCACTTCCTAAACTCTAAAATCTTGCTTTAAAGCTTCTTGGGCAACCATGTGCATCATCTTGCTATGAAAAAAAATATATTCTTTCATCCATTCAATGAAAAGAAAGTTTTTGTTCATACAAATCTTTGTCTTTTGTTAGTGAAGAGTGAAAAATATTCTAGTGAACAATCTAAAATGTGAGATGTTGTTCGAGATGGATGGGAGCCGTTTGATGGGGCTGGAGCACTTGAAGTTGCAAGCTTATCAATTGATAAACCGGATTCGAAAGAAAAGTTTTTAGATAATGGTGGTGAATCAATGTCTAATAATTAGATTGATTAGTAGCTTTAGCTGGAGTATGGTTATCTAAAATAATTGTGTTATTTAGTTATTAATATGATATTTTTTATATGTAATAAAATTTTTCTTTAGATATTTTTCTTTATTTTTATTTTTATGTTTAAGAAACTATTATTTGATTAAGATTATTGTAAATATTTAATATTACATATAAGGATATAATTTTTTATTTAGTATATATTGTCGTACTCATATGTTACTCCTTTTTTATAAAATTTTTGTTTTTACATATTGTATCATATAAATTACATAAAATTATAAATTCAAATCTCATTGTTAAAAATATAACCAAAAAATAATACTCTATGTCTACCCCTGCAATATATAATGACACACACTTACAATATACTAAGCCCACCAATTCCTGCCAATGTGTCAAAAAGGTAACCTAATGTGCATGGCGTGTCCAAAGCCATCAAGCAATACAGTAATCATAGCCTTGGAAGTTGGAGCCAACCAGTAGCCCAATACCAAACCCAATGAATTCTTAGATGGCCTTATTGCTTCGGCTTTCAACCCTCATTGCATAACTAACCTCCGATTGAAGTTTTGGGCCTATGGCCTTGGTTGGGACTTTGCACTTCTGAACTTAACCCGCACATATTATTTCATCAGTTCAGATAAATCATGACAAATCTCTCTCTCTCGCTGTAGCCTGTCTAGAAGGGGCACTGGCCCCATGGAGGTGACCCAACTCTGGCAAATTTTTCTTTATGGCAGCAATGTTTACACCATGAATAAACGTTTTTCTCACAGTAGCTATTACGTTTAGCTAGATTAGAGGATTGTGCTTATGTCAGGTGATAGATTTGGATATGCTAATAAGTGTTGCTTAGGTGTTTTTTTTTTGTTCTTATGATGACTACACATTTATTGAGACATTTGGCCTCAAATTATGGCTCTCAGCTATGATCTAAGGTTTCTGGTTAGCTAATATATATATATTGTGATACTTAGTTAATGGTTTGTTATTTGTGGTTTGTTATTTGTGTTAGGCACCCTGCTGTTTTATATAGCTTGTTTCAAAAATGGTTGAAAATACTTCAAAACCAAGATTAAAGATCTGTCAAGTGCACCTTTTCTATCATGTATATTTCTAGTGATATTTCTAGTATGTGACAAAATCATCTATATTCTATTGCTTGTTGTATAGTTTTTGTTGATTATAATTTTATACATAGCTTATGTTGAATCAGTTGTGCTATACCAGATGTAAATAAACTATTGCCTTTTGATTATTAATCAATGATATCTGTTTAAAAAGAAAATGACAAATTTACCCAAAAAAAATAAAGTATGACAAAAAAAAAAGGAAGAAAAAAAAATCAATTCACGTTCCAGAATTAAAAAAAAAAAAACAAATCAATTCATGTAAATATTTTCTGTTCTTCCAAATGTCACCACCACAAAGATCCTATAAATAATTTGTGAACCGTGAACATCAACGTCGTTGCTTCTTAGCCATATAATCCGACACATCAGACATCATTTTTTCTCTTTGCTTCTGAATCATTCAGCAGCACTAGCCATGGCTGATAGTACCATCACACTCAAGTTCTCGCTGATCTTGAGCCTCTTCTTCTCACTTTCACTCTTGGGTGTGAGGTCAGATACCCATCAACATGCAGGGACATTTCCTCCAACATGCAAGCGCATTGAGTGCCCCACCTATGATGTTGTTGCAGTGGGTAACGGTTACGAAATCCGCCGCTATAATTCAACTGTATGGATGTCAAACTCTCCCATTCAAGACATTTCTCTGGTTGAAGCTACAAGAACTGGCTTCAGGAGGTGAGTTCCTATTCGTTAAGCTATTTTTACATGCATGCTCGAAATTTTTTGCTTGCCAAGTTGAGTAATTAATATTCTCTTTGTATTTGGTAGGATTTCCACCATCATAAAATGGTAGGATTTACCTTGTAGGCTACAATACGTGCATTTTGAATTGGTAATTCTTATGTAATTTTTGAAAAATTTAACCATAGTTCATCCCAAACAATTTACACACCCGGACACGATATAAATAGTAGTAGCCATCTCCAAGTACATATACAACAAAAACAAAAAAAATTAATTGAATTGTCTATCTAAAGATTAATTTTGTTTTTTTTTACCATTATTGTTTTCTCTTTCATTGACAAAAACTATACTCTCCAAAAAATAGATGATTTTGGTCTAAAGTTGGATATTAGGTCGAACTTTTTCATATTTGAGTTGGTCCACTAAAATAGGTGGAAAAAAATAAATACAAAAATGTGTCCAAGTCATGTTCTTCATGCGTGTGCAACACATGTTGTACGCGTGTCCACTGAGTATATGTGTCCGCGTGCTTTCTAGCATATGTTAGATTAGATTGTTTTTTTTGTTGAAAAACATGTAAATTATACGTTGTTTAGTTTAATTCAATAAAATAAGTTCTTAATATTGCAAAAAGTTTTCAACAAATGCCCTATTTTTTTGTTGCGAAGTCATCTTTGCAGAAAGTTTTAAAAGAGCTTGAGTACCCTCTTTGTTTTTTTGTAGGCTATTTGATTATATTCAGGGAAAGAACAACTACAAGCAAAAAATTGAGATGACAGCACCAGTGATCACTGAAGTCTCACCCAGTGATGGACCCTTGTGTGAATCCTCATTTGTGGTGAGCTTCTTTGTTCCAAAAGAGAACCAGGCAAACCCTCCTCCTGCAAAGGGTCTTCATGTCCAAAGATGGAAAACTGTGTATGTGGCAGCCAGACAGTTTGGTGGATATGTAACTGATTCAAGTGTTGGGGTGGAAGCTGCAGCCTTGCAAGCTAGCATTGCTGGCACTGTTTGGTCTGTTGCCATTGAGAAAAGCCACCATGCAGGTCATGCTTCTGTTTACACTGTGGCACAGTACAATGACCCTTTTGAATTTGATAACAGGGTGAATGAGATATGGTTCTTGTTTGATATGAAAAATGAATGGCATGCAATGTGAAATATGTCACAAGAACGGACCATTTTCACCACTTTACATGGCATGTAAACTTTCTACAAGAAAGCCATAAGCAAAGCACAGTCTGGTCTGAGGTGTTAGAGCATCTGAAATTGTCAAATTGATGAAATAAAGTGTTCAGTATAGCATGCTTTTTAATTGACCAGTCTTTTTGGATCAAATTGACTAACGTGTTACAGAAACTAGAGTTCTCAACTACTGCCGCGTAGTTAAAATTATTGTATTTGATATTATTTTCCCTGACTTGTTTGTGAGGGGAGAGAATCTTCTCATGTATTTGTACATGAATTAGTTACGTGCGTCCCTTCAACATTAATCTTTTAATATGACTTGATCAATAATAAAGATGTATATATGATTCACATACATATACAATTTACGCATGAGAAGATCCTCTTCTTTTTGTGAGAGTAATCATCAATTGTGACAGACTGAACCATGACTATAAAACTCAACTAGTGGGAGCATACTTGGTACAAAATTTAGCGCACACAGCTTCAATTTTGAGATTTTTTTTTTTTTTTGAACAAAAGCAAACATAGTTGTGCATGAAGAGGTTTGAGTCCAATAAGCTTCTAGACGCTAAAGTTTATTAGTAGTTCATGATGATATTGATAGTTGCAACAAATCTCTTGCCCTTCGTCACCTTCAAATTCAGCTGTGAAATGGAGAAGGCAGCTCAGCTACATAGCAGGCTGGCAGGAACAAAGATTTTATTCAAATTACAGAAACTCCTTTTACCTGTTAACACCATTTATTTTGATAACACATTCTACATGCAAATTGCAAGTAAAAACACATTTGTACTCACATGAGGAAAAGACTATGATGGATTAACAGATAACAAAAGGAACATTGCCGTCATCTTTACAATTATCAATAAAAATAAGTAAAAATACACCTGTGCTTAAAGAGCTATATGCCTCAATCAACTAAATATTGAAAACTTTGAGGCAAAGCACCTACTCCATCTAAATTCCTCACTACAACAAATTAGGATTCCCAAAGGACTAGAGTTCACACTGACTAGAAGTCCGGGTAATACCACACACAGGATTACTCCCATAGTATACATACATGCCACAGTTACCATTTGGCGGATGTTCAATTGAAGAATGGATGGCCTTATTAGACTGATCAATTCTCTGTAGTCTTTCAGTATGACCCTTCTCAGGGAAGAACCTGGTAAGTGGCCTACTATTTGAAAATTTCCTGTAGGAGTTTTTTGGGGTGTAATTGAAGATAGATGTGAATGGATCCATGTTATCACCATAATCTACAGTACTGAAGGAGTCCCTAGTACTCTCAGTTGTGAAAGAAGCCTCATCTGAGCTTGTGAAAAGGGACCAATCACTTGATGCGGCATCCGAAAACTCGTGCCTGATGTTTTCAACATAAGTTTGTGTTACTGGCAGGACATTTCTACTGGTGCTTCTTCTAAGGAAACCATTAGAGAAGTCGATATGTTGAGCAGCAACTTCTGGTCTAGCATCCGCTGAAGGTTCAGGGACGGCAAATTGACTGCCATGTCTACTATGCCCTGATTTGGAAGGCTTCTGTGCTTCAACCGGGTAGTGCTTTGAAGAACTGGGAACTGATTGCTGCATGGCTTTCCCGATAAGTTCCACTGGAGGACGGGGACAAGATCTATGAACAATTGAATAGTTATAGCCTCAAGGAAATACATATACAGCATGCAATATCATAGAAGACTGACTTCCATAAAGAGATGAAGATCATATTTTGTCCAATGGACAAGCCAAAAAATAGGATTGGATACGAGATCGATGAAGAATATGTCAAAATATGTATTCTCAAAGGAACTTACACTAGTACAGTATAAAAACCACATATCCACTTATCATGTGCAGTATTAGAATTCTAAAACATGATCAAAATAATTTACTTTCATGCTATCCATTTTTATTAGATAGTCAGTTAATAGTGACGAGATAAAATGAAAACACCCCATATTCTGTCCACCATAGCACTTCCATCTTTGATTTGGAAACATATGTTGATTTTTCTCAACTGACAAAGAAGGATAACTTGCTCAAATATGACACTATTATAAATACAACTAAAGAACACATCATATGATGTTGACCATATTAAATGCCAATGTACTCAAAAATAAAGAAAACAAAATTATAAACAACTATGATATCAACTAAATCTCTACCTCATGTAGAATAAGATATATGCTCCTTCTGACATCACCTGATTAATTAGCACTGGCTGAACCTGTTAATAGAGCATAATCTGAGAATCTACAACCCAATTAAACTAGAAAAGCTCAAGCAAATTATAAGTATGAAATCTCAATAATATGCTAAAAATGTATATCTGCCATTTGATTATTTCCTTATAGATGGAAGCCATATTAACCAGACATAACTTAGAAAATATGACAGAAACCAAATGCAAAAGAAACTCTTACTGCATGGGAGCATAAGCATTAAATTTGCTATTACTAAACAACAGATTTACCTCACTATCATCTATCCTGAACCAATTGCCTTGCAGATCTTTCACATATGAAATGTAATGTCCAGAGAAGGATGCATTTAGTGTGTCCAGGTGCACAACAACGGCATAAAGCATATAGAGTGGAGGGACATCACCCATTCCAGTCATAAAAGGAATCATATCCAGCATTTCAGGAAAAGTTATGTACTTGTTAATTTTCCCATATGTTCCTTCCTAATGATACAGAGGCAGAAACAATAGATCCAGTGAGTCAATATATGGAAAATGAAGAAATATGAAAATTGAAACATGATCAGATATCTTAAAGGATAGGATCCAAACATAGGATAATTACAGAAGGGCACAAATTAAAATATGAGATAATTAAAGACTGACAGTTTCAAGGAACTAAACAATGAATTTTTTAAACCAACATAGCCCACGATAAGTTGGTAATGGCCAAATTAGATGTTAAGTTTTTCCATCACCAGAAACATTTATAAGTAACATTTACCAGAAGATTTCCCCCACCCCCTTCCCCCAAACCTCTGCATGTCAGAAGTATGCATATAAAATACCATCTCAAAAACAAAAGAACAAAGAGAAAGAAAAGGGAAAAATCAAGCTATGAAATTAAATAATAATAATAATAATAATAATAATAATAATAAGAGCTATATATAATAATATTTTTGCTTTAGAAGTTCATATCTCCATGGAATATTGTAATGTCAAATTAGACCATTATTATATGTCAAAGCAGGCGCTATATCAAAATCTAGATGAAGTTTTACAATTCATGTCCACAATCTGGCAGCCAATAATTGTAACACTAACCCAGCCGTAAGTAGCAATTAGAATAACTCGCAAGACAAATAACAAAGTCAAGCTTCCCAAGCGAAAAAGGAACTACAAAGCAGAACAAAGTACATTACAAGAGCTACGTGATACCTGAAATCTCTTCAAAACAATAGTTAGGATGTTAGGAGCCTCATGTATGCTCAGTTTTTTTCTAGCACGAACATATGCAGTGCAACTGGTTCAAAATGTATAAAAACGGGTGAGAGTCAAATATTAAAAATGCTCTTTGTTTTTCTCTTTTTTCCCATATCCTTTGACTATAACTAGATTAACCAACTAAAATACATATAATTGTGACAGAGAGTACAAAAAATAAGACCATCGGACCTTCCACATCTATACATGTTTTCTCCATCCAAATCTTCAGGGGAAGTAAACTGAGTCAGTGCATCTTCCAGTGACTCAACCCAGCCCAATATCTCCAACGTTAGGTCCATAATGTTCTCATACCTTTCCGACTCATGATTACAATTCAAACACTTAACCTGTAAATGTAAAATTTCAGTATGCCATCAAACATGCAAAAGTAAGAATAAAAGGCAATAAATAATGGCACTACTATCAAAGAATTATGGTCAGAGGTAATGAAACATGTGATACACACCTTGGATTGAAGACGGCCACCAAAAGTATGCTGTATGAAAGTTGTTTCTTGTAGTCTAGGATCAACCTTTTTCTCACCACCGAGTCCCTCCAAGCATATAGATTGCATTGATGCAATTAGAAGCCTATATAAGCAACACATTTAATTTAACATTGACTAAGCATAAATTTCATATAAGCACAATTCTATTTCATATTTTCATTATAGAAATAGAGAATTATAGCAACAAACTAAATAGAAAGGAAATTAATGTTTGAAAAAAATGAAGAGATATTCATGGAGGAAAACATGGTATATTTGTAGGAAATAATAATTCTAAAGACAAATTGGCAAGATAATCTCAAAGACCTTAAAAATTCATGGGCATCTTCCTGACTTCCATCACCCATGTGGCTATTAAGGCTCCGCATATACCAAAGTATCCTACTAGGAGATAGAGGAGCCCCATTTTCTCTTAAAATCATTGTGTGTTGCTCCAACTCACACATGAGACACCAATCTTTAGCACAGCCTAGCATTCAATGAAAAAAGAAGACAATGTTCAAAAAAAATGTCTTCAAAGCAAATTGAGTCTAGACATTCTTCTTTTGGCAATAAGATGTTGAGATAATGGAAAGTACAGGCTTTTGAATGTGATCTATAAAGCAAATAGACAACAAGAGGCTTCGTAGAAGTCAAGCACTGCAAGACAGCATTGGCATAGCAACTGCAAAATAAAGAGATAAAAAAATTACCAATGACTCAAAATATACTGAAAAAGGACCAATGAAAATATTTCCAATAAAATTGTCTTCAAGTATCATTTTGCAAACATTTATTACTTTATCTATACAATATCAAATTTCTTTCTATTTTTATCACAATCCCAAGATGTATTAAGGACTATTCCAGTATTACCTGTTCCCACAATTTAAAAGGCCCCTGGGGCATATGCCAAAGATTTCACTCTGAAAAATCTTTACAAATTCCTCATAAGGAAACAACATCTGAGACATGATCAAGACATTAAAAAGTTAGTAAGGATATCGGTTTCTAAATTGTGGGAATAGAAAAGGAAAAAATTGTATTCATTTAGATAAAACTAACCTTCATCTTCTTTATCTTCTTACATCTCACTCCACTACCTTCGGAGGAAGCCATTGCAGTAGGTTTTGTTGATTTCCTCAAGCCCATCATTTTCATAATTCCTGTGCTTGCAGCCCCATTGCTACCATGTGAAGGATTGGTATCTCCGTTTGCAGTGGTTTCTGTATGATGAACATAGATTTATAGTTTCAAAAAAGATTATGGTGACAAAAGGGCAGTACCTTAACATGGAATCATTACTGAACTAAGATTATACAAATCATTTACATTAATACAATAAATATGGAAAAAAAAATCTTTCACACTGACTTTGTTCATCTGCAACTTTCCCTTCTCTTTCTGAACAACAAAAGTCCATTGATATCTTTGATGTTGACTTTGGTGATTTAGAACACTTGGTCTTGCAAGGATGTGATATCTTTTTAGCCTTCACGCTTCCTTTAATAATCATCTCAGAAGAGCATTCATACTGTGCTGCTTCATCAGAATGATAATTTCCTCCTTTGACTACATTTCCTCTGTTGGTAGCATTATCTTTTTCAAAGTCATCTACACTTTCATCATTGTTTGCTGCACTTGACACACTTGAGTGTCCATAGTTGTTTCTTGGTACAAATGCATTTCCATATTGACTTTGATAGTTATCATCCTCATGGATTGTGTTTCTTGACGCATCTTGTCCATTAGTATAAACTCCAAAGCCACCAGCATTGACCTTTCTTGATGATTCTTCCTCCAACACAGAAAACTCATTATTTATTGACTGCAGCAACAGTTTAAGATCATAATCAGAGATCTAATATTGATTAGTTTATAAAATGTATTCCAGTTGAATATCAAAGCAAAACAAGTAAACCTTCTGTCTCATAAATGCCTCCTTTGATCCCACACTCGAAGAGGGAGAACAGGTAATGTTATATTCAGAAGATTCAATAGATGATTTGTGTATAGATCCATTATCTCTTCTCCTTGTTTCTCTGTTGGATTTATAGGAACTTCTTCTCTCCAAAGTGGAGGGTTGAGAATTACTATATAGGGAAAAATCAGATGTAGCAGGAGCACCAGTTCCTCTTACAGGGAGAACCAAATTATCCAAAGTAACACTCTCCCTTGGAGTCTGCTTCAAACTGTGACCAAAGAACTGGGTGTTCAAATTTTCATAAAAGCCACTCTCATGACTAAATTCGTCAATTGAAACGGCCAGAGGAAACGGGCTTGATTTTTGGGTTTCCAATTGCTGGCATTCTTGCTTGTGATTTTGCCTCCAGTGGATTATTTGACAATTCCCAGAGCTGCAATTTTGAGAAATAATTTACTCAACAATTATATTATTGAAGAAGAAAATCATTAAAAGAATAGATAAGAACACAACAAAAAGAAAAAAAAAAAAAAACTCTGAAAGACTTGTGGGACAAATAGAGTAATATGAATGACAAGATTATCTAGTTCCATTTCATTTCTATTAGTTATGTGCCAATAAGGCAACCTATGTAAAAACTATTTGAGTTAAGTGCCAATAATGCAAACTATCTAAAAACTATTTGAGCACATTCCCAGGGAAAAGTACAAATTTTCATAGCCATGTGTATATTCACAACCATTAACAAAAATCTGTGTATATTACCTGTCTGAACTAACTGTGCACAACTCACAGTGTAGTTTACTTTTAAATTGGCAGAGTATAAGACTATACATCTAGTTTCTAGACATTTATCATTATTCCTTAGGCAGATATTCTAAGTGTTCAAAGCATGCTTCCACATAATGTACTCCAGAAATTGACAAAGGAAAATGAAAAACAGATTTGCAGATACAATTGGTTAAAAGAATTACCAATATCTAACAGACTTGCATCTGGAGCAGCGAGTTTTGGCAGGAGCAGAGCACCTAGCACACTGATGAAATTCACTCTTCGAAGAAGATGCTGGAGGAATTACATCAGCAACGGCCATTTCTTCTGCTCTCAGAGCTTCTTCAGCAGCCAATTGGGCAAGCAAACTTATCCTATCTCTCTTCTTAGTAGTCTCACTCCATTTTCCAAGTAAGATATAAGCCACCAAAGGGAATACAACCAGGACCAGAAACAGAACAGGAATATCAGATTCACGCGGTTCGAGCATATCCCCACCAGCATACTCATGTCCAGTTTCCTCCCAAATGCTAATCAGAATATGATCATTGATCACCTAACAATCCAAGTAAATGGCATCTGGTCAACCAGCAACTTCAAGTACAGCATAAGCGATGACCCATCATTCAAACCTGTCAAGTTTCTGCTACTTGAAATTATATTGGTTCAGAACTTTAAACTAATCATATTGGTTTATTTAGTTTAGAACATATAAACAGTGAAAAAAAAAAAAAACCATTACACTGCGCTTCTTAAGTAATATCCTATTCAACTACCTTGTATAACCTAATAGAATCCTGGCTTGCTCATTATTTCATATCACAAAAATAACTAATTCATCAAAGAGTTGTCAGGAAAAGAAAACCGTTGCTTGTTCATGTTACAATGCAGTGCCAGCATGATTTGACAGAATACTAAATTCACTGCATTGTAAACTTGCTCTAATTTCAAGGGAAAAAACACTTGCTTTCAACAACAAACAAGAAAACTTGCTTTCACATTTGACAAATGACAAGAAATTTGACTGCCATCGACATAGTTGTGCCATGTTTATCGACCAGTTCAACAAAACAAGGGACACCAAATGCTCTAATTAAATACCATTTCACCAACACACCAAAAGATGTCAACAGTGCAAGACCAATCATTGCACAGAACAAAGCAATGGCCATATTAAAAAAAAAAAAAAAAAACCCACCAAACCTCTTCCATTGGTGTGCCCACAGCTCCAATTTTATATTCAACAAACACCCATTTAAGGAAAACACCCAAATTTCACAATTGTGCAGAGAGAATGTGACAAAGCACCCCACCTAAAAAGATGCTTTCACCAAAAGAAACCAGTGAACCACCCCCCAAAAATTTCAATTTTTTATAAATAGACAAATCTCAGCACCACCAAAACTCCATGGTTTTCCACACAACAGCAAAAATACACAACTTTACAGATTTTTCAGAGAAATGAGACAAAACCCAGCATAGATATAGCATGTCCCAATCTCAGATTCAAGTACAATGGAAGCTCAAAACAAAGCAATGCAATGCAAGTTGGGAACTTTGAAGCATACCTTCAACACAGGGAAGAAATCTGAGCTAAACCCACCAACACTTCACCTCTCTATTCTCTTCTTCCTTCAACAGATTCCTTGATTCCCTCTTCGCTTCAGAAACTTGGGTACCCCATACTAACCTTTTCTTTAACGTTTGCGAGGGGAACGATACCCTGTGGCTACTCAGAAACAAGCTCGATAAGGCTCATTGCCACGTGTCAAAATCACACACGTTGACATGATGGAGTGTTGTGGACCGCGTGATGTGGGGACCCAAATGCGTTGTTGTGTGGGACCCACTTGGATGATGTTCCCAATGATTTCCCATGGGTGCCACGTGTACGGGTGATGCATCAATAAGAGCATAATTGTTGGTCAGAGTGGGAATTTTGAACGGTCATAAGGAAATTATTATAATATTTAACTTTTTGATCTGAGGCATGTGATGTGAGAGAGCCGTGCAGTCCTTTTGCTCCGAATATTACAATGTCAGTGGCAAGAAAAATCGGAAACTGGAAATAAATAAAAAATAAATAAACAAAAAGAAAAGAAAAACATCTAAGAGAGCATGACAATAATTTTTACATCATTATAAAATTTCTTGTATGCTTGTGTCACGTGGATGCAATTAAACTATTGTATAAGGGTTGATTGAAGTGTGCATAAGTTCAGATTACAGATCTAGAAATTGAACCGTGATAACTAGTTTTGTATCTGCCAGATAATTGCTATTTTTAGTTCATTATACTTCTCTTTTCCTTTTAAAGAAATCATGCAAAAAGCAAAAAGCCAAAAACTGCCACGGTAATATATTTGCATGTTATTTGAATATTTGTGTAAACTGTACTGTGTTTTCTATGAACCTGACATCACACGTGATTTTTCATTTGCTTCAAAAATCAGAAGTATATTGCAATAATCTGAAACTTGAAGAAACTGTCAACTTTAATTGCCAAATATTATATAAGAGATGCCAATTTATATATATAATGAGTTGAGACTTGAAATATTAAATCTAAATTATTGTAATGATTTATTATTGTCTTGAACAAAATTTACATAATATTTAAGTCTTTTTTGTATTTTGCACAGTAATAAATATTAGAATCGTATATAGTTAATAGAAGAATTATCTATACATAACAAATATATATACACGCGCACACACACCAAATAAATGTGTAAAATACTATAGCAAATATCCTGTAAATTGAAAGACAGTATAGCTGTGAATTAAACTTTTGTCTAATTACGTGTTAGGTATGCTTCATTTAGGATAAGTAATCATTAATCACCTAAAATATGATTCACATTTGATCTGTAATGGTTCTGGATGTTTGAAATATTTATGGACTTGATGCAGCTATTGCTGTCATTACTTTATTGATGACAATGATTTTTGGTTTATAATTAATTAGGCTTGCAATGCATTTTTTTAATTCTTTAAAAAATAAAAAAATGTGAGCAATCCGAGCACTCAATACAACTTAATCCGATTTTAGATTGAGGTTGGTTCAATTTAGGTCAACCCAACAATTTTTTAAAAACCCAACCTGGCTCAATCCGTTTAAAAGTGATTGATTCGATTTCTATTTTCCTCCCAGATTTGATCCAACACAGTTTATGAATACTCTTACTTTACAACAAATTTAAACAAAGAGTTTCCTAGATATCTCCAAAAAAAAAAAAAAACAAACAAACAAAGAAAAAGTAGAGAGTCTCATTCCCAAGTGTTAGGTTCCTTCCAGTTCCTTTTCTAGCTTAGATTGTCCTACTTTAATGTGTGGTTTATTGTGTAGGGCTAAAGTATAATTTTGTTTCTATTTAATTCTTTGCTTTCCTCTTATTTGGAAGCTTATGACGTTAGTGCATATTGCTACATGATTACCCACTTGGTAACAAGTTTATGCCTTTAGTGTTTAGGTTTGTGGATGCTTTTATTTATGCTTTTCATATGAGAAAAGTATTTTTATTAAAAACATATTTTTTAAGTTTATTTTGCCTATTTAGTTAACCTTCTAAAAATGTAGAGGTAAAAAAGATAGTTGCTTTTTTTTTTAAGTTGATTAATTTTTTGCATTTTTTAGAAGCAAAAAATAGCTACTTCTAATTTTTATAAAAAGCAATACAAGAGAGAGAAATTCACCTAAAACTTTAGAACACATTTTCTTTTTACAAAAGTATCACTTTAATATTTTGAAAAATACAATATTTACTCATTTCACTTTCTTCTTTTTTTTCCTTTAAACTTTGACACTTCTTACCAATATTGGATGTTAATTTTTCTTAAAATTATTTATCCGTATTACCATTTCATCATTTTTTTTTTGACAAAACCCCAAAATTGGTCCCTATAAAATTTCTCATCGGACAAATTAATCCCTGTTAAAAAAAAAAAAGTCAACCATAGGTCCCTGTCAATCAAAATTGTCGGACACGTTGGTCCCTGTCGTTAGTCCCCGTCCACAAGCTTGACGGAATTCACCACATGGCCGTTAAATCTGTGATGTGGCATTGTCCCATTGTTCCTTGTCTCCAACTCAGCTTCCTAGCCAAAATAGTGTCGTTGCCCCATTGCTTCTTCATCAATTACAAACCACATTGCCCATGTAATGGAAGAAGAAACCTAACAGCCCCAAAATTCAGTTCACCCATCGTTTTGTTCACTGTAACCAGAAGGAGAAGCCATCGACCAAATCAAAATGAGCAGTGCAACTAACTTACCTATTGTGAACCGTCGTACACAAAGACAAAGTCAGGCCAATAGTGATGGTAGCTGGAGTGGTAGTGTGTCAAGTGGTGGAGCAGGAATGCAAACGACTGGTCGAAGTAATGCTCCCAGGTGTTTGTGTGGGTTGAATGCTACAATATACCTGTCCAAGACTTCGACAAATCCAAACAAACCATTCTATGGATGCCCATACTTCTGGGTTTGTTTGAGAAATTCATTTTCCCCTATATCTTGTTCCCCTTAATTAAAGTTAACCAAAATATTCACATGCAATTTTCAGGAAAAGAAATCCTACTATAGCTATTTCTTGTGGGTGGATAAGGCTGATGACAATCTAGATGTGATTTCATGTGAGATGCATGAAGCAATAGTTAAGGAAATGAAGATGAAGATGGAGGAAGAAATTGCCAGAGTACAAGAAGCATTTGCTAGTGTAGACGAGCAAGTGAGATTCTTGAAGATAGGGTACATGTGCTTAGGGTTGATTATAGTAGTGGTGGTGGTGGCTGTTTTGGTGAAGGGGAAGCTAAAATAGTGTGTAGGTAATTTTATGATGAAGATGTATTGGTTATTTTGCAAGTGAATGAGTTGTTTTATTCTATGTTCCTATCTTTCCGACAATTTGCAAAGAGTATATGTTTATAATGCAAGATTGTCACTTTTCTTA
The DNA here is from genome assembly GCA_031439585.1 of Pterocarpus macrocarpus. Classification (NCBI taxonomy): domain Eukaryota; kingdom Viridiplantae; phylum Streptophyta; class Magnoliopsida; order Fabales; family Fabaceae; genus Pterocarpus; species Pterocarpus macrocarpus. Next base: position 15,967,806 of record CM062517.1, on the reverse strand, counting down.
AGTACATGTTTATCTTGTGAAAATTGCCACATAATGCACTTGTATTTGTGACAAATTGCACCTATCAACATCAATTCCTATGCACTTGTTTTAGTGTAGATAATGCAACTATAAATGTGACAAATTTGCACCTATTATGTACTAAATCACCGACAAACACAAACAACATTTATCACAAAAAAGAATAACAATAATAACAATGACAGTTGATATTGTTTGGGAATGGAAGGGATGTCAACTTTCATTCATTGATATTGTCTAAAAATGGCATTTACATGAATTGTTCACTAATAATAGCACTTATAATGCACCTAACCATTTGCAAAAAACAAAATGCACTCTTAAAGTAACCATATCATTCACAGCCCCAAATTCCAAATTGTAAAATAATCACATGGCTGCCATTCCACCAAAAATAACCGATAGCCCATTACAACAGATGACCATAATCCTTTACAAAAAGAGGGGTCCAATCCACCAAAAATGTGATGATCTATTTCTTTGTAGGCCTGAATTCTGGAGTTGGCATAAACTTGAAGAGCTTTTTTGTTGTACCAGGGCTTGTAGCTACCATGGTCTCTGTAGAAATTGCATGATCTTGGCCCTGGTCTAGTGCAGGAGGCATTGGGCGCTAGGAATTAGATCTACCTTGGTGGACTTCACCTTGACTTGGGATTGGTGGAGTTGGGCATGGTGGATGTCCTTCGGTTCGAGTATAGGGCCTCAACTGGGTAGATGGAGTGGGGGACTTGAACGAGGTGGATGTTGCAAGGGGCCTGAATGGAGTGCTTGCCATTACCTGTTAAAACAAGAGATATGTTAATGTCTTGGTTTAAGTACAAATCAAAAATTATATGTTGATGACAGTAAAGACATTACCTGAGGTGGCCTTCTTGGTGGTGGCCTAAATCGTGGTGTCCCTAATGTAGATTGATCACAGACCTGAAAAATAAAATAACGATAGATCAATGAAACTAGGAAACATAAAACACAACATTAAAAACACTTTGACAACCTAATACTTTATCTTGGGAAATCTTCTTGGTGGTGGTTGGGGGGGACCATAGTCAAAATGGGGGGAGCATCTTGGCTATCTTTATTGGTAGTGACGTTACCCTAAACATAAAAAGAAAAAAAAATCATTTATAAGAGGAAAGTATAGCATAAAAACAAAAGAAAATGGCTAGCTAAGAGTCAATCATATGTTGGGACTCTAAAACTGACACTCAGACTAATCCAACATTGCCATTGCCTTCATTAATTGTAGCACTTCCTTGTGCAGGCTAAAAACACAATGATATCAGCGATCAGTTTTGAACAAATTAATCCGTCACAAATTTTAACTACATACATAATAGTCCCTCAATAAAAAATAATAAAACAAATTAGTCCCTGTGCCTAGTTCGAAATGGTTACCTGTGAGTTGCCCTCACCTCGAGGGTGGGACTGAGTCAAAGGAATTTCTTCCTAATTTTCACCTTCACCCATTTTTACTCGCTTTCTCTTTGGCTTTTTTGCTCCTATTCCTTTGCAAGTCTTTGCATAGTGGCCAGATTATCCATATTTGTGATAGATTACCTCAACTGTTCTCCTAACCCTATGGCCTGGGACATCTTCATCCTAATCTTTCTTCCTTTGCTTTTTGGGTCGGCCAATTGGTCTTTTGATGATGGGAGGGATAGGTCAATTGTACTCAGACCTGGCCTAATATTCTTCACTATTTATTGGCTGAATATAGTTTGCATATGTGGCATTGAATGCATCCATTGTTAGCCATTGGTGCATATAATCTTCAGCTCTCTCATTTTTTCATACAATTGCAACAATTGCATGTTGGCATGGAACCTCTTTCACATACAATAAGAATTATTAATGAAAGGAAATTGAATACTATGAAAAACACTACATAATGCAAATTCTTATTTACCTATGAGTTGCCAGACATTATAAGTACATGTTTGCAAGTCCAAATTTATAGCAAGCTTGCTTGAATGGTGATGAACCTCAAATCTTGCATGCTCATCATCTCCACTCCATACTAGATTCCACTTGTTGCTGTCAACCTTCAGCTTGTCAAACCTTTTCTGCTGGATAGGAGCAATCTTCCAAGTATAAGACCCAAGCACCTTCTTGTGTCCAGCCATCTTCTGCATTATATAACATCTTAACTCTTCACACATGGTCAGTATTGCCTTGGTCCTATAGTGGATGATCTTAGAATTCCAAACCTCACAGATGTTGTTTGTGAGGCTGTCAACTTTGCAATAGTGGCTGAAGTAAGCCTTCACCCATGTGGAGAGGTCAAGCTTATTGAGATATGCCCATGCATTGTCATTAACCCTCTTTAGCCTATCCATGCAGGCCTTAACTTGGCCTCAGTTGTGCATTTAGCACATTCCTAAGCTATACCTCTTATTTGCTTGTCTTTGTACTACTTGATGAAATTTTTCCATATATGTATGACATAATTTCTGTGATGAGCATATGGCATGACTTCCTTAAGGGCAGAAAGCAAACCCTGCAAAACACCCACAAAAAGATTTAAGTTGCATAATAAAAATAGTTGTTAAAAAGTACAAAACCAAGATAAAATAAACTTTACACTGATACCTTTTTGTTGGTCTGATATAAAATTCCAACCAAATACTAAGTAATCTCCCAGATCATCATGTCGAAGTTCTAGAAACCATTTCCAATTGTCCTTGGTCTCACTATCAACAATAGCATAAGTAATCACATACAAATGGTTGTTTGCATCCTGCCTAATAGCTGAAAAGAGTTGTCCTCCATAATAGCCCTTCAAAAGACACCCATCCAGGCCAATTAATGGCCTACAACCAGCTTTATAACCAGTTTTGCAAGTATCTAGGCATATGTACAACCTCTGGAACAGTGATGGAGACTCTGGATGTGGTATTACACACATCTTTACAGTGCTACCCCGATTGCTTCTCAGAATCTCTACCAAATAGTCCCACAACTTTCCATATTGTTTTTTCTCATCTCCTTCTACCATTTCTCTTGCTCTTTTCAATGCCCTATATATTTCTTGTCATCTAAATAAACATTGTAATCCTCCTTCATATGATCAACAGCCTCTCTATGCTTTAGTAGGGGTTAAGTCCTCAGTCTCTTTTCTAACTTGTTGTTCACCCAATATCTATCAGCTTGTTTATTCCTAAAAGTCCTACAATATGTGTGAACTTCTTTGTAAGTTTTCATTTGAAAGCTCTTGTATGCACTATTCTAAGAGCACATAATCTCCCATTCACATCCCTCACTCCTACATCTTGCTCTAGCCCTGACTTTATCATTTTTTACCCATTTTACCTCCCTGCCCAAAGCAACCGTGTACTCCTTCACAACACTCTTGAATAGATTAAGAGTGGCAAACTCCATCCCTTTTTCCACATGCACATGACCAAATTTAGCATTCTCATTGAATTATGGAAGGGTAGGTCTTCCCTCATCCTTGGAGGACCGAGGGCTTTGTAAGTCCTCACTTTTGTATTCAAACTCTTGCTCCTCCCTACTTAGGACCACATCAGCCTCAGCCCCCATTGTTTTTTCTTTGCAGTAGTCTTTTTCCTTGCTGCATTTTTCTTTGGAGTGTCCTTCTTCTTCGATATCTTGTTTGCTTTTTTTTTTTCTGTGGGGTTATCTCCTTGGGGGTTGTCTCCTTTTGGGTGATTTCTTGTTGTGGTCCTATGTTTGCAGGGGATACCTTTTCCACATTCTGATAAGTTTCTTTTCCAGTAACATGTTTCTTTTTACTCCCACCCTTATTCTTATTGTCTCTCTTAACAGCAACTTCCTCCTCAAACTCATCTTCCAATCCAGGGGGAGGTGGTTTATAAACCTCATCCTTTGCACTCTCATAGTCATCTGTTGATGACTCCTTATAAGAAGAGTCAACTACATCTACAACATCAATAATTCCAGGCTTTGAAACACTATGCTCAAAGTAAATATGGATCTCATTGGAGTCCCTATTGTTCAGTCTATAATCACACATTTCATTCAATTCCTTATCTCCCTTTATAACATGAAGTCCGGATTCTATATCATGGCTATTGTTGTCCATCCAAAACATTGTTTTATACTCATGATGCCCAAGGCTTTTAAAAAGGGTCACCAAGTCAAATAGATTAGCAATGTCAACATCCATCCTAGGAAATCTATCAACTTTGCCATTTAAATAGATAAGAATCCCTCTTTCATCCCTTGCAAACTGACCCCCATGGTGAAAAACAAGTACCAAATATTCAGTCATCTCTAAAAAATTAATAACATAGAAACAAACAAAACTTCATGTTACACACCCATCTTTTGCACATCATAAAAATCACTATCAACTGGACCCGTACTCTTATATATGCACCGATACATACAATGCAAATAGAAAATCAACTTTAACAAAACAAAAGCACATGGTTTACAAAATGGCACATGTATCCACTTTTTATTCCCACTTTTTTAGTACCCCAGGGGACCATCACACAAAAACCCTCCCTTAAACCCACCTCTGTGCAAATAACCACTTTCAGTGCCAATAAATTACAATAAAACAGCTATCAACACACACAAATCAAGTACCTCACAATATTAACTATTCATTTTCACTTGGGACCACCGGAGCAAAAGAATATTTTGGGAGGAAGAAAAGTTACCTTCAGGGATGTGTCACTTTCTTTTGCCACAAATGCTGCTTCCTTTCTTTACAACAACGTGCTTGCACTGTTGTTTTGGAGGGAACGAGAGAGACGATATGTGATGAAGACCAAAGTGAGAGATGGATTTGGCGCGCAGTAATTTGTGAGGGGTTAATGAGGGGATTGGGGCTCATACAAACAAGGTGGTGATACGCTGCATTTTTGGTGCATGGAGTGAGTGAAAGGTTTTCGTCGTTGGCAGGAAACAACATTGTTTTAGCTGGGGAGCTGAGCTAGAGACAGGGAACAATGGGACGGTGCCACATCACGGATTTAATGGCCACGTGGCGAATTCCGTCAAGCTTGTGGATAGGGACTAACAATAGGGACCAACGCGTCCGACGATTTTGATTGACAGGGACCTTTAGTTGACTTTTTTTTTTTAACAGGGTCCAATTTGTCCGATGAGAAATTTTATAGGGACCAATTTGGGGGTTTTGTCTTTTTTTTTTTCACATAAAGAACTACGAATCGAAACTCTATATGCTCTCAAGTTAAATAATTATTTATAGCTATTTTTTCCCCTGTTATGTCTTTGAATTGCTCATAACTTTTTATTGATAAATACAAAAACCTATCTAAGTATAAGATAACATATATATAAATAAATGAGTTAGTACTCATTATCAATAAATCTAAGACATCTTTGTTAAAGAATTGTTTTATGAACTTTTAAGTAATTTTCATTGACTATATATTTAATTAAGTTATTCTTAATTAAAAATTAAAGAATATAAACTAATTATATATTTTTAAAAAAATTCCTTATTCAAACTTATTCATAATAAGTGATTTTTCATGTCTTCAATTATAATTCCAAAATACATGTGACATTAACTTAGTTTCTAAAAGTTTGTTAATATAAAAAAAATCATTGAAAGTTAGAATGTAACATCACAATAATCCTTGTATGTTATTTGATATCAAATAATATCGTACAAGTTAAAATGTGATATCATTTTAGTCTTTCAAAAATTGTTTAACTTCAAATAAGTCATTGGAAATTCATATAAAGATATCACACGTATCTTTCAAGGATTTTAAACTTTTTATTCAAGAATTAAAATAATATTATATTTTAATTTCTAATAACCTATTCGTCAAAAACTTTCAAGGATAAATGCGAAGTCATAGTTTAATTCTCAAGGACTTATTTGATCACTCATCGTAATTCTATATACAATTTTGCATGTAAGTGGAACCATTTCGTACCGTTCATTCATGAAAACAGGGAAATTTTCCCTCATTGTTGCGTATTAAGTACTTTACGATTTTCTATCTTGAATTTGATATTTTATACTTTATATATTAAAAAATAATAATAACTGAACCAATTATTGAAATAAGTTAAAAATGAGTATCTATTTTTATGTGATCACGTATCAATTCCAATATTTTTTTTTCTCCTAAATTAATCTTTTTAATCATCATTATAGTTTCAAATTAGTGAGAATGCTATCAGTGCCCATAATTTAGTATCTCTTCTATGGAAGAATTTGCTAGGTTCTTGTCGTAAACATGAGAATGCCGAAGTAGGAAATAGAATATTAAAAATGCTTGCTGATATAGAAAGAATCCTCAGCCTACGCTCCGCGGCCTAACTTCTATGCATCAGCACCGGAAAAGAATGATAAACGGAAATAACTGAATTCAGCTTATAAATCTCTTTATCTTTTGTGCATCTCAACAAAAGAGTAAATATTTACTTTAATTTTTCAAAGATATATATGACATTAATTTAGTCCTTGAATTTTTTTTTACTTTAAATAAGTCCCTCAAAATTAAAATGTGATATCACATTAATCTATGAAAAATTTTTGACATCAAATAAGTCACTAAAAATTAAAATATGACATCACTTTAATATCTAAAATATGCATGTGACATTTATTTAATTCCTCTTTTTTTGATCAAGTATAAGTTTTCAAGGATCTATTTAATGTTACATATATTTTTCAATGATCAAACTAGTATCATATTTTAATTTTAAAATCCTATTTGATGTAAAAAACTTTCCAGAATTAATGTGATGTCACATTTTAATTTTTAGGAATTAAATTAATATCACATACCTTTTGTAGAGAGCAAAAGTGCATGTTTAAGACATTCTTATCTGTCAAACAAATTGACTGTGAGCAAGTGGTTTTATGGGACAAATACTTATTGGAAGAGTGGCTTTTGAATCCAGGGATACAAGAAGTCAGTCTCTATATTATCCAGAAAATTACTAAAAATCTTAAGCTGGTTTAACTTTGCAATTGTGCAGTTAGTTAATAGCACCACTGAGTGGAATTGACGAAAAGGTATATTCACAGTATCTAGGAGGAGGATTTTGGACCTACGCGTTTACGTCTTCGATATGTCACTCTCCCAAATGCCATGAGTATTTTACGTCTTCTAATGGACACACAGCAGTTTAAATTAATAGGTCACATAATCTTATATTCTTAGTGCAATGGTACTTTGGGAGCGTTTAAAAGTTCAGACATTTGGGATGTATTTGGCTCGGGACAAAAATAGAAGGAATATTTTCATAGATCCTATTCATGTGTGATCCTATTCATGTGTAATACATGAATAGAATCCATAAAAATGTACTCCTCATTTTTAGCCCCATACCAAACACACTTAATATAGATTGATACTTGCAAGAATAATGAAAGAAAGAACCTGAAGAAATTCAATCAAATAATCGCCTCGCCCTTCGGCAGTTTATCTGTTTCTAACATGCAGAATTGAAAGGTTCAGAATAAATTTGGTAAAATGGAGGCTAGAACCGAATTATTTTTGAATTTGGCACTGGTTAAATAGGAATATAGAACACCGGGATAGGATGCTTGTGCTGTGTCTAGGGAGTAGAACTGTCATCATAGAAGTTAAGTGGTTTTCCCTCAGCTCTAGTTACATTCCTTATAGCTACTAAAAGAAAATTGATTTAAATATAAACAATAAAATTATGCATCACTTTGCCTATCCATCAATAGTCTAATCTTACAATTCTTTGTGCAAGATTCACAACGTGAAATCTGGGTACTTTGTCATTAGTGTTAACAGCTTTCTCCCGTTGAATAACCTTGCACTTTACAAGATGATGGAAAGAGCATTCTGTCATTTGATTTGCAGGAAGACTCCAGGAGGGAACATAGCAGTTCGATGAAATTAAGGATGAAAAGTTCAGTCCCAAATCTTCCAAAAATTTCTGCATCAATTGATCAGAGGTGAAACTCCAAAGCAACATGCATTCCCCTAACCTGTTCCTTCAGGTTGGTTTCCTGGTTCAAGTTCCTGGGGAAAAAGGATTTACAATAATCAGTGATAAATAGTACCAAAGTCATTCACAAAGTTGATCTCACTCTCAGACAGGCTTTTCATTTTCTTTCTATCTATCTTTGGGGAAAAGGTAGAGTGTAGATAGCATTTCTTTCTTCTTTTTTTTTCTTTTTTTGGTTTTGTTTTTGTTTTGGGTCGGAAGATAGCATTTCATAAACGAAGACTTTCTGCCATGCCTTCACCAAAAAGGGCCCGCTGTAGTTGTCTAGTGGGCTTTTCATTCCTGTTTCCTATGCCTCCCCACTAGAACTTAACATGCTTGGGAGCATGAAAGTGCATGTCTCAATTTCAATGAAAGGGAACTTTCATGACTGTACTGTGACAAAACTACTATACCTTCTCAAGAGGAAGAGCGTTAGAGAGTGAATTAAGCTGGCTGCTTTCCATGTTCGCAAGTAACTGAACCACAGTCTTCAGATGCGGAATGCTGCAGAATTGTAACTCAAAGTCAGGCATGATCAAAATAGATGACATATCATACACATGATTATGTACGGCAAAAGATCGAGTCAAAATGTTGATACACAAAAAGCATGCTGTTCCGTCCAATTACTAGGCATCATTAGTCAGGCTCAGGAAGCATAATTAGCAATTTGGCACAGCAATGAAGCTCATCACACTATACAAGCACCCTTGATTCAACATATATGGTAACAATATAGTATATTCAATTAGACAAGAGAAGGTTCTAACTTTTGCAGTCCATTTTCCATATATGCATCCAAAGATGATATCACCCCTGGCAGATGCTCTAAAACCTACAATGGAAAAGAAAAACAACCAGCATTACGCACTTTGCAGACTTTGTTTTCACACTCATCTACAATCCTGCATCATATGGATGTATATACCTGCTCTGTATTCTTGATGGTGGAAACCTTTGCCAAAAGGTTCTTAGGAAGCTTAGTGAGTTGGGCCTGCAAAATGATGCCAAAAGGAGTCATAAATCTGAGATCAACAACAACATCAATAATTTTTGCTTGAATTAGCTTATCTTGTATTCAATATATCTTATAATCAAAATCTTAGTTACATAGTTTTCGAAACATAACAAAACGATATTCCCCAAAAGTTAGTCAAAACCGAACATGCTCATGGCTTATCCCACCAAATGGATCAGAGTCAGAAAACCTCATTATCCTCTATCAAACAAAAAAAATTTTCATTAAAAACCAGAGTTTTTTCATTTTTTTTTTAAAATTTGATTTCCTAAGGGTTTTTTAAAATTTTTCAATAAATATGGGAAAGAAAGCTTTTTTTTTTTTTTTGGTTTTTCTTTGAAAATGAAGGCGTAAAACCAATTCAATTCAAACAACACTTGAGACAGGGTATTGAAATCATAATCATACTACTATTGTGGTCATCGTCATAAATCGTAATTAATCCGGTGAAACTGGGAACATGAATTCGAGAAAGAGAAGGAAGGGAGTGTACCTGGGCAGGAGAAGAGTTCTGCATGAGGTGGAGGAGGTTGGCGGTGGACTGCACCGCCTGAGAGATCTGCTCCGCCACCATCGCCTTCGCCGGCCCTTCTCTTCCGCCGCTGCCGCCGGCTGAGCCCGTCGTCGACATCGTTCGCCACAAAGGAGTTTTCCTGTTTGTTGAAATTATTGGGTCGTGTCGCTGTCGTTCCATTTTTTAAACTTTATTGATCTACGGCACCTTTTTTATCTTTTACTGATTGGAGTTACTGACTGTTACCAGGGACCAGCGAAGTTAAAACTTCAGAGGTGAAACAAGGATTTTTATTTTTATTTTTATTTTTAGGGTTGTGGTCGGGGACAACAAGCTCCTTTTGTTTAACTCAACTCAAAGCACAACTTAACAAGAGATGAATGGAGAATATAATTATTATTGCACAAAATCGTAACAGTAACCAATAATAAATACGTTTATTACCAGTATTGCGTGAATCGAATGGTGGGGTTGTTCTAATTTAACCACAAATTTCGGGTTTAAAAAATTATACAAGAGTATTAAAATTTGAAAGAAAGAATTTTAATTGCTCTAATACTTCTATTTAACTCAAGTACGGTTATTTCTTATAAGAGAATATCTACAATATCAATAAAAATAAAAACATATCTATTAAATCAAGTTCAGTTGAAAAGTTCAAATAGATAAATAATTTTTTTTTTCAATTTTCTTTTGCTTCATACCGCACCTTTAGTTTTGTCTAAATTTAACACAAGTTAACTTTTTCAGTTGCAAATTCGTTCATGTTTAATTTTGGTTATTTTACACTTATAATAGTGTTTTAGTCAATTTAATTTTAATACATTGATAGTAAATTTTCTTATATAATTATCTAATCTAATAATGTTATATTATATCAATCAAAATGTTTATTCTTACCCTTAAAAAAAAGTTGTATGTTTTTCCTTGAAAATTGGGCCGAACCAGCCACGGACCTGGTTTTTCAGGTTATGAGCCCGACCCACGGACAAGCCAAACCATAAAAATGAGGTAGCCGCCAATACCACCAATTCATCGACATCAACAAAATGCCGCACTCCACTGCTTCGCTTCGCAGCAGGTATTCATTTTCATCTCGTTAATACCTTGCTCTGCTCGCATCTTTAATTCCATTTTCTTTCATTGCAAAAACTTTATTTTCTCAACAAAAGAGAGGGATTTAAAATAAAAAAAAAAAATCGTGTTTGGGTTTTGATATTAAAAAGCTCGGTGGAAGGGGGAACGCACAATGAAGAACCACGTGGCGGCAGATCCTGGTGTTATGAGTGCCCAGCTTTACTGCTGCTGGCGGTTCTCTTGCCGGATTTGATGCTAATTCGCCTTACTCATCTGAGACCTCCCCTCACCACTATCATTCTTTTGTCATAACTCTCTTATCTCTACTTACAAAATGATTTTATTTGTTGTTCATTTCATTTCTTGTTTAGCTCAAATTATTTTTATTTATAAATTAATTTTTTGCTCATAAACTATGGTAATTGGTTATATACATACATGGACGGTTTGGAAAGTGATGATTTAAGCAGGTACTTCTGATTGTTTGACCTGTCCAGCGTTCTCCTGGTGCAGCAGGATGTTGCTGTGCCGAGGCGTCTGGACTACGTGTCTGAATGATTACACGCAACGTTCTGCTCACTGATTTATCCACTGTCCATGTTGTTGCTAATGTAGATATATGCAATCAAAACTGGTCCTTTTATTCCGGCTTGTGCTATTATCATAGTACTAATTTGTTTTTTTTGTTTTTGGTACGTTTGAGGTGCAGGGGGTAAATGGTCTAGTGGAAGATTAAACTTCCAACATTAAGCATTGTCCTCTGTCAATGGAATTATAATCTCATTGCCATTTTGATTTTTTTTAGAATATTTTAGATAATAATTTCAGCAATGCTGCAAGTAAATCAGTTTACATTATAGTTGACTTGTAATTTTACTTTAAATTTTTGCTGAGATTAGTAATTTATCCTGACTTTGAAATGAGAAGAGATTACTATTCTGTAACAACTAACCAAAAAAAAAAAAAAAATCAGTTTACTTTAACAATGTCACTGCAATGGTTACATTGTCATTGAAAGTGGCCTAACATTTTTGCCTTTGCTGATTGCCTTTAAAGAATTCCCTGTCTAATTATTGTTGTTGCTGCTAGTCCTACTGTTAATTATACTATGTGGGAGTGTGTTTTATGAGTTGAGCTCTTAAGCTGAGTCGAAGGACAGGTTCCAAATTGTGGCTATAAGCATAATGCTTTATGATCATGGGACTTCTACATTAAGTATGCATTCACATTAAGTATTTTGCCGACTGATGCAGTCAAGAAGCCATGTGAGACAGCCTTTCATCATAGGTCATTCTATCAAATATTGTTTAGTGGTGGGAATTGAGCCCGTAATGACAAATAATAATATTGATTATTAGGAATAAGCTTTGAGATGATTATGCAGGATCTACAATCATACTACCTCCCCCCTGCCTCCTTCCGACTTTAAAATTGAGTAAAATTAAGACAATCACTTTTTTTCATCTTCCTACTATATTTGTAGTACAGAAGAAATATAACAGATAATAACATCAGCTTGTCCTTAAAGAAAGATAGGTCTAGAATGATGGAATTAAGCATTCTATTAGGCCTTGGGTGCGAAAGAGAACATGGGGGAATAATCAATCTATCTGTCCAACTATCTTTTTAGGTTCAACTGGTGTAGGCCTTGCTGTGACGACTTAGGATCAACTCTTCCTTCTTCACGTTCTTTCTTCCTTCTGTAGTTTATACTTGCCCAAATTTGTAACGACATAATCCTAGAGTTTATTTCTAAATTGAATGAACAATAAAAAGGGCAAAAAAAACAAAAAAGGAAAGAGCAAATGGCATATGGCTTATGGGTCCTTAAAACGTCAGTCAAAAAGTAGCCACATGGACTGACTATCGGCATAATCCCACGAGCATCAGAGTTCATGAAAGTTGCCAACACAAAGGAGTCCTTCAATGTTGACCAAAAAAACAAAGGTGTCCTTCAATTGACCAGAAAAAGGGAATTCCTTCAATCGACGTGGCACTACGTGGAGCTTTCCAATATGATGGCTGTGAACCAGGATTAAGTGGAACAAGCATTGATAATAATGTATCAGAATTTTGCTGCAGCTTCAACCTACAAATTTGCATGGTTAATGGTTGTCTATAGAATAAAGACATTTTTTAAAAGAATGCAATGTATAGGCTGTAAAAATGGGACTAGCGGTGTTGCATTTGAAGAGCCAGAGTCACATTGGCTCCCCAACGTGGCAAAAAATCTTTTTGCCACACTGGAAAACCAACACAAGTTTACGTCAAAACTCTCGTGTTCTGTACTAAACATGCACCAAGTACAAACAAGGGGTTAATTAGAAGCTACAGTTGATTCAATCAGCAAAAATGTTAACAATATTCAGCTTAAGGCATTGACTTTCAACTGTTATGGATTCTATAAAGTTAAGTTTTCTTCTCTACAAAAAATATATAGGAAAAGTATTAGCACACGATGGTTTGGTTTTTAATTCCAAAAAAATCCAAAAATATCAATACTCTTACCTCTTTGCCTGAGTGTTTCTACCTGATGCAGTAAGTATATCAGAACATCTCTAATTATGGGACAAATTTTGGGTACAACTCCCTGGAGTAAGTAAGTAGACAAATGAAGCTCAAACAAAAGAGAAGGAGACTTCGATTTTTGAACTTTGCACTTGAACCCGAAAATTGTTTTGGAATTTCTCAATGTCTTTTCCTCAATCCATTTTCATTAATATGTCTTATATGACAGTTGGGTATGTGTCATCAAATATAACCATCGGGAGTGATTTCATCTTGTATTTGACTTTTTTGGTTTTGACTTTATCGCAGCAGGCTTACCTGATATTTTGACATGTATGCATGCTTGCTTGCCTTTGGAGTGGACCGTAGAGCGTATCCAAAAGGTTTCAGTTGGCGTCCAAAATATATACAATGCATCTTTGTTCCAGAAAGAGGGAAAAAGAAAAAAGAAAAAGAAAAGGAAAGATATGTAATATGTGTGTGGTTTAAATAGCAAAACATTGAAGGAATAAGAATTAGGCATAGGAGAGGAAAGCTGGATATGCACTTCATCTGCAATTTCACTTCAACAAATATTCAGGAAAAGCTAGGGAAATCACAAAGATTAATAAAAGGTACATATATAATCATAAGTAAAACTGATTAGAGAGACATAAAGCTGAAAATTCTCCCAATTTTGGATGATAATACTTCATAAGATCATTTTAGCTGAGGATCATATGCATGACTCAAGGGACATATAAGATAATAAGGATATTGTAGCAGAAGGCCAAAAGGGATGAGGTCACAGCTCTCCCGTTCTCAGCATAAACATCAACAAATAGTCAATCATATTATCAGAGTTTCCTACAGACTTGCATGCTATAGTTTCAAAGAATTAATTATTCCATATATAGTAGATTTTGAAAATTTTAGCATGAACATAATTAGTTACAAACTTTTTGGCTATGAGAGAAATTAGTTACAAATTAAAAGATGTGATCAATATGGTCTTGCAGTATGTTGCATCAGAAGCTGAAGATGAAGTTAGAGAGGATAAGGGCTTACTAGTTTGAACTTTTTTTTTTCCCCAGAGGAAAATGGCACTTTTTGATTAGAAGATCTGTATAAAAAAATATAAGATAATTAGATAAGTTTTTCAAGGAAAAAGAAAACTAAAACTAAAAACAAAGCTATTTTTATTGCCTTTTTCATAAGCGCAACTTTTGAGAGGAAAAAAAAATCTTTATAAAAAACTACATAATAGAAACACTTTTATCTAAACTTAAACAAACACACCCAACTGAGATCCGTGCAAGGACCTAGTTTCTAATGATGCAGATTACAGAGTAATTTTCTTATGTTAGCTGCTATGCCCTGCTACTGGTTGTGTTAGGTTGATCAGATCACAAATGTCAATCCAAGGTTTGGTATAGGTCTCAATCTTTGACACAAATTTGTTACTTGTATACATAACTTATAAAACATTATACACTCCAAGGAACACAGAATCGAGCATTTATTGTTCATAGGTGTGATAATCTTTACCTGAGGTGAGACTTTGGTGCTTGATTTTCTACCCACTTCTCATATAATGACCAGTTCATTTATTTGTATAACAGGTATATGAGCAATCTTGGACCAATTTTCCCCTCTCTGACTGTGATGCCTTGCTTCTAACATGGGACTCTTGGTGATTGTCAGTAGGGAAAGAGAGGGAGGCAGTGTGTCTTGTGGTAAGGACTCCAGCACTGGACAACCATGGATCCCAAGTTCTTGGAGAGAGGTGAGGTGTTGGAGCCCTTCTTTCGGCAACGACTCAAGCATTGGAGAACTTAGGATCCTGAGCACTTCCAGAAAGGTCAGGTGTCTAAGCCCATCTCCTTCTAAGAACTTCATATTAGAAGGTGAATAGATAATCAAAGACACAAGAGATGTAGGCAGCAATGGTTCCTTCAGCAAGGCCTTAACAAGTCCATTGCATTTACCCTCAATATGGACACTAGAGAGAGCAGTGTGCTGCTGCAGACCCCAATCAGCTATTCCCACAGGAGACACTCTCCCACAGTCATAAACGAAGAGTGATACTAATTTGGGAGGTAAACCTCCTTGAGGAAATGACTCAAGGTTTGGAAGCCTGCTCATAGACAAGGATTCAAGTGCAGTGAGCGTGTCAATTTTTTCAGGCAATGATCTGAGCGTCTTACAGTAATCCAAATGAACTGATTGAAGACGCGACGGATGGTGTGCAGAAGCTTCCAAAATCAAAAGGGATTGAGGATCTGTGCAGCCACCAAGGGAAACACTTTCCAGAGTACGGAAACAGTTCAAATAGAAGGACACAAGGGAGTCACAACTGTACCAGATTTTCAAAGTCACAAGTGAGGTGTTATTGCACCATGTTTCAAGGGGCAGGAATGCTAAATTTTCACAGTAGGAGATATGGAGTGATCTCAGGGAAGTAGGAAGGCCACTAGCAGGGAAGGAAATAAGAGATGGAATGCCATAAAGGTTTAACATTCGGAGACAATCGCTGCTGAGAATCACTTTAGGCCAAGAGGGCAGGGCATCAGAGTGTTGGATCCTTGCATGGAGTTGATAACAACCCAATATCTCCACTTCAGTCTATGAAGGAAGATGGTTGGGCAAATGTCCCTTCAGCTTGGGACACTTGATTAAGCACAGACTCCTAAGACGAGGAAAGGCAAAATGGTTACCTTCACTTGCAAGTGGTAGCAGCCACTCCTTCCAATTAGGCATGTCCTCAAACTTCAGATGCTGCAATGATGGAAATGGTTCAACTGAGTAGGAACCTCCTATCTTGCCATAGAACTCGGCACCAACAGTCTCCAGCTTCATGCTAAGAAAAAAGAGCTCCTTGAGAGAAGGAAGTTGCCCAAGTGGTGGCAGCGATATGCAATAATCACAATTACTGATACACATGGACACCATGTTATGATATGAGTGATCTCCAACCCAGCTAGGAAAGCTAGTCCCGCTATACGAGTGGATAGTGAGTTTCCTCAGGTTTTTAGATGGTTGCAGCTGCTCAAGAACATCCTTTTCAAATCTTGAATCTTCAGTATGATTGCCCCATTCAAGCATTAACTCCTCAATTCTGTCTTTGCACTTCAGGTTGGCATCAAAAGCATCCATGGCATTGACAACATTTTGGAGGCCCAAAATGGAAAGTTTGCCACATAGGTGAGGAAGCTTTCTGAGCTCTCTGGCCTTTGAACCTTCCTGTTCCCAGCTGATTACAAAAGTCGTCAAAGTTTGAAGATTTTGCAATCCACCAATTTGCATAGGCATCTGCTTTAAGTTGGTTCCACTTATATCAAGGTAACGTAAACTTAGCAGCCTGTCAACGTCTTCTGGTAATTCAGTGAGAAAATAACATTCTGTTAAAATCAGGGACTGCAAATTGTAAAGCTTACATACTATATCCGGCAATCTTCTGATTTCAGTGTGGGAGAGGTCTAGATACCGCAAATGCACTAAACTACCAATTGAATTGGGCAACATGGTGATATTTTTGTACTTTGACAACGATAACACTCGCAACCATCTAAGTTTTGGTTGCAAATCATCAAGCACCTTTCTAGCTAAGTAACTTGTCCACCCTTTGTGGCTGAGTGGTATAAAGCTTCTTAAGTATTTCAATTTGTGGAGATCCTCAAACCTCTTTGAATGGTCATAGCACTCTTGAATATATGATAAATGGCGAACAGTTTCTGGGACTTCGCCATATTCAATCCTAAAACAACTTTTCGCTGACATAACTCTAGCTAAATCATTAACAAGATCATGCATGACAAACATTTCTCCATTACCATCTTCAAAATGCTGAACCAATGATGTTGAGAGTAATTCAACAAAATAGGCATCACCTATCTCCCATTGTTTTCTCACCTTGGGATTGAATTAATCCATCTGCCATCCACAACAGAACCAACTGCTTCCTATCCAGTGGACAACCCTTTGGAAGAACTGAACAATAGGCAAAACATCTTTTCAAAGGAGCAGGAAGGTGACGACAACTCAAACGCAATGCCGGCAAAACATCATCATTTGGTGAGTCCCATACGTTGCTGCTCAAAACCCTACCCATTCCTTTGGATCTGCTTTCGAACGCAGGAGACCCCCCCAAAGTTTTAGCAGCTAATGGCAAGCCATCACATTTTTTAGCAATCTTCCTGCCAATAACATGCAAATTTGGATACCTACTCAGGTTTCCACTTCCAAATGCATGCTTAGCAACTAAAGACCAACAATCTTCATCCGATAGAGGTTCCAATTTATAAATAGGAAACGTGTGTGTGACCTCTGCAACTCTTTGTTGACGTGTTGTTATAATAATCTTGCTTCCAACTTTTCCATCACCAAACGGAATTCGTAGGTCATCCCAATCATTGTATTTGTCATTCCAAAGGTCATCTAACACAAGCAAGAATTTCTTACCCTTTAGCCTTTGCTTTAGCTCGACTCGGAGAAGATCTGGATTGTTGCTGTCATAAACCTTTGAAGTGAGAGACTCAAGAAGAGTCTTAGTCACTCTAACAACATCAAAATCCTCTGACACACAAGCCCAACCCTTTAGATCAAAATGTTCCTCCACTTGCTTATTATTGTAAATGAGTTGAGCAAGGGTAGTTTTTCCAACACCGCCCATGCCGAAAATCGCGATCACGCCAACATTATCACCATTCGTATCCTCATCAGATTCAGACAGTAGCATCTTCATCAGTTCCTCCTTATCTTCCCTTCTGCCAACAATGACAGATTCACTGACCAACGAGCATGTCGGTTTCATATGGGAAACTCTCCCTCCTGCAACTCGCAATCCGAGGATGTCCTTTTGTTTCTCAAAACTCAAAAGCTTTCTAGACATGTTCTCCATCTTGGAATTAATATCTCTGAAGAACTGCTCAAAAGGACTAGAAAGGAAATTCCACACCTGATCCTTCATGCTTTGAGGCCTCGTTCCTTCTACCTTGCATCGCAAGGAATCGGTGCTAACTTGGTCTAACAAGTCCTCAGTGTCGAAGATTGCATCTTGTAGCTTATCTAGCCATTCTTTCACTGCTGGGTTGGTCACTTGCTTCTCCTCAGCATCGTCAAGCACAGCATTTAAGTGTCAGTAACGTTGTTTGAAGCTCATCCAACAGTGTAACGTTCAGCTTTCTGTTGGCAAAGTATTGTCGGAACTCGCTTGAGGTGATGTTGTCTAACATGGTTTGCACAGTGCCAGAAAGAAAAGCACCTCCCACCAAAGTTGCAGCCATGTGTTTACTATTTCTTGGTTTTGAGTAAGACCTATAGATAGATCATAGATGCTGAATTGAACAGTGTAGAAATTGGGACAACAATGGAACGCTTTTGGATCTTGAATCGGAACTTATTCACCATGAAGGTAGATAGAACCAGAGACTGAGGTAGACATGTAGAGGGGACTCTAATAATATTATAATAACTAGTGCGATAACCAGTGCCATGCACTGAGATAAAAAAAATGTATAAAATTTAAATATTTAAAAATAAAATTCATAAATGGATGGTACTATAAAATATATGATTTTTAATATTAGAGTGACAAAAATATGATTGAAAGTACATCATGAAAAGCAAACTAATACACTTAATAAGGAGGAAAAATAAAAACTGCCGAAGATTGTTTGAATGAAGCATGGTTTATGTACAAGTTTGCTTGAAAGTCTTGCTTTCATTTTGAGAATCTGCATTAGTAAGAGACAATATTAGAACATTACATAAATTGATATAATTTGAAATTATAAATGTAGAATTGAAATTTTAAATTAGAAATATAAAAATAATATTTTTTGACCTGAATTCTAAATCTTTTGAAAATTTTTTTGGTAAACTACATTTTTTGATGTGTTGGAAGGATTTTCATTTTCATCCAAAATCAATATTTTCAAACTATTTATAGACTTCACTCTTGAAATAGCTATGTATATTATTATCACAACGATATGTTCATTACAACAATAAATTATTTGTATTAAAATGAATATTAAAAAAATTACTGAATTAAAAATAATTAAATTTTTAATAGATTGATAAATAAACTTGAACAAAAAAATTACCAAGATTAATTGATCTTGTTTGATGTCGTGTTCCAAATTCTTCATCCGATTGGGTTGAACCATTCCATGTAATTGATGAAATAATAGAACGATCTTGGATGACATTCTTCCCCTTTTTTTAAAAATAAAAGAAAAATAAATAAATAAATAAATGAATAAAAGAAAGCAAATATTGCTGTAAATTGTAAGAAATAAAATCCCAACTACTTGCGGGATGTAAAGATGTGTCAAGAGGGAAATAAAATCATTATTTTTAGATAATTTAAAGCATAATATAAAATAACATACCATCTGTGATATTGGATAGAGATATTCTTTTTTCCATTGGTGTCATTGTATTTGGAGAATTTAAATTCAATGAGGAATACCTGCAATCTGTATAATAAAGAGATTTATTAAGAAATAGCTTTAAATAAATAAATGCATATAATATTGATGTAAATATGTGGTGTTGATGGTCAAACACCTTGCAAAGGGGGCGTAGAAATAAAAGATGTCAGGCCTTGTTGATTGCCATGTTTAGAAGGAGGATTTTCATTCATGCCATGGTCGATTAAATCTGTTTGTATAAAAGAATTCAATTAATCTTATTAAATAAGATTAAAAAAATGTCAATCTAAAACCCAACTCAAGAATTTAAAATTTTTTTGGTATATCAATGTAATAAGGTTTGAGTCTAAATCTTATATAAACTACCTAAATAACTCACTACTCAAGAATTTGAAATTGCATTTAGGATTGTAATATTGGTAATTTTGTAACTAATAACTATAAAATCAAAAGCTCCAAATTTGATTTTATATCATGTCAATAATTAGTACCTCTTGAAGGTGAATTCTATGGTACCATGTCACAAGCGTATATTTTGTGCATTTTTGTGTTGAACAGTCAGGATCATGACATGTCTTATGGTGAGATTGTGAGGTGTATCAATGTACCAATCACCTATGATGCACTATAATAATATCTAATTTTAAGAAAATTTAAAAATATAATTAAATATATTTTAAAAATTAATTATCATATACTGACAGTGTAAAATTATATTGACAATATAAAATAATTTTATACTGTTAATATAATCAAAAAATTTTATCAGTGTAATTTTAATTATCATATACTGACAGTATAAAATTATACTGGCAGTTTAAAATAATTTTACACTATCAATGTAATCAAAAAAATTTATCAGTGTAATTTTAATTATCATACATTGACAGTGTAAATTTTTTTTTTTTTTTTTGAGGCAGTTATTTGAAATTGAATATGAAAAGATAAAATAAAACCTTGAATTGAAGGTGTACGAATACAAGTTGTAGATGATCGTTCTCGTTTTTGTACTTGGGTACACAAATTTCCATTTGGACTTGGGATTCTCATTTTCTTCTACAACTGGAAATGGAGGCATTAAGTAAGCACAATATTTCTCAAAGCTAACAAAAATATAATTTATTGAAATAAACCTTATCAACATAAAGAATTACTCACACCAAAATTATATAACTTAGTAAAACCACTATGAGAACAATGGTCCATTGAAGAGCAGGACAGACTAAGATGGCACCAGTTGCTATCAACACCAACACATTCTGACATCAGAAAGTGCAAATCCATCTCCTCACAATGCTGCCTAACCATCTACCTTAGTAGATCGTTGACGCAGTAATAGCAATGGGGAAAGGATGCGAGCAATGCCTTGCTTGTTGGACGCCGGGGAAGAATTTTCCGGCGAGTTTATCACGGCGGCTCTCTCTCTCTCTCTCTCTCTCTCTCTATCTCTCTCCTGTTGTAGGCGGTGAGTTCTTGCAGTAGGGGGATGGTAATGGTAGCTCGGAGTGGAATTATGATGAATGATTTGTAAATCAAAACTTAAACATAATTATAATGAAGTTGTTTTGAGTCACCTGGCTTTCTTTGCTTTCGTGCAAGTTCTAGCCTCCTCCTGCATGCATCCTTGCTTCTTTACTCTGTTGAGAGGAAAGGGATGAGCTTTCCATACTGGTGGTAGACGCAGAGAATGAAGGTGAAGAGTCAAGGTTGGCTTTAGTTGTGTTTAGAAACTAAGGTAGGGAGTTTTTTGAGTGTGACATTAATAAGTATTGTAATTAGAATTAGTGTGATTATTGTGTACTAACATTATTCTCTTTTGAATTGAGATCAGTAAAAGTAATTGTTAACTATTAACACAAAAAAATACAATTTTTTTATTAACTTATTTAAAGAAATGGAAGTAATAGTCTATTTATTTTCTCTTATAGGAAGTATATATAAGATCTGAACATGTGAGCACCAATTTCGCAGTGTTGGATTTTTATTCGATATATATTTCATATAAAAAAATTCGTTTTTAATAATTTTATTTATTACTGCAATACTCTTAAATACAAATAGTATATTATAAAATCTCAGTTGAATTTGAATTTAATGCAATAGTATAAAATCTTATTAATGCAATAATTATAATTATATTATAAAATTATAACATATTAAAAAAATTATTACTGTTTATTATAAAATCCTAGTTAGCGCCGAAACTAACAAATAAAAAGAGTATGCCACCATTGCATATGAATTTAAAAGTTTGGACTGAACGGAGATATTGCTTTCAATGAATGTATTGGACATTCGAACTTTAATATTTTTCTTTAAAAATTTTAAAACATTACAATAGAAAATGTATGTTCCAGGATTCCATAGAAAAACATAAAAACATCATAGAATTGTTGCAAATGTACCAATAACTGTACAAAAAAGATGGCGCTATGTACATGTCTCAAGAAGAATAAATACCGAAATATTACAATTGGACCTTTCTATATATGGTTATTTGGATGGGTTCCATTTGCTTCAACTGGATCGATATCTTTAAGTAGCTCATTAGTATTGCTTAAACTATCGTCTTCACCAGGGAAACTTGTATCAGACCATGTGCCTACAAAATTACAAATAACATAGATCTTCCGTAAACATGAAACGGAACAGAAAAATATGTTGCAACACTAAATGTCTAAATCTCAATTCACCAGGTGGGTTACCCAAATCATCTAGAAGAGACAGACTTGCAAGATGGGTCTCATAGACTTGAGGGGAACACGGCCTTAGATGTCCATGTAGACATGTCTTGTAGAAACTCCCTTTAGTGTCGTATCACTCAAGAAACTATTGAAAGCTAAATCAAAATCATTGCATTGATACTATAAATTAAATTATAGTTTATAATACAATGCAGTGAAGGCACCACACCCATAGGTTAAGTAACCCCTTTTTCTTTCACGTTTGAACCTAAGTGCATAAGAATTTCCTTTTGGATCATCAAACAACAAAACGCTATCAAGTTCAGTACAATATTACTTTATAAAATCTTGATCAAAACACTATCAAGGATTCCATAAAAAACCTCAAAACATGAATTATCTAATAGTAATCAGTTCAGCAGAGACAGTTCGAAATGCAAATATACCATTACCATTACCAATGACATGAAGGAAGTTCAAACAAACTCTTCACAGAACACTATGAAAAGAAATTGCATCAATAAGAAACTCCATCAAAACTCAAAAAACATAAATAAAACCATTGTCGGGAGCACTCCGGTCGTCCTACCTATTAGTGATGACGAGATATGGGCCCAGACGGTCGGCAAATGCTACAATGGGCGGATTTATGGGATGAGGACCTCTTATAGTAGGTCATATTCTCCTGGTTCTGTGTCTGGAGTTGGGCCTACTAGAACTAGTGCAGAGGACATTTGTGATCAGGTCCATGCACTAAATGAATTAGTGCAGAGATAGCTCGAGGAGGCCTACATGAGGTACATGGAGTTGTATGAGCACCACAAGAGAGATAAGGAGCAGTGGATGTAGCAGATTCAGAGTGGTAGTTCTTCGTCAGGTGCACAGCCTCCACCACCTTAACCTTCTCCTCACCGCCACACATCTGGAGACAATGATGACAACATTTTGGATACGACTATGATTAGTATTCGTAGTTTTAGGATTTTTCTTTTTTTTAGAATTATCCTAAGATAGTTTTTTTATTTCTTTCGTTATTGATATTTTTATTTTAAGTAATATTGTATATATTTTATTTAATTAACAGTTTTTTTATTTCTTCTATTTTTATGATTTTAGAATTATTAGTATTTCTTATATTGTATTATATTTTTATTTATATGGATTTGTGAAGAATTAAAATAATAATTTGAAATATTTAAATATTAATTTCAAATATTAATAATTAAAACAAAAAAATAATCTTTAATTATTGACATATTTTTCATCGATAAATTTACAAAATAAAATGTTATTATTGAAGCATTTTTATTTTACCAATGAATTTTTTTCATTGGTTTAATTACATAAATTTATGGCGGATAATCGTTTCCATCGGTAATATTCATTTTTTTTAATTACTGACGCATTTCTTATTGACGGATTTTGTTCATTTTTCCATCGATAAATAGTACATTTCTACTAGTGTAGGGTCTTAAAAGTTAAAATATGATATTATTTTTGCTCCTAAAAGATGTCTGTGATATCAATAGGTCCTTGAAGACTCATACTTTATCAAAAAAGGAGGGACATAGTTGATGTCTTATGCATTTTTTGGGGACCAAAGTAATGTTACATTTTAATTTTTAAGAACCTATTTGATATCAAAAATTTTCAAAGATTAATACAATATCACATTTTAACTTCAATGACTTATTTGATATCAAAAACTTTCAAGGGGTATGTTGACATCTCATACATTTTTTTACGGATTAAAGTGCATGTTGTTTCTAAATTATAATATTGTTTGCAGTTGAATAAAAATCAAGAAATCAGATGATATACATTAAATTAATTTTAATATAATAAAAGGTACTTCCATTTATATATTTGAATATTTAGTTGTAATTTATTATAGTAAAACATTGAAGAAGGAAATTATATGATGTGACAAATGAGTAAGACTATAATATTTATAAAGAATAATTATCCATTCTTATAGTGTTATTTTAAAAAGAACTTAATCCTCTTGATTTTTTGGTATTTCCACAATTAAATCACAAGAATTTTGAGAAATTAATCAAGACATTTTATATGGAGGTTTTGAAGATGGTAATATTTCATATAAGTTTTTGTGGTGAACTTTTTGGAAAATGTAAAGGCGATTAGTTTTGATATCTTTTTGGGAATGCTGACGTCACGTAAATAAAAAAATAACTCATTACCTCCATAAGTGACAACTTGCATAATACATTGATATTGTAATATTCATGAGATACTGAGGTGTAAGCATCAAGTTTGCGAGTTTAAAATTTATATATTGTAAATAGTTTTATTAGTAGTAAATGGATTGTAATATACCATCCTATGAGAAACCAATTGTAACCTTTTTTTTTTCATTTTGATAAAATATTTAAAAAAATAAAACGTAAAAGAGACCATATATATTAAAAATTAATTGGACCTAATTTTGTTTTTATAAATTTGATTAAGTTATTTATTATTTTAATGTGTAAAAGATTTTAAATTGATCCCCTTAAAATATATTACTAACAATTAATAAAATTATAATGTATTATATTAGGGGTGATCTATGTTGGCGTGATATATGTTGGCGTGATAAATCTAGAGGGAGGCCCAAATATGACAAATTAAGGGTAAATTGAACAAATTCTACGTAGATAAAGCTGCCCAGCCCTGTTGCTGTTACAGGTGGTTACTGTAGGTATAATAAATTGAAGTGTTACCGTAATCTATCCAGAAAGCATTTTTGGCGTGGTATCCATAAAGTATATTGGAAATAACAAATTAAGCATTTATAATTCCGTTCTGCGCACAGGGTACTGCGCTAGTTTCTAAAAATGTTTGAGAGTTGGTACATCATATGGATGTACATGAGCATCACCAAATTAACAATGCCTCAATCTCATCTCACTAAGTTAACTGTCTTGCCAAAAGGAATTGTATCCATGTTCTTCCATGGCAAGCCCATAATTCTCAATTCTATATGGGTCAATACACCAGCTCCTGTCATCACATGGCGAGGATGGCATAAAATCCATATCCACCCATTCCACCCCAAATTCATCGCTTGATGAAGCCAAGTAATCCTGGCAGTCCACGTGTCCCATTTTCCATGATTGAGTATCCTCTCCAATGTTGCTAGCCAATTCTAATTCTGCGGATGCTGAATCATGACCCTCCATCTTGCTTCCACTTATTTCAGCCTCAAATGATCTGATCAAGCTATTTAATCTATCATCATCACTCTCATCACTTGGTGATTCTTCCATTAGTGACATGAGAAGAGCACCGTTGATTTCCAAGACTTCCATCTTGCTAACCTCATCATCACCGTTGATGAAGGCCAAAGTTTCGCAAACTTGAGAAGCCATCTTGGTACAAAATTGGTGTATTGTCTTTGCAATAGAGGAGAAGAGGGGTGAACAATAATAGAGAGAATAGAGAATATAGGTTAGGAGTAAGCAGAAGAGAACAGGCTTCAATGCATTGGTTTTATGATGGAAGTTGGGTTTTATATAGGCACACATGAGGTGTCATATCACCTGAAGGAGGGGATGTAACAACCATCACGACCCACCCAGTGCACATGTGCACAAAAGGAAACTAATTATATAGATTTGATCATGATGCAAAGCAATGTGGCATAGAGGAAAGTTCCACAATGAATAAAGAATATGTCCACAATAGTCGTGTTTTCTAGCAATAGGTGCGGCTTCAAGTAAGCAAGATTGTGTAAAGCATAGAATCTGACCCAAATCCTCAACTTAGGCTAGGACAAGGAAACATGAAAAGACAAAGCTTTCAGTGGTCGAAACTTCAAGTTGGAATAAAGCAGGGAATAGTCCAGATAATAATAGGCTGACTTGTTAGCAGTCTACTTGCGTTAGAAAAGCATAGAGAACCACATAAAAAAAGATAATATTGAATACATAAAGAAACTTCACCTGCAATAGTGTGGCATTGTTCCAAAAAAATAATAATTACCAAAATTAAAAAAAAAAAAGGAAACAGAAAGAACTAGTATGACCTTTCTTTTTCTTCGATATGAAGGTGAAGGAGTTAGAACATGGTATGAGGTATGTTATTTATATTTATCTCAAACTTTAACACCTCAACACCTTCTCTTAGCTTTTTCTTTTTCTATCAATCATTTCACTCTTTTAACTTTCTTTTACAATTTTTTTTCTCTTTTTTATCTCTGGGTGTCCAAGGTATCTACCTACCCCAGTGGTACAAAAAATATTTCTCATATGGTATATACGGTATTCACCGAATAAATATTTAATAATTTATTGAATATGAAAAATAGTTAATAAGATTGTTGATAACTCATGTTTGATATTGTATTCAAGAAAAAATGGGTACCAAAATAATTTTCCTTAAAGTTTGAAGGTAAACTTATGTAATAGAAGCTAAAATAGTTTTAAGAAAATATAAATACCAGAATAATGTCCCATAAATTTGAAGTTAAAATTATGCCTTAGAAGCTAATTAAATAACTATGGTAGCATGGTAATAAGCCACAATTAGAGGTGGAAATTAGTCAACTCAATTCGTAAGTTGTTAAATTTCCAACTCAATTTATTAATAGTTTAATAAACTGCACTTATAAATTCACGAGTTGAGCTTGATCTTAGGGTTTGAATTTGTTAATTGAATGACTTGAGTTTAAGTTTTACTATGTTTGACTTGATTGCTTGGGAATTGACTCATATATATATAATCATCTTTAATTTGGTTCCTAGTCATTTTCTATCACACAACTAACCAAAAAATGTGAACATAGAACAATTCATATTAGATCCACATGTGTCCCACATTAGCACTGTTTATGTCAAATCAACATTTTTCGTTAATTATGTGACGAAAAAGTCATTAGGAGCTAAATTGAAGATGTTTTAAAATATAAGGGATTAAATTGAAAAAAAATTAAAGATAATGGACTAAATTGAAAAAATAAATAAAAATAAGGGACCAAAAATCCTTTTATATATTTTATTATTATTTTTGGCACATATTATTATTATTGTTGTTGTTGTTGTTGTTATTGTTACTAGTACTACTACTATTGTTGTTGTTACAGCTATGGTATATAACTAAATATCCTAGCTTATTAAATCTAAAAGGCTTAATTTATACTTAAGTACCTCAAGTTAGCTCATCAAGCTTGAGCTATTTTGTAAGCGTTTAGTGAGTTAAGTTCAATCTCAAACACTATAAGAAAATGCTCTATTAATGGTGGAAAATGGACACAAAATGAGCCAAACATGGACGAAAACAAAAAAAAAAAAAAAATTTGTGGCGGCGTATGCCGCTGCTAAATGTTGAATTTTTTTTTCCAACATAAATTTGCAATGGCCATAGCTACTGATATAACAGGATTACATTTACGACAGCATAAGCTGCTACTAAATGTTGAAACTGGAGCTCTAGTGTAAGTATTTGCGGCGACAAATGCCCCCGCTACTTGGTATAATGTTTGCGGCGGCTTATGCGGCCACTAAATGTTGAACCTAGAGTTTTAGTGTAAGTATTTGCGGCGGCAAATGCCCCCACTACTTAGTATAATGCTGCCGCTAAATGTTGAGACTGAAGCTCTAGTGTAAGTATGTAACACCATGGTCTCGAAACAGGGGAAAGGAAAAGAAGAAAAGGTTAAGGGCCTTTTGATCTTTTGTGTAGTAAGTTTAAAAAAAAAAAGGAAGAAAGAGGATAAATGAAAGGTGGGAATGAAACCACCGTAGCACCTTTTCCTTTCTTTTCTTTCTCTGCAATTCGGACCTAAGCTCTCACTTTCATTCTCTGTTCTTTGTTTTTTTTTCTCTTTCTTTCTTTTTCTTCTTTTATTCCTATGATCAAAGCTCTCTTTTCTTTTATCATATCACAAAAGTTGATATCCACTAGCTCTTAAAGCTCGAGGTGAGTTCCTAATCTCAAACCTTTTTCCTTATGGGTAAATTTTAGAGGTTATCTCAAAGTTAGGGAGTAGTAATAAAATAGTAGGTGAGTAACATTTCGGGATTTTGCTTAATAATAAACATGTTAATTATTAAACTATCTCCAAACAAATTATCTAAGCTTGTCAAAATATTTGTGTTGATCAGATTCTCCTGATACGGTGCCAGTTACTCCTTCCGGAGCTGTTAGGGAGTAGCTCGGTTGATCCTTCCTTGTTGTGAGTGGTTATTTATTTAGTGACAATAGTTTTAAATTTATTTTTTTTAGGAGAAACTAACCTGTTAAAGTTAATAATTTGATTCTATCCTAATAATTGATTTGAATAGTCATTTCAGCCGATTGATTTCTCTTTCTAAAATGATAATTGAGTTTCTTTGGATACAGATAGCTGATTTAATATTTTGGGTATCCTCTTAGTTATTATTTCAATACCACCTGTTGCTATTCTTTCTTATTTTATGGTTTATTTATAATGAATTATAAAATTTTATTTCTTGCAAGCATTGGATTTTATAGAAGTTGACTTATTGAATTTAAGTGTTTCATTTTAAAATAAATTTATGTTGAGAAAACCATGATGGGTTCTAAGTTAGAACGCCGTTCACTGCTAGCGAAGAGATATAGCGATATCGTTCGTCGTTAGCGAAGAGATATAGCGATATTGTTCGCCGTTAGCGAAGAGATATAACGGCCTATATGCATATAGTATATTTAGATGAGATAGTACCGGGCAAGGTAAGGCCCCCGACTTAAGATGAGCTCATATTTATGATCAAATGGGTTGAGACTACTCCCCATAAAAATTTAGTTCTTCTTGAGTAACCCTCATGGAGTGATTGGTTTGATTGAAGATTTGATTCTATGTTGGCAAAGTCTATTTATGAAGTTGATTAAGATAATATATTGAGAATTATTAAGTTTCTATTAATGAGTTTAATTTAAATGAAGGATGTTGACAGGGTTCTAATTATGGGAAATATAGAATTGACAAACTATTGCCTCAATTAGTTTCTTTGGTGAATATATGATTGTTAAGTTGCTTTCTTTTATTTTAAAAAGTTCATGCGTGATTTAGTTTCTCCTTCCTGTCCACTTTATTTATATACCCTCACTAAGTCTGTATAACTCACCTTATTTCCTTTCCTTCTCTTCATATTCACAAGGTACTGAGTAGCAGGTTCCTGGGACTAGCTGTTCTACCCAGAATATTCCTTTTGGTAGGCCTTTACTATGGAAGAGGCTTCTATTTTGTTGATTCCAGTATTTTGCAATTATAGGGCATAGGATCAGTTATTTTTAGGTTATATATATAGTCATAATGTGTATATGACTCTTTAGTATAGCTGATCTTTAGATCCCTATGATTGTTACTCTGGAAATATTCTGGCTGTTATGTTTAATATAAAACAGGTCTATATGATTTTTGGATTGTTCAATTTTTAAGGGAGACTCTACTGAATTTTTGGAAGCCCCCGTAATTAAGTTGCTAAATTATATGAACAAAATTTTGTCATTAGGCTTACCAGGTTAAGTGTGTCAAATTGACCTGTGCACTGGTCACGGCTTACGTTTGGGGCGTGACAAAGTATTTGCGAGGGCACTTGGTATAATGTTTGCAGTAGTTTATGCCACCACTAAATGTTGAACTTGAGGTTTTAGTGTTAGTATTTATGGCGGCAAATGTCCCTGCTACTTGGTATAATGTTTGTGGTGGCTTATGCCGCCGCTAATAAGCATCTCAAATTTATGAAATGGAGCTGTTGCCATCGCTAATTGTCAAAAAAGTGCAGTGTGTAATTGCCGCCGCTAATCGTCAAAATGGTTTAGTCCATTTGCGGCAGCAATTACCACCGCTCATCGTCAAAATGGTTTAGTGTGTTTGTAGCGGCCATTGCCACCGCTAATTCAAAAAATGTTCGCGGCAACATAAGCCGCTGCTAATCACATATACAATGTTCAAAAAAAAAAAATTTGTCATAGTGATTGGTTGTCGCTAATTCAAACAACCATTTGCGGTGGCTTTTGCCATCTCTAATTTTGTCAGATAATTTTAAAAAATGAAAATTAGAAAAACCTAAAAAGGATCTTGTAGTTTGCGGCGGCCAAATTACATCAAAAACACAAGAATATTAATGTTATTCACACTTCTTTTTTCTTTTCTCCTTATTCTATTCTCCTTCTCTTCTTCTTTCCTCCTCCTTCCACACCTATTCTCATCCCCCTCCATCCTTCATTCTCCTTCATCCACCACCTTCCTTCTTTTCCTCCCTTTTCCTCTCTTGTTCCTTTTCTCTCTCTTTCTCTCTCTCTCTCTCTCTCTGTGCATCTTTTCTCTTCTTTTCACACTTCCCTAACACCTCTAGCCACTACCACCGACTACTCATTGTTGCTGCCGACTAGCCATCGCCGCCGTTGCTGCCACCAGGTTTATTATTTTTTTTAAAGTTGTTTTACTAATTTTAATTTTTTCATAATATATATTACTGATATTATTATTGTTGATATTATTAATGCTTGTTGTGTATTTCTTTGTTAAAGATTTAATGAACAAATTTAAAGAAATAAAGGTAGTGAAAGACTCACTAGAAGTTGCTCAACATTTAATGGAGAAAAATGAACCTCAATAGCTTTGAGATAAACTAGATATAGTTAGAATTATGTTGAAAATATGACATCCAAAATTTTATTAAGACATCTATTTTGTTTATTTGTTTGAACTTGAAATATTTGGATTGAATTTGTTTTGTTATACAATATTTGTATGAATCTGATGATTTAATTTTTTTTTTCTCGAATTTGCCGTTTGTGCCACCGCTAATTAGAGGGGGCAAAGTCCGCAACAAATTAGAAGGGGACAAGGCCGCCTCTAATATTTGCGGTGGCAATACAATTAGTAGCCCTGATTATAGGGCAGCCTGAGGTCCGCCGCAAATAAATGTTTTGTGGCCGATTTTGGCTAATTTGTAGCGGCAAAGTTTGCTGCAAACGACCAATTTTCTTATAGCGAAACTTAGACATTAAGTTCACTTCTTATCGAGCTCAAACTTAAGTCGAGTTTAAACTTTATAAAGTTTGATTTAACTCGGTTCACTTTCTTTCAAGCCACAATTAAGCAACAAGGTTATCTGTTTTTTAGTTGGTTGAAAAATGCTTGGTGACTTAACAAACTTTAAATACATTTGATTGTTTATTTGATTTTTTAAAAAATATTTTTAATTGAGAATGTGTTTAAAAAATTTAAGATAATTAACTTATTGAAAAAAATTATAATAAATATTTATTTTCAACCTATAAAAAATCATAAATTTAGTTATCTAAAGATTTTTAACATCAATTAATCCCTTAATAATACAAATTGTTATCCATGTAGCCCTTAATATATAATACCATCAAATAATTAGTTTCTAAATTAAAACTCTATTACAATGCTCAGTATGACAATGAAGAACCAATTTGATAACATTTTATATAACTTTAGGGCTAAATTATTGGCAAAAGTTTTTCAATAGCTATAGAGATGATACTTGTACTTTTAGGGTGTATTCACGAGTTTAATGTAGAAGGAGAAAAGAAGAAAGCTAGGAAGAGGTTTATAGGATTTTATCTTTATTAACGAATTTCATTTTTTAAGAAGAAAAGGCTCTTAAGGGTTTTATTAACCCCTCAAAATTCTTTATTATCCCTCATTTATTTGTTCGCCAAAATGGGAAATTTTTTAATGAGATTTCAATATCATTTACTATCTCATCCCCTATATATTAAAATGTTGAAATATCATTTTTAATATCTTATAAAACATATTAGTTAAATTCAACTTTTCAATAAAATAAAATTATAAAAATACATTATAGACCATCCTTTTTCTTCCCTTTATTTATTTTATACTCACGAATAAGGGTAATATAAAACTCTCTAAACTCCCCTTTGATTATCCTCCCTTCCCCTTTAATGTTCTTCTTTCTCTTATAACTCGTGAACATACCTCTAAATACTAAAATAAGTGCTTACTTTAAAAAAATAAAACTAAAAAAAATTGTTGCAGGATATTTTATAGGCCAACTAGCTTAAAAAACAACTTCTTAAAAGCAATTTCTTTTTTTAACTTGAACAAATGCAACCATAATATTTGATTTATAATCAACAATGGTTGAATATAGTGGTAAGCGAGCTACACTCCTAGAAAAAGGACTAGGGTTCAAACCTTGAAAAAGACAATCATTAGGGGGTCGCTTAATCGTAACAATGTTAGAGGGTAGAGGTGCCTTAATAAAAGTAAAAAAGATTAATTTTGTTTATTCTAATAAATTTAATTTTGAGATTGCAAAGCTAAAACATGTAGTTAATTCTCTATTATAGAAAGTATTTATATAAAGAGTAAACTTTTTTTCACAAGTAACTCCAATCTTTTAGTTGAAAAGATTAATTTTGATATGATGTTATGTAAAATATTTTACATTGTCAACTATTCAGATATATCATACATGTGACTTTTTTCGGTAGTTATTGAAAGAGTCAAATACTTTTAATAATATAGAAATACATGAGTAGATGATTGTATGAAAATCTTCTGTTTAAAATAAGTTTTTGATCCCTGTTATTTTCATTGATTATGGTTTTAGTCCTTGCAATGTTTTTGTTTTGGTTTTGGTCCTTATCGTGTAAAAAAATTAGTTTTTGGACCATAAAATTAATTATTGGTCTTTATTTTTTTTATATTTTAATCCCTATAATTGCTATCTTTGTAAAAGATTAGTCCCTATTTTTTATGGAGGATGGTCCTTATAGTTTAATTTATTTTACTTTTGGCACCTAAAGGATGAAACTCAAATGATAGAAAATTATGGAAAATTATACCAAAAGAAACATATTATAGGGAATAAAACTAAATTTTAGTTTAATTTCTTATATTGATTGTGCATCAAAATTAAATCCTTATTTAAATCGTGCTAGAGATAATTTATTTGAACAAAAGATTGTGAGATTTTTAATTTAGACCGGTAACAATTTAAAATTATCAGGAAGGATTAATTGACTTTTGCAAAAATATAAAACTGTTCACAAATTGGTTATTGGGCATTTATTATAAATATTTATAGTTAAACTGCCCTTAAAATTAATAATCTCTAGTTCATACTTTTTTTTTTAATATCGAAGTTGAGTTTGAAGTGTATGTCATCATTTCAGTATCTGTAAATATATGATTCTTTATAGAGATACACCGCTATATACTGTACTGGGAATTTTTTTCCCCCTTTCCACTTATATTCTTTAATTTTAGATAAGGCTCCAATTCAGAATAAATTGGTGCCACTGGTATTGACAATGTCAAGTCTTCAGAAAGCGGGTGGAAAAATCCCCATATCACCTTATTTTGGAATTGAAGGTACTGAAAATCTGGACTGTGGGGCTCTGCAAGATTATGGCCAACTTTTACGTTGTGAATGTAGGGTTTTGAGAAGATTTGTCTACAATGAATAGTTAACGCATGAAACCAAAGTGGACCCAATTTAAATTAGCAAGATATTGATACCCATGTTTGTGACCACCCAACTCACATTTTGATGCACATGTTGCCACTACAACATTTTTTTGTGGGGTTTAATTAAGATTTAGATTAGATGCCATGAATATCACTTTAAAATAATGGAAGGTGAATGAACCAACTGCCATGTGATATGCTTCCTACATGGGCCAACTCCAGCACCTTTTGGCTCCAATACATCATAGTGGAGTTAATTAAGCATACATTTTTCTTATTTAATTGAATGTTGACAGATAACAAATATTGCTAGCATTTGAACCCCAATTCTTTAGTCACTGTATCTTCCACGATTAATTTATGAAAGAAAAAATAGTATAGAATTAGAAATTTTTTCAGAATTCAATTGATATAGAATGAAATAGTATATATATGAAAAATCAATTTTTATATGGTATTTTTGTAAATAATTTAAAAAGTATGGTATTTTTGATAAAATTATAAAAATATAGTCTTTTCTTCTTTTTTCTTCTTTCATCTTTTTTTTTTCTCTTTTCTCTCTCTTCCTTTCTTCTCTCTCCTCCTCGATTGCTATTCTTTCTCCTCTTCCCCCCCCCTCTCTCTCTCACACAAGACACACATATAGTAACACATAAAAAATAATAAAATAATAGAATCTGTTGCATTTATCAATAGATTCATTTATTTATTTTGAATTTAATATATAATTTAGTGGATCCATAAATATATTTTTTTCTGAATCCGCTGCAAAATCTAATGAATTCTTGATTTATTATTATTATATTTTTTGAATTCGTTGAAAATTCTAGCATATCCTACAAAAATCTTATATTCTTCTAATTTTTTCAAAAAAATGCATATCCCATTAATTATTTCACCAAAATTTCATATATAAAAAAATCAGCCTATATTTATTAACTCTTCAACAAATAAATTAGTTATATCACTTCCATCCAAAAGTTACTACATTTTTTTTAAAAAAATTCTGACAATTTTTCTTTTGAAAAAAGTTTGTAACATTATTCTCTATGTAAAAGGGTGATTCTGCAAGCCACTGGAATATAAACCAGTCAAAAAGTTTGTAACAAGAAACATGATGATGCATATCGTCTTGCAACAATAATTATTCCACTCATTTGTTCGTTAGTCCTCTATACCAGGATCTATACTTTGCACATTAAATTTGGCTTAGTGGTCTGGCCTAATTATGTATGGAATCAGAATAATGACCTACCTTAGCTGCACAGCTTGCGCGCTAGGGTATATATAATATATTCCAAACGAGGGCAAAGAACATTTTCTTTTTTAGTGTAACAAGAATATTGCAACTGCAAAGCTACGTCAATTCTAAATTTTTTTTGTGTATTTAGAATTTCTTTTCTTTTCTCATTATAAATAATTCTTTAAAAAAAAAAAAACGTTATATGACAACTTATCATCTCTTAGAGTCATTCCTGCAACTTCAGGAAGGAAAACTGGTTATCTTGTTTCAATGATAAGGCATATGTCATGATAAAAGCGCATCTTAAGATTGTGAGATTAACTCTACTCTGATCAGCCTTCTTTTTCAATCATATGAGACTTTAATATATCTTCTTATGCTCAGAGTTTGGTCATCCAAAATGTAAAATTTACACGACTAGGTATTAATTTATATAAAGGATAGGATAGGCTTTAACTCTACATTAAAAATTAGCTCATAAAAAGGGGTTGTATAAAAACTATTTAGACCTTATTTCTATCCTATGGAAACTCCAACATAATCTTAAATATAATAAAATATGATCTCAAATCCTCTATTGTATTATAAAAATATTTTGCCAATTAAAATTAATTTTCATAGTACCATTCTATCTTAATTTGAGTACTTTCTGGAGGACGCTTAATATCAATTATATAAGGATCATATTAAAACTAAATTTCATATACAAGGATCCAATTGAAAATAAAATATATGCATAGAAACTAAAAATATGCAATTTTGGTCTTTATATATAAAACAATTTGATGAATTATAGTTACAGTAAATCATGTTATCACAAGAAATGGCAGGATTGTATCAAATACAAATATGCTAACTGGAAATTTTTACATAAAATTTAAAAACAAACAAAATATGATTTGTATAAAAAATAAAAAAATATATATTTTATAAGAAAAATAGTGAATCAGTATTTAAAATAATTAGACAACATAAATAATTTATTTGCCGAATAGGGCTGCAATACAACTTTTGTGTACATTAAAATGTGAACACGAGCCATCTTGATACTTAAGTGCGATACACGGATCAGCTGACCGGAACATCATCTTCGGTTGTATTCTATTTTTACTTAGAATAAAGTGTATTGTTTCTTCCTTTTTTTTTTTTTTTTTCAAATGCTTTCTAATTAAGTGTCGTTTGCAAAAATTTATTTGAGTATATATATATATATATAAAAGAGAATTAACTTACATCAGTCTAAATTAAATATATATATATATATATATATATATATATATATATATATATATATATATATATATATATATATATATATATATTTTACATTATTGAATGATTTTTATTGAAGAAATTTTTTTTAAATATATTGTTAGATTGAAATTTTATATGTTATAGAATATGTTTATAAAATTTTATATTAATTTTAAATTATTTAACATACTTTTTATATATATATTTAAATTATTATAATAAACTCTTTAAATATGTACAAATAAAAACTATTTAATCATATCCTTATTGATATCCAAATTTTTTTTAAAAAAATATTGACACAAATGATTAGCATAATAAATAGTTATAATTTACAAGAGTTGAATTGATAAGAACTATATTTTATAAAAGGAGTAAAAGTATAAATGTGTCAAGTCTTCTACTAGTGTTAACCAATCCCTCCTATGATATTCTAAATAACACAATAAAAATATTCATGCATTATTGTAAGAAAATAAAATATGCTACTCAGGACAATTAAATATCAGAGGGACTGAGGGAATACATTCTAATTTTCTGCTAAATAATTACAAGTAATGCGGAGGGAAAAAGAAAAGCAAACAAAATATAAAACCAAAAGGTTTGATAACATGTTTTTAAGGACTTCATTGTAACTGTAATGGCTATCCCTTATTCAGTGATTGCTTCTGTTTCGTTGTACAATATTACTATTTAATTGATTTCAAAATACTGCATCACTTGGTCCTTGTGACAAGTAAGCCTCTCTGTCTTGTTGCTCCAAGAAAACTCCATAATACAACTGAAAATCATCAACGTCATTTCCAGCTTCATATCCCATTGGTACATGCTCCATCTCATCGCCACAAGGGATCCATCCATTCATCTCATCAAATGGTGAGGAAGAGACCAATTCCATATCAACCCAATGATCAAAGTCACTGACCGATGTGTAGCAATCTTGATCATCCACGTGTCCTATCTCATACCTTTGACCAGATAGAGGGTCACTAATCTCTGCCTCCAATGACTTAATCATACTCACAAGTCTATCATCTCCATAGTGCTCTTCTTCTTGTGTCTCTTCCATTAGAGACATGAGAACCACATTGTTGGCCTCTGAGAACTCAATTCCTAATTCAAAGGCACTCTCAGGCATTGAGGAAGCCATTCTGAACTTCTTACAATGAAGAAAAAGTGACCTTTTAAAAAATAAAATAAAATTGAGATTGCTAAAGTGAGAGAGTTAACAAGAGCAATATAGGCAGTGGAAGACACAGCTTGGTTTTGAATTGTGATCAGGAATGAACCTTTATATAGGCAATTACATGGTACAGTAAGAGGGGTTGCTATAGCTTGTTGCTACTATGAACCAATCAATCATGTGATTTTAATATATTATGTAAATGAAGATAAGATTCATATAATAATTGTGTTGGAAAAAATTATTTTAGCTTTGACCCATTGATGTCTATTTGTCGAGCAACATAAGGCTTAGTTCCAGGTGAGCAAATTATAGTACTGGACTAGCTATAATGCACCCACTAATGGTGGCAACAATGCGGCATCAAACCACACAATATTCCCACCTAAGGACCAATAATTAAGTAACTAAAATAATTGACTTTGAAGAAAGAAGCAACCATGATTAATAATTCGTAGGAGTGTCGGCTATGTTTGGAAACCACTTTGTGACAATGCTAGAAAAGAAATGTGAAGGTGCATGATTATAAGAAACATCGGTGTCAAATAGTTCCCGAGGAACAAAATTATCGCTTGGGTGGGACATCATGTACCTAACAGAGATCAATATTATAATCCGATTGGAGGAAGGAGAAAATGGGAAATGGAGGATCAAATCCCTCGCTCAACAATAGCCCTCGATCATAAAGATGACAAGATATCATGAGTTAAGGGCCATGCTGAAAAAAGCTCGAGCCTCTGCACTCTTAGGTGTTTTTTTTTTTTAATTTAATCATAAAATTGAATGTCTTTTTTTTTTTTTCGGGTCATAAACACACACATGAAGGGGGGAGGGTTCAGATCCTATCGAATGCACGAGTCTTTACATAACTGTTGAGTCTCGGTCTTGACCCCAAATTGAACGCTTCAAACTATTGCATTTTTCATCCAATAGTACAGAAATTGAGCATTAAAATGCTCAGGCATAGAATATCAACTCCCGTAAATTAAAACACAATAGTTACTTGAAGTGCTTTTCTTTGATTTTTTTTTCCCCCAATGTTTAAATATTTTCATGTTTTCATTTAATTTTTTTTATGAGACCATGAAATATATTTACTGATTTTTATTATTGATAAACAAAAATTTAGTCATTGGCATATATTTACTGATTCAACTATATATTTACTGTCTATGTCTCTACGAATTAATTTTCATTTAATTAAAGAATTAATACAATAGTTATGTCATATTCTTTTAAAGTTACTTCTTAATTTTTAAATTTACATTTTCATTTCAATTAAGAGTTATATATAAACCCTATATATATAATGAGTTAATTAAAAATAAAATGTGCTGTGTTGCTAGCGCTTCTTCTAACTAATTACATCTCTTAAATTATATATTTTTACAAACTTAATTAATGATTAAATATTATAGTTTTCAATGTAGATTAATTACTATTGAATACGAGGATTATGATTGGAATTCTTGCATTGCAATATCGCGTCAAGTGGTCAGAATGAAGCTAGCAAAGTAATTCCTGTGGTGTCTAAAACTCCAAATCTGCTAGCTTCAGTGAAGATGCGTCACATGTGGTGATTTATAGAACCACCGGCAGCCCTGGGCACAAGGCACATATGTGTAAGTGTATACCTAGAGGAGTGTATACTTAGAGGAGCAGGCATTAATCACTGAAGGTTTATTAAAACGAAAAAAGGGGGAAATTTTGTGTACTTAGAGGAGTAGGCAATATACAAGGACCCATATGTGCCTAGCAGTGTCCCGCTTGTTTGGTATGAATCCAAACCATACAGGATTACTCTCTGACCAAAAAAAAAAAATCTAAATTTATAAGATTTTAGTTTCGATATATTATTAATATAAAAGTTTTATATACCATATTATTATGTCAGTCAAAATTTTTTATTCTCACTCTAAAAGTTATATAAAATTCCTTCTCGCCACATGTTTTGTTTATGGTTGTAGGCTCATTCTTTTTTTTTTTTTTTCTATTTCTCACAGTATTCCCTCATCTTGTAACCTTATTGCTAGTAAAGCAAATAACATAAATTTAAGCATGAAGTTCGACATTTAACATTAATGTACATACTAAATATCAAAGTATTCGTATATATTACACAATTTTATTGGCTATAAACAAAGTGTTGCCAAAGCCAATAATAATAACTAAAAATTATTTCCAAACTAGTTTGTATGCCTCTAGTAGCTGGAGGAGCATTCCTTCCTATGGGCATGAACTAGCTAATCTAAAATCATCGTGAAATATAGTAAAAATTTAAAATTCTCAGTAAAAGATGAACAATTCAAAAAAAAAAAACAAGAAAAGAATCTTTTGAAAACTATGATAATTCCAGCCACCTGACTCATGGAAAAACCGCATTGACTAGCATGCCATAGTTACATAAAACTACTTATTGAAACATAAGCATCGGTAATAATATTAAAAATAAATACTGAACAAATCGTGCCATGCAAATTTATAAATGCATCATAATTAAGCATGCCCTATATATTATAACATCTTTGTTTTAATTTCACTTTCTTTGAGTTGCTTGTCTCACACTTGATCGAAGACATTCTCTTAGAAAATTATAAGTAGAAGATTAACAATTCAAAAAAAAAAAGAATCTTTTGAAAACCATGATAATTTCAGCCACCTGAGTCATGGAAAAATCGCATTGACTAGCATGTCACAGTTACATAAAACTACTTATTGAAACATAAGCATCAATACTAATATGAAAAATAAATATTGAGCAAATCGTGCCATACAATTTTATAAATGCATC
Organism: Pterocarpus macrocarpus; assembly: GCA_031439585.1. Taxonomy (NCBI): domain Eukaryota; kingdom Viridiplantae; phylum Streptophyta; class Magnoliopsida; order Fabales; family Fabaceae; genus Pterocarpus; species Pterocarpus macrocarpus. The sequence continues at coordinate 15,927,716 of CM062517.1, read as the reverse complement.
ATAATTAAGCATGCCTTATATATGATAACATCTTTGTTTTAATTCCACTTTCTTTGAGTTGCTTGTCTCACACTTGATTGAAGATCTTCTTTTAGAAAATTTCCTATTCTCTCGTATTACTCATAATATCATAACAATAAAACCAAACCCTTTAGATACATTAACCAAAAAAGGAAATATAAAAGGATCTTATATCTATCCTTATGCCTTCTTGTTGATTAGGTGCCAAATTTAAGTATTCTTCCTTTAAATTACTTATAGTCATTATGCATAAAATTTACCATATGTATAATAAGATATGTATAGAATTAAGAAACAAAATAATACATATAAAGTGCACAAAATATAAATATCAATAACTTAAACAATATATAAAGAAATTCATAAACTTAAATAAAATGCATAAGAAATTAAATTATATAAACTTGAGCTTTGTAAAAATAAATTCACCGTAATATCTCAATAAAAATTCTCAAAGTGCAGAGTTATCAAAATTTAAAATGCTAAATCCTAAAGAGACTATCTTATTATTATTATTATTATTATTATTATTATTATTATTATTCAATTTCTTTTACATAAAGGTCCTCATCATAGTGCACAAGGTTATCCTTATCATCATAGGACATCCGAAGCATAAAGGTCTTTTTCTTATAATGATCATCATAAAGTTATAATAAAGGTTATCATAGAGTCATAATATTAATTGTCCAAGTAACAAAATAAATAATTTAATATAATTCAAAGTCCATGTACATTAATAATAAATTTTATTTATTTTAAATGGTAAATAAAATATTTTATTCTTAATATTGTCCTTAAACAAATTATTACATAAATATTGATAACTCAATATGACATGACATAATAAAGCTGCCTAAATAATCTAAACAAAATTAATAATTAAATAAATTATAAGTAAATATCAACTCATAATAAATCTTTAAATAATATAAGCCACTAGAAATAGTTTAATATTGAGAACTTTGGATAATACGCATGTGGTAAGAGGCTTAAACATCGTTACTGCATTGATGTGCCCAAGAAAAAAAATCGTCAAATAATATAAAGAAGCTCATATGTTGCAACATAAAAATCACCATGATAGCAAATGAGTTAATTGTCAAATAATAAATAAATAAAATGAGCAATTTTAATATAAAAGAGCAGTAAAGCTTCTCCTCTCTCTCATTTGTTCCTCATATCTTTTTATTTACCCTCTGGCCCTCTCTTTTTTATTTTTCTTTCTTTCTTCTCTTTCCCTCTTTTCTCTAGTGCTTCTCTCTTTCACTTTCTTATGACATCACAGACTCACCTTTCTTTCTCTTCTTTTCTTTTCTCTCTCTTCCTCCTCCTCTTCCTTTCACACTCACCTCACTTTTCAATTTCTCACCACACACAGGCTCCCTCCCTCTCTCTCTCTCTCTCTCTCTCTCTCTCTTGCATAATGTGCACATTGTAAAAAAAAAAAAACCATCATCTATTTATAATGATTGGTTGGGGATGAGCAGTGCATTTATGCATTGCCATCTTCCAACCTTCATTTATTAATCTTGTCTTTTTTGTTTTTAACTTATATTAACTTATAGGAATGGATCCTCTCTATCACGCCCAACTAGGGCCGTGACCGGCACTTAGGGAATGTCATTCCCTAGCAAGCCTACGGAAGAATTTTCCTAAGAAACCAACAGAATTTTTCCTAAAAATTAGACGTTTCCCAAAATACAAAAAGCTCTAGATACAAACCAAGAATATATATAGACCAGCCACAAATCCAAAATATTAACAATATTTAAAATACAGATTCAGGATAACAAGCATTCTCAAAATGCGCTCAAAATTCAGAGCATGCAAGACACATATAAGGATATATACTCTTTTCAAAATAAAACCTATTACAATTATATATAGATATATTACAACGGAAGCTAGATGCTGCCTGTGGGTTATGGAGCATAACTAAAGATATTTACATAATTATTCAGCTATATAAAGATCAAAATATATTGACAACCTGGAGGCCCACACGGATTAACGGACTAAGCTCATGGAACTTCTATACCATTAGCTACTATACGAACCAATCGCAGCCTGTACCTAGCTCTGAAATAGAGGAAAAATGAGAAGTGAGTCAAACCGACTCAGTAAGAGATAATATACTTATAACGGGGAGTGGAACAAGTGTACGCACGAGTTTTTCATAAAATAAACATATTCAATGGAATAATTTTCTCATTTTAAATTATATATATATATCCCAAATCAAACATGATGTATGAAACCAAAATATGATAAAGTAGAAAATAAAGCAAAATTTGTGAAAAAAAAGTCATTGTTAACAACTTAGAACTTCCAAAAATTTGTAATTTGAGTGCATTCAAATATGGAGTTAGAACTAATCTAAAAATAAAATAAAATAATTTCTGAAGTTTTGAAGGGGAGGTCTCAATTACAGAGTCAAAGTAGAACAGAACAGACATGTCTCACTAACGAGCATCCCCGAAGGATCGACGAGAACAAATATCTCACCAATGGTCTTATGCCGAAGGATCGACAAATAGAGCCGGACGTGTGGCCGTCACGTCGGACTAGCAACACCTCTGCTATCTGGGTTGGCCAAGCCAAGGTGCATCCAGGGCTAACGTCTACTACCGTTAGCATACAGTTCTGCTAAAGATCCTTCCGCAAGGAAAACTATTTTCTCAAAACTCCAAATAAAGTTTTTAAATAACTTTATTTCGGAAATCAAGTTCACAAAAATCAATTTCAAACCTTACCATAACAAAATCAATAATTTCTATTATCCGAATTCATAATATCAATTTAAAACATCGTATCAATTTCAAAACCTTTAGATAATCAAATTTCAAACATCAATTGTTAACAATACATGAAATAATTAAACTAAGTAGGAACATATGAGAGCAAATCTTTTCAAAATACTTGTCCCACATGCAAAAGTACAGAATTATAACATAATAATATTATAAGCAGTTTTAAAGATTCGATTAGAAGACAAGTAGCTGCCAAAACATATATTTAGGAAAATAAGAAAAACAAAAAGCAAGTATAAATATACTATCACTCACAGACTAAACCAAGAAGAAGCAGCAGGAAGTTATGGCATCTTGGAATCTCGGTCGCTATCCTAAGGGAATCCGGCATCAAAACGTCACCATTCACATGCAATTAGCCTGTGCCAGGAATTAACCCAAGATACTTCAGAACATAAAAACCCCCAAAATCCTTATCTCGGGGTTTTACCAACTTATCCAAAAATCAAAATTTATAAAGAACAATTAACTAAGACATATGCTGCTAATAAGTAGTATTAAATTAATTAAGATTATTTCACTTGCCAGTACTCATGATACTCAAAGATTAATCATCAATTAAGAGTTACCAACATACACCAAAATAAACATTATAAAGTATCCAATTATAATTTTTCAAGCTTAAAAGATCTAAATCTTAAAGCATAAAGCTGTTACAAAACTCATGAGCACATCCATAAAACCATTAACTCAACATAGGAACTAATCATTACCAAAAAGTAAAGGAAACTAATACTTGGGAATCACAAGAAGGAAAACTATTGCTTGAGGGCATTTTTATTTCAACAACCACAAGATAAACTCACCAAAGGAGCAGTGAGTTAAGTTGGAAGAAGCAAGCCACCTCCCTCCATCCAGAGCACGACAAACAGAGAAGAAGAGCACGGTGGAGAAAGACAAGCAGAACCACATCAAAGAGAGAAGCAAAACCGCGACAGGGGAGCAAAACTGCGGCAGAGAAAGAAGCTGAACCGAGAGAAAGGGATGCGACGACGGTGTGTGGTGGAGGGAAGGTTGACCAGCATGGTGAGTGAGAGAGCAAGAAGAGAGAGACTGCAAGTGAGAGAGGGAGTGAGAGTGAAAGAGAGTAACGGAGAAAGAAAAAACAAAAACGAAGGAACAGTGCGTTAGGAAGGAAGCCCCAGACGTGAAAATGAAGGAAGAGAGGGATCTAAGGTGCACTAGATTACTTATGGTGCACCGTGATCCTCATTTCTTTTTTTTTTTAATAAGGTATTACAAACATAAATTATGTAAAGTTTTTAAATTTTTTGTTACTAATATTTAATTTTAAACCAAATGCTTTATTTTAGGCCGGGGTATTACACTCTCAATTGAAAATCTCGTATTATTTTATTATGTGCTAATTTTTACCATTAATTAGATGCTCTTATGGCCCCATGCTTGAGAGGATCCATTCTCATTGACTCATCGCTTTCTTCTAACCACCACTTTTTCACCCCCCCTTGTTTTTAACTTTATATTGTTGTTCTTTTAATTTGTGTATAACTATACACTTAATTCTTATTATTCAATTTAGTGTTACCTATTATCTTAATAAATTTTATTTCTAATCATAATATAATATATTTTAAGTTTATTATCTTACTTTAAAGAGTTAATATCTTAAAGAGAAAAATGCATTTTACCCTCGTAAAGTATAATCCATGTACACTTTACCCGCTAATATTTAAAAATGTGTAGTTTGACGCTTTAATGTTTCTAAACTATGCAAATGAGACATTCTGTTAACTCTACTGTTAAATATCACTATTAGTAATATGCTATTGAACTCGGAACTCACTCACATGTGCCATTAAACTTAGAACTCAGAACTTGGAATTCGGAACTCACTTACATGATGCAATAAATTTACAAAAGTGAAAATAAGAAGTGAACTCTTTGTTGAAATCGAAACTTATAAACTAGGACAATGAAGAAGCGAACCCTCTTACATTGATACATTGAACTTGGAACTCAGAACTCGGAGCTAATACTATTGAACTTGGAAACTCATATTTAATAGCAGAGTTAATAGAAGGTCTCATTTGTACATTTCAGAAACGTCAGGGTGTCGAATCGCATATTTTTAAATATTAGAGGGTAAAATGCACATAGGTTATTCTTTAGGGGGTAAAGTGCAATTTTTCCTATCTTAAATTTAACTATTTGATCTATTCTTTAAAATAACTCTTGAAGTAAAAGCATTAAGAAAGTCAAATAAAATATTTAATTTAGATAAGGAAATTAAAACTACCAAAATATTTTATGAAAATAATGGGATGTTACACACCCGACATGCAAGAAACTAATATCTCAGAGTATGGTTAGCCACTTAAGTGAAGTTCTCTTATAACAGTATTTTTTTCCTTAAACATGTTCTCGAAATTAAACCCAAGACATGTTTAAGGGACCCGACTCGTTCCACTCAAACCAACTCACTTTATTGGTGCATTATTATTATTATTATTATCATTATTATTATTATTTAGCCTTAGATTAGATATACTACTAAAGCAGTAAATTAACTGAATTATTAAATTAACTTAGTCAGTAAGTTACTAGGGGTGAATAATTGAAATGACATGTTTTATAAATTAAGCTAGGCCTTATATACACCATTTATATGTACGCGTGGTTATGTTCTTTTACAAGCCTAATTCTGCTTTTAGTTCTTGTACATATTGCAATTTGCACGAATTTGATCTCATACTTTTAGTTCCCCTAATATTGCAATAGGCACGAATTTGACCTCATATTTTTAGTTCCTCTAATATTGCACCAATTTAGTGACCTCAAATTTATTTTCTAATTAGTATTTTTTTTCTTAAAATTTGTGCAATTGTTTATTCTACATTTAACATTTAACATTTTTCGTTGATTTTCTTTTCCTTTTCTTTCAGCACAATTTTTAATATAGAATTTTATTATGTAAAATAATTTTATTTAATTAATATCATCATTAATTGCTTTAAAGAAATTTAATCTTTCCTTAAAAATTCTTTTTTCTTGACACCTTATTTTGGAGATTTTATGTTAAAGATTCTCTAAAATAAGAAAGAAAGTAAATGTGTTATTAACATTTTAGAGAAATTTTAAGGGAGTCTTATTCCAAATTTCATGCTTTATTATTCTTCCCACTTTCAATGCTCTATTTTGTTGAGTATCCAAAATTCTGAGGAAGATTTGAGTTTGTCGTCATCGGAATACAAAGGAAGCTACTCTTCAGTTCATATGATACATTGGTTATGGTATTTTTTCTTGTACTTTGATATTTATACCCCTGAATATTTTAAATTATTTTAATCTTTTTACCACAGCGTGGTTTCAGTTTCTTCGCTGTGATTTTAGAAAGCTGTGATACTCTTTATTTCTTTTCTTTTAAATACTATGTCGAATTTAATGAATTGAAAGTCCACATGAATTAGTAAAACTCAACCTGATCTCTTCGGCTGCTATAACACACAAGACCGGTGCGATTTTTTATTATTTAGCAAAATTTCAGCAACCAAATAGTACATGAAGTTTGGTATAGTTCATTGTGCTTTTATGTAAACTATTACATAGGGTGTGTTTGTTTAGAATTTTTTTCAACAAAAAAATTACATGTTTCACTAAAAAATTTAATTTTTATATATTTAGATAATTTTTTAAAAATAATTAAAATTTAAAAAAAATTATTTTTAGCTTTTTCGTAAAACTGAAAAGAATAACTTGTAAAAAAAAATCAATTTTCAGCTATATATAAAATATATATTTAAAAATTATTTTTTTAAAAATTTAAAATAAACACAGACCCATAGTCTTGAGCAATAAGAAATTACAAATTGCCTATTGTGTTCACAATTTGTGAATTATGACTTTGTTGTCTTCGTAGTTGCAACCCTGCAAGAGTCATTCTCTTGTGGATAATTGAAAAATATATCCACCGATAAATATGTGAGGTGGTCTTCTCAGATTTATCCATATGACAAAGTCTAGGGTGGATTTTACTTTTTTGAATCGTGAATCAGAAACTTTTTCTGAATCGTTAATTGTAAGATTTATGATCAATATTTAAAAATAGCATAAAAATATTTTTTTCATGTAAATAAATATAAAAACAACAACTACATATTAGCATTTTAAGTCAAATAGCTCATCTTTTAACTAATAAATTGAACTATATGTACTTCACACGGTTCAAGTCATAATGTCACAGTCATGTCATAATAGTAGCCACAAAATCACTATGACAAAAAGAACCACCAGCTGAACAAGAAATAATAATAATAATAAAAGACAAGAGATAACTAAAATAAAATAAAATAGAGTAATAGACTAGTAAACATGAAACATAAGACAAACAAAAAAAGAACAGATGCTATGTTGCAAAACATAGCACTGAAAAAGAAAGGCACCAGACAAAACAGATCATTGAAAAAGGGCGTATTTTGTTATGCTCTGCTTTAAGAATGGTGCACCACGCACCATATTATCTAATAGTCCATAATTAATGGTATAATCCTAAACTCTTAACCTAAAATTCATTCTAAAATTTTCTCTTTCTCCCATAAACTCCTATTGCAATCTCCCCTCGCCCATTGTAGCGTCTCTTCCACTCTCATATACCTTTAACTCCATCAACTCTTCACCCCCCACCAGCACCACCCCATGCTATCGCCCTTCGCCCTACCCCACGGCCTTGGCATCGCAGCATGATGACCATGGCATTCACATAGGCCTCTTCCCTCAGGATCTCTCTCTTCCTCCTCCTCCTCACCTGGCTCTGAAACATGTGGGCTATGGCCTTGTTAACAATGAATAATTTGGCTTGGTGTTGGATTATTGTGTGAAGGTGGTTGGAAAAAGTGTTGTTCGAAGAAGATAGTGGAGAGGAGATGATAGTGCACTAGCAGACCTTGAGAGAAAATACTATGATGAAAACTGGTGGATATCACACCATTGAAGTGAGGAGAATAGCGAACGGTGCCTTGAAAAAGAGAAGCATTAAACAAAACAAAGCATCAACAAAAAAGTACCAGTCACAAAGATGAAGATCAGTGGCCACAGCTTCGTGGGTGGGTCGAGTTTGAGATGGAGAAGAAAAGATAGAAAGAATATTTTTTTTTCTGTGTTAAAAAGATGGGTGAAGGGGTGCACATTTGCTTCTGTTTCCCACTTTTTCTTAAAAAATGAAAAAAAATAAAAATTAGGGTTTTTTTGTGAATCGAGTCACGCCCGACCTAACCCATTAGGCGTGTAACCCGGTCGCTATGTGCATTATAAGAAGCAAAACAAATCAGGATTTCAGCGATTTAGATTTTATACAAACAATTCAAGTCCAATTTCGATTCTTACTGTGATATGCATTGCTGACTTGATGAATCACATCAAATCCCAAGATTCGAATCTTGATACGTATGATTCTAACTACAATGTCTGAAAGGCCAAGAGTAGAAATTTTTAGATGTACTTAGAGCAAGATAAGAATTTTGCTATATACCATTTATAATTTAATACTTTAGTTTTGTAGTTTATCATTATCTTCCAATTTTTTTATATTTTTAATATAATAAATAAAATGTCAAGTGATGAATAATATAAAGCAAAACTTTTCTCTTACTTTAAGATCATCTAAGAATTTCTCGGTTAAGAGTAATATGCAAGTATCAAAATGTTGATAAGAGGCAAGATACCATAATCTTCAGGAATACTATAAGATAAGAAAAATCTTTCCTTGCTATCACATGAAAATTAGTGCATTTTATTCTCTTAAACTTTAGGTTATGTGTACTTTAGCATTTGAAATAAAAAAAAAGTGTAACTTTATCCATTGAACTTTCTTAAATATGTATTAGTTCCCTTAATAATTGATAAAAACTTAATTAAAAGACTAAAATACATATTTAAGAACATTCAGGAATCACATTGCACATTTTTTTTATTTTACGATTAAAGTGCACATAACGAATAGTTAAAGTGAGTAAAGTAGAATTTTCCCAAAAATTAACAGGCTCTATTTATTTTTATATACATAAATCACTAACACCCAAGATATACTAATTCTTAACTATATATATATATATATATTACTAATTTCCACACTTTTATCTAAAGGTTAGTAAAATCCAAATTTTACTTTGGATAAAAAAATCCAATCCATTTCTTGTAAATCCCTTTATGGGTGTGGATAATTTTATAATTTTATTCTATTCACATTAATTGCTATATTAACTTTTCTCTCTTTTAATTAATATTTATTTTTCACTATTTCTTTCTATTAAAATAATATTTTTCTTTTTTATATTTTCTCTTACTTAAATAATATACAAATAATTAAAAATTTAAGTAACATTATTATGTTGTCATATTTTTATGTTGTAATATTTTTATTATTACGTTGTCATATTTTTACGTTGTAATATTATTACTATTTTTTACCTTTTTTAAAATATTGTAATATTCTGATACTTGTTTTTGTTGTCATATTTTTCTAACGTTATCATATTCTACCATACATTTGATCACTTTGGGCAAGATTATTCAAAGTTTTGTAATTGTTTTTTAATTTTATAAAGAATAATTTTATTGAAGTACTATTTAAATATATTTATTACGTATAATAATATTACTTAAATTTTTAATTATTTATATATTATTTAGGTAAGAAAAAATATAAAAAAGAATATATTTATTTTTTTATGGAAAAATATATTTATTTTGGCAGAAAAGAATAAAGAAGAATAAATATTAAATAAAAAGAGAAAAATTAATGTGATAATTAATGTAAATAATATAAAATTACAAAATTATCCAAACTCACAAAGTGACTTCGAAGATTTTGGTCACTAATTTTTCCCTCTTTTTTTTTTATACTTTACAGATTTTTCCTTTTAGCATGAAGACAACACATCAGCTAATGGAGCACTGATTGCCCTGAATTTCACCTATAAAAACTTCCAATCTTTATGGTCCTGTAATTATTTAATGGCCGGACCCGCTTGTGTCATTTTCCCTTTCGAGTATTGAATATGCAGGACCCGCTTGTGCCAAATTTTCCTTTCATTCATTCAAGAATTCAACTGCCAGACCCATATTATTTACAAATTATTATTATTATTATTATTTTTATGCTCCTGAAAACAAATAAAGTCTAAAACCCAAGAAAAAAAAGTGGTCATTTTATCTGCCCTCAAGAAAGGACGAAGTTCATGCGGAGGATATCTTCCAAAATTGTGAGATCACGTTCACCTGAAGCACCTGCCTTTGCTTAAAAAACCTGCACATGTATTGGCCTCTCGAAGAACACGTTTTGAATGTCACTTCCAATCTAGCCTTAACCAGCTGCGGATGTGCGAAATAACTGCGTGAAAGAGATAAGTGCTCTCCACTATATTGTCGTAAGTTTTTTTCTTTTTTCTTTTTTTTTTTGAATTTTTTAATTTTGGGACAAATCAAAGGGACGATGAGATTGGCCTACTCCAAATAGTTTTATTTTATTGTACTCAATTTTTTTTTTCTTTTTTGTGTTATGGAATTGTACTTAAATAGTTTTATAGTTTTATTTACTTGATGGTTTTAATACATAATATCTATGGATCCATTGTTGTGCCTACACATCGATTTACAACTTCTCCTCCAGTAGTTCTGTTACCTCTATTCCAAAGGATCTCCAAAGGGTCGCGTGTTTAATACAAGGGAATCAAGAGAGAAGGATATCTATCGATCACTCGTACACAAGCTGAAACAAGAGAGGTACGCGCCCCCCTCATGTTCTTTCTTTTTCTCTCCATTTTTTAAAAAAGAAAAAAGAAAAAAGCAAAAATTTGGGGTGAACTCATAGTGTCAAAGTTGTAAGTTATCAATTTATTTATTTTTGTTGTCTCTTTGGAGAAACTTGTATAAAGTTGTATTTGTTTTAATTTTTAGAAAAAGTGATTATAAAAATTAAATTTTATATATAAATAAAAAAATTAAAATTAATTTTTTTAGAAGTTATTTTTTTATTTTTAAAAAAATTGAAAATAGAAATTTTTTGAGAATTTAATTATTTTTAAAAATTATCTAAATATATGAAAATTGACTTTTTTTAATAAAAATATTTTTTTGTCAAAGAAATCACAAATAAACACACTGTTTCAATGGCTGTTTCAGTCCACAACTCTACTAAGAAGTGGATTTTGGACATCAGTGCATCTTTTCACATGGCTATTAGCATTTGCAAATGGAGATTTATACCAATTTGATTCTATTAAAATTGATTTTGATCAAAAGTAAATTAGTATCAATATAATTTATGTTTAAAAATTTTTATTTTAAAATTAACTATGACAGAATAAATATTTTTGGATGATATTAATTAAAATTACTTTTGGATATATAATTTCTAAAATGGATGAGTTTTATATCCTACTTATAATATTATCCCTTTATAAAAATAAAAAATAATATTTTAATATATTTTATGAATATTATAAGTAAAATTATATTAATATTATTATAAATAAAAATGTAATAAACACTGATAAAAATTATTTATTATTATAATAAAATTGATAATTGAGTTTAAAAATATAAAATATGTAAATAGCGCCCTTCAAATCTTTGAAACTCAAAAAAGTAATAAATTCCACTGGCACTTCTTCTTTTTACATGTACCTATTAAATGAAGAAATAATTTAAAAATATACAACTGCGGTCGGTAAATTTGTTGGAGGATAAAGGTGAAAAAATAATTGTTAATGAACGGTGAAAGCAATAAATTGAATACAGAAGCAACTCCTTAGCTTTTGCACAATCGATTTTAGGCGGCTTTTGCAATATTCTAGGGTAATTCCTGGTACACTGGTGTATCTGTTCTTTCCCAGTCAGTTAGTTACTCGTTTTTTTTTTTTCCCCCAAAAATGCTTAAAATGTCAAATTAACCCACCGCCTAAATTTGTTTTACAAGCTTGCCATCTACTTTATGGCTACTCGGTCTACCTGTCTCTCTGGCACTGTTTTGAACCCTTTTGTCAAAGCCCTTATTTGAACGTGCAGTTTTATTTTTTTTAATGATATTAAGATAAAATAAATTTATAATTAAATAAATTAACAAAATTTGTTAATTAATTATTTAAGTATTCTATTAATTTATTAATCATTAATTATTATTATTATTATTATTATTATTATTATATATTAACTTTGATACACTATTATTATAAAAAATTTATCTTATCATCTAATTATATATTTTTATTTATAAGACTTTTAAAATAGTAAGTGATTAAATATAAATATTTTTATTAATATAATAATATATAATTACATACATGTATGAAATCTCTTTATGTTAACAATACATCAAAATTAAATTTTTAATATTATTAATAGGTTCAATATTTTATACATAAACCTAATTTTTTTATGTATATAATCACTTTTTATATATTTTAATAGAAATGAAAGACTCATAAAAAATTGATAATCATAAATTATATAAAATTATAAATTAGTTCAAAAAGAAAAGGAAGTAAGTATTTTATCCAAGATAAAATATAGAACTTTTTATATGGAGATTAGTATTCTTATATATAAATATTATCCTTTATTTTGAATTTTGTTCACATAATTTATATATATTATAGCTGTTTATTTAAATATAATTAATATATTAGATTAATTAATAATAATTAATTTATTTTTTAAGGGATGTAAAGCATGTAGAAAGATGTATTTTTTTAAGATATGTATACATATTAAAATTTTTTAATAGGAATCAAAGACTTTTGCTATAGTTCAAGAAAAAATTCAATAAAATTCAACTGATCAAACAGTGATCTCCATTATTTTAAATTAATTAAGTAAGGAAATAAATGTAATCATTAATATCGGATAAAGAGTAGATATAGTGGTCGAAATAACTGATTTTCCAAAGTTGCAATTAGCAATAAGCAGCAAATTTTTTTTTATTTTGTTAATTTCCAAAGTTGTGGCTAGATACCATGATATGTACATTAATATTACTTTATAATACGACATTATGAAGTTGTGGTGCAAGATCTATGAGTTAAGTATTTTTTTTGTTCTTTATTTTTAATGAAAGTTAACATCTTTAATATATAAGATTGTAATTACTATTCTGTACACATTAAAATTAGTTAAACAAATAGTTTAATTTTATTTATATTATTTTCTGGTTCTATCAATGTTTCTTTTTTTTCATATAATTTCTTTAACAAAAAAAGTTAAATTTTTTTTAATTATATTGAGACCGTTTTAAAAAAAAAATCTATTTTTATTTAATTTGTATAAGTTGATAGGGGTATAAATAGATTGATTTGGTTTGGATTTTAACAGTTTATTCCAACAAATCCAAACCAAATTGATCTAATTAATATTGAGTTAATTTGGTTCGAGTAATTAGGTTGAGCTAAAAAATAAAGAATTATATTTTTTTAAATTTTTTATTGTTATAACAACTAACAATAATATAAAATTTTATTATAATATACTTTAATAATGATGTAAATAGATAAATTCTTTAAACGAATATTAACAGAGAAGATAACAAATGAATCTATTACTAAAATCTTAAGTTCAAAATTTTGAAAGATTAAAAATAAACAAAAATAATTAGTTAATCAGGTGATCAGGCTAAAAAATTTATTTGGTTCCACCTTAAAATAATTCGATTGTCCAAATCAATCTGAATCAATTCCATTTGTTTGAATTGGTTTGGATCTTTGGATTTATTAGATCAATTCAATCTGCTTACTCCCTTATAAGTGATAACGCGGTAGGGATACTTTACTCCATGATAAGTTGGTAATGAGGATAAGGATTTTAGCACTTCTTTTTTTTTTTTTTACTTATCTACACTCCTCCATTATTAGGTCATAACTTTGATTTCCTAAACTATCTTGATTTAAATAAATTGATTTTATTAAAATTAAATTTAATTAAGTAGATTACCTATTTTTTCATATATATAGGTGGTACTGAGGTTTGAATCTATATATACTTTGAAGCAAACTACATAGATCCATCACCACTAACCCACTCTTAGTGGCTTAATTGAATAAATTACTACTTGCCTATTCACACTCCTATTTAATATCAATTATTTTCATATTTTTCTCCTAAAACTCTTTTGTTTACTCTATTGTATCACTTTTCCCTCTACTTCATCACATCAAAATTTTTTCTCTGTCATGTATATATCTTAATTTATTTATATTTTTACATTTATTCAAAATTCTCAAAAATAAAATAATATGTACCACAAAAATCATGTAAAAACATAGGTTCTAAATGGATTTTTAGCTGCAAAATATTGCAATAAAAAATTAGCATCCGATAATTAATAAAAAGTATATAATACTAATGATAATAACAAGTGCATGTCAACGATTCACTCCATATAAGCTTCAAACAATATATTATATTTACATAAATAATAAACTTTTCTAAATTATACAATAATAGTATAATATTATCTCGCAAATAAATACAATTGACTAAACAATACAACAACAACATCAATTTTAAAACCCTTGATATTGTTTATAACAAAGCACTAATTTAGTTGGCACATTTTTTCCAACTTCCCCTTCACTGCGGTTTATTTCATCACATAAAACATTGAGATGGTCTTATTTTATGAAAAATGGTTTATCATTTTCATGATATTTAAGCTTGCCTATGACTTGCTAATTTTTATTTTCGCATTCACGACTGGTTTATATATTACCTAAAATCTTATATCGCTACACAATCTTATTTATTTTTTTACAAACACCAACTATTCGATTAGTAATTTATAAGTTATATATAATCTCTGTGGGTTTTCATAATTAATGTAAGTCTAAAAATATTTGGTAAATTTTTATCTACATCAAAATCAAGGTAATATATACAACTAAATAACATAAGAAAAAAAGCTATTTTCTTACATTGCTATCAATATTCAAAGTTGTACCCGGATAATTTAAACTTAATTGATTAAATTGTGTATATTCGGCTTATGTTATATTTATAATTAAATAATTTAACATTTTTTTTTTCTTTGGTGAGATTTAACTTACCAATTTATACTACGTATACCTGATTAGAAAGAACAAAAAAGAAAAAAGGGCCATCTATGCATTTCCAAATAATTAGCCACCTGAGTTGACCGTCCACCTGCGTGTATCACACTAGTTGGTTGTGCGGAACTGGCTTGTGAGCCATTTTACAAAACTCCATTTTTTATTAAAAAAAAATATTTTACTTATTGGATAACCGATGGTTTATGGATGCTCTTATACTGCTTTATACTGCTTTAGATTTTGGACTTTAGTTTATAAAGTCTGGGACACACCACAAGTTATATGAGTCAATTTCAGTTTAGATTTGTTTTTGGTTAACACAAGGGCATAGTTTTTTTTTTTTTTTTTTAATTTTCATCATATTTCTACTGTTGAATGCTTTGTAGTTGTTGATGCAAACATTGTGCTTGTCTAGGTGTTATTATTTTGGTTAAAAAGCTTTTTTTTTTAAGAAAAAGTATTTTTTATGTTTTTTGGTATGTTTCGATAAATTTTTTTAGTAAAAACAAAATCATTACAAAAATACAAAAAGATCTTTTTTGAGAAATTATAATTTTCATTTTCTAAACAAAAGATATTTTAATAACATTAAAAAATACTTAAAGATAAAAAAAAGATATTTTAATATTACATCTAAATATAAATTAATTTTATATCCAAATATAAAATAATTTTTATCTTTTCAAAAATCTTTTAAAAAATGATAATTTTAAACAAAATATTTTTTTGAGAAGCTAACTAAACAACTAAATTGCATATATAGTTTTCTTAAAGATTTAATTTTGATATATTACCGATATAAAATTTTTTTATATAGTTATGCGGTTATATATAGTTATGTCATTAAATGTATTTAGCTCTTACCATTATTTGAGAGAGAGAGAGAGAGATATGATTGGTTGGCAATATCACTACTACATCTATTAATTTTTAGGATTTTGTTTTTTAAATTTCAACATTTAAGAGATGTTGGTAAAATTAGAGAATGGTATTGTTAAAATTTTTTAATAACATTTTTACCAATGTAGTGTTTTGGCGATATTACTAAAAAGTTTTAATAATATTTTTTCCCATAATTTAGTAATATTATTACAATTACAATTATGTTATGGTGTGTAAAATATTTTACAAAAATAATATATTAAAATTAATCTCTTTACTTTAAACAACTAACCTTTTTTTTTATATATAGCAATATTATTTATACATTAAAAATACATATACATCATGAAAAGAGATACAAGGCTTTTAGTGATACTGGGAGTGGTTGTCACTCTATGTTATTCACTCTATCATGCGTGGTATATATAAAAATAACATTACTGTTACACTTCCAAGTTCTAATCTGAAATGCTTCTAATGTAATATTTCACGTACAGTGGCGCAAAACAGATAAGTGAGAGGAAAGAGATGGAATTTTTTACAGCAGTTGTAAGATCTGCAGGGTTCATAGTTGCACCTGATCAACAACAGTTTGGTTACGTAATCTCGTACAAGAGCAATGTTGACAAACTCATAAACGAGTTTGAGAAGCTGACAGCCGACAGGAGTGATAAGCAACGCATTGTCGAAGATGCTAAAAAAAGGGGGGAAGATATTGCAGATGGTGTCCAAGGCTGGTTGGGTGAAGTGGGAGCCACTATTCGTGACGCGAATAAACTGATCAATGAAGACAATGAAGGCGGTGGAGAAATTAGATGCTTTATTTGGCCATGTCCAGATCTGTGCCTAAGGCGTAAGCTGAGCAAGGAAGCTGAAGAGATGGCAAAAAAAATTTCTAAAATCATGGCTGAAGGAAAATTTGAGATATATTCTTTCCCTGCCCCTCCTCAAATGACAGCCTCTTCATCTGCTAGAGGTTATGAAGCCCTGAAGTCTAGAACGTCAATGTTGGATGAGATTATGCAGGCAGTGGAGGATCCTAACATCTACATGATTGGGGTGTATGGGATGGGCGGCGTGGGTAAGACAACATTGGTGGAAGAGTTAGAGTCGAAAGCAAAGGAAGATAGGTCATTCGATGCTGTAGTTAGGGCTAAAATAAGCAATACCCCGAATTTGAGAGAAATCCAAGACCGACTTGCTGATGGGTTGGATCTGAAATTAGATAAAGAGACAGAAGAAGGAAGAGCAGGAGAATTACGTGGAAGGATAAGCAGGGAGAAGAGTATTCTTGTTATTCTGGATGACATTTGGGATGAGCTGGATTTGGCAGAGTTGGGGGTTCCTCATGGTGATGATCACAAAGGGTGCAGGTTGGTGTTGACATCTAGAAATCTTAATGTGTTGAATACGATGGATACACAAAGAAATTTTCCTCTTGAAGTTTTGTCTGAAGCAGAAAGTTGGAATTTGTTTGAGAATATGGCAACCAATGTTGTCAAACATGATCGCATAAAGCCTATTGCAGTTGAGGTGACCAAATGTTGCTCTGGTTTGCCCCTTTTGATAGTTACTATGGCAAAGGCTTTGAGAAAAAAGGAGGATGTTGGATATTGGCAAGATTCCCTAACAAGGTTACAGAACTTTGATCTTGCAGACTTTCATAAAAGTGTCTACGAAAGATTGGAGTTTAGTTATAAATGTTTAGAAAGTGAGGAACTGAGGTCACTATTCTTGCTCATTGGTTCTTTCGAAGATGTTTTTGACACTGAAGAACTGATTCCAATATGCTGGGGTTTGGGCTTATACAAAGATGTGGACACGTTGACAGAAGCAAGAAACAGGCATTATAGATTAGTAAAGGACCTTAGGGACTCTTCGTTGTTGCTTGAAGGTGAAATGGAAAGGGTTAGAATGCATGATCTTGTTTGTGATGTGGCTAAATCAATTGCATCTAGGACTCATCCTACCTATATGGTGAAAAGGTTCACTGACAAGAATGAATGGCCGAAGATAGATCAACTTCAAAAGTATCATCACATTATTTTGCCTGATTATGATATTAGTGAGCTTCCTGAGAACTTGGAGTGCCCAGAGTTGAAGCTACTCGTACTGAAAAAAATTTGGCGGGACTACTTGAAAGTCCCAGATGACTTTTTCTCAGGGATGAGAGAAGCAAAGGTTCTTCACTTATGTGGAATGAAGTTCACCAAATCCCCACCTCCATCTCTCGGTCTCTTGGCAAACCTTCGGCTATTAAAGTTGTCTGGAGAGTTTGAAGACATAGCAATAGTAGGGAAACTCAGGCGTTTAGAAATTCTCATGTTAGAAGATAGGAAAATTGAAGAGCTCCCGAAAGAAATAGGAAATCTCACTCGTCTGCGGATGCTCAATTTTAGCCACTGCCCAGAGCTCAGACTCATTCCCAAAAATCTTTTATCAAGCTTAAAGTGCCTGGAAGAGTTGTATATGGCGGATTGGACTATTGAATGGGAGGTTGAGGGAAGCAACAACGACAGCAACAATGCAAGTCTAGGTGAGCTAAAGAATTTGCATCAGCTAACAACTCTGGAATTAACGATCAAAGATGGTTCAATTTTGCCAACGGACTTGCTCCATTTTGCAAAGCTGGAAAGATCCCACATAATTATTGGCTCACAGTTCTGGTTCGGGGGCTGGTTCTCATTTTCAAGATCACTTAAACTCTGCGGTGCTTCAATTGAATACATTTTACGGAATCATGGGGTTAAAGTGTTGTTGACTGGAGTTGAGTACTTGCACTTAGAAGAATTGGAGTGTGTTGGAGATATCCTTCCTGGACTAAATGGGAATGGTTTTACGGAATCAAGACGTCTGATTATCAGAGATAGTGCTAGATTGTTGCACATCATCAACTCGGATAGCAATCAACTCCATCATGCATTCCCTCAATTGGAGATTTTGGATTTGGAAAAACTGAATAATATGAAAGAAATATGCCATGGTCCACTTCCTACTGGAACTTTTGGCATGCTGAAAGCTATTAGAGTTGTCAACTGCATTAAGTTGGAGAATCTATTGTTGTGGTCCCACGTAAGACACCTTTCTCAACTTCGTGAGATGGAAATTTCTAAATGTGAATCTATGAAAGAGATCATTGCTAAGGAAATACATGAGATAGAAAATATTGTGCTCCCTGGATTGCAAGATCTCTCTCTCAAAGGCTTACCTAAACTTCTTAGTTTCTGTTCGGTGCCCTCGACGATTGATATGAGACTCGTTCCTCTGGTTGACGAAAAGGTAAAAGCTTGATTTGTGAATGCTTCTTCAATTTTAAAATTCTTTTATGCAAGCTCAAATATTCAATTCCTAAAACAGTGGATGTAACAAAATAGTGTACTTTGTTATAATCATTTTACAGTCGTGATGCATATATTTCAACGTGTTGTAGATTCAATTTCCCATTTTATTATGAGCGCCTGACATACATGCTAGTGTGACAAGCTAGTGACATATCTAATCTTCTCTCCCCATCAATTAATATGTAGAATGACATTTTTGAAGAGATTGTTTATGTCAATAGATTGCAATGCCGAACCTTAAAACCATGGAGTTGTCTGGGATCAACACATGTAAGATATGGGACGGTAATCTTTCAGCCCATTCTTGCATTCAAAACTTGACGAGTTTGACAGTTAGTAAATGTGGTAGCTTAACAAGTTTATTCCCATCCTCGGTGGCTAGAGCACTGGTGAAACTGCTGTATCTTGAAATTAGATCTTGCCAAAATCTGCAAAAGATATTTGTCCAAGAAGAAATTCTGGAAAATCATCATTCCTCGCTTAATCTACCTTCTAGTGAACAGGTAAGCACTGCTCATGAACAGCATTACAACTATAGTTATAATTTGACCCCCTTTTTTTTCTGCTTGGTAAATAGTTTGACTGGTTATTTGGATCTTACACTTGTGTATTTAATTGAAAAATATATAAATATGTTGTTTATCGTAGGTTATACTCCCAAACTTGAGGACACTGCTAATCGACGACATGGACAACTTGAAGTCGCTATGGTGCAATCAGTTGGCTCCGAAGTCATTTTACAGGCTGAATGAAATGCGAATTTCACGTTGCCCGAAGTTGTTGAATGTACTTCCATCTTCTGTGCTGAGTTACCTAATAAATCTGGAGACACTGGAAGTTATCAAGTGTGACGAATTGGGATTTATATTTGAAATACAAGAGCTGAGTACAGTGGCTACTAGCCAGCAGGGGTTAGCAACTCATTTGAGAAAACTGAAGTTGGACAGCCTACCAAAGCTAAAATGCATATGGTGCAATCAGCTGGCTCCGAATTCATTTTACAAGCTGAATGAAATGCGAATTTCACGTTGCCCGAAGTTGTTGAATGCACTTCCATCTTCTGTGCTGAGTTACCTAATAAATCTGGAGACACTGGAAGTTATCAAGTGTGACGAATTGGGAGTTATATTTGAAATACAAGAGCTGAGTACAGTGGCTACTAGCCAGCAGGGGTTAGCAACTTGTTTGAGAACACTGAAGTTGGGCAGCCTACCAAAGCTAAAATACATATGGAGTAAAGATCCTCATGGAATCCTTAGGTTTCAGAACCTCTGCAAAGTGCATGTATGGCTGTGTGATAGCCTAGATCATGTCTTTCCAATCTCTGTGGCTGAGGACCTGCAACAACTCCAACAGCTTAACATATACAGCTGTGGGTTAGAGAACATTGTTGAGAAGAGTGACACTGGCGAAATTAAGCGTGTTTATATTGAAAAACTAAAGTTAGCTAGATGTCATAGATTGAAGACTATAATCCCATCTTCGGAGGTATTTCATGCTTTAGATATGCTGCATTTGTACAATTGTGATGGATTAGAAAATATTATGACCTCATCAACGGCCACAAGTTTATCAAAACTTCGAGTCTTGAAGATATATAAGTGTGACATGATAGAGGAAATTGTTGCAAGTGAGAATGATGGTGATACACCGACTGAGATTGCCTTTATGAAATTGAAGAAGTTGGAATTGTGGGGCTTACGAAGCCTCAAATGCTTTTGCAAAGGAAGTTACAACTTCAAGTTTCCATCACTGCAGACTGCACGTGTGCGAAAATGTCCCATAATGGAGACATTCTGTAATGGAAACTTAACCGCACCAAACCTCACAATGGTAACCAGATCACGGCCATACTCAGACACCATTGATTCTGAAGATGAAGAATACTCAGACACCAGTGATCCTGAAGAAATAGATCGTCGGGATGGCGACCTTAATACCACTATAGCAAATATTTTTGCTGAAGAGGTATTATGTCAACCGAGTTTCATAATCTCCAATCCTTATTCTAACATTTTTGCTTTAAATTCTTAGCCCTCCAATGCTCAATCTTCGTAGGGACCCAGATTCCAGATTTCCGAGCAAGGGTTGAATCAGTCGTCATCAGAGCCTGAAGACGAAGGAGGCCACTCTTCGCTCCCCTGATATATTCAGGTCTGGCATTATTTTTGTACTTTGATTTTAAACCCTTGACTTTATTTTTCTTTCACCAGTGATTTTAATAAGCCGTGGTTAGTTACGTTACGTGTTTCTTCTCGTTTTAAATGTTATTTTCAATTTAATGAATTGCAGATCCACATGGACTATGTGGTTATGATTATACTATACAAAAGGTTCAAAGTGGCTTTCTCTTAATGAGGTCACTGTTTTACCGTTCATAGTCTTCTGGTGTTTTAATTAATTACTTGGTTAAGCTGTAAAATTATACTTTTTAAAACTCAACTTCACCGCTTTTGTTGCTATAGCACGTAGGACTGGTGTTACTTTCTATTTGTTTATCAAAATTTTTCAGTTGACCAAATATGAAGTTTGGCTGAGTTCATTGTGCTTTATATTATTATATAAACTATCGTATATTATTAAGCAATAAGAAATTGGACCTAGCCTATTATGTTCACTATTTGTGACTTTGTTGTCTTTGTAGTTGCAACTCTGGAAAGTGGCAAGGAGGCTTAAAGTGCTCTACCATGCATACGCACTTGGGTAAAGAAACAGATGAGACATGAACGCGTGTCTACCCCTACCTTAATTTCGTCTTAATCGCTCCGCTTTAGGTGTTCAAGTGTATGAAGCTTTCTGCATTAATGCGGCTTACTGATTTGCCCTGTGTGGTTTCTCAGTAAGTTGTAATGTCTGCTTTGGGTTATGCGAATTTATCAATTCAAATTTCGTGGTTGTATCAGTCAAAGAATCAATCAGTAAAGATGCGTTCGCAACTTGTTTACAGTACCATCTCTGTTTATACACCATGTCATTTTACACAAAATAAATAAAGAGATTGAGTTCATGAATATCATGCTAACTAATGCTTAATCTGGTAAAGTTATTAGTGCTAGATTTTCTTAGATACTTATCTGTAAACAAGATCAAAAGGTACCCACTTTAAGATTATAATGGTCGCGTTGATAGGAAAAAATAGAATGCTGTGCATGAAGGGAACGAAATTAGACATTGTAGACATGATGCATCCATGAATAAACTACTGACTTTAACTTCCTCTACGTCTTAACTATCCAAGAATGAAACCTTTGAATATGTAGTACAACAGAAAAAGGTCATTCGTTACCACCTTCTATAGAGTAAAAAAATGCTAGCAAAAATGCAATTTCTTTCAATGTTGTTCTCCTTTCCAATATGCATGACCATATATAAAACAAAGGCAAAAATGTCGCAAAAATGTTACGAACAAGTTTTACGGAAACACCAACTCTTAAGATTGAACCCACATGTAATTATTTACACAATGAAAATCCTCGGTTCTCACCAAGTCAGCTTCAGCTTACATCTCCAAGTGAGGAAATTCTGAATCAAAATCTATCAAAGTAATACGTAAAAGTTGAAAGAGAGAGAGAGAGAGAGGAAAGAGAAGAGAAGAGAAAAAAAAAGTGGGGGGTTACAGAAACCAGCAAAACAAAGGTATCAATCAAAAATAAAGCTGCTGTATTTTTCTAAGTATTTCAATAACAGATGCGTACAATATATACAGAGTGCAAGGGCAACAAACTCCTATAATTTCTGCAAGAAATCCTCCTAATTGACTGCCCCTAATATATCCTGATTTTGATATCCTAAATATATACATAATCTCCCAAAGAATCAGCAAATAGACGATTACGTGCTAATTACACGATCACGTGAGATTTGTTCTCTCAATACTCACCCTCAAGTTGGCGCATGAGGATCCTGAATGCCCAACTTGCTTAGCAGAAAATCAAATTGTTGCTTGCCGAGAGCTTTGGTCAAGATATCTGCAAGTTGATTGTAAGTCCGGACATGCATTGTGACAATATTACCATCCTGGATCTCATCGCGAATGTAGTGACAGTCTACCTCAATATGCTTAGTGCGTTCATGAAACACTGGGTTAGCTGCGATATGAATGGCTGCTTGACTGTCACAGAAGAGTCGCATGGGCTGGGGATGAGACACCAGTAAATCAAGCAAGAGAGCTTTGAGCCACTTCAACTCACAAGTTGTTGTCGTGGCCATAGATCTATACTCAGCTTCTGCTGATGAACGAGAGACAGTAGCTTGCTTTTTGGTCTTCCAGGATATAGGATATTTTCCTAAAAACACAAAATACCCTGTTAAGGAGCGCCGAGTAAGAGGGCAACTTGCCCAGTCTGAATCACAATAGGCATATAGCTTCAAATCACTATCAGATCGAAGAAAGATCCCCTGGCCTGGATTGCTTTTCAAATAACGAACTACACGTGTTGCAGCCTCCCAATGCTCCTGTCGAGGACATTGCATGAACTGAGCTAAGATATGAATAGAGTAGCTAAGTTCAGGCTGAGAAATAGTCAAATAGATGAGCCTCCCAACTAGCCTGCGATATCGCTCTGGATCCGCTAAAATAGTGCCATTAGCAAGGGCCAACCCATGATTCTGTTCGAGAGGAAAGCTAGCCGGTTTGGCCCCTAATAATCCTGTGTCTGATATGATGTCCAAAGCATACTTTCGCTGACATAAAAAAATCCCTTGAGGTCCTCTAGCTACCTCAAGGCCTAAAAAATATTTCAAATTCCCAAGGTCTTTCATGTAGAAACATGTGCTAAGATACTGTTTGAAACGCTCAATCACACCTCCATTGTTTCCTGCAATGATGAGATCATCAACATACACAAGAACACTCAAGATCACATCTCCACGATGATATGTGAACAATGAGTAATCTGCACGAGATTGTTGGAACCCATATTCCTTCAATGCAGCAGCAAGTTTAGCAAACCAGTTTCGCGGTGCTTGTCGTAACCCATAAAGTGACCTTTGGAGTTTGCACACTTTCTTAGAATCTCCACTAGAATAGCCAGGAGGTAGTTGCATATAAACTTCCTCCTCCAAATCACCATGCAAAAAGGCATTATGAACATCCATCTGATGCAATATCCATGATCGAGCAGCTGCCACGGCCAATAAAGTCCGAACCGTGACCATCTTTGCAACCGGTGCAAAAGTCTCATTACAGTCAATGCCTTCTTTCTGATTATCTCCTCGAACAACTAGCCGTGCCTTGTGACGCTCAATAGTGCCATCCGATTTGTATTTAATCTTGTACACCCACTTGCATCCAATAGCCTTCTTTCCAGGTGGTAGTGTTGCTAACTTCTAGGTGCCATTTCTTTCTAGTGCATCCATTTCTTGCTTCATAGCATTACGCCACAAGGGATCTCGAACAGCCTTAGAGAATCGAGATGGCTCATACCCAGAAGTGACCACTGCAAGAAATTGTCTATGGCTCATAGAAAAATTATTGCAAGTCACATAGTGTGCAATAGGATATAACGTACCTGAAGATTGTGACGGTGGGTGTGACGCGAGAATGGGGCCACTAGCGCAGCTCACAGTGTGGCATATATAATCGTTGAGTTTGCTCGGTGGGCGTCGTTCCCTGTGACCACATCCAAGTTGTTCATTCAAGTGGGGTTTTGACACAAAATCCTCACCTGACTGTCTTGGGGTTGTAATCACATCCTGCGCATTCCCAACATTTTCTTCAATGTTTCTACTCCCCCTTGCTTCAAGCATACCCATGTTAGATTCATCAATGAGAGGAGGGCCAGCATTCCACAAGGTTTGTGTGGAAGGGTTAGAGACATTTTGCTCATTAGAAAGATTACTCAGGAAAGGAAACTCATTTTCACAAAATACAACATCACGGGATTCAAAATACTCTCCGTTATCTAAATTGTAGAGATGCCACCCTTTTTTTCCATAAGGATAGCCCACAAAAACACATTTTTTACTTCGATCACCAAACTTGTCCTTATGTCGAGGTCGGTTGTGTGCGTAGCATAGACACCCAAAAGTGCGAATATGAGAATAAGTGGGAGTTTGACCAAACAAGATTTCATAGGGGCTTTTACCTTTATGTATAGTGGATGGGGTACGATTGATCAAGTACCCTGCAGTGAGGACACATTCACCCCAAAATTCAATGGGTAGATTTGCCTGAAAACGGAGAGCTCGAGCAACATTTAAAATATGCCTATGTTTTCTTTCAACACGCCCATTCTGTTGCGGAGTGTCAACCATGGATGTTTGATGAATCATTCCCTGTTCAACAAAATAGCCTTTCAAGACTCTGAATTCAGTACCATTATCACTTCTCACAATCTTAACTTTTCTGTTAAATTGGGTAACCACCATAGTGCAAAAATTTTTAAGATTGTTCCTAACTTCACTCTTTTCTGCCAATAAATATATCCACACGGCACGAGAAAAATCATCTACAATAGTCAAAAAATAAGAAGCACCACAAGAAGAGCGAACACGATAAGGCCCCCACACATCATAGTGTATTAAATCAAAAGGCTCATTGGCTTTATTCTGGCTAGGAATAAAAATATCTCTTGTTTGTTTAGCTCTTAAACAAATATCACAAACTTGCTCATGTTTATCTTTCTCAGCAACATGAACACAAGGAAGTAAACTAACTATTTGACTTGAAGGATGACCCATACGCCTATGCCACATGGTAAAAGAATCAACCCCACTTGTTTTGCATGTTTGCACAAAGGTCACTGCACGAAAATGATAGACCCCATTCCTTTGTTCACCCACACCAATCACTGTCCTCGAAGTGCGGTCCTGTATCACACATAATTTGTTAGAAAAAGTGACTGCACAGTTTGAGTCATGTATCAACTGGGAGACAGAAATAAGATTGCAAGCTAAGTTAGGCACATATAACACATTGTTCAAGGCGAGGCCTTTTCCAAAATTTATTGTTCCTTCCTTTTCCGCTATGGTATTTCTTCCATCAGGCAACCCAACAGGACAAGGTGAGACATCAATTAATTTTGTCAACAAGTTTATGTCACCTGTCATATGATTTGAAGCTCCCGTATCCAGCAACCAAGAATTTTTCACTTGCTTACCAGTGAGTTTCTCGGTGGATGATGTGGGTTTGTGGCTATTAAGAATATTCATCAGTGCTGACCATTGATCGTTGCTCAGCCCGGGGAAAGATCCACGCTCATCTGCGACTCCCCCTGTCTGCATGCCTTCTGCACTATGAGCTTGTTGCACCTGTGTGGCATTGGCAACTTTTGTCTCTCTACCTCGGCCTATGCCCTTGCTGCGTGTGCCACGGTTTCCACGTCTTGCACCTCTTCCATTTTTGCTAGAGTTCCACCAATCTGGATATCCAATTATTTGAAAACAATCATTGGCTTCATGACCATGCTTTCCACAATTGGTGCATGTCCCTCGGTCACCTCCTCGATTCTGCCCAGATTTTGCGTGAGGTGTGGTTTGGATTGCAAAGCTAACGGCATCAGTTCGTTCATCCCGCATACGTGTCAAAGACTTGTGTGTTTCTTCAGTCATGACCATCGCATATACTCTATTTATATTGGGCAACGGTGACATACTTAGGATGTTTGAACGCACTGTTCCGAATATGGCATCGTCAAGACCCATTAAGAATTGATGGACCTTCTCCTTCTCCCGCTCTTGTGCTAATTCTTGCACCGCACCACATGTACACCCAGCACAACTACATGTTGGGTTCTTCATGTAACTGGCCAGTGCTTCCCACATTGTTTTTAACTTCCCATAGTAGGCTGCCACGTTCTGCCCAGATTGCTTGCAATTGGCAATGTCAGTTTTCAGTTGGTGAATCCTCACATCATTGCCAATAGAGAACCATTCCTTCAAATCGTTCCATAGATCTTTTACATTCTCCAAATAAGAGAGACTAGATCTCAAGGATGGATCAATGGTATTGAATATCCATCCCACCAGCATCGCATTCATCGCCAACCAGTCTTCGAGCTCGGATGAATCGTTTGCCGGCTTCAAAATTTTCCCATCGAGAAATGCAAGTTTCTTCTTGGCTCGGAAGGCGTTGCACACTGCCTTTGACCATTCATCATAGTTATCTCCTTTGAGTTGCACCGGTGTAACAATGATACCCGGATTGTCTCCTGAGGTAAGATAATAAGGAGAGGTTGGATCAATCATCAGTGCCTTCTTCTG
This sequence comes from Pterocarpus macrocarpus, assembly GCA_031439585.1. Lineage (NCBI taxonomy): Eukaryota > Viridiplantae > Streptophyta > Magnoliopsida > Fabales > Fabaceae > Pterocarpus > Pterocarpus macrocarpus. Next base: position 15,900,404 of record CM062517.1, on the reverse strand, counting down.
TTCGTGACCAGAAGCATTAGTGTTCTTCTTTTCAGAATCAAAAATATCATTGCTTCCATTTTCACCACTTACAGCCATGATGTCTCATGCAGTGCAGCAAAGGTTGACCTGGCTCTGATACCAAATCAAAAATAAAGCTGCTGTATTTTTCTGAGTATTTCAATAACGGAATCATTACAATATATACAGAGTGCAAGGGCAACAAACTCTTATAATTTCTGCAAGAAATCCTCCTAACTGACTGCCCCTAATATATCCTGATTTTGATATCCTAAATATATACATGATCTCCCAAAGAATCAGCAAATAGACGATTACGTGCTAATTACATGATCACGTGAGATTTGTTCTCTCAATAGTATCAATAATTGCAAGACCAAAAAGCATTGAGTGGGGATTAATTAAAGAACATTAAGAATGGACCTCCCTTTGTCTTTCACATGCATCAAAGACCAAAGTCTGGTAAACACAACATTTACCAATAATAATATCAGAAAAAACTGCCATTTTCACTTTCAAAGACACAGTCACTCTGCTTTCCTACTCCCACAAACACATATTCAAAGTCAGGGACACCCTCTTCTTTCTTTCCACAAACACACATACATAAATGCAAAGAAAGCTAAAACAAAAACACAGCTTCAAAAGCAAAAGCAAAAGGGAGCATTCAGCTTTCCAATTAATGCACAAAGTACACACACTCACTCACTCGAAATTGTAGCAAAGCTTACCTCACTAAGAAAACACAGCATGGTGAAGATCCCTCATATATATACTCCGCAAACGTGTCACCCTCTTGGTGGTTTCCAAGGCTAGTGAGCTCACAACAATGGCAGAGATTGTCCCCGCTGAGCCCATTGATGACATCCATTTCGAGCGTGGAGGGACTTCCACAGCCAGACACCACTTCCCCTTGTACCGATGGTAGTAGCAGCAGCACTGACTATGTTCCAGGACCCCTTTGACAGTGAAAGGTTGCCAACCGCTTTTGCTTAAGAGATACAAAGGTCCCTTCATGTGGCTAACTTGGTTGGAAGAGAAGAGCCTCGTGTTGCCTACTTTGTGAGTCCACTTTGCTCTCTCATGTCCTTTTTCTGTTTTCAAGTTTTGCATGATTGATTGCTGGGAAAATGGGTGTCTTTGTAGATTGTGAATGTATGTCTTGGAGGCCCCGACATAACTGATTTTTTATTTTTTTGGAATGGTTAAGATTTTTTTTTTATTTTTTTATTTTTAATTTGGGTTCTTTAGATTGAAGAAAGATTACAGTATTTTATGTAGAAGAAGAAATTCTTAAGAGCTTATGGAATGAAAAAAAAAAGTGTTGATCTCTCTAATTTAGTGCTTAATACACCAATTATTGCACCAAATATGTAGTTAAAGTAAAAGACAACAATAACTCATAAGCTGGGATATTAATATTGAATAGTACATAACACTACCTTTTCCTTAGCGCTTAACAAATTTTCATGTGTCAGTGGTTTTATTTTATCGTGAAAGCAGTTTTGATTGGCTACTGGGTTATATGGGTGTTTTGGTCATACCAACAATTTCAGGGCCATTAGGTGCATTTTCTCAACCTTGAGAACAAAGTTAATTTGAAGAGTAGGGTATTGTTACGGCTCAATTAATAGTTAGGCCTTTTAATTAGTTGGTTAGGTCCATTAGGTTTTGACTAAAGATATAAATAAAGGAATTGCCCTTATTATAACCCTATATTGTTGAATAATTGAATAAACTAAATGTTATTGTTGGAGTTCTTTACGTAATGAAGAGTTGTAAATTATCTCGAAAACTTAACATATATGCTGGGCCACTAAAAGCCTTTGTTGAGGTTTTGATAAACCTGATTATGGAGATCAAAGAAAAATGAAATTCAAAAAAAGAGGCTTAGTTTCTCCAATTACCTCGATGTAATATCAGTCTAGGAATTGTGTTGAGGACAAAAATTATCATTTAATTAAAGTTTAAAATAAAGGGGGCAAGGAAAATTGCTAGTGCAGTTCTATGTTCACTAGGGAAACCCATTTAGTAGCTTTCAATTCCAAGATTTTGGTATCTAGTCTATGGCGCCCCTTCTTGAATTTGTACAATGTTCAGTGCAATTTTGGTGTTGGCTTGTCAGTGGTTGAAATACAAAAATTACATCGGTGTATGTATGTACAGAAAAGTTGAATGATCTCTCAACTGATGATGGCAATTACAATTCATGAAGCCTTCCACTCAAATTTGATATTTTCCTGTTTCATAACTACTAATTAGTCCTATCCTATACGCCTTTAGTTTTGGTTAACCCGAAAATTAGATTCTCTGTTGACCAATATCAGTATATGCATTTCACATTTTACTAGTAATTCTAATTTGCTGGCCACTTTCAAGGCTTTGAAATTTCACACAAGATGGACAAAAATTATAGTGGACGGGGTGTTAGACAATTCAAAACCTCACTTCTTCAGTGACTTGCACACAGGTAAATAAGAATGTTGATACTAAGAACATTGGTCCATTTGAGAGCCCTAGAATGAACATAAGAATTAGAGGTTTCTTTTTAAATAAAATGCCATTAGGTTTTTAAGTCATGATTTTCCAGTTGCGAGTGTAAGTGTACTTGAGAAAAACACGTCAAATAATTGTTGGTTAGTCTGTTCAATTTTACCTGTCAATAAACAGTTGTAGGATTATTGATACAAGATTAATGCTTAGTACATTGGTTTGCTTCAAATTTGAATGTTGATAATCTGCTCTGTTATTGAGAATTGTGACATACAAGATGAACAAGTTACAATAAGAAAATGTAAGGAAAAGAGCAATATTCGGAAGCTAAAGCGTGTTTACCATGCCAATGGGGATTATTGTATGCGACATGACAAAACATTGATCGAGAACAAAGGTAACTATTCTTAGACTTACTAATTCACCATTTTCCTTTTGAATATGAATGTTAAGATACTTTTGTGGCCCACTAAAGTTCTGTCAAACAGCTCGTCAAAAGAAAAAAAAAGGTGTTCTATCAATCAGCCTGACATGATATTCGTAAGATATTTGGATTTATATGATACTCACAACCCTTGCTCAACTCGTAAATAAAAACTTTAGGATATGCTCTTGCTGTTGAAATTTTAAGTGTGAGTAGTAAAGTCTCACATCAGTTAGAATGGATTAAGTAAAGAGTATATAATATAAAAAATACATATAATCATTACTTTAAAATTTTGGGTCAAGATGTAGTCTCTGTCCCACTATTGTGATATTTTGCTTTGTCCATTTTTTAGATCTCCCTAGATTTTGGGTTTCGCTGCCCAACAAGTGGTATTAGAGCCGATGGTTTGAATCCGGCTTGATTGAGTATTAAAGCAATGGTAGCTGTTGGATCTGGATATCTGATCTCTTGCATCGAAAGTCTTCTTAGCAATGTGGAGGTTGGGTAGTAAAGAGAGCAAAAGTGATTCTTGTTAACATCGTTAAACACTCAAAAGGGCTTCCACTAAAGGGGAGTATACTATATTGGGCCTCACATTTGACGGAGGAGAATGTTAGAATTTCAAGTGTGAGTGGTAAAGTCCCACATCTATTAAGAATAGACTAAGTGAAGAGTATATAATATGAAAGACTTATAGACTTATTACCTTAAGATTTGGGTGAAGACATGGTATTTACCTCGCTATTGTGATATCTTATTTAGTCCATTGGTTTATATCTCTCTAAGTTTTGGGCTCTCCTCCCAACACTTACGACCCTTAATCAACCCATGACAATCTTGGGATAAGGATTTGGATTTTTGACTTTGTTTATATATAAAACAAGATGTAAGTGTACTAAGAACTCATAAAATATGAGAGAAAAAGGAATAAACTTTACAATATTATTAATATGAAAATCGAATAGTCTGTAGGCCAATTTGCCTATTTGAAATATATAAAAAGGAAAGATAATAAAAACCAAAAAATTCTAAAAATATTAGATCCTATCCAAAAGGATTTGATCATATCTAAAAGATTTGGTCACAACTAAGATATGATCCTAGTTAAAAGATATAATATTAACTAACTCTAATTAAAACCCAAATAACAAAATGAAAGCCCAAAATATGATAATTATTAAACTCCAATCAATAGGCCAAAACACTAGTCACTACAAGAAACATATGGAAAATTGATGGACATTATAGATGGACAAGAATCCGTCAGCATTAGCGACGAATTTCTTGATGGATAATGTGAAAAATGGATTTTATTTAAATAGCCAACATAATCCTCGGTAATTCTATTAATAATATGTGGCGCCAATACGCAGTATATGGCACAAATTACTATCGACGACAAATGCGTTGAAAATATCCTAAAATTTTTTAATAAAACTATCGATAGTTTTGTTGTTGGTAGTTATTAATTTTTTTTTTACAGGAAATAAATTACTAATGACTTGACCACATTTAGTTTGTATTTAAATCTAAGGGCTTATCATTGGAAACTTTTTATTTTATTTTTCAATTTTTTTTTTGGTCGATCTATCATTGTTATGTGTTCATTTTTCATTAACTTTTTGGTTGAAGTTACCAAAGGATAAACCAATGGTAACTTCATGCCTTTTGCATCATTTTGTGTGCCAAAATCATTTAAATATTGACAAATTTGAGGCGCACCATGGCATTAATGTTGTTATCAATAGATTATTTATCAGTAATGGCTTTAAGTGAAACATGCATTTCATTTTTAATTTACTAATGATGATCTACTGATAATGCTTGAATATGTGCCGTTCATGCGAGCCCCTTTCCCCATTTCTTTCTTCTTCTTTCTCTCTCTTTCCTCTCGTCCTCACCTTTGGCTACCCTCACAACCACCACTGTTGGAGATCTATCACTGCTGCCGAAGACTACCATTATGTCCCAAGTACTCTCTAGAGGATTTTAATCGATTTAGTTTTTGATTTGGCTTTGTTTTTTCACTCTATCTCTTTAGTCAAAGTTATTAGTTGATAATCTTAGTTAACTAAAAGTTTTTCTTATTTATTTATTAGGGAGCACATTTGGAGCATTCAAAGCATTAGTAGCTTACTGTTTTTGATGTGTTAGTAAGTATAATGCCTCATTCTTAGATTTATGTTTTGTACTAAAATTAGAGAATTATGATTTCTAGGATAGAGTTGTATGATGAAAGAAGGAGAATGAGATTGCATGATTGAAGAAAGGCTCAATATTCTTTCCCAATTATTTGAATTGTATGATGTGATATTATGCGAATGCATGTTGTGAAGTAAGGGATGCACTCTAAAATAGTTTTTAAGATTGATTGAATTACATGACTATATGTGTTGGCTATTGAATATTTGTCTAATTATTTAATCAATTGTTGTGAAGACTCTTAATTTAAGAAGAGACTCTGCTCAAATTTTTTTAAATATTTTGTTATTTAATTTCTTACTAATTAAGTTGTGACTTGAAATTGATTCAATGTAATTAAGGGAGACTCATACTTTTTGGGGGAGACTCTGCCAAAATTTTTGTTATTATTTAGATTATTGTTCTAATTAAAAAATATTTTAATCTAATAAGTGAAGGCTCATAATTTAAAGGGAGATGTTGCCAAAATTTTTGTAATTATTTAGATTATCATTATCATTAAATAATGTTTTAATCTAGGAAGTGCAGGTTCTTAATTTAAAGGGAGACTCTGCCTAAATTTTGATAAAAATTAAAAGTGATTGTACCGTATAATTTGTGATTAATAGCTGTGCATATAATTTTTAGGGTTAAAATTTGTTCAAGAGCAATGTTTCCTGAAAACTAACCAAGGATATATGATAGGTTTCCCAAATCGGGGAAATTAAACTAGAATTTTATGATGTGTTAAGCAAATTTTAAGCGTTGTATGTCAAACACAGATTTTCGTAAGTGAAGGGAAGGTTAGATGTACCTACAATAAGTGCAAACATAGAAAATATTTAGACATTGAGACCATTAAGTATTATTGAGGGAAGTTGACATAATTCAAACTTCGAGCCATTATTTGGAGAAAACAATTGAGGCCATTGAGGATAAAGAAGAAGAACTTGTTGATGATGTTTAGTCCAAAAATAATGGAAAAAGTCTTGAAATTTCAGATTAAATAATATTACTATTTATTTCTTCATGTTTGAAGTCAATATATGCGGTTCCACTATTGTCCACACCAGAACAGTCCTTTGATAGTTCCGACTCCAATCGCAATCCCAATGCCATTCCCAATCACATGGACTATCGCTAGTATTTTGTATTTTTCCTTTTTTATTGAATTCTGCATATGAACATTTTTATCTTTTTTAATGTTAGTTTAAATACTTTTTATTATTATTATTATATAGTAATTACATTTAGTCTTAGATCTATAATTTCGAATGAATAAAAAATGAAAAAAATAATTGATTGTAAAAATTAAATAAAAATTATTTGTAAAAAATAATTGTCAAAATTAATTTAAAATATACATATTCAGTCAATACTAACAAATAATCTATTGGTAATTCAATAAAATATAAATTATTTTTAATTCAAAAATTAAAATTACTGACCATACATACATTGATAATTAATATATTAAAAATTAATAATTAAAAATTATCTATGGATCAATCTGTCGACAATATTAAAAAATTTGTCTAAATTTATTATCAAAATGAGGAAATGGAAGACAAAATTTTCCAATTATTTATCGAAGGATTTTAATTAGTATTTCATAGATAATGTCATTCATAGTTATCGACATATATTTTTAACTGTCCGTAACTTTTTACCAACACATAATTTATCGTCGTCCATAATCTATTAGTAAATATTTTCCCGTCAATAATATAATTGGTTTTGTTGGTGTTTTTTTGTAGCGATTAATAGTAATGTCTTCCAAATATACTTAAATAATATAAGAGCACTCCAAATCAAACCACATCACTTGTAGCCTGATTGATTAGATATCTTGCTCTGTGGTTTCCATCACAGCCACAAGGAGAAATTGATTAATGCACAACGTATTGCTTTTGTTCTGTTTGACATGTTAAAAAATAGTTACAAATGCAACTGGTCCTCAAGTGATCTTTTTTATTTTTTCCATTTTCATATATCTTGAATTTCCATTTTCTAGTTTCGTTTTCATTAAATAGCTTAATATTAAATAAGCAAATTATCAATTTGCCATAATTCTTTTTCTTAGAGTTTCTCATTTTGTCCCAAATAAGCACTTATTATGGAAATGCACTCCACAAGAAAATCCGAGTTTAATATTTTACCACTTGAGCAAGGCAGCATTCAGCATGCAATTATGCAAAAACTTGAGGCATGACATTGCTAGGATGTTTTATACTTTCCTTTTTTATTGATATCCTGTGCCAGAGTCACAAGAGACTCAAGTGCAACATGATAGATGAAGTGATACAAATTAGGGCATTTTTCTCAAATCCTATTTATTGATAATATAAAGTTATTTTATACTGTCAGTATACAAGCATTGAATCCTAAGAAATAAGATGTGCCTATTATATTCACAATTTGTGACTTTGTTTTCTTCGAAGTTGCAACTCTCCAATGCAAGGACATGCCAATTTACATGCCAACTTACTAGTTTATGCAAGTGTTCGACACATATCGAACACCGTCACTCAGTGGACATGCACATGACATATGTCAGACAGATGTCTATAGTATCCAATTAAAAAGATTTTTTTTTTTGGAGCTGGGACACAGATCAGACAAACACAATTGGGACACGTGGAAGACATGAGTGGACACATTTTTTATTTTTTATTATTTCATCTACTTTAGTAGACTAACATAGATATTAAAAATTCAATCCAAATTTAGACCAACATCATCTATTTTTTACAATGTGCACTCTTTATCAATAAAAAAGATAATAACAATAGTAGAGAAGAAAATAAAGTTAATATTCAGATAGTAACTTTAATTTTTTTTTAACATATACTTGTACATTTTTTTTGAAAGAGACTTAGAGATAATAAATATTGACACATAGCATATATCATTAGTGTATCTTTGTATCCATGTTCATGTTATGTTGAATGTCTATATCACTATCTATACTTCTTAGAGAAGAAGGTTTAGTGCTCTACCATACGCACTTGTGTTAAAAAGAAAAATATGAGACATGAACGTGTGTCTAGTGTCTACTTCTTCCTATTTCTGCATTAATCTTCCACTAAACACATGTACATTTAGGCAAGTGCTATGGTATGCTTCACTAGTCACGGTGCATCATGTATCTTGAAAGATGATGGTGAATATTATGAGTATATTGTTGCATTAATCACCTGTAACACATTGTAATAATTTTCTAATTTTAGTCAAATTTTAAAAGAATATTATTAAATATATTTTAAGAGTGACCAAAATTTATTTGCATGATTTTGAAATTATGAAAAATATCCCCAAAAAATTCTATTTAATTTTAGAAACAATTTTGTTTAATTACAAAATTTCATAAATAAATCAAAATAAAAATATTTTATGATACTCTAAAATTTTTTATAATATCCCAAAAGTTTTTGTTTAATCCTAAGATCATATAAATAAATTTTAATTATTTTTAAATTGAATTTAATTATGTTTTAAAGTCTAACTAAAATTAAAAAATTACTAAGTATAATTACATATAATTTATTGTATTGATAAACTATTAATCATCACCATTAGACAGCAATCACAAAGAGCATTAAAGACACAATTTGTCAAGTCAAAGTGAGTGGTGTGTTAGTCAAATAAAAGTATTCATCAATGTGCCAAAGTAACTTATGATGGGAACTCACTTCTAATATGGTATTGGGGCACTTCCTTTAATGCACCGTGACTAGTATCAAATCACTTATAATGTATGATAATAATTTTTCAATTTAGTAAGATTTTAAAAATGTGGTTAAATATATTTTAGTAGTAATTAGATTTTATTTATGTGATATCCCGAAAGCTTCCATTTAATTATAAGATTATACAGATAAAATTTAGTCATTTTTATATTTTACTTAATCATATTTTTAAATTTTAGAAGTGATCGGATTTTATTAATCTAACACTTAGAAAAATTCTATTTAATTTCAAGACCACACAAGTAAAATTTGGTCACTTTTAAAATATATCTAACCATTATTGAAGTCTAGTTGAACTCAAATAACTATTATATTGCATCACAAGTTATTTGGTATATCGATACATTTTGTGATTTTCCCTACCAGATCACAAAATATGTCATGTACCATACTTGCCACAATCCATGGCAGCACCTGTTCCATTTCCATTATATATGTTTTCATTTTACAAAAACATTAAGCTCATGAATATCATGGTAGCTAATGTTAAACATGATGAAGTTCCTAGTGCTTGATGTTCGTGGATATATGTAAACAATATTGAAAAAATAGTACCAACTTTAGGCATGTTCTACTGTGCACTTGGTAAATTATGATGTACCACATCGATTTTTAGCCACATTCTATAAATATGACTAATTGCATTTGAGAACGTGGCTAAACACATCTTGCTAGAGCACTGCACTTGCACCTGTGGAGCACTGCACCTGCATGCTCTTCTTCGTTTAGGCTTTGACTCTTGTGTCCCATAGCCATCGCCTACCATGACTCCTACCAGTACCGCACAAGTGTCCAAGACCCTTCCGACAGCTGCACCCCCGCGGTTGTAGCTGGAACATGCCTAACCCTACGGTCATACCCCTACCACCCTCATGGCTCCCCCTCCCAACTTCAACTTAAGTATCTGTTGGCTTTTTTTCAAATGGAAACATTGATTTTCAGTGGGTTTACTTACACCAAAGTTTGCTTTCATATTTTTTTGTTTCATAACTCAGAAAAAATTTTGAAGATTTTGAAGGATTGGGCTTGGGTCTGCTTTGATTTGTGAGAGTAAATATCTCCATATGTTCAGGTTCTAGAAAACTGGGTAAAAGTGAAATAGGTTGCTGAATTTTCTTTCAAACTAGCGCAATATCACATTTTTTTTTTTATGAATTTCAAACAATTTTGATTTATGGTGGGCCAAAAGTAGCCAGTCTAAAGTATCTTGGCTGTTAGAACTCTATTTCTAAAATGGCTTTCCACAGGAAGCTTCATACACTCTACAAATACCTCAGCACATGTTTTGCAAAATATGTAAGAGCACTCATGCTAAAAGAGCACAAATATAGCAACTCTAGTAGAATCCTCAACTTCTAGGGGTTTTATCTAACATGCCTATGTGGCCATTAAGGTGGTATTTCAAGTAACTATTAGTATCCATTGCTTGCCTTTTGAGTTTTGATGACATTGTAGTGCTTACACTCCTTTGAGTCTAATATGTTATGTGGCCTTTTGTTTACTTGATTTTTAAGTCGACAAACAAATGAATCAATTGTTATCAATTTACTTCATGAATCTCAATTCGAGGAATGGAAACGGTTTCTCTTATTGACTCTCAGGATTTTTAAATAGTAGGTAAAAGAAGCAAAGAAAATAGAATAAATGCAAAAAATGAAAGAAGCAAATTCAAATGAAATGAAAAAGAAGATGAAAGAAACTTGAATGAAAGGAAATTATGAAAAAATGCCAAAATAAAGTGAAGCAAAATTGAAATGAACAAGGTAAAAAGAGCGTCAGTAACTGAAATAATAAAACAAATTAAAGAAAGAAAAAATGAGAGACTAAAAGTATCATAATATTGAAATGTACAAAGCACATAAATTAGAATTTAAAAAAAAGAGAAATTGGAAAGAGATGAATTAAGAGTTATGAAAATGAAACTAGAAAGAAAATGAAGAGAAAATAGGATGGGATGAAATACTTGATTTTTCCTTGTGTATCCGTTGATGTCAAAGTAACAAGAGAATGTGTTAAGGTATTTCTCAAAGTATCTCCCCTTATTCTAATCCTACAAGTTCTATTTATAGACAAAAGAAATCTCTAAAAATTAGGCCCTTTATCCCATATTTTGATGCTTCAGCCTCAAATTATCTTCAAATCTACTTTCGTTCTTTAATCCCATGTTCTGAGTTGTGTGTGGGCCCTTCCAATATTTGGCTCCGAAAAATAGGTGCATGGCTTCTACCATAATCCATGTTCATTAATTGCTCTTGCCCATATTTCAAATGATTTGCTTCATGAGCTTCTGTGGTACTACCATGTTCCAAATCATGTTTAAGACACATTAAATTCTTCTATTGCTATCCATTTGTTGCCTCATGTGCTGCAAGCATTCCTCGTCATTTCGACACTTGGCTTCGACATTTTGCTCTAAACCAATGTGCATTCCTTCTGCGACATGTCGACATTTGCTTTATCGAATGTCATTGAATGATGGGATGCCTTTGTGACTTGTTCACTTGTGATCAATGCCATGTGTTTCTTGCTAATCTTACTATACGACCTCTGTTGGTCTTCAGAAATGACAAAATCCAATTGTCAAAATCGTGCCCCATCGATGGTGCTTCAACAAATATTCACTACCATTGACACTTGTCTCGAATTCTCTATCTTTGTTGACAAAACCATTCTCGACTTGAATGTCCATCGCGGCATGTCCTTGAGCGACAAATTACCATCTATTATAGCTATCTCAACCTTGGCTTCCTTATTTAACCTTCACTTCCTTGATGAAATCATGAATAACACTTCTACACAATGTCGAATAGCTCTGGCTTCAATTAGCTATTTCCTATTCTCTAGTTGATATAGCCATTTTACCAAAAAATGGTCCAACACTATGTGACAATAATATAGCAAAGATGGCCTTTATGCTCGCACTAAATAAAATCTGTCGAAGAGAGTACACCCCTAACACCCTTAAACAAAACTAGATGGAAGAATAGAAGCTTTACAGTAGCAGACAATGAGGCAGGAACTCAAGGTGAAGAAGGTGTTCATCAATATCAATGCACCTTAGTTCATAATGTGCACATTAAAATGCACCCCATCTTTAATGATACGACGCATCTCTAATGCACTGGGTTGAATTTGGTATTTGATGCAACTGGCAATCTGAGGGTGGATTGGAGGGGTATATTTATACTTCAAATTATATATAGTGTAATTTAATATTTTTTTGGATTTAATTTATAAGCACTATCAATGTAAAAAAGTTATTCACAATCATCCAATCATGTATTATTATATTAGCAAAAGTGTTTAATTTAACTACCTACTATTTGAATGGTCATGCAAATAAAAAGTTTTGATCAGATGATAATGTAAAAAACTTTTATACTATCAGTATACCAAAATTAAACTCATAGATTTTTAGTTTAGCCAAATTTAAAAAACGTCATTAAATCCATTTCAAAAGCGACTCGTTTTTTTTCTATATAATATCCCAAAAAATTCTATTTATTTCCAAGATCATGTAGATAGGTGATGAGATTTTATTTGTATAATAATATCCTTTGCAATTTAGAAGTGACTAGATTTTATTCATGTGATGCCCAAAATGTTTCAGTTAGTGTTGGGATCACCTAGAAAAAATATGGCCACCTCTAAAATATATTTAACTATATTTTTTGAAATCTGACTAAATTGATAAAAAATACTGTAGTGTACCACATATAGTTTGGTGGCAGCATATGCTATGCTCCTTGCTAAGATTGATGCATCACACACTGTGTAGCTCTAAATGGTAAGGTTGATGGTGCATGGGTGCAACCAATCACTGTAAATGAATCCTAATATGTTCACAATCTCTCTCTCTCTCTCTCTCTCTTTCTCTCTCTCTCTCTCTCTCTCTCTCTCTCTCTCTCTCTCGCAGCTCCCAAAACTGCCTCGTCGCCACCCAAATCTCTTTGCCTTTGCCGTCGCACCCTTAAAAACCACCACGTCATCCACCATTTCACTGCCACGGAGGTTGCCTGCAGTAATGGCGCTGTCACCATGAACAAATGGGCCACTGCGAGCTCGCTTACAACAATGCCCGCCATCTCCCCACCACGAAGGTTGACATCACGAAGTCATCCTTCAATCTCGGAGAAGAATTCAGATGTTAGGGCATGTGATAGAGAACATCGAGTGGCCGGCCACGGCGAAAGACTTGCCCATTGCCACCACCATTGCAAGACCACATTCCGACGTCCGGTGGCTCCTCCATGTCTTTGCCTTCAACGTCCGACTGCGATGATAGTTCCGATGTCCAATGGGTCTCAGTCGTAGTCAGTGCCACTGCCTTCGTCCTTGCCAAGAGCCGTCACCGTAGGAGCCACTGAATGTGCATGGCCTCTATGGAAGGGATGAAGTCCGAGGGGAGTTGGGAGCGGTGCAAAGGGGTGGTGGATAAAGTCAATCCTGGTAGACATCGGCGGAGGTGGGTTGTGGAAGCGGCCGACGGAGGGCGGGAAGACGGCTAAGGAGAGGATGTTAGAGAAGGAGGATTGAGGTGAGAGATGAGAGTTGCATAGTTGCTAGAGTACACTACTAAACGTAGGTGTATAGAAAATCTATCAATGTGACACCCTTAGATGATAAAGTGCATTAAACACCAAACTCGATAGGGTGCATTACGGACGCCACCATAGTTTGGTATATGAATGTATCCCCCCATCCCATTGTTAAATTGATCGATTCTTCATGCACCAAGTTTAACTTGTTGCCTTGTAGCATTCTTTATATTATATCGTGGTAGAATGGTTCACATGCTTTATTTGTGAAATGAGAAGCTGTAGGTGAGTGGAATAAAATTTGACATTCTTAGACATAGTGCATCAATGAATAGTATATTGAGGGTCTGTTTAGAAAACATTATTTATAAGTTTTTCTTTTTTTAACTTTTTCAAAGTAAAATGTCATATATTTAACTTTTTTTCTTTGGCTTAAAATATCTAATTTTTTAAGAAGCATTTTTTAAACCATTTAAAGGAAACGCTTATATTACTAAATGTCTAAATACAAAGTAACTTATTCATAAATTCCTATTGATAAGTTTCTTTTCCAAAAAACTTAAATAAATTATTACCTAAACGGGCTCAAATTTTAATTTGCTCTTCGGTCTCCATTTTAACTGTACAGCCAAAAGCGTAAAAACTTACATATGAAAGTTTATGCAGTCTCTATTTAACCTTTAATTACATACAACAAAAGAAACCTTCTTCTGAAAAATAAAAAAATGTCAGCAGATATAGATGCAATTTTTTTTCAATTGCTCTGCTTTGCAGTATGCATGACCATCAAAAATGCTATCACCAACTTATACAAGGGTAGCTACTCTTCGGTTAAAGCCATATCTCTTGGTCTGCACAAGAAAATCCTAAGCAGATCTGTTTCATCTTCCAGTTGAAAGTGAGAAAACTCTGAATCAAAATCCATCCAACTAATGCTCACAATTTAAAATGACACAGAAACCAGCAGAAAACAAGGTATCAATAATTGCAAGACCAAAAGCATAGAGTTGGGATTAATTAAAAAATATTAAGAATGCATCACCGACCCTCCTGTCTCTCACATGCATCAGTCTTACACGTTAGCAGAACACTCATCAATGATAAAAAAATCACCATTTGCACTCACCTACATAAAAGTTCGTTTTCAATTATTTTGTGTAGCTTTCCTTTCCCTACATATTTACTATTTTCCTCATTTAACTACAATCCTTATATGTAATAGTTTGATGACTTTTTTTTATCACGATAATGACTTTTTCCCCTTTTTTTTTGGGTACCTTCTTAGGAACAGTATCCTAAGTTAAACTTTCATCCTTCCATTTATACAGCTGCTGAATGGCAATCAGCATGTATGCATCTCATTTACCAGTAAATTTCACAGATTATTATCTCAGAATTACTATTTGACAAAGCAGATTCTTTGATCCAACACCTGTAAACTAATTAATTACCGGGATTGATTTAGGATTTGAAATCAGGCTACTTCATAAATATCAACCTGTATAGTGGAAAGGCATGCCTCTGTGTTAGGCAGTTACTATCGGCATACGATAGCATGACGGTGAACTTTCTTCCTGTTGATTATATCTTACTCGAGTTATAGCCTTTTAAATGGGGTTGACTTGATTATGCTCTATCAATTTCGTAGTCGTAGCAAAGCATGCCACATTACACAATTTGCTGTATCCTGAATTCTCTATTCTGTTTCAAGTCTCAATAGTTGCAGCTCTGTAAGTTGAGAAGGAGGCGTTGTTTTACTTACCATACACACTTTGGTAAAGATTCCAATGAGCCACTGGCGGATGCATACTGCAGCTGCTTACAGTACCTTCTCTTTACACTTTGTAAATATAGTTTTTAATTCGAGTTATTACGGCAATGAAATGCCTTGATTGGCTTATTTGTACATTGTGATTACGATCATCCTTTTTAATTTATGTGAAATTTTATATAAATAAATAAAAATTTCAATTATATAAATAGTGAATTTTTCTGTAAAAAAATATGAGAAATTATGTGTAAATAACTGTAAATTTTAGTTATTTAAATGATCAATATAGTAAAAAACTTTTCTCATATATTATCAACTACCTAACCACACCTATCACATTCACTAAAAAAATAACTAAAATTTCCAGATATTTATACAACGATCCCCAATTGTCTAAGGAGAAATCTAGAATCTATACACAAATAACATTTTTCATTATATATTAATATCTATCTACCGTGAATGTGTGAATATTTCTCACATATGTTATTTAACATACACCATCTTAATCGAGATTCAGTCAAGGTATGGTTCAACAACTTCTTCTTTGTTGGTTTATAAACTACTTTATGCTAATTAACAATTCGCTCACAGTTGCCAAGATTGAAAATGCAATTGAATTCATTGGCTCGAGAGTCAATGATACAAGCGATCACTATAGGTTCTTCAATAATGGGCAAATCACATGGACAACGGACAATGGACAAGTTGACCGCTCTTTTTTTTTTTTGTGAGAGAGGGGGGGTGGTATATGGACAAGTTGATAGCTTATTTAATATAAATTGGCGGAAGACATTAACTTTATTATCAACTTTAAAATAGTTGTTTTCCCTTCCTTTTTTTTCATGTGCATAGTTGTTTTACCTTTTCAAGTCATTAGGAACATAATTTCATGATTCACATATTCCCAACAGTTTTAAGATTTAATTTTTATGCACTATCAATTTAAAAGATTTTTATATATTCATTCAATTATATATTATTATATTATTATAAGTATTTGACTCTTATAATAACTATCTCAAAATTTACATATATAATAATATCTAATTAATTAATAATATAAGATATTTTATATTAATAGTATAACAAAATTAATGTCATATAATTTTATATTTGGGCTTAAATATTGATTCAAAGTATAAATTAACTAATATTATAATATGATAATAATTATTAAAATAAGTATAATAGAATTAAATCTATTTATTCATGTACAGTGCATTGAACTAAATCTATGCAAGGTTTAGAGTTGATTGATTTGACACTTATTTTCTTCAAATAAATTATTTATTCACGATTTGCAAAATACAAAAAATTAATGTTATGAAAATTAAACTATTATAATGAATCGCCCTAATTTAAACCAAATTAATTAAAATCTTTTAGCTTCTGAATACCGATCATTTAGATAGCAAACCAAGTATATGCAAATTAAAAGATTTTAAATATTAAATTTTAACTCTGAAATTTGTCAAATGTCAAAAAGAGTATACGAAAATCCAAATAATATCTACTTATATTTAAAATAATTATAATATTCTTTTTGTACTCTTTTCCACCATATTCAAACCCCACCTAATCTAATTAAGTCATGCTAGTTTACCATGGAAGTAAAATTTTTCTTGCGTTCATTTTTTCTGTTCATAAGATTTAAACCGGAGATATTATTAATCTATAGTTATAATACTAAAATATAATAAAGATAATATCCAACTTTTATATTGTATTTTTCTCCCATCATATGATTTTTAAGATTTATATGCTGTTTTTTTTTGGCTATGTACTGTTACTTCTTGTTCTTCTGTATGCTTCTCCCTTCACAGTTATACTTCAGATAATATAACCGATTAGCAAAACACTTTTTTATTTCATTCATTCATTCAACAGCCGAAGGCCACATTATTTGCAAATTAAGATAGGGCTTTGAATTATGGGCCAAATTAGATGGACAATCGTTGGTAGACATTTAACCTTATAGTCATCTTAAAATATGTTGACCCTAAAGAAAAAAAGTCATCTTAAAATACTTTTTCTTTTCGTTTCTTTTTTTCCGGTCTTTACGACCATGAAGTGCCTTGATTGGCTTATTCTAAATAATTTTATTTGATTGTTGGCATACGGCATCAGTGTCGTACCTCTACCCTTTTATTATCTATCGATGTCCTTTGTTGTGCTTTCACTTCAATTTGCAATTTCCTTCAGTGGTTCAGCTACCTTACGAAGGATTTCAGCAAATTCATTCTTCCGGTCGCCCATATAACAAAAGGAGATTAGAGAGAAGAATATATCTATCATTCACTGATATACCAGCTGAAACTGGAAAAGGTACGCGGGCCCTCTTGTGTTATTTCATGGTATAGTTCTGTCTCTTTCTTTTTTTTTTGTTAATAATACAAATTTAGGGTGAGCTCATAGTTGTCGATTTAATTGTATCTTTGTTGTATCTTCGAAGAAACATGTGCAAATGTACAAATGTTCAAAGGTTTCAATTCACGATGATCAGAGAGATGTTTTGAAAACTTCTCATTTCAATGGTGGCACTGGGTTGCGGGTGGTCAAGGGTTGGCGTTAGGATATGAGGGTTTCGCGTCAAGAGAGAAATGTGAATGGCTAGAATTGGCATCATGACAGCGTGAGAAAAAAAAAAAGGCATGAGAGAATTTCTCTTCCACATAGAACGATGTTGTTTCAATTAAGCTGTTATAAGGAGGGAAAGTATATTTAGGAAATATTTAAAATTCTTTAGCATAAGTGTCCAGATTGAATGTTTTGCAAAATCATTGTAAAAAGTTTACAGAGAAATTTAAAATAGTATTTCATAAAAAATTGCATTTTGTTGCATCTAAAATTTTGCTACACTAACATTTAATCGTACTCCACGATTTCATTTGACTCTTATAGCTAGTACCCAAAAGAATTTAATAGATTTACTCCTTTTGAAATAAAATTTCTGCAATTTTTCTCACTTTTCTTGAACATCTGTTCATCAACAAATATTCCTTGCTCACACACTTGTGCTCGTTCTTCCCTCACTCTCAAGTTTCACCCACGAGAACTCTAACATACTCATGTAAGAATATCGATACACCAAGGATCTAAGCTGCTTGTGAATTATTTTAAAATAAGATTTTTATTCGGGTAACTAATTTATCAACGGTTTAGAATCATCCTACACTTTCTCTCTCATATTTTTTGTCAGCATATTAAAATCCTCGCCGTCTTCCAACCTGCTTTTGTTTTAAATTTTCACTCGCTTCTTTTTCTTTTTCATTGAATCCACTCCTTACAAAGAAAGGGAGTGTGTTGCTAAATTGGATCTCTGAGTGGCATTATTTCCAGCGTTTCTCGGATTTTCCAGGGAAAAAGGGATTTTTTGAGAAAGTGAAAGAAATCTCTAACTTGGATGTTGAGGGAGCTTGATCGTATCTATTCCTCTTTTATCTTTCCCTTTTTTTTCTTAAAATTAACAAAAAAAAAGAAATCACCAATACAATACTTATAATTATTTAAACCAGAAAATTTAAAAATAAAGGAAATTCAAAAATTAAATTCTATTATATTTCAAATCTCCTTAAAATTTTGCTAAAAAAAAAAATCCCTTAAAATGCACCATTTAAACACAAGTCCAAATATGCTATTATTTTAATTCAAAATTCCAGTTGTCACCCGCTCTTCAAAATGAATTAAAAAAACAAAAAACATATGGATCAAATTAGTTCAATGAAAAGCTACTAGAAGTGATGTAGTGATAAGGAATTTGGATAATATACACAATGTTCAAATTTCATTATCAATTGATGTACCCAAAAAAAAAAAAATTAAGAGTAAATCTCTAAAGTAGTCCTTATCGATTTTTATACTGGACAAATTAGTCTCTAATAAAAATAAACTGATGAGTTTGTCTCTAATCTTTTAAAATGGTAGATAATTCAATTCCCTCCATTAAATCTTTTTGTTAAATACTATAATGTGACATGTTAAGTAATTGACATGATATCCTTATCTCCCGCTCTATCATCCTATTCACCCCCGTCTATTAGAATGACATTATATTGACAAAACTTATTTTATTTTCATATCATATCAAAACATAAAATTTAATATATTAACTTGAGAATCTGTAAAAAATGACATCCTTTTAATAAATAACAGCGACTAAGATGATAGGAAAAGAGATAATCGTGTCGTATCAACTATTGATAGCATGTTCGGTTCTATTTTTGTAGAACTAGTTTGAGATATAATTAATTTTGTTGGAATTGATTTAATTAAAATTAATTTCGACCTAAAGTGATTTATATTTAGTAGTTCTTCTAAAAGTGATTTCGAAAGAAAATAAAAAATTTTCATTTCTTCCAAAAATCAATTCTTGATGCAAAAATTATTTTTTATCTTTTAAAACTAAACAACATAAAAAATTAGTAAAATTAATTTTGAGGGGTCAAAATCAACTCTAAATCTCCCAAACCCTAATCCAAACATATTGCCATATTTAGTGTTTAATGAAGAAATTTGATGGAGGGACTAAATTATCAGTTATTTTAAAATATTAGAGACCAATTTATCAATTTATTTTTGTTAAAAATTAATTTGTCGAATATTTTAAAAATCTAAGGACCAATTCATCAGTTTATTTTTGTTAAATACTAATTTTATCTGATATAAAAACAGATAAAAACTACTTTTGGGGTTTACTCAAAAATTAATTCTGTGGAGATCAGGAGTGTCCCAACTCGCAAACTAGCCTACAGTCTAGTAATGGTGTTTTTGTGGTAGGGTAACATGTTTAACTTCATCGTGGCTTCATGTTATGATCAGATTATTTTTTCACTCAATCTTGACTTAATTATAGACTAATTATTAGGTTGAGATCAGTTAGCTTAAAATTTAAGATGTGTTTCTTTTTTAATTTTGTTTTTGGTCAATTTTTAGTTTGGGTGTTCGTTTTTGGGCGTTTGTTGTTTTTGTTTTTTTCGGTTTTTTTTTGTTTTTTTGTGTTGGGGGGGGGGGGGGGGACATTGACCTCCATGCAGTTTGCCATTGAGCCATTGGTTCATCTGCAAGTTGTGTTTATACAAACAGAAAAAGAAACCGCTTTTTATGTTATTATACTTATTATTTTTTCAATCAGAGATAAGCCTTTTTTTCAGTAAAAAAAAAGAAAGAAGAAATAAGCTTTTTTTTTTTTAATTTATGGCAAAAGAATTGAAATAACCTTTTTTTTTCAGTTTGAATATTTTTCTTTTAAATAGACTTATTTTATTATTTTAATTTTTTTACTCATGCTTCTTATTTAAAAAAGCAATATTGAAAACAAAAAAGAAGCTAAAACAAGTGGCTTTTAAAATAAATAAATTTTATGAATTTAAACATTTATGCATAGTTAAATTATAAATTTTTTTAAACAAGATACTAAAGCTTAAGAATTTTTATAATATATATTTTTAAACATAAATATCAGTATAAAAATATTATTATGCTATAAATAATATATAGGTTTAAGTTAAAAATTTTATTATTGATTTTAAATCCTTTAAAATATTATATTTTAAAGTATTAGGTAATATTGGATAAGGTTGGACTAAGACCTGTTTGATATATATGATAGGATAAGATACTTGGTGATTTAAGATATGTTAAAATTTTAATGCTGTACAATATTTCGTGTAACATTGTATGAAATATTATGTTATATTCAATAATATTATTCTTTCCTAATTAAAAATGATTCTAATTATAAGTACAAATTTAACCAAAAACATTGTAATAAAATAAAGTAGAGGAGAGTTGTCGGCATCACGCTATCACGGGTTGTACTTTGAGAAGAAGAGACGAGGCTGACGTGTGAATGGAGATAGTCTTTGAGAGACTTTGTGAGAGTGAGTGGAGATGGCGAGATGGAGTGGAGGAGAGCTTGTGGATGCGGCGCTAAGTGAAAGTGAGTGAGACTGAATTAGTGAATTAGGGTTTCTTGATTTCTAAAAGAGGAGGCCGTGCCACAAAGGGTATTTTTGGGAATATCATGTATTAGTAAGTGTAATAGGAATATAGGGATAAATTCATTTGATTTGATTTGGTTCAATTATCAATTGGTTTTTGGTTTTGTGGTTCAGTTTTTTTTTTTTTTTTGCTATTTTTCAATTTGGTTCAGTTCTAGATACCCCTAATTAAAAGCAGTAAGAATAAGATTGAATAAATAACTAATATGACATTGAAACAAGAAGGAAGGAGGAGATCGGTTCAAACTACTTTCAAAGATCCATAGCAATACTTGAAAATAAAGCTTAGAACATTGCATTGAAAACATCAACAAAAAAAGAGAGATGTGGCAAAGAAGAGATTATCGATTTTGGCTTGATTAATCTCCTTGAGAAATCCTCTTGATCTTCTTCAATGTTTGACGACTTCCTTTTTCTCTGCAAAGTCCCTAATTATATTTATATTAATCATATATAAAACCTATATTTAAAAGCCCATAAGAGTCATGATTAATTAAAAACAAAACAAAGGACACCGATGAGCGCTACAGCACTAGTTTTTGCTGCTCCAAAACCAGGCCTCTACCAAGGTGTGCTTATTTTAACTTATGTTGAAATTCTGTCTGCATCTATCTTTTGATTTATTCTTTTAAAGACCAAAGTGTAGATTTATTCTTGATGTTTTTAGTCTTGTATAGTTTAAATGATACTTTTAATATGATAATAAACCAAAATTATTTTTTCTTGTCTGAAAAAGATATGGCAGTACAAACACGGAAAAAAAAAATCAATGGTTTAATATTTCATAACGATGAAAAAGTTAATTGTTGAAGGTTTTATAATATATAAACATTAACATAACAGATCATGGGTGATAATTCATACCGTTTATTTTTCATCAACTATTAAGATTGTATATCTTATAAAATGTGGAACTCTATGAATTTTAAAGGAGTCAAATTCAATTTGGGGATATTATTTTAGTGCTCCAAACAATTCTTTCTTTCTCTTTGTTAACACTAGGGCATTTTCTTCCCCATTTTTTGTTCTCATTATATTTTTGACTTTAGAAAGCGTTTGTAGTTGATGAACATGCATTAACATAGACAAATTATTAAGTGCGCAAGCAGTTCTATTACTTCCAATTTGAATTGCTTTTGATGTAAGATTTTATGTACGACAGCGACCCAAGAACAGATAATTGAGAAGGAAAGAGATGGAAACTGTTATTGCAATTGGAAAAAAAGCTGCAGGGTTCATATTTGGATTTGCTTGGCAGCATGTTGAACAACAATATGGTTACCTAACCTCCTGCGACAGCAATGTTGACAACCTCAAAAAAACGGTTAAGAAGCTAACGACTGATAAGCAACGCATTGTTGAAGATGCTAAAAGAAAGGGGGAAGTTATTGCACCTGAAGTCCAGGAATGGATGGACAAAGTGGAAGTCACTGTTGCTGACGCGAGCAGACTTATCCCGGATGAAGACAATGAAGGCGGTGGAGAAGTTAGATGCTTGAATTGGCCATTTCCAAATATGTGCCTGAGGATCAATCTGAGCAAGGATGCTAAAGAGATGGCAGAAAAAGTTTCTGAAATCATTGGTGAAGGAGGGAGTTTTAAGACATACTCTTTCCCTGCCCCTCCTCAAATGATAGCCTCTTCATCTGCTAGAGGTTATGAACCAGTGTTGTCTAGAAGCACAACGTTGGATGAGATTAAGCACGCATTGGAGGATCCTAACATCCACGTGATTGGGGTGCATGGGATGGGAGGCGTGGGTAAGACAACGTTGGTGAAAGAGTTAGCTTGGCAAGCAAAGAAAGAGGGTTCATTTGGTGCTGTAGCTATGGCTACTATATCCAATTCTCCAGTGGGAAAAATCCAGGACAAACTTGCTGATTGGTTGGATATGAAATTTGAGAAGAAGACAGAAGAAGGAAGAGCAGGGGAATTGCGTGGAAGGATGATCACGGAGAAGAGTATTCTTGTTATTTTGGATGACATCTGGGGTGAGCTGGATTTGGCAGAGTTGGGGGTTCCTTATGGTGATGAACACAAAGGATGCAAGTTGGTGCTGACATCTAGAGATCTTAAAGTGTTGAAGACTACTATGAAAACTCAAAGAGAGTTTACTCTTGATGTTTTGTCTCAAGAAGAAAGTTGGAATTTGTTTGAGAAGATGGCAGGCGATGTTGTGAAACACAACAGTATAAGACCTACTGCAGTTAACGTGGCCAAATGTTGCTATGGTTTGCCCCTTTTGATAACTACTGTGGCAAAGGCTTTGAGAAGAAAGGAGAATGTCAGGGCCTGGAAGGATTCCTTAAAAAGATTACAGAAATTTGATGATGGAGGATTTCACAATGAAGTCTACAGCAAATTGGAGTTTAGTTACGAGTGTTTAGAAAGTCAGGAATTGCAGTCACTGTTCTTGCTTATTGGTTCTTTCGAACTAGATGGTGTCGACACTGAAGTTCTGCTTCCAATTTGTTGGGGGTTGGGCTTATATAAAGATGTGCACACATTGGCAGATGCGAGAAACAGACATTATACCTTAGTAGAAGACCTTACGGCCTCTTCATTGTTGCTTGAACTTGAAATGAAAGGGGTTGGAATGCATGATCTTGTTCGTGATGTGGCTAAATCAATTGCATCTAGGACTCATCTTACCTATGTTGTTCAACGTTTCACTGATATAAATGAATGGCCAAAACTTCAAAAGTGTCATCACATTTTATTGCCTGACTATCGTAT
This sequence comes from Pterocarpus macrocarpus, assembly GCA_031439585.1. Taxonomy (NCBI): domain Eukaryota; kingdom Viridiplantae; phylum Streptophyta; class Magnoliopsida; order Fabales; family Fabaceae; genus Pterocarpus; species Pterocarpus macrocarpus. The sequence goes on along the minus strand of CM062517.1, from coordinate 15,876,507 downwards.
TAGCGAGCTTCCTGAGAAGTTGGAGTGCCCAGAGTTGAAACTACTTTCGCTTAAAATCTGGGAAGATAACGTTGTGAAAGTCCCAGATAACTTTTTCTCAGGGATGGGAGAAGTAAAGGTTCTTCATTTACATGGAATGGAATTTACCAACCCCCCACCTCCATCGCTCCGTCTTTTAGCAAACCTTCGATCATTACGTCTGTATGGAGAGTTTGAAGGCATAGCAATTGTAGGAGAACTCACGAGTTTGGAAATTCTCATCGTTGAACGTGCTTGGAATATTAAAGAGCTCCCAAAAGAAATAGGACATCTCACTCGTCTACGGATGCTCGACTTTAGAGACTGCCATAATGTAAGACTCATTCCCGAGAATCTTTTGTCAAGCTTAGAGTGCTTGGAAGAGTTGTATCTGAGGTATTGCCCTATCCAATGGGAGGTTGAAGGAAGCAACAACCAAAGCAACTATGCAAGTCTAGGCGAGCTAGGGAATTTGCATCTACTGACAACTTTGGAATTAAAGATTGAAGATGGTTCGACTTTGCCAAGGGACTCGCACAACTTCGAAAATCTAGAAAGATACATCATATGTATTGGCATGGGGAGCTGGGTCCCGTATGGCTCTAAATTTTCAAGAACACTTGGGCTCAGTGGTTCTTCAATTGCATATATTTTATGGAATGATGTGTTCGAAGTGTTGTTGACTAGGGTTGAGAATTTGTACTTAGCCGAATTGGAGTGTGTTAGAGATGTCTTTCCCGGATTGAATGGGAATGGTTTCATGGAATTAAGACATCTGTCTATCCATAGTTCAAAATTGCTCCACATCATTAACTCAGGGCGGCGTCATGTCCATCATGCATTCCCTAATTTGGAGACTTTGGAACTGGACTATCTGCATAACATGAAAGAAATATGCCATGGTCCACTTCCTACCCAAGCTTTTGAAATGTTGAAAGTTATTAAAGTTAGCAACTGTAATGAATTGAAGCATCTGTTGTTGTGGTCCCATGCAAGACACCTTTCTCAATTACATGAGATGGAAATTTCTGAATGTCGATCTATGAAAGAGATAGTAGCTGCAGAATTACGAGAGGAAATACAAGAGATAGAAGAAGTTGTGCTCCCTAAATTGCATTCTCTTTTACTGAAAAGCTTACCTATGCTCCTTGGTTTCATCTCGGTGCCAGCGACTATTGATTCCGGACTCGTTCCTCTAGCACTAATTGATGAAAAGGTAAAAACATGATTTATGAATTCTTCTTCAATATTAAAATTCTTTAATGCAAACTGAAAAATTAAACTCCCAATTAAAAACAGGGATGTAACAAAATATTGTGTACTTCGTTATAATTATGTAATAGTCATATTGCACATATTTCAATGTGTTATAGATTTAATTTTCCATTTAAATATGAATACATGACATGCCTACTATTAGTTTAGATATTTATGACAGGACAAATTGCTGAAATATCTATTCTTCTTTCCTCGTCAATTAAAATGTTGAATAACATTTTTGACAAGATTGTTTATGCCAATAGATTGCAATGCCCAACCTTGAAGCCATGGAGTTGTTTGAGATCAACACATGTAAGATATGGGACGCTAATCTTCCAGCCCATTCTTCTGTTCAAAACTTGACGAGTTTGATAATTTGGAGATGTGGTAGCTTAACAAGTTTATTCCCATCCTCAGTGGCGAGAGCAATGGTGAAACTTCAATATCTTAAAATTAGCTCTTGCCAAACTTTGGAGGAGATATTTGTCCAAGAAGAAAATCTAGGAAATCATCATTCATCGTTTGATCTACTTTCTAGTGAACAGGTGAGCACTACTGAACAGCATTATTACTATAGTTTTAATTTGACTATTTTTTTTTTTTTGGTAAATAATTTGACTAGTTATTTGGATCTTATGCTTGTGTGTTTAATTGAAAAATGTATATATGTTATTGATCGTAGGCTATACTCCCAAACTTGAAGAGACTAGAAATCTTTATGTTGGATAACTTGAAGTTGCTATGGCCCAGTCATCTGCCTCCGAATTCATTTTGCAAGCTGAATGAAATGGAAATTTTAAGATGCCCGAAGTTGTTGAATGTATTTCCATCTTATGTGTTGAACAACCTACAGAATCTGGAGACACTAAAAGTTACCGAGTGTGACGAATTGGGAGTTATATTTGAAATACAAGAGCTGAGTACAGTCACTACCAACCAGCAGGGGCTAGCAACTCGTTTGACAACACTGGATTTGGATTGCCTACCAAAGCTAAAATACATATGGAGTAAAGATCCTCATGGAATCCTTAGATTTCAGAACCTCACCAAAGTGAAAATTCATAATTGTGAAAGCCTAGATTATGATCACGTCTTTCCGATCTCTATGGCTGAGGAGCTTCAGCAACTCCAAGTGCTTGACATAGAATTCAATGGTATATCAGACGAGAAGAAAAGTAGGGTAATTATCCTTCAACTCTTAAGCCACTTTCTCGGGAACAACTGAGCATTGCTGGACAGCATTGTCACAATAATTATAGTATGACTTGCAATTTAGATTATGTACTTGTGTATTTAATTGAAAAATATATAAATATATATATGCTATTGATCGCAGGTTACTCTCCATTACTCTCTCCCAAACTTGGAGAAACTGCACATCTCCTCGTTGAATTACTTGAAGTCACTATGGCACGATGAACTGGTGGCTCCGAATTCCTTTCGCAAGCTGAATGAAATAAAAATTTCAAAGTGCTCCAATTTGTTGAATGTGTTTCAATTTTCTATGCTAGATTACCTACCGAATCTAGAGACATTGGAGGTAAGATGGTGTGATGCATTAGGAGCTGTATTTGAAATAGCAGAGCCAAATACAGTTGCTACTAGCCAGCAGGGTTTAGCAACTCCTTTGAGAGCGCTGACTTTGGGTGGTCTACCAAAGCTAAATCACATATGGAGTAAAGATCCTCGTGGAATCCTTGGGTTTCAGAACCTCCGCAAAGTGGAAGTTTGGGGTTGTGGAAGCCTAGATCATGTCTTTCCAATCTCTGTGGCTGAGGACCTGCAACAACTCCAACAGCTTAACATATACAGCTGTGGGGTAGAGAACATTGTTGAGAAGAGTGACAATGGTGAAATTAAGCGTGTTTACCTTGTAAACTTGGAGTTCCGTGACTGTCATAGATTGAAGACCGTAGTCCCATCTTCGGTGGTATTTTATACTTTAGATGTGTTAGATTTGGCCCGTTGTGATGGAGTAGTAAACATTATGACCTCATCAACGGCGACAAATTTACCAAAACTTCGAGTTTTGAAGATATCTGAGTGTGACATGATAGAGGAAATCGTTGCAAGTGAGAATGACGGCGATGCTGCGAGTGACATTGCTTTTATGAAATTGGAGAAATTGGAATTGTTCCGCTTGAGGAAGCTCAGAAGCTTTTGCAGGGGAGGTTACAGCTTCAAGTTTCCGTCACTGCAAACAGTTCTTCTGGGCACATGTCCCATGATGGAGACTTTCTGTAATGGAAAATTAACTGCACCGAGCCTCAAAATCGTAACCACATCATGGATAAGGCTCACACCGAAATACTATAGAGGTCGTTGGGATGGTGACCTTAATACTACTATAGCAAATATTTTCACCGAAAAGGTAATGAGTATATATGTCAACCGAACTTCATAATCTCCAATTCTCGTTCTAACTTTTGCTCTTTTCATTCTTACCCCTTCGATGCTCAAGCTGGCTTGAGATCCTGAATTTCCGAACAAGAGTTGAGTCTGTCATCACGAGAGTTGGAAGCCACTCTTCGCTCGCCTGAAATATGATAATGTCTGGTATTATTTTTGTTCTTTGACTTTTACGCCCTTGATTTTATTTTTCTTTCAGCACTGTGCTTTCAGTTATTACTTCTCTTTGATTTTAATAAGCTGTGTTAGTTACTTATTTCTTTTTGTTTTAAATGTTCTTCAATTTAATGAATTGTAGCCTGTTTGGTGTCAACACAAACGTACGTCAGATTAAAATATAACAAAGTAGCTTTGTTTCAACTTCCCTCAAAACGTGTTTTTTTGGCCTGAGAAAGTGTGTTTTTTCTGTTATCATGAGTAATCAAATGGGCTCTTGCAGATCATATGGATCATGTGGTTATGATTATACTATGCAAAAGGTTCAAAGGGGCTTTTTCCTATCAAGTCAGTGTTTTAACGTTCACGCACTTTCCATGTTTTAATTAATTACTTGGTTAAGCTGTGAAATTATACTCTCTAAAACTCAACTTCACCTATTCTGTTGCCACGACATGCAAGACGGGTGTGACTTTTTATTTTTATTCCAAAATTTCAGTCAAATAAATAGTATATGAAGTTTGGCTGGGTTCATCGTGCTTTATACTATGTAACTATCGTATATTCTTAAGCAATAAGAAATTAGACTTTGCCCTATATATATGTTCACAATTTATGACTTTGTTGTCTTTGTAGTTGCAACTCAGCAATATGGAAAGGAAGTTTAAAGTGCTCTACCATACGCACTTGGGTAAAGAAACCAATGGGACATGGACACGTGTCTACCCAAACCTTAATTCTGCCTTTGTCGTTCAAGATTAGGTGTTCAAGTGTATGAAGCTTTCTGCATCAACGTTTGCTTCCTGATTTGCCTTGTGTGTGTGTGTGTGTGTGTGTGTGTGTGTGTTTTTTTTGGTCCGGTATCATCAAATAAAGAGAAAGTATCAATCAGTAAAGGTGCATTAGCAACTTATGTAAAATACCATCTCTGTTTATATAGCATGTCATTTTACACAATAAATAAATAAATTGAGCTCATGAATATCATGCTAACTAATGTTAAATGTGGTAAAGTTCCTAGTGCTAGATATTCATGGATACTTTGTCTGTTAACAAGATCAAAAGGTACCTATTATAATAAGATTATGATCCGCATGTTCTGTTAGGAAAAAAGAGAAAAGCTGTGAATGAGAGCAATGAAATTTGATATTCTAGACTGATCCTAATTTCCTCTCTAACTGTCTAAGAATGAAGCTTAATGCAATTTCTATTAAACCTTTGTATATTCGTAACAAAAGAAAGAGGTCATTCCTTACTACCTTCTGTATAGGGAAAAAAAATGCTAGCAGAAAGATGCAATTTCTTTCGATGACCATAAAACAAAGAGGCAAAAATGTTATCACCAATTTTTACAGGGACGCCAACTCTAAAGATTGAACTCACATCCAATTATCTGCACAACGAAAATCCTAACCAAGTCTGCTTTAGCTTAATGTCCAAGGGAGAAAACTCTGAATCAAAATCCATCAAAGTAATGCATAAAAGTTAAAAGATACAGAAACCAGCAAATCAAAGGTATCAATAATTGCAAGAGCAAAAAGCATTGAGTAGGGATTAATTAGAGAATGTTAAGAATGGACCTCTCACATGCGTCAGAGACAAAAGTCTCACACGTAAACACAACAACCACCAATAATAGTATTAAAAAAAATCCGCCATTTGCACTTTCAAAAGAAGCAGTCACTTAGCTTTAAGAGTCAGAGACACCCTCTTCCTTCTTTCCACAAACTCACTCACACACATAAAGGCAGAGAAAGCTAAAACAAAAACAAAGCCTCAAAAGCAAAAGCAAAAGGCAGCATTCAGCTTTCCAATCAGTGCACAAAGCACACACAATCACTCACTCCAAAGTGCAACAAAGCTTACCTCACTAAGCAAACGCAACATGAAGAAGATCCCTCATATATACTTTGCAAACGTGTCGCCCTCTTGGTGGTTTCCGAGGCTTGTGAGCTCACAGCAATGGCAGAGATTGTCCCTGCTGAGCCCATTGATGACATCCATTTCGAGCGTGGAGAGACTTCCACAGCCAGACACCACTTCCCCTTGGCCATTACTGATGGCAGTAGCAGCAGCGCTGAGTATGTTCCAGGGCCCTTTGACAGTGAAAGGTTGCCAACAGTTTTTGCTTCGGAGATACAAAGGTTCCTTCGTGTGGCTAACTTGGTTGAAAGAGAGGAGCCTCGTGTTGCTTATCTTTGTGAGTCTACTTTGCTTTCTGGGGTGTTTCTATTTTATTTTTTTCGTCTTTTCAAGTGTTGCTTGATTGATTGCTGGGAAGATAGGGGTCTTGTTATGTTTTGGAGGTCCCTATGCGACTAGAATTGTTTTTGTCTTGAAGAATTAAATTGATGAAGGATTACTGGTCAAGGACAGTGCAAATATTGTTTAAGGATTAAAGAGAAATTCTTTGGAGCCCAAGCAAAAAGTGTTGCTCTCTGTCATTTAGTGCTTAATAGTTAGTACATCAATTATTGCATTAAACATTTAATTAAAGTGAAGACAATAATAGCTAACGAAGCTGAGATGTTGAATACTGAATAGTACAGAACAACACTTATTCTTAGAACTTGAGAAATTTTTCATGTGCAAGTGGTTTTAGTTTACAGTGAAAGGAGTATTGACTGGTTACTGGGTTATACGGGTGTCTTGGAAGCCCCAGCAACTTCAGTTGTCTGCCTTTATTTGGAGTGTTAGGTTTTTTCCCCTAGTTCCTTTTTGGGATGTGTAGGTTGAAGAAGGATTACAAGGTAGTGGGTTGTTACATGCTGGGCCACTAAAGGCTTTTTTGAGCTTTTGGTAAACATAGTTATGGAAGTCAAAGAAAAGCGAAAATAAGAAAAAGAAGGCTCAATTTCTCCAATTACCTTAATATAATATCAGTCCAAGAATTGCATTGAACAAAAATTATCATAATAAAAGTTGAATGCAAAGGGGGAAAGGAGCATTGCATTAATGCAGTTCTGTGCTCACCAGAGAAACACTTTCGGTAGCTTTCCATTTCAAGATGTTGGTATCTACTCTATCCCCTTCTTCAATTTGTACAATGTTAAGTGCAGCTTTTAGGTGTTGGCTTTTCACTGGTTGCAATACAAAATCTTCAATCTCAGCTGATGATGGCAATTTATAATCCATGAAGTCTTCCACTCAAATTTGATATTTTCCTGTTTCATATATGTCGCTTAACCCAAGAAATAGGTTCTGTGTTGATTAATATGACACGCATTTCACATAGTACAAGTAATTTTAATTTGCAGGCCGCTTTCAAGCCTTTGAAATTTCACACAACTTGGATAAAAATTCAAGTGGAAGGGGTGTTAGACAATTCAAAACCTCACTTCTTCAGCGACTTGAACAGGTAAATAAAAATGTTGAATCTTATGCTGTCAAGATCAGTGGTCCTTTTGAGAGCACTGTCTTTCATAACATGATGTAACTGTAACTTAATGAACAATAGATTTTTTGAGTTGTAATCTATTCAAAGTTTGCAGTTGTGGCGTATCAGCGTACTTGAGGAAAATATGTGAAAGGACATTGTTGGTTTGTCTGTTAAATTTTATGTGTCCAGAAACAGCAATAGGATTGACACAGGGACTGATGCTTAATACATTGGTTTGTTTCAAATTTGAATGTTGATAATTTTCTTTGTTAATGTGAATTATGGCATACAGGATTGGCAAGTTACAATCACAAAAAGGAAGGAAAAAGGTGATGTTCGTGAACTTAAGCGTGTTTACTATTACTACAGGGATTATTTTATGAGACATGAAAAAGCATTTGATCTAGAACAAAGGTAAACTATTCTTTGACTTATTAATTCACCATTTTCCTTTTGTACATAAATTTTAATACACTTTAATTGCCTACTAAACCAATTCTTGTTATGCTCTATCTTAACAGTCACCGGGAAAAATTGATTAATGCACGGAATATTGCTTCTGTTCTGTTTGAGGTGTTAAAAACAGTTACAAACGCAGCTGGTCCTCAGGTGATCTCTTTCATTTCTTCCTTTTTCATATACCATCAACTTCTATTTTCTAATAATTTTGTCATAAAATAGCTTAATCATAAATAAGCAAATTATCAATTTACCATATATTCTTTATTTTAGAGTTTCTCATTTTGTCCAAAATAGGCACTTATTGATGGAAATGCAATCCACAAGAAATCTGAATTTAACATTTTACCCCTTGAGCAAGGAGGCATTCAGCATGCAATTATGCAGCAACCTGAGGTCTGATAGTGCTAGGATGTTTCACATTTCCCCTTTTATTGATATCCTATGCCAGAGTCACAGAAGACTCAATTGCAATATGATAGACTGATTGTACTAATACATTGATACAGATTAAGGCTGCCATTGCAGTTATTCGCAATGTTCGTGGTTTACCCCCAGCCCAAGATTTCAAGAAACATGGAGGCTTTGTAGATTTGTTTGATTTTCTTCAGCATTGTTTTGGATTCCAGGTCAATTATCCTAGTTAATTGGACTCAAACTTTCATTTTTGTATAATTCTGATCATGTATAGACTACACTCCATAATTATTTAGTTTTAAGGGTCAGAATTGCTCTAACTAGTCTTTCAGGAATTTTTATTGTATATTATGTATCTTACACCAGGAAGCCAATGTGGCCAACCAAAGGGAGCATCTGATTCTACTCCTCGCCAACATGCAGACTCGGCAAACTCACAACCAGACATCTGTTTTGAAGGTGCATTTGCTGTTGAACATGTATCTTGTTCCTTTACTTTATCACATTTCACAATGTAAAATGTGTAATTTTTGTCATACCAGTTAGGAGAAGGAGGTGTGGATGAATTGATGAGAAAGTTTTTCAAAAATTATACAAACTGGTGCAAGTTTTTGGGAAGAAAGAGCAATATCCGGTATGTTAACTGATATAACTCTCTTGTCACTTTTAATAGATTATTTTTTATCTGTTCTTTTAATGGAAAAGATAGGGTAATATAATTCTTTCTTCCTCTGTATGTGCCTTGTGGGCTAATTATTGTTTCATATACTTTCATCAGCTTGTTCAGTATTCTTCTTTCCTTCATTTTTTTTTTTTTTTTTGGTTTCTTTCATTTAAACTATAATGCACCCAGTGTTAACATTCTTTCTGTACTGACCTGTTTTACTTGTGTTGCAGCTTACCTTTTGTGAAACAGGAAGCCCAACAATATAAAATTTTATACGTAGGGCTTTACCTTCTCATATGGGGGGAGGCAGCTAATTTGCGGTTCATGCCAGAATGTCTCTGCTATATCTTTCATCATGTATGTTGAAACTGGTTAAATTCTTTTTGATTTTTACTAAAAGAATAAATATTAGACTCCACAGGTGTCTCTATTAGTTAATAAAAAGAACTGCTTTTTCTGTGATATTAGGAATGCAGTATGGTATATTCAGTATTTCGAGTCCAAACATTTTATGTATTAACGTTTAAAGGTTGTCTGATACATAGAATCTTAATTAAGCCTATACATATTATTTTACCTACAAGGAAAAACTGGGTAGGGATACAAGATAAAATTGCATAACTGCTTGATGGAGCCACCCATGAGCACCTCTATTTTCATGATTGATTGAAATTTTCAAATAACCTTACAAACGTTATATGATTCTTATTGTCTTCTCTAATTTCTTTTCATCATTTTTTTTTTTGGTGTGTGTTTTGAAGATGGCAGATGAATTGAATGGAATTTTAAATGGTGCTATCAGCTTAACAACATGGGAAAAGGTCATGCCTGCATATGGAGGAGAACCTGAGTCTTTCCTTAACAATGTTGTCACCCCCATATACAAAGTTGTTAGAGAGGTACTATCTAATTTGATCCTATTTTTCTTTTTTGGGTTTTCTTCTTCAATATACTGATTTATTTTCAAACCAAAGGAAGTAGAAAAAAGCAAAGGTGGTACAGCTGAGCATTCTGTATGGAGAAACTATGATGATCTGAATGAGTATTTCTGGTCAGTATCTATCTTTATGCTATATAATTTCTCCATTTGTTTTCATGTGGCTTTCTTTCAATAAGTTCTTATTGGTGTTCTATACATGCAGGTCTCCTGATTGTTTCCGAATTGGTTGGCCCATGCGTCTGGACCATGATTTTTTCTTTGTTCAATCTGCAAATAAACCCGATATCAAGAATGCTCTTGTTGTATCACCTGATAAAACAACAGAAAAGAAAAAGAGAGAAAAGAAAGATGAAGAACCAGAGGTACTTCCATGTTTCTCATGATCATTGTATTTAAGATTCTGTATTAGTGATATCAAAACATATTACTAAGCTGAATGAAATTTCAAATTAACTTCTCATTTTATTTCATCACATGGTATAGTTCTTCTTCATTTCGGGAAATCAGGCCACTTATTAGATGGCATCTCAAGATAGTGTTGCTCTGCTGCATTTGTATTTAGTGAAATTTGCCTCAGAAACTGTTTTTGCATGGTAGGATTTAGATGGCAAGTAACTGCTAGGTTTAGACTCCAATGACGTTTCCATGTCTTGAACCGTTACGGCAGATATAAGTTTCTTCCTGATGAATGTGATCACTGTTCTCCGACATGTTGTGTACAGTGGTTGTTTTTCTCCGGCTTGACATAGATTCTATTAGGTCTACATCATTATCTAATACTCGAATCTCAGACTTGCAATTGTAAGATGGCTGTTTGGCTTGTCCCATCTAATTGCAAGTTCAACCTTGTCACGCATGAGCAGTTCCATACTGCTTTCTTATTTAGGAGCATGAATTTAAAATATTTATCTTCATTAATAAAGAAGCTGCACTACTCTTCTTTCTTATTTCCTTTGGATCCATATGCTAGAGGGAAGTCATTCTGTCTTTTTTTTTTTTTTCTTTAACCTAAAAGATAGGATGGATTGTTCTCTTCAAAATTTATAGCCTTATAACCTCTTGATTGAAAAAAAAAAAAATGAGTACAGCTTCTGATGATTGAATGTTACACTCGCATTTGGCATATTCTTGATTGAAAGTCTATTATTTCATTTCTATTGTATTATGTGTTTCAGTCGTCAGTAGAAAATGTTGGACATATTCTACTACCTCTAAAAGATCACTACTTTGTTACCCATGTTATTTCTTTTGCTTGTTCAGGATACAGTAGAGGAAATCCATGAACCACAGTGGCTGGGAAAGACAAATTTTGTAGAAATTCGTTCATTTTGGCAAATTTTTAGAAGCTTTGATAGAATGTGGAGTTTTTTTATTCTATCCCTTCAGGTTTGCTCGAATCTAGTGCAGATGTTTTGCAAATTTCTGTTTCTTAAGATGGATAGTCTAGAAACTTGGTTGTGTGTTGGTTGCCAGGCCATCATAATCATTGCTTGCCATGACTTGGGATCTCCACTTCAGTTGTTTGATGCCACAGTATTTGAGGACATAATCAGCATCTTCATTACTTCTGCAATTCTTAAACTTATTCAAGGTATGTTGTTCATTGTTATCATTACTTGGCATTAAAGTTAGTTTAATTTGATGTACGAGAAAGAAGTAAATTTAGTTAGTCAATATAGCACCAATGTTACAGTGAACTACTTCTAATGTAGACAAATTTTCAAGAAAAATAGCTACATGCTAATATTTGATTCTGTATTTTATTCTTTGAATTACATATTAATATTCTAGACATTATTTATAGACAGTATGCCCCTTCTCCTTCCTCTCTCATATAATCATGATAAAATAATTTGTCTTTTCTCACAGCAATTTTAGACATCGCCTTTACTTGGAAAGCCAGATATACAATGGAATATTCTCAGAAAGTGAAACTTGTGATGAAGCTGGTCTTTGCTCTTATATGGACTATTGTTCTTCCTGTGTGCTATGCTGATTCAAGAAGAAAATATACTTGTTATTCCACAAAGTATGGAAGCTTGGTTGAGGAATGGTGCTTTACTTCCTATATGGTCGCGGCTGCAATATACTTGACAAGTAATGCAGTTGAAGTTGTGTTATTTTTTGTCCCTTCCATTGCCAAGTATATAGAAGTCTCTAATTACCAGATATGCAGAGTTTTGTCTTGGTGGACTCAGGTAGGTTCATCTTATTTCTTACGGTATTTTCCACTACTGTGTTAGATTGGTGGCCATTGTTGCATTAATCTGTTATTTGAATAAACTTCTGATGCAAACCAGATCTTAATAATGATTCAAGTAGAATGTTCCAGTTACAGAACGTGTCAACAAGGACATTTCTAAGTTGTTAGTTATAGATCATTATTTAATTTTAAGTCAAGAAGAAACCATTCAATGTGATCAAGACAATGATCAAGATTAAACTATTGCTTTGTCTATTACTTGAACATATTGAACATAAGTTATGATTGTTCTTTGCTCTTTTTGGATAAATCCAAGGCATAATCGAAGTGTGATCCGCTTTCTGAGGAAGTATATAGAAAGGCTAAGGCAGCAATGAAGTTTTCCTGTCTGCAGTTTGGACCTTAGAAAAACTTCTAGCATCTCTAAGGAAAGAGAGGGTGAAGCATTTGGCTATAGTATCTACTTTTGTCGGTTTCCTTTTTTTTTTTTTTTCAATTTTCTGATGAGTCCATGTACTAGGTAATGTGATTGTTTTTGGCATCATCTTAGTGATATTGCTATACAGAGTATATTATATTTTACCCTTTTTACCACTATGAAGATTTGGTCAAAACTATGCTTTCTGTTCCTTTATGTGGGACTGCATCTGGCTTATGTTTTTAACTTCCCATCATGTCCAGTCATGATTAGAATTCACAAGTATAAATGTTTTCGGCATTGATTTATATCTACATGTAATTGACTATAATGTTCATTCATGGCATTAAATGTTATAAACTGAATGTCACATTTATTTATCATACAGCCTAGAAGCTACGTTGGGCGGGGGATGCAAGAAGACCAGGTTTCTGTTCTGAAGTATATCCTATTACCTTGATTGCTTGTTCTTATTGTTTGCAATTAATTTTTTAAGCACATCCATCACAAACTCTATAAATATTCTGATTTTGTTCCTATGTAGGTACACATTGTTTTGGCTATTGGTGCTATCTAGTAAATTTCTGTTCAGCTACAGTTTTGAGGTAAACAATAACAGAAATAATTTATGTTAATTCGGCTTCATTAATTAGCAACTTACTTTTAATGGCCAATGTAATATAAATATATGCAGATAAAACCGCTTATAGGACCGACCAGACAAATTATGAAAATTGGTGTTAAAAAGTATGACTGGCATGAACTTTTTCCAAAAGGTATGCTGCATTTTTAAATTTTTTGGTCACATCTTAAGGGATCGGATCAGTTAATTTTGCTGACAAGGTTTGCTTGTGCTGCAGTTAAAAGTAATGCTGGTGCAATTGTGGCTGTGTGGACCCCTGTAGTAATTGTGAGTCTGAATTGGAACATACACTCGTTTGTTTTTAGTTGTAATTATATTTATCGCTACATTTCAGCTCTCCAACACTCAAATAAAAATGCTTTATTGACAGAAGTATAAATATTTATAAGTGAAGTGGTCTATCTGTCTTCATGCATTAGTTGAAGTTCCTCATGTATTCTTTAACAAAACCATACTGACGGATGGTTCATTCTGTTCTGTGTTTACTACAGGTATATTTTATGGACACACAAATTTGGTATTCTGTTTTCTGTACAATATTTGGTGGACTTTATGGTATTTTACATCACCTTGGTGAGGTAAGCTATGTTTCCTATTTGCTTCTTTCTTTCTTTTTCCAACAGAAATGAAATCATTGACTCACCTCTCTTATTGAAAATAGATAAGGACACTAGGAATGCTGAGAAGTAGATTTGATTCCTTGCCTTCTGCATTTAATGTCTGTCTGATCCCACCATCCTCCCAACGTGGTAAAAAGAAAAGAAAAGGCCTCCTCAGCAATATATTTCAAAAGGTGTGTTAAATTAGCGGAAGTGAGACAATATTATTCTAATATATATGTTCTATTGTGTTGACCACTAATTTGTGTCACAGATGCCCGTTGAAAAAAGTGCCATTGCCAAATTTGTTGTAGTATGGAATCAAATTATATATCATCTTCGTCTTGAAGACTTGCTTAGTAACAGGTGAGGTTGATGCTGTAACTTTGCTGCATGGCTATTTGTTATTCAACACCTGACAAAAAATTTTTGGACAGAGAGGTGGATTTGATGATGATGCCTATGTCTTCAGAATTGTTTTCTGGCAAGGTTCGCTGGCCTGTTTTCCTCTTAGCAAATAAGGTAGTGAACTTTAAAACTAAATATTATGCGACTGCTGCAGTAGAATTATTACCTGTACATCTTTTTCACTAATAAAATTTTGCTGCTACATTTTCTAGTTTTCTACAGCTTTGACCATTGCTAAAGATTTTGAGGGAAAAGATGAGGTTCTTGCCAGAAAAATTACAAAAGACAAGTACATGTTTTATGCTGTAAGAGAGTGCTATGAGTCACTGAAATACGTCCTTGAGATTCTTGTTGTGGGCAACCTGGAGAAAAGGTAACACGTGGACTATTTTTCTGATACCATCAACCCAACTTCAACCACTGTTGTATGCTGTAGAATCTTATCTTTCATAGCTCCTAGTGGTTGTAACTTGCTTTTTTCTATTTCTAACCTACAAAATTTTTGACACCAGTGTTGATTCAATGCTTATTTATGGATATTTAGGATCATATGTGATATACTACGTGAAATTGAAAAAAGTATCCTAGACTCATGTCTGCTCAAGAACTTCAAGTTGAAAGTTCTCCCAGCTTTACAAGCTAAGGTCATTGAGCTAGCTGAACTTCTGGTAATTGCTTTCTATACCTAAACTTGGCTACATTATTTATGTTGACAAATGTGTATGACTGGTAACTGAGTCCGACTAACTTCTATATGAAATGTGATAAGATTGAGGGAGATAAAGACCATCAGTACAAAGTTGTGAAAGCCTTACAAGATATGTTTGAACTGGTAACAAATGATATGATGGTTGATTCCAGGTACTGGTGCTTAAGAATTTGTTGTCCTTTACCAAATTACTATGCTTCAGTTTTTAATTTACTTACTGAATTTGTGCAGAATATTGGATATGATCCACATTCCCCAACAAAATGAGAGTGACTTTGTCTATCTTACCAGAGATATTGATCAACTATTTGCCAGTGAGGGAATGAACAGCGATATTGAAGCACTATTATTTGCCAATGAGAACTCCGTCCATTTTCCCTTGCCAGAAAGTGGCCCTCTGATTGAAAAGGTGATATTTATTACTTAAATGATGGTTGCTGTTATTCTCCTTTCATCAAGGGTAGTTACAATGTTCATGTATGAATGTAGCCACAAACAAATATAGTAATGAAAAATAGCATCTTAAGTTATACGTGAACCCTACTCTTTTAATACTGATAGAATCATATTGTTCATGGCAGATCAAGCGTTTTCATTTGTTGCTTACCATCAAGGATACAGCAATGGAGATGCCTGCAAACTTAGATGCTCGTAGGCGCATATCATTCTTTGCTACTTCTCTGTTTACAGATATGCCTGATGCTCCAAAAGTGCGCAATATGCTGCCATTCAGGTAAGTTATACGTCCATGAGTTCATTTAGTTTGAAAGGTTGACTCCAGAATACATTATGTTTTTTAAGTTGTATTCACACCACTACTCGCATAATTCACATTTAAGTTGAACTAACCAACCTTATTGGACTAACCACTTGGCAAAAGAGGTAACTGCTGCTTATCAGTCCCCTTAAGTGATTTATATGAACTCACTCAATGACTAATTAAATTTAGAGATAAACATGTGCAGAGCATAGGATTTTATATTTAGAGCACCTTGCTAACAGAATATCATATTGCACATGTGAACAATAAAAAAGTGAAAGCATTTTACATCAAAGCACAGGTAAGAAAGGTACCGTAATGAGTGCAAAAGGGGGAAAGAGAAAAAGGAACAGTAAGGTAGTTTGGTAGATAGATACTTTCTTATGGTAAAATAAGAATTCATTTCTACAACTTGACACTGCTTGATTCTCCAACCACCCTAACCTTGTACGTGGAACCTCACTTGATATCCATAATCGGGGCATTTAAGGAACTTCCAAACTCTTGTCAAAAAATCCCTTCTGGTTGAAAAGTAAAAGCTCACAATGTACTTACTGTATTGCTTTTCTTGGTCATATTTCTTTATACTTTCACTAACAGACACATCAAACTAAGAAGTAAACCGTTCAAGGATAACTTATGCTTAACTTAATGAACATTTGCCTCATAGTTCTGTCACAAAACTCTGTCTAATATATAGCTTGGTTGGTATAGTGTTATAACTCCACACTACATCGAGGACATCAATTTTTCACTGAAGGAGCTAGGTTCGGATAAAGAGGAGGACTCCATTATCTTTTACTTGCAAAAGATATTTCCAGGTAGCTGTATAAATATGAATATGTTTTATGTATCTCACGCATTCTATCTGAACTCATCTCATACCTTGTCACACCAAATTCAATAGATGAATGGAAAAACTTCTTGGAGCGTGTGGGTTGTGAAAACTGGAAGAGTTTAGAAGATGAACACAAGACAGAAGATCTTAGACAGTGGGCTTCATTCAGGGGCCAGACACTAGGCAGAACAGGTTCAGTTTGTTACCCTCAGAATGGGATGTTAATACAATTTTAAGACATTCTGTGATCGTTTTCAATCATGTTTGTAACAGTTAGAGGGATGATGTACTACAGAGAAGCCTTAAAATTACAAGCATTTCTTGACATGGCTGAAGATGAAGGTTTGTAATTAAGTATAAGTTGGTATTCATTATCTACTAGTACTTGGCTATGGTGCAACAAAATACAGCAAATAAAACTAATAAAACCAATTCATTACATGACTGATCCTGTGACTGCAGATATTCTTGAGGGTTATGAGACTGCAGAAAGAGGTAACCGTGCATTATTTGCTCATCTAGAAGCAGTAGCAGACATGAAATACACCTTCGTCGTTTCCTGTCAATCGTTTGCATCTCAGAAGGCCGTGAATGATCCCCATTATAAAGATATAATTGACTTGATGACAAGGTAAGTTTTTACTAGGAAATAGAAAATATCTTGCATCTTGAAACGGAATGAGTATACAATAACATTTGCATGCATGTATTGCCTGCAGGTATCCATCTCTCCGTGTTGCTTATGTTGAGGAAAAGGAGGAGATAGTGCAGGGTAAACCTTACAAAGTGTATTCATCTAAACTGGTTAAAGTTGTCAACGGTTTTGAACAGGTATTTCTCTTCCAACATGGAGAGAGGCATCCAGATGCATCATTGATGACTTAATGAGATTCTTGTTTTTCTTTTATAGACAATATATCAAATAAAGCTTCCAGGGCCGCCAGATCTTGGGGAAGGGAAGCCTGAAAATCAAAACAGTGCAATAATATATACTCGTGGTGAAGCCCTCCAAACAATTGATATGAACCAAGTAGGCTTATTTTCAATTTACTTTCTTTTTTCAATAAATTGACTACTTGCAATCATTATACATCAAACTTGATCATTTCTATTATGTCCTTATGAGCATCTGATTTTACAGGATAATTACTTGGAAGAAGCTCTTAAATTGAGAAACCTTCTCCAAGAATTTCTTAAGCGCCAGGGACGGCGTCCTCCTACGATACTTGGTTTAAGGGAACACATTTTCACGGGAAGGTTAGGCCTACAATAAATTAAAATGACAGCATTTTGAATTTATGATGAGCAAAAACTGAGCAAGATCCTTCAAGTCACACTTGCCCTGAATACGTGAACATGGTTTAAGTCTTTTAAGATAGTATGCCATACTATATACTGGCATCAAAATATGGCAAATGCATATAACCAAATTTCTCTAGATGATAAACGTGTTATATAAGGATGATACATGACAATTCTACATTTTCTCTTCTCTTTCTTCCATGGTTCCCTTTTCTATTCTACGTTCACATATTTCCTTTCTCTTTTCTTGCTTTTTCCCATTACTCATAATTTTCGTTCCTTAAGTATAATGTCTTTAAGATTAATATTAGAATGAAGTTTACTATACTAATAGGAAGCCTTACATTCCCTTTTCACTTCAGTGTGTCTTCTCTGGCATGGTTCATGTCATATCAAGAGACTAGCTTTGTCACCATTGGTCAAAGGCTTCTGGCTAATCCTCTCAGGTAATGCATGCAAATCTTCATTATGAAACTGTAGGCAAACTATAGGTAGGAATTTTTTTTTTCTTTCCTTTTTTGCTTTTTTTTATCCTTTTTTCCTGTCTTAGAGATAGCAAATGCTCATTGAGTTGTCCAGTGTTGTTTGGAATACCTAAAGTAATGTTATTTTTCATACACTTGACTTTTGCTAGTTGTATAAACAAGCAGAAAAATTTGTCATGCAAACATATGATCTTCATCACCTACTCTTTTCACATAGTGCTATGTTTTTAAACTCCAACAAACGCTTATCATTTTCTATGTATTCTCAAGTTCAGGGTGCGGTTCCACTATGGCCATCCCGATGTATTCGACAGAGTTTTTCATATCACAAGAGGGGGAGTAAGCAAAGCATCCAAAACAATTAACTTGACTGAGGACATTTTTGCTGGTAGGAATTTATGACTTAAGCATGATATTCTCAAGACATATTTTGTATGACACTAGAGAAAAGTGCTCATGTTTTATATCATGCAGGATTTAATTCTACTTTAAGAAGGGGGTGTATTTCCTACCATGAATACTTGCAAGTTGGCAAAGGTCGTGACGTAGGCCTAAACCAAATCTCAAAATTTGAAGCCAAGGTAGCAAATGGAAACAGTGAGCAAACTATAAGCCGTGACCTATTCCGCCTTGGGCGTCAGTTTGATTTTTTCCGTATGCTAGCCTGTTATTTC
Organism: Pterocarpus macrocarpus; assembly: GCA_031439585.1. Lineage (NCBI taxonomy): Eukaryota > Viridiplantae > Streptophyta > Magnoliopsida > Fabales > Fabaceae > Pterocarpus > Pterocarpus macrocarpus. The sequence continues at coordinate 15,857,763 of CM062517.1, read as the reverse complement.
ACAACCATTGGATTTTACTTCAGCAGCTTGGTAATTTTACCGAACCATCATATTTTTCTCTCTTATTTTTTTTTCTCCCATTGAATTCCCATATTTTGTTAACTATATGGTGATTTGACTTGTACAGCTTAATTTCTCAAATCAAATAAAAGAAAAAATTGGAGAAGAATCCTATTATTGTTCTCTTTTTCCCTTTTCACACAGTAAGACAAAGTATCATAGTAAGGAATGGATAAAATGTCACTCTCTAGAAGCAAAAAAATTTCACAACAGTTAATGCAATGCAAAAGCTAGTGACCATAATCATTGTTCCTTGTATGATGCTTTATATGTCATAAATTACTAGTGGCATCAGGTTTGACTGATTTGAATTCTTATCGGATTGCTCCACAGATTTCGGTAATAGGAATATATGTATTTCTTTACGGGCAGCTATACCTGGTGCTTAGTGGGTTGGAAAGAGCACTTATTATTGAGGCTAGAATCAAGAATGTACAGTCCTTGGAAACAGCTCTTGCCTCCCAGTCATTTATACAGCTTGGTCTTCTGACAGGCTTGCCAATGGTGATGGAAATAGGCCTTGAGAAAGGTTTCCTCACAGCCCTTAAAGATTTTGTCCTCATGCAACTGCAGCTGGCTGCTGTTTTCTTCACATTCTCCCTTGGAACAAAAACACATTACTACGGCCGAACAATTTTGCACGGCGGTGCGAAGTACAGACCAACTGGACGAAAAGTTGTTGTCTTTCATGCTAGCTTCGCTGAAAATTACAGATTATATTCAAGAAGCCATTTTGTGAAGGGGTTTGAGCTGATGCTGCTGTTGATTGTTTATAATATGTTCAGGAGGTCATATCAGAGTAATGTGGCATATGTGTTGATAACTTATGCCATTTGGTTCATGTCATTAACTTGGTTGTGTGCACCTTTTCTTTTCAACCCTGCTGGATTCAGCTGGACCAAGACAGTAGATGACTGGAAAGAGTGGAATAAATGGATCAGGCAACAGGGTGGTATAGGAATTCAGCAGGATAAGAGTTGGCATTCTTGGTGGGATGATGAGCAAGCGCATCTTCGCCGGTCAGGTCTTTTGTCCAGGTTGGCTGAAATATTGCTTTCTCTTCGCTTCTTCATCTATCAGTACGGCCTGGTCTACCACCTGGACATCTCTCAGCACAGCAAAAACTTTCTTGTTTATGTCCTTTCCTGGATTGTGATTGTTGCAGTTTTCCTCTTGGTGAAGGTAACCTGACCTCTCCTTCATTCTTTCTTAAAATTTATTAAGCAAAATTGGTGTAGCACTTATTGCGGAAAAGATATTAAAATCTCGCCTTAGATGGTTTGGTCGTGTGTGAAGAAGATCCGTAAAAGCTCCAAAAAAAGGAACAAAACAATAAAGAGATTCAGATTGAGAAATATTATTTATATCATTTTTTTAGACATTTCTAAAGAGATACTCTAAAATGTCCTTTAAACATTGGTTGATAGTGGATCTCAACTTTTTTCTCAATCAATGTTTGAGAGATATATAAGGGTGTCCCTTCAAATATATATGTAGTAAAGTGGTACAGATAATATTACTCATTCAAATTTTAATGGTTTGACTATAGATATAATTCATGATAAAATATTATTACGTTTTCCTATCCATTTAGCCAATCTCATCTAGTGGGACAAGATATGGTTGATGCAAAATTCAAGCTGATAAACCAAATAATGTTTCTCTTATACAATAGTAGGTGTTGTACCATTGCATGTTAATACCATAATTTGCACATCCATGCAGGCTGTCAACATGGGAAGGCAACTATTTAGTGCTAACTATCAGCTTGGATTCAGATTTTTCAAGGCATTCCTGTTCGTGGCTGTTATTTCCATCATCATTACTCTTTCGGTTATATGTGAACTGTCATTGACGGACCTTTTTGTTTGCTGTCTGGCATTCATGCCAACTGCATGGGGATTGATACTGGTAAATAACCTTTAGCAACATTTGCTTGAGCAAAAAATTTTGACCACTTTGTTGTATACCTTTTCCCAAGACTTAGTCTAAGTGATATTTTGCTGGTTCAGATTGCACAAGCTGTGAGGCCAAAGATAGAGCACACTGGAGTGTGGGACTTCACGCGTGCACTTGCTAGAGAATTTGATAATGGAATGGGGATAGTTCTTTTTGGACCTATTGCTATTTTGGCTTGGCTCCCAATCATTAAAGCCTTCCATGCTCGTATCCTTTTCAATGAAGCATTCAAAAGGCACTTGCAAATCCAACCAATTCTTGCAGTGAAAAAGAAGCACAGGCCTTGATCCAGATTCTTTGTACTTGCTTTTGTACAGTCATGCAATATCTAAAGATTCTATAGGATAACTTTAGGAACTAGATACACGTTACAGTATGTATAGCAGCATATTCGTTAGTATACAAAGTCATAAATGTAGAAAGAGGATTGCTTCTTATTATTTAGTTAAATAAGTTGAACGAAAAGGAATTAATACGATACTAGAGATAATATCCATACATTGCACTAGTTTGATTATGTTTTCGTTGTTGTTGTTTTTAATCAATGTTTTTAAAAGACAGTTACAATAGTAATTAAAAATTATATATAATATAATATATTGAGAATTTTTTTCAATTATTCTACACAGCAAAGGTAGTTACATGAAGGGAGTTCATTAAACTCTCTATTATACATATATTTAGTATATTTTCTGTATTTCTAATCCTTCTCAACAATTGGAACTCTAACTGTTTTGGTGATGTTACTCTTGACAATGGAGCATATAATTGTCAATGTAAAACAAAGGTTTTGGCAAAAATGCTTATATAACTCAATGATTGCCCTTCACCTTTTTTCTTTTTTTTCCTTTTATTCTCATTACATAATATACATTCATTGGAAAATGTTTTATTCTCAAGACAAAAAGTCACGTTTAAGTCCTTTGTTGTTAGAACTATTCGTGGGGCATGCGCAGACATCCATGTTTCATACAAATATGAGAATTAAACATTGTAAATACAAGATCTCATGCATAATAATAATAATAATAATATCTTTTTGAATTGCCATTAGCTTATATTCGATATATAAATGAGTTTACAGAAAAAGCCTATCAAATTATAAATTACTATAAGCTGGCAAATACACTAATATACCATAATGATTTTATCATATAAATGAAAGGCCTAACTCCCTTTTGCAGGAAAAAGTATGTGATAAATTAGTGCAAAAAGACTTTTGATTTTCTTTTATTTAAAGACTGGAAAAAGAAAAGCAATAACTTCGAAATAAGAAAAAATATTTTTATGCATTATATATTTGATGCATCAATTTTATACGTTATTATTAGAATTTAATTTTGATGTATTGTAAGTGTAAAAGAGTTTTATACAGAGATCTAATCATATATTATAACATCAGCAGAAATATTTAACTCAACTATCCATTATCTTAAAAATCTAACTAATAGAAGCATATGTTATGAAACTCTTTTACACCAATAATATATTAAAATTAATCTCTTATTATTATTCATTATTAATTATATTTCTTATAATTTATATTTGAAAGGTTAAATATCAAATAATATAGTAATAATTTTTCTGCAATATCACCTGCTTAAGCTGGATAAAAAAATAAAAGTAGAAAAACAAGTAGAGAAAGAGAAGAAACCATCTTCTTGTGGTGAGCTTTGATCTTATAGGTCAATAGACCTTATTGGACTTATTGATATATGCCACAATATATATAAAAGTAGCATCTAAGCCTGTGTTTGGCTCCACTTTTGGACCCTCTAGAATCAATTCTAGAGAGTCATAATTGATTTTGTAAGTTTTGGTAAATGTTTGGTTTCCTATTTCCAAAATCAATTCTTACCTTTAGAATTGATTTTAAGAGAAATAAAAATATTTTACTTTCTGTCAGAATTATTTTTAAAAAAACTACCAAATATAAATTATTTTCCTTCAAAATCAATTCTAATCAAATCAATTCTGACAAAATCAATTATATCTAGAATCAATTCTACAAAAGTAAAACTAAACACGCTATAACTCAATTGATCAAGGGCATAAGTTGGCTCCAAATGCCAGTTTCTTTCATTTGATTATTTGCAATTTTTTTACTCCAACATTATAGATAAAGAATAAAAAATACCCCACTATAATGCCCGTTAATTAATTATACCTTCTATACATGTGTGTTTCAATAAATAAGTAATGGCATTTTCATAAAAACAATTGGACACCAAACTTGAATGGCCAATATGTTGTATAGATGATATATTAAAATTAAATTAAATTAACTCTTTAAATTTAAAATGTAAATCCTTAAAAAAATAGGGTTACTTGATTTTTTGTAGTACAAAAATACTTCTATAATTAATATTTTGCATAAATACCTTTTATGGTTAAAAGAAAAATAGCATACAGTTAATATTTCTATACATATAGGTAACATAACCCTAGAATGCTTTTGATGATAACAAAGCAGCATTATTTATCTTATCCAAAGTAAAGGTATATGGTCACTGATAGAAACAGAAATCCATGGCCTCAAGGGAGAGGAACACTGCCAGCAGCTCTACCACCAGTACCTCCGAGTCCACCTGCACCACCAATGAGTCCACCGACACCCGTGCCACCAAGTCCACCAAACCCAGAAGCACCACCACCCAGTCCTTCACCCCCATTAATAATATTTTCAATCGAATTTTATTAATATATCTTTCGATTGCAATATTAAATTATTATACCATTATTAATAATATTTAAGGGTGTCATTAACGATTCTCCTTGAGTGAATTTTACTAATATAAACTAGATTTAGACTCGGGTGTTGCACAAGTATTGAAATAAATATACTTCTTGTTAGAATAAAGAGATAAGTGATATTAATTAGATCAATATAAAAATAATTTAGTAGATTTTGTCTTAATGATTTGAAGCTGAATAACTATGTAATAAAAGAAAAATATTCTTTATTTAGGATTAGATAATAATTTGGTAATATAAGAAAAATAAATATATTCATTTGTTATGGTTATTTTGAACACAATGAAATTATATATATTCAAATGAGTTTAATTTTTTTGATGCCATCTTTGTCTCTACTCTTGATTTAAGTTTAGATGATGTGTATTTTATTTTCATTGATACATTTCTTATTCATTTATAAATGCCATTTTTTTATGTTCTTTTTCTTTGACATTTGTATGGATATAGACTTCTCATTTGATGATATTCCTATTAGTAAATGTGGTTCCTAAATTATGTTAGAAATAAATATTAAGAGTTACTTTATGTGAAAGCAATCATATGTTTTTCATTTATTTTTCTTTGATTTTGTTATTTTGGAATAACAAAGAGAGGTTAGGGTTCAAAGTGTTATTTAGAACAAAATTTTCTATGATAGTATAGTTCTTTCAAATTGTAATTTTTCATCTTTATTTGGAATGTAAGTATGCAATGACAAAGATTTTATAATATTGATGGTATGTTATAGTTAATTTATGTGATATTTCTTATTTATTTAATGTTGTAATTTTATTGATTTGTGATATTCTATAGACTTATTTTTTTCTTGTTTGTTAATGAGACTATTAAAAGAACAATACGGTTAAAAGAAAAATATTAAATAGTTGATTAACGATTGATAGGAGGTTGATATTTTTGTAAAATTATTTTTTAATATTTAAAATAAATATTTAACTAGAGTTTTTTTTGTTTATTGAAGAATTATTAGAGATTAAAATTTGGAAAATATTAACTTTGAATAATTTTGAGTAAGGAGTTAATGGTATATAATTAATTTAAAGTAATATATAATTATTTATGTTAATATTGGTGGCATAGTGTATCTTGCCATAATCAAGTAGCTGGACGCTAAAAGTTGGCATAGTTGAATGATAACTTGCATAATAAAATGATATGATAATATTATAAGATGAGAGATAAATGAAATATTAACACGACAACTTGCACTTTACTTATTTATGATTTTATGTAGACTCATTTTTTTTTCATATTTGATTGTGAGACCATTAAGGTTAAAAGGATAATATTAAACAATTGATTAACAATTGGTGGGAAGTTAATATTTTTGTAAAATATTATTTTTTTATTATTTAAAAAATAAATATTTAATTTTTATTTATTTATTGAAGAATCATTAGAAATTAGAATTTTGAAAATGTTAAACTTGAATAATTTTGAGGAAGGAGTTAATGGTATATAATTAACTTAAAGTATATATAATTAATTATGTTAATATTGATAGCTTAGCACATCTTATCATGATTAAGTAATGGGAACTGAAGATTGACATGTTAAGGAACAACTTGTATAATAAGGTGACATGGCAATATTATAAGATGAGAGATAAATGAAAAGTCAATGTCACAACCTACACTTCAATTCTTTAATTAGAGTACAAAACTTGATTTAAGAATCAGATAATAAGGATGTAAAAAAATAAGTCTAAGTTTTCTTTTCTTTTTTTTGTTGGTCTAATATGGTTTGGTTCGGTTCGGTTTGATAAAATTCGGTTTGGTTCGATCCGATCCGGTTTTGTTTGGTCTAGTTTAGTTTGGTTCGGTCCAGTTCAATTCTGCTCGGTTCGTTTCAGTTTAGTCTGGCTCGGTTCGGTCTAGTTTGATTTGGTTCGGTCCAGTTGGTCTGATCCAGTTTGGTTCAATTTAGTTCTGTCTGGTCCGATTTGGTTTGATTTGGTTCGGTCTAGTCCGGTATGGTTCGGTTCAGTCCGGTCCATTTTTGTTTGGTTTAGTCTGGTCCGGTTTGGTTCGGTTCAGTCTAGTCCAATTTAGTTTGATTATATCTGATCGGTTTGGTTCTTTGTGGTCCTGTCTGGTGGTTCAGTTTGATCTGCTCCGATTCAATTCAATCCGATTTGTTTGGTTTCGGTCTGGTTTAGTTCGGTCTTGTCTAGCTTGCCATGAAAAAATGTGATTTTACAAGATTAAAGGGATTACATAAGAAGATGAAACTTTTAATAAGAAGCTAATATAACAATATTATAAAACATTTAAGTGTCAATTTTTCAGTCTCAAAATTAATATATTATAAATAGATAGATATAAGAAACTACCACATCAAGGCAAAATGGAGAATTGAGAAACTTCCACAAAAAAACATACACCAAAGCCTCGTAAAAAATAAGAGCATGTTTGGCAACAGAATCATCAGGTTCCTTGGAAAATGACTTCAAAGAGACACTTTCTATAATCTAAAACCCATGTTAAACCAATCATTGACTGCACCAAAAGCAATATATATTCAAAACTAAAAAAAAAAAAATTAACTTGAGAAAAATAGGAATGAATATTCTTGATGTCAGGCAATGACAGCTTCTTGAAATGTTGAATTTTGATCAAATCCACTCCCCAAGACCAAGGACTCATCCGAAATAATAAAACTCCCACCATTTGCATGATCCAATGAAAGCCACTCAGCAAATAACAGTTTTGGGGAGCTCTGACAAGCCTCCTTGTTGAAGTTATAATTATCTTCATAATAGTTATCAGAATGTGTTGCTGCTGATTTTTCCATGTTTTCTGACAATCCATAACTTGGATCATGATTTGCAAGTTTATGGGGAAAGAGTGAATTATCCATGAGCCTGAGCTAGTATGCTGAATTTGTTGACAAGTTTCCATTTCTTTTGCTTTGGTCACTTTCTTTTTCAAATATGAATGCTAGCAGTAGTAGTAGTTTATTATCTCATTATCCGTCCTTCCTGGCAAACGCTGTGCCATCTGAGACCACCAAACTAATATAATTTAACTATTTAAATTGCTTTCAGCAAGTACAAGACAGAGTCAAATGTTTTCAATAATAAAGTAATATATGATTAATTAATGATGTAAAAACCTTTTATGTTTATATATATATATATATATATATATGTTTATATATATATATATATATATAATAAGCAGGAAAAAAGGAAAAAACTCTTATTGCAAAATGGGTCATGATGAAAATGTCTTCCCACAAATAGCACAATTTTACTTCTTCCCGCCAGATTAATAGGAAAAAGAAATTGCGTTGACTTTCTATTTCTAAATTTGGAGAACCGAGCTATGAATTAATGTTATTAAGTTTATTTAAATAAAGAATACATATTTTGCCTTAATGCCATCTATTAACCAGCAAACTTAAATCCTAGAGAGCATGCAATGCACCATAAGTTTCTCAACAACACAGCCAATCATGGGGAAACCACAATGCGCCCAGCAACTTGATCAAGATCCCTTCGACCACTAGAAGTGATTCTCCTACCTCCGCAACGCAAAAAGCATAAACAAGTTGAATGCTATAGATAATAAGCAACAATGTGGTATGCTGATGTTGAAAGAACCAAATATGGCCTCATCCAAAAGCTGAAACACCCAGCATTTGTTTAAATCCATTAGAATTTTTATCTTTTGGCATTTAAGAGTTCATCATAACTTCCCCTCTTGTGTCAAGCACAATAAAGTTCATTTTTTTGCAACTGTTGTAGACTGTGTCTGGCAATAGTACTGCCACACGCAACAGCTGAACCTGTCAAAACCTATTGTTCCATGAGATAAATAAAACTAGGATGTGGCTTAATTTGTATGGAAGCGTATAAAGATTCTATTAGTTTGTATAATTGTTGTTACCATACTTGGCAGCCGGTGGAAGGAGTGAAATTTCACGGCGGGGGATGAGAGTCTGGGGCCTCAGGTAGAAGGGGATGGGGAATGTTGAGAAGGCCGTAAGGGTGGGAGTAAGCACGTGAGCGAATAACTGAGTTATTTGTGACCATCGGATTTTAGAATAATGCAGAGAGAGGATGAAGCATAAGTTTATTAACTTACGCATGGATATAGGGTGTATTAAGTGAGAGTAATAGTTTATTATGAGAGTGAAAGAAGTAAATCTGAATTGGATCGTATAATTATTTATAGATAGTTAAGATTAAAAATTGTTTAATAATTACAAAAATCAACAGTAGGGTGGCAGCTCATTGAGGGGTGGCAGATATTTGGATTGAAGACCAATGAAAAGATTGTTTACTTGTTGATTGGCGATATTCTAGCTGAATAAATTTATTTCCAAATGAAAAAAAAAAAAAATCATTACTTGCTATTTCTTTGTTATAAAAAGGAGTACAGCAGCACTCGTGGAACTGCACCTCCCCTTATCCTTTCAGTTCAAAGTCTAGATTTTAGCTTTAAGTAGGAACTGAATTTTACCTGCAAACAATGATGAGCACTCCACAAGTTATTACATGCAAAGGTATAAATCAACCATTAAGCACGCCCATCACCTTGAATTTTCATGTTATTTTCAAACCTTTTTATGCAACTTTTTCATACGAGGTAATTAGATATTTTGGTTTGGATACTGTAGCTGCAGTATGCTGGGGGGTTGGAATGCCTGTAATGGTAGAAGAGATACATGTAGATCCCCCAAAACCAACTGAAGTTCGAGTCAAGATGCTTTGTGCTAGTATCTGCCACACTGACATCTCAAGCATTCATGGGTCCCCATATGTTAAGATCGTCTTTTCCATGCTACCCTTTGAGTTTGCTTTCTTTTCAGGAACTTATTATTTGGTTCATCTTTAATTTCTTCCGCTAATGGCTTACTGCCAATTAATTTGCAGGCTAATCATTACCCCCTAGCACTTGGACATGAAGGAGTTGGGTAAGCTCCACATACAATACTTTCATCTAGACTTGCTCCTATAAATATAATCAAACTTTTCTGGTGTTATTTTTTTATTTTCCAAGGATATCCCTCTCTTTATTATTAGAAAAAAAGACTAATCTTTTTCGAGCATAGTTAGATTTACCCTCCCGAGCTATTGGGGCTGTAGTGTGTATACTACGCCAACACCCCTACTATGACTTGATTGTATTCCTGTCTATGATTAATTTCATGCATAATGAATTGCATTAAATGCAGTGTTGTAGAGACTGTTGGGGATCAGGTCACACATCTGAAAGAAGGGGATATGGTGATTCCACTCTTCATAGGCGAGTGTGAGAATTGCATTTCAGGAAAATCCAATTTGTGCCTGACATACCCTTGGAGACTTACTGGCTTGATGCCAGACAACACTTCAAGGATGTTCTGCAGAGGCAAGAAGCTATACCACCTTTTCAGTTGCGCCACATGGTCAGAGTACATGGTTACTGATGCCAACTACCTCCTCAAAGTGGATCCAAGCTTTAATCTAGCTCATGCCAGCTTTATCTCATGTGGGTTTTCAACTGGTTTTGCAGCTGCACGGAAGGAAGCCAAGGTTGAAAGTGGATCAACCGTAGCTATTTTTGGTCTTGGGGCTGTTGGACTGGGGGTATGCATGCATCAACTAGATTTGGTTATATTGTATGTGTGAGTTAGTTTGCTTCTAATTTTGGGCCTTGAGTTTTGGTTTTAACCGTGTATATATAGGGATTGACAAAAATGAGATGAAAAGAGAAAAAGGGGAAGCTTTTGGAATGACTGACTTCATAAATCCTAGTGATTTTGATAAGTCTCCTTCAGAATTAGTGAAGGAACTGAGTGGTGGAATTGGTGTGGATTATTCTTTTGAGTGCACTGGAGATGGTCCTTTGCTTACTGAATCCGTAGCAGCCACAAAAGTGGTTATTTTCATTTTATCAAGCAGTTCAGCTGTTCGGTTTTATCGAATTATATAATCTGTGATCACAGAGATATGCATTAAATATTCCACAAGTAATGTTATTTGTTTGTTAAACGTAGACACTTTTTATGGACACTAGACACCGTGCAGAGAGAAGGAGAACAACATTTGCTGAGCATGGATGGGGCCAAATCTTTATCTTGGTCTCTCTGTAATATCCATCAATAATGTCTACTTTTGATGTACAACTAGGATTACTAATATTCCGTTAACTTATCCGCGTTATTGTTCCCTCCTCTTGTTATACTTCCTCTCCTAATTATAGCTTCTATATATATAGGGAACAGGTAAAGCAATTGCAATTGGTGCACCGAGTGAGCCTATTGTGCCGTTTCCTTTTGCTGCCATTCTGTGTGGCAGAACTTTGAAAGGATCTATTTTTGGAGGGCTAAAAGCCATATCAGACCTTTCCATTATAGCTGACGGATGCCAAAAAAAGGTATTCTAAGACATTTAACTACAGCATATACACTACACAGATCATTTCTTGCATATGTTCTAATGCTGATACAATCATACAAATGTCTCAGAGTTATTGTATTTACGATTTCACAGGAATTGCCTCTTGAAGAACTCTTCACCCATGCTGTCCCATTAGCAGATATAAACCAAGCATTTGAGCTATTGAAACAGCCCAATTGTGTGAAAGTTGTCATCAACATATGATTTTCTAGCAATTGTATCTGATAAGAGACAGAAAATCTTCAATAATGGCTGTAAAGTTCACATGCAACTCCACATAATTTGAGAGAGTATATATTAACGGCTGTTATTTCTGCTTTAAAAATTATAAGAGTTGCGCCTATGAACTATTTTGTCTAAATACAAATGAAGAATCCTTTAATGCTTGTAGTTGATTCCGAAAGCAAATTGTTTGTTTTCATTTCATGTCATTGCAAAATCGTGTGAATTTGTATGCAACTTTATTTATATCGAGTATACCTAAACTTTAATTAACGACATGGAAAAAATATTAGTCAAAGGCATTTGTTATGGAGCAATCTATATGGATTACTAGTAATATAACTTTAAATTGTCTAGCTCTACAATATTGTCTTGTTTGGTTGAGCCTCATTATTGGCAATCTACATTGCCTTCATTTTAACAATGTGGATTGTTTTGCTCCTATGGGGGTGTCTATATGGATTACCACTCATATGGCAATTCTCTCATTATTGTTGTTGTTGTTGTTATTATTATTATAGAAAAATATATATTATCTAATAATCTTTTTGATATACTAAATAGAGTAATATGAACCAACAAAGGAGTTGGCATAGTAGTAGAGGTATACTATAGCCCTAGAGAGGACCTTGGTTGAATTTTTGGAAAAAACTCCGGCTGGAAAGGCAAGTCTAACTATACCCAAAAGGGATTAGTCTCCTTATTTACTAATAAGAAGGGGAATGCCCTTAAAAAACCAAAACAAGGTATGGTACGCTTGTGTGTCTATTTTTATTTAGATCTGGTTTCAACAAGAATGGCATTGTAAAACTCAAGATATGTACCCTTAGTTCTAGTTTGAGGAAAATTCAGCTCCCTAAATTTGGAAAATCATCAAAAATTCATCTCTTGTTTTTTTGACCTTAAACTTCACAAGCTTATAACTATATGAATTCTCTTTCAAACAAAACAAGCTCTGATAAAAAATGGTTAAGCTAAACACAAGTTATCAGGGTTGAAATATGGACTATCCAATAACAGCTTTATTAGGGAGTAGTGGTATTTGTGGATTTGCTAGGAGTTCATTACAAGGAATAGAGTAATATGAACCAACAAAGGAGTTGGCATAGTGGTAGAAGTATATTACGGCCCTAGAGAGGACCTCAGTTTAATTTTTGGAGAAAACTCTAATTGGAAAGGCAAGCCTAACTATACCCAAAAGGGATTAGTCTCCTTCTTTACTAATAAGAAGCGGAATATCCTTAAAAAACGAAAAACAAGGTATGGTACGCTTGTGTGTCTATTTTTATTTGGAACTGGTTTCAACAAGAATGGCATTGTAAAACTCAAGATATGTACCCTTAGTTCTGGTTTGAGGCAAATTCAGCTCCCTAAATTTGGAAAATCACCCAAAAATTCATCTCTTGTTGTTTTGACCTTAAACTTCACAAGCTTATAACTATATGAATTCTCGTTTAAACAAAACAAGCTCTGGTAAAAAATGGTTAAGCTAAACACAAGTTATCAGGGTTGAAATATGGACCGTCCAGTAACAGCTTTAGTAGGGAGTAGTGGTATTTGTGGATTTACTAGTTCATTACAAGGAATTTGGTATGAAACTTTACAAGGTTGTTCCTTTATTAATTAGCATTTTAAAAAAATTGGTTGTACTCAATTTAGACTTATATAAGTCAAGTTAAGTGGAATGGAGCATAGACTCCTCGGTTTTACACTCTGCATCCAATAACCAATCTTAAAAATTTATATATTACTCTTCTTAAGCCCAATAAGCCTCAAACTGTATGGGTAGAGAGTTAACTTTCATTTAAAATTGGTCTCGCCTCATTTTGAATTTCCTCGAGTTATATAACTCGAACTACATGTTGTCCAATTTTGCAAAATTAAGCAAACCCCATTTTCACATCCTTTCAATCAACAAACCAAACACCCATCAAGAGCTAAGTTCAAGAAGCTTTAAGACATAAGAATACAAGCTAAAACATCATTATTTAAGAGCCAAACAGTAGAAGTGACAATGGTTTATCATTGAATTCATAATCTAAATCAAAGATAAAATAGCTAAGCTAGAATTCCTACTACACCCTAAAGCTCATGAACAATTAGAATCCTTGCTAGAGCTTGATCTACAAGCTCTAAAAGCACCCCAAACAAGCAAAACAACCTCTTCTCCTTCTCCTTCTAACCGTGGTCTATAGGACTGCAAAGGGGAGAGTTTATTTTATTGATTTTATGTGTGGGAACTTAGTTAGGTGAATAGGGTTTCTTGAGTTCTTGAGAGAAAAGGATGGAAGAAAGAAGGAAAAGAAGAAAATGGAAGAGGAGGAGATGATGATGATTTCAACAGCTTCAAGGAAGGCGAGGGGAAGAGAGAGAGAGTGTTATTTTAGTGGGTGTATTTATAGGAGTGGGTTAGGGTTTTGAGGGTTTGTATGAGTGGTAGGGAGAGTTTAAATCTTTAGAGGTGATGTGGCTCAATCTTAACATTTGAATTTGAATTTGAGAGGGGTCTTTCTCTCTCTCTCTCTCTCTCTCTCTCATACTTTTACTTTAGTAACATCACATTGCACCCTCTTATGCTTTATATCTTACTAGATTAGTTTTAATAAGTTAAAGATCTAACTAGATAAATTAATTATGTTAGTAATGCCTAAGTTACTTTAATGTTCTTTTAATTGGTACTACTATACCAAATCCTTAATTGTGTTATTTTATTTTATTGGGTACTTGTTTATAATAGGGGAAAGAATTGACATAACTCAAATTATTATTTTCCTTTTATAATTTTATTGAACCAAACCTCTAAAAAGATGCTTCTATCTCTATTATCTATAAATCCTTTATTTACTTAATTACTAGTAATACTAAGTTATCAGCTTCATAAAATTAGGGATGTTACAAAAAAGACAATTATTAAAAGTGTGATGTTGTACAATTTTCATCAGTTCCCTTGTCCATTTGTTTTAACTTGTGTTAATTGATACTCCTTTTAACTAGTTCAGATGAAGGGTAAAAAAACTTTTTCTATCCTCACTCTTTGAAGGTTTATATACTATGAAACAACAATATCTTTGATTTTTGTCTATGATGATGCCCTTGGTAGTTAAAATTTGTTTGTATGTGGCACTTCTGTGAGCAGCCACTAGTTTATAATAACTATGGAAGCTATAAGCAGTGAAGGCCATTGCGATGCATGCAAGCTTGTCGATGTTGACATTAGCGAGGATGTTGGCAACATGGAAGAGGGCAAGTTGACCACACTCGATGGAGGGCTAAGTGGGGAAGATAACAACCAAAAGAGTATTGGTGTCTATTATCGAGGAATGGGCTATGGGAAGGGAAAGAGGGTAAGCAGTGAAGGACAGGATATATGAAAAGGTGAAAGGGGGAAAAAGGAAAGTGGAAAATGCAAGTGGGATGTTGGATGTCGGATGTCAAATGTGGGAAAAAAGACAAAATGAAACTACTATACTAACATGATTTATAAAGAAAAAGTGAATAAATGAGAAGATGATAGAATAAATAGTTGATGTTACAATATAGTAGAATAGTTGAATCGCCAAGCTCTTAATATGTCATAGTTAGGGTCTCGGATTTAATATATTATAAATAGATTTGCCTCATACGAAGACCATTGTTCTATACTCAAAATAATACTTATACTGAAAAACAAATTAATAATAGTAATATAGTTACCAAATTACCATACAAAATTTGCAACCATTACCAACAAGTACATAGGTCAGCTTGTGGAGGCTGTCCTACTTGAACAAATGCTTTGGATTCAAGTCCTAGGTACAAAGCTGAATTAAAAGTTGGAAGAGATGGTTTTTCCACTAAGTAATCCTACCTAACTCTAGCAGGATTGCTTCTAGACCAAAAAGAATTGGGTTAATTGTATTTTATCCCCCTACATTATAGGTTATATGTACTTTAGCCCCCACATTTTAAAATGTGCAAATCAACACCCTACATTTTCCTAGATATGCATTTTACCCAAATTTTTAATTTTTTCATCAATTTTTCTATCATTTCAAGAAAATATAAAGTATCGGATTGCACATTCAAGAAAAGTTTAGGGGGTCGATTTGCATATGACCCAAAGTTTAGGGGGTATAGTACATTTAGTTCGGTTAAAATGCACATTCAATAAAATGTAGAGTGTTGATTTGCACATTTTTAAAATGTAGGAGGTAAAA
The DNA here is from genome assembly GCA_031439585.1 of Pterocarpus macrocarpus. Taxonomy (NCBI): domain Eukaryota; kingdom Viridiplantae; phylum Streptophyta; class Magnoliopsida; order Fabales; family Fabaceae; genus Pterocarpus; species Pterocarpus macrocarpus. The sequence continues at coordinate 15,842,184 of CM062517.1, read as the reverse complement.
TACACATGGCTTATAATGTAGGGAGGTAAAATATAATTAACCCAAAAGAATTTGTAACCATTTACACATTTTCGAGATAGCAGATGCAATAGCAACATGTTCAAATTATAGTCTACATTGAGCCGAATATACAAGCCGTGATCCGCGGGTTGGTCTGTTTAATTTGCAATCCGCACCGCTTTATTAGCCCATTTAGTAGTCCATTTTTTTTTGCGGGTTTTTTAGTCCGCACCGTTTAGCCCGCAGGCTAAACAAGCTGAACTCGCAGGTTTGCGGACCAACTCACTAACCTGTTTAATATATGTGTATTATTTTTATTTTCTATAGAATGCACACATTAAAGGCCCAATTTTAACACTTAACCCATTTTATTTCTAACCTTCATTACACACTCACAGCCAAGGCCTAAGGAGAGTAGGACACAGAGTACCCACAAGGCCACACGTCACAAGCCCACAACCCACCCACCCATGCGCACAACACACTCACAACTCACAGACCACATTAAACCTCTTTCCATCCACACCCACAACACACACAGCTCCTTCTTCCTTCCTCCTTTCTAACTTTGAAATTTCAAATCAAACTTCTTTTCCTTCTCTTCTCACAACCACCATCCCACCAGCCACCACTCTCTCAAATCTTATCTCACATCTCGCAGCCACCAGCTTCCAGCCAACCTCTTATGTCTCAAAGCCACCACATCTCGCAGCGTTGTTCGAAGCCACCATATTGCCACCATGCCACCACGCCGCCACCCCACCGTCACTGCCGTGCTGTTGCTAGAAGTTGTTGCCTCAAATTTCGGCAATCACCAATAATAGGATCTGACTAGTAATATTATTCTTCCTTGTTTGCTCTTATATCTAAATATTTTCTATAGGAATTTTTTTCCCCATTGGCCATTCTCATTGGACTAGCGTTGATGTATTTGTTTAGATTAAAGTTGTGTTTGAAGCTCTTGCTCTTACTATGATAAAAGCCACAAAGGAAAAAAAAGTGAAAAAATAGGGTCAATAAGGCAAAAAACGTGAAAAAAAAAAAAAAACAGAAAGAGGGATATATGGTGCAAGCTGGCCCGCGAGCTTGCGGGCCTATGCGATGCGGACGCGGGCCAACATTTTAAGAGTCCATTTATTATGTGAACCAACCTGGTCCAGCCCGTTTAAAAGTAGTCCGTCGCGGACCGGGCTAAGCGGGCCAGGCTGGCCCACTTACCCACTTACTACACACTTAGATCCTAGCCTAAGGTGTCCAAAAGTGAGTTTCATCCATGTTTGACAAAGTTATAACAAGAAAGTACAAGGTCAAGTAGTTTGAAGTAAAACAATCATGTTAAATTGAAAGATCATCCAAGATCTTCGAAAAGTGAGAATTTTTAAAATATTTTTAAAATAATAAAAAGATCTTATAGGTTGTTACTCTCTCTCATGAAGTTGGGAAAATATTTCTTGTATTCTTAAGAAGGAAGAAATTTTTATTTTTCACGTACCATATTCACCCTTAAATTAAAAATATAAGATCCACACAACTAATAAAAGTACATTTATGAATATTTTATATGCTTATCTTTGTATGCACAAAAATTAAAGTTAAGAGAAAAACATCTCGAATCAGACTATATTTTTAGAAGGGCATAGATCCTTTCATTTAATTTTATTATATATTATTTGTTATTATTGATTATATTTTTTTGTGGGTCCTAGACTTGGTCCCATCTATTTTATCAACGATGAAAAATAACACATAATAAGGTCATGTGAATTTTTTATATGAGAGAATCTATTTCCGTTTTTAGAATCAATAAACACTTAGAGGCACATTTTATGCTGAAAAATTAGTGAAACAAAGATAAAAAATGCAACTCTAACCACAAGTGAAAATTTTAAATTATAACAACTAGTTTGAGAATCTATTAGAAACAAACCGAAATTTGGCATTTAATTTAGCATTCAAATTAGAAAATCTTCTAGAATTCAATCAATAAATGATCTATTACGTGTAGAATCTCAAACTTAAGCAGAACTATGGAAGGAGGAAATTTGTTTCTGTATGAATATGCAAGCATTTCTCTTAAGATAGGCACACATCAATTTGGTTGAAATTTAGAGGACTTAAATATATTTTTATTTTCTATAAATATAGGTCATTTCAATTTTAGTTCCTCTAAAAAAAAATTTTGGTATTTGATCTCTCTTTTTTCCAATTTTATGTTTGGTTTAAATTAGTTTTTGGTCCCTACACGTATCCTAGATTTTGATTTTAGCGCCTACATTAAAAAAATTTTAGTTTAGATCTCTGCACTGGTACCTGTTTAAGAAATTAGTCTGCATCATTAGAAAATTATTAGATAGTGTTAATTAGTTTTTACTAACATAATTTACAGGATCTGACATAGATATAATATGTTGTTAATATAATTTTGAAATGGTCTCTTTTAGGCTTTTTTTTAGGCTAAAAACGATCTTTTTTAAAAAATAAAAATGTGACCAAAATAGTATCAAAATTACCTTTATTTTTGGATGAAAACAATTTCAATAAAATTTTATCATTTTCCATGTTAGTATATATTAATTATATTAATAAAAACTAATATTATTTAATAATTTTTTAATAACAAGAACTATCTCTGTACCACTATAAAAATTTAAACCAATTTTTTTTCTAATGTATGGGAAACTATACCAAAATTTTTAAATCGGAAGGGATTAAAACCAAAATTCGAAACATGTATAGGTACCTTTCTATTTTTATGTTTTTCGGTTCCCAAGCATGCACAAAATCTGCTTCATTCCCTTCTTCCCCACCCCTCCAACCCGAAACACCAAAACCATGATCCCACGATCCCTCCCTCGCAACCCCTCCCACAGAAAAACCCTTCACCCTCCACCCTTCCCCTCTCCACCACCACACCCTCCTCCCCTCCCCTCCCTACCACCACCACCACCACCAGCAGACTCCGCCATCCTCGCCCGCCTCCGTCACAAAGACTGGCTCACCCCGAAGGAAGTCACCAACCTCGCCAACTCCCTCACCACCCCCTCCTCCGCCCTCACCCTCCTCTCCCTCTACTCCTCCCGCAAAGACTACCACCCCTCCGAGCCCTTCTCCATCTCCATCATCACCAACCTCTCACGCGCCAAACTCCTCCACGCGCTCCAACACTTCCTCAACACCCTCAACCTCTCCACCTTCTCCGACAACTTCTTCTTCAACCTTATCAAGCACTACGCGCACTCCTTCAACCGCATAGACAAAGCCGTTGAAACCCTCTTTTCAATGCCGAGTTTCAAGTGCTTCCCGAGCACCAGAACGTTCAATTTCGTTCTCAATGTTTTGGTGTCTTCGAGGCTGTACGAGGTTGCTCACGAGGTTTATGTCGCGGCTCCGAGGTTGGGCGTTGAGGTGGATGCATGTTGCTTGAATATTTTGATTAAGGGGTTGTGTGGTTGTGGGAAATTGGAGGATGCGTTTAAGGTGTTTGATGAGTTTCCCAAGTTGGGGTGTGAGCCGAATGTGAGGACTTTTGCTACTTTGATGCATGGGTTGTGTGAGAAGGGGAATGTGGAGGGTGCGTTCGGGTTGTTGGAGAGAATGGAGAGAAGTGGGGTTGGTGCTGATGTTGTGGTGTTCAATGTGTTGATTGCGGGGTTGAGGAAGCAAGGGAGGGTGGATGAAGGGAAGAAGGTGTTGGAGAGGGTGATGGCGGAGAAAGGGTGTGATCCCAATGGAGGGTCTTATCAGGAAGTGGTGTATGGGTTGCTTGACGCTGAGAGGTTTGAAGAGGCCAAGGACATTATGGAGAGGATGGTGTTGGAGGGTTTTGGTCCTAGTTTTGCGTCCTATAAGGTTTTTGTTAAGGGGATGTGTGAGAGGGGTTTGGTTGCGGAGGTTGATTGGGCTTTGAGGCAGATGGTGAAGCAGGGTTTTATGCCCAAAATGGGGATGTGGAAGCAGATTGTGAAGTGTGTGGTTTCCCAAGATATAAGTTCCACTCGTGATTCTTTTGATGATGTTTTGGAGGGTTAACTTGATGAAAAATTGAAAATGATGATAGAATCTTTCTGCACATGTACTCGTGAGATGTTTGTGATATGGGAATAGCATGGGACGTCGCTCTTGTTGGGTGTGCGGAGAAAGAAGAGATTAACCACCATGGACGGAAGAAGTGAATTTTTTAATTAAAGGTACTACTATGAATCTGCAATGTCTCAGTTCGGCAGTCAGAAAACTTGGGTGCATAGTGCCTACTGCTGCAAGTGGGAGTGTTGGCATTCTCATAAAATTTAGTCCAAGTTTGTTCTTTAATCTTTGAGATGAGCTTTACAGTGAGAAACTATTTAAGGGCTTGTTTTGATGAGATTCGCTAAAAGAAAATTTTTGAATTTTTTTTTTCAAAAAGTTAAAGTTATTTTATGTTTAAATATAAAATTAATTTATATTTAAATATAACATTAAAAGATCTTTTTTATTTTTAAATATTTTTATATTATAAAAAATATCTTTTTTTAAAAGTTGAAAATTATATCTTCTCTAAAAAGATTTTTTTGTGTTTTTTCTTATATTTTTATTAAAAAGTTTTACTCATATATAAAAAAAATCAAAAATACTTTTTAATTAAAAAATCTTTATTAATCAATATAATGACATCCAAATAATAAACACTAAATCATGGCTAACGTGTTCAAAAATGTTTATTTGCCCAATCAATATTACTATTCATAGATATAGGAAAGGCTAAGTTAAAGATCTTATATGTTATCATATCCTACAAAATTACAAAAAGAAATATTATTTTGACATAATTCATCTCGTATTTTGAATTAACATACCATCTATTTATATAAATAAGAGCTACATTCTATCTAATAATAAATAAATAATATACCAGCTTAATATAAAAAGTGGATTATATCAAAATAACATTAATCAATTACAAATAACCAATGTGCATAAGACTTGGGGATGCCGAGGACCAAACAAAAGTCGGTTAAAATCAGTTCCCTTATTGCTACAAGATGGCAAAATCAGATTGTAAATCTTATCCATTTTTGGGTTTATGTGAAGTTCTTTACATGCTTAAAAATCTCTATACTGTGTAGAACACTCAGAGTTTATGTAACAAGACCCATCACGATCACCAAAACCACTATAAACGTAACAACTAGGAAGACTGCTGTACAAGCAAACAAGAGAACACAAAATCATGGAATGCCGCAAAGTAAATATAATGGCCAAGGCATTCCTCATTTAGACAAACTGATATCTCTTTTATCTGCCACCACTTCCTTTTTATCACACTTTGGTTCAACATATTTAACAAATTCTTCATCAGCCCTATCAGGGCTGGATACCTTTTTAGGGTCTTCTTGAACAACTACCTTCTTGACTGGGGCTTCATCGTCCACAGGAGTGTTAGATGGAACTGTATGAACCACAACCACCTTGGAATTGGGAGAGCCATCGCTGGAAGAGGCCATGGCCTGGGAAACAACTGGGATTCTTTCGTCCCCGGGAGACTGAACTGAAAGAGATTCATCATCAGAAGAGTCAGATTCATCTAAGGTTTCTCTTTCTGGAACTGCAGGCGCATCACCTTTATACCTCCTCGACTTGCAAGAAAGAACATGCTTTATGCCGCGAGCAGACTTTTCAGCATGTTTCAAAATGTTCTTTGCCATGTCCTTGACATTTCCCTTATGGTTCTCAGGACCACTCCCTTCAGTTGATCCCCCTTCCACCTGAACCTTGCCAGTGGGAAACCCAGCAATGCTATCCTCCATGACAAACCTCAAACCAACACCCTTGGCATTGACTGACCTAATGTTATTATGTGGAGATGGAACATCTTCTCTCGGAGGACCAAACTGATCCTCCTTTTTCCCACTCCTGTGCAATACCGAACCAATCTTGTGCAGTCCCCTCTTTACTGATGATTTCATTCCATGCTTGCGTTCAGAATTATCATCAGGACTGCTACAGTCATCGATCAAGGGTTCAGATGCTGGGGATTTAAAGTTGCCAGATGAACCATTATGCTCCCCATGAATTTCAGTATCAAGGCGCCGACTCTTCCCTTTTCTAGGCTCCCAAGATTGGGAGACTTCACTTCCAGGGTGATGAACCCAAATTCCTGTCTCATTTTGCCCTTCAATATCTATAGGCTCATAGTTATCTTCAACATTTGGAGATTTTTCAGATGAAACAGATGAGAAGGAATTTTTATTAGTGGTTTCATTTGCAAAGGAATTTTTTCTTTCTTCAATGTCCACTGTTTCCTTGTCACATGTGATATCAACCTCCTGTAAAGATAAAATTTCAAAATTGTAATCAGACACCAAGCATAGATCAAAAAATATAGGAGCAACTTATTTCCCTTCATGCAGACTAGAAACACTTTTCATTTCCATCTGTATTATGCTTCTTTTCATTAGAATGCTTCTCTTTATTAAACATTGCTACGTACCAATGTAAATGAGCAACAAGTTACCTTCCCATTATCTTCAAGAACAGTTATTGCTAGATGCAACCTCCCCATTTTTACATTCTGAAGTGGCAGCCACATATCATGCCTTTGCCCATCCCTAAGATCACTGATATTCACAGAGCAGTCCCTGAAAACAGTACAATACTTGGTTAGTCTGATAAAGAATACACCAGTGACAGAACAATTGACAGGAAATCATGGGAAACAAACACAATGGTTAAGGGATATCACTGATAGCAAGACAACCAATGACCAGACAAAATGCTAGAAAAGAGGTCGAAAGGGGATATCAAACTTGTGTGAAATTGAAACATTCAACATTCAGAATTCTGACTTGACTCAGTTAATCAATCTATAAAAGAAAGAAAATATATGGTGTCAGGGACACATATACTGATTCTGAAGTTGTATGTGTTTCACATCAATCAATTACAGAAATCCTGTGCTCAACAAGTCAAGAAGTCTAACAGAAGCCATGATTCTGGAAATACGGAAAAAATGACAAATAATTCTTTACTGTCCCATGGGTACTAAGATATCAAATATGGTCTGTAGAAATCAGTTATCAGTTATCAAACACAAACAAAAATAATAAATAGAAGTCTAGATCCAAGTATGCAGCCACACATACTCATTAAAAGCATGTACTCAATGATAAAAAGATTTATATCATAATATACCACAAGTCAAGTTGAAGTTGACTCCGAAGGCAATTTTATTTTTCATTACAAAAAAAATAAATTTTATTCAGACTGACAGACAGAATTACAGAAAGTGAAAATGATAAGGAATCCTCCTTAGACCAAAAAGAACAAAAAACAGAGAGTAAAAGGGGGGATAAAACAATTTAACAAAACTTCTCCAGACAAAAAAATTGAAATAAAGCAAATGAGTGTGCATGTATACAACATATTACAAAATAAAGAGTTCAGAAAATGAAACAAACCCAAGGATATCATCATAGAAATGGTCCTTGTCACGAACTTCAAGAACCAGCACATTGATAGACTCCCATGTAATGATGGGAATTTTAAATTCCTCAAGCCATTTTGGAGTGAGTGTTTTCTTTTGTATCTTTGTCCTAAATCTGTATCCACCCAAATGACCTTTCACATAAGGATCAGCCAGTCCTGAAACACAGTATAATTTGTTATACACAACATATATATAAGGAAAGAGGCTGACAAGAAATCATCACAGATAAAGGGATAACCATTTAGATCTGATGGCTTCATGTCAGATGCCTCAATAACTTCTATTTTCGCATAAGCAACAGGATCCTTTTCATCCACAGAGAACCAAGGCTCTAAAACATTAAGATTTATGAATAGATGAGTATATAAATAATGCAAAACAAATACATAAAGCAAAATATGTTCTATCTTATACAAACTGTAGACTTAACAACTAAAAGATTTGCATGATAGGGATTCTAGAGGGGCATATGAAAATGTGCTTTATTCACTGAAGATATGTGATGAAATAGGAAGAATGGCAAGGACTTCAATGACAATTATACAATTTCTCAAAAATCATTTCCACAACTGAAATACTATATTAAATGAAAGTATGAAACCATGACCTTCTCCAAAACCCAAATATTAGTATAAAAAGTTGAATCCCAGATTCCCAGTGCCTACTTTGAGAAACCAAGTCCATCCGCATGAGGAAAAGAAAAATTATTGGTTTGTCATATAAATCAATACGTATGAGATTAATTAGGTAGTATGGTTTAAAGTTTGGCAACACAGACCAGTAAAACTGGCGCATTTTGTACTTCACGTAAACTATACATCGATTGCAGAAAACTTGTAGCCTAAATAAGTTCATGACAAGTTGATAACCAAAAAATCTAATGATCATTTAAAAGAACAATCACCTAGGCTTCTCGGTAGAAAGGTTATTACAAAAGTCTACAAACCACAGGAGACGTATATTTACCTTGCTGTGGTGAAACAAATTTCTCAACATCAACAACCAGCATGTTGGGCTGCAAAATTTTGCAACATGTAAGTACAGAAAAATTAAGAATTATAAGCATTCATATTTTTCTCACATCATTTGAACATCTCAATAAGCAAAACAGGAAATATATACATAAAAATAACCAGATGAGAACATCCAAAGAGAACAAACTTCACCTCAACAAGAGTCTGTTCAAAGGCAATGGACAGAAGCTTATCCTGGCAAAGTAAAAAGTTAAGATAACAATAATCACTAGCAGAATGGACAAATAAAAATGAAAGCAGAAAGATATATATATATATATATATATAAAGAGAGAGAGAGAGAGCAAAGGAAATGAAAAGAAAACAATTATCCTTCATAACATCAATGTATACTTACTAGCCACCCGGCAATCCCTGGAAGTTCAGTCACATCAAGGCCATGAGTAAATATAGGTTTGACAGTCATCTGGAAGTATGGAGGTTCAACAAAGCATACACGCAAACGGCCAAGAAAAGGCCATGTCCGAAGAAACTTTACCCCAACCAGGACCTATAGAAGAGAAATAAAACACAAAATAAAAATATCAAAGTTTACTTTATTCCCTTTTCCCTCCGAACTTCCTAAAATGATCTGTACAAAATCTCCATTTCATCATAACAAATTAGCATTGAACTATGCAAATCGTGCAATGAATTAGTCACCAGCACTTCTAAAATATTGCTAACTAACTAATGGTAAAGGGGAAAAAGTAACTTGTAAAATGCAGGAGAGAAAAATAACTAAAAAGTACAAATATACCCTTCATAGCAATACTTAAAGGACGATGGTGGAATATGTAATTAAATAAGAAAAACTTAACTTTTTCCCACCATCACATTATCTAGTTATATCTTAAATTAAGATATTGATAACAGGCCCATGATAAAACACGTCTACTCTAGGAGAGAAAAAGAAAATGTAACACTGAGAGAAAGGAAGAAGTTAGAAGTTAGTTAGTCAGAACAAAAGTAGTTAGAAGGGAATGAGGGGAGATTGGAAAAGTGTTATTGGATAGTTAGGGGAGAAAGGGACTCTCACATTCCGACTACCCTTACTTGATGTTATCTTACACACTGCACACCTTCATTATCCCTCTTCAATACAGTACCAGCTACTCTTTCTTCAATACAAAGGATAATTTGTAATAATCAAACTGCAAGTGAGAAATATTTGAAGTTTCCCTCAAAAAATTATGAACATGCACACCTCCCTGAATCTAGCAACCTCAAATCTGTTCTCCTTTATTCAGTAAATAACAGGTAAAAGAATTTAAAAATTCAACCAATGAGTCAAGGTAACATTGAAATTCCGTACTCATACCTTCCCTTCAACATGCATTCCCGTTATGTGCAGCTTTGCCCACATTCCAAAGCCCAATCTTTTTCTTAGTTTCACAGCAAGTATTGCACTCATATCATCTGCCGTGAGGAAATTCATTCCTAACTCCAGAACCTACATTGATCACATCACACTTCAAAATTTTAATTGAAAAGAATAAAATTTTCAGCTACAAATGCTGAACAAGACAGTGTCCTGCTATGCTGCATTCAAATGTTACATACCAAGTGGTCATCATTATTCTGGCGAAGTAACCTCATTTCAGTAAACAAAGGGGGATTTCTTCCCAAGTATAGGTGCTGAACAACAGCTTCTTTCTGCAAGTATATATTATATAGTCATCAATATCTGATCACACCAAAAGTGAAATCAATAAATTTATATCAGAAACATAAAAGTAACCAAAACAAAGAAAAGGGACCAAAAAGGGGGAAAAAATACAAGTTTCTAGGTCAATGTGTGCTAGATAAGATGAAATTCATTTCATACTTCATAAATTAAAATTTAAACATACTTTTCAAGCAAATGGTCAAAATTCAAATTGCTTGATATCAAAGATAAATAAATGAACAGGGCGAGTCATACAGCAGTCCAAGGTTTGTACTTCTCTAAGAACCATGGTATGATGGGGAGCAAAATCTTCTGAGAGGCAATCTGTTCCATACATATGGGCCATATGTTTTCAACAGCATGGTTCAACCACCGGACTGTTTCAGAATCCGAAAGCACCTGATGTACACAAAAGGCCATTATGCAAGTTATATCAGTAAATCATCATAATCCCTTAGAAATTTAATACCAAATCTCAGATAATAATTTATACTTGCAATGATAACATTAAAACAAAGATACTGAAAAAAAAAAAATTGACTATTAAAAATTAAAAATTAATATACAAAAGGTAAAACTACTACTAACAAGTGTTGCATTTTTAATACATATAATTCTTTTTAGTTCTCCTTTAATGAAGCTATACAAAATTTTATTTTTTCATCAAATGAAACGCTTTGTTTTCATTAAGATGAAACCTAATTTCTTGAATTGTCAGTCTGTCATCTAAGAGAACTTTATCAAGGACTAATAATCCATTTAACAGCAGCAAGAATTAGATGCAGATTCTAACTTTGTTTCTTATCAGTGCCATATTCTGTTTCGATTTAAACTTTTGGAGAGAATCTATTACACAGAGTTGCCCTTTCTTCATTGCCCTTTATCCATTTCCTTGTAACCTTTGTTTTTCTTTTGGAATACATCATTTACTTGTAACATACTAATACTATCCCACTCTTATACTCCATAAACCCCAAAAAATCAAATAACCACGCAAATAATGTTCAGATTCTGTCGTTCTTTTTCAAGAGTTTAGACCAAGGAATGGTTTTTTAATCTTTAAAAGAGAATCCATTTCACATAGTTCCTTTTTCTTCTTTCACCTTTGTTCATATAGCTGAAACTTACTACTTTTCCCCCATTAACTTCATAAATCCATAAAATCAAATTAACAACGCTAACAGCAAAATTACCCTTTTTTGATTAGCTTGTTTCCTCTCCTCAAACTGCAACTTCTTCCGCAGCTTCGTAACATAACGCTCATGAACCTTTCAAAAGGCAAAAGAAATATACCAAAGTCAGCAAAATATAATATTCCCCATCCTTTTCTATGTCCTTAAACACAAGTACAACAAAAAAGACAAATTCCAGACAACAAATTCAGTTCCAAGCACTCAGAATAAGTTCCCATTTTTTTTAACTTCCCTTATCATCAAACTAACCAATCAAAAAAACGAAAAAAGAACCAAAATCTAATACAAAAGGGAAAGCAGTCACAGAATCTCCAAAAGTTGCAAATTGACAGCTATGGCCCTCACTCACCAGGTAAAGATAGATCAGAGCTACAAAATAAGCAACCGGGTGGCACCAGTTGAATGCAGAAAGCAACCAGATCCCCATCAGCACGATTCCCACATGATGCAAGATTGAAATTTCCGTTATATCCATCTCCTTCAAAAAACAGAAACTCCCCAAAACCACTTCTTTCACTGAAATCCCACCAGCAACAAAGTTTCAAACTTTACACACACCCCATTAATCCAAAACCATTCATCAACTGAAAATGCATGCCCAAAGAGGGGATCCCGGAAAACTCAAATAACGAAAAACCGGATCTATGGCCTAACCCCACTTGCCAAAAAGCTACAAATATTGAAATATAAAAGGAGATATCGAAACTAATAGAAAAAAAGGGGCAATGGAAGAGGGGTCAAAGATGGGAAGACAATCAACAAATGAGGGAAACATGGAAATAAAATATAACATAATATAATATGTCATATCATGCAGAGTGTGAACGGTTAACTTTGAGTGAGTGTCCCGATTGCGGGTCCAGGGATTGAGATCATTTGGTAAGGGTGAAACGGTGCCGTTATAAAGACTTAAAAGGGGCAAGACGAAGTGTTAGCAGGAAGAAAAGAAACAGAAGAGGAGGAACCGCTTCACCGGTTGCTACAAAGCGAACATTGGTTGAGGGAACGCCCTAGACATTGAAACCTGTGTAGGTTTGACTGTTGGTTGGCCGCCACGTGTCGGCCACGTGTGCAATGGTACGTGTCGGCACCGAGATGATTGAACTGAAAGAGTGAGTTCCAATCCAATGGATTAAAAAGCGAGGCTTTATGATCGACCAATGTTGTCGAGTGCGGCAGTAAAGAAATGGGTTTTGCTATCTTTGTTAGGGAATTAAGAAAAAGAAACCACGGAGAAAGTTAAATAAACCCTAAAGAAATGTGCGTAATTAATTTTATGTTATTAATTAATTATAATAAGTGATTATTTATATAAGTTAATATTTTTTATTATTTTTATTAATTAATAATATAAAATTATTTTATATTATTATTATATTTAAATTAAATTTTTAAAAAATTAAAAAAAAAGTTTAGATAAACATTTATCGAAGTTTTAATTTATATTTTAATTCTCTAAAGAAACGATTTTCTATACAGTGAGTTATCAAACCTAATTATGGGTAAAGTGGTAATCACGCTGTATTTTTAAGAAAAAGAAAAAAGATGATGAGGGTTCAAATTTTGGATAAAATAATTGTTAAGAGGATCCGTCAATTGCAATAATATTTGAAGGTAAAAAATAATTTAAAAGTCAAAATTTAAATAAAAAAGAAAGACACAACTTTCCTACGTTATCAAAGGCCAGGACAATTACTGTGGCATTTATAGTCTATCTAGTCTCCTTTTTTTTTTTTTTGGTACATGTAATTTATGTAGTTTTTGAATAATTATATATAGGCGACTTAGAAGAATGGAATTATTATAAGAATGAAAAAAATAAATTTAGATTATATAATTATATATCAATGATCAAAAATTTAAGATTAAAAGCTAATTAAAAGTTATATAATCACTTAAAAAAATCATATAATATATTTTAATTATAACTATTAATATAAGATCTAATTATCAAAATTTTGTTCTATTATTCTCATAATAGTCACTTTGTTTACTTTATATATATATATATGATTATAAAAAATATATATAAATATTAATACATATATATTTACTTATTTTCAGTTTGGTATGATCACAGTTCAACCATGATTGGAACATTAAACTTCGAATCAGTTTCTCGACTGATTTAGTTTTTAAATTTTGAATCTTCTGGAGATCAATATATATTCTTTTATATTATTTTATATGATTTTATTTAATCTAAGATTAATATGTTCATGTTTCGATGTGTGTTGAATGATCACTACTGTGTACCTATTTAGGATGCATCTTAACATGAGTGTGGTAAATTAATTAATTACCAATACAGAATCAATTAAGCTAATAAAAAATGTAATTGTTCTTACTTGAGGTCGAGACAAATGAGCCAAACTCCTGGGGCAACTCCAATAGAAACCTACAAAAAGACTCCAATGCTCAAATCAATAAAAGATAGAGATTAGGGGTATGTTTGGCATGAAGGTAAAGTTATATGTGAAATTACTCTATGATATTTTTCTTTTCATTTTTATCCTTATACCAAACACAGTCTAAGGAAAGCACTATGATATCAAGTCATACATTATTTGTTGCATGATCAATATTTAAAAATTAAAGTTGATAAGGTTGTGACCTAGGAGTCCCGTAATCAATTCAAATATGCACATATGGTTGTTGGATCCAGCTTAAGCAAAACAAAATAATAAATTAGCAGCAGTTAGTAGATATCCTTCTATATACACCCAATCTTGGGATTTTAGGGTGAAGCTACAAGTCCAAGGATAAAATTCATGATTTTACTAAAATTGAGTAAAACATCAAGATTTGTTGAATTCTTGGCTTATACAAGTCATATATTGTTAAAACCTCCACCGGAAAAATTCAGTGGAAAAAAACTTAGCTAAAATACTTTCAATGCGAGATCACATTCCACGTTTGCAAAAATTCTCCTCTAGTAAGCTAGGCAACCTTATAGGCCCCTTTTGTCAACATCTTTGATAACCCGAAATTGGGATATGAGTTATCAAGGAGTAATAAATTTGCCACAAAGAAATTGATTTCTCCTCTAGTTGATGATGCATGATAAGATGATAACTAATAAATTTTGTTGGATGAGACATTTCTCTGATTTAGCTGATTAGCCTCATTGTTGGTCAACTCCTAAAGATGTTTTGCATGTCTTCCATACTTGTGCTACTGTTCGTGATTTATGGCTAAGACTCCTCACAACTAGCCAAAAGATTTTCAAAGCTAGTAGATGAATTTTGGTTCTAATGAATATCTCTCATTATCTAGGTTGAGATGAAGCTAAAGATTGATCGCCTCTTTCTAGGAATCTTGTTTGGCTACTTTAGACCTCTAGAAATAAACTAGTTTAGGGTGAGGTTGCCAATTTTGTGTCTTCCTTATTTTTTTCTTTTTTCATATATTAGTGATAATAAGGTTCAAACTCATAACCTCATGCATGTTTAAATTCTTTACTAATAAACCACTCCTAATGCCAAGACATCACACTAGGGAGGTTTTGCAAAAAAGTTTGCATGTAAATCAGTCTTGCACTCACGGGGTGGCATTTCCCCTCTTTCCATTGGATAAAATGCAATATCGATGATCTTGCCTAGTAAGTGGCTCAAAAGATGCCCATGGAAGGGTTTTTTGTGATTTTGTCGAGGCTTTGGATCATGGAGTTCATAAGGAACATTGATGCCTCTATTGTCCTCATGGTTTAGCTTTGGGGTATCTATACTAGTCTTTCCTAGCTCGGGAGCGTGGCTTTAAACATCTCATCTTGAAGAGTGATTCCAAGTCGTAGTTCAGATGTTTCTAATAGGTGTGATAAGCTCATCCTTACAACTAAATGGTTGAAATATATCTTGCAACTCACCGATAGTGCTAGGTGTATTCGTGTTACCCACATCTTTAGGGCAGGAAACCGTGTAGCCTATTGCTTAGCAAATATGGGTAATCTAAGGAGATCGACCATCATGTGTTGGAAGCTCCTCCGAATAAACTATGGTTCTTTTCTTAATGAGGATGCTAGGGGGGTTAATTTACCTCATAGGGTGCTAGTTTCTTAGAGCTTTTAACCCTTCACATAACCCTCTATATATATAATTAAAACTTTAAAACTAACCATATCAATAATGATATTACTATAATTAATATTATTATACAAAATTGAAATATTTTTAGATAAAAATATGAAACATATTACTCAGTTTTATTCAACCAATAGAGCCAAATACATTGACATTCATCTTTGGAGGGTATTCAAATATTTCAAATGTAAAATAATCTCTTCCAATGTGAAAAACTCTTTCTCCTATGATATTTTTAAAATTCAAAGTTTTATCTTTTTCAAAGAGGACAATTCATTTTGGCTTTATTATATTATGTTCTGGTTTTGTGGCTATTAAAATTTTTATCTTAATTTGTGTAAAGATTTTTGGTGAAAAACTATTTTCATACAAATTTTAAGAATAATGTGATTAAGGGCAGTTTTCCCGTCAAATCTTTCTCTCTCTTCTCGTGATTTTCACCAAACAAATTATCGATGACTGAACTTGTTTTCGTACTCGTAGTAGCGCTATAAAATCAAAACCCAAAATATTATATTATAAGAACTAAATACATATTCAACTTATTCGCTTTTTATTTGCGTCTATTCTCAATTTCTTACTCCGTGTTAGCAGAGAGATTGACTTTCAGAAACGGAGAAAGTGGTAGACAAAGACAACATACGAGAAAAAGATAGAGTTACAAAGAAGGTACATGTGCAGGGCAACCGTGTCCAGACCGTGGTATATTCGCGGGGAAGAAAAGATGGGTGGTCAATTTGATTTGGTGGGATGATGTCTTATCTTATACAAATGGATAAATAAATATAGTTAGATATATAGATGTACTATTGGCGTTGAAAGTTGAAACTTCACATTGGGCCCCGCCAAATCAATCTTTGAAAGAGATGTATATGCAATCGATCTGAGATGGTGGCGTTCCCCACCGCCACTTTGGGCTTTGAGATAACTACAACGTGAACAGTTACTTGACATACAAATCAGTTTCGGATAGGGTGCGCTTGTGTTTTGGCCTTTTATAACCCACAAAAAAAAAGTGAATTTTTAATTATTAATTTTTTTAATAAAAGTTATTTATTTCAAATTTTATTCAAAAAAATAATTTTTTTCAATTATTGAGTAAAATATAAAATAAACAGTTTATATAAAAATGTTTTTAAATTTAAAAATTTACTATTTTATTAAAATAATTTGAACCAAACACATTCTTTAAAATAGGAAAATGCATCTGTAAAAAAAAAAAAATTTCTACTCAAAGGTAGTCTTAAATTTTCAAGCGAAGAAAATCACACTTGTTAATTTACAAGTGACTGTGTTATTTCCAATCTATACCTCCTCTTTGCTGTTTATATATATATATAAAGAAGTTAATGTAAAAAAAAAAAAAAAAGAGATATAAAAAGGTGCTCAATGATTTGTAATTGCCTCTTTCTTTTTTATGGCTTTGCCACTCTCTTGCTAGACATCATGACTCATGCTAATCCACCTTTGCTTTTTTTTATTTTTTGATAGATATGAGCACGGCTCGAGGGGCGGAGGCTAGGGGCAAGTGTGTGTATGGCTCTCCCTCTGATTGAGCATTTTCTTATATATTTATTATATTAAGGGTGAATTTGAAATGAGGGTAAAAATAAGGAAAAAAAATTTTTATACATTACATTTAGAATTGGGTATGTGGGTCAATCTGGTCCACGACAAACCATATTTTAAATGGACTAGATTGGATTGGTCCGTAAAACAAATTAGTTGCTATTTTGTAGGCTCATGTCCACATCAGATAAGTCCATGGACTGGCAAGCTGTCGGGCACAGCATTTCTTTCTTTCTTTCTTTCTTTCTTTCTTTTAATTTTTTGGATTGTAAATTCAATCTTTATGGAGGCATTGCTTGGTGGAAGATTTGCCTTTTATCATATCTTGATGCAGGTGGATTTCTTCTGTTTTGAACTGGAATTGTTGTGTTAGGCTCTATTGGTTAGTGTGAACTTAGATTGTTTTGTAGTCTTTACTAAGGAGTTCTTTGATTATTACTTGCTTTGGAGTCTTCTCCTAGTTTTCAGATAGTGCAGAGTAGTGAATCATGATATGGTTTTGCTGTGGTTGGTGTTTTCATCAGCTTGATTCTATTTGTGGTAGTTTGCTAGCTTAATGCTTATGCGCAACATCTGACTCTTCATTTCTGATTTGCTGGAGCACTGCAAGTTTTGTTTTCTAGTGTAGTGTTTGCAAGGTGCATTATTGTTGATAGGCTAGCTTGGTTTGGTATTGTGGTCTTTTGTCCTTGTAAATGCTTGGCTTATTGTACTTGGGAGTTTTGAGATGTTGTTGGGTTGCTGTTTTTGCTTTTGTTTGTTCTCGTCTTTGATCTAGCCTCTATTTCCACTTTTCTTGTGGGTTGAGCCTTTTGTAATTATTGTTAAAAAAAAACACTAAGCTACAGACAAATGTTGTGATATAAGATCTTATTTCGCTTAAATATATCTTCTTTTGAAAAAATAAACATGTTAGCAGGTTGGTCCGCTAACTCGTGGGCTTAACCCTATATTAGTCCGCAAGTTTAGTAATACAAACCAAAAAGTCTACAAATTAATGAATTAGAAAAAATATTCAATACTTATTCGTATTGATTATCGATTAAATGACCAACTTGCGGATCACAGCTCGTATATTCAAGTCTAATTGCATTAAGGAGTAATTCCCAAATGTAATTATTTTAACAAATCATGTGTCTAAGACTTTGTATTGGCCCCCCTCAAAACAACATCCTGGCTCCACTTCTGTGGCTCGACAAAGCTATCAAAATCATAGAGGAGCCTTTGTTCATACAATACGGACTATAAAATCAGAATCATACTTAATACGATGTATTAAAATTAAATTCTTTAATAATTGTTTGAGATTTTTAAATTCACAAGTTGTGCTAGCTTTTCATTACCCCCATAACTATGTTGGAATATTCTTGCGAGCACATGGTCATCAAACATCGAAATAAGGATTTCCTCTTGATGTTGTGAACATCGTAGGCCGTATAATGAAAAATTCAAGAGTAGTTTTCTTCAAAAAATAAAAATTGAATGTTAATCATAAGCGGAATATACTATAGATGGATTTCTTCCTTATTAAAACTGCATTGCAAGCTCAATAGTTGAAATATTGGACTTTCTTTTTGCATTTATTTTACTTTTGTTTTATTTTGTTATTGTATATGTTATTTGTAGTGTTAATTTTCTTCTTTTTTTTATGTATATATGAGATTGTTTTCAAAATATCTAAATTAATATATTATGTTCACGTACCAAAAAAAAAAAAGAAGATATTGTGATGAAAAATATGAATGACCAACAATTAATATATTTGCCTTAATTTCACATTTGTCTTTTAATTAAGAAAGTATTTGATAACCTCAAAAATCAAGTTAACATGAAATAAAAATAAACTAATTTTTCAACTTAAAAATCAATTTTAATACATGTTTTTCTTTTTTTATATACCTCTTTTTTTAACTACATTATTAAAAAAAAAATTCTAGTCGATAGTGGTCGCAGGCGGAGGCAAACGATGGTAGGTAGTGGTGGATGGTGGCAGATAGTGGCGAGTGGCAGTGAAAGATGGTCGCAGACTATGGTAGGCGGCGGTGGCCACTGGTGACTGACAATAGCGATCGGCAATGGCAAATCGTAACAGGCGTGACGACGACAATGGTGGCGACCGACAATGATGGCGACAGTGATGGTGACAACCAATAGCAACAGACGATGATGGCCGATGGTGGTAATCAGCAATCGGCAGCAAATGAAGGTGGATGGCAACAGTGAATGGTGGTGAGTGCCAACAGAGGATGGTTGACAAAGTGAATAGAAAAAAAATTAATTAGTATAAAATAAGAAGAAAAAATAGCAAAAAATATAAAATAAAAAGAAAAAATTTAAGATAAAATAAAATTAATTTAAAATTAATATTTTAAAAATTAATTTTAAATACAAGTTAATTTAAATAAAAATTAAATTTAAAATATTTAAATAATTATCAAATAACATTTATTAAAAACTAGAATTTATTATACCGAATCCGCCAGCACTATATGATTGTAGTAGATCATTGGTCCTTAAGACGATTATATGCTTGCTAAGAACTTTACTATGCATGACCGCAGCCGGTGCATTTGATCATTCCGTGGTGGATTAGGATTTGTTCAGATTAAGATGGGTTAAAAATCTTCATGTGAAGATGATAAATACTAATATGATATGTGAATTTTGTGGGATCCACATACAGTGGGTTAACTAGTAATTAATAGTGTATTTTATGATGCATTTTGTTGATCAAGGAGCATGATGCATCTTATAATTGATGGTGAGATTGTGAGGTACATCGATGTACCAATTACCTATGATATATTGTAGTAATATCAAATTTTAAAAAAATTTAAAAATATAATTAAATATATTTTAAAAATTAATTATCATACACTGACAGTGTAAAATTATACTAGCAATATAAAAAAATTTTACATTATCAATGTAATCAAAAAATTTTATCAGTATAATTTTAACTATCATATACTGGCAGTGTAAAATTATACACTAATAGTGTAAAATTATATTGGCAGTATAAAATAATTTTATACTATCAGTGTAATCAAAAAATTTTATCAGTATAATTTTAATTATCATACATTAAAATTAATTATCATATACTGACAGTGTAAAATTATATTGACAGTATAAAATAATTTTACATTGTCAGTGTAATCAAAAAATTTTATCAATGTAATTTTAATTATCATACACTGACAGTGTAAAATTATACAGGTAATATAAAATAATTTTACATCGTCAATGTAATCAAAATTACACTGATAGTGTAAAATTATTTTATACTATCAGTATAATTTTATACTATCAATATATAATAATTAATTTTTAAAATATATTTAATTATATTTTTAAATTTTTTTAAAATTAAATATTACTACAATGCATCATAAGTGATTGGTGCATTGATACACTTCACAATCTCACCATCAGATTACAAGATGTACCATACTTCTTGATCAATAAAGTACACCATAAAATACATGATTAATTATTAATTAACCCCACTATATATAGACTCCCACAAAATTCATATATCACATTAATATTTATCATCTTCACATGAAGATTTTTAACCCATCTTCGTATGAGAACTCCCCGACCCTTCGGATATTCACGTGGAATAAGAGGATGTGATAATTTGACGTAGCGTTTTCAGAAACGAACACGTAGATGATTTGATTTAGACCGCTATTTATTATTTATTATGTTACGTATTTGTATTTATTCATTACGAAAGAGATTACTTTTATTTTGGGTTTTTTTTTTTAAAAAAAAGTGCCCTTAGCCTTAGGGGTTAAGGATTTTAAGATTTCAATCTATTCAATGCATTTAAAATTTAAAATTTAAAAATTTATCTTTTCAATAAAAATATTTTCTTTTTAATAGATTTAATTTATATACATTATTTATTTAAAAACCTATTTCATTGATGTGGAATCGTGTATTATACTATATATAGGCAAAAATAATTTTTTTGAGATAGTAAATATGATAATTAATAACCTTTACCTAGATATCAGTTTTAATTTCTTAACAAATGCCCTGGGGAAAACCTTTTATTTTAAAGCTCTACGTGACTGGATCATTTGTGATCTCCGTATTGGTAGGAGGTGCACATGAGGGAAAACCAATAATTTGGGAAACCGACGTCGTCAAATCTCCAATTGAACTGCTGATTTCACATGGTTTTGTTTAAAGATGCTAGTTATTATTTTATTTTATACGCCTGCGATCTTATGGTTTGAACAAATAAAACATTCTTAATTTATTTTGATGCATTCAATCAATGCTGGCAATGCATGTTACGATAACGTTACTACGTTACATTTGTCTCGTTTTCTTCTGTTTTAAGAAAGCACGTCCGTGAAGGAATAATGGCATGACGTTTGCCTTGTATTGGACTGAAAGTGTTATAAGAAGAAATTAAATTAATTACCCGGTTACACCATATGCCATTAACGGATTACCGTTGACGTATGGTACCATCAATAATACAAAGCTGATAATCAAGAGATGACCCTACAACGCGGTTTCCTTTTCCACGTTCCTAACTTTTTTTTTTTTTTTAAATTTTGTTTTGAATTAGAAAACTAAGATTTGAGTGTGACATCAAAATTTGATAGATTATCAATCTGAAATGTTTTGAATGATTTTAATTAGCCTTTATTTTATTTTATTTTATTTTTACGTTTCATTGATGATATCCTCACACACTAACGAAATCTTTGGGATAAAGCATGATACATGCATCAACATTTACCTCTAGTATGGGTTCATTTACTCATATCTTATGCGGAAACAATCTATATGGGATCTACAATTTAATCATCTAAGACTATGAATATTTAAATTAACTTTTATAAGATTTAAGTCACATAGATTTACAGTAGAGCTCATAGTCTAGTAATTATTTTCTGCATATCTCATTGAATATGAGATGTCCTCTGTTAAACTCCGATTCTCTCTCCCCCTATCTTTCGTGAAACACAAAATAAAAGTCACATAGATTTAAATTCTAAACCAACCACTATGTAAAACAGTTTTTTCTATTTAATCTGTACTACGTAGGAGTGTTAAATTTAACTATAAAGATAATTTTAAGTAGGACAGGTGATATGGATTGGGCCTCAGGTGGTGCAGAGCCAGGTTCCAATGGGCATGGACCTTGAAAGACCCTCAGTATAGAGTGGGTAGACATGCCCCACGTTCAACTTGCAGCGTCGTTTCCTTATTAATTAATTCATTCCTTATCCAAATCTATTGGGTCATGGCTAATTCTCATGGAGGACCAAAATCTCTTATCGTATTTCTTTTGTTGTAGCCTGCCTGAGAAAAACTGAAGCCCGTTTCAATGTGGGCTAGGTGGGTATTTTAAAATATGGCCTTTCATTTTTTTATGAAAATCTAGCTCAACTTTTAGCAAGTTAACGACACAATGACGAAGGCCTAACATCAGGCCCGTTTCATAGACTTTTAAATTTGCATCCCATCACAAACCAAAATAAGCTCCGACCCAAAAAAAAAAAAAAACAAAAATAAGGATGGCTCGGTTGCACAAGCCATTCCATTCTTAATTATTGAGTAAATATATATATTTTGATTCTAAGAGATGTATATGATATTAATTTAATTTGTAAAGGATTTTTCACATTAAATAAGCCCTAAAAATTAACATGTAAGTATCTAAAAGTTAAATTTTAATATCATTTTAATCCTTTTGAAAGCTATTTGATATTAAATAAGTCTATAAAAAGTCTTATTTTGTGAAATCATATAAATATCATATATATCTTTTAGTTTAGGTACCAAAGTCATGCCACATTAGAATAGTATATATATATATTATCAGTTAATATTATATTCAATGCTTGTATAATTAAAAATCTATTTCCATTTAAACTTTGACCATAAGGAATGTCAATTGGATTGTCTAAAAAACTATATACAAATTGCTACTTTTTAAAAAAGTATATATTTTTATATTATTGAAAATATAATACTATCTCCGATTTAAAAATAGTTGTCAATTTGACTATTTTCATATAGATTAAGAAATTTAAAATTAATGCATAATTATGCTCTAAGTTTACTAAAATACCCTTATTAAATTTATTGTATAGTAGAAAGCATAACTTTTTAGAATATGTTTAAATTGGTGGTAAATAATGGAATGAAGTAGATTAGAGCTCAAAAGAGTGATATGAAATAGGGTGAAGTGGAGCAACTGTGCCACTCTATTGTTTGGACAAAAGAAATTCTTTTCCAAATTCCTCAAATTAAGAGAAACAAAAAATGGAAGTTTTGATAGAATAGGATAAAATATATTTTCTCACTAATCACTTTACTTTATTATAAATTTATCAATCTAAATAATAGAAGTCCATTGCATTTTTTTGGATTTCATTTTACTCTATCCCAAACTACCAATTCAAATATAGTCTTGATATTTTATCCGATGTGTATTATTAATATGGTAACTAGTAGCCATTTTTTTAATCAATAAAAATAAGAGTTTAATTTATATGAATTGATAGTGTAAAATAATTTTATATTATCAACTAATAGAAATATAAAGAAGTACCAAATCATATTAAGTAATTACCCATTATAATGAAGACTCACCATAATTTGGTATTTTCTTATATTTTTATTGGTTGATAATGTAAAATTATTTTATATTATCAATATATACAAATTAAATTCTAAAAATAAAAATATAAAATTAAAAAAATTAATAATAAATATTATATTGACATATAAAAATAAAAATAATTAGAGTAAATACCCATTTTTGTCCTTGACGAAAATTTTGGGGGACAAATTAGTCTTTCAATATTTGAAAATCCGTAATTAGTTCCTCATGATTCCAAAAAGAAGATATATTAGTCCCTCCGTATAAATTCGTACTATCCGAAAATTTGTATGAATTTTGTACAGAAGGACTAATGTGTCTCATTTTTTAAATGATGAATTATTAATTATAAATTTTTAAATTTTGAAAGATTATTTTTTTTTTCGAAATTTTTATCAAAAATTAAAATAGGTATTTACTCTAGCAATATTAAATTTAAAATTTTACTCGAATTTAGTAACTATTGCGAACGCGGACAGCGTATATTTAGACGACCCTATTGATAAAGGTAGATAAAAACAAGCGGTCTGTTCTATAATAATGGCCACTGAGCATTTAGCAATCCAATTAAAACACAGATTGGAAGGAGAAGAAAACAAAGGAGGGTTGTTATTTGTATCACTCAAATGAACACTTCCATTATCTACTCACAAAATTATAAAAATAAAAATAAAAAAGGGTGACAAAAGGAGAGAGATAGAGAGAGAATATGTCAAAGGATGTAAGAGAAAATTTCGTGCAAAAAGCATTTCTCAAAACAAAGTGTAGGCACAAAAACGAAACCACAGTGGCAAGCTTCCTCCTCGTGCGCCAATTAAGGTAACATCCTCAAAACCATTAACGTTCCTTGACCCTGTCTCACATCGTTCCATTGGCGACCTTCGCTATGCCCACTTGATCGAAATCATCGTCCTCAAGATTCTCTAATTGTTTTTTCATTATATTATTCACAAAGCCAACAACTCCAACATCATCATCAACAACAAACAACAATATCTTCTATCAATAGCAATATCTTCTATCGATAGCATCATCTTCTTCTATCTCTTGTTTCTCTGTCCTCATCACCCTTTCACAACTATTATTTATGCTACAAAAAATGCTGCGTTTCCACCAATTCATTAGAGTCTCTCTCTTTGCCTCTAAAGTCTTATACTTTCCTCTCACCCCAGTTTCCATTTCAACATCAATTCCCAAAAGCACCATCACACTCAGATCACAAATGAGTTCTTACTCTTATTCTTCTTCTTCTTCTTCCTCCAAGCTCTTGTTCCGCCAGCTTTTTGAGAAGGAATCATCCACTTACACCTATCTTCTTGCTGATGCCTCTCACCCTGATAAACCAGCACTTGTAAGATTCCAACTTTTTTGTTTGTTATTGGATTATCTGAAAAATTCTGTGAATTATATTACACGTTGTATGGACAATCGGGTCCCTTTATTCTGAATAAAAATTTGATTTTGAATTGTGTATTTGAATATCTGTGGGAATTTTTTATGTGGGTGGGAAACATTTGATAGATTGGACAATGGGTTTCTTCTGTTATGGTGATTGATGGGAATTTTTTTTTTTTTTTGAATAAAAAATATTAGTTGATAGACCCTGTAGATAGGACGGTGGATAGAGACTTATCTCTCATTCAAGAGCTGGGTTTCAAGCTTGTGTATGCCATGAATACACATGTACATGCAGATCATGTCACTGGGACTGGCCTCATCAAGGTGTGCAGCTGCTGAATTCATTCTTATGGTTCATTCAATTTGATAAATATTTGTGATTGCTTTGCTGTAGTAGTAACTTAATGTGTTGTTGTCGTCCAATTATCTTGTGTAGAGCAAAGTTCCGGGTGTAAAATCTGTTATTTCGAAAGCAAGTGGTGCAACAGCTGATCTTTATGTGGAACCAGGTGATAAAGTCCATTTTGGTGATCTTTCTCTAGAGGTAAGTCTGCAGCTGCAGGGCTAGTTTGATGCTGCCGCATAGTTTGTTCTGTAATGCCTGATATTCAGAGTGCTATAGATAATTTTTTCCAATGACAGGGAATTATCAAAGATACCTCACATTTCATTGCATTTAAGATAAGCGAATGAATGGCGTTGTCTTTCCTGCTAAGACTGTTCATTTCTTATAGTGTTTGATAAATTTGAACATGGGGCCTACAATACTCTAATATTGGGAAGAAAATGATAAAATATAATTAGATGGAGCCTCTAGTATTACAGCATCATTTAAGATACGACTACCTTTATTCCAGAGAGTAAGAACTAGTCCGACAGATTGATAGATCATAGATATGTCTTTAGCTTCAGCTTAATCTTAAACTAAATTATGATAGTGTTGAAAGATGGCTTTTTAGGGCTGTAATCTTGTGCAGAGAAATGAAAAAGGCGAATCAAGAATGGCTTCACTTCATTTTTGTTATAGATTAATTTTTTTTTTTTTTTTGTCTTTTTGTTTTTTGGAAATTTCAATAGCTCTGACTCCATATTAATTGGGATTTTTAAAAAAAATTATCCAGGCAAAGAACCTGAGCTCTCTCTTTCGGAATTCCTCAGTATTGACTACCAAGGATCTTTTTCCTTTTCATTTATTTGTCAAGCAGATCTTATTTTCTTTTGTGTGCAAGGGTGTGGATGGCATATGTAATGAGTTATTGTACCATCTACTCTGTAATATATTTTATTATCTTGATTGTTGTAGGTTCGTGCTACTCCTGGTCATACCTTGGGTTGCATTACCTATGTTACAGGAGATGAATCTGATCAATCTCAACCTAGGATGGCATTCACAGGAGATGCTCTATTAATACGTGGATGCGGAAGGACAGACTTTCAGGTATATACTGTATTCCCATTTTCTTTGGATTCTGCTTCTCAAGGGCATTCAAATAAGTGGCCTCAATTTTGTTGATTGATATGGGGCTGGCAATTTGGTCTTACTAGTAGTAGTTTCCAATATCATCTTGAAGCAGTGAACTATATTGCAATGGTATCTAATTCAGTAATTATTATGCAGGGGGGGAGTTCAGAGCAGCTTTACAAATCAGTCCATTCACAGGCATGAACTTGAGAGTGATCATGCATTATGTTAAATGTAAACTTAGACAAGTAGACCAAGAACTAAAAGAGATAAGATATTTCCGGTTTCTTAAAGTTGGGTGTAATCACTCATTTGCATCTTTCTGGAAACAGATTTTTACACTGCCTAAGGATACATTAATCTACCCAGCTCATGACTACAAAGGATTCACTGTAAGGAAACCCTTAGCTTTTTGCTTCCCAAACCAATTTTTTTTGAGAGTTGCTTATACAAATTACTGATTTCAGGTAAGCACTGTTGGAGAGGAGATGCAATACAATCCACGGCTAACAAAGGATGAGGTAATGTTCGATGATACCCATATATTGTCAGCTCAATCCGCTAACTGAAGTCTATAGTGGTGAACTATGAGTAAACACTCCTTTAGGGACCCTAAGAGGAAATTTTACATGTGATCGTGATTTAGAATGCTTAAAATAGAATTCAGTTTTCAGCACAGCTGCTATGCCATGACCAGTCCTGGGGAAAGCTATGTTCCTGACAAATATAATAGAAAGAATATTGCATTACTTATGGATTAGTAGATTGAATTTGGTCCATATTCATGAACAAGTTTGTCTGTATAGTACACATAGATGGTTGACAAATATAATAGAAAGAACATTACATTGCTTCTTGATTAGTAGATAGAACTTGTCCATATTCATAAACAAGTTTGTTTATACCATATGGTACACATAGATGCTCTAGACTCTAATTGACAATTTCTCAGCATTGTTAAGGGAGTAATGTCCCTAGTATTACATGTTCACTTACCAATCGTTCAACTATCTGCTAGGAGATGCTATTTGGTTATTAAGAAATGTGAAGGAGGCATTTTTATCCTTTTCTTTTATTCCAGCAATGAGTTCAATAAAAGTATAATTTTCAATTGTGATGAGAGAATTTGGATTTATAACAACTAGCTAAAAAATGGTTTCAACATGTGGAAATTTCGTTTATATTCCACTGCTGGTTAGCCCCAACTCATGTAGTACTCACCATTGAAATTGTTTGTGCCTCTTTTCCAGGAAACTTTCAAGAACATCATGGCAAGTAAGTGCTAAACTCTTAAAAAAAATTGGTGATTTTTATTTTTATTTTTTATTTTACATGCATGGTCAAAAGGATTGTTTTGCTTATTCATATTTTGCAATCACGTTCTGGCAATGACAACTGCTAATAGTACATTTGATTTGTGCAACAGATCTTAACCTGTCATATCCAAAAATGATCGATGTTGCTGTCCCAGCCAATATGGTTTGCGGAATCCAATCCAAAGCAATCTGAGCCTTTTTAAGCCTTTGCTGACGGTTACTTAGTGATGTAATTCACCGCGAAGACCTTGCAAGTTTTTTGAAAAAAAAAAGAAAAGGGAGGTTAATTGGTCTTTGATGTTGAAGAGAAAAATGGAAAATGTAAACTAATAAAATAATGATTGTGGCCATCGATGTAATCTATTACATGATAGACTTCAGTGATTATGCTTTCTGTTCTGTTCTATTTGATTATTTATGTTATGTTACACGTTGAAGACTAATTTTCACAATTAAGTTAACCAATAGGAGTAGGGCGTAGAAACATAATTTATTTGGAAAATCAGCTTCTCTCTGGGGCTTTGTTTGGTTGAAGTGATTTTCTCTGGGGCTTTGTTTGGTTCAAGTGATTTGGAGTGGAAAGAGAGGGCGAGGAAGAAAATGGGGTGGAAGGAGAGGGATTTTAATTGTTTGGTTGGAGTGATAATGTGAGAAGAAGAGTTGGCACAGTGTAATTATTGTTGTGGGGCCTGCATGAACAGTATAATTTTTTTCCCTCCATATATTGGGCGGAAAAGTAGGGAGAAGGGGATGCGTTTTTCATTTTTTCGTTTTTGCCCTCCGAGCTACAGTATCATCGAAGGTGTTGTGTGTATCCTTTCTCTTTTATTTTGTTTTTTTTTTAAATCAATATTTTTAAAATTTTTATCTAAATAATTTTAATTCTTCTATTATTAATTATTAAAAATAAATATAAAAAACCCAAAATACAAGATAGATAAAATTTTGAAATTTCTCTATTATTAATATTTTATTTTAAACAAGGTATTAAATAATAATTGAATAATATTTTTAATATTATTTAATTGGTAAATTATATTTTTCAGTAATATTTTTAAAATATTAGATTAATTAAAAATATTAATTTTATTTTAAATAATTTGAATAATTTATTTTTATTAATATTAGTTTGATTTAATAAATTAATATTATTTTAAATTGTTAAATAAAAAATAGTGAAAATTTTTTATTTGATATTAATTAATATAGTTAAAATATCTTTTCTAACAATATAAAGGTTAAATTATCATTTGATAATATTACCTCTTTCTTTTTATTCATTTTTTTACACAAATAAATAAGAAAAAATTATTTTCCTTCCATTTTCTTCTCCTCTCATTTTTCTTTCTTCCAAACATACCTATAAAAAATATAAATTTACTCTATTTTTTTTCACTCGACTTCTTTCCTCTCAACTTTCTTCCTTTCAATTTTTTTCCTCCATCCTAACATACCATGAGTGCATGACCATATGGCCTTGAAGTTATGAAAGCAAGTTATTAGAACGTAAATGGTGGTTTGTACTTTTTGTTCAATCATCAGCTTTGGAGTACGTTTCATATTTGCTGTTGATTTTAAAATAGAACCTAAACAGAAATATTATCATGAATCTAATGCACCATTATTAGTTGCCAAGTAATATTTGGCTATCAAAAAATCTCTGAGAAAAAGACTTTTGAGAACATTGTGAGAATATTACTCTTTCTGAAGTGTAGATGTCTTTTAGAAGGTAAAATATACAATCTAATTGCTGAAAAAAAAAACAATAGTTTAAAACTTTATAAGATATAAATATTAATATGGTATGTTGTTAATTTTTTCATTAACAATTGATAATATGTACTTTACCTTTTTAAAAGCATCTAATACTTTAGATTAGAAGAGCCAAATTCGTGATCTTCAATTCGTACTCCAGCAAGTGTAAGAGAGATGAATTGATTTGCATGAATTTATAATTACATTTTCACCTCGGCATGCATTTTTAGACTTTTTCTTATCCCATGTCTCTAAATAATCTATACTGTTAATAATTATACTATTTGGTGTTCAAATTATTTTTTCACTTTTGTCATGTATAAAATCAATTAATTACAAATAAAAAAGGATAAAATTGTAAAATATTTTCCGCCCAATAACTTATATCACTATATTTAAAATTACCTAATAACTTCCAACATTTTTTGAAATTTTTAAAAATAAAAATTAATTATTCAAAATCTTACTATTTATATATTTGAGTTTTTTTTAAGTTTTAATTTTTTTAAAAATTTATGCTAAATTAAAAAAAAATTTAATTGATATGCATTGATAATATAAAATAATTTTATATTATCAACTAATAAAAATAAAAAAAATAAAAAATTATGATAAATATTTTATTATAATAAATAATTATTTATATGAGTTAATATTTTTTATTATTCTTATTGATGAATAATATAAAATTATTTTATATTATTAATATATTTAAATTAAATTCATTTAAAAAATATGAATTGATACGCACCAAAGTGCCTGGTAATAATAATAACAAATAATAATTCAAAGTGAAACTGCATTATTCACTTCTTACACCAAGGCAGGATAAGACGACCATTATCCTATCGTTATCGTGATATGCCTCGAGTGGCTAAAGAATTTAAAGTAAGACAGAAATTGTAGGTAATCATGAATGCGTGAAAGCGAGACTCAAAACGGCAACTTGCAAGCGCGTGGACTTGAGAGCGCGGAATAGACTGCAAGAAGGATACGGTAGCGTTTAGTACTTGATAATTTATCTAAATTATCGGTAATATTTAATTAAATTATTTAGGTTTATAATATTATTCTATTTAATTGAATAATATTATTAATAATTTAAATTTTTAAAATATTATAGATTATTATTAATATAATAATATAAATTATTTATTTAAAAAGTGATAATATGAATTATCATTAATATGTTAATTTTTTAATTATTATTATTATTTAAAAATAATATTAATTATATCGATAATATTTAATTAAATTGTTTGGACTCATAATATTATTTTATTTGGCTGAATAATATTATTGACAATCCAAATTTCTAAGATAATATAGATCACCATCAATGTGATGTGTGGGTTATCCCTTTAAAAGTTGGTAATATGGATTACCATCAATATGATAATCATCTCATTATTATTATTATTATTATTTAAAAATAATATAAATTATTAATAATTAATAATAATAATTTATTATTATTAAAAATAAATATTATTATTGATATTAATTATTAATTATTATAATTATAATTATTAATTATTTTAATTAAAAATAATATTAATTATTATTATTTAATAATAATTATTAATAAAGTTAATTATTATAATCATAATTAATAATTAAATTACTTTATTTTTATTAATTAATTAATTAATTATAATAATAATAATTGTTATTATTATTATTATATTAATTTAATATATATATTATCTAATATTTTTTTTAATATATCAAATAAGGTAATATAAATTATCACTTAAATTATTTATATATATCAAATATTATATTTAATATTATCAATAATTTAAAAATAATAATCTTTTTAAATGATATTTTATATTACTTATAATTTTAATAAGTAATGTACTAAATTTCACTGACTGAATGCTGGAAGACAAAAACTCCACTAGCTGTGTTTCTTAATCTCACAATATTTTAAGAGAAATGTTTGGTCAACGTATAAACAGTGCGATACAAACGTGATGTATATGAAAAGATTAAGTTTTGTGTATATATATAAAATTTATCTGTGCTTATATTGTTTGTGTTGATAAATTTTATTTTACAAAATTTATCAGTGAAACAGTGTAAATACTATTAAATTTTGTGTATATATACAAAATTTATTAGTGTAAATAATGTAGATGCGGGTAATTTTTGTATATATACACAAAATTTATCAGCACTTGTATTGTTTACACGGATAAATTTTATTTTATTTTTTACAAAATTTATTAGTGTAAATAGTGTAATATTGGTAAGTTTTTAGACATAAAAAATTAAATAAAAATAATAATAATTATATAAAATTTATCATCTAAATATTTTTATTATTTTTTTCATTTTTCAATATATGTCACACTGTCCTCCTATCACTACTCATATTTTAATGCTTGAAGTGATACTAATACGCATGACACATTTCGGAAAAAGAAGCTCCTGGAAGGCCAAATGGTTTATAATAATTCAATATCAATGCGAAATTAGGGATGGTAATAAGTACCGTGTCCGCGAGTATGCGTTCAACCATATGCCATCTGTGTGGAACGGGTTTAAAACTTATTTGTAGAGTGTAGAGCGGGGCTAATTCAAAAAGCATTTCAAGATGGATGCGAGTTTAGGCGCCGACTTCGGTGCGCTTCGCAGTCTAAGGTGCTTAGTGTACCTTGTGACTGTAGCGCATCAGATGGTGTAGATTTGTGAGGTGTATCGATATACTAATTACCTATGATGCATTATAGTAATATATTAATTTTAAAAAAATTAAAAAATATAATTAAATATATTTTAAAAATTAATTTTTATACACTAATAATATAAAATTATATTGATAATATAAAATAATTTTATACTATCAATGTAATATTATACTGATAGATAGTATAAAATTATATTGATAGAGTAAAATTATACTGATAAAATTTTTATAATTTTTAAAAATTAATTTTTATACATTAGTAGTGTAAAATTACACTGACAGTATAAAATAATTTTACACTGTCAGTATAAAATTATATTAATGAGTAAAATTATCTTGATAAAATTTTTGATTATAATGAGTGTAAAATTATTTTATACTCTGTCAGTATAAAATTACACTGACAGAGTAAAATTATATTGATAAAATTTTTTTATTATAATGATAATATAAAATTATTTTATACTGCCAGTATAATTTTATATTGTCAATATATAATAATTAATTTTTAAAATATATTTAATTATATTTTTAAATTTTCTTAAAATTAGATATTCTACATCATAAGTGATTGATCGTCGATCTGGCACCATGTCTCAGTATCAGATTGAGTGCATTTAAGTGGCCTTGCAGAAGTCGGCGCTTGAGTTTAGGGTGTAGCTATGCCTCCTCCACCGGTACCCTTGACACGCAATGGTGTGTTTTATATTTGTTGTTTTTCTCCTATTGCATGGCGTGTATGGTTGTTGTTTTGTATTTTATTTTTCTTTAATTTACTACGCTCAATTGTATTGTTGTCTTATAGTGTAATAGTAACCTTATGTTATGTAAAATTGATCACTTGATCGTATTGTGACACTTAATCTTAGTATTTTGTTTGATAGTAAACTTGTAATTTAATTATTATAAATAATTTATTACTTTATTCAAACAAATATGCGAAAAGAGATTGATAAGTTGTGAATTCTAAAATATCTTTACGAGTACAGATAGGGTGTGGGGTGTGATTTTTAATACTCACATGGTGAGTTAGAGACAAGTTTTGAGAATTGTATTAGGATGCGAGATGGATTTTAAGTAAATTAAAAACCCATTCGACTTTACCAATTGTCATTCCTATATGAAATCTGCAACTCAAAAAATAGGGTGTAGCTTAAAACCAATATGCATAATTTTTATTTTATTTTTTTGCTTAATTACTCAAAAAATATGAATCCAACTTTAGATCTAACAAAATTAGTCTCATACAAAATGTGTGGGATAGATGTAAGTATTCGGAATATGAGCTCAGAATAAAGAGTTTGATTTTTTTTTCGCGAAATGGGTTTTGGCTTATAAATCCAAAATACAATCTCAGAATAATAAGCTCGAAGTTTCTATCTTGAAGCAAGTTTTGGAATATAAACTTGGAATATGATCTTAGATTTTTTTCTCAAATTTGATTTTGGATGTTAAACATGAAATATGAGCTTAGAAGAAAAGGCTTGCATTTTTTCATCTTAAAATGGGTTTTACCCGAAAATGAACTTGGAATAAAGAGTTTAAAATTTTTCTCCTAATATGAGTTTCGAATGATAAACCCTAAATTTAAGCTCAAAATAAATAACTTGGATTTTTTTTTTCTCTTAAAATGGATTTTGGATGATAATCCCTAAATATGAGCTTAGAATAAAGAGCTCATATATATATATATATATATATATATATATATATATATATATATATATATATATATATATATATATATATATATATATATATATATATATATATATATATTCCCTCTTTTGAAATGAGTTTTGGGTGATAAACTTAGAATTTGAGCTCGGAATAATGAGTTCAACATTTTCTCTCAAAACAAGTTTTGAAGGATAAGATTGAAATATATGTCAAATTTTTTCTTTCAAAATGGGTTTTTGATGATAATCCTAAAATATAAGCTTCCAATAAAGATCTTATTTTTTTCTCCCTCTTGAAATGAGTTTTGGATGATAAACCTAGAATATGATCTCAGAATAAAGAGCTTGATTCTTTCTGTCTAAATAAGTTTTAGATAATAAACATAGAATACGAGCTCGAAATAATAAGCTCAGTCATTCTATCTCCAAACTAGTCTTGGAAGACAAACCTAGTACAAACCTAAAAAAATGAGCTCAGAATGATAGGAAGGAAATGAGTTCATAAACATGAAGAGCTTAAAATGCTTAAAAGGAAATGAATTCATAAACAAGATCACAGAGCTTAGAAATAATGAGTTTGAAATGTTTGGAAGGAAATGAGCTCATAAATAAGAACTTGGAGCTCAAAAAAAACAAAAACAAAAAAAAAGAGCTTAGTGTGCTTTAGACAAAATGAGTTAAAAAGTATGGACTTTCAGATCAAAAAAATGAGCTCAGATAATGAAATGAGTTCATATGTGAACTTAGAGTTCAGAATAATGAGTTCGAATAATAAAATTAGCTAGAAAGAAAAAGCTTAGCCAAGGAAATGAGCTAGGCAATGATAAGCTCGACCACATAAACAAGCTCGATCATGGAAATGAGCTCAGGATTAATGAGCTCGACCAAGGAAATGATCTCGAAAAATAAGCTTAATATTCTTCACCAAATGAACTCATAAGCTCAAATGATGAGCTTGATGCTCTTCTTGAAATGGACTTTGTCTATAGATAAACTCATAAAAGCTCGAATTCCAAATAGAGAGCTCGGATTTTATCCAAGTAAAGCTTCTAAATAGCTTGGACCAAAGTCAATAAGACCTATAGTTCAATGACTAGCAAAGCCATGACTGACCTTTCAAACAAAAACATTGGTTGGAGTTGTTCCATCACCAGCAAAGGAATAACTGACCTCCTAGTTCTTTAAGCAATAACATAATTAATGTTCATACATATTATAAACCTATTTTAATATTTTATCCAAAGTTTATAAAATATATTTGAATAAAATATTAATATGATACTTTACTCCAATTACATTTATATAATGCTTTCAATTTTGTAAAAATATTAAGTAAATATTACAGTTTCAAAATATATTTTTATAGAAATAATAGTTTTAAAAAATTTAGTACAATAATTTAATTTTGTAATAATAATTATTCAAAGATTAATTTAATAAATTTTTAATCAAAGTTTTCATTTTGTTTACATAAATATAATCATCTCAGCCTCCATGTGAGATTTTTTTTTAATTGAAATTATAGATATCCTTTTACTAAAAACAATCTTATTTGAGCATTTGAGATCTCATAAGAGGCATAATTTTCTCAACATTAGTTATTTTATATCTAGGCCTTGAACCCAAGACCACTGATTAAGGGAGAGGAACATTTGTCACTTCAACCGACCATCTGTTGCTACATGATCCGATATTAACACTTAACAAAAAAAAAAAAACTAGCTATTTGAGAAATGTTAAATTTCTATGGAAAGAGAATGATTCTATAAAAGTAAAAGGACAAAATTACCCCCATTATCAACCACCGTTACCACTAGTCTAACACTATCGTTGCCTAACCACCATTGCGATTATCACCGCTGGATCGCCGCCGCCACCACTATTTTGTCAAGGATATTTTTGGAAAAATATATATAATATTCCTAAGAATATCAATATTAACTAAATATAAAAATGGTTTATTCCCAAGTATAATTTGCAAGATTTCTTAAAATTTTGTCTATATACGAAATGTACCTAAACGTCGCTCCTGAAAAAGCTATTCCTAGGAATAACATTCCAGGAATGAAAAATTATTTTGCATACTAACCACCTCCTATAGGTTTATGAAGGAACTAAATGAGAATAAACAAAATTTGAAGAAAAAAAAATTTTCAAAAAAGA
This sequence comes from Pterocarpus macrocarpus, assembly GCA_031439585.1. Classification (NCBI taxonomy): domain Eukaryota; kingdom Viridiplantae; phylum Streptophyta; class Magnoliopsida; order Fabales; family Fabaceae; genus Pterocarpus; species Pterocarpus macrocarpus. The sequence continues at coordinate 15,806,094 of CM062517.1, read as the reverse complement.
TGGACGAAACTGAAAAATCCATGATATTTTAAGGAGGAAAAAAAAATTAAGCCTTGAATTTTAGTATGAGTTGTGATTTGAAATTGTCAATGTAAAATTAGTTAATTTCTCAAGGGTAGACTCAGGCTCGGTTTGATATTGCCATGACTTTTTTAGAGGTATTGAGTTTTTCAAGCTTTTTAAAAATTATTCTTAAAAAATTATAATAGTATTATTTGAGAAAATAATATAAAATTATTTTCAATAAATAAAAGCCACAAGGTAGTATTTGGTAAAATTATTTTTAAAATTTAAAATAATTATAATAAATATAAATATTAAAGAAAATAATTTTTACTTTTATAATTATTAAAGAGAATAAAATTATATTAATATTTTAAATTTTAAAAAGAACAAGCTATTTTTGAAAAATACCCTATAAAAGCTTTTAATAACATCCGCTAGCTTTTAAAAACTAAGAGCAAGAGAATCCTAACTTTTTTTATTTACCAAATAAAAAATAACTTATACTTTCATAAGTAGAAGCACCCTTTTAAAAAGTATTTCCAAATCAGTTCATATAAGAAGTTATATATTCAATGCTTAAGCAACTCTATTTCGATATTGTATGAAGTATATTAATTTACTTCCTTTTAGGCATAAATTTATATATTCTTTAAGGAATATTAGATTCTTTTATAAAATAATAAGATTTAAAGAGATTGACATAATTTTTCAATATGTACAACCTACTATAATTGATTATAAAATTTGCGACTTACATTTTAAACTGGTTTCTTTCTTTTTTTTGGTAGGTCTTCCTTTTGTTATCTTTAAGAATTCAAATTTATTCCTTAAAATTATGAGATTAGATTTTAAATATAATAATATTTTATATGTAACTAAATTTGTGACACGTATCATAAAAGGTCATGTAAAGCATTGATTTATTGAAAATTAAGAAAAAGAAAGAGAAAAAGAGAAATTAAAAATATTGAAAATAAAATTTCTCTAAACTTTAGGTAAAAAATTGTTTATACATGTAAAATTGGGAGAACTTTTTAGTCCAATAGTATTTGAAAATAGAAATATTTTAAAGATAAAAAAAATTTAAAGTTACCCTTTAAATATTCACATCCATATCATCTAATCTAATATACATATTCTATACGTATTTATAAAAGGGTTTAATTTAAAAGTATTGACAATATAATTTTTATATAGTCAATTAATTATATCCTTCTATTTGTATGACTATTCAATAATTGAATATGAGATTTAATTATATTTATTGATATAACAAAATATAATTGAATAACTCAGGGCATCCAAATTAAATTCTTTATGAAATGTATGAGTTCTATTAAAATTTTCACATACTAATAATTTTAAAATTGAAGCAAAATTAAATCAATAACACCTTTAAATTGTGCTGATTAAATTTATAATTAAACTAATAGTTCATTGTCTAATTAATCATTCTATTTATTTATAATATATTAATCCTGAGTACCAAATTATATTACTCTAGGAAGTTGATACCTCATCTATCTCCTATATTGCCATATTAGCATATTAGTTCATGTGTCACTTCTAAATAATCATTTTATATTTTGCTCATTCAAATGAATTTATATATTCTATTTTATTTTATTGTCACAAACAATTATATGGATAATTAAGGCATATTTATGGTTATACAACTAAATAAACATTAATTATTATTATTTTAAACACAAGTTAACAATTTTCTAATTCTTATATTTGTATTCTTCTACTTTGTTCTCCTAGTAGTCATGTCATAATGAATAATAATTGTTTTCATCCCTCTAATTTCTAATATGGTGGAGATATTAAATGAGCACAACCTACAAATAACTTAACTAAAAAAGAAAAATAAGAGTAAAAAAGACAATATAAAAAAAAATCACAAAAATAACATCAAAAAGATGAAATTCTATTGAATATAAAAAATCTATGACTTTAATATATTCCAAATCATCACTAAGGACACATTATTTATTTTTACTTATATTACAAGACTATAAATTAATCATAAGTATATAATATTTTCTTTTTATTATATAATTATTTCACTTTAAGTTATTTTGACAACACCTACTAAATAATTCATATGTTGGCTTCATTATAATTACTTTATGTTTACAAAAATACAACCTATAGGCAACTAAATTAAAAAAAAGAAAAATAAGAGTAAAAAAGATAATATAAAAGAGAATAAACACAAAAATAATATCAAAAGATGAAACTCAGTTAAATATAAAAATTTATATGGCTTTAATATATTTTAAATGTTTATTAAAAAAACATTTCTTTATTTTAATTATATTATTAAACTATAAATTAATCATAAATAAATTATATTTCGATAGCATCTATTAAATAATTTATATATTGATTTTATTTAAGTCTAGTTTTAATCTGTATTTTTAAAACATCAATCCACACAAAATTCTCGGTGGGTCCACACACTATTAAAGTAGCCCATTTTTTTCCCATTTCCACAAACCAAACAAAACAGTGAAACAGCACACACGAAGAAATCACGAACAACAGTACTAGTAGTTCTGATTGAACGTTTTCGGACACACACATGACAAACACACCGTACCCACCGATTAACCAGTCAAAGTCACACGGATCAAGAAGAGAAGAGAAGATGACCGCAAAAGACAAACCCTCAACCGTCTCCGGCGGCCAACACCACCAACCTCCGCCGACAGCGCCGCCGCAGTCCCACCCAGCTGCTCAGTACGGCACCTTCCAAGGCGTATCCAACTACCCTCCTCCTCCGCCGGACCCCTACCCCGCCATCGGATTTCCCCACCCTGTCCCGCCGCCTGGCGCCGGCAACGCCGCCGCCCCTCCTTCGCCCTATCATCCTCATGGCTACCAAGCAGTTCCTGGTATCCCTCTACTACCACCAAGTTTTATTTTTGATTTTTTTGGCTTCTTTGTTGAATTTTTTGGGTTTAGGTTTTTTGGGGTTTGATTTGAGCTTGGGAATGAAAAGTTTTAGTGATGTTAAGGGCGAGATTTCGTTCCTAGATTGATGTGGTGGTTGATTAGTTTGATGGGTCGGTTCAAAGGTTGCAACTTTCGAGATGGTTTTTGGTTTTATTCAATTTTGCTTCTGACTTTTGCTTTTGCCATGTGCTGTTCTGATTATTGTCCCAATTGTGTGAATTTAGCTGCAGAAAGTAGTGGGAGGCTAAGAGTATCTGCGTGGAATCCCTGGTTTGGGGGAGAAAAAATTTTCTGAACATGGGTTGACTTGGTATTTGTCATTGAATTTTTTTTTTTTTTTGGTTTTTTCCCCCCAGTATAGTTGATCGTTGAAGGTTGAAAATGGTTCTGAGTTTGGTGTCGGGAATGTTCCGGATATGTTGTTGATTATTTGATGTTGTAGAATATAATGAATTTGGTGGTCAGTGATACAAGGTTTTGCTTTAATAGTTGGTTATTACCCCTTGCTACCATGATCCTTTCAACTCTCTATGTGTTGCTACGATCAAAGTGGCATATGCTTAAGTGATAGGATATGATTGGCTAGTTGATAGACTTTCTTGAAGGGCTAGATCTACTGCTTTTAAAATTTTGACCATTCTCATGGTGATTTCTGTATGCTGCTTAGCTCAAGAGTTGTGTTGTGCACATTTCGGTTTGGGTGGTATGCAATTCATGTTGCATTGAAATGAATTAATAGGAAATCGCACAGTACCTATCTTACTAAAGAAAAATTGGTTATGTTGGAAGAAAGTTATGAAAAGTTGGTTCTTTATGTTTGAGATTCTGATGGATGTGAGTTGATGATAATATGTCTTTGTAGTATATCAGACTCCTTTTTCCTGCCTGCTATTGCCAAATTTTGATATGAATTCCTATTTGATCTTGATTCAGGTTATGCAGTTGCTGAAGGAAGACCTGTAAGAGAACACCGCCTTGGTTGCTGTGGTCTTGGTTGCGGCTGGTGCCTGTAAGTAAATTTCCTTTGTGGTGGCAGATTACTTCACAGTAATAACTTGTAAATAACTAGATATGAGGAGGTTGGCTTGCCTTTTCATTATATGATGTTCAAATCCAAATTTAGGTTTCACTATCAGTTTCAACTTTCAATGCTTTGGACCACCATATATATTAACCTCTGTCTGTTTGTGGATTACTGCTTCAAGTCCTCTTATCTTCTAACACCATTAACAGTTTCATTGATGAAAATTTGATTTTTCTTTGGGATGAACTTTATTCTCAAATCTTTTTATTGTGCACAAGAATACTTTGTTTGATTTATAATGTTAATTACTTTTGTCTTTGATCTTATTTGATGCGGGTACATGTATCAGCTACCAAGAAAATATTGAAATTCCTTAATTTGAATTGTGATGTGACTCTACCTAATGTAATTAAGAAGAGAAATTAGCCAACATAATAGTATCATAGCAAATGTGCTTGCTGGGATTGGAATATTATCATAGCAAATTTGCTTGCTTGCATTTTAAGGGTTGTACTTTGAAGATTATTACAATGTGAGAGGGGGAGGAGAGGGAAATGGCATAGGATTTGCTATTTCATGAGACCCTTCTCAAACATCAACATTTATGTTTTTGTAAATGGTCACCTTCCAGGCAACCTGCTCTGAATTTTCAGCAGTTTGCATCTATTGGTGTCTACACCTTTTCTTTATTATTGAAACACCCTTCCCACCTTCTCTCCCCTTGCTGTTCAGAGGAAAATGGTTGTAGCGGTTATTTCTCTTTTATAAGAGCATGCTGGAACCATTTAAGTTGATGCCTTTTATATCATCGAATGTTAATTCTCATATCTGTCATTTCTATTGTGAAGGTTTATATTAGGCTTCTTGCTTGCTGGTATTCCGTGGTATGTTGGAGCAATAATTATGCTCTGTTCCAGAGTAGACTATCGAGAGAAACCTGGATATATTGCATGTATAGTTGCTGTAAGTGATTCTATCCTTTCATTTTTTATTTAAGCTTTTTCCAGTTCTTAATTATTGTATATTCTTTTAACTGTGCCTTTACTTGTTCGAGTTCTATCCATAGTAGTCAATAGCGGGCGATAGTGGTGCTATTGCGGTGTCGCTGAGCAGAGCGGAGGTCCGGTGCGATGCAACATGGTGTTTCGTGGCGGAATCACGGCCAAAATCGCGGAATTGCGGCGGCGATGCTTTTCTTGCCGCTGAAACCTTGGCTTTTTCTTTCTTTTTTCAGCAAAATTTCCTCTCTATCCTCACTTAAATCAATAAAAGTTCTGTTTTGCCCTCACTTAAAATTTTTGAAGACTCCATTTTGTCCGCAGATGAATAAGTGAAGTGTCTATCTTAACCTCACTTAAACAGATGAAGTCTCTATTATACCCTCACTTATACAAGCAAAGTCTCTATTTTACCCCTCACTTCAACTCATCTTCTTCAACCTATTGACCCCTTCTTCATCTGCTGTTTACAGCAGCTCCTAAAACAGAGCAACACATCGCACCTGTTGTGCGAACCCATCGCACCTATTGTGCAAACCTATCGACCCCTGTTGAGTTTGTAGCAGATGTGTCAGGTTGTTTCAAGCTTTTCTAGCCTAGCCCCCCTATGTTTCTCAACTTCTCCTGCCTCCAGTAACCATGTCATCATGACTATTATTTACTTGTTAGTTATGTCACCATGTCTGTCTGTGTCATACTATGCTTCCCACTTTAATCTCTGTTGTCTGTTTATTGCCTCTGTTTTTTCTTATTCTTGAATATTTATATGTATTATGTATAAAGTGCATAATAATTATCTGTATTTTTTAAAATAGCGGTCTTCCCGCTATCCGCTATCCGCTATCCCGCTATAGCATTTTTGGGGTTGGCCGCTTCGCATCGCGATCCGCGATTGACTACTATGGTTCTATCGAATGTCTCCAAGGGGAATTATTCAGTGTTATTACTGGTTTACTGTACTAAACCTCTTGCTACTATTTGTCTCCTCATCCCCCAAGCTTTTGTCATGTTATTTGCTTCTAGCTTTGTGAAACTAAAGATGGGCTTGTAATATATGATTGGATTGGGGTTTAATTAAATAGTTTAAAGATGTTCTGATTAGTCTTGCTATTTGTCCATAATGCGTGAGAAGTTACCTCACTTTGTTGTGTAATAACACTAATTTGGTGAGGTTGCTTTTGCAGGCTGTTCTTTTTACCATTGCGATTATTCTTGGTGTGACAAAGGGAGTAGATGACTGGTAATCTTAACCTAAGGAGCTGTACAGGTTACTAGTACATGAGTGTATCTAAGTGTATCAGTTGTTGGAAGTTATGTGTGGGTGCAATATGCCATATTCATTGAAAACTGCCACCATATGCAATTTGTATTTGTCTATTTGTTACATGGTTGTCCTACTTCTGACTAAAGATATGATGAGGGAAGACTTTGTGCTTTATCATTTTCATATGAATATTATTTCCTAGAATATTGTGAGTTAACAATCATTACCTAAACTATCCACAGCGATGTTAGAATTTCAAGTATGGGTGAAATTTCACCGTGGTTAATAATGAACTAAGTGAGGACCACATAAGTGTGAATACCTATAAACACATTGTCTTAATATTTTGGTTCAAGATGTGGTATTAGCCCAGGTATTGTGTTTTCTCAACTAGTCCATTGAGGGGGATCTCTCCTGGATTTTGGGCGCTCTCTAACCACTCCAACCAGTGGTATTATTGGAGTCAATGGTTCAGTTGGACCGAATGTTTGGAGATGGTGCTTAGTGCTTAGGTTTGGTCTTAACTCATGTAACTCGTGTTGCAGCATTGATCACTTGGGTCTTGGTTTCTGTGAAAACTGAAATAAATTCGTGCTGAGGGGAAGCATTCTAATGTTGAGATTCACACTGATGGGGGACATTAGAATTTCGATTGAGTGATGTAGAGTGCGTGTTGTGGAGTTTTTTTTTTTTTTTCTTTTTTTGACAAAAAGCGATTCTTTGGCTATTGAAAAAAAAAATCACTTTTTATATAAGTTATGAGATTAATTGGGGTGTACTGGCAGTGTAAAATTTTTTTACACTATTATTCAATCAAAATCTTCCATTTGCATGACTATTCAAGTAATGGATGGTTATATCAAAATTTTTTGTTGATATGGTAATATATAATTGGATGTCTATGTAAAAAGGTTTTACACTGACAGTGTATTCAAATTAAATCTATAAGTTATTTAATTTTACTTTTATTCAAAAGTTAAAAATGGATATATATATTGAGTAAAAGTTGAGAATAGTTTTTATAAAATGTGTTTTTTTTTTTAGTTAAAAAGTTTTTTTTAATGGTAAAAAAATTTAAACAAATGCACCCATGGCCTAGCACTGATTAGGAGTAAATTAAGTGAGGACCATATAAATCCAAAGACTCTAACTCCTCACTTAGCCCCTTAATGAAGATTTCCTCAGATTTTGGTTTCTCTCTATACTCAAACATGAATCAGGCTCATTCTATATGCTCATTTCTCTGGTTCAGCAACATTCGGTTCCTCGAAGGACCCCAAAAGTTATGCTACAAGCCAACACTGATGCCCCATTGGCGAGAGATTGGTCCCTCTGCAGTAGCAATCTACCGATTTACTCACAGCATCCTTGTGAATCATAGTCGCATATTAGAATTTCGAAACCAATTTAAGTATATCACAAGAAGTTATAGAACTACGTGAATCTTTAAGACGCAAATTTCTCTCCTTTTCTGGACGTTTATCTTGTAATTGAATATCTTACAACGATAACAGCAAAGTTTTCGTTTTTTTTAATAATTAGATGAGGTGGACTACATAAATTAAACAATATTATTGTATTTTATTGTGCATCATGTTTATATATATTTTAAAGAGTGTAATTGAGTGCACTGACAGTATAAAATTTTTTTACACTGTCATCTAACCAACACCTTCTATTTGCATGACCATTCAAGTAGTGGGTGATTATATTAAAGACTTTTACTGATGTGGCAATATATGATTGGATGTCTGTGTAAAAAATTTTTACACTGACAGTGTATTCAAATTAAATCCTATTTTAAATGCTTTCTGTTTTTTTTTTTTTTAATATTAAAGAACCGGGATTCAATTTTATGTCCAAAGAGCTTAGCATCTTTAATAGCATTGCTTGCCAGAGATTAAATGTTCTGCAAGTGATCATAACACAAGGCAAAATGATCCTTGTTTGGGGTTCTGGACGCGAAATGATCCTTAAACCCTTTTTTTAATGCAAAAATGATCTTTAAACTTCTCTTTGGTCGTTAAATGATATTTGAACACCTTTTTTTTTAACGCAATGATTTTTAAACTACGTTGTTTGGTGTGAGAATTCTATTACACCCACATTAAGCCCAACAATCAGTGGGAGAAATACAGGCAATGATCTTTAAACTTCAAATGCGCTCTGCCTCCATCTGAGTGTCTGCCCTTGCCCGTAGAAGGCCCAGTAAGCCCAACAAGAGCAGAAGATCCACACTCACGAGTTGCTCTTCTATTCCCTGCAGCCCATATTGCTTGTTATGGGTCTCAAAAGAAAACGTCACCAACACTATTTATTGTTGATCAATCACATGCGGAAATTCAGACGAACAAGAACAAAAAAACACATGGGTCAAAGACCAAAAAGCCACATGGGTCAAATTATTGACCAACAAAAAACCCCATATGGGTCAGATTTGGATTTGATCAGTGAGCTTCTTGATCCACTTTTAATTGTTAGCCCTTATATTCTCCTCCATTCTTAGGAGTGAGTCCAACCATTATATGTGTGTTTAGGAAAGTTGTGAGATTAAAATTATTTTAATAATTATTTATTTATATAATTATTTATATGAAAATTAATTTATATTTGGATATTTTAGTTGAAAAATAATTTTGAAATAATCTGCTTTGTTTGGATTATATGAAAAAAGTTACTTTTATATAGTAAAATTATTAAAAAAGGTGTGAAATTATTGTTTATATTATATAATATTTGTTATTTAAGATTAATTTAGTAAAAACATAACAATTATGAAATAATCAGCTTTTACTTATAACTATAAGCTCAAAAAAATTGCTTATACTTATAAACTATTTTTTAGTTTAAAATTATCAGTTTTAGATTATAATCTATTTTCATTTTTTGAACCAAACATGATTAATTTTTCAAAATAGCTTTTTTTCAAAAAAAAAAAAAGAAGCTATTTTACAAGGTACTCAAATATGCACAATACAAGCAAAATATAAACAGGTGCTGCATTGGCATGGCACTTGGGGCCGTGGTTCAATTGGCCAAAGCTGTTGGACTTAAAAAGGTAGGTGTATGACTCAAGGGAAGCGACTTTGAGTTGTAGGCCCGACCAAAAAAAAAAAAAGGTGCTACATTTAAAAAAAACAAAAAAACACTAACCACTTTTAATTGCAATAAGTGCATATTAGGGGTTGCATGTTCGATCCGAAAGGGCAAAGGCCCTAGTGCTTGTGTGTATGAGTTGGGTGCGTGAGTGACAAAAATAAAAAAAAGAAAACCGGTGCTGCATTATTGACTTAGGTTTAGGATTTAGGTTTAAGGAATATAGTACGCAGTATCATGATGCTACTCTTTGATCCTTGGTTTCTTTGATTGCAGGACCATTATAGTGCTTCGCATCACCTGCTACCCTTTCTTGGAGGGTTCTTCACTTCATATTCAGAAACATCACAACCCTCCTTACACATCGACTTGGTTTGCTAAAACGTAGCAATGCTCAGCATACTTTCAGTAATATCAACAGGACAGCTCATGCGTTGCACATAGTTGGTAATTTCTTTATGAACGATTCCATAAATTATGGTAGTTATTTTTTTTAACCGAAATCTCATAAGTTAATGTTGAATAAGATTATTTTGATGCAAAGCTCGTCTTATAAAACAACAGGATCAAACCTTTAGGTATATAGTGAATGATGTATACTTTAGGAAAAGAATTTTTAAAATTATTATTAATTTATTTTATTTTATAAGATAATAAATTAATTTTTATAATTTTTCTTTACAAATTAATTTTATAATTTTATTTTGAATATATGCATTTTTATGCATATATTGTTATTATTTAAAAATTAAAAAAAAGTAAATTAGACATCTTTTTACTAAGAGATATTTTCATTACACAACTTTCCTTCTATTTTACAAAACATACACCCCAAACATGGTTATAAGATGAATTTTGTTAATCATTTTAAATTTAAAAAAATTGAAGGCAATTTATTTGATAATTTGATTAACTACATAATTATTTAAAAACAATTGAATTCCCATTAAAATAATAAATTAGTTGAAATGATATAACATAAAAAGATATAAATATTTTGAAACTAATTAATTAAATTAAAATTCAGATATTACCTTTATTAAGTTAAATTTAACATAAATACATTGGTCATGGATTGATGATAACTACTGCAATTATTTTAAACTATAACAATGATATATATATATATATATTAATTATGATTATTTAACGATTGTGTACAATTATTAATCTTAAGAATTTCAAAATTAATCAAGCCAAGTTATAGGTATTGTGTTTGTCAAGTTTAATTTAACATATATTGAATCAATATATAAGATAAGTATATTAAAATATTACAAAATGTTATAGAGTATTTTCATAAAATAAATAGTTGAAATTACATAAATTATCCTAACATATGTAACTATGTTTTTTATAAATTAAATTAAATAATAGCAAGATATTAGTTTTACAGAATAAGACACTCACAAGTATGATTATAAAATTAATTCTATTATGAGGTTAAATTAAAATAATGAAGATAATTTATTTGACAATTAATTTGATTAACCACATAAATTTTTTTTAAAAAATAAAGATTTTGAATATCCAATAAAACAATGAATTAGTTGAAAATGATTTAACATATAAAGGTAGACTAATTTTGAAATTAATTAAATTAAAATTTAGATATTTTCTTCATTATATAAATTTAGATATTCCCATAATTATAAAATAAGTGATAAGCGATATGAAAATTGAAAAATTTTGATTTTGGGAAAGAAAAATGGCTATCAATGAATAGATGGAGAAGCTTAAAATTAGTGGTGTAATTATTTAATACAAGATTCTAGAAAAAGATAAAAATAAAGGTAAAAGATATTAAATTTAGACTATAAAATTGGAACTTTTGGTATCCAGAATATAAAAAGTCATAATATTATTTTAAGATATAGATATATGATATATGATACTCTCAATTTAATATCTTTTTATTTTTGTATTCTTCCAAAACTTGCATTAAATACCTACAATAACAAATTTAGGCTTTTCCACCCATTCATTGACATTGACAATCTTTTATTTTTTTTACTCTAAAACTCAGAATTTTCAATTTTCCATTAATTTATGCCTTTTCAAAATATGTTTTTTGGTTCAAAATCAAATGCATTTTCAATCAATTAATTTATATATGTTTGCATAGATTTTCTTATGTGGTGTTGTTAGTGTATTGATTAAAAAACAAAGAATAGGTTTTTTTAAAAAAATTAATATATTCATAGCAGAAATTTTTTTTATGAATTCATATTTTAAGTATTTGTTGAATTTGTAGGAAAATAAAAGAAGAGGAGGAGCATAAGTGAAACAACTATATGCAAAGGAAAATATTTTAGTTTAATAGATGCTTCGTTTAAAGACCCATCAACACTATATATATAGTGAATAGGAAATAAATATAACTTTTTTTAAAAAAATAATAATCATAGTGCATAGGAAATAAAAAATTCATGTTTTATAATAACTCTTTTCAAAAGTTAAAACAAATACACCCTTAATTATATTCATTAATTCTAACAGTATTTATATGTATATTTTATAAAATTATCAAATATTTTTACTTTTAATGACTTATAAATACATTTAATAAATATAATTTTGCTATATTATTCATGCAATATTTTTTTATTTTTAATTATTTTATATCTTTACTTTGTACTTATAACTTTAAAATTTTAACTTAATCTGATTTAATCATATTATAGAACATGTACATATTTTCTTTAAAATATTCATATCACTTATCACTTATTCTATAAAAATAGAAATATTTCAATTTATCCTGATGAAGGTAATATCTAAATTTTAACTTAATTAAATTCAAATCATTATATCTTTGTAAGTTATATCATTTCAACTAATTTATTATTTTATTAGGTATTCAAAATCTTTATTATTATTTTTAAATGATGTGATTAATCAAATTGTCAAATAAATTACCTCCATTGTTTTAACTTAACCTCATTAACAAAATTAATTTTATAACCATATTTGGGAGTGTCTTATTCAGTAAAATCAATATCTTGATATTATTTAATTTAATTCATAAAAAAATATAGCTATATGTGTTAATTTAAACTTGACAAAATCAAAATATTGAGGACAATTAAAGTGATTTCAACTATTTTTTTAGATGTACACTATATAACATTTTGTAATATTTTAATATAGTTATATTATATATTGGTTCAATATATGTTAAATTAGACTTGATAAACACAATTTCAATAATTTGTCTTGATTAATTTCAAAATTCTTAAGGTGAATAATTATGCACAATTGTTGGATGATCACAATATACATAAATATTATTGTTACAAATTAAAATAGTTGCAGGAATTATCATCTAAATCATGGCCAATATATTTATGTTAAATTTAACTTAATAAAGACAATATCTAAATTTTAATTTAATTAATTTCAAAATTTTTATATCTTTATATGTTACATTATTTCAACTAATTCGTTGTTTTCGAAAAATTATGTAGTTATTCAAATTGCCAAATGGATTAACTACATTTAAAAAAAAAATAAACACTTTAACAAAATTCATCTTATAGCCATATGATATATATTTTGAAGAAAAGAGAAGAGTTGTGTAATAAAGTTATTTTTTAAAGGAGGGGTGTCTAATTTATTTATTTTTATTTTGCATTAACTAATAACAAATATGTATATAAATAAACTTATTCAAAAATAAAATTATTAAAAATTATTTCCCCGTGCACGTCTAGTATAGTGAATGATGTATATTTAAAAGACAAAGTCAGCTAGATCATAATTATTTCCCTAGTTAATCTCCCTTTTTCTTTTGCACATTCAAAGTGAAAGCATAGTTAAGAAAATTGGTTTGATCCGGTGGGTTTAACTAGAAATTGCTACCTTATTGATCCGATCACCGTTTAGAGGCCCAATTGATTAAAAAAACAAAACAAGCAGTGAATTGGTCCCAAACCAAACGAACAAATCAGTTTGGACTACTTCGCATATTTTTTTGGGTGCCAAATTTTTTTCAAATCTCATTCAGATCAAAATAAAAAGTCTCTTTGTTTTTTTTTCCTAACCAGGGGAGTGAGGAGGGTCGCATTGCATTCGCCTCCATTGTTGGGAACCAACTCCATCCCGCCGCTTTACGCATGTGTACGACACTTTTCACTGAGAGAAAGCCTTCTCTCTGCTATATATATATATATCAGTAAAGTTTTGTTAAAAAAATTTTAATAAAAAATTATTCAATAATGTAAGATTTATGAATAACTTACATTGGTATAGTTTGATCTCATCTAATATATCTGAGTGATCTGTTGGTCTAAAACTTGGTGTACTTATACCTTAAAAGCATACTTTCAATCCACACAGTTTAATTATCTAAAATCTAATGGCTCAAAAAACTCATTCATCTCACATAGCCCCCTCAACTTGCTGTCGCTATCTCGCACCTCTCCAACAACATCGCAACACCCACTTTCATCGCACTGTCAGCACTGTACGTAGGCATATGAGATTGAGAAAATTATTATTTATATTGAGAAAATTATTATTTATCTATACTTAAATATATTTTTAGTTCTTATAAAGTTAATAAATTTTGATTTTAGTCCTTAAGTTTTTTTTTTATCCAAGCAATTCTAAAAATTTTGGTTTAATCCTTATTGTTAGCTTTGCCTCTATTAAATGATAACGTAGATGATAGAGTCATGTTACCCTTCTTATGTGGTAGCTTATATGATATTAGTTCATGTGAATTTTGGTTTTGGTCCCTAAAACTTTTTTGCTTTTTGGTTTTGATCCAAATATTTTGAAAATTTTTTATTTTAATTCCTACAATTAGCCTACTTTCATTAAGTGATGATGTGGATGAGAGCCATGTCACTCTTCCTATGTGGTAGTTTAAATATGATTTTAATTTTTATAATTACAAATCACTTTAGTTTTAGTCATTCTAAAAATTAAAAAAATAAAATAAAACTTCTCTACACTTCCCTGCTTCTCTAGCCCCCATCTTCTTCCACCTGCCTTTGCCTTCTAGCCCCCACTAACAAAGGAGTTGCTATCCAAACTTTATCTAGTGAAGAAAAAAAGAAACCAAATACTCCAAACCTAATCTACATTTAATTTTATCACTAATAGAACAAGAAAAAAAAAATGACACAGCAATATAGAAGGGGAAAATAGGGGTATAGAGTTGAAAAAAGGGGAAAGCATGATCGAAGACAAAGAGCACAAAGCTGGCATTGTGGTAGTGGAGAGGTGATGGCAAGATGTTGATTTTGTAACATTGGAGATGTGGTGCGACAGCCTAGTGGTTCACAGCTAAGCTCACACAAGTGGCACTTGGTGGCTGAGTGACGGTTACACAGTAGCAAAGACGACATGGGGGAGGAATAGTTTATGATAGTGATGCAATTTTTGACTAAGCAGTGGCAATTAACGGCCTAGCTAGGCGGTGAGCAATGGCTACACAATGGAGGCTTGGGTGGTGATATTGTCCCCGTAGCGATGGCTAGGCAGAGGATATAATGGCGGTGTTGTGCTCGCGGTTTCTTTATGGAGAGGGGGAAGTAGGTGGGGGCTAGAGCGGAAGGGGTTGGGTGGCCGGTGGGGCAGAGAAGGCAAGGGGAGGTGAGGGGAGAGGATGGGGCTAGAGGGAGATTACAGTGGAAAGTGGTGTTAGTTTTATTTTTTAAAAAAAAATTAGAGGGGTTAAAATTAAAATAATTTTTAATTATAGGGATTAATAAAATATTTAAGTCATCAGTTAATAAAGACAAGTTAATAGTAAGGACTAAAATCAAAACTTTTGAAAATATTTGGATCAAAATTAAAAAATAAAAAATGTTTAGGGACTAAAATCACAATTCATAGGGACTAATATTATATTTAAGCTGCCACATGGGAAGGGTGACATGGCTCTCCCATGTCATCATTTAATGGAGGCAAACTAATAGTGGAGATTGAAATCAAAACTTTTTGGAATATTTGGATCAAAATGAAAAAAAAAAAATCCTTAAGAACTAAAACCAAAATTCATTAATTTTATAAGAATCAAAAATATATTTAAGTCTTTATTTGTTTATTTTTGTGCAGCTGAAAGTCTACATATAGTCAAAGTAGAAAGCACACATCCTCTCTCTCTCTCTCTCTCTCTCTCTCTCTCTCTCTCTCTCTCTCTCTCTCTCTCTCTCTCTCTCTCTCTCTCTCTCTCTCTCTTTCTCCCCCTTTATTTTGTTTTCATAGTATCCTCCACTGGAGGCAATTCTATTTGAAACACAGTCACACACTAAATAAAGCTTTGTTTAATAGTGCTCTTTGAAGGGGTGCTCCTACTTATAAAAAACATAAATTAATTTTTTTATTTTTGTTTGTAAAAAAATGTTGGTATGTTTTTGCTCCTAACTTTTAAAAGTCAAGAGCTGATTTATACTCTTTAAAATTTAAAAGACTAATATAACCTTAAACTACTATCTTTAATATTTATTTCCATTATATTTATATCTATTATAATAATTTTGAATTTTAAGAGCAATTTTATAATATATTTACCAAACATTGCTCTTATGACTTTTTCTTATAAGAAGTAATTTTTATATTATTTTACCAAATAATACTACTATGACTCTTTAAGAATAGCTTTTAAAGAGTTCAAAGATCTTAACAATTCTGAAAAAAAAATAGACATTACCAAACCAAGCCTAAGTGTGGACACCTTACCAAACCAAGCCTAAGTGTGGACACCTCTGCCAATTGGAATTTGAACCATAGTTTGCCGCATTGTGGGAGACTAATCCCTTTCATTAGACTCAATTTCATTGGTAGAAAACACACATCCTTAAGTACTCTAGGGCCTGTTTGACAATTACTTTTAAAAACTATTTTTGACTTTTTAAAAATGAAAGAACAGAAAAATCTATATGGAAAGTTGTTTTTGTGATATTGATTTTAAAACTTAAAAAATAGTGTTTGCTTTTTAAAAACAAAGACCAAAAATAGTTTAAAGATGATTTTATTCCTTTGTTTTGAGATTGGGGTGAAAAACATGGTGGCATTTTTGTAGATATATTGTTTTATTATTTTCAGCACTCCTTCGAATCTCACAAGATCTAAGAAGAGAAATTTTTTTTCTAAAAAACAAGTGCAAAGGCTTTTACCCTTTTCTGGAATATGGGGGCAAAGCCAGTGTTTTGCAATGGTGGCAATAGGAACCACAGCGACTCATAGCAGCGAGAGTCACATATCAATGGGAGGCGGATCTTGATGGTGGTGGCAAATTTCCCCATGTAAAATTGAATAAATTATTTCTTAACATAAAATTATAATTTAATTGAACACATGCCAATTAAAAAGAAATACTTTCATGTTTTTATCCAAATCCATATATGTAATTGATTAAATGGTCAAACCAACAAGGGTTAGGTGCACTCCCAATGATAGGACTAGGACATGGAAAAAGCAGCTGTTAGGAAGGCTTTTTAATCGTAATGGTGCTCGAGAGATTAACTTCAGCAATGTTTGTAAGGATATCTTAATAAAAAAGATTAAATAGTCAAGAAATTCTCATCTCATTGTTACAAAATTTACTCATTTTTTTTAACACAACAAAGTACTCCTCTGACTTAAAGTGTATTATAATTTGTATGAATTAGAAATATTCATCTATCATTTTAATGGATATCATATTTATTGTTTTTTCCTTAATAAGTTTAAGGCAATATTTCATTGAGTAAATAAAAAATAACTATTTTAAAATTAAATATATTTAAACACAATAGAATATAGATAAAAGTTGACAATATTTAATTTGAATTTAATCAGGACTATATATGTTTTTTTAATTCTATATTTTATTTATTCAATTACCCAAACCAGGGTAATTAATTAACCAATCAAGGATCTCCTAGTTGAATGAAAATCAAAGAAATAGTCAACGGTTTTGGAAAAAAAAAATTTATACTCAGAAAATATATTTTCAAAAAAAATATCACAAAATAAAATGTAATTAATTTTACTTCATAAAAAATAGAAAGTTTCGGGAAATTTGAAATTTTTTTTGGCAAAAAAATCAAAATTGTAAATAAAAAATTCCTTGCATAACAAAATTGGTCAAATGGCAAATATGGGAAGTTTAGGTTAAACGCATTGTGCCCAAAAAAAAAAAGAAGAGGTTGACATGCATGAATTTGAAACTATTTTTATTCCTTTGCATTAATGTTTTCATTTATTAGGCATTGAAAATTTTCAATAAAGTTAAGTGTGTAAATTTTGAATATATTTATGTCCAATAGTTTTTCATGTTTAAAATAATGATATCTTAATTTTTTATTAGTCTTATTTATTCAAGTTATATATACTAAGCATATTGCAAAAGGAGAACTTCTTATATCTAATTCAAATTCAAATGTAATATATTGCATAGAATATGAATGAATAGTAAAAAATTGCACCTAATAAGATTTAAATAGATTCCATATAAATATTTATAAATTAAATTTCAACCACTGAGAATATTGCTTTTAGAGTATCTAAATATTTTTTTATTGAAAGAGATTACCCTGAAAAAGTAATTTTTTATTATAGTTATTGAATACATTAATTAATAATAATTATTGATTATCAACTGCACTGAATAAATTTTTTAACTTTTAGTTTGAGAGTCAACCATTGAATATTTAATAATTATTTAATTTATTAATATAAATTTAATTTTGATATGTTGTGGGTGTAAATAATATTTACACAGTCCAAATATTACATTAAAAGTCACATATATGATTAGAATATGATTGAATGACAATGCAAAATTTTTTAAAAACCAAAATTAATCTCTATTAATATGCTAAAATTCATGTCATGATTTCGTTAAAAAAAATTTGTTATGATAATCATTTTTGTGAAAGATTTTCCAATACGAGGTGCCAAAATTCTCTCGAGTTTAATTTTAATAAAGCTTTATACTATTATCTAATCTTGTGTGTTAATGTATTATTTAATTAGGTCGATTATATTAACAAATATGTAAGATATCAAACTCGTCCAAGTCCAACGATAAAAAATTGCAAATATGAAACATTTTGATATTGATAGTATATATCAAGATCTACCCTTATATTTATGAAATCAGAGTACACTATGATAGTAGTTTAATCTCTTTAGTGTGCTTTTGTTTAAAGAATGACACATATATTATGCTTCTTTTCTTTTAAATTTTGAACTAATTCTTTCTGAATTTACAATACATTTTTTTTATAATTTTACATCTTCTTCTATTATTTTTATTTCTCAAAAATTATACATGTAACGTTCATAATTTTCAATAGACTTTTCCATTAAATATTACTAATCTTTTAATTTATATTTTTTAAGTTCTTTTTGAGTTTGACTAAATTCAAAAGTAACGTTACAGTCTACCGAATACTTGCTAGTTACATTTGACTCTCCATCAATTTCTTTGTCTGCAATCTTATTTTTTTTATTAAAATATCATTACAGTCAACCAAAAAACAAAAGCATTGCCAACTAAGGAAGAATTAAATTTATTTTTCTTATTCAACAATATTTTATTGTATTAACAAGGATCATCTAATCCATTATAAGTTGCCACCACACACGATATCACCACCACACACGGTACGCAGCCTTTCACCAACACAACTCTCTTTCCCTCTCATCGGACTCTCTCATCTAACAACGAATGCAGAGATAAGCTGGTCAGGGTTAGGGCTGCTCTAACATAATCAAAGGTCCTGGTTCAAGCCCGAGTGCGCTTTACCACCCAGGTGCTCCTACCCGACTCGAGTAGGATTGCCTCCTGTACGAGATATATGCGGTATTGACCAAAAAAGAATCTAACTCTCATCTGTACGGATCTTTCTCTTGCAAAAGAAAAAAACAATGACGTTGACAAGGTCAACAGGGAAGAGCTTGAGGGTGGGAACCCATGGGGGGCTAGACAGGATGAGCGAGCTCCCAGATGAGGTGTTGTGCAGCATCATCTCTTCCCTTTCAGTCGATGAAGCAGCAAGAAGTAGCATCCTCTCCAAACGATGGAGGCCCTTGTGGAGGCAGGCCTCATGCCTTGACTTTGACGTGAGAGGCATGATGATGCCTTTGTCTCGAATTCAAAATTTACGTTTTGGTAAGGAAATTTCTGCTCCTAGTAATGAGGAAATGAAACAACGTGCTTATCAATATGGTACAATTGTAGGCATTGTGTTGAATCGCCACCTTGGTGACTTAACTGGTTGTCGCTTCAAACACTTCCCTCAAAGCCTTGACCTTGGGGAGTTGGAAACTTGGGTTGAGTTTGTGTTAAAGAAATACAAAAGGCTAAGTTCTTTGAGCTTAGAATGTGAGCTTTCGATTTTAGACCCTAGCCAACTTCTTTCTAATACATCTCGACATGTCAAACTTGATTTCCATCCTAGGGTTTTTTCGAACCTATGTTCACTCGAGTTGACTAATTATACAATGGATGGTTCCACTCCGTCCGCATTTGATGGTTGTGGAAAATTGAAAATCCTAAAGCTGAAGAGGATGTGTATGGAGGATGATGTCATTAATGGTGTTTTGAAGAATTGCTTGAGTTTGGAGACATTGAGTGTTATTGAGTCAACTGGGTTTGAGAAACTTGAGATCCAAAACTCGTGCATTAAGTTTTTGGAACTTCGATGGTTGATTGTGAAAAAGGTAGATGTTTCTGTTGAGGGCCTTGAAGCTGTGGTGATTGAGTCTCTAATGTGTCCACCAAAGGGTTTGAAAATTTATGCCCTCTGCTTGAGGATTTTCCATTCTGGTTGCAACTCAATTGCTCAGAAAATGCTTAATAATGGCCTGGGACAACCTATTTTGAGAACCCAAGATATTTTTGAAAATTGCAGTGATCTTTTTGTAAGTTCTCTCCAAGCCCATCTCTTTGTTCATTTATTTTATATACAGCCAGTAGTATATTTATATATTTTGTTAAGCCTTGTTCTTTTGAATTAGGATTTATCCTTAGACTATAGAGTGTACTGACTATCTCTTCACTGTAGGAATCTCATACAATCAATATTTTTCGAAATCTATTGACCATGTCAATTGATTTGGATTTGAACAATATAAGAGAAGCTATGGCACTTTCATTCATACTAAGATCATCCATCTATCTTGAAACTCTTGAAATCACAATACCGGTATGTTTGAGTCACCACCTTGCTTTAATCACTAAAGCTTACATTGTGTTATTGATTTGTTAAGCTATATATATATATATATATATATATATATATATGACATTTTAGTTTTGCCAGAAAATGATGCTCGAAATATCGTTATGTTTTACAGGTGGAGGAAAGTTCAGATTCTGGTGGTAATTCTAATGATTGCCCTCTACCATTTCCCAAGTCAATGTTCTGGGAGAGAAGAGAAATGTACAATTGTATTAATCACAAATTAAGGTTTGCTAAAATAAGGGGATTCACAGGCAAAGAACAAGAAGTGAAATTTGCCAAGCACTTGATTACAAGAGCCACCATGATGGAAAAGATTACCATAATATGTAATTCCTCAATTGTGGAAGAGGCAACAAATCTGCTGTCACTGCCAAGAGCTTCAGTTTATCTCTCCATCATATTGAAGTCAGAACAAAAGGATCTTTTTACTGAGCGTATTGAAGTCCAGAATAGGATGTTACATCTCAAGGGTGATTATCAATTCTTCTAGGCAACGTGTAGCACAAACATCATCTTTGCTGTGGAATAGTGTTACTATTTTTATGGTCGCATACGACTTTAGAGTTGGTGTTAGACGAGGATGAAATGGGATTGTTAAGTGAAAATTAAGTTTTCTCTATCATTTTTGAAATTCATCTTTCTATGAAGTTGCCTCCTTCTACTTCTGACAATTAATATATAGAATATACTCCTTCAATGTTTGTGAGATGAAATTGATGTTATAGATACTTTTTAACTCATGGATGCTACGCAATGATTAATTTGTTTTGTCCTTAAGAAAATTTTCTCTTCCTATATATTTATTTATCGTGGAGCTGTAGCATCTATTGGGAGCATATTGAAACGATCAATCTTGGATATGACGCACTATTGTCATGTCATAGATTTTGTTTAGTTTCAAAAGCTAACGAGTTAGGTTGCCTTTGGGTTAATTTTGTATAGAGTAAAACTTAAAACTGATTCTCAAGAAGATTGCGGATATCAATTTAATTTTTAAAAAATTTATAATATTAATATGACTTTTAAAATATTAATTTTCATTTTATTTTAGAACGAACATTAGCGTCCGTGAATGAATCATTTATTGGTGTCTGATGTGTCCAAATTATGTAATGATATATCACGTTATGTGATGATTGACATATTATAT
Source organism: Pterocarpus macrocarpus (assembly GCA_031439585.1). Classification (NCBI taxonomy): domain Eukaryota; kingdom Viridiplantae; phylum Streptophyta; class Magnoliopsida; order Fabales; family Fabaceae; genus Pterocarpus; species Pterocarpus macrocarpus. Next base: position 15,784,409 of record CM062517.1, on the reverse strand, counting down.
ATCGAAATTGACTCCAAATTGATCATCAACGGTTGCATAATATCAATTTGGTCCTTAGAAAAAATGGAAATTAATATTTCAAAAATTAAATTGATGCCGTACAACTTTTTAAAAGATCAATATGAAGTTCATCCCACGAGATAATATGACACATAATCACATAATTTGATATATAAGACATCAATTGAGGTTTTCTTCATGGAGACTGACATTTGGACTAAAGTAAAATAAAAATTAATTTTTTGTGATCTAAATTGATGTCACAAATTTTTTAAAGACCAAATTGATATTTTATAACTTTTTTGATGACTAATTTGGGGTTTTACTCATTTTCTATATGAATGGACTGATTTAAGGTATACGAAATGCGGAAGTGTTCTCTAAACCCCTTTTACACTACTTTGGCCGTTTGCCGTTATTTTATCAATTTTCTTACATAGTCTCCAATATACGAGTTTAATTTCCATCCATTTTTTTTTAAATTTTCCATCACAAATCCTATTCCGAGCTAAATATCAAACTTCGCTTTTATTTGCTTATCTTGTTTATAGAAGGTCATATCATTTTCATAATTAACTAATTGCAATTTTTAATTAATTGTTGTTTTCATGCAAATATATTCATCTATACAAAATATGAAAATTAATTTTTTGTTTGTTTTCCATAGATATCCTCCTACCAAAGGCAATTTTATTAAAGTATTATAAAATACTTAAATATAGACGACTCTTCCAATTGAGATTCGAATCGTCATTTATCATGTAGTGAACTAACCCTCTTACTGCTAAACAAAACCTTAATCGGTAAATTAACAAAAATTGAGTACCAAAGAAAGTGAATAGAAGAAAAATTATTAAAAAGTAATTATTGAATTATTGAAAGCATATTTTTTGAATAATAGTTAGTCACAACCATTGAACATTAGATGTCAACGTTACTTTCTTTTTTGTTGATACAAGTCAACGTCACATTTTATTCTCAAAAGGTAGGAATATAGGACACATTATACAAGCTATTAAAAAAGGTGTATAGTATTCTATTTTTTTAAAAAAAATCTTTATTATTAGAGTGATTCCTCTATTATTGTCGCAATTAAGATGTCCTAATTCTAATAATTATTTTTTCTAGAGTTTGAATCAATCCTCTCCATAAGAGTGCAAGCTCACTTTTTACTATACCAAATCCTTGTTGGCTGTTTATTCTACTTCAGTTATTTGAGGATAGTTTTGGGCCATCACTTATGGAGAAGAGTATAAGGTCAGTGTAACTGTTTTATTTCACTTCTCCTTATCCCTCTTGTCCCACATCAAGTAAGTGCGGATTGGATATTTCTACTTGTGATGTTTTTTAACTTTTCAGTAGTTCTTTTTTTTTTTATAGGAACTTTTCAGTAGTTAAAAGTTATATTCCTGCATAATAACTTATCATTTCTTGAAAAATTATTTTTAATACTTTTTAAGAAGTTGAAATATCAATCTTCTCAAAAAAGTCCTGTATACAACTTTCTTTTAGTACATTTACAATGCGTATTTTTATTATTATCCATCTAAATATAAAATAATTTATTATCAATTATTTTTCATACAATATCTTTTAGCAAAATACTTTTTTTAAATAAAAAGTCTTAATTAAGCTATTTACTCTCTCTCTCTCTCTCTCTCTCTCTCTCTCTCTCTATATATATATATATATATAGATAGGTATAGATGGGGATTCATTTACTTCAGGTATAAATCTAAAAAGTTACTCCAAATCTTTACAATTCAATTTATTAAAGTTTGATAACCCAAAATAATACAATTTAATGAAGAAAAAGAATAATACATTATAATTTTAATGAAGAGATAAAAATAATAAATCTAATAATTAATTAAGAAAGAGAGAGAATTTTGCTTTTTTTGGTATGAACGAGAGGCAATAAATCCAATTTCATTTCATAAGCTAAAAATTATAAAATAATGGAAAAAGAAAAATTAGTAAAATAAAAATAAAAAATTTAGTATAAAAATATTATGTTTGTAATAAATAATTAAAATAAATTTCTTGACATTGAATTTTTAGTAAATAATTATTAAAACGTAAATGGCACAAAAATTAAAAATAATAGATTTTTGTAAGTGTAAAAAATTTAGTAGAAAATATTAAAATTTTAATTATTAATTAACAACAGAGACATATTTGCTAAATATTTCAAAATTTATCATTAAAAAATTCTGTTATTTTTATTAATATTTTTAATTTTTATTTAATTTACATTTTTATAGCTATTTTTTTTATATATCTTGATTTGAAATGTTTTTACCTAACTATTTATTTATTATTTAAAATACTATAAAAATAGCAGAATTTTATATAATCAATGAAAATTTTAAACAAAAACTGTTTATATTTTTTAATTATTTATTAAAAACCCAAATATTTTTTAATGAAATTTCTATTTTTATTTCATTGAAAAATTCTGTTTTTTATTGATATTTTTATTTTTATTTTATGTACATTTTAATAAATATTTATTACAATCTTAATAATATTTATATTTATTTTTTCACATGAAATATATAACAAATAACCATTAAAATGTCTTTTGTTTTTATTAATTTTTTCAAAAATTATAAAATTCATTTATTATTATTTTTAAATTTTATGTTTTAAATTTTTTATAATAAATTTTTAAACTCATTAACCTGAAGATTTTTTTATAGTTCTATAAAAATATAAATATTTTTATTAAAATTTTCAAATTTTATTTCACTCACTCTTCTATTATTTTTTTCATTATTTTATAATTTTTAGCTCATATAATCAGGTTTCCTCTCTTTTTAATTAATTATTAGATTTATTATTTCTCTCTCTTTATTGAAACTATAATTTATTACTCTCGTTTTTATTAAATTGTATCATTTTGAGCTAAGTACGAGTAAGTCTTTAGACCTATACGTCGAATAAATGGATATTTGAAGGTTAGCATCTTTCAAAAACCCCATTTTGTCTTTTGTGTTAAAGTTTAATAAGAGTGTCTAGTTTAGTAGTTTCTCCATCCACAAATAATTGTTATTTTGATAAAATTGATATATTCTTAAATTAATATATTTGGATACAAATTATGTCTACATACATTGATTGGTATACCAATTTTGTCAAAGTAACTATTTGTGGATGGAAGGAGTAATTAACAAAGATGATTATTTTCTCTTTCTTAATAATTACTAATAGAATAATTATTTTTCTCTTTATAATTGTCCATTTCTGTTTAATAATTTCCAACTTTATAAAATTTTTATTAATTTTTAAAGTAATATTATTTACAAAAACTTGATTATAGATCAATTTTTAAAATATTGAATAATATAAAATCATATGATTTCAACGTAAGAATTATATGGTTAATTAAAATTTTTGCATCAAAAGGTTGAAGAGGCCCAATTTCATTGCTATTTCAACACAGCAAAAAGTAATTTATTTTATCTTATTAAAAAAATATTAAACTTAACAATACAACAACTTGTTTATTCTATTTCTATTAAAATTAAAAGAATTAGGTAAAATTACCTTGTGAATTTATATTATTCAACATTATATAATTTTATATAATTTTTTGGCACGCATATTTTATCTAATTTTAAATTATTGATAAATTATTTATTTTTGAAAATAATAAATTTATGTTGTTGATAATTATTAAAAGAGAAATGGATAATTCTAAGGAGAGAGATAAGTAATTTTCCTATTGATAATTATTAAGAGAGAAAAAATATTCATCTTCAATTAATAAGATTGTTTTTTTAATTACTAAATTAGTCACTGTTATTAAACTCAAACACAAAAGATAAAATGAACATTTTTGTCCAAGTAAAAGAGTGAAGGATGCCAACCTTCACCAAAGAGATTAAGATTAACATTTCCCATATATAAAATGATAAATTCTTCTAAATATTATCCTAATAATTTTTCTAATTGCTAAATAAAAAGTATTAAATAATAAGATATTAAATGCGTTTTTTTTATTCAATACTTTTTTAATTAAATATTAGAAAGATTATTATGATGATATAGCAAAGCTTTTGAAAAAAAAAAAAAAACACGTTGTAAGTTGTAAGATTTAACTAAAAATCAAGTTGTGTCAATTGTGGTAAACACGTTATGAGTTGTAAGATTTAAATAAAAATCATGTCGTGTCAATTGTGGACGGTAGCTGTACCACCTGCGTAAATGTTAATGATGATAGAGTGAGATATATAATTGATATGAAATATTGACCATATCATATTTATATTTATTTGAAAAGTTTAATTAATTTTTACCAGCACCGTCTACCTACATAAAAATGAGAATAAAAATTTCTAATTAAAGTTGTAACTTTTGCATTCATGTACCACCATGATCATATATTGTCATGACTTTTTTTTTTTTCGATAGGTTTTATTGATAGGCTCAAAACTCATGAAAAGGAAAGTGAGGAGCAGGAAAAACAAAGATCAAAAGGCCACAACATCAACAAAAACAAAATACTCCCATGACTTGGGTTTAATGACTTGGGTTTGATCCTTAGACTCTCCTATTAATAGGTGTTCTATAAATATCTATGTAAACTCTCAATGAGACCCAAGATATGTTTTGACTTTGCTAAAAATAAAGCTTTATTTTAATTTGTAACAAAAAATTACAATATTTTGATATCTTTATACATCTATATATTAAGAACCCAACTTTGCTAAAAATAAAGCTTCATTTTAATTTTTGACAAAAAAATTACAATATTTTGATGTCTTTATACATCTATATATTAAGAAGCCAACTGATTGGTTGCAGGGAAATTGGATTACAACCCCAGACAAACCTTACTTGCAATGTTTTTTAGGGGGAAGGAGGCAGGGGTTTGAATCCTAAATTTGTTACCTTGGTTAGGACATTACTCGGCCATCATTCCCACCTTGAAATTGCATGAATAATTCTTTAAGCCAAAAAAATTTATCTAATAAAAATAATTATTATATTTTTGTTAATTATTTAGTTTAGACTATAAAGAACATTTTCATATATGTTCTAGCCTTGACATGAATATATTTATCTTTTACTGTACCATAGGCGTAAATTAGTTGATGTGTACCCAAATTGATGTAGATATTTCTATATATCACAATCTCATGAAAAATAAAATGAGTTTATAATAATATTTTAAATTGTAAAATCTTCATTGAAATAAAAATTATCTTAATTAAAATAATAATTATTTCAATATTAATTTATTTTAAATAAATATGATGATAGTTAAAGTATAATTTTATTACAAAATAATATGGAGTGAAAATTAGTAGAGAATATTTAAAATAATCAATTATACAATTTAGAAAGATTATTTAAAAATAAAATTTATTTACAATTTTATCAAGAATTATATTATAATCTAAAAGTATTTTAAAAAGTTATTATTATGCCTTATAAAAATATTAAATTATAACTAATATGAATTGGGAATAGAAAATATTATAAAAAGTATATATAAAATTGGGTGAGACTATTGGTACTCTTATTTGCCTATTTACACTCCCCACTAATAATTTATAATTATAATTATCTAAATTACCCTCACTTAATAACTTTATTGATATTAAACTTAATTAATTATATTACTATTAATTTATCCATGTACATTTTCAATAAAATGTTACTCATTCTTTATTTATGTACTAAAGGTCTTTACTCTTTTTTTCCCCTATATATATATATATATATATATATATATATATATATATATATATATTTTGGGGACATTTCTTTCTCTAGATTTATATATTTTGGGGACATTTCTTTCTCTAGATTTCTAATTGTCATCATCTTATTTTTTTCTTCACAAGATAAAGGACTAACTATAAATTGTTACAAACTAAACTTTAAGAGCAAATCCCTAAATCACTCCCTAACAATGTCTTTAGTAGACATATTGTTTTCTAACAAAAAATAATTGGTCCTATGGTCCTAACAACTGTAAAAATTGGACACCATGGCCCCTGACAATTATAAAAATTAAATTAGATACTCGTGGTCCCTAATTCGCTTGCAATACGGAGATAAAATGGTGACTGAAACTTTCCTAACCTCATCCTACATGACACTATCTAAATGTATAGTTTGCATAACTTTAAATCCCTCCTCCAAAAGCACTATTTTAAAAGGTTAAGGATGTGTGTGATATATTAAAATATGTGTTTGGGTTTTTTTTTTTCTTCAAATTATACAAATATGTGTTTAGAGGGTGTCATGTGGTTTAGGGTTAGTGACATCCTAATCATCATTTTACATCACATTAAATTCTTTATTAGTTGTTAATAAGTTAGCAACCACAATATCCAATTTTTGCAATTGTTAAATATTACAAGGCTAATTATTTTTTGTCAGGGATCAATATCTACCAAGAACATTACTGGAGACTGATTTGGGAATTTACTCAAATTTTAATAAGATTTCTCATTCAGATGATAAATTTAGGTGGTGGTAATATTAGTGATGGTAAAATACTGCCATTAAATTCTTCTTGTTACTTGACCTATAAGGCTGTCACGGATTTGGATCCGTTGATATATTTGTTGGTGAAGGTTAAAATTGCTACTAAACAATATAGGCAAAATATGCTTTGTAGTCGCTCATTTTTATTTGGTTTTTTAAGTTAATTTCTTATCTTTAATTTTTTTTAATTTGGTCCCTTATATTTCAAATTGTCTTTAATTTGGCTTTTAGTCACTTTTGCATCACATAGTTAATGGAAAATATTGACATATCACAATTCATGTTAGCTTTGTTCGTGCTAGCTTTGCATTTTCCATTAATTATATGTTGGAAAAGTGACCAAGAACAAAATTAAAAATGATTTGAAATATAAAAGGCTAAATTTTAAAAAAAAAATTCAAAGATAAGGGACCAAATTGAAAAATGACATGCTAAATCCTCCTAAATGTGTGTCTAAAAATTCTTCTAATTTAAAATGTCATTCACATGTATTAAATAATCCTTGAAGTTTGTGTAAATTACAACTTATGTTATTATAAGTGGAATTTTGAATTAGAATTAAGAGGATATATTAATACTCAATTAAAAAGATAAATAAAGATAAGAAACCGAAAAAATTCTTTTTTGCCAACATTATATAAAGACCGCACTGGTACACTTTTTTTTTTTATTGTAGTTCAATTAAGTTTTATCTTTGTCAATTTATCATTAAAATTCAAAATGTTAAAATATTTAGACTTAAATTTGTTCTTATCCTTAATCACTCATCAAAATGTCAAGTTCTTAAAGTTAATGCGTAAAAGAAAGTAAAACTTGAAAAGTAAAAAGGTAGTATAGGTAAGCAATACATGCGTTAGATAATTCCCTTATTAGGCATATTTTATCCCATTTTGGTTAATTTTCCTTCCAGGCTTTTGTGACAAAAAATTGAATGACAGAAAGATGAGACGTGAGTGACTTGACAAAGTAATTAATATAAACAAAAAATTTACTAAAAACGTCAAGATTTTTTATTTATATGCATTCTAAATATAAAAACAAGTAAATCCTACAATAAGATGCATCTGATAGGATATCTTACAACAATACATTGAACTGTATTGATTATTTAGCCTGTGTACATATTTCTTAACTTAATAAGAAAAATGTATATGCATCCTATAGAAAAGGGAAAAAAAAAATGCAACATGCTTAATTTTTTAAATCCCTTAAATTTCACCTATTATATAAATGCATCTAGAGAGGTCACCAAACTGCACAATTCATAGCATACTTCTTCACTCGATCAAGGAAGAAGTTGAGAGTGAAAATGACAACAGACATCGAAGGAGGAGCAAAGAACACGAAGATCAGCGTTAGTGAAGAGGGAGAGGATAGGATCAGCGAGCTTCCTGATCCACTTGCAGCTGCTATCCTTTCTCTTCTTCCAACAAAGGATGCTGTGAGAACCAGTGTTCTTTCGAAGCGGTGGGAGAATATGTGGAGGTTCACTTCCACACTCAGTTTCGATCAAAGAAGCATGTCAAGAGACGAAATCCAAAGATACCTTGGAGCTAGGGAGATTGCTATGCAACATGGCAAGGCCATGAAGTTTGCTTGGCCAGGGAGAGCTGGAAGGGGTTGGGATCCAATCAGTGCAGCGGCATGGTCGATCGAAAGGGTCATTGATGGTCACAGTGATGACTTAACAAGTTGCCGGATTCAGCACATGATTGAGAGCATTCGTGAGGCAGAGAGGTTGGTGAAGAAACTCCTGCTGAAGAAGAAGGTAAGAGAGTTGTCTATGGAATGTGATGATCCTGAGGCATATAATTATGATGTAGATCGTCTTTGGAGGCTAGACAATCTGAAGTTGAAGTTGCCTTTTGATATCTTAGCTGGTTATTATGTGATTGAGTTGAACAACTACCACCTTCGAACCTCACCTCCTCCCCCTTTCGAGTATCCTCAAAATCTGAAAACCATTAAGCTTACCCACATTACGATGGAAGAAGATGTTATAACCTTTTTGAGTGAATGTCTATCTCTAGAGAATATAACTTTGAAAGGGTGCAAGGTTGGAAGAAAGGTTAAGATCCATAACCCAAGTGTCAAGGTGTTGAATCTGGTAGGAGTGAATATGAGCATCATTGAAGTTTCTGCAATGAACCTCGAGGTCATGGTGCTTGATACAGTGGTTTGTATACCAAAATCAGTGGTTATTGTTGCGCCAAACCTCAAGGTTCTTCATTGTTACTGTAGTCAAAAATCCATAGCAGGGTCAGACATGGGGTTGTATTTGTGTTTCTTAAGACAGATTCTAGGAGATTTGTGTGGTTATGTGGTAAGTGCCTCTTCTCCGATCTCAGATCCTTGTAAGTGGATTTTAAATAACTTTTTTCCCGCCATTGAGGGATTAACTCAACATGCAAATAACTGAGGATTTTAATTATGTTTCTGATGAATATAATGCATATAGTAAAATTATTGTTATTGTATAAAAAATCTTTTTATCAAATTTCATCACTTATATAATTAAAATTTATAATTATTAGCATATAGTATCCCATATTTTCTTTTAGACAGATTATTTATTTATATAATTAAAACTTTCACTTATTTATACGTAATTTTTCAGATTGACAATAGTGTCCACCATCATTATTTAAAAATAATAATACTCTATCAATATTTATTCGCTTGGTTAGTTGAGTTTTACCAAAGTGCTCTTAACAATATTTATTTGATTTGGTAGTGGAGTTCTAGCATAGTGCTTTTCTAAGTCATGGAACACCGGTTGGACTTTGGCAGCTCTAAATTGCTTAAGATTTCCCTCTATTTCTTACATAGTTCTATTTCCTTCTTGTCTTAGACTCTTGAAGGTTCCAAATATCCTGGTGTATTTGAGAATCTAGTGTCTCTCCACACCAATTTGAATTTGAGAAATGTGAAAGATGCTCTACTCCTATCTTTGGTCCTTAAATCATGCCATAGTTTACAGAATCTAGAAATTAAGAATGAGGTACGCGTTCTATTAACTACCATATGCTTATTACATATTCCTTTGTTATTTTATATACTTCTATGTAGGTTTTAATAGACTTAATTAGTTTTGTTGTACAATACTGGTTCCTTCTTAAGGTCGATGAGAAATTTTATGCACTGGAAGATAATGAGACAAATAAGCCGAATCTGCCATATCCCACCGACATGTTATGGAGCATGATGGAGATTTGCGAGTGCGTCAGTGAAAAATTGAAGAGAGTCCACATAAAAGGATTTAAAGGAAAAGAGCTTGAAGTGGAATTTGTGAAGTACTTGATTACAATGTCTACACGGATGGAAAATATTACCATTTCGTTTGACGATGAGTGCGCATGGCAAGACGCCACTGCAACTTTGTGTTTGCTCACATATCCAAAGAACTCTGCAAATCTATCAATCACTCTTGAACCAGGGAAAGATTACGTGGCCAGTGTTGGTGGGAGCTTTCAGAAATGGATCTCAACTCTTCAAGGATGAACTAACTGTTAGTTAATGAGGAAAATGCATATCATGTCGTTTTCAGCCTGGTTTTGTACCATGGCATGACTAGTTTTCTTAGAATAAGATCCTCTTAAAATTGCAAAATGTTATAAGTAGTGTTTATTATTACTAGTTTTGATCTTATGCTATGGTCCATACTTCATACGCGTGCGTCCTTGGATGGAAAATAGTTAGGTCTGGTTAAGCTTTTTTATAAGTGGGATTTGGCCTGTACCCAAGCACAAAGTTTGAATCTAGCATGTTATTACTTAATAAAAACTTTTTCTCTGAACATGATTTCACATTTTTTGAATGTTTAGGTTTGCATAAAATCCTACATAAGAGGCTACTTCGTATATAGGCCTTTTAATGGGCAGATAAGCCCTACCTCTAGTTAAGACAACACGCTAACAAAGAAAGATTTTTTATTGGGCTAGCATGCTTACTTTCAAATGAAAAGCCAACAAGCTAGGTCATTTAACAAGACAATAAAGAATAATTATTTAGGTTCCTTACAAATTTAGATATTTTATTACAAATTAATACGTTATATTATAATCAAAATATTTTAACATATCAAGCAATAATATATACATGACTGAACACGTGGACTCATTAGGGTTAATTAAAAGGTTTTTTTCGGAGCCGTAAACCCTAGTTTGTTTAACTAAAAAGACTTACTAAAATGTTTTGACCTTTCCTTTTCTGTTAAAAAAGTCAAGCCCAATCAGGTCTAAATAGGCCATGTTGAAGGCTTTGTCGACAAGCCTCTCATTGTGCCATCGTTCAAAAGAAAAGCATACACTTAAATGCTCAAGCTTTTGAAAAACCATGATTGCCAGGTGCAACTTTGATTAATTTATAAGGGCTGGAGCTAAACTCTTCAACAAATTTCATCACCATTAATACTGCTTATAATATAAGGACTATGCCAAGGAAAGCTTGAGTGTATGTACACTCAAAGCTTGCTAGCCGTGGATTATAATTTTGCAATTGAGATAATTTTTAAGTTGTTTTAACTTAAATCATATCAAATGGCTGCGGGGGCTCAAGTGCTTCTTCACTTAAGCGTTCGATCCCCAACAATTCTCATGATGTAATGTGTAACTCATTATGATTACATCATGAATTTTATATGTCTATTACTTGGTATTTTTAGTGTGTGTGTGTTATCTTTTAAATTATTACTTCAAATTAAAGACAAGTAAAAAAAGTTTACATATATGAAATTTGTATCAAGGGCTACGGTTTCATCTAATAATATGAGTCAATTTACACAATTTTTAAAATTTTTCATCTTCCTTCTATCAGCATATATGTTAACGCACATTTTTTCATCATACAAAGGTGATAGAACTCCCAAATTTACTATTTTGTGGACAACATTGTAAACTTTCTTTCATTATGAATCCCTTTGTTATAAGCTTTATAAGCTATATATGCATGGTTTTTCTGCATGAAGCTTATGATGCATTAGTTTACTTTTTAATTGAATTTTTTCCCTTCTTCTCCATCTCTTTTTCTTTCTTCCTTCCTTCCCCCCTCCATCATCCATTCTTTCTAACACTTCCTCCACCAACCCCATCTCTCACCCTCAGACACAGCCCAACAACAACAACTCTGTATTATTGGCCCATTGACATCTTAGCATTGAATTCAACTATACAAACAGATTCCTATGAGATTTAGAACACTCATCAATCAAGCATCCACATAGCCAAAAAAAAAACTCAAGAGAAAGCTCCCCAAAATCAATCAGAGAATCTTTGAATACCCGTTATCAATCTGAATTGAACAAAAAACAAGAACAGAAGCCCTAAGCCAACAGCTCCACAATTGTTTTTCATCAACCTTGAATTAAGCCCACCACTGCTAGAAACCCCTTTTGAACCAACCACCATCTCCCCACTCCTAACCACCACGCAACCACCACCATTTCGACACCATCACAATGCTATTGTCAACCACCACATATCACGCCCACAAACTTCAAACTTCCACACCGCCGCACGCCTACATCGACCGGCCATCGCAGCTGCGCCCTTTGGACCAAGCCCAGCCTTCCCCACCTTTTGATGGCTAGTTAATGTAGCTGCCTAGCCCCTCACCCATTAGGCTCTTAGAGCAAACATTTTTATATTTATTCATTCAATTAATTAGAAAAATGTACGTAAATGATATCGGGAAAAAAATTCAACTTGCTTAAAACTTGGAAAACAAATAACTTCTTCCTCTTACATAAGCTTTTCATTTGTTAAATTGCACAATACCCAATATGCTTAGTTATTCTTCAGTCAATTAAAAAGAGACTCAAAGTGAAATTGAAGTTTGATCTAGCAATAGAAGAGCCAATCCTCTACAATATATCGAATCATGATTTGAATTTCAGTTGAATGTATCATCTATATTTAAGTGCTCTACAATATTCAAATAAGATTATCTCTAATGAAGGATATCTATGAAAAAAATAGAAAAGGGAAAAGACATAGCCAAAAAGTATAGATGATTAGCCAGCTTCTTGGTGCACTTCTACCTGCCATGCCCTATACTTCCATGAAATGAAAAATGTGAGAATTAGTATCCTTTCTAAGTGATTGTTATTGGTTCAATTTATAAATTTTTATTTTACACTATTTTAAAATTTAGAGGGTAAATTGCACAAGCAATATAGTTGAAGGGGGTTTTATGAATTTAATCTAATTTTTGATGTAAAAAAATTCCAAAATTAAAATATAAATACGTTCAATATACATATATCTAGTATATAATGTATAAACATTGCAAATTTGTTTTATTGAAATAGAAATAGATTTTTTTTTTGACAAGTCCATACAAAAGTCAACCTATAGAAAACTGACTTTTAGGAAATTGACTTTTTAAATAGGAATAGTTTATTTGTTCCGTACACACTCAACTTATAAAAATGAACATTCTTAGTTATATAGTTTTTTTTTTTTGGTTGAAAGTATACATACGAGATGTCTATTAGGTTGGATCCACCTTCAAATCTATATGTACTTTGATCTAACCCAACCTATAAAATATGAATTAATTTGGACTTATGGGTTGGGTTGGGTTGGGTTGAGTTAAAAATCCTCTAATCCACACTGGATAGGCCAAGTAATGGGTTTGAAAATTTCTAATCCACAATCAAGTCAACCCATCTTTTTTGTATTTTATTTGAATGGTCTTAAGAAAGCTTTATTTTTTTAGATATTTCAAATTTGTTTAAACATTGCAGTGCACAATCCATTGTTTTTATCTTCTCCATCAAACTTATTCACATGCAATGCAATCTTCCAAGTTCAGTTATGGAAAGATTTGTTGGGCTTGGCTTTCCTCATTGATCACATAAGTAAATTGGGCTTAAAGAGTTATTTGAAAGAAAAGGTCATGTTGAATTGTTGAGTCATGCATGAGAGTGAAATCAATAATTATGTCAATATGTCGTATGTGATGAGACTAACTGGCTCATGTTACTTGTTATGCTAAAAGAACTTATGCATGCTTTCTTAAAAGTTTTTAGAACCTATGTATATTTTGTTGAAAGCTTTTAAAAATTTTGCATGTGCTCATGAACTTATGTATATATTTTTCAAAAATTTATGTTGGTTGAAACTTATCATTGTTGTGCTTGTTAAGAAACTTGATATTTATGTTATATATATTTAGGTTTATTGTGTTTGTTAGTGTATTTCAACATATTTTAATAGGTAATTTTTTAACATATATCAAACCCATTGAGTTAAGAGAAAAAATTTGCTTAACTCAACCCAATTCAATTAACCTATTGCTCGAATGAGTGATTCGGATTGAAAAAGCACCCAAAACCATCAAACCCATCAAACCGAACACCTCTACATACATATATAATATTCAGTCTTACCTCTTGAAATTTAAATTCATTTTCATTAATTCATTTTTGATATTAGAACCAATCACTTTGGCCCGAAAAGATAAAATGCAAGAAATCTTATATCATCAGAATGTTGTTTTGGACATTCTGACTAGTTATTGCCATTAATTAATCCCATAAGAAAAAATCTCTCATTAATTAATACCTATTTAATTGTGAGTATAGAATGAGTAAATCATGATCGTAATTTTACAGGAATGGTTAAAATTAAAACATAAAGTTATATAATTTTTTTATTGATTATATGATCTTTAAATATTTTTTAATTTTAACCATTCATATATAATTTAATAGTGCAAATTTACTCCTTTTTCCTCTCACATAAATTATTCTCTCACTTCATACACCTTTATATATATATAGTAGAAATAGAAATAATTTATTCATATTATGCATGTCCAATATATTAAAATTAACTATTTAATTATATAGAGATAAATATACACGCATTCCACAACATTTAAGTTTTGCAATCTTATCTCTTGAATTTTTTTTTATAAATTATCATTAATTAATTTCAGATTTTAACAACAATAATCAGTCTGGGGAAGGGAAAAAATCTGAGAAATATCACATTACAAAGCTATTACTTTGGACAGTTAATGCTAATTAATGCATTTAATTAATTTCATAAGGAAAAAAAATCTGTGGACTCAACGAACAGAATTGAAAATCTATGGGCTAAATCAGACATGGAAAGTGACAATGGTTTTTAAACTGTTTATCACCTCAAAATTGAAGATAACACCAAACGGTAAATATGGAAGATACTTTCTTCAATATTGCGGGCATGCCAACTCATGTCTTTCATGCATTCTACCGTTTCTTAGATGTCCAACATTACAATTGGTTCAGAATCACATAGAGTATGCTTGTTTAGATTTTGAAAAAACAACTTTTCTGTATTATAACCTATTTACAATTTAGCCTTTTTTTAATGATTTATCTAATTATTTTAAATTTTTTTATTCATATTATTAATTGAAAATTATTTTTCCCTAAAGAAAAAGAATTAAATACTAAATTATTATTAATATAAAGTAAGAATCTACGATAATAATAAATAAAATAAAAATAAAGACATGTTTAATTTTAATACCAGTTACGGGTAATTAAGAAAATTAAAACTAAAATTAATTACAAAGGATTGTAGATAGATGAAAAAAAAAAAGAAGAAGAGTGTCACTAACCCCACTCAAAATTTCCACCTCTTATATAAGTGCATCTTGAGAGTCATCTAATTGCACAATTCATAGCATAATACTTATTCAATCTATCAAAGAACTTGAGAGTAAGGAAAAAGAGTGAGAGATGGAAGGAAGCAGAAAGAGCAAGACGAGCGTTAACGAAGGAGGAGTAGATAGGATCAGCCAGCTTCCTGATGCACTTGTAATTGCTATCCTTTCATGCCTTCCAACAAAGGATGCAGTTAGAACCGGCGTGCTTTCCAAGCGGTGGAAGAACCAGTGGAGGTTCACTTCTCGCATCAGTTTAGACCAAAAGACAATGCCAAGTGATGATATCCAAAAGTACCTTCAATGCACCGACTTTGATCGCAGACTTCACATAGGGCAGAAGCGTGCCAAGACTGGAAGACTTGGACGCGAGTGGGATCCAATTGGTGCAGCAGCAAAGTGGATCGAAAGGGTCATTGAGGATCACAGTGAACCCTTAACAAGTGTTCGGATTCAGCACATGATGGAGAGCATGTGGGAGGCAGAGAAGTGGGTGAAGAAGCTCTTGGTGGAGAAGAAGGTGGAAGAGTTATCCATGGAACGTGATGTTCCTCCTAAGTCATCGAAAAGGTGCAATAACCCATATCCTGTTCGCATGTTCCATGCTTCGAATTTGAATGTGCCTTTTGAGATCTTAGTTAGTTATCATGCGATTGAGTTGACCAACTACCGCCTTCAAACCTCTTCTCCTCCCTCTTTTGATTGCCCTCAAAACTTGAAGACCATTAAGCTTACCCATGTGATGATGAGAGGGGATGTTGGAACTTTTCTGAGTAACTGTTTGTCTCTTGAGAGTATAACTTTGAAACAGTGCATGATTGGACCTACGATTATGATCCATAACCCAAGTGTTAAGGTTTTGCATCTGGAACAAGTGAATATGAGAAACATTCAAGTTTCTGCAATGAACCTTGAGGTCATGGTGCTTGATTCAGTGTTTTGTCAACCACAATCAGTGGTTATTGTAGCCCCAAACCTCAAGGTTCTTCATTGCTACTCTACACAAATATCCAATGGGGGCTCAGAGTTGGGGTTTATACACATGCGGCAGATCCTGAAAGATTTGTGTAGTGCTATGGTAAGTGCCTCTTCTCCAATCTCAATTCTAATTCATATTACTTTCCGATGATAACAGTAGTTATTTGCTTTGGTAGTAGGGTTCTAGCATATTGCTTTGCTAAGTCATGGAACAAAGATTGGAGCTCTAAATTGCTTAAGATTTCCTCCTTTTTCTTACATAGATCTTTTTCTTTCTTGTCTCAGACTATTGATGGTTCCGAATATCCTAGTATATTTGAGAATCTAGTGTCACTCTACACCGATTTGAATTTGAGACATGAGAAAGATGCAGTGATTCTATCTTTGGTCCTTAAATCATGCCATAGTTTGGAGAATCTAGAAATTAAAATTGATGAGGTACGCTTTCTGTTACTTAGTACTTACCATATGCTTACTAGTTATTGTTTTGTTTATTTAGATACAGTTATTTTGGTTTTATAGGCCAGTTATGTTGTTTGGACATGTTCATTTAGATACACTAATTGATATTTGATAATTACAATTTAAATAAATATAAATTTTAGTTATGTATATGGTGAATTGATATATTGAGTTTACTAACCGTGATCGTAATTTAAATAAGTATAAATTTTAGTTATATAATTATGGAATTGATATAATTGTTTCATGAACAATTTGCATTTATTCCAAGTTAATATTATACTCCACACTTACAATATTGAAATAAGCACTTATCTAAATTGTAATTACCATTTGTCAATAGTGTGTCCAAAAATTAACTACAAATAACATTTTTATTTATAGACTTAATTAATACTGTTATGCATTATTGGTTCCTTCTGCAGGTCGAGGAAAGATATTATGCGATGCTTGATCATGAGACAAACGTTTTGAATCTGCCTTACCCAACTAACATGTTATGGAGAATGATGGAGTATTGTGAGTGTGTAAGTGAAAAATTGAAGACAGTCCACATAAAAGGATTTGAGGGAAAGGAGCTTGAACTGGAATTTGTGAAGTACCTGATTACGGTGTCTGAAAGGATAGAGAATATTACCATTTCGTTTGACGATGACTGCACATGGGAAGACGCCACTGCGACGTTGTGTTTGCTCTCGTATCCAAAGAACTCTGCAAATCTATCAATCACTCTTAAACCGGGGAAACATTACGCTGCAAGTGTTGGTGGGAGCCTTCAAAAATGGATCTCAACTCTTAAAGACTGAACTCACGGTTTTAAATTTTGATTGCGGTCGCGATTATGGTTATGCTGTGATTATTATGATTATAGAAAATTGTGAACAAATATAACTGATATAGCGATAATTGCTACTGCAATGACGTTGTGGAAGTTATTGCAACAGTAATAAAGTAATAATGCAACCGCAATTGTGATTATGAACCGTAATTTAAAATCATGATTGAACTAGTTGTTAGTTAATAAGAATATGCATTCTCATGTCGTAGCCTGGTTTTGGACCATGTCATGGTTAGTTTTCTTAGAATAATTAACATTCCCTTAAAACTGCAGAATTTTGTGGTGTTGTTTATTGCCTGTTTTGTATGCTTTGTTTTTCATAAATTTTCATTGGATAATATCTATGCATTTTAATTTTGCATATCTTTTATTGCCCTGATATATTCGCATGAGTTACACTATGACACATACGCATGTGGCTGATATGGATAGAAAAGAGTTAAGTTAGGTTAATGTTTGAATCCGTCCTCTAATTTTTTCTCTACCAAAAACATTAGTTATTTTTTAAAGTTATATTATTTATACTCAAAATTTTTTAAATCCTGTGTTGATTCACTCCCTTCTACAATTGAATAGGGTATAAATTTCATTTAATCTGAGTCTCACACTCCATTCAATGGTAGATGAGAGTAAGTCAGCATAGAGGTCGAAAAATTTTGAGTACAAATAATATTTATCTATTTTTTATTTAAAATATTTTATTATATTACAATTAAAACATTTTAATATGTCAAGAAATAGTATATATGACTAAACAGGTGGACCCATCAAGGTTAGAAGGTTTTTTTAAAGGCCTAAACCTGTTCAATTAAAACGACTTTATGGAAAATCTTGACCTCACCATTTTTTCAAACAAATCAAGCCTGATAAGTTTTCAAAAAGGTCAGGTCGTAAGCCTTCCACAAGCCAGTCCTTATGCCCTCACTCAAGAATATCAATACTTCCACATGCTCAATAGCTTTTGAAAAACCATGGTTGCCAGGTTCAAATTTGATTGATTTATATGTAACTATGATTAATTTATAAGGTCTGCAACTAAACTCTTGAGCAGATTTAATCACCAATATTGCTGCCTATAATATAAGTACAAT
The DNA here is from genome assembly GCA_031439585.1 of Pterocarpus macrocarpus. Taxonomy (NCBI): domain Eukaryota; kingdom Viridiplantae; phylum Streptophyta; class Magnoliopsida; order Fabales; family Fabaceae; genus Pterocarpus; species Pterocarpus macrocarpus. Next base: position 15,765,881 of record CM062517.1, on the reverse strand, counting down.
GCTAAGGAAAACTTGTGTATATGTACCATGGTTTTAAATTGCAGCAATGGTTGTAGTTGCGTTACAATTATTGTAATTGTGAAAAATTACGGAAAAATGCGGCTGCAATTGCTACTGCATTATAGTTTTTCAATCTAGATAATAGAGAGTTTTTTTTTAATTATTTAAATAATATGAAATGGGCTGGATTTAAGTGTGCTCCCTTGATAATGTAATGTGTAACTCATTATGATTACATTACCATTGACCGAAGTTCTTAGACTGGCGGGTGGGGATGGATTCGGCGAGGGTCGTGGACGTAAAGGTTGTGAATTAGAGAGTGAAGGATGGTGCTGCTTGGTGTAAAGAACGCGTAGAAGATTTGTGTGAGGAGGGATATGTTTATGGCAAAGGCTGATAAAGTTTGTTGTTCGATTCGGTATGCGCCTTTGAGGGGTGGAGCTAATGCTACGGAAGAGAAGGTCGTGGTGGCGGGTAGAGATGATGTGTTATTAGTACAATATATGAAGGTTAAGTGCTATTTTATATCATTTTAGATATTAGGGGGTAAGTTACACAAGAAATGCAGTTAAAGGGAGTTTTATGAATTTTAACCTAAAATATATGAAATTAATTAGCTAGGATTACGATATTATATATCTAAGGGTAAAGTGTTATTTATGTCCCTCACGTTTTACGATAATTTTGACTTAGTCCCAAAAGTATTTTCTTTAATTCTATTTACATTCCTATCATTTTCAAAATATTTCAATCTTACTCTTTCAATTGACGGCAACCAAATTATAAATGAAAAAATTGATATTAAGCTCAAATTTTGATGTTGGTAACATCTAAACACCACTAAATAAAAATTGTTTACTTTTAATTTTCTAAGAAAAAGTTTTGAATATGGGTTTTAGTAGAATAAAGATTAATTAAGCATTAAGAGGGTTTAATATAAAAAGAAAAACCTTCATTTTTTACAAAAATATGAGGGGAAGTGATAGTAAATAATATCATTTTATTTAGATAAGTAATAAATACATCATCACTAATATTATACTCTAACATTTATATCAATTTTTTCTGTTTATAATGTAAATGCTATAGTGATAAGATTAAGATATTTTAAAAATATTAGGAATATAAATAAAATAAAAAAGAATTGGGACTAAGTTGAAATCGCAGTAAAACATAAAAGACATAAACCAGACTTTACCTATATCTAATAATACGAGTCAACTTTCACAAATTTTTCAAATTTTTTATGTCGCCTCTATCAGCATATATTAACGTTCATTGCTTGGTCACACAAAGATAATAGAACTCAAAATTACAAATTGTGGACAGCATTCGTAAACTTTTATTCTTTACGAATCCTTTGGTTATAAGCTATATATATATATGGTTTTCTTACAGCAAGCTTATGATGTTTTAATTTAATTACTCCTTAATTTTTTCTTACATAAAAAGAATTATACGTAAAAAATGACTAAATAAAATTAAATATTATCATAATACAGAAAAGTTGTCAGAATATTTAGGAATTAGGATTCATGCTTTCATAATATTAAAGTATATGTTGACCTACGGCTACATAATACTTATATTTTACTGAAGTTTAAATTTTATAAGGGATTATTTAACGCTTTAAAATTATGAACAGAGTATACTAAACCCAAAAACTAGAAAAAAATCGTGCAAGTCAATGTGAGAAGTATTTTACCCATGTATAAAGCTAACATGGGACCCGATGGAAGGAATAAAATTAGACACTTAGAATCCCACAGGAATATCTCTAACCAACATGGGCTATCTAAATTAGTCTAACTTAACTCTAGAAGTTATCTTATATTTAGAATTGTTCAAACACTTATAAAAACTATCTAAGTAATATTTCTAGCCGATATGGGACTTTAACAAGATGAAAATTATTTGTGTTTTGGCCATTAGAAAAGTATTAGCTAAGTGAGGTTTACAAATCAGTAAGAATGTTTCAAATGTATATTTTTCTTCATTTATTATTAAAAAATAAGTGATATAGAATACATTAAAGTGATAAATAAATGATATATATTACACTTCTGCCAATCCCATTTCCCTTTCTCCATTGAACTCCCTTCAAAATCTTGTGGGACATCCATTACTTTCAGCCCAAAGTGAGTCATGTAAAATTTTTAGATGATTATGTGATATTCAAATAATTTTTAATTTTGATAATTTATATAAGATTCAATATTCATGTAAGATCTAATGAAGAGTAATAATGGAAATTTTAAAAATAAGAATAAAACATGTAATTGCTTTGATTTTTAACGATGACTGCAGGAAAACTAAATCCATAATCTCCTACAAACTTGCCCATACTTTCCCCTTCACTAGCCCGCTCCAAATCTTGGTACATTTTATTTCGTCACAGGACTAGTAAAGAGCTATTCAATGCATGAGGTTCTCACTATTGTAAAGGATAGAAAGGCCAAAATAATACAACCTTATTTTACGCAATCTTAACCCTTAAAAGCGGAAAGATTATCTCTGCGACATATCAGTATATTACAAGCCAACAAATTTGCTGTTGTGTCAATCCTTTGACTATTGTGACAGAGATAGTATTTATATTAATTACTCTTAAAGTCTTAAAAACAAAAATTGCAAATGGAAATATCAATCTAATTTAATACTGAAATTCCACAAACTCAAACCAAAAAAACACAAATCAGAACAAATTCACATAGAGTGATTTTAAATTTAATGAAGTATCCAACTTCATCAATAGAATATAAGGTAAGCTACATGTTTCATTTATTGTCTTCTTAAATATGCATTTTTACTTCAAATCCTAAGTTTGTAAGCTTCGATTTAGAGAGAGACAGAGATCCCGGACGTGCTTTTAAGAAAAATGTGACATATACGCGTTGTATTTGACAATGGACACAAGAAGGAAGCTACAATTGCTGTGAGGCGCGATGCCACCGTTAGGGTTCTATTATCTTACTATTAATCTTTGCCTTTAACGTTCAGTCAACCTTCTTCTGTATTCTACTGCTTGCACAAGAACCTCACTGAGTAATTGAAAGGAAAAGAAAATGGAAAGAAGTAAAGGGTGCAAACATTGGTATCAAAGAGGGAGAGGATTTGATATCAAAGCTCCCCGATGCTCTTCTAGCTTTGATAATATCTTTTCTTCTTGTTAAGGACGCTGTGAGAACAAGTGTGGCCACTCCACGGTGGAAACCATTGTGGAAGAGCACACCAAACCTCAATTTCGATCACAAGCTTATGTTGAAGAACACCGAAGTTCAAAGGCGTGCAATTGATGAAGTAGGGAATTTAATCACCTTCGTTATGGATAACCACACTAGCCACTTGGAAAACTGCAAGATTTTGCACCGGATTGAGAGATGCAAAATGGGCAAGCAGTGTATTGGATGAGGAAGCTCTTCGAGGAGGAAGAGGTGAAGGAGCTTTCTATGGGATGTGAATATTTGGAAAATTGGAACAAGGTGCTTCCTTTGGTGAGCAAGATGCTTCCACATTATCTTTGCCTTTTGAGATGATATCTTGTTTTCAAGTGCTTGAGTTGAAGAACTATGTGCTCAAGACTACTTCGCCTTATTGCTGTAGTGAGGGTTCTCATCAAAATCTTAAAACCCTCAAACTCTACATATGTGTCACTAGCAAAAGAAATCCTTGAAGGGGTTCTCTCTAACTGTTTATCTCTAGAGAAGCTTAGCCTCGTTGGGTGTGAGATGGATAAAGGGCTTAATGTTCATAGCCCAAGTATTAAGGTTTTGGAGCTTTCAGGAATGCTGGTGTATAAGATTGATGTTTGTGCTGTGAACCTTGGTGTCATTGTACTTGATGCAATGATTTGTAAGCCAATGGCTCTGGCTATCGACACCCCATACCTCAAGATTTTCCGTTCTAGTTGTGATCTAGAATATTCTGGGGTGCGTACTTTGGGTTTGGGGTTGGAAAGAATTGTTTTGACAACCAAAGAGATTCTAGAAACTTGCAGCGGTCTTTTGGTAGGTACTGATTTTTTCCTAGTTCAATTGAATTTAATGTGTGCATGGATTTTTACATGGTTTCATTGATAGTAGAGAGGTAGCAGAGTCTCCTGTTCTTGGCTCTTAATTAGTTCACGCCTCTATGTTAAGAGCATAAGATTATTTTCTTACTATTCTAGTTCCTTCATGGCTCAGGTTCGTGGAGTTCACGGCCATGCCAATATATTTAAGAATTTGGTGACTCTCTGCATTGACATGAATTTGTAACACTTACAGAGATGCCATACCTCTTTCTTTCGTCCTTGGATCATGCCATTGCTTGCAAAATCTTCGAATCGATAATAAGGTATGGCTATAATCTAATATATACGCCATCCCTTTCGGCCATGTATAACATGTTATTTCAGAAAATTTCTTAAGCGCTCCCATTGTAAGAATAAAAAAAGAAACCTAATGTTATGTTCCGTTTATAGTTTAACACTGGCTATTGTATTTAAATTAGAGTAAAAGTAGCAATAAGCATTGACTCACAAAATTTAAGTGTTGAACTATAAATGGAATAGAACCCAAATTTTTTCTTTACTGAGGAAGTATATAAGAATTTCTTTTCATTATTTGATTTTTACCTTTCGAATATGGAAGTCCTCTCAAAGCAAGAAAAAAATAATGCTATGTTCCATTCATAGTTTACTGCCAGCTATTGCATTAAAATTGTAGCGAAAGTTGCAAACAATAACAAGTCATAAAACTGAAGTGTTGAACTACAACTAAAACAGAGAATACAAATTTTTTTCTTACTTATAGAGCACGTATAAGAATTTGTTCTCGTTATTTGAATTTTTTTCCCCCTTTGAAGATTGCTTTTAGTTATTTGTCTCTCATTCCTCGTTTGCCATTATATACACACTGAGATGGCTTACATTCTTATGGATTACTTTTCAAACTTGTTGGTTAATTTCCTACAACAGGTTATAGAACACGTTGACTTAGAAATTGGTTCTGCAAAATCTTCTCGGACTTCCGATCTCTCCGAGTATGGTGGTCTAAATCCCAATACCATGTTTTAGGAGAGGACGATGTTTGGTGAGTGTGTTAGTTACAAACCGAAGACAGTTTGTATGACTGGATATGAAGGAAAAGGGCTTGATGTGGAATTTTTAAGTACTTGATAACCAATGCTAGAATGATAGAGAGGATTACCATTTGCTTTGATGATTGCTGCACATGGAAAGCAGCTGCTGCAACAGTGTGTTTGTTATCACTTGGAAGAGAGCTCCGTGAATCTGTCCATTACTCTGAAACCTGGGAACAAGTACTTGGCAAAGGTTGGTGGAAGCTTTGGAGATTGGATCTCTTCTCTGAGACTGAACTAGTGGTGGTTATTGATGACATCAATGTATTTTCAACAGCAACTGGATTCGAACCATTGATAGCAGATAGCCTAATGTTTGAATTAGGTATGATTTTAAATTGCGGGTGCAACCGCGATTGCAGTAAAATGCGGCTGATGCGGCTATAATTGCTGCTGCGATACAATTGTGGAGGGCACTTGCAATTACGATTGTAGAACACAATTTAAAACCATGCTATCATGGTTTGTTAGAGTGGTGTTATTTTAACACAAGGAAGGTGCTGTGATGGGAGAAGGGTCGAGGGGGTTGTGCGGTTTGCAATCGGGTGTTGCGATTCTTCATATGGTGAAAGAAAAAAAAGGAAAGATATGTTTCATTCATATTACAAATATATCTACGCATTTTCACCGTTTCCACTTTTTGTTTTCAAAATTTTCATGGCAAATATTGGAAACAAGGATTTGTCGTTTTCAAATTTTCACCTATTTTAAAAAAATATATTCTGAAAATATTTTTTAAAAAAATTATGCTGTACATGTTTTCATTTCAATTTCTATTTTTTATGAAAATGAAAATAAAAAATAGCCAAACCAAATAGGCCTTTAGGTTGTTAAATTCTCTTGATGGGCTCCAATATGTACTTATGATTCCTATGGCAATTGTTAACTTCTTTGATTTTTTCAGAGATTTTGGGAATTCTGGTCTGTAACCTTACTCTGAACCTATTCGTGATACCCAATGTTTATCATCGTCTAAGAGTTTTGGTTATTACTCCGAACGCAACTTATTTCTCTATTGTTATAGTATATTTATTTTACAATTAAAAAAATGCTCAATCTCTAAGAAAGAGAAAAGCAAGACAGATACAAAAGACATCCAAAGCCAAAATGAAGGACACCTGAATATCCCATGCAGGAAATCCATGAGCCGATCGCGAACACCCAACAAAACCGACAAACCACCCCGCCAAAAAACCAACCACAGACAAGACAAGCAACCTAACACCATGAACATTGAAAATTCTGCAAATTACCCAAAAACCATACGAGACACCCCTAAGCACCCATTAAATAACACTAAACCCCTGCACAAAACGATTCCAGTGACAAAAGCTAGTCAGGAACTCCCATCAAAACAAACAAGCTATACTGCTAGACACACTGATACTCCTAGCTTGACTTCTTCTTGCTCAAATTCCTTCTATTCTTGCTTTCGCTCCTTCTGTTTTTGATCAAGTCACCCTTCTTTTGTTTCTTGCCTTCAACAAGCGCCGCCACGACCTCCTCATCCTTCTTTGCGTACAACCGAAGTTTTTTGCCTAAGTACCATCTTTTCCTAGCCTCTTCAACATCAGCCTCTTGTGGATTGTTATAGCATATTGCGTATGTAACCCTGTGACTGTAATGTGTTGCGGGTGAGCTTAAGGGTTCCACAATGCATGCGTGGAGCACTGCTAGGTTTGGATTATCAAGCTTACTTGATGGGTGCCCATCCTAGGGTGATTGTTGGCTTCCCACCAGACCAACATCTACGGTTCACTAAATTAGCAAGACATAGAGGTGCACCGAAGCTACACACTGTATGTCTCCGATCTCTCAAACTAAGGCGTGAAGATGATTCATAATGTTGGAACTAGACTGCCCCTTTCTCTTCCAGTGTGAGTACTTGTACTTGCAATGAAGCTGGAACAACAAAAGCACACAATAGATGTATTTTGCAAAGTGTTAACCCAGTAACACGGGCCGGAACCGCTGATCACGACACAATGGGTGGTTTAATTGAGCGGTAATAAAGTATGTTTAAACTCAGATATTGAGGAATATTAATAATATTAGTATTAATATTAGAAAACTTGATCCTGCAAAGAGGCTCTTATAAAGGACAGCATTAATACTTGAGAGTTACTATTAATGTTATGCTCAACAAGTATAAAGATATCCCATAAGGACCTAAAAATATAGGCAAGAACTCAATCGTGTGAGAGTTGAAGTGAACATACTTCAGTGGCCCGTGTCATATACTTCAATTTGTACGTGCTGGAAAAATTAGCAAAGCCATCGTTCTTGTTCATTTGTATTTAATAACATATATTTCCCAAATAAACTAGCCTTTTTTTTTTCACCATTATTAATTATTATTTATAATTTACCTAATAAATCAATATTTATTATAAGCCACGATTTAATTATAAAGATGGCAAAGAGATAAAGAAATAGGACAAACATTCTAATCCCCATCCCTGATCCTAATCAGAAAAGATAACTTTGTGTACAAGAATTTACCGATAACATACAGGTGTACGTGGATAAAAAAAATAAGAGTGTGAGATAAATTGATAATAACAAAATCGGAGCCACATGACATCAAAAAAAGAAAAAAAAAAACAGAAAAACAAAAATTGAGCCACATGTTTTTCTTATTGTGAAATTTTTGTAGTAAAACTATCTATGCAAAAGTGGTTTATTTTCATCACAAAATTATATGACAAAGTATAAAATGTGGGTCTCATAAAATTTTATGTGACTATAATTGAATGTAGAGGAAGAATCACTCTTCCTCTATTAAGTATATTATAATTTTCTGTTTATGCAATTATCAATGCCTGGATCCAAGCAAAAGTCTTGGTGACATGTCACTAAAACATAGCATATTCACTTCGAATTATAATATAAAATTATCAATTATATGCATGTCTAATAGATTGTGACTCTTTACATAAGAGTACGAAGATTTATTATTGGGTGTAAAAATATCACATAAAATCAGCAGAAATTAGGTCTAGTGGAAAGGACTAACTAATCCTCTATATTGTGGAACAATTTAAATCCCAACTTTCTGATTATCCAATCATGCCTCAAATAGAGATTTGTCTCTAATAAAAAAACTCATGAAAAATAAGAAATATCACATAGAGAAACTACGACAAAACTCGCATTGTTCTCGCCTCTCCGTAAACCTTTTTTTTTTTTTTTTTTTTTTTTCCATTTCTACATTTCCGTTAAACGCTTTTCATGTAAAGCCAAAGCAAGTAAAGGTCAGTTGTATATGTCGGTGAAGGAATCGTCGGTCCATCCATGTTTGGGACTAAACGTTAGTCTACCCTTAAATTTACCAAAAAGTCCCTAACCTCTTTCTCATACTTTCTCTGCAAACCAAAGTCACACCACCACCATTCCTCTTAGCAACCACCAGTGCTACCCCTGCCAGCGGCAACCACCATTGCCAGCGCCGCTGTGTACCACAAGTCCACACCCTCATTGCCACCATCGTTGCCAACGCCAACTTCCTCGTCGTCTTCGTTGATTATGGGCTGTTCTCGACCGACCCTTACCGGCTTGCTGCAAGGACTGTTGGGGACGCTGCAATGGGTCACGTTGCATGCCAGTGAGAGCAGATCTGAGCCCTGTTTGAACAACTACGTCGATCTAATATTCCTTAGCCGCTGCATTGCCCAGTCCGGCTTGTCCTGAACCAAGCTCGGTGTCATCTGAGACAGTGTTGAAACTGATTTTTTGTGGAGATTCGATGTTTTGCTGCTATGTAGACATGCCCGGAAGATTCTGCAATCGACCCAGATGAAGGAACGAGTCAGTGATCCTTAAAGTTGGAAGCTTTACGGGGAAAAGCATGAGGTTGAAGCTGAACACTATGCAGCTAAAGAAGAAGAAAGTGTAGCTAACTGAACACTTCTTTTTAGTACAATTTTGGTAAATTTTTACATGTAAATCAATGCTTGATATTGGATCTTATTTTTCATTTTTTTTGAATTTGAATCTGTGGCATATGTAAACTATTAGTTTATGTTTTTGTCAATCTTCACAGTTTGCTTTTGTTTTTATCATCGTTTTTTGGCTTGTTTTATTAACTGGAGTTAGATCTGAACTTTGAAGGTTTGTTGATGCTTGCCGTTTTGAGAAGGAACCATAGTCATATTGGACAAACTTGAAGAAACCCAAAACCGATATTGATGTAGTGGTTGTGTTTGATTTCAACACAAGCCATGGATGAAAGAATAAGAAGAAGAACATACATGTGTTTGGGTCTTGCGGGAGACAGCAGACAGGGATAGAAGTGAGAGGAAGGGAGGAGGAAAGAAGAGGGACAGATTTGAGATTCTGTAAATTCATCTAAGTTAATTTTTTTAATTAAATTTATACCATTTATTTATTTTAATATTAAATCTAATGATGTCTAAGGGTGGATCAACGTCAATCTTAAACATGAGGGACTAACAAATCCTTCACTGTATTTGTCAAATATATTACTCATATACCATTTATTTTGTCAACATTTGGCGCTAAAATAATGGTGGCTAAAAATGCAATCACAAAAAAATTATCAAGCTCTAAAAATTGAAAGTACATGCTTTTATTTCCTTAATAAATAGTTTTTGCTTTTTCAATTGATTCTACTTTTTGTACTTTTTTTAAGGAATTTTATTTTTACTAAAAAAATTTACCAAAAAATTATAAAAATATTTTTTATTAAATTTTTTTAATCAAAATAATGACACCTAAACAAGCACTTTATTTTGGGTGCTTTCTGTTGTACTTTTGCTTTTGAAATGGTTTTGGTGTTTTTTGAGGTGTATCTATTAAATTTCGTAAGTGTATCAATTTAATCCAATTCAAATATCTATGTGCTGAAACTTTTTAGGTAACTAAAGAGCCATATATATATATATATTGACTAATTTATGAATTTTTTTGGTACATTAAAAGTTGGGCTAAGGGAAAGGATCATCTTAGTTCAAGATCAAGGTATGTTTCCAAATTTATTAAGCACTTACAAAGTATTTATAGATCACCCATCAATAAAAGAACTTAAGAATCGAACCCCAAGTTATGGTGATGCATGAATGGAAGGTTGACCACATAAGCTAATCTCATTGGCAACTAACTTATGAATATTTTTTTTTTTTTTTGACTTTTTGCAGGTATCTTCTACTAGAGGCAATTCTGTTCAAGATATATTTGAACATTAAATATAAGCACCTCTCCTAACTAAGATTCAAACCACGGTTCACCACGTTGTGAGGGAGTAGCCTCTTCCACTAGACTCAACCCTTATTGGTATATATGAATTTGATTTTTACTAATTTTTAATAGATCATAAACCAAAATTGTAAAAACAAAAATTCAAAAATTCAAAACCCTAATTTTGTTCATTCCCAATTCCTTATTCCAATTTGTATCCCAAGAACTTAAGTGTAGGTTGTTGCTGGCAAAGTTGAATTTGGTGGTTTTTGATTTTGCATGTAAGAAAATGAGAGAGATCTCTCACGTTAAAAGAGATCCTTCATCAAGCCAAATCTTGTTTTTGTGTTTTTGTATATAAAATTGCTAAATTCCAATTGTTTTTATCAAAAGGGAAAAATAAATTTTACCAAGTTATTAATTAATTTGTACAATTTATTTCAGGTTATCATCTAAGGATGGACATATCAAGAATATTGCAGGATTAAGTTCCTATCTTTCCTTGTACGTAACCAACTCCCAAACTTAAATTTAGTTTTTGAAGACTATTTTCCTAAATAAATAGTTTTTTTCAAATTAAATAAAAATTAATGGTGAATCCATTTTAGTTTCCTCTTTTTTGTTGCGCTGTCACGATCCTAATTGCAATAGAGCCATTCATCCCTATCTAGTATTTGGTGTTCTTAGTCCCATTCTTTTGTTTTCCTCTTTTTAGGGGCCTAAGTCCAACTCCAAGGCTTCCAAGACAATCAAACTTCTTGGTCTTTTTCTTGTGTTGTTTTTAGCAGTAAAGTCACTAGAATTGGACCAGTGATGAGAAATTTAGATACTATGTATAACGTCATAAATTCAAACTTTAAAATTATTGATGTACCAAAAAAATTAACCCAATGTGTTTTTTAAAATAAAATCATAAAATTAGATTCTCTTCTTAATTTAATTATGAAAGATAAGGAAGGGTATTTTTGTTAAGAAGGAGTGATAATAAATAAAAAAGACTGAAAATAGCCACTCTTTATTCATGTTCTTTATTTTCTTTTCTCTTCCATTTCTGTCTAAAACCCACAATCTTAACAATATTATTGAATATTGAAAAATTATATTAAGCTTCCCTAATACCTATTGAAAATATACTTACACTATCTTAAATTTTGAAATTACATTCTCCCTTACCTCCAAATAATTTTTAAAATTTCCAAATTATTCTATTCATTAAAAAAAAAAAAAAAAACTCTTCCCCTAACTCCATCATCACCCATCATATCTTCCCCAACCTAGCTCCTGTTTCTTGAACCTTTCCCCCATCTCTGTGTCCTATTACCGTCAGCTCCTCTGACTCCTGTCTTCTTCATTATCGCTGTCTCACAAAACCCATCAAGTTCTCAACTTTAACCACCACCAAGCTTCACTGAACCACCGCCAACAACTAAGTTCCTTGTCTTCATCATCATCATCATTATCACCGCAACTCCATTCTTCGTTGACAATAACACAATGTTCAGAAAAACTCGTTGCAGTGGCACTCGTGGTGGTGCGTGCAACGCTTTAGAGGACTGATGACTTATTCTTCGACGAGGAGAAGGCATACAGCTAGGTTGGTCCACGCCGGTGTTGCTTCTACTTGATCCTTCTTTTGATGGTGATTCTAATCTTGTTGATGACTTGATGTTGTTATTGATGATCCGCTGGTGTTAGTGAAAATTTTTAGATTTGGTCTATTTCTTTTTAATTTTTATGGGGCGGGGGTTGTGAAGAAAGTTGCTGGTTGAATTCGACGGAAGAAGAGGGTAAGAATGGAGGTTGAACCAGGTCAAGAGGAGTGCCGTTCAAATAGAAATAGAAAAAATAATTAAGAATATAAAAATTATTTTATATGTTTTAATTATTGCAACCTATGTGCCATTAAGGGTAAAGGATATTAGTATAATAACTTTTTAATAATTAAGAGGGATAGATGTTATTTTAAAATTTAGGAGGAAATGAGTGTATTTTATTACTAAACCCTATGTTTTTAACAGCCTAATTATAAGTTACAAATGCACTTAAAAAAGTAACAACCCGAGGCCTTTGGAAATGAGATCGATTCTGTCTCTATTATATAGCAATCATTGATTAGCATAAGAGTTTTCAGGAATTTGCTTTTCATACGAAGGAAACATTGCATTAGAAAGTACATACCTAAAAAAACTAAGTACAAATTGCGAATTAACTAAGTGTTAAAAGAATCAAAACAAAACGGAGAAAAGACATTGGATACAAATAGCAATTACGTGCAGGGTTCAAATTTGTTTATCTAGTTAAAAAAAATCAAGAATAATAAAATTCATTCATAATATTTGATTAAACTACAAGATTATAATAAATAAAAGCATTATTAATCTTCCAAGCATAATTTATCCAAAACTTTATCATAAAGTAAAATAAAATGATTGGTTTATGGTCATGCTTGCTGTTGAGTGTATCTTTAGCATTCAGGAAATAATAATTCCTAAATGTAAGGATCTTGTATACAGTATTTTGCTATCAAAATTCTTTGTTGACAAAGTTGTCAACTTTAATAGACACAATGACCCTCTCTAACCCAACAAATGGATCATCTGGAATGAAGCTTGATTTCCTTTTCACAAATATGTAACATGCATTGAAGTAATGATGACACTTCTTTAATTGCGTACCTTTGAAGACTCTTACAAAGAAAATATCATATATATGTTTGAATTTGAAATACACTTTATCATAAAATTATCATATGTGAACATAAAGCCTTCTAGAAGGCACTTCAAGGAAGCTTCAAGACATTGATAAAGTTTGATTTTCACTTGACTTGTTATTATTCGTGTCCTTCAACAATTTATAGAAGAGAGCCAGTGCTGCTGCAATCTTAGCCCCCATTATACTTCCTTAATTATGGAACACGATGATAATAACGAGTAAGATTTATCTTGTTAATGATTTTTATACGAGAAATTTCACTTGGAAAATTTATGTCATATAGTAAAATTCCCTTTTTTTTTTTATTTGAAGTGATAAAAACTTTCTTGTTTCTGCATCGAGAATTGAGCATTCTTCTGATAATAAAAGTGCATATTTAGCATTCCTATGAAATACCGTATTTCTTTATACTAGCAATAACATGTCCCCTGTTGAATATTGAAGTTGAAGCACTTATTTTCAAGAATAAAGCTGAAGTGTAATTCAGGAACTGTAAACGTTTACCCAGGTAAAAATATTAGAACATCAAACATTCAAGAATTCAATGCAACATGACTAACTATCAAAACCCTTAAATTCATAGAAGTCCAAGTGAAATTCTACAAAAGTAACAAATTAAACTAATGATTGGGTTCTATTAATCACGAAAACAAAGATATTTTAGTAAAGATTTTAGCAAAGATTTTAGCAAAACCGAGAAAAAGTAAATTAAATTGAAGGGTAGGATAATCATACTAATCAATGTCTCAAAACAGCAAAGCTCAAATGCTACTGATCAAGGAGCGAAAAATTCAGAAAAGGAAGTCAATCTCCATGACGTGAATATAACTTTTTGACTAAGCCCCCAGGCGGTGCGTTTGATTTTCTTATAGGATATATTAATCTTCAATAAAAATAAATTAATAAATTAGTTCATAATTTTTTAAAATATCTGATAAATTAATTTTTAATAAAAATAAATAAATAAATTGATTCTTAATTTTTTTAAAATTATATAATTTAATCTTATTAAAAAATTTTAATAAAAGGATTAAATTATTTAATTTTAAAAATATTAAAAATTTATTTATTTATTTATTTTTATTAAAAACTAATTTATTTTATGTAAAAACTGATGGGACCACCTTGCAATTTTACTCTTAACTTTTTCAACATAACTTCTTCCACAAGCTTCCTTCCTTCCTTCCTTTTCTTCCTTTCAGGACCAGTGACCGAAAGTGAGGTTTCGCTAATACGAAAGTTCTAACTAAAGTTCTGGGGGAACACTGCAGTCAATTAATGTGACTAGTTTTATGCTTTTATTTCTCAGTTCATATATTTTTATTATCCAATATAAAGATATATTGTAAAACAATTATACTATTTATAGTTTTATTTAAGATTTTATAAAAAATAAAATAATAAAATTTTACTTTCATTATTTTTATAAAAACTTTTATAAATAAAATAATATATTTATAATTATTGATAAAAATATATTAATACTAAAAATGGTTAATTGCAGAGCAAATAATTAAATTACAACCCTAAATGAATTTTACTTTAACCACTTTGAGAATGGCTTTATTTAAATCATCACTCTTTATCTGAAATTGTTAAAGTGATCCCTAAAATTAATAAAAATGAAAATTGAAAATAAATTAGACAGCCCCTGCTCCATGTGATCAGACGATCAGATCTCCAAGTTAGAAGTGCATATATAGCTTAATGTCATGATAGAACAGCAATTTAGAACACAAAAAACGGTGAAATCAAAATTAGACATCATTTATTAAAATGTAAAGCCAGCTGGCTAGTAAATTTGATTAAACTGACATTAAACAAATTATAAATTTTATTTAATTTAATTACAAGTCAATCATAAATTTACCAAATAAAATTAGCCAAATCATATTTAAAGTTTTATTAGTTCAATCTTCAATGTAATTTTACAAACGTTATTTGTACATAATTTATTTTCACCCATTTAATTTTTTATTTATAAAAATTAAACTCATATTATCATTGTTATGAAAACCAGCCAGGTATCCAGTCCTGCAATGCCTAAAGAATCGTTGTGCCAAAAAATCGGTATTAAACTGGCTAAACTGGTAAATCGGCCAAACCAGATCGATTTTATCAGTTGGTCGATTTTTTTTTTAAAATAGAAGTACAAAATTTTGATTATCAATGATGAAGTTAACTATTTTATTATGATAAAAAATAATCTAAAATACATTTTGATTGACCAAACCATAATTTGTTGCATCTCTTACTCTTTCAAAAAGAGTTTAGAGGTGATAAATATAATAAAAAATTATACATAAATACTATTTATAAAAATCTTAATAATAAAAATATTTTATTCCAAATAATATAGGATTTTTTAAATATTTTATAATAACTTCTTGAATAAAAAATTTAAAATTTAAATAATGTGAAATTTAATATTTTATTTATATTAATTATATTAATATAATTTAATATAATAATTTTAATTTTTAAAATTATTTTTATCATATTAAAATTTTTTAATTATTTTTATTTATCTTACAGTATATTATTAATTATATATATATATATATATATATATATATATATATATTTTTATTACATCCTAATTAAACTTTTGATTAAATTAATTGAATCACTGAATTTTTGAACCAGCATGTCGTCCGATTCGATCCGTTTTTCAAAACTTTGCATATTATAAATAATTCATATAAGTTCTACACGCTTCTTCCAAGCGAGTTGAATGATTACGTTGCCAGTACGCTAGGTATAGCCAATTCGAAGTCGACATCTTGCCTTGATTCTGAAAGCGACTATGTGGCTGATTGGCTATATTTCTTGGGGATGCAGACAACTTTTTATTAGAATAAAAATAAAAATAAAAATATATAATAATTAATATATTTAGGTATATAAAATATTTTATTTAATTTTTTTTAAATTTTAAAAATTATTTTTAAAAAAATATTTTTAAAAATATTTTTTATTTTAAATTTTTTTTAAAAAAATTTATTATTATTTTTATAATAATAATTAAAAATAATTTTATTTTATTCTATTTAAATAAAACTCATTTTATTAAATCTATTTTTAATATATTTAAATTAAATAAATTTTTTTTAAAAAAATAACTTATTTAAAAATTTTCTTTTAAAAAATTTTTTTTCAAAAAATACTTTCTTTCCAAAATTAAACTAAACACATGCTATGTATACGTATGGGTTATGCAAGCAAGCTAGCTTTATCGGCGATGTCATAATGAAGTCTCGTGACTTCGTTACTGAAGGCAATGACTACCCAAAAGAAAAGTCTATAGACATATTATAAGATATTTATTTTTATGTATAAAAGATATTTTAAATTTTTTCTAAATTTTTCTCTAATTTTTATCTTTCACTCACATGATATCTTAAAGGACATTAACTAACAATGTACAAATAACATTTTTTAAAAAGAAAAACAGTGGCAAATGGGAACTCATCTGGGCAAAATGACACAAAAGGAACGTAGCATCCCAGCACCCTAGAACATATGGTTTTGCAAAACGACGGAAAAGGAAACCGGCACAAATGGCAAGAGGAAAGGACCCAATTTAGATTTTCATATCTATATTAATTTTGACATATTATTAATATAAAATAGAATTAATATAAGATATAATTTATATTATTAATGTAATGAAAGTTAAATATTTTTATTAATGTAATAATATATAATTAAATATTAACTAAAAAATAAATATTATTTTAAATTAAATTATATATATATATATATATACATATTTTAAACTAAATTTTATCATTTAATTATAACTAATGTTAATTTTTTTTTATACATTTACATTTTAATTATAATACAAATTTAATATGAAATAAATTAAAAATTTTATATTATTATCTAATTATATACTATCATATTATTAAAAATATTTAATTTTTATAAATAATTATTTCAAAAAATGATACTTACGTAATCAATCAATAATATATAGTATGATATATTAAAATTAAACTTTTTCAATTGCACTACATATCTCATATGTGATGCTTATCATCAATAAGATCTTTCTCGATTTTTTCATGTATATATATTATATGAGAGAAAAATATAAAATAATTAATGTTAAAAATTTTAAAAATGGTGAACACATAATCTTATATCTTTTTCTTTTATTGAGTATTTATAATGAGTTCCTAAAAGTAAATATAAATATATATATTTTTTTATCGTGTGCAGAAGTTCTGTCTACCCTTTTAAAAGTTATAAAAGCCATTGAAGTGAGACAGAGAATCATCAACAAATCCCGTAATAAAATAAGAGTCATCACCAAGCGGCTTGGGCTAGGATTTCGGTGCTTTTGTCCCCTGCCACTTTCCTTTTGCTTCCTCTGTCCACTTCCTTCCTCTCTCACAAAGACACATGGAGGTAACTTCCACAACTGCAATATGCTGTCTCATAGTGGTCCCTGTGGTTCTGCTATGGGCATGGAAGCTGCTGAGCTGGCTGTGGCTGAGGCCAAAGAGATTGGAGAGGCTGCTGAGAGCTCAGGGCCTTCAAGGCAACCCGTACAGGCTTTTGGTTGGGGACTCCATGGAGATGTTCAAGATGATCAAGGAAGGTGCCAAATCTAAACAACCCATGAGTCTCTCCAATGACAAGGATGTAGCACCTCATATCTTCTCTTTTATCCATCACACCGTCCACAAATTTGGTATGTGAATCTCTTATTTCTCCTAGTAACGTTATTTGTATATAATAAGTAGATATGGTAATAGACATTCATACAGACATTATAAAGCATCTTGTGATATGAAGTATCGATGTCAAACTAGCTAGGTTCTAATTTTTACTGAGGTATGCTGATAAGGATTCCAGGTTCTAATTTTTGCCATGAATTGATGAATGCGCTTTTGGAGGCTGGGATTTCGCTTTTATGTTAAGGATCCTGTTATATTTGCCTCTCCAATGAGATTTCCAGTTATAAATAAATTCTTTTCGAAAATTTCAGAAAAATTCAGAAGTAATGAATGTTAGTTACCGGGATAAACATGGATGCTGCAGTTTATAATCGATCTATTGTACAAATTGTTGAATATTTATTTTCAGAACGCTAAACTTTTAGGGAAATTTTATTTAAACCAAAAAAAAAAATGAAAACTGTTATCAATAAGAGTTGGATATAATAGTAACCGTTCTGTATTTCTAGGAACGGGACATGAGTATTTTATTTATGTAAGAAAATTATTGAAATCATTAACACCACTAAGAGTCTACAAAATACAAATATCAAGTCATAAATATTTAATGACGGAGAACCCTTTCGCCTCTTTAGGTCAAGTTAACAATCTTTACTATTTTAATTAAACTAAAATGTTCATTTTATCTTTTCTTAATAAACTTAAGTGATAATTCTCATTGTAATAATTGAAAATGTCATTATTATCCCTTAGATGTGGCCTTTCTTGAGATATACAGGTTCACCATTCGTGCTGGCCTCAACCACCAGCCTTTTTTTCTCTTTAGGGGCTGGAATTAGTCTTATTTCAACCAGTGGGGTGGTTGCTTGTTGTTTGCTTTATCTCCCGTGTATTATGGTTGGGCCTAGCCTTTCATGCTTTCTACATATGACAAAAGAAATGTTGAAAAAAAAAATTTATATTATTATTTTCAAACAAAAGTTAATAAATCTGACCCCAAAAAAATGAAATTAATAAAATATTACATTTTAAATATAAAAAAGCAATGTTTCTCAAATTAAATTATTACATTATTAATTTTCGAAGAGAAATTAATAAATTAAAACTGTTGTTGTTAAAAATAAGAAAATTAACGTTTCTGTATTATATATTTTTATAAGTAAACTAGTATATTTTTATTTTAAAAAAATAAAAAATGAATTAAAAAATAAATTTTCTTGCATAATTTTTACTTAAATTTTTGAAAAAAAAAATGTTAGTGAAATATTTATGATACTAGTAATTATTAAGAGAAAAAATTACCTAAATTTTTAATAAATAATATATTTGATTTGAATATCATCATTTCAGTTGATTAAGAGAGACATTTTAAATTAAAAAATAAAAGATGCTAATATTCGCTTAAAAGTTGAAAGGTAGTATTCCCCATTAATAACTCTTCATAATACGTAAAATAAACTTTTGTCCTGACAAATTAATCCTTCAGTTACTAAGCAATAGCAGTCTTTTGCATACCCCATGACACATGAAGATTGTTTAGATGCATTCTTTCCCGAACTTTACCCAACAGCGGCCCCCCGCATAATAAGTATTTGTTTTTTTGGGTCGTACCCCACATAAGTATCTGAATATGCTTTACGTCCAGGGTATCAGAATTTGCTTTTGCAGCAACACAGGCATTGTATCTACCTGGCTGGCCTCTAAGTTACTTTTAAAACAGATACATTCTTAGGCGTTTTTATAGGCGCCATCTACAGTGTTTTTTTTTTTTCCCTGATAGAGGAGTATGGTACACCTTACAATCTGATAGTGAGATTATGAGGTATATCGATGTATCAATTGCCTATAATGTACTATAGTAATATCTAATTTTAAAAAAATTAAAAAATATAATTAAATATATTTTAAAAATTAATTATCATATACTGATAATGTAAAATTATATTGATAATATAAAATAATTTTATACTGTCAATATAATAAAATTTTTTTATCAATATAATTTTACTCTGTCAGTGTAATTTTACATTGACAATGTAAAATTATTTTATACTATCGATGTAACTTTATACTATTAGTGTATAAAAATTAATTTTTAAAATTCATAAAAATTTTATCAGTGTAATTTTACTCTATGAATATAATTTTACACTGTCTACCAGTGTAATATTATATTGATAATGTAAAATTATTTTATATTATTAATATAATTTTATATTATTAGTGTATAAAAATTAATTTTTAAAATATATTTAATCATATTTTTAAATTTTTTTTAATTAATATATTATTATAATATATTATAAGTGATTGATATATTGATACACCTCATAATTTTCTACCATTTGATGCGCTCTAGTCACTAAACACCTTGGACCGCAAAGCGCATCGCAGACGGTCCGTTTTTATAGTGGGAAAACAATTGTACTATCAAACATTGGATGATAAACACTTAAATGTGATATTAAAATTAATAATTAGCAAAAAAGTGTTAGACATTAAATAGAATAGAGTACAAGTATGTAGTAAAAATGTTACAATGTTTAAACTATTTTACAGTGTAATTTTTTTTTTATGGAATATTTTACATTGTAAATTGAAGAGCACACTTTGGAATTTTTTCTTTTAAAAGCGTAGTGTACTCTTTTAAATTTGTCATAATAAATATTTTAATATCATACATTTTATTCCAAAAGGTAAATTTGATTTATCATGAATTTAGATAATATTATACTCTTCAACACTGACACTCTTTTATAAGAGTACTTGGTGTCATATCTCGTAAATCTCAAAAGAGGTTAGTATATAATTTTGTAAATTGAGAGGTGTGATGTGTAGTATTGTCTAATTTCAAAGGAGGTCGGTATAATTTATCCTATTCTAAGCTACCTCAAATAATAATAATAATAATAATATAAAAGTTGTGGCCTTATATCTGTTACTTTTTATATCACTGTCAAGTGAGAAAAAAGATGCAGACAAATGAATTTGACCTGAACCATTTTTAAGTTAAATCGACTTTTAAAGTTAAAACTCTGCCTATGGGTTAAAATCAAAAAATTAGAAATGGGTGAATTTTTATTAGATAGGTAGCCTAATTATAGTAAATTGTGTTTGGAGGCAATTTATCTACGTAGCCATTTGTTTGAACCTTCTTGAACAATTGCTTATAATAGAAATATCAATCACGTGTAGGCAAGAATTCTTTTGTATGGGAAGGTCCCACACCAAAGGTCATCATCACAAACCCTGACCACATCAAAGAAGTCTTCAACAGGATCCATGACTTTGAGAAACCTAAGTTGAGCCCCCTTATCAAGTTATTGGGCACCGGACTTTTGAATTATGAGGGCGAGAAATGGCGCACACATAGAAAGATTATCAACCCTGCTTTCCATTTAGAAAAATTGAAGGTTATTTACTTTTATTTATGCTTACACTTCACATATTTGGACTTTTAATTTAAGACTTTAATTTTGATGTATGGTCATTGAAAAAATATTTTATATAAATATTTAATTATGTATTATTACATTAATAAAAATATTTAATTTTTATTTTTATTATTTCAAAAATTGCACATATAATATATAATTAAATGATAATATAAAAATTTTACACTTACCATATATCAAAATTAAACTCAACGTCATAAAGCAAGCATACCAGAATCATTCTTTCTTCCTAGTATGTTTTATTCGTAGTCCATACTGAGTTTTCTCACCCCCATCATATGTGCTTTAATAATGCTATAGGTCATGTCACCAAACTTCTTCCAATGCTGCGATGAAATGATTAGCAAATGGGAAGGGATGCTGTCTTCGGATGGAAAATGTGAAATCGATGTATGGCCTTTCCTTCAAAATTTGACTTGCGATGTTATTTCTAGGACAGCATTTGGAAGCAGCTATGAAGAAGGAAAAAGAATATTCGATCTTTTAAAAGAGCAAGCTGGACTTATCATGAAACTAGGGAATGTTTACATTCCAGGATGGTGGTAAGACTACTGACATAATTGTTATCAAAATTAGCCTTATTATTTCTCTCTTTGGGCATATGTAGGAGCTAGACATTGCTTTGAGGGAAGGATAAATTGAACCCGGGCAACCTAAGCTTTCATACTTTATATGCCATTTACATTCATAGAGATATACAAGGGATTTCACACAAGCACGCTTAGCTTCTGTGCATATGTGTGTATATTAGTAAGCTTGACTCATCATAGGTATACAAATTATTATTTGAAATGTGTGTTAATATATAAAACCATTTATGTTTCTCTACCTAATAATTTAAACTTTTGGGATAAATAATTCATGACATGATATCAAAGTCTTTATGACCAATTAGTTTAGAGTTTCAATCTTGATTTGCTCCTATTTCTGAATAAAAAGTTAAATTTTAGTATAAGATAGGGTCTCTACATGTGCATTGTCTGTATTTTAAAACCAAAGAAGTTCTTATATGAGGGGATGTGTTAAGATATAATGAGTCATGTTCCTCTACCTAATAACTTAAGCTTTTAGGAGAGATGATTTATGATAATATATAAGGTAGTGGAGATTATAATAAAAAGAGAAATGATTTTTGAATGTGTGATCGCGACGGATACGAGACACACGCGTTCAAAAGACAGATTTAAAGTGTGATGTATTGTATTGATCTACGGTGGACTTACAAAATTTATACTGATTTTTGAGCGTGCATCGCGAATGCGTCGCAACAGCATGTTCAAATAACAGTGCTCTAATAAAAATACATATATCATTATAAAAATACTTTTACACCTGTTAAATAATGATTTGATTGAAAGATGATATAGTTGACGATACTTAACTAAGGGGCAGTTGTGTACTGTACTATCAACCTATGTGAATTCTGGACTGACATAGCCATCATTAGCTAATTGGTTAACAAGAATAGTTGTTGCATTTTTAGGTTGCTACCAACAGCTACACATAAGAGGATGGCAGAAATTGATAGAGACATACAAGCTTCACTCAAGTTTATTGTCAACAAAAGAGAGAAAGCAATGAAAGCTGGCGAAGTCATGAACAGAGACTTATTAGGCATACTCTTGGAATCAAATCACAGGGAAATACAAGAAAATGGAAACAACAAAGCTGTTGGAATGACAAGCCAAGAAGTAATTGAGGAATGCAATGCATTCTACCTAGCAGGTCAAGAAACCACTTCCGTTCTGCTAGTTTGGACAATGGTACTGTTGAGTAGGTACCCTGATTGGCAAGCACGTGCTAGGGAGGAAGTCTTGCAAGTTTTTGGCAACCAAAAGCCAGACAATGATGGGTTGAGTCGCCTTAAAATTGTAAGTATCACATGGTCTCACCTTGGTGATGATTATTGCAAGTTCTTTTTTGGTACTTATTCATAATTATATAACTTTCCTTGCCATAGGTGACCATGATTTTGTATGAGGTTCTAAGGTTATACCCCCCTGTTGTGTACTTCAATCGTGCTGTCCACAATGATGTGAAACTTGGAAACCTTTCCCTGCCAGCAGGAGTACAAGTTTCCTTGCCAATACTCTTGATTCATCATGATCGTGACATATGGGGTGATGATGCAACAGAGTTCAAACCAGAAAGGTTTTCTGAAGGACTTGCAAAGGCAACAAAAGGCCAAGTCACATTCTTCCCATTTGGATGGGGCCCTAGAGTATGCATTGGGCAAAACTTTGCTATATTGGAAGCAAAGACGGTTTTGTCATTGCTTTTACAACATTTCTCATTTGAGCTTTCCCCTGCCTATGCGCATGCTCCATCCACTGTGCTTACTCTTAATCCAAAATTTGGGGCTCATGTCATCTTGCATAAACTGTAGCATATCGTCCATCAGTAGGCCTTATGCAAGATTATATATCCAGGTGTTCGAGAAAACTTGTTTACATGTTTTGTGTTTATTAGTGAACTAGATCCTCTAAATTATATCCATTGTCAGAATCCTTAAAATGCTTTTTGTAACATATTCTATGGCTTGCGTTAAGACTAGTCGAACCATAGCTTGCTGTCTTTTAGACAGTGTGCATTTGCTTCATACGTTGGAATTTAAAGTGTGATGATGAACCTTCCATTGACTAGGAACGAATGAAGATTATATAAGTGTGATAAATGACACTTTAGTAACCTCTTTTTGAGATTTATGGCAATTATTTATATTATAATAGTCTGTAATTTGATATGTTAGTACTACTTGATAATTGAATCAATTTTTATTTAAAAATATACAACGCTAATTACTATTAAAATAGACCAGGAAGACTAATTATTTATACCTTCTTTTTGTATTCTTTATTATCTGAAAAATGCATAACTCTTTTGTTTGTTTTCATCTTTTTGTATAAAACTGTGATTAGATGCCTTAACGTATACCATACATTATACCATTTCTCCGTTCAGTTTTAGAACCTTAATGTTTGTCATTCAATAAATGATTCTGCTTTTTTGCTTAATTAAAGTACTATATGTGTATTTAAATTTTAATTACAGAACAATAGCTTATAGGTCTCTGCCCAAAAACAATAACTTATAGAAATTAAAATAAATGCTTCTAAATTCAGAAAGTGCAATTATTAACATATTCATATCATTAACATAAAATAGAGTAAAAAATCATATAATATTAGTATTAGTGAAAATTATGATCTCCACTTCCACTTGTATTCTGTTCAGATATTTGAAATAAATACCATATGATAGAAAAATAAAATTCTAGTTGCCACATGACATGAATTTAAATACCTATTAAAATTTACATTTTTGAAAGAATTGCCACATGGTAGAATTTCAAGTCGAAGTATCTTCCTTTAATATATTGAAGTAGGTTAGACTTTGGTTTAAATGGGCCTATCTCGTATTCAAGTATGTAGCCCGAGTTTGGTGCTTATTGCTTGATATACGTTTTTTTTTTTTAAAGGTTTGATTTGGGCTAAAAATCTATGTAAAAGTCTAATTAATAATAATCCTTTTAAATAAATAAAAAAATTTACTCTTAAATAATTCAAAAGGATTTTAAATTTGCCAAAAAAAAAAAAACCTTCTAAACAGGCTAAAAGATCTATATTTCTTTTTTTTTTTTTTTTTTTGATGGAACCACCTGTATCATAACCCTATTACTAAGAATCCGATTAATTCAACCCGACTCAATGTAGAGATCCTTGAAGGAGATAAGGGTCTCTCAATAAAGATTTTTTTTATTCCTACAATTCAAATCCAAAACCTTTGATTAATAGGTAAAAAATCAATTTTCAAATAGATAAAAAAATTGTTATTATTATTAGTTTTTTAAATAATAATAATAATATAAATAGGTCAACCTATTAGACCCAATAAATTTTTTGAAAAGTCTTGATTTAACTTATTTATTAAATAAGGCTAGGTCTAACTAGACCTAATGTGGGTTAGGACAAAGATCTCCGATGAGCTGCTTAATCTATTTCAACCCCCTAAATATATCTGATGGTGATAGAATATTGGATAAATTGGTTTAAAAGGCCTAACAAAATGTTGATCTCTACATTACACTCTGTTTATTCTTTCTACTCCTCTTTAGGATATTTTCGAATTTCAAAATCAAAGAAAAATTAATTACATGAATTATTTATTAAATAATAATTAATTTTAGAGAAATTGACACTTAAGGTAATTAGTCACATGCTATATGAAACAATTTTTTATTATTCATAAATGACATCATCAAAGTTCAAACAATTGCCACAGGTCCCAATAATAAAAAATATAATTGAGGTCACTCATCCCAATCATAATGGCCCCTCAAAATACTTTCATTTTGAGGCCCTATAGAGAAAAGGGATTTGTACCACTCCCTTTATCAACATCCTCAACACCCACAAACATAAAGGTATGGGCCCTACACCTATCTTTTTTCTCTTTTTCCTTTTCTCTCCTCAAATCTCACTTTTTACTCTCACAGGATGTCACCCGACATCCTTTTGAGAGGTCCAAATAACGGGCCTCTTTTCTATACCAAGTGCCACATGATAGGATTTCAGGACATGTAAGTTCCTTTTATACATTACACTGATTGATTGTGCAGTAGTTCGATCCTTTTATCAATTCACCTATATCATAATACAAGAGGCAATATAGTTGATTCTTTTATCTTATTATCATTTATATATTTATTTTTTATTTGATTCTTTTAGTTTCCATTAGTCCACAAAATAATTAACATGATTTGAAAGAACGTATTATGAAATAATCACAAATTTAAAAGAAATCATTGGAGATTTTGAACAAAAATACCAAGATACGCAGGTAAAAAAAAATCAATTTCGATTTTGGAAATTTGGAAAATCATCTTTCTAGCTTATGACAAATATAAAAAATAAAAACACCTCATCCCCTCCATAGATGGTAGATTTCCATTCAACCATTAGCAAACGACAATAATCCAACAACAAATCAACCCAAACTAAGGCATCACCAAAAGTTTTCTCCTGATCATCTCCACTATTCGTCTAGCACAGCACATGGATTCAGAGGAGCAAACCTTAGCAGAGGAACCTGGTTTCGACAAGGAGTAGCCAAGCTTTCAACGTAAACCTTGGGACGGTCCCTCGTCATGGGAACACGTTGCCTTCCCTCATCAAGTCTACTTCTCGAACGACGCAGAGATAATTGAGGACCATGGAACGAAAACATCAGGACACTATCATTCTCGGACAACCACAATGGTAATGATGTGAACCTGAACCTACACATACCCGAATCCCAATGAGGAATTTTCATCAATTGAGTCCAACAGTTGTCAATTCCAATCTCCTTCATTTGCCAAATGACAAAATCATCGTCTCTGCCTTCATGACAAAGACAAAGGCAATCCCTCAAAACCGCAAGATTTGGCTGGCACCGCGGAACTTCGCCACCTTGGGGCCACGGCAATGGCGTGAATGTCTCAATCCCAAGGTCAAGCGACACAACTAGCAGCTGATCGATCGTGAGAGTTCGATTCCATTCAAAATTGGTAGAACTAAAGTTGCGAAATGCTAACCAATTAAGAGTACCTTTCACATATACCCCATCGTTTTGCTCTTCGAAGAGGAGAGCAGGGAAACCAAGATTAATGTCTCTCCAATCATTGTGACCCACGCTGAGAGCTTTCACCCTGCTGCATTTCCCCGAATCTTCGTTACTAACGGTAATGAACGCTGCCACTTTGTAAGTGTCACTCCCATGATCATGACCAAACCCGAATTTAACAAAAGAATAAGATTTGTAGCTTAACCTTTCCTTATAGAAAGATGGCAATCTCTCTGAGCCAACGAACTTGCAGGTTTCCGGTAACTGATAGCAGAGAAACTTGGCACTGACGCGTGGCGGGTACTTCACATGCCAAGATGTGACGCGGTATTTGTTGATACCCTCGCAATTGTTGGCCACTGAGATTACTCGGTAGTGGGAGAAGTTTGGGTTCGTGGCCGATCTGTGAAGGTGAAGTTTCGGGAAGCTGGGATCGGAGATCAAGGATTTCCAGGACTTGCACACGCACTTGAACCGCACGAGAGATTTCACGGGAAGCAGTGAGAGGATGCGCGTGGTGGGGCTTGTAGCCGATCTGCGAGGTCCAGCATCTCACCAACCAAAGCTGACAAGGCAGTATAAAATAAAATAATGCCCTGATGTTGAGAGAGTAACGGCCTTATAAAACTATAGTAATAGCAAATTGATTTATCTAAATGGAACAGTGAGACAGAACCTTTTGGTTGATTCAAACTCGAATTAATCAATTTCGTTTCTCAATTCTGAGGGCTAATGAGGCCTGGGAATCTTTTTCCGATCAGACCATAACGGGCATAACTCAAACTAAACGACAATAATATAAACCAAAAACAAAACACCACATGGGGACAAGGACAGCTATAATAGATGAAGTTCTTGTTAAAGAATTCATTAAGCAATTACAGACACATGCCAAAACATTTATTGAACAACGTTAAATATTCATTCCAAACTCCAAAGTGTTCCCTTCTCCAGATTCCTTGAAAGGGTGCCCGAGACAAGCGGTGAGCTTTTTGGAGAACTTTTCCTTAGTCCATATTGCTATTATATATTGCATTTGGTGACTTTCATTGTTTTCCTGCTGCAACCAGATAGCTACTGATATCCATTAACTTCCTGCAACCTCCTCTCTTTCTTGCAACCCATCTGCTTTTTGCTTTGATCGTTTCCTTTTGCACTTTTGAGGGATGGCTGAACAAATTCCCTATGGTGTTGCTGTTAGCCTCATCAACAAACTCGCTTCATTCGCCTTCGGTGAATTTGGACGCATTTATGGAGTTATGGATGAGCTGGAAAAGCTTAAGAAAACTCTGGAATCTATCAAGGTCGTGCTTTCTGATGCTGAGCAGAGACAAGGCCAGGATCCTAATATTGAGCACTGGATAAGAAGGTTCAAGTAAGTTCTACATGATGCTGATGACTTGTTCATTAAAGACTTGCGGTGCAAAGTTGATGGTGGCTACAAAAGCGCGAGTAAGGTGCGTGGCTTCTTTTCATATGAAAATCCACTTGTTTTTCATGCTAAGTTAGCTCGTAAGATTGAGAAGATTCAAAAGAACTTTAGTGATATTACTGAAGATATGTCTAAGCTAAAACTGAATCCAAGTTTGGTAATTCTTAGGCAAAATGAGACTAGTTGGAGGGAAACAAGTTCTTTTGTTTTACAATCAGAAATAATTGGTAGGGAAGAGAATAGGAATGACATTCTTGAATTGCTGAAGCAAAACCATACCAATCAGAATGTTTCTTTAATTGCTATTGTTGGCATGGGAGGTTTAGGCAAGACAGCTCTTTCGCAATTAGTGTATAATGCTGCTCAGGAGTAGGAGCTATTTCATAAATATATGTGGGTGTGCATTTCTGAAGATTTTGAAGTAAAAACTGTTTTGAAAAAAATGTTAAAATCCTTGCAAAAGAATGAAGTTGGTGACTTAGAATTAGACATCCTATAACTAAAGCTTCGAGAAGAATTGAGTGGGCAAAGGTATATGCTTGTCTTTGATGATGTATGGAATGAAGAGCTTCAAAAGTGGAATGATTTATGAAAGTATCTGATGTGCCGAGGTCAAGGCAGCAAAATACTAGTGACAGCCCGTAGTATACTTGTCTCAAAAGCAATGGGTATAAAAACCCCATATGTTTTGAAAGGTTTAATAAAGGAGCAATCCTGGAGTTTGCTAAAGATCCTAGCATTTGGTGAAGATAATAGTAGAATGAGCCCAAGTCTTGAATCAATTGGTGAAAAAATTACAAAAAAGTGTGGTGGAGTACCATTGGCAATCAAAACAATGGGAGGCTTCTTACAAACTATAAATGAAGAAAGTGATAAATGGTCAAGTATTTTAAATGACAATATCTGGAATTTGTGTGAAGAAAGACAAAGTATTATGCCAGTGTTGAAATTGAGTTACCAAAACTTGCCATTAGAACTAAGACAATGTTTTGTTTATTGTTGTTCATATCCAAAAGATTGGGAAATTTGAAAGGATGAAGTGATTCAATTATGGATGGCTCAAAGTTATCTTGAAAGTACAAGTGAAACACAGTCTATGAAAGATGTGGGTAATCAATATGTCAAAATTTTGTTAATGAGGTCATTTTTTCAAGATGCATCAATGAGTGCATATAGTGATATTGAGCGCTTCAAGATGCATGATTTGATGCATGATCTTGAAAGTCAATAACCGAAAATGATTGCTACCAAGGTAATGAGGAGAAAGAAATTGTTGGAAGGCCTATGCACATATCACTTACATCCGACACCATTTGTTCATTGAATATGTTTGATGCAAGTAATCTTCGAAGTGTTCTCCGGAGCAAGGTTGGCGAATTTGGTTTTGTGGCAAATCTATCCTTTATAAAAAACTTGAAGTACCTACATGCTTTGGATCTGTCAAATTCTAAAATAACTCAGTTGCAAAAGTCCATTGATAAAGTCAAGCATTTAAGATATCTGGTTCTATCATTTTGTGGTGAACTAATTTGTTTGCCCAAGTCAATTGGCAATCTTGTTTGTTTAGAAACATTGAAATTAGCTTCTTGTGAGAAACTTGTTTTTCCAGCAAAAATTATCACAACGTTGATCAATTTGAGGTATCTTGACATTGATAATTGTAAAACCTTTCAAGACATGATGCCAGCAGGATTGGGGAAATTGGCTTCATTGCAATACTTATCAAATTTTGTAGTAGGGGATAGTGAGAAGAGCAAAAGTAGCAAACTAAATGAATTGAAGGAGCTTGATAAGATAGGAGGTGAGTTGACCATTAGTAATATGGGTTTAATAGAAGATGTGGCATTGGAATCACAAGAAGCAAACTTGAGAGCAAAGAAACACCTTCAAAGCCGTAATCTATATTGGATGTGACATAAATTTTCCCGTCTAAGTGAAATAAAAAATAGTGATAGCTTGCAGTTATTGGATAATCTTTGTCCTCATCAAAATCTAAGAGAATTGAGGGTGGAGGATTTTCCTAATTGCCAACATCTCCCACCGTTGGAAAGACTCCTCTGCCTTAAGAAGCTCAAAATTAATTTGATGCGCCAGCTAAAGTGGATGCATTATGAAAAGATTGCTGATGTGTTCTTCGCATTTTTGGAGGAACTCGACTTCGTGGATTGCCCGAATCTGACGGGATGGCAGATGTTAAGAGACTATAAGAAGGCAAATGAGACTGAAAACCATCTTCTTCTACCTCCTTTTCCTCGTCTGTCTTCTTTGCAAATTTGGGGATGTCCAAACTTGACGTGCATGCCTACTTTCACACACCTCGTTGAGAAGTTGTACCTTGTACGCTGTAGCTTGAAGCGCATGATAGAAATATGTTCGGTTCAGCTTGAGTCTTCCTCCTTCTATCCTCTTTCTGGTCTCAAACACTTGACCATTCAAGAAGTCACAGAGATAGAAGCAATGGCAGAGGACTGGATGCAAAACCTCACATCGCTCGACTCTCTCTCTCTTGGGGGATAGTCAACTGTTCAGCCTCTGTTACGACACTTGCAACACCTTCCTTCTGAACTTCAATACCTGCAGATCAATTCTATCGATGACGACAAGCTTGATCTATGGAAAGACAAGGACGAAGATAACACACAGTGTGATGGCCCTCCTGACGCACTCCATTCTTTGCAGACAATCTCCTTCTACTCTTGTAAGAATATGAAGGCTTTTCCGGAGCAGATCAGCAACCTCCAATCACTTCGGCATATTGTGATTTTCAATTGCCCTCAATTAGAGTCATTGCATGAAGCTGAGCGTTGCCTTCCCAATTTACAGACACTATGTATCCTACATTGTCCACTCCTACAGGATAGATGTCAGGCTGAAATCGGACAGGATTGGCACAAGATTGCTCACATCCCACACATATTCATAAGCTGATATTGATTCCTCTAAAGGTAATACGCCAAATCTGGTGCTGTGTTTATAACATTAGCTGTCTTCTATTGTTTGCTTTTCACCATTTTAAGTACAACACTTCAAATGTCAACTGTGGAATAGAAAATGCAACCTCTATTAACAAGTATCACAATGTACAGAGTGTAATCTTCTACAAAAGCAATAGTTTTTCCCCCTTTAATCTGTTTTGGATTATGCAATTTTACTTGGTACAGGGGATTTTGTATTTTTATCCTCATGGCAAACTTTGAAGGTGCCATAGGGGGAAGTTTGCAGTTTGAACATTGACAGTTGAATGGGAAGATTTGCTATGTTGTCTTTGCAAATATTCTGATCACATCAATCCATTTTGCAAAAAGTTGAATGCCGACGATGGCCAAAATTTGCTCAAGTTCCTGATTTGTGTGCAACAGTGGTTCAGGTATTCTTGATTTTGTGTCTCCTCTTTGTTAATTACGAAATTCTCGATATTTAAATGCGGATGATTCTCCTGATCAGCTAACATGCAGAGAAAGTTGCATTCTTCTTCAGACATAAATTCATGAATTTTTTTTTTTTTAATTTTTATCCACTGGTTTAATTCTTATTTTGTAGGCAAGAACTCTTTTATCTGGTTTGGATCAGTACCAAGAGTGACAATCGCATATTTTGATTCCTGAACCCATCAAAGAGGTATATAACTATATTTCTGACTTCCCCAACCTTGATATAAATTAAATTAAATCCCCCTGATATGTGGAGCAGATACAGAAGGATAATCATTAATCAGCTCTGCACCCTTTTGCCACAGATCATGATTGATTTGTGTGTATTTTTTAAAAAATAAAGGTGAGAAAAACAACGGGAGTTTGATTGTGAGTCTATTTTTGACCTTTTGTTAGGAGAAATCACTCCCCCCAAGAAACGCATTCCCATACGCAAAACATTTTTTATGTCACAGATGCATTTTATTAGCCTTCAGCATCTACTTTACCGGCAACAATAGGGTTGTTCGATAAGAAACTCGCTCTGCTTGTTTTGCTGCTTACTTTGAAGCAAAGAATTTTGACTCCTAGTTATTTCTTTGTCATACAACAGATTACATTATACAGTAAAGATCTCATTAGCAAATCGAGGGAGTGTTTTTTCAGATGAATAGTGTAAATAGATGCATGAGCGTGGCCTGTCCTTCAGATTATGGCTACTGACAGTATTTCCCAGGTAGCATTTGGAAGTAGCTATGAAAAAGGAAGAAGAACATTTCAACTTAAAAAACAGGAAGCTGAACTTACAATGAAGATTTGCATCAAGGTCAAACTGCATATCTGATCTGCTTGATGACTAAAGCAACATAGAGTCTATTAAATGAGTCTTGTTTAAGTAATCATACCATATATTTCTTACCGTAAACAACCATGTTAATATTTACAAGGAAGAATTTCAGAATTCTGCTTTATTCTGCATGTCAGCCTCCATTCGTAGGATATGCAAGAAGTCTTATCAAGTAATTAAAAGGGTACTTAGGAATCAAACCTGAGTTATGACAAAGCATGATTATTAACAATGGATGGAAAGATACAAGTCAGGAATCCAAGTTACTAAATATGGTGATGGAAAGATGTATCTCAATTGCAACTAGAACAGGAAAATATTTCGTACGGGAAAGGACATTAGCAACGGCTATCATTAAGAACCTATATGTTCTATAAAATTCCTATTTACCAAATATTGTGATGCGAGGATGTGTATCTCAGTTGCAACTTACAATAATGGAGTTCTAGCTGTTCAAAAACCAAACTAGTTAACATGAAGAGCAACAACCAGAAGGCCTGTTGACATAGGAAAGAGCATTGCTTCCTTAATATCATAATAATTAAAGGACTGATTATGCTTATTTGTAGGTTTCTACCGACTAATATCCTTTGCAAGATGGAGTAAAATGGCACATACAAGCTTCACTAAATGCTATAATAAATAGAAAAGTGAAAGCACTGCAGGCGAGACCACAAGGGTATAATTTTTTTGTACTATGTTGATTTGTAATATATATTATTGATCTTCTGCTGTTGGCATTTCTCTGTCCTAATTGGGAGGATTAAAAACACAAAGATTTAAGAACTTTTTAAGATTAATTTTGCAAGGAACTTCACATGTTAATATTGGCAAAGAAAGTATTTTCCAAATCTTTCAATTTGTTGGCCCTGCCCCCAATTTCTCAAGTTATATTTGTCTTTTGTACATACTTCATGGTTACGTTACAAAAGCTTCTTACTACTTTCTATCTTGTGTCATCTCTCAATAGATCAAAAATATTCATATGTTTATGATTAGTCTTCCACAAAAGCACTGGTTTCTATTGTTTTGCTGAGTTTCGCAATTTTTAACTGCAGGACAGGCTCCAAAATTGTAGCAGGGGACAATCGTGATCTGAACATTGAGCAGGTTAGATGGGACGACACACTCTGCAATTTCCAGATGTTCTGATCAAATCTGGAGTAGGTGCAATGCTGCAGGATGTAGAAAGTTGCTTGAGTTCTGGATTCTTATGCAACCCTTGTTCCATAAAACTGATAAAAGCATGATTTTCAAGGCGGTTAGCCTTCAAATGATTCATAAAAGGATGCAAAAAATTGCTCAAGTTCTGGATTCTTGCTCTGAATCGTGATCTCTGGCACTTCAACCTTTTTCCTTTGTTATTTTGGCCAATTAGGACCAGCTAGCAGATGAAAGAAATTGAGATGAAAAAGGATCACGTCTAATGGTTATCATCACACCGTACTGAAAGCAAGAATACGACCCACCACCAATGGCTGCCTTGGAATCAAAACACAAGCTGCTAAACAAAAAAAACACAAATTTCGGAAAAGAACAGAGCTTTTGCAGGGAAGGAAGCCGATTCAGAATTGCTGGATAAACTGTATAGGGCAAGATTCCTAGTATCTGGTAACCAAAAACTGGACTTTGTTGAATTGGTGATTCATATCATAGCTTATGCTTTTGATATTGGCTGTTGCCATATTCACTATTCAATCAAAATGGTGTTTGTATTGATCGTACATGCATCTCATATAATGTTATATCTACCAATGGTTATAACCACAGAAGCTGTTAAGAAAAAAGGTTTGGAAACCTGTTATTGCTTGCATATTGGACAGCCTCTATTAACCTCAGACAGGAGCGTCGGGGTCAAGGAGTGTTGAAAACAAACAACAGATCTCATGCATATGATTGGTGTCCAGTTTTGCAGATGACATAAAGCTACAAAACTGTGAGTGTTTTCTTTTTTATTTGAGAGAGCCATGACATAAAAGAAGCGAAAATAGCTAATATTAATGACAACAGCGCAATAAAACATTTCGCGCGGAGTCCCATTCCTTGGACCACAATACTTTATGCTTGGGTTATGTACAGGATTGGAAAACACACGAGGGGGTGTTTGGTTACACCATCCAAAAGTCCTTTGTCTAGTAATGCTATTACTTTGCACTCGATAAAACATGTAAGTCATAATTTCCATGTAACCAAATTATATGAACATCGGATAGAATTGTCATTTTATTTCAACATACGGAGTATTAATGAACAAAATATAGGAAATTTTATCACATCAAAGAAAATATATATGAGCAATTTTAAAGTGCTGGCATGTAAATTCAAAAGCAAAGGCAATTGCTGTTAGTATGAGGAAAGTAAAAAAAGCATGAAGACATTAGGTTGAATCGATGCAGAAAAATAGTTAAAATAATATTAATAATAAAAAATTAAGGGAAATAGTAATAATAAATAAATCAAAATTAGGTGCCGTGAGGACAGAAATCTGTTATTCTTTTTACCTTATTTAATTAAAAATATTATCACTTTAAGCAGGGATGAATATTAATTAATGAGTATATAATTAAGTTATAAATTAAATTAAAACTTCTGTGAATGTACAATTAAAAGAGATTCATTAATATTTTATTACATGTTTAAAAAAATTACCCGGCTTTCCATAAATTTTCAAATATTTAATAGCTCAAGTTTTACAAGCTGACTCTAAATCTATAGCTCTATATGTATATTTTTAAAAAAGCTTCTTATCTTTTAGATATATTTGTTATTTATTTACACTATATAAATTTCATAACTATATTATTATTTCTTTATTATTAATTAGATAATTATCTATAATAAAAAAGTTATTGAAATATTTACCTACACAAAAATTTGATATTGGTAAATCTTAAATGTAATAAAAAATCAAATTGTAGTTCAATTATTAATTAGTCTTCAAGAGTTTTTTTATATTTGATTCATATATCACAAAAAATAAAAATTTTAAAAATATTTTTTATTTATAAAAGTATTTAATGTACATGGATTCAAGAAGAATTAGAATATAAACACATTAAAGGACCTCTTTTTGATGTATTCAAATATAATGCTATGAAAGTGATTTACCTATAAGCTTCTAATATTACTATTATTCATAAAAAAATAAAATATAAAATATAAAAATATTTTCAACTTAAACCAATCAAAATTAAAAATAAAATAAAAAAGAAAATATGATTATATGATTAATATTTTGATTTATAGCATTAAAAATTAATTGAACTAAAAGTATTATTTTTAAATGATATATATTAACTAATTTGGATTTTAACTAATTAAGGGAGAGTGCTAATTAAAGAAAAAAAATGAGAATGCGAACAATGTACAGTAAGCAAAAATTTTTTAAATTGGGTTACTCGCTTTTATATTTTTGAGTAGCAACTTTCTATTCTATTCGAGTGAAACAACGATGAGCAAGGAGAGGAGAGTATTCAATATAGATTGAATACTTCTTTGGTAAGATGGAACGGAGTAAACAAGGTAAACCATTATTTCGACAGCCAAAAGATTAATACACTCATAAATTAGTTTTTAAAAAAGATTTTATTAGTCTATAATACCTTGATAATTAATACATTGATAAATTAGTCTCTAAAAGATCAACACGATAATAAATTGGGAAATTCTATAGACCCTTTTCATATCTTTGGGTTTCAAAACCCTTATATATGTGAACCAATAAAAAAAATATTTATATAGATTTATATAATATTTTTAGATAATTAATCTTCATTTTTATTTTTATAAAAATATTGAAATGGATTAGGGTTGATAATAGGGATATATTGATTTGCCCCATACGGATTAGCCTAAAGGAGTGTTAAATTTAGGGACATTCAAAGGATGGGTTGGCCCAGATTAGTTCAAATCCAAACCTAGCTCGATTTTTAAATCGAGTTTTATTTTTAACCCAAGTCCGAAACCAACCCGACAATAACCTGATTAGTGACTGGGTCAACCCGACTTTTAAAATAATATATAAAGATATGAATATTATACATAATAAAATTATAAAATTTGAAAAGCAAAAAATAAAATTTAAAAAATGTTACACAATACATATTTTAAAATAAAACTATATTAATATAAAAATAGCATTAAGTCATATAAAATATATTAATTAAAGTATAAAACCTTATAATTTATCGCCAAGTATTTTAAAAAAAATTGTAAAGATTTATTTGACCTTGAGCTAGACTGGGCCAACTCAAAGTATGACCCGAATTCGGACTGAAAAGTGTACTGGGTCAAATTTTAGAACCCAAACCCACCTTGATAAACTTCGGGCCAAGACAGGTTATCGGTAGGAGTCAAGTTTTGAACACCCATATTAAATAGGCCAGCCCAGCCCTCTTTAGGCTTAGCTCATTTAGGCTTGTTAGTTAAATAAGCTAGTCTACACATATATCAAATGTTAATGAGCTAATTTAATATTAATCTGACCCATTTAAGTGTAGCCTATTTGAGCCCGCTAATTATATAGGTCAGATCAACCCATAATAAATATGAATGAGCC
Source organism: Pterocarpus macrocarpus (assembly GCA_031439585.1). Classification (NCBI taxonomy): domain Eukaryota; kingdom Viridiplantae; phylum Streptophyta; class Magnoliopsida; order Fabales; family Fabaceae; genus Pterocarpus; species Pterocarpus macrocarpus. Next base: position 15,728,858 of record CM062517.1, on the reverse strand, counting down.
AACATAATATTGACTCGAACTGTTTCTGTCCGGCACATTTGGGCTCTCTAGTTAAATAAGTCAATCAACATATAGTAAATATTAATGAGCCAGCATAATATTTGTCATACTTATTTAAAATTAGCCCACAAATTTAAATAGGCCAACATAACTCATTCAAGCTTGGCATTTTTATGCCTAGTCTATTTGGGCCTGTTAGTTTAGTATGTCAACTAAACTCATAGCAAATACTAACGAGCTTATCGAGCTATCATAATGGAGATGGATCATGTTAACCTATAGAAAGTATTAAAAGGCCAATGTAATCCTGGCCCGACCCATTTTAAATTAGTACATAGACTTAAATTGGCTAGGTAAATGGATTAGGCCATTTAGTCTTAGTGTATTTGAATCCACTAATTAAATAGGTTAGGCCAATTTATAGTAAACGTAAATGAAGTAGCATAATATTGGCCCGACTTATTTAAGGTTAGTTCACAAACTTAAATAAGCCAATACAGTTCATTTAAGCCCAACCTAGACTCATTTGAGTGCATTAGTTAAATAGTCAAATCAATCTATAATAAATATTAACGAGACAAAATAATATTGATTCGGGTTGTTTAAGTCCAACCCATTTAAGCCCATTAGTCCAATAGGTCCGACCAACCTATAGCAAATATTAAACTTTTTAAAAGGTTTCGATTTCTAGTTATTAATAATTAAATTTATAAAATTTTATGAAAAATACATTTAAATTATATGTCATGATATAAATGGTCTAACTCAACTTAAAGTTTAAACCCCTTACGTCCTTGGAAGATCAATATGCTAATATTAATCCCTAAAACTTTTTTGTTAATATTTATCAAATTTATTAGCAACAATGGAATTTATTATTAGATTATCATAAATTAATAAAATATTTTTTAAAAATTACTTTATCAATAAATTAACATTTTAAAATTAAAATAGTAACCCTTCCAAATAAATAATAAAATGTTCATAATACTTATATAACGTCCACCATCTCCCCCACAAACGCCACCAAGCGGCATACGATAAAGCAAGTGGTTCTCTCAGCTATTCACGGACAGCCCAATAAAACTCTTTTAACTATTTAAAAAGAAAAATAATATTTGTACATATAAAATGAACGTATTGTTGATGTATTATTAGCTTTTTTTTTTAATTACAAATTTTTTTAACTAAAATTACTAATTTATTTAATTAAGTTATCAATTAATTACAATATATAAAATATAATATAATTCTATGTTATAATTGATTGATAATTTAATAGAATAAATTGATAATTTTCATTTAAAAAATTAATAACTCAAAAAAAGTTAATAATATATCCATTTTACGCATTCATATATCATTAGTCATTTAAAAGAGCAGACCAAAAGACCAGACTAAGGGCAGCTTGATTGCTCTTTTTATAATTGAGATGGCAACTTGATTTAACCGTACTCAAATGGTGAGAGAGCATTTAAAATTAAGACGTGTTATTTGTAATTAGTTCATCTTATATTTTAGATTGATATATTATCTATTTATTATTAAATAGGTATAGAACTTAATCTAAGTTAGAGATATATATCTATTTAATAATAAATAAATAATATATTAATTCAAAATATGAGGTGAATTATATTAAAATATTATTTCTTCTAAAAATTCGATTATTTGTCAACTGTGAGGGCCAACGAGGCGTGGGAAATGGGAATACCCTTTTAGACAAGACATTTTTTTTAATTTTATAACAATTCTAATCACGATTCTGATAACCATATAATAATTCAAACTAAACGACAATAACCACTTAAAGAGATGACAGCTGTAACCCATTGAGGTATTCTTGAAAAATTTCACCAGCCAAGTAGGAACTGTCGGCAAAACAATTATGGACAATGTTATATTTATCCGAAATTTAAAAAATGTTGCTTTTTGGTGGAGAACTTTTCCTTTAGCCCATGTACGACCAAAACAAAAATCATGACAGCAGTAAATATTTAGGCATTCTTAAAAGAATTTACTAATCATTAAAATAAAGATAGATAAATTTATTTTTTATAAAATATTATATCAATTTATATTTTATTTATTATTAAATAAAGTATAAATTTAATTCAAATATGTTCTATATTTTATTTAATAATAAATAGAATATAAATCAATACAATAATAAATAAATAAAAAATGCATCAAACAATTCTCAAACAATTATGGAACAATGCTATATTTATTCCAAATTTAAAAAATGTTCGCTTTTTTGCGGAGAACTTGTCCTCTAGTCCATATTGCTATTATATACTGCATCTGTTGACTTCCATCCCCCGCCTGCCGCTGCCAGATATTGCCACTGATATCATCCAGTAACTTCCTACCACCTCCTTTCTTACAAGTTTCAACCCACGTAGTATTTGCTTTGATCATTTCCTTTTGCATTTGAGGGATGGCTGAACAAATCCCCTATGGTGTTGCTGTTAGTCTCATCAACAAGCTCGCTTCATTTGCCTTCCGTGAAATTGGTCGCATTTATGGAGTCATGGATGAACTGGAAAAGCTAAAGGAAACTCTTGAATCTATCAAGCTCGTGCTTTCTGATGCTGAGCAGAGACAAGGCCAACAAGGCCAGGATTCTAATATTGAGCACTGGATAAGAAGGTTCAAACAAGTTCTGCATGATGCTGATGACTTACTTGATGACTTGGTCATTAAAGACTTGGAGAGCAAAGTTGAAGGTGGTAGCAAATGCGCGAGTAAGGTGCGTGGCTTCTTTTCATCTGATAATCCACTTGTTTTTCGTGCTAAGTTAGCTCGTAAGATTGAGAAGATTCGAAAGAACTTTAATGATGTCGCTAAAGATATGTCTAGAATCCAAGTTTGGTAATTCTTAATCAAAATGAGCCTAGCTGGAGGGAAACATGTTCTTTTGTTCTACGATCAGAAATAATTGGTAGGGAAGAGGACAAGAATGACATTGTTGACTTGCTGAAGCAAACCGATACCAACCAGAATGTTTCTTTAATTACTATTGTTGGCATGGGGGGTTTAGGCAAGACAGCTATTGCACAATTGGTGTATAATGCTGCTCAGGAGCAACAGCTGTTTCAGAAATATATGTGGGTGTGCATCTCTGAAGATTTTGAATTAAAAACCATTTTGAAAAAAATGTTAAAATCCTTGAAAAAGAATGAAGTTGGTGACTTAGAATTAGACATCCTACAACTGAAGCTTCGAGAAGAATTGAGTGGGCAAAGGTATATGCTTGTCCTTGATGATGTGTGGAACGAAGAGTGTTAAAAGTGGAATGATTTAAGAAAGTATCTGATGTGCGGAGGTCAAGGCAGCAAAATATTGGTGACAACACGTAGTACACTTGTCTCAAAAACAATGGGCATAAACACCCCATATGTCTTGAAAGGTTTGACAAAAGAGCAATCCTGGACTTTGTTAAAGAACTTAGCATTTGGTGAAGATAATAGCAGAATGAGCCCAAGTCTTGAATTAATTGGTGAAAAACGATGGGAGGCTTCCTACGAACTATAAATGAAGATAGTGATCAATGGTCAAGTATTTTAAATGACAATATCTGGAAGTTGTGTGAAGAAAGACATAGTATTATGCCAGTGTTGAAATTGAGTTACCAAAACTTGCCATTGGAACTAAGACAATGTTTTGTTTATTGTTGTTTGTATCCAAAAGATTGGATGATTCAAAAGAATGAATTGATTCAATTATGGATGGCTCAAGGTTATCTTGAAAGTTCGATTGAAATACAATCTATGGAAGATGTGGGCAATTAATATGTCAAAATTTTGTTAATGAGGTCATTTTTTCAAGATGCATCAATGAATGCATACGGTGATATTGAGCTCTTCAAGATGCATGATTTGATGCACAATCTTGCAATGTCGATAGCTGGAAATGATTGCTACCTAGGTAATGAGGAGAAAGAAATTGTTGGAAGGCCCATGCACATATCATTTCCATCTAGCACCATTTGTTCATTGAATATGTCTGATGCAAGTAAACTTCGGAGTATTCTTTGGAGCAAAGGTGGTGCAGTTGGTTCTGTGGCAAACCTATCCTTTATGAAAAACTTGAAGTACCTACGTGCTTTGGATCTGTCAAATTCTAAAATAACTCAGTTGCCAGAGTTCATTGGTAAAATCAAGCATTTAAGATATCTTAATTTGTCATTTTGTCGTGAACTAATTTGTTTGCCCAAGTCAATTGGCAATCTTATTTGTTTACAAACATTGAAATTAACTGGATGTTCGAAACTTGTTTTTCCAGCAGAAATTATCACAAAGTTGATCAATTTGAGGCATCTTGACATTAATAATTGTAAAACCTTTCAAGACATGATGCCAGCAGGATTGGAGAAATTGGCTTCATTGCAATACTTATCACATTTTGCAGTAGGGGATGGTGAGAAGAGCAAAAGTGGCAGGCTGAATGAATTGAAGGAGCTAAATAAGATAGGAGGTGAGTTGACCATTAGTAATTTGGGTTTAGTAGAAGACGTGGCATCGGAATCACAGGAAGCAAATTTGAGAGCTAAGAAACACATTCAAAGGCTTAATCTATTCTGGGGCCGAGATGGATATACCAATCCAAGTGAAATAAAAAATGGTGATAGCTTGCAGTTATTGGATAGTCTTTGTCCTCATCAAAATATAAGAATATTGTCGGTGAAGGGTTTTCCAGGAGAGAGCTTTTCAAGTTGGCTTCTTACACTCACTTATCTTGTCAAAATTGACCTCGAGATGTTTCCTAATTGCCAACATCTCCCACCGTTGGAAAGGCTCCTCTTCCTTAAGAAACTCAAAATTGGGGCTATGAGCGAGCTAAAGTGGATGCATTATGAAGAGATTGCTGATGTGTTCTTCCCATCTTTGGAGAAACTCGACTTCGTGGATTGCCCGAATCTGACGGGATGGCAGATGTTAAGAGACGATAAGAAGGCAAATGAGACTGAAAACCATCTTCTTCTACCTCCTTTTTCTCGTCTGTCTTCTTTGCAAATTTGGGGATGTCCAAACTTGACGTGCATGCCTACTTTCCCACACCTCGTTGAGTACTTGCACCTTGTACGCTGTAGCTTGAAGCCCATGATAGAAACATATTCGGTTCAGCTTGAGTCTTCCTCCTTCTATCCTCTTTCTGGTCTCAAACGCTTGACCATTCACGAAGTCACAGAGATAGAAGCAATGGCAGAGGACTGGATGCAAAACCTCACATCGCTCGAGTCTCTCTTTCTTGTAGGATCGTCAACTGTTCAGCCTCTGTTACGATACTTGCAACACCTTCCTTCTGAACTTCAATACCTGCAGATCGGTTCTATTGATGACGACAAGCTTGACCTATGGAAGGACAAGGACGAAGATAACACACAATGTGATGGCCCTCCTGACGCACTCCATTCTTTGCAGACAATCTCCTTCTACTCTTGTAAGAATATGAAGGCTTTTCCGGAGCAGATCAGCAACCTCCAATCACTTTGGCATATTGTGATTTTCAATTGCCCTCAATTAGAGTCATTGCATGAAGCTGAGCGTTGCCTTCCCAATTTACAGACACTACGTATCCTACATTATCCACTCCTACAGGATAGATGTCAGGCTGAAATCGGACAGGATTGGCACAAGATTGCTCACATCCCAGACATATCCATAAGCTGATATTGATTCCTCTAAAGGTAATACGCCAAATCTGGTGCTGTGTTTATAACATCAGCTGTCTTCTATTGCCTGTTTTTCTCCATTTTAATTACAACACTTCAAATGTCAACTGTGGAATAGGAAATGCAACCTTCTATTAACCAGTATCACAATCGACAGAGTGTTATCTTCTACAAAAGTAATAGTTTTCCCCCTTTAATTTGTTTTGGATTATGCTATTTTATTTGGTACAGGGAATTTTGCATTTTGATCCCCCAATTCACGATTTTTTTTTTAATTTTTTATTCACCAGTTAAATCTTATTTTGTAGGCAACAGCTCTTTTATCCGGTTTGGATCAAGTACCAAGGGTGACAATTGCATATTTTGATTCCTGAACTCATCAAAGAGGTATATAACTATATTTCTGACTTCCCCAAACTTGCTATAAATCAAATTAAATCCCCCTGATATGTGGAGCAGATACAGAAGGATAATCATTCATCATCTCTGCACCCTTTTGCCACAGATCGTGATTGATTTGTGTGTATTTTTAAAAAAATAAATGTGAGAAAAACGATGGTAATTTGATTGTGAGTCTATTTTTGACCTTTTGTTAGTAGAAGTCGCTCCCCCAAAGAAACGCATTCCCATACGCAAAACATTTTTTATGTCACAGATGCATGTTATTAGCCTTCAGCATATACTTTACAGGCAACAATAGAGTTATTCGATAAGAAACTCGCTCTGCTTGTTTTGCTGCTTACTTTGAAGCAAAGAATTTTATTAGGGAAATTTTATTTAAACCAAAAAAATAAAATAAAAACTGTTATTAATAAGAGTTGGAAATAATAGTAATCGTGCTGTATTTCTAGGAATGAGACATGAATATTTTATTTATGTAAGAAAATTATTTGAATCATTAACACCACTAAGAGTCTACAAAATACAAATATCAAGTCATAAATATTTAATGACGGAGAACCCTTCCGCCGCTTTAGGTCTAGTTAACAATCTTTACTATTTTAATTAAACTAAAATGTTCATTTTATCTTTTCTTAATAAACTTAAGTGATAATTCTCATTTTAATAATTGAAAATGTCATTATTATCCCTTAGATGTGGCCTTCCTTGAGGTATACAGGTTCACCATTCGCGCTGGCCTCAACCAGCCTCCTCTTTTTCTCTTCAGGGGCTGGAATTAGTCTTATTTCAACCAGTGGGGTGGTTGCTTGTTGTTTGCTCTATCTCCCGTGTATTATGGTTGGGCCTAGCCTTTCATGCTTTCCACATATGACAAAAGAAATGTTGAAAAAAAAATTTTATATTATTATTTTCAAACAAAAATTAATAAATCAAACCCCAAAAAAAAATGAAATTAATAAAATATTACATTTTAAATATAAAAAAGCAATGTTTCTCAAACTAAATTATTACATTATTAATTTTCGAAGAGAAATTAATAAATTAAAACTGTTGTTGTTAAAAATAAGAAAATTAATGTTTCTGTATTATATATTTTTATAAGTAAATTAGTATATTTTATTTTAAAAAAATAAAAATGAATTAAAAAAATAAATTTTCTTGCATAATTTTTACTTAAATTTTTGAAAAAAAATGTTAGTGAAATATTTATGATATTAGTAATTATTAAGAGAAAAAATTACCTAAATTTTTAATAAATAATATATTTGATTTGAATATCATCATTCCAGTTGATTAAAAAAAACATTTTAAATTAAAAAATAAAAGATGCTAATTTTCGCTTAAAAGTTGAAAGGTAGTATTCCCCATTAATAACTCTTCATAATACGTAAAATAAACTTTTGTCCTGACAAATTAATCCTTTAGTTACTACGCAATAGCAGTCTTTTGCATAGCCCATGACCCATGAAGATTGTTTAGATGCATTCTTTCCCCAACTTTACCCAACAGCGGGCCCCCACATAATAAGTATTTGTTTTTTTGGGTCGTACCCCACGTAAGTATCTGAATATGCTTTACGTCCAGGGTATCAGAATTTGCTTTTGCAGCAACACGGGCATTGTATCTACCTGGCTGGCCTCTAAGTTACTTTTAAAACAGTTACATTCTTAGGTGTTTTTATAGTGGGAAAACAATTGTACTATCAAACATTCGACGATAAACACTTAAATGTGATATTAAAATTAATAATTAGCAAAAAAGTGTTAGACATTAAATAGAACAGAGTACAAGTATGTAGTAAAAATGTTACAATGTTTAAACTATTTTACAGTGTAATTTTTTTTTATGGATTATTTTACATTGTAAATTGAAGAGCACACTTTGGAATTTTTTTTAAAAAGCGTAGTGTACTCTTTTAAACTTGTCATAATAAATATTTTAATACTATACATTTTATTCTAAAAGGTAAATTAGATTTCTCATGAATTTAGATAATATTATATACTCTTCAACACAGACACTCTTTTATAGGAGTACTTAATGTCATATCTCGTAAATCTCCAAAAAAATTAGTATATAATTTTGTAAATTGAGAGGTGTGATGTGTAATATCGCCTAACTTTAAGGGAGGTTGGTATAATTTATCCTATTCTAAACTATCTCAAATAATAATAATAATAATAATAATAATAATAATATAAAAGTTGTGGCCTTGTATCTGTTACTTTTTATATCACTGTCAAGTGAGAAAAAGGATGCAGACAAATGAATTTGACCTGAAACACTTTTAAGTTAAATCGACTGTTAAAGTTAAAACTCTGCCTATGGGTTAAAATCAAAAAATTAGAAATGGGTGAATTTTTATTAGATAGGTAGCCTAATTATAGTAAATTATGTTTGGAAGCAATTTATCTACGTAGCCATTTGTTTGAACCTTCTTGAACATTTGCTTATAACACAAATATCAATCACGTGTAGGCAAGAATTCTTTTGTATGGGAAGGTCCCACACCAAAGGTCATCATCACAAACCCCGACCACATCAAAGAAGTTTTCAGCAGGATCCATGACTTTGAGAAACCTAAGTTGAGCCCCCTTATCAAGTTATTGGGCACCGGACTTGCGAATTATGAGGGCGAGAAATGGCGCACACATAGAAAGATTATCAACCCTGCTTTCCATTTAGAAAAATTGAAGGTTATTTACTTTTATTTATGCTTACACTTCACATATTTGGACTTTTAATTTAAAAATTTAATTTTGATGCATAACCATTGAAAAAATATTTTATATAAATATTTAATTATATATTATTACGTTAATAAAAATATTTAATTTTCATCTTTATTATTTCAAAAGTTGTACATATAATTAAATAATAATATAAAATTCTTACACTTACCATATATCAAAATTAAACTCAATGTCATAAAGCAAGCATACCAGAATCATTCTTTCTTCCTAGTGTGTTTTATTCGTAGTCCATACTGAGTTTTCTCACCCCTATCATATGTGCTTTAATAATGCTATATAGGTCATGTCACCAACCTTCTTCCAATGCTGCGATGAAATGATTAGCAAATGGGAAGGGATGCTGTCTTCGGATGGAAAATGTGAAATCGATGTATGGCCTTTCCTTCAAAATTTGACTTGCGATGTAATTTCTAGGACAGCATTTGGAAGCAGCTATGAAGAAGGAAAAAGAATATTCGATCTTTTAAAAGAGCAAGCTGGACTTATCATGAAACTAGGGAATGTTTACATTCCAGGATGGTGGTAAGACTACTGACATAATTGTTATCAAAATTAGCCTTATTATTTCTCTCTTTGGGCATATGTAGGAGCTAGACATTGCTTTGAGGGAAGGATAAATTGAACCCGGGCAACCTAAGCTTTCATACTTTATATCCCATTTACATTCATAGAGATATACAAGGGATTTCACACAAGCACGCTTAGCTTCTGTGCATATGTGTGTATATTAGTAAGCTTGACTCATCATAGGTATACAAATTATTATTTGACATGTGTGTTCATATATAAAATTATTTATGTTTCTCTACCTAATAATTTAAACTTTTGGAAAATAATTTATGATATGATATCAAAGTCTTTATGACCAATTAGTTTAGAGTTTCAATCTTGATTTGCTCCAATTTCTGAATAAAAAGTTAAATTTCAGTATAAGATAGGGTCTCTACATGTGCATTGTCTGTACTTCAAAACTAAAGAAGTTCTTATGTGAGGGGATGTGTTAAGATATATAATGATTCATGTTTCTCAACATAATAATTTAAACTTTTAAGAGAGATGATTTATGATAATATATAAGGTAGTGGAGATTATAATAAAAAGAGAAATGATTTTTGAATGTGTGGTCGCGATGAATACGAGACGCACGCGTTCAAAAGACAGATTTAAAGTATGATGTATTGTATTGATCTACGGTGGACTTGCAAAATTTATACTGATTTTTTAACGTGCGTCGTGAATGCGTCGCAACAGCACGTTCAAATAACAGTGCTATAATAAAAATACATATATCATTATAACAATACTTTTACCCCTGTTAAATAATGATTTGATTGAAAGATGACATAGTTGACGATACTTAACTAAGGGGCAGTTGTGTACTGTACAATCAACCTATGTGAATTCTGGACTGACATAGCCATCATTAGCTAACTGGTTAACAAGAATAGTTGTTTCATTTTTAGGTTGCTGCCAACAGTTACACATAAGAGGATGGCAGAAATTGATAGAGACATACAATCTTCACTCAAGTTTATTGTCAACAAAAGAGAGAAAGCAATGAAAGCTGGCGAAGTCATGAACAGAGACTTATTAGGCATACTCTTGGAATCAAATCACAGGGAAATACAAGAATATGGAAACAACAAAGCTGTTGGAATGACAAGCCAAGAAGTAATTGAGGAATGCAATGCATTCTACCTAGCAGGTCAAGAAACCACTTCAGTTCTACTAGTTTGGACAATGGTACTGTTGAGTAGGTACCCTGAATGGCAAGCACGTGCTAGGGAGGAAGTCTTGCAAGTTTTTGGCAACCAAAAGCCAGACAATGATGGGTTGAGTCGCCTTAAAATTGTAAGTATCACATGGTCTTACTTTGGTGATGATTATTGCAAGTTCTTTTTTGGTACTTGTTCCTAATTATATAACTTTCCTTGCCATAGGTGACCATGATTTTGTATGAGGTTCTAAGGTTATACCCCCCTGATGTGTACTTCAATCGTGCTGTCCACAATGATGTGAAACTTGGAAACCTTTCCCTGCCAGCAGGAGTACAAGTTTCCTTGCCAATACTCTTGATTCATCATGATCGTGACATTTGGGGTGATGATGCAACAGAGTTCAAACCAGAAAGGTTTTCTGAAGGACTTGCAAAGGCAACAAAAGGCCAAGTCACATTCTTCCCATTTGGATGGGGCCCTAGAGCATGCATTGGGCAAAACTTTGCTATATTGGAAGCAAAGGTGGTTTTGTCATTGCTTTTACAACGTTTCTCATTTGAGCTTTCCCCTGCCTATGCGCATGCTCCATCCACTGTGCTTACTCTTAATCCAAAATTTGGGGCTCATGCCATCTTGCATAAACTGTAGCATATCGTCCATCAGTAGGCCTTATGCAAGATTATATATCCAGGTGTTCGAGAAAACTTGTTTACATGTTTTGTGTTTATTAGTGAACTAGATCCTCTAAATTATATCCATTGTTAGAATTCTTAAAATGCTTTTTGTAACATATTCTATGGCTTGCGTTAGGACTAGTCGAACCATAGCTTGCTGTCTTTTAGACAGTGTGCATTTGCTTCATACGTTGGAATTTAAAGTGTCATGATGAGCCTTCGAATGAATGAAGATTATATAAGTGTGATATAAATGACACTTTAGTAATCTCTTTTTGAGATTTATGGCAATTATTTATATTATAATAGTGTGTAATTTGATATGTTAGTACTACTTGATAATTGAATCAATTTTTATTTAAAAATATACAACGCTAATTACTATTAAAATAGACCAGGAAGACTAATTATTTATACTTTCTTTTTGTATTCTTTATTATCTGAAAAATGCATAACTCTTTTGTTTGTTTTCATCTTTTTGTATGAAACTGGGATTAGGTGCCCTAACGTATACCATACATTATACCATTTCTCCGTTCAGGTTTAGAACCTTAATGTTTGTCATTCAATGAATGATTCTGCTTTTTTTCTTAATTAAAGTACTATATGTGTATTTAAATTTTAATTACAGAACAATAGCTTATAGGTCTCTGCCCAAAAACAATAACTTATAGAAATCAAAATAAATGCTTCTAAGTTCAGAAAATGCAATTATTAACATATTCATATCATTAACATAAAATAGAGTAAAAAATCATACAATATTAGTATTAGTGAAAATTATGATCCACTTCCACTTGTATTCTATTCAGATATTTGAAATAAATACCATATGATAGAAAAATAAAATTCTAGTTGCCACATGACATGAATTTAAATACCTATTAAAATTTACATTTTTGAAAGAATTGCCACATGGTAGAATTTCAAATCGAAGTATCTTCCTTTAATATATTGAAGTAGGTTAGACTTTGGTTTAAATGGCCTATCTTGTATTCAAGTATATAGCCCGAGTTTGGTGCTTATTGCTTGATATATGTTTTTTTTTTTAAAAGGTTTGATTTGGGCTAAAAACCTATGTAAAAGTCTAATTAATAATAATCCTTTTAAATAAATAAAAAAATTTACTCTTAAATAGTTCAAAAGGATTTTAAATTTGCCAAAAAAAAAAAAAACTTCTAAACAGGCTAAAAGATCTATATTTCTTTTTTTTTTTTTTTATTTCAATGGAACCACCGATATCATAATCCTATTATTAGGAGTCCGATTAATCTAGCCCGACTCAATGCAGAGGTCCTCGAAGGAGATAAGGGTCTCCCAATAAAGATTTTTTTTATTCCTACAATTCGAATCCAAAACCTTTGATTAATGGGTAAAAAATCAATTTTCCAATAGATAAAAAATTGTTATTATTATTAGTTTTTTAAATAATAATAATAATAATATAAATAGGTCAACCTATTAGACCCAATAGGTTTTTTGAAAAATCTTGACTTAATTATTTATTAAATAAAGCTAGGTCTAACCAGACCTAATGTGGGTTAGGACAAAGGTATCCGATAAGTTGCTTAATCTATTTCAACCCCCTAAATATATCTGATGGTGACAGAATATTGGATAAAGTGGTTTAAAAGGCCTAACAAAATGTTGATCTCTACACTCTGTTTATTCTTTCTACTCCTCGTTAGGATATTTTCGAATTTCAAAATCAAAGAAAAATTAATTACATGAATTATTTATTAAATAATAATTAATTTTAGAGAAATTGACACTTAAGGTAATTAGTAACATGCTATATGAAACAATTTTTTATTATTCATAAATGACATCATCAAAGTTCAAACAATTGCCACTGGTCCCAATAATAAAATATATAATTGAGGCCACTCATCCCAATCACAATTGCCGCTCAAAATACTTTCATTTTCTATACCAAGTGCCACATGATAGGATTTCAGGACATTTAAGTTCCTTTTATACATTACACTGATTGATTGGGTAGTAGTTCGATCCTTTTATCAATTCACCTATGTCATAATACAAGAGGCAATATAATTGATTCTTGTATATTATTATCATTTATATATTTATTTTTTATTTGATTCTTTTAGTTTCCATTAGTCCACAAAATAATTAACATGATTTGAAAGAACGTATTATGAAATAATCACAAATTTAAAAGAAATCATTGGAGATTTTGAACTAAAATACCAAAATATGCAGGAAAAAAAAAATCAATTTCGATTTTCGAAATTTGGAAAATCATCTTTCTAGCTTATGACAAATATAAAAAATCAAAACACCTCATCCCCTCCATAGATGGTAGATTTCCATTCAACCATTAGCAAACGACAATAATCCAACAACAAATCAACCCAAACTAAGGCCTCACCAAAAGTTTTCTCCTGATCATCTCCACCATTCATCTAGCACAGCACACGGATTCAGAGGAGCAAACCTTAGCAGAGGAGCCTGGTTTCGACAAGGAGTAGCCAAGCTTTCAACGTAAACCTTGGGACGGTCCCTCGTCATGGGAACACGTTGCCTTCCCTCATCAAATCTACTTCTCGGACGACGCAGAGATAATTGAGGACCATGGAACGAAGACATCAGGACATTATCATTCTCGGACAACCACAATGGTAATGATGTGAACCTACACATACCCGAATCCCAATGAGGAATTTTCATCAATTGAGTCCAACAGTTGTCAATTCCAATCTCCTTCATTCGCCAAATGACAAAATCATCGTCTCTGCCTTCATGACAAAGACAAAGGCAATCCCACAAAACCGCAAGATTTGGCCGGCACTGCGGAACTTCGCCACCTTGGGGCCACAGCAATGGCGTGATTGTCTCAATCCCAAGGTCAAGCGACACAAGTAGCAGCTGATCAATCGTGAGAGTTCGATTCCATTCAAAATTGGTAGAACTGATGTTGCGAAATGCTAACCAATTAAGAGTACCTCTCGCATATACCCCATCGTTTTGCTCTACGAAGAGGAGAGCAGGGAAACCAAGATTAATGTCTCTCCAATCATTGTCACCCACGCTGAGAACTTTCACCCCCTGCTGCATTTCCCTGAATCTTCGTTACCAACGGCAATGAACGCTACCACTTTGTACATGTCACTCCTATGATCATGACCAAACCCGAATTTAACAAAAGAATAAGATTTGTAGCTTAACCTTTCCTTATAGAAAGATGGCAATCTTTCTGATAACAACCTTGTAGCCGGGTTCCACAAGCGAAACCAGTGTTCTTGTAACTCTTCATGGACAAAATAAGAGGTCAACCATAACAGCCCATAGCAAGAGCCAACGAACTTGCAGGTTTCCGGTAACTGATAGCAGAGAAACTTGGCACTGACGCGTGGCGGGTACTTCAAATGCCAAGATGTGATGCGGTATTTGTTGATACCCTCGCAATTGTTGGCTATTAGAGGAACCCAATAAACATGGCCAAGCCTATCAGCAAGAAGGGGATGGTTTTAGCCTAGACCAAAAGCCCAGTGAAGATGAATTAACAAAGAGAGCTCCAAGCCCATCTCTATACTCTGAATGAAGAAGAAATCGAGCCGGGTGCAATTACATTTTTTGCGTTAGCCTCTGGAAGCTTCGATACTTATTGAGTCATACTCTTGCCTTGCTGGTTTTTCATTCTGTTTGTGTAGGATGAGAAGTTTGTTAGGATTTTTTACTCTTTCTGCAGATTTTGCTAGATTTACCCTTTTATTCTGATGAGGTGTAGGTTTAGAATCCAATTCAGGTGGACAATATATATTGTACACACTGTCCATTAATGAGATTCATTTTTTAGCAATTCATTCAACACAGTCTTGTCCTCATTTTCTTGTTATGGTATCAGAGCCTCACCTGAGGCTCTACTGATACCCTTTTCGCCATGCCAAAAAATACTTCATCCTCCAACACACCCACCTCTCAAAACACCACTGCCCTTACTTCCAACCTAGATCCAACCTAGAATCCTTCTAGTCCCTATTATATCCACCCATGTGAGAGTCCTTCTACTGTCATTGTCTCCCCTGTTCTTGTTGGTGGCAAGTACCATTCCTAGTCGAGATCTTTCAAAATGGCCCTCGTCTCCAAAAACAAAATGGGATTTCTTAATGGTTTAATCCCTGTTCCAACCTCCACCGATCCAATATATTCCACTTGGGAACGTTGTAATACCTTGATTATGTCCTGGTTATTAAACTCCTTGCCCCAATCTATTGCTCAGAGTGTCATTTATCTGGACCATGCTGTTGATGTGTAGTGTGACTTGCAAGAGCGGTTCTCCCAAAGTGATTTGTTGCGTATTGCCAAGCTACAAGAAGAAGTTTATGCCCTGAAACAAGGCTCTCAGTCTGTCACTGATTACTTCACTACCCTAAAATCCTTATGAGATGAACTAGATAATTATCGACCCTTGTCTCCTTGTACTTGCTCAGCAAAATCATACCACCAGCAAGATTTCATTATTCAGTTTCTCAAAGGTCTTGATGAAAGATTCTCTGTTGTGCGCTCCTAGGTGTTGCTAATGGACCCTCTACCATCTGTCAATCGAGTTTTTTCCATGGTCATACAACATGAATGCCAGAACCCCACTACTTTTTCAGCTCTTGAGGACCACAATGCCTTGGCCAACACCACCAACAATCAACGCCCACCATTTGGAAGAGGAAGAGGAGCACCTTCTGGTGGTGGGGACCGTGGACAACCCAACAAGATTTGTACCTATTGTGGTCGCACAAGTCATACGATCGATGTCTGCTACGGGACACACGGGTACCCACCCGGACACCCACGATATCCTAGTCGGCCATGCTATCATAGTTGCAGCTTTGCTTCAACTGCTGTGACTAGCTTTGCCGCAGACACCGCCCTCATAAATGCAAATGAGGAGCTGAAAGAGGAAACTCATGGACCCGGTTTAAGGCTAACTCATGACCAATATCAAAACCTCATGGCCATTGTCCAACAAACTGGTGATACGGGCTCGGTGGACTCACAAAAGCCCAATCATGTAAATGCTTCCTATGTCTCAGAAATTGGGTCAAATGATCACTCTTCTGGCTTAACTTTAGGTAAAAGTCTTGCCCATCAGAATTTAACACCCACACTTGATAGCACCCACACAATGTTTACATGCACACAAACTTCACTCGATCCTCCTTGGATAACACATTCAGGAGCCATAGATCACATTACTTCTTCTTTTGCTTGGTTTCAAACATATTCCAAAATCAAACCTATATGTGTCAATTTGCCCAATGGTTCTTCGATCACATCTTTTTATTCTGGAGTGGTCAGGTTTTCTCCAACTCTTGTCATTCATAATGTTCTTTATGTGCCCAATTTTAATTTCCATGTCTAAATTGATTTCTGACCTTCATTGCACTCTAAACTTCTCTACTGATTTTTACAAAATTGAGGATGTGATTACCTTGAAGACGATTTCGTTTGGCTAAGTTGAGAGAAGGACTCTACCATTTGATGATTAGGAAGACAGAATGGGCTTTGTCTTCCACCTATCCTTATGCAAATTCCTCCGTGACCACACCTATTACCTCCTCCAACCTTTGGCATTTTAGATTAGGATATTTGTCTAGAAAACGCTTAGTTATCTTGAACCAAAAATTTCCTTTCATTTCTAAGCATAGCAATGACATATGTGATGTTTGCCATTTGGCCAAACAAAGAAAATTGCCATATTGCAGAAGCATGAATCAAGCATCCAAAATTTTTGAATTAATTCCCTTGGATATATGGGGACCCTTCTCTAAGGTTTCTATTCATGGTCACAAATACTTCTTAACCATTGTTGACGATTTTAGTCGATACACTTGGGTTATTTTGTTAAAATCAAAAGCTGAAGTCCAAATTAATGTGCAAAACTTCATTGTTCTGGTTGAAAATCAATTTAACACAAGAGTTAACTGCATTCGCTTGGATAATGGTCTCGAATTTTTCTTAAAGGATTTCTTTTCTTCGAAAGGAATTTTACACCAAAGAAGTTGTGTTGAAACTCCCAAACAAAATGGAAGAGTAGAAAGAAAACATCAACATATCCCTAATATAGCAAGAGCTTTACTGTTTCAATCTAAAGTACCAAACAATTTTTGGTCTTATGCCATTAATCATGCAGTTTACCTTATTAATAGGATACCATCTTCTATCATTAACAACAAAACACCTTTTGAACTCTTGCATAATAAATTACCAAATTTTGAAATGTTGAGAGTTTTTGGATGTTTGTGTTATGCATTTACTTATGTTGCTCATGGGCACAAATTTGCTCCACGGTCAAGACGTGGGATGTTTTTGGGTTTTCAACATGGAATGAAGAGATACATTATTATGGATTTAGATAACAAAGAAATTTTTGTTTCCTGAAATGTCTTATTCCATGAAATGCATTTTCCCTTTTTACACCAGACCAAAAGTAAAGACATAACATTTTCTAGACATAACATTTTCTAGGCCCAATAGTCAAATTTCTAAGCCCATTTCAGCTTTGGATGAAGCACATGGACCGATGCCCAACAACACATATGATCCACCACCCCCTTCACCCACACAACCCGAGTCCACTTCTTCCGGTTCACCCTCTTCCTCACCTTTGACCTTGCCACCATCACCTTGCTTATTATTATTGCAATGTCTCTCTTAACTCATCCTCCAATGCGTCTACAAGGTGCTTATCCACTTTCCTCTGTTCTCACTTTTTCTGGTCTCTCTTCCCATTACAAAATTTACATTCTGTCACTATCTACTGAGTCCGAACCTACCAGTTACTAGGAAGCCAGCCTCCATGATTGCTAGCGACAAGCCATGAAAGCTGAGATAGAGGCTTTGGAGTTGAATCAGACTTGGCTCCTTGTTGATCCTCCACCCAATGTCAAGCCCATCGGATGTAAGTGGGTGTACAAGATTGAACTCCGCCCTGATGGTTCAGTGGAGCGCTACAAAGCGCGTCTCGTCGCTAAAGGTTATGCACAAATAGAGGGTATTGATTACTTTGAAACTTTTTCACCAGTTGTAAAGATGGCCACTATCAGGGTCATTCTTACTTTATCTTTAATCAATCAGTGGCAGGTCCAACAACTTGACGTCAACAATGCCTTTTTGCACGGTGATCTACACAAAGATGTGTACATGATGGTTCCTTCAGGGGTATGTGTTTCTTGCCAAAATCAATGTTGCAAGTTGCTTAAATCTCTCTACGAATTGAAACAAGCTAGTAGAAAGTGGTTTGAAAAGTTATCCCTTTTATTATTATCTTGTGGGTATCAGCAAGCTCAGGCTAATCATAGTTTGTTCGTTAAGGCTGTTGACAATGATTTTACTGCTTTATTAATTTATGTTGATGATATAGTACTTATTGGGAATTTTGTCTCTGAAATATAGAAGATTAAACATATTCTTGATAGAAATTTTAAGATTAAGGACCTTGGAATTCTGAAATATTTTCTTGGACTGGAAGTAGCACATTCTAAGAAGGGGATTTCTTTATGTCAAAGGAAGTATTGTCTTGATCTTCTCCAAGATTCTGGTCTGTTAGGCTGTAAATCTTGCTCTACCCCTATGGATTTTGCACTTCGACTTCATAATGATAGTGGTCAAGCTTATTCTGCTGTTACTTCCTACAGGTGGCTAGTTGGCAGGCTGTTGTATCTTACCAATACACGTCCAAACATCACCTTTGCAACCCAACAACTTAGTCAGTTTATGGCTAACCCAACCCAATCACACTTCAAGGCAGCAAAGCGGGTTCTTAAGTACCTTAAGGGTTCCCCCGGTAAAGGACTAATGTTTCCTAGAGACTCTCCAATTCAGCTCCTTGCCTTTAGTGATGCAGATTGGGGGGGGGGTTGTATTGATTCCCAAAGATCTGTTATAGGCTATTGTTTCTTTCTTGGTCATTTGCTTGTGTCATGGAAGACGAAGAAATAGAGCACTGTATCTAGATCCTCCTCAGAAGTAGAATATAGAGCACTTGCTTCTACTACCTGTGAGTTGCAATGGCTCACTTATTTGCTAAATGACTTGAAGGTTTCCTGTTCTAGACCTGTTGTCCTATATTGTGATAGCCAAAGTGCTTTGCACATTGTTGCAAAACCAGTGTTTCATGAACGTACAAAGCATTTGGATATTGATTGCCACCTTGTTCGGGAGAAGGCACAAGCAGGTTTGATGAAGCTGCTACCTATATCTTGTGCAAATCAGTTGGCTGACATTTTTACTAAGGCTCTTTCACCTAAGCCTTTCATCTCAATCCTTTCCAAGCTAGGGTTAGTTGACATCTTCCAACCTCCAGCTTGTTGGGGGGGGGGTATTAGAGGAACCCAATAAACATGGCCAAGCCCATCAGCAAGAAGGGGATGGTTTTAGCCCAGACCAAAAGCCCAATGAAATGAATTAACAAGAAGAGCTCCAAGCCCATCTTTATACTCTGAATGAAGAAGAAATCAAGCTGGGTGCAGTTACATTTTTTGCGTTAGCCTCTGGAAGCTTTGATACTTGCTGAGTCATACTCTTGCCTTGTTGGTTTTTCATTTTGTTAGTGTAGGATGAGAAGTTTGTTAGGATTTTTTACTCTTTTTGCAGATTTTGCTAGATTTACCCTTTTATTCTGATGAAGTGTAGGTTTAGAATTCAATTCAGGTGGACTATATATACTGTACATACTATCTATTAATGACATTCATTTTTCAGCAATTCATTCAACACAGTCTTGTCCTCATTTTCTTGTTATTGGCCACTGAAATTACTCGGTGGTGGGAGAAGTTCGGGTTCATGGCCGATCTGCGAAGGTGAAGTTTTGTGAAGCTGGAATCGAAGATCAAGGATTTCCAGGACTTGCACACGCACTTGAACAGCACGAGAGATTTCACGGGAAGTAGTGATAGGATGCGCGTAGTGGGGCTAGTAGCCAATCTGCGAAGGTGCAGTTTCACAAAGTGGGGATCGGTGATCAACGATTTCCACGCACTTGAATCGCACGATAGATTTGTAAGGAAGCAGTGACAGGATTTCGGCCGTGAAATCATCGAACTGGACTGGCCCCGGCATGTCGCACTCACATGTTGCTTTTGTACGTTGCATTGGCATGGTCGCTTCTGCGGTCTCATGTGTGGAACTTGGTACAATCTGAATCCTTGTTCCTCATTAAAGACTTGTAGAGCAAAGTTGATGGTGGCAGAGGCGCGAGTAAGGTCGTGGCTTGTTGGCATAGGGGGTTTAGGCAAGACAGCTATTGCACAATTGGTGTATAATGCTGCTTAGGAGCAACAACTATTTCAGAAATATATGTGGGTGTGCATTTCTGAAGATTTTGAAGTAAAATTTATTTTGAAAAAAATGTTAGAATCCTTACAAAAGAATGAAGTTGGTGACTTACAATTAGACATCCTACAACTGAAGCTTCGAGAAGAATTGAGTGGCCAAAGGTAGATGCTTGTCCTTGGTGATATGTGGAATGAAGAACTTCAAAAGTGGAATGATTTAAGAAAGTATCTTATATGCGAAGGTCAAGGCAACAAAACATTGGTGACAACACGTAGTACACTGGTCTCAAAAACAATGGGCATAAACACCCCATACGTTTTGAAAGGTTTGACAAAGGAGCAATCCTGGACTTTGTTAAAGAACTTAGCATTTGGTGAAGATAATAGCAGAATGAGCCCAAGTCTTGAACTAATTGGTGAAAAAATTGCAGAAAAGTGTGGTGGAGTACCATTGGCAATAAAAACGATGGGAGGCTTCCTACGAACTATAAATGAAGATAGTGATCAATGGTCAAGTATTTTAAATGACAATATCTGGAAGTTGTGTGAAGAAAGACATAGTATTATGCCAGTGTTGAAATTGAGTTACCAAAACTTGCCATTGGAACTAAGACAATGTTTTGTTTATTGTTGTTTGTATCCAAAAGATTGGATGATTCAAAAGGATGAATTGATTCAATTATGGATGGCTCAAGGTTATCTTGAAAGTTCGATTGAAATGCAATCTATGGATTGGCCCAAGATTGCTCACATCCCACACATATACATACGCTGATATTCATTCCTCTAAAGGTAATACGCCAAATCTGGTGGTGTGTTTATAACATTAGCTGTCTTCTATTGTTTGTTTTTCTCCATTTTAATTACAGCACTTCAAATGTCAACTGTGGAATAGGAAATGCAACCTTCTATTAACAAGTATCACAATGTACAGAATGTTATCTTCTACAAAAGCAATAGTTTTCCCCCTTTAATTTGTTTTGGATTATGCTATTTTATTTGGTACAGGGAATTTTGCATTTTGATCCCCCAATTCATGATTTTTTTTTTTAATTTTTTTATTAACCAGTTAAATCTTATTTTGTAGGCAAGAGCTCTTTTATCCGGTTTGGATCAGTAACAAGGGTGACAATTGCATATTTTGATTCCTGAACTCATCAAAGAGGTATATAACTATATTTCTGACTTCCCCAAACTTGCTATAAATCAAATTTAATCCCCCTGATACGTGGAGCAGATACAGAAGGATAATCATTAATCATCTCTGCACCCTTTTGCCACAGATCGTGATTGATTTGTGTATATTTTTAAAAAAATAAATGTGAGAAAAACAATGTGAATTTGATTGTGAGTCTATTTTTGACCTTTTGTTAGGAGAAATCACTCCCCACAAGAAACGCATTCCCATACGCAAAACATTTTATATGTCACAGATGCTTTTTATTAGCCTTCAGCATATACTTTACGGGCAACAATAGAGTTGTTCGATAAGAAACTCACTCTGCTTGTTTTGCTGCTTACTTTGAAGCAAAGAATTTTAACTCCTAGTTATTTCTTTGTCATACGACAGATTACATTATCCACATTCTTCAGAAGGTGTAAAGATCTCATTAGCACATCGGGGAGTGTTTTTTCAGATGAATAGTGAAATAGATGCATGGGCGTGGCCTGTCCTTCAGATTGTGGCTACTGACATTATTTCCCAGGTAGCATTTGGAAAAGGCTATGGAAAAGGAAGACGAATATTTCAACTTAAAAAAGGAAGCTGAACTTATAATGAAGATTTGCATCAAGGTAAAACTGCATATCTGATCTGCT
Source organism: Pterocarpus macrocarpus (assembly GCA_031439585.1). Taxonomy (NCBI): domain Eukaryota; kingdom Viridiplantae; phylum Streptophyta; class Magnoliopsida; order Fabales; family Fabaceae; genus Pterocarpus; species Pterocarpus macrocarpus. Next base: position 15,706,523 of record CM062517.1, on the reverse strand, counting down.
TGATGACTAAAGCAACATAGAGTCTATTAAATGAGTCTTGTTTAAGTAACCATACCATATATTTCTTACAGTAAACAACTATGTTAATATTTACCAGGAAGAATTTCAGAATTCTGTTTTATACTGCATGTCAGCCTCCATACGTAGGATATGCAAGAAGTCTTATTAAGTAATTAAAAAGGTACTTAGGAATCAAACCTGAGTTATGACAAAGCATGATTATTAACAATGGCCGGAAAGATGCAAGTCAGGAATTCAAGTTACTAAATATTGTGATGGAAAGATGTATCTCAATTGCAACTAGAACAGGAAAATATTTCGTACGGGAAAGGACATTAGCAACATCTATCATTAAGAACCTATGTGTTACTATAAAATTTCTATTTACCAAATATTGTGATGTGAGGATGTGTATCTCAGTTGCAACTTACAATAATGAAGTTCTAGCTGTTCAAAAACTAAACTAGTTAACATGAAGAACAACCAGAAGGCCTGTTGACAGAGGAAAGAGCACTGCTTCCTTTAATGTCGTAATAATTAAAGGACTGATTATGCTTATTTGTAGGTTTCTACCGACTAATATCCTTTGCAAGATGGAGTAAAATGGCATATATACAAATTTAACTAAATGCTATAGTAAATAGAAAAGAGAAAGCACTGCAGGTGAGACCAGAAGGGTATACTTTTTTTGTATTATATTGATTTGTAATATATATTACTGATCTTCTGCTGTTGGCATTTCTCTGTCCTAATTAGAAGGATTGAAAACTCAAAGATTTAAGAACTTGTTAAGATTAATTTTGCAAGGAACTTCACATGTTAATATTGGCAAAGAATGTTAATATTGGCAAAGAAAGGCTTTTCCAAATCTTTCAATTTTTGGCCAAGACTGCCCCAATTTCTCAAGTTATATTTGTCTTTTGTATATTTAATTACTTCATGGTTTCGTTACAAAAGCTTCTTACTACTTTCTATCTTGTGTCATCTCTCAATAGATAAAAAATATTCATGTGTTTATGATTAGTAATCCACAAAAGCACTGGTTTCTCTGGTTTTTCTGAGTTTCGCAATTTTTAACTCCAAGACAGGCTTCAAAATTGTAGCAGGGGAAATTCATGATTTGAACATTGAGCAGGTTAGATGGGACGACACATTCTGCAATTTCCAGATGTTCTGATCAAATCTGGAGTAGGTGCAATGCTGAAGGATGTTGAAAGTTGCTTGAGTTCTGCATTCTTATGCAACACTTATTCCATAAAACTGATAAAAGCATGATTTTCAGCCGGTTAGCCTTCAAATGATTCATAAATGAATGCAAAAGATTGCTCCAATTGTGGAGTCTTGCTCTGAATCGTGATCTCTGGCACTTCAACCTTTTTCCTATTTTATTTTGGCCAATTAGGACCAGCTTGCAGAAGAAAGAAATTGAGATGAGAAAGGATCAAATCTGATGGTTATCATCACACAGTACTGAAAGCAAGAAGTACAATCCACCACCAATGGCTGTCCTGGAATCAAAACACAAGCTGCTAAAGAGAAATAACACCAATTTCAGAAAAGAACAGAGATTTTGCAGGGAAGGAAGCCGATCCAGAATTGCCGGATAAACTATATAGGGCAAGATTTCTAGTAGCTGGTAATCAAAAATCAGACTTCGTTCAATTGATAATTCATAGCATAGCTTATGCTTTTGATATTGGCTGTTGCCATATTCACTATTCAATTAAAATGGTGTTTGTATTGATTGTACCTGCATCTCATATGATGTTATATCTACCAATGGTTATAACCACATGCACTTCAAACTACCTTATTTTCCAGCCTTGTGAGAGAGAGAAAGCAAATGTGAGAATTAGTCTAACTATAAAAGGTTTGGCTACAAGATTAAATATCATATGAAAATCTAATCCTTCCTTTTGATGAAAACCCTTAACTTACTTTGTACTTCTATATAGTGTCATTCAAGTTTCTTTGGATTCTAAAAATCGACTTACATCCAAGGACTTCTGAATTCAATGGAAGAGGCAAGGATTCTTTATGAGTGCAACAAATTCATCTTATTTAACCTTCTACCGTTGAGGACTTCCGATGGCCTGTTTGATAAAAGTGAGCTCATAGCATAGCAGGTCAATATCAAAACCAGCAGCATAGGTCTTTGATTAATTTATTAATTAATTTAAAAATTTTATAAGTTATGCTTAACTAAATATTTATATATTTAAATTCATTACATTTAATTTATTAATTAAAAATTTCTATCAATTTTTCCCTAAACCATTGAACCAAAAAAAAGAAAGAAGACGCAAAAGTTAAATTTTCCTATCTTTTAGATATTTTTGTTATGTATTTACACTGTATAAATTTCATAACCATATTATTATTATTTTTATTATTAATTAGAATATAAAATTTTAAAAGTAAGTAAAATAAATAAGATAGAAAAAAAGATTATACAAAATATTAGTATGCATATAAAATTATCTATAATAAAAAGTTATTGAAATATTTACGTACATAAAAATTTAATATTGGTAAATGTTAAATGTAATAAAAAAAATCAAATTATGGTTCGATTGTTAATTATAGTCTTCAAAAGTATTTTTTATATTTGATTCATATATCACAAAAAATTTAACTTTAAAAAATATTTTTTTCATTGATAAAAGTATTTAATGTGATTTTAACCTAAAATTAAGAAGAATTAAAATATAAACAATTAAAAGTATAACTATTGTTCATAAAAGTAAAATATACAAATATTTTCAACTTAAACCAATCAAAATTAAAAATAAAATAAAAAGGAAAATATGATTATAGTAATTGAAAATTTTTAACTTGTGTCACTTGCTTTTGTATTTTCGTGTAGCAACTTTCTATTCTACTTGGGTGAAACAATGATAAGCAAGTGAAGGAGAGTATTTAGTGCAGGCTGAATACTTTTTTGGTAAGATGGAACGGAATAAATAATAAAATGTTCACAGTACTTACGGACAATAAGACCAAAACAAAAATAACTAAAAGGGCTGACAGCCGTAACAGATTAAGGTCTTTTTGAAGAATTCATTAATCAATTACTAACAGACAGGAAAACAATTAAATATTTATTCCAAATTTGAAAAAATGTTCCTTTTTTTGTGGATAACTTTTCCTTTGGTCCATATTTGCTATTAAATACTGCGTCTGTTGACTTCCATTGCCCACCTCCTGCTGCCAGATATTGCTACTGAATACTGATATCATCCGGTAACTTCCTACAACCTCCTTTCTTACAAGTTTCAACCCACCTGGTATTTGCTTTGATCATTTCCTTTTGCATTTGAGGGATGGCTGAACAAATCCCCTATGGTGTTGCTGTTAGTCTCATCAACAAGCTCGCTTCATTTGCCTTCCGTGAATTTGGACGCATTTATGGAGTCATGGATGAGCTGGAAAAGCTTAAGGAAACTCTGGAATCTATCAAGTTCGTGCTTTCTGATGCTGAGCAAAGACAAGGCCAGGATCCTAATATTGAGCACTGGATAAGAAGGTTCAAGCAAGTTCTACATGATGCTGATGACTTACTTGATGACTTGTTCATTAAAGACCTGCAGAGCAAAGTTGATGGTGGTAGCAAAGGCGCGAGTAAGGTGCGTGGCTTCTTTTCATCTGATAATCCACTTGTTTTTCGTGCTAAGTTAGCTCGTAAGATTGAGAAGATTCGAAAGAACTTTAATGATGTCGCTGAAGATATGTCTAGGCTGAAACTGAATCCAAGTTTGGTAATTCTTAATCAAAATGAGCCTAGCTGGAGGGAAACAAGTTCTTTTGTTCTACAATCAGAAATAATTGGTAGGGAAGGGGACAAGAATGACATTGTTGACTTGCTGAAGCAAACCGATACCAACCAGAATGTTTCTTTAATTACTATTGTTGGCATGGGGGGTTTAGGCAAGACAGCTATTGCACAATTGGTGTATAATGCTGCTCGGGAGCAACAGCTGTTTCAGAAATATATGTGGGTGTGCATCTCTGAAGATTTTGAATTAAAAACCGTTTTGAAAAAAATGTTAAAATCCTTGAAAAAGAATGAAGTTGGTGAATTAGAATTAGACATTCTACAACTGAAGCTTCGAGAAGAATTGAGTGGGCAAAGGTATATGCTTGTCCTTGATGATGTGTGGAACGAAGAGCATCAAAAGTGGAAGGATTTTGAAAAGTATCTGATGTGCGGAGGTCAAGGCAGCAAAATATTGGTGACAACTCGTAGTACACTTGTCTCAGAAGCAATGGATGTAAAAACCCCATATATCTTGAAAGGTTTGACAAAGGAGCAATCCTGGACTTTGTTAAAGAACTTAGCATTTGGTGAAGATAATAGCAGAATGAGCCCAAGTCTTGAATTAATTGGTGAAAAAATTGCAGAAAAGTGTGGTGGAGTACCATTGGCAATAAAAACGATGGGAGGCTTCCTACGAACTATAAATGAAGATAGCGATCAATGGTCAAGTATTTTAAATGACAATATCTGGAAGTTGTGTGAAGAAAGACATAGTATTATGCCAATGTTGAAATTGAGTTACCAAAACTTGCCGTTGGAACTAAGACAATGTTTTGTTTATTGTTGTTTGTATCCAAAAGATTGGATGATTCAAAAGGATGAATTGATTCAATTATGGATGGCTCAAGGTTATCTTGAACATTCGATTGAAATGCAATCTATGGAAGATGTGGGCAATCAATATGTCAAAATTTTGTTAATGAGGTCATTTTTTCAAGATGCATCAACAAATGCATACGGTGATATTGAGCTCTTCAAGATGCATGATTTGATGCACGATCTTGCAATGTCGATAGCTGGAAATGATTGCTACCTAGGTAATGAGGAGAAAGAAATTGTTGGAAGGCCCATGCACATATCATTTACATCTAGCACCATTTGTTCATTGAATATGTCTGATGCAAGTAAACTTCGAAGTATTCTTCGGAGCAAGGGTGATGTATTTCGTTCTGTGGCAAACCTATCCTTCATAAAAAACTTGAAGTACCTACGTGCTCTAGATTTGTCATATTCTAAAATAACTCAGTTGCCAGAGTCCATTGATAAAATCAAGCATTTAAGATATCTTGATCTGACATTTTGTGATGAACTAATTTCTTTGCCCAAGTCAATCGGCAATCTTGTTTGTTTACAAACATTGAAATTAGCTTCCTGTGAGAAAATTGTTTTTCCAGCAAAAATTATCACAAAGTTGATCAATTTGAGGCATCTTGACATTAATAATTGTAAAACCTTTCAAGACATGATGCCAGCAGGATTGGAGAAATTGGCTTCATTGCAATACTTATCACATTTTGCAGTAGGGGATGGTGAGAAGAGCAAAAGTGGCAGGCTGAATGAATTGAAGGAGCTAAATAAGATAGGAGGTGAGTTGACCATTAGTAATTTGGGTTTAGTAGAAGACGTGGCATCGGAATCACAGGAAGCAAATTTGAGAGCTAAGAAACACATTCAAAGGCTTAATCTATTCTGGGGCCGAGATGGATATACCAATCCAAGTGAAATAAAAAATAGTGATAGCTTGCAGTTATTGGATAGTCTTTGTCCTCATCAAAATCTAAGAATATTGTCGGTGCACGGTTTTCCAGGACAGAGCTTTTCAAGTTGGCTTCCTACAGTCCCTTATCTTGTCGAAATTGACCTCGGGATGTTTTCGAATTGCCAACATCTCCCACCGTTGGAAAGGCTCCTCTTCCTTAAGAAGCTCAAAATTGGGGCTATGAGCGAGCTAAAGTGGATGCATTATGAAGAGATTGCTGATGTGTTCTTCCCATCTTTGGAGAAACTTTACTTCTCTGATTGCAAGAATCTGACGGGATGGCAGATGTTAAGAGACGATAAGAAGGCAAATGAGATTGAAAACCATCTTCTTCTACCTCCTTTTCCCCGTCTGTCTTCTTTACAAATTTCGAGATGTCCAAACTTGACGTGCATGCCTACTTTCCCACACCTCATTGAGTACTTGCACCTTGTACGCTGTAGCTTGAAGCCCATGATAGAAACATGTTCCGTTCAGCTTGAGTCTTCCTCCTTCTATCCTCTTTCTGGTCTCAAACGCTTGAGCATTGGAGAAGTTACAGAGATAGAAGCAATGGCAGAGGACTGGATGCAAAACCTCACATCGCTCGAGTCTCTCTCTCTTGCAGGATCGTCAACTGTTCAGCCTCTGTTACGACGCTTGCAACATCTTCCTTCTGAACTTCAAGACCTGTCGATCGAGTCTATCGATGACGGCAAGCTTGACCTATGGAAAGACAAGGACGAAGATAGCACACAGTGTCATGGCCCTCCTGACGCACTCCATTCTTTGCAAAAAATCTCCTTCTACTCTTGTAAGAATATGAAGGCTTTTCCGGAGCAGATCGGCAACCTCCAATCACTTCGGCATATTGTGATTCTTGATTGCCCTGAATTAGAGTCATTGCATGAAGCTGAGCGTTGCCTTCCCAATTTACAGACACTACATATCGTAGACTGTCCACTCCTACAGGATAGATGTCGGGCTGAAATCGGACAGGATTGGCAAAAGATTGCTCACATCCCAGACATATTCATACTCTCACATTGATTCCTCTAAAGGTAATACGGCAAATCTGGTGCTGTGTTTATAACATTAGCTGTCTTCTATTGTTTGCTTTTCTCCATTTTAATTACAGCACTTCAAATGTCAACTGTGGAATAGAAAATGCAACCTCTATTAACAAGTATCACGATATGCAGAGTGTAATCTTCTACAAAAGCAATAGTTTTTCCCCCTTTAATTTGTTTTGGATTATGCAATTTTATTTGGTACAGGGGATCTTGCATTTTTATCCTCATGGCAAACTTGAAAGGTGCAATAGTGGGAGGTTTGCAGTTTGAACATTGACAGTTGAATGGGAAGATTCGTTATGTTGTCTTTGCAAATATTCTGATCACATCAATCCATTTTGCAAAAAGTTGAATGCTGAAGATGGCCAAAATTTGCTCAAGTTCCTGATTTGTGTGCAACAGTGATTCAGGTATTCTTGATTTTGTGTCTCCTCTTTGTTTATTGCAAAATTCTCAATATTTAAATGCAGATGATTCTCCTGATCAGCTAACAAGCAGAGAAATTGCATTCTTCTTCAGACATAAATTCATGATTTTTTTTTAAAATTTTTTTATTCACTGGTTTAAATCTTATTTTGTAGGCAAGAACTCTTTTATCTGGTTTGGATCAGTACCAAGGGTGACAATTACATATTTTGATTCCTGAACTCATCAAAGATGTGTATAACTATATTTCTGACTTCCCCGAACTTGCTATAAATTAAGTTAAATCCCCCTGATATGTGGAGCAGATACAGAAGGATAATCGTTAATCAGCTCTGCACTGAATCTAGAAAAATGGAAGGTTAATTACCCTTTTGCTACAGATCATGATTGATTGTGAGTCTGTTTTTGTCCATTTGTTAGGAGAAATCACTCCTCCCAGGAAATGCATTCCTATAAGCAAAACATTTTATATGTCACAAATGCATTTTGTTAGCCTTAAGCATATACTTTAGAGGCAACAATTTAGTTGATCGATAAACAACTCACTCTGCTTGTTTTGCTGCTTACTTTGAAGCAAAGAAGTTTAACTCCTAGTTATTTCTTTGTCATACAACAGATTGCATTATCCACATTCTTCAGAAGTTGTAAAGATCTCATTAGCACATTGAGAGAGTGTTTTTTCAGATGAATAGTGTAAATAGATGCATGGGCGTGGCCTGTCCTTCAGATTATGGCTACTGACATTATTTCCCAGGTAGCATTTGGAAGTAGCTATGGAAAAGGAAGAAGAATATTTCAACTTAAAAAACAGGAAGCTGAACTTACAATGAAGATTTACATCAAGGTAAAAACTACATATCTGATCTGCTTGATGACTAAATCGACATAGAGTCTATTAAATGAGTTTTGTTTAAGTAACCATACCATATATTTTTTACCGTAAACAACCATGTTAACATTTACCAGGAAGAATTTCTGAATTTTGTTTTATATTGCATGTCAGCCTCCAAATATGTTCAAGATTTAGGTTGATCGGATGGCTCACCCTCTATTCAGGTTAGGACATGCAAGAAGTCTGATCAAGTGATTAAAAGGGTGCTTAGGAATCAAACCTGAGTTATGATAAAGCATGATTATTAACAATGGATGGAAAGATGCAAGTCAGGTATCCAAGTTACCAAATATTGTGATGGAAAGATGTATCTCGATTGCAACTGGAACAGGAAAAAAATTTCGTAGGGGAAAGGACATTCAACATCTATCATTAAGAACCTATGCGTTCTATAAAATTCCTATTTACCAAATATTGTGATGTGAAGATGTGTATCTCAGTTGCAACTTACAATAATGAAGTTCTAGCTGTTCAAAAACCAAACTAGTTAACATGAAGAATAACCACTAGAAGGCCTGTTGACATAGGAAAGAGCACTGCTTCCTTAATGTCATAATAATTACAGGACTGATTATGCTTATTTGTAGGTTTCTACCGACTAATATCCTTTGCAAGATGGAGGAAAATGACATAGATACAAGCTTCACTAATTGCTATAATAAATAGAAAAGAGAAAGCACTGGAGGTGAGACCACAAGTGTATACATTTTTTGTATTATTATTATTGATTTGTAATATATATAACTGATCTTCTGCTGATGGCATTTCTCTGTTTTAATGAGAAGGATTAAAAACTCAAAGATATAAGAACTTGTTAAAATTAATTTTGCAAGGAACTTCACATGTTAATATTGGCAAAGAAAGGCTTTTCCAAATCTTTCAATTTGTTGGTCAAGACTGCCCCCAATTTCTCAAGTTATATTTGTCTTTTGTGCATCTAATTACTTCATGGTTACATTACGAAAGCTTCTTACTACTTTCTATCTTATGTCATCTCTCAATAGATCAAAAATGTTCATGTGTTTATGATTAGTCTTCCACAAAAGCAGTAGTTTCTATTTTTTTTTCTAAGTTTCGCAATTTTTAACTCCTGGACAGGCTTCAAATTTGTAGGGAAATTCACGATTTGAACATTGAGCAGGTTAGATGGGACGACACATTCTGCAATTTCCAGATGTTCTGATCAAATCTGGGGTAGGTGTAATGCTGAAGGATGTTGAAAGTTGCTTGAGTTCTGGCTTCTTATGCAACACTTATTCCATAAAACTGATAAAAGCATGATTTTCAGCCGGTTAGCCTTCAAATGATTCATAAAAGAATGCAAAAACTTGCTCCAGTTCTGGAGTCTTGCTCTGAATCATGATCTCTGGCACTTCAAGCTTTTTCCTATTTTATTTTGGCCAATTAGGACCAGCTAGCAGAAGAAAGAAATTGAGATGAGAAAGGATCACATCTAATGGTTATCATCACGCAGTACTGAAAGCAAGAAGTACAAGCCACCACCAATGGCTGTCTTGGAATCAAAACACAAGCTGCTAAACAAAAATAGCACAAATTTCAGAAAAGAACAGAGATTTTGCAGGGAAGAAAGCCAATTCAGAATTGCTGGAAAAACTATATAGGGCAAGATTTCTTTTAGCTGGTAACCAAAAACCAGACTTCGTGCTTATGCTTTTGATATTGGCTGTTGCCATATTCACTATTCAATCAAATTGGTGTTTGTATTGATTGTACATGCCTCTCATATAATGTTATATCTACCACTGGTTATAACCACAGAAGCTGTTTGTTAAGAAAAAGGTTTGGAAACCTGCTATTGCTTGCATCGTGGACAGCCTCTATTAACCTCAGACAGGAACTTCGGGGTTAAGGATTTTTAAGAGCAAACAACAAATCTCATGCATTTGATTGGTGTCCAGCTGTGCAGAGGACATAAAGATACAAAACTGTGACCGTTTCTTTTTTATTTTGAGAAAGCCATGACATGAAAGAAGCAAAAATAGCTGATATTAACGACCACAGCGTAATGAAACACTTCGCTCGGAGTCCCATTCCTTGGACCACAATACTTTATACTTGGATTATGTACAAAATTGGAAAACACACGAGAGGGTGTTTGGTTACACCATCCAAAATTCCTTTGTCTAGTAATGCTATTACTTTGCACTCGATAAAAGCATGTAAGTCATAATTTCTACGTATCCAAATTATATGAACATAGGATAGAATTATCATTTTGTTTCAACATACGGAGTATTAATGAACACAATATACGGAATTTTATCACATCAAAGAAAAAATGTATGAGCAATTTTCAAGTGCTGCCATGTAAATTCAAAAGCAAAGGCAATTGCTGTTAGTACGAGGGGAGGAAAAAAGGAATTAAATCAAAATTAGGTGCCATGAGGACAGAAATGTGCTAGTCTTTATACCTTATTTAATTAAAAATATTATTATGAATATTAAATAATGAGTATATAATTAAGTTATAAATTAAATTAAAAATTTTGTAAATATACAATTAAAAGATATTCATTAATATTTTATTATGTAATTAAAAAAATTACCTAGCTTTCCATAAATTCTCAAATATTTAATAACTCAATTTTTACAAGCTGACTCTAAGCCTATAGTTCTTTATATATTTTTTTAAAAAAACTCCAGTTTACGCAAATCTCTACAATATTATTTTAATGGATGCATTTGGAAAAATAAAAATAAAAATAATTTTAAAATAACAAATATAAACATAAATAGTTTTTAATTTTCTTTTAAAAATTAAATATCTAATTATTTTTTAGTTCACTTTTTGAAACAATTATTCACATAAGTTTCACAATTTTTTTAAAAAAAATACTTTTCTAAGAAAAAAATTACTCTGCTTATTAGAAGAAAAAAAAAACCGTTAGCCGTACACCAATTTTGGGTTCAAGTCAGTGTAATTTCACTAATTTGTGTTCAAGCTCGAACGCACGGTGTCGTAGTTTGTGTGTTCTGTCTGTGGCGTGGGAACAAGAAGCCAGCAATGCAAGCATCACTTGCAAGCTCTCCACATCCACATGGAAAAGGAAACGGACTTCTCAAACTCAAATTGAAGTCATTATCACACAACAACAACCTCGTTCCATGGATCACTTCCCGCACACCTCACTCTCTTCCCACTTTGTTTGCTGCAACCAAATCGTCTTCTCTTCTCACCTCACACTACCATCCAAATCACATTGTTTAATAACTGCATTTCTCTTGTGGGTGACGCCTGGATACGTGGTGGGTTTTGATGAAACCCAATTCGTTCAATTGGGTCACTCATACATTGAACATTTGGGGCCTCACATCCCTCACCATCATCATGCTTGGTATGGGTATGACTCCCAATCTCCCACTCTTCACGACCATCATATCTGGAATTTTCACTTAATAGTCACATTGTCCATTAGCGTGTTGTCCAATTTATTTTTAGGTTGTGTTTGGTTGGGAGTAAAAAATGGGATAGAAGTTTTTATAATTTTATATATTCATGTTCATTGACGAAATTTTCACCTTATTGAGATGTTGGTATGTCAAACATGAAACCACAAGATACATAATTACATATAAATACACTAGTGTTATGCATCTAGAGGAGTATTTTATAGCATAATAGCAAGGTCGTTTAAAGTTATATATTAGCAAAGTTTGTGATTTAATTGGCTCATTTTGATATATCAAGTCCAAGGATATCTTGTGAAATATGAATAGCATTTGAAAACCAATAAAATCAAAATGTCTGGAAATTTCGCCATGAATGTGTTTGGCATGGGGTGAAAGTAGGGGGGAAAATTCCTTGAATTAACTTCATGCTTAGTTTTACATATAAATCTACTCTAAGGAATTTTGTCCTCTATTTTTTCACATACTAAACACACCATTTAAGACTATGTTTAGTATAGGCTGTGTTTGATATATAGATAAAAATGGGAGGTAAAATTCATAGATATAATTTATGTGTAAAATGGGTATTTGTTTCTCAAACCAACGAAACACTCATAGTTATTGACATTTCCTATCTTCCTTTACATGAAAATGGATGCCGTTCACGGATTTCCCATGGGGGATATGGCTAATTGGCTCAAGTGTACTGAAAATGGTGATTCTGCAATTTTGAGGGTGAGTTATCTGTAGCTGTTGCTTTTCAGTTATTTATAGCTGTTGCTTTTCAAATTTTTTACATTATTTTAGGTTGACAAAGAAAAATTATAGATGGAGTCATTAAGACTTGTATATAGATATGGTTTAGAATAGGACACAACGATCCTATTTAATCCACATAGTTGACCTTACCTAGTGAAAAAATGCTTTATTGTTGTCTCTAGTGTGCTATAGGCCATCAATATTAACCTCCCCCTCCCCCCCCCCCCCCAAAAAAAAAGGCAAAAACAAATTAATGGAGCAAGCTTCTCATAAACAGCTTATGCTTAGCTTAAAAACTGCAATCACTGGTGTAGCGAAACATCAGCCTGGATTTTTGCAGCATTGCTTGACAAGCCTAACATGGGCATATGCATGCTTGACTCCTTCAGAATTGTCAAAAAACTAAGGTAGTTGCTATGGCAGCTTGCTTGAAGTGCTCTTTGAGGATAGAAAGTTGGCTAATATCTGACGTGTCGCAAAAACGAATAGTTCTTGCAGGACCTGCTACAGGAATTTCATCTGAATTGTTAAAATTAGCTAGAGTTAAGAAATTTGTGTAGCTGTATGTTAAATTCTCGCTTTAGTTTTTTCATTCCACTTGGTCTCTTCTACCTATGCTCTTAGGGAGGAGTATTTAATGATGCACTGATGTTTTTTAAAAAAATAGTAAAGTTTGATGTTTAGTAAGGAAAGTAGCTATGATCACATTATAATTGTCCTTGTCTTTCAGAACCGTTGCCTTAACAAAGTATTGAATATTTGAACTTATAATAACTGTTGGTAAGTCAAACTTACATATGAAAATAGAAGTTGAGTGGCAAATGTGACATGAGAGGATGAACCTTTTAGGACTCACTGCTAAGGATTTTGTTTTTGTTTTTGTTTTTGTGCATGCTAAATTGCTAATGCCTATTAAATTATTATATGCTTAATGCTTTTGATGACTATTATTACTTTTGTTATTCTTTCTTAGTATGCATTTCTGTAATGGTCGCAGATAGTGAGAGCTGGACACCATTTCACTGGGCTGTGGATTTGGCTACCTTTATGTTACAAAGCTGCTTGTTGGTAGTATTGCTGATATAAATGCCCAAATATTCCTATAATGCTATGTATGCTTTGAAGTAATATTTGGGGGGCTATATATATGCTTTATAGGCATTGCCTTAATTTACATAATGTGTTAGAAATACTACGTGTGACTGACGAGTTTTACCATATGATTTAAGTGTGGCATTGGAAACATAGATTCTTAGGATATAGCTGAATATTAATCACCTATTCTTGAAACTATGTATATATTTGTTCCCCAACGACTATAATGCTGCTGGGTATCTATACTAAGCAAGCATTGAACCTAAACTATTCGGCCACACTTTTGCTTCTCTTTTATTTTCTACAAATTCAATATGGTATCAGAGCAGTATCATCCTCCCTGATCTGTCCCATCACTATTCCACTACTGAGTTCTTAAATGTTGGGTACTAACATTGCTTTGATTTTATTTCTAAAGCCATGAATTCAAGCCATTAAAAATCTATACATTTCGAATGGTCCCGGTGCTCCATGACTGTACTTAGCAATGTTTCTCCATCTGTTGTTCCATCTCTGATGACCATTCCGGTCAGCAACTTCACCACTGTGCCTTCCTTTAGTGGTTTTGGAGCTCAGTTCTCATGCAATATCTGTGCCTCCACTGGCTGCATCATCTCTGGCGAGCTACCCACTGCCAGGAACCAATCCAAACCACCTCAGATTGCATTGAATGACCCACCCACCAAAGAAATCAGCTGTCGCATGTGCCCTCAGATAGGCTCCCTTTTTTCTATGTGTTTCTTCATGTGCCGATGCATCTAGGCGCATGCTACTATTCCCAGCAACACTCTTTCGCCAGCAACTCCCTTCGGCTATTCTTTGAGTTTCCTTCAGCTCATTGTTATTGAGCTCCAGCCAGTTATGTTCTATGGAGTTCGTTTAATTATTTTCTTATTGTTAGGGGTCCTTTTGTAACAAGCTTAGAGTTTAGTAAACTTTACCTGGAGGGGGAGTGTTCGGAACAATGCATGTGACAGCTGAGTCTCCAGACACGTATGTTATATGGAGTCCATCTATTTTCTTATTGTTAAGGTCCTTTTGTAACAAGCTTGAAGTTTAGCTTTGCTTTGAGGGGAAGTGTTAGCAACAATGCATGTGACTGTTGAAGTCCACCATGTGACTAATGTGCAGCACTAGAAATCGAGTATTAGGAAATAGCTAAGTAATAATTACCTATTCTTGAAACTACGTATGTATTTATTCTTTAATGGCTATATATGACACCATTGGGTATCTATACCAAGCAAGCATTGAACCTAAACTATCCAGTCACACTTTTGCTTCAAATTTATTTTCTGCAAATTCAACATGAAAATAGGATAGAAGCTTAATCAGATTTTGAGCAAGGCATTTCACAAGGATTCCAAGCATTCCATTTCAATTGGCAGTATGGAACCTGTAGATAGACTAATGAATTACCCAACTGGTTTCACATTGTTTTATGTCGTACGCACAAGCTAACGTATCAAATTTGCTGACCTTTTTTTTTTTTTTGTTTTTGTCTGGAATGATTTTCCGTCTTCATAAACATATACGTGCTGAAATTTGACATGTGTTACATTAAGAATTTCATATTACCTACTTTCCATATGAGCAATGTCCATCAATTGGCTGAAAAGACAGAAATAGCATGCCTTTTTGAATTCCGATTCAGAGGTATGCAGTCCATAAGACTTTAACATGTTTACCAGCAAAGTAGTTCATACTTTAGAACCTATATACAAGCTTAGGACTTGTTTGGTTTCTATTTTTATTTCCTAATTTTCAGGTCGGTCCATAAGGCTTTGTTTTTATTTTCTAATTTTATTTTCTTCTTCGTATTTTCTTTTACTTTTAGGTTGTCGTGATAAATTAGATTGTCCAATGCTTCATGTTTACTTTTCCATTTTTCACTTCATAGACAACTTTTGGAGAGTTACATTTCGTCATATTGTGTCAGTCCGATAACAATTCTGATTTTCTCACATCTACTTTTTTACACCTCATTGTACCTTATTAAGAACATATAAATCTTTTTGTTAATTAATTATGTATATTTTGTGGTTAATGAATGCAATAATATTGATTATTGTCAAGTTAATCACAAAATATATGGGGTTATTATTATTTTTTTATGTGAATATATGTGATTAATTAGAAATATGAACATTGTTAATTATGTACATTGTTGTTACAATTTTTGGGTAGGGGATTATTGCTACACTTCTTTGGGGTAAAGGTTTAGCTAGTCTTTTTTTTTTTTTTTTTGTTCCTCCTCCGGAGAAGGGATTATTGGTACACTAACCACACAACAAACGCTGTTACCTACAAATTTATACATTAACTAGTGAAATATTAGTGTGAAAAATGACTAAAAATATTTCTAGTCCAAAAAATAGCATTGATTCTCACATTATCGTGTTTATTGTTTTTGAAGTGATTACATACTAGATTTAGACCTATGCATTATGCAGAAAAATAAAGTTACTAAAATGAATATGTATTTTTTTGTTAAGAAAAAGAGATATATGATACTATCTAGTCTTATATAAAAATAAATTAGTAGAGAATATCGTAAAGGGTATTAATTATATAATGGAAGAAAATATTTTTTATTCATAAAAAATGTAATATTGCAGTGATACAAGTGAAAAATTTTTTATGAATTTTTGACTATTTTGAATGAAGTGAAATCATATAAATTTATGATTTTCAAATTAACTTCTTCTTTTTAACTCTATTTTTGTGTTTATCCTTGACACTTATATTGTCACCTTTTTTAGCTGAGGTAATTGTAGATTGTATTTACCTTGCAACTTATTCCCTTGATACTTCTAATTAAGAGTAAATCTTCATCCAATGATAATTTGTCCTTTATTTTCGTTTAGCATTTCTTCTTCTTTCATAAATGTCCTTTTCATAGTCATGGAATGTGGAATGTGGAATGTGGATGTGTGGAATGAGATGGGTCGCGATGGTGGGATGTGGAATGTGGAATGTGGGATGTATGTGGATTATGTGATGTGGGAGAAGACAAAGGGATGTGGGATTGGACGACACTTTTAATAAAAGGCTGACATGTCAATACCATAAAACATCTAATGTGTCAATAGGTTAATGTGCCATTGGATTATTGTTTTTGTTTTTGTTTTTGTTTTTGTTTTTTTACGGGCATTGGATTTAATATATTTTAAATAGATTATAAATGATCCTTCATTCATTTGCCTTCCCATTCTCATGGAAGCAGCCTCGCAAATATGAAGTGTGCATGACTCATCCCGGGTGACTAAATTCACCTCTCCCTCAAATAAATTTTTTTTTTTTAAAGTAATTCTGTTTTTAAAATGATTTAATAAAGATGTATTTATTTTTAAAATATTTAATATATTGTTATTATAGTATACTACTTTAATATATATATATATATATATATATATATATATATATAAGACAAAGGGCTGTGGGATTGGAGGACACTCTTTATAAAAGGCTGACATGTCAATACCATAAAACATCTAGTGTCAATAGGTTAATGTGCCATTGGATTTTTGTTTTTGTTTCTTTTTTTTTTTTTTACGGGCATTGGATTTAATATATTTTGAATAGATTATAAATGATCCTTCATTCATTTGCCTTCACATTCTCATGGAAGCTGCCTCGCAAATATGAAGTGTGCATGACTCATCCCTGGTGACTAAATTCACCTCCCCCTCAAATAAAAAAAAACTTTTAAAGTAATTCTGTTTTTAAAATGATTTAATAAAGATGTATTTATTTTTAAAATATTTAATATATTGTTATTATAGTATACTACTTTAATATATATATATATATATATATATATATATATATATATATATATATATATATATATATATATATTTTTTTTTTTCACTATGAAAAAATAACTTTAAATAAGTCTTATCCTAATGCATCCCATCCTGCTTCCTTCGTCACTACATTTCTCCCTGTCTTTGTCACTTGCTGGAATGTGTTGACGAAAGTAATAGTGGTTTGTTTTCCAAAGCCCCACCTTCTGCTACTTTTACCGGCTAGCAACATCCTTGTATTTTACTTCCCGCATTTTTTTGGGGATCTGTTAACAATATTTTTAAGTAAGGGTGTTCGCATTGCGGTTTGGATCATTTTTGAACTAAAAAATTATCCGATCCAAATACTAAAATTTTTTATGATTCGGTTTGGATTGAATTGGATGTGTGGTTTTTTGTAAAAATAAAAATGTGACAAAATAGGAAAAAAAATATTATTTACTAACAAATATCAACCTACATAGTAAATAAACATCAATCTAAATCTAATTTTCATATTCACATTCCATTTACATTTGTCTTAGACTCACATTGCATAAAAGTAAAGGACTAATAAAATGATAAAGCAATCAAGTTTTAGCAATACAGCAATGAAGTAACTAGTTTGGAAGTGATAAACTAGTAGCAGCTCTCATTTCAACAAGAAACAACCAACATATCTTACTTTAAACCAAAAAAAACCTAAAATTATAATCACAATAAAACAGAATAAAGCCACCATAATACAAAACTTTAGCCACGCTAAAGTGAGCCAGCAACCATGTTTGAAGAGTTCCAATTTTCAACAGTCAAGTGACTCTTTAAGAAATTTTCTACACTGATTTTTAAGATTACTTTACTGATACCATTCTTATGTGAATCAGTTGCATAAGTTGCCCTACACCAATTATATTTAGCTCTAGGATATACAAAGCGTAAGGAGATGAAATGAAATAATGAAATTATATAATATATAGTGATTACCTCATTGGGATAACATTGGTGATTGATTGCTACTTCTTACTTTTAAAGAGTAGAAACCTAATTTTTTTTCCCAATTAATGGAGTCTATAAATTTAAATAAAATTAACCATTATTAACAAATATAGCAAGAATAAAAATAAAATTAAAAATAACAAAGAGACTGATATAGCAAGAACAAAAATAAAACTAACAACAATAAAGAGAAGAACTCTATAAAAACCAATGAGCATTGAGCACAGTAAATGTAGTAAAGGCAAAAGCCCAAAATTGCGGAACAACGGAAGAAATGCTATAGCTCGACGGACAAAGGACGCAGGACGTGGTCAGAGGTGAATGGAGATGTGTCACTAGAGGTGGGTTTGTGGCTGAAGATGGGCGAACCAGTGTCCAAATGGAGTTGCTAGAAGAGCCATCCAAATCTCAGGCCCAATCGCCGAGATGTGCGTCATTGCTGGCGATGTGGGCTAGAAGAGAAGAGAGAAGTTGGTAGCACCATCGGGGATTGGGTGCTATAGCGGCTATTTTCAGTTAAAGTTAGGGTTCTTTCTTCTATTTTGAGCGAAAGAGAGGGAATAAGAAACACATGCTGCTACCTACTATAGTGTTAGTCTGTTAAGACACTTAGACTGTTAGTGTTAGGCTTTTTTTTGGTTAGAATTAGTGTTAGACACTTAGTGTGATATAAAATTTTTAGTGGGTTAGCATTATGTAGAGGGCCTTCATTTTATGGGATGAGAAACACATGTTTTTGGGGTATAAGTATAGAATTGGGTTGGATTTGTTATATATATAATAGTAAATAATATATTATGTGGTTCGATTTGGATTAGATCGATTCTTACAATTAGAATCGAAAGTCGAAAACTGAATCGAACCGCACAGTTAATTGAACTAAAAATCTTAATTGATACAAAAATTTGCAATTTTGGTCGATTTTTGGATTGGATTAGATTGGTTGAATGATTTAAATTAGATAGGATTGAATCTGAACACCCTATTTTAAAGGCATTAGTTAAGGAAATAATAAGAAGATATCAACCCTAAAAAAAATAAAAATGAGAAATATCATATAAAAATGTTTTTATATTAAAATATTAAAAATTAGAAAATGTTTAACATTTTAGATAATTGTAAATACTTAATAAATGTTAAATATTTTTTAATTAATATCTTCATGCACTTACTTTCAAAGCTATTCTTGTTACCAAAATTTGAAAAAAAAAGAAAGTAATTTTCATTTATTCCTTCCATCCGATATACGGCCAAACGGATTCCATGGTATGTTGCTGCAAATCTGTAATCATCGTCAGTATATTATAGCTTTTTATTTTAATCCCCTTTCTTGTATCTCATATTTTTAATTTTCCATGACTTTCTTTTTCATAACTTTAAGTGTATTATAATTCTTGAAGTTTGTCTAATATAATATTCCTACACAATTATAGTAAATGTCATTAGCGTGATTTTTAATAAATAATTTTCTACAACATAAATAAGTTGTTGTATTTTTTATTTCGTTTTTATGATATTATATCCATTTCATGGTCACTGGTATATTTTGAAAAAAATAATTCTTTTTAATAAGGTTTGTTTTATATATATAAATAACCTTGATTATACCATATCTCGTTCAATGTGTTTTATAATAGCATTTATTAAATTACAATTCTACATATTATCCTATCACTACTAGAAACTATCGGTATAGCGATCGAATTTGCAACCGAATTTTTTCAGTCGCAAAAACATAAATTTGTTACTGATTGTGCGACTGATCTAGGACAGACAGATATAAAACATGGATTATAAAATCAGTTGCAAAATCGGTTGCAAACTACAAGATTTATGATTTTAATTTCATGATCGATATATAAAAGGAATTAGAAAACAAGACCTTTCTATTTCAGTCGCAAAATTCAATTTGCGATCGATTTTGTGACCGATTTGTAAAAGTCAACAACAACAACTTGATGAAAAAATTTCGGTTGCAAAATCAGTCTCAAATATTGCAATGAAATCGATTGCAAATTAAACAATAGTTCTGTAAAGACGTATTAAATTTTACAACCGAATTTTCAGTCGCAAAAGAAGAAATTTGCTACTGAAAAATCAATCGCAAAATGGAAAAATGAAAGTGAAAGAATTCATTCATTTTGCGACCGATAAATTGGTCGCAAAATTAGACCCAGGAATGTCGAAGAATTATTGAGTTTTGCGACCGAAAATTCAGTTGCAAATAATAAAATTTACGACTGAAAAATCAGTAGCAAATTTCTCAAACAATAGTCAGTGAGGACATTAGTTTTGTGACCGACAAATTGGTCGCAAAATTTAACATAGTGAAGTGGAAGAATTAATGAGTTTTGCGACCGAAAATTCAGTCACAAATGATGAATTTTGCAACCGAAAAATCGGTCGCAAATTCAATAAATAAACATATTAATTTTGCGACCAATAAATCAGTCGCAAATTTTTACATAGCAGCGTGGGAGAATTATTGAATTTTATGACAAAAAAATTCAGTCGCAAATAATGAATTTTGCAACTGAAAAATCGGTTGCAAATAATAATTATTGATATTGTGAAATTTGCGATTGAAAAACCAGTCAAAATTTTGTCAAACAATAGTCAGTGAGGACATTAGCTTTGCAATTGAAAAATCGGTCACAATATTTCATATGAAGAATTAATGAGTTTTGCGACCTAAAATTCAGTCGCAAATGATGAATTTTGCGACCGAAAAATTGGTCGTAAATGATGAATTTTGTGACTAAAAAATTAGTCGCAAATTCAACAAATATACATATTAATTTTGCGACCGATTACATAGCAGCGTGGAAGAATTATTGAATTTTACGACTGAAAAATCGGTCACAAATCTCAAACATGTACGCTGATGAATAATTGAAATTAATAGAGAATAACTTTATGTTTGCGACCGATTTATCAGTCGCAAAAAATAATTTTGTGACTAAAATATGAGTCACAAATTTAACACCTATATGTTAAAGTAGTAGTAAATTTTGTGACCGAAAAATTGGTCGCAAATTTAACATGCACACTTAAATTAGTTTTAAATTTTGTGACCGAAAAATCGGTCGCAAATTTAAAAACTTAAACTAAAAAACAACTATCAGACTTCATCTTCCCCATTCTTACTTTCCCAAATTTCTGCACTTTAAACCCTTCTCCAACCCCATTCCTCCTCCACCCCAAGCCACCCTCCCACCCCAAGGCCACCACGCCGGAACCACCCAACACCATCGGAGAGGAGGATGCGAAGGAGGCTGCTGTAGCTCCAACTGCTGTCTGCCACCACTACTATTCGTCGGAGGTGGGAACCCACCACCATCGCTGTCCAAGATCCACCATCAACCTCCTCCATTGTGGTGCTTTCACTCCCTATAGTTTTTTATTTTTATTTTTTGGAATTTTTGGTTTGTTTTTCTTTTTTTTTGGGAATTTCTGGTTTGTTTTTTCTTTTTTTAGTTTACTTATGTTCATTTTTTTAACTTTCTATTATGTTTTATTTTTAAAAAATTTGTGTTCTATTTTGTTTTTGAGTTGTGTTCTATCTTTTTTTTATAGTTGTGTTCTTTTTTTTTATTTTTGTTCTATTTTTATTTTTTTATTTTTGGAAATAATGAGGAGTTATGTATTTATAGATTGTTAATTTGTTTGTTTTATTTAGTTTTTTAACTTACATTATTTGATTGTTTGTGTTGTTAAGTTAGTTGAGATTTTTGTGATTGATTTTGGTATATTATTGGTTGGTTGGTTGGTTGGTTGATTGAGAGAGATTATTGTTATTAATGTGTACTTATTTTAGTTGATATTGGATTTATTTATATTGTTAAGTGAGAGTGAGGGTATGTAGTTGTTCTAATTGTTTTAAATTTTAGATCTATTTCTTTTTTTTATGTAAATGAAAGTTTTGGTATTGTAAGTTGATTGGGTTGAGTTGTTTCTGATCTTAAATTGATTAAAGTTGTTCCAATAGTTATATATCGCTGCCATTTTCCTGGTAGAAATCGAAAAAGGACAATGTATACTACCTTATGTCATACTTATAACATATTAACTTTAAATGATTTAAGATAGTTTGAGGGTCCACTTGTTTCTTAGGAACTGATTAAGTTTTATACTATTACATTAATACATGAATGAGAACTTCAATAAACTGATTAAGTTTTATACTATTACATTATTGTGGTTTTGGTTCACAATCTGATGCATGGGCACAAAGAGCAGAGCATGAAGCACTACTAAAGAAAATGGCAAAGGAGAATAGTGCACTTCTAGCTAGATTGGAGAGTAATGAGAAGTAGCTTCAAGCCACCAATCAACTTGTGCAATAGATGATGCAACAGATGAACTTCCAACCTTTCGATTTGGCAATTTCACCACGTGCATCGAAATGTGGATGAGGGATGAATTGACGAAAAAGAAGACTCTGAATGAACTCTTTTTATCTATTTCTTGTTGACTGTTGTTTGGATCATATGCTACTCAGTATATTTATGTCCTAAACTTTAGATACTGAATTTTTATGCTTTGGGATGTTGTAGTATTAGATATTAGTACTTAATTATATGTAATTCTACTTATTAGATATTTGCGATTGATTTTTTGGTCTCAAATTTGCGACTGAAAAATCCGTCTCAAAATTCTGATTTATGACCGATTTTCGGATTGCAAATTTGGTACACCAATAAATCGGTTGCAAAACATTAGAATTAGCAACTGAAAATTTAGTCACAATTGTTAAATTTTGCAATCCATTTCAATCGCAAATTTTGCGGCCAAAAAATTGGTCGCAAAAAAGTCAACAAGCGACCAACTCTTTAATTGCCTCACAGTCCCCGAAATCGGGTGCAAAATTTTGCTACTGAAAAAATCAGCCACAAATTATTTTGCAACCTGTCCAAATGCGACTGACAAAATCGGTCGCAAAATCGGTCGCAAATGTAATTTGTGATCAATTTTCTCCATTTTGCGACCGAAAATTCGGTCGCAACCAAACAAGTTTCTAGTAGTGTATGTAATGTCTAAATTTATATACTTTATTATTTATTTGCTTTGTTAATTTTATAATTTTTGATATACTAATTGCATTTTACTTCATATATAAAATTTAAATATTTATATTAGTATTATTATTAAATTAGATGTCACTTTATGTTATATATAATATACAAAATCAATCGAGATTTCGTGTAATGGTAAATGAGCCAATCTACTATAATATGGTGAATTACGGTTTGAAACTTAGCTAAAAGAGTCATCCACATTTAACTGTCCTATAATATTTAAACATGATTGCTCTCGGTGGGAGAATACCTATAACACCTATTTATAATAAAGCTAATGACACAAATTTACACAGAAAATTCAAAGTTAAATATTAATATAGATAAATATATCAAAGTATTCTCTAGCAAAGGTAAAGCTTTAATGCCTATAGGCTAAACACTTTTAACCCAATTAAAAAAATTATATTTTATTTAAATATTAGCCTATACATCCCTAGTAGCCGGAGTAGTCTGCTTCTTTTGGAATGTTATTTGACTAATCTGAAACTATTAGAAATAAAATGAGAATTGAAAAATTCTCAATAGAAAATAAGCAATTTTAAAATATTTCAAATTGTCATTGGTTCCCGTATCATAGTACAAAAAACTACACGATTATTGTATTATAATCACATCAAATCATTTTCAGGGAAAGTAATACTTCATAATAATACAAGCAATAAATATATAAAAAATAAAGTATGCCGTGCTATTCAAAATACATCAAGCCTCATTAGTATTATAATCTTTTTGTTTTAATTTTCATTTTTCTTTGTATGTTTGTCTCAGATGTATTTGAAAATCTTCTTTTAGGAAATTTTCATTCTTTGATGTTACTTATAATATTGTGATGATAAAGCTAGATCTTTACACTATATTAACCAAGGCAGAAAATATAAAAGAATCTTACGTCTATCTCTCTGCCTTCTTTGTGATTAGTGACAAATCTTAAATATCTTCTTTTTAAATTGCTTGCTTGCCAATATTTTACTTAAGATCATAGCATATATTTAATAATGTAGAAACTTAAACAATAAATAAAACTTGAACAATAATATAACCTTGTATCATGTAAAACTCAAATAACATAAATGAATAATAAATTGCATTAACAAATTATAATAAATGACTTTAATATAAAGAAATAGTAAATAAAATAACCAATAATAAATAATTTTATGTATCTCTAATTTTATTTTACAAATAATTTTATTTTCTACCTTAAAATTATGTGTTTCTAAAACTCATTTATTTTCTTCTTCCTATTGCTACCTTCTTCTTCTTTCTTGTCACTTCATTTCTTTTCTTTTCTCTCTCTCTCTCTCTCTCCCTCTTTTTATTTTTTTATTTTTTTTCACTTTATTTGCAAACAACTCCAAGAAATTTCTATATTTTGTTTTTTTCTCTTTTCTCACAATGCCTTATGTTCTCTCTCTTTCTTTTACCCTATGTTTGGATCTGCAGTAAATGGGAAGATAGAAAATGTGGGAGGAAAAAATGTGATGAAAAATTAGTTTTCCCTCATTTCACGAAGAGCAGAAAATGGAGACAAGTGATAAAAAAACATATGGGGCCCATATTTGAAATTTTCTCTTCAAACTAATGAAGAAAATAGAACTATGGGAAAGAAAATGCTAAAATAACATTCACATCCTTTGAAAATAAGCAAAGAAATTTTGAGATACAATGACATCGAAAGAAAAAGTTGCAAAAAATAAATTTTAATATTTGGTATAAAAGTATGAAACTGTTTTTAGTAAAAGGAAAAAAATAAGTTGAATATTAAAATTTAGATAGTTTTTATATCTGAAAATATCATCGATTAAGTTTATAATGAATTTACTTTTATTCAAACAAATAATTTAAAAATAATTATATAATTTCAATATTAATAAATTAAAGTTTTTTAATTAGTATTTATTATAAAATTATTTATCTGTGTAATTTATAATTTTTAGAAAATAAATAAAAATATCATGATTATACTCTATTATAATAAGGACATATATATCATTTTATTTGATTACAATTTATTTCTTTCATATTTTAATACAAATCTCATTTTTTTTTATTTTCTCTTCACCCAAACACATAAAAAAAATCTAATTTTATTTTTATTTTATTTTATTTTTCATTTTCTTTCCTCTCATCTTCTTTTATTATCCAAACAATGCATATACGCTCTTAATTTACTTTTCTTCATCCTGTCTTAAAAATTTCTTTCGGTACCTTTTATTTTTATAAGTACTGGCCAGCAACGTTCTTAAACGCCAGTAATAAGTTTGAATAATACTAGTTATAGGGAGTAGGAAAAAAGGAAAAATAAGAATAGAAGAGTTTCTATAGTATCCTATAAAATTCAAGAATATTAATATCTTTTAATTATTTGTAGTTAAAATTTTGTCATATATTCTACTAAGTTAAATTATTATATTTTTAAAATTATTTTTTAATTATATTTAGAATTTATAAAATATATAATTAAATTATAACCATTAAACAGAAGAAGGATTTAATTTGAATATATTATCAGTGTAAAATTTTTTTACACAGATATCCAATTATGTATTGCCACATCAGTAAAAATCTTTGATATAACTATCCACTACTTGAATGGTCATACAAATATAAAGTTTTGATTGAATGACAGTATAAAAAAATTTTACACTGTCAATACATCTCAATTTAACTCATAGAAAAAATACCAACACACTTACAAAAACAAAAGGTCGCGAAAGAAATCCGTCATTTTTTTATATTTGTTGTTATGCATTTTTTGGTCCACCCAAAGTCCTGATGTGTTCCAGGCTTCACGTCATTGGCGTGATTTTTTTTTTTTTTAATTACATAATTATTATAATTACTATTTTTTTCCACCCAAAGTCTTCATGTGTTCCAGTCTTCACGTCAATTCTTTTTTTTTTTTTTTCATTACATTATTATTATAATTGCTATGTTTTTTTTTTCCACCTAACGTCTTCATGTGCTCTAGTCTTCACGTCATTGACGTGATTCTTTTTTTTTTTTTTTATAAATTTTCCAATTACATTATTATTATTATTATTATTATTATTATTATTATTATATCTCTTCTAATAAAAATATTTAAGTAATATTTAGTATTATTTGTTTCCTTAACAAATATTATCATTATATTTTTTATATAGAGTAATATATTTTAAAATTATTATTGTTAATTTATAATCTTACTTTAAAAAATTAATGTTCATAATTTAACTATCCGATCAATCAATTATTATCATAAAATTAACTTAAACAAATTAAATAAATTAAATCATTCTATACAAAATATTTTATAACAAAGGAGATATTGCAATACCTCAAAACCAAATATATATATATATATATATATATAGACGCTAAATATTCATATATATATATATATAGACGCTAAATATTATTATAATGAATATAAATTTTTAAAAGAATTTAATTTAAATACATTGACAGTGTAAAATAGTTTTACATTGTCAGCTAATAGAAATAGTGGAAAGTGCCAACTCACACAAATAACTTCTCATTATAATGAGAGACCCACCATGATTTCTTACTTTCCCTTATTTCTATTAATTGATAGTATAAAATAATTTTATACTGTCAGTGCATACCAATTAAACTCTTTTTAGAATAGAACTATATTTGACCTTTAAAAAATCAATACGTTGATAAATTAATTCTTAAAAGATATTTTATTAGCACATGGTATCTTAATAATCAACGTATTGATAAATAGTCTAAAAAAGATCAACATGCTAATAAAATAGTTTCTAAAAGATCAATATGATGACAAATTAATTTCGAAAATATCATTTTTAATACAAACAAAACCTATTAACAATAATAAAATTTATTATTGGAGTACCACAAATTAATAAAATATTTTTTAGGAACTAAATATCAGCAAATTGATCTTTTAAGTACCTATTCTAATTTTTAATAAATAAATAAGATGTTATTTAATTAAAATTTTCTATTTTATATATATATGTCTTGCATTGTGGAAAATTACTATTTTATTTATAAAGATATTCCGAGGACCAAGGGCGCGCGGAGATTATCTCTGTTTTGTTATTTTTATTTTTATTTTTGACAACATATTCTTTATGTGATCATTATACTCGTGACAAAGTCAATCATCAAGAAGACCAAAAGTAAAGCCCACCGAAGGGTCAATACAAGTTGCAAAGAAGGTCTTCTTGAAAAAATTCACTGACACAAAAGAATGCAATAGTAAAACATTCATCAAACAACGTTAAGTATTCAATTCAAGTAATGTCATTTGGACATCTAAAGTGGATGTCAAGAGAAAACACTATAAAATGACTAGCCTCGGTCTTCAATTACAACCATCAAATACTTTGTATCTCTTGGGTGTCTCTTGGGTCTGTTTATGGTGGTCGTTGTACTAAGGGTAAAACCATGGTCACCCCTGTTTTTACCCTTGGATCAAAAAGGTGCTTTGCTATGGTTAATATTTTTTTTCCAATCTAATGGTTAATAGTATGTTTGTTTAGATTCCATCTATCGGTTAAAAGTGTATTGGAATGCATGTTTTTATGTTAACAGTCAATATGTTCCCTCCAAACTCTAAAGTGCTACTTTTACATATTTCAAGGAGAGAAATATTTTTTTTACCCACTTTGTGTGGATACATAATATAACTCTTCAGAAAGGCGGCCAAGAAAAATAAGTGAGCTTTTTGGTTGAAGACTTAGAGTCAATATTCTTCTATTTTATATATTACGTTTCATTTGGTGACTTCCATTGCATACCTCCTGCACAACTAGCTACTAACTGATATTTAGCAACTTCCTCTCATTCTTTCAACCCACCTGTGTTAGTGTTACCTTTTAAGTTCAAGGGATGGCTGAACAAATCCCTTATGGTGTTGCTGTTAGCCTCGCCAGCAAACTTGCTTCACTGGCCTTCCGTGAATTTGGACATATTTATGGAGTCATGGATGAGCTAGAAAAGCTTAAGGAAACTCTTGAATCCATCAAGATCGTGCTTTCAGATGCTGAGCAAAGACAAGGCCAGGATCCTAATATTGAGCATTGGATAAGAAGATTCAAAAGGGTTTTGCATGATGCTGACGACTTACTTGATGACTTGGCCATTGACGATTTACGGCGCAAAGTTGATAATGGCAGCAAAAGCGCGAGTAAGGTGCGCGACTTTTTTTCATCAAAAAATCAGCTTGTTTTTCGTGCTAAGTTAGCTCGTAAGATTGAGAACATTCGGAAGAAGTTTAATGTTGTTGTTGAAGACATGTCTAAGTTGAAATTGATCCCAAGTTTGGTAATTCTTAAACAAAATGAGAGCGACTGGAGGGAAACGAGTTCTTTTGTTTTACGGTCAGACATAATTGGTAGGGAAAAAAACAAGCATGACATTATTGACTTGTTGAAACAAATTCATACCAACCAAAATGTTTCCCTTGTTGCTATTGTTGGCATTGGGGGATTAGGCAAGACGGCTCTTGCTCAATTGGTGTACAATGATGCTGATGTGCAAAAGCTTTTTGATAGAAAAATTTGGGTGTGTGTGTCCGAGGATTTTGAAGTAAAGTCATTGCTGAAAAAAATGTTAAAATCCTTAAAAACTAAAGAAGTTGGTGACTTAGAATTAGACCAATTACAAATGATGCTTCAAGAGGAACTAAATGGGCAAAGGTATATGCTTGTCTTAGATGATGTGTGGAATGAAAGTCAACTAAAGTGGGATGCTTTAAGAACTTATTTGATGTGTGGAGGTAAAGGTAGTAAAATACTAGTGACAACTCGTAGTACCATGGTCTCACAAACAATGGGAATAAAAATCCCTTATGTTTTAAAAGGTTTGACAAAAGAGCAATCATGGATTTTACTAAAGAACTTGACGTTTGGTGACGATACCAGCAAAATGAACCCTAATCTTGAATCAATTGGTGAAAGAATTGCAGAAAAGTGTGGTGGAGTACCGCTAGCAATCAAAACGATAGGAGGCTTCTTACAAATTGTGAATAATGAAAATGATCAATGGCTAAATATTTTAAATGACGGTATTTGGAGATTGTGTGAAGAAAGACAGAGTATTATGCCAGTGCTAAAACTAAGTTACCAAAACTTGCCACTTGGATTAAGACAATGTTTTGCATATTGTTCTTTATATCCAAAAGATTGGTTGATTCCAAAGGATGAATTGATTCAATTATGGATGGCTCAAGGCTACTTTGCAAGTTTAACTGAAACACAATCTATGGAAGAGGTGGGCAATCAATATGTTAAGATTTTGTTAATGAGGTCATTTTTCCAAGATGCATCAATTGATGAATATGGTGATATAACTGCATTCAAAATGCATGATTTGATGCATGATCTTGCAAAGTCGGTAGCTGGAAATGACTGTTACTTGGATACTGAGGGAAAAGAAATTGTTGGAAGACCCATGCACATCGCATTTGAATCTAGCACCGTTCACTCATTGGATATGTTTGATGCAAATAAATTGCGAACAATTATTTGTTGCAACACGGCAACTAGATTAATGACCAATCCATCTTTCATAAAGAAATTGAAGTGCCTGCGTGTTTTGGATTTGTCGCGTTCTTCCATAACTCAATTGCCAAATTGCATTGATAAAATCAGGCATTTAAGATATCTTGATCTGTTCGATTGTAAGAAACTAATTAATGTGCCAAAATCCGTTGGTAATCTTGTTAGCTTACAAACTTTGAAATTAAGATCGTGTGGGAAACTTGTTTTTTCTACAGAAGTTATCACAAAGTTGATCAATTTGAGACACCTCGACATTGATGATTGTAAAGCCTTTGAAGAAATGATGCCAACAGGATTAGGGAAATTGACTTCATTGCAGTACTTATCAAATTTCATGGTAGGGGACGATTTGAAGAGCAAAAGTGGCAAACTGAATGAACTGAAGGAGCTTAACAATATAAGAGGTGATTTGACAATTTGTAATTTAGGTTTAGTAAAAGATGTGGTTTCGGAGCCGCAAGAAGCAAATTTAAAAGCGAAAAAACACATTCGATGGCTGGGGCTATTCTGGGGACGGAAAGCAATAAACAATAACAGCGACAATTTGCAGTTATTGGATAACCTTTGTCCTCATCAGAATCTCACAAAATTGAAGGTGAATGGATATCCAGGAGTCAGGTTTTCGAGTTGGCTTCATTCACTCACTAATCTGGATGAACTCTGCCTTGAGCAATTTTCAAATTTCCAACATCTCCCACCATTGGAAAGGCTCCCGCGCCTCAAGAAGCTCGAGATGCGAAACATGAAAGAACTTGAGTGCATGCATTATGAAGAGATTTCTCATGTGTTCTTCCCATCTTTGGAAAAACTTGTCCTCCATGATTGCTTGAATTTGAGAGGATGGCAGAGGTTGGGAGGTGATAACAAGGCAAATGATATTGACAACCATCTTTCTCTATCTCCTTTTCCTCATCTTTCTTTGTTACGAATTGAGAAGTGTCCAAACTTCACTTGCATGCCTACTTCCCCGCACCACGTTAAGGCATTGGCCTTGCGGGACTGTAGTGTGAAGCTGATGATCGAGACATGTTTGGTTCAGCCTGAGCCTTCCTCCATGTATCCTCTTTCTACCCTCAAGCAGTTGGAGATTGGTGAAGTTATAGAGGTGGAAGCAATGGCAAAGGATTGGATGCAAAACCTCACATCTCTCGAGTGTCTCTCTCTTGTGGGGTCATCAATTATTCCGTCTCTGTTACAACACATGCAACATCTTCCTTCTGAACTTCAAGAATTACGGATCATATGCGTCAATGACAACAAGTTTGATCTGTGGAAATATGAGAAGAATGACAGCATACAACGCCAGGCCACTTTTCATTGCCTCCGTTCTCTGCAGAAAATTGAATTCTACTCTTGTCAGAATCTGAAGGCTTTACCGGAGCAGATCGGCGATCTCCAATCACTTAGGCATGTGAAGATTGACCAGTGCCCTAAATTAGAGTCATTGCCTGAATCTATGCATTGCCTTACCAATTTACGGACACTGCGTGTTAGAGGGTGTCCCCTCCTGCATGACAGATGCCAGATTGAAACTGGAAAAGATTGGCCAAAGATTGCTCACATCCCAAACGTAATGATACTCAGAGATTGATTCCTCTAAAGGTAATATGCTAAAACTGGTGCTATATTTATGATGTATAGTTGTATTCTATTGTTTGCTTTTGTCCATTTTAATTATAACAGTTTACACGTGAAATATAAAAGGAAAAAAAGGGGGGGGGGGGGACAACTTTGTTAATAAATCTAAAATAAAAGTCTATGAGTGTAGTCTTTCACAAAAGCAATAGTTTCTTTTTTTTTTTTTCTTCTTTTTGGGATTTCACAATTTTAACATCATGATTCGTGGCAAACTTTCAAATAGCAGCTGGTGGAAATTCAGTTTTAATATTGACAGTTGAAATGGGAAGATTCACAGTACTGTTTTTGTAAATCTTCTGACCACATCAATTCTTTTTGCGAAAAGTGGAATACTGAAAATCATCGACATTTGCTCATAGTACTGAATTAGTGTGCAACAATGATTCAGGTATTCTTGACTTTGTATCTACTGATTTTTCATGAAATTCTCAATATTTCAATGCAAATGTTTAGCTAGCATATAGAAAAAGTTGCCAGTCTTCTTCAGTCATCAACTCATCAATTCATGATTTTTTTTAAAATTTTTTAATCACTATTTAAACCTTATTTGGTAGGCAAGGTTTCTTGTATCTGGCTTAGATTAGTACCAAGAGTGACTATCATATATTTTGATTCCTCAACTTGTTAAAGATGTATATGACAATGTCCCTGACTTTGCAAAACGTGGTATGAATCAAATTAAATCCCCATGACAGCATAATAGCTAACTTGTCTTGTAAACCATGAAAATGATAAATGAAGCAAACACAGATGGATTATCACGTCTACATTCAATTTAGAAAAATGGAAGGCTAATATCCTTCAATATACAGATCTTGCATGATTGATTTGTGTTTTTTTTTTCTTTTTAAAATAGAAATCACTAGGGAATTTGATTGAGAGTCTTTTTCTTCCCCTCTTACATAGCAAAAATTACTCCTCCCCCCCCCCCCAAAAAACAAAAAAAAAAAAATCTCTTTCCCTGTTCTGCGGGGGGGGAAATGCAGTCCCATAGCAAAATATTTTTATATGTCAGAAATGCATTACGTTAGCCTTCAACATATACTTCTACAAGCGACGACATAGTTTTGTTTTATAAGAAACTCACTCTGCTTGTTTAGTCGATTAGTTTGAAGCAGACAATTTTAACTCCTAGTTATTTCGTTGTCATACCACAGATTATGTTATCGACATTCTTCGTTGAATGATCCCATTAGCAAATGGGAGTGAGTGTTTTCTTCAGACGAATCATGTAAATAGATGCATGGGCATGGTGCAGTGCCACGCTAAAACAGGGGAAAGGAAAAAAATATAAAAGGATGGGGGCATTTTAGTCTTTTAGGGTGTTTAGTTTTTTAAAAAAGAGAAAGAGAAAGAGAGAGAGATAAGATTAAAGAAAGATAGAATAAAGCCACGGTATCATCATTTTCTTTTTTTCCTTTCCTCTATTCGAGTTCTTTCTTTCTTCTTCCTTCTGTGTTTCTTTTTTTTTTTTTTCTTCTCTTTTTTCCTTTCTTTTCCTTCTTCTTATTGCTACCATTAGAGCTCCTTTTTCTTTTATTTATCACAAAATTTAATATTTATTAACTTTTAAAGCTTGAGGTGAGTCCTTAATCTTAAATCTTTTTTTTTATGGGTACATTTTAGAAGTTATCTCAAATTTTGAGAGTAGTAATAAAATAGTATGTGAGTAATATTTCGAGATTTTACTTAATAATAAGTATGTTAATTATTAAACTATCTCCAAACAAATTATCTAAACTTGTCAAAATATTTGTGTTGATCAGATCCTCCTGATACGGTGCCAGTTACTCTTTTCGGAACTGTTGGGGAGCAGCTCAGTTGATTCCTCTTTGTTGTGAGTGGTTATTTACTTAGTGACAATAGTTTTAAATTTATTTTTATAGGAGAAACTAACCTATTAAAGCTAATAATTTGATTATATGCTAATAATTGATTTAGATAGTCATTTTAGCTGATTAATTTCTCTTTCTAAAATGATAATTGAGTTTTCTTTGGATACCGATAGTTGATTTAATATTTTGGATATCTTTTTAGTTATTATTTTAATACCACATGTTGCTATTCTTTCTTATTTTATGATTTATTTATAATGAATTATAAAAGTTTATTTCTTGCAAGAACTGAATTTTATAGAAGTTGACTTATTGAATTTGAGTGTTTCATTTTATAATAAATTTATGTTGAGAAAACCATGACGGATTCTAAGTTAGAACGCCATTTATCACAATGAAGAGATATAGTGATCTGCTTGTCAGTTAGCAAAGAAATATAACGGCCTATGTGCACATAGTATATTTAGATGAGATAATACCAGGAGAGGCAAGGCCCCTAACTTAAGATGAGCTCATATTTATGATCAAATGGATTAAGATCACTTCCCATAAAAATTTAGTTCTTCTTGTATAACCCTCATGGAGGATTTGATTTGATGAAAGATTTGATTATATGTTGGCAAAGTCTATTTATGAAGTCGATTAAGGCAATATATTGAGAATTATTGAGTTTCTATTTATGAGTTTTATTTTAAATGAAGGATATTGATAAGGTTCTATTTATGGAAAATATAGAATTGACAAACTATTGACTCAATCAATTTCTTTGGTAAATGTATAATTGTTAAGTTATTTTCTTTTATTTTAAAAGCTCATGCGTGATTTAGTTTCTCCTTTCTGTCCACTTTGTTTATATATCCTCACTGAGTCTATATGATTTACACTATTTCCTTTCCTTTTCTTCAGATTCACAGGGTGCTGAGTAGCAGGTTCTTGGGATTAGCTATTCTACCCAGGATATTCCTTTTGGTAGGCCTTTACTATGGAAGAGTTTTATGGATACATTTTAGAAGTTATCTCAAATTTTGAGAGTAGTAATAAAATAGTATGTGAGTAATATTTCGAGATTTTATGTAATAATAAGCATGTTAATTATTAAACTATCTCCAAACAAATTATCTAAACTTGTCAAAATATTTGTGTTGATCAGATCCTTATGATACGGTGCCAGTTACTCTTTTCGGAGTTGTTGGGGAGCAGCTCAGTTGATTCCTCTTTGTTGTGAGTGGTTATTTACTTAGTGACAATAGTTTTAAATTTATTTTTATAGGAGAAACTAACCTGTTAAAGCTAATAATTTGATTATATGCTAATAATTGATTTGGATAGTCATTTTAGCTGATTAATTTCTCTTTCTAAAATGATAATTGAGTTTTCTTTGAATACCAATAGTTGATTTAATATTTTGGGTATCTTTTTTGTTATTATTTTAATACCACATGTTGCTATTCTTTCTTATTTTATGATTTATTTATAATGAATTATAAAAGTTTATTTCTTGCAAGAACTGGATTTTATAGAAGTTGACTTATTGAATTTGAGTGTTTCATTTTATAATAAATTTATGTTGAGAAAACCATGACGGATTCTAAGTTAGAACGCCATTTACCGCTAGCGAAGAGATATAGCGGTACTGTTTGCCATTAGCGAAGAAATATAACGGTCTATATGCACATAGTATATTTAGATGAGATAATACCAGGGGGAGGCAAGGCCCCTGACTTGAGATGAGCTCATATTTATGATCAGATGGATTAAGATCACTCCCCATAAAAATTTTAGTTCTTCTTGTATAACCCTCATGGAGGATTTGGTTTGATGAAAGATTTGATTATATGTTGGCAAGGTCTATTTATGAAGTCGATTAAGACAATATATTGAGAATTATTGAGTTTCTATTTATGAGTTTTATTTTAAATGAATGATATTGACAAGGTTTTATTTATGGAAAATATAGAATTGACAAACTATTGCCTCAATCAATTTCTTTGGTGAATGTATGATTGTTAAGTTGTTTTCTTTTATTTTAAAAGCTCGTGCGTGATTTAGTTTCTCCTTTCTGTCCACTTTGTTTATATATTCTCACTGAGTCTGTATAACTTACACTATTTCCTTTCCTTTTCTTCAGATTCACAGGGTGCTGAGTAGCAGGTTCTTGGGATTAGCTATTCTACCCAGGATATTCCTTTTGGTAGATCTTTACTATGGAAGAGGCTCCTCTTTTGTTGATTTCAGTATTTTACAGCTATAGGGTATAGGATCAGTTATTTTTTAGATTATGTATATAGCCATAATGTGTATATAACTCTTTAGTATAGCTGATCTTTAGATCCTTATGATTGTTACTCTGAAAATATTTTGACTGTTGCTTCTGGCTGTTATGTTTAATAGAAAATAAGTTATATGATTTTTGGATTGTTCAGTTTTCAGGGGAGACTCTGCTAAATTTTTGGCAGCCTCAATAATTAAGTTGCTAAATTATATGGATAGAATTTTGTCATTAAGCTTGCTAGGCTAAGTGAAACAGGTTGACCTGTGTGCCAGTCACGACTTACGTTTGGGACGTGACACATGGCCTATCATCCAGATTATGGTTGCTGATATTGTTTCTAAAATAGCATTTTGGAAATAGCTTTGGAAGAGGAAGAAGAATATTTCAACTTCAAAAACAGCAAGCTGAACTTACAATGAAGACTTATATCAAGGTAAGACTACACTTCATATGTGATCTGCCTGACAACTAAAGCAAGATAAAGCATATTGAATGAGTCTTTTTTTGGTTAAGTTTTAGTAACCATACCATACATTTCTTACAGGAAACAAGCAAGAAACTTTTTTTTTTAAATATTTTAGGTTGAGCGGAATGCTCACTCCAATTGAGATCAAGACATGCTGGAAGGCTCATCAAGTACCTACAAAATTGAACCTGAATTATGACAAAGCATGAGTGGAATACTGATCAGGTGATCCAACCCTTGTTGAGTTCCTAGTTACTAAATACTGTGGAGGAAAGATGTATCTCAATTACAACTACAACAGGAAACAATTTCTTACAGAAAGAACTACAAGCAACATCTATCCTTAGATCTTTGTTCTATACAATTCCCATTTGCCATATATTTTTTTGATAGTAGAACAAGAAAATTTATCAAAAGAAATGAGTAGAATTTCAATTGCACAGGAAAGATGTTTATCTCAATTGCAACTTACAGTAGTAAAGTTCTAGCTGTTTGAAACCGAACTACGTTAACAGTTGAAGAACAATCACTAGAAAGGCAGTTCGTATAGGAAAGAGCATTGTTTCCTCCATGTCATAATTATTGAAGGACTGATTATGCTTATTTGTAGGTTTCTACCGACTAATATCCATGGCAAGACAAAGGAAAATGACACATATACAAGCTTAATAGTATAATTCGTAAAACATTGAAAGTACATAAGGCTGGTGAAACTACAATTGTAAACACTTTTTCTTTCTTTTTTAATTGATTTGTAATACATAACATCTTCTGCTGTTGGCTTTTCACTGTTTTGACTTCAAGCTCAAATATGTAAAAACTTGTTGAGATTAATCTTTCCTGGAACTTCGTAGGTGAACATTGGCAAAAAAAAGATATTTCTAAATCTTTCAAGTCTTTGACCAACACATACAACTGCCTAAGACTGTCCTTAATTTCTCAAGATATACAGGAATTTCTCTTCTGTAGATTTAGTTACTTCATGGTTGCTTGTATTTCCTTAGTCACGAAAGCTTCATACTACTTTCATTCATATCCTCTTCATCTCTGTCAACAAATAGAAAATATTAACGTGTTGTTGATGTTTGTAGTCTTCAACAAAAGCAGTAGTTCCTTTTGTTCTTCTGAGTTTCACAATTTTTAACTTCAGGACAAACTTGCAAATCGTAGCTGGTGAAATTCACAGTTTGAACATTGAATAGATTAAATGTGAAGATGCACTCTGTTGTCTCCTAATCTTCTAATCAGATCAATCCATTTTGCAACAAGCGGAACGCTGAAGAATGTCAAAAATTGTTTGAGCTCATGGGATTCTTGTGCAAAAGTGATTCATAAGAGCATGGTTTTCAGCCAACTGGCCTTCATCTGGTTCATAAAAGAATGTCAAAAATTGCTCGAGTTAGGGATTCTTCTTCTGAATCATGGTTTCTGGCACTTCGATCCTTTTCCATTTCTATTTAAAGCCGATAGGGACCAGTATCTAGATGAAGAAAATTGGTATGAGAAAGGAGCACTGCTAACGATTTCCATCAACCCAGTAAGTATAACCTACTAACAATGGCTGACTTGGAATCTAAGCAAAAGCTGATAAACAGAAATGACACCAATTTCTGATTGAAGTTGATTTTTCGCAGAGAAAGAAGCCAATTAAGAATTGCTGGATGAACAGTATGGAGAAACACAAGGGAGGAATCTTTGCAATTTCTAGTAGCTGGTAACCAAAAACCAGACTTTGGTCAATTGATGATTTATACCTTATGCTTTTGGTGTTGGTTGTTACCATATTCACTATTCAATGAAACTAGTGATTGTATTGATTGTACATGCATCTCCGATAATATTGATATCCACCAATAGTTATAACCTCAGATGCTGTTTTTGTTAAGAAACAAGTTTTGGAAACCTGTTATTGCTTGCATTGTGGACATCCTATAAACCTCAGAAAGGAACTTCATGGTCAAGAATTTTTAAAGAAAAACAACAAAGCTCATGTACCTGATTGGTGACCAGCTTTACAGACATAAAGACACAAAACTGTGACCGTTTCTATTTTGATTTGAGAAAGCTATAACATTAAAGAAGCAGAAATGGCTCACATTGACGAATACGGTTCCACCTTAGACGCCAATACTAGGATTATGTGCCAAATTGAAAAAACTTGAAGAGGGTGTTTGGTTAAACAATCTAAACTTCGTTTGACAATTAATGCCATGGTAATTATAATTTGCATGCAAAAAGTATTTTACTTGGCATGAGGTTCAAGCTTGGACGTTATCAAAGAAAAGCTACGGTTAAGGAATTCATTGATTTATTATCATAGGACTCAAACCAGTTATACATGCCACGTGGTTCGATGCCTTGAAATTCACTTGTGGGAGCTTTGATTTATGTTTCAAAGATATTTTTTTGCAGAAAAGAAAAACAGGAAAATAAAAAAAGACATGATTTGCTGCAAGCAAAGTCCAAAGAAGACTCAATAAAGACAGGGTTCTGCCTTTACAGTTCTTATTATTTGCATGTACATAGAACCACATTACTTTTTTGCATGCTTGTGAAGACAAATGAGACACATCTATGACCGGGGATGCACCTGTTAAGTCCAAGCAGGTGGAGGAGGCTATTCACACTCATGTCTATGCCCTGAATGAGGAGTTCCAGCAACGATTGCAGCAGCTAAAGAAGCACTTCTAGGTGAAGGAGATGAAGTCGAAAAAGGGGCTGAACATAATGGAGAGGATGGGGGGAAGAAGATGGAGAGATGGATCATGAGGTAGATGCATAAGTACTTCAAACATCTGTGGGCTAATAGCTCGTCACCTTCTTCTCTTGAGTGTCTAGCAATACTAGACTAGGAGTTTTCACCATCTTCTTACCACTGTGATGGGGACGACGTCCTTGCTACTGACGAGCAGGAGTACTCCCACACTTACTTTTTTAAAATTATTTTTGTATTATCTATTAGATTTTTTAATATTGTTAGTTTATATTATTTGATGGATATTTAGTATATTATTTGCTTCTAATTATTTTATTTCTTATGCTTTTTGTTACAATTAATACATTTTATATTTTTAATTATGTAAAAATTTAAATAATTAAATAAAATTAAAAGAAAATTAACGTAAATAATAACAGTTAATTTTAATAAATAATTAATTGAAATAAAAAACAATTAAAATTATTTATACACAAGGATTTTCTATCGAAAATTAGACAAAATTTAAATTAATTAATTATAATTTTTTATTTTTATTGACGGATAATTATGGAAATATATATAATTTTTGACGAAAAATCCGTCAGCAAAATTAAATAAACTTGTCGATGATTTTCTAAAAATTGACAAAAATTTGTTGAATTTTCCATTTATTTACTGATGGAAATTAAAAAATATTCATCGATAATTTTTACCAACAGATTTAATCCATCACAGAATCCATTGGTAAAATAAAAATCTATTGATAAAAACTATATAGCCATCGATAGATCCGTTGATATTCCACGTGTTTCTAGTATTGACATCCTTGGCACCTGGAGGAATCTTCCTTTTTCTGTGTCATTGCTTGACTATTTTGAAACCATTAAGAATAAAATGAAAATTGAAAATTTTTCAGTAAAAAATGAACAATTCTAAAATGTTTGAAACTATGATTGGTTCTAATTGCGTCATAGAACGGGAAACCACATGATTACTATGTTATAATCACATCAAATCACCTTTAAGGAAAGTAATACTTCATAATAATACAAGCAATAAATATAAAATATAAAATATAAAATATAAAATATATTTTAAGTGAGGTGGTCCATCTTAAGCCTCTTTTTTCCTTTTCCAAGCTTCTTCACAGGGAGTGTTATCGTCTCTTAACTCTCTCAATTTCTCTCTCACCTCATCTCTCTCTTTCTCGTTCTCTCCTTTTTTCCCAATCCAAGGAAGATAGAAGAAAACAAAACAAAGAGAGTGTAGGAAGGACAGACTGCCGCTGCCGTAGGTCTCGCAACCACCGATCTTGCTGCTGCCAGAGGTTGGAGGATCATCAAAGCAAGAGGGGTGAGGGGGGAGAGAGACAGATGGATTAGAGAGAAAGAGAACATAGAAAATAACCCTAAACCAATATTCAAATTGAAGAAAAGAGGGGGGAAGGTTCGAAATGACCTTGTTGCCCCCTTCAATGCACAATACGGTCCAGAAACAGGGGTAGAATCGGTGTTTGGCTGTCGACATCAAATAGCGGCCGCGATTTGCAGCGATGAAGAAACACAAGGCTTCGACAGCTCTGTCGCGTTTGCTCCGCTCCGCTACTATCACGTGCAATTGACAACTATGCATCCACCAATACTTATAACATCAGATGCTGTTTATGTAGATATTGCTTGCATTGTAGACAGCCTGTAAACCTCAGACAGGAACTTCAGGGTCAAGGATTTTTAAAGAAACAGCATAGCCCACATATTTGAATGATGTTCATATGACATAACGACAGAAAATTGTGACCATTTCTTTTTTAATTTGAAAAAGATATGACGTAGAGGCAAAAATGGCTGACATTGACGAAAATAGCCCAATATACCATCTCTTATACCATCCCACTCCTTAGATCCCAATACCCGGATTATGTACACAATTAAAAGAAGTTTGGTTAAGCCATCTAAACTTTGTCTAGCTAATAATATTAGAGCATGTGATTAAATTATGTTAATGAGCTGTAACTAGAATCAGTTAGTAGTAGTTATGGTAGTTAGATTAGTTGTTTTTCTGCCTCTGATACATGTGGTAGCTGATGTATATGTATATTCTTTTTCAGTGATGAATGAATCAGTTTTGCAATTATCCAATTAACATTATGATATGATATCAGAAGACTTTTGCTAAATTCTCTCTACATCCACGTCCTTTGAAGCAGAGGCTGAGTACAAGGTTCTATCTGCTGTTTCCAGTGAGTTGAAATAATTGATAGCACTTCTCAAGGAGTTCCAAATAGAAATTGGTCTTGCTACGTTGTTCTATGACAACCAAGCTACTATGCACTTGTCATCTAATCTCACCTTCCATCAAAGATCAAGACACATTGAGATAGATTGCTATTTCATTAGAGAAAAAGTGAATGCTAGAGTCCTCAAGCTGGTGCATGTGAAAATTCAAAATCAATTAGCCGATCTCCTCACCAAGCCACTACCACCTTCTATTGTACAAGTTGGGAGTTCTTGACATTTACCTCCTAACTTGAGGGAGAGTATTAGAGCATGTGATTAAATTAAGTGAATAAGCTGTAACTAGAATCGGTTAGTAGTAGTTATAGTAGTTAGATTAGTTGTTTTTCCCACGTCTGATACATGTGGTAACTGATGTATATATATTCCTTTCCACTGATGAATGAATCAGTTTTGCAATTATCTAATTAACATTGTGATAAGTAATGCCAATTTTATTAGTATGCACTCCATAAAGCACGGGAAATATAATTTGCTAGTAACAAGTATTTTACTTGGCATGGGATTCAAACTTGGTAGTTAATTAAGAGTCCCTTTGGCACATCTAATAAGATAAGGCCTAATTAATTCACTGAAAAACACATAACCTATGCGCTGATGTTGAAGCCTAACCTTTCAGGCTTTGTGCTTCTCTCGTAATACAAACAAAAAGAAGACGGCAACTTGACTAATCTAATAAGGCCAATGACCAGTAAGAGGATTTGATTGGTTTAATTAATCAATCAATACGATTGATCATGCCTTGAAATAAACGACTATTTATAAGAACGAACAAAACTTTTATAAATAAATAATCATTTCAAAATGTACACGCCCAATTGGGGAGCTGAAACCAAACTCCTATACTTATAGATTCCTGGAATGCCCTGACAAAGAGTGGAGGGTTTATAACGAGGGAATTTTTCAACAAAATTGCTATTATATATTGCATATTATATATTGTTATCGATTCCTAGAAGGTACCGTATTCATATTGCACCTATTTGTATTAATTAATGCATTTGGTGACTTCCATAAACATTGCCGACCTCAACCTGGTATATTGGTGTCCAACAACTTAGCTACTTCTCACTCTAAGTCACCACCTGGTTCTAGTTTTTGATCATTTCCTTTCTGATAGTGAGATGGGTGAACAAATCCCTTACGGTGTTGCTGTTAGCCTCATCAAAAGATTGGCTTCTTCTGGCTTCCGTGAATTTGGACGCATTTATGGAGTCATGGATGAGTTGGAAAAGCTTAAGGAGACTCTTGAATCTATCAAGGTTGTGCTTTCAGATGCTGAGGAGAGACAGTGTCATGATTCTAATATCGAGCACTGGATAAGAAGGTTCAAAGAAGTGCTACATGATGCTGATAACTTACTTGATGACTTGGCCATCAAAGATTTGCGGTGTAAAGTCAGTGGTCATAGCAAAGTTGGGAGTAAGGTGCGTAACTTCTTTTCCTTTGAAAATCCACTTGTTTTCCGTGCTAAAGTAGCTCGTAAGATTGAGGAGATTCGAACAAAATTTAAGGATGTTGCAGATGATATGCGTCGCTTGAAATTGAACCCAAGTTTGGTAATTCTTAAACAAAATGAGACTTCTTGGAGGGAAACAAGTTCTTTTGTGTTGCAATCAGAGATCATTGGAAGGGAGGAAAGCAAAAAAGAGATTTTCGAGTTGCTTAAGCAAAGTCATTCCAACCAAAATGTTTCTTTGATTGCTATTGTTGGTATTGGAGGCTTAGGTAAGACAGCTCTTGCTCAATTGGTGTACAATGATGCAAAAGAGCATAACCTTTTTCAGAAATATATGTGGGTGTGCATTTCTGAAAATTTTGAAATAAAGATTGTTCTGAATAAAATGCTAAAATCCTTAAAAAAGAATGAAGTCGGTGACTTAGAATTAGACATCCTACAACAGAAGCTTCGAGAAGAATTATATGGACAAAGGTATATGCTTGTCCTTGATGATATGTGGAATGAAGATTGGCTAAAGTGGAATGATTTAAGAACTTACTTGATGTTTGGAGGTCAAGACAATAAAATATTAGTGACAACTCGTAGTACAATGGTAACACAAACAATTGGTGTAAAAACCCTATATGTTTTAAAAGGTTTGACAAAAGAGCAATCATGGACTTTGTTAAAGAACTTGACATTTGGTGAAGATACCAGCAAATTGAGCCCAAGTCTTGAATCAATTGGTGAAAGAATTGCAGAAAAGTGTGGTGGAGTACCACTAGCAATCAAAATGATGGAAGGCTTCTTGCAAACTATAAATGAAGAAAGTGATAAGTGGTCCACTATTTTAAGTGATGATATTTGGAGGCTATGTGAAGAAAGACAGAGTATTATGCCAGTACTAAAACTGAGTTATCAACACTTGCCACTTCAGTTAAGACAATGTTTTGTTTATTGTTGTTTGTATCCAAAAGATTGGGAAATTCAAAAAGATGAATTGATTCAATTGTGGATAGCTAAGGGTTACCTTGAAAATTCGATTGAAACACAGTCTATGGAAGATCTGGGCAATCAGTATGTCAAGACTTTGTTGATGAGGTCATTTTTTCAAGAAGCATCAATAAATGAAAATAATGAAATTAAGTCCTTCAAAATGCATGACTTGATGCATGATCTTGCAAAATCAATAGCTGGAAATGATTGTTATCTTGATAATGTGGGGAAAGAAATTGTTGGAAGACCCATGCACGTATCATTTGTATCTAGCAAAATCAGTTTATTGAATATGTTAGATGCAAGTAAACTACGATCTATTCTTTGGGTCAAGGATGATGAAGTAGGATTTGTGGCAGACTTATCTTTCATAAAAAACTTGAAGTACCTACGTGCTTTGGATTTGTCGCATTCTTCTATAACTCAGTTACCAGAGTCTATTGGTAAAATCAAGCATTTAAGATATCTTGACCTGTCATATTGTGAAGAACTAACTAGTTTGCCTAAATCAATTGGCAATCTTCTTAGCTTACAGACATTGAAATTAAATAGGTGTCAAAAACTTGTTTTTCCTGTAGAAATTATCATAAATTTTATCAATTTGAGACACCTTGATATTGATGGTTGTAAAGCATTTGAAGAAATGATGCCAACAGGATTGGGAAAATTGAATTCGTTGCAATACTTATCAAATTTTGTAGTAGCAGATAATCAGAAGAGCAAAAGTGGCAAGCTAAATGAATTGAATTAGCTTAACAACATAAGAGGTGATTTGACAATTAGTAATCTGGGTTTAGTAGAAGATGTGGCATCAACATCACAAGACTCAAGTCTGAAAGCCAAAAAATACATTCGATGCCTATGGTTGCCGTGGGGAAAAGACCAATTTGCTTGGGAAGAAAAAAACAAAAACAGTGAT
Organism: Pterocarpus macrocarpus; assembly: GCA_031439585.1. Lineage (NCBI taxonomy): Eukaryota > Viridiplantae > Streptophyta > Magnoliopsida > Fabales > Fabaceae > Pterocarpus > Pterocarpus macrocarpus. The sequence continues at coordinate 15,662,352 of CM062517.1, read as the reverse complement.
AGCTTGCAGTTATTGGATAACCTTTGTCCTCATGAGAATCTTAGAGAAGTGCGAGTGAGTGGATATCCAGGAGCAAGTTTTTCAAATTGGCTATCTTCGCTCACTAGCATTGTTCATATCTACCTACGGGGTTTTTCTAAATGCCAACATATCCCACTATTGGAAAGACTCCCACGCCTTCAAACGCTCCAAATTCGAAACATGAAAGAACTGAAGTGCATGCATTATGAAGAGATTTCTGATGTGTTCTTCCCACCGTTGGAGACACTCTTCCTTGGATACTGCACGAATTTTTGGGGATGGCAGAGGTTGGGAAATGATAACATGCCAAATGATATTCACAGCCATCCTTCATTGCCTCCTCTTCCACGCCTTTCTTGTTTGGTAATCAAAAGTTGTCCAAACTTGACATGCATGCCTACTTTCCCACACCTTGTTGAGAAGTTGGAGTTGATTTATAGTAGCGTGAAGCCAATAATTGAAACATGTTTGGTTCAGTTTGAGTATTCCTCCTTCTATCCTCTTTCTAAACTCGAGAACTTGGAGATTGGTAGGGTTACAGAGGTAGAAGCAATGGCAGCGGAGTGGATGAACCTCATCTGAGAGTCTCTCTCTTTGGGAATTGTCTCTGTTACAACACTTGCAACATCTTCCTTCTGAGCTTCAGAATTTAGAGATCATTCGTGTCAATGACGATAAGCTTGGTCTGTGGGAAGATGAGGAGGACGACAACACACGATGCCAAGCCCCCTTTCACTGTCTTCGATCTCTGCAGAGAATTTCCTTCTACATTTGTGAGAATTTAAAGGCTTTACCTGAACAAATCGGCAACATCCAATCACTTAGGCATATTGTGATCCAAAATTGCCGTGAATTAGAGTCATTGCCTGAAGCCATATGTTGCCTTACCAATTTACAGACACTAACTATCATAGATTGTCCCCTCCTACGAGACAGATGCAAGGTTGAAACCGGAGAAGATTGGCCCAAAATTGCTCACATCCCAAAGATAACGAGATATTGATTCCTCTAAAGGTAATAAGCCAAAGCTGGCGTTGGAGTTATTTCTATTGTTTGCTTATCTCCATTTTAATTACAACACTTTAAACGTCAAATATGGAAAAAAAAATTATATATATATAACCTCAGTTAACAAATCTAAAGATGTATATGAGTGAAGTGTTCCATAAAGCAATAGTTTCTTTCTATTTTTAATTTTATATTTCTAGATTTCGCAATTTTTTTTTAATGTTGCAAAAAGTTGAATGGTGAGGTGTCAAAATTTGATCAAGTTCCGGATCTGTGTGCAACAACAAGGCAGGTGTTCTTGATTTTGTCTCCTTTTCATGAAATTCTCAGTAATTCAATGCCAAAGGTTAGCTACAAAGCAGAGGAGAAAGTTGCCAGTCTTCTTCAAATATCAATTCATGATTTTTCTTTTATTTTTTAATCACTGTTTAAACCTTCTTTGTCCGGTTTGGATCAATACCAAGAGCGGCTATCACATATTTTGATTCCTCAACTCTTCAAAGATGCATACAATATATAATGTTATCTCTGACTTCCCAAAACTTGGTATGATTTAAATTAAATCCCCTTGTCATCATACTTGCTAACTTGTCTAGCAAACCATGAAAGTGATTAGTGAAGCAAACACAGAGCGATAAATTTACAGATCTTGTTTGATTGATTTATGTTCTTTTTAAGAAACGTCTCAGAAAAACATTGGCGAATTTGATTGTGATTCTTTTTTTTCCCCTTCTGCATCGGAAAATAATCCCCTCAGAAATGCATTCCCGTAAGCAAAATATTTTTATGGCATAAAATGCATTAGGTTAGCCTTCAACATATACTTTACAAGCAACAATGTAGTATTGTTTTATAAGAAACTCAATCTGCTTGTTTAGTTGCTTAGTTTGAAGCAGAGAATTTCAACTCCTAGTTTTTTTCTGTCATACCACATATTGTGCTATCCACATTCTTCAGAAGTTGCATCGTGATCCCATTAGCAAATGGGAGGAAGTGTTTTCTTCGGATGAATCGTGTAAGTAGATGCATGGCATGGCCTATCATTCATATTTTTGCTACTGACATTTGTCTCATACAGCATTTAGCATTTGGACATAGCTATGGAAAAGAAGAATACTTCAACTTCAAGACCAGCATGTTGAACTTACAAGGAAGATCTACATCAAGGTCTACACTTCATATCTGATATGTCTAATGACTAAAGCAAGATAAAAGCATATTAAACGAGTTGTTTTTTTTTTTCCCTTTTTGGGTAGGTTTTAGTAACCGTACCATTACATATTTCTTACAGAAAACAATCAAGCTAATATTTCCCATTAACAATTTAAGAAATTAGTTTTATGTTGCATGTCAACATCCAATTGATTAATTTTTTTAATATTCACAAGTTAGGTCGAGAGGAAGACTCACCTCAATTCATGTCAGGATATGTAGGAAGATTTATGAAGTACTTACAAGAGTATATAGTAATTTTAACTCAAGTTGTAACAAAATATGAACAGCAAGCTAATCAGGTGATCCAACCCTGTCGAATGTTGCCGGTCAAAATATGAAATACTTGCATTTTTTTGGCTTGGCAGGAAGGGCATAAACTTGTCATCCTAGAACTTGATTCAACAGCAACGATCTCTCTTATCCAACAAGGTCAAGACAGGAAACAACCTTACAGTTTGGTGATAGCTCGTGTCCGTGATCTTTTATGTTGTGATTGGCAAGTTCAAGTGCAGCATGTGTATAGAGAAGCAAACAGGGCTACTGACTGCTCGGCAGCCTTGGGTCACTCTTTAAATATTGATATTTGTTTTTATATGTTACCTCCATCTTGTCTAGGTCCCATTCTTAGGGATGACATTGCTGGGATTTCCATACCTCAGCTGATTGCTTAGTTTTCATGTTTGTTTTGAGCTTTCGCCCCATTCATTTACCAAAAAAAAAAATGTGAAGCAAAGATGCTTCTCAACTGCAGTTATAATAGGAAAAAATTTCATACAGTAAGGAACTATTAGTAGCATCTATCATTAAGAGTCTATATGTTCCATACAATTCCCGTTTATTATTTTTTTTATAGAAAAAAGAAATTTCATTGGAAAAGAAGAAATGAGTAGGATTTCAATTGAACAAGGAAGATGTTTATCTGAACTGCAACTTACGTTAGTGAAGTTCTAGCTGTTCGAAAACTAAACTACGTTAAAAGTTGAATAACCACTGCAAGCTAGGACAGTTGACATAAGAAGAGCGCCATTTCCTTCATGTGTCATAATAATAATTACTGGACTCGTTATGCTTATTTGTAAGTGATGGTAACCCAAGCTCTAACTAAAGCTTGAAACAATGATTAAAGGGTGGTTTAATGAAGTGAAAGCCATAAGACGGAATGTTTGGATATTCTTGGGGGACCTAGTGTGGGGATGACACTAGATCAAAGAATATCTCAAGAAATGAACCAAACATTTGTTGGGAACTATCTTCCTTGATGTGGATTAGTGGGGTTTTTAGGTATAATATGGCCTTGGGGAAATGTATTCTAGTAAATGACACCACTTGGATCCATGTAGAGTCAAAAGTCTCCTTCAACTCTAGGACACTCTGAAAATGTCGAACCACTCTCCCACATCCCAACCTAGGCCAAGTCTGAGGATTATACCAAGTTAGTAATAATTCTCTGATAGGATGAACCCTGTATATCCCCTTTGTTATACCCAAGCATGGTTATCTCTGTACCTATAGCCAAAAGTTGATAAAAAGGTATGACATCATAACCAAGGACCTATGACAAGTTATTTTCATGGTCTCAGCATCCTTGTCCCTTGCTAAAATACTTAGGGAATTCCAAAACTTGGAGCCCACAAAGCCAAACCCTAACAAAACTAATAACAATCAGTAGATTCCACAAGTTTACACATTGAAGAGAACCTAGGACTACCAACAAAACCCATCTTCTTGAATTTGAGTGACCCCAAGAGCGATCCCGCTGGTAGAGCATCCCAAAGGGAACTCAAAACTTGGTCCCTATCGTCCTTCTTGGATCCTTGCAGTGGCTATACTTGTTTACTGTCGAAAGCCACCCCAAGAAGGTAGTTCCTTCTTGCTTGGCCATTGTAGCATCTCCTCTAAAGCTTATGTACCTTGAATCTCCTAATCTTGGTTTAGTGTTCCAAAAACACTAGCTGAGAAACTAGTCTAGATCAGTAAGTTTCTACCTACTATTGTCCATAGCAAGACAAAGGAAAATGACATACATACAAGCTTCAGTTAATTGGTATAATTAGTAAATAATATAATGCACAGAAAGCAAATGAAGCCACACAGCAAACACTATTTTATTATTGATTTGTTACATAGAACGATCTTCTGCCATTGGCTTTCTTTATTTAATTAAAAGACTTAATAACTCAAATATGTAAAAGACATTTTAAGATTAATTCTACCATGAACTTCATCAGTGAACATTGGTAGAAAGACTTTTCTTCATCTTTCAAGTCTTTGCCCAACACATACAATACAACTGCTGAAGGTTGTCCCAAATTTCTCATGTTGTATAGGAATTCCTATTCCGTACATTTAGTTATTTCATGGCTGGTTGTATTTAGAATTTTCTAAGTTTAGACTTCCATTGATTGGTGGATCTTTCGATTTTATAAAAACGGATTAAATAGATAGCCTAACTATTCTCTATAAACCTATGTAATTATTAAGTGATCTATTGTGGTTTAGAATTCACCATGTGATATTGGACTTTAGCTCAATAATGAGCGTGCTAAAGGATGTAGAGGCCCAAGGTAACCTAGGTTTTTAATGGACGAAACTAGAGTGTTATATATATTCATACTATGGACATGATCTCTATTATAGTCTTGGCACTCTTTCCAGCTATTGTTCCATCAATGTGGCCATCTAGAATGAAAAGGAGATAGAGTGGGTTCTTCTGCACCTATTATATGCATGTAAGTACGTTTTCTTTTTATCAGGATTTGTAAATAGTATTTCTCAACAATAGAAATTCGACAGGTATGCTATGTTATTAATCCATATTCCTATATCATTAGTGTTCTAAGTTCCTAGTATATATCTAATAAAATTTTACATGTGGTATCAACATAAGTTATAATAGGATTAGAATTCACTTTGAGCAAATCTATGAACTTTTTTAAATCAGAGATTTCTCTTAAATTAATTTGAAATAGGTATTAATAATTTGCTAAAATCCTTTTCGATCTTGAATAGGTGTTCTAGTTGGATCGATTAAATTTTTATATCGAAATATATTTCTTGAATGAGATATAAGCTACAACTTAATGTTATGAGCCATTTCATTTGAATTTTGAGTATCAATGACTTGGGGTGTATTTGGGATATTTATTTATGATGGCAAGGAGTAGTTAATAATAGAATGGAATAGAAAAAAAGGGAATAGAATGAAAATATGCATGTCACACCCTTGTTTGGGAATTTGACGAAGGGGAGCGAAATCTTTCTTCCCTTATTTGGCAATGATATGAAAAGGAAAGACATGTAACCTTTATCTTCCAATTTTATCCCCTACTAATATATAAGAAAAATAGTGGATATAAATTTTTAAGGGTATAATAATAATAAAACAAAAAAAATTTCGGCAAAAGATTTGTTGTCCTCCCCTCACCCTCTGATTTGGGGGAACAGGAATTTCTTCAATATTAATGGCAAGAAAGATCTCCATATCTACTCATAGCCTTGACATTCCCTCCTAATATAAGCAACATCCAAACACATTTCTTTTAAAAGTTGTCTTCCCACTCCATGCCATACCCCCAGTGACTGCCCTCCCAAACATTACCTTGGCTTGAACCAAGATTGTTCTTGGTTCTTATTCAAAATTTGTTATAGATTCCCATTGATATTTCACAAATATGATACTATTAGAAACAATAAAAAGGTGGGATTTGTGCCTCGGTTCAGAGGCACAGGATCTGTGTTATTTGAACTTTCATTATCAATTCTTGATTTGAATCAAGATTGTTTGTACTTGTTCTTAACTGAAATTAATTGAAAATTTTTATTGATTTCTTTCGATATTTTCCTATCATATTTTTCTAACTGAGATTAGGGTTTCAATGTCTGCAAACTACCTGTTTTATCTCATCGTTGAATCTGATTTGTTTGGGTGAACGGGTGAGGAAGGGTTTTTTTTTGTTTTTTCTTATGATTTTCCCTTCACCCTGAACCACAACGTGATTGAGAGAGTGACGGCAATCGAGAGTCACCAACCGCTGCCCTTCAAGAGGTAGCACCACCGATCACCGATTTCGCCTTCTACAACCGCCGGTTGTGGTCGCCGTTCGTCGCTCGGATTGAGGGTCTTCTGCTGGCGCCGCCACTGGCGTTGCTGCTGATCCGTGTGTGTTGCGTCATGGCCCGTCGCAACCTGCCGCTACTCCCTTTGTTGCGCCGCCACTGCCCATCCTTTGTACCGCCGTCGTCCTTGCGCCGCCACCGTCTCTAGTTCTGGTCGCAAGTCCGCCAGAAAACCCATGATCGACGCTGTGCCGCTATGCTTGCGAGTAAGGGAAACCGGCATGCTGGTCCAGTGTTCTGCGAGGCAGGAGGAAGACGGTGTTCTCACACTGCCCCATTGCTATCTTTGCACTACCACAGAAGACCATGGCTACTGGTGCAACGACCCCGCGGTAAGGGAAGAAGGATGCTCCATGGTGCTAGTCACCACCGTGGGATGAGCTTTGTGCGATGCAGAAGGTAAAAGGAAGAAGGCAGTGTGGCCCCATGGTGAGAAGGATAGGTGCTCCTCTGTGTGCTGTCAAGTTCTGGGAATGGTGAGCAGCCTCAATGGCTGTGTTGAGTGCGCTACTACGGGCGGAGGAAGAAAGAAGAAAGGGCTGCTGCCCCTTGGGTAAGCCCTGGCGGGGCATGGGTCAAGTCACCCGGTTGTAACCCGTATGGCCCAATATTAAATAATAATAATAATAAAAAAAAAAGAATAATTGAGGGGCCGGAAGCTAACAAGAAGTGAGGAGGAAGGATATATTAAAATTTTAAAAATTCAATTACAATAAAATATTGGTTTAAAATTCTAAGAATTATAAAATTTGAGGTATTTTGTTTTGAATAAAATTGAATTGAATTCTATAGAGTTATGGAATTGAAAGTGCCTATTTGTAGTTATAAAATTTTATTGTTGTATTGTTAAAAGTGTTTGAAAAATCGGAGTTGAGTTAACTATTGATTATAATTATCCCTATTGAGAACTTTATCAGTTAAGCAAGTTTCTACACCACAATGAGTTACTTGCAAAACTGATAGAGTTACTTATTTATTTTTGGGATGTTTCATCACTTGAATTGGTTATAAGTTGACTTACCCACATATAGTTGACTTATTAATTGATTTTAATGTGACATATTTTATCACTTGAGTTAGTAATGGATTGACTTACCCACAAGTAGTTGATTTATTAATTAATTCGATAGTGACATGCTATTTGTGATGACTTTAATTTGACAGTAAAATGCTTCTGGTCACATATGTTAAATTTCTATAACTTGTGTTTTATATAGTATATTCTTCATCCACAAATAAGTTTATATTATATGTTGAGCCTCTATTTATGGTAATAAATATTACTATTGATTACCCATGTAAATAATCAAATTCTTGGTATTTGTCAACTCCTGTGAATTTTCTTTAAGTAGCATTGACAACCAAATTGAGCTCTTAATTGAAATTGTTATATTGTTATAAAAGGAAATTTACCAAGACAAGTATGGGATTACCTTTTGATAATTGTTGATACTATTTTGTGGAATCAACCTTGCGAGAAAATTAAACATTTTCATTGTTTTGATTTTGATTTTGTAAGCTGTGATTTGTCTATTTAAAAATAAATATGTTTTTGTCTTTGGAAAAGTTTTAAAATTTTTAAGATGAAGGAATAAAATTAATAGGCTAGAACAATCAAAATTGTTGGATTAAGACGGTAAATTTTCTTTGAAATAGATATAGTAGTAATAGATAATCTATGCAATCTCTTGCTAAATGTCTTGTGGATTAGAGGGATTATTTTCCAACATGTTAGAGACTTCGAATAAAATGGAATGGTTGAATAAAGAAATTTTATTTTGTATTAAGCCACATTAACTTACCTAAATCCTATTAAAAATAAACCTTAAAATAGTTATCTGTATCTTAAATAAAATACTATCCCAAATTAATATTTAAATTGTTTAAGGGTTTGAAATTTAGCCTTAACCATGCTTTGTATGTGGGGTCAAGTTATTGAATTGATCCCACTATATTAAGAGAAATTCTAAGACCACATGTGATCTGACGAATGCCAAAGGTTACAAACTTTGCTGTCATAACCATAGAATGAAGATAGTTGAACCAAGGATTGCTAAGTTCTCGAGAAGATAATTGAAGGTAAGAATATTCTATATGAGTTGCAATGGGATATGGAGGCCGAAGGAAACTCTTGATGGTTTTAAGCCTATTGGTGCGGATGCATATTTGAGAGGAACATTCCAATGAAAGTGTACAACATTTAGAGCAGGTGTTGTGGTTGAATGTTTCCTTAAAAATGAAGGACATGACTATTGGTATTTGTAACTATGTAATAATTGAGGCAGAAAGTGTTAGATTTTTCAAGTGTGATGATGAAGCCTCACATTAATTAGGAATAGATTGAGTAAAGACTATATAATGTTAAATATCTCCTAGGATTTTGGATTTCCCTTATCTACTCTAATAAGTAATATTAGAACCAATGTTTGGATCGGGCTGAATATTCTGAAATGGTAGTTGGTTGATATTTGGGTTTTGTCTTGACCCATGAAACATCTACCATCGTTCCTCATGATTATACGAAAAGCCTTGTGTTAAAGGGAAGTATACTAAAGTTGGGTTTCACACTTGAGAGGGAGAGTTGCAATAGTCATGGTTAATTTACATTATTTTATGCAGGAATTAAAGGGCAACTATACTTGATATTTAACTTGATTGAATGAAATTTTATTTATACCACAATTTTTGCTGCACAGTATAATATTCTATTTCTCTTGATAAAATTCTTTTATGAGAAATATTATGGTAATCATTAATTATCGTTGTTTTCATAGCACTTGATTGTTTATTAAGTGCATGGAGAAGGAGAGCTATTTTATTGTTATAATGTAATATTAGAGAGCATAAACAAATAATTGGAATGGTTAGTGAATTAGTTAGCATAGTAAATAATGGATTGCAACGTAATCTGTTTATTAAGCTAATGGAATAATTTATGGAAATTGTCAAGTGCTCTCAACCTTAGTCTAATTAACCTGTTAACTCTTAATGTTAATTAAATTGTAGTCTAATGCTCATTATTTTGATTTGCATAGTATATATGTTAAAGTTCATTTTTGTGCAAGTTAGTGTTTACTACTTGATATGCGATTTTATGAAGAGTATTTCATGGTACTTTTAGGGTAATTCATGTATGAAAGTTGAAAATGATTTAATGGACTAAATTATAATCCCTGTTTTGGAGCCCATTTCTGATTTGCATATTTATCACCACAATGACTCATTCAGGAAATTACTAGAGCTACTGGTTGATTTAGGGATGGTTTTGTTGCTTAAACCAATCAGTGCATTGACCTACCTACATATGGTTATATATGAGTTGGTTCAAATAGCACAAAATTTTTGGATTATTTAAAGGTGAAAATTCCTCTGCCTGCAAGTGTTGAATTTTTTGAGACTTGTGTATGATATATTCTCCACCTATAGATGAGTTTATATTCATGTTTTAAATACTCATTATGATGAAAGTTGTCACTAATCGTTGTCCATTGGATTAACTAAAGGTTGATTATATTTATTTTTAACTTCATGTCATATTTTCCTTTAATAAAGTAATTAGACTACAATGTTGCAAATTTCGGTTAGCTTCTTAAAAGGATGGAAATTGTGTATAGCAGTGGTCTTTGGACATGATGGATATGTAAGTTTATCCATGAAATTATGCTTGTATTTAAGTGGATTTTCTTCGTGAAGAAAATGTTGATTGTTTTAATGAGTGGAAGTTATGATATGTGTTGTGAATTCTACACACATGTGATTGTACAATCATATGCTTAACCTTCCATGAAAAATATGATTATATCCAAAATTAATCATATTTTTATAATTGCATAAAATTGGTGGGAGCCAATTGTTTGGCTCTGTTTCCATGTTATATATATAAATTTTATGAAATCCTTAATAGTCAACGTTATGATAGCTATGTTTTGTTGCTGTTAATATTATTTAACAGTGGAATTATGACAACTTGATTGAAATCACATGCTCAAACCTTGATGGTTGATGTCTTTTCATGTGATTGGTTAGTGGAAGCTGATGAGCTTGTGATTGCACTAAATTTGTGTAATTGGGGCCCTCATGAGTATATTAGCACTGAGAAGGTGTTTACTGACCCCCAAATTGAAGGACTTAGGCCCATGGCATTTATGAAACATGTTAATAATATGGGTCTTGTGAGATCTTTTGATATACTTGATTAGTGAGAGTTGTATTGTTCATCTACTTATATTGGACTTATGTATTTTGGTTGATGAACTTATGGGCATGTTATAAAATTAATTTTGGTATCATTTGTATATCTTGAGATATGATGTTTTCTTAGGAAGACATTGGTATTTTTGTGAGAAATATGTGATCTCCTTGTGGGAGATTGATTGTGCTTTCTTAGAAAGACACAATGAAGATCTATACACGGTAGTATTAAGGATCATTTTGATAAACACTTGAGTGCTTGCATTATTGTAATGCTACGATATGTATATCTACACCTTGCACACTCATGGTTATTGATCATTATTGATGAGGTTATTGGTTATATGATCGTGGAGGAACTAGACTCTTTATAGTTTATTATTTGTCAATGGTTCTTAGTCGATGGCCTTGTTGACTAAAGTGATATGGCTTGTGATGAATTGTTTTTTAGGCTGTAGTTTGTGGCTCCAGTTGTTCAACCCAAGAGTCATTTTCAAAATATTTTAGAAATTGAATAAAACTCAATCAATATTGCCCAAGTGGAGAATGCTAGAATTTTCTAGGTTTAGACTTCCATTGTTTGGTGGACCTTTTAGTTTTATAAAAATGGATTAAATAGATAGCTCAACTTTTCTCTTAAATCCATGTAATTATTAAGTAATCTGTTGTGGATTTAGGATTCATCATGTAATATTAGGTTTGAGCTCAATAATAAATGTGCTGGAGAATGTAAAGAACTAAGATAAGGTACCATATATATTCATACTATAGACAAGATCCTTACTCTAGTTTTGGCACTCTTAACGGCTATTGCTCTATCAATGTGGCCATCGAGAATGAGAAGGAGATAGAGTGGATTCTTCTATACCTAGCATATGCATATGCGTATATTTTCTTTTTATTTGGATTTGTAGATAGTGTTCCTTAGTAATAGAAATCTGACAGTTATGCAATGTTATTAATCCATATTTCTATGTTATTAGTATTCTAAGTTCTTAATATAGATTCGATAACACCTTAGGGTGGTTCTTACTACTTTCATTCATGTATATCCTTTTCGTCTCTGTCAACAAATAAAAAATATTAACGTGCTGTTGATTTCGAAGTGTACGTTGGTCAGGTGCTCGACCTCTCATGGATTAATAATGATATTTTCAGACTATATGTTGTTGTAAATTCTTTAGTATATGCTTAATTAGAAGTTACAGATACTCTCTTAAACTAAGTCAATAATTCTATCATGCCACCAGATAATAAATTAAATTTTAAATATTTAATTTAAGGGAGTGACTATTGCTATTCTTTGTTATCCACTGTCATTTCCTTTTAATTGCTTTAATTTTTATATTCTTAAAATACCTTAATTAAAAAATTATTTCAAATTTACATACATTTTCATTTCCATATTCTAAAATTATATTTAATAATCATATTAGTTAATATTAAATATAAAAAGTAATTATTTTTACTTTGACAAATTTTAAATAAAATTAAACTATTAGACCAAGTGGACTATTAATACTTTTAATCTGTCCCTTGTATCAATTATTAGTTCTTATTAGATGCTATGATACACGAAAAAATTGTTTTAGTGTTGAAACTATTACTTACCATTGTTCTATTATTGTTTTAGGTTGACTATATTTTTGTGAATAAATCAGAAAAAGGAAAACAAAGAAAGTATGAGAAAAAATGTATTTTCCTAAAACTGTGTGGTTTATCATTTAGCAACGTTTAAAAGTGATTTTTTTTTTAGGATATGTAACACACCAGGAATTTTTAAAACTATATCGCAATATTTGATATTCTTCATGTGATTAGAGATTATAATGTCCTGAACAATTCTATCTAATTGCTTATAAAAATTTGTTTTACTTAAGTTGTTTCTGTTGATATATAGTTACGCGATTCTATTATGATTATCCTATGCTCTATAATGTTTATATTTTTAAATCTATGAAAATTGCTTTCTTTCTTTCAAAAAAAAAAAAATTATTAGAGTATCTCTTCACTGGACAAATAAAAGACTAATCTCCCAGATATAGTTAGCCACCTAAATAAGGACCTCCCAACGGTGTTTTCCTATATACATGAATTTCGAAATCGAATCCAAAATCTTTTGTTTAAGGGACCTGAGCCCCTTCTACTTAAATTTATTTTGACAAGATTTAATGACTGTTATTATAATTTTCTGCTAATCATTTGATTGTAGCCATGGTTGATGAAGAATAATGAACTTATCTGCTCTTTCATACCAATGCTTTGAAAATTGGTTTCATTAAGACAAACATATGTATGAGATTGTCTGGTTTGTGATCTTCTAATTAACTAAATCAATAAGCTTCTCATTGCCCTTTTTTTTCAAATACATTCTTTTTTTTTTTGGTCTTATTGTAGTAGTAAATATCGTTTAAGGACTTTCGGCAAATTATTCTTTTCTTGATAGAGATACAATAGAATAAGATTTAGATATATTATTTTTGTACAAGTATGATATGAGAGGAGAAGCTAGCTTACAGTTTTGTTTAATCAACCATTACAAATTATTTAAGTTTTATTTTACTACAATTTTTCGTTCAAATTATAGATTTAATTATAGGTTTTTTGTGTGATGGAATTTAATTTTCATATTTAATCTTAATTGGCATAATTATTAAGTATAAATTTAAAATATGGAAATGGTAACAGATTATCTAGATCTGTTTGAAACAACTTTATAATTAAAAGCATTTTAAAGATATAAAGATAAAAACAATTAAAAACATGTGACAATAAACAAAGAGGGATGACTTTACAATTTAAATGCTCTTGAGGGACTTATTTTATTTTTAATAAACTAAATTACATTCTATAAATGGTCTCACCGCTTTAAGCCACCAAGAGTGAGTTGAGGAGTTTGCTAATGGTCTCACCACTTTGGGCCACTAAGAGTGAGTTGACGAGTTTGCCTTAGGCTATATGTTCTCTATGTCTTATGCATAGGGTTGAGTTGGTGGAGTTGATGAGAAGCCTAACTGTAAAAGAAACTTATCAGTCCTTCTTTGAAGTAACGAACAAAGATCTTGTGTCGTGGGCATCGATCATTGGTTTTTATGCAAGGTTTGGGATGATACATAAATCTGCAAGGTTGTTTTGGTAAATGCAGAAAAACCAAATATACTGTTTTAAATTGAATTTGTTAATAATTATTAATTAAGTCCCTCATTCCATTTATTATGTGTATTTTGAAGATAATTAGAGGACAAATATCCAAATCTACTTATAATATATTAATCTTGAACAACAAATTGTACCACAAAGTTGACACCGCAATTATCTTCTATATTGTCACATTAGCATGGTAGTTCATGTATCATTCCTAAATAATCATTTCATATTGCTCATTCAATTGAGTTTATACTACTGTTTTAATTTACTGTCATGAACAGTTACATGGATAATTAAGGCATATTTATGGTTATACAACTAAATAGGCATTAATTATTATTTTTTAAGCATAAGTTAACAACTTTCTAATTCTTATATTTATATTCTTCCACTTTGTTCTCCTATTAATCATATTATTATGAATAATAATTATTTTCATCCTTCTAATTACTAATATGCTAGAGACATCAAATGAGCACAATTTATAATTAACTTAACTGAAAAAGGGAAATAAGCGTAAAGAAGACAATGCAAAAATAAAAAACACAGAAATGATATCAAAATGATGAAATACTATTGAATATAAAAAATCTATATAACTTTAATATATTTCAAATAGTCACATTCTTTGGTTTTACTTATCTTACCGGACTATAAATTAATCATAAGTATATAATATTCTCTTTTTATTATATAATTATTTCACTTTAAGTTATTTTGACAACATTTATTAAATAATTCATATGTTGATTTCATTATAATTACTTTATCCATCCGCAAAAACACAATCTATAAGCAACTTAATTGAAAAAAGAAAAATAAGAACAAAGAAAATAATGTAAAAAAGAATAAATACAAAAATAATATAAAAAGATAAAACTCAATTAAATATAAAATTTTATATAACTTTAATATATTCTAAATAGTCACTAAAGAAATATTTCTGTATTTTAATTATATTATCAAATTATAAATATATTATATTTTCTTTTTATTATATAATTATTTTATTTTAAATTATTTTAATAACATCTACTAAATAATTTATATATTTATTTCATTACAATTAGTTTATCTATTCATGCAACGTACACGTCTAAATCTAGATATATTTAAAAACCAGCTCCTATACCTACTCTAATTAAGCTGGCAACGAAGAAAGCACCTTGAGAAGACTATTGTACCATCGCGTATGGCGACTTCCACTGACGACTTTTTGTTGCATCCAAGTTGAACCTTTACCGTGTTTCAGTTTGAATTTCGTCGAAGACATAGTGACTTGCTGTCAAGACAACTTTTTCTTTTATAGATCTTTGTTGATATTTATTGCATCTATAGACTTCCATTGCCAACCTTAACCACCTAGCCGTTGGCATCAAACAACTTCCTACATTTTCCTCTCTCAGTCACCTGGTTCTTATTCTGATCCTTTCCTTTCCGTTTGTGAATGGCTGAACAAATCCCCTATGGTATTGTTTTTAGCCTCGTCAACAAACTGGCTTCTTTGGCATTCCGTGAAATTGGGAAGATTTATGGAGTGATGGATGAGCTGGAAAAGCTGAAGGAAACTGTTGAATGCATCCAAGCTGAACTTTCCGACGCCGAGGAGCGACAACATCAGGATTGTGCTGTCAAGATCTGGATACGCAGGCTCAGAAAAGTAGTGCATGATGCTGACAACTTGTTCGATGACTTGCTCATTTATGATTTGCGCCGCGAGGTTAACGGTCATAGCCAGGTTCGTGACTTCTTCTCTTCAAAAAATCAACTTGTGTTTGGTCGAAAAATGGCTCGTAAGGTTGAAGAGATTCGACAGAAGTTTAATGATGTTTACAGTGATGTGTCTAAGTTGAATCTAAACAGAAGAATGATAATTTCTAAGGAAAATGACAGTTCTTGGAGGGAAACTAGTTCTTTTGTGTTACAATCCGAGATTATTGGAAGGGAAGAGAGCAAAAAGGAGATTATTGACTTGATTAAGCAAATCCATACCGACCAAAATGTTTCCTTGATTGCTATTGTGGGTATGGGGGGCTTAGGCAAGACAACTCTTGCCCAGTTAGTGTACAATGATGCTGATGTGCGGAAACTTTTCCAGAAAAAAATGTGGGTGTGTGTTTCTAAAGATTTTGAAGTGAAGTCTGTTTTGAAAAAAATGTTAAAATCCTTGAAAAATGAGGAAGTTCGTGACTTAGAATTAGACCAATTACAAAAGATGCTTCAAGAGGAATTAAATGGGCAAAGGTACGTGCTTGTCTTAGATGACGTGTGGAATGAAAGTGAACTAAAATGGAATGCTTTAAGAACTTATTTGATGTGTGGAGGTGAAGGTAGTAAAATATTAGTGACAACTCGTAGTACAATAGTCTCACAAACAATGGGTATAAAAAACCCTTATGTTTTAAAAGGTTTGACAAAGTAGCAATCATGGACTTTGTTAAAGAACTTGATATTTGGTGATGATACTCGTAGAATGAGCCCAAGTCTTGAATCAATAGGTGAAAGAATTGCAAAAAAATGTGGTGGAATACCACTTGCAATCAAAACAATTGGAGGCTTCTTGCGAACTATAAATGAAGAAACTGATCAATGGTCAAGTATTTTGAATGACAATATTTGGAGGCTCTGCATAGAAAGAGAGAGTATCATGCCAGTACTAAACTTGAGTTACCAAAACTTGCCACTTGAATTAAAACAATGTTTTGCTTATTGTTGTTTGTATCCAAAAGATTGGGAAATCCAAAAGGATGAGTTGATTCAATTATGGATGGCTCAAGGTTACCTTGAAAGTTCAATTGAAACACAGACTATGGAAGAAGTGGGCAATCAATATGTCAAAATTTTGTTGATGAGATCATTTTTTCATGATGCATTAATAAGTGAATATGGTGATATTAAGTCCTTCAAAATGCATGATTTGATGCATGATCTTGCAAAGTTAGTTGTTGGAAATGATTGTTACCAGGATAGTGAGGGAAAAAAGGTTATTGGAAGACCCATGCATGTAGGGTTGCAATCTACAGCTGTTTGTTCATTGGATTCATTAGATGCAAGCCATTTGCGAACCATTATTTGTTGCAATATGGAAGCTGGATTAATTACCAACCCATCTTTTATGAAAAAACTTAAGTACCTACGCGTTTTGCATTTGTCGTGCTCTTCTATAACTCAATTGCCAGAGTCCATTGATAAATTCAAGCATTTAAGGTATCTTGACCTATCATATTGTGAAGAACTAATTAGTTTGCCAAAGTCAATCAGCAAACTTGTCAACTTACAAACATTGAAAATAAATATGTGTTGGAAGCTTGATGTTTCTGTAGAAATTATCATAAAGCTGATCAATTTGAGACACCTTTACATTGATGGTTGTAAATGTTAGAAAACGTAGGAGATAAACGCAGCGGAATGATCAAACAAAATTTTAATCATATGAACACATTCATATGGGATCAAATAACACTCATGAAATCATATCTCATGAGTTTGGTATCACCTCGTATTATTTAAACAACGTAAACACTTGAAAATATAAAAGGATCGTATGAGACATTTACCTCTTGAAGCGATGTCCCGTAGAAATTTGATGTTCGTCTCACGAACATCCAATCGCACAATCGCACGACCTTAGCTGCCCCACACGAACACGATCCGCCAAGGAACTCCTCTTCTCAATCCAAGATCCGTTCCTTGTTGCCCTCTCTTGAAGAACAAGAATCTCAGATGACTTATGGAGTGGGTGGTGGTGTCAGAGAGTTTTTCAACAAAAGAGAGAGTTTTGTACGCCAAAGGTTTCGCTTCTCCCTTCTCGGCCTCACCTTCTCTCTATTTATTGTAATCAATAGTGGCCTTTCCTTTCTTTTCTCTAGGTTACAATTTTGCAAAATATGGGTTGACATTAATGCCATAATCAATTCCTAATTGATTCCCATAATAAACAAATAAACCATTTAAAATAGAATTATTTCTCAAATAATTCTTATTTTAAATAGGCCAATTAAAATATAAGTCATCTCATATCTTATATTAACCCAAAATTAGAAAAGACCAAAACCCCATAACATGAGTTTCTAAAATATGGACCTTCCATTTTATAGAAACTTTCCTTATGAGGATCCACCTTCACCCTAGACTTGACTTCGGGATGTGCTAGCAACCCTGCAATCAAATTGCAAGTCTAATCCAATAATTAAAATTCTAATTAACTATTTTAATTAGAATTAATTCATTCTTGGCGAGTACATGTCCTATTGTGTGTGACTAACTAGGTTCATCTCTAATTGGTAATGAGATTATAAAATCAACCTTTTGATTTTATCGGAAACTTATTCGCACTCTAAAGTAAAATTTCCAAAATACCTCTAGCCTCATAAGTCATGGGTAGCACCTAGCACAGCATGCCATGACCACCCAAATAGGGATGAATATATTAATTAAAATATTCTGATGAACCATCAATCATATTTGCCATGCACTCAAATCCTTTCATTACAGCATCCCGATCCAGCCAGGGTCATGGATAATGTCAAACCCTATAGCTTAGACCATATGGACTTTTTAGGTTTCTATTCTTTGATCAATAAGACATGAAATAGAAACTCTTTTCATTTAAGTCCAAGTACCTTGGCCAAGGATTTCATGATCAAGAATAACCTTATATCCATAGGAACTATCCTTGTTTACTCAAGGTAATGAATTCCTTCTTGACTGTTCACCTATCTCCATACGTAACTAACTATAGCCGCAGAACCCGCCTAATGATAATACTTAACATAAGTGTATAAGCAGTAGCAAACTATAGTTACCTATGTACAAGATAACCGTGCCATCTCAGGTCAAAGGATTATATGCAGTAATATGATCTAGATAATGTTTCATTGACATTAGTAAAATACCACGAAACATTATTCTATACGCCACGCTCGACCCACTTATCACATAAGTGTCACCACATATCCTGCTTTGACATCTAATGTTATATAGCATGAGACTCACTATTCCATCTTCATTAAGACGCTCTACTAATCATGAAACAGATAGAGCGACAATCTTCCTAATAATAACGCCAGCTTAATATTCCTATGATAATAACTATTTTAAAGATCTTGTACTAGACTCATTCACTCATATTCTCAACTCTTGAGAATGAAGTGTCTAACAAGTATCTAATGGACTTATTCTAATAAACATACACAAATTATGAATAAAAGAATAATAAACTGCCATTAATAGGAATTGTTTATACATATATTAGCTCTAGGGCATACAACTAACAGTAAAGCCTTTGAAGAAATGATGCCACCAGGATTGGGGAAATTGACTTCGTTGCAGCACTTATCTGATTTTGTGGTAGGGGACGATGCAAAGAGCACAAGTGCCAAATTGAATGAACTGAAGGAGCTTAATAACATAACAGATGCAATTATCATTAGTAATCTGGGTTTAGTAAAAGACGCGGTGTCAGAGTCGCAAGAAGCAAATTTAAAAGCAAAAAAATACATTCGACGCCTATGGTTGTTTTGGGGAGAGAAAGTAATAAACAAAAACAGTGACAGCTTGCAATTATTGGATAACCTTTGTCCTCATCAAAATTTGAGAGAATTGGCTGTTGATGGATATCCAGGAGTAAGATTTTCGAGTTGGCTTCCTTCGCTTACTAATATTGTTGACATCTACCTATGGGGTTTTCCTAATTGTCAACTTCTGCCATCATTAGAAAAACTGCCGTGCCTTAAGAAGCTCGAGATTCGAGAAATGAAAGAATTGAAGTACGTGCATTATGAAGAGATTTCTGATGTGTTCTTCCCATCTTTGGAGACACTCTTCCTCGAGAACTGCAAGAATTTGAAGGGATGGCAAAGGTTGGAAAATGATAATAAGGAAAATGAGATTGGCAACCATCTTTTGCTGCCTCTTTTTCCTCGTCTTTCTTCTTTGGAAATTTGGGAATGTCCAAACTTGGCTTGCATGCCTACTTTCTCACACCTGGTTGAGAAGTTGGTGTTAGTAAATTATAGCGTGAAGCCTATGGTGGAAACACATTTGGTTCAGCTTGAGTCGTTCTTCTATCCTCTTTCTGCCCTTAAGCACCTGCAAATTGGCAAAGAAATAGAGATAGAAGCAATGGCAAAGAAGTGGATGCAAAATCTCACTTCTCTCGAGTGTCTCTCTCTTTGGGGATCGTGGTTACAACACTTGCAACATCTTCCTTCTGAACTTCAGGAACTAGATATCACATTTGTCCATGACGACAAACTTGATCTGTGGAGAGACGAGGAGGATAATAGCACGCAATGCCATGGCTCCCCTCTTGCACTCCGTTCTCTGCAGAAATTATCCATTAGATATTGTAAGAATTTGAAGGCTTTGCCAAAGCAGATCGGTGACCTCCAATCACTCAAGCATATTCAGATTGCATTTTGTCCTAAACTGGAGTCATTGCCTGAGGCCTTGTGTTGCCTCACCAATTTACAGACTCTATATATTGATTCGTGTCCCCTTCTACGTAATAGATGGCAGCCTGAAACTGGAGAAGATTGGCCCAACATTGCTCACATCCCAAATAAAATCAAATATTGATTCTTCTAAAGGTAATAAGCTTAAACTGGTGCTCTGTTATTTTATATATAGATAAGATGTGCTCTATTTATTGGTTGCTTCTCTCCATTTTAATTACAACACTTCAAACGTCAAATGTGAGGGGAAAAAAATCGAACCGTTGTTTATAAATCTAAACACTTGTGTGAATGACTATCACAGATCCAGATTTCTAAACCCGTCAAAGATATATTTAACAGGATCTCTGCCTTCCCAAACTTGATACAAATTAAAATAAATCTCCTTGTCGACATACTGGCTAACTTGTCTTGCAAACCATAAAAGCGATAAGTGGAGCGAACACAGAACGATAATCAACTCTGCATTCTCACACAAATGGAAGGTTAACTACCCTTTAGTTTACGGGTCTTGTATGATTGATTGGTGTGTTTTCTAAAACACAATGTCAGAAACACAATGGGAAATCTGATTGTGAGTTTTCACTTTTTGCATAGGAAAATTACTCCCCCCATAAGTGCATTCCCATAATGGCATAAAATGCATTCGGCTAGCCTTCAACATATACTTTACAGGCAACAATATAGTTTTGTTTTATAAGAAACTCACTCTGCTTGTTTAGTTGCTTATTTGAAGCAGAGAATTTTACTCCTAGTTATATCTTTATCATACCACAGATTGTGTTACGCATTCTTCAGAAGTTGTAATGATACAGTTAGCAAATGGGAGGGAGTGTTTTCTTCAGATGAGTCGTGTGAATAGATGCATGGCCATGACCTATCCTTCAGATTCTGGTTACTGACATTATTTCTCAAATAGCATTTGCTGGTAGCAATGGAAAAGGAAGAAGAGTACTTAAACTTCAAAAAAAGAAGCCAAACTTACTGTGAAGATTTTACATCAAAGTAAGACTACATATCTGATCTGCCTGATGACAAAACAAGATAAAGTGCATTAAATGGGTTTTTTTTATTTTATTTTATTTTTAGTACCTTGTATTTCTGACACAAAACAACCATGTTGGCGTTTACCCATAACAATTTAATAAATTTGTTTTATACTGCATGTCAACATCGAAGTAACTCCTTTATTTTTAATATCCATAATTCTTTTGAGAGGAAGACTCGTCACAATCCAAACTTGGACATGCAGGAAGGCTCGTCAACTACTTACAAGGGCACTTAGGAGTCGAGTCCAAGTTATAACAAAGCATGAACAAACTGCTAATCAGGTGATCCAATCCTCATCAAATTCCATGTCACTAAATATTGTGGAGGAAAATGTATCTTAATTGTAACTAGTATAGGAAATTTTGTATAGGAAAAAACTATTAGCAATTGTCAAAATTGTTATAAACCATCACTTCCCAAACTTTAAGTTATTTCATAGAGTTACATAAATGGTTTTATATCTAATATGCCCCTCACACTAGAGCTCATTAGGCTTAAAGTGTGCACAACAGACAAGCTAATCTAATGTTGTGCTGAAATTTAACTTTTTCTTTTATCTAGAAGAATTGGGGCCACAATGATCAAATTCTAAAATACTTGGCCATATAAGCTCTAATATCATATCTTAATCATTTTTCCCAAAAGCTTAAACGGTTAGATAAAGGCACATGAATGGTTTTATATCTAGCAGAAACATCTTTTATTAAGAATATGTACTCTATAAAGTTCCCATTTACCAAATATCATGTTGGAAAGATGTGTATCTCAATTGCAACTTACAATGGTGAAGTTCTAGCTGTTCAAAAACCAAACTAAGTAAAAAGTTGAAGAACAGCCACTAGAAGGCCAGTTGATATAGGAAAGAGCATTGTTTCTTTCGTGTCATAATAATTACAGGACTGCTTATGCTTATTTGTAGGCTTCTACTGACTAATATCCATAGCAAGATGAAGGAAAATGACATATATACAAGCGTCACTTAATGTTATAATTTGTAAAAGGGAGAAAGCAAAGAAGCCAGGTGAAGCCACAGGGTATACTACTTTTACTGATTTAATATATAATGATCTTTTGCTGCTGGCTGTTCTCTGTTTTGATTAGAAGACTTAAAAGCTCAAATATTTGAAAACTTGTTAAAATGTTAAGATTAATTTTACCAGGAACTTCACTGGTTGATGTTGGATAAAAGAAAGACTTCTCTAAGTCTTTCAAGTCTCTGGTCAACACATGGAACTACTGAAGACTATCCCTAATTTATCAAGTTATATAGGAATCTCCTCTGTACATTCAGTTACTTCATGGTCGCTTGTATTTGCTCAGTCTTGAAAGCTTCTTACTTCATTCATATATATATATATATATATATATATATATATATATATATATATATATATATATATATATCCTCTTCTGTCAACAAATAAAAAATATTAATGTTGTTTATGTTTTTAGTTTTCCACAGATGCAGTAGTTCCTTTTGTTTGTTTGAGTTTCACGAATTTTAATTTCAGGACAAACTTCCAAATCGTTGCAGGGGAAGTTCACGGTTTGAGCATTGAACGGCTTATATGGGAAGATTCACTTAGTTGTGTCCAAATCTTTAGATCACATCAACGCATTTTAGAGCAAGTCAGATGCTGGAGATTGTCAAAAATTGCCTGAGCTCTGGATATTCAGGTGCTATAGTCATTCATAAAAGCATGATTTTCAGCCGATTGGCCCTCATGTGGCTCATAAAAGAATGTCCAAAGTTGCTCGAGTTCATGATTCTTCTTCTGAACCATGATTTCTGACATTTGGATCCTTTTCCTGTTGGTTTTGGCTGTTGCTATGATCACTGTAACAGATCATTGTATTGATTCATTTTATTCTACGTGCATGTTAAGTAATATTAATATCCACCAATCGTTATAGCCACACATGTTGCTCGTTAAGAATCAAGGCTTGAAAACCTGTTATTGGCACCATTATGGACAACCTATAAGCCGCAGACAAGAACTTCGGTGTCGGATCTTTTAAGACAAACAGCACAGTCCATGTGTTTGATTGGCGTCTAGCCTTACAGATGACATAAAAGACGCAACATTGTGACAGTTTCTTTTTTTATTTTTTTCCCAATTTATCTGTTTTTAGTTTTTAAGTAGAAGTTGAAATAATAATTTCTATGAAAAGTAATTTTTTTTAGTTAAATCAATTTTTTTAGTTAAAAAAATCAGTTTTTTCATTAAAAAAAAAATTGAAACAAATGCACCTTATATAGAACTTCAAAATATGATTCCACTTACATTTTTTTATTTTGCTTTTCCCAGACAAATAGTCAAAATAAATTGCTTAAATTTGTTTTGGTCGTCCCAGTTGCGATGTGTTTGCCAAATCTTAAATGGCTGTGCTTAAGCATGAAGTGTTCACTTCATGTCCAAACAAGAAAAATCCTTGGAAATCAAGAATCTCATCTTCTGTAAAACAAATTGAGTAATTTTTCATCTAATCATCTACAAGCCGAGAATAAAGAATGAACAACTTAGTACACAAGACTCACGCCATTATGGCCTCGTCCTCATAGGCGGAGTAGTTATTTTACATTTTTACTACAAATCAAAACCTGACAAATGAAATGCTCACATGAAACACAAAATAGATTAATTATTCTTTGAAATCTCGAGTCTCTAATTTTCAGGGTATAAATTGAAGTTTCTATTGGGAAAGAAAGCCTTCCCATATAATTGATCTCTCTATTGTTCTACCTTGCAAGCTGCCACCTTCATGGCGATCACTGAAGCTCCATCCAAGTATACTTTGTTGCATTTTACTGGAAGAATGACCATAGGCTCTGCTCGATAAATTGGCAAAAAAAAAAAAAGATGTCAACTTTTAACCTTATAACACACAAATAGATAAAGATAACAGGAGATTATTGCAATCCACCATTAGTGTAAGGGTTTCATTTGCATATATGAACTGTAAGTTCCACTTAAATGACCTAAGCACACATACTTAGCTCTTGGACAAAACATTAGCGTCAATGCCATACTATCATCATTTTAGGATGTTGAAATTCTTTATGCGTCTGCTGCATTATGAGAAAACATCGAATTGGTGGCCTAGGTTCCAGTTTAAATTTTTTTTAGGTTGCTGTGAGTTTGTTAACCAAAATTATAAGGCTACTGTTTATATGCCAGGCAAGAAATGTTTTGATCTAAAAAGTGGCTAAAATGATTATCAGTTTATCACAATGCAAGCTTTCTGTTTTGTGTATTCCAGACACTGTTAAACATGCCCATACAGGATTCAGAGTCGGTCTAGTTTGCGGTGCCCTTTCAACTGGACTAGAAAATTGAAGTATCGTCTAAAAAGACTTCTTCTGCTAAGACAAGAGTTTATTTGTTCACTTCCCTTGAAGGACAATCAGCTAGAATTACAGACTGAACCAGTTTATTTGGAAAATAAATAAATAAAAGTAATTCTTCAATAATATGTTTGTTATTCAGCTCCTTTTCTTTACTTAACTCCGTCTTTGAAGAAAGGGGACAAGGAAGAGGAGAGGAGGCTTATGGGAGAAAGCAGCACCCTGCCTGGGTCCAAACCCATACAGCCCCAGAAAGTGGGGCCTCATTACCACTGGGCTTGCACCCTTGTGACCATTCACAAACTTTATTCATCCTCTTAATGTATGCCATGCTAACAACTATTCCTTTACTCACTCATTTTGACAACATAAAAATTTTAACCTGAATAATATTTAGCTTCTCTGCCTCCAATTTCTTTGAGGACAGCCACTCATTCTGTCATAAAACCTTCCAACTCCAAATCAACTCAAATCTCATCCCTCCCTATGTAACAGATATTTCCACATTCCAGTACCTCAACAGCTATGCAAGTGGATCAACAATAAGACTGGTTCAGAATATGCAAGAAAGTGTGTATTATTGCCATGAAAAGTACAATAGTTAGGGATATTCAAGAGATCCCTTGCTCTCCTTGACTCTCAAGTCTCAACTTCTCAATTGACACCTTCTACCTCTATGGTACTTTCTTTTATACTGTTATAACTAACTAATTCTAATCCCTAACTAACTAAGGCCCATTATTTAGAGGCCCAGTTCCTATCAATCAAGCTTGCCAAGTCAACCGTCTCATATCAAGACATAGAAGAGAAAAAATAAAATAACAAACAAAAAAACATTGACATAAGATGATTGTTTTGTCACACCAAATTTCATATTCCAAACCAACTCTCAGTTTATTTCTTTGTGAAAAGGCTCTACCTCAGAATATGAGAAAAGAATGAGACAACTTAAAAAATTGAACATTTGCATTCATAGGAAAGACCAGATATGATAGCCTAGCATCGATAATTAAGGGGAAACTCATATAAAAGGATTAATTTTCAATAGTCAAGGTTGCAATGTCTATTTCAAGACCGAAATAACTGTTTTAGACAAACGACAAAAGCAGACATCTCAAATGCAGAGAACCTAAAGTACTGTACCTTTTTCAAAACATCTTTATTGACCTAGCACTCCAAAGCCATCAGGTGGCCAAACCTAATAACATAACAGTATTTGAAATATCATTAGCACATCAGTTTACAGCAATCAAATAGAACAATTTTGCACTCTCCAACAAGTGGTTTACTAGCATGCAATTTTCCTACAAGCAAAACAAGACCAGTAAAGCATGAAAAGGTAGACCTAGTTAACTACAAGAACCAAGTTCCATCCAGCTAATGAAGTCTTCACTACAATGATAGATATCAAACTATTCTGGTATGTGAGACTTCCAGATCCTCTACAAATTACTGCAAATACCTGGCTGCATTACTCATTACAGTCATTAGACTTACAACAACAGAAACAGTACATCTTTCCAAGAAGACGTATTAGAAAAAGAAAAACTTAGAAGTAGTAATGTATTTACATAGCAGTACCATTACACCCATTCCCACTCTTAAATTCTTAATAAAATAATATTGAACCACAAGAAACATAGAGGCAATGCAATATAAATACCTAAAGATCTCAAAATAAAGGAGAGAAATATAATGAGCCAATCCTTAAAAAATATAAGAATATAGTATGGGGCACAATATTTACCCTGAAAAACACTTTTCCTTGTATAAGGCCATAAGGAACAGGACCAAAATGCCTTGAATCATGGGATGCAAAGATGTTATCCCCTTGAATCCAAACATGCCCCTTTGGCACCTGTGGGAAAAAACACATTATAAATCAAGCAACAAATCAAACTTATACAAGTTAAAAGAATAATAAAATAATTAACAGTGACAAAGCAAAGCAACCTGCAAACCATAAATTTAAACCACACAGAGAGAGAAAGACAGAGAGAGAGCATGGGAAACAAATAGGATAGCTGTATAGCAAGTCAATAATTAATTTCTTATTTAAAAAAAAAAAGTAATGATTATAGTGTGCTGAGACTTGAAAAGGGAGTTCGATTGAAATGATACTTTGATCAAAATGGCACTGACCATAGTAAAAGTAATTGAAAGAAGATTAGTATTCAATTTAATAATGATTACATTCGAATTATAACAAATCATCTCAGCCAAAATCATAGTGAAATTTCAACATAACCAGTCATCATAATCAAATATCTCATATCTGATCACAACTGTTATTTAAAAATAATGAATTGATGATGATATCACAGTGGGCAAAACAGATAAAAGCATACCATCAACACTCATCTCAACTCTCAATTAACATGCAGCAATGTACTTCCACCCTACATATGTGAGAAACAGTAGTAAAACACTCTAACCAGTCTCCTAGTCCTGCATAATGTCATTCATGGAAAATGTCCCTAAGACATCTCAGTCAGTTGAATGAGCAGCTCACAACGTCATCTAAACGATACATACATATAAGTAAAAGCATTATTTATCTAATAAAATCATAAAATTAAACGAATTAACCAATGGCTCTCAATCTCATGACCAATACATAAGTAAATAAAAAAGAACCCCCTTCTCCTATCCCGCCCATTCAAGCAATTCTCACACCTGCTTCTGCTCACTATGATCCAACTCCAACATGACAAAACTATCAAGTGGGGCTCGTTCTTCACAATCATACGCTACAAACATTCACCTAAATCCATGCCCCAAAAAAATAAAAAAAAACACTAATTTGGTGATAACAGCAAAGCTCATATAAGGCTATTTATTAAAATCTCCTCAAGCTTGTCCCTAAAGTGAGAATTGTCCACCTTTAAATCATTAGGTGGATCATTAATACCATGCACTTTGATAAACAGAACCTTACTTTCTCAGCTAGACAAACTCAATTTAGATTAGCTTTATCTGCTAATCTAACATGACAAACCTATCTATCAAGTTGGTACATTTTCACAACCATACACTACAAAAATATGTAATTAAAAATTTAAAAAAGTAAAAACACATGAATTATGCAATTTAACACCAACAAAGAAGAACAAAGCATAAAGCAAGACACACACACCACCGCAATTTGAGTAGCGTCACCGAGCATAGGGTCAAAGTAAGCGACAGTTTCCCCTTCCATGGCCAAAATCCGCTTAGTGAGGCACCTCTTAGGGTCCATGGGTGACCGAACCAGCACCAAGTCCCCATGCCCCACCTTCCCCATCCGCGGCGACACGTGCTCCGCCAAAACAATATCGCCAGAGATGTTGAGGGTGGGGAGCATGCTAGGTCCATACACCTGTAATGAAATTCCTGCAATTGAGTCAAATGGGTATCTGAAAATCACGTAAAGTTTATGTCTTTGGATGGGAATAGATAGATTACATGCGTTGCGGAGCAGAGGTAGCTGTCGGTGACATGAAGCCAGCACAGGAACTTCACTGCGATGGCAGTGCGGTCCAACGCTTCCTTTGCCATGCTTCTCCATTGTGACATGTAAGTCACCAGTTTCATCTCTCTGTTTCGCTGTCTCTTCAGTGTTTTCTCTATTTGTGACTTGTTTTTTTGAAGCCTAATAGTGTAATTACATTGTTTGATTGTAGCTGATTGGAACATCTTATAAATAATATAATGTATGAATGCAATTTAAAGAGTACAATTAATAATATTTAGTCATGCTGTAAGATCAAAATATTCAAATTTTTTTTGTGACAATGTAATTTTTTACGAGTTCGATCTATTTAAATGTTTTATGAGACTAACATTTATGACAATGTATTTTTACGAGTTTGATCTATTTGAATATATGCAAAAAGATTATAATATCTTTACAAGACTTATTTTTTATGATTTGAACTTGTATTCTAATCCTAAATCGTAGATATGAGAAAATAATTAAAGTTTTGATCAAATTTAAAAATTAATATTGAATAAGCTAAACTAGGAAAGACTACTCATATATATAAAGAAATAAAAAGATTGTCACACAATGAATTTTTGATGGGTTTGATCTATTTGAACAATTTATGATATTAACTCTTATGACAATGTACTTTTTTTATGAGTTGGATTTATTTGAATAGTTTATAAGATTAAGAGTAATGTTATATGTACATGCATTGTTTTGGCCTATATGCCGACGCACATACATCTATCATTGAATAGGGTGTGAAACTCAGATCAAGTGGGTCATACACCTTATTCGACAGTGGATATACATGCATTGACACGAGGGCAAAAAAATGCATGTACAAAAAATATTTCTCTAAGATTAACTCTTATAATAATATATTTTTTTATGAATTTAATCTATTTGAATAAATGCAGAATGATTGTAGTATCTTCAAAAAAGGTTATTTTTTATGATTTGAGCTCATTCTAATCTTAAGCCCTAGTTACGGGGAAATAATTAAAGTTTTGATAACATTTAAAAATAACTATCATATAAGCTAAAATGGTAAAGTACTCATATATGTAAAGATTTATAAACAAGTTACATTTGGCAAAAATTCTCATAAGAAAATTCTATCTTTGTAATATTTCTATTATAAAATTTGAATCTGTGAGTAGGGATGGCAATAAGTACTTATTTTCATTTAGAAATTTTTCCTCCATCCCAATCCCTGTGTCACAGGTCTCCATTCCCCATTTTCTATGGGAATTCAAATCCTCGCGAATATTCGTGGATTTATGCTAAAAAAATATTCAATAAAAAAAATTATATATAAAAAATCTTAAACTTAAATAAAATATTTATAAATATCCATAATCCATTATAATATTAGAAATACAACACAATCTAAAATAAACATAAAACTACATGATGTAAATTCAAGTTATTGTAAATTTTATTTTGGTCAAAGTTAGTTAATTATTATAAATTTGATTTTAGTTAAAAGTTTAACCTACTATATGATAACCATATTTTAAATTAACTTGATGTCATTATGTATTATTGTCAAAATATTAAAAGTTTAGTTTATCATATATTAACTATATTTTGAATCAACTTGATTTTATTGTGTGTTATTGTCTATATATATATATATATATAAGATATATAAATAGGGATTTAACTGATCTATATAGAACGAGGGCCTTATCTCCACCCTTGCCTCATTTAATAAATGGAGACTTTGTCCCCATTCCCATGGAAATTAAACCAATCCTCATTATAGGTAATTCCTGCAAATACCCGATTTGGCCAACCTTATATGTGAATAATCAAAATTTATCTTCAATTTGTACCATGAATTGAAAAGATTAAAATTACGTGAATTTTTATTAGTGGATAAAAAATTAATATACAAAAGATTATATTAATATCAAAATAATAAGCAAGAGATTAAAACAAAGTTTTAACCTTTCATTTATTAGTGATTTTTTTTTTTTTAAAACTACATATATCCTCTTAGTGGAAGTAACCCTATTTGAGCATTTGAGATTTTATAAATGGAAGGTGACACTCCCAACACTCATTGTTTTATACTTACGACTCAAACAGAGACCATTAATTAAAGAAAATGAGCATTTGTTGTTCCAACTGGCTGTGTTAGTCATTTATTAGTGATTTACATCTTGTGATGTTAAAAGTTTGAGATTTAACTAATCATAGCTCAAAAATAAATCAAATTAACTAAGACTCGGTTTGTATTATAGAACTCCTTAACAGTGAACTAGGCTATAAAACAGTCTTAATCCAAGTATGACAAATCTACAATTCAGGTTTTATATACTATATAAATACAATCTTGAAAGTAGATTAGGGCAAATGAAATGGACCCAATTTTTGCTACGTAGAGCTTGGGGCATGATACATAAATTATGTTCAACTTCAATTTGTTTTAGAATCACGTTCACTTTTTCCCCCGGGAGTATATTCTTAACATTCAGTAACTAAGCAAACAAAATTCTTTTTTTTCCAACAAAAAAAAAAAAAAAGGAAGGCATTCTACCCTGACAGAAATAAAAGGTATTCTACAAGAGTGGTTTAGTAATTAAGCACGCATTTATGAAATGTTCTTTTCTCTTTTTCTTTTTCTTTTACCATCAAACAAATTTACCATAATTCAAAGGATTCCATTTGCATAGTGAAGGGTCATGATTGCAACTATCAAAAATATGAAAATCTTTCTAGTTACATGATAACATAGAGTATGGTGATGAATGAGACGAGAAATGATGAGTTTACAAGCTCAATTATATGCTATCTTCACAAAATACAGAAGAAAAGGAAACAAAACAAAACAAAAACAATTTATCATCTTTTCCCTTCCCTTACTGTTTTCTACCTCCCAGAAAAGAAGAATGGGAGAAAGAATATACTGCAGAGGTGTTGTGATACAACAATGGAATGTATTATTTTCCTTGTACTTAAATTTGCAGAAGCTGTAAATATATTAAATGATGAGAAGGTGTATTTGCTTTGTCCCTCTGTCTATATTATACCCCAAAAGTAGCTCAGATAGAAGCATTTGAAGCATTTGCTGGGAATTCTTGAAATGACAAAAGTTCAAATGTCAAGGCTCTCATCCTTATATTAGTACCAAAGAATGTTCTTCTGATTTTTCTCAATAATGTGTACTCGGCATGCGCATGCTTATGCAATCCTTTGAAGGTTATATGCCACCATATCCTCAAGAGCTAGACGAAACACGCTCGGAGGAAGGCATTGAAGACTTTGGATAGCAAGATCAGCTTTCTCTTTTGCCAACTCTCGTGCCCTTTCGATGCCCCCGCTACTCTTGACCAAATTGATGGCCTCATCAAGGGAACCAGTCTCACTAAATTCTGATTCAATGATGTCCCTCAACTTTGGTTCTTTCTCCAATGCGAAAATCACCGGTGCAGTCAGGTTACCTTTGGCAAGGTCAGTGCCAGCAGGCTTTCCCAGTTGCTCTGCTGATTGTGTAAAATCCAATATGTCGTCCACAACTTGGAAGGATAGACCGAGATTCCTTCCGTATTCGTACATTTTCTCAGTGATGCTGCTGTCAGTGCCACTAAAAATCGCAGCTCCTTTAGTACTGGCAGCAATCAAGGAGGCTGTCTTATAGTAGCTCTTAATTAGATACTCGTCGAGTTCAACATCACAATCAAATAAGCTAGAAGCCTGCTTTATTTCACCACTTGCAAAATCTTTAATCACCTGTCACAGCACCAAGAAATGTGGCAAAAATTACTGCTTGTTCTTTGTAAAGCCAACAGCAAAAATTTCAAAACAAGATGCAAAGTATGAATCTCTTCATATTCTCCAGTAAATACTGACTTCAAGTGGATCAAGCACTTACAGAATTATGATTTAAAGTATGCAAGTAAAAGATGAAGTATCTTAAACAGGTATGACGATGGAACCTACCTGGCTGATAAGTTTAATGACTTCAATATTTTCAAGGTTGGCTAGATACCATGATGACTGTGCAAACATGAAGTCTCCAGCCAACACTGCCACTCTTGTTCCAAACATTTGATGAACAGTTTTCTTCCCTAGAAATACATACCAATAACAATGAGTTCAAATAATGGGAAACTGAATTCAGATGAGGGGATAGAGAACATGAAAACCAGGAAATCAGTTGTCACTGTATGAAACTCAAAAAATAAATAAATTAATTAACAACTGTATATACAAGTACAACAATGTCAAGACTCCTTAAGAAGGTGACAGGTAGCTTTGGCCTAATATCTAAGGCAGACCTGTACTGACTCATCTGATACAAAGAGCAATCACATTCAATTCTCAATTGTACAATCTTAACGGTTCTATTATATAAGAGAACACAAAGTTAATATAGCATG
This sequence comes from Pterocarpus macrocarpus, assembly GCA_031439585.1. Taxonomy (NCBI): domain Eukaryota; kingdom Viridiplantae; phylum Streptophyta; class Magnoliopsida; order Fabales; family Fabaceae; genus Pterocarpus; species Pterocarpus macrocarpus. The sequence goes on along the minus strand of CM062517.1, from coordinate 15,629,946 downwards.
TGAAAGTGTGAAACCTATACGTAGCAACATGAATATATTAAGACTGAAACCAAAAGTTCAAGATCTTCTTGTTCAATCCAAGCAATGTAGTTGAAGATCTATCCAATGTGAATATTTGAAGAACCTATTATTTTTCCAGTTATCACTTCAACTCCCTAAAAGGGATTTTCCATTCTATTCTATATAATGGCACTAGCAATCAATCAAAATGGGATATTGTACTAGAGCTTGCTTTGCATTATGATATTTAGATCTCCTATAACTGCTTGAAGACACTCCATGCTACCAATACCAATGAAGCACTATTGATACAAACTTTTTAGTTGCCATAGTGCAGTTTTATTCTTTTATCCATTTTACGTTATTTCCTTTTTAATTGGTTGGAGGGATAGTAGGTACTAGCTCATTAAATGATAGAAAACTAAAATGATAGATTGAATTTTTCATTCTTCTTTAACATGTATACATAGCAAGTCCTTTTCATGACAACACAAAATTGAAGAAGCTTCTAATGGTACTCTTTTTCCTTTTTCGGCATCAGACTCTAATTTGGTTCTCTCTTTTATTTTCTCTTTCTCTTTGTCTCCTCATTCTAGAGATTTTTTTTCTCAAGTTGAAACACATGCATCCTTTTCTCTCATGGAAACCAAATCATCAATAAGTAACTAAGTTCTGGACAAGATCAACAACTTCTCAATAACAAATTCCAAACATGATGCAAGACCCAAGGATCACTGCTTTGACACATTTGAGAAATATAAAGGAAATAATTGATCAAATAAATTGTAATTAGTTATCCCAGCTTAAAATCAAAACAACCTTACTGTATGAGCAAAATTGCTCCATAGCATGCATGATGCCAAATACAATACATAATCATAAATCTAGAGAGATGTTGGAAAAATTAAATGGATATTTCTGTATAAGGATCACAGTCTTACCTCTTCGTAGGTCACTCTCATCTAATACATCATCGTGTATCAAACTTGCAGTATGAATCATTTCAATTATCTCTGCTAAACGTCGATGCCTTACAGTAAGGTCCCTAGAGTCATGCATTTCAAGATTATCCGTTCAACTTTTTATTGTTATATCATATGTATAGAATTTCCAGAACAGGAAAAGAATGTGTGTGGGAAAGAGTGTCCGTGCGCGTGTGTGCATGATTGAGAGAGAGAATTGTATACTTACTTCAAGCCAAGTAGTTCGGCTGTTGCCCTTGACACCAAAAACACCAAGGCTGGTCTCATCCTCTTCCCACCAGCACTGAAGATCTGCTCAGCAGCAGACATTAGAACTGGATTTTCTGCACCTACAATCTATCAGAGCATCTTCATCAGATACACTAAAAATTAGGCACTCAGCACTAGCTGTAACACTTACTGTTTGTGAAGTAAAAGAAACTAAAAAGCAACAACATCAGCAGGCAATGAGAATGATCAGGACTACACTAGCCATCAATTAACTGGATCAACTTTCTTATTGAAAAGGTCTATTGCAGAGAACTAGAAATTGGCGATACGAATAAGCACACAAAGCAGTTAGACCTAATAATTGGGCAATGACTTCAATTACAATAAAGCAAAATAGAATGGCATTCAAAAATTGATCCAATTTCATTAACAAATCAATTTAAATTTTACTTTTAATCCCGAAACATACTAAGTTGTAAACTGGTATTAAAAGAAAAATAATCATAAAGTTAAGAAATAGAGCTGAAATAAGGAATTCAATGAAAGCAAACAATAACATAACAATAAGCATAGAAAGAGATGAGCTGAATCATTGAACAAGCAATCTCATTCAAGTGCTTATGCCCTATGATTCATTCCATTCTAAGTTCACATTTTTCTGGTCAAGTTCAAAGCAACACAAGTCAATGTTCAAAAACTACAAGTCAATCTCAGCATTTGGTAAGAAACACCACACAGCATGAATCCCAAAAGCATTACATACCGACTGAAGATTTTTGTTGAGCGTTTGCAGGTCATCAGCAACAACTTCAAAGAACTTTGATGGGGATATAGGGGTTTCTGAATAACTCTTCAAGTCCAATCCTGTTGGAAGTCCTTGAATTGCTTGAGTTCCCCCTACACAAAAACCAAACCAAAAGTTTTAATGCCTAATATTACTTCCACTTCTATAAGCCTATAACCAAATACTTATGTCAATTCATTCAAACTAATAATATGAAGCAACTCAACTACACACTATATATTGATAATATAAAATCTCATACCATGCACAGTAGGCTCAGCAGTCTCCATAGAAGAAACCCTGCACCGAGTGCTCCTCCTCTTGCAGCAGACCAATTTGCTAGCTCCATGGCCTCTTCTTCCCCACCCTTTAGAATTCACCTTTGCATGGTTTCTCACTGTGTTGTACCTGTCAAAGTACGCATTGGAGGAGCATCCACAAGAAACCAAGTTTTTGCCAGCAAAATCAATGCTTTTGCTTGTAACAGACATCATTCTGACTTCTGAGCCAAGCCCAGAAGCTGAAGAACCAAGCAAGAACCAATACCAAATTCACAAGACCCAGATGGGAAATGAGCTCAATTTTCCCTTCAAGCAGAGACAAAGCAGTAAGTAGCAGCCATTGGAGGAAGGAAAGTGATGTTGAATTTGAAGTTATGGCAGAAAAAGAAAACAACAAGAAGAGAAAAACTGAAGGAAGAAAAAGGGAAAGGGTCTTTATGGGTCACAAGTTTTGAAGTGTTAAAGAAAGAACACACGAGTTGAAGAGTTTAAGTGAGTGGATCCTAAGCGCCCACATAGGACTGCACAAGTTTGGTTTTCTTATCAGTTGGCGAGAGAGCGATGAGAACGAAATCTGTGACTCGTGCTTCTTTGGACAACTGATTATTAAGACGATAAAATATGATATACGAACTAAACGGTTTGTCAAATTTTATGATGTCACAATCATAAGCCCGTGAGAGAAAAGAATTGGAATTGATTCGTCTAGTAAACATGTTATTTTATTCACAATAATTATTTTTTATTGATTTAGCCAGAATAATTATATGATTTGGAATAGACTTCAAAATTATTAAAATAAAATTAATTTTGATACATTATCTTATCATTTTTAAAAAGATGTTTAGTTTGATATATTGATAATATAAATTATTTTATATAGTCATTTGATTGTAATTATTACATATATGACTTTTAAAATAATAATTATAAAAATTAAATAATTTTATTAATATAACAAGATATAATTAAATAATTATATAAAGTTTCCATAGAAAAATATATAACCAAAATTTATACTAATAATACCATAAATTAAAATTACAAAATAATTTATGGTTAGATGGTAATTTGGTTGAGATTGATGATTGAATCACATCTTAAAATGGAAAGATTCTTCTTTGGGAACTTTTTATTTGCTGGTATTCTTTGGGAACTTTCCATACACTAAAAATACAGTAATGAGTCCATGATACATTTTCCAGAAAACAAAAATTAATGTATTGTTGAATTTGTTGAACAAAAATTATGTTTTGCTAAGACATTATTTTTGAGGAGACAACTCTCGCATTAAAGTCGTCTACGTGATGTGCTCAAACAAGAGCCAGTGAAAATCATCAACATTAGTACTATGGTACCAATGCAAAGGAAAATCAATTTGAGTTTCAGGGGCAGCCACGTTGTGACCCCTAGCTTTGGACGTGATATTATTTAGAATATTCTGTGTCCAAATGCCATTACGTGGCAATAAGAGTTATGGCCAATCACGAAAGACTTGTGCGGCTATGTATGAGATATTTATGTCCATATAGATCAGACTTAATGACTTATTATCAGGAAGTACATTACAATTGAACTTCTTACGATGTTATAGCCATCTCAACAAATAAATCTGAAATAGTGGTGGGAGAATTAATTTTAGGAAAATATTTCATTTTGTGCTTTAAGTTTCACTTGCAGTGGCGGATGTTAATAGGGACAATGGGGCCAGGCCCCTATATATATATATATATATATATATATATATATATATATATATATATATATATATATATATATATATATATTGACTTAAATTTAAACATATTATTCTACATAAATGATACTATTTTATATAAATGGGTTTCTTTAACTTATGAGCTCATTAGCTTATTTTTTAATTAAAAAGAACTAAAAACCAAAAAGATTATATAATGGTTGAATATCATTTTAGAGAAGAAATATTTTTGTTACAATAGGTACAATAGTTGAAAAACAGAATCAATGATCAAGCAATAAATTGTTAACTCTAAGCTTTATTTTGTTTCTTAAGAATGCTTACAAAATTTGACATTGTTAGGGGGTGTGTGTAATCAAGCAATAGATTTGTTAACTTTAAGCTCCATTTTGATTCCTATAAATACTTACAAAATTTTTGACATTATTAAGTGGATGTTTGTGTGCATGTCCGTGTGCATATGTGAATGGAAAGAAACTACTTTTTACTTAATGAAATTGATTAAAATAATTTCACATTTTTAACAAAAAAATTCTAATTTATAAATGTAAAATCCACTTAAAAGCTTAAACAGATTTTTGAAACTTTTAATTATAACTAAAAGTTTATTATTTTCGAATTATAATATTTTTATCAAAGTAACCTTAAGTATCAAATATTATAAAATATAAATAAATTATTTCATACTTTTTTTAGTAATTTATCATATAAAAATAATTATTTTCACATAATCCAAATAAAATCATACTATTTTAAAACTACTATTAAGTTAACATATCCAATTCCAATACTATAAGATAAAACATACTATTTTAAAACTATTATTAAGTTAATGTATCCAATACTATAAAATATTTTTTAAACCTTCTCTTTAAAATTATTTTGTTGGGCTAATTATTTATTTTAAATTTTATATATGTGATATGCAAATAGTTTTAATTTAGTTGTCACTATATATTTTCCATGTTAAACTCTTTTGCCCCCACTAAAATTTTTTTTCAAGCTCCTCCACTGCTCGTTTGATCAACCAATGATACCAAGCATAAGAAAAACTAATGATACCAACACTTGGTTAGTCCAAATAGTTCAGTATTTATTTTCTTTAAACAAAGTTTTAGATTCAAAAATTGTGAATAAAAAAAAATAGTACTAAGCTTTATCCTATAATAGATTGATTTGGTTTGCGTTAGATTAATTGGAATTTAATAAATTTTAAATACCGATAGTTTAGGGGAAAAAACTAATGATGAATAAATTATTTAATTAACGATAACAACATGTTTTCTTGACACATATTGTTAACTAATAACTTAATGGTATTTCTATACTAAAAACGGATACTTGTTATAAAAAATTAACTAGGACCAATATTTAGGGACCAGTAGGTGCGTATGCATCCCCAACTATTCTATAAATTTTTAACACATATATAGTTTCAGCAACATGAGAAAAAATTTGATCCTTACTTGTAGTTATAGCTGTCCGTGTGAATAATTTTAATATCGTAAAATAACAATTGAAGTACCTATCCATTTGTGGTTTGTTAAGGGTGGTCCGCCCATTAAATTTACCTTTTACTTAAACTAAAAATAGTTTAAGAGGATCCTTCTCTTCACAATATACAGCAGCAATAAAAACGGTAAAAAAAGGTCATGAGTGTTATAACTTTGAGTCTCTCATTAGTTGAATCAACAGATCCTTCGCTGTTAATTGGGATATGAAAAGACTGAAATCTCAATGTAAGAATTAATAGTAGACTAATGAGTTTTGCGTAGAATTGAACTTTTCTTCCTTGACCAAGTGGAAAACCCTTCCTGTTCAAACTAATGAATCAGATTTGAGTCTTCCAAACAACAATACAAATAAGTATATTAATTCTCTTTTAATTTTTTAAATCAACTACGTTAGTTAAATGGTGGACCATACTAGAATAGTGAGCCTGTTTCTAGTACCTATAGCCACGATGGTGAGATCCGTCCCAACTCCACAGTTCAAGATTATTGATAACTCCTGTAGAGAGTTGTCAAAATTTAGCTCAGCTTATCACGCTCTAGCGCAAGGGACAAAATGCACAATTTTTGGATTAGAGAGGTTGCATTATAGCGCAGTTTATTGTGCTATAGTGCGCTCCCAATTGCAGAATTTTTTGTCTCAAGCTAAATTTTAAAGAGTGGGACTCATGAGCTATAAAAGACAAATATTTAGAGTCCTAAAGGACTTTTTTGACACTCAAGACATAGAGGCAACTTAGAAGAGAGACTTCCAGGTTTGAGGAGCTTTGTTAAAAGTTGGAGACTTCCTTCAACCTTAAGATATTGGAATTCTTATTTTCTCCTTCATTGGTTTTATCATGGTTATCTTTATTTATGCTTCTTCTTCTACTTTTTCCATTATTCTTGATTCTATCATGAACTAAACCCAATTCTAGGGCATTGATAGATCCTATAATATGATAATGTTACTCATGAATAAATTTTATTTATGTTTTTATCTAATAATTAAGTGTTTATAATTGATCTAAATGTTTTTGAGTGATTGACCACTATTTAATTGATTTATTGGTTTGAAATAAATAGAGATATGATTTGTAAACAAAACTTTTCATTATAAATATCATAAGTTGAGCGAAAACTAAAGATAGGCAAACGTGACTCATAGTGATCATGATAGGAATCCATAAAACTTTAACCATTTTCCTAAATTAGGTTGTAACTAAGAGATCAAACCATTAATTTAGGGTAAAAAGAATTACTTGATCTTAAAAAAGGTTTGAAATTAATTTAGGGATTCCAATCATTAATTAATTAAGGTAAAAACTAGGTAATTGAGATATATGGTAATTGAGTCTATAGTTAGGTGAAGTTAGTTAGTCCTAATATCAATTGCAGTGATCTTAAGTAATTTTTAAGCACTATTTTGTTCTCTTATTTTACTTTACTTTTAGTTTTCTTTGCTCATTTGATTCTTTTGGTCCAAATAGTTAGAGCTATGTTATTTGTATATAAGGGTAGAATATTCAAATACAATACCCTCTCATATAAATATACAATTTATTATTTTATCTCGATACATGTGCACCTCAATATTCACCCACACTCACATAAATATATTATGTCCTCTACTATATCTATATATAATATGTTTAAAAAACATTTCTCAAATAGTTATTCTTTTAGTTACTTAGTACTTATTTTATTCTCATAGGACAATACTTTTCTCATTATTTATTACTTGTTTGATCTTAGTATATTTGTCGGAGCCACATTAACTGCGTACACTATGTTGTTTTTGGTTTTTCATTTGATGTTTGAATCAATTCTGCACGTTTCTCGTCTTGTTTTATTTCCCGATAGATCTTTCCTCCAAAATCAATTCTAGATTCAAAATCAATTCTAGATGGAAATAAAAAATTGTTATTTTTAATTTGCCAAAACACTTCTCAGATCAAAATATCAAATATAAATCACTTTATATTAATTCTAATAAAATTAATTTCATTCGAAATTAGTTTGAATCAAACACAATATATGTATAACCGACGCTTTGCTACATTGACTAATATGATTCTCGAAGCCAAACAAGCCGGCATCTTATCTTTATGCAATCTTTGCATGACAGTTTAAAAGACTCACCTCAATTCACACTTATAGAAGTAATATAAATAACTTATCAAGGAAGACACTCAAAAATTGAACTCAAACATATATAAGTAGCAGATCAACTAAACGAGCAAATATGCACAGAATTGTTTTTTTTTTTTCTTTTTTCTATGAAGTGGGTAACATGACCCCTTGAGAGTCAAATATATAAGTAAAAGGAGGTGCATGTTATGTTACTCCCAACTAAGTTTGGGAGTAACTTAGTCTCTTGTTTTAAAATATAAAATAATCCTATAAAATATTGCAAAAGAGGTGTCTTCTATTTTTATTTGCAAATTAGAGGCATTCTCCATCGTTCTCCTCCTTTTTCCTCTTCCTACTCCAACTTCCCAAAACGTATTCTGAGACCCACCCTCTCGGTCTCCCTCAACAACAATAGCAACAAGCCCCATTTCGTCAAAATCTCAAGCTCCTTCTCCAACAACAACCCCTTATCCAAAATTGGGAATATGCTTTTTGAATATCCCATTTGCTGTTGTGCAATAGTTCTTGAACGTCTAAGCCCCCTTAGCTGCCGTTGACATCCTCCCCTACCGCCTCCACTCCACCCACAACTCCGCTGTCGCCCTCAAGTGCCTCCTCCGCTGCGGCACTTTCATCCTCCAAGACCAGCTCTCCACAGCGTACTCGTGCTCCCGCAACAGTAGGAATTACCTTAACCTCTCCCACTTCAGTGACAGGAGCACCTTGACATCGTGGGAACTCTCCTCTTGGGTCGATGGTAAGCCCACCACATAGAGAACATCATATGTGCGAACCCTTGGGTTCTTCCTCGGAGCATGTTCTTCAAGGAAGAGAGAGATTCGGGTCTCACAAATGGTGACCTTTTGAGAGAGATGGATTCTTTGGTGGCTGTTATTGAAGGGATTGGGAAGAGACCTAACTTTGATTCCATGATGAGGAATGAGCTTGTGGATGAGGATGTGGGGACTTGGATGAGGTGGTCAAGAACTTGGACGAAGGGGACAAGTCCCTGTTTTGTAAACAGAAAAAATGGGACACCCGTTCTGCAATTTCATGTGAGGTTATTTTTTACTTTAAGAAGTGGGACTAAGTTACTCCCAAACTTGGTTGGAAGTAACGTAACACGAGCCGTAAAAGGAAGACTCTACGCATGCAGACACCTTATGGAGTTTTGCCACTTTTGTTTTCGTCAAATGTGGTTTTGCCACTCGAGCTTCGCGCTCAAGATCGAACCTGGGTATGGCTGTTTCGAGGCTGAAAGATTTGCCACTTGAGTCTTGGCCTTGCCATATGTGTAGCTGTGTCTGCTTGGGCCGTTTGGTTATTTGAGCTTGAGAACATCTGAAATATTAAAATAAAACATTCCCAAATTAGTCCAACCCAGTAAGTAAACCCGATCTGGCCTCCAAAATCTATCGTTTGTTTTAAAAGACACAACAAAAAAATGGGGATGCACTCTGTGGAGAGCAGAATAGATCCACTGTGTAACGAAAATAGATTTACTTTATTATTAATTTATCTTTGAATTGAGACTAACTTTGATGGTTTCATGTTAAATTTTTGGTTTGTCTTTAACATACATGGGTAACTTATGTCAAATCCTAGGTCGCTGCCCTTTACATAAAAAATTATCTTATGAATCTTACTTCATTCTCACTTCTCACTCGCTTTAGTTCATAATTAAATTTCAAAATAAGTCATTTATTATCTCTAGTCCTAACAAACTATCCTCGCTAACTCGCCGACAGCAAGAGAATAAACATCAGAACGAAATTACGAAACCGTGGGGCAAAATTTGATTCCATATAATGTCGCATTATGGCTATGATATCCATCCACTGGTTGAGAATGGCAACATAATACCAACATACAATTATAGATACCAAAAGATTACAGCAATACACCGGAATCCACTACCAAATTTCGCCTATAAGGAGCACATATACTTCAGTATACTCCACTTCTATGCGTAAATGCAGTTACCATAACCTGCAATTTAAAAATGAGAGAAAAAGTCACTTCTTTTAGCACAAATTAAGTCATAGCCAACTGTGCAGATTGGTTTCTACTAAAAATGTGTGATGTAATGTAACTTACTAGGGTCGGTCACAACAACTAGGCCAGAGGCCCTGAAATCACAATTCCAGTGGTTTCTTCCCCTAGACTGATAATAGAGATTCATGGCTATGGACGCATGGTTCATGAGATTGTCAGGGGAAGAGCAGGGGCATCCTTTCTGTAGAATCCTGCAATCAACTTGAGAGCAGGCATAGTTGATGTTGGCCAAAAGGGTAGCCTGGTCTGATGAAGGCTTAGCCACACACCAAGTTTTCTGTGGTTCCATTAGATAAACATATACCAATTTCAGTAACAAAACTGATCTAAATTTTTTGTTTAAGGCATTTGAGGAGTTTGGTTGTCGTTATACCTGCCCATAAACCATGATCACATTCCCACCTGCATATTTCGAAAGAGAAAAAAAAAAATGGAAATATAAGTCTTGGTTGGTATATAATTTGAACTCTTTGAAAGAATGGTAGCTCGCTTTCTCATGGCAATGAACTGATGTAAGGGGCAAATCCAGGTAGAGATTTACTAATGTTACTAAATATAGGACGAATGTGCTGATCCTACTAGCCTATTGCTAAGTGATGAAAAAAAAAAAGAAAGGTGCTGTTCATATTTGCGGCTACTGCTGCAATAGCGGGTATTGCGGCCATTGTGATACGGCTATTACAGTTTTGTGTGTCTGCTGTTTGAAATGGATCCTAGTGGAGCCACATCACGGTTATGTTATGGCTAATTTCTATGATTAGGAGTCAAGCAGCAGCATAATGTGATGCAGAACGCAAATTTAAGTACAAGCTATGCTTCTCAATTATGCAGCAATAATTGATAAATAGACTAGGAATTTCAATTATGACAAACGAATCTCTTAGAATTAAGAAAACCCAGCATATATAGATCTAAAAAGCTACACTGGGAAAACCCCTCAAAACAAGCACATTGGCTGTGTAAAGTTGAAAATGAAGTGGTGTTAACTACAGCCATGCAGAAAACTCATGACAAACCCACCCAGCACACAGATTCTTTTTGTGTACATAACCAAAACCAAAGCCAAATTTGAGACCAATGTTGATGACGTCTCATTATACATATATATATGAACAACAACCACCCAAATTGTGGCAAAAAAAATGTCTTCGAAAAGAGAAAACCAGTTTGGGGGTAGCAAATATAACTGACACATACCTGATGTGATGGATAAGAACATAAGAACAAGAAGAGCAGACAATTTAGCCATGGCTGTTATAATGCTGCTGCTTGTACTAGGTACTTTCTGAACCGAACTGCTGCTACTACGGACTGCAGTGAATGAGAGATTATAGCACAATGATGAAGATAGAGAGATAAGAGCACTAGAGAGTGTTATACTGTAACGTGTGTTTGTGTGACTGTGGATGAGTCTATTGAGTGGAAAGAAGGGGCCACAGGGCCTTTTAATAGGGAAAAAAATAGGGTGGGTGAAAAGCCAAGGTCAGGTCAGCATAACGGCTACATACTCTAACAGCAAATAAGATTCATCAGAGACGTTGAGAACTGAGAGTTTGAGAAGGGTGGGGACTCTCATGAAAGAAAAGGTTATCGTAGTAAAAAAACAGGTGGATGCACGTGATGTGACATGTACTTGTAACTTCTGTGTTGTCGCCAATGCCAGTGAAGGGTGTCTTTTGGATGCTTTGCTTTCCCACAGCATAAAACTGGCAATTATTGGACAAAGAGAACCGTTGTAGGATAACAATGACCCCACCATTTATTAACCATTTAATACTGGACTATGGAGAGTTCCGCTACCAATTTGGCCCAAAGCTCGTAGTTACTCAAATATTTTACTAAGGTCTTAATATTACTACTTGGATAGTCTAATCCAAATGAGTTGTTTTGTTTACTCACATTTGTCAAGTAAAAAAATCAGCTGAGTGCCAATCCTAGTTTTGATATGCCTTGGTTGAGATTTTATGAGCCTCATGAATAATATTTGACTTGATTAAACCGTTTAGACCTTACAATTCATGATTTATTTTACAGTAAATTATAATTCTCTCTCCTAAGAAATATTTTTATTATATCACTCTTCCTTCTATTTTTAAAATATATACTTCGTTCATTTAAAAGATGAAAATACGTTATACTTTAATCCATTTTCTTTTGGATTAAATCTCTATTATTTTATGTTTATTATACTAGTTTTTGGCTAAAATACCATTTATTAATAGTTATTTATATTATTAAAATCATTTTTTACAAGAGATATTTGAAACTCCAGCAGAGGATGATATTTTTAATAGGTTGTGGCTTGTTTTTAAGAGTTAAAACTTGTATGTTACTTGTGTTAATAGATTCAATCTAAGTAGATCTCACCATGTAATTCATATTGCTTGGAATTGCCCTCAAGAGGGCTAGATTAAGGCTAACTCTGATGGCTCTGTTGTGCATAATCATATGGCTTCTTGTGGAGGCATTTTGCATAATCACTTCGGGCAGTTTTTAGGTGCTGTTGCCGCTAACTTGGGGGCTTCTCCCATCGCTATGGCTAAATTATAGGGAGTTTTTTTATTCTCTAATTGGCCTAACAATTGAGCCATAAGAAGGCAATTTTAGAAATTGATTCTTTTGATAGCGGGGGCTTTAATCAACAAAGATATTGACCTCAAGCATTCTTATGGTTTTGTGATTGGTCGTATTAAGAGATGATGGTTAGAAGCTGGCAGATGCGTATTCAACTCATTTTCTGTGAAAGCAACAAGGCTGTTGACTGGATGGTGGATTTGGGGCACTCATTGAGTTTGGGTGTTTGTTTTTATTTTGTTCCTCCTTCTAGTCTTGGTGTTATTTCGAGAGATGATTTGGCTGGTGTTTCCTTGTCTCGATTAGTGACTTGATTGTTTTCTTTTCTTGCTGTTTTGGGCTTTCTAGCCTTGCTCAACCACAAAAAAAACTTTTTTTTACTACATTGTAAAAGACATATGACAGGTAATAATATAACAACATTGATGCCAATATACGTATATTTTATTTTTTAATTTTTAATTATTATTATATTAGGAAAACAAATTATTAACACTAAATAATAATTTATGAGCTTTTTAATTTTTTTAATATTTTAAAACTATAATATGTGATAACTAATGTTAAAATACGAATGTTAATTAAACAATTTTTGTACTAATTTATTAAAATGAAAATAAAATGACAATGCTATATTAAATTTTATACTTTTTAAAATCACTAAATAAGGATTAAATAATCTTAATAAATGTAGTGTCATTAATATTAACATATCAATTCTCAAGTGTAATGGGCAGTTTAGTAAATTTACATGTATATTTGAATTAATAAAGTATTTTGGATTTAAGTGTATGTTTTGAAAATAGAGGGGAGAATTGTGTAATAAGAATATCTCTCAAGATAGAAGAGTGTAATTTACTCTTTATTTTAAGGAAAAAGTAATTTCACTCACTTCTAATCAAGCATGATTTTGGATTAAGAATTCTTTTAAAATAAATTAAAACACGATTTATTAAGTATATTATTAAATATATTAAAATAAATTAAAACACAATTTATATAGTTCAAACCATAGTTTAAGTTTGCAAACTAAAACCCAAACATCTTAAAAGAAGTGTTTATAGTTTGCCAGTAACATTACACTATGATGGCGTATTTTCACACTTATAGGTATATTTAAATTAATTTTTATCCTCAATTAAAATTTAAGCAAATATATTTATTAGAATGTCTTAAGTATAGTTTTTTAAAAGTAAAATAAATAACTTTTTTAGTAATGAGTAAAATAAATAATAAATAACTATAAATATTTCCTAAATATTTATTTATTAAAAAATCATAGTTATAAATAATTAATTTGTACATTGCGTGAGTAAAAATAGCTAGTATATCATAAAGTGATGTGTAGTCCATTTTTATGAAAGAATCTTATTACGAAATTATCTTTGATAGATAAAATTTTTAATAGAGTAATATTTGGAATTTAATTTAAAAAATGTGAAACTATCAATGTTATAAAACGACATTACAATTTTTTTTTAGAACTTTAATATTAGTGAAATGATTTTACATTTTGAAATATTTTGTAACTAAATAATTTAACATCATTTCTTTCCTAGTCAATTTTTTGGGGGTTATTCTTTAATAAATTCAAACGACATTTCGTAAGCAAAGTTTTGCTTCTGTTGACAATGTGACCTTGCACAATCACGCCGTTATTTAGCATGGAAGGTTTTTCCTTTTTAGACTCTTAAATTTTTCTACAACAATTCTGTTTTTTTTTTTAATGATTTTGGCTTGATTTTCTACAGCACTTTACTAACTTAAAGTAGATATTTTACACACTCTGGAGAGGAAGCAAGGATGTCAGGACCAAGCATAAAAAATAGCCTGTTTGTAACATTGAAAAGATATTCAACCTGGGACCATGATTCGTACAAATAGATAAAAGTACTTTTTTTTTTTTATATAAACATTTTTATTTGAATCGCAAAATCAATTCTAACCATCAATAAACATTAAAAGGAAAATTACTTCAACAATGTGAACAGTTAGATTATGTAAGAGCCCGGGCGGAGAAACCGAAGTGAGAGACAAGTACTTCAGTTCTGATTGCTGTAATCTTAACATACTTCTACTTAAATATTTTATTACTAACTAACCTTTCTCAATTCTCACCATACACTGTCCTAAACTTAACAAATTAACATGCTTGGAGCTGTAGCAACTTCCACAACACTATGGCTTTCACCCTCCATCCATCCCAGCACCTTCACTTTCCTTCCAAGAGTTAATGTTCACAAAAGAATCTCAAATTCAGCACTTCCATTGAATCATGGCCACTATTTCAGTCTCTTATCAGCTCCCCCTTCGCATTTCTCTTTCTACAATAGCAGTGGAAGACAAACCCATCTGTCTGCAGATGCTGCTTCCTCTTCATCTTCGGGTCAGATTCTGTGGTCACTCATTTATCTTCAGCTTTTTTGCCTTTTTTTTTTTTTTCCATCAGCCACCCACTTTTTAGTTCCAATTTTTATGCCTTAGTTTATTTGTTCAGCTGCTTCTTGGAATGCACTAACCACTTTATTGGGAAATTAACAATGCAGAAATGGGGAATAAACTTTAATTGCAATGCTGCATGGGACTAAGACGATTATTATATGCCACTGAATGTTAGATTGGTATCACTATAGTATATGTCTATTTTTTTAATGTTACATTAAAGTTAAATCTTGAATCCTGTTGGTAACTGGTTCTACAGAGAATACTACTTTTTGCTTATTAAATTGTTGGCTAATGTGGTTGTAGTGAAATTGATTTTTGAGATGCGCTACAATCTTTTTACCTGCTTCTTAGAACCTGTACAACAAATATTCACCTTTAAAGAAGGCCAAAAAGAAAAAGGGAAAGGGAAAAGAAGGAGATTCTGAGGCTATTTTTATTATTTGTTTGGGTTAGTTGCTGAGGTTCACAGATGACATAACTGAACTGTCGATAGTGGTAAAGAGTTCCTAAAGTTGGGTGAGTTGTCCCCATTTTGCAACACTAAACAAAGGAAGAGATGAAGAGGGACAAGGTTGTTACATTTGCTTTTCTGAACACTACATTCTAATAATACCTGTTTTCCTCTTGTGGCACCATGTGTGAGGCAATCACAAGAAATGGCCAATTTTAGAATAGACTGGGACCTGATTCAAACTATCAAGAACAAGTCACTATTAAGCTGATTCTGCCAAACCAACAGCAGCTTTTTCAGTAAGATGAGATTTGAATATTTGTCACGCCAAGAAACAAAACCGAAGCATAGTTCCATTGTGACACTTTTTCCAAATCTAACTTTAAGGACAAAGTTGTTTGCCTGGCTGAACCAGGTTGTGTAGTAATATGAGGATGAATTTTTTATAATTGTTTTTGTCAAGTTGTTCTGCTGAAGGCTACTGGTTCCTACTCTTTTTCTTTTCCATCACTACAACTTTTAAGGCTGTTTAGGTGAGGCCTTCTTTTTTTTTTTTCCTCAGTTTGGGTTAGAGGGGTGGTTGTGAACTATATGAACATGACATAATACAGTATATTAAATGCATCTGTTACTATTTTTCAGTGTGTATTGTTAACTGAAAACTAAAATGTAACATAAGTTTTGTTTGTATTTTATCACTGCAGCTGCAAATGCTGAATATATGGAGGAGCCAGCAACAAATGTGAAATTTCAGACATCTTTGAGGGTTCCGGGTTGCTCAGATTCACTAATTTTGCTTGGAACTGGTTAGTTGTCATAGCGTCACATGGCTTTAATTAGAAAGTGAGGAAGATAGAAATGCTCTCTGAGCAAGTGAAGGAAAGAATAACATGATTACAGTTGGTCTCGTAGTATTTAAAGATATATATTTTAACACTTTCTTCATCAGGACAATGTTATTCTTGTAAATGGGGAAAATAATTGGGTTGATATCATGATGAAACATACTTTCCTAGACATTAACTTTTGATCATGATACTTTCTACCTGTTGCCGGAAAAAGTTTCATGTCATTGATGGTGGCATTTAAACTTGATGATAACCTAGTGCCTAAATTTAAACCTCTTGTGAGAAGCACTGCTAAGTGAAGTGGCTGTATCATTCAGTGATTACAGGCAAACTGATTTGCTTTGGGAAAATATATGGTGAACAATTGATTTTCAGTTAAAACCTTAATTTCACTCTTGAGAATAGGTTAACTTCTAGGCACTAGCTTCTTTGTTGCCCCATTTGTTGGAATTGCATATAATTATCAAATTGTCGATAGTTGGATGAGGCAATTACAATTAGCACAACTATAATCTTGAAAATATTGATTTTTATGGTCATAATCTTTATTGTATTGCCTGCCTTCTCTTTTTTGACCCCTAAGTATTGGCAACCTGAAGACCAGTAGAATATAGTCAGTTCCAAGAAAGTAGTGACATCTATCTTTTATTAATGTTGTAAGTTTTGATGGATAATAACAATTATTTCAGGATACAGAGAGAAAGTTTTTGCAATTATTGGTGTCAAGGTCTATGCCGCAGGTCTGTATCTAAATCAATCTGTCATAAGTGAGTTGAATACTTGGAAAGGGCAACCAAAAGATGAGATTCAAGGGAATTCTTCCTTGTTCAAGACCATTTTCCAATGTAATGACTTTACAAATTGATTCATTTATTTCTTTTTAAATTGCTGGTCATACTCACAGATAGAGATAGAGAATAAGTTGATAAACACATGTGATTGCAGCTTCCCTTGCAAAATCATTGCAAATTATTCTGGTCAGAGATGTTGATGGTAAAACTTTCTGGGATGCCTTAAGCGATGCCATATCGCCAAGAATTGTAGAACCCACAACTGTAGATGAAACTGCTCTGTCCACATTCCGTGGTGTCTTCCTTGATCGTCCTCTTAAGAAAGGAACTTTCATAATTTTGACTTGGTTGAACCCCACCAGATTGCTTGTGAGTCTGTTATCTGTTCACATTTCCTATAAATTGCAGAAATTTCATTGAGATTTTTTTCTTCGGACAATTGTGATCGTTGTTGTCTATTTCTCCTCTTCTTTACCCTTTTCTAATTCATTTACAACATAATCTTACAACTAAGTTTCTTATGATTTCAGGTTTCTGTATCCTCACAGGAGCTTCCATCTACTGTAGATGCTACAATCGAATCTACAAATGTGACTTCTGCTCTATTTGATGTATTCCTTGGAGATAGTCCTGTCTCTCCCTCCTTGAAAGCTTCAGTGGTTGAAGGCTTGTCAAAAGTACTCAAGTAGAAGGCATTTTGTGTTTCTTCAGAAAATTTCATGAATCTATGGTTTCTAGAAATGGTTCAGTATTTGAATGTATTCAGCTGCTACCTATTTTATCCTTGTCTCTATGTAAGCAGGCTCTAAATGTGCAGCGAGCAACGCCTATTCATGTACAATTGGAAGTTCTCACTTGGTTTTATGTACCTTTTTTTCTTCTTCTGATCTAAATATTTTGATTTGCCCATGAATATACATCTTGCGATTTGCATGCCTACTTTGCTATTTATGAGTTATTATTTCTCTCAGAAGAAACACTTCTTCATTGGTATCATTCATACATGTGCTTCACTGACGTAAAGTTACATCTATTTTGTCCTAGTCCTGGTACCTTCAAGTTAGTTGAATGGAATAAAATCATGTTACAGTGCATATCAACGTCTCTGTATAATTACAAAATAAAATTTTGTCGATGCTGACAGGCAAGGGCACCAAAATTCATATTTAACATATATTTTGTATAATTTTTTTTTTCATGAACATGGCCTTCCTAGCAATATTAATCTTGATATCTAGCTCCACCACTTCTGGTAGGATGTTCCTGACCAGAACTTCAGAGTGACATAGTCATTAGGTGTACATCAGGATGTTGTAACACGTCTGTCTGGTTCTGTTTGTTCAAGCAAGTTGACAACCTCAGCCATGGTTGGTCTATTCAAGGGGTCTGGTTCAAGACACATCATTGCAATGTTGAACACCTTCTTGACCTCTTGCATTGGACATGACCCCAAGCTACTATCAAGAACTAACTCCTCTTTCTTCTCTTGAACAACAGCCTTCACCTGCAATAATAACAGAATGATTCTCCAGAAGGTAAGTCCTCATTCCAAAGTTGTGTCCAGAATTTAAGTAATTTGAGATTTGAGCTAGAAAATCTTGCTCTATTTTAATTAACTGGTAGTTGACACAAAAGCTGTGGAAATAAAAATCACAATATTCTTCCATTTTATTTGTCAGTGGGATTTATTTCATTACTTTATGGGAATGAATGTATAAAGCAAGTAATGTGGTGCATGCCAATCCAGCTCTTTAGATTTTATGCAGTAAACTGCAAAATTGATTAATTCCATTCATATTTGAGGTTGATGTTTCATTTTTTTTTTTTCTAGCTTTGGTAATTTTAATCTCCATATAATTTCTCATAATTAAATTTATATAGAATGATATGCTTTGTTCTGGCACTCAAACCATGCCTTTATGAAGGCAATTCCACAATGCTAGAGTTCAATGTAAATAGAATGTAGTTCATTGGTTTCAAACTTGTATTTAATATAATCATAGAAAGCACTCGCCACGAATCCCTTCTTACCCATGTGACAAGCTTGGTTCCCTCTTCTATAAATGCTTCATCACTGGGTTTCTTCCCAGTTAAAAGCTCCAGTAACACAACCCCAAAGCTGTAAACATCCCCTTTGACTGTTGCTCTTCCTGTATCAAAATATTCTGCATGAAAGCACTCATCAATTAGAAACACAAGTAGTGTGAAGGGGAAAAACTGTGTTTAGCCGAGTTGTGTCTATACCAGGTGCCAAGTATCCAAAAGTTCCAGCCACAACTGTTGAAACATGAGTTTTATTTGGCTCCATCAACGTGGCTAATCCAAAATCAGAAACTCTAGCTTCCATATTTTGGTCTAGCAGTATATTGCTTGACTTGATATCTCTGTGGATAATGTGAGGGATGCAATCATGGTGAAGATATGATATTCCTCTAGCAGCACCGATAGCTATTCTGTATCTTGTTGGCCAATCCAAATGCTTCTTGTCCATTGATCTTCCTGTATCACATTCAACTATCTAATCAGAAGACACAGTTTGGTAATCAATTGACTAAATTCCAGAAATCTTGAAGATATCAGAAGAAACTTTCTTTTCTATCAATGGATCAGATGCAGTCAGAATGGATGAAAGAGCAAAGTTCATTATTTCATCCAAATCTTAAAATTTTCGCTAGGTATACTTGGTTGGAGCTGAAGTAGGAAGAAAAGACAGTCAATAAAAAAATCTATATAAGTCCGGCCCAATTTACGAGGCTCCACTTGGTGGGGCTAGGGATAATAGATGTATGCAACCTTACTTCTACAAGTGGAAAGACTATTTTCAATATTTGAACCTGTAATCTCTAAGTCACAAGACAACAACCTTACCATTGCGTCAGGGTTCACCCTCTTCAATAGAAAATCTATAATACATCAAAATACATGTAATGTCTATCTATTTTGCAAATGTTCAAAATTTACTCCACTTGCTCCCATCATGACTCATACCAAGAAGTCTTAAAAACCTAATGTTAGAAACTAACAAATACATACCATGTAAAAAGGAATCCAAACTTCCGTTTGGCATTAGCTCATATATGAGAAGATTGTAGTGTGGTGCAGTGTAATATCCATGAAGAGTTACAATATTGCGGTGCTTTATGTCTGCCATTGCTTCCAGCTCTCTCTCAAAGCCTTTGTCCCTTTCTGCAGTTCCTCGGCTTAGCCTTTTCACAGCAAAGGCTATGGATTTGTTTAGTCTTAGTTCATAAACAACTCCATAACCACCAGATCCAATGATGTCCTTGTTGGTCAGTTTCTGTGTCTTCTGTAAGACCACATCAGATTTGAGAGACTGCAGCACTGAAGACCTAAATATTACCATCTTCCCGCCTGTATTATCCAATAAATGTATGTTAGCATCTCTTATTTTCTCTCTACAAGAACAAAGTATAAAAAATGTACTCCTTTTTCCCCTCCATACTTGGATAACCTTCTTCATAAATCACATGCTTTCTTTTCCATCTTTTGTAGAGGAGGACTGAGATAAAGATTTTGGATATGACAAAAGCTATGAAGCATATGGTTGTGGATAAGGCTATAACCAGGAACTTCCTCATTTGATGCTATAAACTGACGCTGAAATTTGAAGAACCTGAAGACAAATTAATATTAAGGAATGAAAAACCATGGTTTATCTTAGGACTTTTCTTTATCTAAACTTACAGAATCTTGAGTGGAATATGAGGAATATATGAAAGATTGCTACATGAAATGTGCAAAAGTAGCATTTTTTGAAACAAAGCTCATATAAAGTAAAGAGAGAAAATCTCACGGGAATTCTCTGGATTACTCTATAACATTCTGACTTCTAAGAAGAAATCACTTCAAATCTCTCATTTCTGGTATCCATGAATCCTCCTGAAGATGCAAATAGCTACCATCTTCACGCATTGTATTGTGCAAAGTTCTGCAGACTTGTTCAGATCTTCACTCTCAACTCTGCTCTCATGAACTCAGATTCTCCAATCATTCAGGCAAGTAAACTTTAAAAATCTGTAACTTCTCCACAATGGTCATTGAAGAGAAAAGAGCCAAGGAAAGCTCAAAACTACTGTCTCACTGAAACCCCATTAATGAGTAGAGCCTAAGTTGACCAGCAAGAATACAGATCACAGATGATGATGATGATGATGATAAGAAGAAAGATGTACAAGCAACCTTTTGAAAATAAGGTGCACTCTTTTGGTACATGAAAAACGAGGTACATTTGATCATGAATGGTTTGACATGACGGAAGGGCTAATTTCTGTTTTTGGTCTATCCATCATGTTGCTTATTTGTGTTGAAACAAACCATTACGGACGTAAAGCTTGTGACATGCTACCCCATTTAGCATGTTCTTAATGGAGAGAATAGACTGATGTGGTGAATGGATAGAACCTGCCTGTCAAAAATGTCTGCGGTACTGTTCCCAGTGTGAAAAACACTTGGACTTTTGTGGCATCATCAAAGTCATACATTCATCAAGCTAGCAATGAAATTTTTTCTTCTCCAATGTGAATGGATGTTGTCACATCCGAGCCATATAACTTTAACTATAATATGGGAATGTTCCCAGCTGTTAAAGAAAAAGAGGATAGGGACGAAAATAAAGTAGGGATGGTTGGTTAGCTACAAAATTGGTAAAAGTTTTATAACATGTAATGATCCTGTGAATGGCTATGCTGTCACCATATCATCTTCACCACCTGTCTTCGTTCCACTAAATTTGGAGGTTGGGAATTCATTAAGCCAACGAGATACGCATTGTTAGACATTATTACGGGACACTCTGATTTATAAGATAAGCAATTAAGTATTAGTAAGTATATTTCAAGGATAATGCTACGGTCCCCCCAAAAGATTTGGGAGATCCTCACAATTTTTTTTTTTCTTTTTGCAAAAGTTCAATATGAATAATCGAGACTAATGAACAGTTTTTGAGGGGATTTTAGTTATATAATAGGGATAAAATTTTTTTCTCTCTACAAAGTTTTCTTTCTTTCAAGTATGAACAAATATAAAATTTTAAACTTTGTTT
Source organism: Pterocarpus macrocarpus (assembly GCA_031439585.1). NCBI lineage: Eukaryota > Viridiplantae > Streptophyta > Magnoliopsida > Fabales > Fabaceae > Pterocarpus > Pterocarpus macrocarpus. Next base: position 15,608,122 of record CM062517.1, on the reverse strand, counting down.
GAGTACATAATAGGGATTAATATTCAAAATTTTGGGAATTTATTGTTATGCAGCAAGAATTTTTATAATCAAGCTTATATTTGAATATATTTTCGAATACTATTAAAAATTTCTATTCTTCAACAGAAAATCTCTAAAATTTTATATATGAATTCCGATAGAAACAATGATATAATAGAAAGTTGGAGAGAAAATAAACTATCATTGGAGAAAAAAAATTTTCCCCTATTATGTGACTAGAAGCTCCCAAAAATTTCTTTATCAATTCCCTTTATTTGTAATGTCACATGCAATAAGGTAACTCCATTTTGAAGATTTTAAGAGTATCATGTCCTCTAAATTTTTTAGAAGGACCATAGACAAACCCATATATCAATATACAGCCATTTTTTTTAAACTATAATTTCTTTCTTCAAATGTCCTACTTTAATGTCACACATGTTTAAATAATAGCACTCGTTGCAAAACAAAGAAATGAGCCGTGATAGACGTATAAGCTTGCGAGACTTCCGCAAACAACTCTATTAGTCTATTATTATTTGTTTTGACTTTTGAGTATAAAGTTTCCTTACGCAGTGTAATAAAGTGCAATATAAAGCTTCTATGTGTTTTGTAGCTAAGGTCACAAAAGATTCTTCTCCTGGTCAAAATAAAAAAGGTCACAAAAAATTCTTGTCGGTGGTCTGAATAACAACTTTGTACAACAATTTCAAATTTTTAAAAATAATTCTTAGCATGACTTAGTTGATTTGAGTGCACAGATGTTTAAGAATTTAATTTTAATAATTTTAAATATTTTTTTCTATCAGTCATACATGTCTTGTAATTTCATAAAATTCATAAATAGTGAATAGATAAAGTTTCCTCTAAAATGACAACTTTAGGATTCGAATCCTTATCTTTTATAAATATTATTTTATATTGTATTTTAATATTTTTAAAAATGGTATAATTTGAGCTAATTTGATTTAATTTAAAAATTAAGTTAATATTAAAAAATCAGTATAAAAATAATGATTTGAATAAATTTAAAACTTAAATATTATGATGAAAACTGGTAAAAAATAGAAATAGTTTGTTTCTACTCTATTAAATAAAATATTTAGTAAACATAAAATAATTAATTCAAATAATTAACTTTAAAATAAAATCAATTCTCATTGAATCTTACCAAGTTTAATAGGATTAAAAAGCAAAAGTAATAAATTTCATGGTATTTTAAAATGTAAATTATTTATTATTTAACATGGCAAACACAAAATTTGATATACAAATTAAATCAAGTTTCATTTTTTTACTCTGAATGATGTTACAGGAAATGATAACATGATGGTATGAATTCTTTTCATTAACAATAGATTAAAATTAAACAGAAAATTAAGTAATAATTATACAAGTAATTTATAATAACAATTCTTAACAAAAACTACTTTCATTCTGTAATAATAATTTTTTATGGTCTTGACACCAGAATTAAGAAAAATAATTTAATAGCTTTAATTTTTTAAAAAAATTTATAAAAGATTAAATTATTGAAGAGTCAATTAAATAATAGGCCAATGAGAGATGTTAAGAAAAGTGACATATATATTTGCAATTAATAAAGATAAAGGTAAAATTAGTATAAAATAATTAATACTTTATTAAAATTTTAAAATAATAAATAATCGGAAGCATTTCTTTTAAAATACCTATTATTTTCAAATAAAAAGAGTAATAGAAAATGTGAAATGGCAAGTGAAAAATAAACTATTACCAAATAATCATTGTCTTTACAATGATAGTGTCTGGAAGAGAAAAAATAAGAATTAATTTTATTTATAAATTAAATTTTGTATTTTGAGTTTTAAAAGTAAGAAATAATTTCATTTATCAAATCTCATAAAATTTGATTGCTTTCATTTTAAAATTCTATCAAAATTGATGGGATTTGATGGTGTGGTTTTTTTTTTATGTGAAAAAATTGATTTGATTTTAAAGTTTAAATACAAATCAAATAAAATCAATTCTTATTTTTAATCATTTCAAATACTATCTAATATATTCTAAGCTTAAGAATTATTTTCTAAATTAATTCAAATTTTATTTTATATAATTATTCCAAACGTAAAATTTAACTTATATTTTAAATTAGTTCAAAAACTATCTAATAAGTATTGATTTTAACCATTTCAAATACTATCAATAGGATGTACAGTGGACATCAAGTGCTTATTACTTTTACATGGCATGAGCATATAAGTTTATAGAGAGGCTCACACGGTTCTGAATAATAAAAATAATATCCTGCTCATATGATTCTGAATAATAAAAATAAGAACTGCTCATATGATTCTGAATAATAAAAATAACCGATCAAAGGTCCTTCAGGAAAAATACTCATATTTTCTGAGTATTGGCCTCAAAATACTTGAAAGCAAGAAAGAGAAGGCAAAATAGAAAAACTAAACTAGTGATTGAAAAACTCTATGAAGAAAGGATTCTCTTCCTCCAGGAATAGGATAGAATCTCTCAATCCTTCAGGCTTTAAGTTGAACGCAAGCATTGAAAGGAGGAAACTAACATGGGAAATTGTTGAGCATTGGCATATTGAAAGGACACATCTTCACCAGATGCTATCGGTTTCCCATTGTTCACAAGGCAATCATTGTCACCCACAAGCCTGAATTTGTTAGGTGGGACAGGCAAATCTGAACTGAATGATCCACAATTGACATGTAGCTGGGCTATTGGGCATGGGCACATGTTATAAATATCCACTGTGATCACTGGGGTTCCACTTTGCAGTGTTCCACTTAGGCCTACTTGATCTTCGTATATCTTAATGTCGCTAATCTTGCATTCCATTAGGTCACAATTTCCCTTCATCCCATCATTTTCTGAAAAAAAAAAAAAAATAGCAATGAGTTTAAGACAAAGTTCACTTTGTCCAAAATAAGTTAAACAAAAGGATTAAATTTAATATATTATTAATGTTAAGTATGTTATATCTTTTATATTTTTAAGAGCAATTAAATGACATAATAATATAATATTAAATGACTGTGCAACAATATTTTAAAATTATGATTTCAAAATTTAATTTATAAGGTAATCTAAAAGGGTACATCTTGCGTATGCACTATGTATCAATCTATCATATTCTCTATGAAATTTGAAAAGCTTTGGGTTTAGATATATCTTCAGTTGCATGATTTAGTCATGTATTTTATTTGTCTAAGAAAGTAATTTTATGAGACTTTCCTAAGTTTAATGTGTAAAAGGTCCTTTTTTACAGTTTACTTTTAAATAATAGGTTTATATATTTATATTGAAATTTGAAACACGAATATACGACATAAGCAGGAAAAGGAGGAGGCAAAAGGAAATAGGGAATCACTTACCTGGGACTCTGAGTTGGGGAAGGGATGAACTAGAAACTGGAATTGCGGCTAAGATCGCAAAAACAAGTAAATCAATTAGTAAGTGTTTAAAACCACATCAATAAAATTGTATAAAATAATAATAATAATAATAATTAAAAAAAGTATAATCATAAGGATGAGAACAATTAAATTGCCTTTAATTCTTTTTTCTCCTTTTCTGGGGGTTAAGGAAGGAGAAAGGAAAGACAGAAAAGTAAATATGTAAATGAATATGTAAGGTACCAGAAAGAAAACCGTTGACAAGCATTAGCAGCAGTAGAGAAATGGCCATGACTAAATCTTTGTAACAGAGCAACATGGTTCTTTATGCTCCAAACTCGAAAGAAGACTCTCTCAGCAGTATACGTGCTCTCTCTTTTGGGTTATGTATATGCACTTAATGTATTCCATGGATGGTGTATTTATATTGTTATAAGTAGTGCTATGTATTAATGCTTTTTAGAAACTTTCGGAGAATAATTACTTTTTTTAATGGGGAATCTGATTTTATTAATCAACATCAGAGTTGATTTAGTTTAGGAACGGCGAAGGGAGCAAAAAGTTTGGAGTATATAATAAATTAATCATTGTTAATTTTAATGCTTTGGATATGGAACGTAATTTCTATATTTAATTAAAAGCACGGAGAACGAATAGCAGGAAAAAATTGGTAATATTTGAAATGGGAAAAAATAGATGTTAAATTGACTTGTAAATCAAATCTATTGTTTAGATATTTTAAAATTAAAAAATAATTTTATTTATCAAATCATATGGGATTTGATTGCTCTAATTTTTAAATTATATCAAATTTAATAGGATTTGATAGAAATTGATTTAATTTTAAAACTTATATACAATTAAATCAAATTAATTTCTAGTTTCAATTATTTTAAATGCTATCTAATATATTCTAAGTATAAGAATTGACTTATAAATTAATTCAAATTCTATTTTATATAATCATTTCCAAAAATAAGATTTTAATTTATAAATCAAATCAATTCAAATCAAATTAAATAATCAATTCCACCACTTTAAAGCTCCATTATGTTAATAGGAATTGCAACTTATTAGCATAAATTAGCTGAGGAGGCTAAACATAGTGATATTCAAGTGTGGGTTAATGAGGCTCCTACCTGTATTAGAGATGTACTTTTCTTTGATGCTAGAGCTTGAATAAATTCATATGTCACATAAGAAAATCAATTCCTAATTAATCATTCCAAACACTACCATAAATTTGAGTTGAATTTGAGGTAGGTTACCAATTTCAAATGGCAATGAATTTGCATTTGTAACTTCGTACAAATCATCTAAACTGCTCGCAAATAGCCCACTGCTTTAGAGAAACTCAATATCGAATAGTTTTCAAATAGGTGAACTTATAATAAGACACTAAATCTTTAGCTAGATAGGGGTGGCAATGGGGTGGGTTGCGGCGGATTTTAACTCAACCCGAACCCATTATGCACCTTATTAAACAATTCTCAACTTGCCCCTTACCTTACTCGTGGATTTTGACATTCAAAATCCAACCCTACCTGCAGAAATCCATTACAACCTGTACTCTATCCATACTCGCTACTTCTTATAAATACCTAAATAATTATTTTAAATTTTTTTAAGATGAAAATTATTTTAAAATTTTATTTGTATTTGGAGTATGTTTAATATGAGGGCAAAAATGAAGTGAAAATTTTCATAAACTAATTTCATATAAAAAATTATATATTAAGCTAATCCATGAAATTTTACCTTCATCTTTACTTCTATACCAAACATATCTTTAGGATGATAGAAATATTTTTAAAAAATCTTTTATATATAAATCATATATAATAAATATATCGTAAAATTCACAATATATATATATATATATATATATATATATATATATATATATATATATATATGGGGTGCCGGTAGGATAGGGGGAGATTTGCCTTGAACCCAAACCTAATCCTACCCGCACCCAAATGTCCCTCGGCGACGGACTAAGGTGAGCACCAGTGGGTTGGATTGTAATTGCCACCCATATAGCTAGGATTTTGCTTGACTTGGAATTTGTTCTACTTACGAAAATGTCTACTTGGTATGCAATCTTTATGGGAAAATGATATGTGAACGTCCAAAAATGGACGAAAGTGCGACGCATATGGCGTGACTTATATCTGAAAGAGGAAAACGACAAATTTGGTATGTGGAGGAAAGGAGTTAATGTGGGTTGGTATGTGAAGGGTATAGGGTAGAATAACATTAAATTTTATTTTAAGAAGTTAAAATATTTTATTCCTTATCATTCTCCTGCTTCTATCATTCTCGATAAAGAAGTTACCTATCATTCCCTCACAGAGAAGTTCATATCTCTTGCTTCTATCATTTTGGATAGCACACCCACTCACCATGAAGCATCCATGGTAGCAAGTAACGTCTGCCCCATGCATCTTTTCTTTGTCACGCCTTCATCCTCTCTCAACAGCACCTCATATAGTGGACAACAAAGTGAACCTGCTCCTGCTGACCATCGGTTTCATCTCTAAAGGCAACTATAGAGGGAGTCTCTATTCCTTCGTCTTAGGTCAAGGGCGCCTTCTCTCTATCTATAACTATTATTCTTTGCGTAGAACTTTGTGTCATCCTTCTCATATTTGTTATTATTTATTTTACTTTTTTAGACATTCATGTGTGACCTTTGTGTTTCCGATGCCTTGATTCTTGATGGGCTTTGAATTTGTGTTATATTTTTTGGGGGTTTTGTTTATGAGGGTGCTGGAAATATGATGGCTAGTAATTTTGAGTTTTGTTTTAAGGTTGTAGTGAAGGTGTTTGTTGCTATGTTTCTATGAGAATTAGGCTTGCAATACCACTCATTTTTTCTAGTGTCTATTGGTTTACCTGTTAGGAAAAATGGAATTTTATCAAATATTTTGTAACTATACTACAAAAGGAAACCATGAACAAATATCTTAAGTTGCTGTATATATGAATGTTTTTCATGTTAACCCATGTAGGTTTTAGACAGTTCAAGATTAATGTTTGTAACATGTAAATAGTAACTTCTATAAATTATGAATTGGATCAAAGACATAAAGTTAACACTCAAAAGTGGTTGGTTGCAACCGAAGTGAATTGCGACTCTAAGTAAACTTTATCTGCAATATCATGGGTTTGATTCCTTGAGTTGCTATTTGGGAAGAGTTTTGACTAACTACCACCATGACCCAAAAATATTGCAGCCACCCTTGGAGAATTTTCTAGAATGGTAGCTTCCTGAGTTTACACACAAGAGACCAAAATTAACAATGTTGGCTTACCAACTGTGAGATTATTGCCACCAAGCCCCTGCCAAGTTATTGTCCATCCTTCACATTGATAACCCAAATTGTCAGTATGACTTCCTGCCACCAATATTTTTCTAGTTTTCTTGGGAAGGGGAAGCAGTGGCTTCTCAACAGATAAGGAATTTGGTTAGATGTTCCTTTTTTTTGGGGTTTAGTAGCAAATATAGCGATTGATATATTAGGACATTGATGTCTTTATTTTGTGTACAAGTATGATGACAAAGGAATACACATTTGTCAATTCCGTTGGATCTAGAATTTGAAAATAAATTTTATACTGACCTATTGTTTTCCTTTCTATGGTTGTACAGGATGCTTGTTATTCACTTACTCACAAGACACTTTTTTACCAGAGGAAGATCGGGAGAAAATGCACACATCATATTTTTTTTTGGCAATGTGTTATTAACTGGGATTTTAGTACTCAAAAACCCCTAATACTCAAAGCTCATGGAAGAAGAAATTGGAGGATTACAATTTTTTTGTTTTGCTGACTGTATTATTGAAATAGAGAAGATGGTTTATTTGATGACACATGATTGCTAGCAATTATGTATGTAGGCAGTAGTATTTATATAAAAATATTTTATGTATGTAATTTGGGTCATTCACATGTGCCATCAAATATACTATTGGCTTTTGTGGTGTAACTACAATGTACCCATGATTAAGTAGGTCAATATTATATTCATGAGTAGACTTCCTTCTATACCTTTGCCTATTAACTGAATTTTATTGAAGATATTTAGCAAGCAGATTGATCCTCTTCGATAGTCAATAAGATATTTTGAAATTGTATTTGAGGAGAAGTTGCAAAATAATGGTTTGTAGTGATAATCATGATGTTATGTAACAGTTAGTGAAGTTGCATATTGACAAGTTTCTTGTGCTCCGATGGAAATGATTATTGGCTCATTGAACCTAGTTTTAAAATGGAATTATAGGTGTAATCGACAGGTAAACTTCCATCATCCTAACTAGATAAGGAATTTGGTTACTAGATAAGGAATTTGGTTACTAGATAAGGAAGTTGGTAAATTCGAGGTGTTGGTTAATCTCCAAAGACCTACAATTCCTTATAAGACCTACAATTCGCAGGTGTTAGTTAATCTCCAAAGACCTATAATTCCTTATAAGATTGGATTACGAAGCAGGGCAATATGACACTACTGGCACCATGACATTCATGTCTTAGGGATCAAATTAACTAGATAAGTAATAGTTGGTAAATTCACAAGTGTTGGTTAATCTCCAAAGACCTACAATTCCTTATAAGATTGGATTATGGAGCAGGGCAATATGACACTACTGGCACCATGACATTCATGTCTTAGGGATCAAATTAACATCGAAATAAAGCTACCTTAGCCAATTATCATGCAACTATTACCTGCACCTGGTTGGTAGCTCAGGACCAGAAGTTAGTTACTCGATTACTACATGAAGAAGTGGGTAACTTATAAGGCATTGGTTAATCTTTAGAGAACTATAATTCCTGGTTAGCTTCGGTTGGACAGCGAGCAATATGTCGTTGGCACTTTGCCATTAATGTCATGGGGATCCAAATAATATTAAATTGTAAGGCCTTTTTGGAAATTATCATGCAATTATTTGCTACAAGTGGTTTGGTAGCTTGTTTGAATAAGTTGGTCAACTTATATAAAAAAGTTGGTAACTACGAATATAAGTTGGTAACTTTTCAGGTCCTAACTATTTTTCAAAGACCTATAATTCCTTGTTAACTTGGGTTTGGGAGTGAGCAATATGAGTTATTGGCATCATGAATTCATTTTATGGGAATTAAAATAGCATGAAATTTAAGCAGCCTTTGCAAATGATCATGCAAATATTTTTTACATCTGGTTGGTAACTCGTTTAAATAAATTGGTAACTTTAGTTAAAAAAGTTAGTAACTATGAGTATAAGTTGATAACTTTTCAGGTCCTGGTTATTCTTCAGGGACCTATAATTCCTTATTAGCTTGGGTTTGGGAGCAGACAATATGAATCTTTAGTACTATCAATTCATGTTAAGAGGATGCAACTAACATGGAATTGTAAGCTACCTTTGCAATTATGATGGAATTATTTGCTATGCATGGTTGGTAACTCAGTGCAAAAGTTGATAACTTAGTTCTAAAAGTTAGTAACTGAGAGAAAAAGTTGATAACTTTTCAAGACTCGATTATTTTTCAGAGACTTATAACTCCTTGTTAGCATAGGTTGGGAAGCGGATAATGTAACACCCTAATAAACCCATACTACACTTAAGTCGTATTACGGCGTTTTATTAGTTGTTACTTATGCTCGTGGAAAACTAAATTTCACTTGAAATTAAGTTCTGGAAAAATCTGAAGATTTCTTTTTTTTTTTTTTTAAATACGTCGTCGCTTTGCAGCGTTTTGAAAAGTAAAGCCTTGAGCGAGAAGCTAGATAGAGAAAGAGCGTGTCGCATAAAATACATACCCCAAATTCGTAAAATATGAGAAAGGTAAACAAATAATAATTCACAAATACATTGCATTATATAGCAAATCATTACATCGATATGAGTTCATAATATATATATACATACATATCAGCATTATGAAAAGAGGCTCATGGTCTGGGCCATAGTCCAAATACTAGATACTAAGTACAAATTTAAATGACAAAGCCCAACTCAAAAAGAAATATGCGAAGGTGCAGAGCGATGGTCGCTACAAGTCCCAAAATAGTTGCGTCTTGCATCCTACGTCACACATCCGCTCACAATGTGGGGGATCCACGCTCCACTCCACCGGATGTGCCATCGAGATCTAGTGACGATGCGGAAGAATAACTAGGGTGAGAAATGGAATTTCTCAGTAGGACTTGAACCCGACACGAAAGTTTCATCGTCATCGTCTCAGCCACTTCGGTTTTATTAATGAAAATAGTGAGCATTCATAAGGTTCCGTTCTTAGGTTTTCGAAAATATGAATATCCGAAGCGGATTCAATTTTAACATAATCTCTAATCATTTATATCATAACATACATAAGCACAAATATAATTACATAAAACATGCATGTCCATGCTATAAGATTCTCTTAACTTCTTTCCCTTTCTAAGGTTTGGACCGAAGTCCCTTTTTCTTTTCTTAACTTGACTTTATCTTTTCACCCACTAAACATAAGTGGTAATGAGCTCATACCATGACCGTCGCCATCATAGAATTTCGGTACTTACACTAGCTGGGTCATGCCATGCCTCATGTATGGCCCCTATGCTCACTTATCTACCATGGTGAGTGCGTGCCATGCCTCATGTGAGTCGTGGGTGAGGGGAGCTTAAATTAGGTCACCTTCCCTTTTGAAGGATCATACCTTAGTTCATCTTTTTCTTATTAAAGCTTATGATTCAAAGTTATTCTAATTCTCTTCCACATTTAGGCGTTACGTATCGCCGTCCCCAGGGTGTTCATATTTATTAATCCTTTCATGTATAGCATTACGCATCATGTCATCAACATATCATATGCATATCATCATCATTCATTATCATATCGTCATCATATCATTATCATTCTTATCATCATCGTATTACTATCATAAGCATCATCATATCACATCATGATCATCATCATATCATATCATAATCATCATCATCATTATTCATCATCATCATAGCATCATGCTTGCACATAAACATAGGCATATTCTCAAGCAAAGTTTTATGAGCTTAGCTTAGTAAATTTAGTGCAAACTTTTAATTGAGGTTACCTCTTGTATAAATTCTCTTATTGGGCATAGGGCCACTTTCATCCATTATCCTTTTTGAAACTTTTAAGTTGAATTATGAAGGTTTTCCAATACTTAATGTGAGGGTCTTAATGTTTTAAAGCTTATTTCTCATTAACCTTTAAATTTTACTATAACCAGTTTTGCTTTTACGGTGGGGCAGTAATTTCAAAAATTCACCATAATTTCATTTTTATTCTTTTATTTTGAATTTTGGTATGATTATACCTTTCTGAGTCTATTTTTAAATAAAAGAAACCCCACTCAAAAATTCATTTTGTAGCTTGAGTTATGCACATTTTATTCTGACTGTTCAGACTTGAAGGTTCATCTCAGGTCAGTGACTTTTAAACATTACTGTGAACTCCTCACAAGGAATCTGCCAAAACTGTTTTATGGGGATGTTCCTCTATGTGTTAACTTTCTAACAAACTTGGTCCCACTCAAAAATGTTCTGTATAACTTGAGTTATGCACGTTTTATTACCCACTGCCCGGACAGAAACCCATCCAGGAACAGCAAACTTTGAAAATTCATATCTCTCTCGTTTTAAGGCCAAATCTCACATATTTTATATGTATGAAAAGCTTTTGGAGTCTATTTTCACAAAAAATTAGTTTCATTGAATTTTTAGTTTTGTGGAATGAGTTATACCATTTGCTTTACAGACTGCCAGAATTCCAGATTTATTAGTTTCTATATTTTACATGTTAAACTTATGGAGATGTTGTTATACCACTTCAAGTCACCATTTTCATGTTTTATCTCACCATCATATTCAATATTTTAGTTATCAAATCAGTACTTTAAAACAAAATAAAGTAAGATACATAAAAAAAATCATCATACCACAAAATTTCATTTCAAAACAACATTTTCATCAAGGCAAGAAAACTCATAGAATAAGATATGGTCATGAGACCTTGAAGCAAGCTTCAAAACCACCTAGCTATGAAGAGCTTAGGGGTTCTAGAGCTTGAAAAATACATAGAGAAGAAGGGTAAGAGTCACTACCAAATGTGTTTCTCTTGAAAGCTTGAAGGGTGAAGATGGTTGGAGATGGCCTCCTTCTCCTTGAGCTTGCAAAGGGGGCTAAATGAGTGTTTGTTTTGCTCTACCAAGGACCAAAGAATGTGATCCTTGATAAGTTAGTGAGGGTGGTGATAGAAGATGAGGGTGATGGTGGTGGAAAAGTGATGACTTAGAGTAGGAAAAATAAAAAGAACAAGAAGAAGAGTAGGAAGAACAAAGAGAGATTTAGAGAGAGGTGAGAGCTTTGTGTGTGTCTTGAGAGAGGGAATGGAAATGAATTGAGGAGGGAGAGGGGGCTGAAGGTGGCGCAAATGAAGGGGGAAGGGTGATGTGATTTTTGCTTCTTACACAAGCTAGGGAGTGGGAAAAACCTTAGGGCAAAAGAGAGTGTTGTGTTTCCTTGAGTCTTGGCAATTTGGGTAAAGACCATGTAGTGTTTTCTCAAGTGGTTAAAGACATGAGCTCTCTTAGGATTTGGCTTGGATGGCTATGATCACTCCAAGTGTCACCATCTTGATGGAGGAGAGCACATTTCTTGTCTTGACTTAAGGAACACTACTAGCATGGACTCTTGATCTAGGGGTGTATGATGAGAAGGCAAATGGATGGTTGGATATGACTCTTGCCTTGACCAAACTTTCAAACAATAATAAAAGGAAAGTTTCTACATCTTTATAATTGTTACAATTATCTAAATGTTAATTAATTTGATTAGTTAAATTGCTCTTTAACTGATTTCGGTTAATTACGTCTTTAAGACGTTTTTCCTCTTAAAAGAATTGATCTTATGAATTATGTAATTAGGGTTTAGAATTAATCTATCTCAATTGGTAAGGTAGAACAATTGTCTTGTACTTAATTAATAAGATTGGATTAGCTTAATTACATTTCTAAGTTACAAATTAATGAGGTTCGAATAATTAGATTTTAATTAAACCATTTAGTGTATTATGATTCAATTATTGACTTGATTCAATTCACTAAGCTCTTGCTCATTGAGGTTAGCCGATTAGTCCTCAGTTAATTGTTAACCTCTCTAATTAGCCAGGATCACTGAGCTGATTAGCTTAGACAAAAATTGGGGATGTTACAGATAATATGAGCCTTTGGCACTATCAATTCATGTCACGAGGATTCAAATAACATGGAATTGTAAGCTACCTTTGCAATTATGATGAAATTTTTTGCTGTGCATGGTTGTTAACTCGGATGCAAAAGTTGATAACTTCAATTGAAATAGTTAGTAACTGAAAGAAAAAGTTGGTAACTTTTCATAACTCAATTATTCTTCAGAGACTTAAAACTCCTTGTTAGCATGGGTTAGGGAACGGGCAATATGAGCCTTTTGGCACTATTAATTCATGTCATAGGGATCCGAATAACATGGAATTGTAAGCTACCTTTGCAATTATGATGGAATCATTTGTTACGCATGGTTGATAACTTGGGTGCAGAAGTTGGTAACTTCAGTTAAAAAAGTTGGTAATTGAGAAGAAAAGTTGGTAACATTTTAGGATTCGGTTATTCTTTAAAGACTTATAACTACTTGTTAGTATGGGTTGGAGAGCGGGCAATATGAGCCTTTTGGCACTATCAATTCATGTCATGAAAACCCAAATAACATGGAATTGTAAGCTATATTTGCAATTATGATGGAATTATTTTCTATGTATGGTTGGTAACTCGGGTGCAATAGTTAGTAACTTCAACAGAAAAAATTAGTAACTGAAAGGAAAAGTTGGTAACTTTTTAGGAATCAATTATTCATCAGAGACCTATAATTCCTTGTTAGCATGGGTTAGGAAGTGGGCAATATGAGCCTTTTGGCACTATCAATTCATGTCATAGAGATCCAAATAACATGGGATTGTAAGCTACCTTTGCAATTATGATGGAATCATTTGCTGCGCATAGTTGGTAACCCGGGTGTAGAGGATGGTAACTTCAATTGAAAAAGTTGGTAATTGAGAGGAAAAGTTGGTAACTTTTCAGGACTCGATTATTCTTCAGAGACCTATAACTCCTTGTTAGCATGGGTTAGGAAGCGAGCAATATGAGCCTTTGGCACTATCAATTCATGTCATGGGGATCCAAATAACATGTAATTGTAAGCTACCTTTGCAATTATGATGGAATTATTTATTGTGCATGGTTGGTAACTCGAGTGCAGAAATTGGTAACTTCAATTGAAAAAGTTGGTATCAGAGAGGAAAAGTTTGTAACTTTTCAGGACTCGGTTATTCTTTAGAGATCTATAACTTCTTATTAGCATGGGTTGGAGAGCGAGCAATATGAGCCTTTTGGCACTATCAATTCATGTCATGGGGATCCAAATAACATGGAATTATAAGCTATCTTTGCAATTATGATGGAATCATTTGTTGTGCATGGTTGGTAACTTGGGTGCAAAAATTGGTAACTTCAGTAGAAAAAGTTGGTAACTAAGAGGAAAAGTTGGTAACTTTTCAAGACTCGATTATTTTTCAGAGACCTATAACTCCTTGTTAGCATGGGTTCGGGAGCAGACAATATGAGCCTTTAATTTGGCAGTATCAATTCATGTCATGGGAATCCAAATAATGTGGAATTGTAACCTACTTTTGCAAATTATCATGCAAGTATTTGCTGCACATGGATGATAACTCGGGTGAATAAGTTAGTAACTTTAATTGAAAAAGTTGGTAATTAAGGGGAAAAGTTAGTAACTTTTCAAGTCCTGATTATTCTTGATAGACCTTTAATTCCTTGTTAGCACCAATTGGGGAGTGAGTAATATGAATCATTAGCACTTTTAGTTCATTCTATGGGGATCCAAATCAAATGGAATTGTAAGCTACTTTTGAAAATTATCATGCAAACTCATAGCGTCAATAATTCCATTGTGCATTTAGGCTCACTTCATCAATTTATTGTGCCAAGGAGACACTTAACTTGTTAGCATCTTAGACGTTGCAACTCTCATTCCCTATTATGTTTAGGCCCCCTTTAACAATGTATAATCACAGGACAATTGCATATGAGTTCCATCTTGTATTTGGGTTCACTTAAGCAAATATTAGTGTAAAAGAGTTCTCTTAAATTATTCCTAAAACAAATTTAGTTAAAATTCGTACTTTCAAAACTTTCAAAACCTGAAAAGTAGCCAGCATTTTAAACTAGTTGCCAACATTTTGAACCAAATTACTAACTCTTACAAGCATACACATCCATTTCTTGCATTGCAAAAAGATCTTTACAATGCTCCTTAATGCCAAAAAAAATTTGGCTAGGACTTACCAAAATTGAATTTGATTACATATATGCACTATTTTGACTCAACACAAGGATATATAAGACACATTGAAGAGAAATATTTTTTACAGGCTAGTATACATTATGCTTTGACAAACTATAAGAAAGAAAAAGAAAATCTAGCGAAGGCCTAAATTGTCATAAAGTAGCTAGCTATAGGGTTTTGATCCATAACATCTCATCATCATTGGTAAAAAGATACCAGTCAGCCTAGCATGATCAGAAAGAGAATAGTTTTCGGTGAAAGTCCTTTCTCCACTTCATGAAGGGAGAACATTGAATTCTTCACCTGAAAACCAATGGTACATAGTTTGTCCAAATCCTTAACCAAATATTTTTTTAATTTTTGCCTAGAGCTCTATAGTCTTCAACCTCCTCTTTGCCTCTTATTCCATCATATTAACACTTCACTCAACATATTTAGCAAAACCCTATTTTGATGGAGCCCAAAAAAAAAAGGTGAGAAATTTTTTTGTAAATTCAACAGAATACAAACTTATTTGAGTATCACAAAAACCACAGTAATGTTGTAGAACAAAATCATGGTAGTAAACACTTTAGGTCCAAGAAAAATTGATCCATGGATGAAGTAAATCATAGTAGTGTGACACCTAAAGCATTTCCCTCTTTTGTGATTCATCTTTCTTTTTCTTTGCATCTTTTGCCTCAAGGTACTCCTTAGGTGGTTTGGTTGATATAATAATCCTCTTTTTAAGTGATTTAGGATAAGGGAATTCCTTCAAGCTTTCTGGACTAAGAAAAAATAGTATGTCTCCAAACATTTGAGTAGTCATCTAAAGTTTGAACAAGGTTGTCAAGGGTCAACTACAAGAATGTAAGCATTTTGAATCCCAATAGAACTCCAAGTAACCAACCTCAGCCACTTTGGCCTGAAGATCAGGTGCAAGGTGGTCTTCTAAGGTTATTATAACTGGATATTTTGATGCAACAAAGGTATACTCCTTAATAGGCCACAAACATTTTATGAGCGCTATATGAGTAGTCAATGTTCTGCATTATAAAAAAATGAAAAATGTTTGGTGTACTTAATTTTCATGGGATACCATGCTAACTCACACGCCATCCACCATTGGATGGGGTGTGGATCTCACTTGAATGGGACCCATACCTCACCCAATGGTGGTGGAGTGTGAGTCGGCATGGTGTCTTATAAAAAATGAGTACCCCTATTATAACTCTAAAAAAATAGATGTGTAAACAACTATATTATTTTTAGGAGGAAAATTTCCAAATTCAATTGCCATTAGTAACAATATATTGGAATAATATATAACCAGCTCTACAACAATGATTTCTGGTTAACTTTTATGAAACAATTCAGATATTTTGTTTTTTAATTTTTCAAATATTTTCTTTTTTTATTTTTCATTTTTTTCTTATCCCTGCTCTGCCAGATTGCAGCATTTTTGTAGCCATTTGTAAATAGATGGATAAGTCTTCATAAAATTTTTGGAGATATCCTTTGCAAAATTTTGTTTTCAAGGCAATTCATGCTTACAATCGTGACATCAAGTGGGAGCAGAAAAAGATAACTGAAATGAATAATAACTTTCAAAACATATGAATGGAATTCTTTGACTTTTGCCTGATCACTGAACAAAACATAAGGCAAGCTATAAAAAGAAACAAAGGAGATGACTCAAATTCGTGCTTAAATTAAAAGATAGCATCATTCAATAACTTACCTTCCATGAAGAACATCCACATCGTCCTTTAATGCATTAGGCCATATACCCAATTCAATCACCCTTACACCTCTCTGCAGTGCTTGTATGATAGGGACATCACTGCAGTCACTGCTAAGCTGATTCGCAGTCAGACTGACATATATGAATATGAAATAATGAGACAAGGGTGAATTCATATCATGGTGCACCTGGCATAGAAGAAATAATTACACAAACATGATAATCAGAACAACACAGTACATATAATATGAAAGTTAATGACAACTAATGGGAGGTTAAGATGCAACCCAAGATTTTAATCAAAGTTTCATATCTATAAACTTCCCCCAACCCAAACCCTTTGTTTCTAGTACCTTGCAGTTTTGATTCCACAAGTACTAATAGCCAATGGGATCAACCAATATGCATTTAAATGATTGAAAGTACAGACTCAACACCAAAATTGAAACTAAATTACTATAAATTCAGCTGGGATTGACCTTATTAATTGCTGAAAACTACTATTAGTTTACGAAAATCGTGACAGATGGCAGGTATTAAGATACCAACAAACGAAGCCAAAAAATGGGTAGACATGAGATAATACTAATAGTAACAAAAAGTCAACCCATTTGGGAAAAAATTCCAGCAACCAAAAAAGAACATCCACAGTGCATGACAACATATAAAACCAAATCAACAATTGGCTACTATGAAACTAAACTACATGGTACATAGTATACGCAGGACAAGAATCCAAATAGGAGTGAAAAAAAAATAAAAAAATTTTACCCTATAAGAAGGTGAAAGAAGTGGATTGTTATCACTAAAGAAGTACTTGAAGAAACTCTCAAGATTGGGATCCCTTCTATGGAAGATGCTGAGATGCTTCAGGCCATTGATGATAGCCTGTGCTTGCTCTTTGGTGGTCTTCTCCAGTCTATGGACCTCCCTATTTTTTGCCATCGAAGAGCGACTGGAAAGGGAGTTGATGGTGGGCAAAGTAGTTTGAAGTCTCAAAGTAAAGGGTAAAGGATGTGCTGCGCGAGATACTTATGTTTTTTCACTTTTTATCCCCGCTCGTCCACCACAAACCAATGAGTCGATAGTCCACCTTAAGTTGCTCCTTTTGAGTATAGGTTCACTGCTCAGCGTAGTTTCCAGGTATGCGTCCGGCATGCATCCCAAGTTTACATCCAAATATCGTTCCTCATCTTTATGTCTTACTTGCCTAGTTGCATCTGCTGGCCTGCTAAATCACTGTGAAAGTGCAGTGTTACAAAACATTTGGTTGTAAACAAAAAAGTCAGTGAGCAATGAGTTTAAGAAGTAAGAAGAACATGCCATGCACTTACATCAAATGTAAAATTACAAAATTGCATGTCAGCGTCTTTTCCCCCATATCTGTAGTAAAGATCTAGAAAAATTCTTTATGCCGGGGTGGCAGTAGGACGAATTTCTGTTGTTTTAGACTTGGTTTCGTCCAAATAATTTTGGTATATATAAGAACTGAAACCCCATATAGCCAGCAACATGGCCACAACCTTGACTCCATCCATTTTGTCATGGTAAAGAAGTACTGCAACAACAGGAGTAAGTGGTAAACTAAACTCAGCATGCTAATAACACTGGACAATAGGGAAGACAACACATAGATTAGTCCCAACAGAACAAATTTGCCAAGCCAAAGCTGTTCCTACCACTGTCAATATGTAAGCCACTCTTCCTGCTTTAAATGTCCTGTCCTTCACCAGCGGCTACGGATTCATTTAATCTTAGTTCATAAACTACTCCATAACCGCCAGGCCCAATTAATGATGTCTTTGTTGGTCAGTTTTCTCATAATACATAGCAAACAACCCTAAATATTTTTATGCCACACATGCCTGTATTATACATCTACCAAGAAAATAATTAACATTACGCACATACATGAATCTTGAAAAGCAATTAAAACTACAAAAATCAAGATAACAATTATTGATAAGCTCAAGAAAATAATTAAAACTACAAAAATCAATGTAACAATTATTGTTGAGCTCAAGAAAATAATTAAGGCTACAATCGCTGATGCCATTATTGTATTCCACTATTCATTAAATGCACACTATGAGTTCAACTATTTGCCAAATTGTTAGTGCAATTTTTGGAGGAAAAAATCCCTTCCATGCTGCCAAATGACAAAGAACCATTGCCACTATTCTACTATTATATATTAATATAGAAATATAGATGGTTAAATAATAGCACTCATTGCAAAAGAAAAAAATGAGCCATGTCAAAAAAAAAAAAAAAAGAAAAGAAAAGAAAGAAATGAGATATGATTGATGCCTAAGCTTGCAAGAGATCCGCAAAAGATTTTATTCTTCTACTGTTACTCTTGATTCAAAATAATTGTCATTTTGACCATTTACATTGGTATTAAGGGACTCAAAATTAATGATTGATTAAAAGAATATTTACTAAATTATTCTTATTTAATAAATAATTTATTATATTAATATTCTATTATTTGTTATGCTTAGAATTGTGTAGAGAGTAAAAATATAAAAACTTGCAATAAATATTTTATTAAAATGTGAGCATGACAGATAATATAAACCAAAAAAAAATTATTCCAAGTAACAATTATTTTGAATTGAAAAGAGTATAAAAATAATGACTCAAATTAATTTAAATATTAAATATTATAATGAAAACTCATTAAAATTAGATATAAGTTAATTCCATTTTATTAGATGAAATATTTAGTGAAGGTAAAATAATGAATTCAAATAATTAAATTCAAAACTAAATCAATTCTTGTATAAGTTTAATAGGATTAATAAAGCAAATACACTAATTAGCTAGTATTTTAAAAATGAAATTATTTCTTATTTCACTTTTTAAATATAGAATTTGATCTATAAATTAGATATTAATTTTAATATACCGTCTATACAAAATATTTTATATTACCAACTAAACTAATCTTATCTTATCTTTTGTATTACTTTTTAAGTATTATGAAAAAGTTAAACCCTTTTGATGATGTGCCAATGCATAATTGAAAGAATGTATAAAAGAAGTTTTACGTTGATAATATATCACAATTAAATCTTACAAATTAAGTAAATTTTCTTTTTTCTTTCTTCACTTAATGATGTAACAAAAAATGATTAGATGATGTTATAAATTATTTTTATTCTTTTTATTGACAATACATTAAAATTAAAGAGAAAATTAAGTAATAATGACAATTTTAAATTATAATAACAATTCTTCATATAATAGAAAATCTGAAATGATCAATGAAAAATAAACCATTATCGAATAAGCATTGCCTTTATTTACTTCTGCCATAAAGTGCTTATAACTTTTACATTCATGCACACATAAGTTTATACAAAGACCATTAACATTAAGAACTGCTCATATGATTTTTATTTTTATTTTATACATAACTGCTCATATGATTATTTGCTTGATACATAACTGCTCATATGATTATTCCATTCCAAGGAATAAAAAAAAAAAAAAAAACCACCCATCAAGGGCCCTTTAGGCTTTAGGCTCATCCAAGCATTGAAATGAGGAAACTATCAATGGAAATAGCTCAGTACTGGTATATTGAAAATTCACAGGTGCACCAGATAATATGGGATTCCCATTGTTCACAATGCAGTCATTGCCACCAACACGCCTGAATACGTTGGGTGGGACGGGTGTGGCTGATGTGAATGACCCGCAATTGATATGTAGTTGGGCTATTGTGCATGGGCACACGTTAATAATTTGCACTGTGATCAATTGGGTCCCAATTCTT
Organism: Pterocarpus macrocarpus; assembly: GCA_031439585.1. Taxonomy (NCBI): domain Eukaryota; kingdom Viridiplantae; phylum Streptophyta; class Magnoliopsida; order Fabales; family Fabaceae; genus Pterocarpus; species Pterocarpus macrocarpus. Next base: position 15,587,798 of record CM062517.1, on the reverse strand, counting down.
TGATCTTCATTTACCTTGATGTACTCGATCTTGCATTCCTTTTGGGCACAATCTACTACGTTCAGCTGGCCATTGTTTTCTAAATAATTAAAAAAAAAATAATAGCAATGAGTTTAAATCAAAAGTTCACTTTATCCAAAATAAGTTAAAGAAAAGGTTTGATTTCGATATATTATTAATTATTAATTATTAATGTTAAATATTTTATATTTTTAAAAGCAAATAAATAACATAATAATATATAATTAAATAACTATATAAAAATATATATTTTTTAAAACTTAAGATATCATAGTTTAATTTATAAATAATCTAAAAGGGAACATTTTGCGAATGCACTATGCATCAGTCTATCATATCTTGTATGAAATTTCATAAGTTTCGGATTAAGGAGTGTTTGTTTGTGATTTTTTGGACCAAAAATTACTTTTCATATATTTGGATAATTTTTAAAAAGTAATTAAAATTTAAAAAAATATTTTTTTCAATTTTTTTTTTTTGTAGAAGTTGAAAAAAGTAGTTTCTAAAAAAGAAAAAAATTTCAACTTTTTGAGCTATATGTAAAATTTTAATTCCATAATCACTATTTTTAAAAGTTGAAACAAGTGCATCCTAAATATATCTTTAGCTGCATGATGTATTTTGTTTGTCTAGGAAGTAACTATATAAGGCTTTCCTAAGTTTGAAGTGTATGTAAAAGGTTCTTTTCTTTTTCAATTTAATTTATATGTACTGTTAGTATAAAAGAGTTTTACATTTACATCCAATTATATATTGTCATATAGGTAAAAGTGGTTGATTTTCACATCCATTACCTAAAAAAAATCATTTTTGCTTATCTGGTAGCAAATAATTCAATGTCAGTATAAAACTCTTAAGAGCGCATACAAATTAAACTCTTTAAGTAATGGGGTCATATATTTAAGAATAGTTTTTATGCACTAATAATATAAAATAATTTTATGCTATCAATCATTAAAAATTTAGGAAAATGACAAATCATCATGGGTAGTTACTTGTAATAATTTGGCACATTTTTGAATTTCTATTGGCCGACAAATCATAATATAAAATTATTTTATATTATCAATGTATAAAAATTAAATTAAATCGTATATATTTTTATATTGAAACACATATGATATAAGCAAGAAAAGCATGAGGCAAAAGCAAATAAGGAATCACTTGCCTGGGACTCGAATTTGGGGAAGGGGTGAATTAGTAACTGGAGTTGCGGCTAAGATCACAAAAACAAGAAAATCAATTAGCTAGTAAGTGTTTAAACCACATTAGAGGTATAACAATAACAACAAGGGTAAAGCTTTATTTATGTCTCTCATATTTTATGGTGATTTTAACCTAGTTCTAAAAGTTTTTTTTTTTTGTTTTATTTATGTCTTTAACATTTTCAAAACATTTTCGACATTCACATAAAAAAAAAAAAACTAATATGAAGGACAGGTTATAATATTAGCGATGATGTATTTATTATTTATTTGAATGGTATGATATATTATAATTCTCCTCCATATTTTTGTAGGATATGAAAGTTTTACCTTTTAATTTAAACCCCCTTAACGTTCAATTAATTTTTCTCCTACTAAAACCTATACCCAAAGCTTTTCCTTAAAAAATTGAAGGCAAATAATCTCTATTAATAGTATTTGGATATCATTAATATCAAAATTTGACCTTAATATCAATTTTTTTGGTTTATAATTTGAATATTATCTGTCGAAAGGGTAAGATTAAAATATTTCGAAAATGTTAGGACGTAAATAAAATAAAAATAAAAACTTTTGGGACTAAGCTGAGTTACTGTAAAATGTGAGGAACGTAAATGAGACAATAACCTAACAACAACACCAACAACAACAAGAACAACAACAACAATAATAATATAATCAAAAGGATGAAAGCAATTAAATTGTTTTTAATTCTTTTTTTTCTCGTCTTCTTTGAGGGTTAAGGAAGGAAAAAGGGAAAGACAAAAAATGTAAATTAGAAAATGAATACGTAAGGTCTACCAGAAAGAAAAACATTGACAAGCATTAGCAGGACTAGAGAAATGGCCATGACTAAATCTCTGAAACTGAGCAATATGGCTCTTGATGCTACAAAGAAGACTCTCTCAGCAATATATGTGATCACTCTTTCGGGAGTGTGTATGGATTTAACTTATTCCATGGATGGTGTATTTATATTGTTACATGTAGTGCCACATATTAATGCTTTATAGAAACTTTGGAGTATAATGATTTATTTTAATTTAATAGAGAATCTAATTTTGTGCTTGTTTGGATGCCATTATTTTGATAAAAAAGATTGTTTTAATAAAAAAATAATTTTGGTGTTTTTTTTATATGTTTGGGTAAAATTTTTAAGTAAAAACAGAATCACTAGAAAAAGTACAAAAAGATCACTTTTGAGAAGCTATAATTTTCATCTTCTAGAAAAGATATTTTTTATAACATAAAAAGATGTTTAAAGATAAAAGAAGATCTTTTAATATTATATCCAAATATAAATTAATTTTCCATCTAAACTTAAAATAACTTTTACTTTTTCAAAAATTCTTTAAAAAAAAAGATAATTTTAAAAAAGATCTTTTTAGATAAACTTATCCACACAAATCCTTTATTAATCAACTAAATCAAAGTTCATTTAGTTTAGGAAAAGGGACCAAAAATTTGGAATATAATCGTTGTTAATTTTAATGCTTTGGATATGGCATATAATTTCTATATTTAATTAAAAGGATGGGGAATGAATTGCAAAATCGTGTATATTAACGCATTTAACAAAAATTGGTAGTATCTAGAATGGAAGAAAATAAGAATTAATTTGATTTGTAAATAAATATTGTGTTTGAATGTTTTGAAATTAAAAAATAATTTATAATAATTTACTTTAATTTAATAGAGAATCTGATTTTATTAATCAACTAAATCAGAGAGTTGATTTAATTTAAGAAACCAAAAATTTGGAATAATCATTTTTAATTTTAATGGTTTGGTTATGGCATGTAATTTCTATTTTTAATTAAAAGGACGGGGAATGGATCGCATAATCGGGTATATTAACACATTTAACAAAATTTGATAGTATCTAAAATGGGAGAAAATAGGAATCACTACTAGAAATGTGTTAATTACTGATAGATTTATTGATAGAAAATCTGTCAAAATCCGTCGGTAAGTATCTTACCGATGGAAATACTGACACTAATAATCCACCGGTAATAGATGTGTCGTAATAAGAAAAATTAATATTACCGATGGATAAGCTAACACAAATACCTAATTATATTGATGGAAAAAATTCGTCAATGTAATTAAAAAAACGTCGGTAATAATAGCTTTAGAAACTGTTATTGACCAAATTAAATCGACGAATATGTTTATAATTACCAACAGACTTTTTAATTCATTTTTATATCTTTTAATATTACCGACGTATTATCTGTCGGTAAAATAGATTTTTTAATTTTTTTTGGTTCATATTGTTAAAATTTAAAATTAATATTTAAATATTTTAAATTATTGTTTTAATTATTCACAAATTCATATAAATAAAATATAAAAATATACACTATTAATTAAAATAAAAACTGTTAATAATAGAAAAAAAAAGAATAAAACTATCACAATATAATTCTAAAAATAAAAATAAAAAATCTTGAAATGTATGAGGGGATAGACCATGCTTCCTCGATGCACCCTTGCCTCGTCTGGAACCAGATCCTCATCCTACCATAAGTGATTTGTATAACATGTGTATAAATCAATAAACATATTCAACACACATAACAACTATATAACTACAAAGGCAAAGAATTAAAGTATAACATCGAAATATATATGGACAAAATTGAAAACATAAGATATATGTTAACTAAATAAAATCACAACACACTTGGCACCTCGTTATTCAGAAAGTTGAGGACTGTCTTCATCACTTTCAATTTCAACATCATTATCGAATTCATCTTCCTCATCATTATCCTTATCCTCAATGTTGGCATCCCTCTCATCATCCTCATGCATTGAATATTGACTTGAGAGTTCAATTATGTCAACTTCATTTGAGATAGAACATAGATTAGAGGCGATGTCAGTATCAACAATAACCATAGAAGGACTTGGATCATTAGTTTGGTAAGCTTGTTCTGGTACTTCTTCAAACTCCACTATACTCCTTGATTTGCATTTTATTACCATCCTTCAGTTAGATTTGCATCTTCCAGAGTATGGTAAGCAATAAACTTATCTTGCATTTTAGGCAATGATAAATGCATGAAATTTTCCATATCTTTTAGTGTGGTTAATCTCAATTATTTTGTAGTGATTGTGTTTATGTATTCCCTCAGGATGTGTTGGACCATATCATTTACAAGTAAATAGCACAACCCTTTTAAGAGGTTTACTAGGGTACTCCAATTCAATTATTTCATTAACTATTCTATGTCAGTCACTTTCTCCATCTCTAGTATCTCCCCTAATACAAACCCCAATGTTATCAGTTTTCTTTCCCCTTTCTAATTTAGTTGTATGAAACTTGTAACCAATGATATGGTACATTGGCCAACTCGTAGCTCTAGTTTTTGGACTCCAAGCTAAATTATACAAGTGAAGAATGGTTACACCATTCCTTTCACCATGCACCTAAATATAAAGATTGGAATATCAATCACATAATAATACAAGAACAAAAATATAAGCAACAAAATAGAATCACTTTATCACATACAAATGATTTAAACTATTCGAGAAATTGTTCAAGAGATTGTTAACTGTATAGTTGTTCAAAATACCTGTAAACATTAGACAAAGTACAAGAGAAGACAACTTGTCATAATTTACCATTATATAGGATTTGAGGAATTATAGAATAAAGAATACAATAAAATAGTTTGTCAGTTACTTTCTAAATGACTCCATTTCATCACAATTTAGCAATATATGTAAATGTATAGATTTTCATTCAGTCCCAGCATACCATCGATCTTTGCATTGTCTAGCAGCACGGCCAAGTTGGTTGAATATTGACAAGGTTGGTTCGATTGAGCTTTCACCACCATCATTATTTCGACTAACTCTAGTTCTCTTAGATTGGACATACGGCTCAAAGTAGTAGGAGCAAGAGTTAGATGTCTCCTTCGAAATATATGCTTGACATATCGATCCCTCTACTTTACGTTTATTCTTTACCATTCTTTTGAACCCTCCTATTTCCCGCTCAAACATGTACATCCACCTATATTGGACAGGCTCACCTACCCATGCTTCATAGGTTAAGTGTACAAACAAGTGCCCTATAGAGTCAAAAAATCCAAGAGGAAAGATCCTCTTTAACTTACAAAGAATAATGAGCATATTTTTGAGAATATTTTTCTCCATCACCAAAAGATCATCAACCTTGAATGTGGATGAACACAAATCTCTGAAATACTCACTCAACTCAGTTAACGACCTCCAACCATGATTAGACGGTTCTCTCAATACAACAGACAGTAAACACTTCATAAATACATGACAGTTGTGACTTTTCATGCCAAAAAACTTTCCTTGTGTAACATTCACACACTTACCCATATTTGAGGCATAACTATCCGACAATTTTAACTCTTGCACCCACTTACACACATCTTGTCTCTACACAGAGGTCCATGTGATTTTAAGCTTACACCAATGACCATCTCTTAAGGGTTGTAAATTTAACTCAAGGCGTCTACAGTACTCCTCTAAATCCATCATTGCTTTCTCATTGTCTTTAGTTCAATCACTATTCATGACAGTGTGTATAATATTATCGAATACTTTCTTCTCAACATGCATTACATCTAAATAATGACAGACTAAGTGATCCTTTTAATAGGATAGTTCCCAGAATATACTATGTTTGATCTAATTGTGTTTTACCCCATAGCCAGGCAATCTAATGGATTTCCCAACTTCTATAATCTTTGGAAGTTGCCTAACGTTATCCTGATTTTGTTGACCAGTCAGTCTAATAGGAGCCTCTTCACTTTCTATGGTGTTTTTTTTCTAAATCCATACCTATTGCGCCTATAAGTATGATCCATATCCAAAAACCTTCTATAACAGTCAAACCAAGAATTTTTTTCGCCATACTTTAGAGTGAATACTTTTGTATCCTCCTTACATATCAGACATGCCATTTTCCCTTGTGCCATCCATCTAGACAACATCCGGTAAGCTAAAAAATCATTAATGGTCTACATTAATGCTGTCCTTAACCTAAAATTTTGCTTAGTTGAGATGTCATAAGTCAAAATACCATCACACCATAAGTCATTTAATTCATCAATTAAATATTGGAAATAGAAATCAATCTTGGCCTTTGAATTATCGGGACTGGAGATTATGCAAGTTAAGAACAAGTAAGAGTGTTTCATGCACATTTTAGGCAGAAGATTGTAAGGAGTAATAACCACAAGCCAACAAGAATATGATTTACTAAATTAATTGTTAAGAGTAAAATTATTGGCACATTTCCCTAACATAATATTACGGGGATCATATGTAAAATTAGGATAGGTTTGATCAAAATAATGCCAAGTTTCACCATGACAAGGATGTGTCTTTATACCATCACTTTTTCGATTCTCAAAGTGTCACTTCATATAAGGTGTTGAACTTATTGATGCATACAACCTTTTAAGTCTAGGGATTAGAGGAAGATAGTGCATTTTTTATGTGGAATATCTTTATACGTTTCACTTCCTCTCTCTTTGGCTTAAACCTAGGTTCTCCACAGAATTTATAATGAGTCAAGGCAACATCATCTTCGTAATAGAGTATACATCGATCCATTCAAATAACAATCAATCTTTACTTAATACAACCCAAGTTTAGAAACTAACCTTTTGACTTGATAAAAGTCCTTTGGGATAGTTTTTGTTTGTGGACTAATTTCACTCATCAATGAAGCCCACTGATGAAAGAAACTATGGCTTTGGTTCCCCTCTGACTTATTACTCAACATTCTTACCGCCAAAAACTACTGTGAATGCACACAGTCTTTCCATAATAACCTATTAACTGTTTCTAACAAACTATAAAATATATGATCATCCGAATTGGTAACCTATTCCGAAGGTTCAGAATACATTCCAAACTCATGGTTAGCAACATCAAAAATCATTCCTTGATAACAACTAAGGTTATCTTCCCAAGTGATATTATCACCCTCTTCATTATCCATCTAGACCCCCAGTTGAATTACTTCCAACATAGTTGACACCAAATTGATTCTCTAGTGGTAGGGCTTTCCCATGTTTAGTCTAAACCTAGTAATCAGGCTTAAAGCCATCATTGTACATGTGATATCTAATAGATTCTCTATGTGAAAACCTCCTACATTTATATTTATGACAATGACACCTAATTGTTTTTTCACGTGTAAACTGCTCTATTCAAATACAGACTATGAATTCCTCAACTCCTTCATAAAATTCTAGTTTAATCCTTTCCTGACTTGGGTGTAATCTATCATACATCTATACTCGATTTGGAGCAAACATTTTGTATCTCAACAATATCATATAGCTACAGAGCAATACAATCACACATCAATCAGAAAGATTTTGGCAAAGTCTCCCCTTAAATTAGAATCCTCCACAAAAATTAATTTATCCCCTAAACACATCTAACAATTATTTATTTCATTACAATAATTATTTAATTCAAATAATATTTTAAATGATCAACAAAATTTTAGCAAAGTCTCCTTTTATTTTATGAGCCTTGACAAAAATTATTTTATCAACCAAACATAAATAACAAATATATACAGTCATATAAATTAATTAGTTAATCCTAAAAATTGTTCTATAACGCATCCTCTTACTTCACCTCATGCAGGCATACAACACTTTAGCACATAATTCAAATAATGGGAAGGAACTCTAAGCCTTCCCCCAATCATACAATCCCATCCTCCTTCTTCCATCCTACAACTCTACCTTAAAAATTTTAAGTTTCTAATATTTTAGAAAACATAAAGTTTAAAAACAGGTCTAATGTACATATCTAAAGCTTCTCAACTCATTTCAGTTAGTCAATGCACTAATCACCAAGTGCTCCAAACAAGATCTTTAACAATTAACACAACAAATTAAATTAGTTAATTAACTTAGAAACTAAAACTTTGAGTAAAGAGATGGAACAACAAAATAAACTTAACCAATTAAAATATTCATTGACATACCACGAACACAATAGCGATATTCGGCAGCAAAATGGAAGCTTTGGTGGCAAGAAAATAACCTGGGGCTATAATGGGAGACGAGAAAGAGAGACTTCTACGCAATGAGGAAGAAGGGGGGTTTGCATTTTAGCGTTCGGTGTCATCATTATTGACGGATTTTCCGTCGATAATAGAAAATATAATTATGTACTGATGATTTTTTCATCGATTATGGTTTGGTGCCATTAGGCGCAAACATCTATCAACGTTTTTACCGACGGATATTTAAACCGTTGGTTATATTCCACGTCAATAATTTACTTGTTTTTATCGACGGATTAAACCAACATATTTTATTCGACAGTTTTTAACTAATTTTTAGTAGTGAATTAATTTGACTTGTAAATCAAATATTGCGTTTGGATGTTTTAAAATTAAGAAATAATTTTATTTGTCAAATTTTATAGGATTTAATTGCTCTGAATTTTAAATTCTATCAAATTTAATAGGATTTGATAGGAATTCATTTAAGTTTAAAACTTATTAGTATAGCACCCTGTGTAATGCACGATTTATTATCAAAATATGAAATAATAAATTAATTTAAATTTAAATTAAAAATAAAATATTAAACTTTTAGAAAATTACTTTAAAGAATATATTGTTTATAACATCTTAAAGTAAAACACTAACCTAAATCTATAATATGGACAGAAAATATTTTTAGCTCAAAATTTAAATTAAAGTAATATATATTGATTTATAAAAAAAATAATTTGAAAATATTACAAATTTTTTTTTTAAATCAAATATTGATAATATGGAAGAAAGAGAGATTTAATTTGAAGGCAAAAAAGTTATTTTATTATTGGACACCATGGTGGTGACAAACTCATTATCCCTATCTAAAAACTTGCTTGTTAACTTGATCTTTCAAATTGCCAAACACCCTATTATAAATTAATTTAAATTCTATTTTATATAATCATTCAAAACATAAAATTTTAACTTATAAATCAAATCTAATTAAATCGATTCCTAATTTTAATTATTTCAAACACTACCATACGATTGAGTTGAATTTGATTCCAAATTACCATGCTGCAATAAGCGCTATCTTTATCCTCCTCATGTTCCAAATATGAAAGAGACATTAGCCTCCACCAAAATGCAAAGTAGTTTTTATAAGTATTAAAAGGATGCATTGATATTAAATACTTCCTTTGATTTAAATTATTTGTTATTTTGAATGTAATTTTCAAGTTTATTTTATTTGTCTCTCTTATATTTCAATGTAATATTTAATATGAATTTTTTGGTTTTACCCTTTACAAATAATTCTAAGCACAATAAGTAATGAAACATTAATATAAGAAATTAGTCATTAAATAAAGATATTTTGATAAATATTTGTTAAGTATTGTAAACACGCTTCACTTTAACAAATGAAATTAAGAAATTAACTATTTAGTCCTTGAAATTGCAAATTATGTGTCACCTTAGTCTCTAAATCGTCTACCACTTTTGCAAATTGAGGACTAAAATGACACACAATTTATAATTTCAGGAATTAAACAGTTAATTTCTTAATTTTAGAGACTAGAGTGAACCGTTACTCACCATTATTATATAGATTATATATCCTTAAATACTCAACAGTTAGTCATCGACTTTAGAGAAGCTCAATATCGATTAGTTTTCAAATAGGCGAACTTATAATAATAACACACTAAATCTTTAGTCGGGATTTTGCTTGACCTGGAATTTGTTCTACTTATGAAAATGTCCACTTGGTAGTTTATATCTCAATTGTAATCTTTATGTACACTGTCTTGCTTATGCAGTGCTACAAAACATTTGGCAGTAAACAAAAAAGTCAGTAAGTGTTGAATAACCTGAATGCCGAGAAAGAAAGAATAGGGGAAACAAAGAACATAGAAACAGAATAGTATTGTTATTGAATGGTTTAGATATGATACACATGATACACATGTATCTGGTTTATATATGGAGGTGTACAATAGCTAATCACTAATAGAACATTAGCTGATTCTAACTGATTCTATTTTGTAACACCCCCCTCAAACTTAGAGAGGGGAGCTCACCAACTTTGAGTTTGGACCTCAAATAGGGAAATTGAGAGGAGCAGGCTACCTTGGTTAGGACATCTAAAGCTTGTTCATGAGAGGGTATGTGGGACACAACAATGGCTCTGTTTAAGACATTTTCTTTAACAAAGTGTAAGTCAAGCTCAAAGTGCTTTGAGCGATGGTGAAGTATTAGGTCAGCTGTCATCATGACAATACTTAGGTCGTCATAGTAGATAGCAGGAGCCTTAGAAACAAGAAGATGAAGCTCAAGTAGGAGAGATTTCAATGAAATGATTTTGGATAATATTGCTGCCAGGGTATAGCATTCGGCTTTTATGCTTGACCTTGAAACAGAAGCTTACTTCTTTGACATCTAAGACAACAAATTACCACTAAGATAGATTCCAAATCTAGTGGTTGACTGCCTGTCATCAGGGTCCAAACCTCAATCTGCATCATAGAAGGCATAGAGTTCAAGGGAGGAACTTGAGTGAAGGAGGAGGCCATAATGAAGTGTCCCTTGAAAGTACCTCAAAATGCGCTTCACTACTTGCCAATGACTAAGGAGAGGCCAATGCTTGAACTGGCAAACTTTGTTGACACAGAAGGCAATCTTTGGCCGAGTTATAGTGGCACATTGGTGAGCCCCAACTATTGATCTATATATTGTAACATCATCGAAGACAACATCGCCATGTTTGGAGAACTTAAGACCAGAGGTCATAGGTGCATAGGTGAAGGATTGCAATCAAGCATATTGGCTTTGAGTAGCAAGTCAGAAATATATTTTGCTTAAGAAAGATGAAGTCCACCCGAGGGGAGAGGTGCAGCTTCAATGCTAAGAAAATAATGAAGCGAGCCCAAATCTTTTAAGGAGAAAGTGGCATTAAGGGAGGTAATGAGTTAGGTTATGGTTGTAGAGCAGGAGCCCGTGATGATAACATCATCAACATAAACAAGGTCATAAAGGATATGACTATTAGTAATAAGGATGAAAAGGGAGGAATTACTTTTGGCTGAAATGAAACCAAGGGAATGAAGTATATGTTGTAGCTTTTCAAATCAAGCATGGGGGGCTTGTTTCAGCCCATATAGAGCCTTGTTCAGTTTGCAAACCAAGGATTTATCACCAGCCACAAAACCTTCAGAATGAGTCATGTAAACTGATTCTTGGAAATCACCATTTAGGAAAGCATTGTTAAAGTCCACTTGGCGAATTGGCCATCCCTTAAATACAACAATTGTAACAACAACCCGAATAGTAGTAGGCTTGACAAGGGGCTAAATGTCTCATGAAAATCAAAATCTTCCTGTTGGTGGAAGCCCTTGGCCACTAACCTTGCTTTGTACTTATTAATGCAGCCATCTGGATTATACTTTAGCCAAAACACCCATTGGAGCCTATTGGTTCTCGGTCTGCTAGAAGGGACACTAGAGCCCATGTGTTATTTTTCATAAGTGAAACTCATCATTCATTGCTTGTAACCATCTTGGATCTGACAATGCCTGCTTGATTGATTTCAACTCAAGAGATACAGTGAAGGCTATGGGTTTAAAAATGCCATCCTTGCCTCTAGTAACCATGGAATGAGCATTATTGACTGCAGACACATTCTTGGTGGCAGCAGCAGCAGCAACAGGAGGAGGCAAAACAGATTTCCTTCTTGAGATTTTAGTAGAGATGTCAGTAGTTGCTGCCTTAGGTGGAGGATTAGTAGCAGAACCGAGTAAAGGATCAGGTATAGAGGAAACATCAGCAGAGGGGGTAGCCTTGGTTGCAGTAGATACATGTAGCTTCTTAGTAGACAAATTAGGAAACCAATCAAGGTTAGTAGCAGTAGGCAAAGTAATGGGAGAAGGTGGGGTAGGCGCATATGCATGAGGGGCATTCATTGATGAAATGAGAGGAATATTGAGAATACTAATATTTTGCGGTTTAGACTGAGAAGAGGCAGAAATAGAGAACAATTGAAGATCTGGGAAAGAAAATTCATCAAAGATGACATGCTGAGACATACAATTCTTTCCAGACTTAGCTAGACATTTGTAACCCCTGTAATGATTAGAATAAACTAGAAAAATACATTTTTCAAATCTAAAGTTAAGTTTGCGATGTGAATAAGGCCTCAATAATGGGAAACAAGCACAACCAAATGGTTAAAGGAAGGTGTAGTCTGGTGGTTTGGCATATAGTTTTTGAAAGGGAGAAGAGTTGCCGAGAGTAGGTCTAGGTAAAAGGTTGATAGGGTATACTACAATGTGAAACGCTTCTTCCCAAAAGGAGGTGCGTAAAGAAGCATGAGCTAACAAAGTAAGCCCGGTTGAGGTAATGTGTTAGTGTTTTCGTTCTATGCTACCGTTTTGTTCATGTGTATGGGTGCAAGTGCGCCTATGAATGATGCCATGGTCAAGGAAAATTTTGGTAAAGGCCAAAAATTCTTTTGCATTGTCAGTTTGGACAGATTTTATGGTATTTTGGAATTAGGTTTCAACATGGTTTTAAACTGCTGAAAGATGGGCAGGACCTAAGACTGTTGGTGTAGGAAATAAATCTAGGTAAATTTGGTTGCAGCATCTAAAAATGTGAGATAGTATCTAGCACTTGACCTAGAGGGTAATGATGATGGTCCTCAAATATCACCAAATATACGTGTTAAATGTTCATTATAAACTGTGGATGAACTAGCAAAAGGTAATTGATGATGTTTACCAACATAGCAAGAATCACAAATTGTAGAAAATTTATTCACATCACATGAAATTTTACAGAATTGCAAGACTTTATGAACAACAGGGATGAAAGGATGCCCATACCTATTATGCTAAAGAAAGAAGGTATTAGCATCACTTTTGGCAATACCTAGCCTAAAAGAATGTAAAGCAATAGGTACATTTGAAAAAGCAATTGAAGCAGATTGTTGCAGAGAATGAGAGCTTGGCTGTAGATTTGAAAAGGCATATAACCCATCTTTGGTAAAACCTTGGAATAGAATCTCCTTGGAGTCCTGACATTTCACATAACAAGCATCAGCATAGAATTCAAAAAAGACTATTTTGTTTTGCAAATTGAGACACACTAATCAAGTTTTTGTTTAACCTAAGGACATGCAACAAATTTCTTAAGACAAAGGATTTGTTGAAGGCATGTGAGTATAAATTAGAATGCCCTATATGCAAAATGCTCATACCTGACCCATTGCCCACTTAAACACAATTAGAACCTTCATAGGGGTGCCTCACACTAAGATTTGAGACATTTGGAGTTAAGTGATTTGTAGCACCTGAATTTGGATACCAGAGAGGGTTATAGAATGTTGAAGGCATGGCAATAAGAGCTTGAGACTGATTAGAACGTGGAGGTGATGCTACAGTTAAAGGTTTGGCCAGATAAGCTTGATGAGGAGGATTGGGAGCCGCATGGCCTTGTGGTTAAGTTGGTTGATCCTGAAAGGTAGGATTGAAGTGATGATAGCTTTAGGGCCTAATGGCTATATTTGTTGCAAACTTGACACTGAGGGCGAGAGCTGAATTGTTGTTGACCAAAATTGTTGTAGCCAAAGGAATTACGACCTCCTCTTCTGCCTAAGCATCCACGCCCTCGAAAACTAGGGTTGCCACGACCATGACCACCCTCAAGGTGAGGAAAGCCTTTGCCACAGCCTTGAGACTGAGCATAGTGTGCTTGAATTGGAGTTGGAAGCCCCTACAAAGTGAGTTCTTGTTGGTGACAATGTTCAATTCTAGCTTCAACTACAAGGAGTCAAGCCTCCATTTCCTCAACAGAATATGGATCCACATGGAGATGATGGAGGTGACCAAAGGAGTGTAATCTGAAGAGAGACCATCCAAGATCACTTGAATATGTTCTTCAGTTGTAACTGAAGATCCCATAACAATTAATTGATCCATAGCAATGAACTAACAGTAAGCAATGAGTTTAAGTAAGAACATCATCCAATGCAGTTACATCAATTGTAAAACTACAAAATAGCATTATCAGTCCTCCCCCTCCTCCTTTCTCTAAATATGTAGAAAAGTACTAGAAAAATTCTATATCTATCCAGATGTAGAGTTTTCCGGGGTGGTAATAGGACAAATTTATGTTGTTTTAGACTTGGTTTCATCCCAATAATTTTGGTATATGTAAGATGTGAAACCCCATATGGCCAGCAACATGGCCATAACTTTGACTCCATCCATTTTTTCATGGTAAAGAAATATTGCAGCAACAGGAATAAATGGTAAACTCAACATGCTAATAACATTGGAGAATAGGGAAAACACCACATAGATTAGTCCCATAACTCTAACAAAACAAATTTGCCAAGCCAAAGCTGTTCCTAGCAAGGTCAATATGTAGACCACTTTACCTGCTTCAAATTTCTTCATTTCATCCTTCAAGCCTTGTCCTTCACCAATGGCAAACAATCCCACTATACAAACACGAGGCAACAAAAGATAGGGCCGTCAAACTGGGCAAAACACGTTGGGGCAAACCCATTTATCCGCCAAAAATAGATGGGTTAGGCTTAAAAAATAATGACCCATTTAAATTAATCCGTTTTCAACCCGGCTCATTTACCCATGTTATTTTATTTTATTTTTTTAGTAAAATTGTATAAATTTAGAATATAAAAATATAATTTGGTAATTAAATTTAAGATATTTTCACTTTTTTAATAAAAAATAAGAACTTTATCTTTTTTTAAATGAAAATTATTTTTTATTAAAAATTAATTTTTAAAACATGAAAAGCAAAAGAAAAAAAAATAAAACATGTTAGCCCATTTAAGACTGCAGACTAATTTTAAATGGGCCGGACTGAAAAATTTTGGTCTACGGGCTAAATGGGCCAACCGTTTAACCCGTTTATTTCACGGGCCTAAACGGGCTGGCCTAACCCATTTGACAGCCCTAACAAAAGATATCCAAATTTGCATCTTTAGGACAACTGAGAATGTTTCCTTTTTTAAGACCTTTTCAAATGATGGCTGCATTAGACACAGCAAAAGGGCATACCCTGCTGATGCAACCAAAGTGCACACAAAACCAATTGTGTGCTTCTTCTTGGTAACTTTCCTTTTTTCATCCTCTGAGGAATCAGAATGTATCACTATAAGCGAAGCCAATAATGAAAGAAGAACTACGGAGTTTAGTATATACATGTTGAGTTTCTGAGAATTGATAAAGAAGGAAAAAATGGCATTGAATGCAAGTTGGGAAGCACAAATAAGGGAGTAAGTCGATGCAAGAAGATATAGAAGGCCTATTGTGTACATCAAGTTATCCCCAGTAAGTAGGATACCCTAGGAAAAGTAAACTAAGATGAGTGTTGAATAGAAGACTGCATAGTGTGGTTAGTGGTCTGAGAAATGCTTTTGGGATGAGGAAAGAAGAGTGGGAAGAAAAGAATTGGGAATGCCACCGTTTATACTAGTGTTGCCATACATCTACTTTTTCCACCTTTGTCAAAGTAGTATCTACTTAGAATGACTGCACCAGATTGGGCCAATAAGAGTAAGACAGTGTTAATTACCACCAAAAACCACCATTTCCAGCGGCTAAGAAATGAGAGTGATTCTTAATCAGTTGTGGTAGAATCACCTGATCTAATTGATCTAATTGCTTCTTTGCTATTTTTGGATAATCAATGAGAGATAGAATGAAATGGAATATAATAGAATGGAGTAGAGTGGAGTGGAATGGAATGGAATCAAAGTGTCACTCCATTGTTTAGATTTTAAAAGGATGGAATTGAATAAAAAATGCCGCTCCATCTCATTCCTCCCAAATTGGGGGGTAAGAAAAGTAAAGAGATGTGGTGGAATGGGATGGAAAGTATTCCATCTTCTCCCATTCCATTCCACCTAATTTTTTCAAATCCAAATAATAGAATATTTAGTTATTCCATTTCCTTCCACTCCATACCACACCTTTCCACCAATCCAAACATAGCCTATATGTGACAACTTCATCTCCTATAATATCCAATATTCCAATATATTAAACACTGCTTCTAAATTGTCCACAAAAATTAATTTAATAGTTGCTGTTCATATTTGTTAATTAAAGGATCATCATTGAGAATCCTCAAGTTTAAAAGAAAAGAAAAAGAAACATACGGATTGCCCAAACAGAACCTTATCAGGTCTTGCTTTCTGAAAATCTGGTCTTAGACTTGTAGTTAAATGTAACATTTAAAACTACAAAGATAACGGATTAAAAGAAAAATTAAAGATGATATTATAACTCGTGATCTTATTGGTGGAAACTTTTCATTCTGCTACTAAATTAAAACATGAGTTCAGACCAGAAAAAAAAAAGGGTGAGAAAGTGACCTGGGTGGTGGCATGGAGAGGGTTCAATTTCCACATCAGCCATTAAAATCTGTATTATGAATGATGAATCAATAGTGTCTGATCAGCATTTGCTTTTGGATGGAAACCAGAATGGTCCTCTATATCTATAATAACTAGAAATGGAAGAAAGCTTTATTGCTCAAATTCCTAGTATTAAGTGCTAATCCAAGCTTCTATGTGCTCGGTTTTGATTGTTTATTCTTTTACTTGACATAGCAATGTCCGTTCTGTTTCACAGTGCGATCCTACATTTGGATCTTCACCTTTAAGGCGACGAAACGTATGTTTCTTTTTGGACCATTCAATGAGGATGAATTCCACCAACATATAATCGGTTAGAATGGTAGATCTCCTTTCCATTGATTAGTGATATTGAGTTCGAGTATTGGATATGTAGTAATTAATATTAAAAGAGTTATACTTCTACGCGCTTGAATAGAATTGTCTTTAATAAAAGAATATTTATAATTTTGACAAAAAAAAAAGAATGAATTCTACAATGTTGATTCAAAAGTGTTATTATTCTATTGATTTATTGGAATCAAATATCCACATCAACTACATCTCTAAAATATTTAATGTTATCCGGTCCGACTCTCCACCTCACTATCCTACATCATCTCTAATAGCACGTCTTTTATTATTGATCTAGTGTTCTATTACGCAATTATGATACTTGTATAAGAGCTTATAAACTCTTTAATTATTTCATATATGATGTGGCATTAATTTGCGTCGGGTAAGCTTGCAGATTCTTCTATAGTGTTGAAGTTGAGAGTACGTGTGCAATGGTGAAGCCTCATTTTAATTTTTGTTATACTGAAGCCTCGCATTGAAAGATTTTTATCTTATTTTATTATTTTACCAATAGAAATAACGTGCTTTATAAAAACTTGAAATTGGGCTCGTGCCCACCCCAACAAACCAAAACCGGTCGATTGGGCTGAAAACTAAGAAGTTGGCTTTTATTAAATGGTTCCATTTCAAATTTATACCAAACATGTCCAAATTTGATTCTATGTATCTCAAAGCCCAATCATTACTCCAACCTCTAGAGCCCAAATACCATCTGTCAAGTCAAATACAAAATGCTAGTCCGACCAAAAATAAATTGATATCATAACATCAAAACTCAAATGATCATATACGGACTGTTTAAGACATGATGGGATTTTGACCCAAATAACAAACCAAAACAGAAAAAGACTGATGGGGAGATTGTGGCAAAGCTTACGCAACAAATGACTGGGGTAACTATCATATGAGTATACCTGCAACCAGTGCCTAGTTGCCATAAACGAAGATCACATCATGGATGTGATAAATCATAAAATAAAAAAAGTGTGAAAAAATAACAAAACGAAATGAGACACATAGATTGAGGGGATGAGAGCACATTTGAGTTATGTTAAGATTTTATATTTTTAATTTATGCAACTCTACACATGTTAAACATGATTTCATCCATTTCTGTAACAACAGTGGCACATTCTTCTCTTCCCTCAATAAGATTTCTTAGGGCGTAAATGTTCCCCATCAATGCCAGATTTTATCATGGTTTCAGGTCAACTCATTTGACTAGCAAATTGTTTTTTCAACACTTCTAATGATATTGAGGACTTGAAGAAGAATAGTTAAATCAAATACTTGAATTTTTAAAACTTCTTGCACACTCAAACACAAGTCAAAAGTTTCATATAGTATCTTATACCAAGTGATAAAATATCTACTGTCATGGTATGAGACAAGGTAGACAAACTACTTCTGCACTTGTATCAAGATTTATAATAGCTTTCCATAGGTAGATTAATCAATATAGACAAGTCAAATTAATTCAAAATTCACAGTACAAGAGCTTTCAGGCTCACCAAACAAGATACAATACTCAATGGTTTTTGCTAGACACTCTTGTACTAGAGTTACTCACTAGTTCAGTAGCCTTTTCACTCAACACACACAACACTCTCAAAGTGTTTTGCAATGGCAATAAAATGAGAAAAGAGTTTTCACGTAAATATACAGGCTTGAGTTTGCAGAATTTAACAACTCAGGAGAGAGAGAAAACTTGGTCCCTTGTCTAGTTTGTAGTGTGAAGTCGAGGTTGCCTTTTATCACCACAAGATAGAGAGAGAGAGAGACACTACAGGGTAATCTAGGAATAGTAGCGTCTAATTTGGTTTGGTACTACTTCTGGAGCATTACATGGTCCTCATTCAGTTATAATAAAATTACCAAATTAACCTTTTTATAACTTTTAATTACATTTTTCAACCACTGATCTCTTTTTTCTTCACCCACCTCCATCCTCTCCTCTCCTCGCACAGACAATCAGTGGCATTCAACACCAGCAGAGTTCACCAACCCAGGAAATGAAGATTTGGAGAAGAAAGGCTAGAGAAAAGGTGGTTGTTTGTTGTTGTTGTTGATGTGGCAATGGTAGTTTATGAAATGGTCATGCTGGTGAGCATCGTGGTGGTGATACTGAATGGGTTTTGGTGGTGGTTGTCGCAGAGGGAAGCAACGGATGGTGGCGGAGACTAGCCGATTCATCAGAAAAATGTTAAATTATTTGGCCAATATTTTAGATTTCAATTCAAATGACTTTTCTTTTGAAACCACATTTTTTATTGCGGTCTTCTGACTTAAAAAGAGTTGATTTTGCTCAAAGTTTGAATTTTTTTAGGAGAAGGAAGTTTAGATTTTTATTAAGAGAGTTTTACTTATTTTTTATTATGAGTGTTGGATTTTGATTATTCTTCACAATAAAGGTTTTTCTTCTTAGGCAACAGTAAAAGATGGTGGTGAAGGAGGAAATCGATGGCAGTGGTGGGGCTGGAAAAGGTAGAGAAGGGTGAATGATTAAAAGAAAAATTAAAAATTTAAAGAAGGTTAGTTTTAAAATTTTAAAAGATGTAATTTTATACTATTATTTTATATAATTATTATAATTTTTATTTAATTATTACAACTTTAAATCAAAACTATTTAAATAATATCTTATAGTTAAAAATAATGAACCATCTAATACTCCAAAAATAATTTCAAGCCAAATTAGATGCCACATCAAGGAATTGCATTTTTGCATTTTGTGAGCTGTCATTTTCGAGGCTGTCCTTAGTATTCTTTTTTTTCCATAATTTGAGGTGTCCTTTTACATATTACTTTTTGTACTATGTACTGGTCACCCCTCTTTTTTTTGGTCCATTTGTCTTTTGTACTTTTTCAAATCTTGCTTTCTCATTGTAACACCATTTTCATTTTCATTTTCATTATCCTTGCAAAGAAACATTTACAATGGTCCAGGCTAAAAATTTACAAGGAATCTTTTAATCCTTCCTTTTGCTATGTTTCCTCTTGGTTGACCAACTTTTCACCTTTTTCTTGTTAGTCCTTGGATGCTTTACAACAGAATATCAGTTGCCTAATATTTATCATCATCATCAGAATATTTTATTCAACAACTTTAAATTTTATACCGGGATACCAATTTAACTACTGCTTAAACAAAAAATAAATTAACCAACTGATAAACTCTGTTAATTAATTGTTAACTCATTGGTAATTTGGTGTAGGATTTGAGATGTAGGAATAAGGGAACTAATGTGACTAGTAGAAAGGTAACGTGTCTCTTTTGTCAGCTCCAATGTCGCAATCAAAGTCATAATGTATGGAATAAATAATTTCCAGATGCATACAGTCTCCTGAATTACAAGGCATTCATCTAGCTAGAGGGGTGGCATCGAACTGTACCACTTTGCTCAGTTTATAACTTTCCCAGTGTAACAGCTTTTATAACTAATTAGCTTAAATCGATTTGTTTAGTAGCTTGGTTTTGAAGCTTTAACCGTGCTGGCATGTTGATTTTGATGAGATATATTTAGACACAGCCAAAAGTAAGAAGTTTCTTGTTTAGTGAATGAAATAAATGGATCTTTCTAACTTGGGGGGTTTTTAACAAGGAGCAAGTTGGTCTTGAAAATCTAATAATTAATCAAAAGGGTGTATTTATATACCTTTTTTTATATGATATATTGTAATTTTTTTTATTTAGTCAAATTAAAAAAAAGGTTAAATATATTTTGAAAATTATCAAATTTTTTTTGTGAGATCCTGAAATTAACTATAAGCCTTTAGGTATTACTCAGATAAAAAAAAGATATTTTTTAGTATTACATAAATGAAAATTTGGTCATTTCTGAAATACAAAGAATATTATACAAATAAAATCTGATCATTTTCTACGAGATCCTGAAATTAATTAAAAGTTTTTAAGTATCACACAGATAAAATTTAATATTTTTAAATATTACATAAATAAAAATCTAATCACTTTCTTACTTGATTAATTTTTATTTATATAATCCTAAAAAATGCTATAATATATCATATAAAAAAAGGTGCATCAATACACCCCTTTCATCTACCATTAAATCACCCACACCAACATGGTTCATATCTGGCCGAGAGCCAGGTTAGAATCATTAAATTAGTCCAATATCTTTTCCAATTCCTACATTTTCGAGTTGAATGTAAATGTTTCTTGAAGGGAAAAGCCAGCA
Source organism: Pterocarpus macrocarpus (assembly GCA_031439585.1). Taxonomy (NCBI): domain Eukaryota; kingdom Viridiplantae; phylum Streptophyta; class Magnoliopsida; order Fabales; family Fabaceae; genus Pterocarpus; species Pterocarpus macrocarpus. The sequence goes on along the minus strand of CM062517.1, from coordinate 15,566,579 downwards.
TTAACTTTTTGTTCAACAAACCACAATATGAACTGTTCCACCGGTTAGAAGTCAATTAAAATGTTACAAAATAACTATTTAATCCTTGTAATTATATTTGAGTACTGTAGTATGCGCAAATTCCTTTTTTACGTAATTTTTGAAACTATGAATTTCAAATGTTATTCTGTATATCTACAGAAAACAAATGATACTTACAATAAGCAAATTCCTTGTTTTGTAAATTTAATTGTGAATATTATGTCCGCCTTATTCTACTATTTTAATTTTAGCATGAATTCATAATAAACTATAAGCGTGAGTTTCTTTAAAACTCGAGTCAAATTCAGAATAAAGATGTTACAAAAATCGGGTATGCTAAAGGCTTGATAAAGACTACTTACGTTCAAGAATCATCTAGCATAAAACATTACACTAATATATATAACATTGTAACTCTTACATTTTTTTAACTGTATGAACTATTGCAGTCTGGAATTATAGAGTCGGCAAAATGGTACTATCTTTCAATACCCTTCCAAGATGAAAGTCTAATAATCCAGGACTTAAAGCATCTGGAAATTATTTATTACATACTCCAAAACACTGATTTCAACTTTAATTGGACCTGACATTGCAACTTGCAAGTCCTAACAAACTTCTATCCCTCAAACGACCTTAACTTTGTACGTGTATAAATATAGAGGATACATCAATATTTCACTTGAAGCAAACACAATTCTTTCTACGACTTAGCCATGGAGATTTTGCTTTTATCCCTCCTAATAATAACCTTATGCTATGCTTTATTCTGCCTCTATAAGTTGATCCTTAAACGTAGAGGCCAATCATGTTATTTGTTGGCCTATGAATGCTACAAGCCCCCAGAGGACACTAGACTTGACACAGACACATGTGTAAGAATCTGCAAAAGAAACAAAAACCTGGGTCGGGAGGAGTACAGGTTCCTCCTCAAAGCCATGACCAAATCTGGCATTGGTGAACACACGTACGCACCAAGGACTGTCATTGAGGGAAGAGAAGGCTGTGCCACTGTAGAAGATGCCCTCAAGGAAGTGGATGAGATCATGTTTGGCACACTTGACAGTCTCTTCAAAAGGACTGGCTTTTCTCCCGCTGAGATAGACATCCTTGTGGTCAATGTGGCAATATTTTCTTCAGTGTCTTCCTTAGCAGCTCGCATCATAAACAGGTAGGGGTGGAAAATGAATATAGATTGGATATATTTTAGGTTGGATCAAAATAAATTGGCCAAGAACAAAGTATTAGTCTATTTATGATTTGAGCAAAAAGTGTTAAAATCAGCGATTCATTTAAAAAATAAAAAATTTAATTTTCATGTACATAAACTGTCGGCCAATGAAAAATTACCATGTAATCCATTTTAAGATCAATTCTAATTCAAATTTAAAAAAATTGCACATTGTTATGATTTGTTAAGTTTTCATTGGCTGACTGTGTAATTGCTTAAAAAAAATTAGAAAACCACAATCTTTTTACAAATTTAGTTGTCAACTTAATAATGTGGCATGATTATTAAGTACTAAATAAATAAGTATATCTTACCACTTTATTACATTCAATAATTGTCATTATTTTTGTTAAAAATTTTGACTATATTTTTTAATTGTATAGCATTGCTCTTCATTTAATATGTATAACTATCTAGCTCATGCGTTAACTCTATTATATAGATGACTATCTAATTTACCTATTTAAAATTATATTATTATTTTAAAATTTTATCTTTTGCCCTTTCAAGAATAATAGATCTTAAATCTTAATAGATTGTGAATGATTTATTATCTAGATTTGCATAAATTAGATGTACATCCAATTCATTAAAATCCATAGATGGATTGGATAAGATTCATGCATGGTTGGATTAGATAGGTAACGAGTTAATAGACCATTTTCTCACCTTTGTAATCAGGTACAAACTGAGGGAGGACATTAAGGCCTTCAACCTCAGTGGAATAGGTTGCAGTGGAAGCATAGTAGCCATTGATTTGGTGCAAAGGCTTCTCAAGACAAGCAAGAACTCTGTTGCCATTGTTGTGAGCACTGAGTGCCTCAGCCAATCTTGGTATAGTGGGAAGGTCAAATCCATGATGCTTTCCAACTGTCTCTTTCGCTCTGGGGGCTGCAGCATGCTCCTCACAAACAAGCCATCCCTGAAGAACCATGCAATGTTGAAGTTGAAGCGCGTGGAGCGAACCCACCTTGGTGCAAATGATGAAGCGTATGAGTGTGCCATGCTGGTGGAAGATGAAGAAGGGTACCAAGGAATTTACCTCAAAAAAAGTGTCCCCAAGGTTGCTTCTGAAGCCTTGAAGGTGAACCTCCAAATGATGGTGCCTAAGATTTTGCCAGTGTGGGAACTAGTGTGCTATTTCATTGTGTCTCTATTCCAGGCCACAATAAAAAAGGCCTTAGCATCCAATGACTTGGCAATAAGAAGAGGTTTGAATTTCAAGTCAGGGATAGAGCATTTTTGTGTGCACCCTGGTGGAAGGGCAGTTATTGATGAGATTGGTAAAGGTTTAGGTCTCAATGTTTATGACCTTGAGCCATCTAGAATGACAATTCATCATTGGGGTAACACATCTTCGAGTGCGGTATGGTATGTTTTGGGTTATATGGAGGCCAAGAAGAGGCTTAAGAAAGCTGATAGGATCCTTATGATTGGCCTTGGATCTGGGTTCAAGTGTTGCAACTGTGTTTGGGAGGTAATGAGGGATCTGGAGGGTAGTAACAATGTGTGGAAAGATTGCATAGACAGTTATCCTCTAAACAAAGTAAGTAGTCTTTTCATGGAAAGGTTTAGTTGGCTCAATGATGAAGCTCTTAACTTTGTCAACGAGAGTCAAATTTTAGCTAGCATAATGAGGGAATAAAAGGAGATCATCCGAAAGGAAATCGTAGCTCGAAAATTTAAAAAGTGATTTTAAAGATCAAACTCACTGGTATTGAATCATGAATGTATTGTTTTTGGTACGTGCAAATTTATATGCAATGTGTGTTACTTGCAATCTATAAATTTCTGTATTATCATGAAATAGTTGCAGGATTGTTAGTGTACTCTTAAACCCCATATGCGCTTTTTGCATAGAGGTGTGATATTTGCACATTTTTTATAACATTGTTTATGCCATCTACAAAATATAAGGTAAAAAGTACTTGAATTACATTTTTAATTTTTTTATTGTGTTCATTTAAATCATAACAAAGGGGCATCAAGGAATGTCCGTGTTGTGTGTACAAGTATTTTCCATTAAGGAATGTGCAAATTGGACCCTACGCTATGATGTAATAAAACATAAAAACAAACGAACTTTACATTTAATTAAATCAGTTGTGGCACAAATACTTTATTGGTGTCCTAACCATCTTGAGAAACCATTGACGTCAGAAAAATTCTATCACGGCATAGCTGGAACACTTTGGAAATGAGAGTATCCTCTTCCTAACTTTATCCATATCGATATCTGAATAGCGCAGCCAGAATGCTGTAGATATAGTCATCCTCTCCAAGACTGCTGCACTAGCCATCACAAATTTTGCCAGACAAATCTCATGCTCATGCACATTAAATCCTTTAAACTGAAAAAATTTGAGACTTGACGCAAAGCATTGAGGTACTGATGCACAAGTCAAGACATCTTCATTTAAGTCAGATACTCCCTGAAAATTTTAGCGTACATTTATTAGTCAGTCATCCACATTTGTATTATATCTCTAACAAACACATAAAGAAGGACTTTGAATTTTGTTAAAGTAAAGCAAGAGTATCTAGTCTTACATTAAGCAAAACAAGAGTACTAAGAATTGGGGAATTGTGGAGTAAATTCAACAAGGCTTGACCAGTAACCTCGTTTAGTTGCAGATAAGTCAACCTTCCAAAGGCAGGCACATGGGTGAATATATTCTCAGCGTCAAGGTTGTCAGGAGCGAGATCCTACGTAGGAATAGGAGGGGAATACAAGAGCGTAAATCGTAGAATCGTAGTATAGAACGTAAGATCCTACCAGACTATATATATATATATATATATATATATATATATATATATATATATATATATATAACATAACACAAATAAGTAAATAAAGTCACAAATCACAACTTAAAGATCACATAACTACACATAACTATATCAAATGCATATGTCATAATTCATAATTGAAAGTATAAAAGCCACAACAACCCACAAGTTTTTGACATCACTTAACATTAAAACATTAAAAACAACCCAACTACTAGAACTAGTATGACATCTAAAGCAAATCATTAAGGCCATGATCATCATATTCATCATCTTCAATAAGATCTCCTCCATCTTCATTGCCATCTATTTGAAGTTCATTAAAATCATCATCATCAAGGGTAGGAATTTTCAAATCATCTGAAGGACCACCAACTCCACCACCACCTTCTTGAGGGAGCAAGTTAAGATCATCGGCAATTTCCAAATCCTTTAAACCTTCAAACTCATCATCATTTTTCACAATCCATTCTTCATCAGAATCTAAATCATCAAGATTATACTCAACGGGTTTTCTAGATTGCTTCTTCTTAGTCAATCTAGAATTAGCTATCACAAACACTACATCATTCATTGTCTTTTGTTTCAAACGGTTTCTCCTCTTTGTGTGGACCTAAACAAATATTAAATCAATCAATATATATGAATTGGCAACTAATTCTAAAATTGAAATGTAAATTTAAAATTTACCATCTCAAACGCACTCCAATTATGCTCGCATCCTGATGAGCTATATGTCAAGCTCAACACACGAATAGCAAATCTTTGGAGCTCTGGATGCTCATCCCCATAAGAATCCCATCATTGTGCTGGAGTTTTGGTTTTAAGGGCATCTTTAACTACTTCTCTACCAAAAAAATTTGATCTGCTCTTGAAATATTCAATTTTTGGTTATTTCCTCCTTATCTCCCACAATTCTTTCTATACAATCATAAAGTCTTTTCTTAACTTCATAATCAATCTTAAATCCAGGATTATAGTGCAAGTGAGGATTCAAGTAGTAGCCTATAGCATGCAAGGGCCTATGAAGTTGATTGTCCTATCTTTCATCAATAATCTCCCACAAAGGCGTATAACTAAAGAATAGGAAACTAAAATTAGCTACTAAACAAACACCAAAACATTCTAATTTAAACTAAACTTGAATATTAAATATCTTACCTCTTTTCGGACACTTTGAAAGGCCTTTTGTATATTTTTCTTAGCTTGATCCATTTCCTCATAGATATACCCCATAGCTAGCTTCTCTTCTGAATCCACTAAACGAAGCACATGGAGAAGAGGATAAGCACCCCTCAAGCAAATAACAATGTCTCTCCAAAATATCCTGTCCAAAACAACATTTTCAATGAACTTCCTATCTTTTGTCTTCACAAACTTGCTTGATTTCCATTCATCAGAAGTAAACATTCTCAACAATGCACCTTTCTTCTCATAGAGGCAATCCAAAGTGAGGTAAGATGTAGCAAAACGAGTCATGCCCGGTCTCACCAAATCTTTTCCTTTGGTGTGATGTTGCAATAAGGAAATGAGAAGACTTCTTGAATAGATATAAGTTGTAATTTTTCGACCCTTAGAAATTGTCTCCTTGTGAAGCTCCAACTTCTTTTCAAAATCCTCCAATATTAAGTCAATGCAATGAGCAGCACAATGTGTCCAATAAAGCTTCTTCATTTTTTCCATCAACATCTCTCCAGCAGCTTTATAGTTAGTTGCATTGTCTGTGACAACCTGGACTACATTCTCTTCACCAACCTCTTCAACAACATCATCTATCATCTTAGATATCCTATCGACAGTTTTGGAAATATGAGAGGCATCAATAGACTTCAAAAAAATAGTCCCCTTAGGGCTATTGACCAAGAAATTTAATATAGTTCACCTTCTCTTATCCGTCCAACCATCAGTCATAATAGTGCATCCTGTTTTCTTCCAATAAGCTTTATGTTTCTCCAATTATTCCATAGTAATATCTACCTTTTGCTTCAAGTATTTAACTCTTAATTCATGGTAAAAAGGAGGCTTGAATCCTAAACCATGCTTAGCAACCTTTTCAAACATTCTAATGTATTCTTCACTCTTTGCCACAATAAAAGGTATGGCATTGTTGTAGAAGAAAGAAGCAATTTCTTGGCATGCTTCTTCCCTCAAATTCCTCTTAAATATGCTATTGATGGTGCTTTGAGTACTAATGCCCCTTCTTTTGAAAAGATTACTAGGTGTCTTCACTTCCTTCCCTTTCCTTTTTTCACCAACAGAACAATCATCACCATCATCATTGGTTGCTCCGCCTTCTTCAACATCTCTTCTTTTTTTTATCAAATTTTGTTGCAAACCAACTACAATGTCCCGCATTTGTTTCTTCACCTCTTTAGGAACTGCCTTACAAGCTCCAACATCTTTTTGTGTTCCAGCCAAATGATGCTTCAATATATAAACACTCCCAGTTATCACCTTCCCACAGTAATTGCATTTTATTTTTCTTGCATTTTCATCAATACAAGTCCCATGACTCCAAGCAACATCACTCATATTTTCAGGAGCATTCTTACTAATTTTTCTATTTCCACTTCCACTCATAGCCACACTCCCAGATCCAAATTCAGAATTTGCATGCCTACTATTACCTTCATTATCTCCTCCACTTGATGACATTTTTTTCTCAAACAGAAAATCAACAAAAACCACACAGGAACACACTCACCAAAAGCAAAGGACTGAAAGAAGCAGGGGCCAGCTGCACCCATCATCCAAAGAAGAAAGAAGGCAGAAGCAGCCACCAGCTGTCCAAAGAGGTGAAGACGCACCCACCCACTGAAGACGCACCCAACCAACAGCGAAGACCACCGTCGAGGTGAAGGCAGATGCGGATGGGGACGAACGAGATCGATAGGGATGAGGCGACTGGAGGAGGTGTGGTGACTGTCGACGTCGTGAGAGAAGGGCGTGGTGACTGGCTTGGTGACCAGCGACGCCGTGAGATCGAACGTGAGTTCAATATGAGAAAGGCAGAGGGTGAGAGAGACAGAGCTTGATAAGAGTGAGAGAGAGAGTGTTCGTGAAAAGGATAGATCAACGTGGGTTTTGTTTCTCAAATGGGTCGGGTTGGAGCGGCGAAGTCGTTAGGATTGCACGATCCTTGCAATCCTACGCCCTTGCACTGCGCTCAGGCAGCGTTCCTACAATTGCGTGCTGAAGACCAGGATCGAGCACGCTCACTGCTTCCAAGAGCGTAGGATTGTGCGATCCTGCATGCAAAAACTCGATCCTGACAACCTTGCTTAGCGTGCAAAAGAACCTGTACGACAAGGAAAAACTTGATCAAATTCTCTGAGTCAAAATTTCTTTCTCGTTTTTGATGCAAAAATAGCCAGACCCAAGAAAAGTGTTCTATCAAAACTAGGAAGGATATAGGTACCTGACTAGCAAAACATCCGGCAGTGAGGTTAAATTGTTTAAATATTGCACCAAGTACCTAGGACTAAGCTTAGTAAGTCAATCAGTTGTGCTAAAAAAATGGGCTGATTTGTAACTTACATGAAACACAAAGGCCCACCACTTAGAATACCCTCACTTTTAACGATCATTTCTTTTAAGATACTATCTTTTATTTTGGCCAGTTTACAATAAGTTTATGTTCAATTATAACTTTCTAAAAGGAAAAACTAACATGCCAAATATCTTTGTTTATGGTTAACCCTGCATGGGAGGTGCCTCTATTTTGCATCTAGAAAACAAAAATTCAGTTCCAATACACATAGCTTGATTGTCATAAAACATGTTTATATTATGCAACCGCAGGCAAATATAATATTCCACACCTCTCTACAAAACTGTGATTCACAAATCTTGAAAACCAAGCATACCTTGTAAAACAATAATTTCAATCGTTCCGCTTCATGGATTTGACTGAGAAGCTTATGTGCTTGAAACCCAAATTTTTCCATTCTGTCCTTTACGTCTTCATCAATAACAATCACAACAGAAGCACTACGAATGGATGATGGATTTAATAGAATGATATCATGTTCAAGATCACCCTCATAAGAGAAATCTGTTAGATGAGGAGCAAAGATCTTGATGGCAGATTTACATGGTTCATTGGACAGAGGTTTCCAGATTGCTATGGAAAACCTTTCAAGTAGAGGTGCTTGTACACTAATGTCCTGCATAGTTGACCACTCACATCCTCTAGCTTCAAACTTTTTGAGAACTGGGAAGCTAAGTGCTAAATCTTTTGAGTAAGTGCATGAATCACTCACTAAGCTGATCCCAGAAATGCTAAGGTTTTGAAGGTTTGGGAGACAAACAAAGATGGGAAAACTAAGAGTACATCTCATTTGAAGCACCAACTGTACTAGGGAGCTGCATTCAAAGAGGGAATGGGAAGAGAGGAGGAATTTATCAGCATACTGAATATGAAGATTCTGGACTCCCCTCTCTAAGATAGAGGAAATCCATTCACAGACTTGGGATGAATTATAACGATACCTTGTTAAACAAAGAGAGAAGTTATGGATGCTTGAATCAGCAAGATGTAAAAGCACTTTGTCCACAAAATGCACAAATTGTTCTTGTTGCATCATCTTCCCATAACAAAGCAAACTATCACTAAACCATAGGCTGGTGATGGATGTCCAAGCATGAATCCACCTTCGTGATAACACACAAGTGCGAACTGCCTCTATAATTGGAAGGAAAGACAGGATGTGGCCAAGAGTGCTTTCATGTAAACTGCTATTTATGTCTTTGACATCAGTCACTGTTTCCCCAGTAGGTAACTTTTCTGTTGTATCATTATTGGGAGTTGAATTACTTGAATCCATGACCACGAAGTACCTGGTAGATGATTTGTGAGTGTCAAGGTTTACCAATCATCTAAACATCAATAATTAGAAGGGGATTCAACAAATCTATAGTATCATATATCATAACTTAAAGCATGCACCTCCATTTGGGAGAGGGAGTAACACTATTGAGCTTCACAGTTTCTGGATTGAGGTTTAATATCATTTATCTGCAGATTGGGGGTAGAACATTGAGTAAATTTGGCCAATATCCTAATACATGATTTACTTTCTTCACTTACAATACAAATATGAATATATTGTAGAAAATAAAGATAATTATAAAATAATAATGAGATAGTAAACTTCTACGAATAAAGTAGAATAATAAACCCACTGGTAAACCAGTCAAATAAAGTCAAGCAAACTGCTTCTATAAAGCATTAAAGACGCTAAATGCAAGTAAACAAGAATCCAAGTCTCACCAATTGGATGCTTTCTGGGTTTTGTTTACAATGGGCCAGAAGCAGAATGAGCGAGGTAAGACTCAAGATTTTGCTGATTAGAAATGAAAAAGAAGAAAACTACAACTTTCATTTCATGTTAATGGAAACGTACTGCAAAATTTTAACAATTTAAGAGAGCCAAAATATAAATTAAAAAAAAGAAAGAGCTTAATGGGATTGCAAAAAGAGTAATAGAGCATGCAATTTGAAGCAGATGAATAGGTGGTGATGGCTCACCCAAATGCAGGAAGGTTAGAGCATCACCGAAGGTTCACACTTCGTGAACTGAGAAAGAAACAAATGAAAGAGAGTCTTGAGGTCGCCTTTATTCACCAGGGAAGTGGACCTGGTTACATGAAAATTTAACATGAATTCATCATGTGTTAATTTTCACATTAATTAGGTTATCTTTTAGGTTTTATATATAGTTCCATCTTTTTAATTAATAATAAAAATTAACATATAATAAAATTATATAAAATTTTTATATAAGACAATTTATTCTCATCTATCACTATTTTTATCTTTTTTTGGTTACAACTTCCCTATCATTAATTTTGGCCACTTCTTGAAATAATAGAAGAGACATTACTTTAAGAAGTAGCCGTAAGTTCGTTGGTGAATATTAAACTTAACTAGATATCTTGAGTTAAAATTCTGCATATGCAATTGCATTATAAATTAAGAAAAAAAAAATTTACCATACAAACAATTTTATCTACTTAAGCAGGATTAACTCGAGTATATACGTGATTTTCCACAAAGAAAAGACTTTACTTTTTTTGTTTTTTTTTAAAGATGTGGACATTACTGCTGTTACGTAGTTAATTATAGAATAAGCAGGTGATGTAGCCACGTCCACGAGGGGCATAAGTGATAGTCTTGGGACCGCATGGTACGGAGTACGGAGTTAGTTGGCACGTGATCGGAAATGTCAGACGGATGATTTTGTAGAAAAAGGGTGATATTTTTTTATATGTTATTTTGAGTGATTTATTGATGATATATAGAATTTTTGGTAAAATTTAAAAAATATGGGATTTTGTAAGGAATTTGATTTGCTGTCAGATGAATCTCATTATTTTTAATAAAAAAATTGAAATTCAACATATTTTTAACCGGATTCTATTATTTTAATATAAATAAGTAGAGAGAGAAAAAATGATCCGATTTACTGTCAATCAAATCCTATTATTTTAACAAAAAAGAGGAGAGAGAAAAAAATCCAATTTATTGTCAGTCGAATTCCATTATATTAATAAAGAGCATGAACAAGAAAAGGAATCTGATTTGCTATCAGCCAGATCTCATTATTTTAATAAAAAATTTTGAAATCTAGTGTATTTTCAACCGGATTTCATTTTTGTTGTGCTCTATGTGTGTGTGTTTTTGAGAGAGAGAGAGAGAGAGAGAGAGAGAGTGGGACAAGAGAGAAGAAGAAGATAGAGGAGAGAGAAGATAGAGGGGAAGAAAGAGAGAGGAGAGAGAAGAAAAAAAAGTAAGAGAGAGGAGAGAGAAAAAGAGAAAGAGAGAAAAAATTATGAAAAATAAAACACCATATTCTTTTAAGACAAAACCCCCAAACTCGTCTCTCCTAAATTTTGCGTCGGATAAATTAGTCCCTTTAGAACAAAAAAGCTTCCCGTGATCCATGACAATTAAAAATGTCGGACAAGTTAATCCCTCCGTCAAATCTCTCCATTACAAACGTTGACGTGATTGTTAAAAAGCTGACTTGGTCTGTTAGAGCACTGACTGATTCATTTTATGCCACATCAACAAAAAAAAAAAAAAACAAATTAGTCCCTTGAGAATTTTGAAAAGTTCAATTTGGTCCCTCTCATTCTCTTTCTTCTTCTCAAATCCCAAAACCCAAATTTCTTCTTCCTCTTCTTGGTCTCACCTTGCTTTTTGTTCTTCACTTCTATTTTTTCTCCCTTTTCTTCTTCATCGTCATTTACTCTAGCAACTTACCTATTATATCAGATTTTTCTCTCTTTTACACTCACATTGCTTTTATTCTTCATCCCATTTGCTCAAACACCATTTTCTCTCTACTAAAACGTAATTCAGCAAATTACCATCACAAACTACTACCATGAGCATTACAAAAAATTTACAAAAAGTTCATAAGGCAACACCATAAATTTGATAAAACAACTTGGAACTTGATACTGTAGAAAACCTATGTATGATTTATAAATGCAAAAAGAGGAAAGGAGATTTCAAAATGGAAGCTTTTCCTATTCTTGTGAAAAATAACTGCAAAAGATGAATGTTAACGCTAAAAAGTGAAACCTTAGGTAGAGATGGGACCCAGATTAGAATAAAGTAGAGCACAACTTTATAGAAAGTAAAGAGCTGATAATGGCTTGACAGTTAGCTTGGCATTTTCTATATCAAAGAGAATATGAAAGAAACATCTGAATAAATCAAATATAGTAAAAAAAGGGGTAAGAGCTCAGATTTAGGATAGGGCAATGTTCGACTTGAATGAACTAAATCTCATGAACCCATATAGATGTTTTCTTCCTTTTTGTTTTTTCCTTTCTTTTTCTCATCAGTTAACCAACTTAACTAGAAATAGACAAGGTTAAAGGGAAGAAAGAATGAGCAAAAGAACATTGAGAAATAACAACACACTTGTTACAACACAGTTGTTAAGTTGATGGTGGGCTAAGAAAGGATATGAAATTGAAGAGTTTGAGTCTCTTAAACGAGTGAGTGAAAAGGGGATGACTTGACTTCTAGGGTGTTTATAAGCTTGCTAGGTTTATATTCAGAGCATAAAAGGAACGATAATTGGTAAAAGTGAGTGAGAATGAAAGCGGATGGAAAAAAGATATTTGAGTAAATAGGGTGAATAACAAAAGCAATGTGAATATAAAAGGGAGAAGAATATGAGATAATTAGTGAATTACCAGAGTAAATAATGAAGTGAAGCATAGAAAGCAAGGCAAATCAAAAAGAGAAAGAGGAAGATGAAGTTTAAGTTTTAGGTTTTGAGGAGGAAGATGATAATAGGGATCAATTTGAACTCTTCATAATTCTTAAGGGACTAACTTGTCCTGTTATTTGCTGACAGGTTTGAAAAGGAAGAAGATGATGATATGGACCAAATTGCACTCTTCAAATTTCTCGAGGGACTAATTTGTCCTTTTTTTTTGCTGACGTGGCATAAAATAGACCACGTCAATGCTCTAATGGACCAAGTCAACGTTTTAACGGCCACGTTAGCATTTGTAACAGAGAGATTTGATGGAAGGACTAACTTGTCCGACGTTTTTAATTGTCAGGGACAGCGGGAAGCTTTTTTAATCTAGAGAGACCAATTTGTCCGATGCAAAATTTAAGAGGGACGAGTTTGGGGGTTTTCTTTTTTTTTTAATTTCACCAAAAACACCATATTTATCAAATTTTTTTACAAAAATCTCATATAAAAAATAATTATTCTGAGAAAAATGGAAGAGAGCACATATTTTTTATTTTTAAATTTAAAAAATTATACAACTTTTTAAAATTAAATAAGATGATAAAAAAATTGTTAAAATATAATTTTAATTTCTATATTTGTCATCAATTTTAAATTTAGTATCTACATAAGAAAAAATTAGCCCCTACATATGTAATTGTTGGTAAAAAAGTCTCTATTATCAATAAGAATTATAATTATGTGAATTTTATATAGTTAATAGAGTATGATCTGATTATTTTATTTGCTTAGTTGATTATTACATGATAACTGCTAGACAATAGAATACATACTAAAAAAATAAATAAAAAGAATACATACTAAGGCCATATTATACTTTGTTAATCACGTAAAATTTATGAAATTATAACTGTAGTTGACGGTAGTAACTTTTTAACAAACAATTGCATATGTGATTGGAAAACTATTTTTTTCATGTAAAGACTAAATTTAAAATCAATGTTATATAAAAGGACCAAAATTATAGTTTAACTTAAAAAATTATAATAATTAATTGTATTATTCTTTATATTTTAAAAATTTCTTAAATTGAAGTATATTTTTATTAAAATAAAAAAATTATATTCTCTTTCTTTTTCCTTCCGAGACTTTCTCTTTTAAACCTACCTTTGGGCGGTGTAAGGCAAACACTCAAACATGCGCAAGTCAATTAATGCTGCAAATGCAATGACTTGCAGTTGGCTACTTGGCTTGCGCTTAGCTATTAACTACCATTACTGAGTCACGTGTCAAAATAGATTGATGTAGTCGTTAACTATGGCTGGGTCTTAAAACATTTGTAAAGTAAGTGAAAATAAAAAGAGATTTGACACACTTGTATTTATATATTTGTTGTATTTTTTTAATTTTAATTTTGATATATTGATAGTATAAAAAATTTTTATATTAATTATATTTTTTTATTTGTATGACCATTTAAATAGTGAATATGAAACTTAATTATATTTATTGATATAGTAAGATATGATTAGATGAAGTCACTAGAATTGATTTAGCGGTGAGAAGTTCAGGTAGTTAGCATAAAGTCTTATGTTCAAATCTCATTATTATCAATATGCCAAAAAAAAAAATATAATTCGATGATAGCATAAAAAAAATTTACGTAATCAGTACATCAAAATTAAACTCCTTTCTTTTAGATTATAAAATTAATTCTTATTTAACTTGAAAACACAATAATTATGCAGTTATTTTCTAAGTTCAAGAGTTTAAACCAATGCGCATATTTTTGTACATCTCCCAATTCCATTATGGCATCTCAAGGGTCAATTTGACGGGTCGTGCTTCGGTGGATATTGGAAATAATATCCACCGGTGCAAATCATAGATGGACCAATGAATACAAAACACATGAATAAGTAGCGAAAAAGCTCAATGCTATCAAATTACTGAACTGCCCCTTCCATTTTTCATCATTTTCTCAGCCATGCAAAATTGTTTGACAAGAAAAAGGTTTCATCTTCGGCCAAGCCGTCTACCTAGTTGCCGGTCGCCTGCTCGTCGCACCGCTCCATCACGTCTGCCAAGCACCGCCAGTAGCTAGCTGGTCACGCACTGCCCGTCCGCCCTAACTAGTCTCATCACGCACTAATGCCGCCCTGCCTGTTACCCAACTAGCCATCGCCGCCAATTCAGATTTTTCGAGATCCATCTTGCACTGTTCAGATCTGCTCATTGCCCCGCGCGCTGCACCGCCCTAATCCCCAAAAGTCATCAAGATTCGATTTTTCATCACACTTGCAAAAGTTGGCGACTACCTTGGCTTAGATGTACGTTGTCGATGACAAGGGGCAACTACGACGCCGCCTATCTACTGTGACAAGAGAAGCACCTAGTGACAATGAGACAACCTGACACAACACCACCGAGCAGCACCAGCAAGTGCCATGTAGGAGGAGATGAGGAAGGTCCAACAGGCATTTGGTTCATGTTGCTGCGGTTGTCCGAAGAGGCATCCTACTACTTTCTTCATTTTTATATACCATTTGATTTTGAAAATTTTTTGAATCATTTTTTTGTGACTATTGTTTGATGACCATTACTGTTTATTTTGAAAGTATGAGTTTACAAAGCAATTCAAAAAGGAGATTATTATTGTAAGTGATCTTGTTGTTATGGGAGAGGGCCGGTTGGGAGGATTGGATCTCTGTGGTGGGGGTGAGGGTGGCAGTGGAAGGGAAAGGAGGGAGAAGGTGAAGGATAAAAGAGTAAAATGGAATTATATTAAGGTTTTATATTTTTTTATTTAAGCCATATGTTTTTTATTTATTGATCCAACTACGATTTGCATCGATAGATATTGTTTCAAACATCCACCTGAGAATGAACCCAATTTGATTGCCGTATATTTCCAAAATGGAATGGAACGCAATATGTTTTTCGGTTAAGTGGGCATAAGAGTCGTAACACTTCATTTGAAAGGACATAATAATCATTGCCAAATGACTTGAATGGTATATAGCCCGAAAAATTATTGTACAAAGGATGGTATGAATGACTTGTCTACAAGGCTCGCACTCAAGTGGATAGTTTTAAAAACATCCACCGATGAATATCTGACATGGTCATCTTAGACTGATAAGGCTTAGGGTGGTGTTTGTTTTTTTGTGTTTCACCCCATCCTTCACCCTTTTTCTCCTTCACCCCTTTTCTCCTTCCCATCAATTTTACCTCCTTCTTTTAGCTCCTATTGTCTTCTCCGATAGTACTACCTTCAATGGCATCATCAAGGAGCTCAAGAGCTTCACCACTGGCATCGCCCCTACTCTCCCGTTTCTGATGATAGCGAAAGCACTATTAAGATTATTTGCGTCCTTCTCCTTCCACACTCACCACAACTAGATTCAACTGTAAACAGAAAACTCACCAAGTTTGAAACTTGAAAGATTCAAACTTTAATAGAAAACTCACCAAGATTCAAACTTACTAAATCACAAAGACAAGTTAGCTAACTAGGCACCTCAGCACTAGGTGTTGGCCACCAGATAGTGTCCGCCACATCCACCACCCTAGGCTAGAGGGTGTAGTTCCAAAAAGGGTGGTGCGTGGGGATGTCATAGGAGAAAGGAACAAAGAAGAGGTGTGTTTCATTTGGGTTTTGTGTAAGGGAGGTGCTATTTTTGAGCGAGGAATAGAAGTGGGACTCAATTGAGTTTGCGAAATCATTGAATTTGGGCTCGTTTGGTTCGTACATGAAGACTTCGAAGGTTTGAACCATTTTCTGGCAATTGAGGAGTGTGGTGGGTAAGAGGTAAGGAGAAGATGTTGTGAGAGGTTTGGAGTTGGCATAAGATCCATCGCGAATTTGTTCAATTTAGAATTCCCTTCATAGAACATAGTGTCTAGATTAGTTTTTGTTTCACTCCTTTCTAATATCTGCCATCATCGGAAACGAGGAGAATGGGGCGATGCGGGTGGCCTCAACTTCAAAGAGGAGTGTCTACCATGAAACATAAAAAATAAAGTCCACTCTAGACTTTACCACATGGCTTATCTGAAAATGCCACCTCACATATTCATGGGTGGATATTTTTTTAAGTATCCACTAGAGCATGACAATCATGGTTGGAGAGAGAAACTGGCAAAAAAAAGGAAAAATGGTTTGGGGTATTTACCAATTAGCTCCCGCAGATTGATGCCAATTGTGTCGTATTGAAAGCATAGTTATAAACCTTGGATTGGTGGTTGACTTGGCCAAGATACTAGGTCACTATGGGTCACTAATTTAATCGATGGATTATTAGTTGAATCAATTGAACTAAATATAACTAAATAAATATATAAAAATATATTACAATTTGTATAAATTTAATAAAATAGCATAAATAATTAATAATTTAATAGAGTTTAATATATGTATGTGTGTGTGTGTGTGAATTTCTTGATCACAACTATATATTTGTTGTACTAAAAATTGGTTAAGAGATAGGGTCCATTGGTTGCCTATCATTACTTTTTTTTAATTTTAAAAAACAATGACATAAAAAAGCAAAGCCAACCCACAGTGAGCCCACAAACATGCTGGATCCTTCTCTTCACTGTCTTCTTTTTCTCTACTGCCGCACACACCACACACCCACAATGTGCCCACACACATGCTTGATGCTAGACCAACTTAGATCAACACCAAGGGATTAACAAGGAAAAAAAACCAAACCAAAGCAAACAAGCAATGGCCACAATAGACGAACAATGGAAGCACCAACAGGGAAGAAAAACCATATACCAGTAATGGCTGACGATGGTGAATAGGTGGATGGCTGTCGGTGATGCGACTAGGGCATTCCTGCTTCTTCCTCTACGCTCTATAGTTGGGGTTCCCCTTCTGGCCTTTTCCCTTTCTCTATTTGTCTCTGCATCTCTCTTTCTCTATTTTTTTTTTCTTTTCCCAATGAACTATAGAAAAATGTCATCATTTAAAAAAAAAAAAAATCTGAAACAAGCATGACTCGTCCGATTTACTCAAATTAGATCGGGTCACCGATTTTCAGGATAATCGGCCAAGTCACGTCTGATAGGTCCAGTTCTTTTGTAAGACTGGTCTAATAAGCAACTCGAACCGGTTGGGGCGCCGATTCACGGATTTTCTGGTTGAATCAGCCGATTTGAGCCAGGTTTTACAATTATGACTGAAAGTCAATATTTCGGACGTTCAGCAATTCTCTAAGTACTATTATTGATTGCTAAATTTTGGCTACATGTTTTCAATCGGAAATGATTAATGGTACGACAATTTATCTTACAATATCATGCGGGAACCATATCCATCTCATCTCATTGCCATTAAATTGCATCTTCAAAGGTGATAACGGCGATATACTATTCCCACGTAGTTCGCACTTGTTTAGTCAAAAAATTTTGTGCTAAATATGGTTAAGATTATAGAATTTAATTTATATACATTGTGATTGTAAAAAAGTTTTATACAGATATCTAATTATATATTGCCATATCAGCAAAAGTGTTTGACTCAATGACTTGTTATCTTAAAATTCTTACAAACACAAATATTTGATTGAATGACCATATAAAACTCTTTTATACTTTTAATACGTAATAATTAAACTCAATATTGTAATTCTTAACTCAGTTATAATAGCTTCTTTATTCGCTGAATATTATTTAAAAAAGATTTAATTATATAATGAAATAACTTTAAACTTCTTTGTCAAACAATAAAATCTTGTTATTCATGGTTACTATTATATGTTTGTCAATTTATATATTCATGTTTGTCAATTTATATATTTTTAATTTACAGTGTAAAATTGTTTTACATTGATCATGCATCAAAATTAATTTCTAATAATAATAATAATAATAACTATAGAAACTTTCCCAAAATACAATTCTAACCGATTTTTATTGAAGGTTTAGATTATAAAGTTGAGGAAGGGTTAGAGATCGAGGATAAGAACGGCTTATAATTTTTAATATTTCTGTTTAAATACTTAAGTAACTAAAGACTTTATACTCCTCTGTTTGTACTCACCTTTACATTATTTACGCTCGTTAGTAAAGTCATAATAAAAATAATTAATGACAGTCGCGTTAGTAAAGACCAAAGAGA
The DNA here is from genome assembly GCA_031439585.1 of Pterocarpus macrocarpus. Lineage (NCBI taxonomy): Eukaryota > Viridiplantae > Streptophyta > Magnoliopsida > Fabales > Fabaceae > Pterocarpus > Pterocarpus macrocarpus. Next base: position 15,548,179 of record CM062517.1, on the reverse strand, counting down.
CGAGCGACCCAAATGGCTCATTCACTTGGTAGGAAGTAGTCACACAGATGGGTGACTAAATGATTTAAGTTATTTATAAATTATTTAAACTCAGCTCATTAAATGTTTGATCGAGTTAATTAATTCATTTAATTAAATAAACAAGTCCGGAGACTTAAAAATTAGACATGCTCTGTCTATATGATCATGTCATATTCCAATAATGGTGTGATTTTTATTTTCTACTAAGGTTTATTCTTCTTTTATATCCATGCTAGTGAATAAGTGATATAAATTTTGAAATCTATAATTGGTCTTGAGCCCTTTGATATGAATAGTGGTCTCACTCCATAATGACCACATTTTTCATAGAATAATTAAATGGGATTCATATATGTTCAAATTTTCTAACATCAGATAATAAAGATATTAATCCTCTCAAGTCCTCTACGATATTCCTTAATCCTTAATAAGAGGAAAACTAAATCTTAAACGGGTTGTTCTAAAAGCAACTACATCGTTCTTCATATAAAAGGTTTGGCCATTAAGATAAAAATTCATCTTCTTTGTTCTCTACTTTCCTATATATAGTACAAACCTTAACATAAGTCAAAATGTCTTTACAAGTACCCCTCTCCCTCTCCCACTTAATGCCGCACAAGGAGTTGCTAGAGACCAATCAATCTGATGTGTCCACATTCAAGTATTACTTTTGGCTATTCACATTCAAGTATTACTAAATCTGTTTCCTTAAGTTTCTTTTTCAAACTGAATCTCGGACAGAGCTAATTATACATTGTCAACAAAAATAAAAAAAAGTTAAACCAAGCATTTAATTTCATCACATGAAATTTCAACAAATGCTGCTGCACCCATCATATATAGCCATCCTGGAGTTGGAGTTGTAACTAGAATACCTAGCTTAATAGCTCACCATGTTGAATTTATCTTCACCTGCTACTCTTCTTAATTTCTTTCTTGATATCATACATGCATTTATATTTTCAGATGTTACACTTTAAACGCAATTTTTTTTTCTAAAATTGGTTTACCAATAATTTGTTAGGATTGTGATTAATTTTATTTATGTATATCTTTAGATTTAGGAATATTTGAATTTAAGAATAGGTGAATAGGTGAAATTTGTTAGGATATGTGAAATCTGGTAGGATATGTGAAGCCTGTTAGGATTTAAAAAATCTATTAGGATATGGAATAACGATTTTTAGAGGCCAAGGACCCTTGATCATAAATAAAATCAATGATCTACGTGTGTGACAGGTAGAGGCTAAAAGAATGTACAAGAGAGGACTTTGTTATATGAGAGTGTGTACAAGGGGCTTTGGATATAAGGAATAAAGTGATATTCTTGTTCTATTTTTCTTTGCATAGTAAAAGTATTTATCCTCTAGTATGGACGTAGGTATAGAATTTACGGAACCACATAAATTTTTGCATTTTTGCATTTATTGTCATCTTGCTCATAAGTTCATTTCTTGCCCTTTATATTGTATGTTCATATTTAATTTATTGGGCTCATACAAGTGTATTTTGGGACCCATCCTTCCACGCATCCCCAACATAACTTCTTCCCTTACCATTAGATTGGACAATGATCTATCTAACCCAAAATAATTTTAAGCTAAAACATATACTTTTATATAAGTACAAAATGCGACGGGTGTAAATCACTAAAATAAGAACAAACTATATTTGTTTCAGTTAAAATATAAAACATGTTCGATATGTTGAGCTGGCTCTTTAAGTTAACACTAAATATTTGAAGTCCAAACTGTAATTTTTTCTTAAAAAAAAGAAAAGGAAAAGAACAGAAAAAACCTCGATGGGGGACGAGTCGTACAATATAAAGTGGCTGGTTATTTGAAACCTCTGGCTTTGTTTAAAGTTGCATTTGTCAAATTTGTTAAAGTAACATCTTTTTCCCCTTATTTTTCAGTTTCTCTTCCTAGGAACAAAAGTTCTAGGTTGGTAAATACCCTCATGTTCAAACAAAAAATGAAGTCTCAAATTTGAATGGAGGTTGTACGCTAGTAACGTAGATAAATTAATCTGTAATGTTCAAATTCATTTGGGGAAGCAGGGGAGAGTTAGATTATGGAGAGGGGGATTGCAAACGCCCATCCCATGAAGCACGAGGGAGCCATGCATTCCTCTTGGGCTAGACTTTGGGACTTCAATCAGCCGCTTCGCTTGTAGTCTTCAGCTCATTCTTAACAAATTCGATCGGGCGTTCATAATCTAGAGCAAAAGAATTTGAACCTTTGCATGTCGGTACCAAAAACCGATGGCTTACCACTTGGCTATACTCTATGCAGCCTTGTGTTGTACTGTAGAATGAATGGGGAGAGGGGGAAGGGAGAAGCGGGGCTTGAAGAAGGAGGCATGCAAAAACGTGGGGATATAGCAAGTAAGCAACAAGTTCTTGCTTCATGAAACGACTACCACAAGCTCGTGTCTCTAATAGAAACAGACCGTAAGATCTCTACTCTACTTGCTTGCAATGCATTTACCTATCAGAGTTGGTGAACGCTTCTGTAACTTTAGGCTTGTTACGTTGTTTGACTGAACTCATTGGCTTCAATCCATCGAAAGTCGATAACCTTTGTCAGCATTTGGTACTTTCTCAATAGCTTCAATAGTTCACTTTGTCAATATTTAATCAACCTGGTCGTGCTGCTGTATGATACAAAGACCGATAGTTGATTAGGAGTGAATAAAAATCTGCACATTTACATATATTACTAAATTATAATAAAGTGGAGTCATTTAAAATGTAACTGATAAACTACTTTATTGTATTTTTTATTCTATAATTCCTCAAATATTATTAATGGTAAATTGTGACAAGCTATCTTCTTTTATATTTTGTCTAATATTTACAAGTATTTTGAATAACTATACGGTCAACAATCTCTTAAACAATTTCCCAAATTGTTCAAATCATGTGTATGTGACAAAGTGATTCTATTTTGTTGTTCGTATTTTTGTTTTTGTATTATTGTGTGATTGATATTTCAATCTTTATACTTAGGTGCATGATCAGAGGAATGGTGTAACTAATCCTCATTTGTACAATTTATCTTGGGGTTCGAAAATCAGAGCTATAAGTTGGCTAATGTATAATGTCAATGGTTACAAGTTTCATACAACTAAATGGAGAAGGGGAAAGAAAATTGACAACACTGTGGTCTATGTTAGGAGAGACACTGGATATGGAGAAAGTGACTGACATAGAGTAATTAATAAAATACTTGAATTAGAGTCCTTTGGTGAACTTCTTAAAAGAGTTATGCTATTCACTTGCGAATAGTATGATCCAACACATTTTGGAGGAACACGTAAATATAACCACTACAAAATAATTAAGATTAATCATATTAAAAGATATGAAAAATTTGATCCATTTATCATTACCCAAAATACAAGACAAGTTTATTATTTGCCATACCTTGGAAGATGCAAATTTAATTAGAGTGCGGTAACAAAATGCAAACCAAGGGATAGAGTAGAGTTTGAAGAAGTATCTGGGTAAGCTTACCAAATACCAAATTGATGATCCAAGTCTTTCCAGGGTTGCTGTTGATACCGATATCCCCTCTAATCTATGTTCTATCTTAGGTGAAGTTGACATAATTGAACTCCTAAGGTAACAATCAATGTGTTAGGTTGATGAGAGGGAGGCCAGTACTAAGGAAGAAGATGACGATGAGGATGAGGATGAGGAAAAGGAATTCAATGACAATATTGAAATCAAGAGTGATGAAGATAGTCCTGAACTTTCTAAATAATGAGGTGCCAAGTGTGTTGTGTCTTTATTTAGTTAACAAATGTCTTACAATTTCAATTTTGTGCATATATATCTCAATGTTATAGTTTAATTCTTTGCATTTATAATTAAATATATGTTATGTGTGTTGAATACATTTATTGATTTATACACATGTTATATAGATCACTTATGTCAGGACAAGGATCTAGTTATGGATGAAGTAGGAGTGGATCAAGGAAACATGGTCTATCCCCTCGCACTTGTGCTCCACCCACCATCTCTACTGCGCCTGCATTCACCACTGCCACTACTATTACCTCTGCCCCTCTTAATCATCCTCTACATTCAATATTCATAGTGTTTAGGATTTTTTTTTTCTATTTTTGGAATTATATTGTGATAGTTTTATTCTACTTCTTTTATCATTATATTTTATTATATTTTTATTTATATAGATTTGTGAATAATTAAAATAATAATTTGAAATATTTAAATACTAATTTCAAATTTTAACAATATAAACAATAAAAAAATCTTAATTTATTGACAAAATTTTCTTCAATAATTAGATACATTAAAATATTATTTTTATATTACCGATGGATAATACGTCGGTAATATTATCAATATATAAAAAATGATTTAAAATTCGTGATGGAATATCAGTCCATAATTATAAACCATATTTGTTAGTTTAATTTCATTAATGATGGTTTATAACGTTATTATTACTGATGCCTTTTTAATTATACCAACAAATTTTTTCCATTAGTATAATTATGTATATTACTGATGGATAGGCTTTTTCCATTGGTAATATTCATATTTTTAATTACTGACACTGCCTTATTGACGAATTTTTTGTGTCAATATTTTTGTTGGTAAAATATTTACTGACGGATTTTGTTGACTTTTTTGTCAGTAAATTCATTGATAATTAACATATTTTTAGTAGTAAAATAAGAATAATCCTATAAATATATTTCATAAATTAAAGAAAAACTCAACAAATATATAGATAAACATGTTAACAAAACTCTTTTTATTTTACTTCCTCAACAAATGCTTTAAGGACCAGCCATTAGTTAACAACTACCTCAATCTATTTTGACAAAATAATGGCAACTAACTTCAAGCCAACTGAAAGTCAATGCAGCATTCAATGTCTTCTCGCGTGCGTACCTTACACCGCCTAAAGTTGCATTTGGAAGGGAAAGTCTTGCAACGAAAGAAAAGAGGAGACAAGGGTTTATTTGGTCTCTATCTTTATTTTTTATTTTAAGTTTTAATTATAAAATTGTTACTTTCGTATTTGTTTCTTATTTTTAAGATTTTATGAAAAAAATAAAAATAAAGTTCTTAAAATTTGTAAAAAAAAGTGAAAATAAAAAATGCAAACAAAAATAGAATTTTCTTATTTTTAATATTCCTTTCAAAAAAATTTTAAAATAAAAAAAGATTAAAAATTAATAATGTGATATTTTGAATCAAACAGGTCGTAACTTTTTTTTACTTTGAAAAAAATACTTCAATTTAAGAAAATTCCAAAACACAAAAGATAAAATCATAGATTATCATACGAGTTTTTTTATCATCTGTTTTATTTTTTTTTTAAAACCCTCGCTCATCCGAACAAACCTTGTATAGTTACAATGATGAAATATTTCTATTCACGTGCCAACTAACTCCATGCCAGTGATGGCCGTTCATGGCCCTCGTCGACGTGGCTCCATCATCACCTTATTATATAATTAAGTAGGTAGCAACAGTAAAGTCCCTTCTATTGCTTAAAGTGACCAAAATTAATGGCCGTGAATGAGGGATATTATATGATTTAAATTAATTTTTATATTAAATTAAATTAGTCTCTATAAATATTTTTTAAAAATATTAATTTAAATAAAATTTTTTTGCAATTTTAAGAATAAATTATTAATTTTTTAATTTTAAAATCTAAAGTAGAGTACACACAGGTTCATCAACCAAAGTGATCTTTCACTCGGTAGTGAATAGTTGTGCCCAAGAAAACAAAAAAGGTGATGAATAAAGCTGAACTCGAGTCAAGAGTCGCTTTCATTTGTTTCTTTTTTAGTTCAAGAAGTGTGAACCTTCTGTGATGCTCTAACCTTCCTGCACTTGGGTAAGCCATTACCACCTTATTCATCTGCTTCAAATTGCATGTTCTATTACTTTTCTTCCAATCCCATTAAGCTTTTTCTTTTTTGGCTTTTATAAATTGTTAAAGGTTTGCAGTAAGTCTCTATTAATATGAAATGAAAGTTGTAATTTTTTTTTTTCATTTTCATTTCTAAACAGCATAATTCCTAAGTTGAATCTTACTCATTCTGTTCCTGGCCCATTGTAAACAAAAGCCAGAAATCATCCAATTGGTGAGACTTGAATTCTTGTTTACTCTCATTTGCCAGTGGGTTTATTATCCTACTGTATTCTTAGAAGTTTACCATATCATTATTATTTTTATCATTGATATTTTATAATTATTTTGACTTTCTACTATATTGATACTTGTATAGTAGGTGAAGAAAGTAAATCATGTATTAGGATATATAGCCCCTCCCCGCAGATAAATGATATTAAACCTCAGTCCAGATACTGTAAAGCTCAATAGTGTTATAACCTCTCCCAAATAGATGGTGCATGCTTTAAGTTATGATATATGATACTATAGATTTGTTTTATCCCCATTTTATTATTGATGTTAAGACGATTGGTGAACCTTGACACTGTCACAAATCGTGTACCAGGTACTTCCTGGTCATGGATTCCAGCAATTCAACTCAGAAAAATGATACAACGGAAAAATTACCAACTGGGGAAACACTGACTGATGTCAAAGACATAATTAGCAGTTTACATGAAAGCACTCTTGGCCACATCCTGTCTTTCCTTCCAATTATAGAGGCAGTTCGCACTTGTGTGTTATCACGAAGGTGGATTCATGTTTGGACATCCATCACCAGCCTATGGTTTAATGATAGTTTGCTTTGTTCTGGGAAGATTATGGAAAAAGAACAATTTGTGCATTTTGTGGATCAAGTGCTTTTTCATCTTGCTAATTCAAGCATCCATAACTTCTCTCTTTGTTTAACAAGATATCGTTATGATTCATCCCAGGTCAGTGCATGGATATCCTCAATCTTGGAAAGGGGAGTCCATAAGCTTCATATTCAGTATGCTGATGAAGTCCTTGTCTCTTCCCATTCCCTCCTTGACTGCAGCTCTCTAGTACAATTGGTGCTTCAAATGAGATGTACTCTTAGTGTCCCCATCTTTGCTCGTCTCCCAAACCTTCAAAAGCTTAGCATTTCTGGGATCAGATTAGTAAGTGATTCATCCATTTGCTCGGAAGATCTAGTACTTAGCTTCCCAGTTCTCAAAGTGTTTGAAGCTAGAGGATGTGAGTGGTCAACTATGCAGGACATTAATATACAAGCACCTCTACTTGAGAGGTTTTCCATAGCAATCTGGAAATCTCTGTCCAATGAATCATGTACACCTGCCATCAAGGTCTCTGCTCCACATCTAACGGATTTCTCTTATGAGGGTGATCTTGAACATGATATCATTCTATTAAATCCATCATCGATTCGAAGTGCTTCTGTTGTGATTGTTACCAATGAAGACAGGAAGGACAGAATGGAAGAATTTGGGTTTCAAGCACGTAAGCTTCTCAGCCAAATTCATGAAGTGGAACGAATGAAATTATTGTTTTACAAGGTATGCTTGGTTTTCAAGATTTGTGAATGACAATTTTGCAGAGAGATGTGTAGAATATTATATTTACCTGTGGTTGCATAACATAAACTTCTTTCATGACAACAGAGTCATATATATTGGAAATGAATATTCTTGTTTCATGACAACATAGCCATATATATTGGAAATGAATATTTTTTGCTAAAAAATAGAGGCACCTGCCATGCTGGTGTTAATCATAAACAAAGATCTTTGGTATGTTTAGTTCTTCCATTTTAGAAAGTTATAATTGAATATAAACTTATTGTAAACTGTCCAATATAAAATTAGTATCTTAAAAGAAATGTTCTTTAAAAGTGACGGTACTTTAAGTGGTGGGCCTTTGTGGTTCATAAAAAATAACAAATCTGCCCATTTTTATAGAACAACTGATTGACTTAATAAGCTTATTCCTTTTTAAAAAAAGGTTGGTATAATATTCAAACAATTTGCTACTCAGGTACCTATATCCTTCCTAGTTTTGACAGAACACTTTATTGTCTCTGGAAATCTTGCATCCAAAACGGCAAAGAAAATTTGACTCTCAGAATTTGATCTAGTTTTCCTTCGCCATACAGGTTCTTATGCATGCTAAAGATATATTCACCCATCTGCCTGCCTTTGGAAGGTTGACTTATCTTCAACTAAACGAGGTTACTGGTGAAGCCTTGTTGAACTTACTCCACAATTCCCCAATTCTTAATACTCTTGTTTTACTTAATGTAAGTCTAGATAGTCTTGCTTTACTTTACAAAAATTCAAAGTCCTTTTTTATGTGTTTGTTAGATATATGATACAAATGATGGATGACTGACTAATAATTGTACACAAAAATTTTCAGGGAGTATCTGACTTAAATAAAGATGTCTTGACTTCTGCATCAGTGCCTCATTGCTTTCTGTCAAGCCTCAAAGTTTTTCAGTTTAAAGGATTTAATGTGCATGAGCATGAAATTTCTCTGGCAAAATTTGTGATGGCTAATGCAGCAGTCTTGGAGAGGATGACTATATCTACAGCTTTTTGGCTGCGCTATTCGGATATTGACATGGAGAAAGTTAAGGAACAGATACTCTCATTTCCAAAGTGTTCCAGCTTTGCCATGGTAGAATTTTCTGATGTCAATGGTTCCTCAAGATGATCAGGACCCCCATAGAATATTTGTGCCACAACATTTAAATGTAAACTTTGTGCATCTTCTATGTTTTAGTACATCATAGAAATGTAAAATACAGTAGTATACTAGTATGACATCCTTCTTTCCTCTTATCTTGTTTCTGTTGGCACTGGGCACCCTAGTGGCGATCTATTTATCATCAGGATGCAAATTAGAGTTTTACAATTCAGAATGTTATTGAGTCCTGTTTGGATTGCAGATACTTATATCATAATAGCGTTCAATTTTATCATTTCTAACTATGGTTGTGATGTAATACTATAATTTGGGATGCATTCAGTATTTCTTTCTTTTTCTTTTTTTGGCTAATTTACAACTTTATATATGCCCAAAAAAATGCTAAATTGTCCATCAGTATAATTTGCTCATGCCTTAATTTTATTCTGGGACCCAAGACTTGAGGCATGAGTGCCTGACTATGGAGGAAGAAGCCAAAGGTAACTGAAAAGCATTTATTTAGGACCAAGAAGCCAACTCAAATGCAAATTGCCCTTTTCTTAGAATTATTTTATGAAATCCATATCTAAGACGAGTATATCAGACTTATCATCAACTCTTAACGCTTCTGCTGATGAATACGACAAGACAGAGTGCCAGAAACCGGCCAACGTGCTTGTATGCTTCTCAAACAATTCAATAATTAATGATATCTCACATTGGTATTCCCCCATGTTGTATCATGAAGTATGAACTACACAGGAAGTATCTTCTTTCAAGATCACAAAAGCGAAAATATATAATCACCAAAAAATTTTATATCTTCACACAAGGATCATAATCTCATGAGAGGAAAGAAACTTTGAGCAGATTATTACCTTTAACTAGACAAGGTTTTCTCTAGTTCAGATACTTACCATTGACACAAGATTCTTTGAGCAGATTAATATAATTAAATTTAATTATATTAGTGCCAAAAAATTTAATTAAATATAAATGTACAAAGAAAACATACCAATAAAAAATATGAATGTACAAACATATTTAATTAAAATTTTAAAGCAAACATAATCACCAATAATTTTATATGAAGACACAAGGATCATAGTCTCATGAGAGGGAAAAAAACTTGGAGCAGATTATTACCTTTAAGTAGATAAGGTTTTCTCTCGTCCAGATTCTTACCCTTGACAAAGATTCTTTTGTGAATCTTCCTGCATCCAGAATGTGTGGAGCCTTTTTCAGCTAGATTCAGTAACTGGTGAACTTTGTTGGGATTATTTTACACATCACCAATCCTTCTTCTTCTTTCTCGTTCAACTATTACAAGCCACACACATTATATATTGAAATGGAACTAAGCACCATGTTTTGCTTGCTTGCTTCTTTTCTTTTCATTGTTCTGTTCAAGTCGCTGCTCAAAACCTTCTTCTCCAAGCAATGGGAATTGCTACTCCCACTTGGTTCCATGGGTTGGCCTTACATTCAAGAGAAACATTTCAAATGTACTCTCAAGACCCAAACGTCTTCTTTGCCACAAAAATAGAAAGTTTCATATCAATTCTTTAACTTTTACTTTTATCTTCCATCTCTCAAACTTCTCATATGATTCATTTGATGGCCATATATATCAACTATTTTTGTACATAGGCATGAATTAATATATAGGTGATATCATCAAATCAACTAGTAGCAACTATAACAAGAATGAACGATCCAGGTGCATATATATGTGAGTGACCATCATAAAACATGAACTAGTTGAAAGGTGTGGGAGAGGTGAAGGAAAAAATGCAAAATGAAAGCACTGATATGAACCTTTATATTTTTGTGACAAAGAATACGTTTTGATCTTAAGAGCACATTTGAAAGGTTTCCCTTATGTAAGGCCAGCCAATGGAACAAGGAGGGAGTGGCAATTCGCAGTGTTTGGAAGTGAAGCATTTGAGTAGTGACTTGAATACAACAATAAAGAGAAAAGAAGCAAACTTGTAAAACATGGTACTGAATTTCATGTCCATATTGAGTGAGTGGCCTATAATAGGTGAATTTGGAAGAGGAAGAAGCAGAAAAAAATTGTGGGACAAAGCAAGTAAAACACTTGAGATATTTATAGGGTTTTGGTGTGAAGTGAGAGTGAAATCATATGACTTATGAAGAGAAGGGAGAAGAGGGAAACAGAAGGGAGGCTTTAAATTACAGCTTGGGGTGAAGTGAGAGTGAAATCATTTGAAGTATGAAGAGAAGGGAGAAGAGGGAAACAGAAGGGAGGCTTTAAATTACAGCTTGACTTCCACATATGGTTATCTCCCTCCAGCTCATAAGTCAATGATATTGTCTGTGGTCTAATGTACTTCTACTTATATCTCGGATGGGTAACATTATTTGAGGGTACTGAACATGCTCACTAACAACTGGCTCACCCAATGATAGGTACAATACTTCAAGGTTCATTGAATAATTATCATTTGAATTACAACAGTCAACATCTGCTGAGCGACAATGGACATTACGTAATGTATAAGGCTGCGCTTTTTCACGGGCCCTGAAGTTAACTTTGAACATAAAGTGATTTGCACAATAATATAATATAACTCCAAGATATTTAAAAATAAATTAACTATCATAAAAAAAATGAGAAAAAAAAAATGCTCAAGTTCAGGAGTACACGGAGCAAAATTTAGTAGAATTTAAGCAGATTGATTTGGTTTACTTTTGAATTTTTTTAAATATATATATATATATATATATATATATATATATATATATATATATATATATATATATATATATATATATATATATATATATATATATCAGTTAGAATTAAGTTATGCCAATATAATTTTAAGTAAAGTTACACCAATTAATAACTTTATATTAGATATATTTTTTCATCAATCCAACCATTGAATTTCGATTATCTATTATGAAGGGCATGTGTGCCAAATTTCATAAAAATCAAACATTAATAAGAGTGCAATCAAATAGCTCTTATTCTTATATATATATATATATATATTACATTAATTTGAATGTCTATAAAAAAGTATCAAACGATTTTAGATTAATTTGAAATTTTATAGATTTAATCTATAAGATATAAACTTCTAATCCAATGATAGATTTTGTAAAAAATTATATCAATAAAAAGTTATTAAGTATTGTAACTTTACTTAAAGTTACATAAGTGTAACTTGATCCTAAGTGTACAATTTTAAATTTTTTTTCTTTTTTTTTTTGTCTTGAAGTTTCATTTCATTGTATAAAATAAAGAATAGGGTCTAGTCCATCTACATAAGCAAGAAGCTAAAGAAATACAAGTAACAACCTAGTCCATTAGATGATTACGCAATACATTAACCTATAATAATAACCTTATTCAAATATTTAAGGTTTAATTATTCTTGAGGTCCCTATAGTTTCACTCAATTTTTAATTAGATCCCTATAGTTTAAAAATTTGTAATTAGGTCTCTAGAGTGAATAAAAATTTTTAATCATATCCCTGAACACTCCCACCGTTCCAAAAATGTTATATTAAACAGAATATTCAGCGGAATATTCCTCAATAACCCATCCCTCTTACTTAGATCCGTTTTGCTTCTACTCAAGCTTTCCTATTTTCCCTCTCCCTTACCACCATGCCTCTACTACCTCCCACTCAAGCTTGGCCCAGCCACTACTGCCTCTGCCTTTGTTTACCGCAATGCTACCAACCATTGCTACCTCTGCCTTTGTATTCCGCGATGTTGCCACTAGTGTGTCGTCAAGTTGCTGCCCTGTCCTCCACCCACCACTGCAGCCGCATCTTCAGCTGTGCACCCATCACTTCTGCCATGCCTAGCCTCATCTTTAGTCGTGCACCCATCTCTGTCGTCGAGTCAAATTCCTAAACCTTCTTCTTCTTCTTTTTTCCAAGGTAAGTGGAGAGGAAAGATTGGATAATTTTAGGATGAAATATGGATGACCAGTGTATGGATGCATCATTGCAATCTCAACCTTTAGATGAGATAGTGCGTGGTGCACCTTATTTGAGATAATGTATCATAAAATACACCTTAAACTATTTAACATTTTTGTAACTGTGATTAACTCCAAGGACCTGATTAAAAATTTTTATTCACTCTAGAGACCTAATTACAAATTTTTAAACTATAGGAACCTAATTAAAAATTGAGTGAAACTATAGAGACCTCCAGAATAATTAAACCAACATTTAATCAAAGATCTCCTAAGACACTAATTAGCTTGAATAAAACCAATCACTGAGAGCGTTGCTATATAATGTGCAGCCTTATTAGCTTCTCTTGGAGACCACATGAAAACATCAAGGAAGGGCATGTTTTTTCAAGCCCAACAAATTTGCTCCTATAGCCCTCCTGATTACATGCAAGCTTTCTTTAATCCAAACAATCTGATTTTATAAAAATAGATTCACACAAGCAATCCTACTATGCAGGAACTCTCTATGTTTTTCCTATGATTAATCTTTCATTGTTTACTTGAATTTCAAAACATTCCTATCCTTGCAGAAAGATGCACTTTTTTTTTTTAAATGAGATAGGCAGAGCATGATAAACATGAAGACAACATAGAAACAACAAGAAAACAAGAGTCTCAATAGACCATCGCTAACATAGGAAGCTAATTTATCGCCTGTCATGAGCGCAGTACTAGGAAGCCACAAAAATGTGAGCAAATGCAAGAACCACAAAGATGTTAGATAGCCTTACTCATTCTCGTGAATCAGACATTGCTCCTATCAAGATATACTTGCTAGAAGGAAAATCAAAACAAACCTCATATAGTGAGGAAGTGAGACATATACAAACACAATTTTTTTTTTAAAAGAACAAAAAAAGAGGGGAAAAGAAGAGGGGCTCACTAGACTCACCATGGATGGAATGAACCACCTCCATGAGAGGCAACTCACCTTGAGTAGTAATGAGAAAAAGAGGACAGCTGTTAGGGTTTTGGATAGTTATAGAGAAAGTGTTGATTTGCAGGGAGGCAGATGGCGCTAGGATTCGTGTGTCAACATAACTTTGAAAACTTGACGAAATAGACAAGACTAGACAATGCTAGACTAGATCAAACCCAGCCAAATTGGATCAAACTACACTTAAGCAAATAGATAAGATTGAACTGAATTAGATTGGACTAGATTGGACAAAACCATTATTAAATCAGGCTAAATCAGTCTAGATCAGACCAAACTAAACCAAACAAAATCAAACCAAACTAATTAGTCTAGACCAAACCAAACTAAACTAAACAAAATCAAACCAAATTGATTTGGACTAATCCAGGCCAAACCAAACTGGATCGAATCAAACCAGATTAGATTGGGTAGGAGCATATTGGATAAGACTAAATTGAACAAGACAACCAACCCAACCAAACCAAACTAGTTAGACCAAACTAGACTAAAATTAGTGTGTACCAAACCAAACTTAGCCATATATATCAAACTAGATTGGGCCAAATTATATAAGACTAAATCGAAATTTATCTAATCAAACTAATCAAGTCAAACTTGATAAGGCCATATGAGACTAGACTAAACTAGAATAATACTTTTATGAACTTGTCATATAATAGTTGAAAATGACTTTGACATGCTTAGAGGCGCTCTTTGGTCTTAGAAAACATTTTTTTTCATTTTTAATTACAAAAACTTTACATTAATCATTTTCATTTTGTTTCCCATTTTTAGGATTTTATAAAAGAAACTATGAAGATAAAAAATATTATTTCTATATTTACAAAATTCTAAAAATAGATAGTGGAATTAAAATAATGTGATAATTTTTTTTTTACAAAGATAAGTAATTTTTTTTTTTTACAAAGGCAAGAGGGAGGGGGAATGGAAGTTGAATACGAGACAGCCCAAATTCCATAAGACATACAGGAGACAACCACTAGGCTATGGGCTCAATTGCAAAATAATATGATATTTTTTCTACGTAAAATTGACTATAGAAAATAAAAATAAGAAAAACATTTTATGAAACCAAACATGCCCTTAATATTTCATAGATAAAATAGTAACTCATACCATTTTCCTTAAATAATTTTCAATTTTTAATGCTACATAACACTATTCATAACCACATGTTAATTACATTCCTCTCTTTACTTTTTTTTTTATGATGTAATCATTATTTTTTTGGTACATGAGCTAAGTCAAATAAAAGAAAGACAAAATAAAACTATCTCCAAAACTACACTACAGGACCATATACTAAGAGACTAAGCTCCTATCCCATAGAAGGCTTGTCCCAAATATGATCATCATTATTAGTAGAAACTCCCAACTTAGCCAAGAAGTCAGCAACTTGACTCCCTTCCCGATAGACATGGTGAAGAGAACACGCCCAATCCTAATTAAGCAATCTGTGAATATCATTTATAATAGCAATATAAACACGGAGTTGAAGAGGGTTGTTAACAAGATGAAGCACCTCCATGTAATCAACCTCATACTCAACCAAGCAAAAACCTAGAGATCAACCCAAGAAAAGGCTTTTTCGCAAAGCTAGCAACTCTACACACAAATAGTTTGCCTAAGAAACATGGCTGGAGAACCCAGTCACCCAATCACCATTTGATCTCCTAATCAACCCACCAAAACCAGTAGTACTCAAATTACCAATAAAACTCCTGTCAAAAGGGAGAAGTCATTTAGCCAACGCACACAAAGTTACTGCATTAATGAGAACTAACCCACAAGGAAGAGCACAAGTTAGCAAGATGAGTGATCTTTCTAAATAAGACATCTCGAGGAGAATGAGAAGACTTAAAGACCCACTCATTTCGGGAACACCACAAGAACCAAATACAAGCCAAAAAAATAGAAGCATGAGGGCTTATCGCATACATTTTCACCCAAGTGTGAAGCTTGCTAGCAAAGAATGCTGGATCAACACCAAAACCCAGCCAAATCCACATATTACAAGGAACCTCACAATCTCGCAGACAATGGATAACAGTCTCTAGAAGAGCATTGCACCTAGGACACATATCCGAAGATGCAATCCTATGTTGGTACCAAATAGCATTAGTAGGAAGCGAGTTGTGAATAACTAGCCAAATGAAAAATAGAACCTTATAAGGAGCCTTCAAGCGCCAAATCCAATTCCAAGAAGAACTTGAAGAACCTAAATAACCATTATTGGATTAGGCCAAGAGCCACTTATAACCGAAAGCAGCAGAATAAGAACCAAACGCACCCGCGACCCACACCCAAGAATTAAGCAACTCTATGAACCAAGGACCAATAGCCAGCAAGATTTTATTTCTAACATAAGGAGGAATAAAAGTGTAGAGACTCTCCAAATTTCATCTACCATTAATCCAACAATCCTTAAGTCTTAAGGTAGAATATGAAATATGAATGAAATTAATATCTCGACATAAAGGACCACCCTTAGACTAAAAATCAAACCAAAAAGATGAGGAACCATCACCAAGACTAATTCAAAAATCATCTCTGAGAACATACGCAGCCTTGGAAATAGCCCACCAAATAGAAGAAGAGGAAGCCGAACAATGCCCATCTAAGATCGAGTGACCAAGATATCTGTGAGATAAAACCTTTACCCATAATTTGTTTCTATTGTGAATTAAATCCCACACCAATTTAACCAATAAAGTAGTATTAACATCTCGAGCCTTATGAAGAAAAAGATTTAGAGATAAAGATGTGATTGAGGACATAAAGCAAAACTTTGGCAAAGATTTTCCTACTCAAGATTGTAATATCATTATTTCGGATGAAGAAAAAGAAGTAGAGTGGGGATCTAAACTTTTTTATTTTGAAATGGTATTCTATAATATGATGAGCTCTTGCTAATTGCCACCTTGTTTTTTTATTTTTTGTGATATAGTCGGAGATATATTTTGCTCTTTTGTGACGAGCTCTAAAGTTAATTGTTACATTTAAGTTTATAGAAAAATCTTTCATACCAGTTAACAAGTTTTTTCTTAGTCAAGTAGGTTCTAGCAATATCAAAAAGTTTCTTTGAATGCTTTACCTCACTTTGGAATGTTGAGCCAACTAGAGCTTGATTTGATTAATGGTGAAATTTTGTTAGGCTTACGTCATTTCACCATCTCTCAAGTCCCTGGATTTTAAGGTTAGTAATTTTTAATTGGTTATATATATGAAGTTTAATTTTTATATACTGACAGTATATTATATTGTCAATTAATAAGAATGTAAGAAAGTGTTAAATTATACTAAGTAATCATGCATTATAATGAGAAACTCACTATGATTTGATATTTTCTTGTATTCCTATTGATTAATAGTATAAAGTTCTTTTATATTATCAATACATGCAAATTAATCTCTCTCTCTCTCTCTCTCTCTCTCTCTCTATATATATATATATATATATATATATATATATATTGGTCAACTTCAATTGTTTATATTTATTGCCATTGCTATGCGCTTGAGTGCCCAACAAATACTACTTATTAAATCAAACTAGAAATGCGACGCTATTTTTTGAGGGAGTGGGGGGAAGTTGACTATTATTTGAAGACTTGTAGCAAGGGACTATATTTTCTTATATTTTTTATTTTCTACATGTGTCTTATTAGGACCTTGTTTAGGGGTATAATTAATTTGATTGATGAATGTTAATCAGGGACTATCTGAGTTCAACGAAGAGATATTGAATTCTGTTGTTGTGCCCAAATGTTTGCTATCCACCTCAAAGTGGTGAAATCAGAAAAAATTTATGGAAATGAGCAGAAGCTTTGTTTGGCTAAATTTATAGCGAAAAATGCTTCGGTACTAAAGTGGATGAGCTTCTCTCATCCTAGTTGGGCAAGCAAATCAAAGGCTATTGAAAAATTTAAAGAGAAACTATTCTCTTTTGAAAAAGGTTTCAATTTTTCGATTATAAATTTTTATGTTAGTCATTAGGTTGCGGAAGGTACAGTTTTGAAATATCAATGAATTCGAGGTTATTCAGAAGATTGTTATGTTCCTACTAATTAATTGGAATTGTAATTTTGGATTTTAGTGCAAACTCTTAATTATCACTGATGTATCGGCACGATGATTTGTGATACGTTTATCCAAAAATTCTACACTACTTCTTTCTAAGACCACCAGGCTTCCCATCCGTCATACGGTCGTGGGACTCAACTTGCTGGGGTTGGATTGGCACTATTCTTAAACTGCTTGTATTTGGCTTCTAGTGAGCTTAATTGGATAAGATTTTACAAGAAGTATTGTTTTATATGCATAATTCAAAATAGAAGTACGAGCAGAAGTAGAAAATATTTTATATTTGAATATAATTATAAAAATATTTTTAATTAAAATTAGAAGTTATTAAATTATTTAGATATTTTAAATATAAAAATAATTTTTTATTATGAAATTACAATATTAATGGATAATGAATGATATTTTTAGAGTCATTGAAATAAGTCGAGTCCGATGGACCAACTCATATGACATGAAAAAAATGAGTGAATCAAATTATAAAAATAGGAATAAAAAAATATTTTAGCCTTATTGGCCTAATCTAATTTGGCCCGACCCAAATTAGGTCCGATTATTTGAACATATTTTTTATTTGAATGATTAGCTACTATTTTTTGGAAAAAGAAAAAATATATCCATTTTTACATTCAAAAACGGCCATCAATTTTGGTCCGTTGGGCACATCTTGGTTAAAGTAGACCAAAAACAAACAAAACAATATAGACCCAAAAGTAAACAAAACATTTATCCAAAAAAGGAAAAAAAAAAAAAAAACTCTGCTCCGTTGGGCATGTCACGTTTCTATTCTATATGACTAATGTTGACACTATCCACGGCACCCAGTGAGGCAGCGAGTGACCCAGGCATCCCACAAATGACAACGCCCATTTTAAAAAAGAGTAAAGGTACGTCCTCATGAGACATGAGTACACAAGTACTTTTTGGGCAACATAATTAAACAAAAACAACGATATAGAGTGCGCTGTATTGTGCACGGTGCTCTGCCCTATGAGTTCGAATTAGCACCTTTTAACATGTGGCTACTTAACGAGCTATACATTACCAATCAGCCTCATGCCTCGGCCACGGAGTGCGTTGTATCATGCCTAAGATAAGTTTCCATATATTTTTTAAAAAATTAGCATGTTGGCCCAATCTTTAATTCGTGGTATGTAAAGAATTGGATTGGACTAGTATTTTACTAATTCAAAATTAATTTAACCTGATTAAATTCGGGCCAAAGCAGATTCATTTTGACAATTTTTTTAAAAAAATTAAAAATAAAATTATAATAATATAAAAAAGTAGTAAATTTTAAATTTAAGAATCAATTTTTTTTCTATGCTTTTAGTAGAAGCAAATTTTTATTTGCTTCTGAAAAAAATTTGATTATTTTTTTTAAGTACAAATAAAATACAAAAATTTTGGAAGTACTTTTCTTTGTTAAAAAAAAAGTACTTTTTTTGTTTATAGAAGCACAAATAATCGGGCCAATATATAGAGTTCACCCACACTTTCAAAGACCATTATTTTTACTATTATTTTTGTTGGCTTGATTCATGTTATTATTGTTGGATTTACTCAGATTCGGCCAATTTGCTCTCCCTCCCACAATTTTTAGCTTTTACTATTTTCAACATTCTTATAAATTAAAACAGTGCGTTTCTTTCAATTTTCTGAGACCAAAAAAGGTAATTTTTAATTAAAAAAATCGTTTTTACATAGGTGGCACTCGCATGGGCGTGATTAGGAAGTATCTCGCCGTTCCTATATGTCTGTACTAATTAGGGGTGATGGCAAGGTTGGGCTGAGTTCATGAATAAATAAAGAGCGAACCATCATTTTTATCTTTAAAAGATTAATACATTGATAAATTATTTTTTAAAAGATATTTAATTAACTTGTGATATCTTAATAATTATTTTGTTAACAAATTAGTCTATAAAAAATTAATATATTCACAAAATAGCTTCTAAAAGATTAATATAATAATAAATTAATTTTTAAAATATTTTTTATTAATACTAATAAAACTCATTAGTAATAATGAAATTTATTATAGAAATATCATAGACTAATAAAATATTTTTTAAGAATTAATTTATCAGTAAATTGATCTTCTAAGGACCAAAATATTGGTTCTCCCTTAAATAAAACTTAACCCAATCGATTGAGATTAGATTGGATTAGATCAAGTTTTCAATTTTATTTTTAGAACATTAAACAAATAAAGTGAAAATAAATTCAAAATGTATTAATATTTATTGAAATATTTCCAAAATCTTAAATTAGACCTTCCATTTTATTTTATCCGTTGTTTTAAGAAAAACTTATTGGTTTATTTTTTTTATTATTATCAATAAATAATTTATTATTAATTTCTAATTTTATCTTTCACATTATTCTAAGCACACCAAACATTATGAGTGATAATAAGTAAATGCAAAGTTACAACAAATATTAAAAAGAAATTAAGTTGGGTATAGATATAGGAATAGGTTACGCGGCAAGCATTATTTAAAATTATACTACATAATTTATTATTTACTAGCACATTGACAGGTATTGTTGTGCTAATTGTGAATGTGGAAAAAGTTATTGTGGGCGTTTCAAGAGAATGGTGGGAAAAAGTTGTTGTGACATTTTAGAAATTATAAAAATTGGACACCAAAGGACAGAATCCCTTTGTATATTTGTAGAAAATATTATTTGTTCTTATTATTATTATTTTATAAAATATTAATTTCAAATAAATAATTTAAATTTAAATTATATTTACTTTTAAAATAATAAATAATTATTAAATATTTTTATTAATATAATATTATAAGATTGAATATATATATATATAAAACTTTTTTTATAATAATTATGTAAGATTTAATTTATATGTAATTTTATACTATCATCCAATCAATTTTTTTATTTTGCATGATTTTTGGAGTAATAAGAATGAAAATCATATATATTTATTTATGTGACAATATATGATTAGATGATAATATAAAAATATTTTATACTATCAATTTGTATAAATTAAATCCACCTATATATATAAAAAAATTTTTAGATGTTTATAAAATAAGAAATTTATTTTACTCAATTTCATATATTTAACACCTCAACTTTGTCAATTATTATTATCTGCTACTGTAAATACATTTATATATTAGCACTGCTAAAATGTCAAAGATTAAATATTTTGGAGCAAAAACCTTTTTCTTGCTTTGAAGGCACCTTGTAATATCTCATATATCAAAGCCAAATTCTCATTTCAACACCTATGTCACTCGCCATTCTACTCCCCTCCTCAAACGCAAGCAACCACAATCTAACGTAACATCATCCCCTCTTTTACTCCTCTTCTATGTGCCACCGTCGTTCGCAGGCATCTCAGTTTCTCGCGTCTCGCAGTCCGTTGCACTAGTTTGTCGGATTCTTCTGTCCCCGAAAGCTATTCGTTCAATGTTGCTCTGCCAAGTTTGTATCTTTCTGTAATACCCTTTATGACATATCATCCGTAAGAACAATGGCTCGTTTTGCTACTTGTTGGTGAATGAAAACTTGACCTTGTTTAGCACTAAAATTAAAAAATTAACAGAGATTGCATGAGAAAGCATAATCATATATGGGTTGTTAATTTTCTAGTATTTGTTGACTAAGAGATTGACGATAAAGTAAAAGCAGAGACGGATGAAATATGAACTTTTCGCGGCTTTCAATGTAGAAATGAAATTTCGCTGGTGAACTGAGAGTAAAAATGTTGAAAAGATTGTGCTTTTCTTGTGTTCTTAAGATTTCAACTATTATTTCTAGTAGAATTAGTTTTGAAACTTCTTTCCGATCAATATATATCCTTCCACTGACATTGTCTGTTAAACGATTCAGACTTAGTACTTGGGCTACACTTCCACTTCTTTCCACCGAATGATTTTTACTTAGTTAGTGTTCATTAATTCTAGAATAGTATCAATTTATTTTAGGATAGGATAAATATTGATATTGTCTTTATCTTTGATTTCTCAGGATTATTTTGTAAATTGCAAGAGGGTTAAAAATTAAATGTCTCCTGTGCGTATATACAAATAACTAAAAACCACAAAGCTGTGTCTTGATGCTTTAAGATAAAGATTATTTATATATGGTTCAGTTGTTTCTTTTTATTTCTCCCCTTCATACTACATCATCTTGTGTCTTTAGGCATCCCTCAATCACCTTGCAGATATAAATAACTAAAAATCGCAAAGCTGTGTCTTTATGCTTTAAGAGTGTATGTGCTGAGGTCTGCAATTTGAGGCGCTTGGTAAGTGTGTTTTAATTCTTGCTATTGTCTACTTTGATTTAGTTTTAGATGACGCTATCATTGCCACTGTGTGTCCGTGTGTATGTGAGTGTTTACACTGCTTGATAATACTGCAGATTTTTTGCAGGAACTTGTTGCAAGCATGGACTCTCGTTCAACTGTTACAACAGTTGTATCTAGCATGCTTAATCTAAAGAGGCAGAAATCAAACCAAGTTGAAGATATAATCAGCAACCTACCTGAACAAACCATTAGTCACATACTGTCTTATCTCCCAATTAGAGATGCAGTCCGTACAAGTGTGTTATCAAAGTCATGGATATGCTGCTGGACACGAGTCACCAAGCTGGAACTGAATGATAAAATGTTCTATTTTCACAAGAGGAAGATAGGGAAACAGCGCTTTATAAACATTGTGAATAAGATTCTTTTTCTTACTAGCAATTCAAGTGTGGAAAGTTTTCATCTCATTCTTATTTCTAGCAAATATGATCCATCACTTGTTAACACATGGATCTCAAGTATCTTGTGCCGAGATGTCCAGAAACTTAATATTTGTTCAAATTTTGATTTTGCCTTCTCAGTTGTCTCCTCTCATCTCCTTTTCAACACCTATTATTTAGAAGAATTGGTGTTGGATATACATGGATATTGTTGTGCTATTAGAGTGTCCAAATCCTATGTTTATTTTAGGCACCTAAAATTCTTGGACTTGTCTGGGATTACATTTACCATTGACATCCCTAGTGACTCGAAAGAAGTAAGCGTTGATTTCCCGGTACTCAAAGAGTTCAAGACAAAAAGTTGCAATTGATTGAGTGTAAAGTGTGTCACTTTAAAAGTGCCTCTACTTGAAAGGTTTGTCATAGAACATGGCAATTTTGTGCAATGTCAGGTGTTACGGAATTGTGTTGTCAATAATTGTGGTATCAACATTTGTGCTTTGCGTATGACAGAATTCACTTATGGTGGTTGTTTATTGCAAGATATTTTTCTGCTAGATCCATCATCAGCTAAGGGTGTTGCTGCAAATGTCACGCTATACATATGTAAGGCAGAACTTCTGGAAGAAGCAGAATTTCGTGCTTGCAAGCTTCTCAATCAATTCAGTCAAGCTAAGTGTCTCAAACTTGGGGCAACAACGGTAAACTTCCTTCCCTCATCGTCTTTCTTATATGCAATATGGATAAGGTAGCCAAACTTTAAAAATTTCATGTGGAGAAGGGAAAGTTTAAGATTATTTCATTCAATGGTTACCAATTCGGTTGGGTAAACTATTAGCATCTCCTACTTTAATTTTTATGTCATAACTATGTGTTAAACATTAAATGGCTCACTGTATTGGAACAGCTTATTTTTTGCTATAGGAGTATCTTAAGATTCTTGAGATCAAGATCACACTGTTAATCTGTATAAATTTTCAAATCCTTCTGTTGACAATTTTTAGCTCCCTACATAATTATATAATAGTAAAATAACTATATATACATTATTTTATTTCAAGAAACGATGATATTATGATAAAGTGTAATTAGTGGTATTAATTAGCCAGAATTATGTGAGAATTACATTTCTTTCTTTCTTTCTTTTCTTCTTCTTTTTCCCCTCATGTGATATGTTTCTTTGTATTTGATCTAATTATATGATTACAATTGTTTTGAGTGTCATAATAGTACGTAACAAGTTTTTTTGTCATGCAGCTTCTGGCTAAGTTGAAAAGTTTAACTGCTCTGCCTCAATTTGAAATGTTGAGCCATCTGGAGTTTGACTACTTTAACTGTGAAACTTTGTTAGGCTTACTTCATAAGTCACCATTTCTCAAGACCTTGGATATAAAGGTTGGTAGTTTTCAAGGATTTACATGTTACAACTCTCCATTTTTATTGCCATTTATTAGTGTGGACTTGAGTGCGAAACAAATTCTAATTATTAAATGTTAGGTACCAGGCCAAGCTTAAAGAGCCAAACCTTTTTCTGTTTCCATTCTTTTTCTATATTTTCCATTTCCCTTGTATATTAATCATCCAGGGGCTATTTCCATCTTAGACTCAGCTAAAAGAGGGAGAGGGGAGAGGGGAGAGGGGGGAGGCAGGGAAGAGGGGGGGGGAGAGAGAGAGAGATGCATGTGTTGTTACTGTGGAAACAAAATGTGTGTGTGAGTAGGAATGTAAATATGGCGAAGGAAGTTAGGAAATTAGGCATCGGAATTCGGGAGAGACTTGGCCTCTTGAAGAGCCAAACCTTTTTCTGTTTCAGTTCATTTTCTGTATTTTCCATTTCCATTGTATATTCATCATCCAGGGGCTATTTCCATCTTGGACTCAGCTCAAACAATTTAATATACAAGTGTTTTCTGGTTCATTTCTTCTCTATGGCTTCCAGGTTCCTATCATTAAATCAAACTAGTAACACCACACTATTTATTTGTGGAAAGCTAAATATTATTCACTGTCTTGCGCCTTTGTGGGACGGGGGCAGCCCTTTTTGCATTTTCTTAGACTTTTTTTAGCCTGTTCGTGTCTTATTAGGACATTGTTTAGTTGTGTAATTAATTTTTGATTGATGATGGTTAATCAGGGACTAGTTCAGCTTGACAGAGAGATATTGAATTCTGCTGCTGTGCCCAATTGTTTGCTATCCACCCTTGAAGTGGTGAAATTTGGAGGAGTTCAAGGATGCGACCATGAGCTTTGGTTGGCTAAATTTTTGGTGGAAAATGCTCTAGTACTGAAGAAGATGAGCATCTCCCTCTTCCAGTCAAGATGGGGCTAATCGAAGGCTATTGATGAATTTAAAGAGAAGCTAATCTCTTTCAAGAAAGGTTTCAATCTCGCAATTATAGATTTTTTTGTTAATAGTTGACAAAGTTACGGCTCTACAATGTCACTTTAGCCTATCGTATCTCATCTATCTGGTATGTTTATGAGAGGCAGATTATTTTGTTCCTACTAATTAATTCGAATGTTTATTTTGGTGTCACTAAGTATCGGCTTGATGATCTGCAATATTTTTATCTAAAAAGTCTACACTATTTTCAAAGACCACTTCAAGGGGCCGTGGAACTGAATTCTTCAATTTTTTTTTTGCGGGGACCGTGGGACTAAACTTGCTGGCGGTTGGTTTGGCACTGCCTATAACGTGCATGAATTTAATTTCTTATACAGAGGTAATCCACACTATTTTTACCTTAATTTCTTGTTGGCTTTATTGGCTTTATTCACTTTGCTTTTATTAGATTTTATTTAGATTCGACCATTTTGCCATCCGTCGCTACCACTAATTGGTCCTGTTGTTCAACATTTTAATTTCATCAAACCTGCAGCGAGAGGCTCACGTAGCACTAGTTACATTCTTTTTTGGTTAAGAATGTAACACTTGTAAGGGAGAGCTCCTCCCCAGCGGTTACTAACTAATTCTGTTAGTAACCGTTGGAGGTAGTTGCAGTTTGTTATACCAGATCAGGATTTCCCCATGTGACTTATATCAACATTCTCATGTATAAATACCTGTAATCATACATTTTGTACTCAGATTAGCCATAATACAATTCTCTCATTTTAGCATTCTCTCTCTCTCTCTCTCTCTCTCTCTCTCGATTCTAGTATGATACCTTTCAACACTAGTTACATTTTAATAAATCAAATTAAAATTGGTCAACATATAGGCAACATATTAAGTTTTAAAATATACATTGATGAGAATAAATTAAGGTTATAAGTAAATTTTAATAATTAAGCTATTTAACTTGAAGTAGAGGGATTTAATTTATTTAGCCTAATTTAAAATTATGTTTAAATATTATTTTGATACCTATAGTTGCACCAAATTTTGATTTTGGTCCCTATAATATTTTTTGTTTTTGGTATAAGTCCCTATCTATCATTGGAGTTTTTTATTCTTGAGGGATCAAAATCAAAATAAATTAAACTATAGGGACTCATCCCTTATGAAACATAAGGACCAAGCAACTATAGAGATTAAAACCTAAAAAAGTTAAAACTAACTAATAATTATTTAATATGTACTATAATTTATTGATTCTGGTTTGCAGTTATTTGATCAATTGTAATTAATGACAAATTTATTACACCACATTAATATACAAATGAATTCAATTTAAAAGAAAAAAAAATTGGTTGAATTTGTCTTTTCCTTTTTATTTGAGAAAATTAATATTAAGTATCATTCATAAAAATTAATTAAGAAAAATAATCAATCATACTAAAATTATTGGCAAGGACCTATTGAATATTATTTGAGGAGAAGGACCCAAAAAAAAAAATTTACATAAATTATTTCTTAGCTCTTTATATTCTTTTTACATTTTCTGCCACTTACTCTCTTAACCATCACGTTCGCAGACACTCTTTCGTTCGCGGCTCATTGCTGGCACGCCTTTATTCATCCAGTACCTGAATAAGTATCGACACCAGTACCTGCAAATTTAACACCAATGAAGCATAAGTGCGATGAAAACTCTTCGAAAACTACCCCAAAAAAAAAAATCATTTACTTCTAACCTGTGCTACACTACACGATATCTTGACAACATCGTGACCTGGTATGGTATCTTGTTTTGGGAAATAAGTAACAATAAATCTTCTATGGAAAGTATGCGTGTGATTCACTCTGACTAAACATTTACAACTTATCCGTTCGTACCTCTGTATGTATTTATTTGTGAACGTAGAATGTGATAGAAACACACAACAATTTATATATTTGAGATTTTCTGCCTGAATACGAGGTACAAAATACATTGACCACGTGTGGGTCTTTCAACACCAAAATTAAAAATTCGAATTATCAAGCACATGGGGCTGAGTAACAATTAATAGGTGACCAATCTGAATATCAATATACAATACAAAACAGTAGTTGTTACTTGTTCTAAGTTGCGGGCTGCAGGCGCTTATGCTTCACTGGTGTTGAATTTGCAGGTATGGATGCCAACGGTGAAGTCCCAATATTCGGTGTTGGACAGTTAAAAGTGTGCCAATGATGATGGGTCACAGACGAAAGCATGCTGACATCGGTGAGAGAGAGTTGAGACCTAATAAATACTGGATAAGGAGTTAGCAGCGTAAGCGGCAGAAGATATAAAAAGAATATAAAAACTAAAATAATTTAGAGGTTTCAGTGTCCTTAATAATACTTTTTTTTCTTATATTTTTAAAATGTCATCTTATCTAATTTATAGAATTTGATGCTATCTATTCCTATTTTTAGGATTGATATTATCTTTTAATTTACTTTCAGTTCACAATAGTTATCAATTTATCAATTTTTACATAAATTAAAAAATTTAAGATCAATATATAATTATCATATAGATTTATTAAAATACTCTTATTAAATTTTATTGTATATAAAAAGTATGACTTTATTATGTAATGAAAGATGACTACCTGTTTCAATTAATGAAGATAGAGAATAAAATTAAAAAACTAACAATAAATATTACTTTGATATATAAAAATAATAATAATTATGACAAAAAAATTTCATTCAAATTGATTACTATTATGAACCAGAGCTAGTATTAATTTTCCAAGCCACTTGAATTCAGGCGATCAGCAAGCATCTCGATAGTATAGAAGGCATCGTAAATGCATGGTCACAAAGAAATTCTTCCCTAGATTCAACCGATATGATTGGTGTAAATTAAACTAATAAAGACGTTCATTATTTTATTAAAAAAATATATTTGCGCACTAAGTTGTGTAGATTGAAGTAAAGTTTGTATTGTGCATAGCAAAAATTATCTACAAGAAACCAAATAGAATCCCTAGTATCAAATCCTAATAGCTAGTAAAACTATAAAGCCCTGAAACTCCTGCTTGTGATGCAGTCTGATATATGGATCTAAGTAATATTTAGTTTAGGAGTTTATTATGTTTTCTCATTTTTAAAATTTGATATTATCTTTCCTTAATTTTAGGATTTGATATTATCTTCCAATTTATTAGTTAGTATTAATTTATTTTAAAATAGCATCTTTTAAATTAAGATAAGATAAATACTTATCATGTCATTATATTTATTTTTGGTTTGGTTACGGTTAAGAGTTACAAATTTTCAGAGAGTTCGATATTTTATTTTTACCTTCTCTTTTTCTCCACTTCCTGATTCGTCCTAGCTCATCTCGTGCCTTTAAGCATCCTCAATCACCTTGCATGTGCGTGTTTATAGTGCTTGATAATATTGCAAATTATTTATAGGAACTTTGTTACGAACATGGATTCCTATTCAACTGTTACAACGGCTGCATCTAGCACGCAGAATCTAAAGAGACAGAAATCAATCGAAGGTGAAGATATAACCAGCAAAACACCTGAACCAATCATAAGCCACATGTTGTTCTGTCTCCCAATTAGAGATGCAGTCCGTACAAGTGTGTTGTCAAAGACATGGATTTTTTTTTTTCCAATAAGTATTATTCAAAAGGCTCAAACTCAACCAAAACAAGTTGAGGAGTGAGCAAGTAAAAAAGTGAACTAAGGAGGAAAAGTTAGACTAAGCCTGTACTGAATACCTTTGAGTAACAGACCCCCAAAAAACGAGCAACATTCAGCAGATTACAAATCACCAAGGAACCTTAACATCAGAACAAATAGCCTTCCTATATCTGCTGGAATCAATGAGATATAACCAATGAAAGTGAAAGAGTGCAGTTCGACATTATTTCCCTCATAATCTGCAAGCCACGCCTCAAAATAAAAGAGTGCAGTTCAACATCCTCCTCTATAGCAGAAAGAAAACTCACCAGCATCAATATTAAGAAACATAGGATTCAGCATCAATGCTACAACAAGCCACCAATAAAAACTCCGCATCAATGAGTAGCCATCCCATCCCCACCTGCATATCATGATTGTTGATATCAAATCACACACATAAATCACTCTAACAATTTTTTCTGATAAACTTACCCGCTCTCATAAACAAAGAGGAAGAGAACTTTTAAATTCACAAACTCGTAACATTAGTCGCACTAATGATACATGAATCACGTACAAAGCTACATCCTTTATATAGGCAAGAACACAAATACAATAATAATATAATAATCATTCTTAATGAGGTGGTGCACATCCAAGTTATAGTAGTAAAAACAAATTCTACAACTTTCCTTTGACTTTTCAAATCTTGATTAAGAAACAACTTGGTAAGCTTATCAACTTGGGTGCAATTGGTCTTCAATTTGGCCACAAATTCTTCAACTTGTACTCATGAAACTTCTAGTGGATAAGTGAGCTCATTGGATAAGTTTGGTTTAACAATTTCTAACGGTGCCTCCCTTAAACCAAGCTTGTAGAATTAATCATTCCAAGCATCTTATCTTATTAGCTTCAACTTTTCTTCAACCAGAGTAGACACTGGCTTTGAATTCTCCATCTGAAATCTCTTCAAAATATCACTATCATATTTCTTTTCAGAAATAAAAATTCTGTCATTTTTTTGAACAACTTCGATGCTAAGAAAATAACACATCAAGTCCATGTCAGTCATTTCAAAATGTTTCACCATAGCCTCCCTATGTTCTGCAATCATCTTTAAATTATTGCCAGTGAAAATTAAATCATCAACAAAAAGGTACACGATCAAAATATCACCGGGCTCAATGAACTTAATATACAGAGTATGCTCATATAGACATCTCTGGAAACCGTCCTCAATAAAATAGGAGTCAATTTTTTTTTGTACCATGCTCTTAGTGCCTGTTTTAAGCCATACAACGTTTTTTTCAATCTATAAACTTTATCTTCTATGCTAGGGATCACATAACCTGCAGGCTACTCAACATACACTTCTTCCTCTAAAGTACTATTTAGAAATGCTAACTTAACATCCATCTAATATATTTTCCACTTATTTTGAGCAGAAAGAGAAATAATCATACCAATTGTGTTTAATTTGACAACGGGTGCAAATACTTCAAAATAATTAATACCTGACTTTTACTTGTACCCTTTTGCACCTAATCTGGCTTTCAAATGATCAATCTCACCATTAGGTTTATACTTTCTCTTATAAACCCATTTCACTCCAATTGGCTTCTTATCTGCAAGCAAATTAGTTAGTTCCCATGTATCGTTCTTCTCAATTGCATGAATTTCTTCATCCGTTGCTTTCTTCCAATTTTCATCATTAGATGCTTCTTCAAAATTCGCTGGTTACAATCTGCAAATAAAGCAAAGTTTATAATCTCTTCATCAGAGAGATCATTATCATTGCTCACAACATAATTTTCCAATCTAGCTAGTGGTCTATGATTTCTCTGAGGTCTTCTAGATGTTTTTGGTTGAATTGTTGTGCCTGCTTGTCCATCTTCCTCTTCATAATTATTTGGTATCACTATTGGCTGCTTCTTAGCTTTGAAGGACTAGTCCTATATTCCTTCTTGATCAAACATCACGTCTCTACTAATGATCACTTTCTTTGTTTCTGGATTATACAACTTATAAGCCTTTGAATCTATGCTGTAACCAATAAAAATGCATTTTTCACCTTTATTATCTAATTTCTTCCTTGGCTGATCTGGAATGTGGGCATAAGCAATACACCCAAAAACTTTGAAATGATGAATTGATGGTTTCCTTCCATTCCAAGTTTCTTCGAGAGTCTTATCATGAACACTTCTTGTTGGGCACCTGTGACTACAGTAGCAACTATTTTTGTCCAAAATTCTTTTGGCAGTTGTTTAAACTTCAACATACATTTAACCATATCCATGATAGTCCTATTCTTTCTTTCAGCTACTCCATTCTGCTGAGGAGTATATCTAGTTGTCAGATCGTGTCGAATTCCATTCTGCTTGACAAAATCTACACAAGCAAGATATTCTTGCCCTCTATCTGTTCTTAGAATCTTTATTCTACAGCCACTTTATTTCTCCACAAATGCCTTGAATTCCTTTAAGACATCACAAGCTTCTGATTTCTGTTTTAAAAAATACACCAATGTTTTTCTACTAAAATCATCAATAAATGTAGTAAAATACCTGCTGCCACCATTAGATGGCACTTCAACAATGCACAAATCTAAGTGCATGAACTCCAACAATTTTCTCGCTCTCCATGATTTTCCAACAGGAAATGTTTCTTTGTGCTTCTTTCCCAATTGACAAGTCTCACATACACAATTAGGAATATGAACAATCGGCAAACCAGAAACAAGTTGTTTTCTTGATAAATAATTCAATCCAGAAAAGTGAAAATGCCCAAAACGCATATGCCATAGCCTATTATCATTAGGTATCACAGAGCTTAAGCAAGAAAACTTATCATATTGAATTTTCAATGGCAAAAGATAGCTCGAAGTCATTTTCAACTTAGCAATGAATCTGCCATTCTTGTCTATGCAGTATCCTTGATGAATCTACATATCATATCCTTTATCTGACAACTATCCCATACTCAACAAATTATGATGAAGGCCAAGAGTATAAAATACATCAGAATAGAGTCGTGAGAGCTATCTTTCAATCTAATTGATATCCGACCTTTTCCCAGAGTTGGAATATTTGTATTATTACCAAATCTCACTGATGATTTTACTGATTCATCTAGTGAGGAAAATAATTCCTTTTTGCTACACATATGATTACTACAACCAGTATCCAAATACCAAGTATTTTCGTCTCCAACACATGAATTGCTTGTCAAGAACAAACTTTGATATTGGTTTTCAGCAACATCTACTTAAGAGTTGAAGTTGTTCTAGTCTGTGATTCTGAATCTGCAGTTTGTAGCTTTGTGTCCATACTTTTCATAGTGGAAACAATTGAAATTGGTTCTTTCTTCATTATAGCTGCCTCTTCCTCTTCCTCGACTAACGGATCCAAAATTATTTCAACCTCTTCCTTGACTTGGTGGTCTTAAATTATTACTTTTTCCTTCATTAAAATTGTTACTATGACCTCTTCCTCTGAAACTTCATCTTCCTCTACCATGATTATTGTAGCCACGACCTCTTCCTTCTAGATAATGTGACTTTCTATACTTCCCTGTAACTCTGCAATTGTCATTGTATCTATATCATGAAACTCTAATGTTGTAGTCACCACATGATCATCTTTTATCGGCGTAGTGTGGAGAATTTTCTCCACTATCTTGTTATCTAGAATCTCTTCTCGATAGACTCTCATCTTATTGACAAGATTAGTAACATGAGAAAAATATTGCTCAACAATTTTTGAATTAGACATCCCATACTTTTTATACTCTCTACGTAAAGACTGCAATTTAGATTTCTATGCCTTATCAACACCTTTGTAAGATAGCTTCAAAATTCTCCATGCTTCTTTAACAGTTTTGGCATTAGTAATTTTGCCAAATACTGAGTAATCTACACCTTGATGTATTTGAGATAGCGTCAATTGATATCTTCTTTGAGCGGTAGCATCTGCTTCTTCTTATAAACCTGGATCAACAAGACTCCAAATATTGTGAGCCTTCAAGTGGGTAGACATTAAAATCTCCTAATAGTTGTAATCTAATTTCCTATCTAACTTGGGACCTAACCAAACAATATTGAAATTATTTGTCATAATGACTCTCTGAAATAAAACTAGAACTCTCTCATTTCTCACAAACTCACTAAAACAAATTGGCACTAAATAAACTGGGCTCTGACACCAATTGTTGATATCAAATCACATACATAAATCACTCTAACAATTTTCTCTCATAAACTTACGCACTCTCATACACAAAGAGGAAGAGAACTTTTAAATTCACAAACTCGTAACATTAATCACACTAATTATACATGAATCATGTACAAAGCTACATCCTTTATATAGGCAAGAACACAAATACAATAATAATATAATAATCATTCTTAATGAGGTGGTGCATGTCCAAGTTGTAGCAGTAAAAACAAATTCTACAATTTTCCTTTCACTTTTCAAATCTTGATTAAGAAACAACTTGGCAAGCTTATCAACTTGGGTGCAATTGGTCTTCAATTTGGCCACAAATTCTTCAACTTGGACTCATGAACCTTCTAGTGGATAAGTGAGCTCATTGGATAAGCTTGGTTTAAGAATTTCTAACACCATGCTGAGATCTAGTAGTTCCACCAATGAGATAATTCCATCAATAAAGATTCCTTGCAGATGACTTTGTTTTCAAAAATCATCTTATTTTTGGCTTCCTAAATTGACCATACAATGGCAAAGAAGCATGATATCCATAGTTTTTTCCTTTGCCTTGTTAATGCAGCCCCAAGCCATGCCTCAAAATTTTGTTTTGGGCATTTTGCTACAACCCAACTCATTCCCCATTGTTGGCAACATCTACTCGAAATGTCCCATGTAAATCACATGAAAAGAATAAATGGGACAAGTTTTCAACATTTGAGTTACATATTGGGCATGTGATGTCATTGTTTTTTAGCACCTACAACCTCTGTAACCTCTCTTTTGTGTTTAATCGACCATGAATCAGAAACCATAGTAGTAATTCAGCTTTTGCTGGCACAAGACTTAGCCATACTTGTTTAGCAAAACTTAAATTGGAGCCATTATCATGAGCATCCTCAATGGGAGTGATAAAAGACTTAATGGAAAAATAGCCGGAGCTACTGTAATGCCACCAAAATTGATCCTTACACTCTCTATACATCTATGTTTGGTTAAGCAAATGCTGGAATTGGGTAAAAGAATCCAGTTCCCATTGAAAAAATTATCTACACCACTCAAAGTTCCACATCCAATTTGAGTCATCCCAAACTCCACACTCCAAGATCGGTGTTCTTTGTTGCAAAGAGATGATAGAGTCTAGGGAAAAGATCCATCAACTTCTTCTCACCACTTCAGAGATCTTCCCATAGCCATGTTCTACTTCCATCACCAACTAACCTGCAGATACCATTCAAAGCAACATCCTACCCTCTTTTGTCAATCTTCCAAATGTTAATAAGGCCCCATGGACTATTCCCACGAAGACTAATCTGCTGAGCAATAGGCCAATTTGGATTCAATCTATTGCAAGAAACTACCACATGTTTCCATAAAGGGTTATTCTTCCTAGAAAATCTCCACCACCACTTGAAAAGTAAAGTAGCATTTTTCATGACTAGATCACCAAGTCCTAAACCACCCACTCTCTTTGGTTTTTGTATAAGCTTCCACTTAACTAATGGGATAGTTTGCCCCCTATCTTTTACATCCCAGAAAAAATTATACTGCAGGGAGATGATTTTCTTTGCCACTTTCTTTGGCATTCTAAATAATGCAAGATAGTATAGAGGCAAACTATTCAAAACATGTTTAATGAGTGTTAATCTCCTAGTTTTGGATAAGATTTTTGATTTCTACCCATTTACTCTTTTCTTAATCTTATCAATTATTGGAGTCCATGCTTCTTCCTTTTTAGGATTCACACTAAGAGGAACACCCAAATAAATAACAAGTAAAGAAAGTACCTAACACTGCATCCTACGCTTGAAATCTACCACCAATGATTCACTATAGTTTAGAGATATTATTGTAGACTTCTCATTGTTTATCTTTAACCCAGACATCAAGCCAAAACAATATAGAATTTTTTTGAGATTAACCAATACTTCCTACTTTCGGGGGGCAAAAAGAATAGTGTCGTCTGTGAACTACAAATATAGTTCTACTCCATGGCTTCCCACTATAATAACTTCTGCTAAACCTTCATTCAAAGCTTTTCCAAGGAGTGGATTCAGTATATCAGCCACTAAAACAAAAAGAGACGGCAACAGTAGATCACCTTGTCTCAACCTCCTCTCCATTTTAAATGGCTTCGTTGGTGAGCCACTAATAATTATAGACAATTTTGCTGAAGACAAGCATCCCCTTATCCAATTTCTCCACTATTGAGCAAAGCCCATTCTCTCCAATACAAGATCTACGAAGTCCCATCTCACTGAGTCATATGCTTTATAAAAATCCAGCTTCATAATCAAAAGCTCCTTTTCTGTATTTCTTCAACCAATGAACCGCTTCACATTAAATAAGTGCACCGTCAAAGACATGGATATACCGTTGTTGACACTTTATAAACTTTGTGAATAGGACTCTTCTTCTTACTAGCAATTCAAGCGTGGAGATTAGTTTGCATCTTGTTCTTATTTCTAACAATTATAATGCATCAATTGTTAACATATGAATCTCAAATATTTTGAATTGAGATGTCAAGAAACTTAATATTCGTTCAGATTTTTATCTTGACTTCTTAATTGCTTACTCTCATCTCCTTGTCACCTGTTATTTAAAAGAATTGGTGTTGACCATGCACCGTTGTGCTATCAGAGTTCCCAAATCCCATGTTTACTTTAGACACCTAAAATTTCTTGTCTTGTCTACAATAATCCTTAAATTCCCAAATGACTCAAAAGAAGTAAGCCTTGATTTCCCAGCACTAAGGCCGTGTTTGGTTTGGATGATTTCGGAGGGAAGGAACGGGAGAGGAAGGAAAGGGGAAGGAAAAAAGCTTTATTCCCCCTATTTGGTTGAGAGGAAAAATTACGTAGGAAAGAATAAATAGTGGTGGGGCCTACGTGAATAGTGACAAAATTTGTCCCCCCACTCTCGGACGGAAATTCGCGAAAGAAGAGATGTGATTTTTGATTTTATCATATTACCCCCCTCACAGCGACGCAACGAGAGACGCGCAGAGAGAGATATGATGAGGTGGGGGAAGGGTTTTACGGTGGACAACACCAGTTAAGGTGTTGCATGGTTCCTCTCCCTTTTATTTTATTTTTTTTTAAATCAATACTTTTAAAATTTTTATCTAAATAATTTTAATTCTTCTTTTACTATATTATTAAAAATAAATACAAAAAATATTCAAAGTACAAGATAAGTAAAATTTTAAAATTTTGTGGTTATCAATATTTTATTTCAAACAGATATTTTATTTTAAATAGGGTATTAAATAATATTTGAATAATATTTTTGATATTATTTAACTAATAAAATATATTTTAAGCAATATTTTTGAAATATTAGATTAATTAAAAATATTAATTTTATTTTAAATAATTTTGAATAATTTATTTTTATTAATATTAATTTGATTTAATAGGTTGATATTATTTTTAATTGTTAAATTAAAAATAATAAAAAATTTTATTTGATATTAATTAATAGAGTTAAAATACTTTTTATAATAACATAAAAGGTAAAATTGTCATTTCGCAATATTAACTCTTTCTTTCCTTTTATTTTTCCACACAAACAAATAAAAAAAAAATATTTTTCTTTTATCCAAATATACCTATAAAAAATACAAATCCACTTTTTTTTGTTTCCACTCAACTTCTTTTCTCTCAACTTCCTTCCTTTCAATTTCTTTCCTCCATCCAAACACACCCTAAAAGAGTTCAGGACAAGAAATTGCAATTGGTTGAGAGTGAAGTGTGTCAATTTGGAAGGACCTTTACTTGAAAGGTTTTTGATGGAACTTGACAATCATTGGCAATACGTGGAGCCACGTAATTTTGTTATCAAGATTTGTGCTTTGCATATGAAAGAATTCACTTGTTGTGGTTATATATCACAAGATATCTTTCTGCTAGATCCATTATCAGCTAAGAGTGCTGTTGCAAATATCTCTCTATACAGATGTATGAAGGCAACTCTGCAAGAAGTAGAGATTCATGCTTGTAAGCTTCTCAAGCAATTTAGTCACGCCAAGCGTCTAAAACTTGCGTGGATACAGGTAATTAAGCTTTTAAACCTAGAATATCATATAAATTACCTAAATCCCTCATTACTATACCTCTCTTAGTGGCTTCTCATCCTCTTTTAAGGTTATATATCGTTCCATTGTTCGTTGTTTACCAATTCAGCTGTGTAAACTATTAGCAACTCGTACTTTAATTTTTGTCATAACTGACGTGTAAAACGTTAAATGGTTCACTTTATAGGAACAATTTATTTTTTACTATATGGAGTATCTAAGATTTTTGAGATCAAGATCACACTGTTTATATATATATATATATATATATATATATATATATATATATATATATATATATATATATATATATATATAATTAGATAATAATATAACATTTATGTATCATTTATTTTAGAGAAAATTCCACTTCACTCCGATTAATTATAAATCATGTGCACTTTATTCCATAAATTAAAAAGAATACGCAATGTGATCTCTCAAACTTTCTTAAAAGCACCTTAATCCTTTTGTTAAGTTTCCATCTATTTTTAATGAAAATAATACATGTTAAGAAAGTTTGGGGGAATAGACTTGCACTTGTTTTTTATTTTTTGAACTAAAGGCATATGACCCAAAGTTTAAAGGGTAAAATGCATTTCTTTTCTATTAACAATGGAAGAAAACTTAATTAAAGGGCTAAAGTTCATATTTAAGAAATTTCGGGAGATTATATTGCATATCTTTTTAGTTTAGAGACTAAAATGAATATAATATAAATAAGGGAGTAAAATGAAGATTTTCCTTTGTTTTGTTTCAAGAACCAATGATATTATGATAAAGTGTGATTAGTGGTATATTAATTAGCTAGAATTACGAGCCAGAATGAAAAAAAAAAAGAAAAGCGCTAGAATTACTTGAGAATTATGTTTCTTTGTATTTTATCTAATTATTAAAGTTGTATTGCAGTTTCAGGCAATACCAAAAGTTTCTTTGATTGCTCTACACAGTTTGGAATGTTAAGCCATCTGGAGCTTGACTTGGGTTAATGGTGAATGTTTGTTATACTTCCTTCATAAATCACCATTTCTCAACACCCTGGATTTTAAGGTTCGTAGTTATCAAGGATTCAGACCTCATAACGCTCCTTCTTTATTGTCATTCCTCAGTGTGCACTTTAAGTGCCAAACAAATTCTTATTCTTGTTAATAAATCAAAATAGAAACGCCACACTACTTTTTATGGAAAGTTGAATATTATTCGACGTCTTGTAGCCAGGGACTAGTGACCAAACTTTGTGTATTTTCTTAGACACTTGTTTTTTCACCATAATGTATCTTATTAGGACCTTGTTTAGCGGTATAATTAATTTTTTATTGATGACGATTAATGAGGGACCAAACATGTTAGATATATAGTTTTGATGATGAATAATGAAAAATAATTGCTGATTTGCTGCTTCTATTAAAAGGGGATACTATACTTAATAATTTCCTTATTTATCCTAGTAAATGATTTCCTTATTGAAAATGTAAATCCATTTTGAAATATACCTAATTTGAGAATATTATCTGATCTGTTTTTACTCAGAAACATCATGTTTAGGGAAGCAACGTTCAAATGAGAAATTTGGTGCATCATTATGAAAGCTGAGAGAAACAACAACTAAACTAGCAACTATGAGTTAGGATCCAACAATTACTCCCAGTTACAGCAACTATACGAAATTGCATCTTCTGATCAGAACTCAAGCATTAATTCTATCTAACGACTAGTGAACTTTAATGTTCTAACATCTATAAAAAGCCTTCAAGAATGGAGAAGAGACATACCTTCCACCAAGAAGAAAGTGAAATTAGTAGTGCTCCTTATTAGCTTACTCTTATAATTATTTGAGAGATTGCCTAGCTCCATCTTGTTTATTATATCTCATAGGCTTTGCACCTTAACTTGCTCATCTTCTCTTGAGAGTCTTTGAAATCCATTATAGCTCAACTATAAGAGCATTCATACCTTTTGTGATTACCTACTTTGCTTGAGATAGGGGGAGGTTTAGTAGTGTCATTGTGATAAACAAACCACCATATACTCTAGTAGGGAATTTGGTAGAGGAAGGTTTATCAAATCCTTGTAAGCAAAAATTTGAGAGTGAAAAAAAATTCTAAGTAATTGGGAACTGGATGTAGGTCATACATTGTGGCTGAACTAGTATAAAAATAACCTTTGCAATCTTCTTCTACTCCTTCATCTCTTTTATTTTTAGCATTATTTGTGTTTAAATTATTTTCAATTTTATTAGAAAATTATTTTATAATTTTTCTATTATTGAACCAATTCAGCCCCTCTTGGTTCCTTCATTTGGTATCAAAGCCTAATTCTCTTTAAGGCTTAATCGCTTGAGAAGACAATCTTTGTAGGTTCAATGGCAGGAAATTTAATGAACTCAACCATCATTGAAGGACAATCTATCATAAGGCCACCATATTTTGATGGGAGCAACTACACCTATTGGAAGGAGCGGATGAAGATATTCATTCAATCCGTAGACTACAAGCTTTGGCTCATGATCAAGAATGGACCAAGCATTCCAAAGAAAGTAGTTGATGGCAAAGAGGTGGAGAAACTAGAAGAGGAATTCAATGATCAAGATATGAACAAGATGGAACAAAATGCAAAGGCAAAGAATATCTTCTATTGTGTTGTGAACCCGGATGACTTTAGAAAAGTCTCAAGGTGCCAAACTGCCAAACAAATGTGGGACAAATTGGAAGTCACCTATGAAGGCACTAGCCAAGTAAAAGAGGCAAAAATTGATATGCTAGTACATGAGTATGAATTATTCACCATGAAAGAAGAGGAAAACATTGATGAGATGTTTGAGAGGTTCTCAAACATTGTCAACACACTTGATGCTCTTGGGAAGGTGTACACAGATAGAGAATTGGTAAGAAAAATTCTACAAGGCCTCACTAAAGAATGGCAATCAAAAGTGGCTCAATCCAAAAAGGACGTGACCTCAAATCCATGTCCTATGATGACTTAAGAGATAACCTCGTTACTTATGAAACTACTTTTCTTAACAAATTGCATAATGAAAACATAAACAAGAAAGGAGTTGCACTAAAAGCCACTATAAGCTCCAACCAAGAGGAAGAAGATGATGGAGGTCACATGAGTAGAGATAAAGAGATAGCCTTTCTAACCAAAAGACTCTATGAGCTCAACAAGAAAAAGTATAGGCCAAAGAGGAGACAAAAATTCAAAAAGAAGAAGAAAGTTATGGTTGCAAACTCCACTTGGAGTGATAGTGATGAACCTCCATCAGAAAGTGAAAAAGAAGAAAAAGAGGAGATAGTCAACATGTGCTTCATGGCACAAAGTGAGCAAGAAGATGATGAAGTAAGTAATCTTGACACTTCATATGATGAGTTATATGATAATTTTCAACAATTACTTAATGATTCTATGAAGTTTTCTAAATCATATTTTGCTCTAAAATCCAAATATGATGATGCTCTAGTTGAAATTGATGAATTGAGAAAGGAAGTTGATCTTTTAAAATTAGAAAATGCTTCAAAAGAAAATGAACAAAAATTGTTTCATGAGAATGTCTCTTTAAAAGAAAAGGTTGATAAGCTAACTAAAGACCTTGCAAAATTTGAGAAAGGAAAAGAGAATTTGGATACTCTTTTGGGATCACAAAAATACTCACTTAATAAAGCTGGACTTGGTTTTAATCAATTTTAAAAGCAAAAATTCTATAAGAATTTTTTTGTAAAATTAAGTGTTTCTACAACCCCTTATACGACATGTAATTATTGTGGACAAAAGGGACACATATCACACACATGTGCTATTAATAAATATGGTTCTAATATGATATGGGTTTTTAAAGCTACTAAGGAATTATCTTTAAGCTCTAACCACCAAGGATCCATAAGAATTTGGGTACCAAAAGTAAAATCTATTTTGTAGATGTTAAGGAAGAATGGCTTCTCAATAATTGGATGCTCACATGAAAGGAGCTAGTCAATATCATCTTACACAAGCTCAATGTGAAAGAAAAATCACACATTTGGAGATAATTGTGAAGGATAAGCTTTGGAGTTGGTAACATTAGTATATAATCTCATATTCCAAAATTATGTACTTTTTAATGATGAATAATGGAAAATAATTGCTGATTTGTTGCTTCTATTAAAAGGGGATATTATACTTAATAGTTTCCTTATTTATCCTAATAAATGATTTCCTTATTAAAAATGTAAATCTATTTTGAAATATACCTAATTTGAGAATGTTATATGACCTGTTTTTACTCAGAAACATCATGTTTAGGGAAGCAATATTCAAATGAGAAATTTGGTGCATCATTATGAAGGTTGAGAGAAACAACAATTAAACCAGCAACTATGAGTCAGGATCCAGCACTTACTCCCAGTTACAGCAATTATACAAAATTGCATTTTCTGATTAGAACTCAAGCCTTAATTCTCTCTAGCGGCTAGTAAACTTTAATGGTCTAACATCTATAAAAAGCCCTCAAGAATGGAGAAGAGACATACCTTCCACCAAGAAGAAAGTGAGATTAGTAGTGCTCGTTATTAGCTTACTCTTATAATTATTTGAGAGATTGCCTAGCTCTATCTTGTTTATTATATCTCATAGGCTTTGCACCTTAACTTGCTCATCCTCTCTTAAGAGTCTTTGAAACCCATTATAGCTCAACGATAAGAGCATTCATACCTTTTGTGATTACCCTACTTTGCTTGAGATAGGGGGAGGTTTAGTAGTGTCCCTGTGAGAAATAAATCACCATATATTCTACTAGGGAATTGGGTAGAGGAATGTTTTATCAAATCCTTGTAAACAAAAATTTGAAAGTGAAGAAAAATTTCCAAGTAATTGGGGACTAGATATAGGTTATACATTATGACTGAACTAGTATAAGAATAATCTGTGCAATCTTCTTCTTCTACTCCTTCATCTCTTTTATTTTTAGAATTATTTGTGTTTAAAATTATTTTCAATTTTATTAGAAAATCATTTTATAATTTTTTTATTATTGAACCAACTCACCCCCACTTGGTTCCTTCAAAACGAATTCGACAAAGAGATATTGAAATCTGCTGATGTGCCCAATTGTTTTCTATCTTCCCTGGAAGTGTGAACATTGCAAGAGTTTATGATACAAGCATGAATTTTGTTTTGCCGAATTTATGCTGAAAAATGCTTTAGTATTGAAGAGCATAAGCTTCTCCCATGTAAATTGGACAGCGACATCAAAGACTATTGAAGAATTCGAAGAGAAGCTATTCTCTTTTAAGAAAGGTTCCAATTTTGCAATTATAGATTTTCAGGTATGTTGATAGGTTGCCAAAGGTACATTACAATATCAATTTATGCCTACCATATCTCATTTAGCCGGTGTGTTTATGAGAAGATTATATATTGTTCCTACTGATTATTTACTGGAATTTTGTAATGGTGATTTTGAATTTTGGTACAAACTCTAATTATCCCTGAAGTATCTATATCTTTTATTTTATTTTTTTTGAAAAAAAAAATAACTTAAGTATCAGCAAGATAAGGTTAAAAAAAAAACGGCATCAGGTGAATGAAGAACTATTTCAAGCTTTGACTCCTAGCTCGTATGAGATGTTTCATCGTTTCTGGACTCTTTCTATCGCAATGACTTTACTAGCATGTTGAGCGCGCGCGTTATGGGCCCTGCCAAGCGCCACATTTCTTTTATCAGGTGGTTAGCTCTTGATGATCCCTGGTTAAAGTGTAACAGTGATGGATTTGTTAGTGGCTTGGGTAGTTCTGCTCGTAGAGATGTTCTCCGTGATAGCTCGGGTCATTTAATACGAGCCCTCGCTGCAAACCTAGGACATTGTCCTGTAGTAGTTGCTGAACTTTGGAGAGCTTTGTATGCTTTGGAGGTAGTTTGGTCTATGGGTGTTAGCCATCTTATTCTGGAAATGGACTCGCAAGTGTCAGATCCTTGATCCAGCGGTCTAGTGATAGTGGATGTCTATATTCCTCTTCGATCTTAAAGAATAAGCGCCTTAACGGCGGGAAGTGGGTTGTGCGAGTGGAGTATATTTATCGTGAGGCGAATTGTGCAGCAGATTTAATGGCGTCCATGGGTCATGTTTTAACTTTTGGTTTGCATATTTATTGTGATCCTTTGGAGCGGATTTGCAGTATTCTTTTTTTATGACTACAGAGGGATTGCTTTATCTCATTTGTCTTAATAGTTTCTCTTGTGTTCTGGGTGCTTAGCCCCATTTATTTACCAAAAAAAAAAAGAAGCTTCTGACTCCTTTTGATGTTAGGAAAATTTAAGGTGAGAGAATGACACCTTAATTCATAATAGAGAAAGTCTAAGGATTCAAATACTACTTATAAAGGAATTTATATTTACATTACCTCAAAAGATGTGTAGAGGCTCGAACTTGTAATTTGTCAAATGCGAAATCTTATCTTATTCCACTCGGTCAATCCCTCGGGATTTAAGCGTCAAACTCCCTTATAGTTAGTAGTTACCCTTACTTTTTAAATATTCCAATTAAATTCTTAAACAACAATAATTTTCAAAGTTAACCTTCTATTTAGTTTAGTTTTTGTTGCATAACAAATATAAAATATTGGAATAATTTGAATTAGCTGGATTCAAATAATAGTTTTGTGGAGTGTATTAAGAGCTTATTTGTATGCCATTTTCTCAAAAGAAAAAATTAAAAAATTATGTTTTTTAATATATTTGAATAAAATTATTTTAAAAAAAATTGAAGCTGCCAAATCTTTTTAAATTTGAAATTTGAAGGTTTGAAAATTTGACTGAATATTATTGAGATTTAATTAATTTGCAATCTCTATAATTTGGCTCAAATTTTAATTAAATTCTTATCATTTAAAAGTTTTCAATCAAGTTTCTATATTAAATAAATTTTTGTAGTCAAGTCCCTAGAATAATCCATTATTAGAAAACTTTTAGTTAGAATAAATAAAATTTTATATTTGAGTTTATAAAATTGGGTAAATACTT
Source organism: Pterocarpus macrocarpus (assembly GCA_031439585.1). Taxonomy (NCBI): domain Eukaryota; kingdom Viridiplantae; phylum Streptophyta; class Magnoliopsida; order Fabales; family Fabaceae; genus Pterocarpus; species Pterocarpus macrocarpus. Next base: position 15,504,514 of record CM062517.1, on the reverse strand, counting down.
ATTAAACTATATAAAATTTTAAAAAATTTTGTGATATTAAGTTGCTCCAAGAATTTGATTACAAAATTTATCCAATATTAGGGTCTAATTAAAAAATTTTAAATTATAGAGATCTACCAATTAATTAAACCTTTTATTAAATATAGGAAGTAAAAAAAAAAATTGTAAAAGTCATTATATGAAAATGTGACATGTTCAAGAAATTTTCTTAAATATGATTCTCAATTGTTTTTATTAGGGATAATCAGAATAATTAGGGACAATTATTATTGGTTTAGTCCAATTCGTCGTTGGATGAAAATATTTATTTATAAATCAAATAAATTTATTTTTATTGATATTAACAAAATCTAATTGATGATACAAAGCAACGAAAATTAATTGGCTAATTCAAATTCTAACCATTAATTGTACCTTAAAAACGAAAGATATGCAATAAATGAGAATAAAAATTTTAGAAAAAAATATTAATTATAATGAAAATATATGTGAAATAATTAAAAATAAGAAGAGATAAGACAATGAGGTTAGTAATTGGTACCCCAAAATATCATACTCAATTAATGTTTTTAGATATAGAGATTATAGTAGCTGGATAAACATGACAATTTAAAATCTTTTTAAATATAAAAAATTAAATGTTTTAAAATCTAATTGAATTTTTTAAAAAGATAATAAGTAAAAAAATTGCCGTAGAAGTCATTGTATAAAGAAAATATTATTTGTATGTAAGATTTGTGGGGTACTGTATTAATATATCTTTATCTATTATTGAATGAGCTATGAGACTTAGGGGGTGTTTGGCATATCGTATTAGGTATGATAGGATAAAATAATATAATACGTTATGACTTTATCCGATATTTGGTGCAGTCAACATATTATATAAGCTTATCCATCAAACTTCTCTTATATGTTATAATGATAGATAACTTAATATAGCCTAGAAAAGCCGTATTAAGCCTGATTAACTTTTAATATCCAAATATTCTTTCATTTTTTTATTTTTTAATATATTTTATTAAAAAAATTAATTATTAAATAAATAATAAAAAATATATAAATATATAAAAAATAATATTATTTAATAATAAATAAATATTTTTTAAAAAATAATTATAAAACAACTATTCAAACTAAAATAAAAATATGGAAATAAAAATTTATTATTAAAATATATAAATAATAATATTTAATATAAATTTAATTATATATAATAAAAAATACAACCAAATATAGGAATGTGATATTAAGCTTGTTTAGATTTTGAAATATAAAAACTCCATCTTTATTTCACATATACACACACTCTCTCTCTCTCTCTGTCTCTCTCTCTTTCTCATATTTTTTATGTTTATAAAAAAATATTAAAAATAAATAAATAAATAATTTTTAATATAAAATTACTTTTTATATATAATAAAAAATAGCTAAAATAATTATAATAACTATTTAAAAATTATATTTATTATAATCTCTTCTTCTGGTTATATTTTATATAATACAATATCTTATACAGTGATATATCAAATACTGTATAGTATTAAATTTTTAGTTGGTCTTATATAATTAGGCATACCAAACGAGCCCTTAGACTAAATGAAGTTTACATCTTATTCAATAGTAGATTAGAGTGTAATAATAAGATATTCCACAAATATTATATATAAAGTTGTATAAGATGGTAATTAGTGTATTTTTTTTTTAAAAGTAACTAATATAAGAAATTTTTAAGTTTGATTTGTACTATTTTCGTTTCGAAATAATTGTCCAATTCTAAATATACTCATAAATTAAGAAAATGATTGAGAATAATTCAATATTAAAAAAAATTATGTACATTTTATAATTACTTTTACTTAACTCTATCTCTTCTTTAATTATTTCTTTTCATTTACACTCTCTTCTCTATTTAATATGAATATAATTAAAAAAATAATTAATATTATCTAAATTTTTTAAATAGATAATTATTTATAGATAAATAAAATTTTAAAGTAGATAATTATTTCAAGTCGGAGATATTATGCATTAATTATGGATATAAAGGATCTAATTAACTGATTAATGGTTTTTACTTTTCAAAATTTTTAAAATAATCATTTGAAAAATTTTGAAAAAAAAAATTCAGAAGCTCAACCGGTCCTAAATATTGCTAGAACTCCCTACGTACTGTTAACTACCTATATAGAATCCTACACTATTATCTTCACTGCTACAAGTCACCGCGTAGCAGTCATGGCTTTGTACCTCCTATGTGATGGCCCATTTTTTCAGGCTACTCTGACAACGGCCACTTTGGTTCACCATTTCCTCTATAAATACCAAATGGGTTAGGCTTCACCGAAGTTTTTAAGATGGTGATGCTTTGTAAGGACAAGCTGAGACATATATGGAGTTCAGGGGGCTTACAAAGTAGAAAGGAAAGGAAGTTCGTCATTTTCCTTCTAGCTATTCAAAGGTGAGTTCATTTTTGGTCACTGCAAGACATTTGCCATAATCTACCTTTAGGGGAATGACTGCGAGTTTCATTTTGTAATTATTTTTAGCATATGTTTGTAAGTTTTATTTTAAAATTAATTTTTAGAATGTACTTTGTGAGATTTAGAACGTACTTGTGAGATTCATTATGGAGCGAAAGAGAACAAAAAAAAAGAATTTAAAAAATAGTTATAAATTTATTTTATTTTTCATTTTTTTAATATTTTCTTCCTCTCTAAAATAGAAACACTCTTATTTTATTCCCTTTCATGTATGATGTTTAGTACATGCAGTGATTGTTAATGCAACAAATAATTACTTCTAGGGAGTTATTACAAACATGGATTCTCGTTCAAGTGTTTCTGGTTCTAGCACACACAAGCATAAGCATCTCAAGAGGCAGAAAGTGAATGAAGGTGAAGACAGGATTAGCAAGCTACCTGAGTCGCTTATAAGTCGCATACTATCCCTTCTTCCAACCAAAGATGCAGTTCGTACAAGTGTGTTATCAAAGAGATGGATACTGCTTTGGAGATCCATCACCAAGTTGGACTTAGATGACAATGTTTTCTATTCTCCCAAGAAGAAAGCAGGTGGAAAACAGCATTTTGTGAACGTTGTGTATAGGGCACTTCTCCTTACCAGATCTCCAAGCTTGGATGGCTTCACTCTTGTTATTGGTAACAACTACTACAAGTATGATGTGTCCCTTATTAACACTTGGATCTCTAGTGTCTTGGACAGGAGTGTGAAAAAACTTTCCGTTCATTCACAGATGGAACTCCCCTTTTCCTCACTTACCTCTCTTTCCCTTTTTGACTGCAAGTTGTTAGAAGAATTGGTGCTGAATATGTATATTTGTGCTGCTATCACAGTTCCAAGCAGCATTGTTTGTTTGGAACGCCTAAAATTACTGAAGTTGTGTGGAATTAAATTTACCCTTGATTCCTCCTGTTACCCAAAGGATCTGAGCCTTAATTTCCCAGTACTCCAGAAGTTTGAGGCAAAGAATTGTACTTGGTTAGGTGCAAAGCGTGTCACTTTCAAAGTGCCTCTACTTGAAAGTGTTTTCATCGAACAGGAAGCTGAGTCGATATCTTATGAGCCAAATATCTGTCCAATCAACATTTCTGCTTCACATTTGACAGAATTCACTTATTGTGGTTATGGTTATATATCACAGTTTATTATCCTGATAGATCCATCAGCTCATACTGCATTATCAGCTCATATTGCTTCTGCTAATATCATTTTACGCGAATGTGAGAAGGACAAAGTTTCACAAACAGAATTGTGTGCTTTTCTGCTTCTCAAACAATTCAGTCAAGTGAAGTATCTCAAATTTCAGGGCTCGGAGGTAGGATTCTTTTGTTAAACTTTCTTCTTTCTTCATAGTGAATATGGAGAAGTCAAACTTTGAAAACTTTATGTTGACATCAAGACCATAGTGTTAATCTTCATCAATTGAGAGCTTTGTAAGATCAAATTGAAGTTTCCTACACAAATTATTAGATAATAGTAGCACAAATCTACTGATTGATTTCAAAATTTGATTATATTATTTATAAAATAGTGGCATGTATATTCACTAATTTACTTGGCTAGCATTAGGAGAGATCGATGCTTTTGTACATAAGTTTGTTCTAGACAGAGTTGTATTGTTCCACCTTGTTACAGCATATCAAGTGTCATACAAATTGGGATTCTTTATTTGTCATGCAGATTCTGCTACAATCAAGAGTGGCTCTTCTGCATGCATTTGAAATGTTGAACCATCTGGAGCTTGGCTTAGTTGGTGGTGAAGTTTTGTTGGGCTTACTTCTTAAGTCACCAGTTCTCAAGACTTCGATTTTCCAGGTTGGTAACTATTTAATGAAACTTGTTACACTACTCTGCCTGCAGCATATTCATACAAGTTGTATGTCATGCAATGTCTAGAAGAGTCCCTTTCTGACTTTTCGTGAGTACTTTCCAGCTTCTTTTCTAATTTTCTTACGCTCTTATTACCGTTAGGAGTCTTAATTATTTAATTTTGTTTCTTATTTGGACTGTGTTTAATGACTAATCATCAGGGACTAGCATCTAAATTTGACAAAGAGCTTCTGGATGCTGCTGTTGTGCCCGATTGTTTGCAATATACCCTTGAGGTGGTGAAATTTGGACAAGTTCAAGGACACGAGCATGAGTTGTGTTTGGCTAGATTTGTGATGGAGAATGGTTTGGTGCTGAAGAGGATGAGTTTCTCCATTGCTGCTCGGTTAGGCAACCTGAAGGCCATTGAAGAATTTAAAGAGAAGCTGTTCTCTTTCAAGAAAGGATTCAGTTTTGCTATAGTTGAATTTTCATATAATAATTAAGGTTGGAGACGCTTGTAGTAGTATGCTTGGTTTAGTTTTTGGAATGCTATGGGCAATAGTTTCTCCTGTGACTTTTGCCCAATACTATTGTTTTGAGCTCTAAAAACTAAAGCAAACATGTTATAAGTGGTATATGTCAACAATATTTTCTTGCCCACTCTGTCATTTGTGGGGTGTGATTGAGACCATATGGCTATTTTGTACCTACCGGACTATATGTCACTGGAAATGGTTATTATGAACTTTGTTGAAAAATCTGGTTGTCAACATATTAGTAAAATATTATTTTTATACATTTCCCTTATGAAGATACATTTTTTTCTCGGTTAAATTCAGTTTTTGGTAATATATTGTGAATTCGATTTAGTCATTTAATGGAATTAGAAATAGTTTCGTGACCATGTTCCTACGGAATAAATGATCTGGGAAGCCTGATTTTAATGCCAATTAATTCAGCAATATTCTATTGGTGATGAGTTTTTGCTGGGTTGCATCATAGGTACTGACAACGCCTCTCTCTATTCTAGCGCCTGATCTTCCAGCCTTTCTCCCTCCTCTCCCTAGCACGTCCACTCTTTTCGGTGCCGTTCTTTTCAGCGTATTAGCCCTCAATTCGGACGGTGCAATTTTTGAATTGGTTAGTGTCAGGGAATAGAATCAGTTATTGATCAGTTACAGGTAGTTAGGGACTGGTTAGAGATTGTTACATATAACTCTTGTACACATCATACTATAAATACTCTACACGTGTATTACACAGTAACACTAGTAATGATACAAACTCATTTTCTCAGCACTCTCTAGATCTCTCTCTCTCTCTCTCTGTGGTTGTTCTGTTTCGTGGTTGCTCAACATGGTATCACAGAGCCACCTCTTTTTTTCAATCCATGGTTTCTGAAGCTTCATCTTCTACTTCCATGGCGGCCTCGATAGCTTCCCCTGCTTCTTCCTCAGATTCTTCCCCTACATTCTCTCCTACAAAATTCTCTATTCTGATTTCTTTCAAGTTAGTTGATGACAACTTTCTTCTATGGTAGCAAGAAGCGATCGCTACAATCAAGGGCCATCGACTCCAATCACATCTTCGAAAGGATCTCATTCCCCCTATATACCTCAATGGTACTGATGAAGTCACAAGTAACCCTAAACCTAATCCTGAATTTGAAAATTGGGAATAGCAAGACAATGTATTGCTTTCTTGGCTTCTTGCGTCGTTAAGCGAATCTGTGAGGGTGAGAATGGTTGGCTGTGTCTACTCGTATCAAGTTTGGGAAAATTTTTTGCTTCGCAAACCCACGCGAAGGTTACTCAGCTCAAGCTTCAATTGAGAAGTATTGAGAAAGATAATTCATTGAACTCTTATCTCCTTGAAATCAAGAAAACGGTTGATCAGCTTATTGCAATAGGAGCTTCAATTTCAACTGAAGAACATAATCAAGCAATCTTGGATGGCTTATCTTCCGATTACACACCCTTGGTCACCTCAATAATTTCTCATTTGGATCCATATTCTCTTGAGGAGATGGAGGCTCTGCTTCATGCTGTTGAAGCTCGTATTGAACATTGTCACCAACAAGAGCTCGTGTCCCAGGGGTTTCCTACTCAGATTCAAGCGCACTATGCTCAGTCTCAAGGTCGTGGTAGAGGATTTGCCCAATCTGAGGGAGGTCATGGTTGTGGCAATCCTGGTTTTTGAGGTCATGGATGCTTTGGCAGAAGAGGGGGTCGTCATTCCTTTGGTTACAATAACTTTGGGTCTCAGCAGTTTGGCCCACAATAGTTTCGTTCCCAGCCTCAGTGTTAAGTTTGCAACAAGTATGGGCATTCGACATTGGACTGCTATCACCAATTTAATCCCACTTTTCAGGCTCTAGCTCCTCAGGCGCCAACACCAACTCGTGCGGCACTCAATCCTACTCCTCAGGCTTATTTGGCTGAACTTGCCTCTCTTGCATCTCCTTCGCGCTCTAGTCACTCTCAAGCTCTGGTTGCCACACCCTCAACTGTGTATGACTCTCTCTGGTATCCAGATTCAGGTGCCTCCAATCACCTAACCCCAGATCCCACTAATCTCAGTATGAACATCCTTATGAAGGCTCCGATTGTGTTCAACTAGGCAATGGATCAGGTATGAGCATTTTGCATACAGGGCATTCTAAATTATACTCACAAGCCTCCAATAAGTCCTTTGTCTTAAGGAATTTGTTACATGTCCCTGGTTTAACAAAGAATTTAATCAGTGTCTCCCAACTTGCAAAACAAAACAGAGTCTTCTTTGAATTCCATGCTGATATCTGTTATGTAAAATGCCAGGATTCCAAGGAGATTCTTCTCCGAGATTTTACTAGAGATGGACTATATGCCTTTCCAGATCTGCAGCCAAGCAACCATGCTCTGTAGCAATTTAGGTTTGTTGTTACTTCACATGTTCTTACTGCTTTACATTCCTTTAGGGTAGGCACCACCAAAAGTGGTGGCAATACTTTTTTTCTTTGGCATAGTAGACTTGGGCATCCCTTAAGCCCTGTAGTCCATAGAGTGCTGCAACATTGTAAGATACCTTGTGATGTGAATAAAGTCTCTCAAGTGTGTGACTCTTGTTGTATGGGAAAGCATCATCAATTACCTTTTCTTACTTCAAACACTCTATATACTGAACCATTAGCTCTTGTATTTTGTGACATTTGGGGTCCCTCACCACTCTAAGTTCGGTGCCAGATATTACGTCACGTTTTTAGATGTTGCAACTAGATTCACTTGGATTTATTTTCTTAACCAAAAATCCCAAGCCCTATTTGCATTTCAACAGTTCAAAACCATGATTGAAAACCAACTCCAAAGGACCATCAAATTTGTACAAACTGACAATGCCAAGGAATTCTTATCTTTCACCAAGTTTTTTCTCACTCATGGCATCACCTATAGAGGTATTTGCCCTTACACTCACGAGCAAAATGGTAGCATAGAGCGTAAACACAAACACATTACTACTACTGGCCTTACCTTATTAGCCCATGCCTCCCTACCTACCTCCTTGTGGGAAGAAGCCTTTCACACAGCTGTATATGTCATAAACCTCTTACCCACACCTATCCTTGGAAACTGTTCTCCCTTTCGGAAGCTATATGCCAAATCACCTGATTACACATTTCTTCAACCATTTGGTTGTGCTTGTTTTCCATTATTAAGGCCCTATTCACATCATAAACTGGATCTCAGATATGAGAAATGCATTTTTCTGGGTTATTCTGATAATTACCACAGTTACAAGTGTCTAGCTAAGTCTGGAAAGATCTATATGTCTCAACATGTTATCTTTGATGAGTTTCCTTTTCCATATTCTGAATTATTCCCTAGTTCTGCAGCTTCTCAGTCTGAACAACCTAGCACTAGCATTCCCAGTACTCCTCTCATCTCTTCTATGAATGCCCCTCATGCATATGCTCCTAACCCTCATTCCCCCATTATTTTGCCTACCACTGCTAACCTGGATATGTTTAATAATGTGCCCACTGAGGAGCAGCATGCACTTGCTGTACTAGCGGTTGCATCTGATGCTGCCCCCTTTGCTGGTGTCCCTAATCTTCCACCCAAGACAACGATCACTGATGTCTCGACTAAACTCTATAGAAGGAAACATATTTTGCCGCCTGCTATTGCTACTACTCAAAAGGCATTTGCTGTTAGTAATGCTCATTCCATGGTCACTAGAGGCAAAGTTGGCGTCTTTAAACCCAAAGCCTTCACTGCATCTTTGGAGCCAAAATCAGTTAAACAAGCTTTGTCAGATTCAAGATGGTTACAAGCTATGAATGATGAGTTTCAAGCACTTATGAAGAATAACACATGGACTCTAGTTCTTCTTCTTGCAGACCGAGAACCCATTGGCTCCAAGTGGGTGTTTCGAGTCAAATATAATCCAAATGGTTCCATCAATAAGTACAAAGCTTGGTTAGTGGCCAAGGGCTTCCATCAACAAGAAGGTTTTGATTTTCATGAGACATTTAACCCTATTGTCAAGCCTACTACTATCCGAGTTGTACTTACAATTGCAGTATCCAAAGGATGGCCAATACGCCAAGTTGACTTTAATAATGCTTTTCTAAATGGTGATCTCCAAGAATCAGTATACATGACTCAGCTAGAGGGATTTATAGCTGGTGATAAATCTTTGGTTTGTAGACTAAACAAGGCTCTTTATGGGCTGAAGCAAGCCCTCCGTGCTTGGTTTGAGAAGCTACAGCATACACTTCACTCTCTTGGTTTCTATTCAGCCAAAAGTGATTCCTCCCTTTTTATCCTTATGACTGACACTCATATCCTCTATGTCTTGGTTTATGTTGATGATGTTATCATCACAGGCTCCTCCTCCACTGCCATAGCCCAACACATCTCCTCACTTAATGCTACTTTCTCCTTAAAGGACCTAGGCACCCTTCATTACTTTCTTGGCATTAAAGCCAACCCACTCCCTTCGGGTGGACTTCATCTTTCCCAAGCCAAATATATCTCTGATCTGCTTCTAAAAGCTAAAACGACTGACTGCAACCCTTCACCCACGCCTATGACCTCTGGCCTTAAGCTCTCCAAACATGGAGATGATGTCTTCGATGATGCTACCCTTTATAGATCAGTTGTGGGTGCTCTTCAATATGCCACAATAACTAGGCCTGATATTGCATTCTGTGTCAACAAGGTTTGTCAGGTTATGCACTGGCCACTTCTCAATCATTGGCAAGTAGTAAAACGCATTTTGAGGTACCTCCAAGGAACACTTCACTATGGCTTAATCCTGCAACCGTGTCCCTCTTTGGATCTCTTCGCCTTTTGTGATGCAGATAGGGGCTCAGACCCCGATGATAGGCGCTCAACCACTAGGTTTGGCATCTACCTTGGTGGCAATTTGGTTTCATGGATGTCAAAGAAACAAGCATCCATTTCACGATCCAATACAAAAGTGGAATACCGCAGTCTGGTAGCAACTATCTCTGAGGTCATTTGGTTAAAGTCTCTCTTACTTGAGCTTCATCTCCCTGTCTCCAAAGCCCCTGCTATCTACTGTGACAATTTGAGTGCCGTGATGATGACTGCTAATCCCATACTTCACCATCGCTCAAAGCACTTTGAGCTAGACTTACACTTTGTCAGAGAAAATGTCCTAAACAAGGCTATTTTGGTCAGTCATATACCTTCCCATGAGCAAGCTGCGGATGTGCTCACCAAAGCGGTCTCTTCTTCTCAATTTCCCTATTTCAGATCCAAACTCAGAGTTGGGGACTTCCCTCCTCTAAGTTTGAAGGGGGTGTTAGGTAATAGAATCAGTTATTGATCAATTATAGGTAGTTAGGGACTAGTTAGAGATTGTTACATATAACTCTTGTACACATCATACTATAAATACTCTACACGTGTATTACACAGTAACACTAATAATGATACAAACTCATTTTCTCAACACTCTCTAGATCTCTCTCTCTCTTTCTCTATGTGGTTGTTCTATTTTGGTGTTGCTCAACAGTTAGCATTGCCGAGGAGAAAGTTGAGATGAAACGATGGTGGTATCATTGGAAGTCGAAGGAGTCTAAAATTGCAGTTAGACTTGGAAAGTGAGGAAGAACATGGGTTGGTTGAGATGGTGCGTGTTTTAACCCCTTAATTAGATGTATCGGGATTATGCTCGGAGAATGGAAAAAACTTTCATCAGGAGATCGCTATGCCCTTAGGGATCTCAGTCAGGTCGAGTCAGATTAATCGAATTCTTGGTAATAGGGGTCGGATATGAGGGGTTCTATCAAAATTTGGACAATGAGAAAAGTCCTGTGCATACTTTATAATGAGTTATTATACAAAATAAATTATATGAATTGATATGAACCTTTAAACTAAATTACTCTTAACAATAATTTAAATATTGAACTTTTCATTTCCAAATTTAATTTATTATATATATGATAAGTGCTATTTTTAGAAAATAAATAACTCCATAAAAAAAATCATTTTAATGGGAATGGACATAGAATCTTTTAAATTAGTTTTCTTGGAAGTTGAAGGTTTGAAAGGAAGACAAAAACGAGATGATTTTACTATATTTTCAGTTGTTTGATCGTCACTTAAAAATATTTGTCACTATTTTTTCAAATAAAAGTTCTAAAATTATACTTTTAATTTATATACTAATTTTATTTCATATATTTTAAAATTTTTAATTATCTTTTATATTAATCTATGCAACTATTTTTTGACTATATCTTTAACAATATCTCATCGACTCTTATTTGAAATGGATGGAAGTGGAAGCATTTTTATAGCTAAATAAATAGTCCATTTTTTTGTTTTAGGTTTTTGAAAGAATTATTCATATGATTCGTTATACCATTTTCAGTCATGTATAATATTTAGATTTATCTATATTATTATGTACAAAATTGAAAATTTTATAAAAAATATTGTTAGATAAAAATATATGAGAATAATTAATAACTTCTCTTATTTGATGCATATTATATAAAATATTTAATGTCTACATAAATATTGCAAGAATTAATATTAATTTTAATTTTAGTTTATATAATAAATATATGTTCTATACATTATGGTTTTTAAATTAAATTTTATTATTTTATAATTAATATATATTCTTTACATTATAGTTTTAATATATCGTTATTAGGAATATATATAAAGAGGCTATATAAAAGTGAACGAGAAAGAAATAAAATAAACTTTTTAATAAAGGAGTAAGATTAAGAAATTGTATTTTTTTTTTTAGTTGTTTGATCCTTATTTGAAAATTAAAAATAAATTTGTATGATTGAATTATGCTTAAAAAAAAGTTTTCAAGAATATATTTACACTATTTTCTATAAAATTACTTATTTTCTTTAACAATAATTACGCAACTATTTTTCATTTTTTTCTATATATTTCTATAAAAATGTATATATTATTATATAATACTAAAAACTAATTATATTATACATGAGATTGAAATTTTTTATAAAATATAATTACATTTACAAATATGAGGATTGGGAAATGATTATTTTAAATTATTTTATTATTAATTTTGCAAGAACATATATTAGATAAAATTTTAGATTTTACGGTTAAAATATATTCTTTTTTGGTTGGTTTTAAAAAATGAAATAAATTTCATAATAAGGGGGATGGAGTGGTAAATGGAATTGATTTTTTTTTCTCATATAAAAATTGAGATAAAGAAGTTCCTTATAGAACATATTAGAATTTTAATAGTAAATTATTATATAAAATACATGTATACAAATATTGTTTAAAATAGTTAATTTATTCAATAAAAATTTCACAACTACATTTTATTTATATAAATATTTTTTTACTTAATTTTAATTAAATAATATTTAAAATTAGTTTATACAACCATATTTTATTAAACTTTTATATTTTATTATAGTTAGACAATAAAATAGAATATCAACAATAAATTATTATATCAAATTATATTATATTATATATACTTTTCACGATTACACCTGTGTATTGTATGGGTTAAATATGCAAGTATTTAATAATCAATAATGTGTAAAAAATAATCTTTGAAAGTGTTTGTAGGAGAGATATTTATATAGCCTTTTTACCAATACATATATTCCTAATAAATCATAGATAAAAATAATGATATTTATATGATCATATTTTAAAAAATATGAATATTATTTTAAAATAAATAATAATCAATAACAAATTAAAAATAACATCAATCTTACTAATAGTATTTTTATTCCAAATAAAATATAACAAAATTCTAACCTAAATATACCTTAAATTCTTATATGATATTATTTTAGATTGAAAATTGTCTCAAATCGTCTATCAATTTTTTTTGTTCTTAACTAATAGTATTTAAAGCCCTCAAGTAATTTAGTTTGAGCTAAGTCACTCCACTATGTTCATGAAGTTTTTCCAATGCTACTTTTCAATCAACAAAATTCGAATTCAAAATTTTGTTTGAGGGATACGAATTTGAATTAGTCAAATTTAATCAATTATCTATCATTTGAAAATACCTAGAAAATATTCCTAACTTATGTCAACTTTATTGTCATCTTTATTATCTCAACTAAATCTAATAATTATAATTAATGAGGAGAGAGAAAAATTAATATAATTCCTCACATCCTTCAGGAATGGAGGAATCACTTTCAGGTATTACTGTCGGTGAGGAAATTAATGAGTTCTTGACCATGCCATTTACTGCCCTTGAAGTCAAAGATGCATTATTCCAAATGGGACCGACAAAGACCCTTGGGCCTGATGGATTCCTGGCGCTTTTTTATCAAACAATACTGGAGCTCTATTGGAGAGGAGATAACAAGAATTGTTCTAAGCTACGATAATGAAGGAGGCACCGTTTCTGAAATTTACCATTCATGTATAGTTCTAATTCCCAAAATTAAGAAACCTGAAGTTATGTCTCATTTTAGACCTATTTTATTATATAATGTTACTTACAAAATGGTTAGTAAAATTCTAGCTAATAGGCTAAAAACTATCCTTCTTATGATTATTTCAAAATCCCAAAATACATTTGTGCGGAATAGATTAATTATAGATAATGTTCTAATAGCTTATGAGCTTATTCATGCTCTAAGGAGTAGAAACCCTGGCAAGAAGTGATTTTTAGCTATAAAACTAGAAATGAGTAAAGCATGCAATAGGGTATAATGGGATTTTCTTGAGACTACTACGGTTAAAATGGGGTTTAATGAGAGAGGGTATCCTTAACTATGAACTGGAAGGTCTCCAACCTATATGGGAAAAAACTGGGCTATGAATGTCCACCCTAAAGTAAAAGTTTGTGCATGGAGGGCTTGCAGAGATTTTCTTCCAACAAAGAAATGGTTACAATCTAAAGGAATAGATCTTGGACTGAAGTGTTTTCTTTGCCAAGCAGGGGAGGAAACAATACAACAGTTACTTTCTTATTGTCCTTTTATGATGATTGTTTTGTATGCTGCAGGTCTTATTTCCCATCCTTCCATGGAAAAGGGCGGGACATGGAATGAAGCTCTCAAGAGATTTGTGATTGAGGCTGACAAAGATGAACTAGGAAGATGCTTCATGGCTTGGGCAGAGCAGAATAAAGCTTGGTAGGACAAACCAATTCACAATCCTCAACAAATTGGTTGGATGGCTGCATCAAACTTTGTCTCATACTAGGTGCAAGATGAGAAACAATCCTAAGAAGAAGCAGCTGCATTGCAAAAAAGAAAATGGACTAAACCGGCAGCGAATTTTGTAAAATCAATGCTGATTATGCTATTTTTTCTGCAAATAATTTGTACGATATTGTTGTAAATCTATGGAATTCAAGAAGTGAGTTTGTAGCAGCTTAGGCACAACAAGGAAATGGGATATTGGACCCTTTTGAGGGGGAACTATTGGCTGCCAACGCTAGTTTAGTGTTCGCCTGGGAGATTGGCATAGACAAAGTTGAGCTGGAAGGAGATGCCATCAATCTTTATCGATGCATCAGGGATGGTGATGAAATAGATCTTACAGTGGCAACATTTTGAATGATATATTAATGTATAGCTCAAGGTTTAAGAGTCTTTAAGTGTAGTTATACCCCCAGCCATTGTAACAGGGCCGCAGATACACCAACAAACTGTGCTGACGACTCTTTATTGCAAACTTGGTTGGTTCAACCGCCAGGCTAGCCCACATATTATAACTTGATTCTGTTTTGAGTTTTAATGAGATTTTATTTCAATTAGAAAAATAGTTTTTTTTTTAATTTCTTTTTGTGTAATATTATTTGTCATTTTAGAATTTTAATAAAGTATTAATTATTTTATACTAATTTTATTTTTGCCTTTGTTAATTAGAATTGTTTCATTCTCTCTCGTCGACTCGTTAGCTTATCATATAATATGATTCTTTAACAAGTTAAAGAACAATTTAGTTTTGTAAAATTCTTTTTTCAAAAAATCAAAGCTATGTATCATTGTTTTCTTAATATATGTGCCGCCATCCTTTTTTTTTTCTTTTATAAGTCTTTGTGCCTCTTCCTTGAACCATATTATTATAGAATAGGGAAAGTAGTAAAATTAAGTTATATCTCTTTTTATTTGAACTTCTTCTATTAATATTCTTAATTTTTATAAAAAAAAATTGAAAGGCCATTAAAATTGAACTAAAGGAAGGGGTGGCTATTGCCACTCCTTTAATTTTGTCTATTGTCATTTTCACTCAACAAATTTATTTATTAATTTTTCTAAAATACCCTTCATTATTTTTTATAATTAACAAAAATATTCAACTTCACAAATTTTTATAAAATATATGCTTTTTATTGATGATTACTCTCATTTCACATGGCTTTATATCATGTATGCTAAATCTGGTGTTTGCAAAATTTATCAAGAATTTACCACTATGGTTTATACTCATTATTCCAAACACATTAAAATATGTAGATCTGACTTTGGCAATGAGTATAGATTTCTGGAGCTTCTAAAATCGCATGGTACTTTTCCAGAACTTTCTTGTCCTGGTACACCACAACAAAATGCTGTCTCAGAATGAAAGCAACACCATGTCATTGAAACTGTGAGAACGTTACTTCTTCCTTCCAAGCTACCTCATTCTTTTTGGGGTGAAGCTACTCGTACTTTAGAATATCTCATCAATCGCACACCTACACCACTACTTCAAAACAAGACTCCATATGAGTTACTCCACAATACCCCTCCTACTTATTCTCACTTAAAGAAATTTGGTTCCTCATGCTTTGTTCTTCTATCTATTGCTGAACGCACTGAACTTTCTGCACGTTCTACTCTTTGTGTTTTTGTTAGGTATGGCATTAGGCAAAAGGGTTATAGGTGTTACGACCCATTGTCTCATCGTATTCAAGTATCCAGAAATGTTGTTTTTTAGGAAAATATTTCTTTTATGGATCTTCCAAGAAATCATTCATCTACTCCTACACCTATTATTGATCCTTTTGCTGATGCCACTGAGTCATCTTATTCGACTCCAGTTGAACCTCCAAACACATTAGATTCTCAGACTCCTCCTAATGTCTCTGCTTCCTCTGATTCCCCAGTTGAGCTTTCTGCTTCAGATACACTCGGGTATCCTTCTCGTACTAGAGCTTCCCTACTTATCTTTTAGATTATCATTGCTATGCCACTAATGTATTTGATCTCCATGAGCCTCAAACCTATCAGGAAGCGAGTGCGCACCCTGAATGGTGTAAGGCCATGCAGACTGAGTTGCAAGCCTTAGAGAAAACTAGTACTTGGGAACTGACCTATTTGCCTTCAGGAAAATCTGTGGTAGGATGCAGGTGGATTTACCATTGCTTGCTATAAAGCACGTTTGGTAGCCAAAGGGTATACTCAAGATTATGGTTTAGATTATAAGGAGACATTTGCTCTTGTTGTTAGAATGACCATTGTACGTACCATTATTGCTGTTGCTACTCTTCGTTCTTGGGATTTGTATCAAATGGATGTAACAAATGCATTCCTTAATGGCAATCTCAAAGAAGAAGTATACATGGAGCCTCCTCCAAGTCTGGTTCATCAACCAGGTCATGTGTGTCGTCTTTATCGTGCTTTTTCATGGCCTCAAGCAAGCTTCTTGTGCTTGGTTTGAAAATTTTCACTCCACCATCACTCAATTTGGCTATTGTCAGAGTGAGAATGATTCTGCTCCTTTTATTCACACTACTGCTCATAGATTTGTATTTCTTCTACTTTATGTTGATGATATGATTATGACCGGTAGTGATCTCTCTGGCATCTCTACCACTAAGACTTATCTCGCATAGGCCTTTGAGATGACTGATTTGGGTTCTCTCAACTATTTTCTTGGGATTGAAGTAAGCTGAGCAATCAAGGATATTTCCTATTTCAAATCAAACATGTTTATGAGATCCTCAATATTCCTCATCTTTCTGATGGCAAGGTTTCAGACACTCCATTTGCCCTTAATGTTAAGCTTCGGTCAACCGATGGTGAACCACTATCGGATGCTACCCTTTGTTGTCAACTTGTTGGCATGCTTACTTACCTGACCATCACATATCCTGACATTGCCTATGCTGTTCATGTGGTATCTCAATTCATGCATGCTACTCACACAGATCACTACAATGCTGTTCTTCAGATCATTCGTTATCTTCGAGGTACACTTCACCGTGGTCTACTCGTCTTCTCTCAGTCATTGCCTACTCTTTCTGCCTATTCCGATGCTGATTAGGCTGGTGATGTCACTGATCGCAAGTCTATCACTGGATTTCTTCTCTTTCTTAGTGATTCTCTAATTTCTTGGAAGAGTAAGAAACAGTTTGTTGTATCTCGCTCTAGTGGCGAATCCGAATATCGAGCTCTTGCTGACACCACCTCTGAAATTATTTGGCTCCGTCGACTTCTCTTTGACTTGGGTGATCAGCAATCTCAGCCCACATCACTTCACTGTGATAGCAAGAGTGCCATCCATATCTTTGGTAATGATGTCTTTCACGATCACCCTTCCCCATGTGTCTACCACCAATCAATATGCTGACTTACTCACAAAGGCTCATTCATATCAGCGTTTTTCATTCTTATGTTCCAAACTTCAGTTGCTGTCCATACGAGCACCTAAAGTTTGAGGGGGTGTGTTAGCGATAATTTCTCTTTCCTTTATTTTTCTAATTGTATCTCCTTGATTCTCTCCAACTATATCTTTGATTGGTAATACTCTATGCATATATTCATTGTATTGTAATGAGAAACACACGCAATTCCAATTCTCTGCTGACCGATCTTGAAGGCAAGGTATTTTCTAACCACAAGTTTTCAAAATGCCCCTCCAAGCTCAAACCCATCATATACATGAAAAAGCTTGTTGGAAGGGCGTCAGGTACTATCTACGGGTGCAATGCGGAGAATTGGGGATGGTGTTTCTACCAGAATTTGGAAGGATCTTGGCTTCCAATGCAGAATAATTTTCGAATCCAGACCTCTGAAAATATTGATCCTACCTTGGAGTTTCTCTCACAGCTCATTCTCCAGAACCCAAAGAGATGGAACAGGGAGTTGATTGAGTATACTTTTACTAATGAGGAGGTACAACTCATTCTTCAAATTCCTCTTGCAGCCCAATATCATGATGATTCCATTATGTGGTTCCCGGACCAAAAAGGCAATTTTAGTGCAAAAGGGGCCTATATGGGAAGAGAACAAGCAAACTCTCGAATTCAACCTGAGAGCAATGGATACAGATATTATGATTTGTATGCTTGGTACCGCTGCTTATGGAGAATGATATGGAAAGCTCATATCCCACCGAAGATCGGTGTTTTCATGTGGCAATTAGTGCGAAATATTCTGCCAACAATTGAGAGATTGAATAGTAAGGGATGCAATATTCAGAATCCACGTTGTCTCTGTGAGGGACATGGGGAAGATGTTATGCACCTCTTCTTTAACTACCCATTCTCTCTAAATCAGTGGCGGAGCTTCTTTGGGGCAATGGTCCCCCAAAATTTTTTAAAAATTAACTTATATATATATATATAGAGAGAGAGAGAGAGAGAAATATATGGAAAAGTTTTGTTTGATAAATAGGCTAAGTTTAAATATACTACTCTACATAAATGATATTACTCTATATAAATAGGTTTCTTTAACTTAAAAGCATTTTAGCTTATTTTTAATTAAAAATGACAAAACTAAAAAATCATATAACAATTGAATATTATTTTAGAATGAAAATCTTTTTGTTATAATAAATAAGCAATTATAAAAGCTGAATAGCATATTCAATGATTAGGTAATAGATTTCTTAACTCTAAGTTTTACTTTAATTCTTAAGAATATTTACAAAACTTTTGATGTGGATGTGTGTGTGTTAGTGTGTATGTGTTTGGGAATGTAAGGAAATAATTTTTTTAATAAAAACTATTTTAAAATAATTTCACATATTTGAATAAAAAGTTCGATTAGATGGTAAGCAAAATTTCTAATTTTAAGTGTAAAGTTTACTTATAAGTAAAAACATATTTTTGAAACTTTTAATTATAAGTAAAAGCTAATTATTTTTTAAGTATAATATTTTTACTAAAATAACTCTAAATATCAAATATTATAAAATATAAACAACTCATTTGATACTTTTTTTGATAATTTATCATATAAAATAATTATTTTTATACAATAATAAAGCACACTATTTTAAAATTACTTTTAAGTTAATATATCTAATACTATAAAATATTAAAATTTTAGTTCTTCTCTATAAAATTATTTTATCATATTATTTATTTGATTTAAAGTTTATATATTTAATGTATTGTTAGTTTTAATTTGATTGTCATCATCTAATTTATGTTGTAAATTATTTGGATCTCTAAGAATTTTCTTCAAGATCCGCCACTGCTCTAAAGGCCATTCCTTCTCTAGCAGGACATAGTACGGACCTTGGGGATGAGGGGACTAGATTGCATAATATTGAGGCAATCCTCAAATCATACACAATTGGCACTACAGGAACTTGAAGTGGCTAGGGAAACCAAGAAAGTCTGCTGAGCAAGCTGCAGAGACAAGAAGAATAGGCCTAGAGACTTTCAAAAGAGCTACGGAAGAGGTGCAGGAACAACATGGAGGTGCTAGACAGGAGAGATGGAAGAAACTTGAGGCATCACTAGTCAAAATGAACGTGGATGCTGGCATTTTTTTTGTGGGATTTGGCATCATAATCCAAGACCACAATGGGACTTTCATTGCTGCAACGAGTATGATAAATTGATGATAGAAGAAGGAGTTTCAGACACACCCCCCCTCTTCCGAGCTGAGATGCTTGCAGCACGCGAAGGCCTCCTCTTTGCATGGGATAGCGGGTGCAGGAATGTGGATCTTGAGGGAGATGCAAAACAGGTCTATGATGGTATTCAGAGCCTAGTTAAAGATCAATCTCACAATGGAACAATTTTACAAGATATATTTTTTGTTTTCCAGCTAGTTTTTTAGATTTAAAAGTAGCTTTGTTCATAGGGAGTCCAACAGGGTGGCTGACTTCCTTGCCAGCGTATGGATGGGGAACCCACCAACTACTATTTTGAATCTGTTATCATCTGATTTAGAAGCTTGATAGAAGAGGTTTTCATATCAAAAATAAAATACATATTATAAAGATGTAATGTTGAATAAGATATTTTATTATTAGGAAATTAATTTTTTAGCATGGCCATAATAATAAGATTTTCTTAAAAATAGTTTTTCAACAATATTAGATATTAGTTAGTTTAGCAATCTCATGTTTTATATATTTTTAAGTTATTTACATATATTATTGCGACTTATAATTTAAACATAATTCATATATTAGATGCACTAACAAATAATTAATTCATTTTTTTAAGGGATGTAACCCAAATAGCGAGATGTATTTTAAAAATACATATATATTAAAAATATCAAATGATTTATAAAAAAAATATTTTATTAAATTATTATTGAAATATATATATTTATTTATATTAATAATATATTAAAATTAAATTCTTATGATTATCTTATATTAATATTATAAAGATTTAATCTTTACTAAAATATTATAATACTAATTTTTTAGTATTGTCATAACAATAAGATCCTTTTTAGAATTTCTTTTAACAATATTAATTACTAATTAATTTAACAAGCCTCATATTACAACTTATTTAAACACAATTAATATATTAGATGCACTAAAAATAATTAATTTATTTTTTAAGAGATATAAATCATGCTGAGAGAGATATTTTTCAAACAATACATGTATTAGAATTTTTAATAATAATTATTTACAAGTTTTAAGAAATTAATATTTTATTAAATTATTATTAAAAGATATTTATTGAGCATTTTTTTGCTATAATATTTATTTAGCATATAATAATATTATTTTTATTTTAATTATTAATATATTATATTTTTAAAACAATGAAGTGGAGTATCCATTTCTTATAAGTTTGAAATTTGTTGTCTTTTCTTAAAATCTCAAAGTTGTTGTACTTTTCTCTGTAGTTTATATAATTTATAGATTTCATGGCTTTTCATGTTGTTAACAATGTAGTATTTGCTAACAATTTTTATTAAATCGAAGTCATTACAGCTGTAGTTTTTTATTTATTCTTATCATTAGCCTTTATGGTATTCTTCCTTGAATTTTCCCAATGTAGTGTAACTCAACGATCATGTTAAACAACATCTATATACATATAATATTTCGTAAGTATTAGTCGGAAACTTTTGTCAATCTTTCGTAAATCTATTCAAAATAATATATATATATATATATAGAGAGAGAGAGAGAGAGAGAGAGAGAGAGAGAGAGAGAGAGAGAGGGGAGGGTTTATTATGAGAGTGAAAGGAGTAAATTTGTGTTGTATAACTATATATGAATGATTAAGATTCAAAGTTATTTAAAGGATATATAATCACTTAAAAAAGTCACATGATTTTATGTTTTAATCTTAACCATTTATATAAGATGAAGATTTGTTCCTCTTACTCTCATAATTAACCACTCCTCTCACTTGATCCTCTCCCTATATATATATATATATATATATATATATATATATATATATATATATATATATATATATATATATATATATATATATTTCAGGTAATAGTAATTGCTGAAATCTGTATTTATTGTTTAGTAGAGTATTTATTTTTGGTATTGTTTATGGGTAATTATTATTTTGTTTCTTATGGTTAATTATTGTCAACAGTTAAATTTAATTCGAATATCTAAAATAGTATGTAGAAATTTACATATTTTTACTTTTAGCTTATGTAATTTATAGATTTCTTCAACATTTTGTTACCTGACTTTTCATGTTGTTAACAATGTAGTATTTGCCGACATTTTTTATTAAACTGAGGTCATTAAAGCAGTAGTTATTTATTTATTTATTCTTATCATTAGCCTTTATGGTATTCTTGTTTTAATTGTTCCAATGTAGTGTAACTAAACGATGGTGTTAAACAACATAATCTTTTTTTTTATTTTTTATTAAGAATCTACAAATGTCTATCTACTATACTAGAATTAACCAATTAGAGATAATTACTTGCTTTTTATACTTCCTTTGTTCTATATATGAATAATATTAAATAATTAATTAGTGGGATATTAGCGGAATATCTACTTAATGTTTAGCATTTGAATTAACCAATCATATATAGTCACTTGTTTTTTATAATATCTTTTTTTCATGTATAATTAATGCTAAAATTTTGAACAAACTAATCAGATTTATTTTTTTCTCCATACATATTTTACTTCCAAAATTTAAATTAACTATTATAATCCTTCTCTCATTATTTATAAAGATCTCTCTCTCTCTCTCTCTCTCTATATATATATATATAAAACATAATTATTTCTCAAAAGATTTGTATATACAAACACAAACATATAAAAATTTACAATAAATAATAAAATCTATTATATACATATAATATTTCGGAAGCATTCTTTGAAAAGTTTTGACAAAGGACATTCAACGAGAAACTTCTACAAAAATAAATTTATAACTTACTAAATTCAGAAAGTTTCTTGGCTGGGTATTAGTAGGATATTTAATTACTGCTTACAATCAAATTAACCAATTGAAGATAGTTACTTGTTTTTTATACTTTTTATTTCTATCTATAATTAAATAATTATTTAGTGGGATATTAGTGAAATATCTACTTACATTTGAATTAACAAGTAAGAGATAATCACTCACTTTTCATAATTTCTTTTTTTTTTCCATGTATAATTAATACTAAGATTATGAGCAAACGAATCATATTTATTTTTGCTCCATATATATTTTATTCCAAAAATTTAAATCAGCTATTAAAGATTATTTAAATTAACTATTTTTATTAATCCCTTCTCTCACTATTTTAAAAAGATTTATATAAAGATATACGTCAATAGAATTATTCCTCATATATATATATATATATATATATATATGCAATAAATGACAAAACTATTTAAAAAGTAATTATTTTACACTTTTAGTAATGATTTTATAGAATTTTTTTTCAAAACTACTTTACTGAAAAGTTGAAAAAAGGGAAGGGTGGCTGAAATGAGATGGCTCTTTTTTAATTATTTGATCTTTACTTGAAAAATGGAAATAAATATCTTTATAAAGCAAGTTACACTTTTAATAATGAGTTATTATAAGAAATATATTTTTTTGAAAAAAATTTCCTTAAAATTACTTTACTATGCTTCTAAAAAACCAGAAGGGAAAGAGAAAAGGAATTATTTCATTTTACTTGTTTAAGAATGAGAAGAAAAAAATAAATTTTTTTATTTAAGAGTTATTTGATTATTATTTAGAAATTAGAAGTAGTTTTCTTTTTTTTAATAGATAAAGGCACCAAAATTTACTCATTATTGGCCTCCAAAGCCACAATTTCTAGAAAACAAGATGGGGAAACCCCAACCCAGAGCTTAGTCCCAACAAACTTAGCATAATGAACCAAGGACTCAGCTACTCTTTTACAACCCCTAGGAACAAATCTAACTTAAAACGTCTCAAACCCAGTATCCAATTTACATATGTCAAGAACCAATACCCCATTGTGCAAGAGATCCTAAGAGCTATTTTCAATACCCTCAAACACTAACTTAGAGTCCCCTTACAATATGACACAACACTGCCCCATCTCCAGAGCCAGCTTCAAGCCCTTTATCACCGCAAGTAGCTCAGCCTTTGTGACCTCATAATTGTCGGGCAATTTCTTCATTTTTTGTGGCGACCACCAAACCCTTTTCATCCCTAACTATGACCCCCCAATCCAATGGCATTTTCCTCCCCAGACATTGCAACATCAGTATTCACTTTTACCATTGGGGGAAAAGATTGAGTCCAATTGTTCTCCTCTTGTTGAGTGGGCAAGTTGATTTCATCATTCTTCTTTGCTTATTGGTATCTCCATAATGTGTTCATGGCCTGTTCCACTAATTGCTTTGGGTTTCTTTTCTCTTTTCCCTGCCACACCTCGTTTCTCATCTTCCAAGTCGCTTCCTAAACTACCGTTGTTTTCTCCATATCAGTTCTATTCAACCTTTGGAAAAGATCATGTAGAAATAGAACTCAGGAACTTGTATCACTAATCAGACTATGGCCAAGGACAAGACCACTTACTAGTTATGTTTGTCTTATGTATGGACAATCTCTCAACAAATGTCAAACTATTTTTTAAGAACCCTGGATCTCAGAACCCTGGATACTACTAGATCTGGGTAGTGCATAATTCGCTAACCTAGCTTAGCCAACATTGCCAAGTTGAATGTATGAAGATCCTTAAACCCAATGCCTCCTTCCTCTTTAGCCCAACATAGTTTTTCCTAGTTGATCTAGTGCAGTTTTCTTGCTTCAGTTTGGTTTCCCCACCAGAACTTTGTCATCATAGTTTCCAACTCTTTGCATAATGTTATAGGTATTTTAAAGCATGCCATGGAGTAAGTAGGGAATGCCTGAGCAACAGCTTTGATGAGAATCTCTTTACCCCGTTTGTTAACAATTTTTCCTTCTAGACTTGTATTTTTTTTCAGATTCTATCCTTCAATGTTTGAAAGGCATTGTTTTTGGCTCTTCCAACTATTGACGGGAGACTCAAGTACTTTTCTGAATAGGCTATGTTGGTTACATTGCATTTTTGGCATATTTGCTGCTTAGTTCTCCTCCCAACATTGCGGTAGAAGAGAATTGAAGACTTCTCAAAGTTTATTGTCTACCCTGATGCTTTGGGATATAGGTCTAGGACTTCTAGAAGTGCATCACAATCTTCCTCTATTGCCAACAAATATAATGCTGTCACATGCGAAAAAAGAGATGTGATATTTTGGGTGCTGATCTGGTCACCCTCATATTATTTAGTAATTTATTATTATATAATTATCAATATTTATACTTATTTCAATTCAAAGTCTTACAAGAAGTTTGAATTTTCAATGGAACATCAAGTATAAAGAATTTATTTTATTATTTTATTTTTTATATTTTATTACATTGGCTTATTTCTTTAAATATGGAGGTTTATTATATATAATATGAAAATATAGAAATTAGTACATATTTATAAGAATATGAAATTTTTAAGGAACCAACCATTGTGTTAGGTTGATTCCCTTTTTATAACAAAAAAAAAAAAAGAAACTGTCGGTTCTATTTTTTATTATAAAATAATAGAACAGGTCAAAAGTACTAGTCTATTCTAATTTTTTACAATAAAAAAATATCTATCATATATACTGTGCTTCTCATCCTCCTCAGCACACAAACAACAATTCTTCTTTACTCCTCCTTCGATTTTGTGTTTGATGAGAGAATGTTTGCATTTCCAGAAGAGAGTACAACAGATAGTTTATTAGAAAAAAAAAAGGAAATAAAAATATGGAAAGCTATGTAAATATTCTTGTTATTGTATACTTCAATGATTTTATTATTAGAACTGTAAAAGAAAATACGACATTTATATGTGATGAACCAATCTATTTTTGGATTCCCAAAACTATGTCGTTTGCATAAGTCAAGGTTGCACTTTATCAAGGGGCCAATTCTATTTTTTTTGTAGCAAAAAAATAGAACCGGCCAAAAGTACTGACTGGATCTATTTTTTTAATAGCAAAAAATTAGAATCGGTTAGTACTAGTGATTGGTCTCTAAAAATTTCCATATTTTGGTAAATACCCATAAAAATCCATAATTTAGTATATGCTTAAAACTTATTCCATATTAAAATAATAACCCTTATTACATTTTGTATTATAATTTATTATTTAGGGTTACTAAAGTTGTAAAGGAATTATATACTAAATTTTATAATTATTAATCATTTTGTTAATTATATACTAAATTTTATAATTATTAATCATTTTGTTAGTTTTATATCACATAATTTTTATAATTTAATTATTCAATCAAATTAATTTCTGCGCTCATTATTATATTTCTTAATAATTTTTTTTATCCCATGCATTGTATGGATCCAAAACTCTACTTATTATAAAATAGAAAAAGTAGTAAAATTAAGTTTTATCTCTTTTTATTTAGACTTCTTCTATTAGTATTCTTGTGAACATCATATTTTCTTTGAATTCTTTTATAAAAAATAAAAATAAAAAAGAGAAGAGAAAAAAGAATAATATATTTAGGCTTTGTTTAGATGGAGGAAAAAAATTGGAAGGAAGACAGTTGAGAAAAAAAAAGTTGAGTGCAAAGAATTTTTTTATAGGTATGTTTGGATGAAAGAAAAATGAGAGAAAATGAAAATAATTTTCCCTTATTTATTTATGTGAAAAAGTGAAAGGAAAGAAAAAGATAATGATACAAAATGATAATTTTACTTTTATATTGTTATAAAAGGTATTTTAACTATATATATATATATCAAATAAAAAATTTCACTATTTTTAATTTAACAATTTAAAATAATATCAACATACTAAATTAAATTAATATCAATAAAAAAATTATTGAAAATTTTTTAAAATAGAACAAATACTTTTAGTTAATCTAATATTTTAAAAATATTACTTAAAAATATATTTTACCAAATAAACAATACTAAAAATATTATTCAGTTATTATTTAAACTTTTAATATAACACAAAAAAAATCAAAATTTATGTAATACTCTGATTAAAATAAAATGCTAATAGTCAAGAAATTTTAAAATTTTATATAACTTGTACTTTGGGTATTTTTTTTATATTTATTTTTAATAATATAATAATAAAGGAATTAAAATTATTTAGATTAAATTTTTAAAAGTATTGTTTAGAAAAAAAAAGGGAGCAAAGGGACCACACAACATTTTTAATAATATTGTGTACCCTAAAGCTCTCCCATCGTCTCATTCTCTTCTCTCTCTAGACTCACCGTCTGATTGTAGCGGACAGGGCAAAAAGAGAAAAAAAATTCACCCTTTTCTCCAGAGTTTCCGCCATAAGTGGAAGGAAAAAATATTGCCACAGTTCACATGGGGGGGATCAAATTTTGGGCACTATTAATTATTTCCTTCCCACATTTTCTCTCTATCTAAATAATAGAAATATATCCATTTTCTTCTTATTTCTTTTCTTACTTTCTAGATTACTCCAACCAAACACACCATCAATATTTTAACTCATATCTCTTAATCCTTTTGGAATAAAAAAGAAAAAAGAAAAAATAAGTTCAATCTTTTAGTCTAAATTCAATAACCCATCTTAGTTCAAAATAAGGAAAGGAAAGGAAAAAAAATTAAAATAAAAAAAGAGTTTAATTAATATATATTGATAGTATAAAATAATTTTACATTATCAATTAATAAAAATAAGAAAAAATGAGAAATTATGGTAGGTCCCCTCATTATAATGGATAATTATTTATATGAGTTAGTACTTTCCGTTATTTCTATTAGTTGATAATATAAAATTATTTTATACTATCAATATATTTAAATTAAATTTATAAAAAAATTGCATAAGTTAAATCAATCAAATCACATTTTTATCAATTACTTACAAATCAAATCATAGTTTTTATCAAATTAATGCAATTGGATCAATCAATCCAAATCAGTTTTAATGTCAAAAACTGTGTATATATGCATAGTCTCATTGAAAAAGAATAACCAAATCATCAGCAAACCGTTCTTTACTTCCTCCTCTCTTTCGACAAGTTTGCAGCAGTTCCATGATCAATTTTTTCCTTCTTTGGCTCTCGTAATGGTTAATCTCTATCTCCGAAACTCTTTATTTTTTTATAAATTAGTAGTCTTTTATTATTTTTAACCAGTTTAATTTATCCTATTTTATTATCCAAATATTCGCTCGTATGTTCATACACAATGCATAGAAAAGGGGGGAAAAATAAAAAAAAATTAACAGAGGGCATTGTCTATCTCAAATACAAAACACCACTTTAGGGACATATGCATCATTCATCCGATCCAAAACACCTCCATGGAGCCATAAAATAATCCAGTAACCAGATCAAACCCCTCTGACCTAAAGTGCCCTATATCAAAGCAACCTATCAGCCCCAGAAAAACATAAACAGGAATCCTGGAAAAACAGAATACTCATTACCCCAAACCACCATCACACATAACCCTAAAACACAGCAATCCCAAACTGCCACCTCACAATTTAATGCTGGCTTGGTTTTGGGTTGTTTTATTTATTTGTTTTCCTTTCTTCTTGTGTGTGTTGACGGTTTTTTTGTTTTTTGTTTTTTTGGCTGCTTGTGTTTTTGTTGTCATGGACTGTTTAGGGCCTGGTCTTTTTCCTCTTTTATTGGCTTAGTAGGTTTTTTTAAGTTGTGAAAAATAAAGTAAAATGGAAATAATAAAGCAAAATAACAAATAAATCGATAAAAAAATGAGTTTAATTGATACACACTAATAGTATAAAAGAATTTGATACTATTATTCAATCACATATTTATATTTATAAGACTTTTAAAATAATGGATAATTGAATCAAATACTTTTGTTAATATGGCAATACATAATTGGATGTTTGTATACAACTTTTTTTATATTGATAGTATATATAAATTAAATCTAAAAAAATAAAAATTCAAGAAAGTAATGAATCAATAAAAATATAAAAATAAAATGTTGTAGGTTGTTGTTTTGTTTTTAGTCATTTTCTTTTTTCTTTTTCTTTTAGTTGTTTACTATTTTTAGAGAGGCAAATAAAATGAGGGCGATACAAAAATAAAGAATAAAAAGTAAAAAAAGATAAAATAAATAAATAAATAAAATGTTTGAATGTTTGTATCATAGAAATAATGAATCTTTTTTTTTTTTGAATAATAAAAATCATTTTGTTAATTTTTTTAATCTATACAATGATCAATGAGGTGATTGAGTAGTCCAATGATACATGCATCACTCTTCAAATCATAAAGGTTTATTGAGCAGCTCTATATTAACTTAGACTCTATGCAAAAATGGATTTTATTTCAAATAAAAATATTTTAAAGTTTAATTGCTATTAATTGATAATGTAAAATAATTTTATATTGACATCTAATTAAATATTTGTATTTGCAAGACTTTTAAGATAGTGAATAATTGAGTTAAAAATTTTTACTGATGTGATAATATATGATTGAATATTTATTAAAATTTTTTACACTAACAATATATACAAATAAAATCCAATGTTTTATCTAAAAGTTATTTCAAATTTTATTAGAGGTCCTCCATACAATTATTTTCTACAACAACTACATGGTTTTGAGTTTTTCATTGTATTAGAAGATATATAGGAGCGCAAGTTAAGCTAAAATTAAATTTTCTTAAATTTTATTTCCTTTTTTCTTTTTTGCAAATAATTGTTAGCATTTTTTAAGAAAAAAATAAATATTATTAAAGTTATTAATTGATTTGCATGATAAACTCTAGACTAACTATTATAAAATAGGTGTAGTGGGATTAAGTTTTTATTCTTTCTTATGTATATTTAGACTCTTAAACACAATCCTTTTTTTAAAAACAAAATACTAGTTTTGCAAAAATGAATGGTATTTCCAATTTTTCTCATAGATAAAAAGTTAGTGACGCCTCCGTTGAATTAATTTTCAATAATTTTTTTGTGGCCCGTGGCCATATTGTGACAATTTTTAATTTTTATGGAAAATGAACATTAAAAGACATTTAAAATTGAACTAAGAGCTTGGTTGGTGGGCCTAACAGTATAAGGCCTTTTAGGATCCTAATACTATACAGTATTTCACATGACATTATATCCGATAATATGATATATAATATAGTATTATTGAAATGCTCTTAAAATATTTTTAATTATAAGAAAAAATTTAACAAAAGCAAAATTATAATGAAATAATATTTTATTAATTATTTAATCATAAATTAAAAAATAATATTATTATTTAAATATTTATTATTTTTAATTACAATTATTATAATTATTTATTATTCAATTTAATATTTTCAATAATTATTTATTATTTTCATAAAATATAAAAATAAAAAAATATAATACTTTCTTTCTCTTGTATATTTTAATTGTTCTTACTTGTACTTTTGATCATAATGCTTAAAAATAAAAAAGAAAATATATTAAAGTAAAAAAAATTTATCAACCATTTACATATAATTTTAAATTATTTTTATTATGTGTAATTATTTTATATTAAATAGTATTTATTTATATTTATTATAAAATTTGTTAATTCAAAAATATTTTTAAATTTAGTTATTTATTTATTTAAAAATTAATTTTTATTTTAATGATATATAAAAAGTTAAATTGTGAAGGAGATTCTATACATTAAATACTAATTAGTTTAATCCAACCTTCTTATATTTGATTAAATTATTTATTATTTTAATGTACAAAAGATATATGATAAATATACTTATACAATATGTTACCTATATCAAATAATAGGTGGCATATTATATGAGAAAAGTAGTTTATTATGAGAGTGAGAGTGAGAATGAAAGAAGTAAATCTAAATCATATAATCATATATAGATGATCAAGATTTAACTTTACTTAAAAAATATATAATCACTTAAAAATATCACATAACTTTAAATTTTAATTTTAATTATTTATATAAAATTTAATGATCAAAATTTACTCTTCTTATTTTTATAATTAATTACTTCTCTCATTTGATTCTTTCTCACTTATAATATTAACTTATTTTGTTGTTATCTGATAGAGCACGCCAAATGCAACATAAAGGAATAGTATATGTGCTGTATAGCATAAACTCACCGGGCATTATTAACCTACCTGCAATCTCGGCTTTTTTATCTTCACTTTTACAAGTCCCCGCGTAACAATCATGGTTTGGGTGGCTGACGGGAGGAAATGTATGACAAAACCCTTATTGGATCCCTATCAAAAAAAAGTATTGGGCAAGTCGGTCAAGAAAAAGGAAAAATATATCCCATGATCCTGAATATTAAAATTGTAGGATAAGTTAATTTTTTTTAACATTTTAATAAATCTATTTATTTTATTTATATTTTTATTAAAACTTAATTTACATTATTTTATAAATTTTTTGAAAATATTGAGGAGAGATTAATTTATCTAATATTTGAAATTGGCAGAAATTACAAGTTGAATTTTTTTACAAAGGCCAATTTATCTTGGGAAAAAAAATTAAGAGAGGGTAATTTGGAAGTTTTGTCAAAGAGAAAAGGGAAAGCTGGAATGAGAAAGGACATGCAATTACCTCGTACGTCATAGGTCATTTTCTCAGGCTACCTTAGCAACCTCCACTTTGATTACCACCCCCTCTGTAAATACCAACTGTGGGTTTAGCTTTAGTAAAGTCCTTTAGACGATGATGCTTGACAGTAAGCTGGAAAATAAGGAGCTCAGGTGGCTTACAAAGTAAGAAAGGCAAGCAAATTCATCATTTTCCTTCTTGCTACTCAAAGGTGAGTTCTCTTCAGTCACTGCTAGACCGTTGCCATAATCTACTTTTAGACTTTTATTTCCCTCCTTTCATATGATGTTATATAAATGTGAATATTGTGATTGAGAATGTGACAAGTTACTTGTAGGGAATTATTGCAGACATGGATTCTCGTTCAAGTGTTACTGTCTCTAGCACACATAAGCATAAGCCTCTGAAAAGGCAGGAAGTAAATGAAAGTGAAGACATGATTAGCAAGCTACCTGAGTCACTTATAGGTCGCGTACTGTCTTTTCTCCCAACCAAAGATGCAGTTCGTACAAGTGTGTTATCAAAGAGATGGATACACCTATGGAGATACATCACCAAGTTAGACTTAGATGATAGTGTTTTCTATTCTCCGTCGACGAAGATTGGTGGAAAACAGCTTTTTGTGAACTTTGTGTATAGGGCACTTCTCCTTACCAATTCCTCAAGCATGGACAGTTTCTCTGTTGCTATTGTTAACAAGTATGATGTGTCCCTTGTTAACACTTGGGTCTCTAGTGTCTTGAGCAGGAGTTTGAAAAAACTTTGCATTCAGTCACAAATGGAACTCCCCTTTTCCTCTCTTACCTCTCATTACCTTTTCAACTCCAAGTTGTTAGAAGAACTGGTGCTGAATATGTATGGTTGTGCTGATATTACAGTTCCCATCAGCTATGTTCATTTGGGACACCTCCAATTACTGAAGTTGTCTGGAATTACATTTACCCTCTACTCCTCCAATTACTTAAAGGATCTGAGCCTTAGTTTCCCAGTACTCCAAAAATTTGAGACAATGAATTGCACTTGGTTAGGTGCAAAGTGTGTCACTTTCAAAGTTCCTCTACTTGAAAGCGTTGTCATAGGACAAGATTCACCATCTTATAAGACAAAAAGCTGTCCTATTGAAATTTCTGCTCCACATTTGAAAGAATTCACTTATTGTGGCTATGGTTATATATCACAGCATATTACCCTGATAGATACACCATCAGCTCATAATGCTTCTGCTAATATCATTTTACGGCAATGTGAGAAGGACAAAGTTCCACAAACAGGATTGCATGCTTTTCTGCTTCTCAAACAATTCAATCAAGTCAAGTATCTCAAATTTGAGGGGTCGGAGGTAGGCTTCTTTTGTTAAACTTTTTCTTTTTTGCTCTTCACAGTGAATATCGAGAAGTCAAACCTTGGAAAATTCATGTTGACTTCAAGACCATAGTGTTAATCTGTATCAATTCAGAGCTTCCTAGGATCAAATTGAAGTTTCCGGCACAAATCTACTGATTGATTTCAAATATCGATTATATTATTATTTATAAAATAGCAGCATGTATATTTACTAATTTACTTGGCTAGCATTAGGAGAGATCTATGCTTTTTCGTTATAGCATATCCAAGTTTCATTCAAATTGAGTTTCTTTATTTGTCATGCAGGTTCTGGCACAATCAAGTGTGGCACTTCTACCTGCATTTGGAATGTTGAACCATCTAGAGCTTGGCTTAGTTTGTGCTGGAGTTTTGTTAGGCTTACTTGTTAAGTCACCAGTTCTCAAGACTTTGATTTTCAAGGTTGGTAACTATTTAATGAAACTAGTGACACTACTCTACCTGCACCATAGTCATAGAAGTTGCATGTCATGCAATGTCCAGTAGAGTCCCTTTCCGGCTTTTTGTGAATTATGACTACTTACCAGCTTCTATTCTGATTTTCATACCCTCTTCTTGCGTTTAGGATTCTTAATTATTTTGACTTTTTGTTTCTTATTAATTTGTACCTCGTTTTATGAGTGATCATCAGGGACTGGTATCTAAATTTGACAAAGAGTTATTGAATGATGCTGTTGTGCCTGATTGTTTGCAATATACCCTCGAGGTGGTGAAATTTGGAGAAGTTCGGGGACATGAGCATGAGTTGCGTTTAGCTAAATTTGTGATGGAAAATGGTTCGGTGCTGAAGAGGATGGGTTTCTCCGTTGCTACTCGGTTAGGCAAGTCGAAGGCCATTGAAGAATTTAAAGAGAAGCTATACTCTTTCAAGAAAGGTTTCAGATTTGCTGTTGTTGAATTTTCATGTTATTAAGGTTAGAGAAGCTTGTAGTAGTATGCTTGGTTTAGTTTTTGGAATGCTAAGGGCAAGAGCTTCTCTTGTAACTTCTGGCCAATACTATATAGTTTTGAGTTCTAAAACCTAAAGCAAACATGTTATAATAGGTATATGTCTACAATGTTTTTTTGCCCACTCTATATCGTTTGTCGGGTGTGATTAAGACCTGTGACAATTTTGTATCTACAGGACTGGTATTCCACTGGAAATGGTTATTTTGAACTTGGTGAAAAGTCTGGTTATCAACATATTAGTAGTAAAATATTATTTTTATACGTTTCCCTTATATTTGTTCTCATTTTGGACGGTGTGTTTGAGATTTTTGAATTGGTTAGGATTGCCAAGGAGAGTTGAGATGAATCGATGGTGGGATCGAAGGAGTCTAAAATTGCAATTAGATTTGGACAGTGAGGAAACTCTGTACATAGCATTTCTGTCTTCTGAAATTTTAATCAATGAGTAAACATGCACATGCATTTTGATTATTGAAAGATTTGTATTTACTCTCTGAAAATATTTTAAATCAAATAGGGTTTTAAAAGCTAACATGTAATATTATATTAGTCTTTGAAAATTATTTAACATCAAATAAGTTCTTAAAAGTTGATATCTGACATCACTTTAATCTTTAAAAAATGCATATGATATTAAATATATCCCTAAAAACTTCTTTCGAAAGGATTAAAGTGATATTATATTTTAACTTATAAAGATATTTGATATCACATCTTAATTTTCTAACACCTATTTAATTTCAAAAACTTTTAAAGATTAATATAATATCACATTTGATATTCAAGGGCTTATTTGGTTTCAAAAATTTTTTAAGGGTTAAATTGATATCACACAAATTTTTCAATTGTCAAAATATTTGTTTACTCTATAATCAATATTAAATTTCTCTATGGTTATTTAAATTTTTGAAAAGCTAGCACAATTGGGATAGGAAAGCTATAGATATGGGAAGACAGGATTCCTGATCCAGCAGACCAACACCAACAATTCTTGGTAGAAGGACGAAGGGAGGTTGAGTTTGAGCTTATTCACCAAATTTCTTTAATTTAAGGGAGAATAAAATTTACTCTCTTAATCTTTATTTTATGAAATGCTTCTTTATGATAAATTATTTCTTGAAATACTATCACTTTAAATATTCTCTTAAATTTTAATTGTATACAGAATACATATAGCTTAATTGGTTGTTTTTCTGATTTTTCAACATTTTAAAATTTCACCAAATTTGTTGCAAATTACATGTTGAGATGACTATAAACTAAGGTTACAAGTAAACTTTAACAGTTATGTTAGTTAACTTACAGGTTGAGTCAGTTAATTTGTTTAACTTGATTTAAAATTTAAAAAATTGACAGATTAATTAATTCATAGCTTGATTTAACAGGCCCATCCATCAACAATAAACATAAAATTAAAAGAAAAAAATTGATACTGATGAATCAACATTCTTTGTTCTATCATAATTTTTAAATTATTTCAGACGAACTAAAACAATTATTCGAAAATAGAGTATAAAATACAATCCAATTCATATTTTTAATGGAATTCGACCCATTTTATTATCTGTACTGAAAAGATTTATCAAAAGAAAATAAACACTCTTAACTAAGTAGATATTACTTTTTGTACATAAATTGATAAATCTCCACCTTTATTTTATATAAATTTGCTTATTTATTTAATTAATAAAACAAAATATTTTAAAAATGAAATATCTTAACATAATTGAGTAAACTTAGTATCAATTAATAAAAAAATTTATTAACCAATATTTTCATGTCAGCCATTAAGAAGTATTTAACAAAGTAGTACATATTTTTAGTTACTTAAAAAATAAATATTACTTAATTTTATCGTATTTTTAAATATAAATAAATACCGTATATTTATTCACTACTTTTATTCCTTTTTTTCCTCTTTAACTGATACACAAAAGAATACGATATTTGTTAAAAAATCTTTGCTAAAAATAGTATTTAATAAATTGCATTTTTTTAAAAAATTTTAAATCTTGTATATCATTAATAACACGCATTGTTGCATATTTAATTTATAAATCATTTATTTGATTATGATATAGGAGGACACAATACAGATAAAACTATTTGTTGAATTTGTAGAAAGAAATAAAAGAGAAGGAGGAGTGTAGACCGAATAGCTTAGGTTAAATAGGTTCAATTGCTTGACTATAAACACCCACTATATATATAGTGCAATAGAAAGTATTTATTCTATTTTAATTTATCTATCAATCTAGATATATTATTTTAAAAATATATTAAATTGTTTAAATTAAAAAATAAATTAAAATAGATGAAGTAAATAAATCTTTCATTTTCAGGGGCAGTAATAAAGACTTACGCTATTTTCTATAACTATTATTATTCCAAAGGCAAAGCCATGGCTTCTATTATTTTAATGCAATGACTTCTGTCATTCCCAATACGACACTAATCACATGGCACAATAAATCAGGCATATGCATCAATTCTAACGCAGTTTAAGTTAAAAAAATTAAATAACACACAATTTTTAAATTATTTAAAAATTTTAAGTAATTTTTAGTATTAAATAAAGAAAATAATAAGACTGGAATGAAGTTCAGTATAATCGAGTCCTTGAGATTCTAATGGCTCTTAAAGCCAAGTACATGGAATTTAAAGAGACTCGGTCTTTCGAAAAATCAATATATTTAATATTAAATAATCAATAATGTTAATAATCTTGCAAAGTATTCATGGGAAAGATATTTATAGCTCTGTTATTAATACAAATATTCCTAATAAATCATTGATAAAAATAATGGTATTAATATGATCGTATGTTACTACTATTTTAAAATAAATAATAATCTTATAATAAATTAAGAATAACATCAATCTTAGTAACAATATTTTTTTAGAGAAAATATTAATAATCCCCTTACAAGCATTTAAAACCTTTGTTCTACTCTTTATGTTAGGTAAAAGGTCCTCCCCCAATCGTATTTAGACCTAATGACTTTAACACAAATTTTGTTTCGATTAGTAACTAAGTCTTAAGTTAGTTTCATCGTACAAGCTAAATTCACCTCTTTTGCTTTTTGAAAACCTATTTTTAAGTGCCTCTTTAGATTAAGAATTTTGTCTCAAATTATCTATCATCTAAAAAAAATTTAGGAAACACTAATTAATTTTTTTCAACTTTATTGTCATCCTTATTACCTCAATTAAATCTGATAACTAAATTAATGACAAGAGAAAAAGAATAATATACTCCCTTCATTCCAAAATAATAGCTATTTTAGAATATTATTTTTATTTCATATTATTTGTCATTTTAGAGCATATTTGGTTTAAATTTTGCCACCACCAAATTTGCTTTTACTCACTTGAACATGAATTTTGCCACCACCAAACTTGTTTGAAATTTGTTTTTTTAGGTGACTAAAGTTGTTTTTCAAGGAACTAATCACTTTTGAGATAAGTACTCTTAAAGTGTGTTTGGATTAAATTTATAAATGGGGTTTGCATCAACTTAATTCTACAAAATTAATTTTGATAAAAAAATAAGTTGTTATAATATGATTTATATTTGTAAACTTTAAAATCAAAAATAATTACGATAGAATGAATTGTTTAGATGACATAAATCAAAATCATTTTTTGATGTATAATTATTAAAAAAGACATGAAATTTATACTATACTTTTAATAATACCTTTTGACTGCATTTTTACTTTTAAGATATTTGAATAAACTATATAAATATTATTTTAAGATATCATATAAATATTATTATGGATAGTATAAACAAATTTATATGAATATATTTTTTAAAATGTTATTTAAATATTATTTTTAAGATACCTAAATTAACTCTTGATAGCAAGCAGTTGACGTGAATAAATTAAAAGACAAGAATCATGTGATAATTCAATTTTAAAAATAACTAAATTTTTTCTTTTTTTTGTTATTTATTTATTTATTTATTTAGACTTTTTTTGGTCCCTTGTTTTAGACTCACTTATTTGACCATTTTATTAATTTTTTTATTTTGGACTATAGAAAATTACAAACTAAAAGAGACAAGTCCAACAAGCTTAAAAACACAAATTTTCTAACAAAAACAAGCACAAAGCACACAAAAACAATAGAAAATGGCCTAAACAAAAATCAATTTAAGTTTTAAAAAAAAGGCCTAACATAACAAAACACACAAAAGAAAGAAGAAAAAATTGAAATAGTTTAGAAGCTTAGCGCAAAGGGGTGGCACGGAGGTGCCAACTAGGGATATTCAAATCCAATCCAATCTAATCAAAATTATTAAATCCATCTAATTCAAATCAAAAACCAATCAAACTGCAAGGTTTGAATTGGATTAGATCTTATTTTTTATGAACCATATGAATTGGATTGGATTTTGGATTTAATTTTCAAAATCGATCCAATTCAATCCAAATTGAATAATATTATATAATATAATTTATTGTTATTAAGTTTATACTTTTACTTATAGTAACTTAAATTTATTACATAATTTTTTTATTTATATGTCATTTTCACTTAAATAACATTTTATAAATATTAAATGAAATATTTTTTATTTCTATTTATTCATTTTATTGATTTAAGTTACTTTTATTATAATATTCTAAACTTAAAATTTTATTTTATCAAAAATTGATCAAAGAGAACACCCCCGGCATGAACAGCAGGGATGGTAGTGCTGCAAGGTCATACAGTGGAGACCACGGTAGCATGAGTTAGTAGCCGCATAGCGAAGCAAATGATGGATTGATGGTGGTGTATGGTCACAATTGCTGGGATTGTGAGGAACAGTGGTGGACATGGTCAATGGGGTGTGGTGGGAGTGCCAATCCAGTGGCAGCAAGAAGCTTGATGGCAGCGGGTAGCTCGACGGCAGCAAAAAGGAGATTGTGGGTTCGATGCGGTGACATTTTCATGAAGGTTACAGGTCGTTATGGTGTGGGTTGTCAATTTGGTGAACTTGGCTGTGGTGCCTCTCCTTCAGCATGTTTTGTTGATCCTAGGTTGCTAGAAGGTAAGGGTATCTAATACTTTAACCATTGGCAACAATTCTGAACATGAAAAATTGAACGTGGAAGCAAGAAAGAGTTGCATCAACACGAGCTGAGGTTGGAGATCAAAAACCTGCAGGAAGATGTGAAACGGAAGAACACCCAAACATGGCTGCATGCACCTACATTTGAGGACCATGAATGTGCATTGCATGCTTGAAAAGCAAACAAAAATGTAGGCTTAAAGTTACTTTTTATTTTGAGAAAAGTACTTTGGAGAAAAAATTTCACTATTATCCCTACATTAAAAACTACTAACCTATTCACCCTAAAGTTACATTATGTCTTTTTTAGATAATTTTATATCTAAAAGTAATTTTACTTTATTCTATTCAAATAAAAAAATTTCTTCTAAACATACTTTTGAAATATTATTTCCAAACAGAAATCAATTCTCTTAACTTCAATTCTTGTAAAAGTAATTCTTTCAACTTTAATTTTTTCAAAAATAATTCCACTAAAATTAAACCAAACAAGCCTTAGAGTTATAATAAAGTATTAATTATTTATAAATTTTATCTTTGTCTTTATTAATCGCAATTGTTTCATTCTCTCATTACCTCTCTCGTTGATCTATTATATGAACTAGTGTATTTACCTGCGTTTTGCACAGGTGATTATCAGTTTAATCAAATATATAAATATAATAAAAATATTTGCATAGGAATACATGTTGATTAATATATTTTGTGTTATGAATTTGCTTAAAAATATATAATTGAAATTTAATGTTGGTGATAAATTATTGAAGTGATATATATTGATCAAAGTGCAATTTTTATGTTTGGATCACCGATATAATATATATTTAGTATTACCTATTGGATGTATCAATATTTGTTAGAAAGCCAATTTGCAGTTTCTTTTTATTATTAAAATTTCTCAAGTTATTTAACAATCTTATAAAATTCTAATCTATGAGTAAATTTAAAAAAAAAATTTATAAAACTCTTCATCATCTACTTTTCGAGTTATTAAATCTATGACATTTTGATGAATAAAAAAGTAAATAGTATTGCATATTAAAACCTCAAATATCTAATCTTATAGATAAAAATATATAATATAGATTTGCAATTTGAGTGTTATAAGATTAGAATAATTAATTATCAATAATTTAAATCACTAATTAAAAAAATAAATTAATATAACTTAATGGTATGCTACAAGCTTCAAAGTTCAAATATTTAATTTTAAATTTATTTTTAACTATTAATAATTATAATGTATATTAATCATTATCCATACAGTTTTCGTTTGTATCACTCATATAATAGATGTTTAGTATTAGTTGAAAGTGCAATTTTTATATTTGATTTATTCATAAAATATATGTTTAGTATCACCTCAAAGTGCAATTTTTATATTTATATCACCCGTACAATACATCTTTAGTATCACTTATTTGAGATATCAATATAACAATTAATTAATAGTAATTTAAATCACCAATAAAAAAAAATAAATTGATATAATTTAATATTGTGTTATAAGTTTTAGAGTTTAAATATTTAATTTTAAACTTGGTTTTAACTATTTATAATTATAATGCATATTAATCATTATTTGTGCAATTTATATATTTATATCATGCATGTAATATATGTTTAGTATCATCTAAAAATATAATTTTTATATTTGTATCACTTTTACAATACATGTTTATGAAAAGCCTTTATTTAAGTAATATCAGCATAAAATAAAAAAAAATTATGAACATGAATAAAATAGTAAAAGGAAATAAAAGAAATCAAATATATTTTTTTTTGTGAAAAGAAATCAAATATTGAAAGTGATATAGATATAGCTTCTCATAAAAGTTTCACATGAAACTTCTCAAACTAAAAAGTAGTGAAAAGAAGATAAATAGTTATAGCTTCTCATAAAAGTTTCTAATTAAATTTCTCAAATAAGCATAAATAGTTATTTATGATTGAATAATGAGAGTAGCTGAATTTTAGAGGGAAACCAAATTTACCTTATGATGCCATGTCATCAAATCCATTACCATAAAACCCTCTTTTATAGAATAGATAGGATTATAATGTAAGGGCAATTTAATTTTTTATTTTTTAAAAAATTTAAATTATTAAATTATGTTCTTAATACTTATGCCACCATATACCTTATACGACTATTATTATCAAATAAAGAAATTAATGGAACTAAGTGATATTTTTCTTTATTTAAGCTTATTTATTGGTATCGTTAATTTTTGTGAAAAAATTATGTTACACTTTACAAATGAACGAAAGGAGTAGCATATGTGCTCAATAGCCTAAAATTCACTAGGCATCATTAGCCTATCTGCATTCTATACTTCTCAATTTTCACTGCTACAAGTCCCCCCGTAACAATCATGGCTTTGGTGGCTCAAGCGAGGAAAAAAGACGGGTGAAAGCTGGAATAAGAGCACATGCAATCACCACCTATGTCATAGGCCATTTTCTCAGGCTGCTCTAGCAACCTCCACTTTGATTAACCATTCACTCTATAAATACCAAGTGGGTTTAGCAATAGTAAAGTCTTCTAGATGGTGATGCTGATAAGTTGAAAGATAGGCAGTTCATGGGGCTTACAAAGTAGAAAGGAAAGGAAATTCATCATTTTCTTTCTGGCAGCTCGAAGGTGAGTTCTCTTTCAGTTTCACCGTAAGACCTTTGCCAGAATCTACTTTCAGACTTTAATTTCATACCCTTTCATATACGATGTTATGTAAACGTATATATATAATTATTGAGAGTGTGACAAGCTACTTGTAGGGAATTATTGCAAACATGGATTC
The DNA here is from genome assembly GCA_031439585.1 of Pterocarpus macrocarpus. Taxonomy (NCBI): domain Eukaryota; kingdom Viridiplantae; phylum Streptophyta; class Magnoliopsida; order Fabales; family Fabaceae; genus Pterocarpus; species Pterocarpus macrocarpus. The sequence continues at coordinate 15,463,228 of CM062517.1, read as the reverse complement.
TGCTGGTTCAACCATTACTGGCTTTATCTCACATAAGCATAAGCCTCTGAAGAGGCAGAAAGAGAATGAAGATGAAGATGAAGACATGATTAGCAAGCTACCTGAGTCACTCATAAGTCGCATAATGTCTCTTCTCCCAACCAAAGATGCAGTTCGAACCAGTGTGTTATCAAAGAGATGGATGCACCTATGGAGATCCATCACCAAGTTGGACTTAGATGACAGTGTTTTCTTTTATTCCAAAAAGAAGATAGGTAGAAAACAGCATTTTGTGAACGTTGTGAATAGGGCGCTTCTCCTAACCAAATCTTCATGCATGGACAGTTTCACTCTTGCTATTGTTAACAAGTATGATGTGTCCCTTGTTAACACTTGGATCTCTAGTGTCTTGAGCAGGAGTTTGAAAAAACTTTGCATTCAGTCACAAATGGAACTCCCCTTTTCCTCTCTTACCTCTTATTCGCTTTTGAACTCACAGTTGTTAGAAGAATTGGTGCTCGATATGTATGTTTGCGCTGCTATTACAATTCCCACCAAGTATGTTCATTTGGGAAACCTAAAATTACTGAAGTTGAGTGGAATCACTTTTACCCTTGACTCCTCCAATTATTCAAAGGATCTGAGCTTCGGCTTCCCAGTACTAAAAAAGTTTGAGGCAATAAATTGTACTTGGTTAGGTGAAGCGTGTGTCACTTTCAAAGTTCCTCTACTTGAGAGCGTTTTCATAGAACATGAAGCTGAGTTGCCATCTTATAAGCCAAATTACTGTCCTATCATGTTTTCTGCTTCACATTTGACAGAATTCACTTATTGTGGTCATGGTTCTATGTCACAGTATATTACTTTGTTAGATTCATCATCAGTTCATAATGCTTCTGCTAATATCATTTTTCGCCAAAGTGAGAAGGACAAAGTTCCACAAATAGGATTCCGTGATTTTCTGCTTCTCAGTCAATTCAATCAAGTGAAATATCTCAAATTTGAGGGGTCGGAGGTAAGCTTCTTTTGTTAAACCTTTTTTCAAAGTGAATATGGAGATGTCAAACCTTAAACACTTATGTTGAAATCAAGATCATGTGTTAATCCGCATCAATTGAGAGCTTCTTGTGATCAAATTGAAGTTTCCTATACAAATTATTTTATATAATTATTATATAATAGTAGCATAAGTTTATTCATTTGATTTCAACAATTATGATTATTTGAAAAAGATAGAAATCTGTTGGACTAAAATAGTGGCATGTATATTTACTAATTTACTCGGGTAGTATTAGGACTAGGAGAGATTATGCTTTTGCACATAAGTTTGTTCTGGTCAGATATAGTTGTATTATTCCATCTTGTTATAGCATGTCAAGTGTCATAACTCATAATACAAATGAACTGGGTCACTTTATTTGTCATGTAGGTTCTGGCACAATCAAGAGTAGCTCTTCTACCTGCATTTGGAATGTTGAGCCATCTGGAGGTTGGTTTAATCAGTGGTGAAGTTTTGTTGGGTTTACTTCTGAAGTCACCAGTTCTCAACACTTTGATTTTCAAGGTTGGTAAACTATTAAATGAATCTGGTGACGCCACTCTGCCTGCGCTATAGACTATAGTCATGTAAGTTGCATTGCATGTCATGCAAAGTCTTGACTCTTGAAGAGTCCTTTCGTGATTACTTACCAGCTTTTCTTAGCGTTTTTTTCTTTTGGTGTTTCGTTAACAAGTGCCTTAACTTCGTTTAAGGATTATTAAATTATTAAATTATATAAAAAGTTCGATGACGAATTCATAAGAACTTGAAAATATCACTTTTAATGTAATGTTTTTTTAAATCCTTAACAAACATTTTTTTTCTAATCTCTTACATTCTTACTTTTACGAATCTTATATGGATTTTGTTTGATGACTTATCATCAGAGACTAATATCTAAATTTGACAAAGACCTTTTGGATTCTGCCGTTGTGCCCGAATGTTTGCAATATACCCTCGAGGTGGTGAAATTCGGAGAAGTTCGTGGACATGAGCATGAGTTGTGTTTAGCTAAATTTGTGATGGAAAATGGTTTGGTGCCGTAGAGGATGAGTTTCTCCCTTGCTGGTTGTTTAGGCAAGTTGAAGGCTCTTGAAGAATTTAAAGAGAAGCTATTCTCTTTCAAGAAAGGTTTCAGTCTTGCTATTGAATTTTCATAGGATTAAGGCTAAAGAAGCTTGTAATGGTAAGTTTGGATAAGTTTCTAGTAAAGCAATTATGGTATTGATTTCTAAAAACTAAAGCAAATATGCTATAAGGTGATATATGTCTACAATGTTTTATTGCGCACCCTGTATCATTTATCTGGTGTGATCAAGACCATGTGACAATTTTGTACCTACAGGAATAGTAATTCACTAGAAATGGTTATTATGAACTTTGGTGAAAAATCTTATTATCAACATACTAGTAAAATATTATTTTTATGCGTTTCGCTCAAAAAGTTTGCGGTAATATATATTGCCAGTGTGAGATCGATTTCGTCGTTCAAATAAAATTCTGGAATGGTGGAATAGAATTAGAAATAACTTGATAGCCATGTTCCTATGGAATAAATTATCTGTGAAGCCTGATTTTAATGCCAGTCAATTCAATATTATTCTCCACGATGAACTTTTGCTGGGTGTATAATTAGTTCATTAGTATTTAGTTTTTCATTTTTTCTTTTCTTTTTGGTGTTAACTTGAAAACTTTTTATGTTGTGTTTTGTTTGCATTAAAAAAAGCATTTCTAAGATGCAATTTTTTAAGTTTTTTTTAGATAATTTTTTTCAGTCAAAAATTTTAAAACGGTTTAAATATTTTTTGGAAAAAAAAATAGCTATTTTGAATTTTTTTTATACTAGTTATTTATTATTTTACATACATTTTAAATTAAATATTATTTTCTTTTAAAAAAAATTCAAATAAACGGGTTTGAGTCTCAACTAGTACCGGTAGAAGTTTTTGAAAGTAATGTCCATTGACGAAGTTTGATCTTTTGTCAAACCACAATTTTTTTATTGCCCTTATAATATAAATAAAATAAAATTATAATATAAAAAATAAGCTAGGGTTGTGCTGTGATACAATTGAGAAAGATACACAATAATAATATTGCGATTAATGTTGGAGGGTATCCTAAAAGAATGAAAAGGAATGGCAAAGAGGGAGTTTAGTGGTAAATAAAGTTAGTAGAATATTAATTTGCAATGTTTCTACGTGGTTATTAGTGTATTCACAGTATCTCATGCTATAGTTTGTATATGTCTGCAACAACAGGTTTCTATTACAGGTTCACACAAGTTTTGCCCAAGACACTGGTCTTAATTTCATGGTGTATGATTAATAGAATTATATAGACAGAAGCAGCTTCAATAGAAAATTTAGGGTCTATGTGTTTATGTGATCAAGGTTAGAGTCTTTACATTATCACCAAGGTGCAGAATGTGGCGATGGAATTCTGACACAATGTTTCCAGGATTAATAAAAGATGCAGATCGGAGGAAATTTTGGAGGTTTAGACAGGGCTTCGGCAATGCGACAATTCTGGTGTAAATTGCTTATGTACAGAGACGTATAAGACTTGATAATTCTGAGAAAGTTTACGGCTACAATATGTGACTATTCTATTCGAGGTGCTGCTATTGTTGTGAGAGGGGGTTTTGGATCAAGCAGAGATGCTAAAAAGGATGTCATAGGAGTTCAAATTGAAGTTAAGTGTCAATACCACAATGTAGGGGGGCATTTTGGATTATTTTCTGTACAGATTGGGAGCTTCGTATTGATCTTTTTATGGTTATCGATGTACTCCTTGGTTTGCTACTTCACACATTGGTGTGAGTAGCCTTCAATGAACTATACAAAAAAAAAAAAAGAAATTTGTATTCATATTTTTGGCATGTTCAACAATGCCTCCCCATAAGTTAGGCGCATCACATACCTTATAATTTAAAAGTGAAGATAAGATGGTCTATCAATACAACCAACCACCTATGATACATTATAATAATTTTTTAATCATCATCAGATTTCAAAAATATTGTTAAATAAATTTTAAAAATAACCAAAATTTATCTATGTTATCATAAAGTTGTGGAAAATATCTCAAAAAAAGTTTGTCTAATTTTAGAATAATTCTATTTCATTTCAAGATCTTGCAAATAACTCAGAAAAATATTTTATGATATTTTGATATTTAGAATATCTTGAAAAAATTTTGTTTGATTTAAGATTCACACAGATAAATTTTTGTCACTTTTAAAATGTATTTAATTACATTTTTTATGTCTAACTAAACTTGAGAAATTAGTATATTACATCATAGATGATTAGTTGCATCAATAAGCTATCAAATCTCCAATAACAAGGTATACCTCCCAGGTATGATGGTTACAACTTGAATTTTATCAAGAAATTATGGTATGTCATTGGTGATGATTTTTCTAAATTTACATTGGATTTCTTTAAGTTTGATATATATGCTACCACATGAGGTGAATATGACTTCGATAGCCTTGATTCCAAAGTTTGAGGGGGCTTTTGAACTAAAAGATTATAGACATATTAGCATGGTGGGATCAATTTATAAAGTAATAGCCAAACTAATGTCCAAAAGAATTAGTTTGGTTATGTTGATCCTTATTGGAGAGACACAATTTGCTTTTGTTAGTGGGAGACAAATTTTAGATGAAGCATTAATAGCAAATGAGGTGGTTCACTGGGTTAAAAAAAGAAAAGAAAAATCCATTTTGTTTAAATTGGATTTTCAAAAAGCATATGATATTGTTAGGTGGAGTTTTGTTGATAGTGTTCTAGATGCCATGGGGTTTGGTATAAAGTGGAAAAAGCGGGTGTCATGTTGTTTATCTACTACCTCAATGTCTGTCATTGTTAATGGTTCTCCATGTCCTCCTTTTAAAATGCATAAAGGACTCAGACAAGGAGATCTCCTTTCTCCCTTCATGTTTGTGTTGGTCATAGAGGTGTTCAATAGAATGGTATAAAAAGCTATGGATTTACAATATGTGAAAGGGTTGCGGATTGGAAAGGAGAATGTGATGATATCCTATCTATAATTCGTCGATGATACTTTGCTGTTTTGCCTTACAAAGAAGCAAATTCTGACAAACTATAGAAGGCTTATTGATCTTTTTGGGCTTATATCTAGTTTGGACATTAATTATGCAAAGTCAACGACAATTCCGATGAATTATGAAGAAACTTGGATCCAACGTGCAAGAATAAAATTGGGGTGCTTTGTTCATAAGTTGCTGATTACCTATCTAGGTGTGCCTTTGGGAGCCAACCCAAGAAGCTTGCATGTGAGGCAACCTATTCTTGATAAAATTGAAAATCGGCTATCTCTGTGGAAGGCAAAATTTCTATCAAGAGCAAGACATCTTGTGCTTATTAAATTTGTGTTGAATAGTATCCCACTATACTATTTGAGCCTCTTTAGAATCCCTAAAGGAGTGCTAGAGAAAATCATTAAAATGCAAAGGAAAATTTTCTGGTCCAATGATGATAAGAAAAAGGGAATTCCTTTTGTCAAATAGGAAGTCATCCAAATGCCAAAGGAGTTAGGAAGGTTAGGAGTTGGTGACATGGTTATTAAGAATGCAGCTCTTTTTTTTAAATGGTGATAGAGGTTCTCTGACGAAGAGACTACTCTATGGAAAAGAGTGGTTTGTTCCATATATAGTTGTGATCCTAATGGTACCATGATATGATAAAAAGTGGTGGTCCTTTGAAGCAAATAAGGGGCATTTTAGATTTGATGGTGGATTTTTCAGCTATTGTGTCTCGAGGTTTAAAGAAATTAGTTGGAAATGACCACTCTATTTTGTTCTAGGAGGAGGTTTAGGTGGGTGATGAGAAACTTTGTGTTATCTTTTTGAGGCTGTATAGCTTGTCAAAGCAAAAGAATTATATCATTGCTGACATGGATTGTTGGGATGGGTATCCTTGGCGTTGGAACCTTGAGTGGAAATTCTTGTTTTCTTGGGAGGCTGATCAGTTGGCAACACTTACTCATATGCTGGAAACTATTTAATTAGTACATGATAAGTAGGATTCCCTTATTTGGACTTATACTCCAAATAAGAAGTTTGTTGTTAATTCTTTTTCTTTGCAGGTACAAAAATATTTTGCTAATGCTGATCAGATTAATGTTAGTGCTACTCTTGCTTGGAAGGGTGTGGCGCCTCCACGCATGGAGCTTACTGCATGGTTTGTTCTCCATCAAAGACTAAATATCAAGTATAGGCTAAGATGTTTGAAGATCATTCAACCTATCGAAGCTATTTGTCCATCTGCAGAGGTGAAGGTAAAGCCATAAACCACTTATTTTTTTGGTGCAAAGTATTGTGGTCCCTTTGGAGTAGTATGATGGAGTGGTGGAATATTCAATGGTGTTTCATACTAACCCAATTCGTTTCTTTGAGGATTGGTGTGGTTTTCCAACTTCAAGGCAAGAAAAGAAGTTGTGGGTATCTCTTTTTTTTGTAATCATTTGGAATTTGTGGAGAATCCGTGTTGAACATATACACACTCTTTGTATTTATGTACACTTACACATTCATAGCATCAGAATTACATACTTGTGCATATAAGAAAGTTAGAGTTATAGTGTATAGCTGTTGTTTGTTTGTTGTGCCAGCTATCATGATTAGTTAGTTAGTCTCAAGTTAGCTTAGTTGCTGATGTATATAAGCGTACTTTGTAACTATTCAAAATCAAGAGAGGAATTGTACATTCAGAACCTCACTTTCTCTCTCTCTCTCTCTCTCTCTCTCTCTCTCTCTCTCTATATTCCTCTATGGCTCTCTCATTCTTTGATCATGGAGTTTCTTGATATGGTATCAGAGCCTTCCAAATAGGGGCTCTACATTGCCATACTCTGATTCTTTCTTCTTTCATCTCTGTTCAGTGATTTCTCTCTGTATTTTGATGAATCTTGATCTGCATCAATGGCAGAGCAAATTCCAAAGATTCCTCAAGTGGTAGTGAATCCGATTCCTCAAGCAGCAGTGAATTCGATTGCGAATCTGGTGGTGAATCTGGCGGTGAATTGCGAGCGCATGCTGGTACATCCGGTGGTGAATCCTCTTGAGGACATCTCTAGTCCATTCTATCTCCGTCCAGGTGAGAGTCTTGGAGTGGTTCTTGTCTCCTCTCTATTGACGAAGATGAATTACTACTCATGGTCGAGGGCGATGTAGATTGTGATGCACTCGAAGGATAAGCTAGGGTTTATTGACACTGAGATTCCAGAGCCACTGATTGGAGATCCGCTACGACGTGCATGGGAGTGGAACAACACTATGGTAGTGGCATGGATTACTCGATCCTTGTCCTTGGAGATTGCTCAAAGCATTATGGACATTGACAAGGCTTTGGACTTGTAGATTAAGCTCAGATAGAGGTTCGCTCAGGGAAGCCTCATAAGAATTGCTAATTTGCAAGAGGAAATCTATGCTGTCATGCAAGATAACCTCACTGTAACTAGATATTTCACTCAACTAAAGCATCTTTGGAGTGAATTAGAAAATTTCAGGCCATACACTCCCTACATGTGTGGTGTTCAGTGCAATTGCAAGGTGTATAGGGACCAGGATTGCATCATGCATTTTTTGAAAGCATTAAATGACTAATACTCAGGTGTAAGGTCGCAGATTTTGTTGATGGATCCCTTTCCTTTGATCAATCAAGTTTTCGGTCTCATTGTGTAACAGGAGAGGCAGTTCGTAAGTGAAAGTGGTGAAATCGCTAAAGTCTTGAACACTAATGCTGGTTCTTCCTCTGTGAATGCTGTTGATGGCATGAGTCAAGGTGGTACCAGTGGTAAGAAGTTCAGTAAAGGAAAATTTGCAAGAAATCAGCAAGGCAGAAATAAGTCTTGCAGTTTTTGTGGAAAGACTAGCCACACTGTGGAGACTTGCTTTTGCAAGCATGGTTTTCCACCTCACTTTAAGAAAGGACAAGAATCCGTTGTGAATAATGTGTCCTCTGAAGATTGTGATGAGGAGGATGACTCTTCTCATGAGGAAGCTCAGCCTTCTTTTGGCTTCAGTTTGACAAAAGAGCAATATCAAGGTCTCATAGTTTTGCTTCAACAATCACAATCTGTTTCTGCACCATCCCCAGCCACCTCAGCCTCTAGCCAACCTCATATCGCCAACCAACTTTCTTCTAAACCGTCATCATCAAGTAATAATTTTATCCTCAGTGTCCAATCCCACACCACTAATTAGATTCTTGACATAGGAGTAACAGATCATATCTGTTGCTCTCTGGATCTACTCACCACACATACCACCATTCCTCCTTTTCCAGTTAAGTTGCCCAATGGTGCTCAAACACTTGCTACCATAGCCGGATCAGTGTACATTTCTAATGATTTCGTATTACAAAATGTTCTGTATCTACTTTCCTTCACCTTTAATCTCATTTCTGTCACATAGTTGACTTCAACCTTAAATTGTCATCTGACGTTTACTCACATCTCTTGTACTATACAGGATGCAATTACCTCGAAAATGATTGGATTTGCTAAAGTAGTACATGGTCTATATGTCTTGGAAGATCCTGGTACACTCTTCATACCTGCTGCAAATAATGTCTCCACATCTGATTTAGATAAATGGCATTGTAGGTTATGACATTTGTCTGATTCTAAAATTCATGTTTTGAATAAGCTGTACCCCTATATTACTGCTGTTCCCAATCAGGCCCCTTGTATGATTTGCTCTCTTGCTAAGCAAAAATGACTTTCTTTTCCTGATAGTATTTCACATACTTCACATTCATTTCAATTAACATACATGGATATTTAGGACCCCCCTTTCTATAACTTCTATTCACAAGCATAAATACTTTCTTACTTTGGTCGATGATTACTCCAAACATACTTGGATATTTTTGATGAAACATAAATCTGAAGTGAAAAATTTAATTATTTCATTTGTGACCTTGGTTGAAACTCAATTCAATTGTTGCATCAAAACTTTTCGGTCAGACAATGGGCCTGAATTTCAGTTACCAGTTTTTTACAGTTCCAAAGGCATTGTACATCAAACCTCTTGTGTTGAAACTCCACAACAAAATGGAGGTGTGGAGCACAAACACCAGCATATACTTAATGTCACTAGAGCTTTGCTTTTTTAATCTAACTTGCCCCATATTTTTTGGAATTATGCAGTGAGTCATGCTATTTTTCTTATTAATTGCATTCCAAGCAAACTTTTACAAAATAAGTCTCCCTATCAAATTCTTTACAACAAAACGCCTAATATTTCATTCTTACGGATCTTTGGTTGTTTGTGTTTTGTTTCTACTTTGCTGCAAAATAGAAAAAAGTCGGATCCAAGAGCACGACAATGTGTTTATCTCAGACATAAATCTAGTACCAAAGGTTCTATTGTTCTTGACATTAAAGCTCGAGAGATTTTCATCTCTCGAAACATTATTTTTCATGAAAATATTTTCCCTTTTCAATTTATGGTTGCTGACTCTAATTCTATTTTTCCTATGTCTTCCAATTCGGATTTACTATTTCTTGATTTTCCTGCATTTCATACATCTAATGATGCATTGCATGCCCAACCCAGCGCACATTTGCATTCTTCATCTGGTTCTGATCCACCATCTTTAGATGTTGCATCACATACACAGCCGATAATACACACTCAATCTGACATGCATTCCGCCTCATCTCCCTCCCTTCCCTTACATACATTTAGGCCTTCTTCTAGGCCTAAGAAATCTGCTACATATCTCTGGGACTTCCATTGCTATATGACCACTACTACTAAGATTAGTCCTGCATCTGAGAAGGTGTTGTATCCTCTTTCTCACCATCTCACTTACTCCAAGTTGTCTCCCAAACATAAACACTTTGTCCTGTCCATTTCTGCACATGAGGAACCCAAAAACTATAATCAGGCAGTTCAGTTTGATTGTTGGAGATAGGCTATGGAGGCTAAGATCACTGCTCTCAAGCAAGCTGGAACTTGAGAGTTTGTTGACTTGCCTCCTGGGAAGCGACCAGTGGGCTACAAGTGGGTATATAAAATCAAGTATAAGGTTGATGGGAGTATAGAAAGATATAAGACACACCTTGTAGCTAAAGGTTTCACGCAGACTGAAGGCATTGATTTTCTTGAAACCTTCTCCCCGGTAGCCAAGCTCAGCACTGTCCATTTGCTCTTTGCCCTTGCATCCACCCAGAATTGGATACTTGAGTAGCTGGATGTAAACAATGCATTTTTGCACGATGAGTTGTATGAGGAGGTCTACACGGACCTTCCCCAAGGCATTGTTCCTCCCAAACTGGGCTAAGTGTGTCGGCTCAAGAAGTTTTTCTACAGTCTTTGGCAAGCGATCTATCAGTGGTATGAAAATCTGTCCACTATGCTCCTTGATTCTGGTTTTGTTCAGTCGCAAGCAGATTTCTCCCTATTCACCAAGAAGAAAACGAATGGATTGTTCACTGTTCTGCTCATCTATGTTGATGATATGCTGCTATCTGGTAATGATCGTGCTGGGATTGACTTGGTTAAACAAACCTTAGATGCTGGGTTTCGCATCAAGGATCTAAGGCCATTGAAGTTCTTCCTTGGGCTTGAAGTGGCAGGGAGCTCTCATGGAATTTCGTTGTGCCAAAGAAAGTATACTTTGGAACTTTTGCAGCAAACTGAGCTTCTCGGGTGTAGACCGGCATCAAAGCCTATGGATCTTTCTCTGAAGTTGTAGTGTGATGATGGGAAACCATTTGCAGATCCTGCTGCCTACAAAAATTTAATTAGGCAGCTTCTGTACTTAACTACAACAAGGCCCGATATTAGCTTCGTGGTGTCCAGTTTTAGTCAATTCCTTCAAGCTCCTATGGTTGCTCACCATCGAGCTGCTCTTTGGATCCTCAGGTACCTGAAAAGTGCCCTTGGGTTCATCCTTTTTTTCCCATCTAATTCTGAGTTGCATTTGAAGGGCTTTAGAGATAGTGATTGGGCAACATGTCCAGACACTCGTCGCTCGGTTACAAGATATTGTATCTTCCTCGGGAATTCTCTGATTTCATGGAAATCAAAGAAGCAACGCATGATCTCTCATTCTTCTTCGGAGGTAGAGTACCGTGCCCTTGCCACAGGCACTTGTGAGATACAATGGTTAACATACTTGCTTCAGGATTTCCAAGTGCCCTTTAAATCTCTTGAACTTCTCTACTGTGATAGTAAATCAGCTCTGCACCTTACTTCTAACCCGGTGTTCCATGAGCGATCTAAACACATTGAGTTAGATTGCCATGTTATTAGAGAAAAGGTCTATTCTGGATTGGTTCATTTGTAGCCCATCAGAACCCGCTCCTAGGTAGCTGATATCTGTACCAAGGCTCTTAACCCGAAACCTTTTAGAGTTTTGCATACCAAGCTGGGAATGTATGATATGCACTTTCCAGCTTGAGGGGGGCTGTTGAGCATATACACACTCTTTGTATTCATGTACACTTGTACATTCATAGCATCAGAATTACATACTTGTGCATACAAGAAAGTTAGAGTTAGAGTGTATAGCTGCTGTTTGTTTGTTGTGCCAGCTGTCATGGTTAGTTAGTTAGTTAGTTAGTCTCAAGTTAGCTTAGTTGCTGATGTATATAAGCTCACTTTGTAACTATTCAGAATCAAGAGAGGAATTATACATTCAGAACCTCACTTGCTCTCTCTCTCTCTCTCTCTCTCGATTCCTCTATCACTCTCTCGTTCTCTGATCATGGAGTTTCTTGATAATCCATAACAGAATTCTGTTTGAAAACTTCAAGCTGGATTGATGTTTTGAAACCTATCACATTAAATTAAACTTGGGTTACTAGACTAGAGCATGGTATTTTGAGTTCCCCTTCTGCCAGCATGAGCTTAGTTTAGATTTGGAAGATGCTCATTCTTGTTTGCGCTCATGTCATCGCAAGTGAGTCATTTTGTTTTGTTGCCTTCCAGGATAGTTTGTCCCTTATTTTGTGGTGCCTTTGCCAAGTTCTGCTCAAGCTAAGGTTACTTTCGAGCATTATAATGGTTCAACATGAGTTCAGTTTGATCAAGATGTTTGTGATTTCACTCGTTATTGTGCTTCAATATGTGTTCTTCTCGGTGATACAATGGTTTTGAGCCAATTATGGTTTCTAGTTTTTTTGCTGTTAGGGTCATATGGTTAGAATTCTAGGATGGATAGCTTGCTATACTTCTATGTTGTCCCATGCCTTTTATTTTCTTGTATTTTGGTTTTGCCTTTCTCTTGTGATGGGTTAGACTTGTGGTTTCTCCCCCTCTATTTTGTAGGAGTTTGACCAATTTTTATCTATATATATATATATATATATATATAAATATAAGGTATACCACACATCTTAGTAGCCAAAGATCATTTTAGACATGATAAACATTCAAAATGAAATTTAGGCTCAAATAGCACGAAAAAATGTGTGAGATGAACTATAAAAATAAGAATAAAAGAAGAGTTTGGCTCGATTTGGCCCGACCCAATTTGGTCTTGCTTGAATTGGGCCAGCCCGCTTTGGATTAGGCCAATCCAAATACCTGAACATATTTTTAATAATATTATTGTGCCTTTTAGAAAAAACATTAATTTATCATAATTTTTTAACGTACATCATAATAAACAATTTTATTGTCATAACTTTTTATTTTAAACTATAACGTTTTTATTAATAAATTTTAGAAAATGTTACGGTATATATCTTTGAGTTAAAAGCTGCGGTCAGACATAACCTTACATATTATTTTCTTACGTGAAAGCTTAACGAGCACAGTAATCAAGTTACTAGTGAATTAGCCTAAATAATAAGAGAATAATTATGATAGTATTTCATACAAATATTTTTAATTTATTTTTTAATTATTTTAAAATATATTTATTATATTTAAAAAATTAATAAAGTTGGCCTACTATCTAGTGTGGACTAAAAATGATTGGGTTAGACTACCATTTTGCTAACCCGAAGTTAACTACGTGTGGAGGAGGAAAGTATGACTGATTTCATAAACACAGGCACTTTGACATGGCTTACTCTACGCCACTTTTACCAAGATAAATGGTATCCCAATGCTCCTATTTCTTTATTTAGTTCCAATATCGTGGCATCTGCAGACAGAAACAGTAACAATTCCCCTCAAACCACATAATTCAGAGTCTACAAAACAGTGCAGAGAGCATTGCCTTTCATTTCTGAAACTCAAGGACCGTATAGAAGTGGTCCACATGGAGTGCCCTGAAACGAGGGAACCCTGCAGAAACCGCAAGTTGCCTGAACTCTTCCTCAGTCCTGTGCTTCCCCTTGGCTCTGTAGATTGTCATCACGAATATGTCACCTTCAAGCAATGCCCTGGTTCTGTGACTTTCATCAGAATGCTCTGGAAGCACTGGCTCACATGCAATAAGCTTGCCTCCCTCCGGGAGTGACTTGTAGCAGTTGTGCATTATCTGCTTGCACTCCTCATCTGTCCATGTCGTCAGCACCCACTGTGCACATGCAAAACAAAAACAAACAAATGGCCAATAAAGGCCTGTTTGCATGAGTCACTGCAATTTGGCTGGTAGCGAAGAAAAAGCCAGAAACGTGGTTCTGCTGAGGCCAATAAGATTGAGAGATTAGATCAAATGAAAGAGATATTATAAGGTTATATCCTCAACACTTAGAATTGGAAACTTTACTAGGTTAATTATGTTTTCAATTCACTCAAGGACAAGCACTTTGGCACAAATTTCTGGTACAAGTTCATTGCATAGTGGAATCTATACTCTAAAAAGTCACTGTTGTGATATTGGAGATGAAGAAAAAGATCTTTCGGGTGGGGCCAATAATCTTTAGGATAATACATTAGTGAAAAGTCGTAATTAATCACAATCAAACCAAACAATAATTGTACCACTACATGTGTGTTTGGGAACTTAGCAAAATAGCTTAAATTTTCTTTTTTTTTTTTAAAAAATTGCTACCAAAAAATCAGTTGTGTTCGGATAAAAAAGAGAGAGATTATAAACAGAATCTTATAATTTTAAGCTAAAATTTAGTTTAGAAGCATAAGCTATCAGTTGGATATTCTGATTAAAAACAACTTAAAAAGCTTTTACCCATAAAATTGCTTTTCTCATCTTACCCATACCCACTAATGGTATTGCTAAAATAGACATCAAATATCATTTAATATAATTAAGTTATTTCATATCCTTTTTGGTATTTTATCATATAAAAATGATTATTTCTAACCAATTCAAATAAAATAGATTATCTTAAAATCACTTTTCAGCTAAAATATCAAAATATATATTGATTCTCATATAATCAATTATATAAAAAAATAATTATATAAATAAGTGATTGTTGAAATAATTATAATCTTACAACTTTTTCAAATATACACTATGTTCCTACGTACTAAAATGATTCCTATGATATATCTGGTTAAGGTAAAACAAAAAATATATAACGAGTACATATGTTATTGATGAGAACAAAAGTTTAAAGAAAAAAATAAATAATTATAATGAAATTATATAAAATTTATTAAAAAAATTGTGTACATACTAAATTATTAATCCTCATAATGTAAATTTATTTTAATTACAATAAAAATATAATGATTTAATTTTAATAGATTATCAAATTTTTTTTATTTAGCAATCAGTATAATCTGGCTTGAGTTGGATCATTCCATTATATAGATAAAACTCTCTCAGTATTAATTTTTTTTCATACGCATAACTCAAACTCAATACCTTATTTAAGGAGAACAATTGATGAACCACCGGATCCAACTAAACATTGGTTAACAAATTATCAATATAAAAGTTTTATACAAATATTAATCACATATTATCATATTACAAAGTTTTAAAATTTTTTGTTGTAATTATATTAAAATTATACATATAATAAAACATAATTAATTAATAATATAAAATTTTTATTTAATATAATTTTTATTTAATAATCTATTAAAATTAATCTTAAAACGTAACTGTAAATTGTTTATAAAAAGTCTGCTCTCCGAAATTCTAACCTTTTCTCTCGGAAAAAGGAACTCAACCAACATTTGATAGTGAATATACTGCATTCTGAATAGAAAAAACGATTATATTTAAAAAAAATTTATAAATTATAGATAAAAATAATTGCTTCATCCCTTAATTTATTTTTTATTTTAAAATTTATTTTTTAAATTATAAATATTTTAAATTCACCCTTCAATTTTTAAAAATTAAATATATTTATCCTTTTTTTAAACACTTTAGTTATATTAATGAAAAAATTCTATCTAACATATGATTTAATTAAAATAATATTCATAATATCTTTAGTTTAATTGATATGTACTGATAGTATAAAATAATTTTACACTGTTAACCAATAAAAATAGGAAAAAGTGAGAAATTATGGTAGATCCCTCATTATAATGGGTAATTATTTATGTGAGTTAACACTTTCTATCATTTCTATTAACTGATAATATAAAATTATTTTATACAGTCAATATATTTAAATTAAATTCTTAATTAAAATAATATTCATAACATCTTATATGATATATTGTTAAATCTACTCTCTAATATAATAAATAATATTTATAAGACGATTGTGAAGAAAATAGATATATTTAATTTTTAAAAATTAAAAGATAAATTTAAAATATTTATTACTTAAAAAATAATATAAAATATTTATTATTTGAAAAATAAATTTTAAAAAAATAAATTAAAAGACAAATGAATTAATTTTGCCAACATTATATGATGGTGATTTGAAATGTCACTGCTCGCTACATCAAGTTTCTCATGACGTCACATTTTTAAGGCAAAAACCTGATGATCTGACGCGGTCAATCAGAGTTTGCTTCCACGAGATATCCGTTCATCAAAACAACAGGACCAATTACACCTTACATCAGCTGTAGCTTACTCTAGATAAGAGATTCGATTTTATTTTATTTTCATTGTAATTTATTGGTTAAAAATGTAAATATCAAAGCAAACAAAGAGATGTTCTGGTACAAAATTCTTCTTCCAATGCGTTAAAGCCCAAGTTTTACTACCAGCCAATTAAGACAAAATAAAACATACAGATACGTAAAGAAAATTCTATTTAGGAAAATGGGGTGACGCACCTTCATAAAGATAGCATCCCCTTGTGGAATGGATTTGAACATGTCACCGCCCACATGGACTACACCTACAGATCATAATATAATACACCTCTGAATCTTATTCACAAACTCCCAATGTCAAAGCTATCACTTAATTAGTTAGTTACGTAGACTTGATACTTTAAAAATCAGATCAATTATGAGTTAATAATATATATTTCATTTCAATCACAATTGAATAATATTTTAATCATAATTTAAATAATCGTAATATAAATCAAAATTGTTCAATTTCTTTTTTTTTTTTTTTGGTCCTTGGAATATCTTTACATATATATTAACGTGAGATTAAAATTTTAGACGCAATCGCAATCGAAAAATCCTTTAAAAAATTATTTTATTTCTAATTTAAACATTAACCCTTTTCTCAAAAATACAATTCACTTATCACCGTATTCAATAAAAATATTGAACCTCCAATATGGCTTAAATTACATACCAGGAATTTGTGGTGCTTTGGCCACCACTTCGGGCAGGTCAAAGTTGATGCCTTCCTTAACGGAGGGGTGCTTTTGAAGGATCATTCGGAGGCAGTCGCCGCCGCTGCCACCCACGTCCACCAGCCTCTCCACGCCTTGGAAGCCGTCGTAGCCCTCCAGCATTGCCCTCATGAAGGGCACTGACACCCCCGACATGGCCTTCACCATCAGCTCGTTCATCTCCACTTGCTTTAGGTAGTACCCGTAAGCTGCCTCCCCGTTGGCCTTCTCAAAGGGCTCCTTCGTAGGATCCACCACTGCCTCGTGCACCAATGGCCATGCTCTCATCAACGCATCCTGCACTCATGCTTAATTCCCCAATTAGGCGATCACTGATAGTTTATGAATTTGCAAATTTATACTTAATTTGTATGTCATTGAATTCTTGTGTCCAGTTTCAATTTTCTCAAAAGGTCATCGTTTCTGATTTAAGAAAGTCGTACATCAATTAAACATTCCTTACCTACTCAGTCTAGTAAGAACAACTGATATTAAAGTGCCCTTTTTATACAGTCATTATTACTCTTATTTATTATCTATTTTATATGAATACATTTCAAGTAACCATGTCACGTATTAAATTAGCTTTTCTTCCCAAAAAAAACAAAAATTGTTTATGTCAAATGTCAATTTTTATAGTCTTTGATTTGATTTGATGTAAGGCCAGCTCTGTCCAAACTAAGGAAGCGAAAAATCTCAAATTTGCATCATCCTACACTGTCCCACATCTCAATTATCACTTCCACGCCTTTTTTTTGTGAAAAAAAAAAAGAAAACATATATTTCTATGACTATATTATTGCCGTCCCAATATTGAGTTAGTAAACGAGGTAGGTACCATTTTAATCTCTAAAATTATATGTATGCTTTATTTTAATTTTTAAAATTTAGAAATTAATATTTTAATTTTTAAAGTTATATTTTATCGATCACTTTAGTCCATGATCAATCAATTATTAGTCAACTTTTACGATTCTGCTGATATGATACGTCAGCATACCACATGGCACAATATTTGACATGGCATACCAAGTGACGAAGCCCTCTGACAATATTTGATGTGGCATGCTGAAGTGTCATGATGTTAAATTGGTTTAAATTAATCTCTGAAATTTCTAAAATATGTCAAAGTAGTTCCTAAAATTTTTAAATATATCAAAATAGTCCCTAAAATTTTTAAAATATGCCAAAATAGTCCAAAATTCTTAAACTTTTCCTCTTCTCTTTTATAAGTTTTAAATCTTTAATCTTCCTTAAACCAAACTAATTTTTCTCCTATTTTCACATGATACCTAGACTATCCTCCCCATATAGAATAATAGGAAGAGAATATATAGAAATGAAATAATGAAATACAATAAACAATTTTAATGTATCTCATTCTAATTCAAGATCCAAAAATGTCTTTAGATTTAACGAATACTTATAGGAGTACTTATAAATAACCCATCATCAAAGAAATCTAAAAGTCAAACTTAATTGAAAGACCAATTAAATAAACTATCTCTGTATATTTATTATGACAGTTCTATTCCTAATAAATAGAACTTGCTCATTTTTATTTATGCACTAACTATAGTTTTGAAAGTTAAGTTGCACACAAGCGATAATTCATAACCTCTCAATAACCAATAAAATGATTTTAATTAAGAACATGTTAGTATTAGCAGTCTTTACATCCCTTTGGCTCACTCTTCAATTTGATATAATATTTGTTAGATCTGATTGTCTAAAAATATTTTAGAAGAAAATTTTTGAATTTTAACATGAAAATTCAGAAGGCTTGGTGCTACGAGGAGTATGGTTTGAAGGAAGTCCTCAATCTGGGACACTTACCAATTTCTACTCTTCAACATAATCAGGTATTTGTCCAAGCTTATGCTACAACTTTAAATTTGATTGACTTCAAAAGCATTAATGCCCTATCTTTCTATTTGGAATTCATGTGAGTATAAAACATAATTCATTAGAGAAAATAGATTTGTATGTCTCAATATCCAGGTAACTATTTGCTACATTACAAAGACATCATAAATGGATAATACCATTATAACAATGATCATTGTAATTAGTAGAAACTATGCTATTGGCTACTAAGAGGTTCTTAATTAAAATTATTCTATTGGCTATTGAGAGATTGTGAATTATCGTTTGTGTGGAAACTAATTTTTGAAACTATAACTAATGCATAAATAAATATGAGCAAGTTCCATTTATTAGAAATGAAACTTTCTTAACAAACGTATATGATTAGTTCACCTAGTTGGTCTTTTAATTAAGTTTGACTTTTAGATTTCTTAAAAATTTTAGGGACTAATTTAAATCAATTTAAAATCAATGACATGTTAGCATGTCACGTGGTATGCCATACCAGAGGTTATCGGAGTGCTTCGCCAGATGGCATGCTAACGTGTCACTTAACATGACACATAAACAAAATTGTAACAGTTGATTAACGGTTGACTGATTAGGAACTAAAGTGATCAACAAAATACAACTTCAAAAACTAAAGAGTTAATTTCCAAATTTTAGCGATTAAAATAAAGCACGCATATAATTTCAGGGACCAAAATAATATTTAATTCGTTAATAAACTCTAACTAATATAACACTATATAAAATAAAATATAAATTTAATTATTATATTAGTTATGTAAAAATTTTACACAGTTACTCTGTTATATTATTAAAAATATTTAATGTTTGCATAAATTATTTTAAACATTGCATATATAATAATAGTGTACAATTAATTAATCATGTAAAAAATTATATTAACAGTATATCAGAATTTAAATCATAAAATATTTACCATTACAGTATTCTATTGAGTATGGAGTTTTATCTAACAATAAATTAAATTCTAAATTTAATCTAGTACAAAAAATGAATAAAATGCTAATTAATTAATTAATTAATAATAAAATGAATATACTAACATAAAATAACAATAATAAGTACAAAAAATGCGATATATCATTATTATTATTATTTTTCGATTTTATCTATATATTATTATTATTATTATTATTATTATTATTATAAGTTTAATTGATATATATTAATAGTATAAAATTATTTTATATTATCAACCAATAAAAATAGGAGAAAATGAAAAATTATGGTGAATCTCTCATTATAATGGATAATTATTTATGTGAGTTAACACTTTCTACTATTTTTATTAGTTTACAGTATAAAATTATTTTATATTATATATTTAAATTAAATTATATTATTATTACTTTTTTATTCAATTCAGTTTACGATAGCTGATAGATAATAACCTGGTGGTGCTGGAGCACATACGGCGCGTAGGATAACCCTTCCCCATCCGTCACGAGCGTTTTGCCAACATCCGTGAGGGAGTACTTCCTCTCTCCACCGCCGCCGTCGCCGGCGAGATGCTCGCGGAAGACGCCGTAGCTGGCGAGCATGCGGAGGACGCGCTGGAGGTTCTCGGCATCGCCGGCGCCGGCGGGGAGGACGCGAGCCAGGATCTCAGCGGCGGAGAGCGGGGCGTTGGCGCCGCCCTGCCAGATGGCGTCGGCAACGTTCAGCCGTACGACGGCGTTTAGCGACATTGGGACGCTTATCATGTTCGCCAGCTCCAGAATCACGAGCCTCGCTTGCTTTCTGCTCTCTGTGCCTTCGTCGTCCATCGCTGCTCCGTGTGTTTGTTTTGGTTGATTATTGGTTTAGTTTTTGTGGTTGCAACTCTTCAAATTTGTGTGTTAGAGCACGCTATATATAAAGGTGAGGTTATAAAGAAAAATGATACTATCGTGTGGACATGGAGGTGCCTGTCTGCTGTGTGATGTTTTTGTTATTTTTATTTTTTAAATCATTAATATCTGAGGTTTGTTGAATTATAATGATTTAAATATATTATTAGTCTCAATAAATATAAATTATTTTGATTTTAATTTATATAAAAGAATTTCTTTATTTTTTATTTTTTTAATATTATATTTGTAGTTCTTATCGCTATAAATTTTAGCTTGAACAAATATTTTAAAATATATATTTAGTTTTTATAAATATTAGAAATTTTATTTTTTATTTTTATAAGTATTTTATTAATTTTTTATTCCGTATAATTATTATTATTTAAAAATATTAATTAATAATAAAAATAAAAAATATAATATTAAAAAAAAAGACTAACAACAAAAAAAAATAGAGAAATTAAAATTAAAATAATTTATATTTATATGAATTAAAAATATATTTAAATCAATTATAATTAATTTGACAGTCAATCATCTAAGCCATCGTAGTGTTAAGTCAGGGATTCAATTCCTGTATATCCATCATTTTCCCATTTTCCTAATTTTATTAAAAACTTCTAACACAAAAAAAAAGTCTCCCAATGTTGTTTTTTAAAGAATTTTTATTTATAAGATTTAAATTTAATACATTGCTTAAAAAAAAAATGGCAAACCACATTAACTGTTCAAGTATATTAACCTAATGTGTTTGTGAAGGAGAGGAGTCGTTTGCCGTGTGTGCACGTGAAATTGAAGGATGGGGAAGAGGAACTCATAATGTACTTACCTACCAATGACATCTGGTGCGTATTTGGTTGCACCAAAATCAATTCTACACTTCGAAAATCAATTTTAGCTATTTTCGTGCATGCTTGGTTACCAGTTTTCATCCTTTATAAATTCAATTTTGGAAATTGATGGTCAAAATTGATTTTAACTCAAAGTAATAAGGAGTTATTTTTAGAATTGTTTCTCTAAAAATAACATAAGTCAATAATTAAAATTATTTTTTAAATCAAACTATTAAACATATTGATTCATCCTAAAATAAATTTGAATTTAAATTAATTATAATAAAATTGATTCTATTTAAAATTAAATCTACCAAATACACTATAAAAGAATCTAAAACTCTTCCAAATAAAAAAAAATAGATAAAAGTTATATTATTCTATTTAATTCTCAAACGAATTAAAGAAAAAAAACTTAGAAAGGATCTGCATGCCCTTCTAGTCTAGGAAATCGGTAGAGTTGTCCCATATCTGTTGAGCTGAGTAGAACCCTTGATTTTAGCTCTGCGATTCCCTTTGCTCTCGTGGAGTCAAGACGTGTGTTAAATCCTGTTTGACCCAGTTTTAACCGTAATTTTGAGAAAAAACTTTGTTTGGTTGTTCTTCTTCAAAATCAATTATGGTAGTAGAATTCAGAAGCAACTCAAACATATACTTTTGCGGTGAACATTTTTCCGTTGGCATTCTTAACTTATAAAATCACAACATTGTCCTTTATCTCTTTTTTTTTTATCTAATTTAAATATATTTTTAATTTCTATAAAATTAATAATTTTTTAATTTTAGTTCTTAAGATTTTCTTTTTTTGTTTTGATCCAAATATTCTAAAAAGTTTTAGTTTTAATTTTTACTGTTAGTTTGCCTTTGTTACATGATAACATGGATTACGAACAGTCATGTCACCCTTTTCATGTTTAAGTAGAGATTAAAATCAAAATTTTTATAAATATTTAGATTAAAATAAAAAAAATTAGGGACTAAAATTAAAATTTTTGAAAATATTTGGATTAATATAAAAAAATAATTTCTTAAGGACTAAAATCTAAATTCGCCAATTTTATAGGAACCAAAAATATCTTTAAGCATTTTTATCTCGTTATTTGTAATTTTATGTCCCTTTTTTGTAATTCTATATTTAAAAGTGATTTTGTTAGTATTATTCAAATAATATCAATTTTGTCAATATCATTTTTAATATTAAATAACTAAACATAAATTACTTTATCTCAAAATCAATTTTAATCAAAATTAATTATGATATCGAACACACACTTGGTCGTCTCCTCCCCCATCAATTTCTTTTATATTTTCTCGTTGATTTGATATCATCTTCGAAAATCAGCACAAGTACTTGCGTTGGTTGGGTGTTGAGGTAAAGGAGGCCTCGAAGTGGAGTGGTTCTTACTAAATTGAATAATTGTTAGAAGGATGATTACGTTGTTGCATCCAATAACTGGATAGTATCAAGATATACCGCATTGTGGCAGTTTTTTATTGGCTACTGTTATTACGTTAGCATTCAGTCAACATATTTGAAATATTATGCCTACTAATTTTTTTTATTTATAACATCACTCAAGAATCATTTAGCAAATAAACTAACTAACTAACTAACTAAAATTTCCAATCTAACCTAACCTTCATATCTATTCAGATTCTCAAATTACTAAACCCTAATCCTGATTTCTCATCACCGACCGACTGCTCTCCTTCCTTGATGATTAATTGCCGGCTTGTCATCTTGGTCGCTGCACCCTCTTCTCCTCCTTCTCCTTATTGCCTTGCTCATCCTCGTCACTTACCACATCATTCCCATTTTCAATTCTATTTCCATACAATTCTTTCCCATGCGATGCCTTCTAATTCAAAGTCGAATTGTAAATCGAGTTGTGAATGAGGAAAGGGAAAAAAACTGGCACTTCTCATATCATATGCCTTTATATGTGCTAAGAACATGATAATTACGGGTCGTTTGTTTGTCTTCATCTGCAGTAGTTTTTTGGACGTTCTTCACAGAATGCATGTATCGCACCTTTGTGGGATATGTACTCAACAAATGTATATACATTTTTTATTTTTTGATTCACAATGTATAAACATTTTTGTATAGAAAATTTGAAGGTTCTAGCTAATATTTGATAAATAAATAACGCAGAATTAAGTTGCATATGACGTTGTTTATCTAAAAAAATGGGATTAGATTATGTAATTTGAGAATTTGGGATAAATTATGAGCATAGGGCAAAGTAGAAAATTAGTGTTACACTCAAGATAAATTGGGAATTTAATTAACTTCTTATATTTGCTAAATGAAACTTAGGTGACTTTACAAATAAAAAGTTAGTAGGTTCAATATTGTAAATATTTTGACTAGACGCTGAATGGAAATTGACTGGATGCTGACGTAATAACAGTAGCCAATAAAAAAATTGTCATATTACGGTATGTTTCGGCACTAAAGGAAGATTTATGAGATCAATAAATTAGAAGGGACTTTAATTAATTGCTTTTTTTAAAATGACGTCTTAAGGTTTCGAACTGTAGTTTCGTTGGCAATTTAGCATCGTAAGTCAGGGCGGGCCAATGCTACAGTTGTGTGCTTCTGGCACGCTATATGTGCAATTTAAATCTTAAATGCTTTGCGGACTTTGGCAGACGAGCCTTCAGCTCAACGGTGTTTCTACATATGCCTAAAAGTCTGCATATAAGGGGAAGTGGCTTCGATTCCCGCGTGCTGAGCCCGCTCCCCTCTCGTGGTGCCTGAGCATGTGACAAAAAACAAAATCTTAAATGCTGGGTGGACCAAAAAAATAAATAAATAAATGCTTTGACCTGAAAAAGTATTAAGATTGTCCTCCTTTTCATTTACTTTCTCGTCAATTTTTACTTAAAAAAGTATTAAGATTGTCGTCCTTTACATTTACTTTCTCGTAAACGTGGATGCATAATATAGCAAAATGTGGCTTTTAGCGTGGGACCTGAGGGTCAATCATGACCAAGCATTTAATCATGTTTATAAAGGAGTGATTAATTAATAAATAAATATGGTTAAATAAAAATTAGTATTTAATTAATATATTAAATTAATTAAGCAAAATTACACATCTATCCCATACACATTTTTTTCTCCTTTCTCTCTCCACCTTCAACCTTTTCATCCCCGCAGCTGCATACATACTTGTCATTGGCGTCATCACCGTCGAGGTAAAGACAACATCTTGCGTCAGCGTTGCCCATGGCACGAAACCCCGTGTCTCTGCTCGGTGTTGAAGGAGCGGAGGTGTCGCCACCACCATCCTCTTCTGTACTACCACGCGGACCCCGCTCCGGCCGGTAGCATCCTCGGGCGGCGGAGCTTCCAGCAAACAATGTCCAGCAGTGGCTGCACAGCTTTTGCATTAATGGCAGCGTCCTTGCACCAATACAGCAAGGCAAGAATCAAAAGGATAAAAAAATTGACATGTGTTTTCTCTCATAGGCTCAAATGGGTTGCTATGAATCTATATTAACAATCAAAGAATCATACTTCTTGTATTGAAATCCAAATTTGGTATAACGTTAAAGTAGGGAACTTTTTTTGGTAATAATGAGAAGCAAATTGAAACGATAGTGTTGGAGATTTCGGGTTGTGTTAGTTGGCAAATTGTGGGAACGAAATGATGGCAATGGTGACTGAAGTTGTTATGGATTTAACTAACTTCACAGTCAAAGCCAGCTCAAGAGTAGAGATTTACAAATCTATATATATAACATCCAAGATATATTTGTCTGACTGATGTGGGACTTGCATCATTTCCGACCCAACATTGTTGCCTACTATTCTTGACCCCTTTATATTGTATATATTGAATAAAGAATTAGGACCTGACATCATTTTCAACCATTCTTGACTTTTTATTTTATTTTAAATTGTATATATGGAATAGAGAATTAGAAAAATAGCTCATTAGCCAGTGCAAATATAGACTTTAATATCATATGATATGGATTCACATAACTCCACCACAAAAACTAATTTAGGAGTAGAGATTTGTAAACCCATATATATATATATATAACACCAAAAACCTCCTTACCTAACCAATGTGGGACTTGCATCAAAAGTGCCAAGCAAATAACTCCTCTTTTTCTCAAACTTTTTCTAGAAGTTACACTTCCAAATCCCAAATCTTAAATTTGAAAACAAAACCAAATCTTGTGTGCAAGTCATGGTAGAGTGACAACGTGGTAATGATAGAGTTGCATTTCGTGTGCTATATTTAAGTTATTATTATTTTGATAAAATAACTAAATTTTGTGTGTTGGTGAGAAGGATGATGGTATGGATGTACACGACCCAGCCTGACTCAATAACCCGTCTCGATCCAAACCTTATTAGGCCCAGTTTGGGTTGTGAAAGTTAACCTAGTATAATTTTTGGTTCGGGTTCGAGTCATACTTTGAGTTAGCCCGACTCATATCAAAGTCAAAATAATTCTTTGAGACTTATTATTATTATTTTTTATAAAAGTGAGGGGTAAACGATAAGATTTCTATGCTTCAATTAATACATTTTATATAACATAATACTACATTTGTATTGATATAATTTGTTTTGAAATATGTATTGTTACATATCTCTTGAATTTTGTCCATTGTTTCTAAAATTGTATGATTTTACTATATGTAATAACCAAATCTTTATATCAAAGAGGTCGGTTGACCAGATCTGACCTAGTGGCTAGTTGGGTCATTATCAGGTTGAGTATAGGTTCAAAAAAATGAACGAGGTAAAAAATCAGGTGGGGTTCGAGTCTGGCTTAACTCAACCCAACTAGATCCAACTTGACTCATCCTTATACACCCTTAGGTGATAGTGTTGTGTTGGTCACGAGAAGACAAACCCAGTAGATGATGCATCAACAAGAGGTTTGAGTTTCAACAATGGCGATGGCAAGAGAAGAAGTGGCTGAGGGAGAAAGTAAGAGGGACCACCACGACAGAAAGAGGAGGGAAGGAGAATGATTAAGAGGGCTTTCTAGTCTTTTTAATGGGATGGTTCATTGGATGGACCCAAACATTAGGTTCCCACCTTAAAATGCACTTATAGCAAAAATGTACACTATATTTAAGTTTACTTATTACATTAATTACCCCTTACAAATAAATTATTGCTTTTCTTTAAACTATGCTCCATTAGACTTTAGGGAGACTCCATCATAATTAAATTATTCATCTTCACCTACTTTAGTTGGTACCCATTGGTTGTTTTTTTGTTGGCTCTCTCAAAGGGCTGCTTGATAAGATTCACAAGCACATTAAAAAGAAAATATTTGAAGTTTCATTTTAGTCTTTAAGATATTTTTATCCTCGAGCATTGTTGCAACTAAGAAACCCTCTTCACAATGGCCTTCGTTAGGGTTTAAACCTTGGTCATCTCCATAAGAAAATAGCTCTTCTACCACTATGCTCAACTCTTGGTTAGTAAATATTTGGAGTTTATAGATGAAAAAAGAAAACAAAATATAAGTATATATCATTTAGCCTTGTATAAATATTATGAAATAGGCTCAAAAATAAGGGTGGAAGATAAATTATATTAGTATACATTTAGCCTTGATACAAATTATATTATTGACGAGTGTTATAATTTGAAGCAGCATGATACATGACTTTGATGAAAGAACGATAATTACATTAATTTTTGTATTATAAAATATGTTTTTATTAATAGATATTAATTTATTTGATAATATGATTTATAAACTTCGGCTACTTCTTAAAATATTTTATGCATTTATCGCTATTAGTGGCCATATATCTACAAAAGTTAGAATTAGAAAAAAATTAGTGAATGTGTTATGCTTTAAAATTTTAAAATTGTTAATTTATATTTTAACGATATATGTTAAAAAGAGATATTTATCATTTATTTTAATTACTTTTAAAAATATTTCATATTCAAAGAGGAAGGCAAAGTTTACTTTGGATACTGTTGATGCAAAAAAGTTGAACTAGCGTTGGCTTCAAAAGCAAAAGCCAAATCTACACTCCAACCGTTATCCTTTATTAGTATGAACTCTACCTATGAGAACTTTTAAAGGGGGAAAATTGTTGTTTGATGTTGATTCTTGAGACAGTTTTAGAAAGATTTCAACCTAGGATTTAGTGTATAAGCACAAACAAATAGTATGAAACTGAGTATTTCACTGATAATCAGGTTTGAAGCCAAATTACACCAACAGGAAGCTAAATTAGAAATAACTAAAGCTAACAAATGAAAGTATAAGGCTGAAGTAAAAGTTGAATTTAAATGAAAAATTGTAAAGAAGTTCTGCAAAGGTGCGAGAAATGCAAAGAAAAAGTGTAAAAGAGTCGTAAATGTAAAGAAAAACTATAAATTGACTGAACATAAAGATAAACTAAAGATAAACTAAAGATAAATTAGCCTAAAGTGCTTGTTTATCTATGTAACACTGATACGGCCAAGGTAGCCTTCGTCACAAATCCAAACCCTGTTTTGTGTTGGATATTGTCCTGATTTTGTTCCTTTTTTTGTTTTTCAATTATAATTTTTGGATACCACAAGGTTAGGGGTGTTCATATTACGGTTTGGATCTATTTTAAGTAAAATGTTCACCAATCCAAATAATAAAATATATAGTGACTTGGATTGGATTGGTTTAATCCGTTTTTTATAAAAGAAAATCTTAAGTATAGAAGATTATAAATAAAAGTACCTTGAATCAATAAAACGAATAAATAAAAGTAAAACGTAAAAGTGATTCTTGTAATATGCATAAAATGATATTTAAGTGAGAATGACTAATAACTTGTGAAAATATATTACTTTTCCCCATATTTGTGTATTAAATTTTTTCAAATTTATTCTCATAATGGTGATTTTCTTGGATTAATTTAATAAATTTTTATTGTTGGTGTTTTTAGTGAGAATATATTTATTTTGAGCTTAATTGACAAATATTCTCACCAGATTTGATTTAATTACAGAATAAATATAGCACCAGGAGATGAATGATTCAAGGGAAATATTTTGTTGAAGATTTAGAGAGTTGCAAAAGAGATTTGAAGATTTGAAAAGAGATCAAGATAAGAGAATTGACATAAAGATTTGAAAAAGTGAAGAAAATCAAGTAAATCAGTTTTTTTTTTATGCTTTGATATAAATTCTTTTATCTTTTAAAGGGTTGTTATCCATTGTTAGAGAGAGAGAAACATAGGCTAAGGTTTGAAAACTTAGGAGACCCATCACATGCCTTTTGCATTTGACATGACTCTAAGGTTTATTGTTTTCTTTTCTTTTTACATGGCTTGCTAGTTTTCTTTTTGGTGTTAGGAGCAATGTAGTTTGAAGGAATAGATTTTGTATTCCTATTATTGGTTAAATTTTCTTTTTAAATCAATTGAATAGCTTTTTGTATTCTTAATACTTTTTAGGAATTAGCTACTCTTTGAATATTCTATGCTTTAATATTGATGAATGTCAATTCACTATATAAAAAAAGCCAATTTAAAAATTGACATGAATTAGTGTAGCTAGAAATAGAAATACTAATTTGTGTGGTCATAAGAATTATTATTCTTCATCCTTAGATAAATTTAGAAAATAACATTAAGATATTAACTGATTCAATTTATTTTAAGAGGATTACAATATCAAGTTATTGAATTATGATTACAAGTTTGAGTAAATCGACCAACAATTGAATTGAGAGAGAAATTAGGCAACGCAAAATCAGGGAATTCAAATGAAATTGTTTCCTAACACTGTCTTTCGTTGACTATTCTTCCACACTTTCTATTGCTCTCGTGTTTTAATTTTCATTCTAGTATTACTTTAATTTCCTAATCTCCTGTAATTATGATTTGCCTAAATAGCAGCAAGCTCAAACGAAGTTATACTTGATTTTAGTCCTTGAGGGAACGACAATCTCTTATTCACTATTATTGCTTGTGGCTTGGTATACTTACTAGGGTTGATTTTAGAAATTGGCTAGCATTGACATATAAATATGAAAAAATATGTGACAAATTAAAATTATTTAAAGTAAAGGTATAATTTAATAATAAAAAATATATTATATAATATTATTTGCTTTGGATTGGATTGGATCGATTTTGAAAATCAAATCTAAAATTCGATTCAATCCAAGCAATTCTTAAAAAGCAAGAACCAATCAAATTCGAACTTTTGTTATTTTGTTTGGTTTTCAATTTTTTTAAATTGGTTTAGTGACTTGATTAGGTTGAATTGAATTTAAACACTCCAATATAAGATGTATCATAAGAGATGTTGGAGGCACCTCTAATACCGCCACAACACTGGAAACAGGGGGAGCCACTACAAACAAAGAGTGGGATGAATGCACAAACTAAAATTATTGATTCATAAATATAGAATGGACGTTTTTGACTTGCTTTTCCTGTTGACCCTTTTTGCATCGACCTTGTCGCTTTATGGTTTTGAAGGTGTAGGGAGTGCAATAAAGGAAGAAAGTTCGAACCTCTTTGCAATATCATTTTCTTGACCCCCAGTTTCCTTCATTGTTCTCTTCATCTCCAATAGCTTCCTCTTCTTTCTCTCCTTTGGCATTCTTCTAACATTTGATGTTTTCTTTATTATTGTTCTCTTAGGTTTCTAAACCCATTTTCAAAGCCATGTTGGTGCTGCATAGAGTTAGATATTAGCCTTTATGTATATGTACATTCTAATGAGCTATGTTTTTAGCTTGCAATTCCCCCCAACAAAGGTGAAAGGGATGCAAGGAATTTCAACTGTGAGCAACACACCAAGTGTTTGTGGATTGTTCCTCAAGATGTAGGGCAAAAGGAAAATTATAGGGTGTTGTATTTAATTTTTTTAGTACAATGTTGTATTGTGATACATTCATTAATGCTTTTAAATTATTAAATGGAGAGTCTAAACAACCAAGAGGCCTATAAGAGTTGAGGAAATGTATGATATTCAAAGTGTAAATGGAAAATGATTGACTCACCGTATTCTCCTACATTTTAGGGTTCAGGGTAAATCATTGATCCCATTGAAATTTCCACTTTTGTAAGTTATTGACATTTCCTTTCGTGCCAAATTGATCCCATTCTTTAATTTTTGCAGCTTTTATGCTTGTTAGACCAACTTTTGAGCATATGACACCTACTTCTTGATGCTAGTCTAGTGCCAAGATATATTTTGAATTCTAACATATATATAGATGTGCTAATCTACATAACCATGCATATTATGTACAAAACTTGTTTGATACCCCCTCAAACCCAAAAAAAAAAAAAGAAAGAAAGTAGGTCTACCTCAGGCATGTTTAAATCAGGGATCAATGTAGGAGTGTCAAATGAGCCAATCCAACCCATTTAGACTCATGTGTTAAATGGCCTAGGCCAACCCTATAGTGAGTATAAATGATTGAGGATATATTAACCCAGTTTGTTTAAGGTAGGCTCGTGATCCTAAATGGGTCAACCCATTTATCTTTTTTTTTTTTATTGGTTTGTTAATTTTAAAAACTCTTGGACATGTTTTTAACATGTAAAAGCTATTGAAAATTTTCTTTTTGGATATGTAAAAGTTGCTAAACTTTTTTTTTTATATATTTGTTTAGGTATTTTGATAATAGGTTGGGTAAACTTCGGCTCTTTCGGATTAATAAGTTAGTGGTGAGTTGCTTTCTTTTTTTTTTTCTTTCTTTTTGGGAAAAAAGGTAAACCGATAAACAGGCTAGCCCATTTATCTGTTTACCCCACGTATTTTGCAAGTTGGACTAAAAATAAATTGATTAAACTGGTCAAGATTTTTTAAGCCCAGTTACCTAATTTTGGCAATAAATAGGTCAATCCAATAGGTTTGGTTCGTTTTGATGGCTCTAAACCAATGCAAGCTACATTTATATTTTCTCCATAAGGCAATAAACAAAAATCTACCTACCAATCTATTCTGCATTTTGGCGTTTAGGACAAGGAAAACAAATGTTGAAAAAAAAAAAAGGAAAACAAACTAAGAATCATAATAACAATATATTATATCTATATATTTTATTCTCCACAAATATTTTATTGTGGATTTAAATTTATGACATTATAATACTAAGTTCAAATTTGCTTATAATTTGAATTATTTTATTCGCGAGATGTATGACCAATGCTCGAGCCTTGACTATTATTTTTCTTAATTGTGGAAAAACCAACTCATCTCAAGAATTTGGGATGATAAAATGGATACAAACCTCAAGTCCGATTATTAGCAAAATCCTTTGGATAATAGGCCCATAATAAGCACTTTGTTTAGAAAATAATAGTGTGTTTGGGAACTCATTTGGAGTTGCTAAAATCAATTGTGAGACCCAAAAATTAATTTTGAGCATGTTGGATGATGTTTGGTTGTGAAAAGGTAAAATCAATTTTTGCCTCTAGAATTGATTTTAGAGTAAATGAAAATTTTTTACTTTCTGTCAGAATCACTTTTAGAGGAACTACCAAACATAAATCACTTTATCTTAAAATTAATTCTAACCAAATTAATTCTAACAAAATCAATTTTATCTAAAATTAATTTTAGAAAATTAGAACCAAACGTGCACTAAGAAAAGCTTGTGTATTTCTCTATCGTAACATAATAATATAATTTCCTAAAACAAAATATAACAATGCAATTCTCAATAAAAAGTTTAAAATTGAGGAGTCAAAAGTGACTCCAAGTATTGATGTGAAGCATTACACCTCAAAACCTACTATTAGTTTCACTTCAAGCCATATTTAATAATGCGTTATGTAAATTATAGTTGGGTATTTATAGTTCTTGAGAAATAATAACATTAGAAGAAAGTAATATTATCTCATTTTAATGTCATACACCTTAATAAAAATTTATGATGATACTTATAAATAGTCTAGGAACAAAATATCATCAAACAAAATAAAATGCAATAAGTTAGACTTAATACCCTTGTTGAAACTTTTAATTTACATAATTTTTGGTGTAAAGATGTCCGTGTATAGAATTGAGTTGAGTGTTTTTTTTTTTTTTTTTGATACATGAAAATTTAGGTTAAGAGGAAGACTCATTTTAGTTCAGAGTTATAGTGTGCTTCCGGATTCATTGAGCACTTGTAGACATACTTACAAATGACCCACCAATAAGAAATGTTAAAAATTGAATACAAGTTATGACAATACATAAGTGGAAGACTGATAAGATGAGTCAATCTCTATTAGCAATTGAGTTGAGTTTAATTTGGCTTAATCTCATTTTGATATTTTGATTCAATTAATTTGGTTCCATATTGCTCCTTTTCTTTCTTTTGGTAAAGGAAAGTTTAGGTTGAAAGGAAAACTTGTCCCAATTTAGAGTAAGGGAATGTCTTTAGACTCGTCGAGGGCTTATAGAGATATTTACAGATTACTTGTTAATGAGGCAACCCAGAAATCAAATACACGTCAAGCTAATGGGTGAGCGGAAAACCAATCAAGTGAATCAACCCTTTGTCAAAATTTATTATCTTTTGATTCCAATTTCTAATAAATTTAGATTTTAAATAAAAAATAGGGTAATTAGCAATCCCTTGAGGTTTTAAGATATAGTACTAAACTCCAAACTTATATAAATATTACACTCCACCTCAAGCTTATATAAATATTACACTCCATCCCAAGTAGGTAGCTTTACATGGGAACACAATGTTTTGGTCTCTCATTCAATATTAACTCTTAGATTTCAATTAGAAATATCAACGGTTGAAATTGCATTTTAATTATTCTTATTTCACAATTTCATTATTCCTGTTTCTACACCGCTACACACACCACTAATCTTGTTAATGGCAACACAACGTTGCTACCTTAACTTAGCTATTGCAATGACATTGGCCCCACCCTCCTACACCAACTTCTTCTCCATGCCACCTTTGCGACAGCTGCCGCTAAATATTCCTCCTCCCAATTGTGACCCCACATTCTTGGCCATCTTTCACCATTGAAAAGGATGAAGTCACCCTTCAAGCATTGTTGATTTGAACCATCGTCATTGTTCTTTCGCATGCTTGCAGCCCTTTGTGAAAGGTGGCTGAGTAGGCGAGGTCGTGGTGGAAGGAGGAATATTTGGCGGTGACTGTTGTGGCGGTAGCACGAAGAAAGAATTGGAGAAGGAGGGCGAAGGGGCAAGCCTGTCGTGATAGTTGAGTTATGAGGTAGCGGGGTCGTGTTATCACGAGCGAAGTTGGTGATGCATGGATTGGTGGTGTGTGTAGCAGTGCAGAAATAGGGAGAATAAAATTATTGAATGAAAATAATTAAAATGTAAATACTTAAAATGCAATTTCAACCATTGATATTTTTAATGAAAATCTAAGAGTTAATATTGAATGGGTCTACCATAAACTAAAATGTTATGTCCCCATGTTAAAATCCACATGCTTGGGGTGGAGTGCAATATTTGCACAAGTTTAGAGTTTAGTGCTATATTTTGAAACTCCAAGGAGTGTAATTACTAATTACCTGAAAATATATATAGTTCCAATTTAGTCATTATTCAACTAAGAGTTTTGCTAAGGGCACTAGTTAAGAAATCAACAATAAAAAGATTTTGAAGTTTTTATTTCATTTAATGAGTTAAAAACTTACCTTTCAATAAAAAAAAAATTCACTTTTGGTTCCTTAGGCATTGGTTAGTAAAATGCATTAACTAATACATAAACTAATCATATCAAATCAAAATTTTAGACTAAATTTACAAATTTAAGCCAATATATCAAGACATAAAATTTTAAAAATAAACAATCGAAATGGTTAAAACTAAAAAATGTCTTATACTATATATTTTTAAATTAATTATATCAAATATAGAAATATTAAGTTAATATGCATAACACAAAATATGACTTGGTCTTGATTTAAGTATATTGAATATAGTTTTCAAGATCCAATCTTGGATCAATTAAGTTTCAAATGGCCAAGTTGCAAGCCCAACGAGTGCCTCCATTATGGCGTAATCCATTATTATTCTCGATTAACAAATCATATCAATTTGACCCAAAAAAATAAAATCAATTAAAACATTTTAAAAATACTTGATGGGGTGCCCCAAAACGAATCCTAATCTTAATCCTAATCCGTGGAAAAAGGTTGTCCAACAAAGACACTTTTGCCAAGGAACTAATCACATTCACCTCGTACCCTTGATCTTGTCAGGTAAGGGAGAGAGAGAGAGAGAGAGAGAGCAACGATGAACGGAATACAGCTTTCACCACCAACACAAAACGCCAACACAATTCAATCACAAAGGTTCATCACCACCAAAAACACCAACCCAATTCAATTCCTTCCATTCCAATACAACACCACAACAACAAGGCACAACATCAACAAGAAGAAGCACCCACTCCTATGCTTCTCTGCAGCACACCCATCATCACACCCTCAAACCCCCACCGCCAAAACCCAACAACCACCCCTTGTTGTTGTTGGATCAGCCAATGCAGACATCTATGTTGAGATTGACAGGCTCCCAAGGGAAGGTGAGACATTGTTAGCCAAGAGTGGTCAGACCCTTGCAGGGGGCAAGGGTGCCAACCAGGCAGCATGTGGGGGGAAGCTGTCCTACCCAACATACTTTGTAGGGCAGGTTGGGGAGGACTATTATGGGAAGCTGGTGACTGAGGCACTGAGGAGTGGTGGGGTGTGCCTTGATCATTTGACAACTGTTGGGGGTGCCCCAACTGGCCATGCTGTGGTGATGCTCCGGTCTGATGGCCAGAATTCCATTATCGTTGTTGGGGGTGCCAACATGAGCTGCTGGCCTGAGACATTGCCTCATGAGGACTTGGAGGTTTTAAGAAGTGCTGGCATTGTCTTGCTTCAGAGAGAAATCCCTGATTCTGTCAATATTCAAGTGGCAAAGGTTGGGACTTTGCAAGCTTATTATTATTATTATTTCTTTTTTTTAAGTGGATTTGTGTTTCTTGGATTTTTTATCTTGCGCATTGCAATTACATGTTTGGAGTTTTAATTTGACATTTATGTGTGTGTGAGTGTGTGATTTGGCCCTTTAGTATTGAAATGACATGCTTGAACTTCTAATTTGACATTTATGTGGTGTGCTTTTTACCCTCCTTGATCATTGCAATGACATGTTTGAACTTCTAATTTGGCATTAATGTGTGTCTGAACTTCGTATTTGACATTCATGTGTGTCTGAACTTCTAATTTGGCATTCTTGTGTATGTGATTTACCCTTGAGTATTAATATGAGATTTTTGACCTTCTAATGAGTAATGACTATTGTGTTAATTTTCTTTGTTGGCTTTTGGTAAAGTGCTAAGCTGGATTCTGTGATTCTGTTAATAAGCAACTTTAGTCACCGTCGTTGAGTATACGTTGTGAATCCCCACAGTTTGGAAAGTTGAAAGTGACCGAAATGTGAAGGAAGATATGTTTTTGGGGTGCTAAGGAAGATATAGTTTGAACTTAAATAAGAATGACACTCTTGTGCAATTTCCAGCCCAGATATGATTGGCACTCTGACACAATCATGCAGTTTGCTCAATTGTCCAATATAACAACAAATGTGGTCAGGGATTAGTTGGAAAGGTACATTGTTAGGGTGTGTTTGTGAGTTGAGGTTTTGGATGGGAAAGGAGGGAAGGGAATGGTTTGAAGAGTAAAATAGACTCATAATTACTTTTCAAACCCTTCCCCTCCAAAACCTCAACTCACAAACACGCCCTTAGTAATTTCATCTTTCTTCATTGATAAACATTGGGTTAGGTTGTGCCTACTTGTGCAACATGCTGTAAGAGCATTCTGGCATTGGTTTCAAGGGCAAATTATGCATCAACAGTAGAGGAAGGACTTGGTGGACATCTTATCCATTTGCCAGTCATTGGACACTCCATTTCGAATACCCAATCCTCCATCCTTTTGAGCTGTTAACAGATTTACCAGCTGGCCAAAAGAGCCCTTTTTTTTATTCTACACTCAATCTCATATCTCATAACCTTCTCAATCCTCTGAGCAATCCCTACTCGAATTTGAAAAGATAGAAAAGATGAAGACAAACAAGCTGGAATCAGCATAATTTGACTCCTTAACAAAAGGAAAAAAGATATTTAAAAAAAAAAAAAAACAGTGCCTTTTCAATTATTTCCCCTAGTGAGACCCCTTGATAAGCAAAGTTGCAGTATATATGCTTCAGATATCAATGCAAGACTGTTGATCAGCTGGTCATTTTCTATATTATTTCATTGAAGTGTAGTGGAGAGACTCATCGTCTGTGTATCTTGTACTTATGATATTGTTGTCATGGGTTCTTGTGAACTTACGAATATGTGCTCCATCCTTTCTTAACTAGTCAAATCTGATCTAGTTTTTCTCTTTCTCTTTTTCCTCCTTTCTTTAAGTCTCTAGTGAGAGATTTTGGTAAAAAATTACTTGGTTCCTGGCTATTCCATTATGTATTATGCTGTTATAATTACAGGCTGCAAGGAGTGCTGGTGTCCCAGTAATTTTGGACGCCGGGGGCATGGATACACCAATTCCGCAAGAATTACTGAATTTTGTTGATATTCTGAGCCCTAATGAAAGTGAACTTGATCGCCTTACAGGAATGCCAACTGAAAGTTTTGAAGAGATAACACAGGCTGCTGCAAAATGCCATAAATTGGTGAGTTCTGTAATACCTTAGGCATCATCATGAAATGCTTTCCGCATTGTACAACTTGTATGCCATATTCATCGCCTAAGGATCTCCTAAGAAGAGGACACAAATTTTCAAATTCAATATTTGAGAATCTGATAACTTTGACTCTCTCTATTATTACTAGTCCTTCATGAGTGTAGCATGTACATTAATGCATGCACAGATGATATAGGTAGTCTCTTTGCAGAAAGATATGACCTTCATGTTGTAGAAATTTATTTGTAGCTTAAAGTGAGATCCTTCTACAGAATTGTTATATTTTAATCCCACCAGTTTTCTAGGTTTCACTACCTTTCTTTGGAGGCCTTATCTCCAAAAAAAGTTTTTAAACTTTTAGTCCTTTATGTGGAGAGAAATGGAACTGTTTAATATTTATGGCTTTCATCACCTGCCCTGGGAATTGATCTGTGCTCGTACAGATTTCTTTGCAGCTTCTTTTTTCTTCAAATCCTATTAAATTCACTATAAGGGAAAAAGAGGAGGGAAAAATGTAAATAATGGCCAACAAGCTGTTGAATTTGCTATTTGTTCCTTTTTTTCTCTATTATTGCTCTTGTCCTCTCAATAACTAGTCTGTGCAGTAGATTTCAAATTGTCTCAACTTCTCTTGAGACGTATTGGTTGATTGCAGAAGGCTGATAGATGAATAATGCTTTTGTCACCATGGCATTATTAAAGTCTCGATGATTCTAGTTCTTATGCCATTGGTCTTCTTTATGTTTCTCCACTGTTAGGGAGTTAAGCAAGTTCTTGTGAAACTTGGTATCAAAGGATCGGCCCTTTTTGTAGAAGGAGAAGAACCTATTCAGCAACCTGCCATACATGCTAAAACGGTCCTTGATACAACCGGAGCTGGTGATACTTTCACAGCTGCTTTTGCTGTAGCATTAGTTGAGGGCAAATCCAAAAAGGAATGCCTGAGATTTGCCGGTATGTTTGCACAATGCATTTTCATTTTCTTTCTGGAATCTTCTATTTGGGAAAATGTGCCTAACCATTCTGTGCCAATTTTATGCAACAGCCGCTGCAGCTTCTCTTTGTGTTCAAGTGAAGGGGGCCATTCCCAGCATGCCTGATAGGAAATCTGTTATGGATCTTATGCTTGCATGAGGCAAAAGGTCAATTTTTGCATAAACTCTCTTTCATCTGTACTTCTCAGTTCTTCTTCTGATTTTCTCTTTTGAACTTGTTTAATCAAGAATATAATTTAGACTTATCAGAGAAAGTTCCTGGTGTCAGTGTCTTCATATACATGGTATTCAGACTAATCTTTTTCATGTTCCTGGCTACAATTAAATGGTCTTTGTCATGCCATTGTACTGCATGATTCTCGGTTAGTCATTATTAAATTTCTTTAGATTCACTTCTGGCATACTAATCCACTTATTAGAAGTATTCTTTAGGCTAATGATCCTGGGTTGTGCTCTGAGATGCTTAAAGTAGATCCAAGAAAAGTGCAGCTAGCGCTTATATAGGAAAATCCTTTTATTTTTCTTTTCATATTAGTTAAACAAGAGAAAAAAATCAGCGAAGATTTTGAAACACAATTGGTATCAATTGACTTATAGTAATTCAACTTTTGGTTGTCACAGGTAACAGAATAACTGTATGGCAGAAGGAAAGACACCTGAAACAGGCAACAAGAAAAGCAAAAACTCTTTCGAAGGAGCATTTTTGTGAGATGGATTTTGCAGCATGATAGTTTATTGTCATTCTAATAAGATTAAGCTAGATACTTCGACTGAATAACTTTTGTGACACAGCATAGTTACGGGAAAAGTTTGGTTCATGGGATTTTACATGCATGCAAGCATGCAACTATGTTAAAATGCTTCTGATTTATCATCAAATTGAAGGCTAACATAGCACTATACTAGCATGAAATCTAAAGAAACAGGTGGAAATTAGAAAGATGTGATCCTTATTTATTCAGCTAATTGTCTTATTTCGTTAGTAAAATGAGCCATATACATAAGTTTCTATTTATCATTTAGATGGCCAAAGATAACTACAGAATAACGCCAAGGAAAGAAAAATCAGACTAAAGCAGTTAAAGTCAATGTAATAAATCAACATGTTCATTTTCAAAGAAAAGAAAACGCAAAAACTTTTCTTCGCCGATGAGTTTGCTGGCCTTCTATGTGGTGAAATATACCTCAACTCAATGAAAAAGTGAAATTACAGAGTGAAATAACAGCAAACAGAATAAAGAAACAGTGTTCTTCAAGTGTTGAAAAGAAACAAAAGTATGAAGTAAAGGTGTAAAATCTGAAATATACGCTGGCTGAAGGCTCAGATTACTCCTCGAAATACCTTAAACCAAGAGTAAGCTGATCTCAGGAATTGGGAGTAGGAATCTGGGGAAAAAGAAAATTATCAATCAAGAGGGGAAGAGGAATTATCTCAGGAGGAAGAAAGGAGGTTCATATCACATTTTTTCAAAGGAAAAAACTTAGATCAAGTTTCTTATATTTATATCATCCAATTCTCAAATTAAGTAATGATATATAGACATTTTTTTTAGAACAAGTGTACACTTTTAACTTTTAAATCATTCATTTCAAAAAAATTGTCCACATGTTATTATATGATATAAGAATTAGTTGAAATGAATATAACGAACTTCATACAAGTCTTATTCTTTTCCAAAATGCTCTAGCACCTTCTCCTTGCAGTCTATGTTAAGTGCTTCCACACATAATCCTTGAGGAGTCTGTTAGGAAGCCTCTAACGATCACCCCTCCTCAATTCACCTCTAACTCAGGTCCAAGCTGGCTGCTAAGCTGTCTTTCCCAATGTTATTGCTCCAGTTGTGTACTCTTGCTGTCAGCCAAGTCATCCTTCTCCTGTGCCACAACATTCGACTCCTCTTAAGTGAAACAAGCCTCAGTTTCTAAACACAAGGCACTGAGCCTGTACTGGCACATAATGGATGACTTGTGTTAGCCTAACAAATTGTTTGTGATAATTACAAAAATAATATACGATGACTTTGATGTGTGAAGCTGATCTTTGTCAAAAGAATACATATACAGAACTTTTACAAACCATGTAGAGTATTAAGAAGAAGAAAATCAAGAGATAAAGAATCAACTCGAGGGAAGAGAAAACAAAGATTAAAAAGGGCAAGAAAAGCAAACCTCAAAAAGGAAATTGTGATGAAAGGAAAACAAAGATTAAGGGGAAGCAACTACTATTAAAAGAAGGAAAACTAAGCGAGCCAAAGATGAACTCAAAGATGATGAAGCCAAAACAACAAGAAAAAGAAAGGAAGAAATCAATGCGGTGAAACCAAGAAATCAATATTAAAATATATTTGTTGTTGAAGAACAATTCTGGGACAAGACATGAATAATTGCAGAACAAAGGTGTTGGCTTCTATTAATAATTTATTCAAGAGAAAGATAATGGATAAGACATCTCACATTCATTAGAACCTAGAAACATGATAGAACAAATTATTATTCGAAAACTTTCACCAATGTCTTTGAATGGTGAAAAGTACAATGACAATAGTAAAATGATGTTCTTCAGCTTCTCACTGATCAAATAATACAAAAAGGACAAAAATGTGTACCAAGGGAGAGAAAACGTCATATAGTATATGTGGGACAAAAGATGTACTAAAAGAGAGAAAAATCATAAAAGAAATATTAGGAGAGAGAAAAAGCAGAAAAGGTATACCATGAGAGCAAAAAGAGTCATATAGCACAAGTACTACAAGACAAAAAGGATAAAAGCATGTCTTTTGAATTGAAGTCAGCAACATAAATCCTTCTTGTCTATTTAATGAAGATAATATCAGCAAATACAAGATGAAGAAAAATCAAGAAGAAGAATTCGAGCAAGCAATTTTAAACATCGTTGTTCTTCATTACTTTTCCTTCATTCTTCTTGAGCTTTATTGTGAAAATCATTTAAATCTTTGTTAAAAACACATTTTGACTGATCATTTTCATCTTTTCTATTGTATTTCTATGTGAGAAATCCGTCTTGAGTGCTGGAGTGAGACCTGTGAGGTTGTAAGTGAGAAGGCCATTGTAAGAGAAGTGCTCTTGTTGGTTAGTTGAGAAAAGTTGAGAGCTCAATTTGTGAGTTCGGATTGTTAGATTGGAGAGGCAAGTGTTGAAGAATACTACTTGGTATCTAACTTGAAAAGGCTAGTGTTAAAGAAAACTACTCAATATCTAGTTTGGAGATGTTACAAGTTGTAAAAACTACTTGTTAAATAGTGGAAAAATCTCACTTGAGTGAGTACTAGACGTAGACTCTATTAAAAACAGAACCAGAAAAAAAGCTTATTTGTAGGCTTCTCTCTACCCTTCTCTCATTTATATTCGAAGTTTGCAATTTACATTTTGTTATAAATATGCAGCTGTTCCTTCTCACTATTTTACTAATTTTAGTTGCTTATCCTATATATTCTGCATTCATCTTGAAGAACAACTAAACGGCTTTTAGTGGACTTGTTTTTCCGGCCCCATGGCAGCGGCAGGAGCAATAGATATCTTATCAATTGCGATAATATTCTTATTGTAAGTATTTTGATTTGGGTTATGTTTTGCAGAAGAAGAAAAAATTAAATCATTTGAGATTTGATTCAACCGCTTCTCTTATACCATCAGCTTGTCGTTGGATAACCATTGACTTACTATACTCTATCAACGTAAATGATCAGCTAATCAAATGATCAACTAAAACCTTAATTTGTATAATTACGACTGGCAAAATCATAATAATTTTGAAAGGCAAGCCTAATTAACTTTAGTTGAGCATATGTTTTGAATCAAATTTGCAATATTTACCATATGTAAGAAGTAACACCATCAATTTAACTATAGCAAAAAGCTTGTGGTTCCTTTGGGCCAGTGTATTAAGGGGGCGTTTGGTAAAGGATTTAGTTTTGCATATCGGAAAATATTCTCCTAAGATTCCAATATTATTATGTTTGGTAACTGGATGGTAAAAAATATTCTTAGGATCCTTTAATCCTGGGAATGAAAATGAGGCACTTTTCAATCCCGCCTACGAGGTGGGAATGTGACATTTTGGTGGGATGGGAAAATTGCCGTGGAAGGTGAAATGAACAAATTAACCCTCCTTATATAAAACAAACACAAGCCCTAACCGTTCAAAACTCACCTCCTCACTTATCGGTTCTCCCTTCCTCAAGCTGCTACGGTTCCTCCCTTCCTCTGTTGGTCTCTTCTGCTGGAGCTGTTGCCGTCGGCATCTCCTCTGTTGGTCCCATCCGCTGGAGCTGCTGCTGTCGGCGTCTTTGTCTCCACCACGAGAAGACCGCCGTTGTGGGGAACCCTTCATCACAAGGAGTGGCCACCGATGAGGAGCCCTTCCTTCTTGTCAACCCCAAGTTATGGCACTTCCATTTCTTTCTCTCATTTCTATCGTATATGCCACTGTGTTTTGGAGGATCTTGAGCTTCTCTCCATTTCTTTGATATGCTTCTCTCCATTTTTAGAGGATCTTGAGCTTCCAATAATTGTTTTGAAAAACTCAGGGCTGAAATTGTTTTGGACTAGAGTAAATTTAGACTTGTGCATGTTTGTATTATAATCAATTCATCTTTGGTCAGCTGATTTTGGTCT
This sequence comes from Pterocarpus macrocarpus, assembly GCA_031439585.1. Classification (NCBI taxonomy): domain Eukaryota; kingdom Viridiplantae; phylum Streptophyta; class Magnoliopsida; order Fabales; family Fabaceae; genus Pterocarpus; species Pterocarpus macrocarpus. Next base: position 15,420,671 of record CM062517.1, on the reverse strand, counting down.
TCAACAGTGCTTTTAATTTCAGTTCGCTAATTCATCTGTTGATTTTGCTACTAATTTCGTTTTGGTTAGCTAAGCTAGCTCAAAATTGTAGCTCTGGATCTATGCTTTTGTACTTGATTTGAATTTATTACAAATTGGTAAGAGTAGTGTGCAAAGTATCTGCATTTTCATTGTAATATATGTATAGCATTGTTAAAGATGAAATCGTGTGTGGAGGGACATTTCTCATGTTAAAAGTACAAGTAAATATTGTTGGCTAGATATTGGTGCTTCTTTAGAAATGGATGAATTCTAGTTCTTATCGAAAGCATTAAAATAAGGTAGCTGAAGTTGTTGCAAAACTTTGCGACATCTTCACTTCTTTTTTCCTTGCAGTTCTATTATCTTAGTACTAGAATGAACACCTAAATTTGTTCGTTGTCAAAATAATGTAAGATACATTAGTAATTGGGAAATGAAAAACCCCAATAAAATTTTTAAGAATTAAAAATATTAATCATATCAATTTTTCTTCAAGACTAATGTGTTTAGTGGTTACATAATTAAAAAGATTAATGTGATTGATAATTTTTTAATTTCTTATGGACTATATTGGGGTTTTTATTTCTTATGGATTAAGTGAAAATTTCTCTTATCAAATTGGAATGATCAGTTGAGACCATATCCATAATGACCACTAAGCAGTACTTTGAAAGTGATATCTTGAGTAAATAAGCAACTTACTCCTTGAAAATATCTCATTTTCAGTATAGTCTTTGAATTTGTATATTTGTATAATTTAGTTCTTAAATTTATAAAATATGTGTGACATTAGTCGTTGTTAGAAAGATAAATGTTAAATTGAAATTTTCAAAATGCTGGAAGAACCATGTGGTTCAAAAGGAAGAACCATGTCTTATTTTTTTCCATTGCTGGAAGCATTAACTCTTATTGAACTTTCTTCATGACAAATGAAAGCTTGTTCAATATATAAATGCATATTTATGAATCATTAATCAAATAGCTAACATACATGAAAATATTACATTGCTAATTTGTTAATATATTGAACTAATTTGCTTTGTTCCAATTGTGGATGTCAATTTGTGACAAAATTTTAGTAGGCAATATTGAACTATATCCTAGATAGTGTGTATTAGTTTGAATTCTAAGAATTTTTTTTTTTTTTATTGTTTTCACATTATGGATCATGAATAGAAGATGAAAAGTATTGCAATCTTGATTATGCATTTGGAGTTGATGAATAATATTGTAGTCATTATATTATTAGTTTGTTCAGCATTGCTTCCAGAGCAATTGAAGAAGAATAAGAGGAGAAAGTTATGGGATTGTCATAATAGAAAATTAGTGAGGGAGGTAAATGTTAAGAGGATTGACTTCACTAGTGACTTAGCATGCATTGAGAATACAAGAATGGATGGACATACATTCCATGTGTTTTGTGCAATGCTTATGCAGGTTGGTAAGTTAGAACCAAGTAAGAACATAGGTGTAGAGGAAATGGTTGCAATGTTTTTGCATGTAGTAGAACATGATGTTAAAATTAGAGTAATTACAAGACAATTTGTGAGATCGAAAGAAACAGTTAGTAGGCGATTCAATGAAGTTTTGCTTGCCATTTTGAGATGTTATAATCATTTGCCCAAGTGACCTCCACCAATTAGTGAGGATAGCATGGATGAATGATGGAAATGGTTCAAGGAAATTTGTTGAATTAGTTGTTGATGTTCTTCATTTGATATGCATAACAAGTTTGCAAATTGAATTAATTAACTAATTTTTCCTTTGAGTTTTAGAATTGCTTAGGAGCCTTAGATGGTACGCATATCAAAGTGAACATTCTTGAGGTTGATAAGCCTAGATACCGAAACAGAAAAGGTGACTTAACCACCAATGTGCTTGGAGTGGTTGCTCCTGACATGCAATTTATATATGTAAAGTCGGGATGGGAGGGTTTAGCAACTGATTCCAAGGTATTACGAGATGCATTATCTCTTAATAATGGTTTTAGCGTGCCACAAGGTATTCATTTAGAGTTTTAGTACGTTATCAAAGTAATCAATTAATTTTTTTCCCGTTCATTTCCACTAAAAGTTTTTATGTCACATTTAGGATATTACTACTTATATGATGCTGGATACATAAATTGTGAGGGGTTTCTTGCACCTTATAAAGGGCAGAAATACCATTTGAATCTTTATAATCAAGGAAATCAACCCACTACTCTGACTACATCCCAAGAATTTTTTAATATGAAACATTCACAAGCTAGAAATGTTGTAGAAAGAACATTTGTCTTATTGAAAACGAAATGGGCAATTTTGAGAGGGAGATCCTTTTATCCTGTTAAGACACAAGGAAGAATCATAACTGCTTATTGTCTTCTGCATAACCACATTTGAAGGGTCATGTCCATAGATCCTGATGATGGGAGAGAAGGTGAATACATGCCAAATGATCCGGAGCCAGATGGTGAATTGATCCACCATTTTGAGACAAGTGATGCTTGGGGTAGATAGAGAGATGGGCTTGCTTAAGATATGTGGGACAAATGGAGGAGAGGACATCGTGCTTGAGGATTGTCTGCATTTATCATGTGGCATATTGTTTATTATTTATGCATTTTTACTATGATTTGATATTTTCAATCATGTATTTGAACTTATTTGATGGATTTAATGTTTATTTCATGTATATTGGTACTTAACTGATGTATTGTTGTTTCATTTACTTCCATTAATATGTTGGTAAAATGTATGGCTTCATTTAAATTGCACAACATAATTAAATTGAAAAAGCAATGGAGAAGTGTTCACAACCAAATGCGAAGCAAGCCAAGTGTCAGTGGTCGCCTCAAGAAGATTCAAAATTGGTTGAGTGCTTAGTTAAGCTTGCTGCTACTCCATGGAAGTGTGAAAATGGAACATTCAAGCCTGGATATACAAAGCAATTGGAGAGAATGATTAACAAAAGGCTTCCTCGTTGTGGTCTTAAAGCTAGTCCATATATTGAGTCTAGGGTCAAGATGTTGAAGAAGCATTACTTTGCTATTGTTGAAATGATGGGGCAGGTAGCTAGTGGCTTTAGTTGGAATGATAAGGACAAAATGATTGTGGTTGAGAAGAAAATTTTCTAGGAATAGGTGAAGGTAAAATTTAAATTTTCATGAGTACAATTTCATATATTTTTGTTTTTTATTAGTAACTATTTTGTTGGTTTAATCTTGATTTGTAGTCACATCCTAATGCTTTCGGTCTTTACAACAAGCCATTCCCTCACTTTGAAGAATTAGGAGTAGTTTTTTGTAAAGATCGAGCCCAAGGAGCAAATGCAGAAGATCTGGCTCAAGCGGTTGCTGCTTTGGAGGCCGAACTTCAAACACAATTGAATGACATGCATGTGCATGAAAGCACAAATGCAAATGTTGATGAAATATAAGCTGAATTTGAGAGTAATTCTTAGGTATACATACATTTGAGACTAAATTTTTCCTACAAATTACAATTTTGAAACAAAAACTGCAGCATGCTTTTGATGAAATTCCTAGTGCATTGTATTAGAAAACTAGAAACTAATATTCTGCTAAGTGGTGTTACTATTTTATTAGTGATTGAGTTGAGTTATATTATATTATAATTAATTCATCTTTGGTCAATTGATTTTGGTCTTTAACAATGCTTTTAATTTCAATTCGCTAATTGTAGCTCTAGATCTAGTGCAATGTGAAATTTATGATATAGCATTTGCAAATAATGTTTTGCCTCTAGGCGTGTGATGAATTAGAATGTAATTGTTTAACTCAAATTAGGTGTATGAAACATGGATTAAGTTGAATTTTGAATAGAGAATAAACATTGAAACTAGTGCTAAATTAGGTCTTCATTTCTTTTTTCCTTGTAGTTCTATCATTGGAATGAACAACTAAATTCGTTCCTTGTCAAAATAATCTTAGATATATTAGTACTTGGGAAATGAAAACCCCCAATATAATTTTTAAGAATTAAAAATATTAATCATGTCAGATACAATATAATGCAGCATGCTTTTGATGAATTTCCATCGATAAAAGTGAGTGGTGTTGAAATTTTTAGTGCATTGTATTAGAAAACTAGAAAGTAATATTATGCGGAGTGGTGTTGTTGTTTTATTAGTGATTAAGTTGAGTTATATTGTATTTTTAGTTGCCTGAAAGTGAGCATACAACCCCTACTAGTGTGGGTTCTTCATTTGCCGAAGAAAGGAAGAAAAGGAAGAGAGGTGGCAGAAGCTTAGATATGGTTGAGTCCTTAGCTAAAACAATTGACAAGTTAGCAAATGGTTATTAGGAATAATCTGGTCAAGCATGAGAAGGAGGCAGTTGATAGAAGAATGAATGTAACTAATATCTTTAAAGAGATTGATGGCTAGTCAATTCAAGAAAGGGTTAGAGCTGGTAGGATCATTACACAAGACAAGTATTTGATTGATTACCTTTTCACACTTGTAGCAGAAGATAGCAAGGTATTGGTCCTGGATGTCCTTGGCCAGCATGCTTAATCTCTCTATTTCAGGATATTTATGGGACTTGAATTAAGCTTTTTGTATGAATTGGTAGTCCTTATATAGTGGGTTTCAATATTTAGTGGATTTGAACTCATGTAAGCATTGTATTATGTTTTTGTGAATTGCTGCACTTTATTATCATTTTGTGGCTTGCAATAGCTATGGTGATATAGTGTATACTATGATAATGTTTGTGGACAGCTTGATTTAATGTATATTATGGTGATGTTGTGGACAACTTTATTTTTTGGTGCATTTAACATCAATTGTCTTTGTTGGAGTACTTTGTTTGGATGAGTTGGAGTTGGATGCTATTTCCTTTTTCATTTTTACTCCAGGCAACCTTTTCTTTTTTTGGATTAATACGTATGCATGTGAAGCTATCTTGCTTGTTCCAATACAGTGCTATGCAATAAGTGTTAGATGATTAGCTTGCAACTTATCTGATCTATGAGATTGCCATTGAGTAGAGTGGTCTTCCACTGCAGGTTGCCACATTTATTGTTTGGTTCTGTTATAACAGAGCTTATGATGCATTAGAAGCTGTGTATAGATATTGTGATTGAGTTGAAGTTGTTAATTTTCAGTAAAAAGTGTTAATTTTTCAATTAAAGTTATTAATTTTTAATTAAAAATTTTTAATTTTTGAGTTAAAAGTGTTAATTTTGAGTTAAAATTGTTAAAATTATCAATTTTTAAGTTAAAATTATTAATTTTTGAGTTAAAAATACTAATTTAAATTTAGTATGTTAAGGATATTTTTAGAAAATTACTCAATATTCTCAAAAATATCTAATATCAACCAAATATAAAAATATCTATTCTTAAGTATATTTAATAACATTCTTATTTTTAATTTATCTATCAAATATTTACAAAATATATATTTAAAAAAATTATTTTTAAAAAAATATATTTTCAAAAATTCTATTTCTAAGCATAAAAAATCAATGCCTCTATCAATCAAGACAAGTATGTCAAGTTTTGCTAAGGTGTCTATGCTGCACACCTTGGGAATTGATCCCATTTAATTGTGACTATGGAACAGATGTATTTCAATCAAAGAAGGCATAAAATTTTCAACCACGTTATCTCAGTCATAAACACCTGTCCAAGTGTTCTGCCACTACCGAAACACAAGAAGCACCTTTTTGTTGGTAAACAATTATATACTTTACTAAACAGTTGCGATTTTGTCTTTACATTTAATCAAATGACATGTATGGCCTTGTGTGATGTTGTTTGCGACTCTTGTAGCACTCGCACATTTCATTAGAATTTCTCCTTTTTGAATGCTTCCAAACATGTGTTATTAATTTTTATTATTATTTTGATTTACCAAAATCTAAATTGAGGAATAGAATTACTCCAACTCAGAATTTCTAAGCCTATTAAAAATTAATAAAAATATTTACAAATTATCTATTAATAAAAAAAATTTGAGAATATGATCTAAATTATGGTAATATAAAAATAGAAGGTTAGACTAGATTAGTCAATCCGTTGGCTGTTTTCTCCTTTAAATTGCCATCAGCTTAAAAGCGTGCTTATCCTTTTTCTCTAAGCCTGCATATCTACCTCTTTCATGATACAAAAACTATGAATTATTCTTCATGTTTTGTCATCTTTCTTCTGCTATCTCATTTCTTCCCATACTCAAGCTTGGCCATGAGAACTAAGATTCAGCTAGCCACCGAAGCAGCAGCTACAGATCATCATGACACGGTGAGAGGAGCTGAGAGGAGTCATGCTCAAAGGAAAGCACTTCATGAAGTACACTCAGGACCTAACCCTATCAGTAATTCCATTCCACAGTGGAATTGGAAATCAGATACACAAAGAAACCCTTAATCTTCCTCTTGATGTTAATTTTTTTTACAGTAGGCTCTTTTGTCATTTTTGGTAATTACTTTCCCCTTCTTCATATTTGGCTATACATGTTATATATGTCAGGTTATGGAGTGATATATGAAAAGCAGTTTGGCAATTGAAAATAAATCTTAGCTTCATGTATCTCATTAACTAGTACAGCCATATTCACTCTTTTCATCCATTGTTGTGTTACCTCACCTTCCCCCAGTTCTTTGCATATAATGTCAGTTATCACTACCTAATACCTATATAGTTTCAGATATTCCAGTTTTCCATTTTCTGTATGTGAATTGTTGTCATAATCCGTTGAAACATCAATCTTCATAGGATAAGAAGAAGATTATTCTTCTATCTGTTCCTAATAGAGAATACTTTGATTTAGTTTAACTTTAATCTTCCTGAAAAAGGTGTTTACTATATATACCGTGTACGGCTCAGTCATGGAAGGAATCGTGACTGCTGGTTAAGTAGAGTACTCGTGAAGTTAATGGAAATGAGAGCTATTTTGTTTATTGAAGATAGAATAATGAAACCATATGGAGGATTGAGTTTTCAGGTTAAGTTTAAATTATTTAGATAAAGCTTTCCCAAGTCTTAGTACCAAAAAAGAAAAAGCTTTCTCAAGTTTTTGCAATAACTTTGTTTGATCTATGTAGTTAACCTCACCTGTCTAAAAAGGCTTAGTTGTTGTTATTAAAGCTTTTTCCATTCCTTATTATTGGTATTTGAGAAATTTCATGGACATGTGAAACATAATGTTAGAGAAGGAGGTGAGATTCTAGCTCCTTTCGCTGATCAGAAATTGGATTTGGGACTTTATTTCTAGTATTACTTAAGAAACACCAGGATCGATCGATCTCTCATGACTGCTTTTACTTCATATGTAATTGGTTTGTTAATCACATGTCCCTGACTGATGGTATGACACAGTTTCAAACTTTACCTTCCTTGCTTATTCACACTTCATTATTTGTTTGTCTTGGAAGCTTATATGCATAAATGTACAAAGCATGTTGAATCTTTCAGTAGAGGTAGCTACATTTGGTGGCATTGATTTGAAACATACTTTTTGTAAAGCTAGAGAACAGTGGTTTATGACTTATCAAGAATACTATTAGCAATAGAAAGAAAGCGTGTGAAAGTGTCATATATCGTTACTTATTTCGCCTAGCTCGTCAAGTTGAAGTATTATAGAGATATAAGTGCGATATGATGCTCGTGATGTACTTGGTAGCAATGTATGAAGACATGATGGGTGATTTGATTTGATACATCCCAATTCACTCCTTCCTTTATTCTTTCCATTTTCACTATTACCGAACGATGAACATGAAATAGTAACATATCATGAATTTGTAATCATTTTGAAATGAGGTTGAATGAAATTGTTTTCATACTTGGCTGCGGCCATTAACCACAACTTAATGATGTTGTTTCAAATCTTAACAAATGTCAATACCCACTTTCTCCATTTCCTTATCAATTCTCATTTATGTGAAGGCTAGCTATAGCAAATGAGTGATGGAAATATCAGGAAAATAAAGTAGTTCCGAAATCTACATCAAACAATCTTCTTTGGAAGTCTTAGACAGAAAAAATGACATGTCCAATTGTCCATTAATTGGCAAGAAAAATTTGTCCCGTAGTTCACTAGAAAAGTGATATGACCTTGGAAAATGATAAAGAAAACAAAAAAGAGAAAGCCATGATTCTAGTCCTTATAATGACCACCACCACGTACCAAGTTTGGCATCTTCCATAGTGTTATGAAAAGGGAAAATATTTTTTAATATGTGATATATACACATCGTATATTAATGTAAGTGTAGGTCAGTGTTAAGTTCTATACATATCAAGGTGAAATGAACATATTATATAGTTATATAGAAAAAGGTATTATGTTTAGTAATTATTGTGATTTGATGTCTTAATAATTGAGACTATAATTTGAGTTCTTTAGAATGTCACCTCACCAAAGATTGGATTGGTCCAGTGATAAGCCAAAAGTGAAAATGGAAGACAAAATAGGGACACCATGAAAAGCATAATTGTACAATTTTGAGCAGAAAAAAATAAAGTTGATTACTCGTTTTTCGGCTGTTACCTTTAGAAAAAAAGGGTAGGGTATCTCAGTTGCTTGTATTGCTGGAAAAGATTGTCAAAGAAGACTGAACGTGCGGTTGATGAGTGACACATAGAATCATGCAGTGCCACAAGTAGCAATAGAGATAAGATCAGTATAACATATATAGTTGATGCTAATAATTAATGCCCCTTTTTGATGCTGTTTATAGTCTACATTGCAGTCCAGGCCACAAGCCATCATCTTCATTCAAGTTCGAACATATTCTACTGCTTCATTTAATATTACCAACTTTATAAGCATATATACGTACTTTATAATAAGAAACCGATGTGAGTAGCTTATTGTTAAAAGGAATCCAAATGAGATTTTCCCTATTTTGTTACTTTAGACTTCATCTTAGCAATGTCATCCTCGTTTATTATAAACAATATAAGACCAATAATCGATTATAAGTTATTGAACTCCACATTTTTGTTGTGATAGTAGTATTTATTATATTGATGGATGATATGACAATTCTTACGTGAATTACTATATGGTTGGAACAAAAAAGTTGATAGAACTTGGGCTTGATTCAAAAGGAGAAAGAAATATGTAAAGCATGGACACCAAGTTACCAACTTTTTGCTTATTGATAACGTCGGCATATGATATTATATTTTTACGTTGTTAGATTATAAATCTCATACAATATGTTGCACGTAAAAAGCCGATAAAATGTGGCTTATTAGACTTTTTTGTGAAAATTATCATCATTCCTGAAAATTAGGTTGTAGGTAACAAAATTTTAATTAGATTCAAGATTTGAAAACTTTGCCAACGTTTTTCTATTACCAAATATATAATTAAAAAAAAAACTCACTAGGAAAAGTACTGAATTTTTTTTTAATAAAAAATTCTTCTAAGGTATAATATTTTTCTAACATTTCTCTTCATTGTATCAGAAAATAAGAAGAGGAAAATGCAAACAATCATACTAATTATCTAACTCAAGTATGGTCTCAACAAATTGTTAAACGAGTGATAAATAGCTACCCATAAGAATGAAGACACAAATTTGAATCTTAGGAAATGCACTTGTTAAGAGAAGTAACTATAAATGTTTTATCCCTTGGAATTATGAGAGCAATGTCTCTCATAATTTTTTATTAAAAAAAATCTAAACTCAAGTATGGTGTTCATTATAAAGTAAAACATTCTCAGTATCAATTTTTTTTTCTAATTATAACATATAATTCGAATTTAAAATCTTACTTAAAAAAAAATGTTAAACCACTTGATTCAACTAATTGGTAAATATATAAGTCTTCTAAAGGTAAATTTGGTATGGGATAAAAATATGAGACAATTTCTATGAATTAGTTTTATGTGTAAGTTTAAACATAAAACTAATCTATTAAAATAAATTCTCCTATTTTTATCCCAACATCCAACTCACCTAAGTGTAACATGATTCTATGAGAAAATTTATGAAAAGAACCCATGAATCCAAATATTAGTTATAAAAAGAAGTACGAATTAATTGAATCGAAATATAGTTGGTCAGTTTAAGTGTGGTTTCTTTTATAAAATATTTCTCATCAACCACATTCTTATCACTCAAACCAGATTAACCAAAACTAACGTGTGTTGATGTGGGTCAAGTTATGAACACACCTAATGATTAGACCTAATATAAATTAACTAAATGCTTAAATATCTTTTAAATTCCTATAAATAGGTTATCTCTAAAAAATTTTCTTGGTTTTTGGTCCCTCTTTTTTTACATATTTTAATTTTGGTCCTTATAAATATTTAAAAATATGTATTTAATACTTATAAATATTACAAAAAAATGTTTAGTCCTTCTAAATATTATAAGAAGAGTAAATCTACTCATTGGTCCCTAAAATTTTTTTATTGTAACACTTTAGTTCCTAAAAAATCAAATATAAACATTTAGTTCCCCAAAGAAATCACGTTATAACATGTTGGTCCTTATGTTTGTTAATTTTGACCTTTATTGTATGTATCATTGAAACGCAATGTTTAAATTATTTCCAAATAGATATAACATGACATTTAATGAATAGAAGTTAACAAAAGGACGAAATTCTTACAACATATTTTAACTTTAGAGAATAATGTGTTAGCAAATTTTCTTTGAGGGGCTAATTTGTTAGATCTTGATTCTTTCATGAACCAAAATAGATATTTTATCTTTTGAGAATCTTTTTTTGGTCCTTATATATATATATATATATATATATATATCACCACTTAATTAACTATGGGCTAATGCAAAAGAGACCAAAAAACCTCATATTGGAAAAAAGAGGGACCAAAAGGAAAGAAAAAATTTTACAAGGAAAAAAATCAAAACAACCTATATTTATATGGAATAAATATATATTTAAGCCTTTTTTTTGTCTAGTTCGATCTGGTTTAATCTGATTCAATTTAGTTTGGCCTGCTCTGTTTTGGTTTGATTTGGTTTGGTTTAGTCTAGTCTTGTCCAGTCTGGTCTGATTCAGTCTAGGCTGGTTCAGTTTGATTTTGTTTGATCTGATCTAGTTTAGTTTGATTCGATATGGTTTGGTTCAATTTATATTGACACCCAACTCCCTTAATTTTTCTAAAAATAGCACAATAACCTCTTGACCCTAAATTCTAAATTTTAGAAAATAAAAATAAATAAATAACTATTTTACCCTTAATTATTACCTAAAATATAGAATACTTTTAAATGTAAATATTACTTCCCTAATCATATAACATGAACACTATGTCGACCCCATCTAGTAGGATAAGACTTGATCATTGTTGTTATAAATATTACTTGCATCTTTTATTTTTTTGTTATTTACATAATTTTTTTCCCTAAAATATAGTTAACCGGCTTCAACTTTAATTTGTGGGCATTTTACCTCTTGGTATTTTAGAAGGTTTAATTTACTCATTAAAATTTGGAGAGAAAAAACACTTTATCCCTCTAAATTATAAGTTATATGTATTTTACCCTCAATATTTGAAGAGGCACAAATTGAGCCTTGAACTTTTTCAAATGTACAAATTAATCATTTTGTTAACTTTTTCATCTATTATTAACAGAAATGGCACACATTTAAGAAAGTTTAATATATCGAGTTACATGCTATTTTTAGTTTAAGGATTAAGGTGCATATGATCCAACCCAAAGTCTAGAGGGATATAATGCACTTATTTTTCATTATCAATGGGTGGAAATTTATCAAAATGACTAAAGTGTACATTTAGAAAAAATTTAGGAGTCGATTTGTACCTTTTTTTCAAAATACTAAGTAAAGTACACAAATCCTATAATTTAAGGAGGTAAAGTTATTTTTTCCCTAAAATTTATTAGTGGAGTTTAAAACTCATCCTCTTCAAATTTCATTCAAATTATTCACTCTATCGCTCATGGTTTTGTCTCAAATGCACCTCACAAAGTAGGGAGCATTATGCACCTGCTTGTGCAGGTGGACTTCTCTTTTCGCTACATCTGGCAAATCTGGCTAAATGATTTGAGGATGTGGCTAAACAAACTCGAAAATGCGGCTAAATGAAATTGTGAATGTAATTAAACGAACTTGTGAATGTGGCTAAACAATGTCCTGTTTATCTCCTTCCTCTGCCTCCCTCGATCCACCCCCGTGGGCCATGACTCCCCCTTCATTGCTGGTAGCTTCACCTCTTCCCGCTGCAAATGAAGCAATTCCAAGCGGCTGTTTTCACCATAGAAGATGACCGGGAAAGGTTAGAGGGCAGCTCTTCGCACTACCGTTGCCATTCTCGCTGTCACGGCACCTAGTCCTTAAGTGCTGCCATTGCCTGTTGTTTGAGCGCTGCCGCGGAGGAGGAATGAAGAGCTTTTGGCTGCAAATCTGTGTTATTATGAGAGAAGATAGAAAGGGGCTGTGCCCATATGCATTCTCCCCTTGGACACAGCGTTACAAACCTGGTGAGGGTTGGCTTTTGGTGAAGGACTCTGGCGGTGCATCGCAAGTAGTGCAGGCTGCCGTCATGCACACCGATCGTGACCAATTGCCGTCCTTCACCAAGCCCGACATCAACAACAGCAAGAAGAGAAGGCTGGAGCTAGGCGGCAGCTAAAGCGTACTAGTGGAGCGCGGCCAGAAGGTTAGAGCTGGGTGGCAGTGCTTGACTAGGTGAAAGGAAATTAAAAATGGAGAGGGGAATATTGTGCACTTGATTTTATGCACAAGGTGCATTACACACCTTACTTTGTGAGGTGCATAACAGAACTCGCCCTCACTCATTTCATCTTCCTTCCAAAGACTCAAATCTCAATGTGGGCTTTTTTTTCTTTTTTTGTTGGAGTTTAATGCAAAGTGATTTTTGTGATTAATGTCAAATGATGCGATTGCTCGGAGGTAAAATTTGACGATAGATTACGTGAAGATCATAGATGGTTTGGTTTCTTTTTTTTTTTTTGGTCCGAAGATGGATTGGTTTGAAGTTATACTTGTGAGATTCAGGAGGCAGTGGTCTGGATCTACTTTAGGAAGAGAATGATCAATCATACATCACTAACTAACACTTTAGAAATAACGCAACCAATTACTAGATGATATAGGGTCAGTTTGGTGTGAGAGTAAAATGAGAGGTGAAGAATTTCCTGAATTAATTTTTCATACAATTTTATTAATAAATCTAGTCCATGAATTTTTAATCTTTACGTTTATTTTCATACCAAACTCGCCCCTTAAAGTAAAAGGATTCTATACTATATTAATAAATTTTAACGGAATACATTAAACATTTTTAAAATCTCAAAGGGAAAAATAAACATAATTTAAAGTTGGAAAGGGCAACTTTATTTTATTCTCTTTTTTTTGGGTTCACATTAGTTACGTAAATATCACTGCGATTCTTGGAAATCACCGTTTGGGCCCATTAGCACACTTTTTTGGTCAAACAGCATAATATATGCACAAGTCTGCAGCATATTGGGCATTTGGGCTATTAAAGATATCAATCTCGTTTGGGCTTTGAATCTAATCAACTTTGACATCCACTTTTTAAAAGTAGCTTAATTTTTATTTCTCTCTGAAGAATGATACATGTCCTGTTTATATTTTTCTAACAAAATTAAAATCTCTTAATCTAACCATACATATTTTTATTTTTAATCTTAAAATTTTTTTGTGTTTTAATATATTTCTTAATTATTAAATTAGGTTTCTCAAAAGTAAATTTATTTTTAAAATGAGAAAGTAAGAATTTATTCACAATAAAATTAATAAAGTATATTTTAATCCTAACACATTAAATGTCTAAAGATAATAAATATGTCGTTATTCTTTTAACTTTAAAGACAAACTTATTTTAGAAGAATATTTTCAATAAATTTTAACTGATTTGTTTTTTAAACAAAAAGGAATATGATGAATAAAACCAAAATTTCACACAAATTCAAGTACGAAGTATTCCACAACTACGTTCTCTGTTTTTGTTGCACTTTACCTGAAAGTTTCACCATTTTTTGTGTTGAGCTTAACTTTTTGATGATGAAGAATTCTAATTATTGGATTATGTCTAGAAATTATTTTTGGATTATAATCTTCTTATTTAACTCATGAATATTACTTTTATTGATATCAAATATTTATATAAAATCATTTTAAATCACATAAATTATTTTGCTCTTAATTTGATTCATAAAAATTGAGATTAAGGGAGGAAATCAAGCTCCAATGGACATATAGCTGAAGTATTGCATGTTTGAGATTAGAGAAAACCAGCAACTATAGGGTAGAAACTAATGGCTACTATGTATGATACAGCAAGAACATAAATTTCACATGTGAGCAAATTTCTTCGTCCAGATGGAAGCCAAATTATTTTCCAATAGCTAGTAAACATTAATGGCTTATCCTCTATATATCATGAAGAATGGAGTGAAAGACAGCAACCTCCATCAAGAAGAAATAGTGAGAATATTAGCTTGTTCTTTGTCTTAATCATTGCCGTTTGTAAATATTGTACCTAAATTTGCCTACCTACTCTAGAGAGAGAGTATTGTATTAACTCCATAGTAACTCAATTATAAGAGTATCCTTACTTTGTGAGATTACTCTCTTTTGGTTGGAGATAGGGGTTTGTGATATTCTTGTAAAAAAGAAATCATGGATGTACTTTAGATAGAGTGAGATTTGGTAGTATCTTTGTGAGAAACAAACCGCAGAATACTCTATTTAGGGGTTAGATACGTAAAGGAAGGTTCATCGAATGTAAGCTGCAATTTATAACCGAATCAGTACAATTTGTTGTGCATTTCTCTACTTCTTTATCTTTTTTTATCTTTTGCTTTATTTGTGTTCAAGTTATTTTCAAATTTTAATTCTAAATTTTTCTGATTTAATTGTTCTAAATTAAAATTTTGTTATATAATTTTTTGTTCTTAAACCAATTCACCCCTCTTGATTCTTTCATTTTGTGTAGTTATAAAAGAAGCTTAAAAGCTTTTCCTAACAATTTCTACAACATGCTTGGTACTAAATAGTGCCACTCTTAAAAAAAAAAAAAGATTAATTTTGATTCAAATAATTTTATACTATTACTTAATCACATGCTTATATTTATAAAAAATTTTAAGATAGTGAGTAATTAAATTAAATATTTTTATTCATGTATTAATATATAATTAAATTTTTATATAAAATTTTTTTATATTAACGGTGGATTAAAATTACATATATATATTTTTAAACAAATCACCAAATAGTCACTAGCTACTAGCTTGTTGGATATACTCTAGAACAGTATCGCAAGCCTATCTCAACTTTGTCAAATGATCCGTTGTTATGTACGTTGTCACCAAGAACTTAGCAGATCTAGAGGTTCTGATGTGAACAGCGAAGCATTTCGCTGCAACCATGTAATATGAGAACAAAATCAAGTGGTCCTCCGAAACATCATAATCAACTTAAAAGCTCTGCATCCAATGGAAAAATAGAGACCTCTGCATAGGGCAACGGGTGGTGGTTGCCCCAACTTTGAGATGGTCAGAGACGCCAAAATGATTTGGGACCACAAGCAATAGTGTGTGGACAAACGAGATCACAGAGAAAGGCCGAATAAGATGCCAACAAATTTGAAAGGTTAATGAAAGGGACAGTGTAAGTAGTTGATTTGGCGGACAAATGTAGGGTAATCTTTCTTTTTTGTTTTTGTTTTTTTGTATTCTAAAGAGCTCATAACGTAGTTGGAGAGATGAAAAAAAGAATGGACTTGTAGAAATCAAACTTGATCCAATGTTAATAACTCCTAAACATAAAGAGTAGAAAAATGTTACTTAAATTACACCTCATTCACAATCTAAGATAATTTTATTTGCAAAACTTTGCTATTTGTCTCTTGAGATTGTGTCAAAATATACACAGGTTTTTATTTGATTGATCACCTCCTGTTCGATTTCTTCGTTTTGTCTGATATACTAAATATAGAAAGGATCACCTGTGGACTCGTATCCTCAACTTAGCTCTATCAAAAATATATTGCAAACTTAGTAGCCATTTATTTTTTTATTTTCAGTTAATATATTCTAATATCAATTACAAAGTTATAATCTTATTCTTATTACTTTTATATTTTTAAGATTTTGTGAAATTTCGTTATTTTCATTAAAAAATCCCTAAAAATAAAAAATACAATAAAAATACAGTCACAATTTTATAATTAATATTAAATATATATTGATTTAAAATGAAAACGGAGAATAAATCAACCAGACTATTGCTTTTTAATATGTTTTTAATATCAATTACAAAAGTACTATTTTGTTTGTATTCTATTTTATGCTTTTAAAGTTTTATAAAAGAAATTCTGAAAACAACAAAATCTTAAAAATAAAATAAAAGTAAGGTATCAATTTTATAATTAGTGTTAAAAACATATTAGCTAAAAATAAAATCAGAAAACGAACAAAAACATCTTTTTTGAAAAACAGAAAAAGAAAACAAACAAAAACATCTTTTCTTATTTCAAAGTTTATCTTCCTTTGTTCGTTTATCATATGAGGAAGCAATATTTAGCAGTTACATATCTTTTTAATTAGACAAAATATTACCCTTATTTGATGTAAATTAAAAACTGTTCTTTTTTTGAAAGAAACTCTGTTTTTTTTTTTCCTCTTACATCCAGATAATGACAAAACTTTGATATGATGCGTCTTATAAATATGAACCCGCAACAATAGTGAAATTTATAAGTTCCAAAACTCTGAATTAATCACGACCCCCCCCCCCAGCAAAAAAAAAAAAAAAAAAACTCCTCTGAATTAATATTGATGTGGTCTGTGAAAGTTTCTTTTACCATTAAGAACTTCCCTTTAATGATGATCTTGGATTTTGTCAACACGACCTAAAACTCTGTCATGCGGCAAGTAATATTAAAGTGAAAATATTTTGTCAACATTTTAGTAGTTTGTAATTTGATATGTTAGTAATTATCTGATTGTTATTCAGTATACAATAAGTTATTTAAAAAAGAGCAAAATACACTTAACACTCTTGAGATATCAAGAAATAACACTCCACCCCATTTATTCACAAAATATGTACTCCATCCCAATTTATTAAAAGTGTGTTTGGATTGATTAAATTTTTTTAGAAAAGACTTGTTTTTTTAAAGTGCTTTTTATAAGTTTTTAAAACCTGTTTGAATTAAATTTTTTTAAAAGAAAAATTCACATTTTTTTAAAACAATTATTTTTATAAAAAGTGCTTGTAATAAAAAAAATCAATTTATCAATTTTTTTCTAAAATTAGAAATACCGAACTTCTAAAAAAAGTAGAAACATAAGTGATTTTTAATAAAATTATCTTCCAAAAATATCCTTTATCTTTATTAAAAATTACAATATATATCCTTCTCTTCTTATCTTTTATTAAACCCTAGTTTTTTTTTCTCTTTTTTAATTTTTTTTTGTAATTTAACTATAAAAGATATATTTTTATTCTTTTATATCCAAATAGACTGATATTTTTAATTATTAAAAGCACTTCTCAGATAATTTATCAAAATGTAAAATAATTTTTTCTAAAAAAACATTATGCTTTACAAAAAAAATGTTTGGAGAAAAAAGTCATTTTTTTATAAGTATATCCAAATGCACCCTAAGTGGGTTTGGATACATTAAAAAAAAAAGTGCTTGTAAAAAAAATAATTTATCACTTTTCTTAAAATTAGTAATATCTAACTTCAAAAATAATTGAAGGTCTGATTTATTAAGATTTTATGAAAAGTATTTCTTTAAAAACAAAAGTAGAAGTAGAATTAGAAGCAGAAGAAGAGAAATGTTTTGTATTTAGATATATAATCATACAAGTACTTTCTATTAAAATTAAAAGTTATTAAATTATTTGAAATATGATAAATATAGAAGTATTTTTATCATAAAATTATAATTAAAAATATGGGGAGAGACAGAGAGAGAGAGAGAGAGATAGAGAGAATGGGAGTAAAAAGGGAGTAATATTTTTTATTGAGAAGTTAGTGATTCCTAAATTCGAAGAATAAATTTTTCTCCCTTCTATTTTTTTTTTTTGGAAAAGCAATTTTCTATCTATTTTTTAAAAATGTTAAAAATTAATTTTTTTTACTTCTACTTTTTTAGAGAAGTACAAACAACAAATATTAAAAATTTTATAAGTAATTTTTTGGAAAAATTAAAAAAATACTTTTTTTGTACTAGAAACACAAATAAATAAATCCAAAATTATCCTTCAAAATTACCTTTGCTTTTTTAAAAAGCTAGATATTATTAACTATTGAAAAAATGGTAAATCAATTTTTTTGCTACTAGTAACTTTTTTTTCTAAAGTTGTATCTAATCACATTTTTTAAAATATATAAAAAACACTTTTTTGTAAACAAAAAATACTTAAAAAAGCATTTTTTTTCTTGAAAAAAAAACCAATCCAAACACACTCTTAGTTAATTGAAGTGGAGTGCATATTTTGTAAACTAATAGGGTGGAGTGTTATTTCTTAATACCTCAAAGATGTTAAGTGTATTTTACTCTTTAAAAAATATCTAATGATTTGATATAATTTGATAGTGAATAAGACAAGTGGTTTTAAGTAGAAATAATATAATATAATTTTAATAAGTTTCAAAACTAAATAAGAAAATTAAAAATGAATCTAGACAATCAAGAAAAATGTGATAAAAAAATCTAATATAATATAACAAATTAAAGGAGAAAATCGAATATTTTAATATGTTAGATAATCAAATCAAATATATGGCAATTGTTTATATTTTAATATTTTGAAATTTGGCAAGTGATCCATTATCTATCACTACAATTCAATTTTTATTCGATCGATAATTACTGTTATAGTTTTTCTTTGATATTGAAATTAAAAAATATCTTAACTGTATAATCTAAGAACCATCTGGAAAAAAAAAATGTTATGTTTGGTGCATGCTTCTCTTTTTCGAGTCTTATTGTTTGATAATATCAAAGATTTTTTTGTGATATATAGGTGAGAAGGGAAGAAGAATTAGAGAACTAACATGAGTGGTTCAGAAGAGAAAATCATGCAAAGCTATATGTAGATAAGGTTAATAACTCTTGAACAATTTTTTTTATTTATATTTTATGCATATTAAGAATATTTTTAAATGTGAATATTGTTAGGCGATTGGCAACAATGATGCAATGCAACAATATTGTTAGACAACTAGTATTGTTTGTCTCAAACAGGTAGTTGGAGTTTGGCTATTAATCGGTTAACTCATAGAACATTAAGGTTCTTACCTTTTTCCCTCTCTCTATCTCTTTACCAATGCTCACTTTGTTTTTAAAATCTCTTACCATCTTCATTTACTTTGAATGACATTTATATATATTAATTTGATATGTTGGTACTTACATTATTGTTATCTAGTATAGATTCAGTTATTATTTAAAAAATATATTATGATTTGATAGTGAATATAACAACTACAACTTTTAAGTGATTTTAAGTAGGAATAATCTAATATAATTTTAACAATTTTCAAAACTAAAAAAAAATGTGAATCTAGTAGCCTGTTTTTGGTGGCATCAATCAAGCTTGCCATAAATGCAAGATGAATGTTACAAAAGAAATAAAACTTATTTGGTACACATGTTAGTGCACCTAGCACTAAATAGGTGAAATGTTTCAAATTAAAAATCATGCACTAGATGTAGAGTTTGTTATGCAGTTCATAGGATCAACCCAAGTTTGCATACTCATTTAAGTTTTTGCCATATTAGAGAATAGCTTTTTGTTTCATTTCTTCTCTTTATGAGCAGCAAGTAGACAACAGTGCAAAAATATTGTGAGGCTACAAGCCGAACACATTAGTAACATGGACAAATCCAGAAAATACTTAAAAGAGGGGCTGAGCTTAATAAAATATATCATCAAATAAATATCATAATATTTGTTAATAAAAAAATCATCAATTTTACATTCTTTTTCCACCGTAAAAGACTCTGATTTCTCGTCCTTCTCATTTATTATGATATATCAAGCATTAAAAATATAATAAAAATATTAACAACTAATTTAATAATTAAGTTAAATGATTTTAAAACAAATCAATAGATACAATAAATAGAGCAGAGTAAATTTAATAACTGATAAGACTAAATGTGTTAAAACTTTTGTTTCTCTCTAGGTTTAAAGAATTTTATTTTAATGTAAATTCACCTTTGAGTTTGTTTTACTTCTTGTCTTCTCTCGTAATTATTGCAAAACTATATATTTTTATGCCTAAATTTGGTTACTTAAAACTCTCTCTCTCTCTCTCTCTTTCATTTTGCTCTATGCATTGTCTCGTCTATCACAACTTCAACTTTTAAATTTGGTTGTGAATGAGTAAGTAGTGTGTGGAATGGATAACTCTTCGACAAGTACATTGAATCATTCAAGTAGCAAAAAAGTGAGTGAATATCATCCCATGAGTATTAAGTTTACCAAACAATTATTAATTCAATTTCAATTTAAATTTAAATTATAACAAATTCTATTTAGATTACACAAAGCTCTAAACTAAAAATTTAAAACAAAGCAAGAATAGTAACAAAATAAGCGATAACCTAATCAAGAATAACCACAATATTCTAATATGCTGGAGGTCTGGGGTTGTTTGATTTTTCTTAATATCAGATGAATTCCTAATTACTTGAGTTAAGAATTGATAGATTAAAGATAGGATTACAATTAATTTATCACAATTCCTCATTAAATCAATTCTCCTCTTTTCACATCAACATGTTAATTCCTTAATCATGTTTCAACAAAAGGTAGATTAAGCACAAAAATTTATCCATAATTCACACAATTCCTAAATTTATTCCTAAACCTTGAGAATCATGAGGTTTATCCCCAGAGCTAGTTCGTACTAGAATTTCCCAACTTATGCATAAACTCTAAACCTATTCATAAGTAGCCAACTCAAAAATTTTCAACATAAACAAAAGATATAAACCTTTAAATCATTGAACTCAACATCAAATTATTAGAACTCAAAAACAATTCAACTATGTCAAACTTGACCCCTACCCTTAGCTGTGGAGTCTAGTGACTCATACTACAAAAGAAAACAAAAAAAAAGTAATAATAGAAGAAGAATCCATGAAAGAAAAACCAACAATTGGAGTGATTAAGTCTTCAATTTTCCCTCCTCTTGTTGTCTTCAATCTCTTCCTTGAGTTGGAGAATTTTTTTGTGCATGCTTCTAACCTAGCCCCCTAAAGTCGCTTCTTTTTTATTTTTCTATTTAAACAGGTAGGAAAAGAACTAGGCGCTGGCCCTTGGGCGCCTAGGCATCAGGTCACCTAAAAGAACATCTGCATTTAAGCCCCATCACTTAGGCGCTAGCACTTAGGTGCCTAAGCACCAAACTCAACATCTATTTTTTAAATTGCATGCAACTTTTGATGCTTTAGATGTATGAATCAGATTTTGGTACCTTCATCATTGCATATTTTTCTTTTAGCTTTCCAATGCCACCAAACTCGGCTCAGTACGACAACTACAGCTCTAGTTGTGCCTAACTTATTGCAACAATGTTAGAATGCATCTTAATTTGGAGTACTCAATTAAATTGACTTCTTCTTGATATTATGCCTTGAAAATATCATGAAATACCATGAATGAGAAATACCAATAATTAAGAACATGAGAAGATAGAGCTCAAAGATGAACAAAATTCCAACGAGAGCAAAATAGTTTCAATTAGTATGTCTAATAAGTTGAAATCAATTAAAATTAGTTCAAATCTCAAGATCTTAGCATACTTTTATATACATCATGGGCCTAAATAACTCTTTTTCATAGAGTTATCATGAATACTTAATTCAAGATAGTTAGTTTTCATAACTTTTCAAATCTGATTAGATATGTGAATTGATATATATTCATGCTCCGATCTCAACCAAGGTGGGGTGAAACATGGCAGTGGAGAGATAACAAGGAGAAGGAGGAATAGAGCTGCTTGATGAAGGGGGTGTAGGTAGTATTTAAGCATAGAGTGAAGATGCTTTAGTCGAGGGCAAGAAATTTGGTCAATCCGAGCTATCCAAGGTAAAAAGTAGGTCGGCATCCATCCAAGGTGGATGATAAATTCGGACAAATCAACTTAAAGTAAACTAATAATTATCTAAGCATATTTACTAGATTTTTACAAGGGTCCATGGCTTTCCATTTTGCCCTTTCCCATGTATACATCTTTGCATTAGTTCTTTGTCTTTTGTTCTTACACTTCTTATTTTATATAACAGTTATAATAACTTCATAATGGTGTGAATAGATAAATATTTAAAAAAAAAATACAAACCTAAAGTACTACAATATTAAGTGCAAATTTTAGATGTTCAAGTTTCAGGTTGAAAAAAATCATAAATTCAAAAGTTAAACTAATAGTAATTAGTTTGATTTAATTTTATCTTGAAATTAGATAATTACTCTTATAATCTAAACTAATTTTATTAAGAGTTTAATTTTTATATATTGATAATATAAAACAGTTTTATATTGCTAGTCAATAGAATTGCAAGAAAGTGTTAAATCATGTTAGGTAACTACCCACTATAATACTTATTCACCATGATTTGGTATTTTCTTATAATTCTATTAATTAATAGTGTAAGATTATTTTATACTATCAGTATATAGAAATTAAATTCTTTTATTAATTTAATTTGAACTTTCGAATTTATAGAACAAATCCAATGTAATGAAAGCCTCAAAACTGTCTATCATATCGCATAAAAAGAGAGAAAAGAGTTTTGTCATATGTAGCACACATAGAAAATCGAAATTGATTGTTTGTTTATTTTGATTCTTGCTGAACGTATATATTGATATCTTTCTTGTGTGTTTTCAATTATTTAGTTTAGGGTAAATATCACATAACACTCTTGAGGTTTGATAAAAATACACTCTGCCTTATTCTTACTAAAAATGACAGTTCGTCCTAATTCATTAAAGCCACTAAAGGCTTCGCCAAGTTTGGTTATCTATATTGAATAAACAATAAGTGCGTCACCCTTCTTGGCCCCACTGTCACTCACAACATCAACGATGTTACGACAAGCTCTCATGGGAGTCAAATAGGATCGCAACCAAGAAGCCATTATTAATGTTATTAGGAGAATACCTTGCACTCTTGTTCCTTTCCAACACAAATTCATCTTTGCCCTTCTTTCCATGCCCATTACCCTAAATATCATTCCTTCTCATAGTGCCCAAAGATCCACTTATGGTTTTGGCATTCATCTTTAATAAACACTAGTTCATATTGATGCTAATGATAAATACACAACAAAAAATTGTTTATCATATAGATTAATGCTCATTTTAAGCTGAAATAAAAGCTTATAAAAATTATGAAATTTTAGTTTTGCACCCTAATTACATATTATTCTCTTTGATCATGGAAAATATTTCTCATCATCCCAAACATAAACCCATTGGTTTTAGGATTCAAAAGAGGATGGTTTTCATACTCCTCCAACATCTACACCAATACCCCTCTTTTTTTTTAATAGAAAAAGTGGATATTGTTACATGAGGGAAAGGCTAAAGGGATGATCCTCAAAAGCAAAAAATAGAAAGAAAGAACCATGCACATCAAGTTGACGTTGACATTGACATGGCTTTGGGTCTATTTGAGGAGATGGCACTCAATAATTGTTATATACCACCAAGTTATGTGACACTATTTTATGTATTATTAGCATGTAGTAGGGCTGGGGCAATGCAAAAATGGAAACAGATACTTGAGTTAATGAGAGTAAACTATGGAATTGAACTAGGTGCTGAGCATTATGCATGTATTGTGGACCTTGTAGGGAGATTTGGTTTTGTAAAATGTGCATATGAATTTATAAAAGGAATGCAAATTCATCCCACCATTTAGTCTGAGGTGCTTTATTGTGGGCTTGTAGGATGCATGGGAAACCAAAGTTAGGAAATTTTGGCAACAGAGAAATTATTTGAGCTTCATCTTGATGATTTTGGCAGTCATGCGGTGCTATCTAATATGCTTGCACTTGTTGGAGGATAATAATTTAAAACCATTCTAATAAGTCTTCCTTCTTTAACAACCTTGAGAATAGGTGAATTGATCATTTTATTTGGTAAAAAAAAACATGTCCCGTCCTAATTAGTGTTAAAGAATTTTCCTTCATTTTCCATTAATCAGTAGTTGCTAATATATTTTAGCTGAAAATGATATTTTCACTTCCAACTGACTCAACATTGTAATTGCTTAATGTAGATGGGAGGAAGCCACTCTTTTTAGGAAGGAAATGAAAGATATTGGTATATGCAAAAAAATGTAGGTTATAGTTGTATTACTATAAAAACAAAGTTCATGTTTTCCAAGCAGAGGATAGGTCCCATGAAAAGAAATTTGAGATTCTGGCAATGTTAGCTAAGCCCAGAGGGAAGTTGAAGAAAGCTGGGTATGTTCTTGTTAGAGATCCCAAGTTTGGAAAGGTGTATACCCATAGGAAGAATAGAGTTAATAGGCTGCCTTTATGCCCATTAGTAGGATAAGGACAAAACAAAAGTTTATCGTGCTGAGTTGGAGAAAGAGAATAGCAAATCAGATTTGTTGTAGTAGGGAGTGTTATATTACCATTAGAGAGAAAAGGTGAGATAATTATTCAAATATTTGGAGAGTAGAATTGAGAGGCTAGAGAGCTCCTCTATGCTCAGAAATTGTTATCTTTCTTTGTTATTTTCTTACATTTTCATTTAATGAATATTCATAAATATACCAATCCTAGGTTGGATTTCATTATGAAATTTCAATCTAAGGCATATTTAGTAATTTGTTCTTCTTTTCATCACTCCTTTGATACCAGTTCTAACAACTGGTTTTAGAGCTTGGTTCTTGAGGGCTTTGTGAGGGTATCCACGCACGCTGCAATGGAGTCGGATTAAGAGGAGCGCATGAAAAGAATAAAGCGGATGTTGAAGGAAAACGAGAGGAAGTTGAGAAAAAGATGACCCAGGCAATGTTGACTACCGGTATGGGAGGACGACACTTTGGATTCCTGAATTTCTTACTCTTCCTGAAATTAAGTAGGTTGAGGAGGAGGAGGAAGTGGACAATAGTGAAGAAGACGAAGATCTAAGTGAATATGAGGTGGATGCACATAGAGTGGAGGAAATGGTAGTTGGTCACCATTTTCCATGCTCAGATTTAAGTGAGATGGAAGAATGGGAAATAGGAGTAGTGAATATAGGTCACCATTCTCAAAATTCCATTAAGACGAAGGAAACGGTGGAGACCCTCTCAAGATGGAATCCCATGAAGCAGCAGAGGAAAGAAGAGCTCAGTGGGGAAGATGACCTCTCTGTGAATCGTGTGGATGTGGTCGAACAGAAGGAAAAGTGGGGGCCGAGGGTCGTAGCTGTCTGAGTTCGGAGTAGCTCAACTGCCTAACTACTGCCACCAAAACATTGGACACACAGGAGTCACCAGAACCATTGGCATCGCTGTTGCCACCACCAAAGCCATTAGACCTAACCCTACCGAAGGGGACAAAAAGCACACAAGCTATGACTCAACTCTGGTTTGTATACATATTAGCCCATCTCCCGCCGCCGAAATTACCGGATCTAGCTATAGCGGAGGCACTGATCAAGAGGGCGAGGATGAAGACGGAGGAGGTACAAGCGAGGAGGGTGGTTGTGCAATATCCCTTCGCCAACAATTGCCCTTCAAAGAAGAAGGGAGAATAGGCAAGCGAGTCCGTCAAGTTCTTGACCGACTAGGCCAAGCCATTATGTGCAAACAGAAGCATTAGGAGTTAGAAAAACATCAATAGGTTATAGAGTTATTAGGCCAAGCCCAAATTCTTTAGGTAAGCATTATTGCAAAAGGAGTTTATTTTGCCGAGAGAACTAACTAGGCCCAAATATGTGAAGTCAAGAAAATATTATCAGGAGACTTAAGTATTAAAAATGAGCTAATTTCCACTATTCAACTAGTTAGGCTATGCCTAAGGACATATCCTTTCGTTCTTTAACTCTTGTACTAGATAACATCATCTGGTACCTTCCTCTAAATTGGGTGAATGGCAACACTCATAACCAAAGGTCTCAAAACTAGCTTAGTAGAGGTCAAGATTGTGCACAGGAAAGTCCACCACTGGCAAAAGAGAGTGGTCATACGTGGGAGAATTTGGAAACCCAGTTGAACACACCAAGGAAATGCTCCATTGCATGGGATTTAGGGCTGCCAGGGGAAAAATTTCCCAAGTGGTTTCTATCTAAGGAAAAGCAGATAATGAGAGAAGTATCAATCAAGAAACACTCCATGAGGTTTTCTGTTCCCCTGAGTTACAAACTATTGAAACTTGAAAGGGCAGTGGATATTCTGGTGGCAACTCTCAGAATTACATCATGGGAGTGTAGTGCGATGACAATTGTAAAAGTAGTTCCAAAGATTGAAGTTGTACTTGTTACCATAATGGCTATTCTATTGGAGAATCTACACGTCGGTGAGGTGCATGGAGGTGATATTACTTGTTTTATAAAAAAATCTGCTACATTTTTGGGGTCTCTGTATACATCACATGCTTCCCACATTTGCATTGATCTTGTTGCTCTTATTGATAAAGATAAGAAGGTAATGAAGATAAAGGCCTGCTTATTTTCAATATGCACATCCCTAGTGGTAAGAGGCTGGAAGTCCTTTTCTCATCCTTCAATGAATACAATCAAAAGGATAATTGAAACTGTACTATTATGGCCTCGTCTAAGTACTAATTCAGTTTCTAAAGCATAACAAGGATGTAGTGCTTGTCTAGAATTGATGATTTGTGCTAAACTACAAGCTGAGGAATTGGAGATTTATGTTGTTTTAGCTGTTGGAAGGGTAGGCTCAAATTTTGACTTAATTATAGAAAGAGCTGAGTGGGTTGAAAGTTCTGTTATTGCATATTGGCTCTCTACAATATGTGTCCTACTACTTCTGTTAGCTAGTATTTTTGGTGCTCAAAGGAAACAAAAACAATGGGCGGCAAAACAACCACATTACTTAGAGATGTTAGTTAGATCCTACCCCTTGGATAAGTTTGGGCTTGTTATTGGTTGTAGAACCTAAAAGTGGGACAGAAGTGTTGATCTACTTGAAAGTATGGAAGTTCTGGATATTGAGAATGCTCTTGTTGATGGAGAAGTTCCTGAGCAATAAGGATCTGGTTGCTATAGGAATCTGCATAAGACTTTAAGGCAAACATTCAGAACCTACAGACTTCAATAGGCTGAGAGTCTCTCTAACATTATACTCGTGGTGCCTTCGTGGACCTTTTTAGATATAGTAGGAAACATTGAAGGTCTCAAAGCAAATGTGACGACTGTAATCAATGGTTTTAAAGGAATGCAGGCTATTATGCTTAGTGAACAAGGAAGTTATTTGCTGCAATTTACTAACAGCTAAGACAAGTTAGAGGGTGGACTTAGATCAGATCCTTGGGACCCAAGAGGCTCTGCAAACATACTTTCCTCCTCTTTTTTCAAGATTTGGGACCTAAGAGGAAGTCTTCCCAAGTGATTCTTGAAAGAGGGGGGTATTGTTAGAGACCCTAGATTTAGAAAGTGTATACCTGTACGAAGAATAGAGTTAATGGGTTGACTTTAGGCCCATAAGTAGGATGAGAACAAAACAAAAGTTTGTTATACTGAGCTGTTGACAGAGAATAGCAAATCCTGTGAGATTTTCTATAGTGTAGAGTGTTATATTTCCATTAGGGAAAGAGGGTGAGGTAATTATATAGATATTTAGAGAGTAGAATTGAGAGGTTAAAAAGCCCCTCTATGCCCAGAAACTATTCTCTTTTTTTGTTATTTTCTTTTGTTTTCACCTAGTGAATATTCATAAATACACCAATCCTAGGCTGAGTTTCATTATGAAATTTCAGTCTAAGGCATATTAGTAATTTGTTCTTCTTTTCATTACTCCTTTGATACCAATTCTAACAATTCCTGATACCAATTTGTTGCTCTTTGATTTAGAAGACGAGGAAAAGGCTTTAGAAGTTGGGTATGTTCACATAACTTGACGAAGCCATTAGTGGCTTCAATGAATTGGGGTGGATCTTTAGTAAGAATGGTGTGGAGTGTTCTTTTCTCAAACCTCAAGTGTTGTATGATATTCAACCTTTAGTTTATAATGGGGTGACCTTATTGTTACTTTGGTATATCAAGAAATTAAGTAAACAAGGATAGAAAGGAGCAATTTTTTAAAATTTTTTTTTATATATATATATGTGAGGGGGACTTCTATAGTTAAGGATATGATTTTGATATACTATCAGTGTAAAAAAAGTTTTATATAAACATTCAATTATATATTGCCACATTAATAAAACTATTTGACTCAACCGCCTATTTTAAAAATCTTACAAATAAAAATATATAATTCGATATCAGTATAAAATTTTTTTATATAGACAAAACATCAAACTTAATATCTTTAATAATAAAAAATATACCTAGGCATATTCCGAATATCAATCAAATTTTGTTTAATATTAAAAAAATTTGTTATTTTGAGAAAATTAATATTAAAAAAAAAAGAAAATTGAAATGTTAAAGAAAAGGTTGCTTCTTACTTTGCTTTTCTTCTAAACAATTTAGGTGAGCCCTTTTTTTTGGGGATGCTTATGGAATTGACTTGATTTGAAAAACTCAAAAATTTAAATCGGACTAATAAAATTGATTTAGATTGAGTAATCAATTTATTTTAAGTCAATGACAAAAAAAAAAAGTTTTAGTCAAATACAAACTAAATTAGTTACTATTAGTTTGATTTTTGGATTTATAATTTTTAATTTAAAACTCAAATATCCAATTCAATCACCCAATTAATTATTTTAGTTTTTTTTTTTAACTTTCAAAATTTTGTACTTAAGCTTTTAGTAGTAAAATTATATTTCATCTTCTTTGTTTACATTTGTTTAAGTTATTTATCTATTTACATCATTATTAAGTATCCCATAACTAAATCTTATACTATTGTTACTTGTTATATGAATATAAACTTTTATGTATCAATCTGATGACCTAAACCAAACCAACTCAATCTTATTTGAATTGGTTTGAGATAAATTTGGTTAAAGAAGTTTCAAAAATCAAATCTAATTAAATTTTCGTAATTATTTTCCCTCAAATTTGAACTAAATTGATCCGTTTGCATCCCCTACTTTCTTGTATATTATTATCTTTCTTTTTTTTTCTCTCCTTAAACTATCAATATTTAGAGCCTATTAGATTTTAACTAATCTAGCTCCACTTGGAATGATTTACTATGAGCATAAAACTCTCTTAGTATTAGTTTTTTTATTCTCAAATTTGAACTCAAGATCTTATTTAATGAGAATAAGTGATGAACTATATGAACTAAGTAACCATTGGTTAGTATATAGATTAAATAATTTGCCTCCTTCAATTTTGAAAATAAAATAACTTTTATAATTAGTGCAATTCTATTAGTAGATAAAAACATATACAAATTTTTTAAAAATAATTATGTAAACCTTGACAAATGTTGGTTATTATGCATTTAAACCTTAGTCTTCATTTATTTATACGTTTTAAGCGAGTCATATGAAAACAAATACATATACAACATAAAGAATTCAAAATTAAGCTTTTATGTATTTATAAAGTGATATGAAGTTGATATAAATGAAAGATAGATTTTATCAATCTGACAATAATGCATGTATACAGTGGTATGGCATTTGGTATACACCTCAAAAGTAAAGTAGGTGACTTTAAAAAGGGTTGAAAAGAAGAAAAAGAAAAAGTGAAGGAGGTTCCTTAATAAATGACTAATGTTACTTGCACATAAAATTAGATATAAGAACAGATACGAGAAAAAAAAATACAAAATTTTGGTAATGATTGATGGTATCATGATTTTGTATTTTTCTCTCTTTACAGATATATACTTTTGTATTTATTGTTATATTTAAATAATATTATTCTTAATAAAAACCACCACATTTAAAATACTAAGTATTGCAAAAATTGGCATATACAATAAATTATTATTAAGAATTTCACCTTTGAACCAAAAACAAGCAGAGAGATGGAATATTACAAAAAGAGGGTACCCATTAAAAAGGCAATTTGTGATTGGCGTATGATTTATTTTTTTGGTCTAAACTATCAGTATCCAGAATTTATTGAACTTTAACTAATTTGGCAAAGTCGAGTCGGGTTGATCTCCTATAGGGATAGAGCTTTCCCAACGCTACTTTTTTTTATCCGCAAAAATCAAACTTGAGACCTTACTTAAGGAAAATAAATATCGAATCACTTGAACTAATAAGGATTGGTTGACGTATGATTTGTTAACTTGTCCATAAGAATCATATTTTGACTTGTTTTGAAAATATCCAACAATTTTTTTTTGGTGGGGGAGGGGATTAGGAGGGTCTAAGACCCTAGGAATCAAATAGGGCTCCTTATGTTGCTCGGATGCAGATTTATTAGAGGCGGACCCCTTTATTATTTGTGCTGGCCTCCAACTGCAAAAAATTCAACTATAACTTCCATCGAATGAATAATGGATCTAGATCCTAAGAACAACAATGGCTTTGAATAAGCATGAGTAATCAAATGAAATAGAGTGGCTTAATAGGATCCCAATTTATTAAATCAATAATAATAAGAGTTCTATAATAAGAGTTCTATCTATCAATATCTGCCCTATTGGACTATAAAAAATGAGAGTATTTTAGAGTTTGGTTACTTAATCAATTATGTTAATCACTATTGTTAATATTAATCACTATTATTGGTATTTTGGTTATTAGTTAATAATTATATGTCTCATGATCAAGGATATTTGAGATTTTTTTGCCTATATGAGTTTAATTTTTTTAATACTTTAATATCAAGGTTAGTTACTAGTTTCAATTCGATACAAATTTATATTTTTTTTGGAATTGATTGGAAGATATTCTTATCTATTAACAGGGTTTTGGTTTATACATCTTGTTACACCAAATGCTTGTCAAAAGGAGTTTATAATTAATTGTATAAGGGATTTTGGGTAAACTTGCTTGATGTTTCAATAAAGCAATTTATTTTAAACAATATTAATTAAAAAAATTTTCTTCTTATCTTTTCACTGTCTCGAAAAATGTTCTAAAACAAAAATATAAAATACATTTTCAATACTTAAAGAATTCATTTCCTTGATCATCACAAAACATGTAAAGTAAGAAAATTTTAATATTAACTTTTTATTTGTTCGTTCAGAGATTCTTATTTCTAAAAATATTTTGTGTTATTAATTTTTCTCTTGTGAGGCTTACGTAGTCAAGATGTCTGCACACAGAACTTTTCTTCCCAGCTAAAAATCCTACTCGGTAATATTAATTATTAATTAACTATAGCAACAATCTAGAAACCGGGTTTGAGAAGAATCTGGGATACATTTGACTTATGCATTAAAGTGAGTGCAAAAGCAAATCACACCAAACTAAGCGTGTAAATCAACTATTTAAAATTAAAAGTTATTCTACCAAGAAAATAAAAATAATAAAATATAAAAAAGTAGGTGAGAAAATAAATCATAAATAAAAAGAATGCACGCAAAGAAAAGAAAAATAAAAGTATAGTTATTTTAAATAAAAGTATAGTTATTTTTAAACATAGGTTTTTTATTTTAATATATTGTACATATTGTTTTCTCTAATTAAATATTTATGTTGTTGAATTTTTAAATTATTGATGGGTAGAGAATAAACTTAATTTTTGTTTTAAGTTTTTAAGTAAAATAAAACTATATACTGTATTGTTATATTCATTATTCATTATAAGTGAAATAACAATAACAATATGATATAAAAGAAGTGAAAGAAGATTGTGAGGCTGATGATAAACGCTACACACATTTTATATTATAGTAATGGACGGTGACTAAGAGTCCATGACTTATCTATAATCTACAATCTATAAAATAATAATATAATTTACGTCAATTCATTGACACTCAAGTATATCCCCTATTGCCTGGTCGGCGTAGGGATGTCACCTATGCCTACGTCAGATTCCAAATTGACATTGTCACCAGCACACGTATTATGGTAAAAAGAACTTAGAGTTTCAATTTTACAGCAAAAAACAAAAGATTTTATTTTTATTACAAAAATCTTAAATTCATCGATCCTTTGTTTTTAGTTCGAAACTATGTAAGTGTTTTTATTTGTTTTGCATTTTAAAAGGTCTAATACATAAAAGCTGTTAAATAAAATTGAATAAAACTTTGATGACAATATTTACAAGTTTTGAAAGTTTTTTTATTAATATTATATTTATGAACTATAATTTTAAACTAATTTTTCATTTTATGTATACGCGTCTTATTTGAATAAAATAATGTATGCACTGTATCAATGTAAAACAAAGAGACTATGTAAAAACAATTTTAGACTCGGTTCGTGATAACATAACATTGTATTAATAAGTTATTAGTATATGTCATTATAAATTCGTTAAATTTCTTTTTACATGATATAAAAGTAAAACAACTTATGATCACTTTAAATTTTATGTAATAAAAGAAATTCTTTTTAAACTATTTTAAATATATTTATTTATCTACTTATTTATACAGGCTTTTCATACAAGTGTCACCTACTGCATTCAGAAAGCATGATACCTTGCAAGAAAAATCATTCAAATTGTGATCCTTTTAAACACGGTTATAAGATACCTCATAATCTTATATGCTTTGCTGGCCGCTTAAGTCATTTACTTTTGTTATTTTTGACACAAACACAATTTTTTAATGAAAACGGTTGCAACGTTAAGTATCCATTCTTGGTGAAAATATAAGGCGGTCTTGTCCACAAAAATTATATATGTCTGTATTCAAAATTAATAATGTAGATTTCATACAAAATTAATAACAATTTTTTGTAAAATTAGCTAAGTGAATCAATTCCATCAACATAAAAAAATGAGATTAATTTTAATATATTATTAATATAAAAAAATTTTATAATATCATCTAATTACAAAATTTTATTTATAAGTCTTTTACAATAATAAATAATTAAATTAAATAATTTTATTGATATAATAATATATAATTAAATATTTATATAAAATTTTATTATACTAACAATATATTAAAATTTACTTTTCTCAATGGTTAAGCATTGTCATTTATAAAAAAAAAAAAACCAAAAGCATCAAAATTAGATTAAAAATATAATAATCTACGAATACATACTTGGACCCGCAACTCCTAGGAACTACTAGATATAATTAATTAACAACATCTATGGGGCACTATATGGTAGCTGACCTACACGTGTTTACAGAACATGAAGACAACCACAAACGGGCATACGAGTGGATCTAGCTAATGTCGATTGATGGTTTCAATCATTTGTACAGTGAGCAGGTGATACCTATGATGAATCAGCGAATCATGCAACTTGGATGAGTAATTAAATATATTGTTAACATTATGTGTAAAGCACACATGATACAAGAAATTTGTATGCACAAAAGGCGCTGTAAGTATGTCCTATGATTTCCATTTTTTTTATCAGTTGGACTTTGTTACTCTATTCTCTCACAGGAAATCAAGAGGAGTATTTTTTTTTTAATTAAACTAAATATTTTTAAAAATATCTAATAACATTTTTTAATTGATGCAGCTGTATTCAAATTAAATCTTGGCAATATTTTAACATAAAAATATGCCTTTCTTACATTTTTTTTATTAGATTTAAAACTTCTAAAATCAAATTGAAGTATTAACAGTAGCCATCTTACAAAAAAGGTATTAAAGTTGTTGGTTAAAGAACAATAATATCTACACAACTTTGTATTCATAAGCTTTGGCAAGTTGTGCGACAAAATTTTTTAAAAGAAAAAACTCGATTAAAACTATTTAAACTCACAAAAAGATACAGTTACTTAAAATAGTAAGTTTAATTGAATGTTTAGATTTTTTTTTTTTTGATAAGAAGAATTTTTAGATTTTAATTATATTCATATATTTCATGCTATACTTTAGAGAATATAAATTGAGCTTTAATTTATTATAATATGTTTGATAAAATTATATTAGATATCTTTTAATATTTTTTTTCTTGTCATACACCATAATTTAAGTACACATCAAGAAAAAATTGTTAAACTAAATCATAATTTATAATTTATAAATTATAATATAAACACATTCCCTAAAGTTTAATAGTTAAAAGAATTTTTCCCATCCAAAAAATAAAAAATGTTAAAAGACTTTTATAAAGTCAGGTTCATTAGTGAAATTCCAAAGATGGTCTCATGCACAAAGCGATGTAAAACAAAGAAAAAATTATTACATATTCTAGACCCTAGAAACGTTAAGTAAAATTATACTTATATATTTAAGAATTAACATTTTAACTATAATTCATGGTGGAATCCATTACCAAATAAAAGAAAAATTTCTAATTGCTATATGATTACATATTCATTTTTGTTTTTATAATTATTCATATAACTTTCAAATCGATAAACTCACTGTTAAAATAACAATTTTTGTATTTAAACTTTTAACATTATAAATAAAATTTACTAAGATCATGCTGCATCCCTCACATTATAAATAAAAAATATGTAGGTTCTCATTACATTCCTCCTCCTAATAGTAAGAAAAATAATTATTTATCATTTTCTCAACAACTCCCCTTACAAAAGATGTCAATAGTGCACGGAGCACACAATTAATCAAAAAATTGTACTACTATCACATTTTTTAAGATTAATTTAGATATGCTTTTGGTTTAGAAAGTTTACATTATTTAATTATATATAACTTTTTTTAAAAATAATAATAATAATAATAATATAAGCTAAATATTTTTCTTAATATAAAAATATAAAAATAAAATAAAAATATATTTTTATATATTATTAGATTAAAATAATTTTATATTATCATTTAATAGAAATACAAAAATTAGTATATTATCTTAAATTTATGTGATTGTTTAACATAATATGATCATTTTTTAATTTATATAAATTACTGTTAATGTATGAAAATTAGTTTCAATTGAAAAAACTTTTTCAGTTGCAAGGGCGTTAGAATAAGATTTTTCAAGACGTAAAAAAGACAAATAACTATAAATAAATACATAATTAGAAAGTTTCACCCACCTTCTGCAGCCTTCACAAGTTGTCCTTCTCTCCTGCTCCTCTGGATCGATCTCTCTCTGTCTCTCTCTCTCCGCGCTCTGAGTTCAGATCCTCTCAAGTGAAGGTCTTCCGCTTCCGCTGCATCCTCAACTCCTCCTTCTATTTCTCGCTCTAGGGTTTTTCATCTCCATTGCAACCCCAATTTCAAATCTTCGAATTTTTCAGCTCAATCGGTCCATTTTCTCAGCTGAATTCGCCACAATTTCGAAGCTTGATCTTCGATCTGGGTCGAAGTGAGTGACACTCCTCTTCGTGGTGAAGTTTTTCTTGCTGTTTCGATCTGTTCCCAAAAAGAGGAGAAGGAAAGAAAGGGAAGGAAGAAGAACCGAAGATGCAGCAAGATCAGCTCAAGAAGGTTGTTTCTTTTTTTCTGGTTCGTGATCGAAATCGCATGGTGGTGGAAAGTGTGAAGGAAATGGAAATTGGGAAGTAGGATGGTTGAAAAATGGAAGGAGAAATACAAGGAAAAGATAATGAATATAACGGTTTTGAGCACTTTGAATTGCCGAGGCTTTTCTTGTTAAAAATTGTTCCTTTACACTGAATATAATGGTCGTGCTAGTTTGTGGATGTGAAGTTGGGGGTTTTCTGTTTTTTTCTTTTTTTTGGATCTTGTGCTATTTTTGTTTGGAGGGTTTAATTTTGAATATCACTGTTTGATTGATTTCATTTCGGCCAAAAATTATGTTGATGAATGATATTCTAGCTAGTTGATATGGACTTTTCTGTGTATTTGATTAATTTTTCTGTATTTGTTAGAGTTTTTCACATATGTTGGAGTCAATTTGTGTCTTTTTTTTTTTTGGTTCAAATAATTATTTGCTAGCTTTTATGATTCAAAGTTCAAATAAGCGATCTGTTCAATCATGATAATATCTTGGTTGCTTTGGAGTTTGGATTTCTGAAAGAATAATGGTCAATTCAGCTGCCTTGCGCTTAGAAAAGCTAGAAGGGATTTGGTTAACCTGTTATGCTTCTAGGTGGTTTGATTTGGTTCCTCAATATATGTTTTTCAGTTGATTATAGTTTTCTTCTTCCAATCATTGGTATTGAGTTGTGTAGAGCATAAAATTTTACGTTTGATTTAATAATGTGCAGGATATTAAGGAGTTGGAGTTTTTCACCGAGTATGGGGATGCCAACAGATACAAGATTCTTGAAGTTATAGGGAAGGGTAGCTATGGAGTTGTTTGTGCAGCAATTGACACACACACTGGGGGAAAAGTTGCAATAAAGAAGATTCATGATGTCTTTGAGCATATATCTGATGCCATTAGAATCCTCCGTGAGGTCAAGTTGCTAAGACTTTTAAGGCACCCTGATATTGTTGAGATTAAGCGGATTATGTTGCCACCTTCAAAGAGGGACTTTAAAGATATTTATGTAGTCTTTGAGCTCATGGAGTCTGATCTCCATCAAGTCATCAAAGCTAATGATGACTTGACCCACGAACACCATCAATTTTTTCTTTATCAGATGCTACGTGCATTAAAGTATATGCATACAGGTATCTGCTCATCTGTCTTTTCTCTTACATCTTTTGGCCTTTATATCCATTCCTGTTACTCTGTTATATTTTCATGAAATATGGTGCCAAATTGTTTCTAAATGATCTTATGTACGGTCACAGCAAATGTATATCACAGAGACCTTAAGCCCAAGAATATACTGGCAAATGCAAACTGCAAACTCAAAATTTGCGATTTTGGATTGGCAAGAGTTGCATTCAATGATGAACCAACAGCAATATTTTGGACGGTAATGTGATATTTATTTAATAAGTTGAATTGCAGATAGAGCATATGGTAGTTATGACTGTTTTTGTACGTTTAATTATTTGCAATGAGGTTTTTCATTCTTTCTTTTGGTGCATATTGCAGGATTATGTCGCTACTAGATGGTACAGAGCCCCGGAGCTGTGTGGATCATTCTCATCCAAGGTATAATTTGGCTAAAATTTTCTGTTTTAGTCTTCTATGACATGATGAGGTTGTATTTTGTGACAGCCTATCTGCTTGGGGCTGTCTGTGCTCATTTTTAGCGACAAACTTTTTGTTGACATTATTGTTTAGTAATGTTTGAATGAATAAGAATCTTCTGGACATCATCAGAACATATCATAAATGTTAACTGGCTTGGTTGGGCTAGTTTGTTTTTCTGAGGCTTTCTCTAATGTTCTTATGATATGGTGCCTCAATTTTCTTAAATTTTAGGTTTCCCTGCCCCTTTCTCATAAAACTAGGCAATACCATGTCCTTCTGGTTCTGAGACTTTGAAAAGCACACTAAACTATATAAAGATGTCGATTTGACTTATATTTGATAGAATGGCATCTTACTATTTTATCGCTACTTACTAATTGTTAAAAGGTGCTAGAATATGTAACGAAGTACAGTCATGTGATTCTAATTTTTCCATGATCGTATCTAAAATCTCATATGTTGTTGTATTTCTTGGATCTTGGTCTTGTTCAATTTCTTATGCTTGCTTCATTCCCAAACTCTATGTTTTCTGTCATCATCTCATGCCAATCATTTTCTGCATTACTTATATGTCAATATTAGTTTGGTCACTCAAATAGCAGTTATTGCTGTTCATAGCATTCATCCTATGGGCAAATAGTTGATAGTGATACTGATAAACAGTCAAGGTGTTCCACTGTAAATTTTAATCTGAAGGATAAAATCTGACTGCATTTTGTGGTACGAGTGTAAGTTAAAGCTACAGTGTTGAGTGGTAGGTTCGTGTTGGATGTCCAGCTTGGAATATAAAAGTTGTGTAATTGTTGATGAACCGGCATTTAGTGAAATCCTGCCAAAGAAAACTTTTTTAGGACCTGATCCTGACCTGATGTGAGGGTTCATACGATTTTATGTCAGCACAATGGTATATCTTCTGCTGTTTATCATTATCTTTCCACTATGTAACAAGGTCAATCAATATGCTTGACCCAGAAAGGGGAAATTGATAGTCTGTTTTGCTTGCCTGACTCGTAAAGATGTTGCACTTACTCTGTATGAAATGCTTTGTGTGTGTTTTATGGTAAACAGTAATGCCTAGATTATAATAATTCTTGTTCAGGGAGGACTATTGATCTCTCCTGGAAGTTGAATTATCTGTCTTTCAGGTAACTGTGTCGATTTGTCCATTTCCCTGAAGTGGTTTGGTTTGAATGTGTAGTCATCCTTCTTCTTTAAAATTCTGATTTTGTTGGCATTTGTTTGCAGTATACACCAGCCATTGATGTATGGGGCATTGGATGCATTTTTGCTGAGGTGCTGACAGGAAAACCGCTGTTTCCCGGCAAAAGTGTTGTGCATCAGTTAGATTTGATTACTGATCTTCTTGGGACGCCATCACCTGAAGTTATTGCAGGAGTACGGATCACTCTTAACTTTTGGTTTATGTCTCATTTTCACTTAATCTTATTCTTATGTGCTTTAGTGGAGTATTTAAGAAGTATTTAGTGGTTAACTTTATTATAATATATGCAGGTTCGAAATGAGAAGGCAAGGAAGTACTTGATGGAAATGCGGAAGAAACCTCCTGTGCCATTTGGACAGAAATTTCCAAATGCTGACCCATTGGCACTTTGCCTACTGCAAAGGCTTTTAGCATTTGATCCAAAGGATAGGCCAACTGCTCAAGAGGTATATGTTTATCTATTATGGCATATGTTATGCCCCATAGGGATTATCTAGTGTTCTCTTTGCATGGAAAGTTGTCTTTCTTTTGTTCAACATAAATCTGAAAGAAACCATTCTATATGCTTGGTTGGCAGGCACTAGCTGATCCTTTCTTTAAGGGTTTGGCCAAAGTTGAGAGAGAACCTTCTTGTCAGCCAATTTCAAAATTGGAATTTGAGTTTGAGAGGAGACGGTTAACTAGGGAGGATGTCAGGGAACTAATATATCGGGAGATACTGGAATATCATCCTCAGCTGCTTAAAGATTACATGAATGGAGCTGAAGGCACAAACTTTCTCTATCCTAGGTCTAAACTTAATGCCCATTACGTTTTTTCTTGCAGGATGTAATATAGATGCAGGTGTAGTGTATTTTTATATGTAATGCATTATATTGATGGACATATGTTCCTTGCAGTGCAATAGATCATTTCAGAAGGCAATTTGCTTATCTTGAGGAAAATCATGGTAAAAGTGGCCCAGTGATTCCTCCAGAAAGGAAGCATGTTTCCCTTCCAAGGTAAGATTATCACACACCAACCATGGAAGTCTTTGTAGTTTATTATTACTGTATTTAATTTCTTTGGTAGCATTTTTTAACTGTTTTCTGATGGATATGTTATCTAATTATGCAACATTATTCTTTAAGGTCCACAGTACATTCTAGCACAATTCCTCCTACTACACAGCCATCCCTCCCTCGGAATGAGAACAAGCAAATTGCAGAAGAGGCATCTAAGATTTCAAGAGCAGGAGAGTCTAACTCAGCTAGTCAATTAAGGGGTTCAAGACCTCCGCCAAGGGTGCCAACAGGTATTAACTATATAATTAATGTGGTGCTTGCCTTAATTATCTTTTGGAGGGGGACAAATGAAGAAATTAGGAAAGTATATAGAAGTCAGAAGGGCAATATAACAGTTAAAACAAAAAAAGAAATGAAAAATAGTAGCACAGCAAAGCACTTCAATCCCTTATGGCTCGGCGATGTGAAACTGAATCTGAACTAGGTGCTAATGTGGATTTATATTTACATCCTGTGTGTCTATAATATTATTAACTGGGTTCTTTCCTTGCCACAGCTAAACCAGGTAGAGTTGTGGGGCCAGTTTCATACTATGATAATGGGAGAAACACGAAAGACCCTTATGATCCAAGGTTCTTCTACCGCAATACTCTTCCTCAAGCAGTCTCTCCACACTGTTTCCATAAGGTGCTCCCCACAAACCCCAAAACCACGTCAGAAGCATACAAGGATGTTTCACAAGGCAAACATCGTCAACTCCCATCCCAGCAGTGTAACGTGCCAGCCAGAACAGCTATTGATCTTAACACCAACCCATACTACCAGCGGGGGAAGAATGATCACTTAAATGGTCCTGTCACTGCTATTGATGCAAAACTGATGCAAGCACAATCTCAATTTGGTGCAGTTGGTGCTGCAGCAGTGGCCGTAGCTGCACACAGGCATTCAGGGGGCTTTTAGTGTGTATTATCATAGGTTAGGAGGTCTTTAAGTTAGAGACGTGCTATATGCTTTTATGCCCGGAGTTGGAGGGTAAGAAGTTGCTTAATTTTTAGACGGGTTTAGGTTTGGTTTTCCACTTCTTCTTTCAGAGTACCATCTTTGTAATTATATGTACATCATTTAATTGATTAATAAAAAAAATTAATTGTTTCTCTCCATCTTGATGCAAGGATTATCTAAGGTGGGAAATAAAGAAAAGAACTCCACTGTTTGATCTATAAATTTTTCCAAGGGTTAAGAGTGATAGCATGGCAATGGATAAATTACTTTGCCATCTAAAATAATGATCATAGGAAAAAGTGGAAACCTCACAAGTTAGCTATAAATCAGAAATATTGCAGGGTAAAACATATGAAGGGGGGTTCTAGAAGACTTTTGTTATCTCCAAAGCTCAGTAAGCATGTTTTGGGATGATAATGTCGAAGTTGCTGACTGTCCATTCTGCTACATGGCCAACATCACTTATGTAAATTTCAGTCCCCACGTTAATTGATAGCCAGTGTCTCTCCACAGGTTTAGTACCTGGATCCTGCATTAAACATGTTAACAAAAAATGCTAAGTATTCGTATCACAGTTGACAATAATCATTGCCAAAATTCATAGACTACCTCATATTTAAACGTTTACCTGTGGATAGTTTTTAAATAAAATCTAGGTAACATGAGAACTTGCCTGATAAAAATAGAGTGATTGAGAGAGCCTTCCAACATCAAGTTCCCAAGTTCTTGGGTCACCAATCCAGCCTTCACCTTTCTTTGTTGGGTACCCGTATTCGCCCCAAACCGGGTGGGGCAAAATCTGGAGTATCTCTTGAGGCTGCGGGTTGCTATACGGGTCAGAGGTCTTTACTGGCTTCTCCAAGTGCTTGGCATTCCCCGGAGCACGATAGACATGGTAGGCATCATAAGGGAAGTTGGCCGTGTCAGTCCGGTGAACCCGGGTTCCATTGGCAAAGGTGTGGTAAGGAGGACATTGTTGAAGCTGGTTGGGTTTACACCATGCTTCAATTTCCGGGTTTATGATCATTTCACTATACCTGGTAACATCTGAGGTGACATCCCCATTGCATGGCTCCCCATTGTTTTTCCAACAACTTCCTATGTCCATGAGGTAGAACTGGCTCTTTGGACCCCCTCCTTGCTTGATATCAAGGGTTAACCTTACCTTAAAATGTGGCGACTTTGGTACCTATGCATACAATTTTTCACATGAAGACTTAGAAAGCATGATTCAGATTTTTTTGTTTATAGACATGGTTTATGATATAACTCTATAGTGGCCTATCCATGTAGCCAACCTATCCAGTGAGACTAGACTTAGTTGCTGTTGTTGTTGGTGTTGAAGGCTTAGAAAACATACGATGAAATGCAAGTAAATTAAAAACTAGAGAAAAAAAACTCACTATTTTTGACATGCCTCTTGTTTCATAATGGTAGCCACCAGAGAACCCTCTTGTAGCATCTGATCTCAAATAGAGCATTAGCCATGGATATTTAGATGATGTCTTCAACACATTGTGAAAGGCCCAACTTCCTTTAGCCAATTCCTTCTCCCAAGTCACGGAGTAATAAGAGGTGTCATTCATATGAATTGCCATTTTGGCATCAACATTCAAATCCCATGACCCATAGAAACTTCCCTTCATGACCTTCCTTTCCTTTCCGTACACTTTGGTATATTTGTGGTACATAGAAGGCATATTCATGCACCCTTTTCCAAAGCAAGGAAAATCAGTTGTCTGTGGGAATGGCTTGGATTTGAAGCCATTTTTTGGGCACATTGCAGCTAGTGTGTCCATGTTGCCACTCTTGAGCATTATCATCCAGAATTGCCATGGCCTGGGAGTGTCTAAAACCTCACATTTGCTACCCAAGTATAACTCCTTCCAAGCTGCGTACCTGTTGACACTTTCAGTCCTCAATAGACGGTGTGGATTGTTTGATATGCCTAGCCTGTTCTGCCATTCATGCACCTTGTGAACCAAGTCCACCTCTTCTGAAAGTGATCATCAAAATATTTTGTACCCAAATTCAGAAGAAATATTTTGTACTCTAGCTTAAAAGAAAAAGAAGAAATGAATTTTGCATATGAATTTTTTTCAGATTCTATTGTACTATATATCATGAAGAAAAAATATATATATATAAAAAGATCAAAGTAATTTCTTTATTAAGCCTTGAGGGTACTATATTTTTTTTTTGTTTCCTACGTATGTCCTTCACTGAAGGCAATTCTGTTCGAGTTATGATCGCTACTTAATTAGGGCACCTCTCCAACCAAGAATTCAAACCGTGATTTCCCATATGTGAGGAAACTATCTTTTTCATATAGATTCAATCCCTGTTTTGAGATACTATATAAGAGAATAATTTTTATGTATTGATAATATAAAATAATTTTATGTTATTATCTAATAGAAATTATAAGAATTGCCATGTCATGATAGATAATAAAGTAAAATCATATTACATGGTTAGTGCATGAATATTAGTGGCTACTGTATAAACCGTATTCGTATTACTTACATATTAAAAAATTTCACATACTTTTTGAGCTCTTTGGATTGGTTTTTTTCAAGAAAAAAAATATTTATTTTTTTTAAAAATACTTCTATAAGTTTTTATAGGTATTCAGATACAACTTTAAAAAAAATATTTCAATTAAAAAAAGTTAATTTATCATTTTTTTTAAAAGCTAGGAATATCTAACTTCTAAAAAAAGCAGAAATAAAAGTAGTTTTTAATAAAATTATTTTTCAAAGGTATTCTTTATTTTTAATTAAAATTATAATACATATCTTTCCTTTCTTATCCTTTATCAAATTTTACTTTTCTTTCCTCTTTTTGAATGTTTTGTTGTAATTTGACCATTAAAAAAATACTTTTATTCTTTTATATCCAAACAAATTTATAAGTGTCTTTAATATTTAAAAGTACTTCTCATATGTCTATCCAAATATAAAATAACCTTTTCTAAAAATTAAATCTTTACTAAAAAAAATTTAGAAAAAAAAAGTCCTTTTTTTAAATTAAGTTGGCCTCTCAAATCATATCGACCTTTGCATGTATTTTTCATTTGATTCTGTGGAGGGTGCATTGCCATATATAAAATTATAAGATTATTTTTTATATAAAATAATTATAATCATGTCACAATCATATACTATTTCATTTATCAAATGGGGCACTTACTACGACGTTCAGAATATTTGACATCAAAGCAGTCTGCCATTCTTGGGCTCCCCATGTTTGGTGCTTCTCTTCCAACCTCATTGCACTGATTCCATGACTCAATGGCAACTCTAAGGCTATCTCTTCTCATACCTGGATCGCCAGTGGCTGACATGTAATCGTGATCAATACTCCAGGCTGCATAGACTTCAAACAATAAAAATAGACATGCTGCTGCTGCTACATTAAAACCGTAGTGAAGCTTTCTTTGCTCCATTGTTAGAGTAACAAAAAGAATCTGAAATTTTCAAAAAACATAGAATTTGAACTGTGATACGTGAGGCGTAAGTAGATGTGTGCAGATATTCAAATATTGATGTGGATAAATGGATATGCATGTATGTGGATAAGATTTGTGCTTTCAAGGTTGCTTTGTAAATCTCCATTCAACCGATTCCTTCAGTTTTTGAGACTTCAATTATGAATCCCGAAATATTATTTAATAAATTTTAAATCAAATTTTAATCATTGAAACTTGAAAGTATTACTCATAGAGTACCTTAATTTTTTTAAATAAATTCCTAAATTTTATCAATTAATTGCGCCAAAGTTGCGAAGTTCGGTAGTTAACTAGTTAT
The DNA here is from genome assembly GCA_031439585.1 of Pterocarpus macrocarpus. Classification (NCBI taxonomy): domain Eukaryota; kingdom Viridiplantae; phylum Streptophyta; class Magnoliopsida; order Fabales; family Fabaceae; genus Pterocarpus; species Pterocarpus macrocarpus. The sequence goes on along the minus strand of CM062517.1, from coordinate 15,376,414 downwards.
CGATAAACTATTAGATAACAGTAATTAGTTCAAATACGATGTTAAAATTCTATTTAATTTTTGACGTCCTACTATAATTATATTGTAGTAATGCTAATTAAAAGGAATAATATTGTATATTTATTGTAAAATGACATTATAATTAAACAATTTGAATAATATTTTATAATTTTTTGAGTTTATATGAAAAGTAGTTATCTTACTAATAAAGATAGGCCAGAATTGTCTTACCTCTTCTTCCCTCTCTATTGTGTGGAATGGGGGGAAGCTTGAGGGTTTTTCTCCTAATAAAGGGCCAAGACAAGGGAATCCTATATCGCCCTATCTCTTCGCGTTGCACATGGAACGATTGTCTTCATTAATTTCGGAGAGGGTGGAGAAGGGTGAATGGAAGCCTATCAAGATCACCAGGCATGGCATGGGAATTTCACACTTTGTTGTTTGCGGATGTTGTTCTCTTTGCAAAAGCTAGGCCCTCTCAAATGCAGGTGGTTATGGATGTTACAGAAAGGGGATTTCTTGTGCGTCCTATAGGACCCTCCGGTTGGTATCCTTCATTTGCTTCGAGTTGATTATATAGGGATAGTGTTTGTGAGGCCTTAACTTTTTTTCTTTGTTTTTCTGATCTATCAAAAATAAATAAATGCTAGTTTCTTGTTTTCTAATGAGGCCCTTAAGAACCTTCCTATTACGGCATTGAAAGATAGGATGTGGAGTAGGCAAAAGTGAATTGATATAGAGCTATCGGAATTAGTTGAAGCCAGCTAATATCCAAAATATATTAAACTTCAAATAATTTGACTTGAGTTAAGTCGGTTTATTATAGAAATAAAATTCTTTCAATATTTTATTTTAATTTTTCATTCACAATACTCAAATTCCAAATCTTCTTTAAAAAGAACAAGCGACAAATCACTTGAATCAACCGAACGTTGGATTTATTTATATATTCCCAACTCTTACCAATTAAGTTATCAACTAGAGAATTGTTTCAAATGATGGCATGAAAAGCCAACACTGCACTTGAGTGAAGGAGTACTTCTTTAAGCATTGGATCAACTTCAAGATATATTTTGATCCAGAATTGGGAGCAAACTTTGCACTCATCTTAAATTTCTATTTAAGAAAAAAAGAATACTCTCTTTATTAATGATATATATATAGAGGTGTATCATATGAGATAAATGATTTATTATAAGAGTGAGAAGAGTAAATCTGAGCTATATAATCACATATGAATGATTAAGATTTAAAGTTATTTAAAGGTCATATGATCACTTAAAAAAATTATATAATTTTATATTTTAATTTTGACCATTTATATAAAATATAATAGTCAAGATTTGCTCCTCTTATTTTTACAATTAACCACTCTTTTCACTTGATCTTCTCTCTCTCTCTCTCTCTCTATATATATATATATATATATATATATATATATAACTTTCAATACTTATTGGAATTTTGACGGAGCAATGTTTTCCCAAAATACTGATCAAATAAAATTTGAATTTAATTGATATATACTGACAGTATAAAATTGTTTTATATTTTCAACCAATAAAAATAGAGGAAAATGAGAAATCATGATGGGTCCCTCATTATAATGGGTAGTTATTTGTGTGAGTTGGTATTTTTCACTATTTCTATTGGTTAACAATATAAAACTGTTCTATACTATCAGTATATTTAAATTAAATTCATAAAATTTATGCCATTATATGGTATGCTGCAAACTTTAATCAGATACTAATGGAGCAATGTTAGTAGCTTATATATTAATGCGGTTTATTTAACGCGAAAGGTGGAACCGACAGTCCTATGATGGTTTCAAGCTAACCGCCGCTTGTCTATTCATGTTTAAAACAATTTTTTGTTTGCAGCAAGTTTGAGATGTTTAGCTTTAGCATTATTCAAAGAATAAAATGTATCTAATGTGGCTGATCGCTCGGTGGATTCATCTGATTATTTTAACAAATATAATTTAGGAAATGAATAGGCTAATTAATTGTTTTAACAAGAAAGTATATTAGAATTAGTATATCTGTAATACGGAGTGAACATTAACAAGAATAGAACTCTATAGACTTTTTGAATCCATACAACTCAATCAAGCTATTCCTCCTTGGGAGCGAACCATTTGTTAAATCTGCTGGCATTTTTGCATTGAGATTTAAATGATTTGGGATGACTATTAGAGGATGATATATAAAATATTGGGCTTAGATTATTTTCTTTTTTAAATTATTATAAGATCGTCAAATTTACATTCTCATTTTAGATAGACTAGTGAAGAAGAGTTTTGTTTTTGTCTTTTATAATTCTTCTTTGAGTATATTGAATATATATACCGCTGAAAAAATATTGAGAGGTATGCAGGTGTATTTAAGATTTAGATTTGGATTAGAGTACTGCAACCACTTTTAGTGATTAATATTTTATATATCATTCTCTAATACTAATCACATGGTTGGTGGTTGTTACCCATCGGATAAGTTGGGTTCCCATACCGCAGTCCAGACAGCAGCTCCTCCTAAGCATCTTATCTCATCTTTGCATATTAATCTTCATAAACCTGCACAATTAGCTTCTAAACAAAGATCAAGTTTGGGCATCGAAATCAATAATATGTTATCATAACTAAGCAATAGATTCATTTAGAAACCTCATGTTAACAATGTCCTCTCCATCTTTCAAGTACCTTTCCAGAACATTCTAAGTAATATATGACAATAATTATTGTCATTGTGCATTTGTTGGAGAATGGGGATATAAAGTCCCGTACCAAAACTCAATAATTAAATCTAACATCTAGATACAGAGATAATAAAGCGGGCTAGTTCGCCCCAACCCACCAAAAGCAGGGTGCGGCAGGGTGGATGGAATTAGGAAGATAGACTCAATATTTTAATTCGCCCCGTTTAAGGGCGGGTTGGCGAGTTGGTGGGTTAGTCTGCCAAAAAAATAAAAAATATAAATAAATTTATTTTAATATTTTTTATCAATTAAATTACTTTAAAAATTAGAAAAATATATTGAATGAAAAATCTACTTAAATATAATAGAACAAAATAATTAAACTATATAATTTGTATCTAAATTTAACTCAAATATAAATATAATAAACTAATTATGATATATAAATAAATTTATAAATAATAATTAACTATAAATTTATAATATAAAGTCTATACTATAAAGCTCACAAATTAATAAAAGTATAATAACAACATAATTTATAATAAAAAATCTAAATTTTTTTTTTAAAAAATACCCTTGAATCTAAAAAAAAAAAGAGACAAGTTTGGCCCGGGGGACCAATCCGCCAAAGACTGCAAGTTAGGAGAGCCGAAAATTTTTTGTGGGACAAATATGTCAACCTAACCCATTATCTTTGGCGGCATGCCAACCCGGTAGGTTAAGCCTGTTCTGCCATCTCTATTCAGATACCAACTCTAATGGCAACCCAAATTATTTAAGCCAAACCTAATACTAAAAATTGCCACTTTTCCTTTCACATATTGTAAATTAAAGTGGGGAAAAAAAAAACTAAATAGCTTCTATATTATCCACTTTTAGCAACTCTTATCTAAGGCTAAAAAAACTGGACCGGATATCGAACCAATCAAGGTATTGATTTGAAAATTTAAAGGTCTAATCGGTTCAATCGAGGTATAATAAAATATATATTTAATTGCTTATATATATAAATATATACATATAATTAATTAGAAAACAAAAAATCATATTAAGTTATTAACAATAATATAACCAATATAAAATAACATTTACTATGGGACACTTTATCAAATATCTCGAATACAAAATCCATTTATTTTAATCTTCACTTACATTTCTTTTGAGAAGTACTCATATATAGCATCACAACCATTTTTAGTTTTGACTTTTAAATTAATTTAAGAGTATATAATAAATAAACATACTAAAAGAATCAAGGTTTTAAAAGAAGTGAGCTTTTATTCTAATTGAGCTTCTTTTTTTCTCATTTTTTCCAAAAAACAGACAACGTTTTGATCAATTTTTTTTTTTAAAAAAATCAAACGGGTCTACTAGTTTAACTTGTCTAGTTTGTCATTTTGCCCAGTTCTGGTCGGTTCTTCACCGATTTTTGGGGCTAGTGGTTCAACAAGGATGACTGAAGTGGCCTAGTGTTTAGTTCTAGTTTAACTAGTTTGACCTGCTGGTCCGACCAGTTTGACTGACCGGTCAGTTCGGTTTTCTCTTCCATGCTCTTATCCCATGTCACTTATTTCATAAATTCCAGACGTTTACAGGTACTAATCTATCCGTAGCCCACGATAGTTTGCCTCTACATGCCAAAATATATAAGGAAAAACCAAAACATTACTAAAACATTCGTCCCGTTTCATCCACATATTTTAATAGTAGCGTTTACTCTGCCTTATGAAAGGGATAATGGCAAGCTAAAGAGTGTGCAAAATGTTTTCTTCTTTGCAATATCTTTGCTCAAAACACCATCTTGCAATAGCAGCATGAAGGATTACTCAGAGTCCATAACAGGCAGCGGTAGAATAAAAGAAATCCAAGATGATCAATTCTGTGTTTAAAGTATTTATTCAAGCGATATAGGTAAGACATAAATACCTTAAAGAGAGCAGTTGCTGCCTCAAAAATTTCTTTCTTTCTTTGATAACACGAAGATTCTAAGCGTATCCACGCCAAGACTAAGCTTTGCTATCAACCCTATCATCTATATATGTTAATTTAATAAGTAAGAGCTATCAATCTCCATCCTATGGAGATATTCACATATATATTAATCTATCTAATGTCCTAATTTTAAGTGATCCTATGACTAAGAACAAATTGGATTAAAATTATTTACAAAACTTATCTATCTCTATCATAGTGATAAGTTTCTAATTTCAATCAAGGACATTATCAAAAATATGATAATAAAACATGAATATTTCTTTATTTATAAAAATAAATTGACAATAATATTTGATCATGACAGATTGGATCTTGGGCATTCATACTTATTCCCAACATAGCAGCCAGGGAGTGCTTGGTCAGTTGAGCACATAAACATAATCAACAAAGAAAATGTGACCTAGCTAGGTCTTATTCCTTAATAATTACAAGTCTTCATTCCATTCACAGTAACAATGCATACAATTGGGCATCAGTTAAGCATTGGCACATAAGAGTACTGTAAAGCCATTAACTTTTATCAACTCTAATCTTGATGCTCTATTCTCATGACATCTATGTAAGACTTTCCATCAAGTTTACGAGCAAATATGCCCCTTAAGTACTCCATCATTCCGATTCTTTTGAACCGTGCTGGTGTTTGTTTAGGAATCAAGCTTGCTGCAGGACCTAGCACAGCGTCATATCTTGGGTTGCAGAATGTAGCAATTGAAAGCCTTTCCTTTTCAGAGTTCACTATGGCTCGGTGCCCTATACTTCGATATATCCCATTTGTTACAATCTGCCATAGTAAAACATGCAACCAAAATCAAAAGTAAATGTCAATATGTCATGTGGATGTTAGACTACCTAAAGAAAAAAGGAAACACCATATTAGTACAAATATATATGTTAAAAACAATTTTTCCCATAGAGTTTGAATCTATTTTTATTATATTTAATCAAATGGACTACTTCTAAATGTTACATGGACAATTAAAATCAAATTATTCCCACTCAAATTTTTAGTCACTTCATTTATAATTTTTTCTGATTGGACTCTGTTCCTCTCTTTTCACCCATGTTTTAGACAAACAATATCTCTGACTTAACTAATAGACTTTGGAAAGCTATAACTTGGCGTAAGCTTCGGCCGGTTAAAAATTAGAAAGGAGGCTCGAGGCCATTTTATATTTGACCTGTAAAATAACAATACTCGAATAGGCTTTGGCATGTTAAAAATTAAAAGAGAGGCTCATATCACCGCTCACATTATATTTATGTTGTATAGATACTTCAAAATAGTTATCGTCTCTGAATCCGAGACAATTCTCTGTATCTGATACATATCGTCTCGGATACTTCGTAGATACTTTTAAATACTTTTAGTTATATTTTAAAAATTTTTGCTTTTATTTTTTGGCATTTTTATACTTATATAAATAGAAATTCTAAAGCAATCAATAAAATAAATATATTTAAGTATGTTTACAAGAATTTATGTTAATATTCGAATCATTATTCCTCTATTTTAATTTAAAATTTATGTTTTTATATTATTTTTTATTAATTTTATATGTTATACTATAGTTATATCGTGCCTTATAATTTTTAAACATTATTGTATCCTTGTATCCGTATCACATCACATCTGTATCTCGTATCTATATTTGTGCTCCCTAGATTATAACCACAATGCTTACTTTACTTTATAGTTATTATTATTATTATTATTATTTAAATTATCAGTATTTTTATTTTATTAAGAGGAATAATATCTTTTAATCAATTAATGATTAAAAATTTAAAAATATATCTATTATCTATAACTAAATAAACTATCTTTAAATATCACATGATAATTCCTAATTATAATCAAAGAAAAATTATTCCTATCTAAATTTTTTTTTCTCTTCTCTCTTATTCATAATTAAATGGATTACTTCTAAGTATCACATGATAACTCCTAATTATAATTAAAAAATTATTTCCACCTAAAATTTTTACTTTTTTTCTATAAACTTTCTTCTCTTCTCTATTATTTATAACTAAATGGACTATATTTAAGTATAATATAACAACTCCTAATTATAATTAAAAAAAAATTATTCGTACATAAAATTTCCACTCTCTTCCTCTTTTTTTAGAAACCTTCCTTTCTTCTCTATTATCTATAACTAAAGCCTTTGAGTGCCATATAATAACTCCTAATTACAATTAAAGAAAAATGATTTTCATCGAAAATTTTTACTTTCTTTCTCTCTTTCTAGAAATCCTTCTTCTTCTTCCACCCACCTCAACGCTCCTTACCGATTCCTTGTCTTTTGCTCCTCCACCAACACTTGCTCCCTCTTGAGCCACTGGAGACCTCCTCTTAGCCTCTGCTCTCAAATCAGAATCGCCACCCACGCATATCCCAAGCTAGTCCTACTGAGAGGATAGCAAAGCTATGAATGACCCTTTTTGTGTTATTAGTCGCTGTTTCTATCGTTGTGACTCAGAAAAATTTTCTTCCATTATTTTAATTTGTGCAATTAAAAGTCTGAAGTTTCTTACTTCATATACGCTTTCACTACTTTTCAATCCACTTCAACAAATTATTTAATAGCTCATCTAGTTTCGAAATTACTATCAAGAGGTCGTAATATATTTCAATGCAAGAAGTTTATTTTGGTTTTGTAATAAATGAAAAAATATATATTTTATTTAAAAAAATAATGAAAAAATAACAAAAATATATTAAATAAATAAAAAAGGAAAATAAACCTGTGAAATTACATGTATAAATACTAGTTTATTTATAAGTATAATACAACAATCTAGTAATGTATTTAACTTAGTAAACCAGCGTCACAACTCACATATAATAAATTGAAGCTATTCATTCAAAATGCTCATAATTAATGCAAGTGGAATTTTCAACAATTTTCTTAAACAAGTTGATACCATAAAATTGTGATATGGATGAATCTATTACCTCCAATATGTCCAATAGAGGCATTAGGTAGGGGCTTAACAGGAACCCATCTGCCATCTTTCCTCATCTGTAGCCCTTCTACTTCATTGACTTGTGGGAGGATTGTTAGACCAACTCTATCCGAATGGGGTGTGATGCCCATAACCTTATCTGACTGAGGGCATGGAGGGTAATAGTTCATTCTCATCGCTTGCATTCCATCTTCAAATAACTCTTTCATTTCCTTTTCTTCCATATTCAGAGCTTTTCCCATATGTTCAACAATAACCATGAGTAGACTTTTCAGTTCCTCTGAGTAAAGCTCTAGAGTGCCTCTGCATAACAGAGGCCAATGAATAGCCATGAAAAAAAAAACACACACAGAGTAACAATCATTTAGAGAAAGAAAGGGAGAACCTAAAAGGAAGAGGGGGATGTGGAAATAAGTGGGCCAGTCTCATGTGAGTTGGAAGGGTGATCATATAGAACATACCACCCCAATCAAGTTTCTGGCCTTCACTGACAACAAAAGCTTGTCCAAACCCCTCCACATGTTGTGGAGTCTGCCAAAGCTTCCTCTTCTCTGACATTGGAAGGTTGAAGAAATCCTGAATCTCCAACTTGACTTTCCCCAGCAAGGACGAGCTAACACCATGGTTTACCAACTACAAGAACAAATCAATTAACAATTACAATTAGCATAAATTGACTTGAATTAAGTGATTTCTCTATTACATAGAAAAAATTTCTAGATTACAGAAACCAACACAACCATGTGTTATGTAGTTAAGGAAATGAAGGATAAGAAGAGAAAATAGACCTGGAAGAATCCCCACTCTTTGCAAGCAAGGTGAAGCTTAGACAATTCAGAATTCCCAAATTCTATGGAAAGCAATCTCTGCATGTCAATAACTGGAATCTCAAGAACACGATCAGTTTCAGAGATGACCAAGTCTTCATGTTGATGATGAACGTATCTGGGTGGAACAGAAGATATCTTATCTTTAGCCAACTCTTGAACTGAAGGTACCAGAATAGAAGTCCCATATGGGTTCTTCAACTCATCAATGGTTCAGTAAGTAGCCCAAGTTTTCTTCTTAAGTTAACATCAATATGACCGCAACTCTTTAACTAATATACATACATATATTCATACATACATACATATATATATATATATATATATATATATATATATATGACCACAACTCTTTAAGCAATATATGCGCGCGCGCACAAATAGTGATGCTAATATAAAGGAATAGTATTGTATAGATGTTAAACATTATGTATAAATATTTTGAATAATATTTTATACATTTTTTAATTTATTTTAAAATAGTTATTTATTAATTAAGATAATGTCCACTTGGGTCTTTTCATTTTTTTTTCTTATCAAAAAATGCCAGTGTCTTCTTCTTGAAAAATGAGAGTGTATAATATCCAAATCGAATGCAATAGAAATATAAATGAAAATTGTTCGTATTTAATTACATATTGACATGAAAAAGGAAAATACTAAGTGAAAGAATTCTCTCTATGTAACTTTCAAAATTAGCTGCTGAAGTTTAGTGGCGCCCATGTTTTCTTTGAGAAAATTGAGAAAACAAAAGTTTATTCCATTATAAGATATGCTACAAGCTCCATTTTTTTTTAAAGGGTACGTTGCTACAAGCTTTAATCAGATACTAAAGGGAGCAATGTTAGTAGAACAATAATAAGGTTTAGAAAAAAGAAGGATGGAGCCGTCACTTTTACGATGGTTGCACCACTTGCCACATGCTTAAAACAATTTTTGCAGCAAGTTGGTGATGTGTATTGGTAGCTTTAGCATTATTCAAAGAAATAAAATGTATCTAATGTGGTTGATCCCTGCATTCATCCGTTTATATCACTTTTCAACTCTATATAGCTTTAATACATTGAAAAGCACACATAAATACACACACACACACATATATATTCAAGGGTGCATACCATGGATGGGCAAACAGCCAGGGAGACTCTCCGAAGGGAAACTGCTAATACTGTGTAGCGAAAGAACCAAATATTTGGACAAATCTGTATCTGAAACATAGAAAAAAATGAGGAGTGAGTTCATTGACTTAGTGAGAGATAATATACTTATAACAGGAGTGGGACAAGCCTACACAAAAGTGTTAACATAACATAAGTTTATTAAGAAAATATACTCATAAAGAACCTAGTTGTAAAACTTGAAACAAATTTCCATTAGCCATTTCATAAGTCATTCTTCAAGTAAAATATTCATATGTATGTATATATCTATATATATTGAGTGTACCACATAGGTTTCCATAAAATGTACCTTGTTTATAAAACATCTCTAAAATATCTGTAGTTCAATAAATCAAATCTCAATTTCAATAGATATAAAGTTCTTTGAATGCAAATATAGAACATTTGAAAATAACTATACAAATCATGTGTAATGAAGGTATAGTAACTGAAACTCTTAAGGGAGGTTTCTATTCCAAGATTATCTCCATGCTGGGCGGCCCCGACAACCTGATCCCAGCAGCATTACATCCAATTCACAATTAGGTAGCCCTGACAACTTGACACCAATGTGTCCATTAATCATTTTGGACGTGTTGACCATATACGCCGGGCTAGCAACCCCCTGCTAGCTAAGTTTCTACCAAGGGCTAACGTTCATTGTCGTTAGTATACAATTTTGTTAAAGAAATCTTCCCACTCAAGCTAGTTATCAAATTCTATTAAAATACTCAAACATGTATATTCTAGACATAAATTTATCAAATCCTTAGCCATAGGTCATACTTCAAAATTCACATTTTCAAATGCATTATATTATTTTCAAAATATCCATAAAATCGAGTCACAACTTTCCAATTATGTAGATGTCACGCCCCAAATGAAAGTCGTGACTAGCGCACAGGTCAATCTGACTTACTTAACCTGGCAAGCCTAATGACAAAATTTTATTTATATAATTTAGCAACTAAATTATGGGGGCTGCCAAAAATTTGGCAGAATCTCCCCTGAAAACTGAACAATCCAAAAATTATATAGACCTGTTTTATATCAAATATAACAACCAGAAATTACAGCCAGAATATTTCCAGAATAACAATTATAGGGATCAAAAGATCAGCTATACTAAAGAGTAATATACATATTATGACTATATCCATAACTAAAAGAAAAACTGATTTTATGCCCTATAGCTGCAAAATACTGGAATCAACAAAATAGAAGCCTCATCCATAGTAAAGGCCTACCAACAGGAATATCCTAAGTAGAACAGCTAGTCCCAGGAACTTGCTATTCAGCACTCTGTGAATCTGAATAGAAGGAAAGGAAATAGGATGAGTCATATAGACTCAGTGAGGGTATATAAACAAAGTGGACAGAAAGGAGAAACTAAATCACGCACGAGCTTTTAAAGTAAAAGAAATAACTTAATGCTTCATTCACCAAAGAAATTGATTGAGGCAATAGTTTGTCAATTCTATATTTCCCATAAATACAACCTTATCAACATCCTTCATTTAAATTAAAACTCATTAGCAGAAATTTAATAATTCTCAATATATTGTCTTAATCAACTTCATAAATAGACTTTATCAACATAAAATCAAATATTTCATCAAACCAATGACTCCATGAGGGTTACTCAAGAATAACTAAACTTTTATGGAGAGTGGTCTTAACCCATCTAATCATAAATATGAGCTCATCTCAAGCTGGGGGCTTTGCCTCGCCCGGTACTGTCTCATCTAAATATACTATGTGCACATAAGCCGTTATATCTTTTTGCTAATGGTGAATGGTACCGCTATATCTCATCGCTAGCTGTGAACAGCGTTCTAACTTAGAACCCATCATGGTTTTCTCAACATAAATTTATTTTAAAATGAAACAATTAAATTCAATAAGTCAACTTCTATAAAATCCAATTCTTGCAAGAAATAAACTTTTATAATTCATTATAAATAAACTATAAAATAAGAAAGAATAGTAACATGTGATATTGAAATAATAACTAAGAGGATACCCAAAATATTAAATCAACTATTAGTATCCAAAGAAACTCAATTATCATTTTAGAAAGAGAAATCAATCGGCTGAAATGACTATCCAAATCAATTATTAGCATAGAATCAAATTATTAGCTTTAACAGGTTAGTTTCTCCTATAAACATAAATTTAAAACTATTGCCACTAAGTAAATAACCACTTACTACAAAGAGGAAGCAGCTTAAAATCAGCCGAGCTGCTTCCCAACAGCTCCGGAAGGAGTAACTGGTACCGTATCAGGAGCATCTGATCAACACAAATATTTTGTCAAGCTTAGATAATTTGTTTGGAGATAGTTTAATAATTAATATACTTATTATTAAGCAAAATCTCGGAATATTACTCATCTACTATTTTATTACTACTCCTTAACTTTGAGATAACCTCTAAAATTTACCCATAAGGAAAAAGATTTGAGATTAGAAACTCACCTCAAGCTTCAAGAGCTAATGGATAGCAAACTTTTGTGATAAAAAAAAAAAGAGAGCTTTGATCGTAGGAATAAAAAGAAGAAAAAGAAAGAAAAAAAAAATGAAGAACAGAGAAGGGAAGTGAGCTTCGGTCCGAATTGCAGAGAAAGAAAAGGAAGGAAAAGATGCTACGGTGGTTTCATTCCCACTTTTCATTTATCCCTTTTTTTTTTTTTAACTTACAACAAAAAGATCAAAAGGCCCTTAACCTTTTCTTCTTTTCCTTTCCTTTGTTTCGAGACCACGGTGTTACAGTAGAATAACTATATTACCAAAACATGGAGTATGAGTACAATAACTTCAACATGTTCAATCTAAATATATCTAGAATCCTTTCTCAAAATATTGAATTTAAGATATTCCAACTTTCTAATAACATGATACTATGTCTTTTCTACCAAATTACTCAAGTTTCAGAAATTATCTCCCACATTAAAGAAGCTTGTCCCACATATATACACCAATACGTATATACATATATATGCAGAAGAAAATATATGTTACCTATCAAAACTTCAGTAGAATGCTATTTTAATCTTGACATCTGACCATTTTAGCCATAAATATAATATTTCTAAAACCATACATATGTCTAAAACAAGTTATAGATATATTATCAACTCACCTAGCTCCTAAAGCAAGGTTGACAATTGCCTATGGTGCCAAGAGCCAAAAAGGTCACTTTTCTAAGTATCTAATGTCACATAGGTCATAAACCAACTATAAATTAGTTTCTAAACTCGATGATGCATCTAAATTACTTTCCAAGCTCCAAATCCTTGACTCCACACCTTAACCTTCTCCGTACTTTAGCAAACCATGAATTCACAATAAATTTAACTAACCCATGGTATAATAAAGAAGATTGAGCTCGAAAATTACCTCAGTAAACGAAGAAAAGAAGTAGAGCAGGAGGAGAGTGGTGGTTCTCCTCTTAAGGCTTTCCCACAGCATCCTTACTTGCTTAGACAAGAAAATCAATCGATAGGAAGGTTAATAATATGACTTATAGAGAGTGGATAAGGGTAAATGATAGTATAAATTGCTAAAAATATCATTTGTGAGTGATTTCTTGAAGAAGGGAAGGAAAGGGAACAATAGAGGAGAAAGAGAGGCATAGAAATGGGCGTTTAGCCCCTTTTTATTTTTTGTCGCCAACCTTCGCATAATCCAGAATCTTCATTACTTTGTCTTGGAAGCATGCTAGAGTGCTGAGGTCCATGCTTGAGCATGCTCGCACTCTTGAGCGCAGGGAGCTGGGCTCGAGCATGGCTCCTAGTTTCTAAATTCTGATTTTGTTTCCTTCTTTCCTCTTCTAATCTCCAAGGCCTCTTAGACAAAGGTCTTATACACTTATTTACCTTTCTTTAGTTTTAAGTTAATGTTCATTAACTTTAAAATATAAATGTAAATTAAGGAAATACCTCCCATTTAAAACCAATAAAAATATCAGAAAAATTAAAATTCTTAAGAATCAAAATCCAACTTTTTAATTGTAGTACAAATTTTTGAAAACTCGTGTTTTCCTAAACTTCTCAGCTAAATACGGAGAAGTTATTGACTTTTTAAAATTCATTGAAAATCATTTTTCAATTCCTTGATATCTAAAGAGTAATTATTGAGACTTTTGATCTCAAGAATATGTCCAAAGCATATAGCCCTTCACGAAGGCATAGGGTGTTGACTTAGAACTTCTACGGAGTTCAAAAGAGCAAAAAACCGTGATGCCCGAAAACCTTGGCCGGGCATTACACTTATGTTTAGTCTCCTATTGTAGTAGTATTTGTTATTATGCATTCACCTTACATTTCACATATACTAACGAATATATAATATACTCAAGACCATTTGAATAGTATCACTTATGGCTTTTTTTCAACTTTTTGGAAGTTAAAAGTTATATTTTTAACTTTTTATCCTATTCAACTATACAACTTATGACTTCCCCAAAAAGTTATTTTTAATGCTTTTTGAGAAATTAAAATATCCATTTTCTCAAGCATTATTTTTTAAAACATCCTAAATAAGCACTTCTATTATTACATATCTAAGCTCAGAATAACTTTTTCATAAGTTACTTTCATATGAGCACCTAAATAAGCTATTTACCTAAATGAATCCTTAATAGTTGATTTGTTTCGGTAGTCCACTTTTAGCAATTGTTATCCCATAACAATTATTTTCTCTGGTTTATAATAGTTGTCAATTTAACCATTTTTATACATATTAAGAAACCTAAAATCAATACATAATTATAATATAAATTTATTAAAATACCTTATTAAATTTCATTATATAGTGAAAAGTATAATTTCTTAATGTTTGACCCTAGATGTATTATTATGTGGCATAAAATAGCTACCTTTTTAACCAATGAAGATAAAGAGTAAAATTAAAAAATTAACAATAAATATTGCATTGATACGTGAGAATAATAACTATTATGGATAAAAAGGAATTGTCCAAATTGATAACTAATATGAACCGGATGGAGTATTTTGTTAAATTCCATACACTTAGGGGCCCTAGTCTATCCATAGTCCACGATGATTTGCCTCTTCAAGCCAAGATACATAAGATAAAAACAAAATCTTCCAAGTTCCAAGCATTACGAAAACAATCGTCCCTTTTCCATTCACATATTTTAATAGGAGCGTCTACTTCGCCTAATAAAAGGCATAATGGCAAGCTAAAGGTGCAGAGAATGGTTCCTTCTTTGCAATATATTGCCCATAGCGTCATCTTTGTAGAACAGCATCCTGGGAGTGCTGGGGCACATAAACATAAACAACATAGCAAATGTGACCGGTCTAGCTAGGCCTTAATCCTTAAAGATTACAAGTCTTCATTACATCCAGAGAGAGAATGCATGCATTTGGGTAACAATTGAGCATTGGCATAAGAGAGTGCTGTAAAACTAGTAATTTTTATCAACTTCGATCTTGATGCTCTATTCTCATGACATCTAGGTAAGACTTTCCATCAAGTTTACGAGCAAAAACACCCCTTCTGTACTCCTGGTATCCAATGCTTTTGAACCTTGCTGGTATTTGGTCAGTGATCAAGCTTGGTGCAGGACCTACCATACGATCATATCCCGGGTTGCAGAATGCAGCAATTGAAATCCTTTCCTTTTCAGAGTTCACTGTTGCTCGATGCTCTATACTTCGGTATGTCCCATTTGTTATAATCTGCCATGTAGTAAAACATGCAACCAAAACCAAAAGTAAATGTCATGTGGATGTTAGGCTAAGTGAAGAAAAAGAAATAACATATCAGTACAAATATATACATTAAAATCAGTTTTTCCCTCGGGAGTTTTAATTTATTCATAAGCGTTAGAGAAGTGAAAGAGGGATTCATTTTTTGTGGGATTACTATACTGACTCATTACTCATTCACCATTGGATGAGATGTGGGGCCAATCTAAATGGAGTCCATATCCCATTCAATGGTGGATGAGTGATGAGTCGGTATGATGTCCTACAAAAAGTGAGTCCCCTCAACATTTCTCTAAGCCTTATACAACTATCTGGCTAGTGATGCATTCAACTTAGTAACTATTAACCAAGTGTCACATATAACTAAATTGAAGCTATTCATTCAAAATGCTCATAATTAATGCAAGTGGAATTTCAGCAATCTTCTTAAACCAGTTGATACCATAAAATTGTGGTATGGATGAACATAGTACCTCTATTATGTCCCCAATGTTGATAACGAAGGCATTCGGCAGTGATTTAACAGGAACCCACCTGCCATCCTTCCTTATCTGTAGCCCTTCTATTTCATTGACTTGCAAGAGGATGGTTAGACCAGATGCATCCGAATGAGGCGTGAGACCAATAACCTTCTCCGGTTGAGGACATGGAGGATAATAGTTCATCCTCACGGCTTGAATCCCGTCTTCAAGTAATTCCCTTATTTCCATTTCTTCCATATTTAGAGCCTGTTCCATTTGTTGAACAATAAGCATGGCTAGATTTTTCAGTTCCTGTGAGTAAAGATCTAGAGTGTCCCTACATGACAAAGAGCAGTGAATAGTCATAAAACACACACACACACACACACACACACAAACACACACATGTAGAGAAAGAGAGGGAGAACCTGAAAGTTAAAGGGAGCTGTGGAAACAAGTGGGGCACTCTCATGTGTGTTGGAAGGCTGATCATATAGAAAATATCACCCCAGTCAAGTTTCTGGTCTTCACTGACAACAAAAGCTTGTCCAAACCCCTCCACATGTTGTGGAGTCTGCCAAAACTTTCTCTTCTGTGACATTGGAAGGTTGAAGAAATCCTGAGTCTCCAACTTCACTTTCTCCAGCAGGGAAGAGCTAACTCCATGGTTTACCAGCTGCAGTAACAAATCAATTTAAAATCCCAATAAAGCATAAATTGACTTGAAATTAGTGATCTCTTTGTTGTATTGCTAAAATTTCTAGATTCCAAAAACCATCATATATCCCCGTGTATTATATAGTTAAGGAAATAAAGGATAAGAAGAGGAAATAGACCTGGAAGAATCCCCACTCTTTGCAAGCAAGGTGAAGCTTAGACAATTCAGAATTCCCAGATTCAATAGAAAGCAATCTCTGCATGTCAATAACTGGAATCTCAAGAGCACAATCAGCTTCAGAGATGACCAAGTCTTCATGTTGATGATGAACGTATCTGGGTGGAACGGACGAAATCTTCTCTTTAGCCAACTCTTGAACTGATGGCACCAGAATAGAAGTCACATATGGGTTCTTGATCTCATCCATGGTTCAATTATATGTCCTTTGTTGTTCTCAATTCCAAATGTATAACAAGCATAGCAGCCGAAGTTTTCTTCTTACCCACACTGACACTGACAACCAACTAGCCAATCACATCAATATGACCATAAATCTTTTGCTTTTATCTTCAATTAGAAGCATGACACCTGGGCAATATGGTGTTTGTGTCGACCGGTTAATTCAAACCACGAGTAATATGTGGTGGAATGAATTGATTGTATAGTTGACTTCTTGAAACAGATGTTGAAAAGGTATGCTTACCAACGATTTTAATTTTTTTTTCTTTTTTCTTTTTTTTTTGTGTACATTGGTGTCTTTGTCATTACACAACTGTGAAGTGATTGCCTGCGTCTTAATTTTGATAATCTAGAGTAAAATAAAATTATGTTCTATATTTATTTATTTTTATAAAGCCAAAGACCCACTCTAGGCATGGCAAAGGGGTCTCCCAAATAAGTTCCTAATGAGGCATGAAAGGGGAACAGAGATTAAAAATAAACTAAAATAAAATGAAAAGTATTTATAGAAATTGAAACCCCTATTTTGTGTTTATTTTTAATTTAATTATGAAATGTTGAATGCTACAATTATTTTTTTGAGCCCTAAATATATAGTTGGATTAAAATTTAAAAAGGAGAATTTCACCATCTGAATAATTCTATCTAACTCAATTGTGATTACCTCCTTTATAAGAATACATGTGATTTCGACTAAAACAAAAATCCTAATAGGCAAGCTAGGAAAAGACGAAGGAAGAGAGGAATTCTTATTGAAGTTGGCAATTTTAATAGTAGCGTCTACTTCGCCTAATTAAAGGCATAATGGCAAGCTAATGATGCAGAGAATGGTTCCTTTGCAATATATTGCTCATAGCGTCATCTCGGTAGAACAGCATCCTGGGAGTGCTTGGGCACATAAACATAATCAACATAGCATATGTGACCCGTCTAGCTAGCCGTTATTCCTTCAAGGATTACAAGTCTTTATTTCATTCACAATAACTATGCATGCAATTGGGCAACAATTGAGCATTGGCACAAAAAGAGTACTGTAAAGCCATTAATTTTTATCAACCTCAATCTTGATGCTCTATTCTCATGACATCTACGTAATACTTTCCACTTATAAAAAAAAATCTACGCAATACTTTCCATCAAGTTTAATTACGAGCAAATAAGCCCATTAAGTACTCCTTCATTTCGATTCTTTTGAACCATGCTGGTGTTTGTTCATTGATCAAGCTTGATGCAGGACCTACTATACCATCGTGTCTCAGGCTGCCGAACGTCGCAACCGAAAGCCTTTCCTGTTCAGAGTTCACTATTGCTGGATGATCTATACTTCGGTATATCCCACTTGATATAATCTACCATGTAATAAAACATGCAACCAAAACCCAAAACAATCATGGGGATGTTGGACTACATAAAGAAAAAAAAATCAAGTGAGAGGGATGGTTAATTGTGATAATAAGAAGAGTAAATCTAACTATTAGATCTTATATAAATGATCAAGATTAAAACATAAAGTTATAATTGTTATCATGTGACTTTTTTAAGTGATCAGATGAATTTTATATAACTTTTCATCTTAACCATTCATATATGATTATACAATCTATATTTACTCATCTCACTTTTATAATAAATCACTCTACTAATCTCCTCATTTGATACACCCCTTATTATACATATAGACACTCAAGATATCTTATACTATTAAATAACCTTTTTATAGAAGATTTTTTTTTTTTTTCAAAATCTACCATTTGATTGATAGTTCATATGTTATAGGTAACTTTTTAGAGTGAATATGCAAACTAATTATTGAAATATTCATATGGCATCAATTTAGTCCTTGAAAGATCAAATATAATATCATATTAGTTCTTGAAATTTTTTGACATCAAATAAATTCTTAAAAGTTAAAATATAATATTAAATAGGTCCTTAAAAATTAAAATATGATATCACTTTAATCCTTTTAAAAGAAGTTTTTAAAGACTTATTTGATGTTATATGCACCTTTCAAAAACTAAAGTGATATATCATATTTTAACTTTTAGGAACTTTTTTTATATCAAATAAATTTTAAGGACCAAATTAATGTCATATTTTTACTTTTGCAGACCTATTTGATATAAAAAATCTTACAAAAATTAAATTGATATTATGCAAATTTTTCAGTGACTAAATTGTATATTCACTCTAACCTTTCATATATTAAAATCAATTTTCCCTTGGAGTTTGAATTTATTTATAAGTCCTATAACACAATCTAGTGATGTATTCAACTTTGTAACCAATTGTCACACAGAACTAAATTAAAGCTATTCATTCAAAATGCTCATAATTAATGCAATTGGAATTTCAAGAATCTTCTTAAACTAGTTGACATCATAAAATGAATTTAATTTTAATGTATTATCGGTATAAAAATATTTTATACAAATATTTAATTATATATTACCTTTTAATAAATAAAATATATTTAATTCTCAAAACCACTGGCTTAAAACTAAAAAATCTTACATATAGGGGCATATATATATATATATATATATATATATATATATATATAATTGGATGAAATTGTATACGGACGTATTACAACTATCTCTTATAAAATTGTGATATGAATGAATATATTACCTCTATGATATCCCCATTGTTGATATTAATGAAGGCATTGGGTAACAGGAACCCACCTGCCATCCTTCCTTATCTGGAGCCCTTCTACTTCATTGACTTGGAGGAGTATTGTCACACCATCTGCATCCGAATGGGGTGTGAGACCAAACCTTCTTTGGTTGAGAACACGAAGGGTAATAGGTCATCCGCATAGCTTGTATACCATCTTCAAATAACTCTCTCATTTCCTTTCTTCCATATTCAGAGCTTTTCCCCTTTGTTCAACAATAACCCTGAATAGATTTTTCAGTTCCTTTGAGTAAAGCTCTAGAGTGTCTCTGCATGATGAAGAGAAGTGAATATCCATAAACAAATTTAAACACATAAACAACACACACATGTAGGGAAAGTGAGGGAGAACCTGTAAGGAACAGGGAGCTGTGGAAATAAGTGGGGGGAGTGGGGTCTCATGCGAGTTGGAAGGGTGATCATATAGAAAATATCACCGCAATCAACTTTCTGGTCTTCACTAACAGCAAAAGCTTGTCCAAACCCTTCCACATGTTGTGGAATCTGCCAAAACTTTCTCTTCTCTGACATTGGAAGGTTGAAGAATTCCTTGATCTCCAACTTCACTTTCTCCAGCAAGGAAGAGCTAACTCCATGGTTTACCAGCTACAATAACAAATCAATTGACAATCCCAATTGAGCATAAATTGACTTGAATTAAGTGGTTTCTCCTTTACATAGCTAAAATTTCTAGATTCCACTAACCAACATAACCATGTGTTATATAGTTAAGGAAATAAAGGATATATATAAGAAGAGAAAATAGACGTGGAAGAATCCCCACTCTTTGCATGCTAGGTGAAGGTTAGACAATTCAGAATTCCCAGATTCAATAGAAAGCAATCCCTGCATGTCAATAACTGGATTCTCAAGTACACGATCTGTTTCAGAGATGGCTAAGTCTTCATTTTGATGATGAATGTATCTGGGTGGAATAGTAGAAATCTTCTCTTTAGCCAATCCTTGAACTGATGGTACCAGAATAGAAGTCCCATATGGGTTCTAGATCTCATCCATGGCTCAATTATTTGTCCTTTGTTATTCTCAATTCTCATATATAACAACCAAAGTAGCCCAAGTTTTCTTCTTTCTCACAGTGACAGCAACTAGCCAATCACGTCAATATGACTGCTGACCATAAATCTTTTGCTTTTATCTTGATTTAGAAGCATGAAATGCGTGTAATATGGTGTTTGTGTGGACTGACTAATTCAAACCACCTGTAACATGTAATGGAATGGATTGATTGTAGTGTAAATCTTGGACATATGCATTTGACTCTAATATAGAAAGATATAATATAGATAAAATTATTTAAAATTTGAAAATAAAAATAATATATAAGTTTTGAATTTATTTAAAATTCTTTAAATAATTTCTAATATTAAATAAAAAAAATAAGACATAAGCAAAGCATATATAAGTAATATTATATCATAATAAATTTTTTTTAAATTTTTAATTATGTATATATGTGTTTATGTCCACTAATTTTTAAACTTTGGTGTGTCTTATATATCCTATGACCATATCCATGTCCTTATCAATGTCCATGTTAGTAGTTATACTTGATAGATGCTTACCAAACTAAAAAAAGCAGTGAATTAGTGGTATCACTTTTTCATTTTTTGTAAATAGCCAACATTCATATAATCTATTTATCTATTTATAATATATAAAATCGAA
Organism: Pterocarpus macrocarpus; assembly: GCA_031439585.1. Taxonomy (NCBI): domain Eukaryota; kingdom Viridiplantae; phylum Streptophyta; class Magnoliopsida; order Fabales; family Fabaceae; genus Pterocarpus; species Pterocarpus macrocarpus. Next base: position 15,355,082 of record CM062517.1, on the reverse strand, counting down.
AGCGCTAAATATGATATTGACATTTTAGTTGTACCATAATTTGCCACATTGTCATATTAATATAATAACTTATTTGTCATTTTTAAACCCCAAGAGCTTCTTTAGGAGCAAAGCATGCCTTCTAAGAGCTTCCTCTCTTCCTCATGAATGGCCAACTAATTTTAATTTTTCATTTTACAACCAAGTGCCCATTTAAGTGGTTTTTTTATAGTTTATTATCGTTTTAATTATTGACACCGATAGTTGGAGTATTCAAGTATATTTTTGGATATACAACTAAATAAACTTCTAATAATTGTTTTCTTAACCACTACTTACCAACTTTCTAAATGGACAGATGCAAAAAGATTGGATGAAAATAAATCTGACATCCATGAATGAAATTCAATTGAATATCGTACATTTATATTACCCTTATACATTCTAAATAGTTAGTAAAGACATATTTTTTTATTTTATTTATATTACCCAACTATCTAATAATCATAATAAATCCAATTATTTCTGTTACATAATTATTTCACTTCAAATTATTCTAATACGTTCATTAAATTATTTGTAAATTGGCATAATAAATATCACTTCTCTCTCTCTCTCTCTATATATATATATATATGTGCAGGTATGTTACTAAAAGACAAAAACTTCCTGCTTTATTGTCCCTACTCCTAGTGAAGATAATATTGCTCCATTAACAAAGTCAATCATCCTACTACCGCGACTTCTATTTTTATTTTTATTTTTATCTTTTTGTTTTTCTTTTGTGTATACATTCGTGCTTCTATTTTTACACAACGGTGAAGTGAACGCTTGCGTCTTAATTTTGATAATCTGGAATAGAGTATAGAGTAAATTAAACTTCTGTTCTACGTTTATTTATAATTTTTTATAAAGTTAAAAGACCCACTCCAGACAGGGCAGAGGGGTCTCCCTAATAAGGGTGTGCTCCCGTGTTTAATATAGAAAGGAAAAGAAAGAAAGCGAGAGGCTTATGAGGTTTTACTCATATTTATGAGGTTTGTAAGGATTTTATTGATCTCTCAAAATTTTTTATTATTCTCATCTTATGTTTCCCCCAAAATGAGGGGTTATTATTTAATTTATTATCTTATCCCTATTAAAATGTTAAAATGTCATTTTTATCTATTTTATGAAACATATTAATTATATTTAATTTTTAATAAAAATAAAATTGTAAAAATATATTATACAAAAATACATTGTATATCATTAATTTTATTCTTTTTATCTATTTTACACTCACAAAAAAGTAAAGGTAAAACCTTTTAAATCCTCCTTTTTCTTATTCATTATTTTTCTTTGATGTCTTTCCTTCCTTTTCTCTCAACTCGTGAATAAATTTAAATAAAATATTTTTACAAGAAATTGAAACCCACTATTTTGTATTTATTTTCAATATAATTATAAAATGATCAACGCTACAATTATTCCTAGTAGGCAAGCTAAGAGAAAAAATGAAGGGAAAGAGGAATTATCATTGAAGCTGGCAATTTGTCAACAAAAAGTTACGAAAAAGAAGGTATAGAGAGGAAATTGAAGTTGGCAATTTGTCAACAAAGAGCTAGGAAAAAGAAGGTATGTAGAGATTTGACCCAAGTATTAGCGCTAAGGTGACCAATGTGCGGGTTTTACTTTGTTTTAAGGTGGCGTCATGTATGAGGTAGATTGCTGGTGATTTACAATTAAATTATTTGGAACCACCATATTATTTTGTTTGGTATTACTTATTACTTGACAATGTAAATCACTTATATATTCTAGATTGCTTCTTAAGTAACGTAACTTATATTGGAACTAGTTTATCTCTTTTACTGAGTGATCATCAACAAGATTAGACTTCTGAGTCCATACAACTCAATCATGCTATTTCTCATTGGAGGTAAACCATCTGTTAAATATGCTGGCATTTTTGCAGTGAGTTTAAAATGATTTGGGATTAGAATTAGAGGATGATATATAAAGTTATTGGGCTTAGATTATATTTTCTATTTGTATTGGACGAGAGATAAGTTTATATTCTCATTTCGGTCTAGAGTTTTTTTTTGGGGGGGGGGGGTGGTTCTTTATAATTTTTCTCTGTGTCTATTAACATATTTTAGATGAACATCAGATTTGAATTTGAAGTGGAGTGGGACCACCTTTATAATCTTCATTGTACTTTTTTTAATGATGAATATTTTATATATCATCCTCTAATAGTAATCACATGATGGTTGTTACGTTTTGAACAAGTTGGGTTCTCGTACTGCAGTCCAGAGGGCAGATCCTCCTAAGCATCTTATGTCATCTTCTTTGCATATTAATCTTCATAAACCTGCACAATTAGCTTCTAAACAAAGATCAAGTTTAGGCATCGAAATCAATAATTTGATATCATAAATAAGCAATAGATTAAGTTAGAAAGCTCAGGTTAACAATGTCCTGTCATCTTTTACAGTACCTTTCCAGAGCATCCTAAGTAATATATGACAATAATTATTTGTCATAAAGCATTTATTGGCGAATAAGGATATAAAAGTCCCATACCAAAGCTTAATAATTAAGTCTCCAACAACCAGATACCGACTCTAATACCAACCGAAATCATTTAAGCCAAACCTAATGCTAAAAGTTGCCACCTTTCCTTTCACATATTCTGAAGTAAAAAGCACTCAATAGTTTCTATAGTCAACCTTTAACAACTCTTATCCCATATCACTTATTTCATAAATTCCATTAGTTTACAGGCCCTAATCTATCCGTAGTCCACGATAATTTGTCTCAAAATATATAAGGAAAAATAAAATCATCTAAACATTACTAAAACAATCGTCCCTTTACATCCACATATTTTAATAGTAACGTCTGCTTCACCTAATTAAAGGGAAAATGGCAAGCTAAATAAGGTGTAGAGAATGTTTTCTTCTTTGCAAATTTTCTTGCTTAAAACATTACCTTGCAATAACAGCAGCCTGGGAGTGCTTGGACAGTTGAGCACATAAACATAATCAACAAAGAAAATGTGACCTAGATAGCTAGCTAGGCCTTATTCCTTAAGGATTACAACTCTTTATTCCATTCAATTGGGCAACAATTGAGCATTGGCACATAAGAGTACCGTAAAGCCATTAATTTTTATCAACTTCAATCATGATGCTCTATTCTCATGACATCTATGTAAGACTTTCCATCAAGTTTACGAGCAAAAAAGCCCCTTAAGTAGTCCTCCATTCCGATTCTTTTGAACCGTGCTGGTATTTGTTCAGTGATTAAGCTTGCTGCAGGACCTACCATGCCATCATGTCTCGGGTTGCAGAATGTGGCAATTGAAAGCCTTTCCTTTTCAGAGTTCACTGTTGCTCGATGTTCTATACTTCGGTATATCCCATTTGTTACAATCTACCATGTAGTAAAGCATGCAACGAAAACAAAACCAAATGTCATGTCAATGTTATACTACATAAAGCAAAATAGAAAAACCATATTAGTAATAAAAATTAAAATTTCCCTTAGACTTAAGAGTTCGAATTCATTTTCAAGTCATACAACAATCTAGTGATGTATTCAACTTAGTAACCAAGAATTACATATAACTAGATTGAAGCCATTCACTCAAAATGCCCATAATTAATGCAAGTGGAATTTCAGCAATCTTCTTAAACCAGTTGATATTATCAAATTTGTGATATGGATGAATATAGTACCTCCATTATGTCCCCAATGTTGATAATGAAGGCATTAGGCAGGGGCTTTACAGGAACCCACCTGCCATCTTTCCTTATCTGTAGCCCTTCTACTTCATTGACTTGTAGGAGGATAGTTAAACCAACTGTATCTGAATGGGGTGTGAGACCAATAACCTTCTCTGGTTGAGGGCATGGAGGGTAATAGTTCATCCTCATCGCTTGTATACCATCATCAAATAACTCTCTCATTTCCATTTCTTCCATATTCAAGGCTTTTCCCATTTGTTCAACAATAACCATGAGCAGATTTTTCAGTTCCTCTGAGTAAAGCTCTATAGTGTCTCTGCATGACAAAGAGCAGTGAATAGCCATAAACAAAACCCAAACACACACCTGTAGAGAAAGAAATGGAGAACCTGAAAGGAAGAGGGAGATGTGGAAACAAGTGGGGCACTCTCATGTGTGTTGGAAGGGTGATCATATAGAAAATATCAGCCCAATCAAGTTTCTGGTCTTCACTGACAACAAAAGCTTGTCCAAACCCCTCCACATGTTGTGGAGTCTGCCAAAACTTTCTCTTCTCAGACATTGGAAGGTTGAAGAAATCCTGAATCTCCAACTTCACTTTCCCCAGCAAGGAAGAGCTAACACCATGGTTTACCAACTTCAAGAACAAATCAATTAACAATTACAATTAGCATAAATTGACTTGAATTAAGCGATTTCTTTCTTACATGGCAAAAATTTCTAGATTACAGAAACCAACACAACCATGTGTTACGTAGTTAAGGAAATGAAGGATAAGAAGAGAAAATAGACCTGGAAGAATCCCCACTCTTTGCAAGCAAGGTGAAGCTTAGACAATTCAGAATTCCCAAATTCTATGGAAAGCAATCTCTGCATGTCAATTACCGGAATCTCAAGGACAGGATCAGTTTCAGAGGTGACCAAGTCTTCATGTTGATGATGATCGTATCTGGGTGGAACAGAAGATATCTTCTCTTTAGCCAACTCTTGAACTGATGGCACCAGAATAGAAGTCCCATATGGATTCTTGGTCTCATCCATGGTTCAAGTCTTTGTTATTCTCAAATCTTCAATATAACAAGCAAATTAGCCGAAGTTTTCTTCTCACTCACCGTAACATCAATATGACCACAAATCTTTTGCTAAGAAAAATGTTATTTGTAATAGGGGTGTAAGTGAATCGGGTCAATGCGATGAACCTGATAAATCCGAACCGAACCAATTAAATTGGTTGGGTTCGGTTCGGTTTATCAGATCAATCAGGTTCAATCTGATTGGAACCGATCAATATTCGGTTCGGCTACCGGATTAAGAGATTTACAATCTGTTACTTGAACCAACTTGATCATATATATATATATATATATATTTAATATATATATATATATTTAAAAAACCACACTAATACACAATATATTACATATAGTTACAAACTTATTTTTCTTTCTCATTAAAATTACACACATTGCAGACTTATTCTATAATACAAGTTATGTTGTATTGTTGTTTGGTGTATAAACTTGAGCATGGATAATTTATCTCTTTAATTGTATCAATGAATGTTAAAGTTGGACAATATTATATTATTGCCCTTGATGGTAATGGAATAAAAATTGTTTGTTTGTGTTTTTTTTAATTATGTTCATGATAATATTAGAATGATTTAACTTTGGGATATTAAAATAGAATTTAAAATTTACTTATATAAAAATTTGATATTTGTTTATTTTTTATTGTATTTTTTTTACTGAAATTGAAAAAAAAAATAAACAAGTAATCCAATCACCCAAACCGAACCAATCCGAATTTAATTGGTTTAGTTTGGTTAAGATTTGGTCAAAAAAATTTATGAATCCAAACCAAATCAATTAAAATTAATTGATTCGGATTTATTTTTCGTTCAAACCAGATCTGAACCAACCCGTTTACACCTCTAATTTGTAGTGAGTGTGAAAATTTTTATAGACACACAATGAGAAAGAAAAACAAAAGGTGATATGTATTAAAAATGTAAGAAATGTTGGACCAATCATATTATATCTTTTTTTCTAATTCTGTTTCTTCAATGAATTACAAAAAATGAGTATTTTTAATAATTGATGACAATTATTTATTAATAGTATTTTTAAATTTTTCATTAAATTTTAAAAATTGAATAGAAACTAAGAAACACATTCACATACAAACTTATATATTAAAAAAAAATTATTTGTTTGAAAATGATAACTAATCATGGAGTTGTATTCGACTACTTAAACTTATCTTTTTTAAAATAAATTTATTTGTTCAAAAATGATAATTAAACTTTTTTTAACCACCAAAAAAAAGACTACTTAAGAAGATTACAAACTTACAAAACTAAAAGTGAATACAACATCTTTTAATCAAGCAATTAACTTATTACACTATGCTCTGAATATTAAAAAACCCTAAAAGTGAATATACCATTTTTTTTAAGCAATTAACTTATTTATCACACTTATTTTCTAGATATTAAAAAATAATTAACTTCTTTTTTATTTGTAAATTACAATTTTTTCTTTATTTAGTATTTATTTAAAAATACTACAACTTTAACTAAAAGTGGATATAATAACAATAGTTATTATTGACAATTAAAATTGAAAAAAAATATTAATATTTAGTAAAAAAAACTTTAATTTGATTTGAAATTTATTTAGATTAAAACGCAAAAATATAAAATAGAAATATTTTATGGTCCGCCTTCAGCTTATTGTTGGGCTAATGATAAAACCATGTTTAATAGCTACGACTTCCAAGACTATATTGAAAAAAGGCTATAAAGTTTAAAAAAAAAAAATCTATTTGTTGTGATTTCTTTATCACAATGTAACTGGAAGCTTATTGTAGCTATTCATCTTTTTGTATAACTATAAAACTTAACTTAAATAACCTAGTATCATAAACTAAAACATGCATTCCACATATATGATTAAACAAAAACTGTTAAATGATAATTGGTTTAATTTCAATATAACATCAAAACATGTTTAACACTCTACCAAAGCCCCATTTATTCAATTTAATTAAAATAAATGATAATTCATTGTATTGGGTTAATAGGGAAAGGATGGGTGAATACCGATAGAGGATCATTGAAAATAGAGATAGTGGGTTGGTATTGTAACATCCTTCTAAGTATAATATTATAATTAAATCATAACATCACACTTGAGAGTGGCGACTAATAAATTAGCAGACCTTGCTTAATTATTTACTTTATTTTCGAGGAAATAGCGTGATATCTATTCCGTAGTTCGAAGCAAATATATACAATTGAATAGAGGGAATAGAAACTTCCTTACATATATATACAAACATTTACATTATAGAGGTACTTGCTGAATTATATAACAAGGCTTCCAGTCTTGCTTAACAGCCTTTCAAAATACATACATAAACAATTCTACTAAAGTTTCAACTAGCGAAATAACCATCCAATGCTAATATATGTATATATAATTGACAGCAACCTTTAACAACCAATCTAGTCTCGGTCAAATTCTTCCAGAATGGTTATCATCAAGATCTCCTGAGCTATTTGGAGACAACACGAGAACACATATAGGAGTGAGAATTTTACATTCTCAATAGGTATCCTAAACTATTAGGCAATTAATGTCGTCATCATTGTCTCAGCTGTTTCGATTTATTAAGAAAAGTGTAATATCATACAAGGGATAAAGGTTCATTTATTAAGTGTAGAAAATATATCCTTCCAAAGCAAGTTAATTTTAACTTGTACACTTATTTCAAGCATCACCATAATCATATAACTAATATTAATGCTTTGTTCTGACAAATCAAATTATCAAATAAAAGCAAATAAGCTACATGCTCATGAATGTAGGACTTGATGCATTTTCTCATTTACTTTCTTACATAGCATGTGTCTTTAATCTTTATTGCCATTGAATAGACTATTATAGGAAATTAGCTTATTCCATGACTATCGTCATATAGTATTAATCGATAAGGGGATCCACATGCCTCTAAATTAGAGAGATCTTGTAGTTTTCTTCAAGTGGAGAGATCTCATAATCTTAATATAACTGCCTCTAAGTGAAGGGATATTATCTTCTCATGTTCTTAACATGCATAATTTGTTCATGGGGTATACTTTGTACTTTAATCATGCCCCATCAATAAAGAAAACAATCTCCATCATCTATAATAAGTCTCAATCACTTTCATAGTTATAGGAGCCCAAAATTGTCCAATCTCAAGGAGTCCAAATAAATGGCTATATGATGGCATACATATCAACACAGCACTAAAATCAACATATATTCATCAACTTTTCAATTAGCTTTGGTCCCATATAGTTTGGAGACCACTAAGTTAAATTATGGACCATTTAGCTACAAGTTAGGTTTAGATCTCTCAATTCTACCCAAATTTGTAAATTACACCAAAATTCCATTTTAAACCCTTTTGATCTTAAATTCTATGGAAATGTTGATCTATTACTCTATTTTCAAACATTTTTAGGCCCACTATATTTTGATAAGTATAACTTGAGATATTTACATTTGATTCATTGTTGCCCTGCTTTAAGACAAGGTGAGACACTTAAAAGTGGAAAATCACTAAAAATTCATTCTTTATCATTTTGCCTTGGAATTTTACATTCTTATATTTACTTGAGCCCTCTTTCAAACAAACTAAGTCCCACTCAATAGCAGAATTTAAGTTATAAGGTCTAAATTAAGGTTTCCCTGTATTGACACTTATAGAGTATGGGATAAATTCATGTAATTACTGGAAGTAGCTCACTCATAGTTTAAGTATAAAAAATTATAGACTTGTTCTTTTATGTGTTAGATTTTTAATAAAATTTGTTGCACTCAATTTGAAGATCTATAGGGCAAGTTATGCCTATAGAACACACCTTGCTCACATCTAAGTTACTCCACCTATTGCTCATTTCAAAAATTCGTAACTTATCTATCTTCAGTCCAATGAATCTCAAATTTCGTGGATATATTCTCCTATGAGTTTTATTTCATTTAAAATTGGTTTCACTTCAATTAAATGTTCTTAGCTCAAGTTATGGTCCATGAGTTCCCTATTGCCCAAAACCAGCTTAACTTAATTCTGTTTATGAATCTTTTTGGGTTCTTGGCTTGTTCCTTTTACTAACTCATGTTTTACTAGTTTTAATACACTAATATAAGCTAAAGCAGCATCACAATCAACCAAGATTTATGAGAAACAAAAAGAATAGAAGCCGTAACTTATCTAGCCATATAATTACACATAAGCTGGTTTAGAAGCCTACCTCACTTCTAAGCTTAAGTGTGCTTTAAATCTTGCTTTCAACAACTCTAAAACTCTCTTGGAGTCACAAAACCACACCCAAGCTCCTCTTTTCTCTTCCTTAGCTGAAGCTTGATATGGTCCAAATATGAGAGACTTGGCTCTTAGGTGGTTTAGAAAACAATAAACAAGCTCAAGAATCAAGTAGATGATAAAGGAATAAAAAGGAATTTTGTGAGTTTGTATGAGCAAAAGCAGAGGAGGGAGACAGAGAGAGAGTTCGGTTGGGGTGGGCGAATGATGAAAAAGTTAGGGTTTTAGAGAGATATTTAGATAAAGTGAGGGTGACTCACCATATTAGATGTGTAGACTGTAATGTTCTTCTTTGTGCAGTACTATGCTTAAGTCATAGTACCACATTCAGGAGTTGTTACGGTTACCTGAGCGGACCTTAATTGACAGCAATTTCAGCCGTTTTTGCAACTTCTCGAACTATCTGGAGAGAACATAGAAACAGGAGTCAGAATTTAAAATTCTCAGTAGGATTTTTTAACTATTATACATAATGTCATCGTTGTCATCTCCAATTGCTTCGGTTTATTATGAAAAAGGTGAACATGTTATACAAACTGTTTAATTTTATAGTTCGAAAGCATACTGTCTGAAGCAAGGTTTATTTTATTCATACACTTGTCATTTGGGTGGGCCAACACAAAGTCAATCCATGAATTATACTATGAAGAATAATTGAAACAAATTAAAATATGATAGCATCAATATACTGGAGATATAACATCTGCACACGCCTTTACTTGAACTTAAATTTATGCAAATATGCATATTTTTCTTTTCTTCCTTTATCTTCATTTACTTGTTACACATATTCCAGAGTACGATCGCCATGTCATACTCCATTCGGGTGTGATTACCATGTCACATTTCTTAGGAATATGTTCTTTCTGCCATATCCCAAAGCATGATCGCCATGTCCCAGATTATGATCGTCATGTCATACTCCATCGGAATGTGATCGCCATGTCACATTCCTTAGGGTGTGGGATCATCATGCCATATTCTAGAGTATGATCGCCATGTCACACATTGAGGAAAGATGATCGAAAGTATCGCGTTCCTTAGGAATATGGACTCATCACAGCATAAATAAATAGAACAGGCTTAGCATAAATGAAACATGGAATGTAATTATGCAAATACTCATACTTGAATTCATACAAATGCACTGGCGTCCTTCTTTAACTTTCTTTGCTTTTTTTACTTGGCACACCTAGGCGTTACGTATCGCCGTCCCTAGGGTGCTTGCATATATTTTAATCTTTAGTCTTTACTGTCCATGGGTAGTCTGATTCTGGAAGTGAGCTCGTCAGCTCAACTCGTGACCATCGTCACATAAACTAACCCACAAGGGGACCCACGTGCCTTTAGGTCGGAGGGACTCAGTTGGCCAACTACCTCCAACATAGAGGGATCCAAATGTTTTAGCTGCCTTCACAGGGAGGGATCCAATGTGCAACTGCCTCTAAGTGAAGGGACCCACATCTTTATCTTTTAATTGCCTTCACAAGGAGGGATCTTAAATAACTGCCTCCAAGTGAAGGGACCCAATCTTATCTTATTTAACTACCTTCACAAGGAGGGATCTCATAACTATCTCCAGGTGAAGAGATCCATATTTAATATATTCATATCATTTCATTCTCATACATAATCAATTATAGACATGCTGAATGCACTCATACATATGCTTCATAATTTATTTTCATATATCCTTGCATACATGATTTTCACATACATATTCATAACATATAAAGGCTTATAACTCCCTTACAATTCTACCGAAAATTTGGCAGCATAATGGATCAGATCCGTTTTTCTATGAATAGTGCCAGTCTCAATAAACAGTCAGTCACAATAAGAAATCAAATATAATGCATGAATCTTTCAAGCACCAACATGGAATTTGCAACACTTAGACTTTAATTGAACTCATATATGCATTAAGGTGTTAGATCCTTAAAGTTTGGAATTCCTGCTCATATTATTCAACTCTGCCCATTTTTAGAAATTAAGCTTTAAATTCATTTTAACTCATTTAGATCTAAATTTTGGATATGTTGAAGTGTTATGTGTCTATTTTCTAACTTCTTTGGTCCCATCTAATTTTGATAAATGTAGCTCAAGTTATTTAAGTTTTATCTCAGCCTGCCCTGAAGCTGGCCAGAATTGCACACTTAAAAGTAAAAATCTACTAAAAATCAAAAACTAGTTCAACTCATACGAAATTGGTATCATATTAAAGCTAACAGGACAAGCTTTCATTTGAAATAAGTTCCATTTCATTTGCTTTAGTAGAGCTTGAGTTATAAACCCCGAAATCTGACCTTCCTGAACTGCCCTATTTGGGCTTGGTTTGGACATAGGGCAACTTTTTTGAACCATTGAGAGCTAATGAGACCATACCAAACTCAAAATTTTACTATGGAATGTTCCCCTACATGTAAGATTTCCAACAAAGTTAGTTTTACTCAATTTGAAGTTGTGTAGGGTGAGTTACACCCTTCTCAAGTCACACTGCCTGGATAAAAGTCCTGATTCCTAGGTCAAACTTCAAATTTTCATATCCTCTCAATACTAATCCAATGGCCTTATATGATATATGTATGGAAAGTCCTGAATGTCTAGTTTCAAATAAAAATAGTTTCATCCAATTTGAACGGCTATAGACGGAGCCATACACTTCGTCATATGGACTGCCGTGGGGCTTCTCACTTAGGCAGCATCCCAATCCTTCACTTCTCCTAGTTTTCTTCTTCTAACTTTAATTCCAACTCAAGATTCTATATTAATCCAACCATAATCCATCATATACATCCAATATATCATCAAATGCATGAAGAAGAGTGAAATTTCATACAGCCACAGTTTAGAGAAATTAAGGACAGAAATTGAATCCTACCTCTTTGGAGTGTGATTTTGCTAGATGTTGAGTTAAGTATTGTAGTTTAAATTGATAGAACCTTGTTAAGCTTGAAGGAGTGATGAAGTTTGTTGAGAGGAAAAGAGAAGAAGAAGGCTGAAATCAGAAGAGAAAGTGGCGTAATTCGTATGGGAATAAGAGAAAAAAATTTGATTTAAGCATTGAAGAGGTAGTTGGCTTTGTGTGTTTTGATTGGTTGAAATTTTATGGGTGAAATTTAGCCATATCTCCCTCTTTTGTGGCTAAATTATTCTCCACATCACCTAAAAAGTGGAACTCGCTTCCATTCTTCTGAAATCGGAAGTCGTCTCTATTCTGTGTAAAGTTGGAGCCCGCGTCCATTTTATTTGAACTTGAAGCTGAAATCGGATATCGGAACTCGTGCCCACCTTATTTGAGAGTTGGAAATAAATTCGGAGATTGAAAATCATGCCTGTTTTATTTGAAGCTTGGGAATAAAGTAGGAAATTGGAACTCATATAAATTTTGATCGAACTTGGAGATCAATTCAAAGATCTGAACTCGTGTCCATTCTAGTTGAGTTCAACTCTAAAGTCGAAACTCGTTACATTCAACCCGGAGGTCGGTACTTGTGACCATTCAATTAAACTATCAACTCGTAGGTTGGAAACTGTGTACACTTTATTTTGAAACATGAAGTCGGAAGTCGAAAATTATGTACAATATATTTGAAACTCGAAGTCGAAGGTCGGAACTCACGGTGGATGTTACATAGACCACGTTGCGCTGTGTAATTTTGGCCGTGTTGCCCACTTTAGATCACATATAATAGGTATGATCTCCTAATAATTAAACTTTCTTATATTTTAAGTTCCTACCGACTCAATTTCTTATGTCCCAAGAAACAGTCAATAAGACTTTTACTATGTGGTTAAAGTTCTCTATTTTCATAAATATTTTGACTGTACACTGTTACTACTTATATTATTCTACATTCTCATCCCTATTTATAAATTTAGTGTTAGTTAATTTCGAACAATGTTAACTATAGATATGGCTAAATTGGGGTATCATTAAGTGAATAATAACTATTGATAGTTTCATTGTAGTGGGGCCATTAGAGTTTATATTTTTTAAATAATTTAATAAAGGAAAACTAATTGATTGTAATGGGCCTACTTAAATCTTTCCAATTAAGGAAAGAAATTAAAGGTATTGGAATTGAGAGTGTCTAATTGAGTGACAAATGGAAAAACTTTCCAAATTATGGACTTTGAATTATTATTAAAAAAAATCTATTTGTTGTGATTTCTCATTATCACGATCCAACAGGAAGCTTATTATAGCTATTCATCCTTTTATATACCTATAAAACTCAACTTAAATAACCTAGTATCATAAATTAAAACATGTATTCCACAAATATGATTAAACAAAAACTGTTAAACGATGATTGGTTTAATTTCAATATAACATCAAAGCGTGTTTAACAATCTACTAAAACCCCATTTATTCAATTTAATTAAAATAAATGATAATTCATTGTATTGGGTTAATAGAGAAAGGTGGGTAAATCTTGGTAGAAATAGAGACAATGGGTTGGCATCATTGAGTAAATAATAACTGTTGTTAGTTTCATTGTAGTGGGCCATTAGAGTTTTATGTTTTTTAAATAATTTAATAAAGGAAATATAATTGATTGTAATGGACCTAATTAAATATTTTCAATTAAGGAACGAATTTAAAGGTAGTGGAATTGAGAGTGTCTAATTGAGTAACATCTAAAAAAACTTTCCAGATTATGGACCTTGAATTATTATTCTTATAGATTATTTATTATAGATTTTTGACAAAGCTAATGGCAAATTTTTGTTTTCGAATTTTCAAACATGTTTTAATTTTAATATTCATTATAGTTTGAAGGTTGATTGCATATATTGAACTAGATGAAGTTAAACAAACACAACACAATGTTAAAGGAAGATTTACGTAACTTGGCTCAATTATTAATTAGCACAATATTGTAGCTCTCCTTTTTTTTTTTCAAATCTTTCAAAGCATTTTTTCACTTGATAGGTGAAAGACTAATTTTTGGGGATATAGTTAGGCACACAAGCAAAGACCTTTCCAAACGGTATTTTTTCCATACACATAGATTCTGGGATCAAACCCACTTGAATCAAAACTTTGTTGGTTATTGTAGCTCACTTTTTACATATCAGAAAACTTAGGTTAAGTCTCCCATTGTAATTATTTTGTGATTATGCATTCACGTTTCATTTCACATATATTGAAGTATAATATATTGTAACGAGCATAAAACTTTAGAAAAACTACACCCCAAAAGTTAGTTATTAGAGTTAGAGAGTTCAAGTCCTTATAAGAGCCCTCCTTCAAGGTAACCTCTTCGATGTGAGACTCATTATATTGTCACTCCCTTCGAAAGCCTGCATCTCGATGACTGCACTCTGTGACACTTCACTCAGCAACGCTTCACTTGATCACGGTCAGCCCTTTATCAGTTAGAACTTCCCGCAGGTAGCCTTTTCCGGTTGGCTAACTCTCAATGAAAGCAACATTTGTAACGAGCACAAGTTCTTGATAGAATCACACCCTAAAAGCTAGTTATAAGAGTTGGAGAGTCCAACTTCTTATAAGACCCCTCCTTCAAGGTAATCTCTCCGATGTGAGACTTGTTACATATACTGATTGGTTTCAGTAGTCCACTTTTAGAATCCTTACACTTAGGGGCCCTAATCTATCCATAGTTTGTTGGGTAAAGTGGTTACATGGAGTCCAAAAGTTAGGGAGATCTAAATTAACAGATTAAGTGAGAAACCACAAGGGTTGGATGCCATATCCTGACCCAAAACTTTATGGCAATGAGTCTGTATATGGATCTTCTCAAATATATACTTTTCAATTAGTACAAACTTAGCCAATGTAAAACTTCACTACTCACATTTGAAATTTCAATATTCTCCTCGCCACAAGCAAACAAACTAAGTAAAAAACCACAAAGTGGGTTGAATGCTATATTTTGGCCAAAAACTTTAAGGCAATGAATTTATAGGTCCTTCTAAATATATACTCTTTGCTTAGTTCAAACTTCATTAATGTGAAACTTCACTACTCACAATTAAAATTCCAACATAATCTATAATGGCTTGCAGCAGCAGTTCCTTGTGTATATATAGGGAGGCAATGGCCTCCCTAAAAGTTTTAATTTTTTGTAAAAGCTTTTACTTTTTTCTTATTTGGCCCCCTCCAAATTTTTTTTTTATTCTTACACTACAAAAGAAAAAAGAGGCTAACTACCGTAATTGAGTTATAGTTTTAATAATCTTGCAAATAAAATTAATTAGTACTTGAACATTGCAAAAGCAATATGAATATTTAAGGCTAATTTTTATAAACCCTTTACTTAAGTATATGTTTAAATATTATAATAAACAATATATTTTGTTTATATGTGTGTCTCTTGAGTTCTAATTGTGAAATATATTTTTTTCTATATATTTTGACTTGTATTTAAATTTTAAGATAAGAATAAAGATTATAAGATATATATTTTTTTTATATAAAATTAACTATTAAGTATTAGCCTCTTTCATAAAAAACATCTAGCTCTGCATGATGGTTTGCCTCTTCAAGCCAAGATACATAAGCAAAACAACAAAATCTTCCAAGCATTCTGGACACAGCTGTCCCTTTTCCATTCACATATTTTAATAGCAGTGGCTACTTCGCCTAATTAAAGGCCTAATGGCAAACTAAAGGTGCAGAGAATGGTTTCTTCTTTGCAATATATTGCGAGAAATGTTTTTTGTACCATTAGGGGTAGGTAGACACCTTGACACCCAGAGATAGAAAAGAGAAAAAAAAAATTGTAAAAGAAAGTGAAAAGAGTGAAATGATTGATGGAGAGAGAAAAAGCTAAGAGAGAGTGTTGGGGTGTTGGAGATTTTGGTATGTTCAAATAACATACCTCATATATTGCTCATAGCGTCATCTTGGTAGTAGAACAGCAGCCTGGGAGTGCTTTGGCACATAAACATAATCAACATAGAAAATGTGACCGGTCTACTTAGGCCTTATTCTTTAAGGATTACAAGTCTTTTTTCCATTTACAGTAACAATGCATGCAATTGGGCAACAATAGTACAGTAAAACGACTAATTTTTTTCAACTTCAATCTTGATGCTCTATTCTCATGAGGTCTATGTAAGACTTTCCATCAAGTTTACGAGCAAATAAGCCTCTTAAGTACTCCATCACTTCAATTCTTTTGAACCGTGCTGGTGTTTGTTCAGTGATCAAGCTTGTTGCAGGACCTAGCATACCATCATATCTCGGGTTGCAAAATGTTGCAATTGAAAGCCTTTCCTTTTCAAAGTTCACTATTGCTCAATGCTCTACACTTCGGTATATGCCATTTGATATAATCTAGCATGTAATAAAACATGCAACCAAAACTAAAAGCGAATGTCATGGGGATGTTAGACTACACTACACAAAGAAAAAAGAAATATTAGCGCATATATATATATATATATATATATATATATATATATGCATGTATGTGTGGTTAATTGTAAAAGTGAGAGAAATAAATATTGATTATTGGATTTTATATAAATAGTCATAATTAAAATATAAAATCATGATTGTCATATGATTCTTTTTAAGTGAATATATGACTTTATATAATCTAGATTTACTTCACTCCCCTTGGTAATAAATTATTTCTCTTATTCTCTCACTTGATTCACCCCTTAATATATATATACACACCTACTCAACTTACGGATATTTCACACTATTAAATAACTTTTCATAGGAGAATTGTTTAACAAAATCCACCGTTCTATTGAAAAGATACTTGTCATAAAAACATTTTATATATTAAAATCAATTTTCCCTTAGAGTTTGAAATTATTTATAAGTCTCATGCCAAAATCTAGTGATGTATTCAAGTTTGTAACCAAGTGTCATACACAACTGAATTGAAGCTATTCATTCCAAATGCTCATAATTAATGCAAGTGGAATTTCAAGAATCTTCTTAAACTAGCTGATATTATAAAATGAATTTAATTTTAATACACTATCAATATAAAAATATTTTACACAAATATTCAATTATATATTACCATTTTAGTAAAAAAAATATCTTTAATTATCACAACTGCTACCTCAAAACTCAAAAGTCTTATATATTGGAGCATATACTTGAATGGAATTTTATACTAACAGTGTTTGACAATTTTTCTCTTATAAAATTGTGATATGGATGAATGTATTACCTCCATGATGTCCCCAGTGATGATAATAAAGGCATTAGGCAGGGGCTTAACAGGAACCCACCCTTGATCTTTCCTTATCTGGAGCCTTTCTACTTCATTGACTTGTCGGAGGATAGTTAGAGCAACTGAATCTGAATGGAGTGTGCGGCCAATAACCTTCTCTGGTCCAGGACATGGAGGGTAATAGTTCATCCTCATAGCTTGTATCCCATCTTCAAATAACTCTCTCATTTCCATTTTTTCCAAGTTCAGAGCTTTTCCCATTTGTTCAACAATAAACATGAGCAGATTTTTCAGTTCCTCTGAGTAAAGCTCTAGAGTGTCTCTGCATGATAAAGAGCAGTGAATAGCCATAAACAAAACCCAAACACACACACACACACATGTAGAGAGAGAGGGAGAGCTAGCCTGAAAGGAAGAGGGAGCTGTGGAAACAAGTGGGGCAATCAAGCGTGTTGGAAGGGTGATCATATAGAAAATATCAGCCCAATTAAGTTTCTGCTCTTCACTTACAACAAAAGCTTGTCCAAACCCCTCCACATGTTGTGGAGGCTGCCAAAACTTCCTCTTCTCTGACACTGGAATGTTGAAGAAATCTTGAATCTCCAACTTTAATTTCTCCAGCAAGGAAGAGCTAACTCCATGGCTTACCAGCTACAATTACTAATAAATTGACAATCCCAATTAAGCATAAATTGATTTGAAATTAAGTGATTTCATTATAAGAAATATTTTTTGTATATTCTACCAATTGATATACTTTGACATCTTATATCTATCTCTCTCCTCTCTCCTCTTTGCTTTTTTACTTTTTCTTTTTCTTTTATAATTTTTTTTTTCTAATCTTGTCTCTGGATGTTTAGATATTTATAATAAAGAATAGTTCAAATAACAATCCTCTTTCATTATTACATAGCTAAAATTTCTAGATTCCGGGAACCAAGTAACCAACAGAACCATGTGTTACATAGTTAAGGAATTAAAGAGAAAATAGACCTGGAAGAATTCCCAGTCTTTGCATGCAAGGTGAAGCTTAGACAATTCAGAATTCCCAGATTCAATAGAAAGTAATCTCTGCATGTCAATAACTGGAATCTCAAGGGCACGGTCAACTTCAGAGATGACCAAACCTTCATGTTGATGATGAATGTATCTGTGTGGAACAGATGAAATTTTCTCTTTAGCCAACTCTTGAACTGATGGTACCAGAATAGGAGTCCCGTATGGGTTCGCGATCTCATCCATGGTTCAAGTCTTTGTCCTTTGTTATTCTCAATTATTCAATATCTCAAGCAAAGTAGCCCAAGTTTTCTTCTCACTCAGTGACACCAACTTGCCAATCACATCATTATGACCACAAATCTTTTGTTTTATCTTGATTTAGAAGCACGAAATGTGTGCAATATGGTGTTTATTAGGACCTATTAATTCAAACCACGTGTAACATGTAATCAAATGGATTCATTGTATCCTTGATTTGTTGAAACTTCAGAAAGTTGAATTCAAAAAGTGATTATAAGCTTACCAAACTAAAGAAAGCTGCGAATTAGTGGTATCAACTTTTCAATTTTGTAAATAACCAACATTCATATAATGTTTACTAAAAGACAAAAACTCCCTCTTTAGTGTCCCTATTATTATTATTATTATTATTATTTGTTTTTCTTTGTGCGTACATTCGTGTTTCTTACACAACCATGAAGTGATAGCCTACATCTTAATTTTGATAATCCGGAATAGTAGAGCAAAATAAACATCTATTCTTTGTTTATTTATTTATTTTTTCATGAAGCCAAAGACCCACAGCAAACATAGTAGAGAAAGGGGAATGTGTTATGAAAAGGGAATGAGAGATTAAAAAAAAGCGTTAACATGAAAAGTATTTACAGAACTTGAAACCCACCGCTATTTTATGCTTATTTTCAATTTAATTATGAAATATTGAACGCTATAATTAATCCTAGAAGGCATAGGAAAAAAACGAAGAGAGAGAGGAATTCTTATTGAAGTTGGCAATTTTGACAACAGAGTTAGGAAAAAGTAGGTAGAGAGGCATTATTATTGAAGTTGGCAATTTTATCAATGAAGAGTCAGAAGAACAAGAGAAAAGAGATCCAACCGAAATATTAATGTCAAATGTGTGGGCTTTACTTTTTGTTTTAAGAGTTTTGCTAATATGAAAACTAGTTAAAGAATTAAGGAAAGGAAAGGAAAATTTAATTAAAAACATGATATAAAAAATTAAAAAGATTTAACTACTCTATTAGCCTCTGTAGTTTTTCGAAAATGTTAAAATAATTAAGTCTCTATATGTAAAAGTTTGTAATTAATGTCGAATTTAACCACCTCTGATATCATCTGATATCAGAAACTACAAATATCATCATTGAGTATTCTCTCTCTCTATCACTCATAAGGTGCAATATAGAGAAGAAGAATTTTATATGATCATTCATTCACTTTTGCTTGGTGTTTTAAAACGTATAGACGATAGCCTTTTCAGAGGTTTTTCACTATATTAAAATCGTATGGTTTTTAAATATATATTTGGTCACCTAAAATATGCCACTTTTTGGTTTTGGTCCATCTTAAACTTTGTTCAGTTAAAAGATTGTACAATTTTAATCCCCTACCATTCAAAAATTCTATTAAATCATAATGTCAGCAATGGATCTTTCCATATCATCACTATCTTCCTTTTTCTTTTTCCTATCCCCTTTTCTCTCCAGCACATCTAATCCATAATCCAAAACTCAAGTCACTTTTTATCTAACTTCTTCACGAGATTTGAACCAACTCACCATTGAAATATCTCCATAAATCCTAACCATCCATAACCCCCTTGCACTCATTTGCCGTTGCCCCAAATCAAACACGTGCAAATGCACATGCCAAAGAAGATGAGGAAGGAGACAATGGAAAAGAGAGCCGGCATTAGAAAGGGAAGGGGAAGGGGAAGGAGAAGGGTGAGACTTGAGAGAGATAAAGATGTGACCAATTTTGAAGATGTGGCAAATAATGACAAATGGTGTAGCATCATGTGGTGTATAAGGTAGTGTTTGGAATGAATTAAAATAGTATTTGAATTGAAATAATTTGAATTGATTTGATTTTTAAGTTAAATTTTATATTTGAAATGATTATATAAAATAATATTTGAATTGATTTAGAAATCCATTTTTGCATTTAAAATATATTAGATAGTGCTTGAAATGATTAAAAATGGAATTGATTTATATTTAAAGTTTAAAATCAAATTAATTCCTATCAAATCATTTCAATTTTGATACGATTTCAAATACAAAGTAACTAAATAAATCCATAGAATTTGACAAACAAAATTATTTCTCATTTTTAAAATGGATTTAATTTGAATATACTGTCAGTGTAAAAAAATTTTACATAGACATCCAATTATATATTGCCACATCAGCAAAAGTCTTTGATATAACCACCCACTACTTGAATGGTCATGCAAATGAAAGGTTTTGATTGGATGACAGTGTAAAAAAATTTTATACTATCAGTGCACCCCAATTAAACTATTTTAAAATATCTAAACATAAAATTTGATTGACAAATCAAACTATTTTTTCTCATTCCAAGCACACTAATTATAAGTTGAACTTTTGTTAAAGAATTTAATTTGAATACACTGTCAGTGTAAAACTTTTTTACATAAACATCCAATCATATATTGTCACATCAGCAAAAGTCTTTGATATAACCACTTACTATTTGAATGGTTATGGAAATGGAAGGTTTTGATTGGATGACAGTGTAAAAAAATTTTACACTGTCAGTGTACCCCAATTAAACTCTTTGTTAAATAGGACTAAAACTGAGTGGTATATTTTCAAGAACTAAAAATATATTTAAGCCTAAAACTAACATAACATCAAATTAAATAAGGAAAGAGACTTGGCGATGAAAGAAAAGGAAAAAATCATTACCTATGACATATAGGTGGCGAAGCTAAACTGTAGTAATTCTCAAGCGATGCATAGTTTTATTATAATGAAAGATTTAGGTTGAGCGAAAATTTGCCATGATCTTGAGTTACGACATATCTCAAAATTTAATAAGTACTTAGAAAAGTACTTATAGATAAATATTGACAAAAAAAATCATCTATTTTTATATATTTTAATTTTTCAACCAATATCTTTAAACCACTGATATAAAAATTAATTAAAAGTTATAGATATTGATACTTTTTACTAAATGACAAACGAGATTGTGAGGCACATGAACGTGCGGGGGTGCTGTAGCATGGACCAAACTAATAGCACTACGAGAGATTAAATTTTATTTATTTATTTACAATTTCATGTCCCCTTCCTTATCCCCTTAATCAAATTTTGACACCCATCATTCGGTTTAAACTAACCCCATTAAAATATTTTGATTAGGTGTGTTAAATTTTAATTGAAGACACAAGAAGAGTAGGGAATTGGGACGGAAGAATTTAATCCCGCTATGAGAAGCATATTGAGTAATTCTATCATAGTCTATGTTGAAAATGTTTGCTTATCAATATTTGTGAGGTATTAATGCACTCATTAATATTTCAGGGTGAAAAATTAAAAATAAAACAAATATACACATTGAAAAGCATTCTAGCAACTAAACTAACACAATACATTTTTATGGTCTAAACCAATGATATTTAGAGCACATTGAACTCTAACTAATCAAACTCAACCAGAGTCAGCCCACTATGGATAAAATTCTTTCAATATTAATTTTTTCCTATTTATAAAACTCAAATACGAGACCTTACTTGCTATCTTGCCAAGAGAGTTTATAAAATGAACATGAACGTAAGCTAAACCTGTTTTCTATCATTTACCACCAAGCGTCAATAAGTAAAATTAATACCCTTTGACATCACTATTTTCAGGTGTTCTATTTTTCACCATACCTATCAATCAGATTCTACTAAATAACGACTATAACTATTTATTCTTATACAGTCACCCTTCACATACACTAATATGAATTATAATATACTCGACAGTTCTGATAGTCCACTTTTAACTACTCTATCACGCATCGTTATCAGATACATTGCGTGCGTTTATGGGTCCAAATCTATCCGTAAGTCCGCAACGATTTTATCCTCTTCAAACCACGATATGTTATTAGGGGAAAAAAATTTATCTAAAGATTACTGGAAAAAGTTGTACGTCCTTATTTTAATCGTAGTGTCTCGTGGTATCTGGTATGAGAATTGAGTAATGTTACATATAATTATTTATTGAATTTGTCAAAATTCAAAGAAAATGATTGAATAACAAATTCAAAGAAAATGATTGAATAATTATTTAATCAAAAGTTAAAAATAATATTATATAATTTTGACAAAACTTCAAACAATAAAATTATATATATATATAGTAGAACAGCACGGATTGTACTTAAGCATAATCAACAAAGATAATATAATAACGTGTCTACCCGGGCCTTTTGGATTATTACAAGTCTTTATTCTGTTCCCAGTAAGTAGTAACTATGCATGCATTTGCACTTATTATTGGGCTACAAGTCTAGCATTGCCATATCAGAGTACCCCAAAGAGGATAACTTTAGTCAACTTTCAATCGTGATTCTCTATTTTCATGACATCTACGTAAGACTTTCCTTCGAGTTTACGAGCAAATATGCCCTTAAAGTACTCCTTTACTCCAATTCTTTTGAACCCTGCAGGTGTTTGTTCAGTGATCAAGCTTGGTGCAGGACCTATCATAGCATTTTCTCCCGGACTGTAGAATGTAGCAATTGAAAGCCTTTCTTCGTCATGGTTCACTATTGCTCGATGCTCAATACTTCGGTATATCCCATTGGTTATAATCTTGCCCGTGAAACATGCAAACAAAACTAAAAAGTTAGTAGGGGTGCAAGGCTGAAGTTGGGTGAAATAATGCTAATGCACCCCATCCCTCCATCAAAGAAAAACATAAGGACAATATGTATAATTAAAGGTGGACGGTGTGGTGCATGGATTAAGTTTTGGTGCACGAATGCAGCATTATTAATTTAACCACATTTCTGAATGCCTGTAACTGTATTTTGAAATGCATTTAGCGATATTTTTGGATGTGGCTAAATGACGGCGGATAAAAAATTACGCAATGCACCACAGCACATCTGCCATAATTAAATTGTAAACTTTTAGCATCAATAAATTAAAATTTAGAAATGTTTTACAATACATTCTAATTGTCTACCAGGATTTGACATTTTTTTTTTGCGATTTTATTGACTGTAATATAAAGTTATTTTAAATTGTCAAGGCATAAAAATTAAACTTTTATAAAAATTATATAAAAAAAGGAAATAATGATATATAATTCATATATTTAACTATATTCTATAATTATTTTGTCAATTTATGTTAAGTTAAAGAATATAAAAATATTCAAAATAGGCCTAATGACATATAAATCCTACTTGAATTTTGTTTTACAATTGATTTTGATTTTGTATGTAGAGAGATTTTTTTGATAAAAAAAATCAGAATTTAAATTTAAAATTAAAAATAATAACATATTAAAGTGTTAGATGCTCTGAATTATACAAATGGATAATCAATTTCAAGTATGGTCTTCAACAAGTTGATATTATTATATATACTAAAAAAAAAACAAGTTGATATTATAAAATTGAGATATGGTAAGATCTATTACCTCTAGAATGTCGCCAATGTTGATGACGAAGGCATTAGGCAATGGTTTAACAGGAACCCAAATGCCATCTTTCCTTATCTGGAGCCCTTCTACTTCATTGACTTGTAGGAGTATAGTGAGACCTACCGCATCAGAATGAGGTGTAAGCCCGATAACCTTTTCTGGTTGAGGACATGGAGGGTAATAGTTCATCCTCATCATTTGTATCCCATCATCAAATATTTCTCTCATTTCCATTTCTTTCGTCTTCAGAGCCTTACCCATTTGATCAACGATAACCATCGCCAAATTTTTCAGTTCCTGTGAGTAAAGCTCTATAGTGTCTCTGCATCACAAAAAGCAATGAATAGGGCATGTAAACGCGTCCACACTAAACATTTTTAATAGATATATTAATTCAACCTACTTACTTAGACACCCAATAACATGCATAAATCACATAAAAATAAGTATAGATTTAAGATATATAAATATTGAATTGTTATATTGTTTTTAATAATAATATACATATATTAGTTAACATTTAATATTTACGTAATTGAAATTTACACTTATTTATGCATGGTTTATCACATGTTAATTTGACGAGTGCCTAAAAAATATATAAAAATAGACTTTTCAATTCTTAAATATCTCAAAACATGAAAAGTTGTTTTTCTCATTTAGGATGTGTTTAGATTATAATTTGCAAAACAATGGTTTAGTTTAACGGTAAAGAAACATTTTCCATTTATACTTCTTAAACCATGGATGGAGAAAAAAAAAAATCAACTTCAAATGTGATCCAAACAAAATTTTCCCAAAGATATTGAAATGAATCAAAACTTAATTTACACCCTACAAACTGTGGTTTGGATTTTCGCATAGCCAAAACACACAATTAATATTTAACGTCTCAGCCTAATCTTATCTCCCCTTTTAACAATATTTTTTTATGCAATAGGAGCACTTAATTACACACTGCTTCACACATACACATGCAAAGAGACAGAGACAACACCTGAAAGGAAGAGGAAGCTGTGCAAATAAGTGGGGCATTCTCATGTGTTTTGGAAGGGTGATCATATAGAACAAATCAGCCCAATCAAGTTTCTGCTCTTCACTGACAACAAATGCTTGTCCAAACCCCTCCATATGTTGTGGAGTCTGCCAAAATTTTCTCTTGTCTGACATTGGAAGGTTGAAAAAATCTTGACTCTCCAATTTCACTTTCTCCACTAAGGAAGAGCTAACTCCATGGTTTATCAGCTACAAGAACAAATCAAATTGATAATTCCAATTAAGCATATATTAGCTTTAATTAAGTGATTTCTTTATATACAACTAAAATTTCTATAGTCCAAAAGCCAACAAGCATCCCTTGGGGTTGTTTGTTTTAACTTTTGGCAAATTAATTTAGGGTCTATTTGATTTATGAGTCTTTTGTTCTCAATATTATGTGAAGAAAATAGTGAAAATAAGAGATATGATTTTATTATTTTCATTAATTTCTTTACAAAATTCTAAAAACATGAAATATAAGAAATGAAACCTGAAACCAAACTAGCATTTATCTTATCGAGATATTTTCTTGAGATATTTTTAGAGGAAGTAACAATTTTGTTACTTCTGTCAAATTAAAGTACTTTTGTGGTCGTTAAACAGCAAACCGAACCGGCATGTATAGTTAAGGAAAAGAAGGATAAGAGGAGCGAAGAGACCTGGAAGAATCCCCATTCTTTGCAAGCATGGTGAAGCTTAGCCAATTCAGAGGTCCCAGATTCTGTAGAAAGCAATCTCTGCATGTCAATAACTGGAATCTCAGGGACATGATCAGCATCAGAGATGACCAAATCTTCATGTTGAATGTATCTGGGTGGAACAGCAGACAACTTTTCTTTGGCCAACTCTTGAACTGATGGTACCAGAAGAGAAGTACCAGATGGGTTCTTGATGTCTTCCATGGCTCCAGTATTTTTGTCCATTGTTGTATTCTCGATATAATATGCACGAAGCCAAAAGATCTTAAATAGTGCAGAGTGTGTCTGTCCTGGTTGTGAGGATTGATGGTGAAAACTGAAAGTGTTGAAAATGGCGTGATTCTTTTGCTTGAGGTGACTTGCACAATTTGAACAGAATTTTGTGAAGAAAATTCGTAGGCATGCACAATTTGAACAGAATTTTGTGAAGAAAATTGGTAGGCATGTCGTTATGATCAAATTTGAGACCAAATTGACAACTTAATGGATAATAAACCGTAGCCAAGCTTTTCTGCACCAGATATTTACTGATTTTTGTTTTTTTCTTTTTCTTTTTGGCTCCATTTACAATGATCCAAACCAAATTCTGAACACTGATGTTCCAAACAATGATAGCCACACAAATATTAATATTATAAAAGCAACGGTTGAGATTGAGAAGATAAATGTAATGTGATTTGGCGGATGATTAGACCATGGGTACACATCCGATAATTGTATTTTTTGATTTAAAAAATTAAAATAACTAGGTTGTGGAAACCTCCAAAATGGGCAAGCAGTTACAGAATCATGCGTCGAATGTTAAACACGGCTTTAGGGCTCAATACACATAAAACGAGACAGTAGAGTGAGATATGAACAGTGCACCATGTCACTCATGCATGTATGGGCCTTGTATTTGTATTTTGAATATATATGTTATGAAAATATTATTAATTTTTAATAAAAATAAGATTATATTATTAATTGAATTTAATTTGAATACGCTGTTAATATAAAAAATTTTTACACAGACATTCAATCATATATTGTCACATCAGCAAAAATCTTTGACATAACCACCCACTACTTAAATGGTTATTGCAATATAAAGTTTTGATTGGATAACAATGTAAAATTCTTTTATACTGTCAGTATACTCTAATTAAACTCTCATTAATTGGTAGTTATTTATTATTCAGTGAATAAATAATCACCATACTGAACAATCATATTATATTCATTATTGATATTAGTTTAATTTAATTATACTATTATGGCGGGTTTTAACATGGATCGTGGTCCATAATGAATCACTAATTTTTATCATTTAGCCACATCTACGAATGTTGTTAAATGCATTTCAAAGTGTGCTAATAATTAATAAATATTATTGTTTATTTATGAAAGTCCCACTCTATTCACACCCTCCTCCATAGACTTCATCTATCCCGTTCTCTCAGACAGGCGGCATGCCGGCAATTACCATCATTGACAGGGATCACCATAAAAACTCACTTGATGACTATTTAAATCATTGTGCATTTAATACCATGGACTCCTCCACTGCCTCATCTTTTGATATAGATTGAACTTTCCAATGTGCTCTCTTAAGAGGTAGTTAGTACCAAGTTGAAACTTCAAGAAGCATTATTCACTGATTTCTCCCTCTTATAAAGGTCGGAACTTTCCTTTTAGAGAGGTTTGTTGGCGACAACTTAGATGTTCATACCTATTCCTATCAAGGATTTGAAAGTAGCATTGTAAGCTTAAGTCAATCTATAGTGATCAATAAAAGAATGATTGTGGTAAAATATAATGGTGCCTAGTAAAAGTCCTTCAATTTCTCCACAACTTCGCTCTAATCCTCGAGCGTGCAGCTTCTTATTCATGAATGTAAACAAGAAAATGCCATAGGTTCCACAGCTGCCATTGGTGTTGGGCGGTGGCAATGACGGAGGGCAGCATCCCAAAGTGTCATTGTTAATGCATAGTCTACTCCTTCCTCCTTATAAATATGGAGATGGTGTAAGGGTGAAGAGTTTGATGGCAAAATTTGGAGGTGGTGGAAGTGATCAAAGGTTCGCAAGAGAGAGAAAAATGAGAAGGTAAAGAAAGAAGAAGTGTGAGGACCAAGAAAAGTTTACTATGCGGAAGCTTGTCAGAAATTTTGGAGGTGTATATCCCCAAGGTCAAGCTTGTAATATGGCCTCCAAAATTGGATTAATCGGTCTTTAGCTGCAAATGACTTGATGGTTACCAGAAAAAAATTGGAACATCAGTATCCAAATTTTCAATTGGACCATTTTAAATGCAGCCTTTCTTTTTTAATTATTCTATAGGACCTTATAATTTTACTCAATTTTTAATTTGCTCACTATAGTTTAAAAATTTGCAATTAAGTCCCTATGGTGTATAAAATTTTTCAGTTAGGCCCCTGTAATTAATCACCATTACAAAAAATTTCTTGTACTGCTATGGTGCACCTAATAAAATCAGGTGTACTATACACTTTATTGATCTAAGCTGTTCAATGTATATCAAATAAAAATTTATAACTGAAAATAATATAGACTATTAATACACCTACTTAGTGTAGTATATTCTAATTAACACATTCTCACCGGTTGTAGAGTGCTACACAATTCTTGTTATGTTCCATACGAACTCTACTCCTTTTTCTTCCCTCTTGATTCAAATAGCACATGACCTTCCAAGACAATAAAGGTCATTGTCTATCCTTAAAGACCCTCTGGCTTTAATTTCTACGTCACAAATCTACAACCATCTAAGCTAAAGCTTGGGTGGTACCAAAGTTACCTTATGGAAAACATTTCTATTGCTCTTGGCCTTGACAATGGAAGTTGCATTTGCCAAGAAGAATTTGTCAAAGGAAAAAATAAATGAACAAAAGGAAAAAGAGAAGAAGAATAAGAAGACTCTTGTCTCAGTACCAAGCATAACTCATACTATGGAGTTGGGCCAAAAGCTTGATAGTTGTCGGATGTATGTCTGTAGATATGTAATGTGTTTTTCTATTTTTCATGTTACTTAATTATGAGTTTTAGCATGAACACCTTTCCTTATTCCAAATTTTACATGCAAAATGTCTTAGACCATGTAATTGTGGTTTAAATTGCAATCCTGCGACTTAGCAGTTGGTGAGAAACTCATGATTGTAGATAGTTATATTGCGTATAAGAAGATGATCGCAAGGAATTTGAAGCATTCTTGTTCCAATCATCAGTCACTAGATGGGGTGGTAGGTGGTGGGGGAGGGAGGAGGGAGGAGGGGAGGGTGAAGATAATAATGGAATATTTCGTGAGAATATTCTATTTAAACAGATGTTTTGTAGTGATAGATATGGATAGGGATTTAATTGAAAAATTTTATATACTATAAAAATTTGATTACAAATTTATAAACTATAGAGATCAAATTAAAAATTAAGTAAAATTATAGTGACTTACAAAATAATTAAATCTTTTTGTTTGTTAGGTAATTTCTTCATTCACACATTACTTACATCTAATGTTTTAAAAATTGATCCAATCCGTAAATTGGTAAAGCTGCGAACTAGTCATATTTTCCACTTTAAATATTTTTTGATTTAATTATAAGACAATTATAAATTCAACTAATTAAACCGACTATATCATTCGTTGATTCAATCTCCTGTTTAATTTTTAATTTGCATCTCAAGTTTTTAAATTCCTAACAATATTACTAAAGATCAGCAAAATTATTAAATCAAGTTTTTTATGCAACCAAAAGTCTTAATATTGCATCACTCTACATATTTGTAGCGCCACTCTACATAGTCTACAACGCTGCCAACATAGAGACTGTAACTTGTTGGCAATCACTGTCAATTTCACTGTCAATCTTATTGTCCTCAATCACTTATTTAGCCCCGTAAAATAATAATAATAATAATTCATTTAGTTAGCTTGTCTTTTTTTCTATTATTTTGTTGAACATTCGTCTATATAAGGCCATTCTCGATTATCATGCTGTAAAATATCAACAACTAGTGTATTTGACCCGTGCATTGCATAGGTATAAATTATGTGAAATATGTATAATATAATTTAATATAATAATTTATTATAAAATTTTTATTTTATTGTATAAATTTAACAAAGAATTATAAAATTTAAATTAAAATATGATATATAAATCAATTTAAAATATATCAAAATTAAAATTATGTAGAATGAAATAATTACCACAAAAAGTATAATTATGAAATTTTTATGAAATAAATTATTTGAAAAAATATTTGTATTCATTTTTTATATAATAATTCATTGTTAAAAGTATTAGTTTTTATAGAAATAGGTGCTTCTAAATTTTAAATAAGGATTGAACAACTAAAAAAGTTTTCTTTTTCTCTCCCTCCCATTTCTTTAGCTTTGTCTTTAGAGTAAGGTAATTTGAAAGATAAAATTACACAAATATATTTCAATTTTTTAGTGGGGATAGAACAACTTTAAAAATATATATTTATATTCCATTTACATGTTAATATAATTAAAAAAAATGTATAGAATCATTCCATATAATTATTCATTATTAAAAGTATAATATTGTTTAATGAAAATATCAATTTAAGTGAGTATTGAACAATTAATAAAATTAATTCATTTTCTCTTATGTTCTCTTTTCTCAGCTTTGTAGTAAAGTGACTTAAAAAAAATTCAAATAAGCATTCTATTTAATAACTTAGTATCTATTTAGTAATATTTAACTTGAGTTAATTTGAGAATTGATTAAACAAAATAAATCATGTTAAATATATAAGGATTTAATTTTAACTTTTTATAAATATATTGGAATCAATAAGACTAATCTCATTTTATTTTTTTTGATGTATAAGACTGATCTCATTATGTCTTGATAAGTTATTTTAGTAATATGAAGTGTAAATAATTAAATTTTTATCCAACATACACAGATGGATAAAAATTATGCACAATTTTTTTGGATCTAAAGTTGATTGTTTCTGTTCTAAGTCTGTTTTCTTAAGTTATATTTGCAATTTACTATTCTATATAAATTTCCTTTGGTACAATATTCTATATAAATTTAATACCACTGTTATTATTCTTATTTATTTAAGAGTGATGGTCATTGTTGGGTTAAAAAGAAAAAAGAATGATAGTCATTGTAGGACTTAAGAATAACAATTCCAGATGCAATTTATATTCGAAAGTAGATACTATAAGACTTTGAATATTGAAGTGGATTTTTTTTAATTGCTACACTTTAAAGAAATTTGAACTATATTATTTACTCTTTATTGAATAGTTTTGGTTGTAGGAAATGCAAATCTCTATAATTATAGTAGACAAAGGGTTTAATGGATGAATTGAAAGCAGGTTGCATGATGCTTGAAAGAGGGAAGATGTGGAATACGAAGAGTTGCAGCAGGTATTGGGTTTAGAAACTTCAGTCTTGAAAATAAAATCGACAGCCATAAAGCATATATGATATAGATTGAAATTAAAAATTTAATCAAATTGTATCAACCAATAATAATTTTCCGAAATCATGTAAAAAAATATTACCGAAATCTATATATAATTAGTATATCAAGAATTATGAATCAAATAATAATAAGTTGGAGTAAGTAGAATTAATTTAAATTAATGAATGAGTGTATTGGGAAGATGAGAAGAAATTAAATGACTTGCAAATATTTTAACCAATAGAATTAATTTAATCATTTTGATTTTTTAATAGAAGATAGATACTTGAATAATTTCCTTAAATACAAACTATTTGAATTTTCAAAAGTAGAAGCACATAGGAAGCTACCACATTTTGATTTTTTAATAGAAGATAGATACTTGAATAATTTTCTTAAATACAAACTATTTGAATTTTCAAAAGTAGAAGCACATAGGAAGCTACCACTTGGAAGAATTTTCCAAGTAATGATTATGAAATGTTATAGTAGTAGAAGTAGATATTTAGGGTGTGCAATATCGGTCAAAGTCCAATTTTTCTTTCGATTTCTGCTATTCAAATATGAAGCCAAGTTGGCAACTTAATCAATAAAATAAGTTAAAAAATAAAGTCTAACTTTCTAAATCAAAATATATGCTCAGTTTGTACTTTTTGTATTGCTATTATGTATTTTCTTCACCCACATTCTACTCGCTCACCACTCTGACGTAAATTCCTAAGAATGTTACGTGCGATGGCTTGCTTATTTCGGCAGCATATGATAGTGACAGGACTTGCCCAAGGTCATCTTGTTTCCAAGCCATTTAGTATCGGCTGCATTTACAATGGTCCAAACCAAATTTTGGACACTAATGTTCTAGCAAATAGCTGGTTACCCACCGATCATCAATTGTGGAAGGACCAAAATAGGCAAAGGGTGATGGCATATTACAAGTTGACCCAAAAGTATGTGCGTTGCACCGCAATGGCAGGGGGTGAAAAATTCATGGCATTGCAAAGACAATTTTACCCTTAAGAGAATTTTACCCAAATGAGAGAAAGAAGTTATACAGTAAGAAAAATTGTTGGAGAACTTGCGACCTTTAGGGTTCGGTGTGGGTGTGCTTTGCCTGAAGCTTGCTGTCGTAGCATCAAAGCATTGTGGGCCAGAATTTGACCGAAAGGTTTTGAAGGTTTGTTGTTTAACCCAAACTTTTGGATTCGTATGATGTTCTAGGTGTTTTGTTTCGCTAGTAGAAGAAATGTATGGAGAAATAGCGAGGTGTATTTTTGCGGTAGGAAATAGTATTTGTGCAGAACTGTAGGTGGCAATATTATTTTGAATAAAGGAATTATTTGATCTATTTTATTGGAAAATAGAGCCTTGTACGTGTTGTGCATGATGAATAGTACTATGTAAATTTACAATGTTAGCCGATGAATGGCATGCCATTGCAATGTGGTGTGATTTCAGTTGCTTCGTTCAAGAATGGCATCAAATAGGAGGAACAATGGATTGAGGGTGGAGGAGACATTGGGCAACGCTGATTTGGGAGGGGAATGCTCGAACAACAGGGGCAGTAATATGTGTGAGGTAAATTTTGATTTTGTGCTGCTTATGGTGAATCTATCTCAGATGGTATATAACTGTTGTGAATTATGTCTCTGAAGGATTTGTATGATAAGTCATCAACAGAACATGAAGATGAAGAGATGGAGCAAGAAGGTGTAGAAGATGATATTAATTTAGACAATTGGGATATAAACTTTTACTCATTAACGGCGACTGAGGTGGAGCAAATGCAGTTTAGGAGTCCAAATCAAGCATATGCCTTTTATAATGAGTATAGTCGTAGTAATGGGTTTAGTGTGAGGAGAAGCAAGATTGTGAAGAATAAGAATGGGGAAATAGTATGGTATACATTTGTTTGCAGCAGACAAGGATATCGGGAGAAAATAGTTGAAAAAGGTCGATCGAAAGCGGGAGCAAAGGGCAGTTACTCGGTGTGGATGTAAAGCAGAAATGCGTATCAAGCTGGATGAAGGTAGTGGGCGATGGTATGTTGCATTATTTAACAGTGATCACAATCATGAAGTACTGGCAGAGAAGTATGTCGAACTTTTAAGGTCGCATAGGAAAATGTTTGATGTTGAGGTTGCGGAAATGGAAAGTATGCGAGAAATCAGTATTAGTATACCGAAAATATTTGAGTCATTTGCTAGCCAATCTGGGGGTTTTAAATCTGGTTGGGTTTAAAAAAAAAGATATGTATAATCATGTTACGAAGAAACGTAAGTCACAAGGCAGAGATGCAAAGGGTGCAATTCAGTATCTTAAAAGCTTGGCCATAATAGACCCCATGGTGTTTTGGAGATGCAAACTTAGTGCTGAGGGGAGGCTAATGCATTTATTTTGGTGTGATGGAACTAGCCAAAGTGATTATTCTGTGTTTGGTGATGTTTTGGCTTTCGATGCAACTTATGGACGGAACAAGTACAAATGTCCATGCATTATTTTCTCAGGGGTCAACAATCACAACCAAACTTGTGTTTTTGGGGCTACCATAGTTTCAGATGAAGGTAAAGATACATATGTTTGGGTGTTGGAACAATTCCTGGATGGTATGAATGGGAAGGCACCAAAATCTGTTATAACTGATGGTGACCAAGCACTGAAATATGCGATTAAAATGGTCTTCCCAAATGCACACCATAGACTCTGTGCATGGCATCTGCTGAGAAATGCAACTTCACATGTTAGTAAACCAAGGTTCACACAATTGTTTAAAATTTGCATGCTGTCAGACATGGAGGTTGATGAATTTGAGTGTAAGTGGGAGCAAATGGTTGAGGAATGTGGGGTGAGGGAAGTAGATTGGGTTATTGATTTGTATAAGAAGAAGTCAATGTGGTCCACTGCTTTATCAAAGGGAACTTTTTTGCGGGGTTTCGTACAACGTCAAGGTGCGAATCCTTGCATTCTAAACTAGGTAAGTTTGTGGATCCTCGACACAGTTTGATAGAGTTTGTGCCACATTTCCAGTGGTGTGTTCAGTTGTTGCATGATAATGAGTTTGAGTTAGACTTTTATTCTTTTTACGGCTATCTAGTCTTGCAAACTGAGTTGAAAGGTTTAGAGAAGTCAGGTGCAATGGTGTTCACAAGAGAAATTTTTCATTTATATCGTGCTGTGTTGTTGAAAGCCATTATGGTGAAGATCCTTGAGTGCAAAGAAACAGCAATGGGGAAAATCTACATAGTTGGAAAGTATTGGAAGCCAATGGTAACTTGGCGAGTCTTACACAATCCAGATGATATGGAATTTAAATGTTCCTGTTTAAGAATGGAATCTTTTAGACTTCCATGCACCCATATCATCGCGGTTATGGTGCACTTGGATGTTGATGATTTGCCAAAAAGTATTGTGGTTGATCAATGGAGTAAGAGAGCAAAGAAATCGATTGAAAGTAAAATTGTTGAAGAGCCGATGTTAGGGGATAGTGCTTTATATAGAACACAAGTTGCTTCGTTTGTCCACCATTGTAGAAGGCTTGCCAAAGTTGCATGTTTGGCTGACGATGATTATTATGAGATATGGGATAAGGTTGCAAATGAAACTTTATAGCTTGAAGTTAAGCATGGGCTAGTTATGCGATCATGGGTGGAAGACCAATTGAGCTTTGAAGGAGTAGTGAAAGATCCTATTGCATTCAAAAGCAAAGGACGTGTTAGTAAGTCGAAGACAGCAAACAAAAAGGGAAAAAGAGTAATGGAAAGCTGCATTGGTAAGCGTCAATGTGGAACAAGTCGTGGTGGGTGCTCAACTTCTAGGTGCGATGCTGAAGATGAGTTTCACGATGATATGATGAGTTTGTGATAAGGATAATAGGGCAGCAACATAAAATAACAGAGGTTATAGTAATTATGTAGATATTTTTAACTCAATTCCACTTGTCATGCAGGTTAATTGAAGTGAAGGATTTAGGGCACTAATGTCTTGATGTTCACTGCAGGAACAACGGGTAAGAATTGAATATAGTATAATGGCAAAATGGAGTAAATAGATTCCTTGTAGTGTGTAATTTGTGTAAGTAGAAGTAGTAAGGAATGATTGGCTTTTAATTTGTATAGGTGGGTACTAATTTGAAATCGGTTTTTGTTAAAACAGGCATACGAAGAATCGGTTGTATGGGACAAGTTCGAGTTTTGCCACAGGTAATGCATCATACATGCTTATAATAAGTGACTTGTTTGTTGTTAATGAGATTGAGTAGGTTGACTTTGATTTATAGGGGTTGTTTTATGTAATATGTGTATTATGTTGAAATATGCACATGGAATGGTAAGGCTTGGTTAGTGCACTAGTATTTGTTGATGTTTGGCAAATATGGGTAATATTTGGGAGGGAAAAAATTTGTGAAGTAATGGACTAAGATTGAAACTCTTTATTTTTATGTTTTATGTTTTGGCCTTCATGGAATTTGGGTCGGCAAACACTCATCCAATATGAGGTGAATGGCTAGTACAAGGCGAAGCAGCCATTTAAAAAAGAAAGGCAAAAAAAGGCCCACTAGCTTTGGGCTAGAGAAAAAAAAGAAAGCCCAGTAGCCATATGAACAAATACCGAAAAAAAGCCCATCGACCAAAATACGTGGGGCAAAAAATGATATAAATCGAGATTTTACATCGATGGAGTTGTAGTGATAATGTGTTACAGGAAAAAAAATAACCAAAGCCAGCAATTGAATAAGACAAAAGCTTAATTAGGTTATATATCTATTAACTGTGGAATTGGTTAATTATAGGTGACCAAATTTTGCATATGTTAAGGGCGTTTTTTGTGATAGGCAATGTGAAGTGTACATACATTTACATGAAGTTAAGGTAGTGAATTTGGCCGCAATCTGCATTCTTTTAAAATCGATACGAGACAATAAGTGGTCAATTTTATTACATGGTACATTGTGAAAAACATAAATATTATGATGCAAAGGTAAAGATAAAAAAGTATGGATTACAACAAACCCAAATGCTACATTATTAGTATTAACCACAAATCCTTGCATCAAAACAAACATAAAGATGTGTGTGAAAATTTGTCGAAGTAAAGAAGTATGGGTCAAGCGGAGCACGTATATGGGCAAAAACGAACTTAATGAGGTAGAGAAGGCTAGCCATCGAGTAGAGGAAACAAGGGATAATATTTGACCATGTTATCGTGAATGATATATTGGATAAATTCTTAACTTAGTTTGTGTTTGTATGTGATAGAGAAGGTAAGAGACAGTGCATATCAATATATTTTTGAAGCGGCACAAAAGGATAAAAACTAGGAACATGATTTTATCTACCATAAGGGAAGTTGGCAATGAGTACTTACTGTAGTCCATGGACATTACACACATAATATAGCTACAGGCAGACAAAATATAGCGGATAACGTCATATAACATACGTAGTAACCTACATAGTGATAGCCAAGAGTTGCACATATATGTGTGGCTTCTCCATACTGGATATATAGAGCAAAATAACAAAAGACGTAGGACAACATTAAAGCTACCAAGCCAACCATAACCCAAAATAAGCCGTCAAAGTTAGGACCTAAACGTAAAAGTGTAGAACTTAAGCAGGACTCTCATTCTGTAACTAGAGAATGCCAGAGCGCCTCCGCGCGTGTCTCAACATATTTCATGTGCTGATTATATGCTGCACCGGCGAGCTTAACGGCTGTAGTCATTCTGACTAATGTTTCATCCAGCTACATACAATAGAGTTTTATATTAGATTCATTTTCAGTCATACTAGATACTAGGAACTGCAAATGGAGTGTGTAGAGTGAGATGTAATACCTTGCCATGTAAATTGTTTGTGAAGGCATATTCCATATCTAACCACCCCAGGACCCAAACAGCAGAATCATGGCTACGCAATAATGAAATTGTTACATTAAGAGTATTGACCACAGAGTAAAACTTAGCATAGATGGACTACAAATGTTATAATACCTAGAACCCATGTTAGGAAGTCCCCTACCATCTACAATTTCCCATGACACAAGATCAGGGGGGTTACCAAGGAACTCGAGGACGTATGGCTCAGTAGCAAGAATCTGGGATAACACTCGACACTAAAGACAAATGATTGGGTCAGTATTAGTGTGAAATAAAATGGAAAAATAGGGGGTGATGTACATGTAATTAAATTAAGTATTGTGGCCATACCATTGTGGCTATGTTGTTTCGCCTGACCACAAAATTGTCGGCTGATGCATTGGTGTCTAAGGCATAAACCTTTCGCTCCCTAATACTAATGACCATTAGATACCAGTGGTTTGCATCTTCATGGAATGGCACGTAAACCTACATGGACAAAGAAGAATAATGTAATTCCAATAGTTTCAACACGCATACAAGAACAGAATACTGTCTGCATATACTGTCTGCATGTCTTTTTCTATGTGTGTTTTTCACTTCCTTTGCTATGTCATATAACTTGATATCGACTAATGGATGGCTAATTTTTGTGAACTTAACGATGATCTTTGA
The DNA here is from genome assembly GCA_031439585.1 of Pterocarpus macrocarpus. NCBI lineage: Eukaryota > Viridiplantae > Streptophyta > Magnoliopsida > Fabales > Fabaceae > Pterocarpus > Pterocarpus macrocarpus. Next base: position 15,317,421 of record CM062517.1, on the reverse strand, counting down.
GGAGGTTTTCATATAACTAAAGTTTAAAAATTTTTAGTTTGATTTTATTTTTAGTATCCATGGATGATTTGTATCTCTTGCCTCCTCACTTTTTGCCAACTGCAGGTTTTGCTAAAATTATAGAAAAAAAAACCATCTGCATTTACAACTCCTATTCAATTATCTACATTAATTATTTCTTTTTCTGTTTGAAGCTCCACAGACATCCCCTGATGCATTAGCGACTTGATCTATTTATTAGTATACTACTTACTATCCCTTCTTCGACATTGCCACGCGACTTTAAGTTTCTTGCTTTAAAGCCATTCGGAATTCAGTTCTTATCATTCATATTACAACTGATTGAACTCCTGCCTTCAGCTTTAGTTCTCTATATCCTGCGCAAACTCCGCAGGAGGAGAGAAAGGATCCACTCATAGTTTTCAATTTGGATGGACTTTTTGTAGGGTTGCATGTGACAACAACAATTTCACTGTTATTTGACTTTTCTATTTCCCTTATTATTTGTGTATCTTATAAATTACTCTATTATTCAAGTTCAAACTTTAGTGCTTTTTGTATTTCAACATTCAGTTTTGTTTCAAGACTTGTTAATTCAAATACTATGGAGCGCAAGTTCTGCATTTTGTGTCCTCCTACTACTTTTTTGTCTGGCCACACTCATTCTAAATATTTTTGGCTTGCTTTTATAATTTTTTTCCTTTTCCTCTCAATTATCGGTAATTGAATGTCATGTTCTAAATGTAATTAACATTTTTTTTTCTGTTACTTTCACTACATAAAATCAAATACATCAAGTACTTCTGCTCACTAGAATGGCATGAAATTAATTGACATTACACACTGAACTGAACCAAAGGCCATTCTTGCCTACATAGATACATTAATCGTAATAGCCACCATCATTGCTCCCGCTGGCCCAAACTTCCGCTTGACAATAGTACAATACAGCCCATCATCGACATTACAAAAACGACCCACCTTTCCACATCCTTTACCCTATCCATCCCCTATCTCCCTAAACAACAGCTCCAGCTTCGCTTTCACATCCCTTGCTTGAGCCCTAGACCATACACGATGACTACCACCACCACTGTCAAACGAAGTATTCGGCTGGACAATGCAAGCTCAATACTTGGTTTGTCACTCAACTGCTAACTCAACATTTCAACATTTGCACATGCGCCTCCATAATCGCATGAGGTATGTATGCAATGATTCTATTTTTCCAGATCATATATTATTTTTCTACTCCTGTCGACTATAATTTTATTGTTTCAAAACAATATATCTGAATTTTTGTAAATCTCGTTTTCCATGCAGGTAGTCGGAGCACCCTGCTATTATTTTGATCGACACCTCTTCAAATTCAACTAACCTTACAAACTGAAGCTGTACGCTTCTTTGTTTGCACTAGCCTAGTATATTTTGTTCTGCTGCCTGCTAACAGTCCCTTTTCTGCTATGCATGCTTCTATGGGACGTATGGTTTATATTAATGTCACTTAACGGTACCCTGTGTTCCCATCATTTCTGGATTTTGCCACAACACCTGCAAAGAGTGGTGTGTAAGTAATGAGTAATTCAATAATGATACCTGAACAACGAATTTGAGGTGTCCTATTTATGAGGTTTAATGACCTACAGTTAATCGTTACATATATTGAGCCCATTACCTAAACCCAAACTTACATCCCTAACTGCCGCAATGCAGCCCGCCTCATATATTGAGCCCAAAATGCATACCCAAAGTCATCATAATTACTTCACCAAAAAAGATAATTAAACATAATTTGCACACATAAAATAATAACTTAGCACACAATTTTCGCAACAAACGAATGTTTTCCCCCGCGAAACTTGCTTTTCATTTTTAAACAAAATTATTCAACGGCATACGCTTCCTAACAAATTTAACTATACACAGTACACCATTGACTGCTTGTAACTTTTGAGCACAATATCCTGCCATTGAACACTTTCCCAAACAAGACCTTCAACAGCATGCAAACAAGGTGTTCACCACCCTACAAACACCCGCAGAGCAACGTCCGTGACATCTGTACACTAATATTATGATTACTAGATTTTTCTCCATGATTCACAAACTCAACTAATACCAAATAGTCCAAACATAATTACCCCATAACATTTTATTATGTTCTAATAATACATTTTAATTCCTGTTCGTTCAATATTTGTTTCAATACTAATTTTGTTATCACTGTTATTAACAATTATTAATTGTCTTCTACATAATCAATTTGTACTTATTATTATATATTTCTGATTGAATATATGGGTTCATTTTTATTAATTACTTAATCTTTATTTTTTTCTTTTCATAACATATTCAAACCATGCAGTAACAGGATGCAAATGAGTGACAACTTGCACTGTTCCTATCTCACTCTACTTTCTCATTTTACGTGCATTTGCCTCTAATGTTGGCCGCGTTACTTTGCAACTGCTTGTCCATTTTGGACATTTCCACGGGCAAATTATTTTTTTTTATATATCACAAAACACAATTACAGAGTGTGTACTGACAGTCTAACCATCCGCTATACCGCATTATATTTACCCTATCAATCTTAACCGTTGCTTTTATTATATTAATATCTCTGCGGCTACCGTTGCTTAAAACATTAGTGTCCAGAATTTGGGTTGGACCATTGTAAACAATGAGAGTTTGTACTCCTTTGGCTAATATTTTCTTTTTTAATATTTTGCAAGTGTTGAGAGTATACATGTGTAAAATATTGTGAGGTACTATTGCATGCATGTGAAAATCGAGTTTATAGTGTAATCATTTTGTATTATTTGTCATATTTTGACTCATTTGTCCATTTGTTATAATCCAGAACCACCCTTCATTGCTTTGGTTACACTTTCACATCTTTTGGCTGTGTTGACTATGGCTTCTGCGCCCACAATATTATAACAGAAACCACATGTAACAAGCAATGTATTTGTTGAAACTTGCAAAGGTGATTGCGGATCAGAGTCAAATATGCTTACTCAACAAAGGAAAGTAATCAATATGTTACATGCCATCAACATTTTTCTCCTAGTCTAGAGCTTGCTCTGGTGAAGCGCATCCTGTTTGCTTCACCATGAAGTGCTGTCATGGTCAATGGTTAAGTGCCAAGTGGATAATATGCCAGAACGAGGTAAAAATTGTTCAAGTGTGGTTAAATGGTTAGTGAATGTTTAGTGAAGTGCACCTTTTTAATTTGCAACCAATAATACAAAATCAAAAAACCATGTTTTGAACCCCATTTCTTGTTTCCGTCTTGGCTGAAGGTGAAGGCCTTTTTCGTTCACTGTCACAGTCACTAAACACATATTTCTTTTACCTAGATCTTTCTTCTCAGATCGCATCTCACCAAAGCCATTTCAACCCAATATTTCCCACAAACCAAACAGTTAACACAGATTTGTGCATTATTAACAATTTCAAACAGCATCTAGGCTACAAGAACACAATAAAGTTACAGAGGAAAGAAATTGAAATTTTCAATTCTTTAGTTGTTATGACTGTTGTTTGATGCTCAATCAAGTGGCTTCCTTCAACATAATAGCTCAAAAATATAGTAATCAACCAGCACCCAAACAAAACATACAACACATTTTCAATTGCACAATGTTGACCGAATTTTCAAACCAAAAAAACTAGGACAAAGAATGAAGCACAATCAGCCAAAAATAGCCAATAAACAACCAGAGCAGTAAAACAAATCTCATCTAAAATAAAAGAACAGCACATAATCAGCCGCCACGACATCATCAACTGCCACCAGCCACCGCATCTTCCGACAGCAAACCTCATCACAACACCTTGCACCTTTGCCTTTGACTTCCAAATGGGATGAGTGGAACAGAGGCAGCGAACCTTCACCCTGGCTGACGATGAGCAATGCATTGACGATGGACATCTCCGCGCTCATGATGTAAAACGAACGTAGGTTCAGTGACACTAGGACGACGGCCAGCAATTCCCTCCACCTTCATCGACCACAAGGAGATAGAATGGGGCTACCGGCAGGGTTTTTAGGTTTTGATTTATTGGTTTCAAAAAGTGAAACAGTGCGCGTCATCTAAAATTTTAATCACTCTTAACAAACTTTGATAGAGCTCTATTATCCTTTCCACGTGACACCTCACCATTTGTCCGCGTACGCACTTCAGGGTGAAGTAAATAGGATGTACTTCACTAGACCAACGATAGAACCAACTCTCATAAAATAATAATTACAAAAAAGCAAGGGACACAAGAATCAAAACTTCCTGCTTGTAATTATTCGAATTTTAAGTATAAGCAACGAAGTCTCACGTTCATTAAGTTTGAATCAAGGAAAGAGTATATATCTAAGGAAGATCTATAGGTTTATTATCTTAAATTTTTGGATTAAGATGTAGATTTTTATCCACTTTTGTGATTTCTTTAGTTTGTTAATTTAAATCTCTCTGATTTTTGGACTTCCCTTGATATTTTATCCAATAAGTGATATCAAAGTCGATAATTCGGTTGGTTAAAGTATTCAAAATTTGCTCATGGAGGATTAGTTTGTGCTTGAGTGTGTTGCCTGCCCTTGTTAGAGCACTGCACAAGACTTTGTGTCTGACTTTGCCATAAGTAACCCAAGCTTCCATTAATTTGGGAGGAACCATAGACTCATTACCTTAATATTTTGAGTTAAGATATGATATCTAATTTCTTTTCTATAATTTCTCATTTAGTCCATTAATTTAGATCATCCTAGTTTAACAAAAAATTGCTACTCAAAGTGGCAATTTTTTTGATCCGAATGGAGTATGTTATATCAACATGGCTGTTCTCCTCCTCACATAAACTAAGCTTTTGGATGCTACAATAGCAAGTTAATGGAATGATATAATTTATGTGTATGGAAGGTTTGATTAATTTAGGATGGAATTTATCACTGCAAAATGTGCGGAAGAGAGGAAGAGTTGGAAATGGAAAGTATGGTCTGTTTTTTTTTATATATATTTTCATTTCTTGTATTGTCCTATTTTTCTATTTTCAAGATTTTGTTTAAAAAAAAAAACAGTAAAGATGGGAAAAGGAATTTTTTTCATTTTCATTATTACCTTCATAAAATTCTGAAAATAAGAAATAGATTGAAAATAGTTTTTAGTTATAAAACTTAAAATAGAAAATAAACACAAACACCAAACAGAACCTGAGAATATTGTATAATTATTTTATGGTAACTTGCTATTGCATTGATGTTCAAAATTAGATCTCTATACATGAAGAGGGTGGTTTCTATGATATCCACCTTAAAACCTTCTTAGAGGGATCAATCTAATGTAGCCATGTGTATAATTTAATTCACTTAATCATCTACTTATTATTACTTATAATTTTATATCAAAACCTCTAATATTTTGTTTGGTTACAATTTGCCCCAATTCTTATTATCTCAATTCCTATTCCAAACATGAGACAAGTTATCTTATCTTGAAATTTAAATAGTTGAAAAAAAATATTTGATCCCAAATATGTAAATTGAATTCGAAGAAAAAACCAACCCATGTTCATATAAAGGGGAAAAAAAGAGCATCTCTTCATACCAAAAAGAAAAACCTAGCCCCTATTGATATCAAAAAAAAAAAACAACATGAAGTTTTCTAAAATTGTAACAAGACTGACCAAATATGTGATCAAGATGGAAGGAATTTTTGAATGCATTTTCCATTGAATGTACATTTTCCTACACATGATGCCCTAGCCTCTGAGGAAAGTGCATCTAGTTGACAGATTAAGGAGATAGATGGCAAATTGATACAAGAAATAAGGAACCAAGAAATGCAGTTGACACCAAGAGTAACCCAACAGATGCTCAGGAATGGAATGAAGGCATATGCTCATTGGCATTGGGTCAAGGGCTGATTTTTTTTCTCTTTTTGCTATGAACATGGGCTTTTTTTTCTCTTTAGGCTTTACACATTTTGGATAGCTAGTTTTATGGGGCATTGAATTAACTGTGCTGCACCACACACCCATCGTCGTTCTCGCCAAGTCCAAGTTATTTAGCCTCTGTCATGGCGATGGTGTTGCCACAATGGAGCGAGGCTCGCCGGGGTGAAACGTCATTACGTAACAGCCTCCATTGTAACATCCCCATATAACGTAATAGGAAATAATAAAAACAAACTTTCGTTATTCATAATCTTGCCCCTAAACTTCTTACGAAATGACATTTAGGTCCCTATATCAATAGGATTAGTAGAATAAAATTTTAAACGAAGTAGAATCACGTAGCAAAAACGTAGAAACCTAAACCTCGGCTGATTGAGCTACGGAGATATCCATATGTGAAATGACATGGGATGCCCCTAGACTTACCCATAATTATGAAAATGCAATTAACCATGAAAAACAGAAAATAGAAGGCCCTAAAATTTGCAAAATGTTTAATGTACACTGTTAATCGATTTACTTGATTTTATTGAGTTTGTAGAGTTAATTAAAAAGTTAATTAGAGGTTAACTAGGAGTTGATTAGAATTTAACTTAGAGAAATTAGGGTTAAGATAGAAACTTATAAAAACCTCACAAAATTCTTCAAAACTGTTTTACCAATGTAAAGGAAATCAGTAAGATTTCGATGTTTTAAACTGTCGGAACCGGATCAATAGAAATTATGCCATGAGTGCCCTAGGATCAATGGATAAGATTTAGCCAAATAACCCACCCAAGTGGCGCCTAAGGCATCCTTTGATGGTGGAAGCCAAACCAAAATGGATAGCATGGAGAAATCCACTAATCACATGCATTTGGCTTCCAAATATCTCACCTTTTCTTTCCTTCTTCTTTGGTGAATTTCGGCTAGCCCCTCTCTAGTGGCTGAAGCTCTTCTCCTTCTCTTCTCTTTACTCTCATCTCCACTCCATTCTCATACATTTTCAAGTCTCATCACAAGTTGTTCTCACCAAAGACACAAAATCAACACAAACTCAACTAGACAAGGTAAGAATTTCTACTCCTCTTTTCACTTTCTCTGATTTGGGGCTGAATGAGGATCATGAAAAATCTGAGAATTTGGTGTTATGTAGAGTGATGATGATAGTTTATGATTAATTTTGCATATATGTGGTGATTAAAACCGAAATTGATAGCAAATTGGATTGAAAAGGGGAGATAAAACCTAGAAGTTGTTAGGGTTTCCATCGGCAGTTCGTATGGTGGAGTGTACAGTTCTATCTACCACCATTCAAATTTGATGAAACCATTTTTATATGAAACTAGACATCCAAAGCTTTCCATACATATAAAATATAAGGCCATTGAATTAGTATAGAATTAGTTATGAATTTTTGAAATTAGACCTAGAAATCTAGGTTCTTACCCAGGCAGCATGTGTTGAGAAGCGTGTAACTCACCCTACACAACTCCAAATTAAGTGAAACTAAAGTTGTTTGAAAGCTAACATGAGATAACATTCCATAAAAATTTCAAAATTTGATTCGTTGTCATTTGTTCCCAGCACATCAATGAAGTTGGCTTAGGTTTAAACTGGCCTAGAACAGGGCAGCCCAGTAGGGTCAAGTTTCGAGACTCATAACTCAAAATATACTTAGGCAAATGACATAAAATTTAGTTCATTTTAAAGCTTGTTCTGTTAGCTTTAGTTTGATATAAAATTCGTATGATTTCACTTAGTTTTCTATTTTTAATGAATTTTCTTTTATAAGGGCCCAATTCTGGCTAAGAACAGGGCATGCTGAGGTAAAATATTTATATCTTGAGTTATACAAATCCAAATGAGATGGGACTAAAGAGGTTAGAAAATAGACACATAACACTTTAACATATCCAAAATTTAAGTCCAAATGAGTTAAATTGAAGTTGTGGCTTGATTTACAAAAATCGGGCAGAATTGATATATGGGCAGAATTAAACATAAGGGCCCAATCTCTATATGATTGACATTATTGTGATATGTTTGCTACTCTATGATGAACTTTGGCTTGGTTGATTTTAATGGTAGCCTAGCACTATTCACTTTAAGAGACTGATCCGTTATCTGTCGAATTCCAGTGAAGTTAGTGATAGTTCTAACAATTGTTGTGTTAATATTGTTATGTGACATGTACGAATACTAAGCAAGTATTATTATTTGAGAACCTAAGTATTTATGATTTTATGATAAAAGATATGATGATGAGTCCATATTCCGAAGGAACGTGACATGGCGATCATACTCTGGGATATGGCATGATGAGTACATTCTAAGGAGTGTGACATGGCGATCACACCCTGATGGGGTATGACATGGTGATCGTACTCTGGAATATGGTATGATGACCACATCCTAAGGAATGTGACATGACGATCACACTCCGATAGAGTATGACACGGCGATCATACTCTGGAATGTGCATAACAAGTAAAGAAAGACCAAGAAAGAAAAGAAAATTATGTATATCTGCATGAATTCAAGTACAAGTGAAGGCAGATGCAAATTTCAAGTTTACAGTATTTTAGTGTTATTACATTTTAATATACTAAAGTTATTATTCGTAGTATGATTCATGACTTTTTCGTGTATTGGCTCTCCTAAATGACAAGTGCATGAGTAAAATGGACTCTGCTTCGAACGAAGTGTTTTCGAACTATAAATTTTAACAGTTTATATAACATGTCCACCTTTTTCATAATAAATCGAAGCAGCTGGAGATAATAATGATGACACTGTACAAAATTTCTTAACGACCCCTATTGAAAATTTAAAATTCTCACTCTTGTTTCTGTGTTATCTCTAGATCGTTCTAGAAGATTCTAAGGCAGTGAAGTTCTTTGTCCAGTAAGGTCCATTCAGTACTTGAATAACTCAGGAGTGAGAGTCTTATAACTTAAGTATAGTCTTGTCTGAGAGGAAGACGTTTCATCCATTATGTCATCATTGGAGTGCTACTGGCAAAGATGGTGGGGGGAGGGCAAGGGGAAGAGAGAGCTGCTGGAATAAGTGGAGGGGGAGGAGAGTGTTAGAGTTTATAATGGATCATAAGATGTTGGTGTATTGATACACCATGACTTCCTGCCCATTAGATCAGTCTGGTGTATAGTGCACCATAGTTAATCCAATGCACCACAGAACTGGCCTTGGATCAAATAATTTTTTTCAACTTTTAAATTTTAGGATGAGACAACTTGTATCATGTTTGAAATAGGAATTTGGGTAGTAAGAATTGGGGCAAATTGTAAGCAAACAAAAATATTGGGGGATTAAATATAAAATTAAAATTAATGGATGATTAGGTGGATTAAATTATACACATAGTTACATTAGATTAGTCCTCGGTTTAGAACCTTCTACTTTTGGATGGATATCATAGAAACCACCTATGGAGAATAGCGAATTGAGTCTTCTGTGCTGTCCCTAACTACCTTGCCTATGTATATTTATGTTTCTGTCTTCATGCAAGTATTAAGAGACCGCCCCGTCTTAATTTTGATAAGATGACATATAGTAAAATAAGTTTCTATTCTGCGTGAATTTCTCAAGTTAGTTCTGAAAAGTTGAAGCTACATTAGTTCTGCTAGGGGAATTACATTCATGAGCAAGTGTTATCGCGTTAAAACTCTACAAATATGCATTTCTGTTATCAGTAAAACCGCACTGCTTATGGAACAGAACTGGCAGTGTTTTCTAAAGACTTTGACAATTGGGAAAGCACAATTGGAGCTTCAACCTGCATCTTCATTTGATTAAACTTGAGTGCTAATATGGGTTTTGATAACATCACACAGGTGCTGAAATTCTGCCTGTCATTTTTATCATTTTCAGCCACATGGCTGTGCTGTTCTCTGTCATCATTCGTTGAAGGGAATGTCCCTGAAACCTTGAATGGCTGCACTGCTTGCACCCTATGTCAACATTTCCAAAGACAAGTTGTTTTAGATGGGCGGCAAGCTAATGTGTCAAAAAGCACAAAATTGAATAGTATGCCATGCAAGGAAAATATCACAAAGTATTTGGTTAATTTCTTTTTGTTTTTGAAGTATGGGAGAAAACCTGCATTCAATCTGGCAAGAGTACTTAAGGAGGTTAGGATTATACTCCGTACCACCGCTACAATTTCAGAACAAAAGTGATGATCATTGGTTATGAAAAACTGAAATCTGTGGTAGCAAAATGTGGATAAACTGGCTTTTCAATCTTGTTTACCTAAAACTTGGAAGTGACATTCTGATTCGCGGCCCCATCCAGCTGTCAAGCCTTAAAGGAGGCACTGCTGTTAACATGCTTGTAATTCAGTGGAAATCTTACAGATAATGTCAATCACAATTAGACGGGAAACTACAAAATGAAAAACTACTATGGAGCATAGCAATTTCTTCCATCAGTCCATCACATGTTCTTTGGCATTTTTTCTAAGATAATTTACATTGACCTCCTCTGTGATTAGGCGATATTACATATGATACTTTTCTATTTACCATACCTACATTCACATTCCTACAAGGGTACTCAATGTTATGCCCTATAAAGGTACTTAATGCCACATTTCATCAAAATGTAAGGGAATCAGGTTTAATACCACCTAAACTTCAGAGATTAGTGTATGTTCTTGCAAATTGAGGGATATCGTGTATAATATCATCTTAGTGCAGGTCAACGTAGTTTACCTTGTTTTCTATAGTTCAAACTAGTAACACAATGAGAAGCATCTTGAGTTAATTCTACATGCAGTATCACAGTCTCTGCTGCCAATGTTTGTTTATCATTACTCCCTTGTTAGTGTACTTATCAATTATTTTAGTCTGAAATTGAAGCAAATGTATAAAATGAACTATTCTAAAAGAAGCCAAACCAACAACAGACATTGGCTTATGAACTATAACCAAAGATGTAGCTCCCATATAGCATAATGGAGGAAGCTCTTGGAGGCCAGTGGAAGCAAATCAGAAAATCCACTCACCAGCACTTGTGAGACTAATATTACAAGTATCTTCTGCGTCAAAACATTTGATATTAGTTACTTGAACATTCAGATGCTGATCCCTTGGATTGCATAACATAGACCCAATTCCAATCATGCTCAAAATTCCACTCACTCTGCCTCTGCGTTGTCCTGATATTGCTGTAATTGTCTGTTTGAACCATAAACAATTCATATATGCATGGCCCATTTGGTCTATAATTAGAGAATTTAGATCTCTCCTCATGTTAATACTTCATTAAGAAACAGTATTACTATTATATAATTATGCACCCAATATGTGGTCTAAACTTCTAGCTTGAGATACGTACAACTTCATAAGGTTTAGTTTCCGAAAGAGCTCACAATCATAATGAAGTGTATGAATCAGATTGCTAAGGCATTCTGAGCATTATATCAGCCGAAAAGATTGAACTACAATGATGCCACGCTGTCAAAAAAAGAAGGGAAAAAAACAAAAGGCTACCTTGGAAAACTTAGCCATCTGACTTGGAAGACCCACCTCCTGTAGAAGAAGAGCAAAGTTACACCAATGACAACATAATACCAAAATCAAGCACAAAATTTTGATCTAAAGCTATGGTGATTAGAGTGTATAGCTTTCACCTTTTTCTTTTTTGTTTTCTGGACATAATTGCTTAAAAATAACTGTCATTATAATCTATTTTCAACTTAAGATAAGCTATCCAAGAGTGGTTGGTTACAATAGTGGTGAAATGTGACCTAGCCGGACATTACCTATAATGTCTTGAAGTTGTTACTTTGGGAGTGATATATCCAACTACCGCTCCCAGTTCGAAATTACGTGTGCAATATCTAGGACCAAAAACTTAAAATAAGCTAACCAAACACACGCTTGTTTGGTCTAATAAAGGAAAGATTTCACATATAGCTTAACTGTAAGCTAATTACAGATATACCATTATCCAAGAATTATTTTGCAGAACTCACAAAATTTAGTTATTCCCCTTTGGGGTAAGATAAAATTGAGTAAATTTTAGGCTTAAATATATTTTTAGTTCCTATAAAATTAGTAAAGTTTGGTTTTAATTCTTAAGAAATTTTTTTATTATTTAAATATTTCAAAAAGTTTTGATTTTAATTCTGACTGTTGATCTGTTTTTGTTAAGTAATAACATGGATGATGAATAGTCACATTACTCTTTCCATGTTTAAGTAGGGGCTAAAACCAAAATTTTTGAAAATATTTAGATCAAAACCAAAAAACTAAAAAAATTAAGGACTAAAACCAAATTTTTTGAAAATATCTGGATCAAAACCAAAAAATTAATTTCTTAAAAATTAAAACTAAAATTTACTAATTTTACAGAAATTAAAAACATAGTTAAACCTATATTTTAATAAAATTTTATTGAGTATGCATCTAGGACTTCTATTATGCTACCTTTCGGCCATGACAACAAGCTTCATCACTGTTCACGTACACTCTCGTGGCCCATCTGTTGACAAAAATAAACATTTTCAGATTCCAGTTACTATGCGTGCATTTGATTCAATTTTTAAAAAAGTAATTTTAAAGTTTAAATTTTATATTTAGGTGAAAAAATTAAAAATTAATTTTATTTTTCAAAAATTAATCTTTTTAATTTTTACAAAAAATTTGAAAATATATTTTTTATGATTCTAATTATTTTAAAAAATATATTAAAATATATGAAAACTGATTTTTTTCAATAGAAAAAGTGATTTTTTATCAAAAAAATCCTAAACAAACACACCCTATAACTATATCTAATAATTAATTCTTTACAAACAGCAGGGCTTAATCCTATTGAAGAAATTTGAAGACTAATATAACTAACTACAAAAATGTATAAAATCAGTTTTGGAATAAATTGTTATGTTTGGGCGAATAGAAGCAAATGGATTATAAGCAAAACTTTATAATTTTAAGCTAAAGGTAGCTTATAATTATAAACAATTTTTAAAATTTTTTTTATTGTAAGAAAAACACACTACCTTAAAATAACTTTTAAGCTGACATATTCCAAGCATAAACTATTTTTGAATTAATACATCAAAATATAAATTAATTTTCACATAATTAATTAAAAACAATTATTATACTTATAATTAAATACTAAAATAATTTTAATCTTATAATTTTCTCAAACACATGTGTAATATATTCAATTCATTAATCATGGCTTCATGCCCAAGCTCAACTGGGAGTGTCATGAAGTTGTACCAAAAACTAAATAAATAAATATTTGTGCCAAAAAGTCTTATATGAAGTTAATCTGTATGTGTCATATATTATATATTAATTAGATTGGTGCGGTATGATAATGAAATGTTGTTTTGACCTCGTGATTTGTACACCATCTTGGACCAGGAGGAATTGATGTATAAAATAATTTGAGATTTTAGTTATGTTTTAGATAATATAATAATTATGATAAGATAATTAATAAATATGATAAAATCATACATATTTGTAATGACATAGAATAGATTATTTTATTGGACAGATTAACAAGAATAATAAAATCCCTAGTTATAATACACAATTCAACATATTTTTCTACGGAAAGAATCATTATTAATTCAATTGCAATTCCCAATCATTTATATGCGATTGTTAAGGTATTTAAATGGTGTCTAAAAATTTAGTGTCCCAGTATTAGTACTGATTAAGATAAGAATATATAAAAAGAGAAATATTTTTTAAATTCATATTTAGATATTATTTTTGACATACATAAGGAGTTTAATTACATTTTTAATGAATGTGATAGATATAACAAAATAACTAATTATAGATACAATGTTTTCAAATTCACTAATTATATAATTCAAATCATTAATTATTAACCCATTATTTTTCATATTTTACATAAGTAAATTTATCGGTTACACAATTGAAATTTTCAATTGTTAAGACAACTTTTCAGGTGTCTCAATGATGTGATGAAAGGCCATTGACACTACGGAAAGGAGAGCTCCTCCTTCGCGCGGCATGGACCTTACCCCACTCGCCCACGTCAAAGATGCAATTTTGATTGGGCAGCTAATACGGTCACATGAACAAAATATAAGAAATTATTAGGTGTTCGTTGAATAATAAGTAGGTTGCGGTAGGTCTTTTATTATATAAAGTTAAAACATTATTCTTTTTGGTTATAATACCTGTTATTTTAAATAAATTTTTTTTTTCAATTTATTTATTATTTTCATGTTTTTATTTAGAATTTATTACAAAATTTTTAATTATACTTTCCATATAATTTTAAGTACAATAAATAATAAAATATTAATACAATAAATTAGTTATCAAATAAAGGTATTTTGATAAATATCTTTACAATCAACTGTCAATTTTAGGTTTTTTAATACTCGTATAAATAACTAAAGTGACAGATATTATGAATCAGAAAAAATATTTTAGAATTAGTTAGAATATATTCCTACTTGATGCTCCATAAATATCTAATAATTTCTCAATAAATAAATAAAATTGATAATATTGGAGAAGCATTGATGTCAGGTTACCAATTCAAGCCAAGCCAATTTTGGTTGCACAACTAATAGGCAACATCAGCTGCTCACGCGGGAAGCTACAACGACTTGGTGACATATTTTGAAAACAATTATATGACTTTAGCCTTTGGAACTAGAACCATCTTCCAATTCAGGCCTATTCAGTCGTCTTCTCCCTTTTTTATGCAATAATAATATAATATGGTGAAAATAGAAACGAAAGAGTTGGAACATACGCACAGGATGTTGGGCGGTTCCACACAAGTCCTGCAATTACGACCAGCTGCAATACATAAACAAAGTTCTAATGTTAACAACATGTTGAACTAGCCAAAGATACAACAATAACGATTTCTTCTTTTTACTAGGTGGGATTGGTTATATGACTCAAACAGTGTTAAACTATGTCTATACACAAACTATTCCAATTAGGCAAAGATAAAATGATTTCGAATTTCCAAAGACCTTCGTAATTAATTATGAAAAACTGGTTCAAGAAACATCTGAAGCAAAAGTGAGAGCAAGAATATAACAGAACCTCGTCAAAGACACCAGCTGGACTGTCCTCATAGCTGGCTAGAAAGAAGCCACCCAGAGTGTATCTGTAAGTAATGATCAAACTCAGCTAATTACAAGTTTCAAAATCAAACTTCTATATAGAATGGTTTCATTCGAAAAGTGAAATATAATTTACAAATCCTATCAAAAGGGTCAGAAGCATTTACAACATAAAACGAGTTGTAAATGAATTGAATTCTTGAAATAAAACCAACCAAACAAGTTTCATACAAAAAGTCTTTTTTTCATGGAATGAATGGTTCCATTTCAAAGGCTAGAGAATATAATTAAATTGAGAAAAATATAATATGTACCTACCCAAAAGCTTCAACCAATTTGAATTCTTTTGGAATGTATGCTCGAGCTTTCTCTGCCTTCACAAGATGGAGTTGATACCAGGCACTGATAAACACAGAAACTGACCTAATTAGTTAAATTCCCACACCAGTATCAACCACAGAGCATAACATATGTAACAGCTAGAGAAAGGTTGTTACAATTCTGCAGACTTGCCTTCCTCTAAATACCCATGGAGGCTTACCATACCCAGATGAAGATTTTGCCTCTACAACTTCCATGAACTCTGAATAACAACATGCAAATCATATTCAGCAGAAAGGCTAGTTTTCTCAGAAACCAAATTAGCACTAGTGTTAATTGATTGTTACTGTTACTGGTGAAAATCAGCAAGTACTTCTCTGTTAAGATACACTAATTACATTTATGTAATCAGGTGACATATGATATATATACATACTATGGTTGTGTTTTGCAGTTTCAGAAAAAAGAATGCATCTGAATTAGAGAGCAAGAACTTACTTAATTGTGTTTGGTGGCCTTAGAAATGACTGAAGAAGCAAAAGGGAAGGTGTAGTTACGGATTACCTTAAGGCATGTGCGAAATCACAGTGCATGAGGATGAGTATAAATGGAATTTGGTGAGAGAAAGGAAGAACAAGAGGAAGAAGAGGCGCCACAAGAGGGAAGGTACGGTACCGAACTGGAGAGTGTAGAAATGAATGGATAGATAGAACCAACACTTTATCCTCGCGTGTCTCAATGAAAGGACCCAAACTAAACAAGGACATAACGATTGGCGCCATCAGAATTTGACAATGACAACACCAACACAAGTCATTGCACGCGGTTAATGAAAT
Source organism: Pterocarpus macrocarpus (assembly GCA_031439585.1). NCBI lineage: Eukaryota > Viridiplantae > Streptophyta > Magnoliopsida > Fabales > Fabaceae > Pterocarpus > Pterocarpus macrocarpus. The sequence goes on along the minus strand of CM062517.1, from coordinate 15,301,230 downwards.
TTTTGGGTCGGTTTGCTATGTCTGATAGGATAAGGGTTGATAGTATAAGGTCTGGTAGAATAAAGGTTGATAGTATAAAGTCTTATAAAAATTTAATACGATACAGTGTTTGATATGTCATTATATAAGATATTATATTATATAAAATATAATTAAAAGAAGAGATTATAATAAATATAATTTTTAAATAGTTATCATAATTATTTTAGCTCTATTTTATTATATATAAAAATAATTTTATATTAAAAATTATTTTTTTATTTATTTTTAATATTTTTTTATAAATATAAAAAATATTTTTTTATAAATATAAAAAATATATGAGAGAGAGAGAGAGAGAGTGAAATAGAGATGGAGTTTTTATATATCAAAATTCAAATAAGCTTACTATCACATTCCTATGTTTGGTTATATTTTTTATTATATGTAATTAAATTTATATTAAATATTATTATTTATATATTTTAATAATAAATTTTTATTCTTATATTTTTATTTTAGTTTGAATAATTATTTTACAATTTTTTTAAAAATATTTATTTATTATTAAATAATATTATTTTTATTTATATATTTTTATTTTTTATTATTTAGTTAATAATTAATTTTTTTAATAAAATATATTAAAAAATAAAAAAAGTGAAAGAACCCTTATATATTAAAAGCTAATCATCCATCATTATAACGTATAAGGGAGGTTTGATGGATAATGTTATATAATACGTTGATTGCACCAAACAATGGATAAGATCATAATATATTGTATAACCTTATCCTATCATACCTAATACAACGTGCCAAACACCCCCTTAGTTATCTTCTATTAAAAATTAATTTTTTTCGTCGAAAAGTTAAAATTTAATCTATTATTTGTAGTATAAATAATTTCTATATTATTAATAAAATTGAGATTAATTTTAATATGTTATGTTTATATTTTTAACTAATCATATCCTATTTTTTTATATAATTCTTGAAGTATTAGTGAAGAAATCCACATTCATTTAATAACTTGGTTATATATTATTGAATAATTGTGTAAAATTTTTTTACACTTATAGCATATCAAAACTAAATTCAATAAAATTATTCATAATAGTGTAATATTTTTTATGAAAATTTTAAAGTTATAAATTTAATTTAAATCCTAACATATATATATATGTGTGTGTGTGTGTGTGTGTGTGTTTGATAAAAAGTAAAAATGAAAGTGAAATTTTCATGAAAGAATTCTATGCGAATTTCATGTGTAATTTAGATATAGAGTTCATTCATGAAATTTTCATTCCATTTTTGCCCGACCCATACACCAAACACGCCCTAAATGTAATCTTTTTTAACAAGTCATGTATCTAAGACCTAGTTTGGTAGTGCTATCCGAAAGGATACTTTGATTTATGAAAAATATAAGCCAATTTTTTCTATTTGGTAAATCGAAAAGCTAAAGTGCTTTGCTTAAGGCTTTTTGAGAGTCGAGGATCTTCTCGAAATTTCTTATAAGACGCTTTTAGAAATTTGGCCATCTTCTTTAAAATTTAAAAGGCTAATATAATCTTACTTTATTTAATGATATTAAAAATAGAAATTATTTTCTTTAATATTTATACTTATTATAATCATTTTAGATATTAAGAGTAATTTTATCAAATATTACTTTTGTGGCTTCTACTTATTAAGAGTAATTTTTATATTATTTTACCAAACAATATTACTATGACTTTTTGATTGCAGCTTTTAAAGAGTTAAAAGAGCTCAACAACTTTTAAAAAATTATAGCAATATCAAATCAAGCCTAATTCTTTGTATTGGCCCCTTCAAAACCTGGCTCCGCTTCTGATTTTATTAGAAAGTGTCTGGATTGACAATCCACAGCATTTGGTGTAGTGAGCAACTTGCAAAAGCATCCAACCGCTATTGCTTTCATTCATTCTTTCACGGTAAGTAAAATATATGGTTTATGGAAAGTTTTTGCACACTTGATATAACAAATATTATTCCGCTTCAATTTGCAAGGAATCCAAGATCGTATTTCGGCCTTCAATCCATGACGCAATCACTGTGTCATATGCATACTAGCTATCATGTATCATCTCTCGTCGAAAATAATAAAATAAAGGGTCATGTACATCCATTTCAGTGAAAATTCTTTATTTAAGACAGATTTTTTTTAACGAATATTGATTAATAGAAATTAACACATATTTAATAAAAAATATATTTTGAATTTTCAATATATGAAATGGTTTATATTTTAATAAATACTTTAAATTTTTTATTAGTTTTGGGAGAACATTTTACTATCAAATTACAGCCTCTATCCATGTACCAAAAAGACTTGCATTCTCTTTTCTCATGATATCTAACATTTTCATTGAGGCATAGAATGTGGCAATTGAAAGCTTTTCTTCTTATGTAGGGTTGGTATGACCCAATGGTCACAAACTTACAACCTGCGAGGTAAATTGTGAAAAAGAATTCTTGATGTTGGTTAATGGTTAGCGATGCAATGCAAGTGTCAAAATAAAACGGAAAAAGAAACTTTTTGAGTCCTTAACAACCCATCATTTGTCAGACACCACCTACCACGCTTAAGCTTGAACCTGCTTCATTCCCTGGCACAGTGGCACTAGCTAGTATCTAAATTCTTCCAAAATGCATTGACTTCAAGTCATCATTTTTTAACTGGAAAAAAAAAAAGGTGTCGTTATTTGATAGTAAATGGCTAATTGGCTACGGCATTGTCAAATACGTCCAGCTTGTCCCAAACATTGATAATGAAGGAGTTTGGCAGGGGCGTAAGAGGAACATAATATATACCATATTCCTTTTTCTGAAACCCTTCTACTTCATTGACTTGCATGAAGGATAGTGAGAACTGTGTCATCTGAATGGGGTGAAAGGCCAATATAACCTCTAGTTGAGGATTTTTCTTTTTTTTTTTTGGAGTTTGCCTTCCATATTCAAATAGATCTCTGATTTCCATGCCTTCCATCTTTATAACTTCTGAACTCCTCTGCCTGAGCATCTCTTCCGCTGCCTTGGCTCATTAAGATGGTGTTTCGTTGTTCCTTCTAATTCTAAGGGTTTTGCATCACATTTATATGGCTAATAGCCAAAATTTTTCTCATTCTCAACACATCTCAATCATAGAGCAAAATTATTTTGTTTTATCTTGGCTTGTGGTAACAAGTTTTCTTGTTTCTTCTACCATCGCTTTTCTTGAAACCAACTATTAAATATTTAAGTTGAGGCGTGTCAATTTGTCATGCACTAGGTGCACGGAAATTACAATCATACGTTTCAATCTTCATTTTCAAAAAATTATTGTTGCATCATGTAGAGAAACTGAGGTTGGTATAGGTTGGTATCATTTATATTTTAGCATAAGTGCAATACTGTGGTAAGATACTTGTTGTTAATTAATTTAATAAATGCAAAAATGAAAGAGATTATTGTTAATGTGTAATATTAGTCTTACATAACTAACACAATGAATGGTGGCCATGATGTTATGGTCCAATTTAATTTTTTACTGGACTAGGCTAAAATTAGTTTTCTCCTAACATTTAGGTAGCTAGGCTTGGCCTTTTGTAGGTCACGGGCTAAAACTGGTCGCATTTTTTTCACATATTATCCTAGTAACTTTTAAACATTTTAAAATTAAACTTCTAAATTAGTTGCTGACAATATTCCTAGGAAAGAGGAATATAATTTACTCAAATAAATTTTTCTACTTCATTTATTTGGACTCGTAATTTTCACGCGTTCAAATGAAAGTAGGAAGGACTCACTACTATGGCGAGAGCGAATACTGACACTAGGATTCCATCACTGCCTCTCAATTCACATGGAGCAGAATGCAAAGGTCACGGTTTACTTGAAATCTATGTACTTCAATTGCAATTGTGTTTTGAACAAAGTAATTATTCTATGTCAAATCTGAACCACACAATTATCGTATTTGCAGACATAATGCTGCTACGAATAGCAAATTAGTGGTAGCAAATGTACAAATTGACAAGGGGCAACCGCAAATAAAAGGGCTTAACGGGCGTGCACTGTCAAACTAAGATGAGCAAGATCTACCACATTTAGGATTCTAAATATGTCACACCAAACCACAAAACTTCATTTGCTACAAAGTCTCCGCCACTACCATGCATTATCATGAGGGATCATACACACTTTTGCAATCATGAGTGGCAAGCATGTTGTTAATATAGCCAAGGTGATCAATCTCCAACACAACGGTATCAACGTCAACGGGGAGAGATTGCTTCCAAGGTACCCCGAGTTGTGTCTCACATTGAGTAAAAAAGGAAACTCAATGTGATACTTAAAAGTTATTATGCTCTCTCATGCAATGAGTTAGTCTTTTGAGTTAAACTGTCCTTACAAACTTGAAGTATAACAATTGGTATTTTTATTAAGAGCTAGTTAATGACTAAGGAAAGGGTTACCCTTCCCAAGAGGTTACAAGCAAAAGCCATGCAAGCCATGTGGCAATGGCTTAGGCCATAAAAGGCCATGCAAGGCAGAGGCTTCTAAGCAACCTGACATACATGGGCTGTTCTCCCCAACATAGAAGGTTATCACAACGGATTGCAGGATTTTGTAGCAGTGTTTAGCTATGGTAATTTCAAGAAATTTAAAGGGTATGGAATGTCTTGGAGATGGTAAGTATTAGAATAACGAAGAAGAAAAAAGTTATATATGGCTCCTCTAATCAAGCTTTACTTCACCTGAAGGGTGATACTTTCAGATAGACATGCCAAATTTACTTTTAATCTTTGATCTTGTATAGCCACTTATGTAATTAAGTAATGAGCCACTGAAGCACTTATCTCCATTTAATATGGCACATCAATGATTTTCTGAACTGAAACAATGAAGCACAAGGACAGATTAATTCGAACCTAGTCAAATTAGTCTAGGATAGAGTTGAACAGTTGCTACTTACTTGAAAATAGTATGATTGAAGAAGCTTGAGCTTGACACCTGAGATGCATTTTAACATGGTGGCTGGAAACTTTTACAAGTCGACTATGAAACAATCCTAATTACATGCAAAAGCTTATCCAGATAGATTAGTCCAGTCCTTCTTCTCAGCAGGCACAGAGCGTCTCCAAATTCCTGCAAGAATACTGCCAAAGATATTGTGACACACACATGAAACAGCACAGGGTACTATAGTTAGGGAATCTCCAAAGTGCTGAGTAGCCAGAACAAACCCAAGTGCTGAGTTCTGCAATACGGAGTGGAACATGGTAAATTGATGTAGAATTGAGCCAATGATGAAAAAATGCTGCAGTAAGCTGCTTTCCCTTGATAATGCAATTATAGAATACCAAATTTACCTGCATGCCAACCTCAATAGATATGGTTCGCGATGTTGACACATCTAGCCCAAGCATTCTTGCAAGTACATATCCAAAGAAAAACCCAGAAGCATGAAGAAGGGAGGATGCAATAATTACTTGTCCACCAGACATAAGTATTGCTGAAGAACTCTGGGCAATTGCGTTTCCACATAAAATTGCCACAGTTGCTACAGCCATGGGTGGCATCAATGGAGAGACTAATTTAACGAGAGCTTGGGAGTACTGATTCAGAAACGCACCAGCCAATACAGGTAAGAGCACAACCTGTTCAGAGAGAAGTAAGTGAACATGAGAAATGAGCATCACAACAGATTAGAAATGTAGACAGCATTTAAGAGGAAAGCTTACTTGCAATGTTGAAATCATTAAGCCAGCAGCATCGACAGCTACGAATTTACCAGCAAGTTTGGCTGTCAGAAAAGGAGTCATGACCTGCAATGTTAAGTTTTCAAACAGTTAGTATGAGAAAATGCTAACAAAATTACTTTTCCATCTTAGAATATAACAACTTTTTGTCCCTCTTCCCCCCACCTCCTTCTTTTTGCCTTTCCAGGCTACTTCAAAGAGTGAGAAAATCGGTCATTCACAGCACAGATAAAGGATTCCTAGAAAAGTTAAGGATTATACCAAGGTAATGGAGAAAATTTTTCACTGCACAAGTTCAAACTTGGGCACTACCTGAAGCACAGAAGTTCCATTACCACCAAGCCAAAGGGTGGACGGCTTGTTCCATGCAAAATCTTATTCTAATGAGTAATTTTGTCTCTACTTCTCAAATTTACTTATGTTAGCCAGCCATTTGCAGTTAAAGATAGATTTTATCAAACAATCTCATATTGAAATTGAGAAATGCATGGCGGCATTGTAAGTGATTGTAATGCCTTTCATGATAAAGTACCGCATTTTTCTCACCAAGATCACACATTAAAATGGAAAACCAAAGATAAGACTAAAATTACAGTATACCAACCACAGCTGATAAAGTGCTTGCAGCTGTCATTATCACAGAAAGCGCAACATTTCCACTAGCAAAACAAATAGGTCATCAGATCACCTAGCTCATGATAACCATCAAGAGTATTAATAGGAATAACAGATCTGAGGATCAAAATACCGTGCAAGATATGTAACAATATTACTAGCTGTGCCTGCAACCAATGAAAGAGTACTTGAAATAGGTGAAGGGTGGATAGAAACCATAGAACACCAGGTTAAAATTCATACCACCAGGACAGCACCCAACTAATATCAAACCCGCCGCATAATGTGATGGAAGATTTAAGAGTTTGCTTACAAGAAATCCAGATAATGGCATCACCTGAAAGTTGTCAGCAATCCACACCAACAAGGATACCTCATCACAATAAATGGTTTAGAATGCAAGTGAAAGGGCAAAATAAAGTGCAGTTTGACATGGAACATCATAGTATCTCTTACGTATCTTTCATCGGTTAAAAAAGTATTTGGCAGCAAATTGAAAATTAGATTTTCTTTTTTTAAAAATAAATTTGATAAAAAATACTTCTTTCTTTGCGCTAGAATCACAAATAAACGCACCCAATATGAACTATATATTTTTTGTTTCTAGAATAACTATTAGTTTGAAAACAAGGGAGCAATACTTCTTATTTGGAGTAGTACCATAGAACAAAAATAGTGAATTTTCGTATGCTTCTTTTCAGCTGCTTGTTCCGGTCTCAGATAACTTCCATTCATCACATAAATTAAAAATAAAAAAATGTCTGGAGTTTCTTCTTTGAAACACAAAAATCTCCATTTTCAACTGCAAAAAGATTAAATCAAAGGGGACAACATACAAATGAATAGTTAGATTGAGTAAACTCCCAAATTGGTTCACGGTAAAAATACTACCAAACAACTTTGTCCCTACGAAAATGAAAATCCCTCGTATATTTCCTATGAATTAAAAATGTGAGTCAAGTTAATCTTTTTTATGGACAAATTAGTCCCTGAAAAATGTTTTTATCGGACATATTAGTCCTTTAAAAATGACTAATTTTACCCACCTCGAGAACCGTTTTGACATGTTTCATTTGTCAGGACGAATTTGTCCAATGATGCTTTCGTGAGAGATCAATTTGGGACTTTACACGATTAGAGTTATGAACAACAATTGCAGAAAATTAGAAGCGAGGAGAGACACTAACCGAATACTGAAGCACGAAACCAGATAGAACTTGCTTGGGCATAGCAAGAGCACCACGAAGATCATCAAGAGTGAGAGTCATACCCATACCAAGCATGATGATGGTGAGGCCCACAATGTTCAATCTGGGAGTGACCCAGTTGAAGGAATTGGGTCTCACCAAACCCAACACGCACCCAAGCGTCACCCACAAAGGAAACGCAGCTGAAAGGACCTCACCACATAACTCAACCCATCCCCCATCGCTACTCTTTCCTTTTGCACCGTGCCCGTTCGACGAAATGCCACAACGAAATTGACCAACTCTGGGGGTGCGAATTGTGGGTGGTTTTGGCGTGGGAACTAAGGTGGAAGGACTTAGCAGGATTTGTGGTTGGAGTTTGGATGGTAGTGTGAGGTGAGAGGATGATTTGTTGGGAGCAAAGAGAGCAAGAAGAGTGTTGGGTCTGTGGTTGTTGTTGTTGGTGTGTGATAATGATTGCAATTTGAGTTTGAGAAGTCCGTTTCCATGTGGATGTGGAGAGGATACAAATGATGCTTGCATTGTTGTTGTTCCTTCGGCACAAACAGAACACACAAACTATGGAACTATGACACCGGCGTTGGATGTTTAGACACAAGGACTTGAACACCCACAATTTGCTGTGCAATGATAGTGTGGTACTGCAGAGGGTTGCGAAACCACATGTGGTGTTCTGTGCTTCTTGTCTTGGTTTAGGCACACGTGAGCTATTGATTCATCGATTGCATAGGCTAAGGCAAAATGTTAAGAGTTTGCAGGAATTTATCAGTGCGTGTTTAGTTGAGAATATGCAAAATTGGTTTTCTGACTACCTTGATTTTAGTAGAATTGATGTTAGTTAAAAATGGTTTTAAAGTAAAATGATTTGTATTTGATAATTTTACTTGAAAAGTGACCTTAGTAAAACTAATAATGTTGAAATATCAAATGAAGAAACCTTGGTTTTGAAGTATAATCATTTTTAAATGAGTGGCTGAAAGCAAAATCAAATACCATGTTTAAAAGTAGGTTTATCAAATACCATGTTTAAAAGTAGGTTTAATTATTCTAAAGATTCTATAGTTTTATTTAATTTTTAATTTGATTCCTATAATTTAAAAATTTTAAATTAGGTCTCTGTATTAAATAAATTTTTGTAATCAAGTTCCTAGATTAATTTAAAATTATAAAAAATTTTAAAATTTTATATAATTTAATAGATTCTAACCTAATTTTGTAAGTTCAAATATAAAAATTTATTTAATTTAACTAATAATTTTTTAATAGATTATTTTAGAGATTGATTGCAAAAATTTATTTAATATAGAAATTTGATTAAAAATTTTTAAATTATCAAAATTTAATTAAAAAATGAGTAAAATTATAGAGATTTACAGATTAATTAAATCTTAAAAGTAAAATCAATTCTAAGTTGTCAAACTCCCATTTGATGTCTTTGACATGTTTGTAAACATGCTACCATCAAAATGATGTATTGATCTTTTGATGAATAAATAAATCATATCACTTTATATTTCATCCAACTACCATTAATTTTATAAAAAAATTTAAGTAAATTTTCTCCCTGGGTACCATCATTGTATATTAAATAGACATTTTTTAATTTTTATTTATAATTAAAAATTTCAATTCAACTTATTTAGATTAGTTTAAGCTTGAAAATAGGGGTCAATTTATCTAATTAATATTCCACTTATATGTTGTTATAATTTGGTTTCGATTCATATATTTTCCTGTTAATAAGTCATCTATACATATACAAAGCTTATTGAGCCCAAAAGCATTCACTAACTTTGGGCTAAGGTGAGCATTTGTCTCAACCTAAATTTTAAATGTATCCCAATTAGGTTAAATTGATTTTTCATCTATGAAGATATAGCATTTTTTATTTTGGTCCCTCAATGACATGTTATCTAGTTTAGGTTCAAATTTTTTAAATAAAAGCTAAGTCTTAACACAACATTGAGGTTATTTATTTTGTGACTTGGTGTTTACATATCCAAATCCTATAAACTACTTCTTTGCTTGCACTCTGCTTGCAGGGATACTCTTCCAGGACTCCACTTGTAGGGTGAAATTGCATATATCTACTCATTACCAAATCTCACGAATTGAGAGCTCCATGCTCTAGGCTGCTTTAAAGTTCAACTCATTTTCTAAAATTGTGCGTAAATGGCCATTGAAAAAAATATAAAAGATTTTGTTTAAATATGCTTTTGATAATTGGAAGTATAACATTTTTCTAATTTTGAAAATTTTAATATAAGACTCGTTTCTTAAAAAGAGAATAAATGGCTTCCACGGTGGGATGAAAAACATAATTTCAGTTTCTCAATGGTCATTTACGCCCACGTGTAAAAAATGGGGGACTAAAAGCGAATGAAATTAATTTGAGGGGCCGAAATGTTTTCTAGGTAGAAAAAACATATTTGAACCATAAATTATCTTTTTTTGTCTCTGTCACTCTGGTAATCTGTGTTGCCTTTTTTTTTTATCCAAAAAAAAGGGATTATAATCATTTTTTTAACTACTAAAACCAAAATTACTGCTATTTTTTCAGGAGCAAGAAACATATTAAAACCTTGTTATTAAATATTTAAAAATATGAACATTAATGTTAGCAATCACTTAAAAAATTGAATTTTAAACGGTATAAAATATTCAAATTGCACATAGGGATCGCATAAAATTTACGGAGACTACCTATTATATTTTGCTTGATAGACTAAATACTTAATAAAAATAATAATCACCCAGTGAAAATAGCTACATATTATGAAAGAGTAATCATTTATGAATTTTTTTTATTCATAACTTCATATATACTTATCTTTCTAACTTCTCATTTACAATAAATAACCACTTAATATCAATTAGTCACTTAAAAAATTTCTCTCTCTCTCTCTCTCTCTTTTTTATGGAAACTTAAAAATTTTCTCTTAATCATATACCTAATATAGAATTTTATCTAAAATTAATAGTCTATGAGTTAGCACAAATAATCACTCACAAAAAATAATAAGCATACATAAAGTATCTTTACAAAAAATATTATTTACAAATAAATAATCACTTAATAATAAGCCATAGTCACTCGTGAGTTTATTCAAAATTTCATACATTTCTGTCATTATTAACCGTTTTGTAAGAATAAACAACCACTAAATAAGACATAGTAGTTACTCATAAATTTATTCTAAATTTCATATATTTTATGTAGAATAATATTTATAGTCCCTAGAGTTGTAAATTGCAAGTCATGTTAGTCACTGACCCTGTTTCCATTAGTTTGATATTACATAATAGCTTAACATGGCATCCCATATAGCCTTTGAGGCAGCATTGGTGATCAATAAATTCAAATTAGTCCCTGAAATTTTTTAAACTGTGTCAAATTAGTCTAAATCTCTAAATTTCTCCTCCTCACCTTTAGATACTCTAAATCCCAAATCTTCCCTAAACCCACTCATTCTCCTTCCATTTTGCTAGCCTCTAAAGCCATGGGAGCCATGTGGCAAAAGCTTAGGCCATAAAAAGCCATACAAGGCAGAGACGCTTCTACTCAACCCGACTTACATGGGCTGTTTTCTTCCAACAACGAAGATCATCACAACGGATTGCAGGATTTTGCTACAATGTATAGCTATGTGTTCAGTTATGCTAATGCCAAGAAATTTATAGGGTATGCAATGTCTTGGAAATAATAAGAATTCGAGTAATGACGAGGTAAAAAATAACATACGGTTCCTCTTTTTTTTTTTTTTTGGCAGAATACATATGGTTCCTCTAGTCAAGCTTTACTTCATCTAAAGGGTGATACTTTCCAATCCATGCATGCCAAATTTATTTTTAATCTTCGATCTTGTACAGCCATCTATGTAACTAAGTAATGAGCCATTGAAGCACTTATCCCCATTTACTATGGCACATCAATGATTGTCTAAACTAAAACAGTGAAGCAAGACAGACTAATTCGAACCTGGTCAAATTAGTCCAGGATAAAGTTGAACAGTTGCTACTCACTTGAAAATAGTATGATTGAAGAACCTTGAGCTTGACAACTGAGATGCACTTGTACTTGGTGACTTGAAATCTTTTACAAGTCAACAATGAAACAATCCTTGCTAGATTAGATATTTCAATCCTTCATCTCAGCAGGCACAGAGCGTCTCCAAATTCCTGCAAGAATACTGCCAAAGATATTGTGACACACACTTGAAACAGCACAGGGCACTGTAGTTAGGGGATCTCCAAAGTGCTGAGTAGCCAGAACAACCCCAAGCACTGAGTTCTGCAGCATGGAGTGTAAAATGGTAAATTGATTTGGAATTGAGCCAATGATATCAAAAAGCTATAGTAAGCTGCCTTCCCTTGATAATGCAATTATAGAATACCAACTTTACCTGCATGCCAACCTCAATGGATATGGTTCGCGATGATGACACATCTAGCCCAAGCATCCTGGCAAGTAGGTACCCAAAGAAAAACCCGGAAGCATGAAGAAGGGAGGATGCTAAAATTACTTGTGCACCAGACATAAGGATTGCAGAAGAACTCTGGGCTATAGCATTTCCGCATAAAATTGCCACAGTTGCTACAGCCATGGGTGGCATTAATGGAGAAACAAATTTGACAAGGGGTTGGAAATACTGATTCAGAAATGCGCCAGCCACTACAGGTAAGAGCACAACCTGTTCAGAGAGAAGGGACTGAACGTGAGAAAAGAGCACCACAATAAATTAGAAACAGAGACAAGAAGAAGAAAGCTTACTTGCAATGTTGAAATCAATAAGCCAGCTGCATCCACAGCTACATATTTGCCAGCAAGTTTGGCTGTCAGAAAAGGAGTCATGACCTGCAATGTTAAGTTTTCAATCAGTCAATGTTAAGTTTTCAATCAGTCAATGTTAAGTTTTGTTTTTCCCCCCTAATGTTGGGTTTCCTTTTTGAATAACTGAATAAGCCCAAAAAGATTAGAATGCCATACACAATATGCATGACATAGAATTAGTAAGCTTTATATACCTAATTGACTAAAAGGTAATGTAAATAATGCTTGAGAAGTTTGCTGAAGTGTAATGCACACAAAATTGTCCAATTGATATTTCATTCAATTTGATGTAAATATTTTTTTGTTTCAGATAGAATCTACCCTTCAACCAAACATAAGAAAAATAGCATACCTTCTTGCATCAAACAGCAAAATATATAAAATTGAAGAGAATAAGAAAAAACTATTTATACTCCAAGTTGTTTTCAGTAAAATAATCAAACAAACAAGACTTCTGTTTAAAGCCTTTAAAAACTATCATAAAGATTGAGAAAATTGGTCATTCACAACCACAGATAAAGGATTCCAAGAAAAGTTAAGGATTATAACACTACACAAGTTCAAACCTGGGCAGTAGCTCAGGCACAGCAGTTCCATTACCATCAAGCCAACGGGCGGATGGCTTGTTCCAAGCAAAATCTTTATTCTAATGAGTAATTTTGTCTTGACTTCTCAAATTAACTTATGTTAGCCAGCCATTTGCAGTTAAAGACAGATTTTATCAAACTATCATATTCAAATTGAGAAATCTGTATGACATCATTTGTAACTAATTGTAATGCCTTCCATGAAAATGTACCACATTTTTATCATCAAGATCACACATTCAAATGGGAAAACCAAAGATAGGACTAAAATTATGGTATACCAACCACAGCTGATAAGGTGCTTGCAGCTGTCATTATCACAGAAAGTGCCACATTTCCACTAGCAAAACAAATAGGTCATCAGATCGCCTAGCTCATGATATCCATTAAGAGTATTAATTGAAATAACAGCTTGAGAATCAAAATACCGTGCAAGATAAGTAACAATATTACTAGCTGTGCCTGCAACCAATGAAATAGTAATTGAAATAGCTGAAGGGTGGATAGAAATCATAGAACACCAGGTTAAAATTCATACCACCAGGACAGCACCCAACTAATATTAAACCTGCTGCATACTGTGATGGAAGATTTAAGAGTTTGCTTACAAGAAATCCAGATAATGGCATCACCTGAAATTTGTTAGCAATCCACACCAATAAGGATACCCCATCACAATAAATGGTTTAGAATGCAAGTAAAAGGACAAAATATAGTGCTGTTTGGTATCAAACATCATAGTATCTCTATGTATATTTCATCCAAGAACATGAAGTTGATATTAGTTGTTAAGAAAATAATATTTGGTTAAAAAAATATTTGGCCACATTGAAAATTGGATTAAGAATTGTTGGAAATTTTTGTACTATTCCTTCCATTTCAAAATAATGGTCATTTAAGGTATGACAATAGTATTGAAAAGACAATTTACTAGTCTTGATTTTTTTTTTTTTGGGGGGGGGGGACCAAATTACCCTTTCACGAATTTTTTTTTTAAAAAATAAAAGAAAAAAGAAAAAAATTGTGATAGACTAATAAAGAAGTTGATAAAGGATAGAGAAAAAATTACAACTAATGAAGACAAGGATAAAATTGAAATAAACTAATTAATTTTATGTTGAATCTTTAAAATAACAAATAATAAGAAGTAAAATTTTGAACAATTATTATTTTTAAAAGAATGGTGTAATAATGGTTCTTATTAGGAGTAGTATTATAGACAAAGTAGTAAATTTTCGTATGCTTCTTTTCAGCTGCTTGTTCTGGTTTCAGCATGACTTTCATTCATCACATAGGGAGAAAAAAAAAGTCTCGAGTTGCTACTTCGAAACACAAAAATGTCCATTTGCAACAGTAAAAGGATTAAAATTAAGGGGACAACAACCTAAATGAATGATCAGATTCGTTAACAATTACAGAAAATTAGGAGAGAGGTGAGCTACGAAGCATGGGTACTGCTTTAACTGTACTGGGAACATATTCGGTAACAGTACTTGTTGAGTACTCATAGATACCTGTCGGTCAAGCATTACAATAAGCAAATATTACCTAAATACAAATTAGTCCTTAGTTAGTAGTTAGGCTACCAGTACCAGTATCTATGCAAGATAGGAGGAGAGACACTAACCGAATACTGAAGCACAAAACCAGATAGAACTTGCTTGGGCATAGCAAGAGCACCACGAAGATCATCAAGAGTGAGAGTCATACCCATACCAAGCATGATTATGGTGAGGCCCACAATGTTCAATCTAGGAGTGACCCATTTGAAGGAATTGGGTCTCAACAAGCCTAGCACACACCCAAGTGTCACCCACAATGGAAACGCAGTTGAAAGTGCCTCACCACATAACTCAGCCCACTCCCTCAAACTCCTCTTCCCATTTGAACCGTACCCGTTCGACGAAATGCCGCAGCGAAGTTGACCAACTTTGGGGTTGAAAATTCTCGGCGATCTTGGTGTGGGAACTAAGGTGGGAGGGCTTAGCAGAGTTTGAGGTTGGAGTTTGGTTGGTAGTGTGAGGTTAGAAGATGATTTGGTGGCAGCAAACAGAGTGGGAAGCGTGTTGGGTGTGTGGGAAGTGAATGATGGAACAAGGTTGTTGTTGTTGTTGTTGTTGTTGTTGGTGTTGGTGTGTGATAATGATTGCAATTTGAGTTTGAGGAGTCCGTTCCCATGTGGATGTGGAGAGCATGCAAATGATGCTTGCATTGTTGTTGTTTCTATGCCACAGACAGAACACACAAACTATGAAACTATGAAACGTTGGAAGTTTGGACACAAGAGTCAAAGACTACGACCCACAATTTGCTGTGCAAATTAGTGCTGAGTTTTGCGTAACCACGCGTGCCGCTCTGTGCTTGTCGTCTTAGTTTGGCTACGTGTGATCTCTGTTCCCTGGATTCATCCATTCTCATTATTTTTTTAATTATTTTATTTAGAATTAGAGATTTAGAGTCAACTTGTATAGATTAATTTATTAATTATTTTAAAATTATGAAAATTAAATGTCAAGAGCCGTTAAGAAAAGTATTTCATTTTAAAGAACGTAAAATATTTAAATTATTAAGAAGGATGACATAAAATTTATTTAGATGGAAGAATTATTATATTTGTTTTTTTGCTATATTAACGATAATAGGATTCAAATCCCTAATCTTATATATACTATCCAAAACTTTCCCTCCTAAACAACTCTTATTAGCTTTTTTTTTTTTTTTGAAAAAAAAATTAATATCGTGGCCAAAGTCCAAACAACTTGCAAAAGGACTACCCTGGAAGACTATGACCAGAGGAGTTTGCTAGAAAATCTAAAGATAAAAAAGCCAGTAACCTATAAAAGAAAGTCACACCTATGGGAAGCTTGTGACCTTGCTTTGCCAATCTACGAGCACAACAGTTTGCTTCCCTGTAGACCTCACAAACTTTTACATTCCAGTCCTCATCAGTCATCATATTCCTAATGGTACCCACTAATAAAGCATACGCATGGGTTGATGGAACACCATAGGAAATGTAATGAAATAAATCTACTTCCAGAATAACTTGGCTAATACCCATATTCTTCCTAAAACAAAGCCCCCAAAAGGCACCCCAAAGCTCAATCAAATTATTTGAACCAGCACTAAGATTAGCATACCATGCAGCAATAAATAATCCGCAACAAGCTGCAGCATCTTTGTCAGCCATGAACGATCCATCTGTGTTAACTTTGAACCATGATTGAGGTCGAGCAACCCGTGCAATTTGTCTGACTGTAGTTGTAGGAATTGCCCTCTTTGCTCCAGCCATAAGGTTGAGGTGCTTTCCATAATCTTGAGCCAATTTTAGGACCCTGAAAGCAAGAAAGTTGTGAGCATCATTTTTATGTTCAAAAATTACTAAATTCCTGCAATACCAATGAGTATTGTAGGCTGTGGTAAACAGTAAGGGCCAATTACTCCCATTCAATGTTCAAGAATCATCAAATATGTTCTCTTCCAACCATTTGTGCAAGTTTTGCTCGAAGAAAGTGTCTTTAATGAATCTTTGCCCGATGCTTTTCCAAAATTTTTTTGCAATCTCACAATCTCTAAGAATATGGAGCATTGTTTCCAGTGCACCACCACATATAGGACAAGTATCCTAAGTAGCTATTCTTCTTCGAAATCGGGCATAATAAGCAAGCAGGGCATCGTTCACCACTACCCACATAAACACCTTTAAGCTTTGGGGGGCACTAATCCTCCGTATTTACTTGTAGACTCTAGCTTGAGCAAATCCATCTCTCTCCTCAATGTTGTTGTACGCTGGTTTTTGAGTGAATTCACCGAAAACATTTGGAAAACAAGCCACTCTATCCAACCCAACAGAAATATTAGGGGCTTTTATAGTTATGAATAAATTCACACAGTCAGTAGATAGATTTTGGCCAATTTTATTCCAATTCCATTCACCAGAATCAATAGTATAGTCGTTGACAGTTTGAGCAAGAATTATTTCATGTAAATCTGTCCTAGCTAGATCTTCTAGTGAGTGAATACCCAGAATCCAATGGTCTTTCCAGAATTTAACTTTGTGGCCATTTCCAAGCCTCCAAACTAAATTCTGGTACACCTTTGACCACACATTCATGATACATTTCCAAGCATTTGATGCTTTGGAAACATGCCTCATTTTGGGAACAATATCATCCCCACACTTGTATTTAATCCTCATTACTTTAACCTAAAGGGCCTCCAGTTTATTAATTAGACATCAAGCTAACTTCATCATACATGTTGTGTTAGTATCTTTAGCCTTCCTCAATCCTAAATCATCTTTGTCTTTGGGGCTACAAATTTTATTCCAACTAATACAATGGACTTTCCTACTATTTTAAGAGGATCCCCAAATGAATTGTCTACATAACATATCTATTCTACAGCATGTTTGGAAAATTTTGGAATTCAATTCACTCAAGAAATTGAATTCCATTCCTTAGTTTTGTATCAATTAATAGCATAGAATTAAAATCTTAAAAGAATTCAATTCCTTTAAAAAGGCCAAAAGTAAATCAAACTAAAATTGGTTTGATTTGCAATTCCTAACATAATGGAATTGATACTAAAAATAAAATATCTAAAATATCCCCCAATCCTATTAATATTTTTCTCATTCTTTCTCTCCTCTATCAATTAATAAAGGGCAAAATAATTAAGATAAAAAATTTATTTAATTTTTATATGTATTTCAAACAATGTAAATAAATTTAATTATGTAATTTATTAATTTATTCTAAATATAAGAATTCAATTCTATATCATTTTATCATTCCAAACAAGCTGTTAGTTCAGACAGTAATTCTACCCACTATTGACAAAGTTCTAGCTCTCCAACCATTTAAGCCCTAATTCATCCGATCTAAAATAAATTGAAAATTTGAGCCCTTGTATCACTCGAGTAATAAAAGTGCACTAAGATATCCAGCTAGATTTGAGGTATGTCGAAAACCACACAAGTTACTCAATTATTTTTCACACCTAGCATAGCAAACATTCTTTGAAAAGAAGATACATGATTTATTTTGATTTATTTTTTGGCCTGAATTTTTACAAAAAAAGATATAAAACCCGCTTAACTAACTTTCACAAATAGGATGATGTCATTGACGAAACAAAAGATGGGACAGCTAAGGACTATTTCTGGCTACTCTTAGTGGCTTAGACTTATTATATTTTAACTAAATACACTTAATAAAAATAATAATTATATATTGAGAGTGAATAACTACAATAACTATTTATGATTTTTTATTATAATTTCATATATCTTAATTATAAAAAAATGAATTTACTTTTAACAACTCACTTACAATAAACAATCACTTAATATTAATTAATAATTATTTATAAATTTTTTTAATTATCTATCTAAATTTCTATTAACTTTCGGTGTAAAATTAAAATTGTAATAAATATTTTAATGTTAAAATGGCAGGGACGTATTCCCACTGCTTGGCCAGTTCAAAGGCGCGGTTGGATGGCAAAGCCATAACTTTGCGGTGGACCGCAACTATACAACAAAGTGTCGCATTTTTTATTCTTACAATTACATCTCTTGAGATTTCATGATATAGCACGTAACTCTAAAAGTTGTGCAAAAATTGCATTCCATCCCAATTAAGTTTTGACTTAATTACTAATTTTTATTTAGTTAAAATAACTTGTTACTTATCTATTATAGAAAAAAAAGAGGCTAATTCTCACTAAACTAAAATAATGTGTTACTTATCCACTAATAGTACCATCTCTCAGTGGTTAGTAGAGTCCCAAAGGAGAAAGCAGCAAAAGCACCAGAAGCAATCCCACTAATAGTACCATCTCTCAGTTATAGGTGAGGCTATAAGATCGGGGAATTTCGGTAGGCTTGTAGCATCATTTAAAATAAAACTTCTGACTAATAAAACCTGGTACAGTAATACAGTGCAGCTACAAGAGGGTAAGATATCCTCCAACACAGAAAAAGGTAAATCAAAGAATATGAAAAGAATTATGAATGCAGCAATACTGCTCCATCTAAGCATTTCTAAAATGGAAACTCGCTATAAATGCAGTAAAATACATATCCAGAAGAGGAATAAACAAATGTTAGGGAAAAATAACTGAAGAACCATAATAAATACAAATCAGCAAGCTGAAGGCAGTATAACTGAGTCAAGATATTCTGTCAATGAAGTGAAAGCAACAGAATCTCTGGTTTTTGATGAGTTCAAAACCAGAGGCATCACAACTCTGTAATTGTAAATGTCAGTTCCTCATTTTAACAAACACTTGGCAGAGACAAGCAATCAAGAATACCTGAATTGCACAAGAATATGGAACTTGAGCAAGTTTTGGTTATCTTCAGCATTCCACTTTTTGCAGAGACAATGTAGTGATTCCTCTCATTTTCAGTTGTAAAATTGGAGGTTTATATCTTTATTGAATTATCCCAAATTGACCTGTCAGTGTTAAACTGTGAATTCCCCCGCCACAATTTAAAAGTTTGTCGCTTCAAAGCTGCTAAACCCAGAAAAAAGGAAAATGTGAATGCTTCTTTTTGTCGGAGACAAGAATTGATATATAAAGTTTTTATACTGAATAGAGATTATGGGAATGCATAACAAAACTAGCAAGAGGCTCTTATGATTAATCATCATAACTATAAGAAATCAAGAAGTAACTAGATATGTAAGAGACCTTACATAACTTAAGAAATTGGAGATAGTTATCTATAGTTGTATTTTTTACCAAAGATGTAAAGATTTGGAAATGTCTTTCTCAGCCAATATTCACCTGTCAACTTAGAGCAAAAGAAGTTTATCCAATTTTGAGGTCTATAGTGATCCAATTAAAATCGAGAAAAGCAAACAATAGAGCACAACTATATATTATCAATCAATTAAAAGAAAAAAGAAATGGTATACCGGTGTTAGCCTATTACCTTCGAAGGAATCAATCTATGAGTATGTTTGGGATGTGAGCAATCTTGGGCCAATCTTGTCCGATGGCAGCCTGACATCTGTCATGAAGAAGGGGACAGTATATGATACGTAGTGTCTTTAAATTGGTAAGGCAACGCATGGCTTCAGGCAATGACTTCAATTTATGGCAGCCAACAATCTCAACGTGTCTAAGTGATTGTAGGTCCCCAATCTGCTCTGGTAAAGCCTTCATATTGCCACAATATTCAATGGAGAATTTCTGCAAAGAACAGAGGCCGTGAGGGGGGCCATGGCATTGTGTGCTATTATCCTCCCCATCTTTCCACAAATCAAGCTTGTCGTCGTCGACCCATTTAATAAGCAGTTCCTTAAGTTGTGTTGGAAGATGTCGCAAGTGTCGTAAGAGAGGTGGAATGATTGATGATCCCCAGAGAGAGAGGCACTCGAGAGATGTGAGATTTTGCATCCAGTCCTCTGCCATTGCTTCTATCTCTGTAACTTCACCAATCTCCAAGTCCTCGAGTGCAGAGAGAGGACAAGAGGAGGAAGACTCAAACTGAACCAAACATTTTTCCATCATCAACTTCGCGCTACTTTGTACAAACAAAAACTTCTTAACCGGGTGTGATAAAGTTGGCATGCAAATCAAGTTTGGACAATCACTAATTTTCAAAGAAGAAAGGCGAGGAAAAGGAGGCAGAGAAACATGGCTGTCAATATAATTTGCCTCATTATCATCTCCCAACCTTTGCCATCCCCTCAAATTCGAGCACCAAGCAAGGATGAGTGTCTCCAAAGACGGGAAGAACACATCAGAAATCTCTTCATAATGCACGCATTTCAGTTCTTTCATTCCCCGAATCTCGAGTGTTGTAAGGAATGGGAGTCTTTCCAATGGTGGGAGATGTTGGCAATTAGAAAAGTCCTTGAGCTCAATTTTAACAATATTAGTGAGTGAACGAAGCCAACTCGAAAACCTCACTCCTGGATAGCTTCTCACATTCAGTTCTTTCAAATTCTGATGAGGACAAAGGTTATCCAACAACTTCAAGCTGTCACTATTTTTGTATTTTGTTCCCACTTCACACACCTCTCCCCACAACAGCCATAGGCATCGAATGTGTTTCTTTGCTTTTAAATTTGTTTCCTGTGATTCTGTTGCCACATCTTTTACTAAACCCAGATTTTTAATCCAAATCTCATTTGTTAGGTTATTAAGCTCCTTCAATTCATTCAATTTGCTGCTTTTGCTCTTCTCATTGTCTCCTACAACAAAATCTGATAATGTTTGCAACAAAGTTAATTTCCCCAATCCTACTGGCATCATTTCTTTAAAGGCTTTACAACTATGAATGTCCAGGTGTCTCAAATTGATCAACTTTATGATAACTTCTATGGAAAAAACAAGTCTCGAACACATATGCAGTATCAAGGTCTGCAAGCTAACGAGATTGCCAATGGACTTTGGCAAACTAATTAGTTCTTCACAATATGACAGGTTAAGGCATTTCAAATGTTTGATTTTATCAATAGACTCTGGCAATTGAGTTATAGACGAATGTGACAAATTTAAAACACGCAGGTACTTCAATCTTTTTATGAAAGATGGGTTGGTCATTGCCTCCATATTGCAACAAATAACAGTTCGCAAATGTCTTGCATCAAACAAATCCAATGAACAAACGGTGCTAGATCGCAATGCGACGTGCATGGGTCTTCCAACAATTGTTTTTCCCTCACTGTCCAGGTAACAATCATTTCCTACTATTGACTTTGCAAGATCACGCATTAAATCATGCATTTTGAAGGACTCAATATCACCATATTCATCCACGGATGCTTCTTGAAAAAAGGATCTCATCAACAAAATTTTGATATACCGATTGCCCACATCTTCCATAGATTGTGTTTCAATTGAACTTTCAAGGTAACCTTGAGCCATCCATGATTGAATCAATTCATTCTTTTGAATGTCCCAATCTTTTGGATATAAATGACAATAAGCAAAACATTGTCTTAATCTAAGTGGCAAGTTTTGGTAACTCAATTTTAGCACTGGCATAATACTCTGTCTTTCCTCGCATAACCTCCAAATATTGTCATTTAAAATACTTGACCATTGATCACCTTCTTCCTTTATAGTTTGCAAGAAGCCTCCTATGGTTTTGATGGCCAGTGGTACTCCGCCACATTTTTCCGCAATTTTTTGACCAATAGATTCAAGATCTGGGCTCGTCACACTTGTATTGTCGCCAAATATCAAGTTCTTTAACAAGGTCCAGGATTGTTCCTTTGTCAAACCTTTTAAAACATATGGGTTTTTTATACCCATTGTCTGTGAGACCATTGTACTACGAGTTGTTATTAGTATTTTACTGTCTTGACCTCCACACATCAAATAAGTTCTTAAATCATTCCATTTTAGATGATCTTCATTCCATACATCATCAAGGACAAGCATATACCTTTGCCCATTTAATTCTTCTCTAAGCATCTGTTGTAGAATGTCCAATTCCAAATCACCAACTTCATTCTTTTTCAAGGATTTTAGAATTTTTTTCAGAACAGTTTTCACTTCAAAATCTTCAGAAATGCACACCCACATATATTTTTTAAAAAGACCCTGCTCCTGAGCAGCATTGAACACCAATTGAGCAAGAGCTGTCTTGCCTAAACCCCCCATACCAACAATAGCAATTAAAGAGACACTCTCGCTGGTATGGGTTTGGTTCAGCAAGTTCATAATATCATTCTTATTGTCTTCCCTGCCAGTTATTTCTGACGGTAAAACAAAAGAACTTGTTTCCCTCCAAGCAAGCCCATTTTGCTTAAGAATTACCGAATTTGGGTTCAGTTTCAACTTAGACATATCTTCAGCAACATCATTAAAGTTCTTCCTAATCTTCTCAATCTTACGAGCTAGCTTAGCACAAAAAACGAGTGAATTTATTTCAGATGAAAAGCAACAACGCACCTTACTAGCACTTTTGCTACCACCATCAACTTTGCCCTGCAAGTCTTTAATAGCCAAGCCATCGAGTAAGTCATCAGCATCGTGCAGCACTTGTTTGAACCTGCATATCCAGTGCCCGATTACAGGGTCCTCACTTTGTCTCTGCTCAGCATCTGAAAGCACAACTTTGATGGACTCAAGAGTTTGCTTAAGTTTTTCCAGCTGCTCCATGACTCCATAAATCCGTCCAAATTCACGGTATGTTGATGAAGCGAGTTTGTTGATGAGGCTAACAGCAACACCATAAGGGATTTGTTCAGCCATCCCTCAAACGGAAAAGGAAAGGATCAGAAAAACAATAACCCGGTGACTGAAAGAGAGAAAAACAAAGGAAGCTGTTGGATAGCAGAACCTAAGAGTAGTTGAGATGGGCAAAAGAAAGAAAAGTTGTCGTCACAAAGTCACTATGTTTTATTTGAGGCAGCTTCGACGAAACACAAACTAAGAGAGAGAGAGAGAGAGAGAGAGAGAGAGAGAGAAGGTTCAAGTTAGATGCAGCGAAAAGTCTTGTGATGGACTAACAATGATGGCAGAAGAAAAAGTCCTCTTTGATAAATCAATAGTCGTAGCTTGACTAGAGTTCTCGTTAGAGTTATGTCAAATGAAGCTATGAGACACTCTATTGATTCATGTTTTGTTTATGATTGGATGCGACGTGAGTTTAATTTAAGTACGGCTGATATTCTATCCAACGGTAGATATGATTTAAGTGATTTAAATTAATATAATATTTAATTTTAATTAGTATATATTAATAATATAAAATAATTTTATATTATTAATTTATAAAAATAAGAAAAAATAAAAAATTATAATAAAACTTTTATTATAATAAATAATTATTTATATGAGTTAGTACTTTTTATTATTTTTATAGATTTAATTTGAATACATTATCAGTGTAAAAAAATTTCATACAGACATCTAATCATATATTACCACATCAGTAAAAATCTTTGATATAATCACTCATTACTTAAATTAGTCATATAAATAGGATATTTTGATGAGATAATAATATAAAAAAATTTTATACTGTCAATATATTTCAATTAAACTCTATTTCTATTGATTAACAATATTTTACACTATCTATACTTTTAAATTAAATCCATAATATTTTATACCTAATATATTCATTAGATATTTCTCTTCTCATTACCTTCTTATTGCAATGACGATTATGAAAGGTGTCTTTGGATATTTAGTTAAATAATTAGAAAATAATAATTTTTCTTAAAAGTTTTACTATACTCAATATTTTTAGAAAGTTTTATCTTTCGTAAGATATCTTTTTAAGTTTTTAAATAAATGTCTAAAAAATTCTTATTAACGAAAAAATCTCACTTGTAAAAATAAAAATGGTCTAATCGGAGAAAAAGAAATCCACACTCGCCATTGGTCCTCGAAGTTGATAATGAAATTGATTTTAATTAAATTTTAAAGCAATCAAAATTATTCTCACTCACTATACAGTATACACATATATTAATCAAGTTGCTATTTTCTTTTCTATTATTATAGTTTTACAATACAAAGAAAAGCAAAAGAAGCATACTTGAGTTGTTTCGCAGGATGCTAAGAGTTTTTTTTTTTTTTAATATATATATTTTTAAGTATTCTCACTCACTGTGCAGTATACACATACACTCGAGTTGTTTCATTAATTTATTTTTTTCAAAAATTAATATTATGTTTAATTTTTTTTCTGAAAATCTACTAATCTATTAATTCTAATAATTTAAACTCAAAATAAAGAAACTATTGCCATGTGTCAATTTTTTATAAATTATAATCCTCCACTATTTTGTAAAAGTTACTATAATAGAAAATATTTCAAATTTTAATTTATTAAATTTATTGAAAAATTAAAATAATTTCATAAATTCATGAGCTGTTAATATATTGCCTTGATTCTCTAATCTAATAAATATTTTTAAATTATATACTATTAAAATATCTTTTTTTTTCATTTGAGCCGCATAAAAATCAAAATTACTTTAAATAAAATTTAAATTTTATTATTCAATTTACATTTAATATAATACTTTGAATCTCCCCTTGACCTATCCGTCTTAAACTATCCACTACCCAGTACCACTCAAACCATTCTTGCAAAGTTATATCATTTCTCATGATTTTACTTCAACCCTTCCCATCCCAACTTTTCCTTAAAATTATTTTACTATACTCCTTACGGCGGAAGGGAAGGAAAATGCTTTGATTTTTTTTTTTAATTATTTAGTCCTTACCTAAAAATTTGAATTACATGCATCTTTATAGAGGAAGAGAAAAATAAATAATTTTTATTTGGATTATTCGGTAATTACTTAAAATTAGAAATAATATTTTAATAATGAGTTATACAAAAATATTTTATGAATTTTTTTATTTAAAATTAATTTACTAGGAGGCTAAAGAAATGTGAGGGACAAGAAAATGAAATGATTTATTTTAGTTATTTTTTCTCACTAAAAAATTAGAAGTAAATATCTTTATAAATGACTTATACCTTTACTAATGAGTTATTATATGTAATATTTCTAAAAAATTTTGCTTTAAAATTATTTTATTAAGAGGCTGATCAAAATGAGAAGAGGGAAATAAACTGATTTTATTTGTCTAATTGTTTCATTCACACTTTAAAAATTGAAAAAAAGGATACTAAATGAATTACAGTTTTGATGTGTTATATGGAATAAATTTATATAATTTTTCTTTAATTAATGAAATTGCAAAGTTGTACCTTTCATTTGTATAATAATTTCATTCCACATATTTTAGATTTTATAATCACTATTAAGTTATCCTATATAATCATTTTTTAATATTAGTTTTATAATTTTTTATTATACTTATACAGTGTAATAATTATCTAATAATTAACTATTTTATTAAATTATTTTCTATATATTTTATATAGCTCAGACCTATGCATAGCATGGGATCCACACTAGTTAATATTATGTAAGATGATAATAACTTCAATATCTATATAAAAATCTTTCTTTAATTTAATATAAATATAAAAGACATGCAACATAAAAATATTAAAATGACATTTCTAACATTTTTAGCACAAACAATATAAATAATTCATAAAATAATAGAATTCATATAAATTCTTAAAAAAATAATATGACAAATTATGAAAGGAATAAATATTTTAATTTATTAATCACTATAAAAAATAAAGTTATGCACTAACTAAAAAGTAAATATTCATTTAACATAATAAATTTGTAAATAATTTAAAGTTTTAAATAATTTCAACATTTTATTTTATTGCTATCCCTGTTGTCTAGTTTGAGCACAGATGTCACAATGGTAAAGAAAATTATTATTAAGAAGTAGTATAAGCTATTATCATGTAATAAGCTTATTTTAAATGGGTAGTTTCAAGTGATCCCAACATAAATTTCGAGTCTTGGACTGAATCGAGATGCAGAGGTGACATGAAAAGGGGTGGATATCCTGTTTCTATGCTATTAATGTTGCACATGGGGGCTGAGAAATAAGGCTGTTTTTCAGAATAAGTCTGCAGAGCTGATACATGCATTCGCTGGCACGTGGTCCTACATAGGTGGCGGAATCCTCACTGGAGAATATACTGCTAAGTTTATAATATGATTATGGTGTATTTGCTTATGATGTTTTTTTTTTTTTTCAATACATGTGCATCTTCAAAGGAATGAGAGGATGGTTCATATACACAAATTAGATTTAGATATAATTAATGAGAGGCAGAAAGATCTAGAATTAAACCATAACCTCAACTGCATACTTTTTTTGCCTTATGGCCACATACTGTTGCTATTTTGCTGCACTTGTGTCTTGAGTGTTGAGTCTTGAATAAATTCTCTCTCATCGAAAAAACAAAAGCTTATTTGAAAATAATTTTTTAATAAAATAATATTTTTATTTTTTAATTATTTTTAAATTACATATTAATGCAAAATGTGACTTCAACGCATTGGAGCAACAAAAATTTAGACCACGAGATAGAATACAGTGACCTAAAAAAAATCTGGAAAAAATATTCAACCCTTTTCCAGGTCTTTGGGATTCATCAATGGAATTTAATAGATTGAATTCACAAAATGTTTTCACTAATCATTGCATAATGCGTATAGATAAATCCAGCTGTTTCTCTTTGAAAAACGATATAGGGTTAGAAAAATAGTTTACTTAATCCATAATTTATAAAAAAATAAGCAAGTTTAATGAAGTAAATAAAGTTTTTTTTTTTTCGGGGATAACGGATTCTATTTATATGCATAAATTTAATTTATACTTTTTAAACTTACAAGGTAAAGTATACATTTTTTTGGTAAATACAAGATAAAGTATACATTAGTTAAAGTTTAAGATATTCGTTATTGTTTTTATTTTTTTTTTTAAAAACGTATAAAAAAATAAAAAAGAAAAAAGAAAGCGAAAATATAAATTATTTGCCAAGATGCCATCGTGAAATCAAGCGATAAAGCTCTTAAATAAATTTATTTATTAATTACATCTAATATCATCCTTAAGCTTTATTTGAAGAATGAGTTAATATATATTTTGGTCCCAAAACAAAAAGGATGACTTAACAGACTAGTCAATTAACGAAAATTTATTAACAGTTTCACCCCTAATGTTAAAATACGTTGTAGGATTTGTGTTCTTCTATTAATTTTCATATGTTAAATATCATGTTATATCTTACATAGAATTAATTCAATCGCTGCATTTCAATAATACATACAATAAAGACCCAAATTATCAAATAAAAGGATTAATTTGTTACAATATATTTAACTTCAAGGATGAAAGTGTTAGCAAATTTTTTTTTAAAAACTAATTTGTTAAATCAATAAATTCTAATCCTTTTAGGAACTAAAATATATATTAACTCTTGAAGAATATATAAAACTGTAAGTCTTTACCGACTTACGTTATGACTTTTTTCCGATTTCATGTGAACGATCTTCCACCCAACTTAAGCACCTTTAAAAACTACAATTTCAATCAAGTTGACCCAAACACTAGCAATAGCTTACACATAACATAACTGCATAGTTATCAAAAAACAAACAAGCAAGAGGACAAAAACAAATAAGATTAAAATGCCACCGAGATAATCAGCTTGATGAGCAATAAGCCAATAACACAAGTGCAGAAGTCAAAGTGGGTGGTAGAGTACCAAACAGGAGAAATTCTTGCATGGTCTTCGAGTATTACATGGCTGTGCTCCTGACTAATTATATAAGTATATTTTTAATGGAACCCACCACTAACCCATGTGGTGCTCCAGGACAACGCAAGTATTTTTCCGAAAGAGGCAAGTAGCAAAAGCACCAGAAATAATCCCACTAATAGCTCCATCTCTTAGATATAGATAAGGCTATAAGAGGAGGGAGTTTCTGCATCCCTGTGGCATTATTAAAAATAAAACTATTAATTAATAAAACCTAATACACTAATTAATTACTGATTAATGCAGCGCAACTATTAGAGGATAATATATCCTCCAAAACAAAATGAAAGGAATCATGAATGCAGCAATGTTGCTCAGTCTAAGCATATATATTTGAAAAGGCAACTCGCTCAAAACATGAGCAAACGCAGTATAATACATATTCCGAAGAGGAATAAACAAATGTTAAGGGACAAATAAATCATCAATGCTTGCTAAGATATACAGAATAATAACTATCATCAAAGCATTCCAGGGAAAATATGTAGATGAGGCAAATAAATCATATATGCTTGCTCTTATAGAATGATAAATCACATCCCCACACCAAGAGAGCGAGAGAGAGCAATGAAATAACAATCAAATATAAAAATTTATACTTACCATGCCATGAAAAGAGTCTCCTGCAGTCAAAGCTAAGACATCAACACTCGAGAGAGACTAATCACTACAAGAAAATTGCCCGTTTGTAGCGGACTTTGCCATTGCAAATGAGCCAAAATCAACCACAAAACATTTATATGCAGCGGACCTCAAGCCACCCTATAATCAAGGGCTATTAATTATTTACCGTGGCAATTGCCGCTGCAAATATTAGAGGCAGGCTTATCCTCTTTAATTTACGGCGAACTTTGCCCTCCCTCATTAGCAAGGGACTTTGCCCCGCAAACCGCCAATTCAAGAAAAAAAATTATGAGATTCATATAAATATTATATAATAAAGCAAATCCAATCAAAATATTGCAAGTTCATACAAATAAATTTGATAGATGTCTTAATAAAATTTTAGAAGTCATATTTTCAACATAACTCTAACTATATCTGGTTTATCTCAAAGCCATTAGGGTTCATTGTCCTCTATTGGATTTTGAGCAATTTCCAATGAGCCTTCCCCTATCTCTATTTTTTCAAATATATCCATTAAATCTTTAACAAAGAAATACACAATAATCATTAACAATATCAACAATAATAAAATTCATAAAACAACTTTTAAAAAAAATAAACCTGGCAGTGGCGATGGATGGTCGGCAGTGACAGTGGGTAGTCGGCGGTAATAGCTAGAGGTGATTAGAGAAGTGTAGAAGGAAGAGAAAATTGCACACAAAAAAAGAGTTAGAAGGAACAAGAGAGGAAAAGACAGGAGGAGAAGGAAGGTGGTGGATGAAGATGATGAAGGATGGAGGAGGATGAGAGTGGGTATAGGAGGAGGAGGAAAGAAGAAGAGAAAGGAGAAGAGAATGAGGAGAAAAGAAAGGAGAAGCATCACAGCCCTGAAATGCTAGATGTTAGTTCCTTATTTTAATAAAACTTGTTAACTATAAATAAATCAAAATAAAATTAAAGCAGAAACTTGAACTGCATACCCTAACAAAAGAGTCATGGAAGTGCAGTATTATTATAATATCAAATGGACATTTGGACCATGCTTACCTCTTATTCCAATGGAAAAATATGAATAAGTAAAATTTCTAGATTACAAGTTCACATTTGACATATCACACTTATACGATGCTAATATCTATTTATAAATTTATAACAAGTTTAGATTGGCAAATATTGCCGGAAGAGAGTAGACTGTCGCCCTCACCCATGCCAGCCACCCAAGCTTGCAACACCACTGCCCATGTCTTTTGTGGCAGCCGTGTCCTTCACGTCAAGAAGAAGCCAAATCCACCACTGTGGCCGTCTTCTGCGAGGAAGAAGGGAGGCCTCTGCAGCTTGCACTTTTGTCCATTCACACGGAGGAGAATGGCCTTGTTGTCATGCTGCTGTAGTCTTGGAGGAGGGTTTGATGGTGGTGAGATGTGTTTCTTGGCCTCTGTTGGTGCATCTCGCAGTTCTTGTAGGTGATGGAGAAAAAGCGCGGCATTGTGCTTTGGGAGGAAAAGGCAAGAAAGCGGATTGTTGAGATGGCAATTCCGCTCCTGTGTCACAGCCCTCCCATGAATGTCACTACATTCGGCTTCCTGCATGAGGTTCAAACAAGTACTGCATGATGCTGATGGCTTTCTCGATAACTTGGCCATTAAATACTTGCGGCACAAAGTTGATGGTGGTAAAAGGACAGGGTTCCAAAAACGGAGCAAAGGACATACGACACGGACCCATTTAATGGGAATATCTCTCTGAGATAGTGGTCTATTTGTGTGCTTGTTCTGTACATCTAATTCTTGTTTGGCTTTTGTAGATCTGGTGCTTAATTGCTAGGATATATGCTTTTGGTTGTGCTGGATATAATCTTTCACGAGTGCGTTTGTTGGGTAAATCAACTCTTTGGTGTAAGAATTGTAAGGTGAAGATCCAATGAAGGCAAATCGAGAATCGTGGGATACAAATTGTTTGAAGAGACAATGTGGTCTCCAAACCAATGTGTGAGGAACCTTCAACTCTGCTGGAGGAGTTTTTATGTTTTGTGCTATCTATCGGCCTTCACTTACTTGTGGGAATGTGTGAAGGTGGTGCTAACATAATTTGCAGCTGCAGTGACAATGGTACCTACAAGTATGATGTTCAGTGGGTGGTGAAAGAATATGAAACACCACACATGTTAATGATGCATCTAAATGCATGCGGAGTTTCAATGACTGGGGACATTACGACAAAGGTGAAGGTGCTAAGTTCTAGGCACTAAATGCTATGGTTATTCCCATGCATTGTGCGGTATGAAGAACAAGTGGAAAGGAATTATGTGCACCAATATGAATGAAAACAACACCATTAAAGAAGCAAACTGCATATAGGTGATTGGAAATAGTATTGGTCTTTATGCTAAAGATGATGCAGAGTTGATCAATATTCCGACCTATTCCCAATTATGTAAAGATGAAGGCTTGAAGCACATGAGAATTAGAGGCAAGAAAGGGTTGAGAAAAGCAAACCGATTTTAATTTGAAGACTGCTCGGCGTTCGAATGCCCTTGTGTTTTGGCTTTTAGCTATATTTTGTACGTTCTTGTCTTTGCATTTTGCAATTTGTTTTATCTTTTTGTGTTGTGCTTGAGATATCTTGTGTAACTATTATTGAGTACATCAATGCTCCACTCTTTCATGAGTGTTGAGCCTCTATTTCAAATTATCGAGAAAAAAAAATATAGCTCACATTAGTAAGGTAAAAGGTGGAAAACATTTCTATATTGAAGAAAAATGACTAAAATAGACATCAATTTAGATAAGCCAACCACCAAACTCCCTTAATAGGGATTAATTTATGGATTCACAATACCAAAATGGACAAGCAAGATACTCAATTTTGTTTCGCCAAAAGCCTACTTATCGATTGAAAACAAAATTTCCCTCCATTACACAACTTTTATAATTAACTAAAGAAAAATATAGCAGATAACAACAACAAAAAAGAGTGAATCCATTGCAATTCTAAAGAAAATATAATCATATTTTAACATTTTGTAAAAACCATGAAGGAATCCATTTAATAAGTGTTTTTTCAACTTACAGATGGTTCTTTGTCATATCTGTTGATATCACACATATCAATCGAGAAGTAGCTGAATCCTGGAATATCACCAAGCAATATATCCCTCAAAGTTGTATAATACCTCCAGCAATTTTAACGACAAAAGACTTCTCCAGCATGAGTTTCAGTTAGAAGTAGCTACTGCTGCACAAAAAGAATTAAAAAAACAACTTCGCTTGTAAGAAATATAACTGATGGCATTTATCCTCCCCAAAATATATATAGGTAATCAAAATTGATATTTAAAGGCAATATACATAAAATTCTTGGCCTGGCTAAATCTCTAATCTGAAAGTGTCTAATAAGGGAGATTAGGATGTTTCTTTCAAACCCGCAAAATAATAAAAAATAAAAGAAGACTAAAAGTATTACCATTGTTTAGAAGAAGAATGACAAATGCCAGAAGTTGATGGATTCTTTGTAGTTTAGTTGTATAGTTCAATATGATTACTTTGCCTATCAATTGTATAGGTTATGTGACCTCCCTACTTGTGTCTGTCTATTAGTAACCACGATTTCTACTTTGTAATGCTTGATTGGTTACTCTTATATCCATTCTATCCATGCTAGGAAAAAGTTGAAAGGGTACGAGAGTCAAAGTTTCAAGAAGACAAAATGATTAAATGAAAGCTGAATCTATGTCAAATTTTTGTAGAGTGAAAGAATTTTTTTGAAGTACAGTCACATGAAAATAATATTATTGAATGAGTAGAACCACATATTTTATCATAAGAAGGTCAATCAAGAATTGCACAAGCATGTGAAACTGAACTGTATCAAAATTCAGTTCAGCTCGAAGTTTTACTGAACTATTAGCGAAGACATGCAATCAAGAATACTTGAATTGCACATTTGGAACTTGTGCAAGTTTTGGTGATATTCAGCATTCCACTTTTAAAATAGACAACATAGTGAATCTTCTCATTTTTAGTTGTAAAATTGGAGAATTTCTCTCAAAGACAACATAGAATTCTCTCAATTTCACCAATCAAGGTACAAATGAAGAATTTCCCCTACTACAACTTGAAACTTTGTCGTGTTAAAATTGACGAAACTTATGAACAGAGATTAAGCGAATATATAACAGCACTAGTAAGAAGGTTTCATGAGTAATAAGAAAATACAAGCAATTAACAATCAACTAGATATGTAAGGGATAGAACCTTACATAAGGAATTAGAGAGATAGTCATCTATAGATGTATTTAATCAAAGACATGAAGATCTAGAAAATGTTTCTAGTATTGTAATTACAATCAGGAAATGCAAACAATAGAGCACAACTATATATTATGAATTCAAAAAAAAAAGGTGGGCCAATATTGGCATATTACCTTTATTGCATTCCATATCTAACTGTCGCGGGCCAGTCTTTCATGTAGTGATCATTATGTTTTGAATATGAGCAATCTTGGGCCAATCTTGTCCAGTCTTAGCCTGACATCTATCTTGTAGGAGGGGGCAATGATCAATATATAGTGTCTATAAATTGGTAAGACAATGCATGGCTTCAGGCAATGACTCTAATTTAGGACAATTAAGAATAACAATAGTGCTAAGTGATTGGAGGTTGCCAATCTGCTCCAGTAAAGCCTTCAGATTCTTGCAGTGCAAGAAAATGATATTTTGCAGAAAACGGAGGCAATTAAAGTTTGCTAGGCATTGTGTTATGTCACTATGATGATCTGCCCACAGATCAAGCTTGTCATCATGGACGTATGTGATACCAAGTGAATGAAGTTCAGAAGGAAGATGTTGCAAGTGTTGTAATAGAGGTGGAGTAATTGACAAATCCCAAAGAGAGAGACCCTCGAGGGATATGAAGTTTTTCATCCACTTCTCTGGCATTGCTTCTAAGTCTATCAAGCTATGTGCAAGAACTTGAGGGAAGAAAGAGGATAAAAGGAGGAAGAATCAAGCTCAACCAAACATGTTTCAATCAATGGCTTCACGCTACCATTAAGAAAATCCAACTTCTCAACAAGGTATGGGAAAGTAGGCATGCATGTCAAGTTTGAACATCCCAAAACTTCCAAAGAAGAAAGGCGAGGAAAAGGAGGTAGCAAAAGACTGCTGTTAATATCATTTGCGTTGCTAACATCTCCCAACCTCTGCCATCCCCTCAGATTCTGGCAATTAAAGAATAGAAGTGTCTCCACAGATGGGAAGAACACATCACAAATCTCTTCATAATTCGTACACTTCAATTCTTTCATGTTTCAAATTCTAAGATGCTTAAGGTACCGGCATCTTTCCAATGGTGGGAGATGTTGGCAATTAGGAAAACCCTCTATGTAGATGTCAACATGATTGGTCAGTGACGAAAACCAATTTGAAAACCTCACTCCTGAATACCCATTCATTTGCAATCTTCTCAAATTCTGATTGGGACAAAGATTATCTAATAACTGCTGACTGTCACTATTTCTATTTATTGTCGTCTCTTCCCAGACCAACTTTAGGAGTCTATTTTTTTTTTCTTTCCTTTTAGATTTGCATCTCGTGACTTCGATGCCAGGTCTTCTACTAAATCAAATTATGAGTTGTCGAATCACCTACTATGTTACTAAGCTCCTTCAATTCATTTAGTCTTCCATTTTCGCTCTGGGCATCATCCCTTACCACAAATTTTGATAAGTACAGCAATAAACTCAATTTCCCCATGCTAGTTGGTATCACCTCTATGAAGGCTTTACAATCATCAATATAAAGATGTCTCAAGCTTATCAACTTTTTGATTACTTCTACACAAAATACAAGCTCCATATATCCATTCAATTTCAAAGTCTGTAACATGACAAGATTTTCAATTCACTCGGGCAAACTAACTAATTTTCTACAACTTATTAAGTCAAGATATCTTAAATGTTTGAATTTACCAATGGACTCCGACAACTTAGTTAGAGAAGAACCCGGTAAATCCAATACACGTAGATACCACGACATTGAGTAAGGTCCTGTAATTGGTTGTTCATGATTTTGGGTGTTCTGTCACTGAGTTGCAAACACAAACATGCTCTTCATTGCTAGAATTATGGCAAAAAGTTGAGTTACAAGGGAATTGGTCTCTTCACCTGGAATGGAATTTGTTCCTAAATATAAGATGCTGGTTATAACAAAGAATTGCTGCAAGTGTGGGAAAATAGGTGTCTTTAGATTGTGAAGAAGAATGAAGGATCAAGTACCATCTGGTTTACACAACAGAACATGTCTATGCAATATTCTGATTGAAGGCACTGAATGAGTTGATCAAAAGGGGTAAAAATTATGCAGCACGAATATGAGTGTTTTATTTTTCTGAATTCAGATGGATGTGCCATATAAAGCTGTCCTTGTGTCTTGTTTTATGTTCTGATTATGTTTCCTTTGTATTTTGGACCTGCTCCTTTTCGCTTAGTAGATTAGTTTGAGCCATCTATGTATTATCCCCAAAAAAAAAAAAAAAAAAAAAAGAACTGTGTCTGCCCTGACATGATATAACGAAAATATAACTCTCCAATGGTTGTCTATGAAATAAAAAATGAAATAGTAAACACAAAGCATCAGATAGGCTAGTTTATCATAACAACCTAAAAAGAAAGGAAACATAAGCTTCTAAACTATGAAGGTGCTGTCTAATTTGGTCACCCACTTCTGGATCATGCCATGGTCCAGTCTTCCACACCGTTAGATTTAGTTTATTTAAAATCAGACAGCCAATATGTGACCTGTGTCAAATTGTTTTAAAATTGACACGGAAGGATTTTAAGTGTTAAGTTTGGTGGCGTTTACAATGCTCCAGTTAAAAAATTGGACATCGATGATCCAGTTTTTATCCAGTGACTACAATTTTTTGTGTCTCGAAAAGACAAAAAAACCAATGGAGGCTCACCAACGCCCATTCAAACACACCGCCACCAAACCCAACTCCCGGCGGATGGACTCCGACGCCATCATCACTACCTTCTTCGACCACTCCCGTCACCACCCCCTTCCCCCATGGCCATGGCGTTTGAAAGTTAATGTAAAAATTCTTATGGGAGATCGGAGTTGGAGCTCGAGATCGGAGATCGGAGCTCAAGATTGGAGCAGTTGCGAAGTGACTCCGACGGCGTTGAGAGCCTCTCCTCCGTCAACTTCGACAACTCTGCCAGGTTCACAAGGCCACCATGCTCCTCCGTGAACCCATCACATGCTTCCTGGAGCACCACCGACTGGATTGCATCGCCGCTGACTTCATGATCCCGTGGGCTGATGATGTGGCAACCAAGCTCCGCATCCCAAGGCTCACCTTCAACGGCTGGTCTCTTCTACATCTGCGCCATGAAATCCCTCAAAGCCGATGTACATTTCTGTCATTAGCAAAATGCAAGAGTTTTTATTTTTCTACTTATTCACCCATTAACTTGCTGCCTATCCATGCACTTCAACTGTGTCTTATCACCTGAGATTCTCTCAATACATGTAAACGGTTAGATTGACTTTTTAATAATCTGGATGGTCACAAAAATTGGATCATCAATGTCCAGTTTTTTTTATTGGACCATTGTAAATGCCATCGTTAAGTTTTGAAGATGGAATCTCACGAAATTTCGATCGAAACGTGGATTGATATTCTAGCGATGGATTGTCCAAAGGAAAGTTGACAGAGACCTCAATGCTATT
The DNA here is from genome assembly GCA_031439585.1 of Pterocarpus macrocarpus. Taxonomy (NCBI): domain Eukaryota; kingdom Viridiplantae; phylum Streptophyta; class Magnoliopsida; order Fabales; family Fabaceae; genus Pterocarpus; species Pterocarpus macrocarpus. The sequence goes on along the minus strand of CM062517.1, from coordinate 15,264,707 downwards.
GTTTGATTTTTTAATTTTCTTCTTTTTTTATTTTTTTTTCTAAATTTTCTAATATACTATTGTTTGATTTTCACTCCACTATCTCTATCTCTCTCCACCATTCCAATCCTTTCTCCTCCAACAACATTCCATCATCTCAGCCTTTTCCCTTGTCAGCAGCTAACAATGTCGGACAGCCTTTACCCATTCCACCACCACACCCATTGTGACCATGATGTTCAAAATATGAAGATCTTATCAAAGCTAAACTTTACCACAAACACATGAACCAATTTTCCCAAATTCAAACCCCCAAAATCAGCGTAGACCGTGAGAACAAATGGGAAAAGAATTTATTTGGCCCTTTTCAACGGGATTTTCATGTTGCTATTATTCCAATATAAATGCCAAACAAGAAAATGAAAATATGCAACATAATGTTCAATCACTACATGTCAATAAGACAAAAATTACTGGATTTGAACAATAATCAAGAAGTGTAAATGGACATCATATCAGCACCAGTGCATCACTTTGGTAGTTAGAAAACTAGATCGAGAGAGAGAGAGAGAGAGAAATAGTTACAAGTTACAAACATTAGATCTATCCTCAGAAGATCAAGGTTCCACCAAAATAATAAAAAAAGGAAAGAAACTTTTTGATAAATAGAAGCATAAACAAAACAAAACAAGAGGCGCGGAAACAAAAGAATGGTCATCTAAATCTGCTTGTGAGTTGAAAAAGAAGATGCAGAGCCATATAGTTCTCTGGCAGCAGCGCCACGAGCTCCGACATCGGATAGTGGTACTTCATGGTGGTGAGCCATGACCCTCTCAAGCTCGAAGAGAAAATCAACATTGTTGTGCGTTGGTGACGCTAAAGAGGAGCCTCATCCTGGTGGGTTTGGTGGTGGCACGGAAGAGGTGGTCAACGTCATTGTTGCTCATGACGCAGACAAAGGCGGTGGGGTGAGATGCTCTGGCAAAGGGGAGTCGTTGGGAGCGGTGAGCCTGGAGATTGGAGAGGACTTCTTTGCAAATTAAAAGTAGCATTCAATTTTATAAAAAGGCCCTGCACCATGTGGTCCAAAACTAAGGGTAGACCAAATTAGATGCCACTATCAGGGTAAGTTTTGTGGTGCAGGATTAAATGGTCTAGCACATGTTTAGGACCTTGACATGGTCCACCTGTCGTAGCCATTAGATGCAACATAAGTGAAATCGCATGGCACAGATTTAATCCATTTCTTTTTTGTTTTAAAATTAATTGGAGTAATTCAACTAATTTAGTTTTGCTAACTAGTCCCTAGTGTTTTCGACCTGACGAGGAGTACATTCACTGGTGGCGGACGGTGAGAAACCCCAGTGGAGATTAACACTCAAAAGAGCCGTGGAAAGTGATAGCAATTAGCAATTAGCAATTAGCGATTAGGAAGAAGTAATATGCTATTTGCCTTATATGGGGTAGAAAGAGGGTCTCTCGTGGCAACCCTTGTTAATATGAAGGCAAGGTGCTGGATGAGTGTCCTGCTTCCATGTCATTAACTTAAATTCCCTTGCGGGATAACATAAAAGGAATAGTGGAATACACATTTGTAACAATGTATTAGAAGGCACAACTAACGCCTAATGATTGCTAATTTTCAATATTTTTTTGGGAAATTGTTGAGTGGCACTTACTATGGGCAAATAGTAGAGCTTGCAAATTATCATATGCAATAAGCATCAATCTGTCTTGTTCACTTTACTTTCCAAATTAAACTGAAATATCTGAAGTCTGCATGATTTAATTTTCATTTTCTATTATAGTTAAAAAAAAAATAAATCTGTAGCTTCTATTAATTCATTGAATGCTTTTGTTTTGCCAATTTGTCTTATTGAGTTCTCCTTTTGTCCTGGATGAAAGTTGTATCTAGATTATTTATTACGGTGATTGCTGATTTTTCATATTTTGTGTGGTCTAACTATAACCTTGTCAATCGAAGAATATGTTGTAGTATCTCTTCTTTTGTTTTTTTGGCCTAAATCAAAAAAAGATATATGGAATCTCCCATCAAATGTGGTTTAGAATGTTCTTAATAATAGCACTGACCTTGCAAGCAGCTGCGAGGCCTTCCGCGATTTCAAAGTCGAAAACCCAATCCTCGATTCACACTTTCTCCGATCCGATGCTCTACTCTCTTTCAAATGATCGAAACCCCCAATGCAATCGTTTCTCAGCCAAAGCATCTCTAGAACATCCATTTCCACAAACAAGAAGCTCAAATGAACTTCACAATCACTTCACCACCAATACATTGTGCTCCGATGAGAAACCGGCCATACAGACTTGACTATATTAGCAAATAAAATACATGAGGCCCTTAGTTACAATTTTAAATATAAGGATGCAATGTTAGTTTTGTAAATATTTGTAGGACCATGAGAACGTCCAAAACACATGGTGGACCATAACCAAGTTTTGTTGACCATGTGGTAGATAGTTAACAAAATCTTATAATAACTGCAAGATTTTGTGAGTGTACATACAAGTAAATTAGTGTAAATTATATAGGAGACGAACTATGATACAAAACACAACTTTTTTTACAAGTTTCTTTCTATCTTTCACCCTTTATTTTCCTATTCCCTCTCTCAGCAAAATTGCTTGAATATGGGAAACGATATTATTTCACTTCAATCGAGACTATTTGTAAATCTTGGAATAGTTTTTTTGGCACTCTTCAACTCAAACTCATTCGATATAGCAAAATAATTTTGTTTCCTCTATATTATTTATTTATTTGCAAATAATTGTTTGGATTTTTTAAGGAGAAATTAAAATTATCAAAATTATTTAGTTTACATAACAAGTTTTAGATAACCATCATAAGGTAGATGTAACACCCTTCGCAGTGCATAATCAAACTCTTGAACCAAATATTATTTTCAAAGATCATTTTGCCAAATTAAAAATAATTTTCAATATTTTTTCCTTAAATAAAATATTGGTGGCAACTCTTAGAATTGTTAAACAAATTTTGGTTGTATCTCGTCATAGTAATCTTCAAGCATGTTGTGACAAGTATACAATAATATAAAACATAAATAAAATTATGTTTATTTTAAACTTACTTGAAGATAATTAAAGAAAAATTAAAAACAATTATTAAAAAAAATCATCAACAGACAAAAGGAAAAATTATCAATAGCCCCATTTGGGTTCTATTTATTCCATTTCACCAAAAATATTCAATCACATTTGGTTTATTCCATCTTTCCCAAAAAAATATATATAAAAATAAAATAAAATAATCATACACTTGCTCACGGTACCTACACGGTTACACCCAAATAGAAAACTAGCTACTAAGTGATAGAAAGAACAAAAAGAGAGTATTTATAAGCCATAGGCTGCTTGCTTACGGGGTCAGTAGCACTATGTTATAAACAACTAAATTACGGAGACAAATTAGCTTAAACCATAACTATTCTCCAAATTCATCTGAATGATCTACCACATAACAACAAACGAAATGATAGGACATTCGTCTCACATTGGCCACTTCTACAAACTACAATTTCAATCATGTTGACGGTGACAGTAACAAGAGCTTAGACATAGCTAAGTCAGTGATCAATTCTAGTACAACTATACAAGAATATAAATGAATAAAAGTAACCAAAATAGACAAGAGCACTTGCAACAAAACAAAAGCAACAGGACAAAACCAACCACAAGATTGAGAAGATTAAAAATTAAAATGCCACTGGGATAATCAACTTGTGGTTACAGTCTTGATATGAAAATAATCAGGAAATACTGACATGAAATAACAAAAGCCAATCTAGCAACAATGAGTAAAGGTCTCCCAATGTAACAGTATAATATCAGCAAGAAAAATAACAATGATCAAATGATAAGGAAAGGTTAAGACAGGTTGCTCTCCACATGAATTACTTCGAGAACCACAATCAGCTTCCTCAAGTAATAGCTAATATTCGAAACATTCCAGTGCAAAACATAAGACTAGGAAGAGAAGTCACGCATGCCTGCTCTTCCAAAATGACAAATTAAATAGACACACCAGTAGAGACTATGGCATGAAGAGAGTTGCTGGCCTTAAAAGCTAAACATATCAGTACAAGACAGAGACTAGCACAGGGCATTCAGCGCCAACAAGGCTGTTCATTTTGTCAATGTAGTGAAAGCAGTGGAGTGTAAGAATTGAAGAACCGTACTTTTCGGCTTTATCAGTTTCTGTTGAGTTTAGAAGCACATAGGCACAGAGGCAGCACAGCTCTGAAATATTAGATGTTAGTTCCTCATTTTAACAAATACTTTTTAACTATAAATCAAAATGAAATGAAAGCAGAAACTTGAACTGCATGCCCTGACACAAGAGTCATGGAGGTTCAGACTTACGAGGGAAGCTGCTAAGGATGGGGCAACGGGGATATGCTCATGAGCAAATTTCAAAATGATCTGGTCGATCTTTCGGCAGCAGCTCGTATAGAAATCCAGCTGCAGTTAACCACATGTAGCTTTTTATTTAATGTCAAATTGCGTAATAGTAACATTTTAAACAGCTACATGCAGTGGCTAACATTTACAATGTTTATTTAATGCCAGATTTCATAATATGTGCATTTTAAACAGGCAATACTGTGAGGCTAAGACCAAAATATAAATGAACATCTATTTCAGCTTATAGAGTATTAACCAGAGTATAAATTACTAAACCTGTCAAATTGAGATCTAAAACTATGAGATGGTTGAATATATCTACTTTAGAATATCGAATGGACATTGGACAGTGCTTACCTTTTCTTCCAGTGGAAAGTTGGAAAAATATAAGTTCACATCTGACATATCATGCTTTTTTTTATGCTTATAAACCTATTTACAAATTTATAACAAGTTTAGATTTGCAAATATTGACACCATACCATAGATAGCTCACATCAATAAGGTAATGAGCTGACTACGTTTATATATTGAGCAAAAAATGGCTAAAACAGACATAAATGTAGATAAGCCAACCACCAAACTCCCTCAAGAGATCTCAGTTTATCCATTCACAACCCTAGAATAGACAACCAAAATATTCAATTTTATCATGCCAAAAGCTTACTTATCAATTAAAAACAAGTTCTCCCTCTTTTTCCATTATGCAGCTATTATCATCGGCTAAAGAAAAATCTAAAAAAGAGCATCAATGAAAAAGAGTGAATTCATTGAAATTCTAATGATGATCCAATCACATTTTAACATTTTGTAAAAACCATCTAGGAATCCATGTAACAGGTATTTTTCCCAACTCACAAATAGTTCTTTAACCTATCTGCTGATATCAACCATCAAACAGAGAGAAGCTAAATCCTAGAACATCACCAAGCACTATGTCCCTTAAAGTTGAATAATATCTCAGCAACTTTAATTGCATAAGAATTATCTTGCATAAGTTTTGTTAGCTATTACTACAAAAAGAAACTAATAACTTTCCGGGGATGAACTAGAAATTTCCCCTAATATGAATAGCCAATAAAAATTGCATCTTAAAACAACATATATATAACATCCGGATAAGAGAGCTTAGAATGTTTCTTTCAAACACCACCAGCGAAAAAAAAAAAAGGGAAGACTACAGTGTTGCTGGCATCATTCAGAAGGAGAATGATGAACACCAGAACAATGAAAGCCTACTTATTAATTGAAAACAATTTTTCCCTCTCTTTTTCCATTATACAACTATTATCATTAACTAAAGTAAAATCTAGCATAAAGCATCAACGAAAAGAGTGAATTCGATAAAATTTTAAAGATGATGCAGACAAGTTTTAACATTTTGTAAAAACCATGTAGGAATCCATGTAATAAGTGTTTTCCTAACTCAAGTTGCCTAATAGGCCAACCCCTTGCCAATGCCAAAGAGAGAATTAGCCAAATTATAGTTGGTATGATAACTGGACTAAATGTCTCAGAGTAATCAAAACCATGCCTTTGGTTGAAACCTTGAGCCAGCAAATGAGCCTTGTACTTTTGGATTGGACATTTGGATTGAACTTGGTCCTAAAAGCCCATTTGCTACCAATAGCAACTTTGTTGGGGGGTAACTCAACCAATTTCCAAGTTTTGTTTCTCATAAGGGCAGCATACTCCTCATCCATAGCTTGCTTCCAATGAGGGATTGCCAAAGCTTGCTTGGCAGTTTTAGGTTCAACTGAGGCTGCATATAGCATGGGTTTTCTGATCCCAACCTTGGCCCTTGTGACCATGTTATGGTCATTCGAAATAATGGGAAGCACTGTAGGAGGTGGCTGAACAACAGGGATCTAAGGAGCCTCTACAATGGAAGGTGCAGCAACATCAGCTACAACATACCCATGGGTAGGTGTAGATTGAGCCATAAGAGGATGAGTTGGTTCATGCTAAATTCTGGGAGGAGATAAGACAAAAATTGATGGCACCAAGGAAGATGGAGCAGCTGCACCTACATCAGTTTTGGCTAACAAGAAACCAGTACCATAGTCCTTGAAAGAAAAAGTAGATTCATCAAAAATTACATGTCGAGTAATGAATACTTTCCCTAATCTAGACAAGCATTTGTAGCCTTTATATTGAGGAGCAAATCCCAAATAGACACATGGTTCATATCTGAATGAGAGCTTATTTTTCTGATAGGGTCGTGTATGTGGAAAACATAAGCAACCAAAGACTTTCAAGGAATTAAAGTCAGGTTGTTTCTTAAACAACTTTTCAATTGGAGAACTAAATTACAGTAAAGGTGTAGGCAACATGTTGATTAAATGAGTAGTAGTGATAAAAGCCTCACCCAATAACAATGAGGCAAACCATCTTCTGCAAGAAGTGTAAGACCCATGGTAGTGATATGTCTATGCTACCTTTCTGCAATGCCATTTTGCTGATGCACATAAGGACAAGAGAATCTATGCAATATACCTACAAACCTCAAGTAGTTAGACAGAGAATCAAATTCTTTGGCATTATTAGTTTGGATTGGTTTAAGTTTAACACCAAGTTGGAGTTCAACCATTTTCTTAAATTGTAGAAAGATAGAGTAAACTTGAGACTTGCTATGCTTCAAGTAAATCCAAGTAAATTTGGAATAGGCATCAACAAAATGAATGTAATATCTACAACCATTTATTGAAGAAAAGGGGGCAGGCCCCAAATATCAGAATGTACAAGTTCTAAGGGTGCAAAATGCACTGTTTTGTAGGAAGCAAAAGGCAAATTCTGAGATTTACCGATTCAACAGGAAGTACAAATAGAATCTGACTATAAAGGGCAAATTATAAGATTTTAGAACCCTAGACACAATATCAGCTGAAGGATGACCAAGTCTCAGGTGCCAAAGCTTAAAACTAGAATCAGACTTTGTAGAGGCCAAGAGTGAGGTTGGAGCAGAATGAGATGACTACACAGGACCAAAGGTGTAAAGACCATTCTTAACGGTTCCTTGAAGAAGTGTCTCCTTGGAAACTTGTGATTTGACAAAGCAACTATTAGGATGAAATTCAAAATAAGCATTGTTATCTCTAGCAAATTGAAACACACTTAAGAGATTCTTTGTAATTTTAGGAACATGCAATAGATTCTTAAGTTTAAAGAAGTGAGAGGAAGAAAATGGCTTAAATACAAACTACCAACATGATGAATATACAATCCCTTACCATTGCCTACAAGAAGCTATTCACCACCATTATACTCAATTTGATCTAGCATATATGAGGCATCTGGTGTCATGTGATGAGTTGCTCCCGAATTAGGATACCAATTTGAATCATAAATGGTGGAATGAGTAGCTAAGGCATTTCCAATGGAAAGATTAGCATGAGGCCTGAAATTTGATTGCACACTACTTGAACCAGAACCACCATTGGAGAATTGTCTATCAAATCGATGCCAGCATTCAAGTGCAGAATGACCAAATTTTCCACACACTTGGCAAGTTAGCTTTTCAAAGTTACCAAATCTGCCTCTACCTCTACCATGACCAGATCTTCCTCTACCTTGAAAACCAAATCCTTGTCCCCTGCCATGAGATCTTGTGTTTTCTGCAAACCTTGAACCATCTTGCTGGTACTGAGACTTTCTTTGATGCTGAGATTGAACCACATGGGTCTGAACAATAGGTTCATCCTTTTTGAATTTCTCAATCCATTCTTCTTGAGCCATGAGTAGAGCTTCTAGTTTGCCCATACTGCCTTTTCTCTAAAAGTAATAGTTGTAATGAATGAAGCATACTCCTTTATCAACCCTTCCAAGATTGCTTGAACATGATCTACATCTTCTAATGGTGATCCAACCAAAATTAGTGCATCAACAATTTTCTTAATTTTAAGCAAGTAAGAGGATACTGTGCCTTCTTTCTTCGTATGACTCAGCTTGGTTTTTAGTTGATTTACCTTGGCTTTAATTTGAGATGCAAAGAACACTTTAAGTCTCTTCCAAATCTAATTAGAGAATTCACAGCCTACCATTCTTGTGGTTAAAGGAGTGCTCATGGATGCTAGAAGCCATGACTTTAACAAGGAATTTTGTTTCTTCTAATTCTGGTATTCAATAGAAACTACCCCATTTTCTTGATCTTCACTTGAAGCAAACTTGCAAGGAATATTTTCTCTAGCAATGTATTTCACCAAATCATACCCTTCGATCATAGCTTCTACTTGCTGTTTCCATGGAAGGTGGTTTTCTTCATCTAGTTTGATGGCAATAGGATTTGAGAAGGTCTGTGCCACAAACTGAGAAGAGACAACCGTTTGAATGGTTTGTGATGAGGTTGATGACGCCATCAAAGCACTGCAAACTCTGATAACATGAAAGGTGTCAGAGCTAGAGGCTGGGAGAGAGAGAAATGAGTGAAGAAGATGAATTAGAAGCAAAGGAAAATAAATATGATTGATAGCTTAATTGTTACAATGAGTACAACAACAATATATATAGCATACAAACTCAATAGCTTGCTGCATAAGCAACTGACTCAGATAACTAACATAACTGTCATCTTAATCTTACATAACTAACTTCAATAGTTCCTAACTAATTGCAACAGCTTGTGTCTATTATCCTTTCTCCCTAACAATATCAAACACCAAATAGAGAGATAATGAATCCTGGAACATCTCCTAGCAATATATCCCTCAAATTTGCATAACACCTCTAGCAAATTTAATTGCTGCACAAAAATGATTAAACGAACAACTTTTTAGGTATGAACTACAAATAATGAAAATTTTTCTTCCCAAACTATATATAGGCAATAAAAGTTGACATTTAAAAGTAGTGTGTGTATATATATATAACTTCTGGACATAGCTAAATTTGCAATCCAGAAATGTCTAATAAGGGAGATTAGAAGGTGTTTGGATCCCACATGTTAATATTACCTCACCTATTAGGAAAGTAATACAAAGGAAGAAATAGAAACAAAGCTAGAGGGAGTGGGAGCAGTGCAAACAACCAAGAATATGGAGAAGGAATCATAATAAACTCTACCAGCCCAGCAAAGTAAGAGTGGAGAGAAAAGAATCAATTGTAATGGGAGGGGGAGTATGTAATGTGTGTAAAGGGTGTGTGAGGCATCCTTGTAGTGAGTTATTTTTGTTTTATTTTATTTAGATTTAGGTTTTATTTACTTGAATTTATTTAATATTTTAGTTATTTTTAGTTCGTTATTTTGATTTAGGGTTTTTTCTAGTGTGATTGTTATTTCATAATGTTTTTAGATACTTATTTATGTTTTTGTCTAACTGTCATTAGGTACAAGCACTCAAGTTGAAATTTGGACCAATGAGAGAGCTTAACTTGTATGAAATTAGGACCTTTTAGCATTGGAAATTCAATATCTAGCTCTTTAGAAATCGGATTATAATGATTCAAGATTCTTTGGAAAGAAGAGAAGAAGATCTCAAACTTTGTTGCTGGGCACTTTTTCCAATTCTCTAGTCTTCTAGGAGAAAAAGGCAAAACAAGATTGAAGCTTCATCTTATATCTAATGCTGTTAAGTCTGACCTTTCATCGGTATTTTGCCCATATCTTGAGCTATAGAACTCCGATTGAGGTGGTTTTTGTTGCATTCAAAAGCTTACTCAAAGATCTACAATTGTTATTCTATATTTGAGGCAAATTCCAACTATTTTGATCACTGTAGAGCTTGAAAATATGCAAAAGAAGTTAGTGCTATCAAGCAAACGTGCTATAGCGCAACATCAACTGCACACACCCCTATTTTGAGCATTTGTTGTGTTGTAGCGCAATACCTGTGCTACAGCATGTCCCTAACTGCTGAAATTAATGGACTCGAGTCTAACTTCGAGAAGAGGGACTCATGGACTATAAAAGGCGAACATTTAGACTCCAAAGACACATCTTGACATATTCCAAGATAGAAGGCTTCTATTATCAAGATTGAAGGCAAACATTCAAAGATTCCAGAGCTCAACTTCAATACAGAGAGATCCAGATTCACCAGAATTCTTTGTCTCTAGCTATATTTGTTTATGGCACTTAGTTCTTTTGTTACCTCATCTTCATACTACCATTATTTTCTTTTCTTTAGTCATGAACCAAATTTCTTTTGTAGGGCGTTAATGGATCCTTCATGTATAACAATTTTACTTATGAATTAATTTTAATCTTGTTTCTATCTCAATTGCTTAGTGCTTTTATTTGTGCTTAGTGCCTTTGATTGCTTGATCACCGATTGATTTATTCGGGGATTTACAATATTTTGAGAAAGAGTTTGTGAATAAAGCCTCTTAGCATAAACATCATGAGATGAGCGAAAACTAGAAATAGGCAAACGTAGCTCATGTAGTCAACATAGGAACCTATAGAGTTTCAACCTTTATCTAGATTAGTTTGTGCTAAGAGATTATGTAATCAGTTTAGGATAAAGAGTATTGCTTGACCTTGAGATAGGCTAGGAATAAATTAAAGGGAGCCAACCGTGAATCAATTAGGATAGGAACTGATTAACAGAAATTCATAGTAAATATGTCTATAATAGGTGAAATTAATTAGCACTAGCATTTATCCCATTGCATTTATCCACCCTATTAGCATATGTGTGCATTACTATTTTTCTTATTTATTTATTTTATTCAAATTTTAATTTCTTCATCTATGAATTCAATCCGTGTAAATAGTCATTTCCTTATACTATCCAGTACTTGATCTATCCTCATGAGAATGATACTTTTTTTATCACTTTATTTCTTATATAACTCAGTATACTTGCTAGAGTCATATCAAGTTTTTGGTGGCATTGCTGGGGATAATATCAATATCATTCTTAGTTGACGAGATACTAGATTGGACTTTTATTTTTAATTTTTTAATTTATTTTATTTTTATTTTATTCCTACCTTCACTTGCTCTTGTGTACTATTTTGTAATTTATGCAAAGGAGTCAATCTACAAGAGATTTATTCTTTGATCCAGAGATCGACCATACTTTGCATCTACTTAGGAGAGAACAAAAAGCAACCAAAGAATTTCTAGAAGCTACTATGCATGGCCAATGAAAATGAGCAAAATGATAGAGCCATGAAGGAATACTTGACACCCACTCTTCAAGGGTGTTCATCCAGCATTGTGAAGTCGCCAATCTAGTCTAATACCTTTGAGCTGAAGACATCACTTACTCAGTTCATGCAACAAAACTACCAATTTGTTGGGCTGCCTAATAATGACCCTAGTGAACATCTCAACATTTTTCTAGAGATATGTGACACCATAAAAATTAGCGATGCCATAGAAGATGCTATTCGGCTGAAATTATTCCAGTTTTTATTGAGGGATAAAGCCAGACCCTAGTTAAAGTCCTTACCATAGGGATCAGTCACTACCTGGGATATGGTAACCAGAAAATTCTTAGAGAAGTACTTCCCTTTGGCCAAGTCTGCTAAGATGAGAAATGACATAATCTCTTTTACCCAAGCAAAAAGGGAGTCTTTTTATGAAGCTTGGAAAAGGTACAAGTAGCTATTATCTAGATGCCCACATTATGGCATCCCACTTTGGATGCAAGTTCAAACATTTTATAATGGTTTCTTGATGTCTATCCAAATAATGGTGGATGCAACAGCTGGTGGCTCTCTAAATAACAAGACACCAGAGCAGTCCTGAGAGTTATTTTAAGTAATCACTAACAATAACTATCAGAGGCCTAATGAGAGAATGCAGAAGAGGGGAGTTTTAGAAGTGGATGCTACCACTACCCTCTTAGCCCAGATACAGGCCCTCTCTATTTAGAATGTAGCCATTCAAAGCAACTAAACATGCTCTCCAACACATCACCTACGCATGTCATGTGTTATGATTTCTGCCATAGGAACCACCTGAATGGTGAGTGCACTACAACTTCTTCTTCTAAGGAGCAAGTTAATTACATGAATGATCAGAGGCAAAACTCCCACTCCAACACATATGTTCCGGGGCAACAATTCAATCAACTTCTACAAGAGAAGAAGCCTAAATTAGAAGACATATTTCAGCAGTTCATAAGGAGCTATACGTCTTTTATGGAGAAGCTTGAAGCTTTTATTGGGAGGACAGGGGCTCAATTTAGAGCTCATGATGTCACAATAAAAAACATAGAGCATCAAGTAAGGCAAATTTCCAAGCAACTAACTAAGAGGCCACTAGGTTCCTTACCTAGCAACACCACTGAGAATCTAAGGGACCATGTGAATGCAATCATAGTGAGAAATGGGAAAGAGTTGGCCTAGTTTTAAGAGGAAGAAGCAAGGGTAAAAGAAAAGCCAGTTAAGATTTTAACATGACACCACCTGAGAAGAAAAGATATGTGGCACCTTCTCCTTATGACCCTCCAATTCTTTATCCTCAAATAATGAAGTAACAAAAGAATGAATTGGAAGGGCAGCAATTCCTTAAGGTTCTCGATGTGCTCAAGAAGCTCCACATCAATATTTCGTTTGCTGAGGCATTATGTCAAACTATGCCAAGTTCATGAAGGAGCTACTCTCCAAGAAAAGAAAATTGGATGTTGATAAGACAGTGCCACTTACTGAGAGTGTTCAACAATCATTTAGAAGAAACTGCCACATAAACTGAAGGACCCTAGGAGCTTTACTATGCCATGCACCACTATTGATTTGAGGATTAACAAGGCACTATGTGACTTTGGAGCTAGTATTAATCTAATGCGTTTGTCACACATGCATAAATTGAGTATTACTAAAGTGAAGTCTGCAAGAGTATCTCTGCAGTTGGCTAATAGATCTGTTAAACTTCTTTATGGTATTATTGAGATATTTTGGTGAAGGTGGATCTTTTCTTTGTTCCCACAGATTTTCTAATTCTTGATATGGAGGTGGATGCAATGTTCCTCTAATTCTTGGGCGACTCTTTTTGGCCACTGGTAGAGCCTTGATTAATGTGGAAGAAAGGGAGCTAACTCTGAGATTTCAAAATAAGAAGGTAAAGTTCAAAGTCTTCCAAGCAATGGACTCTCCTACAAAAACAGCTCAAGACTATAAAGTAGATGTAAAGGACCCCCTAGTGAAAGAGGAATCCTAGCCAGACATTCTAGTTAATCATTCAATCTCAAAACTGAAGAAGGTGATTTACAAGAAAGTGAAGCATAGAGAAGTCACTAGTATATGGGATCCAGGTAATATCTTTTGGGAAGGTACAATTCAAATATTTCATTATCAAGTCCTGAAAGTTAGAAGCAGGCTTGAGCTAAAGCATGACTTAAAAGGAGCAATAAAAGGACAAAAAGAATACAAGGCCTCAATCCTTTCTCATTCTACTGAATGAATTGTAGGGGCCATGTCCAACTTAGGGACAATAACTCAAAGTGCTTGTTGGGAGATAACCCAATTTTTTTAACCTTTCTTTTATTTTTCATTCTTTAGTGTTTTTCTAGTTTTTCTTTTGATTTGCTATTTTAGGTAGAATTCTATTTTTGATTGATTTTAATTCATCTACTTTTGTTTTGTAGGTTTGACGAACAATTAGGAAGTGCATAATGAGAAAAAGAAGCTATATATCATGGGCATGTAGAGAAAAAAAATGCAGAACCAGTATCAGCAACAATGCGCTACCATGCTTTATAGCGTGCTGCACCCAGAAGAAACTAGCTTTGGTTTTTGGGTTGTGTTATGGCACATTGACTTGTGCTATAGTGCAAACTTGTTGCTACAAAGTGTGAATTTGAGGCCTCCACAGATGATGATAACTAGATTTGAGCAGTCACTTTCCTTTCTCTCTTTTGAATTTATTTTCATGCATTAGGGATAATGCATAATTTTAAGATAGGGGTCAGGAGAGTTTGTTATTGCACTTTTTATTTGTTCTTGTTTCCTTTTGTTAGTTTAGTTGATTAGGTTGTTAGTTTTGTTAGTTGTCAGTTTTCTTGCCTATATATGAAAAAAAAAAAAGATTTTTGTCTTTAGTCAATTTTTCTATTTTTTTGTTGGTCAAATGGTTGTTGTTAGTTTGTACCTATGATATGAAATATTGCTCTATTTGTTAACTCTTAAGTAACTTTGGAACCTAATTTGAGTCTTAAAAATCTTCTTGTGCATTTACTATTGAATTAGGAAAGATCATATTCTTGCACTTGGATAAGTGTTAGCAACTTAGGGTTTGCGATCTTTATGCTTTTATGCTTTATTTAGATTGAGACATGCATTCTTGTTTACTTGAATCTCTCTTGAAATATATGTGACTGAATCTTAGCCTTGGAAGTTGGAAGTGATTTAGGCCATATTTGATAACCATAATTGAGCCTCATTGCCCACCCTTGGTCATTGATCCATAGTTACTCCATTCGAGCTTCTAAGCCTATCCTTGGATTGAACCACATTATGAGGTTGATGCCCCTCTTTCTTCTTCCTCTTTGATCCCATGGCTTACCCTCAAGCCTTAACTTCTAAACTTGTTTGAATAGGGTACCACCTCCATTACCACAACCTCATGCTTTCTAAAGGCAAAAGTGGAGTAGGAGAATATATTCAAAAAAAAAAAAAAAAGAGAGAAAGAATGAAGGAAGAATAACAAGTAAAGAAGGAAAAGAGAAAAGGATGGCAATATAGGGAAAATAAATGCCAAAGTTCGATAAGAAAAGCATATGAGTTGCCAAACAACTAAGTTGGAGGTATTCCAAGAAGAATGAGATAGGGTGAAGGTTCATTAAGTTAAGGGTAATATTATGCTTAAATGACTTTCTACCATACCTTTTACCTTGGCCTACCACTACAAGCTGATAAAAAGTCTTTTTGATCTTTGGCTAAGTGATATTCATGTAGAGATAGAGAAAAAGGATTGTGGATATTGTGATAATTTTGTCTCTTCTTAAACACTACACAGACATGGGGTGAGTTAATACTTCATTGCTTTCACAGACATGGTTGCACAATTCGATGGTCTTGATACTTAGATTTGGATTCTTGGATACTATTAAATTAAGTTGTGGAGCAATGATGAGAATTTTCATAGGCAACAACTTCTGGTTGGACATTTTGTATAGTGAGTCTTTTCTATTAAGTCAGTTTGGGGGACCGAAGGTAACTCTCCGTGCACCGGACATGTAGCTTACCGAATCAGTTGCGACACCGATGGGAATGCATGCTACGAAAGATAGGGTCGAGTCTGATACATCAACCGTCTACTCAATATCCTTGTACGCTCAGGGACTGCAATCAGCCGCTTCCTTGGTAGTCGTCAGCTCGTTCTTGACAGATCCGATCGGGTGTTCATAATCTGGAGTAAAAGGATTCGAACCTCTGCATGCTGGTACCAAAAACCGATGCCTTACCACTTGGCAGTCTTTATTTAACTTTATTCTTGGTTTTAGTTTTGTTTGAGTCTTGTTTGGGGAAACGAAGTTCTTAAGTTAGGGATTGTGATAACTCCTTGTAGTGAATTATTTTTATTTTATTTTATTTAGATTTAGGCTTTAGTTACTTAAATTTATTTAATATTTTAGTTATTTTTAGTTGGTTATTTTGATTTAGGGTCTTTTTTAGTGTGATTGCCATTTCATCATATTTTTATATACTTATTTATGTTTCTGTCTATTTGTCATTAGATAGAAGCACTCAAGTTGGAACTTGGAGCCATGAGAAAGCTTATTTTACATGAAATCAGGACCTTCTAACATTGGAAATTCAATATCTAGTTCTCTAGAAGTTGGATTATAATAATTCAAGATTCTTTGGAAAGAATAGAAGAAGATCTCAAACCTTGTTATTGGATACTTTTTCCATTTCTCGAGTCTTCTAGGAGAAAAAGGCGAAACAAGATTGAAGCTTTATCTTGTCTCTAATTCTGTCAAGTTTGACCTTTCGTTAATATTTTGCCCATACCTTGAGCTATAGAACTCTGATTGAGGTGCTTCTTATAGTGCTGAAAGTTACTCAAAGATCTACAATTGTTATTATTATCTCTGAAGGCAAATTCCAACTATTCTGATCACTACAAAGCTTGGAAATATGTAAAAGAGATTAGCATTGTCAGGCAAATGCACTATAGCATGATTTTCTGTGCTATAGCTCAACCCCATTGTAGGCTGGGACACTTTTAGTTGCTCTATATTGCAACATCCATAACACACCCCTCTATTTTGAGCATTTATTGCACTGTAGTGCAACACCTTTGCTATAGCACGTCCCTGATTGCAGAAATTAATGGGCTTGGGCCTAACTTCGAGAAGGGGGACTTTGGACTATAAAAGGCAAATACTTAGAATCCAAAGACATGTCTTGACACATTCCAAGACAGAAGCCTTCTATCGAAGAGATTGAAGGTGAAGATTCAAGGATTCTAGAACTCAACATCAACACAGAAAGATCCAGATTCATGATAATTCCTTGTCTCTAGCTATAATTCTTTACGGCGCTTACTTCTTTTGTTACTTCATCTTCATGCTCTACCATTATTTCTTTTCTTTAGTCATGAACTAAATTTCTTTTGCTAGGGCGTTATTGGACCCTTTTTGCATGACAATTTTACTTATGAATTAATATTAATCTTGTTTCTATCTCAATTACTTAATATTTTTGTTTGTGCTTAATGCCTTTGATTTCTTGATCAATAATTGATTGATTCGGGGATTTACAATATCTTGAGAGAGGGTTTTGAATAAAACCTCTTAACGTAAGCACCATGAGCTGAATGAAAACTAGAGATAGATAAACGTGATTCATGCAGTCAATATAGGAACCCATAGTGCTTCAACCTTTACCTAGATTAGTTTGTGCTAAGAGATTAGGAAATTAATTTAGAGTAAAGAGTATTGCTTGATCTCGAGAGAGGTGAGGAAAAAATTAAGGGGAATGGACCGTGAGTCAATTAAGATAGGAACTAATTAATAGAAATTCATAGTAAATGTGTCTACAATAGGTGAAATCAATTAGTCCTGGCATTTACTTCATTGCATTTATCCACCCCATTAGCATCTATCTCCATTACTATTTTTCTTATTTATTTTATTTTATGCAAATTTTAATTTCTTCATTCGTGAATTCACTCCTTTCCCTTAGACAATTTGGTATGTGATCTATCCTCATGAGAACAATATACTCTTTTTCATCACTTTATTACTTGTATGACCCGATATACTTGCCGGAGCCGCATCAAGACATGAGAAGGGTAGTCAAATTTTGGAGTGGAATGGCTAGGAGAGTCTGAGACTCTCTAATACCCAGAGTTATTATACCAGAGCTTGGCTGATATTACATTAATATTAGACCAATTTCAATTCTATAATACAATTTATTTTCATCACCTCTTACCTCTTTTACCAATACTTTATAGGATGTTTCTATCAAACCCCACCAGAAAAAAAAGAAGAAGAAGGAGCATGCTATTGTTCAAAAAGAGATTGATAAACACCAAAAGTTAATGGATTATTTGTAGTTACTTTACATAATTCAATATAACTACTCTGCCTTTCAAATGTACAAAAAAAAATGTACCTGTCCGCTTGTGATTGTCTATAGTAACCATGATTACTTTCTTGTGTTTGATTGGTTACTCTTTTACCCATTTTATTGATGGATATATAGAATGAGAAGTACATATTTATGCCAGGAAAAAGCTATAAGGTGCAAGAGGTAGTATTTCAAGAAGACAAAATGATTAAATTAAATCTAAATCTCTCTCATATGTTTGTAAAGTGAAAGAAATATATTTAGATGTTTAGTCATATGAAAATATTATTAGTTGAATAAGTGGGAATGAACAATTTATTAGAGGAAGCTCAATCAAGAATTTGTGCAAGAATACAGAACTGAACTGTATCCAAATTGAATTCAATTTCCAGTTTCATTAAACGGTTAGCAAAAATATGCAATCAAGAATACCTAAAATGCGAACTTGAGCAAGTTTTAGTGATCTTAAGCATTCCACTTTTTGCAGAGACAACATGAATCTTCACATTTTTAGTTGCAAAATTGGAGGTTTATTTCTTTCTTGAATTATCCCAATATGACCTGTCAATGTTAAAATTGTGAATGCCCCCTTCAAAACTGCTAAATTTAAAAAGGGGAAACTGTTTTTTGGTTGAAGACAAGAATAGATAGACATATAAATTTTTTATACTAAATAGATATTATGGGAATGCATAATGAAACTAGTAAGAAGCTTTTATGAGTAAGCATAAATATAAGAAATCAACAAGTAACTAGATATGTAAAAGAGAGAACCTTACATAACTTAAGGAATTGGAGACATTCATCTGTAGTTGTATTTGCAATTGAAGATGTGAATATATAGCAAAGTCTTTCTCTACCAATATTCACCTGTCAATTGAAAAAAGAAAAGTTTATCCAATTCTGAGATTTATAATATTGTGGTTTAAATAGGGAAAATTAAACAATAAAGCACAAATATATACTGTCAATCCATCAAAAAAAGGTGTACTAGTGTTGGCATATTACCTTTGGAGGAATCAATATCAGCATATGTCTATGTGTGGTATGTGAGCAATTTTGGACCAATCTTGCCCGACAACAGCTTGGCATCTATGACGTAGGATGGAACAATTTATGATACGTAGTGTCTGTAAATTGGTAAGGCAACTCATGGCTTCAGGCAATGACTCTAATTCATTGCACTCAAAAAACTCAATAAACTTGAGCGATTGGAGGTCCCCAATCTGTTCTGATATAGCCATCATCTTACAATGGGAGAAGGTCAATTGTTGCAAAGAACGGAGCCCATGAGGGGGGCCATGGCGTTGTGTGATATTATCCGCCTCATCTTTCCATAGATCAAGCTTCTCGCCTCTAAATTCGCGAATTTTCAGTTCCCGAAGTTCAGAAGGAAGATGTTGCAAGTGTCGTGACGGTGGTGGAATGACCAACATTCCACGAAGGTGGAGGCTCTCGAGTGATGTGAGGTTTCGCATCCAATCTTCTTCCATTGCTTCTGCCTCTTTAATGAGACCCATGCTCAAGTGCTTGAGTGTAGAAGGAGGATGGGAGGATGTAGACGACTCTAACTGAACCGAACATTTTTCCAACAACTTCATGCTACCATCAACAAACAATAGAGTCTTAACTGGGCGTAATAAAGTAGGCATGCAAGTCAAGTTTGGACAATGGTAAATCACCAATAAAGAAAGACGAGGAAAAGGAGGTAGAGAAAGATGTTTATCAGTATTATTTG
Source organism: Pterocarpus macrocarpus (assembly GCA_031439585.1). Taxonomy (NCBI): domain Eukaryota; kingdom Viridiplantae; phylum Streptophyta; class Magnoliopsida; order Fabales; family Fabaceae; genus Pterocarpus; species Pterocarpus macrocarpus. The sequence continues at coordinate 15,245,077 of CM062517.1, read as the reverse complement.
CCTTATTGTCATCTCTCGACCTTTGCCATCCCCTCAAATTCTGACACCAACGGAGGCGGAGTTCCTCCAAAGATGGGAAGAACACATCAGAAATCTCTTCATAGTGCATGCACTCCAGTTTATCCATTATCCCAATCTCGAGCATCTTAAGGTACGGGAGTCTTTCCAATGGTGGGAGATATTGGCAATTAGAAAAGTCATTGAAGTCGATTTTAACAATATTAGTGACTGAAGGAAGCCAATTTGAAAACCTCACACCTGGATAGTCGTGCACTGTCAACTGTTTCAAATTCTGATGAGGACACAGGTTTTCCAATAACTGCAAGCTGTCATTGTTTTTGGTTTTTTCTTCCTCCCCCCATGACAATTGTAGGTGTCGAATGTATTTTTTTGATTTTAAATTTGTTTCTTGAGACTCCGACCTCACATCTTTTACTGAACCTAGATTTCTAATCCAAATATCATCTGTTATGTTATTAAGCTCCTTTAATTCATTCAATTTGCTGCTTTTGCTCTTCTCATCATCTCCTACAACAAAACTTGATACTGTTTGCAGTGAAGTCAATTTCCCTAATCCTGCTGGCATCAGTTCTTCAAAGGCTTTACAATCATCAATGTCAAGATGTCTCAAATTGATTAACTTTATGATAGTTTCTATAGAAAAAACAAGTCTTGAACAATCACGCAAATTCAAAGTCTGTAAGCTAACAAGATTGCCAATGGATTTGGGCAAACTAACTAGCTCTCTACAATATGACAAGTCAAGATTTTTTAAGTGCTTGGCTTTATCAATAGACTCTGGCAACTGAGTTATAGAAGAGTGTGACAAATTCAAAACACGCAGGTACTTCAAACTTTTTATGAAAGATGGGTTGGTCATTGCTTCCATATTGCGACAAATAATAGTCCGCAAATGGTTTGCATCTAACAAATCCAATGAACAAATGGCGCTAGATAGCAATGCGACATGCATGGGTCTTCCAACAATTCCTTTTCCCTCATTATCAAGGTAACAATCATTTCCAACTATTGACTTTGCAAGATCATGCATCAAGTCATGCATTTTGAAGGATTTAATATCACCATATTCATTCATGGATGCATCTTGGAAGAAGGACCTCATCAATAAAATTTCGATATATTGATTGCCCACATCTTCTATAGACTAAGTTTCAATTGAACTTTCAAGATAACCTTGAGCTATCCATAATTGAATCAATTTATTCTTTTGAATTTCCCAATCTTTTGGATATAAGTAACAATAAGCAAAACATTGTCTCAATCCAAATGGCAAGTTTTGGTAACTCAATTTTAGCACTGACATAATGCTTTCTTTTTCACCACACAGCCTCCAAAAATCACCATCTAAAATTCTTATCCATTCACTTTCTTCATGTTTAGATTGTAAGAGGCCCCCCATGGTTCTGATTGCAAGTGGAACTCCTCGACACTTATCTGCAATTTTCACACCAATTGATACAAGGTTTGGGCTCATTCTACCAGCATCTTTACCAAATATTACTTTCTTTAACAAAGTCCACGATTGTTCTTTTGTCAAACCTTCCAAAACATAAGGGGTGTTTATCCCCATTGTTTGTGCCACACTTTTACTACGTGTAGTAACTAAGATCTTGCTACCTCCACCACCACACATCAAATAATCCCTTAAAGCACTCCACTTAAGTTGACTTTCATTCCACACGTCATCAAGGACAAGCATATACCTTTGGCCATTTAATTCTTCTCTGAACATATGTTGTAGGATGTCTAATTCTATATCACCAACTTCATTCTTCCTCAAGGATTTTAACATTTTCTTCAAAACAGTTTTCACTTCAAAATCTTCAGAAACGCACACCCACATATATTTCTGAAAAAGCTTCTGCTCTTGAGCGTCATTATACACCAATTGAGCAAGTGCTGTCTTGCCTAAACCCCCAATACCAACAATAGCAGTTAAAGAGACATTCTGACTCGCATGGGTTTGGATTAGCAAGTTCATAATATCATTCTTATTTTCTTCCCTGCCAATTATTTCTGACTGCAAAACATAAGAACTTGTTTCCCTCCAAACAGTCTCATTTTGCTTTAGAATTACCAAACTTGGGTTCAATTTCAATTTCGACATATCATCAGCAACATCATTAAAGCTCTTTTGAATCTTCTTAATCTTATGAGCTAACTTAGCACGAAAAACAAGTGGATTTTCAGATGAAAAGAAGCCACGCACCTTACCAGTACTTTTGCTACCACCATTAACGTTCCGCCGCAAGTCTTTAATAGTCAAGCCATCGAATAAGTCATCAGCGTCATGTAGTACTTGTTTGAACCTGCATATCCAATGCTCGATAACAGGTTCCTCACTTTGTCTCTGCTCAGCATCTGAAAGCACAATTTTTATAGACTCAAGAGTTTTCTTAAGTTTTTCCAGCTGATCCATGGCTCCATAAATGCGACCAAACTCACAGCATGTTGATGAAGCGAGCTTGTTGATGAGGCTAACAGCAACACCATAGGGGATTTGTTCAGCCATCCCTCAAATGGAAAGGAAAGGAAAGGAAAGGAAAGCACCAGAACAATGCAAGAACCAGGTGACTGAAAGAAAGGAAAACGTAGAAAGTCGTTGGACAGCAAATAGCAATAGCTAAGGGGTGGATGAGGCGGGCAATGGAAGTCACCGAATGTAATAAATAACAAACCAAGGACTAAAGAAAAGTAAAGTTGTCTTCATAGAAAGTTAGTATGTTTCTCCTTAATCAATTGCGACGAACAAAAACTGATAAAGAAAGTGAAGGTTGAAGTTACATGCAACGAAAAGTCTAGTGGCCAGTGGCCAGTTGCCAGTAGCCAATGGAAGTAACCATATGCAAATGGAATTGATGACAAGATAAGAAAAATGATCGATGGCAGAACAAAAGTCCTCTTGATTAAAAGCCACTGATTTTGCGTGGCACTCACGGGCATATCTATAAAGGAATAACTTAGTCTTAGCTTGACAATATATGTTCCCGTTATCTCATTATCGTGATGACAATTATGAAAGTTGTCATTGGATATTTACATCCCAGAAAAACAAAAAAAAAGACAAAAATTCCTGATAAAAATTGCAGGGACAACTTGGTTTATCATAATTTAAAAATCTAATAATAATCTCTTATTATTTAAAAAAAAAAGATATATTAGTTCATTTGTGAATTCATTATTAATCAATGATCAATTTTGAGAACGAATTAGTCTATCAAAAAATCATATATATTTAAATTTAATCCTTAATGATAACAAAAATAAAATAAAAAAAATTCTTAAAATTTATGCAAATCTTATAGGAGAGATTAACTTGTCCCCCTTTTTTTTTTGAGTAATAAGAAACTATTGTTAAATTTTTAAATTTCAAGGACAAATTTATTCTTCGCAATTTTTATCAGTACCAAAATGAGAATTTTGTCAACGAAAAAAAAAAAGACAATTATGAAAGTTGTCTTTAGATACTTAGTTAAAGAATTAGAAGATAATAACTTTTTAAAAAGTTTTAATATAGTCAATATTTTAAAATTTTTTATCTTTCAAAAAATATATTTTAAAGTGTTTTAATAAATGTATAAGAAAATAATTATAAGCGAAAAAAATTCAGTTGTAAAAGTAAGAGTAATGTTATTTCTAAACATGGTCTGATCGAGAAAAAAAAATTCCCAGTCGTATCTGGTCCCTGAAGTTGATAAATGAAATTGATTTTAATTAAATTTTGAATCAACTAAAAACATTCTCACTCACTTTACAATATACACAATATATTAATCAACTTGGTATTTTCTTTTCTATTATTATATTTACAATACAAAGAAAAACAGGAGAAGCATACTAGGCATCAACACTGACATCTACAAAGAGTTCAGTATATTTTTAGGTCATTGTTAGAGTTGTTTTGTACGATGCATAGAGAGTTTATTCTAAAGTATATTTTAAAATTTTCAATTTAAATTAATATTTATAAAATATACTTTTATAAAAAATTATTTAAAATTATAATTTTTCATAATTAAGATATATTATTAGTTTATTTTTATTAAAAAAACACATACTATATAAGACAATAATAACTCGAATATTTATAAAAAAAACTTTCTTTAAATTAATTTGAATAATTATAATTAAAATTTCAATTTTCACATTTTTAACACAAGAAATGTAAACTTCTCATAAAGTAATAGAAATCATATAAATTCTTAAAAATTAATATAATAAATTATGAAAGAAATAAATATTTAAAATTCGTAAGCACTATATAAAATAAAGTTACACATTAATTGAAAAATAAAATATCCATTTAACATAATAAATTTGTACATAACCTTTTTAAAATAATTTCAACAACTTTTTGTTATTGCATCCCAGACTAAATAAGGATTTTAATTTTGGTATCCCCTTGTTTAGTTTGAGGCATAGATTTCACAATGGTAACCAATAAGATATTGGTTTAAGTGACAGAGCTTTAGATTCTTTAAGAATATGGTTTTAAATTTGATCCCGAAATTTATATATATGAAAATACTGTTGAGAAAATTCTTCATTTAGGTGCTTAACTGTATTTTGAAAGACTAATCTCTCACCTATTAAATGAGGGAATAGTATGAGAAATCAAAAAGATTTCACAAAAGATAATGACAATTATTATTATTACTGCAAATTATACTAATATGTCCTGAGGTCTATCGATATTACCAAGATTCTTTAAAACCTAATTAGACATTGAATCGGATAAAGCACTAGTTTAAACTAAATGAAATAAAACAATACAATGAAGAGTAAAATTTTAACATGATAAATTGATGATATAATATATCAAGTTATATATAAATATAATTATTTTTTAAAAAAATTACTTTTTAAAAAATTTATAGTTATATTTTTATGATGTAAGACTATTTATCTAAAAGAGTTGAAATATAGAGTATTTAAATCCTACATTACTTATACTAAAAAATTTTCACTCTTAACATAACTATATATTCTCATGTATCATATTAGTTCATACTTTTCTCTTCTAGACATTTTTCTAAAGAATAAGAGACCTAATAATTTTTTATTTGACCGATTAAAATAAGTCTTTTTTTTCTTAAAAAATCAGAATTGACCAATTGGGTCAATCGGTTAGGTTCACCAATTTTGGGCTATTTCATATGGTTTTCTCTGATTTTTTAATTTTCAGTTTTTTTGGGTTTGATCGAATTGATCTAGAGACCAATCTCCAACCAGACTAGTTAATCTGATCCTATTCAGCTTTGTTATATAATATGAAAGTTGTGTGGCACAAAATGAAAGAACTAATATGGATGGAAATAAAACAAAGCAAAAACTTAATGTGGATCCATATTATCATATATGGGCTCAATTATATATAAAACGCAAGTTAATTTACATATTCATATATCATTGTACAAATTATTGTTTGTGATAAAAAAATATTTCCTTTTTCTAAATCCTAAACTCTAAATACATAACTCCTTTCTCTTAATATATTTTTTAAAATTTTAAATTTATCCTGAACCCAACAAACAAAAACTAACATCATCTTCTTCTACTTCCAACCCCGTCCAAAAATTCTTACACTAACATCTCCATAATCTCGTTTTCTTCTACCTCTGTCCACACTTCTTTCAATTAAGACCCACACTGTCATCCTTCCTGCAAAACCATTGCAGACCACCACCGCCACTAACCACCGCGAAAGACCACCGTCAGAGATCCAAAACCGCAGCCGTGCCGTTAACACCCCCTTCTTGCCCTAGATATTCCACAACTGCAACCAGCCACTGCTGGGGGAACCATACCACCGTGCCTAGTGAGTGGATGTCGCGGCTGCAATGGGTGAACAGCGCCGCGGAGGCAGCGGCGAGGTAGCTCCTTAGGCGCGGCAGAGAAGCAGCTGTGCGTTCGTGGCCGAGACGGAGCGCAGGGACGGCGGAGCGTGATGGAAGGCAGAGAACATCAGCAGCGCTGTGGCAACCAAATGGCGGAGCTCCGGCGAGGCTGGTGGGGCGGTGGTCTTAGCAACGACGGGTGGTGGCTCGCGGTGTTGTGCAGCTGGGATTGAATAAAGCAAAGAGTCGAGGAGGATGACAATGGAGAAATAATTTTGTTGTTCCGTTTTCATTTTTTTTCATTTGAAACTTTTGAGTCTGCTGGCTTGGCTTTTGTGTGTGTACTGTATATTAAGTTTAAAGAAGGCAAGTTGGGGGGGAGAGGGAAGAATAATATTGAATAAAAATAAAATAAATAATTAAGGATAAATAATTATTTTATATATATTTTTTAATAATCTAAAATTTTAAGTTAAAGAAGATTATTATAATAGAGTTAAATAAATTAAAGGAATTGAACGCCAATTTAAAATTTAAAAAAGTCTAAATATTATATCAATAGACTTAAAGAAAGATTGGAATAAATTACTCTTATTATTAAGTAGCATAAGCTATTATTTACATCTTAATCCAAAATGTGACTTCAACGCGAGAGATCATCCCACTGGTGCGATGGTTACGACGCGCTTGGGGCTGTAGAAGAGAGAAATTTAAAAATAAAAATGAAAAATTAGAATACACTGTCACAGTGTAGTTGTATAGTTACACCATCAAGATGAATGGCTGTGATAAATTAGTGTGGGGTGCACCCAAACTTGCCGCGTGCACCATAGACAGAGCCTGTTGGATTAAACCCGGCACTCCAATTTTTTTTTTGACCACTACCCATACACTCTTTATCAAATTTATGTTTTTCTAATCAATGAGCCTTTTTGGGATGCAAGCTGCTACGTATCAAAGAAGAAAGAAAGAGTGTTTACAAGCCATAGGTTAATTGTTTACGAGAATGTAGCACTATACTAGGAATAACTAAACAATAACACATACAAATTACAAGTAACGGTAACTTTTTTTTTTGCCCTTCCAAATTCAACTGAATGATCTTCCACCAACCACAAACAATATGATCGGACATTTGTCTCGCATATTAGCACCTTTATAAACTACAATTTTAAACAAGTCGACAGTGACATTAACAAAAGCTTAGACATAGCTACCTCAGATATCAATTCCAGTACAACTACAAGAGTATAAGTGGACATAAGTAACCACAATAGATAGTAGCTTCTGTGACAAAAGCAACAAGACAAGGAGTGAGGAGCTGAAATGCCACCAGGATAGTCAACTTGACAAGCAATAAGCCAATAACACAAGTGCAGATGTCAAAGTGGATAGTAGAGTCCCAAAGGAGCAAGCAGCAAAAGCACCAGAAGAAACCCCACTAATAGCGTCATCTCTCAGCTATAGGCGGGACTATGAGAAGAGGGAATTTCTCCAGCCCTGTAGCATTATTTAAAATAAAATTATTGAATAATACAATCTAACACACTAATAATAACTACTGCACTCGGTTATAAGTACTTATTAACGCAGTGCAGCTACCAGAGGATAAAATATCCTCTAAAACAGAAAAAAGATAATCAGAGAAAGTGAAAAGATTCATGAAGCAATAATGCTATTCAGTCTAAGCATATCCGAAATGACAATTTGACGACTTTTTATTTTTTTTGACAAAGGTAGATATTTCATTTCGTTGATATGAAATAGTACAAGATAAGGTCCATCAGGACAACAAGCATACAGAAAAAAAAGTGGAACCCATAGCACTGTTAAACAGCAAGTACAATATTAACTAGAATAAATCTTAGGAAAGAAGAGACAAAGGGAGTCTATGGATCTTATATTCCTTTGCCAGACTCAATGCTATAGCATATATGTCGTGGGGTGGGCAATCTTTGCCCTCAAAAAACTTTCTCATTTCTTGCAAGCCATAGTCTCCATATTCCAAAAGCAAACAGAGCTAACATATCCTGTCTATCCTGGGCAGCTTTTAAAGAATCTACCAATTCAATCCACCACTTCCAAAATGGAGATGATGTGTGTGACCAGCTTTGATGAGGAATGTCAAGCAAGTTCCAGATCTGTTTAGAGTGAGAATATGTAACAAAACAATGCATCACTGATTCCAACTCATTGAGGCACCAAGGGCAATGATCATTTACGGTTGGAATTCTATTTCTAAGCTGTTGTTTAGCAGGAACACCATTGTGAGTAAGTTTCCATACCAGCGTTTTAGTTTTTGCTGGGACGCTAATGGTCTAAGCTGTTGTTTGACGACTCGCTCAGAAGATTATGAGCAATACAATACATGTCCCAAAGAGGTAAAACAAATGCTCAGGAAGAGAAAAAAAAATGATGAACCACAATAAATACAAATTTGCAAGTTGAAGGAAATATAACGTCGCAAGGCATACAAAATATTAGTCAATATATTATAATATATTAAAGTTAAAGACCCAAATTTTGGCACAAATGGCATATTAGAAATTCTATAATATTGCCACATCTTGCTAAAGGTGCCAGGCTCTCTTTTACTCACTTTTACTTTATCTAGCCATATTAGTATAGCAGTTTCACTTTATCTCTTCTTTTATTTTTTTTTCACATCACACACACCCTTTTCCCCCTTCCCCTTCCAGTTTTCCTGTTTTGCCATAAGCAACCACCTCTTCCCCGGTTGTCCCTCCATTGACTGCTATCAACTCGCCCTCCTCCATCCTGCCATTGTCACTGAAGAATATGTGGAATGGTGCAAATAGAAAATGGTGATGGTGCATCTGCTCTACAAGCTCATAATGAATGATTGCCAAATTCGCAATTGTTTTAATAGCTTCACTTGCTTAATTCAATTCTTTCTTCAAAGGTTCATTTTGTTAATTAATAGTTATCCTTTTCATCTCAATTCTTAGTATCTATTATTTGTGATTCAGCATGCATATTCCCTTCTTCTTTTTCCTTCTTTATTTGTTGGTATTATTTGTTGGTATCAACAATCACTTTAATTGATAATTTTAGTCAATATATGATCAGCGAAATGCAAATATAATCATATCAATCAAGAAAGTCGTAGTAACTTTTTCTACATTATAACTGCTTTCTTACGTAGCAATGAATACATAGAAGGCATGCAAAGAATGATTTATCCCCTAAATAGTGAATGGAGATTCACGAATGATTGTTTTCCTTTCACCTTGCAGTTCCAAAGCTCTGGAAGTCATGCATGAGGCGTATACTGGTGCAGTTCTAAAGTTTTAGTGGCTGCACATGGTATTTTCTATTCATTGCCGTATAGATTGTTGAGTGATGGAGTCATGCATGAGAGCACCATAATACTAATTCAACACATGTAGTGACATACACTTGGTTCTTTTTGCTTTTTTCTTTTTCATTTCTCAGGTAAAGATTTATTGCTACCATTAGAATAATATATATTGGTAACTATATCACACTTTCTTTTTCCTCGTGTTTCTTTGCAATAATTCATTGGCATGTATCCTTATCGTCTTATTGTTATAATACTATTTGATGAATTGAAGAATCACTTCTTTCACTTGAAGTTTTATCTAAACTAGGTGCTACCGTTAAATGATAATTGTTAATATTTATAATTTCTCAATTACAATATTCCGAATTGTTAATGTTTTTTTTTCCATGGTATAGTTGTTAATATTTACATTAAGTGATATTAATTCCTCATTCCGTAACCGATAGAAGGTTACAAAATAGAAAATTCAAAATAGAAGCGTGCACTTAGCTACGATAACATGATATAAAAGTAATTTATTGTCTTAAATCCAACTTAATGATAAAAAAATAACTGCAAATTCAGTAAAAATTAAATTAGATTAGTTACCTTACAACAGAAAAAAAAATGGAGCGTCTTGAGAAGTCTTCTTACCAGAAAATCTTAAATGATACTGTTAGATGAACATATAATTGCTCTTTACAAATATATCTTTACTTATTTCTCAGATTCTATAATTTATCATTTGCAATATGTTACTATAATGAATTACAGCTCAAAATTAAAAATTAATATAGACTTAAAAATATTTTAATAAAAGAACCTTTTTATTATATTAAAAATTCAAAAAATTAAAATTAATTAAAATTATATAATTTCGTTTCTTAATTTTCTATTCAATTATAAATAGTACCTTAATTTATATTCTTTTTATTTTATTTTAAATTAAAAATAAAAAAGTACACAATAATATTTAAAATACAAAATATTATAACAAACAATTTAGCTCTATTCCTTCTGACTTTATGAATTATTTTCTTTTCTATTACACATTTACACATGCAACTCTTTTATATAAGGGAAAAATTTTACACCATAAGAAATTTAAAAATAGTTCATTTGAAAATGTTTTACAATAAAAGGATTTTATTCTTTTGGCTCACAACTTTCTTGTCAACATTCCTCCCCAATAATTCGAGACAATAGAAAAGAAAAGCACACATTATTATCAAATGAGTAGTTAATCTTAATAAGAAGCCTTAGAAGAAACACCCCAAAAAAAAAAGTGATACAAGTGCAAAAAAAGAGATAAGTGCCAAAAAGGATAAAAATAAAGGTTGTCTTAAGAATGAGGCTCATTTGAATATAAATAATTTTACTACATTCAAAATATATGGCTAAAAGGAATATATATTTTTATTTTACTTATATTATTAAACTATTATTTTATCATTAATAAATACTATTTTTTTTCTATTAGGTAGTTATTAGACTTTACATAATTAAAGCATCATCTACTAAATTATTTTTTAAAAAATATATGTCCATTTCGGTCCCACTCAATGCCCGGGTCTAAATCTAATCTTCAATATATTCAAGCAAAAAATAGCAGATTAGGCAAATAATTCATACATGCCTGCTCTTCTAGAATGACAAATCACATACGCACAGAGAGAGAGAGAGCAATGAAAACAATAAAATATAGAAAGGTTAATACTTACTATGGCATGCACAGCCTCTTTGTCAAAGCTAAAATATCAGCACAAGAGAGAAACTTCCCCGACACATTCACGTCCAACAAGGCTCTTCATTCTATCAATGAAGTGAAAGCAATCGGGTATGAGATTTGGAAAAGCATTCTTTTCCGCTTGACTGGTTTTTGTTGAGTTCACATGCATAGAAACATTATATTATAGCCTGTAGTGATAGATGCTAGTTCATCATTTTAACAAATACGTGTTGACTATAACTCAAAATGAAATGAATGCAGAAACTCGAACTTCATACCCTGACAAAAAAGTAAACCTTTCCGAGCATAGAAACCCAACTACAATGACCACATACAGCTTTTAATTTAATGTCAGATTGCATAATAGTAATATTTTGAAAAGCTCCTTGCAGCTGTCAATATATACAGCATTTATTTAAGATTATGAAATATGTGCATTTTAAACAAAGATTTAGACCCGCATTCTGCGCGATATATATATATATATATATATATATATATATATATATATATATATATATATATATATATATATATATATTAGAAATAATTTAACAAATAATATCTGAATAATGTAAAATCTAATAGTTATGTAATGGAACAAAAATATTAATTATTTATAATAAAATTAGTAGTTTAGTAATACAAGTAAAATAAAGGTATATATATTTTTTAGTCATTTTGTATGAGCTTTATCCTTTGACTCCACCATTGTCTTGCTCGTTTTTGTCGCTTGCCTTCTTTTTTGCACTTTATTTTGGGTTGCTTATTTGAGACTAATTTTTTTTTAAGACTTCTAATTAAAATTGACTCTTCACATGAAAAATAATGTGTGTATGCGCACTTTTTTCTGTAATTTTCCATTCTTTTTTATAATTGTCACTCTTCAAAATTTGATTCTTCCTTTATAATTGTCCTCTTCAGAATTTTAACGTTGCTTGTGATATCTTTTCCTTAACTTTTGCATAAATATGAATTTTTCATACGATAATATTGTTGTTGAAAAATGTGGTTTCCACATTATGTTTGAGTTAAATGTTAACAGTAAATTTTGTTCACTTTATACGAAGTCAATAATATGATTGACATTTGTTTCCCTTTGATTTTGTAATTTTGGAAATAAAGATATGAATTCTCTTTGAAGGGTGGTTACCTAGCTATTTGATTTCTTTGAAGAGAGGTTCAAAGATGTTTGTAACAAAAGTGTCTGTGACAGTATAAATTTTTCAAAATGACATCATTAATGGGTTATTCTTTTAGTTAGGAACTGCTAATGTGTATGATAAACCAAAATTAGCATTTTTGGAATAAATCTTAAAATTGTTAGAAGCAGTTCTCTCCATAAGGGTGGGAGATATTGGCAATTAGGAAAAACATCTAGATAGATGTCAACAATATTAGTCAGCGAAGAAAGCCAATTTGAAAACCTCACTCCTGAATACCTGTTCACTTGCAATCCTTTCAAATTCTGAAGGGGAAAAAGATTATTCGGTAACTGCTGACTGTTGCTGTTTCCATTTATTGTCGTCTCTCCCCATATCAACTTTGGGAATCTAATGTGTTTTTTTCCTTTTAGATTTACATCTCGTGACTCCAATGCCACGTCTTCTACTAAATCCAAATTATGAATTGTCAAATCGCCTGCTACGTTATTAAGCTCTTTCAATTCATTTAGTCTACCATTTTCGCTCTGGGTATCATCCCTTACCACAAATTTTGATAAGTACAGCAACAAATTCAATTTCCCCATGCTAGCTGGAATCATCTCTATGAAGGCTTTACAATCATCAATATAAAGGTGTCTCAAGCTTATCAACTTTGTGATTACTTCTACACAAAATACAAGCTCCATACACCTATTCAATTTCAAAGTCTGTAACATGACAAGATTTTCAATTGACTCGGGCAAACTAACTAGTTTTGTACAACTTGTTACGTCAAGATGTCTTAAATATTTGAATTTACCAATGGTCTCCGGCAACTTAGTTATAGAAGAACCCGATAAGGTCCTGTAGTTGGTTGTTCATGATTTTGGGTGTTCTGTCACTGAGTTGGAAACACAAACATGCTCTTCATTGCTGGAATCATGGCAAAAAGTCTAGTCACAAGGGAATTGGTCTCTTCGCTTTGAATGGAATTTGTTCCTAAATATAAGATGCTGGTTATAACGAAGAAATGCTGCAAGTCCGGTAGCTTTCAGATTGTGAAGAAGAATGAAGGATCAAGTACCATCTGGTTTACACAACAGAACATGTCTATGCAACATTTTGATTGGAGGCACTGAATGAGTTGATCAAAAGGGGTCAAAATTATGCAGCACGGATATGAGTGTTTTATTTCTCTGAATTGAGATGGATATGGCATACAAAGCTGTCGTTGTCTCTTGTTTTATGTTCTAACTATGTTTCCTTTGTATTATGGACCTGCTCATTCTCGCCTAGGAGATCAGTTTGAGCCATCTATGTATTACCCCCCCCCCCCCCACAACACAAAAGAGGGAACTGTTTCTGCCCTGACATGATATAATGAAAATATAACTCTCCAATGGTTGTCCATGAAATAAAAAATGAAATAGTAAACACGAAGCATCGGACAGCCTAGTTTATAATAACAACCTAAAAAGAGAGGAAACATAAGCCTCTATCTAGGTTCTAAACTATGAAATATTTTACTAGTAAACATGTAATTATTAGGGTAAGTTTTTTTACCACGTGGTAGATAGTTAACGGAATCTTATAATAACTGCAAGATTTTGTAAGTGTACATACAATTAAATGAGTGTAAATTGTATAGGAGATGAATTATACAGAAAACACAGGTTTTTTCTTTACAAGTTTCTTTTTATCTTTCATCTTTTATTTTCAAGTTCTTCACATTCTAGCACTTTACATTTTTTCAATCTTTCCTGTGTTTTATTTGTTTTCTTTTCTTTACTTTTAGATATTTCAGGAAATCCCCTCAGTCCACTTTCAAACACTCTTTGAAATGGCTTGAGGATTCGTTACTCAAAAATAGAATCTCTCTTATTTCATTTCAACCAAGACTATTGATAAATCTTGGAATAATTTCTTGGCACTTCTCGACTCAAACTCATTCGATATAGCAAAACAATTTTGTTTCCTTTATATTATTTATTTATTTGTAAATTATTGTTTGAAATTTTTAAGGAGAAATTAAAATTATCAAAATTATTTAGCTTCCATAACAAGTTCCTGGTAACCATCATAAGACAAATCAAGAGTACTAGAAACAAGTTTCCACCTTTCAGTGTGTATAATCAAGCACTTGAACCAAATATTATCAAAGACCATTTTGCCAAATTATAATTTTTTTTCAATATTTTTTCCTTAAATAAAATATTGGTAGTGAATCTTAGAATTTTTAAATAAATTTTGGTTGTATCTCATTATAGCACTCTTTGGGCATGTTATGACAAGTATACAATAATATAAAACATAAATAAAATTATGTTTATTTTAAACTTACTTAAAGATAATTAAAGAAAAATTAAAAACAATTATTAAAAAAAAGAGTTTAATTGGTATATATCGACAAATTGTAAAAATTGTTTTCATCAATTTTACTGTTGCCAATCAATGTAAAACAAAGAAAAAATGAGATATCACAGCCTCATTATAGTGGGTAGTTATTTGTGTGAGTTGTCACTTTCCACTATTTCTATTAGCTGATAATATAAAATTATTTTATATTATCAGTACATTTAAATTAAATTAAAAAAAAAAAAGCATCAACAGACAAAAGAAAAAATTATCAATAGCCCATTCTATTTATTCCATTTCACCAAATATATTCAATCACATTCGGTTTATTCCATCATTCCAAAAAAAAAGAACCATACACTTGCTCACGATGCCTAAACGGCAACACCCAAATACAAAACTAAGCTGCTACGTTATAGAAAGAACTAAGAGAGTATTTATAAGCCATAGGTTGCTTGTTCACGAGGTCAGTAGCATTATCTTATGAACAACTAAATTACAGAGACAAATTAGCTGAAACCATAACTTTTCTCCAGATTCATCTGAATGATCTACCACATAACAACAAACAAAATAATAGGACATTTGTCTCATTGGGCACCTCTACAAACTACAATTTCAATCATGTTGATAGTAATTGTAAGAAAAGCTTAGACATAACTAGATCAGTAATCAATTCTAGTACATGACACCTGTCAGCACCCTTTTCTCCCTTTTGTAGAGTCTGCCCTTTCTATTGGGCAGGTTGCCACTGATGGTCTCCAAGCCCAATTTACACACGTTACCCTTGCCTGCAACGACACAAGTGCAATTGCCAAAGTGTGTAGTAGATTCCCCAAGGAGCAAGCAGCAAAAGCACAAGAGGCAATCCTACTAATAGAGCCATATCCCAGATACAGGTGGTGCTATAGAAGGAGGGAATTTATGGGGCCCTGAAGCATTATTTAAAATAAAACTACTCATTAGTCATTAGTAAAATCTAATACACTAATTATAACTACTGTACTCAATTATAACTATTGATAAATGTAGTGAAGCTATAGAGGGATAACATCCTCCAAAACAGGAAAAAGGATAATAAATTAGAGAACAAGAAAAGAATTGGGAATGAATTAATTCTGCCAATCTAAGCGTATCTGAAATAACTCCTCACTCAAAGAAATTATGAGCAGAAGTAATAGCAACACATATCCCAAAGAGGAATAAACAAATGTTCAGAGAAAAACTGAGGAACAGATCAAAGTACAAATATGCATATTCAAGGCAACAGAGCAGAGCCAAAATCTACAGAATTAAATAGCTAATATTCAAAACATTACTGTGCAAAACAGAAGACTAGGAAGAGAAGTCACACTTGCCTGCTCTTCCAGAATGACAAATCAAATAGACACACCAGTAGAGAGAGAACAATGAAATAACAAATAAAATATAGAAGGTTAAACTTACTATGGCATGAAGAGAGTCGCTGGCCATAAAAGCTAAACATATCAGTACAAGACAGAGACTAGCACAGGGTATTCAGCTCCAACAAGGCTATTCATTTTGTCAATGTAGTGAAAGCAGTGGAGCGTAAGAATCGGAGAAACATGCTTTTCAGCTTTACTGGTGTCTGTTGAGTTTAGAAGCATATAGGCAGAGAGGAATCACAGCTCTGAAATACTAGATGTTAGTTCCTCATTTTAACAAATATTTTTCAACTATAAATCAAAATGAAATGAAAGCAGAAACTTGAACTGCATACCCTGACACACGAGTCATGGAGGTTCAGTCGAGGGAAGCTGCTAAGGATAGCGCAATGGGGATATATGCTCATGAACAAATTTGAAAATGATGTGGTCAATCTTTCGGCAGCAGCTCGTATAGAAATCCAACTGCAATTAACCACATATAGCTTTTTATTTACAATATTTATTTAATGCCAGATTTCACAATATGTGCATTTTAAACAGGCAGTAATGTGAGGCTAAGACCAAAATATAAATGAACATCTATTTTACCTTACAGAGTCTCAACCATAGAGTATAAATTACTAAACCTGTCTAATTGAGATCTAAAACTATGAGATGGTTGAATAAATCTACTTTAGAATATCAAATGGAGATTGGAGAGTGCTTACCTTGCTTCCAGTGGAAAGTTGGAAACATATGAATTCACATCTGACATGTCATGCTTTTTTTATGCTTATAAACCTATTTACAAATTTATAATAAGTTTAGATTTGCAAATATTGCCACCTTAACGTAGATTGCTCACATCAATAAGGTAATGGGCTGACTACAGTTATATATTGAACAAAAATGAAAACAGACATAAATGTAGATAAGCCAACCACCAAACTCCCTCAAGAGACATTAGTTTATCCATTCACAGCACCAGATAAGACAAGCAAAATATTCAATTTTATTGTGCCAAAGGCTTACTTATTAATTAAAAATAAGTTCTCCCTCTTTTTTCATTGTATAGCTATTATCATAAGCTAAAGAAAAATATAACAAAAAGCATCAACGAAAGAGAATGAATTCATTGAAATTCTAATGACGAAACAATCACATTTTAACGTTTTGCAGAAACCATGTAGGAATCCATGTAATAGGTGTTTTTCCTAACTCACAAATAGTTCTTTGGCTTATCTGCTGCTATCAACCATCAAACGGAGAGAAACTAAATCCTAGAAAATCACCAAGCACTATATGCCTTAAAGTTGAATAACATCTCAGCAACTTTAATTGCATAAGAATTCTCTAGCATGAGTTTTGTTAGCTATTGCTGCATAAAAAGAAACTAATAACTTTCCAGGGATGAACTATAAATGATGACATTTATCCTTCCACTAATATGAATAGCCAATAAAAATTGCATCTAAAAACAACATATATATGACAGTCTGATAAGAGAGCTTAGAATGTTTCTTTCAAACACCACTGACAAAAAAAAGGGGGGGGGGGGGGGGAAGACTACAGTGTTGCTAGCATCATTCAGAAGGAGAATGATGAACACCAGAACAACAAAAGCCTACTTATTAATTGAAAACAATTTTTCCCTCTTTTTTTCCATTATACAACTATTATCATCAACTAAAGTCCAATACAAAGCACCAATGAAAAAGAGTGAATTCACTAAAATTTTAAAGATGATCCAAACATGCTTTAGCATTTTGTAAAAACCATGTACGAATCCATGTGATAAGTGTTTTCCGAACTCACAGATGGTTCTTTGACATATCTGCTAATATCAAACACCAAACAGAGAGATGATGAATCCTGGAACATCTCCAAGCAATATATGCCTCAAATTTGCATAACACCACCGGCAAATTCAATTGCACAAGACTCATCCAGCATGAGTTTCAGTCAGACACAACCATTGCTGCACAAAAATAATTAATCGAACAACTTTTCAGGTACGAACTAAAATGATGACAATTTCTCTTCCCAAACTATATAGGCAATCAAAATTGACATTTAAAAGTAGTGTATATATAACTTCTGGACATAGCTAAATTTGCAATCCAGAAATGTCCAAGAAGGGCTATTAGAAGGTGTTTGGATCCCACATGTTAATATTACCTCACCTATTATGAAAGTAATACAAAAGAAGAAATAGAAACAAAGCTAGAGGGAGTGAGAGTGGTGCAAACGACCAAGAATATGGAGAAGGAATCATAACTAACTCTACCAACCCAGCAAAGTGAGAGTGGAGAGAGAGGAATCAATTGTAGTGGAAGGGGGAGTGTGTAATGTGTATAAAGGGTGTGTGAGGCATGAGGAGGGTAGTCAAATTTTGGAGTGGAATGGCTAAGGAGAGTCTGGGACCTTCTAATATCTAGTGTTATCATACCAGACCTTGGCTGATATTACATTGATATTAGACCAATTCCAATTCTAAAATACAGTTTATTTTCATCATCTCTTACCTCTTTTTCCGGTGCCTTACAGGATGTTTCTATCAAACCCCACCCAAAAAGAAGAAGAAGAAGAAGAAGATTACATGCTATTGTTCAAAAAGAGATTGATAAATGGATTCTTTGTAGTTACTTTGCATAATTCAATATAATTGCTTTGCCCTTCAAATGTACAGAAAAATGTACCCGTCCGGTTGTGTTTGTCTACAGTACCCACGATTACTTTCTACTATTTGACTGGTTACTCTTTTACCCATTTTATTGATGGATAGAACGAGAAGTACATATTTATGCAAGGAAAAAGATGTGAGGTGCAAGAGGCAGTATTTCAAGAAGTCAAAATGATTAAATGAAATCTAAATCTCTCTCAAATGTTTGTAAAGTGAAAGAAATATATTTAGATGTTTAGTCATATGAAAATATTATTAGTTGAATGAGAAGAACTGAACAATTTATTAGAGGAAGCTCAATCAAGAATTTGTGCAAGAATGCGGAACTGAATTGTAACCAAGTTGAGTTCAATTTCCAGTTTCACCAAACGGTTAGCAAAAACATGCAATCAAGAATACCTGAAATGCACAGGAATTAAGAACTTGAGCAAGTTCTAGTGATCTTCAGCATTCCACTTTTTGCAGAGACAACATCATGAATCTTGTCATTTTCAGTTGCAAAATTGGAGGTTTATTTCTTTCTTGAATTATCCCAATTTGACCTGTCAATGATAAAATTGTGAGTTCCCCCTTCAAAACTGCTAAATATAAAAGGGGGGCAAAAAAAAGTGTAAAATGCACTTAACTCTTTAAGGTATTAAGAAATAACACTCCACCTCATTTATTTACAAAATATACACTCCATCCCAATTTATTAAGGAGATGTTTGGTTTTTTTTTTTTGTTTTTAGGGAAAAAAAACACTTTTAAGTTTCTTTTTTAAAAAATTGCTTTTATAAATTTTAAAAAGTGTGTTTGGATACAATTTAAAAAAATGCTTGTAGAAAGAAGTCAATTTACTATTTTTTATAAAAGTTAATAATACCTTCCTTTTAAAAAAAGTAGAAGTAAAAGTGGCTTTTGAAAAATAATTTTATGTGCATCTGTTTATACTTTTAGCACAAAAAAATACTTTTTTATTCCAAAATTTTTCAAAAAAATTACTTATAAAATTTTTAATGTTATTTGTTTTTGCTCTCTAAAAAAGATGGAAATAGAAAATAATCAATTTTCTACCTTTTGAAGAAATAGATAAGGAATTATTTGTCTAAGAAGAAAAAGCAATAAAAGAGAAAGAATTTTGTTCTTCAAATTTAAGAAGCACCCTTTGTTTACTCTCGTTCTCAATCACTCACTCACTCACTCACATACTCTCTCTCTCTCTTTCTCTCTTTCTGTCCCCATATCTTTCAATTATATTTTTATCAGAAAAATATACTTCTATATTTATCACATTTAAATAGGTTAACAACTATTAATTTTAATAAAAAAAGTATTTGTACAATTATATATTCAAATATAAAACATTTTTCTACTTCTACTTGTGATTTTGAAGAAGTAATTCTTCTAAAATTCTAACCAAACAAACTTTTTATTAAAAACTATTTTTGTTTATGCTTTTTTTAGAAGTTATGTACTACTAATTTTTAAAAAAAAATGTGGCAATTTCTACAAGCACTTTTTTTTTTAAAAGTTGTATTCAAACACACTTAAAAATTTATAAAAGCATATTTTTAGAAAAAGTGTTTTTTCTAAATAAAAACCAACCAAACGCACCCTTAGTAAATTGGAGTGGAGTGTAATATATTCATACTTCAAGGGTGTTAAATGTATTTTATTCAAACAAAAAAATAACTTTTGTTTTGTCGAAGACAAGAATAGATAGACATATAAATTTTCTATACTAAACAGATATTATGGGAACGCATAACGAAACTAGTAAGAAGCTTTTATGAGTAAGCATAAATATAAGAAATCAAGAAGTAACCAGATATGTAAAGAAGAGAACCTTACATAACTTAAGGAATTGGAGACATTCATCCGTAGTTGTATTTGTAATGTGAATATACAGGAAAGTTTTTCTCTACCAATATTCACTTGTCAATTGAAAACCAAAAAATTTATGTAATGTTTGGGATGTGAGCAATTTTGGGCCAATCTTGCCCGATATCAACCTGGCATGTATGAGGGAGGATGGAACAATCTGTGATATGTAGTGTCTGTAAATTGGTAAGGCGACGCATGGCTTCAGGCAATGACTCTAATTTATTGCACTCCAAAAACTCAATAACCCTCAGTGATTGGAGGTCCCCAATCTGTTCCGATATAGCCGTCATCCCGCAATAGTAGAAGGTCAATTTCTGTAGAGAACGGAGCCCGTGAGGAGGGCCGTGGCATTGTGTAATGTTATCCTCCTCATCTTTCCATAGATCAAGCTTCTCGCCTCTGAATTCGTTAATTTCCAGTTCCTGAAGTTCAGAAGGAAGATGCTGCAAGTGTCGTAACAGTATTGGAACGATCCACATTTCACGAAGGCGGAGGATCTCGAGTGATGTGAGGTTTCGCATCCAATCTTCTGCCATTGCTTCTACCTCTTCGACATGACCAATATTCAAGTGCTTGAGTGTAGAGGGAGGATAGGAGGAGGAAGACTCTAATTGACCCAAACATCTTTCCAATAACTTTGTGCTACCCTCGTTGAACCTCAGAGTCTTAACCGGGTGTAATAAAGTAGGCATGCATGTCAGGTTTGGACAATCATAAATATGCAAAAAAGAAAGACGAGAAAAAGGAGGCAAAGAAAGATGGTTGTCAGTATTATTTGCCTTATTGTCATCTCCTATCCTTTGCCATCCCCTCAAATTCTGACATGAACGAAGGTGGAGTTCCTCCAAAGATGGGAAGAACACATCAGAAATCTCTTCATAGTGCATGCACTCTAGTTCGCCCATTTTCCAAATCCCAAGCGTCCTAAGGTACGGGAGTCTTCCCAATGGTGGGAGATATTGGCAATTAGAAAAGCCTTTGAGGTAGATTTCAACAATATTGGCGAGTAGAGGAAGCCAATTTGAAAACCTGATTCCTGGATATTCTTCTACCATTAATTGTTTCAAATTCTGATGAGGACAAAGATTATCCAATAACTGCAAGCTGTCACTATTTTTGTTTTTTGCTTCCTCCTCTCCCCACCACAACCCCCACGACAACTCTAGGTGCCGAATGTGCTCTTTTGATTTCAAATTTGTTTCTTGAGACTCCAACCCCACGTCTTTTACTAAACCCAGATTCCTAATCCAAATGTGATTTGTTATGTTATTAAGCTCCTTCAATTCATTCAATTTGCCTCTTTTGCTCTTCTTATCATCCCCTACAACAAAACTTGATAATGTCTGCAATGAAGTCAATTTCTCTAATCCTGCCGGCATCATTTCTTCAAAGGCTTTACAACTAAGAATGTCAAGGTGCCTCAAATTGATCAACTTTATGATAATTTCAATAGGAAAAACAAGTCTCAAGCAGCCATGCAAATTCAAAGTCTGTAAGCTAACAAGACTGCCAATAGATTTGGGCAAACTAATTAGTTCTTTACAATATGACAGATCAAGACATTTTAAATGCTTGACTTTATCAATAGACTCTGGCAATTGAGTTATAGAAGAATATGACAAATTCAAAACACGCAGGTACTTCAATCTTTTTACCAAAGATGGATTCATGTTGTGACAAATAATAGTTCGCAGATGGCTTGCATCTAACAACTCCAATGAACAAGCGGTGCTAGACTGCAATGCAAAAATATGCACAGGCCTACCAACAATTGTTTTTCCCTCACTGTCCTCCTGACAATCTTCCCCAACTATTGACTTCGCAAGATCATGCATCAAATCATGCATTTTGAAGGACTTAATATCACCGTATTCATTAATGGTTGCATCTTGAAAAAATGACTTCATCAACAAAATCTTGACATATTCATTGCCCACATCTTCTATAAATTGCGTTCCATTAGAACTTTTAAGATAATCTTGAGCCATCCATAATTGAACCAATGTATCCTTTGTAATTGTCCAGTCTTTTGGATACAAATAACAATATGCAAAACATTGTCGTAATTCAACTGACAAGTTTTGGTAACTCAATTTTAGTACAGGCATGATACTTTCTTTTTCACCACACAGCCTCCAAAAATCACCATCTAAAATTTTCATCCATTCATTTTCTCCAAGTTTAGATTGTAAAAGGCCCCCAATTGTTCTGATTGCAAGTGGAACTCCTCTGCACTTCTCTGCAATTCTTTCACCAACCAATTCAAGATCTGGGCTCATTCTACTAGCATCTTCTCCAAATACCACTTTCTTTAACAAAGTCCATGATTGCTCTTTTGTCAAACCCTCTAACACATAAGGGGTATTTATACCCATTGTTTGTACCACGCTTTTACAACGTGTTGTCACTAATATTTTACTACCTTCGCATCCACACATCAAATATGTTCTTAAAACATTCCATTTTAAGTGACTTTCATTCCACACGTCATCAAGAGCAAGCATATATCTTTGCCCGTTTAATTTCTCGTGAAGCTTCTTTTGTAGTTGGTCTAGTTGTAAGTCACCAGCTACACTGCCATTCAATGATTCTAAGATTTTAGTAAGAACAGTTTTTACTTCAAAATCTTCGGATATACACACCCACATTTTTTTTTGAAAAAGCTTTTGCACATCAGTATCATTATACACTAATTGGGCAAGAGCTGTCTTGCCTAAGCCCCCAATACCAACAATAGCAATCAAGGAAACATTTTGATTGGTACGAGATTGCTTAAGCAAGTCAATAATCTCTTTTTTGCTTTCTTCCCTTCCAATAATCTCCGACTTTAACACAAAAGAACTTGTTTCCCTCGAAGAACTCCCATTCTCCTTGAAAATAACAGTTCTTCTATTTAGATTCAACCTTGCCATATCATTGGAAACATCATCAAACTTCTGTCGAATCTTTTCAACCTTACGAGCCATTTTCCGATGGAAAACAAGTG
Source organism: Pterocarpus macrocarpus (assembly GCA_031439585.1). Lineage (NCBI taxonomy): Eukaryota > Viridiplantae > Streptophyta > Magnoliopsida > Fabales > Fabaceae > Pterocarpus > Pterocarpus macrocarpus. The sequence goes on along the minus strand of CM062517.1, from coordinate 15,221,764 downwards.
GATTTTTGGATGAGAAGAAGTCACGAACCTGGCTGTGACCGTTGACCTTGCGCCTCGAGTCATCAATAAGCAAGTCATCGAACAAGTTATCAGCATCGTGTACTACTTCTTTGAGCCTGCGTATCCAGATCTTGACGGCACGATCCTCATCTTGTCGCTCCTCAGCGTCGCAAAGTGCAGCTTGGATGCATTCGACAGTTTCCTTAAGCTTTTCCAGCCCATCCGTCACCCCATAAGTCCTTCCAATTTCACGGAAGGCCAATGAGGCCAGTTTGCTGATGATGTTAACAAAAACACTATACGGGATTTGTTCAGCCATCGCCCAAAACGGAAAGGAAAGGATCAGAACAAGAACCAGGTGAGTTAAAGAGAGGAAAACAAAGGAAGTTGTTGGATAGCAATAGCTAAGGGGGGTTGAGGTGGGCAATGAAGGTCACCAAATGCAATAAATAAGAACAAGAACTAAAGAAAAGAAAAGTCGTCTTGACAGAAGTCACTGCCACTTTGATCGTTTGTTGTTAGGCAGCTTCCACGAAACACAAACTGATAAAGACAGTGAAGGCTCAAGTTTAGATGTAGGCAAAAGTCTAGTGGCCAGTTGGCAATGGAAGTGACCATATGCAAATGAAATGGATAACGAGACAAGAGCAATGATCGATGGCAAAAGAAAAGTCCTCTTGATTATAAGCCACTACTTCTGCATGGCGCTCACAGGCATATCTATAAAGGAGTATCTTAGTCTTAGCTTGACTATAGTTCTTGTTATCTCATTATATCGTAATGACAAGAGAAGCACGCGGAGAAGTGAAGCATGCAAAAGGAGGAATTTAAAGTGGATTACTATACCATTGGTCTATGGTGGACTAGCACAGATAAAAACTATAAATCGCGACGCAAAAGCACGCGGAGAAGTGAAGGCATATGCAAGCAAAAGCAGAAACTTGAGATGGAGGACTATATGATTCGTCTATAGTGGAGTTTATTCAGGTATTAACAATTTTTATCCTAAACTCTAATTGATATAGTATTTTTGGTAAATTTTTTTAACTTTTATTACATAAACTCTAATTAATATAGCATGAGTTGAGGAAGTTTAATAAAGGGATAAAGAATTTTATTAGTATTGCTTTTTTTCTAGCTTAATTTCTATATATATTAATAATGTAAAATATTATAAGTTGTTAATTTTTTACAATTTTATTTATTGATAATATAAAATTATTTTATATTATTATTACATAGAAATTAAACTCTTTCTACTTTTTTTTTATTTATAAAACTCAAATATGAGATTTTGTTTTAAAAAATAAGTGTCGGATGACTTAAATCAACTACAACATCACTTATGAATATGTTTATAGACACATTATTTATATTTGTATATTTTTTATCATTCAATTATTTAATTTAATCAAAATGTTATTCATGTATTAACAATGAAGTAATTCTCATGTACAACACATCATGTTTTTAGTGCCCAAGCTTTTAGTGCCCAAAGTGTCTGCTCTATATCCACTTACCTTGTTGACCCCAAAATATATATAAAGTATATATATATATATATATATATATATATATATATATATATATATATATATATATATATATATATATATATATATATATATATATATATATCTACTTGCCTTTAATAAAAATGCTATTTTAATTTTTCAACAACATCTTTTTCAAATAATAAAGTAAAAAAGATTTATTTCTTAATATATTTTTTAATTTCCCTCTTTCTTTTATATTTTCATTTTTGTTGATACCATGTTAAATCAAAATAGGGCAAGAATGATATCTGTATTTTTTTGAATGAAATATTTACAATGAAATTATGCCTATTTATGGAATAAATTTGCTACAAATCATAAGATAACAGTAAATCTATTATAAATCAAATCATAGTTAAATCATAAATCTAAATATGATACATATCCTACTTAATATGTTAACAGTTTACAAATAAATCTAAACAAAATTTATAAAAAAAATAATAAAGTACAACAATTACCTTTCATTTCCAAAAATAAAGGGATAAGGTAGACATTGACAACGATCTACTGGCTAATTCTTATCAAACAAATGGTATTTGTTCTTCTCCTTATTACCAACTATTTGGATAAAGCTACTAACTTATTTAATAGAGTTACAACCAGTTGCAGGAGAAGTTACCAACTTATTTAATTTAATGGAGCTATCAGTCAAGTTACCTTTGCCAATTATCATGCAATAATTTTCTGCAATTAGTTAATAACTCGGTTAAATAAATTGGCAATTGGGAAAAGAAGTTGGTAACTTCTCATATTTTGGTTTATTTTCAAAGACCTATAATTCCTTCTAAGATTTGGTTAGGGATGAGCATGACAAGATGACTGATTGGCACCATGACATTCATGTCTTGGGGATCCAAATAATATGGAACTACAGTGACCTTTGCCAAATATCATGCAATTATCTCCTACAACTAGTTGGTAACTCTATTAAATAAGTTAATAACTTTAATTCAAAAGTTAGTAATCGAGAGAAGAAGTTGGTTACTCCTCAGGTTATGGATAATCCTCAAAGACCTATAATTCCTTATTTTATAGAAGTTACAGGGATCTAAATAACACGGAATTAAAGCTTTGCCACTTATCTTGCAATTATTTGCTACAATTGATAGGTAACTTAGTGAAATAACTTGGTAACTTCTCAAGTCTTGGTTAGTCTCCAAAGACCTATAATTCCTATAATTCCTTATTATATTGAAGTTTTGGGAATCCAAATAAAATGGAATTAAAGCCACCTTTGCCACTTATTATATAATTATTTATTGCAATTGGTTGATAACTCCATAAAAAAAAATGGTAACTTCTCAGATCCTAGTTAATCTCCAAAGACATGTAATTCTTTAGTATATTGAAGTTTTGGGACTCTAAATAACATCGAACTAAAGTGACCTTTGCCAATTATCATACAATTATTTCCTTTAATTGGTTGGTAATTTCATTAAATATGTTGGTAACTTTAGTTCAAATAGTTGGCAGTTCAAATAGTTAATCTTCAAACACCTATAATTCCTTGTTATATGAAGTTATGGAGATCCAAATAATATGGAATTAAAGCTACATTTGTCACTTATCATACAATTATTTGCTACAACTGCTTGGTGACTTAATCAAATAAGTTGGTAATTTTAGTATAAAAAATTAGTAACGAAGGAAAGAAGTTGACAATTTCTCAAGTCTTGATCAATCTCCAAAGGTCTATAATACCTTGTTAGCTTGGGTGGGGGGGGGGGTAGAGCAATATGCTTAGTTGACACCATCAATTCTAGTCATCAGAATCTAAATAACATAGAACTAATGCTATCTTAGCCAATTACCATGCAATTTTTTCTTGCAACTAGTTGGTAACTCCGTTAAATAAGTTAATAAATTTAGTTCAAAAAGTTGGTAACCAAGATAAAAAGTTGGTAACTTCTCAAGTCTTGGTTAATCTCCAAAGACTTATAATTCCTTATTATATTGAAATTTTGGGGATCTAAATAACATGGAACTAAAGTGACCTTTGCCAATTATTATGCAATTATTTCCTACAACTGGTTGGTAACTCTATTAAATAAGTTGGTAACTTTAGTTCAAATAATTGATAACAGAGAGAAGAACAAATATCATTTCTCCGATAAGAATTAGCTGGTACGTTAGTGTCAATGTCTAGCTTATCTTTATTTTTGTAAATAAAAAATAATTCTTGTAATTTTTTTTTTGACATATTATGTTTAGATTTATTTGCAAACTATTGACATATTAAGTAGGATATGTATCATATTTAGATTTATGATTTGATTGTGATTTGATTTATAGCAAATTTGCTGTTATCTTATGATTTGTAACAATTTATTATGCAGGCCCATAAATAGGCATAACTTCATTGTAAATTTTTCATTCAAAAATATACAGATATCATTCTTGCCCTATTTTCGTTTAACATGGTATCAACAAAAAGAAAAATATGGAAGAAAGAGGAAAATTAAAAAATATATTAAGAAATCTTTTTTACTTTATTATTTGAAAAGGATGTCATTGAAAAATTAAAATAACATTTTTATTAAAGGCAAGTAGATATTTTTTATTTTTTTTTTATTTTTTTATTTTTTGGGATCAACAAGGCAAGTAGATATGGAGTAGACACTTTGGGCACTAAAATTGTGATGTGTTGTATATGAGAATTACTTCATTGTTAGTTACACAAGAAATATTTTTTGCATCTCTTGGTATTAGTATCTACATGTGACAAAATTAAATGTGTAGAAGTTTTTTGGTATTTAGGAATTGATTATGTAATTTTTGTCAAGTATGATGGTAGATATTTTTGGGATTCAAATTTTGACGCTGTAAATAAAATTTATGGAGTTATGATATAATTTTACTATGTGATCAATCACTTTTTACGTAAATTTGTAAATTTTTTTATTAAATTAACTAATTGAATGATAAAAAATATACAAATATAAACAATGTGTATATAAACATATGTGTGAGTGATGTTGTAGTTGATTTAAGTCATCCAACACTTATTTTTTAAAACAAAATCTCATATTTAAGTTTTATAAATAAAAGAAGAGTTTAATTTCTATGCAATGATAATATAAAATAATTTTGTATTATCAATTAATAGACTTATAAAAAATTAACAATTTATAATATTTTATATTATTAATATATAGAAATTAAACTAAAAAAATACTAATAAAATCCTTTATCCTTTTATTAAACTTCCTCAACTCATGCTATATTAATTAGAGTTTATGTAACAGAAGTTAAGAAAATTTACCAAAAATACTATATTAATTAGAGTTTAGGATAAAAATTGTTAATACATAAATAAACTCTAGCGTAAATCAATCGTATAGTCCTTCACCTTAAGTTGCTCCTTTGATATGCCTTCATTTCTCTATGCGCTTCTACATCATGATTTTTAGCTTTTGTCTCTGCCAGTCCACCATAGACCAATGGTATAATAGTCCATCTTAAATACCTCCTTTTGCATATGCCTTAACTTCTCCATGTGCTTCTGGGTGAATGGGTCGCATATGGGTCGCTCATGAATGTCCAAATATCATTTTTATAGTGACAATTATACGAATACAGGTGTCTTTGGATATTTAGGTTAAAAATTAACAAATAATAATCTTTGAAAATTTTAATGTATTCAATATTTTGAAAAGTCTTATCTTTCGTAAAATATCTTTTTAAGTTTTCTAATAAATATCTAAAAGATACTTAATGAACGAAAAAGTTTCAATTACAAAAATAAAAATGGTCTGATCGAAAATAAAAAAAAATCCACACTCGTCATTGGTCCTCGAAGTTGATAAATGAAATTGATTTTCATGAAATTTTGAATCAGGCAAAAATATTCTCACTCACTACACAGTATACACACATTAATCAAGTTGTTTTTTTTTTTTTTTCTTTTCTACTATTATAGTTTTACAATACAAACTAAGGCAAAAGAAGCATACTAGTGTTGTTTTGTAGGATGCTCAGATAGTTTATCTTAATTTTTTTTCCTAAAGAATTTCAATTTTAATTAATATTGATATATAATACTTCTATAAAAAAATGTTACTTAAAAATATTTTTTAATAATTAGGATATACCAGTAATCTATTTTTTTTTTTCAAAAATTACATATTATGTAGGATAATAATAACTTCAATATCTATATAAAAATCTTTCTTCAAATTAATTTGAATAAGTGTAAAAGACATACAACATAAAAATATTAAAATGAGATTTTTAACAATTTTAACGCAAATAATACAAATATTTCATAAAATAATAGAATTAATATAAATTCTTAAAAAAATAATATGATAAATTATGAAGGGAATAAATATTTTAAATTCTTAATCACTATATAAGATAATTTATACATTAACTAAAAAATAAATATTCATTTAACATAATAAATTTGTAAATAATTTAAAATTTTAAATAATTTCTACATTTTTTATTTACTGCTAGTAATGTCCCAGACTAAATGAGGATTTCACTTTTGGTATCCCTGTTGTTTAGTGTGAGCAACGATTTCACAATGGTAAAGAAAATTATTTTTAGGTAGCATAAGCTATTATCATGTAATAAGCATATTTGTAAAAATAATTTCTTATAATATAATATTTATATTTTTAATTATTTTTAAATTACATATTAATCCAAAATGTGATTTCAACGCGTAAGCCTAACAAAAATTTAGACCACGAGATGGAATACAGTGACCTAAAAATATCTAACGGGAAAAATATTCACACCTTTTCTAGGTCAACGATGTAGGGATAGAAGAATAGTTTAATTAATCCATAATTAATAAATAAAATAAGCAATTTTAATGAAGTAAATAAATATCAAGTGTTTTATTTATATGGATAAAGTTAATTTATACTTTTTAAACTTGCAAGATAAAGTATACATTCGTTTAGGTTTAAGATATTCGTCATTGTTTTTATTAAAAAAACCACGTATAAAAAATAAAAAATAAACAAAACTGAAAATATAAATAACTTGCCAAAATGCCATCATGAAATCAAGCGATAAAGCTCTTAAATAAATTTATTTATTAATTAAATCTAATATCATCCTTAAATTTTATTTGAAAAATCAGTTAATATATATCTTGGTCCAAAAAAAAAAATTTTTACAGATGTTAGTCAATTAAAGAAAATTTGTTAATACTTTCACTACTAAAGTTAAAATATATTGTAAGAATTTAATTTTTTTTATTAATTTTCATATGTTAATATTATATTATATCTGATCTAGAATTAATTCAACTATTATATTTCAATAATATATATAATGAAGGCCCAAATTATCAAATGAAAAGATTAATTTATTATAATATATTTAACTTTAACTATAAAATTGGTAGTAAATTTTCTTTAAAAGACTAATATGATAAATCCCAATTCTTTGAAGGATCAAAATATATATTAACTATTGGAAAATACTCTATCCATTTCAATTTTTTTGTCAATTTGGACAACTTAATATATTTTTAAATCAATATATATAAATACAATTATATCTAAATATATTACTTTAAAAATATATCAAATTATCCAAATTACAAATAAATTAAAACGGAGCTAATATATGAGACTTTAAGTCTTTAAGAAGTTACGTTATAACTTCTTTCCAAATTCATCTCAATGATCTGCCACCCAACTTAAGCACCTTTTAAAGCTACGATTTCAATCAAGTTGACCGAAACACTAACAAAAGCTTACACAGAACATAACTACATCAGTTATCAATTCCAATACAACTACAAGAGTATAAATGAACACAAGTAACCGCAATAGAGGGGAGCGCCAGCGACAAACCAAAACAATTAGGACTAAAAATGAGAAGATTAAAACCCCACGGGGATAATCAACTTGACAAGCAATAAGCCAATAACACAAGTGCAGAAGTCGAAGTGGGTGGTAGAGTCCCAAAGAGACAAGCAGCAAAAGCACCAGAAACAATCCCATTAATAGCGCCATCTCCTAGATATAGACAAGCCTATACTTAGGTGGTAATTTCTGCAGCAATGTGGCATTAATAAAACTATTAATTAATAAAACCTAATACACTAATTAATTACTGATTAATGCACTGCAACTACAAGAGGATAAGATATCCTCCTAAACAAAAATCAAAAGACTCATGAATGCAGTGCCCTGTCTTAGCATATTTGAAAGGCAACTCGCTCAAAACATGAGCAAACACTATACAATATATATCACGAAGAGGAATAAATAAAGGTACTAAGGGACAAAAAATTGAGGAGCCACAATAAATACATATCTGCAAGTTGAAAGCAATATAATGAAAGCAATATAACTGAGCCAAGATATACAGAATAATGAATGAATATCATCAAAGCATTCCAGGGAAAATATGTAGATTAGGCAAAGAAATCATATATGCTTGCTCTTATAGAATGATAAATCACATAGGCACACTGAGAGAGAGAGAGAGAGAGAGAGAGAGCAATGAAATAACAATCAAATATAAAAAATTATACATACTATGCCATGAAAAGAATCTCTTGCAGTCAAAGCTAAAACATCAGCACAAGAGAGAGACTACCCGAAGGCATCCAGCTCCAATAAGGCTCTTTTTTTATCAACGAAATGAAATCAATGGGGTGCAAGATTTGGAAAAGCATTCTTTTCAGCTTGACTGGTTATTTTGAGTTCAGCAGCACAGAAGCATCATAGCCCTGAAATGCAGAGATGTTAGTGCCTCATTTTCATAAATACTTGTTAACTATAAATCAAAATAAAATGAAAGCAGAAACTTGAACTGCATGCCCTGACAAAATAGCCACGGAAGTAAAGTATTATAATAATATCAAATGGACATTGGACAGCGCTTACCTCTTATTCCAATGGAAAAAATATGAATAAAAAAATTTTTAGATTATAAGTTCACAGTTGACATATCACACTTATATGACGCTCATATCTATTTACAAATTTATAACAAGTTTAGATTTGCAAATATTGCCAACATAGGTAGCTTACGTCAGGAAGGTTAAAAGTCCGGAACATTTTTATATTGAACAAAAATGACTGAAATAGACATTGATGTAGATAAGCCAACCACCAAACTCCCTTAAGAGGGATTAATTCATCCATTCATACCAGAATGGACAAGAAAAATGCTCAATTTTGTTTTGCCAAAAGCCTAATAATCAATTGAAAACAAATTTTCCCTCCATTATACAAATATTACCTTTAACTAAAGAAAAATCTAACAGATAGCAATAACAAAAAAGAGTCCATTACAATTCTAAAGAAAATATAATCATATTTTAGCTTTGTGTAAAAACCATGAAGGAATCCATTTAATAAGTGTTTTTCTCAAGTCTCAGATGTTTCTTTGACTTATCTGCTGATATCACACATATCAACCGAGAAGTAGCTGAATCCTGGAACATCACCAAGCAATATATCCCTCAAAGTTGTATAATACCTCTAGCAACTTTATCAGCATAAGACTTCTCCAGCATGAGTTTCAATTAGAAGCAGCTACGGCTGCACAAAAAGAATTAAACAAACAACTTTGCTTGTAAGAAACACAAATGATGGCATTTCTCCTCCCCAAAATATATATAGCAATCAAAATTAATATTTAAAGGCAGTATACATAACTTCTTGACCTAGCTGAATTTCCAATCTAAAAGTGTCTAATACGGGAGATTAGGATGCTTCTTTCAAACCTCACAAAAAAATAAAAAAATAAAAGAAGACTAAAGTATTACCGTTGTTCAGAACAAGAATGGAAAATGCCAGAGGTTGATGGCTTCTTTGTAGTTTCATTGTATAGTTCAATATGATTACTTTGCCTATCAACTGTAAAGGTTATGTGACCTCCCCACTTGTGTTTGTCTATTAGTAACCATGATTTCTACTTTGTAATGCTTGATTGGTTACTCTTATATCCATTCTATCTATGCCAGGAAAAGTTGTAAGGTACAAGAGCCGGAGTTTCAAGAAGAAAAAATGATTAAATGAAACCTAAATCTTTGTCAAATTTTTGTAAAGTGAAAGATTTTTTTTTTCTGAAATATATTCACAAGAAAATAATATTATTGAATGAGTAGAACTATACAATTTATTATAAGGTCAATAAAAAATTGCGCTAGAATGTGGAACTGAAGTATATCAAAATTCAGTTCAGTTCATAGTTTCACCAAATTGTTAGTGAAGACATGCAATCAAGAATACCTGAATTGCACAAGAATTTGGAACTAGTGCAAGTTTTAGTGATCTTCAGCATTTAGCTTTTGACAGAGAAACATAGTGAATCTTCTCATTTTCAGTTGTAAAATTGGAGAATTTCTCTCAGAGACAACATAAATTCTCCCAATTTCACCAATCAATGTACAAATCGGGAATTTCCCCTACTACAATTTGAAAGTTTGTCTCGTTAAAACTGACAAACCCAGAAAATCAAATAGTAAATGCTTCTTTGTGGAAGATAAGAATTGATATTTAAAAGCATTATACTCATGAAAAGAGGTTAAGCAAGCATATAACAGCACTAATAAGAAGCTTTCATGAGTAATAAAAAAATACAAGCAATCAAGAAGCAACTAGATATGTAAGGGATAGAACCTTACATAAGGAATTAGAGAGATAGTCATCTATAGATGTATTTAATCAAAGACATGAAGATCTAGACAATGTTTCTTTGCCATTATTCACATGCCAACTTAACGCTGACAAGTTTTTCCAATTTTGAGCTTTATAGTGTTGTAATTAAAATTGGGAAAAGCAAATAATAGAGCACAGCCATATATTATGAATTCATGAAAAAGGTGTACCAGTGTTGGCATATTACCTTTATTGCGTTCCGCATCTGACAGTCACAGGCCAATCTTTCACATACCCATAATTATGCTTGGAATTGAGCAATCTTGGGCCAATCTTGTCCAGTCTTAGCCTGGCATCTATCCCGCAGAAAGGGGCAATGATCAATACATAGTATCTGTCGATTGATAAAGCAACACATAGCTTCAGGCAATGACTCTAATCTAGGGCAATCACTAATCAGAATAGCACTAAGTGATTGGAGGTTGCCAATCTGCTCCGGTAAAGCATTCAGATTCTTGCATTGCAAGAAGACGATATTTTGCAGAAAACGAAGGCAGTTAATGGTGGCTGGGCATTGTCTTATGTCGTCATGCTCATCTTCCTACAGATCAAGCTTGTCATCATGGACAAATGTGATGCCTAATGACTGAAGATGTTGCAAGTGTCGTGATAGAGGTGGAGCAATTGACAAATTCCAAAGAGAGAGACCCTTGAGAGATATGAGGCTTTTCATCCATTTCTCTGGCATTGCTTTCATGTCTATTAAGCCAATGTGCAGGCACTTGAGGGCAGAAAGAGGATAGAAGGAGGAAGACTCAAGCTCAACCAAACATGTTTCAATCAATGGCCTCACGCTACCATTAAGCAAATCCAACTTCTCAACGAGGCATGGGAAAGTAGGCATGCACGTCAAGTTTGAACATCCCAAAATTCCCAAAGAAGAAAGGCGAGGGAAAGGAGGTAGCAAAAGACGGTTGTCAATATCATTTGCATCACTTACATCTCCCAACCTCTGCCATCCCCTTAGATTCTAGCAATTGCAGAAGAGAAGTGTCTCCAAAGATGAGCAGAACTCATCACAAATCCCTCACAATTCATGCACTTCAGTTATTTCATGTTCCGAATTCTGAGATGCTTAAGGTATGGGAGTCTTTCCAATGGTGGAAAATGTCGGCAATTAGGAAAATGTTGACTATTTCTTTTGTGAAATACAATAATTCATATCTAAATTTTATATACTATATACTTATTAACAGAGATTATGGGAATATATAAAAAATAGCAAGAAGCTTCCAATAGTAAGCATAACTACAAGCAATCAAGAAGTACCTATAACTCAAGCCTCAAGGAGTTCGAGATAATCATCTATAGTTGTACTTTGAACCAAAGACATGAAGATTTAGAAAAGTCTTTCTCTACCAATATTTGCCTATCAACTTAAAACAGAAAAGTTTGTCCAATTTTGAGATTTATAGTGTCGAAGTTAAGATCAGGAAAAGCAAACAATAGAGCACAGCTATATATTATCAATCCATTAGAAACGGTGTACCAGTATTGGCCTATTACCTTGGAGGAATCAATATTCAAATATGTTTATGTTTGGGATGTGAGCAATATTGGGCCAACCTTGTCCGATGTCAGCCTGGCATCTATCACTTAGGATACCAATAGAGAAATACTTGTATGGTCAAAGAATACTATGTGGCTGTGCTTCCGAACTAATCACATAAATGTATTTTATATGGGATCTATAATTAACACATAATCTCATATAAAATATACTTATATAATTGGTCGACAGCATAATCACGTATCTGTAATTTGGTAAGGCGACACTTGGCTTTAGGCAATAACTCTAATTTGGGGCAATGAGTAATATAAATATGCCTAAGTGATTGGAGGTACCCTATTTGCTTCGGTAAAGCCTTCATGTTGAGACAAAAATCAATGGAGAATATTTGCAAAGAACGGAGCCCGTGAGGGGGACCATGGCATTGTGTGCTATTATCCTCCTCATCTTTCCACAAATCTTGTCGTCATCGACTAATGAGATATGCAATTTCTGAAGTTCAGAAGGAAGACGTTTCAAGTGTCGGAACAGTGGAATGATTGATGATCTCCGTAGAGAGAGATGCTCGAGAGATGTGAGGTTTTTCATCCAGTCTTCTACGATTGCTTCTACCTCTTTAACTTCACGAATCTCCAAGTACTTGAGTGCAAATAGAGGACACAAGGAGGAAGACTCAAACTGAACCAAACATTTTTCCATCATCAACTTCACCCTATTTACGTACACCAACTTCTCAATCGGGTGTGATAAAGTAGGGATACAAGTCAAGTTTGGACAATATTCAATTTGCAGAGTAGAAAGACGAGGAAAAGGAAGAAGAGAAAAAGGGTTTGTCAACATTATTTGCCTCGCTATCATCTCCCAACCTTTGCCATCCCCTCAGATACTCGCAATCAAAAAGGAAGAATGTCTCCAAAGATAGGAAGAACACATCAGAAATATCTTCATAATGCATGCACATTAGTTTTCTCATTCTTTGAATCTCGAGCGTCTTAAGGCACATGAGTCTTTCCAATGGTGGGAGAACTTGGCAATTAGGTAAAAAATAGAGGGAGATTTGAACAATATTAGTGAGTGAAGAAAGCCAACACGAAAATCTCACTCCTGGATAATACAGCACGGTCAATTCTTTCAAAATCTAATGAGGACAAAGGTTATTCAATAGCTGCAAGCTATCACTATTTTTGCTTTTTGCTTCCTTGCCCCACGATAGGAGTAGGTATTGAATGTGTTTTTTTTATTTTAAATTTGTTTCTTGTGACTTTGACGTCATGTCTTTAACTAAATCTAGATTTATAATGCTAATAGCATTTGCTATGTTATTAAGCTCCTTCAATTCATTCAATTTGCCACATTTGCTCTTTTCAACATCCCCTACAACAAAACTTGATAATGTCTGCAGTGAAGTCAATTTCCCCAATCCTACTAGCATCATTTTTTCAAAGGCTTTAAATCCATCAATGTGAAGGTGCCTCAAATTAATCAACTTTACTACAACTTTTATAGAAAAAAACTAGTTTTCGACACGAATGCAATTTCAATTTCTATAAGCTAACAAGATTGCCAATGGATTTGGGCAAACTAAATAGTTCATAACAATATGACAGATCAAGACATTTTTAATGCTTGATTTTATCAATAGACTATGGCTATTGAGTAAGAATGCAACAAATTCAAAACACGCAGGTACTTCAAACTTTTTATGAAAGATTGGTTGGTTCTTGTTTCCATATTGCAACAAATAATAGTTCGTAGATGGTTGGCATCTAACAAATCCAATGAACAAAGAGTGCTAGATTGCAATGCAATGTGCATGGGCCTTCCAACTGATTCTTTTTCCCCCACTATGCAGGTAACAATCATTTCCAACAACGAACTTGCAAAATCATGCATCAAATCATGCATTTTGAGAAAAGGACCTCATCAACAAAATCTTGACATATTCATTGCCTACATCTTCCATAGACTACGTTCCATCCGAAATTTCAAGATAGCCTTGAGTCATCCATAATTGAATCAATTCATTATTATCAATTTTCCAATCTTTTGGATACAAACAACAATATGTAAAACATTGTCTAGATTCAAGTGGCAAGTTATGATAACTCAATTTTAGCACTAGCATGATACCTTCTTTTCCCCCACATAACCTCCAGAAATCACCATATAACATTCTCATCCATTCATTTTCTTCATGTTTCGATTGTAAAAGGCCCCACATTGTTCTAATTGCTAGTGGAACTCCTTTGCACTTCTTTGCAATTTTTTCATCAATTGATACAAGATTTGGGATCATTCTGCTGGAATCCTCACCAAATGCCACTTTCTCTAACAAAGTTCATGGTTGCTCTTTTGGCAATCCTTGCAAAACATATGGGGTGCTTATCCCCATTATATGTGCTACACTTTTACTACCTGTAGTAACTAATATCTTTCTACTTCTACCATAACACGTCACATAAGTTTTTAAAGTATTTCACTTAAGTTGACTTTTATTTCACATGTCATCAAGGACAAACAAAGACTTTAGCCAATTTAATTCTTCTCTAACCATCTGTTTTAAGATGTTTAATTCTAAATCACCAACTTCATTCTTTTTCAATGAATTTAACATTTTTCTCAAAATAGTTTTCACTTCAAATTCTTCAGAAATAGACACTCACATATATTTATGAAAAAGCGTTTGCTCTTGAGCATCACTATACACCAATTGGGCAAGAGCTGTTTGCCTAAGCCCCCCATACCAACAATAGCAATTAAAGAGACATTTTGGTTAGTATGAGTTTGCTTCAACAACTCAATAATGTCATTCTTGTTTTCTTCCTTGCCAATTATTTCTGATTATAAAACAAAAGAACTTGTTTCCCTCCAAGCAAGCTCATTTTGCTTAAGAACTACCAAACTTGGATTCAGTTTCAACTTAGACATATCTTCAGCAACATCATTAAAGTTCTTTTGAATTTTCTCAATCTTACGAGCTAACTTAGCACGAAAAACAAGCGGATTTTCAGATGAAAGGAAGCCACGCAACTTCTTTCACTTATGCTACCACCATCAACTATGCGCTGCAAGTCTTTATTAGCCAAGCCATCGAGTAAATCATCGGCATCGTGTAGAACTTGTTTGAACCTGCATATCCAGTGCTCGATAATAGGATCTTCACTTTGTCTCTGCTTAGCATCTGAAAGCACAACTTTGATAGACTCAAGGGTTGTCTTAAGTCTTTCCAGCTGATCCATGACCCCATAAATCCGTCCAAATTCAAGGTATGTTGACGAAGCGAGTTTGTTGATGAGGCTAACAACAACACAATAGGGGATTTGTTCAGCCATCCCTCAAATGGAAAAGGAAACGATCAAAACAAAAAGCAATTGAGTTGAAAGAAAGAGAGAAAGTTATTGAATATCAATAGCTAGCTGGTTAGAGGAGGTGGGTAATAAAAGTCACCGAATGTGATTTTAATAGTAATAGCAACCTAGACAATATAAGGAAAAGCTCACTGTTTTTGTGGCTTATTTATATTACCTTTTAATATAAATATCTAAATATTTGCTTGTAATCTTGAAAAAAAAAATTATGAAAAAAAAATAATAAAAAAGCAAGTGAGAAGAAAAGAGTAATAAAGAGAAGATATATAAAATGTGAGAAAATAATATATACCAAAATTATTTCTCAAACATAAAAGGGCAACACTTCAAATTTTTTATTTTATTATTTTATTTTATTTTTATTTTTTGGGTAGTCGTTACACTTCCAGAGTTTAAATTTGGTTAGAATATTTAACGTTTTCATATATAAATGTTTTGTATTTGCAGCTGAACTTTTCAAGATCTTAATAGACAACTGAAAAATAAATAAAT
The DNA here is from genome assembly GCA_031439585.1 of Pterocarpus macrocarpus. Classification (NCBI taxonomy): domain Eukaryota; kingdom Viridiplantae; phylum Streptophyta; class Magnoliopsida; order Fabales; family Fabaceae; genus Pterocarpus; species Pterocarpus macrocarpus. The sequence goes on along the minus strand of CM062517.1, from coordinate 15,206,196 downwards.
AAAAAGAGCCCAATCTATTATCTGCCACAGCTGGCACAAAAAGACAAACCACCCCCCTACATTATTTCCACGGAGTAACATTTGGTCAGGTCGTAGAACTTGCATTGTCCCTTGAACGGGTTTTTGTTTTTCATGTTTTGAGCGTATTTGTTTAGTATTATTATTATTTTTTTAAAAAAATATTATAAAATTTAAATTTTATATATAATTAAAATTTAAAAATTAATTTTTTAATAAAATTAATTTTTTACAAAAAAAAATCACAACAAACACACCTTACCTATGATCACGTCATGACAACAAATATAAAGACACTACTACATAACGGTCTTATCAAAATAAATTCTCAACCCGCCGTCGGTCGTCGCAGTTGGCGAAACGAAATTAATCGATCGATTGAATTTTCTTTAAAGTAATGATTTTAATTGCATCAACTCATTAGCATGAGATAGACCCGTTTGACACTAATTTTTAGCGGTCAACACTACAACATAAAAATCTGCAAATAGCAAAATGGACAATAGGAAAAAGTTCAATAAGAAAAGCTCACCGCTTTTCTTGGGCAGCTTTTAGCGATCTGACAAAGGAACACTTCAAGTTCAAAATAATTGTTAATTATAAGAGGTGTCTTTAGATAATTGTTCAGTAATTTAAAAAATTACAAAAGAATAAAATTTAAGTTTTAAATATTTTAAAAGCTTTATCTTTTCCTTAACTATTTTTAAATATGTTAACAAATGCTTTCAAAATACTTATTAACAAAAAATTCCAATCACAAAATTAAAATAATCTAATGAGAGAAAAGTCCCTCATACATCATTATGAGAATTTGGTTAGGTATTATTTTGAGAAACCTTAAGAGGATTTTGTGCTATTTACTTAAATAAATATTAGAGAAACAAAGGATTACATAGTGGATCATGCATAGTTTGTTCCATATAGAAAACTATTCCCCTCTTGCTCTTCAGTCTCTCAGTCCAATTTTACAATAAAATAGAAAAGCAAGCCCTACTTGGAAGCTATGTGGAACTTGGAAATCAAACTGAATCTTTCAACTTGAGGAGCCATTCTTGTACTAGTCTGTGCAACCTTTGCAGTTGTTTGCCTTTGCACTATGATTATACTTAACAGGAACATCAGGAAAAGTTGGATTGTGCACCAAGAATGTGTGTGCTACAGATGAGAATGAGACTAGTACCCCCACAGAAAGGTCAGAGGTACCTGGGACAAGGGAGCAGACAAGGATAACACAATGGAGCAGGGCAAGCAAATGGGAAGAGAACACTAAATGGCAGAGGGAGAAAACTTAACCGTGCATCAGCACATGGTAAAAACCAATACCGAGGGGACTGAAGTGTGGCTCCGAGGCTTATAGAAGTATAATATCAACATTTACTTTGGTAATAGAAGTATAATATCAACTCTGTAACTGCCAAAATGGTTCCTATTCCATCTGGGGCCTACAAAATCTAGCAGAGATGTAGGTGCATGGTATATTGCAAATGTGAGCCACCAAAACAAACATTTTAAACTAAAAGGAGCATTTCAGGAATAAACAGAATACAATATAAAAGGAGCTGAAAGGAGCCTTACATAAATGAAGGGTGACATCATTGAGCAGTCTTAGAAGAAAGAGGGTTGTTCAACAGGAAGGTTGGAAGCGAGAGATAAAGTGGCGTAAAGTAAATCCTTGTTGTCTGAATGATCAATTTCTGGGAAATACAGACAGACATGTAAATAAATTCAGCTGCATAATAGATACAACTCAGTACTAGATGGAAATCCAGGAAATGACAAACTTACCAATTATAAGCAATGGAGAGACAGGAATGAAATGAAAGAACCACAACTCAATCCACAACAAGCTGCACATTAGACTGTCAGCTCTCAGCAAGCAACCAACTAATATGATTGAAAACATGCCAAGAACAGCCAGCAATGATCGAAACATCCCCGCCAATCAAGTGACAAAGTGGTAGTTTAAAGTATCACTGCTTAGTATTGTATCATAAGAAGAAATTTTCAATATTATCAGAAAGGTAGCTTTTTCTGCTTTTGCAATGTACATCACAAGGAGGGCTATGTACACAAACTGAAAGACTGCTCCAGTTGACCAATAAAAAATAAAGACTGGTCCAGTTGAATTAACAGTCATATTCACCAAATTATCAGGTGATATTAGTAGCGTGCCATACCACAAGCCGGTGAAGCAGTTCATTAGTGAATAAACATACGACATCTCTGAAAACATTTCTGCTGACTTGATTCTCCCAAATGTTGGTCTAGAATTCAAAACATAGCGAGAGTTAGACAATGACTGGATAAATGACAATTTCTTCTGAGCTCAACTCAATTATTCTTAAGAATCCATAAAGAAACTTACGTGAGCAGTTCAAATAACCCAAAAGCAATGATGTTCCCTGCAAACAAGCAATCAAATATTGTGATCATTATGAAAAGAGGTCTAAAGAGTGATCCCCTAGCATACTGTAAAAATAGGCTTGTAATTGATTCTAATCCAATTCCGTGAAAGGGTACCACATTCCTGTCATCAAGATAGCACCACCACAAATAGGAAAACAAAAGATGGGACTAAAATTATAGCATATACCAACCATGGCTCATGGAGTACTTGCAGCGTGCAGGCACAGCTGTCACTAACACAGAAAGTGCCTGCATACTACAAGCAAAGCCAACCAATCATGAATAATCGGATCAACACGTTGGAAGTTTGGACAGAGAGTCAAAGTCTACAACCCACAATTTGCGGTGCAAATTAGTGCTGAGGTTTGCGTGGCCACGTGTGCCGTTCTGTGCTTGTCGTCTTAGTTTGGGCACACGTGAACTTTGGTTTCCCAGTTTCATCCATTGTCGTTATTCTTTTTCCGAGTAAATCTACTTTGTAGATTTTCATTTCAATATTTTAGTTTTTAAAAAATTAAAGGAATATATATTAATTTTTAAATGTTTTTTTAATATTATAGTTTTTAAAAGATTAAATATATTAACTTTACTTTTTGGAAATTTTTTTTTAACACTTTAGTCTTTAAAGAACTAAATTCATACACTTTGATCGTAAATAATTTTTTAACATTTTAAATCTTAAATGATTAAATATAAATATTTTATATATTTTGATATTTTCTATTTTTTATTATAAAATATAACAAAAAATAAATTATAATAGAATATAATTTTTATTAATTTTAATTTAAAATTTAAAAGTTAATACAGTTATTTAAATATTTATTATTTTAATTATTTTTTATTTTTGTTATCTAAAAATATAACTTATATTGAAAATAATTTATTATTTATGCATATATTTTTAATAAATATATTTTTATTATTTTCATAATAAATATAAAATTGAGAAAGAGAGAGAGAGAAAAGAGTCTTTATACATCAAAAATTTAATTAGATTAATCTCACATTTCATGATTTGATTAAGTTATATGTTATATATGTAATTAATTTTTGACATATAATTAAATTTATATTAAATATTCTTTATTAAAAATATCTATATATTTTTATTCTATTGTAAAAATTACATCAAACATATTAATAAAAATCTTAAAATGAGAGATTTAATTATATAATATTTTTAATAATGATTATTTAATATAAATTTAATTATATATTATAAAAATAATTATCTATATGATGTGTAATTCAACTAAATAATAGAATATGAAATTAATCTGATTAAACTTTGATATATAAATTTTAAATTAAATAATTAATAAAAATATATTTTATTATAATTTATTTTTTCTGTTATATTTTATAGTAAAAAAATAAAATTATTAAAATATGTAAAATGTATATATTTAATATTTTAAGGATAAAAGTGTTAAAAGATTATTTAGAGCTTAAAGTATATATATTTAATTTTTTAAGAATTAAAATATTAAAAAAATTATTTAAAAATTAAAATATATGTATTTAATTTTTTAAAAACTAAAATATTAAAATAAAAATCTTTTAAGACTTAAAGTGTAGATTTACTTTTTTTTTTAATGCTTTTATTTAGAATTAAAGATTTAAACTAGAGTCAACCTGTATATAGATTAATTTATTAGTTACTTAAAAATTATGAAAATTAATGTTAACAGCCGCTAAGAAAAATATTTAATTTTACAGAATATAAATTATTTAAATTATTAAGATGAATGACATAAAATTTATTTAGAGAGATGGCTTATTATATTGAATTTAATTGCTATGTAATGTCAAAGAGTTTTACATTGTAATTCAATTAGGGGTTAAAATATATGCATTTAATCTTTTAAAATATTAAAATGGAAATCTTTTAGGACTTAAAAGTGCCGATTGACTCTTTTTTTAAAATTCTTTTATTTAGAATTAGAGATTTAGACTAGAGTCAATCTGTATATAGATTAATTTATTAGTTATTTAAAAATTATGAAAATTAATGTTAACAGCCTCTAAGAAAAATATTTAATTTTAAAGAATATAAAATATTTATATTATTAAGAGGGATGGCATAAAATTTATTTAGAGAGATGGCTTATTACTTTGAGCTTAATTGCTATGCTGTATAAAAAAATTTTATATTGTGATTCAATTATATTCTTATATTTGTAAAATTTTTAAGGTATTAGATGATTAATAACACTTTTATTAATATAGTAATACTTGGTTGGATATCCGTGTAAAATTTTTTTACATTGACAGTATATATAAATTAAATTCTATTATATTTTAGAATTTAATTTCTATGTCAATTAATAAAATTGCAAGAAATTGTCAAATCATGTTAAGTAAATGATCCACTACAATAACTATCTATCATAATTTGTTACTTTTTTATAATTCTATTTGTTAATAGTATAGTAGTATAAAATTATTTTATATTGTTAGTGTATAAAAATTAATCTCTATATTTTAACTAAATACATTTAATAAAAATAATAATTACATATTGGGAGTAAATACCTACAATAATTATTTATGAATTTTTAATAATTAATATAATTATAGAAAATTTCGGCCTAAATATGTTTTTGTCCTTAAAAATTTTGCAAATTCTGCTTTTATTCCCTATAAAAAATAAATTTTGTTTTAGATCCAAACATTTCTAAAAATATTTGGTTTAAGTCTATAGCATTATATTGTTTGATTTTTTGTTGCTGTGTTCAAGTAATATATTTGTTTTTAATCTCTAAAAAGTTATGATAATTTGGTTTAAGTTCCGGAGAATATTAGTTTAAGCTTCCTAAAACTAAATTATCATAATTTTTTAGGGACTATAATGAAATATTTTTGGAAATATTTAGATCTACATCAAAATGAAATTTTTATAGCAACTAAAGCCAAATATTTTTTAAAATGTTTAGACCTAAATCAATTTTCTTTTTATAAGGACCAAAATCAAAATCCACAATATTTACAAAGATCAGAAATATATTTAAACCAAAAATATATTTACCTTTTAACTACTCACTTATAATAAACAACCACTTGATATTAATCAATAGTTATTTATAATTTTTTTAATTACATGTTCTATGCACTTAACAACAGTGTAAAACTAAAATTGCAAGAAATGTTTCAATGTTAAAACGGCAGAGAAGCATTCCCACTGCTTGGCCTTTTCAAAGGCGCGGTTGGATGGCAATGCCATAACTTTGGACCGCATCTATACAACAAAGTCTTGCGTTTTGATTCTTACAATGGTTTTCTCGATTTGTAATCTTTATGTACAAATAATTCCTTTCTTGTATTCTTAAAATTAAGTTATCTGTAAAGCTAAGTTTGTCAAACTCCATTCCTGCACAGAAAACATCCTGTTATGATTTGTTTATTGCACCTTATGGACGTGCTATTAGTGAAAAGGATGAATTCGCAAAATACACCACAACAAATGATTGTTCCACTTCATTGTAATTTTGATAATCTTTGAAGACTCCAAGAGCTAAAAAGAAATTTGTTGGATCAAACCCGGTCTTCCATTTTTCTTTTGACTACTACCCACTACTCTATCAAATTTATGTTTTTGCCTACCAATCAATCAGCCTTTTTGGGATGACAGCTGGTGCATATTAGAAAGAAGATAGTAAGAGTATTTATAAGCCATAGGTTAATTGTTTACGAGGTAGTCGCACTATATTATTTTTGGTTTTGAATTGCACTACCACTATATTCTGAACAAACTAAACAATGACACAGACAAATTACAAGTGATATTAACTTTTTCCAGATTCATCTGAATGATCTTCTACCCAACGATAGACAACATGAGAGGACATTTGTCTCACGTTAGGCACCTTAATAAACTACAACTTCAATCAAGTGGACAATAATAGTAACAAAAGCTGACACATGCTACATCAATTATCAATTCCAGTACTAACCACAATGGAGAGGAGCACCAGTGACAAACCAAAAGATAGGACAAAAAATGAGAGACTAAAATGCCACCGGGATAATCAACTTGATAAGCAATAAGCCAATAGCACAACTGCAGATGTTAAAGTGGGTAGTAGAGTCCCAAAAGAGCAAGCACCGAAAGCACCAGAAGCAATCCCACTAATAGCACCATCTCTCAGTTATAGGTGAGGCTATAAGAGCAGGGAATTTCTGTAGCCCTGTAGCATCATTTAAAATAAAAATACTGATTAATAAATCTTAATACACTAATTAGTTACTGATTAATGCAGTGCAGCTACAAGAGGGTAAGATATCCTCCGACATAGAAAAGATAAATCAAAGAACATGAAAAGAATCATGAGTGCAGCAATGCTGCTCAATCTAAGCAGTAAAATGTATATGCCGAAGAGGAATAAACAAATGTTAAAGAGAAAAATAATTGAACAATCATACAGATCTACAAGTTGAAGGCAATATAACTGAGTCAAGATATACAACATAATAACTAATCATCAATGCATTCCAGGAAAAATAGTAGATTAGGCAAATAAGTCATACATGCCTGGCCATTTAGAATCACAAATCACATATGCACACCAAGAGAGGGAGCAACGAAATAACAATGAAATGTAAAAGGTTATACTTGCTATGGCATGAATATAGTCTCTCGCTGTCGAAGCTAACACATCAGCACAAGAACGACACCCCTAGGCATTCAACTCCCGCTAGGCTCGTTATTCTGCCGATGACGTGAGAGGAATGGAGTCTAAGATTTGGAAAAGCGTTCTTTTGAACTACAGTTTATGATGAGTTCAGAAGCACAGAAGCATCACTACCCTGAAACTGTGGATGTTAGCTCCTCATTTTAACAAATACTTGTTAACTATAAATCAAAGTAAAATGAAAGCAGAAACTTGAACTGCATACCCTAAGAGTCGTGGAAGTGCAGCCTTGTGAGGGAAGTTGCCACTTATCGGGCATTGGCGATATGCTCATAAATGAATTTCAAAATTAACTGCTCAACCTTTCGGCATCTGCTAGTGCAGAAATCCAGCTGCAATGAACAACATATTGCGGTGGTTGACAAATACAACGTTTATTTAATGCCAGATTTTATAATATGTGCATTATAAACAGTTGGCAGTAACGTGAGATTAAGACCAAGATATGGATGAATATCCACATTAGCGTACTAGTCTTAACCACAAAGAATAAATTACTAAACCTATCAAAGTGATACTAAGACTATAAAATGGTTGAATATATCTACTTTAGAATATCAAATGGACATTTGACAGTGCTTACCTTTTATTCCAATGGGAACAAGTAAGTTCACATTTGACATATCATGCTTTTTCAATCCTTATACACATATTTACAAATTTATACTAAGTTTAGCATTGCAAATATTGCCAACATAGATAGCTCACATCAATAAGGTAATAACCTGCTACATTTCTATATTGAACATAAATGACTGAAATATACATCAATGCAGAAAAGCTAACCACCGAACTTCCTTAAGAGACATTAGTTTATCCATTAAAAGAACCAGAATAGACAAGCAAAATATTGACTCTTATTGGGCCAAAAACCTACTTATCAATCAAAAACAAATTTCCCTCTTTTTTTTTTTTCCATTACTCAATTGTTAACAATAACTAAAAAAAAAAAAATCTAACAAAGAGCATTAATGAAAAAGAGTGAATTCATTAAAATTCTAATGACAAAATATCACATTTTAACATTTTGTAAAAGTCATGTAGGAATCCATGTAATAAGTATTCTTTTCTAACTCACAGATGATTTTGACATGTATACTGATATCAAACAGAGAGAAGGTGAATCCTGGAACGTCACCAAGCAATATATCCTTTGAATTTGCATTAAACCTCAGCAACTTTAACTGCATAAGACTTTTCCAGCATTGGTTTTGGTCAAAAGCAGCTATTGCTGCACAAAAAGAATTAAACCAACAACCTTTCAGGTATGATTTATGAACTACAGATGATGGCTTTATCCTCCCCATATTATATATAGGCAATGAAAATTGACATTTAAAATCATTGAACATGTAACATCCTGACATTGCTAAATTTCCAATATATAAGTTTCTAATAAGGGATGTTAGGATGTTTCTTTCCAATCCCCCCCCCCCCCCAAAAAAAAAAGAGAAAAGACTACAGTGTTGTACTGTTGCTAACATCATTCAGAAGAAGAATGATATACACCAGAAAACAAAAAGGCTACTTATCAATTGAAACCCTCTATTTTTCCATTATACAACTATTATCATTAACTAAAATAAAATCTAATGCCGAGCATCAACAAAAAAGAGTGAACTCATTATAACTTTAAAGACGATACAAACATGTTTTAACATTTTGTAAAAGCCACGTAGAATCCATGTGATAAGTATTTTCCTAACTCACAGATGAATCCTGGAAGATCACCATGCAGTATGTCCCTCAAACTTGCATAATACCCCTATCAACTTCAATTGCATAACATTCATTCAGCTTGAGTTTTAGCCAGAAGCAGCTATTGTTGCACAAAAATAATTGAACAAACAACTTTCAGGGTAAGAACTATAAATGACATATATAACTTCTTAACATAGCTAAATTTCTAATCAAAAAACGTCTAATAAGGAAGATTAGGATGTTTCTTTCAAACATCAGGAGAAGTTGGGATGTTTCTTTCAAACATTAATAAAAAAAAAATGAAGAACATAGTCTTGCTAGCATTGTTCAGAAAGAGAGCGATATGTTATATTTTACGGATCAAATACTAAGAATTTAGAACACCAAATAATAATCGATAGAAACTGCAATAAACAATAATAATATGTGTATCTCTTGAAGCCATATTACCAAATGAGATTAATCGCGGAAGCGTACACACGGGTATACGTCAGGTACAGGTAATCCCACTCCTTCTCTGTCTCCTATTCCAGAGGTCACATCGATGGAGCAGTGAGCTGTCAAGAGATAATAGAGTGGAGTGAGGATCCTGCCCATAATGTTAGTATATATAATAACCCAGTTCCATCTATCAAAGACCTAGGTTACCTAGGGCCCTTTACACCCTTCAATACACTCACTATTGAGCCCAAGCCCAATAACACATGGTGAATCCCAAACCCATAATGGATCACATAACATCATGGGTCTCCAAAGAAAATATCAGGCTATCCATTCAATCCGTTTTAATAAAACAAAAGCCCATCAATCAATAGAAGCCCAATATCCAAAAAAATTCTAACATTCTCCCACTTGGGCAAAATTGATTGGGTTTTATTCAATTTCAAAACATTTTAGAAAAATGACTCTCGGGTTGAACTACTGTGGCCACAAAACATAGTCTGAAAATAGTCACCACAAAATCAGATCACTCCAATCAATAAAGCTACTAGCTAAGAGCCATAAATGAATAATAAACTATAAAGAGTCTAGTTCATCCATGACCACATAACTAAATAACCCTATCAACAATGATCTATAAACATGAGTGCGCAAGGTGTAATATACACATTATAGCAAAATACGTGATCCTTTCCATGCTATTGTGTATGGATCCTCATTGTGTCTTCCCAAGAAAACACAACCAACCTCCTAGAAGGAGACCACACATATTTCTAATGAAACACCATTCCACAAGGAACAACATCTTTCTCATGAAAGACCAATAGTTTATGAAGAAAGTATTCATATCTCGAGATATAAAATAAATAAATAATGGTACTAAATAATAATTTCATAACATGCGTACAAGTGTAAAATCCAAACCACATGAATAATGAACATAAATTAAAACAACTCCCACTAACCAAGTACATCAAAGGACCTCACAAGACCTATATTTTTAATATGTTTCACAAATACTATAGGCCTAAGTCCCTTAGTTAGGGGGTCAGCAAGCATATCCTCTGTGCAAATATACTCTACTAGAATCTCTCCATTCTCAACCATTTCCCTGACCACAAGAAACTTAATATTAATATGTTTAGAGGCGGAAGTCGTTCTGTTATTCTTGGTGAAAGAAATAGCAGAACTGTTGTCACAATAAATCGTCAGGGGTTTGGCAATGGAGTCCACTATGCCAAGAGCAGAAACGAAGTTTCTCATCCACACTGCATGTGATGCTGCACCATAACATGCAACAAACTCAGCTTGCATAGTGGAAGAGGCAGTCAGAGTTTGTTTAACACTTTTCCATGAAATAGCTCCTCCAGCCAGCATGAAAATGTATCCAGAAGTAGATCTTTCATCATCTGGACAACCAGCAAAATCTGCATCAGTGTAACCAACTACATACAGGTCTTCAACCCTTCTGTAGACAAGCATGTAATCCTTTGCCTTCTACAAATATCTCATTACCCTTTTGGCAGCAAGCCAATGAACATGTCCTGGGTTAGACAGAAATCTACCCAGTACACTAACAGCAAAAGACAAATCAGGTCTGGTGCACACCTGAGCATACATAAGGCTACCCACTACACTAGCATAAGGAACATCCTTCATGGCATTCCTTTCAAAATCATTCTTGGGACATTGATCCTTACTTAATTTATCCCCTTTGGCAATAGGGGTATCAAGAGGCCTGCAGTTGCCCATACCAAATCTGCTTAAAACTCGATCAACATAAGCCTTTTGGGATAAACACAAAAGTTTACGCAACCTGTCTCTACGGATCTCAATTCCCAGAACAAAAGAGGCTTCCCCAAGATCCTTCATGTCAAAACATTTTGACAACATACTCTTGGTTTCAATGAGCAAATCACAACTGCTACTCGCAAGCAAGATGTCATCCACATAGAGAACAAGAATAATGAATTTATCATTAATCAGGTAAACATAACCAAATCGTGAAAAATCATCAATGAATGTTATAAAATATTTATTTCCACACAAGATTGGTTTTAAAGGACCACAAATGTCAGTATGAATAATTTCCAGAAGGTCCCTACTACGGGTAGATCCCTTCCTAGCCGCTTTGGTCATCTTTCCTCTCATACAATCCACACATTCCTCAATATCAAAACAATCAAGTGAAGGTAAAATCTCATCTTTCACAAGTTTATCTATTCCTTCTTTAGAAATATGACCAAGACGCCTATGCCATAAGGAATAAGAGTTTTCTTTAATTAAATTCCTTTTACTGCCAGCAATCTGAACATGTAAGAAATTAAAGATATTGGAATCAAGACTTAAACAGTATAAGCCATCACATTTCGCCAATAACTTGAGAATTATAAGATAAACGACAAAATCTATTTTCAAAATTAAAAGAAAAACCACAATTATCAAATTTTGACAAAGAAATTAAATTTCGTCTCATGGACGGTACATAAACAGTGTTCTTCAAATGTAAAATAAATCCTGAATCCAATTTTAATTCAACTAATCTTATGAACTGGACGTCAACTTTAATTCCATTCCCTACGAACAGATTGATCTCGGCGTCACTTGGCTTTCGCTTGTTCCTGAATCCCTACAGTGAATTAGCAACATGAATAGACGCTCCGGAATCAATCCACCATGAATTCACGGGGACATCTATCAAACTGGATTCAAAGCAAATGAAAGCTAGTGATTGACCTTTAGGCTTTTGGGCCTCTGTGAAAGATTTGAAAGCTTGGCAGTTAGATTTCTTATGGCCTACTGACTTACAAAACCAACACCTGATCTCACTTTTCTTAATATCAGGCTTAGGACCGAGGATCTTTTGAGACGGACCAGCTCCTTTATCTGAACTGTGGGTTCCCTTAGATTTCTTCCCTTTCTTCTTAAAGGATTTATTATGGCGAGGCTGAGAAGTAAGGTTCACACTATCAGATGAGATATGGTTCATTCTATCCTCCTCTTGTGAACATATGGAAATCAAGGTGTTTATATCCCACTCCTCCTTTTGGGTATTATAGGAAGTTCTCAAGGGATCAAACCTAATAGGCAGGGAGTTAAGGGCATGATGGACAAGAAACTTATCATCTACTGGGCACTTAAGGTCATTAAGTCTTGAGGCTATGGTTACCATCTTCATAATGTGTTGCTTAACACCACCATTGCCATCATATTTCATGTTGACAAGACTATCCATTAATTGACCAGCCTCGGCCTTACCAGAAACTGCATACATTTCCCCAATGGAGGCAAGAATAGTTTTAGCCTTCTCTGATGTAGGAATTGCCTTCACAAGGGTCTCATCAATAGACCGCTTGATAAGCATCAAGGCCTTCTGATTTGCCTTCGTCCATTCCTTGTGATAGGCCTTTTGCTCTTCTGTACTCTCATCATTTAGAGGAGGTTCATCCTCCATAATGGCCATGTCAATGTCCAGTAAGCTGAGAGCCAGCTCAATGTCTTCCTTCCACCTCTTATAATTATTGCCAGTAAGAACCTCGACATGGTTGATAGTGTTATTCATGGAAAAAGTAATGGGAGCTGAAAGAATTCCAAAAAGGATTAATTATATGGACAATAATTAGTAATTTATATTACCAAAAACAGGGATCCAAACACATAATGCAAACTCGCCTGTGGGCGGAGAATACACTACATAAAGCAACAGTTACAAAAATCAACACCTGTGGGCAGAAGGATTTTACTGTCAAAATCATCCCAAATATCATGCCACACCATATTAATCAATGAATTAACTACCTGTGGGTGAGTCAATCCACAACTAATTGCGTGGTAAAATATGCCATATTAGAATAAATCAATGAGTTAACTACCTGTGGGTGAACTAACCCATGACCAAACCAAATGACAAAATATCTCAAAATAAATAAGCAAGTAACTCTTATTGATTTTTGTAAGTAACCCACTGTGGTGTAGAAACCTACTTAATCAACAGAGCACTCAACAAGGATAAATAATTGCCTATTTAATTAATTTTAGTTCAACTCCAATTTTTTCAAACACAACAATGAGAATACAAAAGAGATTCAACAATCATAAAATATCTAAAGTCTTATATCAAGTTTTTTTTTGTTTTATGGGGTTGGGTTGACCACAGATCACCTAGACCCCCAGAAGGTGGATGCACACTAAAAACACATCCACTCCTCCTCTCTCTCAATACGCAATGTAATTCGAGTTACGCTTCTCACAGCGACGCACATCGACCAGCGAAAGCGTGGTCCTTTGACAAGAAAAATAAAATTCCATGACAAATAATCAAAAAAATAAAATTTCCACACTCTCGAACTCGCAGCGTTTGCGGGGAAGGGAAATCAATACTAAAAAGGAACAAAATAGTACATGTTTTCAACCCAAATGAAATTCAATCTTAAACATAAAAGGGAATTTTTCAAACCCTAAAGGCTCCGATTTGCAATTTCATTAAAATAATTTTAGGTTCTAATTCTAGTATAACCTGCTCTGATACCACATGTTATATTTTACGGATCAAATACTAGGAATTTAGAACACCAAATAATAATCGATAGAAACTGCAATAAACAATAATAATATATGTACCTCTTGAAGCCATATTACCAAATGAGATTAATCGCGGAAGCGTACATACGTGGTATACGTCAGGTACAGGTAATCCCACTCCTTCTCTGTCTCCTATTCCAGAGGTCACGTCGATGGAGCAGTGAGCCGTCAAAAGATAATAGAGTGGAGTGGGGATCCTGCCCATAATATTAGTATATATAGTAACTCAGTTCCATCCATCAAAGACTCCAGTTCTTTGCGCCTTTACACTCTTCAAGACACTCACTATCGTGCCTCAACAACACATGGTGAATCCCAAACCCATAATGGATCACATAACATCATGGGTCTTCAAAGAAAATATCAGGCTATCCATTTAATCCGTTTTAATAAAACAAAAGCCCACCAATCAATAGAAGCCCAATATCCAGAAAAATTCTAACATGATAAACACAAGATATTAATGGGTTCTTTATGGTTGCTTTGTATAGTCAACATGATTACTTTGCCTTTCATCTATATAGCAAAATGCGACCTCTGATCTACTTGTGTTCATCTATCAATACCCATGATTTCTACTTTCTAGTGCTTGATTGGTCACTCTTTTACCCATTTCATTGATGGATAGAATAAGAAGTTTCTATACATGCCAGGAAAATGCTGTAAGGTACAAGAGCCAGAGTTTCAAGAAGACAAATATTACTTGAATGAGTAATACTGAACAATTTACTACAGGAAGGTCAATTACGAATTGCACAAGAATGGGGAACTGAATTGTATCGAAACTGAGTTCAGTATATATTTTTACCAAACCGTTAGCAACCTAGAATAGACAAGCAATCAAAAATACCTGAATTGCACAATAATCTGGAACTTGAGAAAGTTTTGGTGATATTCAGCATTCCACTTTTCATAGAGACAACATAGTGAATCTTCTCATTTTCAGTTGTAAAATTGGAGGTTTATTTCTTTCTTGAATTATCCCAATTTGACCTGTCAATGCTAAAACTGTGAATTTCCTGCTACAACGTGAAAATTTTTCATTTCAAAGCTACTAAACCCAGGGAAAAAGAAAAAGAAAAAACGGAAATGCTTCTTTTTGTCGAGGAAAAGAACCAATATATGAATACTTTTTTAACTGAATAGAGATTATGGGAATGCATAACGAAACTAGTAAGAAGCTTTTATGAATAAGCATAAATATAAGAAATCAAGAAGTAACTAAATATGTAAAGGAGAGAACCATACATAACTTAAGGAATTGGAGATAGTCATCTATAGTTGTATACTTAGAGAAGTCTTTTTCTCTGCCAATATTCACCTGCCAATTGAAAACAGAAAGGTATAGTGTAGCTGTTAAGATCCGGAAAATTAAACAACAGAGCACAACTATATATTATCAATCCATTAAAAAAAGGTATACCAGTGTTGGCTTATTACCTTTGGAGGAAACAATATCAGCGTATGTATATGTTTGGGATGTGAGCAATTTCGGGCCAATCTTGCCCGATGTCAGCCCGGCATCTACCACGTAGAATGGAACAACCTGCGATACGCAGTGTCTGTAAATTGGTGAGGCGACACATGGCTTCAGGCAATGACTCTAATGCATAGCA
Source organism: Pterocarpus macrocarpus (assembly GCA_031439585.1). Taxonomy (NCBI): domain Eukaryota; kingdom Viridiplantae; phylum Streptophyta; class Magnoliopsida; order Fabales; family Fabaceae; genus Pterocarpus; species Pterocarpus macrocarpus. Next base: position 15,190,739 of record CM062517.1, on the reverse strand, counting down.
CCCATAAAACTCAATAGACCTGAGTGATTGGAGGTCCCCAATCTGTTCCGATGTAGCCGTCATCTCACAATGATCGAAGGTCAATTTCTGTAGAGAACGTAGCCCGTGAGGGGGGCCGTGGCGTTGTGTAATATTATCCTCCTCATCTTTCCACAGATCAAGCTTCTCGCCTCTGAATGCATAAATTTTCAGCTTCTGAAGTTCAGAAGGAAGATGTTGCAGGTGTCGTAACAGCGGTGGAATGATCAACGGTCCACGAAGTTTGAGGCTCTCGAGTGATGTGAGGCTTCGCATCCAGTCTTCTGCCATTGCTTCTATGTCTTCAACGAGAAGTTCGGAAGGAAGATGTTGCAAGCGTCGTAACAGTGGTGGAACGATCGACGTTCTACGAAGTTTGGGGCTCTCAAGTGATGTGAGGTTTCGTATCCAGTCTTCTGCCATTGCTTCTACACACAAGTGCTTGAGTGTAGAGGGAGGATAGGAGGAGGAAGACTCTAACTGACCCAAACATTTTTCCAATAACTTCATGCTGCCATTGGTCAACAGTAGAGTCTTAACCGGGTGTAATAAATTAGGCATGCAAGTCAAGTTTGGACAACCACGAATATCCAAGAAAGAAAGACGAGGGAAAGGAGGCAGAGAAAGATGGTTGTCAGTATTATTTGCCTTATTGTCATCTCCCAACCTTTGCCATCCCCTCAAATTTTCACACCAATGGAGGTGAAGTTCCTCCAAAGATGGGAAGAACACATCAGAAATCTCTTCATAGTGCATGCACTCTAGTTTAACCATTTCCTGAATGTCAGGTATGGGAGTCTTTCCAATGGTGGGAGACATTGGCAAATAGAAAAGTGATGGAGGTCGATTCTAACAATATTAGTGAGTGAAGGAAGCCAATTTGAAAACCTGATTCCTGGATATTCTTCTACCATTAATTGTTTCAAATTCTGATGAGGACAAAGATTATCCAATAACTGCAAGCTGTCACTGTTTTTGTTTTTGGCTTCCTCTCCCCATGACAACTGCAAGTGCCGAATGTGTTCTTTTGATTTTAAATTTGTTCTTCGAGAATCTAACCCCACGTCTTTTACTGAACCCAGATTTTTAATCCAAATACAATCTGTTATATTATTAAGCTCCTTCACTTCGTTCAATTTGCCACTTTTGGTCTTCTCATTATCCCCTACAACAAAACTTGATAATGTTTGTAGTGAAGACAATTTCTCTAATCCTTCTGGCATCATTTCATCAAAGGCTTTACAATTATCAATGTCAAGGTGTCTCAAATTGATCAACTTTATGATAATTTCTATAGAAAAAACAAGTCTTGAGCAGCCACACAAATTCAAAGTCTGTAAGCTAATAAGATTGCCAACAGATTTGGGCAAACTAACTAGTTCTCTACAATATGACAAGTCAAGACATTTTAAATGCTTGGCTTTATCAATAGACTTTGGCAACTGAGCTATACAAGAATGCGACAAATTCAAAACATGCAGGTACTTCAAACTTTTTACGAAAGATCGGTTGGTCATTGCTTCCATATTGCAACAAACAATAGTCCGTAAATGGTTTGCATCTAACAAATCCAATGAACAAATGGTGCTAGATAGCAATGCGACATGCATGGGTCTCCCAACAATTCCTTTTCCCTCAGTATCAAGGTAACAATCATTTCCAGCTATTGACTTTGCAAGATCATGCATCAAGTCATGCATTTTGAAGGATTTAATATCACCATATTCATTCATAGATGCATCTTGCAAAAAGGACCTCATCAGCAAAATTTTGATGAATTAATTGCCCACATCTTCCACAGACTGTATTTCAATTGAACTTTCAAGATAATCCTAAGCTATCCATAATTGAATCAATTTATTCTTTTGAATTCCCCAATCTTTTGGATATAAGTAACAATAAGCAAAACATTGTCTTAATCCAAGTGGGAAGTTTTGGTAACTCAATTTTAGCACTAGTATGATGCTTACTTGTTCGCCACACAGCCTCCAAAAATCACCATCTAAAATTTTCATCCATTCACTTTCTTCATGTTTAGATTGTAAAAAGGCCCGCATTGTTATGATTGCAAGCGGAACTCCTTGACACTTCTCTGCTATTTTTTCACCAGTTGATAGAAGGTTTAGGCTCATTCTACTACCATCTTCACCAAATGTTACTTTCTTTAACAAAGTCCATAATTGCTCTTTTGTCAAACTTCCAAAACATAAGAGATTTTTATCCCGATTGTTTGTGCAACACTTTTACTATGTATAGTAACTAATATCTTACTACCTCCACTACCATACATCAAATAAGTTATTAAAATATTCCATTTAAGTTGACTTTCATTCCACACGTTATCAAGGACAAGCATATATTTTTGCCTGTTTAATTCTTCTCTAAGCTTCTGTTGTAGGATATCTAATTCTATATCACCAATTTCATTCTTCTCCAAGGATTTTAACATTTTCTTCGAAATGGTTTTCACTTCAAAATTTTCAGAAATGCACACCCACATATATTTATGAAAAATCTTTTACTTTTGAGCATCATTATACACCAATTGAACAAGAGCTATCTTGCCTAAACCCCCAATACCAACAATAGCAGTTAAAGAGAGATTCTGACCGGTATGGGTTTGATTCAGCAACTTCATAATATCATTCTTATTTTCTTCCCTACCAATTGCTTCTGACTGCAAAACAAAAGAACTTGTTTCCCTCCAAGCAGACTCATTTTGCTTAAGAATTACCAAATTTGGGTTCAGTTTCAACTTAGACATATCGTCAGCAACATCATTAAAGCTCTTTTGAATCTTCCCAATCTTATCAGCTAACTTAGCACGAAAAACAAGTGGATTTTTAGATGAAAAGAAGCCTCGCACCTTACTGGCACTTTTGCTACCACCATCAACTTTGCGCCTCAAGTCTTTAATAGCCAAGCCATCGAGTAAGTCATTAGCATCATGTAGAACGTGTTTGAACCTGCAAATCCAGTGCTCGATAACAAGATCCTTTGTCTCTGCTCAGCATCTGAAAGCACAACTTTGATAGACTCAAGAGTTGTCTTAAGCTTTTCCAACTGGTCCATGACTCCATAAATCCGTCCAAATTCACGGTATGTTGACGAGGCAAGTTTATTGATAAGGCTAACAGCAACACCATAAGGGATTTGTTCAGCCATCCCACAAGCGGAAAGGAAAGGATCAGAACAAGAACCAGGTGACTGAAAGAGAGGAAAACATAGAGTTGTTGGATAGCAAATAGCAATAGCCAGGGGTGGTTGAGGTGGGCAATGGAAGGCTGGAAGTCACCAAATGCAATAAATACAACAAGGACTAAAGAAAAAGCGGCATCATAGAAAGTCACCGCGTTCTGTTTGAGGCACCTTCCACGAAACACAAACTGAAAAGACAATGAAGGTCCAAGCTAGATGCAATGAAAAGTCTAGTGGCATGGACAAGAGCAATGAAGGCAGAAGAAAAGTCACCAAATACTTCTGTTAGGAATATGTCTGTCCTGAGAAATTATTATAAACTTATGAAATTGCTCTATCCAATAATAGAGTCATATTTGAAATAAACATGAAAGTTAATTAATGGTAGGATCTATCTTAAAATATCATTCTATTATTAAATACAAGAACAATTCACTTTATGCTTATGAAATATATAATAATTTCTCCAGTTGCCAGCCGCATTTAGCAGCAACTGTTTGTTTCTCCCATTGATTCAGCTGTTAGTCCTTTTGTTAAAGGATTTTCCTTTTTCTTGTTAGATATAAGTAACAGATAGACGTTGTCCCGTTGAGATTTTACAGTAGGGACATGCGATCTAGTTCAAATATGCAATGCTCATTTTTACAAAATTGCAGTTTTGTCCTTCACTCCTTGCACTATGAGTGTATTTTCATTTCAATAATAATAATTTTGAGCTGGATGAAATCCCTCTTCTCTGTCTGTTACCATTAAATGACATTTTGTTACTAACAGCTGCTTATAGGCAGCAGCAAAACCAGAAAAAGGGAAGCCACACAGAGAGTAAAGTAATGGACCCAAAAAAAAAAAAAAAAATTTGAGGCGCCTGGAAAATATGGAACACACAATGGGATTTGCTTCAACTAACATGTTATCTATTAGGAAAACATTCACAAGAAGTAGACTATTCCGCTATGGTGGCTCCCTCTTACCTAAACTCTTACTTTCAAGTTTCAATATTATTTTAGCTGGATAATTCATGCTGACATGCAATACAACTATATAATATAGATTAGCAACTGAGGATATCCAGGATCAGAATAATCTTTATGCAACAAAAATCAATCATGCCTCGCTTTGTAGATCTGATGGTCACCTTCTGAATAATGAGCTGCCTTTTAGACTACCAACTACTGAACGCAATCCCCCACACACAGAATGGGAAAATTTTGGGTACATATGCTTATTATAATGTCACAATATCTCAAGTGGGTTAATCAAGGACAAGATAGTATGGCCACAGTAATTGAAAAACACGTAATTAATTCAGAATATAGGATGTAAGAGGTAACAACAGCTTTGAAAAACATGATCAGGGTCTGAAACGGAAAGAAAACTATTTTAACCTTTAACAAGAGTTTTGATTTGTACTTAAAATTATTTTTATTATTAGTTACTCGCAATCAAAAGATGAAGTTGATTAGATTAATTAATTTAAATTGATTTAATTTAATAGTATTAATAATAATGTTCATTTAATAATAAAATTTATATTATTTATTAAATAACCTCGTACAGGTTAAAAAAATATTTTTTTATGAGCAAAGGTAAATCTAAAAGTCTCGTCAATATCTCGCATAATTAGAAAATGATGTAAATTTATCTGGTATAATATAATCGAAAAAAGTATAACAAAATCATATAACTGGAAAAACAAAAAATATATATCCTATATTTATTTAATTAAACTGTGATGTTCTGACTAGTCTTGTTTTTAGATGTAAAGAGAGTTTAAGCCCAATTTTGTTTTCATATTTATTATTCTTTTATTATTGTGTTATATTATTAGATTTTTTGCTCGATTGATTTTCAAATTAAATAGATTTTGTATTATTTATATTTTACAATTTATTATTCATGTCATGTCGTTTTCAGTGAACCTAAATTTCACCATATTTCGCCTTATCTTTAAATTAAGACATGTCTTTCATTCCAACCGCGGTGCTGAATAGCTCACTTATTATTCTTTTATTATTGTGTTATATTATTAGATTTTTTTTTCTCCATTGAATTTCAAATTAATTATATTTTGTTGTATTATTTATATTTTAAAATTTATTATTCATGTCATGTCACCTTCAACGAACCTAAATTTCAGCCGCGGTACTGAATGGCTCGCTTATTATTCTTTTGTTATTGTGTTATATTATTAGATTTTTTTTCTCGATTGATTTTCAAATGAATTAGATTTTGTTGTATTATTTATATTTTAAAATTTATTATTCATGTCACGTCACTTTTAATGAAACTAAATTTCAACATATTTCTAGAACATCTTATCTTTAAATTAAGACACGTCTCCTATTCCAACCGCAGGGTTGAACGGCTCGCTAACTATAGCCTCAACGGACGCTACGAGACTGTCCTACGGCATAGTCCCCCTTCCCGAATTAGGAATATCCTTCTCAATGATGTATCAGGGGTCATGGTTCCCTGCCCTCTTCGTTTTAATGATATAATTTTGTTTTTCGGCCCTCTTGCACTACCACCAACCAAAAAAAAAAAAAAAGTAGTGTCTTCCATTCAGCTAAATTTCAATATACTTAAAAAAAAATACGGACCAAAAAAAAAAAAAAATATATATATATATATATATTAAAAAAATGTACTCTTGCGTTATTTTGTCATTTTGTTATATAGTTATTGAATTATTTCCTTGATTGATTTTTTTTAATAAATTAATATTGTTATTAAAAACTAATTTTAGTACATTATTAATATAAATTATATACACTATTATTAAGCAATCATGGATTATACCATCAAGTTTTTACAATTTAAATTTTTTTTAAAATCTAATTTTCATAAATTTTTAGTATAATATTTTTTTCTCTAATCATCCAATTATATATAGCCATGTTATTTTTAAAAAAATTAACTATTTCCTTAACTATTTCAGAAGTTACATAAAATATAAATTATAATTAATTAATAATTTGAATCACTTGAAAATATATTAAAATTAAATTTTTAAATTAACTCATTAATGCATACGTGTTACGTGCAGTTTTCATTAGAGCTTGTTTAGATGAAATTAATGCATAGTATGAGAGACTGAAGGCTGAAGGCCTAAAGCAATTGAAGCGATTCCCTTCATTCCAAGGGCAACTGGAAATATAGGAGAAACTCTTAGATGAATAGTACCGGACACATCATCTTTTAAGTACTCCATTCGACAACACTTGACATATATAAATACCTTATTGATGATTGATGCATTTTTATTGTGGGTAACACAACTATACACATATATAAATATTAAACGAAGTAAATGCCTATGATAGGCAGCACCTATCCAAAAATTACCAAATTCAGGTTTCCCAACATAGAGCTCTCAGCTCACGCTAAGATCATGCCATTGGGAAACAAATATCAGGCAATCCGAGCACCAACACTAGACATAAAGTCACAAATTGACTTGGCTGCAGTAGACAACGTGCAGAAACCTGAACTAATTGGTGTGATTTATGAAGTTTGGTGATTATTAAATGGGATGAATGAAAGTAACGTTCAAGAAGACGAGAAGCAAATCCACTATATGCTGAACTGCAGCATTATAAAAATCATCCACTACCACTACGTAGCGTTTTTTCCCAGTTTCCTCCAATTTGGCAAGTTAGAGACCTGGAGAAACGGATGCAAAAGAAGTCATAAGTATCAAAAGACAAACAGTGAATCCATTCTGAAATTCTAAAGGACATAATCATGCTTGAAAAGTTTTGTAAAAAGAACATGGAGAAGTGATGAAATTAGTGTTTTTCTTAACTGATAGATGATTCTTTCACAAATACTGCTGATATCAAACTTCAAAGTTCAAACGGAGACAAACTCAAACCTGGAACATCCGCAAGCAATGTGTACCTCGAATTTACATAGTATGTCCAGCAATTTTAACTCCAAATGCTCATCCTGCATGAGTTTCAGTAAGAAAAAGGATATTGCTGGACAAAAACAATTAAACAAACAGCTCCGTAAATAAGAACTACAAATGATGGCATTTCTCCTATCCCAAATATATATAGGCAATAAAAAATTGGCACTTAAAAGAAGTATACGTATAGCTTCCAGACATGGCTAAATTACATATCAAAAAAGTTAATGGATTATTTGTTGTTGCTCTATATGGCTCAAGAGCTCAATATTATCATGTTGCTTTTAAACTATATATTGGTTATGTGACCTCCCCGTTTATGCTTGTCTGTCATTAACCATGATTTCTACTTTCCAGAGTGTTGTTGGTTACTATTTTACCCATCTAATGATGGATTGAATGCCAAGAAAAAGCTGCAAGGTACTAGAGCTCGTGTTTCAAGACCAGAAGGCAATTAAATGAAGCCTAAATCTCTCTGTTTATTGTAAAGTGAATGACTAATTTCTAGACAAACAGTCACATGAAAAGAATATTACTTGAATGAGTAGAATTAAACAATTTACTAAAATAAGGCCAGTAACCTCCCTCTCATTATTTATAGCATGTACATATCCAGTTTTGTTCCAATAGACGGTTTCACCAGGCAGCAACAAAGACATGCAATCAAGAATACCTGAATTGTGCAAGAATTTGGAACTCCAGCAAGTTTTGACAATCTTCAGCCTTCCAATTTTTGCAGGGAGAACATTGCGACTCTTCTCATTTTCACCTACAAAATTGGGGGTCTGTTTCTTTCCTGAATTCTCCTAACTTCACCTGCCAATGTTCAAACTGTGAATTCCCCCACCCTCCTAAAATTTGAAAGTTTGCTGTGCATAAAATGCAAAATACAGGGAAACAAAAAGAAACTAACGTTTTTGTGGAATACTACAGGAATCAATATCTGAATTTTTTTTACTTTATAAAATAAAATTAGAAGAGTAGATGACAAATAGTAAATGCTTTCATGAGAAAGCAAATTCAAGCAACCACGAAGTAACTCGATATGGAGAGGGCAAGATATTATATAATTTGAGGAATGGACAGTTGTCTGCAGCTCTTTGGTCAGAGACAAAGATTTAAAAAAGTCTTTCTCTGTCAATATTTATCAGTCAACTTAATCCTGGAATGTTTCTCCATTTTTGATGTCTAAAGTCTTGCAATTACATCGTCAAGTCACATTAAAAATAGAGTTTAAATAGTGGAATGCGGAAGATTTGTAAAATATAAATTCTCAAGTACAGCCATTGAAAAATAAGTATACCAGTTTTGGTCTGTAACCATTTTAGAAGAATCATCACATCCAGGTTTTTACGGTTGGGTATTGTGCAATCCCGGACCAATCTTCTCTGCTTTTGATCTACCATCCATCATGGAGGGAGGGACAAAATTTGGTATATAGTGTCTTTAAATTGGTCAGGCAACTACACTAAATTAAGGCAATCGACAATGGCAGCAGGCCTAAGTGATTGTAAAATGTGACACCCACTTCTCTATTTATTTTCTTTTTCTGCTGGCGGTTATCCTTTTTTAAGAAATAAATATGGCCAGAAAGATTAGAATTCCATACAAAATATGAAAGTTAAAATATATCATTTAGGATATGTAACAATGTTATGAGCTTTGCCTGCAACCAACGATAGACTACTTGTGGAACAAAAAAGGTAACTCAAGCAATTAAAAGTTAAAAGAGACTGAGCAAAAAGAAAAATATGTATACACAAGACCATATTATGAGACTGAATCCTCTGCCCAAGTTTAAGTTAATCGAAGAAGGAAAAAGTTTAGCTCAAGTTAAAAATGAGAAATACCTCAATCGATTGTAGCATAGTCAATATTCTGAGATCAGATGTGTATGTGATGTTCTGCACAGATGGTAGAGACGATGCTTAGCTGGGATGTGACACATGATTCTCAATTCTCAAGTACATTATCCAGCTCAGCAGAGAGTCTATAAATGCGTGCAAATTCACGCACGGCCAGTGAAGCCAAGTTATTTATTTATTTTTTTATAAATAAAATAGTAGAGATTGTTCTCACAATTTTGAAGGATGGAGTAGTTAAAGTTACTCCTCTTTTTAACTAATGCGTTTCTTGATATTCAAACGTATAATCTCCTCCTTACACTTTAAAAAAACAAAAAATTATGATCTTATCCTTATAGGGGGCGGTGCTGCTCTTCCCCTGTCCAACAACTTGTTTGGCGGTGAAGCCATGTTGTTGATGAGGCTAACAACAGCGCCATACGGAATTGTTCACCCATGGCACAAAACGGAAGAGGAAATAATCGATCACAAGATGCGAATATAGGGCAAGTTGCAAGTTGAGATGATGCAAGTCAAGAAACGCAATATGTACCAGGGAGAAGAGGCTCTGGAAATAAAAGGCTGATTACTTTGTTTTTGGGTTTAATTGATATTAATATGTCCTGAACTATACATCTTTATGATATATAGAGAAATGAAACTAGACAACATATATATATATATATATATACAACAATATGAGTTTCGACGAGGGAATTTATTTTTTATGTGGTATTTGAGATTGATATATTCACTAATATAGAATTTGGACTGTATTTACATAAATATGGGTTTTAATAAAATCAAAAATTTCAATTTTAGTTTTGTACATAAAATTCAACGATAGAAGCTGAAATCGGAAATTCCGAGTTCCAATTTCAGAGAATTGTTTTTGTTTATAAAAAAATTGAAAATTTTGATTTTGTTTAGAACACAAGAAAATTAAAGTAATTCGTCCTTTACTATCCACATTTACGACTTTATAAATCAATCTGCTAAACTCTTAAAAATACAATAACTAATCTCAAAAAATCTTTGTCAAACTAAAAGCCCAAATGTGCAATATTTCTCAAAACAATATTTTCCCCACAAGACTGTGCACATTTTATTCCATGTAGAAAATTAAATACTCTGCTTGCTAATGATTCTCTCGGCTCACTCCGTTGCACTCAAATAGAAAAGAAAGCTGCACATGAAGCTTTGTAGAACTTGAAAAGCAAATTGAACCTTTCCTCTCGAGGAGCCATTCTTGTACTAGTCTCTACAATCTTTGCAATCATTTGCCTTTGCACCTTGATTATACAAACAAGAAGACGCGGAAAAATAAGGTCATGTTTGGAAGGATGGCAAAAAAAAAAAAAAAAAAAAAGAGATGGAATTGTATGGCCAAATTTAAATAAATCATATTTGGAAGTAATTCAAAAAAGGGAATGGAATGGCAAGTATCCCTCTTTTACTACTCAAAGTCCCCAAATTTTGTCCTTTAAATTGGAGAATCAAGGAGGAATCGTCATATATTTCTTTTTTCTTCCCTCACTAAACTTGTAAAATATCTAAACATAAGAATGGCATCATCTAATCCACCCCCACCCTTTGCCATTCCATCCTATTCTAAGTCAATCAATTCCATCATCTATAAAACTCCCAAACAGAGTCTAAGATTGTGCATCAATAAAGTGTTATAAACGAGAATAAGATTAGTACTAGGGGAGGAGAAGTGGGAGCTACCGAGGCTTAGTGGCCTTATTCTCTATGAATGAAAAGGGAAAACTGCTTCCAGAATTGACAAGGAAGCTAATAGCAAGGAATCAATCAAGTACCACCTTGCCACTCTTGTATAGGAGAGTGAAATCTTGCATATATAAGTTGGTTCCTCTAATCAACTAAATTATTTTGGGGTTTGTTACGTTACTTCCTTTTAACTTTGGGATTAACACACGCCCCTGTTTTAATTTAAAAAATATGATAACTTATTATTACAAACTGAGACTTTAACATTTTTATTTGCAAGGCTTGTCCTTCGTGGTTGTGTTGAGTTCCTTCTTTGTCCAAACTCCTTCGACAACAACAGCAGCACGGCGCAAACTCAAATTAGCCTGGCCTAGAGGAGCCCCCATGGAGGGTCGTGCAAGCTGCCTTCTGCTTCCTTTGCGAGGCACTTTGATGGCAACGGAGCTAATGTTCGAGCGAAGGACTGTTGAAGATGTGACCACTGCGGTGAGTTTCAATCTACTTTTGCAAATAGATATAGCAGCCGCCATTGTCACGGCCTATGCTGCCACCTTCCGAGCACAAGAACGCAGCATCGTGGCTTTTGTTTCCTCCCTCTTCACACCAGAGCTGTCGAACCTTGTTGTCGCCACCTTCTGCTTCATCTTGAACATGCCACCATCAAAGGCCACTTCAACGGCTTCGACCATGGAAACCACAGCCAGGACCATCGCGTGTGACTGTTGTCCTTCATCATTGTCGTGTTCGCTTGTTCGCAGTTCCTTCGAGCTTCCATTATCCTTTTTTTCATATGCAAAAACAAGCGTTGTTGTCGCGACAAGATTCGTCGCGAGTTCCACCCTCAAATCTGGTCCACAGTGGAAGCTTTCTCGAATGTAGGTTGGAACTGCTGGCTCTGTCACAAGTAGCTTCACTACGGATGGCCCGTCACTTGCTTTGTACCTCGCCGAATTGCTGCACTTTGCAGATGCCTCCTTCTGGATCGCCAGTGGTAGGGGCTTTTGGCCTGGCCTTGCCTTTCCTCCGCTATTCTATCTTCTTTCAATATTGCTGTTAAAGCTTCCCACAAGCACATCATTATCATTGATTACCTTTCTATTTTACCCATAATGCACACCCCACCCACCGACGATGCACCAGAGACGTTCTTGAACTCTGGACTCTTGCTTCTAGCAAACCCATCACCAAAAAGGTTGCTATATGTCCAAGCTTCTAATGCCGCCACTAATCATCGCTCCGATGTTGCTTCACAGTCCTCCCAATACCGCATTGGCTAGGGCAACGCGGTGTCACACTTCCACCTCTGGTGACAATAGTCAGGACATGACTCTAATTGCAAAGAGAAATATATGGCAACCATTTAGCAATATCGTCTTGGGATGTTTTTAAAGGGATTAAGTTACTCCTAAAATTAAATGGGAGTAACGTAACACACCCCACGTTTCTTTACATCGTGTATCAGCATATATGGTGACGGATTCGATTGGTCGTTTCTACTTTCGGGACTAACTTTCCTCCTAGCTAAAATAATCCGAAATAAACCCCCGAACATTGGCCAACCATATTGCAGAATAGGGCTCCTTGTTTTTTATTTGCAAAAGAAGTCTTTCTCCGTTTCTCGTTTTTGTATCGGAGCAACTTTTGTTCCAATGTAAATAAACTGGTAGATCCATGACACGACACCACTGGGAACTCTTGGACTCTGCCTCCCTTAGGTTCCCCTCTCCCCCTTGATCACCAACCTAATGCCCACCTGCATTTACATTTGACATCCTCAAATCAACTGAATCATTATAAATTTCCCTAAACATCGACCTAGTAAGTAACTATCTTGCATTTTTCCCTGAAATGGTTGAACAACTTGTTCGTTACCCATCTTGCATTCTAAGCTGCATCTTAAGTTGGTCCATTTTTTTGACAAATGAATCAAGCTCGTGATAAATGGCCAGTATAAAATCTCTAACTCCCCCAAATTCAATATCGTAATCAATATACTATCAATTCATACCAACATTCTTAGTCCAAAAGTTGAGCATCAAGTTTATGTACCATACAATCCACGATGCAACCGTATAACCTTCCCAACTCCAAAATATGCCTTAAGTTCATCCTGTTCTTGTTCAAGAGACACTATTCAGTGCTCAGGCAAGTTCCTAAAGGAAGAAAAAATTGCTCAATTAAACAAAACAGCTAATAAATTTTAGACGCTACTTACCAACGATGTCATATCCAAGTACAGACCAGTATATGTAACTGCAATCATCTGCTCTCAAACCACATTGAACTGCAGGCAACGAAGTAAACTTCAATCGAGGAGTCCTCGTTTTCGAAATAGGGTTTCCCATGTCGGCACACCTCACATATGCAGTTCCCCCATCTTGCAATACTGCTCATCACCTTCCTCCATTGGTTACATCAGGGCCGTCAGCTGAAGACTGGGTATTGATCTATAACACCCTTCGGCACCCCCAACCCCTCGACGAAAGCTATCGATGTAGATATCCCCTTCGTTCGTCAAAGACAAAGGGGCTGCTCTGCAAATATTAACAGCTGAAACATTTGATATTATTTAACTCTATTGCATGGATCAGACCACTGTCATTTGATTTTAATAAAAGGACATCCAACGGATGTAATAGTCTTCTATGCAATGGGAGTAACGTTAGTCCAAAACTTGACAGGACCAATGAATCGGTCACCAAGAAACGTGAAAGCTGAAAGGGAAAAGCTAACAGAATGCAATCCTAGGTCCTTGACTCTCGGATCCAGTGCCACCTAATCACCTAATAACAACTTTTGAAAAGTGCCACAATTGCCCTTACTATCAGTGTAAACAATGCAAACTACTGTAAATGCAAACAATGCAGTAAATGAAATGTGAATTATTATTATTCTTATTATCCCCTATATCTCAAAGTGAGTGCATGACATTTAAATCTGCATGAGTCTAGGCAGCAGGCACTTGTGGGAATATCACTTCTTGCTCTTTATTCAGCCTTCTGCCCGTAGTCAAATGGAGATCAATCTGTAACATCAGACACTAATAAATGAAAAAAAATGCTTCTCAAATATATGTGTATATGTCTGTCTGTTACATCTGATGAACATGGAAATGGCCTAATTGCAAGAGATGAAAGCTAAGATCGGCATGAACAACTGCAGGAATAATGCAAACTTCTCTTGCAATATTCCCGTTTAGCATCATTCACCTCCCCAGTGAATGCACACATATACAGACAGTTGGAAGTTATTCATTATAGCAACTTCTGGCCACTCGCAAGGATGCAACAACAATTGCACCAATAAATAGAATCAAACCGGAATGTTGCCAACTCCAGTGTCAGACCTCATTTAGCAGCAACTGTTTATTTCCACATTTGTTTCTGTTCTGTACAGGCGGAAAAAAAAAAAAAAGCAGCTGTTATTGTGAGAACTACTATTAAAAATTTACTGCAGTACTTATTTTGACCTATTTTCCTTTTTCTGGTTAGTTGTAACAGATTAACATCGAGATTTTGCACCAGGGACTTGTCTAGTTATAGTATGCAATGCTCGTTTTTACCATATTGCGCTTTGTCCTCGACTCTCACAATATGACAATGTATTTCCATTTCAGTAGTGATAATTCTAAACTGGATGCAATCCTTCCTTCCCTTTGTCTATTTTGACTAAAAGATATGTTTTTACTAATAGTAGCTAATAGGCAGGAGCAAAAGCAGGAAAAGAAAAAAAAAAAAAAATAGTAAATACCCTAGTTAGTCCTTCAAAGATATACTCAACATCAAGTTAGTTCTCTAAAAATTTTGAACATCTTGGTCCTTCAATGCTTGAAGTGGACATCAATTTGGTCCTTCAATGTATATTTAGAAATCAATTTAATCCTCAAATTGATGATTATTTTATACTATGAATGACCAAATTGATGTAAGAAGTCTTTGAAGGACTAATTTGGTGTCCTGCATATCTTTTATGGACCAATTTGAACATTTACTCCGAAAAAGAAAAACAAACACAGAGAGAGAGAGAGAGAGAGAGAGAGAGAGAGAAGCCATGAACATTTAGTGGAAAAAAAAAACGTGGGATTTGCTTCAACTAACATGTTATCTAGTAGGAAATCATTCAGAACAACTGGACTGTTCAAGTATTCTTCTATGGTGGCTCTCTCTCACCTAACCTCTTACTTGCAAGTTTCAATATTACTTTAACTGGATAATTCATGCTGACATGCAATTCAAATACAAAATATAGGTTAGCAACTTAAGATATCCAGATCTAGAATAATCTTCACGCAACAAGGATCAATCATGCTGTACCCTGCAGATCAGATGGACAGAAGGCCAACTACTGAATCACGGGTTGCCTGTTAGAGTACCAACTACAGAACCGAATCCCCAATAAACATAATGGGAAAAAATTAAGTACATGTGCTCATAAATGTCATAATATCTCAGGTGGATTAATCAAGGACAAGATAGCATTGCCAAACAATAGTTCAAAAGCAAGTAACAAATTCAGAATCTAGGAAGTAAGAGGTAACAATAGCATTGAAAAACATGATAAAATGGAAATAAAACTAATGTTTTAACTTATCTTGAATGTGGATAAACTTTAGATTGTAAAGAGATGATTGTTGCTTCATAAAACTGATGTTGTTACTAGAAAAGGAAAAAGAAAAAATTGACTGTACTGGTGACAGAAGAGATTGAATATCTAAAGTAAGAATTTTAAGAGTCTTTTGGCACTATGAGCATAGTTTAGGGATCAAGGTGGAATAATCTTCTGATTGCAAGGTCTTCGTTTGCTTATTTCATGAAAAAAATGCATTCTTACCTAGTAATAAGTAGAGAAAAGACAACCTCAGAAATGAAACCAAAAGAAGAGTAAAAAAAAGAAAAGGGGGGGGGGGGACTCTCAATTACATAGTATCACCCGAAGAATATGCTGCATCACTGCTTTTCTTATCTGGAATAGAAACACTTTATTTATCAAAACTATATATTGAACACAGTCAACTCAGGCTAACTATCTCAAACATTGAGCTTGGATTTTCATAAAAGGATGACCGTGCCAATTCAGAAACAAAGGTTATCTCCAGAAATCTTATTCAGAAATGTTGTGCATTTTCTCATACCTTTATTTTCAGCTGTGCTGATCATGCATATGACACTATCAAAGGTTCTCTGGACTCTTCTCTAGATTTACTCTCATAATAGAAATATAAAACCAACTGTATTATTCCCAAAATGGTTCCTATCCCATTTGGTGCCTAGCAAAAAAGATTTAGGTAAACGTTAAATTGCATACATAACCAACAAAATAAACATTTTGAACTAAAATGAGTATTTCAAGAATCAATAGGAAAAATAAAATAGAGCTGGAAAGAAGCTTACATAAACGAAGGGATCATCATTGAGCAATCCATAAAGGAGAAAAGAGGTGCTCATTAGAAAGGTGGAGAGCGAGAGATAAAACGGCATAAATTCAACGCTCTTCGTCTGAATGACCAATTTCTGGGAAATATACATAGATAATTTAAGTAAATTCACCAAGTTAAAAAAATACTTATCAACATTAGATGGAAATCTAGGAAATGACGAACTTACTATTATAAACAATGGTGAAGCGAACATCGAAATGAGAGAAGCACAACTCAAGAATCCCACAAAAAAGCGGCGCATTTGACTATCAGCTATCTGCAAGCTCCCAACTAATATGATTGCAAACATGCCAAGAACTGCCAGCAATAATCCAAACATTCTCACCTATCAAATGGCAATAAAGAGCTTCACATCTTAGAAACTAACCAATGATTTTTGGGCTATATCATATCATAAGCTTCCAACAGAATGGGAAAGGTAACCTTTTTAGTTTTCTCAGCATACATCAGGAAGATGATTGTGTACACAAACTGAAAAACTGCTCCAATTGAATTAACAGTGGTTACCA
The DNA here is from genome assembly GCA_031439585.1 of Pterocarpus macrocarpus. Lineage (NCBI taxonomy): Eukaryota > Viridiplantae > Streptophyta > Magnoliopsida > Fabales > Fabaceae > Pterocarpus > Pterocarpus macrocarpus. Next base: position 15,174,092 of record CM062517.1, on the reverse strand, counting down.
ACAAATTATCAGGGGATATCAAAGGCGTGCCATACCACATGCAGATCAAGCAGTTCATGAGGGAGTAAATATATGGCAACCCTGAGAACATTTCTGTTGACCCATTTCTGATAATTCTCCTAAATGTAGGTCTATAATTCAGAACAGAACAAGAGTTAAAAACAATGAAGGGAGATCAACTATAATTTCTCCTGAGCTCAATTATTATTAACAATTCATAAGGAAACTTACATGGGAGATACAAACAACCCAAAAGCAAAGATGTTCCCTGCAAATAAGCAATTAAATAGTGATCATTATAAAAAGAGGTCTAAAGGGTAATCCACTAGCATATTGTAAACAAGGTCCTTTTTAATTCATCTACAAAAACCCAGAGAGCAAAGAATCCCAGAAACTTAGAGAAAGAGAAGATTAAGAAAGTACCTGCGACTCCAGCCGCATCCTTGGCAACTTCACAGATGGAATATGCAGCAAGCAAAGACATTAAAGCTTCAAACACCAAATCCAGACAACACAACAACAAATCCAACCAAATGAAAACCAAACCCTCAATCTATATCACAAAATTGACAGTGAGATTCAAGACATGCCCTATGTGTTTCTAATTATAAGGTCCTCTCTCACTCCCTCTTACTAAAAAAAAGAAAATAAATAAATAAATAAATACCCCACGTTTGCTAATAGGCACAGAAGGTTTTTCTCTCTCCAAATCTAGTGCCTGAGGGTGATAAATGCAAATCTGTCAGCTCAACCCTCTCTGTAGTGCTAAACCTCATATATAGTTATCACAGATATTTACACAAATTAAATAAAAGGCCTTTTGAGCCACGAAAAAACTGAACCAATTTGCATTTGTGTAAATCCACACGATGAGTGTAAGCAGGTTTCAAAATTGACTCAAGGCTTATATGAAAGTGTGTTACTGTGATTGTGTTGTCTGTATGTGCGTGTCAGTGTGTGTGTTTGGACCCTATCTGAGCTGTTCGGATGAGGACTAGGTGCGAGTGTGGGGCATAATTCATGTACAAACATTGGAATAGAAACATAGCTGCATTGACATGGACTCCAAGCTGACTTTGACTATTGCCATGAGATAGGATTACTTTTTTATTATGGTACATACCATACGAATATTCTATGTATCTAGGAGGGAATAAATTTAACCAACTCAGATAATTGTATGGGGTATATTGCGATTTTGATTAGTTTAATTTAAAGAATTTAGTCATAGAAAGTTTAAATATAGAAAAATAATTTAAAAAATTTCTAATTACTTTGATAATGTTATACATTCTTTTATATGAAGAGACTGATAACGCACAAGACCTTACGGTTTGAATTCTGATTTTAATAAATATTTTGGAGGAAGAAAACCAAAATACTTCATTCAAAACTCATATTTTGATATGGAAATGCTAATGCCGCGCGCTTCATTTTAGATAAAATTCTATATTTATCGAAACGGCTAAATTTGCCCCTTATTAATGTTGCGTTCATGTCTAACCATAAAGTCAATTTGAAGAAGTTAACATTTGTTTTGCAGTTGATTACTTCCACCAGTATTTTGTCAAGAAAGGTGTAGCATAGCAGTATAATTTTTTTCTTAATTTGAAGGGTTAAGTTTTTTTGGTTTAATCCAAAGCTTTGAATATGATGATTGTTATCACTTATTTGAGGGGGGCCTTTCAAAGAGGAACTAATGTACGTGTGCACGATCAAGGGTTTTGAAGGGGAAAAAAGGGTAAGTTTTTAATTTATTTTTAATAAGAACACAAGCTTTTTTCTTTTTGTATATCAATGACATTAAAGTTAATTTAAACTTAAAACTCTATGTAAACTATTTAAAATCTTTCATTACTGGTCCACTCTCAGCAACTTAGAACACAAGTTATTTTTAAGTGTTTGGTCCATTAAAATTGTTTTAAAACTTAGACATTAAAGTTGCTTTCTCTTTTCTTTCTTTGCTGATGTATCAAAATGAATAAATAAATAAATAAAAATATACGAATTACGCAGTTTAACTATAAAAGTTGTTTCCTTAAAATTCCAACCGGTATCATAACTCTAGAAAGCTAATTTTTAAATTTAGAAGATGATAAACCATTTATAACAAAATTAGAACGAAATAGCAAATTTTTATAGTAATTTATTATTTTATTTTTTTAAAATGAAACATATGTATTTAAAAGAATTTAATTTGTATGCACTATTAATAAAAAAAATTTATACAGACATTCAATTATATATTGTTATATCAACAAATATATATGACTCAACTATCCACTATCTTAAAAGTCTTACAAATATAAGAATATGATTAAATGATAGTGTAAAACTCTTTTGATTTTATATTGTCAATACATAAAGATTAAACTCTATTTAAAATAAAAAATGACAAAAAAAATCCTTATTTTTGTTTTCTTTGAAAACCCTCTGTCTCAAACATGCTCTTATTAATCCTTAGAAATGAACATGGCAACTAGAACTTCGGATCCAGCTATATAATAACTTGGGACTTTGCTTTACGCTTGGAACAGTTGTTTACAAGGAATCATCATGGAAAGAGACTTCCATGTTAGTGGAGACCACCACGAGTGCATGCATGATGAAGGAAGCAAGTTGGGTCAGTAGTGTGTGGAGGAGCATCAATCCTAAATAAATCTAAACCAAAGATATTTTATAAAGCAATATATAATTTGATTTTCTATTGACATAGGTACTTCTACCAATCTACGAAGCATACATATAGTTCTGTTGTTTGCTCTCCGGAATGGACTGATTGGATTTGAACTAGATTAACTAGGGCTTGGCAAACTCTAGATACTAATAGTTTTACAAAAAATAGTTACGTTGTTTGCATAAGGCTAAATATGTTTTATTATTCAGCCCAAATATGGTTGGCTTAGTTAGTTTGATACTTATTCTTTTTAAATAAGGTTTCATATTTGATTCTTGTAAATATAAAAAAATTAATGCTGTAAAAATTTTACTTTTATAGTAAGTTAGTAGGTGAACCCAACCTTAACTTAGTTAGAATCCATTAGGATTCAAATATTTGTGATTTAGCCAAAAAAAAAAAAGTAGTTTTATTATTCAATCAAAATCAAGTGTCGTGTCTCTGTTTTGTCATTGTAAATCTCTTTTTTCGGTAAACGTTGTAAATCATATGGTATCTTTACTTTGAAGAAGAATTATTTACTTTGAAGCAAAGTGACTCGTCTATTACAAGATACTACACTAGATTCAAGGAAATTCGGGAAGAGTTCAAACCCATCCCTCCATGTCCTTACTATCCTTATCCATGTGTTTCTGGGTTGGGAATTAATGTACCAATGGCAGAACCGAGAGTTCATTTAAATGTGACAAATGGAGAAAATTCTAACGGAGCAAGTAGAGGAAGAGCTCAAGGAAGAGGAATGAGAGGGTAAATTGGAAATCCTTCGGGTGGTTGATTAGTTGTGGCAAGGGGCAATCCAGCAAGGTTTGCTCATTTTGAAGGAAAACCAATCATTTGATACATGCATGCTATAAGAAGTATGGGTATCCACCTAGAACGAGGGCTATTAACAGCTACATCGCTAAAGAAGATCCAGATGACAACAATAGCATGGTTTCTTAAAAGGAGGAGAAGTGTGACAATTCCAAGGTATTGTTCACTCCAAAATAGCATAAGGCAACCTTGGCCATGATCTAGCAAGCATCAAGCTCATAGCACAACATTAACCAAATTCACACTTCCTCTAATCCTTCGCATCTAAATTCAACTATACCACAAATCTTAGCTCTTTCCACCTTTAAACCCAATTCATGGATTCTTAGCACAGGAGCAATAGACCAAGTCTATAACTCCTCGTGAAAATATCAAAGCTATATAGCAATTAGACCGATTCCCATAAAACTCCTAGATGACAGCCTATTCACTGTTACAATATCAGGAATCATCATTTTTTCTCCCCCATTTTACCTTATAAATGTTCTTTTCTCCCCCACTTTACCTTACAAATGTCCTTTATGTTCCAAAATTTACCTTCAATTTAATTTCTATCTCAACTCTCAAAGTTAACCAATTGTTTACCTTGCAAGTTAATTTTTTCTAACTCCAAGTGTGATATGTATGGCTGTAGTGAAGAGGTTCAATAAAAAAATGTATACTATAGTGAAGAGGTTCAATAAGCACAAACAAAATTTAGATGAAATTAAGGACAAAAAAAAAAGAAGAGAAATAGAGAGAGGGCAGGAGGAGAGAATGGAAATTATAATAATTGAGACCAATTATCATTGATTAATGGAGGTTTTTCTAATGCAGAAGTGACAATTTTTTGCTTCTAACCAAACCTTAATTTGAAGAAAAAATTATGTTTGATTTGTTGCAAATAGAATTTTTTTCCAAACATCACATGATAATGCCCATTCTCTAGTTCTGAACCCTAATTTGAGTTGTGTAAGCGCTCACCTAAACACACACAATCAAGTTTAGGGATGGAAAAAAATAAAGAAAAGGCCAAGGAAAGTAACCTGATTCAATATGAAAAAATATTCAAGACACTTTAGTCAATAAAGACAGTACGTCTATATTATATTTTTAGATGTTAATAATTGTTTTTTTCTTTAATGAATAGTCAATTCAGAGCAAAAATGTTTGATGCTAAGATGAAATAATGCAAAAATTTGCATAAATTTTACTTATTTTTATATTCTTATTAAAAATTTTGGTTATTTATTTTCTGAAGTCTTAAATGATACAATTACTTTTTTCTTTTTCTTTTTTGGGCGAAAATGATAGGATTTAGAATACATGAATAAACTGGCAATACTTTTTTCTTAATTTTTTGATAAAAGGGTAAATGGAAAGAAATTGGCCTATACTCCTGAAACAAAACTACAACATAGAGATAGAGGTACACTATGCCTCCAGTAAGGATCTCGATTTGATTTCCTAAGAGAGTATCAATTGGGAGGCAAGCTTGATTATGCCTAAAAAGAATTAATCTTTTTTCTTGATAATAGGAAGGAGGAATATCCATAGAAATAATAATAATAATAATCCAAGTCTACTGGGCTTTGGAGATTTGGGCCGTACAACTAGTCCTTGCCCGCTGATTCCTTTCCATCTTCATTCTAGTATGACATTGTTGGCCAAAAAAACCAAAAAAACAAAAAGTTGTGAACCTTGCCTTATGGTAGTTATTTTACTATTGCTCAATGACTCAACATCGTCCATGTATATTGATGTTATAGTCAGAAAAAGAAAAATAACACTTTACAATACACATAATAATACATATCGAAATATGCAGTAATAGCAAACGTGCCAATCAATTCGGCCACAGTTTGAGCTTTAAGCATAACAGGGTAGGCCAATTTGTGTTAATAATTTGGGTTAAATATTCCAACTTACCTTGTCTTGCCTCAAAAAATTAGAAAATTAAAAAGAAAAAAAATTATATGAAGTAATTCATCAATTTAAAAAAAATAAAAAATTAATTACATATAACAAAATAATATTGAATATTGTAGAGTATTTGTGTGTAATCAAGAAATGTGATCGCACTAATAAACCTAACTTCCGCATTGCGTCTAACCCATACACATTGAGAGATATAGACTAAGACTCATAAATCATTCATAATTTTTTATTTTTTTTTTATAATATGTAACTGAATCTTTGAGAGTTGAGCATGTGTGCATGAGCTAAAAAAGGCTCAAATGTTGTGTGTGTTATATGAGAAAAAAAAAGGATGAAAATAATAAAAAATATGACTTTTAGGCCAAATCCGCCTTATCCCGCTTCAATCCGTAGCCCAAGAGAGATGGGTTATACAGATTGAAATTTTTTTGTAAGTTAAAAATATCAACCCACCCTATTAAAAATTATAGATTTTGCAAGTCAACTCGGCAGATCCGACCCGTTTCGCCAACATGCATGGATTGACAGACCAAAAAAAGAACGAAAAATGTGTGATAGAAAGAAAAGAGAAAGAAGTATGCTATATGATTTATAACTATGCAACTCAGAGAAGGACGAAATAATAAATGTATGGTTGCTTTTCTTCTAATATAAATTGATCAAGTAAATTATTAAAAAAATAATATTTTGAAATTGTAATTATATAAATAAATAAATAAATAAATACGAGCTAATGGTAAATATATATATACGTTTTTTTTTTTCAGGTCGTGAGATTGATCTGAGCAACTTGCAAATTGCTTAGTGCCAAGTTAGATTAGACCATCGTCCATCAATTACATATCAAAATGATTAGGCCACCAATTAGCTCGCTTTTTCTCTATTATTGGTCAACATCATTTTTTTTATCGGTCCGAAGTTAATACAGAGAAAGGGACAACGTCCAAAACAAGTGAGAATGCTAGCCTGATATTTGACCTATAATGGATGAATCCGTACTCGGTTTGCAATAAGTGAGTGGGCCAATTCAAATTTACAGAGGCTGCCCTCGCATCTCCATCCCCTCTACAGCAAAAGCACAAGCCCTCTTCATCTCCTCTTGCCTTCTAACTCTACCTATAGCTCGCAAGCAACATTTTCACCCTCCTTGAAGAGGGAGCCAAACCCATGGAGGTAGCTCCTCTTCTTCATGGAGATTTTCAGTTCCCCCTTCCCACCCTTTTTTTCTATCTTTCGTCTTTTTTTTTTCCACCTCTCCTTTGTAAGATGTTTTGTCATGATATATACCATCTAGTGAGTTTCCTTTTATAGTAGTGGTATTTGTATTGTGTGATCTACAGATCTCATAATAGTTGATGCTTTGGACTATATAGGATGACTACACCTAGGATTAGTGATAGATCCACAATAGCTACTTTTAGTAGATGGATGAGTTGTGATCTTTTGTGCTAAGCCTCTAGTTTACGAAGTTCAATTATGCTTTTATGGTTGTTGTTTACTTATATGTAATACAGGGTTAATTTATGTATAATTTAGAATTGGCATAGTGCATTATTTTGATACTTATGACTAGTAGAATATATAGTTGTTTCTCTTTCTATGTAGTTAACACTAAAAAGTTGCATCATGACCTAGATCAGATATTAGTGATGAGCTTATTTATATTTTTAAGTTCATCTAATATGTGAAGCAAAGCCATATATGGTTTGATACCTATTGTTTAGAGTTGTATAAAGTTTATTGATTATAGTTTTTGACTTAAATGTGTGATATCAAGTTATGTTGTCAATTTTCCTATTGTAAGCATGCTTGACTTGATTATCAATTGATGAAATTTGTTGATGTTGACAAAAAAACAAAAATGAAGTATAAATTTATCATCATTGACCCAAAAAAAAAAATTTCATCACATCCTAAATCAAACTTAATTTCCCTTGTAGTTTCCCAATTTAGGCATTTAATTTAGATAATTAACTTAGAGTAGTATGTGGAGTTTAGATTTGTAGATTGATGAAATAAATCAAATAATTTAAACTTGTATTATTTGTGTTTTGATACTTTAGATTTTTAGTATTCTAATCAAGTCTAATGAATTTGTGAACTAAAAAAAACATTATCACTCAAACAATGAATCGATTCGATGTAAATTGATTTAGAATTATATTGGAACAACTTTATGTTTTGAAATCAAACAAAAACATAAGAAAATCAATTGAATTGGATATTTTTTTATGGAAATCTATCTACTTCAAATTGCAATTCACCCCAATTGATCAGATTATTTACTCCTCAATCAATAGCTAGTATTATGTGTAAATCTTAGCAAATGATTTCAATATGAATAATATTTCACTTTCTTATTTTACAAGAATTCTCATTGTTTTAAGATACGAATCCCACTTGACCAATTCTCTCTTTTTCTGGCATTGTCTAACATGCTTTTCCAAGTCAAGGGGCATCAAGCACATTGCAATCTGACAATGAAGATTTAATGGTAATCGATACACTTCTGTGAAGCATTATAATAATTCCATAATTTTAGCTGGGCCTAAACAATTCAGTTAAATATATTTTAAAAGTGATAAATTTTTTTAAGAATATTCTCAGCAATTTCAAAGTATCATAAAGTATTTTTTGATTTAATTGTGCGATCCTAAAATTAAACAAAGTTATCTTGAAATTAAATAGAATTTTTCTTAGATGTTCTCAAAATTATAGGATCATGCACATAAATTTTAGTCCTTTTTAAAATGCATTTGGCCACATTTTTTAAGCCTAGTTAAAGTCAGAGAATTATTATAATGTATCACAAGTTATTAGTGTATTTATAAACTACTAAATTTTCATCATTGATTGTCAGATGCTTGATGCATCTTAACTTGTGAGGTGCGCACTAGTACTCACTCTCATTTTTCTATTTGATTTTTTGGTCAATATAACTTATTTACTATACTGTTGTTTTCTTGGTTATACAATAAACAATTCAAACATAGGACTACATCTTTAGGAGGGTTCAGTTAGATTCTTAGGGAAAATATTAGTTCAAAGGGCAAGACCAATTATGCCCAAAGAAAATTAGTTTCTATCCCTAATAATAGAAAGGAGATACCTTTGGGAAACCACAAAAAGTTTAAACACTCACATACTTTTTTTCTTGGTTAAATGTAATAAAATGTTATAACTTTAATTTTATAACATTAACATTACACGCATCGTATGTATATGTATATGTATAAAATATGCTATCAGAATTCAAAACTCAAGCATAAACCCTGCAAATTGTTCTATGTGTTTTACTTTTTTTTGGTCGGTGAGGTGATTAAGAACATTTTTGGTTTCCTTTCAAGAACTCTTAAACCATGATTTAGATTAAAATTAAGAGATTAATGTTAATATATTATTAGTGTAAAAAAATTTTATATTATCATTAAATCATATATTTCTATTTTTAAAATTTTTAAGATAATAGATAATTGAGTCAAATATTTTTATTAATATAATATATATAATTAGATATCTATGTAAAAATATTTAGATTAATAGACTATCGAAATTAAATTCTAAAGTTAAAAAGGAAAAACTTTTATTAATTTGGACAATTGTAGCTTAGCCCTCTAAAATTTTAGGCCCACTAAAACCCTGACCCACTGAAAAAGAAGAACCCAATGCACACGGTATTAAAGACAAATCAAACCCCAAATTTTGACCCAAAAAAAAACGTACTATATCCAACCCACAAAACCCAACGCTCACAAACTCATTTTGAGACCAAGAACAAAAATGAAAATGGCATTTGAGCGGAAGGAAATGTGGCTGCTCATGGAAATAACTCCACTTATATGGAAATTATATATGGTTTATTATGTGTAAATTTTTATTATTAACTAAATTTTTTTTTATTATTAATTAAATTCTATGAGATTCAAAGTCAAAATCTGTACGTGACTCAGGTAAAATTTTTACGTAAGATCCATTCTCGAGGGTTTGCGGGGGTGTGCATCATGGTCCTCACAGGGACGGAGATGTTGGGTTATACTTTTTGTGACTGGCGGTTTCTGGTGAATGGGGTTAATAGACCCATGATAACTAACAATGTCATATTTTTAACACATTTAGATTCTGTTTTTTATATTGCATAAAATTTAATGGTGTAAATTTTATTATATTATTCATTGATATTTTATTATATTATATTATATTATTTATTGGTATTATATGTTTGGTATGAGATATAATAAAATAAAATTATTCAAATTAATTTATGATTATAGCATGAATTTATTGAGCTTAATATGGTTTAATTAGATCTTATAAAATTTAGTATTTTTAATCAGATTAAATAAAATTAGATCATTTACTTTTAAATATATTACAACATAATTTTTAATACTTTTATGTATAAAATGTTTTTTATTAATTAAAATGCTTACACAATAAGTATTTCAAAACTAAAATTATATATTAGTAATATTGAGATTTAAATCTGTAATCTTATATATATTACTAATTTTTTTTATTATTAACCCAATTCTAATGACTTATATGATTATACATCACAGACAAAATATTGAATAATATAAAAATTTATATGGCATTTAATTTATACTATATAAGCAAGTTTATACTATCAAATCGTATATTATCAGATTTTGCCTTAAAAAATGTAAAATATAAAACATTTAACTTTTCATCACTTGGTTATAATTAGGCTCACTTAATTTTATGTGGACATAATGATTTTGTCACATATAAAAGAACAATGTGACAGGCACACCACTTTTTTTCGGTGACCTCGGGAAGAGGCTGGGAGCTGTTTGGCATTTATTAATTTAACATGATGCTCTTGAACAAGTGGAGCTAAAGTGAACCACAAATGCCACCGACCTTTGTTCTGGTAAATTATACTCCCATAAATTTACTTTAAAAAATAAATAAATAAATAAATAATTATACTCCCATAAATTGTAGGCTCCAAAGCCACAAGCCAGGCTAGTTTTTTCATATTCCACAAACTTTGTTTTCATGATAATATTCTGCAGCTGTCCTTGTAGCATCCACAGCTTGTATACTCGCATCAATTTACTCCTTCCTTTTTGTTTTTTTTTTTGGGTTTTGGTTATTATAACGAAGGTACAAAAGGTTTATATTTATGACTCCTTACGTAATTTAATTTCGTAAATACTAACGACAAAGTCAAAATTAGACACTGAAAAATTCAAACAAATTAGACGCTGAAAAATTCAAACTAGGTTGTGAGTAGACCTATCTAGCCATTCTTATTAGGAAAACATCTAGTTTTAGAGAAGAAAGAACATTTTTAATTAAATAATTTTATTATATTTTATAAACATTTCGTCAGATGCTGTATTGACTACATTGGCCTTACTAATTACAATAAGAAGGACAATAAAAAGAGATAAAGAGAAGTTGAAACTCAAATAATATCTAACTGTACATGCGAACCTACCCAGATGGAAAGAGGTGATGATCACCCTATGAAGTGCGTATAAATTCATCCAATGAGTATTCCCCTCATTGTCGGTGGTCCAATAGTCCAATGAGGCACAGCCTTTATTCCACGTAAATTTACTATGAGAATTGTTATATCTTTCTGCTAAGAAAAGCAATCTATTAACTCTCTTCATTATTTTAAAACATAAAAATAATTCTAAAATTCTTAGATGTGCATGTTCTTTTAATATATATATATATATATATATATATATATATATATATATATATATATATATATATATATATATATATATATATTCACTAAATGTTAAATATTCTTATGTATTCAGCTTCTCAATTCTCTTAATTATAAAGATAAAAAAGTTTACTCCTAAACAAATTCCCATTTTTTATTTTCTTTGTTTATAATCAAAAAACTTAAAAATCCTGAAAATGAATAAATCCAATAACTCTTCTTCTTTTTTTTTGGTGAGGAAATCTAATAACTCTTCTGATTAATTATTTGAAAAAGAGAAAATAGTAGTGTATTAGTCCTTTTCTTTTATGTGATAGTATTATTTTAGTCTTGAAGGTACTATATATTGTTATATTATCAAAATAAATTCTATTTATTGTCTCCTACTTGGTTTTATCATCATTTATATTGATTGTTTATTTTGTTTCAGCCCTTTAATGGTGACATTCAAATTCAAAGCTGTCCAACATTGACCCGCGTACACGTGTAAAATTGTAAATGTCACTGTGTAATACTACGTCGATATAATTTCCAGCCAATATATTCTGTATATCATATGCTTATAAAGAATCAGTGATATTTATTGAAAACAAAAAACCAGTGTTGTAAACGAACTGATTAAAAAAAATGAAAAAAAAAGAAGATTTGATAATTTTTATTACATTTGATGTATTAAAAACTTAAAAACTTTTATCTTTTTAATTGAAATTTTTGATTTTTGATTTTTTAGATAATATCCTTAACAAAACCTATTTATAAATGCTTTTTCTATCTAAATAATCATGGATAATCTTAATCTAATTCTTTGAAATAACCGTGTACCTAATTAACTAATCAATTAATAACCATTGCTTAATCGTCATTGTTTGGACAAATTTATCATTTAGGAATGTTCACAATGAAAAGTTTCCCTAGTCCTACTAATTGCAAAGCATTAGGATTCGAGCGAAAAGGATTAATTTCGTTTAAACATTAAATTATGTGCATGTAAAAATATTATTAAAAATATTCTCTTATACTATTTAGTATTTACCTACAGTTAGAAACATAAAAAAATTACGAGAAGCTAATCATGTTCATAGGAGAAGAAATCATTTACTAATACTTAATTAATCTAAAAGATTTTACACTTATTTTATTTAGATAATTTTTTTAATTTAAATGTTATGAACATAGAAAAATTAGTACTATAATTTTTTTATTGTAAATTGACCTAACTTAAAAAAAAATAAATTTTGATATATTATCAATATAAAATAATTTTAAATAAATATTTAATTATGTATTACTATATTATAAGTATTTGTCTATAACATGTATTATAATAAAAATCTCATATATAGTAATATATGATTGAATAATAATATAAAATTTTTTTACACTAATAATATATCAAAATTGATTTTTAAAATAAATTAATTAATATTTATAAAATTTCAAATATGAGTGTTATAAGAAAAAAAATTGATACTTAATTGATTTAAGCAATTTAACACTTATTTTATTAAATAAAGTTTCAAATTTAAATATTATAAATAGAAAAGAAATTGATGTTAAGAAAATTTTACTTTCATAATTAATTGTTTCCGTTTAAATCAGATTAGTGAAATCCAATTAATTCTAAATGTGAGAAATTTAAATAAAAAAGAAATATTAAAAGTGAATGGAAATAGGAGGATGGACCACACGTAATAATTGTGCGAAAATGTAAGGGCAGTTTTGTCATTTAACAAGACCTTCTCAGGCTTCCCCGTTAACCGTCTCCTCAGCTCAGCTGATCATGGAGGACCGCGTATGCATGTGTATATATAAATACATGGAAAGTGTATAGAGTCCAAATCCAAATCTGCGAGGTTCCGTTTCCCAATTCTTCTTTCTTTCTGCGTCTCAACAACTTCCTTCTCTTTTCTTTGTCTTGGTCCTCTCCTCTTCTTCATCGGTGCTTGCTTCATTTACCAATTCGTAAGTTTGCTTTTTCCACTCCTGCGTTTTTTTTTTTTTTTGCTCCAATTTTTTATTTTATTTTTTATGATGATGATAATTGTGCTGCCCCATTTGGATTTTGTGGGTTTTCATTTGTAAAGGTTTGAAATTTGGGCTAATGGGTGGTTTTTGTGATCTGGGTTTTGCTCTGTTTTGTTGGATCTGTGCTAATTCTGAAGGTGATCGTATTTTTTCGGGTGATGTTAGTGTTGTATCTTTGATCCACGTGATTGCTTTAACTGAAGCTAGTGAAATGATCAGATCTGTGTTGGATTTGTGATTCTGAAGCTGAGGTGATCGGTTGTGTTAAAAAATTCATTGCATTTTGCTGTATTTTTGTGGAATCTGAGTCTTTTTTTTTTATTTCTTTTTAATTTGTCTCCTTCTATTTTTATTTTTATTTTTTTTTGGGTGATTTTCCATTGCTTTAGTAGATTGAAAGGTAGGAAAAAATGTCTAGCTTTAGATATTCTACTGTTTGGTTTTTACTAGATGTTTGACTTGTAGACTAGGCTTCATACTGCAATTCATTGCAGAATGATGTTGTACTTGATTTGAGGATTCCTTTTTTCATCTTACAAAATTGAATCAACCATCAAGATATTGTGTTTTGTTGCCTTGTTTTTCTCTTTGTTCTTTCTATTGGACTTCTTGTGTGAACTTTGGAGCTATGATTCTGTTGATCACTTACATACGGATGAACAATTCCCTCATGAATTTTTTTTTCCCTTTGGTGCACACAAGGCATGGAGGGTTCAATCTACCACCTCCTGCAGTGATGCACATTACCCTGATCCCTGTCCTAGTGGCTTGATTTCGTCATTGTTCTGTCTCGATAACTTCTCGTTAGCATACCCTCAATATAGAATGTTATTCTGTTTATGATCAACAGCTGTTGTAGTATCCTATGCTGTATTATTTTACTTTAAGTGATTTTTTTTTTTAAATAGAATGATATATTGATTTTTTTTTTTTTTAATTTGTGGTTCTGTTTGATATATTGTGATTTGCCTTTATTTTTATTGTAGAAGTTGCTTGATATGGCAACGCATACCCCAAAGAATATTCTCATTACCGGTGCAGCTGGATTTATTGCATCTCATGTTGCCAACCGGCTCATCCGGAACTATCCTGACTACAAAATTGTTGTTCTTGACAAACTTGATTATTGTTCTAATCTGAAGAACCTCATTCCTTCAAAATCATCTCCCAACTTTAAGTTTGTGAAGGGGGATATTGGAAGTGCTGACCTTGTCAACTACCTTCTCATCACCGAGTCTATTGACACAATAATGCACTTTGCTGCTCAAACACATGTTGACAACTCCTTTGGCAACAGCTTTGAGTTCACCAAGAACAACATATACGGCACTCATGTCCTATTAGAAGCCTGCAAGGTAACTGGCCAGATCAAAAGGTTCATCCACGTGAGCACCGATGAGGTCTATGGGGAGACAGAGGAGGATGCCGTTGTTGGAAACCATGAGGCTTCTCAGCTACTTCCCACAAACCCATACTCTGCAACAAAAGCTGGGGCTGAGATGCTCGTCATGGCATATGGTAGATCGTATGGTTTACCCGTGATCACAACACGGGGAAACAATGTCTATGGGCCCAATCAGTTTCCTGAGAAGCTAATTCCAAAGTTCATCCTCCTGGCTATGCAAGGCAAGCCTCTTCCGATTCACGGAGATGGTTCTAATGTGAGGAGCTATTTATATTGTGAAGATGTTGCTGAGGCTTTTGAAGTTATCCTTCACAAGGGAGAGGTCGGGCATGTTTACAATATTGGGACCAAGAAGGAAAGGAGAGTTATTGATGTAGCCAAAGATATATGCAGACTTTTCTCAATGGACCCAGAGACTAGTATAAAATTTGTGGAGAACAGACCATTTAACGACCAGAGATACTTTCTTGATGATCAAAAGCTGAACAACTTGGGGTGGTCTGAGAGGACCACTTGGGAAGAGGGCTTGAAGAAAACCATGGACTGGTATATCAAAAATCCTAATTGGTGGGGTGATGTCAGTGGTGCATTGCTTCCTCATCCAAGGATGTTGATGATGCCTGGTGGGATGGAGAGACATTTGGATGGATCCGAAGAGGAAAAACCTGAAGAGGAAAAACCTGCATCATATGTCTCAACTAATACTCGAATGGTGGTTCCACCATCCAAGAACACTGGCTCTTCGCAGAAACACACTCTCAAGTTCCTTATCTATGGCAGAACCGGATGGATTGGTGGTTTGCTAGGGAAATTGTGTGAAAAGCAAGGGATTCCATACGAATATGGAAAAGGGCGCCTAGAGGATCGCTCTTCACTTGTGGCTGATATTCAGAGTGTGAAGCCAACACATATTTTCAATGCTGCAGGAGTGACTGGCAGACCCAATGTCGATTGGTGTGAATCTCATAAGACGGAAACCATCCGCACCAATGTTGCCGGGACTTTAACACTGGCTGATGTTAGCAGAGAGCATGGGCTCTTGATGATAAATTATGCTACTGGTTGCATCTTTGAGTATGATGAAGCTCATCAAGAGGGCTCTGGCATTGGTTTCAAGGAGGAAGACAAACCCAATTTCACTGGTTCTTTCTATTCCAAAACTAAGGCTATGGTAAGCTTGCTTTAATGATATGATATTATTCCCTTTCCATTGTGATTATGATTATGAATATCTCTAATACATCGTTTATGAACTTTTATCAGGTTGAGGAGCTCTTGAAAGAATATGACAATGTATGCACCCTCAGGGTTCGCATGCCAATTTCATCCGACCTGAGTAACCCACGCAATTTCATTACCAAGATTTCTCGTTATAACAAAGTGGTTAACATTCCAAACAGCATGACTATTTTGGATGAACTCCTGCCAATTTCAATTGAGATGGCGAAGCGAAACCTGAGGGGCATCTGGAACTTCACAAATCCGGGCGCTGTGAGCCACAACGAGATTCTTGAGATGTACAGGGCTTACATTGACCCCAACTTCAAGTGGGTTAACTTTACACTCGAAGAACAAGCTAAGGTGATCGTTGCGCCGCGAAGCAACAATGAGATGGATGCATCCAAACTGCAGAAAGAGTTCCCAGAGGTGCTTCCCATCAAGGAATCGCTGATCAAGTATGTCTTTGAGCCAAACAAGAAAACTGCTTTGAAAAATTAAGCAGTGTCACGGTTTAGACATCACGGTTATTCTCTGCATTTTTGTGCCGATCACTCATTATTTCATTGGTAGTTCCATCTAGTTGCTGTGCCTAGAGGGTGACAAATATTATGATTGTGTTAGCTATGGTTCCTAAGTTTTCATTTCCACATCTTTATTCTAGTTTTCTAGTGTTCTCTATTATGAGCAGCCTTAGATAGTGTCTTGTTACCTGTAAGACATGTATTCTTTTATTGCTCATATGTATCCCCTTTTGAGGGTTATGCTGGTATCGTGTTCGCATTGTATATGCAGTGAGACGGATGCGACTGAGATATTCATTCAATTTTCTCCAGTTAATATGATGAATTACTGTTATATAACGCTCGATGTGCAAGATACAAAGCTGACACCCTTCAAATTAGTATTTGGCTCGTTACTCATTAAATAGTGTTAGTTTCACTTACTAATCGGTGCATGCATTTTGTGGTTTATATAGTCTTAATAGGACAATCGAGAGAAGATATAAATGAGAAGGTAGAGTTATGGAGAGAAGTTTTGGAAGCATAAGGTTTTTGTTTAAGTAGGAGTAAAACAGAGTATATGGAGTACAAGTTTGGCAAAAGTGGTACAAACTCTAACTTAGAAGGAAAATTGGGAATGATGCAATATCATAAATTGTAAGATTTAAGTATCGTAATTCTGTTATTCAAAATGATAGAGAAATAAAAAGAGATATAAATCATAGAATTCAAGTTGGGTGATTAAAGTGAAGGAGTACTTCGAATATTATGTGATAAAAAATTATCACTAAACCTTAAAGGTAAATTTTACCGCACAACTATAAAATTGGCAATACTGTATGAAACTAAATGTTGGATGGTAAAAAATTAATATAAAAATAAGCCAAATGGCAACACTAGACATGCTAAGATTAGGAATTAGTGCATGAAACAGAGAGTTGGGGTGCACCTTAAGTTCTCTGGACTTGTATGAAGGAGACCTATAAAGGCCCCGGTAAAAAGAGTGAATCAGATGCAGAATAGTATTGTAACTAAAGATAAAAAGAGACCTAGAAAAATCATAGATAAAACAGTTAAAATAGAATTCTATGTTAATAGTTTAAATATAAATATGATATATGATAAAGCACTGTCACATCGTTTGATTTATGCACCGGTAAAAAGAAGGCTTAATAGTTGTTTTAGTAGTTGTTTTTGTGGTCTCAGTTAGTAACCATCGAATTTGAATGATATTGAATATGGAAATAGTTAATACTCAACCATTGAAATGCGTTACACAAAACAAATAAATCCCATATTAGTAGGACATTATCGGGCTAGATACTTATCTTTAGTATGGTCTGCATGAATTCTCTGTCCAAAAATTTAGCTGCATAATATTCAAGAGTTCTCATTTGTTTTTCATATAATATTTTTTATGCTTTTTTACATCTAGTTAATTGAGTATAATTTTTTTTGCTAATGATGTGTATACTATATTTCTATAGTTAACGTGATAAAATTATATTTTGATGTTTAATTATAAAATATATGTGATTATTTAAATTTTTATTTCGTTAACTATCATGACAACTAATTATTTTTGCATTAATTATGCAATACGTGATATTAACAAAAGAAAATTGTATATGATTAACTAATACTCCTTCCTTTTGTGTTCTTTTTTTGATGTATTAGAAAACAAACTAATATTCTTTCTGGTTTATTTTATCTTTCAATTTGGGGGAAAAAAATTAGTTTATAATATTTGTCATTCTCACATGTCAACGAAGTGCTTATATTAACTTTTCAATTTTATCCTTTACACTATTCTAGATACATGAAATATAGTGTGACATTAATATAATTAATTAAATGTTAAAAATTGAGTAAGGATAGTTTGATAAATATATTTCATAATCAAATCTTAATTCTCTTGCATATGGCCGAAGTAATAGATAAATGAAACAGTGAGAGCATAATTGTAGAATAATAAAGGAGTGTGGAGAAAAATATTATTTTAAAACTATCAGTATTTGGAACTATTGTACTTTAATTAATTTGATTCAAATTATATTAGACTATTATAAAGATAAAATTCTTTTAGTATTATTTTTTTATTCATAAAAATAAAATTTGATACTTAATTTAAAAAAAAAAACAGGTATTCAATTATCTGAAGCAATCCAACTTTGTAAGGTTTTTTTTTTTTTCCAAGTAATTGCACTACAATTATTTTTTTTGGAATCTAAATTATTAATATCTAAAATTTACTGAACTTTAACTAATTTAACTCAAATTGAATTAATTTACTGTAAGATAAAGTATTTTTAATACTATTTTATAAAAATTTTGCTTAAGAAAAATAAATTTAAAACCAATTTAACCACACGCCGGTAATTGCACTACAATCATGACTACATGTCGCATACATTTTTTAGTCCCCCATGGGCGTCAGCGCGATGCACGAGCGACCCTAAAAATGAATATTTGAAGTTTCAATCATCATATTCTTGGGAACGTTGTTCACTTCCCACTGCCATGCATACCACGCTTGACGCGAGGTGAGCGCGTAAATTGTTTAATTTTACTTTCTAAGTAAGGCTGCATGCAAATCAGTGCCCCTAAGAAAGTCCCTCAATTGCATCACTAAAATATCATATTCAAGTTTAATCCGCACTTGAACTTGTTTTGAATAATCCTTGTAAAACAATGAAATCATGACGTATGACTTCGAAGGCAAACTTGATTGAATTTAATTTTGATGCACTCACTGTCATTTAATTATATTTTATTATATAAATATGATTAGGTATTATATTTATTATTTGAATAATTATATAAATAAAAAATATAATTTATTGACCATATAAAATTGCAAACTTTAGGGCAAGCCTAAAACTATTAAAGACACCTTATAAATAGGGTCAAGGTAATGCCCAAATGAAAACTAATTGCAAACACCTCAAGATAACAAGTCTAAGGAAATAATGGGTCTTCAAGTTAATTTAATCTAGTTTGTTGCTCAAGAGATCCTACTCAACTTGAGCAAAATTGTTTTTGATAAGAGAATATTTATGATTTTGACAAACCATGAAAAATGGAGCTACTAGCTTTATATTATATTATATTTATTTATTCATTTTGGTGGGGATTAGATTTATTATTTTAAGAGACTATTCTGTCCACTAGCCATCATCATGTATTGAGAAAAATAAAGTTCGAAGATGGGAACGGATCACATTCTATCGCGCAAAAGGAAAAAACTTATATTAAGTTCTTTGCAATTATTCTATCCAATTCTTAAATTAAATAATGATAAGTAGATTTTTTTTTTTAGAAAAATGTATATATTTGAGTTTTAAATTACTCATTTTAAAAAAAATATCCACATATCATTATTTGATTTGAGAATGGGTTGAAATAGATATAATAAACTTAATACAAGTCTTCTCCCCCCATAAAATCCTTGTATATAATTAAATTTATTATAATGAATATTATATACATAAATATATTTCTTGCAGTATTTTTATATTATTTTATGGATTTAATTTATATGTATTATCCATATAAAATTTTTTTACATAAATATTTGATAATGTATTACTAAATCAACGAAAGTGTTTGACTCAACTATTCATTATTTTAAAAATCTTATAAATATAATTATTTGATTAGATGATAGTATAAAATCTTCACACTATCAGTGTATCAAAATTGATCTCTTATTTTATTACATTTATATGACTATTATTGTTTAGTCTTATTATAATTTGTCATTTTTTAGTTATATTTTTCAATTTTATTATAATTATAATTTTATGTTTTCCTGATTTGTTTATGAGTTTAATTATTATATACTAATAGTCAACCAATTAAATACTTATATTTGTAAGACTTTTAAGGTAGTGGATAATTAAGTTAAATATATTTATTAATATGGTAATATATAATTAAATATTTGTATAAAATTATATAAACAAATTAAATCTTTTATTTATTTGTTGGATATGTCAAAAATGAAAATAGAGAAAAAAAAAACCTGAAACGAAAATCGAGTACAAAGAGAAAATAAAGTGATAACTGGTAAGAATAAAGACAGGAAACGAGGAAATGCTCCTGGCCACCCTCATGTGACAGGGTGACGCATTTTTGTGACATAGTATGCGATATATACGAAAAAAGTGAGCAAAACGATAAAAATAATTGGATGATGGATCCCACATAATTATTGTTACTTTTATTCAATTTTTTTTATCCAAAAACTTACTAACGTATTGTTGAAAAATGCTAGTAAGTTTTGCACACACACACACACACACACACATATATATATATATATATATATATATATATATATATTTTGTGACACAGTATGCGATATATACGAAAAAAATGAGCAAAACGATAAAAATACTTGAATGATGAATCCCACATAATCATTGTTACTTTTATTCAATTTTTTTTTATCCAAAAACTTACTAACGTATTGTTGAAAAATGTTAGTAAGTTTTGCATATATATATATATATATATATATATATATATATATATATATATATAACTTACCAACATTTTTCAATAATACGTTGATAAGTTTTTGGATAAAAAAAAGCTGAACAAAAATAACAATTATGTGGAACCCATCATCCAAGTATTTTTATTATTTTGCTCATTTTTTCGGTATGAATTGCATACTATGTCGCAAAAAATGAGTCCCCCAATCACTTTTCTATTACTATATACAGTATCTCTCAACTATGTGCAATACTTTTACGATTGTTTGATAATGCAAACAAATTGTGTATTATTTTGAATCTTCAATCAGTATCCTTTCATACTGCCCGGAATTTGAAAGAAACAAATATCCTTCGTTAAAGTGTTACATTCTGAACAGGTTGAACCCTAATCCAGCTGTCAACTGAAAGAAAGGGTAATCCCATGCAGCCATGCTTGGAATTTTAAAAATTGTGTCTGGCAACTAGATCCTGTCCTGGATACTATCCTTATATTGCCAAAATTATTGTAAAAATCAATCTAGAATTATAGAAAAAATAGGAAAAACAATGTTAGTAAACTGCTCATGCACGCCATTGAGATGATTATGAAATATTGAAATTACTCGCTAGAGAGGGATCGTGGAAAGGCTACAGAACAGAAAGTAAACATAACTAGATGAAGCACGAACATGTACAAGGAATTCTGAGACAAAGATGCCAACATTCTTTGTCTCTGAATTTGAGAACATCAATCTTCCTTTTTTGTGTCCTCATTTCTTTCCCACTCTATGGGAATAACAACTTTGTTTTTTTTTTTTTTTTTCCTTTTCTTTTTTCCTTTTTCTTCTTAGGGGGTGGGGGAGTGGAGAGTTGCTTCGCATTTCAAGCAAGTAGGATTCCTAGGATATGCCAAATTCTCGTGTGCAAAATCTCAGGCAATCAGTAATACAGGAGCTTGAAGAAGCACCCGCTAGTTCCTTCAGAAATGCAACGACATCATCTGAAGATCCAAGCGTATACCGAGCATTTGTTTGGGTTCGTCCAACAGCACAAGAGAAGTAATTCTCCTTCTTCAGGTCGAGGACACTCCAAGAGATCTTTTCGGGAGCTGGCCGCCGCGATGCGCGGCAGACATGATTGGTTGTTTTTTTCTCAGAATTTGGAGGAGGCCTTTGTGTCTTATTTTGAGATGACTTTGTTCCATTTTTATTAGGAGGGATCTTTATGGTTGGTATCCTCTCAAAAGGAAACTTAATTCCATCTGATACCTTACTTCGTGGAAGAGCCACACCAGAAGAAGGAAGCTCAGGCTCAAAAAAGGCATATATATCTTCATCCTGCTGCAATCAATAATGTTAAATTCAGTTCCTACCATAGTATTCACTATTCAGTTTAAGAGCAACACATAGAATTAAAGTTAAAAGAGATGTAGGACAATAGAGAAATATCGACTGATCAAACTTTTTCCTCACTTCCCAAAGAAATGTAGAGTGGCTTTTATAATTTTTAGAAATAAAACTGTACAGTATCAATCCCACAAGTTCTTTCAAATACTCATCAGTTAACTGCAAAGTACGAAAAATAGATCAGGGCAACAGAGTTCGAAACACATTTTAAACCAAGAATACTTAGTGAAAATCATCTAGAGTTCAAGATTCTTAGCATCGACATTGTAATAGATTCACCTAGAAATCAAATATGGAAGAATGAGCTAGGAGTAAATGACATCAAGCGTACATGCGTTTACTAATAGAAGCAAAGAAATAATTTAACTTAACCACTTTGATTTACATGTTAAAGATCTTAAAATTTCACTATAGCTAACATAAGTATGTTACAATCACAAATGAAGCCTAACCGGCAATTTGATGGCAAGTGTACAGTAAGTTCCATACCACAGAACCAAGATTTTGGCAGTGATTGAGGTGTGTAGCACATAAAACAATCAATTGTGGAGTTCAGAACTTTAAGTGAAAAATTAGAACTCATTAAACTGACCAAGGGTTCTCAATATTTATGAGGGCTAATTATATGCGCTCAAGGGAGATGGAGTGAAAATGGTAACTTCCAAATCTGATGTTACCTGACGAAATCTCTTGGTATTTCAGAAAAGCTTGTTTGAATTATATCCTAGGATGTTCACCAAATTTTAAGCTTCAATTTTTTCCATTTTTAACGTAATAAAAGATAGTGCGCTATAAGTCTTACTGAGGCAATGGTGCAGGTATATGCTAGATAGTCTTGCATGCTATGGGAAACAACAAACAATAAAAAATTGTCATATATGAAAGCATGCTCAGAAGGACATAAAAAACACAATTTCTCATATTAGACAGATAAACAAGACAATAGAAGTAATTTGCAAATTATATCAAATGAAAATTTAACTCACCTTTGCAAGAAAATGTCCTATACACAGAACATAATCAATTGGTGTTGTCATGGATTTACTGTGGACTATCTCCCCTAGGATGCGGTCAATAGCTGCTCCCTGATTAAATAAATAATTGATGTAGAAATTTAAAATTAAATTATTTTGAAAATTTTCAGGAGAAAAGTCAATTATTACAAACAAGCGTTCACCTTTGTAACACCAGCAGCTCGCACCTCAACAGATCGGCTCCCTTGAACAACTTCAACTAATGCATTGGAAATTGGGCCTGTCCAGAGATGCTGCAGCATGTCCCTTGCTTGAAGTCTTCCAAACTCCGCATCTATGATGGTTGTGAGAGGATCAGTAACTGGAAAGACAGCAGGCAGAACATAAAAAACTCCTAAACACAACTTAACAACCTGCATGTTTGTAATTCCATACAAGTGAAGCTTCCCTTTCTTCAAAATGTGACCGAGGTGTCCTTTCCGTGAAGTATTCAAAAACGTGCTGAAAACACAGTATCACCAATGTAAGTCAATATCATGAAGGAGAGGCACAATCAAAAGAACTGGAACTTCAAAATGAGCACCTTCACACTATCAACCCATTCCATATTCAGCTGCTCTGGCATTGTTGTCATCCATTCTCCCTTTGAAGGGTTTAAAAACATCCCATTCTCTGCTGCCAGCCACATGTCATATTCTTTAAAGTTCTGTAATAGCAATAAGTTAAAACTTGATCGAGTAGTTCCCAAAGAAGGAAGAAAAGTACTGAGAATTACTTCATCTAGAACTGTTCTACCACTTCCACTAAGCACAACAACTGTGGTCGTTGGGTCACTGCAAAGTTCTGTCAAGGGTTGTTTCAGTTCTGGATGGACTGTGAGCTCCATTTCTTTATACTGATCACCTTTTTTCTCAACTGGTTCAGTTAAAGTTCCATTGAATCCCTGCAGTTTGTATGACCAGTGTCAAGAGAACACGTTAAAATATAAAAAGATGCTAGTTTTCAAAATCTATTATTAATGAAACATTGCAAAACAATAAAAAAAAAAAAAATAAGTTTTTCAATGGTATTAGGGTAATATTTTTGTTATAGGGTTTAGAGAATAAAATGAAACTTTTGAATTAAAACGCATTACTCTGAAAAGGTCTATGATTCAATATTCTAATAAGAAAGTAGCTTCCATGGCAACACATTCCGGCAGGAGACCAACCAAGACTCTATTTTCTAGTCTTAACTGGTCAATCCGTCTTTCAAAAATATTCATCTTAATGACCTGTCCTCTTCGTTTCTTTACAACTTTTATAGTCTTTTACAGCTTTGAATGCCATTTTTTTTTATGACTATTAAGGTACTAAAACAATTATCTTTCACCCATCAAGCATCATGTTGGTCTTCACTATTTGGCCATAAACAACCACAGTATACTGGGTTCACCACAAATTTTCAGATGCTTAATAAGAATTTGGACAGGTCATACAAACTATGCTTGTATATTCAAAAAGGCATATAAAGCTCTTGCAAATTTCCACGCTAATTTTTCCATCTGGGATAACTTTTGTCATCTTTAGCTAAGTTCACCATTTTACAATGGAGTTATCCTTAACAAAATTTGGTTATTTCATTGCATCTAGTTTTTTTTTGGCTAAAAAGAGATGGAAGAACATGGAATTTGTTAGATTGGAGAAAATGGCTTAATTTAATTACAATTTTTTTTCCTTTTCAATTGATGACTCATTCTTGTAATACACTACAGATCAGTCTCCATTACAGCTTTCCTAGTTTTCACCTCAATATAGAAAAAAAAAATGCATTTCACTAGTTTGCAACCAAGTGCTTTTCTGTCTTTCTAAAGTAGCTAGCAGGAAACATTCAGACTAGAATTAAAATACTTGGAGAAAACCAGAAGATCTAAAAGGGCTCCTGAAAGATCAGTATTCAAAGAGGTCATAAGCTTCATGATAAGACAGAATACCAAAATGAGCAATCGGTTAGTTGACTGCAGATAACGTTCAATTGCAGTCTTGGTTGGGAGTCGGGGTGGAAATTGTTTTGTCCTTAGCTGTGCCTCAACAACAGTATCATTTAATTCGCTGCAAATATTAGAAAATAAGGTTCATTATGGTATTCTGGATCTATCATAAAATTCCAAGCAACATGTCTATACTTTACTAACATATTTTAGTTCATAAATTAAAATCAGGCATCTGCATGTCTTTCTATTACTCCTAAAAATGCAGTGTCACAAGTAACTATCAAAAAGTATATGTCAATCTGCAAAGTTTTATAGATTTTTCCCTTAGCAACAGAAGCCTTTAGATTTAATTAGGCAAAACAAGCAAATGACTTCCACTATTATTCAAGAAAAACCAACAGAATTATCATTCAGAGTCTAAACTGAAGACTAACTTTTGAACCAAAATGTATAGAATCAACAGGCCCCAACAAGAAACATCACCCTCATTATAAATCGCAAACTTCTAATATGTAAGAAAGGATATTCAGAATGCAAATATGTACCTTACAAAAGTTTCTGCCCATTCCTGAGCAGTGTGGGTTTTTACATGATGAAAGTTATGCCTATGTCTCTTCTCTCTTTCTCCTGATGACATTTTCAGAGCCTTGTCAATTGCAGCAGCAACTTCTGTGATGTTCCAGGGGTTGACCAGAATTGCCCCAGCACCAAGAGACTGTGCAGCACCGGCAAACTAGAAGAATACCAGAACTCAGATATCAGATCAAGATGTTACATATCTACTTAAAACAATTGAACCTTATTCAACTACATATATATACATCTAATTAAAAGGAAAAAATATGCAAAAGTTAATTTAAAAATACCACAGATGAGAGGCATTGAGAGCCTTCTACAAAAAGAGATTAGAACTATTAATCTACAATTTTTCAAGGAATAAAGAGATGAAACATAGTATCTCATTCATCCAAACTGCAGATAGTTGCAAAAGGTTTGACATTGGAATTGAAAGAAAATATTCATTTGGTGATTTGTTAAATTGATTATGATGGGTATGAGGGCATGCGACAACAAATGCTGCTGGGTAACATGGCTATCACCAAGCATGGCCAGATTTGACAATGCTTCCCCAAAGATACAGGGAAAGTTAGTTACTGATTGAAATTTGAAACAGTTACATAGCAGGAACAGAACAAGAGTACATTATGGAAGATTATTTGAAGATGTGGTGGTAACTAAAAAATGGCCTTGGAAAATGGACAGGATATGAAACAGACACAACATAGTACAGCTTGAATTTATTTATTTATTTTTCCAGGGTATATCGTTATTATCTCTACTCTCTAGTTAGATAGATTATATGCAACAGCCTGAAAGAAATCAGTGCGTGATAACATAAAAATCTAGGACTGTAGAAGGCTATAGATTTCCATCTTCTAACTTTTCAACCTACTTGCTGCTAACAATTATTCAACTTTAGCATAGCTGGAATTGGGGAATTATAATAAAAGATAAAATACACTTATAAGTTTCTGTAATTACTTCACTAAGAATGAGAACCCCTTTCTTTTTATCTTGGCAAGCCACAAATTCGTAACTGACAAGATTCATTCCATCCCTCAATGATGTGACAAGTGCTACATCTGGGAAAGAAACAGAGAGTATGAACATGCTATTTAGCAGAAAAATTTACAATAAAACTGATTATCAGCAGTAAACAAATTTAACCGTTAAAAGACAGTTGAGAATTCAGGGAATTATGGATTAAATTATTCTTTAAAATAGTTGGGGTAATGCTCTAGACATATTAGACGTAATTTCATCTATTCCCAAAAATATATTTTAACACCAGACTACATTTCACTGATAATGCATGCAAGTTTTAGCACTGGCCTACTGGGTGTGTAACTGTGTATACAAATAAAAATTTACCAGTGGCCAATGAAAGAAGTGGAAGCGTATTTTTGGTTTTAAATGTGGTGTATGTGGCTTGGGTTTGTTAAGAAAAACATCCATTTTGTTATATTTCTGTGGTATGGTTCTTTTTCCCAGATCATAAACAAGGCATCAAGCACCAAAAATTACGAACCCAAGCCACAGATAAAAAATGAGCAAAATATGCCATTAAATGAAGACAAAACATCACAGCTCAGCGAAGAATGTGTTGCATCAATAAAAAAGGCAAGGCAAGTCGAATTTAAAATTTTAAGATAAAAGGTAACACATATACAAACCACATTTTAGGTGCTAGTGCATCCATTCTCAAGTGTAACATCTCAAAGCAGTTTCTCACTATTTACAGACCTTTTGGTTTGGCAGATAAATTCATACACGTAGGGGAAAAAGAAACAGACAAATTTATACACCATTTTCAATTAAGAGATTGAAAGGAATGCCGATGCCATTAAATGATGCCAGGAATCATGTCCAAAAGGACAATGAATTTTCCAATTTAAATATATAAGTACTTCTCATGTGCTATCTATTGGCAAATGGCCAGTTGACATTAAGTTATTTACAGGAACGCTTCAGTAGCAAAAAAATCTAAAATCACATAAATTGTACCTGTAACAGCATACAAAGCACATAATGCATAAAAGTCAAGAGAGCGATCCTGCGGGCACAGAAAATAGATTAAGCCATCTAGCATAGCAATGAGATTAACAATAAATAAACAATGTAGAGCAATTATCAGAATAAGCATGTAGGAATGTCAGATGTTATCTACTTATGATATCATGACATTAGAAGCTCATAGCTATGAATAAAACCCCTATCCTTGGTCATTGTTAGCTTCAAACATCAACTGCCTCAGGTACAATGTAAACAACAAGAAAAATTTAAATTAATTGAGGTCAGATTTTATTCAATGAAGAGAAAAAGACAACTATCGATCCTGTTGCCAATAGTTAATTATTTGCCTAATTTAATTTATCATGTTGCAACTGAAGACCATTAGTTGAAAGTCTATTATACACAGAACATCCAAATCTAAAAGATACTTAGATACCATTCTCCTAATCTATTACCTGGGTTCTTATTTGTGTTCTACTAAGCTGATCTGATTCTTTCACATAAAGAAGAAAATTCAAAAACATCATACTCACATATGTATCTTCTACTGATCGACAAAGGAATATCAAACATTCGTTCAATTCATATCAATCTGTCCATTATGTAATTTATAGTTTTATACAGTATTATTAATTGACAAGTTAAATAATTTGTCTGCATACTACTGTTTTATATGAGCTGGGCGCATCAAATGAACCGAGGATAATGTCCAACATAGGTAAAGCACCCACAGTTCATATGTTGATCCAAATATTTTTTACCCTTGGTTTGGGAACAAAGTTAGAAGGGCAAGAAATTTTGGCAGGAGGAGATTTAAAAAAAAAAAAAAATGACAATCAGGGTATTTTCCCCTCTTGTTGGATGTGTCATGTACATTAGGGAAATGAAAATGAAGAAAAGAGTGTAAAATTACATCCACACTCATAGATGATTGTTCCTGGAAAGATGTTTAAAGAAGGATAGCTGTGTTACGCTGAATACTGTAAACATAGGACCTGTTTGGTTTCTGTTTTCATTTTTCAGGATTATGTGGAGAAAATAGTGAAAACAGAAAATAAGACCAGGAAATAGGATTTTCTTGTTTTTACTATTTCCTTCACAAAATCCAGAAAATAAGAAAACTGAAAATGAAAACAGAAACCAAACACACCTGTACGTTTTCAATTTCTCTTTATTTCTATCCGTTTCTGGAGGAAAGTAATTGTTGAAAGCGTTAAATTTAAAAAACTGTCCTCATTTTCATTCCTCCCATATTTTCTCGTTTAGGTTCACAAACAAGTTAAAATGAATTTTAATTCTAATATTCATTCCTCCCAAGATGTGATTATCCATTTTCATTCATTCCAAAGGAAGTGCAAAATGAATACATAGCAAGACAGGAATTGACAAAATTGTATGCAACCAGTCCTGCTGAATTAGATAGTCCAATGAGATTTCAGAAACATTCACAGAAGATAAATCTTGTATAATAATTGACGGTTTATCAGCTTTAATGTAAAATTCATCAGTTTATTACTGTCTTAAGAACGCACCAGGTGATGTATAGGAACAGTAGTCAGTGTACCAAATCTGCCATTGATGCGCCCAACAATTTCATGGACCTGGCTTGTAAGCTTTTGATCTGTAAATATGCAGGAAATAAATAATAAGTACATGCTTCAGATTCCAGTTTTTGAAGATATAAAACTATTTCTAGGCTTTCACCTAAACAGCTTAAGCTTTTCATAGAGTTGGTCATGACACCAGTTAAGCATGTTTTCCCCGAAAAGCTATCTCAACCTGTGTTACAGATATAAAACCACTGCTGGATCTCTACCTAATAGTTTAAGCATTTAGAAGAGTTGGTCTTTCACATGTTACTAGAGCCTCTATGAGCAAGTAATCAAGCGTTTGATAAAGCTTAAGCTTTTAGGAGAGCTAGTACTTAACACAAAATAAATTAAAAAAGAGATAGCAGTAGAACTCAAGGCTAGCAGCAAAACCATTAAGTACATAAAATTATGAACGAACGATATGGCACAATAGTGCTATGTGCACATTATATTGATTGTGTACCCAATTTTTCAACGAAATATATATTTTTTTCCATTAATCAAAATCTTTATGCATGAATTTGAAAATGCAATTATATATTTTACCATTCCAGAATACAAGAAGCGATCAGAAATGATTTTTTTTTCTTATTATTTTTCTTTTTCATTTTAAATGTAAAAAATTTTCATTTTGTACAACATAAGACTGTAGAGAATTGTACTAGTACAAACAACAAATAAGCATAAAATATTAGATCTTCCTTTCAGAGAAAGGAAAATGATCTTCCATTTGTAGAAACAACAGGGGAAAACTGAAACAAGAAGCCTATTTCATCGCTTACTAATTACTATACTGAAGACTGGCACAATAAAAGAATGAAATAATATAGGCAGCATACACTCAGGAACATCTGTTCTTGTTGGCACTGCAATTTGAAGTAGAACGACTTTATCACACCAATCAGTATTCTCTTCTAAAAATTTTTCAAATGCTAGAATTTTTTGAGGGATTCCTTTGATCATATCAAGGCGATCAACACCTAACATGACCTGTCAAGCCATAAAAACGTAAAGTGATAATCAAATGATGGAACCAAATTAAAGTAGCACTTTGCTCTAGAGAAGGCAAAAAAAAAAAAAAAGAAAAGAATATCATGGCATAACATGCCAAAAAAGTGAAAGCAACTCCGTAATAATGTCACTCCTATAGTACTATCCTAATGCCCAATTACTACAAGAATGCACCATAAATTGAAAAATAACAATTTCAAAAACTAAAAGAATACAAATTCATATTAACATCACACGGTAAAAGCATGGCAGATAGTTGCCACAGATTGATGTTGATAACTTTCTGAGACAAACTGGCAGAAGGATCTGATTAAGAAATGATAAAGATTTTCTGCAGATAGTTTGAACCCTCTTACATTAAGAAACATGATATTTCCTTTAAAGGAAAAAGAAAGACAAATGAAGTATAAGTTTGTTATGGTTAATTGTATACCTTTAAATTATTAATTCTTTGACTATACATTATCAAGAGAAGAATCTCACGTATGATGGTTTGGACAAATGAGGACAGAGGAGAAGACCAACCGCAGTGAGAATGGCGGATCAAATGGAAGATAGTCTGATTAAAAGAGGTAGTGGAAAACCAAAAAACTTTAGGAGAAATCATTAAACAAAACCTTGATCTAAATCATTTTTCTGAAATTTTATAGAGCACAATGGCATTGTTTGATCCAAATAGCCAACCCCACCTTGTGAGTTAAGACTTGGTTGTTGTCATATTAGCATAAGAACACAACAGACAACTAGTCCTTGCTAACCACGAAATTGGACATCATAATAGGCAAAATATTGCATAAAGAAACCAATAAATTTAAAAATGTGGAGTCAAGATATTTCAGAAATTAGGCTCCAAAACAAACTAAACAGAGTCTGTTATTAACAAGCTGAAGCAACACGATAGTTGAACAATGATCTATGAGTAATTGTGGCACAGTGTATTACCTGCATTTGCATTCTGAGGTCGTGTTAGGTAATAATCATAGTTATGATGTCCTTTGTGGCCAGCAATATTTGCCAGTCTTAATGCCTTTTTTTTTATTTCTTTTCTGTCTATCTACTTTGCTTCAAATCATATTAATTTACTCTGGTGTAAAGCATCACCTAAATTTTCTATCTGTAATCCTTAACCCTGTTTGACTAGTCCAAAACTACCATGACTCTAAAATCCTTAATTTATAAAATGAAAAAAAAAATTACAAATAGTAAATCTGAAACAATCTCAAAATTAATAGGACCAACATGCACAATACATTATAAGATATAAACAATAAAAGCAGTTAATTCGAAGTAAAAGATGAACCTTTCTGCCTTTGAATCTTTCTTGTAATTCTTTGATGCGATCCTGGACTTGTTGATGTTCAAGTGCATGTATGAATCGTTCCGAGTCTATACCAATTGGAAACTGACATTCGAGAGCAATAGAAGTAAATAAGTAGCTCTAAGGTTAAGCTCATCATATTAAAGAACAGTTTCATTTAAAAAGTTTCTTTCGAACACCCCCCTCCCCCACTTTTTCACAGGTAAAGTTTGTTGTGAATTTTCAATAAGTAATTTTGATTGTAAGTATGAAGCATGAGTGATCTTATAGACAAATTCTGTGAGTACATACTGCAGCAACTCGAGTCAACTTCCCTTGATACTCAACCCCTTCTGGCGTGCCCTCAAGTCCAAGGATGCGAGTACATGCACTAACAAAATGTCGTGCATAATCATAGGTGTGAAAACTGTCAACAAAAATTACACTTATCTGAGTCAGAAGCAACAACAATCCTAGAAAACGAAAATGATCCAACTGGAAAAGACAAACATCCAGCATAAAGGGAGGAAATTACAAAGTATACAACCTAAAAGAAATAAGAAGAAGAAAAAGACTGTCAAACTGAATTGGAAATATTAATAGAGCAGCATACTGCCATTTTATCACACCTTTGTTTAGGCAACTTTGATTTGCACTGGTTTAAAACCGAACCAGCCCCGTCAAACTGTTTTCATGGAAATGTTTTGGACCATTTTTACCATTGATTTGATCACAACAAAGAAACTATTAACATTTGGATTGCAGTCATGGTTTAGCCCCATTGATAAATTGGGGCAAGAATTAAATTATGGCACTTAAGCTTTCAAGTATGTTTGTTGATTAGTCAGAAAGCAAATTGTTAATGCAAAAATGCTTTGTGACTTAATATCTCCATGGCTTGTGGAGGCTCATGATTCAATTTTCATAAGAATTGGCAGACAGGTAGTCAGAACTCAGGAGGACTGTAATAAGTAAGCACAACCTGTTTTAAAAAATTTAGTTTACATGAAATTCTGTTAGGCTCCAAATATTTGATATAGGTAAGCAATTTTCATAGAAGTATACTCAGAAGGTTATTGATCATATCGGTAAGATTGGGTAAAAAGAAGAAAGTAGAGCTCTCTTCTTTACAAATGTATTGGATAAACAAGATGTAGTGTGGTCATAGCACTACCCTCTATCTTTAGTACAGAGTAACTTGATTTTCTTTCAACTGTAGTTTTCTGCAAGCAAAATTAATGCTCATGTTAGATGGCTGACTGACACTTGATATGCTCAACTAGTGGTTATGGCTGTGTCCCAGAAGTTAATTCATCAATGGAATTAAAATTCATACTTATGGACAAATAGCTAGGGTACATCGCACCACTTCCCATTCCCAAACTGTCCAATGGTGTGAAACAATCGTATTAAGAAGTCAGCATGTTCGAACCAAACATATTCATTTAAGTAACAAAAGCACAGCAAACAAAATTAGGAGACCAATAAAAAAGAGGTTATTCCTAAATGGAGTAGCCAGTTGCTACTTACCCAACCAAGTCAGCTGCAAGAACAGCATGCAGAAGCTCCGAACGAGATGGCAGTGTTCTGTGAATTTCGGAAGATGGAAATGGAGTGTGTAGAAACCAGCCTACTTTCATTTTGCTATTATAATTCTTTAAGCATTGTGGAAGAAACATAAGATGGTAGTCATGGCACCAAACAACATCACCCTCTTCATAGTGCTTGTTTACAACATCAGCAAACATTTGATTTGCTTTCTGATATGCTGCAAACTGAGACTGGAAACTACGTGTGGTAGCAAGGCGGTCTTCTTGTGGAAGTCCAAGGTAGTGAAAAAGGGGCCACAAAATGTTGTTGCAATAGCCATTATAATATTGATGAACAATCTCTTCATCAAGAAATACTGGGATACACCTCTGTTACACAGGTCACAAGCAAGAGAAGGAGAAGAAAAAAAATAATCATAAAATCTACAGATGAAACGGTACACTAATAAATGCAAGTTGCAAAAGTTATTTTCAACATTGTGAGTGAGAAACTTATTACCTTTTCAGCCAATGCTTTAGTGAGCGCCTTCTGTCCAGTCTCATCAGGCACGTTGACACCGGCCCAACCTATCCACCTCGCCTCAAATTCCTTCACACCTTCGTTATAGAACGTAGTCGTGTTAGATATTGTAAATTAGAGGACCAAGTTCATTCCAAAAACAAACTCAAACTTTGGAACCTACCTTAAATCAATAACATTTAAATCATATGAAAACTAAAAACTTTAGAGCAGATGCAGCCCACTCAGAAAAATGATACACTAAAAGGGAAAACAAAAAAAGAGAAGGAAGGAACACAAATTAAGAGCTTCATCACCACATACCTAACAGAGCGCTGACCAGGCCACCAGCACTTATCTCCAAAGACCATGAATCCTCACCTCTCCTAACTGCTGAGACTGGCAGCCTATTGGCCACCACCAAAAGTCGTTGTCTAAAAGGCTTCCCATCATCCCTTTCACCAAGAGCCCTTGCTGCTGCCAGGCATTGTTCAACATCGGAAGCACCCAAGTTATTTTCTTCTCTTAAGCGCGGTTCATGCTCAAAAGATTCAGCAACCCCATTACTATAATTATTACAATTATCAGGAGACTCAAAGGAAAGAGATGCCCTGCCGCTTCTTCTTTGCACTCTTCCTCTCATAAGTCGCTCATGACGACCTGGAAAATTGTTAGAATTACCGTTACACTTGTTGCCGGCCATATGCTCACTCTGGAATCCAACCATTGACGTTGAATATCAATGTTGCAAGTAGTCGAACTTACTCCCCTGCATTTCGTTTGCAAAAAAAGAAAAATTACAAAACTGTCAAACCCAATTCAGTTATAAATAAAACTCAGTATAACAGCAGTGACAAGAACAAGAAAATTAAGCATCTAAAGTAAACAGAGTATTCCAATGGCAGAAAGGAGAAAATTTTCCAATCACTGAAAATCAAAATGAAATATAGGCAAGAAAGAGAAAATAGTATCCACAAAATTACAAAAGGCAACAGGATGGGGTCAATAGAGTGGGCCAATGAGTTAGAAAATTCACATTCATAAGCTTATACTTGGAAACGGAATTATCAGCGTCCCTGGGCCTGGTATATGAATGGAATATAAACAAAGCAGAGAACAACGAGAACAGAGGAGGCAGTAGGAATCCCGAATAGTGTTTGACGAAATAACAAACACATTGCACAGAAGAAAGTGTATTGGAAACAGTCGAGAAGCCATAGAGTAAGGAAAATTACAGGAACAACTTCAAAGGCCAGCTCAGGAGACACCTTGGAAATCGGTAGAGGCTAAAAGCAAGAGGCAATTCTGGTTCAACACGTCAATCTCCAGCTGGGTTAGGGTGAGAAGCTTAGTGGGAGAAGAGAGAGTAGGAAATCTCCAGAATCTGAATGGCAGAGAATTATCATAGTGAGAGAAGAAAAAAGAGGAAGCAGTGGAATCCTCGTGTAAGCTTTATAAGGCACATATAGCTTCCCTGCCATGCAGGTGACACCCAAGAGTTGTTGAAGGGAAGTGATGTTGTACATGCTATGTGATAGACACTCACAACAACCTCTCTTTATTTTTTTTTTCTCGCTCCATCACTTTTTTTTTTATTTTTTTTTACTTTCTTTTACAATTTTTTCTTTCTTCTTCATCTGTGTGGGTGTCTACGAAATTGTTCAAATATCACTACTCTTTCTTGAAAGCAGAAAAAAAACATTTGACTCGAAAAAAAAAATTATATAAACCAGTGTTGAAAAGATCCTCGAACCAACCCAAGATCCTCGAACCAACCCAGGGTCTCCAGCTCTAAGACATAGGTTTTTTTTTTTTTTTTTGAACAGCTAACACACATAGTTTTATTCTGGCCTTTTTTCATATTTGTAAATAATTTTAACATTTAACATTTGGATTTAATTTATATATATTGATAATATAAAATAATTTTATTTTATCATTCCATCATATTTTTCCATTTATATGACTTTAAAATAATGATGATAAAAATTATACATGTTTATTTACTTATATAACCATATATAATTAGATAATAAAATAAAAAAATTTTATACCATTAATACATATAAATTAAACACTTAACATTTATCGTTTTTGGAGCAGATTAATAATATGCATCAATAAAGATATTATTATTTACAATATAAAGTGGTAATGTAATGCAGATTATTCCAGGGCAACGGAGCCCTTTTCCCTAGCTGTTTTACCCATCCTATTAAAACTTACTCGCGAGAAAGATGGGCATTTGATAACGGGATTTGTACGGAAAAGCCAATCCTTCCTGGCACAGCCTGACAGCCATGTTGCTACATAAGTTTTTAATTTTTTCTTTTCTATTAAACAGGATTTTAAATTTTTGCTATGATAAGAATACTAGCATAGAAAATATTTGGGGGAATTAATGGGGAATGAATAAAATCAAAACGGATAAGAGTCATTATAAACATGTGTAGACTTTTAATTGGAACACTTTATCATAAAACGGAATGAAATCAAATCCATTTTCTTTTGTAGCTTCATCTGCGCCACTATAAATTGGAATATCAAGCTCCAATTCATACATACTTAAGAGTTCCTGAAAAACACGACCAGAAAAGGTGGGGGAAAAAGAGTGCTTGATAAACAAAATAGCAAGGAAAGAAATATCGGGAATGAATATCACCTTTTCTACTTTTTCTGAAAAAAAAAAATGAATTTCACGTTTTCTATTAGGGTATCTATTAATAATAAAACAAGAAAAGAATACGCCAAGCCTCTTCGACTTTCGGAACTACCAAATGGGTTTCTATCTGCTACATTGTTCCTTTTTTTGATCAAATTGGCTTCTGAAATGTACTCCTTGACATCGGAATGTGTCTGGGTATTACTGTACAGTTATTTTGTAGCAGAGGGACCAAAATCTTGGATATAAAAATAGAAAACAGATCAAAAGAAAGAATGTACGATGCACAGCCATTTACTAACGAATTATGTTATGCAAAATTATGTAAAAAATTATATTGTAATTAACATTTTATTTTTTAAAGGATAATATAAAACTCGTAACGGTGGAAGGATGATTTTGCGGTGGAGGTGGACGATATCCTAGGTGTTTGGATTATTTGTTTTTCCACGACCAAATACATATTTAAGGGGGCCGAAACTGAAACTTGGGAGGTCCAGCGGAATTTGTAAGGTTCTCTCTCTCTCTCTCTCTCTCTCAGAAGCAACCTTTTTCCAAAAGTAAAATTATTATATTATAACAAGGGTTTATCTAATTAGTACCCTTGTAATGGTGAAGGAATTAATAACACCTTTTTTCACTCTATCCATTTATTTTAAAATTCTATCAATAACATCTAAAATGAAAATATTTTGCATTTTGTAGTTCTAGGTTTTCAACCGATTTGGACAAATTTTTCCAGTGCTATTCATTCTTTTGGTAAGAGGTATTAGTGTTTGATAAAGGAAACCCTAGATTTTTTGTTATTACTTGTGAGTTAATATTTTAATATGCAGTAGATAACTACATAAGACTCAAAGTAAGCATTTTAAAGGGAGGGCAGATCGTCACTGAAAGATCAAACAAATAGAAACCTCAATATGGATCAATAATAACTTACAACAGTACTCATAAACAACTTGTTAATATAATTATCAATATGCATATTCTGTTGTAAGTATATGAATTTAATTTTGATACACCATTCATATATTATTACATCAATAAAAATATTTAACTTTTAAGTTCATTGTCTCAAAAATCTCACATATAATAACATAATATTAGATAATAGTATAAAACTCTTTTATATTAACATGCACCGTGTATCAAAATTAATATCTAAATATATACCATTTTATTTATGAAAGTACTAGCTATATTTTATCAATTCACATATCAGTGATTTGTCACCCAAAGTAAAACAGCAAAGCACAGAATGCACCGTTACTCGACCACTACTCATAATCACATAGCCTACCATCAGACAGTAATGTGAAATATTTAATGCAACCTTGTCTTCCACTGTGATACTAGTAAATATTAGAGCTACATAATCAAAAAAATAAAATAGGATTTGTAAAGGTAAAGAATACGAACTCCATGATAATGAACCATAAAACGTGTGACTAAATGGACGAAGAGGTCCACGGAAAAGCGACAAAAGTAGAAAAATTAACAGGAAGGACTTGCAGCCTTGTTATTTGTTTTCTCTCTGTATGAATGCGAGGGGAGTTCGCATTATTGCCATGGCCAGATACGTGAGATTCAACTTTTCAAAGTAGGGACCCCGTGACACGGTGACCAGGGAGTTCCAGCAAACCATAAATTTGTCATTCGTGCAGGTACGGTAGGTACCACAAATTTTACGGGCCCATCCCGAAAGGCATATTGACAGCGTGGCCGAAGAACCTCATCACCCAACGAGACCATTATATTCAGACAAAAAATTGAAAAAATAAAAAGCCAGACCATTATATTTCTTTACCATCCAGTCCATTCTAAGGCAGATAGACAATACATTCTAGTTACTATTAACACCTAGATAGTAAGTGTGATGGTCAAATAAGTTGTTCTCATTGATGCACCTCCAATGGAATCCAAGACCAGCCAAACAATTGCATTATTTGAAGAAAAGTGTTATTTGTATGTTAAAATTGGACTCATTATAAATATAAAGGGAAAGAAAAAAAAATACAAAGATGATAAGCATAGAAAAAGAAAAGATAGTAAACCAGCTACTTTTGTATCTTTCTCTTTCCTTATATGTTTATAATATGATTATTTTTTATGTACAAATAACACTATTTTTCTTTTAAAGATGGCATATTTCCAACAGGTCATCAAAATGCCATCCTTCCTAGTCATGGCAACACCAACTAAAGAAGTCCTGAAGAGAAATGTGACTCTGGATGTGCATGTTAAAAACACAATTTTTTTTTGGGGGAGCAAAACATGGCATTGAATAGTTCTAAT
Source organism: Pterocarpus macrocarpus (assembly GCA_031439585.1). Classification (NCBI taxonomy): domain Eukaryota; kingdom Viridiplantae; phylum Streptophyta; class Magnoliopsida; order Fabales; family Fabaceae; genus Pterocarpus; species Pterocarpus macrocarpus. The sequence goes on along the minus strand of CM062517.1, from coordinate 15,135,511 downwards.
CCACCTTGCACAGTATGAAAGTATCCTTATATAAAATCCCCTTGCAAGTTGCAAACATGGCCTGTCCCACTTTCAAACAAGGTCAACAACATAGGCTATCTATATCCCAATTATAGAAAGAATGTGTCAAGGCCTGAACTATAGGGTATATCTTTCTAATAAAAATGAATTAGAAAGTACCATATAAAGCATTCCATTTTGGTAAGGACAGTATAAAGCATTTTAACGATCTTAAACATACCAAGTAGACTTTTGCCCAAGAAAAGGCATGTCAGGCTTGAAAAACCGTTCTAATTTGATAGTGTTTGTGGAGATTAACCCACCAAGGGCACGCAAAAGCGCTTTTCTTAGAAGAACTTTACGAATTAAGCTTCCTTTGATCAATGAATAAGACTGAGCTGGCAAAATTAAGAGGGATGCGGCTGCTTCCTAGAGACGGATATGAAGTTGACTTATTAAAGAGAAACATGTTGAGTATAATTAATCGAAGCATCTGAGACAGCACGACAGTTTTTTGCACAAGAATCAAAGTCAGAAAGTTTCGCATACGATGTCCGAAAAAGGAGAAAGACCTGTCTCTTCGTTGGAAAATATTAGATATGCAGAATTTTTTGCCAAAATTTTAGTGCCAGAATGATATGATATTATTATTAATCTTCGAATGAGTAGATAGATTTCATCATTTTATATCATCCAATCATCACTATAATTTCTGGCAAAAATTTTGCTTACATTCTTTTAACTATGTAGCATTACTCATCTTCATTATTGTGCAGCAAGTAGCAACTTACCGTCGATATCCATAGCATACTATTCTGGCAAAATAATATAATTTGACGTAATATTTTAGCGGTTTCATCATTTATCGGGTGATCTCCCCGTTTTTCAATTATTTTATTTAACATGTGAATTTTTCCCCTGCCTCAAAACATTCTGTTCACTACACAGCTTCCATCTTAGTGAAATTAATAGAAATTGCATCCCGCTTATTAAGAAAACAATGGTTTTGTAAACGAAATCTTTTGCTAATGACCCGAGTTACCCAACCCAGTATAAAATACCTTTCAAAAAACAAAAAAACCCAGTATAAAATAGGTAAACAAATCCTTAGGTTAATGGTTTTAGGGAAGGGCAAAAATTAAACCAGAACTTACTAGACTCAGGATATATTAACTAAATTGAAATCCAACTAAGAGCCTCTTTGGTTACACTTTTCGTGTCCCCAAACCCACTTTTTCCTGTAGAATAAGAGAATTTATAGTAAAATAGGTTGTTTGGGTAGCACAAAAATTACTTTTTTAATGAGAAAAAGTAATTCTAGTAGGGGTAGGGAAAGATTTACTTTTCATTCTATTTTTATCATAATAAAATATTATTTTATTATATTATCTTTATTAATATTTCATTTTATTCTCTTTTAAAATTTAATTTTATCTTTTTAGTAATTTATATATAAAAGTAATTTTAATTTATACTATTTAAATAAAAATTATTCTTTTAAATTTATTTTTGATATAATCAAATTAAATATAAGTTATTTTTTCTAAAATAATTCTTTAAAAAAAATTTTCTAAAAATAATTCTCTCAAAAGTTAAACTAAATATATTTAAAATTGATATGTAAAATTTTGTAAGCATGGAATTATTTAAATTTTAAACTCTATTGACCCTGAAATGAGACTTTAATGAGATCGTCAAATTTGATTAGCCATCAGTCTTACTAAGAAACTAGATCAAGCGGACATGATTAATTGTTAAACTCGAATCCTCTTCACCGGTCTATATTCTATAGCTTGCGTTGTAGCTCCTGGTCCAAGAGATAACTACCCTCATCAGTTCTACTTTTCTTCTGACTCCACTGGCGACAAATACTTACATGGTTCGGAAGTACCATGTGATTGTATTCCCAACCAATTATATAAATATATTTTTATAAAATTATATATTAGTGATAGATCCTATGTAAAATACACTTACATAATTGATCTGAGAATACAATTATATGGTATTCTCAGACCATATAAGAATTTCTCGCCCCACTATCAGTCAATTTGCTTGTGTAAGTGCTCCCAACACTAAAAGACGCAATTGATAATTTCCTATCAAGATTTTTATTCTCTCCACAGCGTGGTTCACCGGCAGTGCACTATATCGAAGTGAATCTAAAATGAAACGTAACAGTTAATCTCTGCTTGCCATCTCTCCAACAATATCAATCAGTAACCTAAGAAGCAACTCAAAAAACTGAGGCCCTGAAAAGGCAGAGTTCATTGCTTAAAATGCAGATGCCGAATCCATACCTCTGCATTCTGCATCAAGCACGGCACTACAAAAAATTTAGTCTCGTAATTCCAAGTCATATAACACTTGACAAAAGGAGAACCATTTACACTGGAAATGAGCTTGCGTTGCAAAGCTGAGGGCATAATCTTCTTAATTGGTACAAAGATAATTAGGCTAATAAGATTTTGTGAATGTCTAATCTCATCCTTGCCATAATCCCCGGATGACTAAGTTGAATTCTAATTTTAGTTACTAGACTTCAGCCCTATAACGACAAGCCTGAAGTTCAATTACCGTACTGAACTACTGATTATTATTTTCTACAAGAGCGTCCCCATTATGAGATAAGATACTCTAGATGGGTAGATTTTGCATTAGCACATGGAAAATTGGAATTGACCCGGGCGTGTTGCGGAACGTTGAGTAAAACTAACCACATCTAGCAAACCTATCATACATAGAGAACAGGAGAAACCTTGAGAAAAACTCTTTCAGGGTCCATTATTCCGGCCATCCACAAACTCAACCACATGGGTGCCTCAGTGAGTCACATGTGCTGCTTTGATCGACAGAGAGAGAGAGAGATGAGAACCATCTTTAACTGAAAAGCCTACCTTTAGAAGACATGGCCCCAATTCATTTCTACCGCTTCTTTCCCTCGTCATTATATTATATATATTATAATAAAAATAACAATAATATGACGTTTTCTCCTTCCGAACTTCCATTCCACTCCACACACAACGGACAGCAGCGAAGTGCGAACTATGAGCCAAAGCACTTTAGAAACCAAGTTCACAGGCTGAAGTTCAAAGTCGCAAAGGGCATTCCCAAGAAACGAATGAGGGAACAAGGAAACAAACTAACAAGCACCCTAACCGGGGGACCACGAACCCGCAAAACGGTTACATCACTAGTATAAGAAATTCTAATTGGATATTCCACCGAAGCAAGTGAAAGTGAAAAGCTCTTGCAGTCACCACATCAGCTAAAGCTTAGCAGTGGTATTTTATTTTATGAAAAGGATAAGCAAATTATTTGATACAAAAAATTTGGATGTTTTTATTTTTGGATTTTAAAAGTCTCTTGAGAATTTTGATGAGATATTTTTTTAGAGTGAATTTGAATTTTTTAAAATTTAAAAGATTAATATAATTTTATTTTTTTTAATGATATTAATAATAAAAATTATTTTTTTAATATTTATATATATTATAATTATTTTAAATTTTAAAAATAATTCTATTAAATATTATTTTTATAATCTCTACTTATTAAAAGTAATTTTAATATTATTTTATTGAATAATATTTATATAACTTTTTAAAAATAAATTTTAAATAATTTAAAATTTTCAACGGCTCTAAAAAAGTAATAATAATGTCAAACAAAGTCTAAGTAGGCAATTTTCTCCCACTTTAACTATAATTTTTAATGGCTAAGCGCTACGGTGATGTGATACAGTAATAACTTCATTTTTCTTTTTTGGGATCCAGAAGCACTTCAGCAACTTGTATTCTGCCAATGTCCACTCTAAAATATCTGGAAAATCTCCAATAAACAATACAGTGCATTTTGACCATAACTGAGTTCTGGAATTTTAATACAATCATACTCCACTTCGCACACAGAGGCTAAGATTACGCATCAACAGTGTTTCTAATCGGAGACTCGACATTTTTGTTCGGATATACCTCGCGGGCTAAAAGCGAGGCCGAGGCAGGGGATTGATTAAATTTAAAAAATTATAAAAAAATAAATAAATAAACAAGAAAAACTTAAATCAACTAATTTAGCATCGGGCACGCACGAAAATCGCGTGCTACTCGAGAACTTCGAACTGAAAGAGCAACGTAACGAGGTCGTTTTCGTTTTTCTGGCTTTCGTCATCGGTTTCCGTCAAAAATTTTCTCAGCAACCAAACAGAGAACTTCTCGTTCTCGTTGATTCAACACACATCCAAATCACAGAGAACGCCAAATCAAGATAATCAACGAAATTTAAACGCAAAAAAACAAACATGCAACAATCAAGCGGTTCATCAGATCTAACTCTCCGATTCAAACATCGACTCAATTCAATCACAGCAGCACAGACAAACAGCTAGACTTATATATCTCTATCAATATATGTATATGTATATGTATATGTAGAGAGAGAGAGAGAGAGAGAGAGAGAGAGAGCTAACCTGAACGGCGCGAAATTCTGTGAAGTGCGAGTGCTTGTTGTTCTTGCTGGTTCGAGTTCGGGGAGAGAGTGAAAATGGAGGTTAGGTTCTCCGCAATTTTTGCACAGAGAGAGAGAGAGAAAGAGAAAGAACCAAGAAAAAGACAGAGAGAGAGGGGGGGTTGCGTTTGTTGTGGTGGTTCTGGAAGAGTGAGAGAGAAACCGAATGGGTTTAAATAGGAAGAGAGAGAAAGAGAGAGTGAAAGAGGGAGCATTTGGCAGACATGGTATCGTCACGAACGCATATATTTTTGGCGGAGCACAGAGGGGCTGACTGAGGGTGGCGAAGAGTCGAGTTGCTTTGCTCATGCCCAATCACTTGGAGGGAATTTGTACCAATTTTTATTGTTTCTTCTTTTTTCTTTTTATTTTGAATTTCCCCTTTAAAACATTTATTAAATTATATATATATATATAAACCACTGTATTTATAGTTTATTGAGCCTTATCAATTAAGATTGGCTCAGCTGATCGGCCTTTCGTTGCATTATCATAATTTGGGTTTGATTATCAAATTTTCCGTAATGAATGATCTATAAGTATCTTGTAAGTGCTCGACGAATTTGGAGATATGCTTTAATCCTGCATTGAAATGAGTCTTCTTGTTAATTTAAACTTTAGTGCTACCCAAAACAAAAAAATCATTGGGCCTCAAATTTTTTTTTTAAATCAAAATTTAGTTTAGGGGAAGATTCGCTCCAAACAAGATTGAAATATCTTTTCAGATTCAACAAGTACTTATTGAATTACTTATAGATAACCTACCAATATAACAATCTAGGAATTGAACCCATGTTAGTAGCTGTATATGAGCAAAAAATTGGTCAAATAAACCAACTTCCATTGACTCAACCTCAAATAATCTGACTTGAGTTAGTTGACACATATTGTGGAGTAAAATGCTCTTAGCACTAGCTTAATTCATCCATAATACTTAAATTCAAATTTTTACTTAAAAACGTTATAATTGTTGAACTACTTGAATTTTTTTTATTATTATTATTAACTGCAAAATATTTACAAAAAAAGCATGGTTGCAAGATTAATCTTTTAAACTAGAAGTGATATTTAGATAAAGAATTGATTAAAATAGAAAGTCATTTCGGCCTTATGTTATGAGATATACTTTTAGAAGAATAACTCTAAATTTCAAACCTTAATATTATAAGTGAAATTTGTTTAAAGTTATATGTCACTAGTGCCAGTACGATCACTCACTATTATTATTATTATTGTTAAACACTAACTTGCGGTTGTGGTGCAGCTTCAAAAGCGTTCTTCTCCACTCACTTGATTCTCTTCCCGGCTGTGCTGCTGGTTTTTCATTGTGTTACGGAGATTCCTATGGGAGGTGCTATGTAGCAAGCAATTTGTTTAGAAAATATTCTCTTGCTTTACAACCGACGGCATCTTTGTAGCTAGTGTGTGCTTTTGGGATGCCTCATAGCCTCATCATAGGGCATTGTTCTTCTAGTTTAGAAGAATTGAACTTGGATTGTGGCGTGTTTTTTGATAAAGATGATATGCATCGAAGTACTAATCAAGGATATGTATAATGAAAATTGATGTGATAAATAAAGAGGATTTTTTTCCTTTAATTATGATTTCATTTTCTACGGTTACATTCTTCACTTTAGCTAAATTTTTTTTTCAAAAATAAAAAATAAAAAATAAAAAAAAATAAAACTCACAATTAAAAACAGGTTAAGTAAAGATAACTGAGAGAAATGGTATGTGAGCGTGAAGTTGTTGTAATATCACTTGCAAGGAATAATTCTATTTTAGAAGATAGGAAAATATTTTTCTTCTCTGTATTAAGTTAAGAACACTTTTAAAATGAACAGAAAATAAATTAAGAATGAGTTTTTCTTTTAATATTTTATATAAAATTAATTTCTCAATTTTTTTACCATCAAACTGATCCAATTAAAGAGGGCGAAAATTTATGAATTAAATTTATAAAAAAAATTATAAAAAAAATTCATTTGTAATTTTTTCATTCCATGCTCACCTTATACCAACCTAAAGATAGAGAATAACTATAGCTAGGTATACAGGCCTTGATTCGCAATGAACCACAGATAAACGGCCTTGGGTTAGTCTACAAATTAAGTGAGTTAAGAAAATGTTAAGCACGTGTCCGTATCGTATAAGACCGTAAATTTGTGGATTGATTTGTTAGCCTATTTATTGATTTTTTTTTTAAAAAAAATTCTGTTTTTATAATTTTTTTAAAAATTCTCATAAATTATTTAAAATCTTGAACTCTATTTGAAGATTTAAATTGTTAGAGTTTATTTAATTCATTTATTTTGTTTAAATTATTTATTAAGTGAGTTTAGTGGGCAACAACCCATTTAACCAATGGGTTAAACAGACCGAGCCAAAAAATTTATATTTAAACAGACTTATAATTTGTAGAGTTTTAACCTGCGCAAATTGGAAATTATACAGTTAACTTGCGGACCACAGATCATATACCAAAACCACGTCTAAGAATAACTAAAACGTCTCAATAAGAATTGGATTTTTCTGAAAAATTTTACTCTCCTAAGAATCTTCAAGAAGCTTTCATTTTCATTTTTTTTTATTTGAATTTTGCTATATAATTGATATGAATATGAATTGCACGAACGAAAATTAAGGAAAGGCAAAAGGTGGAAATGAAGAAACACAAGACACCGACAGAAATCAAGGAGGGGAATCAGTTTGTTCATTTCCATCTTTTACCCCTGCTTAATTTTCGTCTGTGCAATTCCCATCGTACTGTATAACAAAGCTCTTTGATGCATTTAATTAACTCCTTAGCATTGACCCGTCAAAAAAAAAAAAAAAATTTAGCTCCTCAGCATTGCTGATTTTACGGAGTTGGTTAATAGGCATTACGCTGAAGTTCTAACTTTCTTTTTTCTTTTTCTTATATTAGTATTTTTTTTATTTAATTTGAATATATTGTTAGTGTAAAAAACTTTTATACAGACATCCAATCATATATTATTAAATCAGCAAAACTCTTTGATATAACTATCCACTACTTGAATGGTCATGCAAATGGAAGATTTTGATTGGATGATAGTGTAAAAAAATTTTACACTGTCAATACATCCCAATTAAACTCTTTCTTTTTTATTAAAATTTATCAAGTTCATTCCACACAATTACATTCTTTATAAATTTCATCTTTTAAAATTTTTTTAATTTACATACAACAACAGTTCATAATAATTGTACACTATCATTCAATAGAAGTAAAAAAATTATGAACATAGTCCATGTTTAGGTAACTACATATGATATGACACTTCACATAATTTTTATTGGATAATATTATCGGTATACACTAACTAAAGTCACTTTTTTATTCATTTAATTTAAAAATTTTATATCTTCAACAATCACATTTTTCTTTCTGTTTCAGCATGTCTTTGTTAGTAAAATAAATCCACATCGAAGCTATTACACTCCAACGCATTTTATCCAAATTATACTACAAAATAGATCAAGGAACGAGGCTATTTTGAAATTTATAAAGAGCGAAGAGATTGCATAAACTTTGTACTTTTACAGTTGGACAAAAATTAGTCTTATATATCAATACTTTAAATGGGTTAAACTTATAATGGTACTTTGTGGTCTCACTAAAAAATTAAAGATAATCATAAAACTTTTTAATTTTGATGCATTATTAATTTAATCATTTTATATTGCTATTGAATATTGTATTATTAACTTCGTAAAAAGATTGTTACATTGTTTAGAAAATATAACTACTGTGATGAAATATTTGATTGAATGATAATATAAAAATTTTTATATAGAGAATTCTTACTATCCCTGCAAATGATATCTTCACGCATTTTCATGCATGCTATATTATGTAGTTACTATCTGTACAGCTGCTAACCCTAACCGGATGTAAACAACTAGTTTTCATTCTGTCAATTAGAATTTCAATTTTAGATTACGTGCCTCTCATTCATTGGTGTATAAATTGTTTCATAGTTCAACTGAAAGCATCATATTTACTTTTTCACAACAAACACATAGCTCTCTGTTGAGCGAGCCATAATGTGGCAAAAAATCCCCAACCTTTCTACTCACACTTTACATCCTCATGGAAGTATCAAAGTATAATACAACAAGATCCATTGATCAATCACAATTCACAAAACACCCCGCGAGTTGCCCTTACAGCAATATTCATTCAATCCTTGAAGGCTCCAACTACAATGCTTGGGCCGAAGCCATGAGATAGGATGGTCCTGTACTTTCAAGAACAAGATTGGTTTTGTAGACAAGAGCATTACAATGCCAAAGAATGATGATTTAATGTATACTATTTGGGAAATATATATGCAAGAGGTTTGGGATTTCTTGGATTCTTCATTCAATTTCTACTCCAATCACATGCCTAGTGTATTATATATGTGGCTAGACAAGGCGATTGACGTTTGGAACTTCAGAATAAAATTTGCTCCTTCAAGCTAGGGGAAGTAGATGTCAATTAACAGCTACTTCACGGAGGTGAAACACTAGGATGAGTTGGATAATTACAAATGCAACAGTGCGATCGCAAGTAATAATATGCTCAGGAACTACCTCCATCACCAAGGTCCTATAGAGTAGCGCAACAAGAAAGGCAGATTGTACTTTGAATGGCCAGTACTTGATGGCATACAGCCTTTTCTGTCTCTCTCTCTCTCTCTCTCTCTCTCTAGATGTCTAAGGTGTTTATCTCCTCAAGCGTTCAAAAATCATTTCTCAGTCTACAATAATTCTACATGCAGTATTAGGATTAGCTACTATACAATCAATTGTTAATTAGTAAATATAGCCTGCATGACATGAAGGTATATACGATGCAGTTTATGTTCAGTAACCTTGCATCAAATTTAAACTTTACTTGAATTTTAAAATTTAAAAATAAATAAAATTAATAACATTAATCTTTTAAAGATATGGATAAAAAAATATATTTATCTATTAGTACTTCTATAGTCAAGGCTTGTATAGTCACATGTAGGTTGAGGCTTGAGTTGGCTTAAGCTTCAACATGGGTTCTTCCCTTTAATTTTCCATGACCTATCAAATAGCTAGGATCTAATATTGTAAGTTAAAAAAAATGTCTAAATCATCAATATGTAAATTCTATTAAATCTCTCAACTTATTACCTGGTTTGATGAGTCAGGTCGACTTATTATGGTGTTAAAATTCTCTTCGAGCTAATTTTTTTCATTCATAATATTTGTACCTAAGATCTAACTTAAAGATAACAAGTGTCAACTCACCGAAACAAACTAAACATGGATTTTGATTAACTTATTTAATATTGAAAACTAGGGGTCGAAATAGACCGAATCAAACTTTGGCTTAAATGGGTCTCTCGCATATATTTCAAATATGTAGCTTAAATCTGAACATATTACTTGACATAGGCTTTATTTTAAGGCCACATATGGCCTCTTTAAAAGCATGAAAAACCAATTTAAAGACCTAATTAATAATAAAATATTTAAATAGATTAAAATTGTTACACTTAAATAGGCTAAAAAAGCTGAAAAGCCTTTTCAAATAATAATAATATAATTTAAATGATGATAATAATAATAATATAGTATAGTATAAAAAAGCTAGTCTGTCATGCCAATAAACCTTTTTGATAGCATGTAATCTGATTTTTTTTTGTTAAAAAAGCTTTTTGAAAGTTCCTAACCCAACTCATTTATTAAATAGGCTAGGTTAGACCGAATGCCTTTTGACAAGCCACCTAATCTATTTCTCTATTAGAAACGTATACTTTTAATTTTTTTTTTTCTAGACAAACGTTTATGATACTTTTTAGAAAATATAAATTTAATCCAAGTATGCATTTCTTTTCGTCTAAGCCCTATTCTTTAGTTTAAAAATTATGACTTTGAAACTTAACATAATCAAAAGCAACTTTTCAACTTTTAAGTGAATGACATAAATCCAACCTAACATAGTAATTAACGACGATTTTTCAAAAAATAATTTTGATTTACTATTAATGTAAAAATTTTATATACAATCATTCAATTCATAGATTTATATCTGAAAATATTTGACTTTTAAAATAAATACTTTAAAAATCATATATATAAGCGTATATAATTGATTGACAGTATTATTCTTTCAAAATTAAACTATTTCTTAAACAGCATGAGTTGTTTTCAATTTTTTTTGAATATGGGACTAAATGTAACGTATCATGGTAATTTAAGGACATTATTTCGTACTTTTGTGGATATAGAACTAATCACTAGTTGGAATTTGACTTATTAGCCATGACCTGTTTTCAATGGGTTAATTTGAATTTCTACACTGCAGATAATTTCTACTTATACAAAATTTGATTTTTCTATTTACAAAGATTTCTCATTTAGAATATTTAGATTGTCCCTTTTATTTAGAATATTTAAATTCTACTTATATTTTCTTAGTGAGATTAATCCTGATTTGGAATATTAAGATTGTCCCTTTCATTAAGTGTTTTTAAAAGAACTTGAATTTTAACATTATAAATAAAGCTTATCTTATAAACATTCCAGCTTACCTAACACTTCGCCTTGTACCTAACGTACACTTTGCCTTGTAGAAATAATCAATTTGCCAGTGTCTTGCAAACATAATGTTGGGACAATTTGATGTTGCTCCATCATGCTGCCCCTTAATTCTTGTCTCTCTGTTTTGTGATTGATATTTAAAGTTCTAGGCGTGTTTTTGTGAGAGTTTAGATTGTCTTTGTTTCTTATCAATATTACTACGAAAGAAATTATTATAAAAAAGTGGAAAATATTTCAATCAATCTAGTCATTCATTTTGACTACAGTACGAAGATAGTCTTTACTAATTAGAGACAAATATAAGTTACATGCTTTACCTTTTTTAACAATAATAAAAATTATATTTTAAATTAGTAAGTGGAGATACACCTCCATATTAATCCCCATTAATTACTAAACGATATTTGATACATTTAAAAAAGTATCAAAAGAATCTCCTGCTAATAAAGAATTAATTACGTGAACTCAAAAATCCACAACTCGACTATCTCTCGTTCTAATATCTCCCCAAGCCCCAACAAACCAAAACTGTCCTAATAGAAAGCGCGAAAATTTTGGAAGGATGATCGGCTTGGACAACAACTCGAATATGTCTCGTTCGTGCCCTTAAGCCACGACAAACTAAAGCTACCCTAATAGAAAGCTTGAAAATTTTGGAAGTGTGATCGATTTGGACTATTCTCAAAAGAAAAGGAAAGAGAAAACAACCATGGCGGTTTGTATATATATGACAGAAGGCTCGCGAGATCACGCTCTAAAGTACACTAAGTGTGAGATAATCAATAACTAATAATAAATGTTAGAACTTAATAAAAAAGAGAGATATAAGACTTTAGCCCCCCTCATACAAAAACCAAAAAAGTGATATACATAAATCATTATTTAGCCACATGCTAAAAGAACTCGTAAGTTAAATAGAGTGAAGGGAGAAAAAATAGAAAGAATACATATGAAGGACCGAGAATTGTGGTCATACTGGCCCCAACATACACCAAGTTGAGTAAGTTAGAGTTGAGGCATCGATGAAGTTAAAAGTATCTCTCAACTTTTAGAGGGGCAGAGTTAGGGAGAAGGCTATGATATTAACATCTTATGTTTTGGAGAACTATTCTCACAAATGATATAAAATTTATTAGGAATTTGAGTGTTAATTTATGGGAATTTCATTATATTTAACGGGGATATAAATCATCTCTTCATGTTCCGTAGACTTATTTACTATGGAACCATGCTATGAATTAACACTAGGATCCTAAGTAATATTATGGTGTGAAAATTTAATTAAAAAAAATATGGTGCAAAAACGAAAAATGTGGAAAAAGAGGGTTTCATGTTCCCACCAAAACATACTAAAAACCCTAGAAAGAATTGAAACTAAATAAACACCTAACATGTTTGACAAACTTACATTAATTTAAATTTTGGTTGAGTTTTTTTTTTTATATGTTTTATTTTAATCGAGTTTAAATGGTATACACAGTTTATATTGCTGTCTAATCAAATGCTTCTATTTGTAAGACTTTTAATATAGTAGATGATTGAGTCAAATAATTTTGTTGATATAACAATAGATGATTGGGTATCTATATAAATTTTTTTTACATTGATAGTGTATTCAAATTAAATCCATTTTAATAAACTTTTTAATCTTAAACCATAATTTAAACAAAAGTAAAAATAACTATTTATTCATTAAATCAAATTAATTTTCTACTTACCAACCAAAAAACACCCATTGTACCAAGCACTTTCCTATTGGAAATATACTCAAAAAGGTATCTAGAGCCTAGCAAACAAAAGAAATCCCCTCCCCACGAAAAAAAAGCACCACAAAGTTCACCAAAGCGTCCAAACAATACAAAAGTTGGATTCTTTATATATAGTTGTGATCACCGCAAATTTTCTAGGAGGCAATTGATGAGGACCCATGGATGCCGCAGCAGCATTGAAAGAAAGAAAGAAAGAAAGAAAGAAAGAAAGAAAGAAAGGGGGGGTTGTCTGGAATCCACTTCGATTCCAGGAGGATCTTTTATATATGGGAGCCAACACTGATTTTCGAAAAGGATCCAACTTTAAGAGGTTGTCTGGTTGTGTGTGGTGGGAGTCAGCTTTTGTGGCAAAGCAGGAGGATACGCGATATCGCAAGGATGTGATGGCCCTCTCCCACTCCCTCTCCCTCTCCCTCTCTTCCCTTTACATCCCATTTGCTTTCACGTGAGGTCACCAGCCCCGCGAGTCTACTTTTTCTTCTTCTTGTTGCTTTTTAGCCACGGTGTTGTTGCTTTCTGCAATGTTATTCTATGCTTCTTTGATGCTGTTAGGGGCACGTGTGTTGGGATGGGTGGAAGAAGATGAAATGAGATGAAAATAGATTAAATAATTAGAGATTCTATTATTTGGATATAAAATAAGTAGATGGAATTTGGATTTGATATAAAATGACACATTAATCTTTCTTTGAAAAAAAAAAAAAAACTATGATGACAGGAAATTATAAATAAATATTATTATCTTATATCCAGTGAATTCGATTACCATATAATTTGTGGCTTTAATGTTTCAAGTAATTTTAGTATCTGTACTTTTTTAAAATATTTAGATAAGTCTTTACTAAAAGTGCACATTTTGGTTTTTATAGCGGGGACACTGACAGTGTTCTCTCTCTCTCTCTTTTTTTTTTGGATTTTTGAGTATTATTTTATTGAAAGTAATCTTATTCAAATATTTGAGATTCTATAGGGGCTATAGCTTTCTAGCACTAGTTACTTTATATCTAAGAATCCAATAGAATTCTAAAAATAAGAATTCAATTAAAATTATTTTAAATTATTAAAACTGAATTATAAACTTTTAAAATATGGATATCTATTTGAATTTTTCTCAATAGTATAGAGATCAACCAAATATTTTAACCGTTGTTAAACTTATATAAAGGAATATGCCAAAAAAAAAAAAATCTATGTTTACAAAATATAAATACAGACAAGTGGCAGAGCATAGTTAAGACAATGGAGCCCTATTTAAATGGATCTCTAACTTAAAAGCTTATTAACTTATTTTTCAATTACAAAATAAAAAAAGATTACATCACAATTAAATATTAACTTAGAGAAAAAATATTTTTTGTTATAATAGACAAGCAATTATCAGATTTAAATAACATGTTCAATGATCAAACTTTAAGGTCGCTTTGATTCTAAAGGATGTTTATGTTAAGTGTATATTTGGAAATGCAAGAAAATAACTCTTTTTTCTTTTTAAAATAAAAGTCAGTTTGATATAACTTCTTGCATGGATTATAAGTGAAAGTCAATTTTTTTAAAAAATTTAATTATATGTAAAAACTTATTATTTTAGAATTATAATATTTTTATCAAAATATCCCTAAGTATCAAATATTATGAAATACAAACAAATCATTTCATACCCTTTTCAATAATTTATCAGACAAAAGCAAATATTATTCATACAATCCAAACAAAATATATTATTTTAAAATTATTCATAAGTTAATATACCCAAACATGAAATTATTATAAAAAAAATTTATTAAACTTATAATCAATTATCTAAATAAGTGTAATCTCATAGCCGATACAAACACACACTAACATTTGTACTTTTATTGATAAATACTATCTTATGGATTTCACTGAATAGGAAAAGATTAATTTGTATTTTCAAGTTTAGCATTCTTTTTGATTTCTATCAATAATCAAAGTTGAAGAATTTATCAACTATTAATAAATTATATAGATATTTGATAGAAACGAAAAAAAAAATACTACTTGATTAATGGATTGATTCACCTTATCTTAATTCTTCAATTTTTTTGGCCCCCTTAAGAATTTTTTTTAAGCTCCGCCACTGTAATACAGACACAGAATACATACATAAATATGACAAGCTTTTAAAAGAATTTCACTTTTTCAATATATAAGGGTTTTTTTTTTTTTAAAAAAAGACAGTAAAATCTTAATTAAGATGCAAAATTGAAAAAATAAGTTATCTTTTATATAATTTGTGTAAATGTTTATATCTTAAAAAAGTTTAAATTATTAATTATTAATAATTATACTTTTTACTTCCCAAGGTGAACTATTTTCAGAAAAATAAATCTCTTATACAAAATAATAGGGCATAATTATAAAAGCAATGAATATTAATATAACAACAAAAATGTTAAATTAAAATAAAAATATTATGGCGTGATAAGACGATAGTAATTATTTCGAAAATAACGGAATATTTTAATTTATTTACTAATTAGAAATTTAGCTTATATTGATACAGAAAGCTCAAATGATAATTAAAATTGTATGATTAAAGTAATTTATTTATTCATTTATTTATTTTATCTGCATATATGCTTAAAGTATCTAATGCATACCCCATCAGGAAGAGGAAAAAAAAAAGTATCTAATGCATATGAAAGGTATTCGATATATACAATATCATTCCTACACCAGCAACTGGTACAATCTTTACTAGATCTATGGTATTATAAAATTCAGATTTTCCTAGAATTATTTTTTAACTCAAATTTGGTGCCACTTAAATTAAATATCTTCATCTATAAGTTATTATTAATTTTGTTTCGGCTAAAAATTTGTTTTGATTCTAACTAACAATTTTTTTTTCTTTTTTACAAATAATGTTTAACCTTCTTTTGAATTGTCACTAACGGTCAAGATTTCTTTAAGATTTTAATTAGCTTTTAAGTCTGCTCAATTTTATTAATGATTTTTAAATAAATAATTGAGTTTTATACTTTTAATTTTTTAAATAAGTCTTCAATGACAGAATTTTATTAAACTGTAAAGCCCCTTCATTCAGCTATTCCTACAAACAACAACAAATTTGAGAAGCTTTAAATAGGCAAAAGCAAGGGAAGAGTTGAGACGAGATTCCACGGATACCAAGCTTGTTCAATGGGAGGTTCCGCCACTATGGGTCTTTAAAGTGAACACCGATGCAGCTGTTTTTGTAGAAGACAAAGCATTTGGCATTGGAATTGTGATTAGAGATTGGGCAGGCAGAGTCGTTGCACGGCGGCTATGGCGACGAGATTTCAGGGTGACGTGGACGATGGCAGCGAAAGAGGGCCTAGGGCTAGCATGAGAGATTGTCTCAAACACATTGTATTGAATAAAGGATGCAAAAAAATATTATTGAGTGTTTTGAGAACAATGAAAGGAATTTCACCCACACTGGGATAATCCTTGAGGAAGCATTTAGTTTAGCCTCTAAATTCCACTTTTTTAAAGCCCAACTTGTAAATAGAGGGCGTAACTCTGTGGCAGATAGATTAGCTGAGTTAGCTGAACATTGAAATAGCCAAGTGTGGATAAATGAGGCTCTTAGATGTATTAGGGATGTTCTCTCTTTGGATGCTAGAGCTTAATAAATTCATTTTTCACACAAAAGAAAAATGAATAAAATTATATGGATCTATTTGTCAAGTAATATAATTAAATATATCCATAATTTATCTAAATTTTTGAATAAGTCTTATAGCTTAATTAATAAAGATTAACGAGTGTTATTGACTAACAATTCATTTAAAAAAATTTAAAAGCATAACAATTCAATTAAAATTTTTTTTACTGGAATTATAATTTTTTTAAAGGGTAAAACTTTATTTATGTTCCTCATATTTTACAATGATTTCAACTTAGTCCCAAAACTTCTTTTTGTTCTATTTACATCTCTAACATTTTTAAAACATTTCAAATTTTGCTCTTTCGATAGACGATATCCAAATTATAAAAAAAAAAATTATATTAAAGTTATTTTTGATATTAGTGATATATAAATACCATCAATAGAGATTATTTATCTTCAATGCTCTAAAGAAAAGCTTCAGGTGTATACATCCAAAAGTTTTTTATTCTATTTACATTCTTAACGTTTTTAAAACGTTTTAATCTTACCTGTTCGAGAGATTATATCCAAATTATAAATGAAAAAAAACTAATATTAAGGTCAACTTTTGATGTTATTGATATCCAAACACTACCAATAAAGATTATTTGCCTTTAATTTTTCAAAGAAAAGCTTCAAGTATGTGTTTTAGTATGAGAAAGATTAATTAAGTATTAAGGGGTTTAAATTAAAAAAGAAAAACTTTAATATCCTACAAAAGTAAGGGGGAAATGATAATAAATAATATTATCCTATTCAGATAAGTAATAAACATATTATCACTAACATTATAACCTAACCTTCATATCAATTTTTTTCATTTATAATTTGAATGTCAAAATAGTAAGATTAAAATGTTTTGAAAATATTAGGGACGCAAAGAATTAAGATTGATTTTGATATACTGACCATGTAAAGATAATAATACATAAAATTATCAAATTATATAAATATAATTTTTATATTTAAAAACAAATTCAACTATATATATATATATATATATAAAGGGCATATCACATGAGAGGGATAATTTATTATAAGAGTGAGAGAAGCAAATTTGAGCCGTACAATCATATATAGATAGTCAAGATTTAAAGTTATTTAAAGGTCATATGATCACTTAAAAAAATTACATAACTTTATATTTTAATTTTAACCATTCATATAAGATTTAATGGTCAAGATTTGCTACTTTCACTCTCACAATTAACCACTCCTCTCACTTGATCCTCTTCCTATATATATATATATATATATATATATATATATATATATATGGTCATGTTATTATAAATGTTTAATTTTTACTATAACATCAAAAGTGTTAGGGAAAAATCTTAGGTACGTAGTTACTGTGTAATAGCATAAGTAAGAAATATTTATCCCACACCTATGCAATTAAATAGGTACTACCAAAATGTTCTAGGTAGTAAATTATCAATCACGCAAATAATCTAGAAAATGAAGATCAGAGACCTCACAATTTTCAATAAGAGAGACAAAAAGTCCATGGGACCTAGTATGGGAAAATGCTTCCACTAATGATAATGGGTATATAATCAGACTTCTTAGTAGCACTAGAGAATCGTAGCAATCAACAAATCGTCACCCAATATACATATCACAACCTAGCCAAATGAGAAGGTGAAATAAATTTCAAATTACGGCAAAATGTAGAGCTCAACTCCAAGAACAAACATGCTAAAATTTAATGAGACAATGAGCAAGTTTACCCATCTGATGAAGAGGCATAAGACACTTCTTTTTTATATTTTCCTTCTCCTCGCTGCTCTCGCCACTCACACATTCTTTTCTTTCTTTTTTCCCCCTCTTAACATGTTTTTTTGTGGCTTTTTCCTAATATCTTCTCTCTCTCTCTCTCTCTCTCTACATATATACATATTTTCTTGTGGCCCTATTTGGAGGGAACCTACATGACAAGTAGGGAGGTGCTGCTCCACCAAGTTCATTTCTGCTTGCAAGAAATTAGCTTCATTACAGGTAAAGTGTTTGTCATCATATCTGAACCATTAATTGTCATCAACATGAATCTTTTTTAAGTGATAACAGCTTCATCTCTAATGCTTCATGTATCCAATAATGTTGCATCTTTATGTGCTTTAGTTTGTAATGAAATTTTTGGTTTTTGTTGAGATTAATTACACTTCGACTATCATAAAACAATATAAACTTCTCTTGATTAAGGTCCAACTCTTGTCAAAGTTTCTACATCCACAAAAGTTCTTTAGAATCCTCAATAATACCAATATATTCAATCTCTGTGGTAGATAAAGCGACACAGAAGTAGACGTCCTAGAGTTAATATCACCAGCCATATTAGCATATCTATATCCATCCAACATTGTTTGGCCGCTCCTAAACTATAAACAAACTCTAGAAGTGTCTTTAAGATACTTGAAGATCTATTTCACTTACTTGGCAATGTTCTTTTCTGGCATTTTAGAGAAAACAACTAACAACTATAATAACATGAGTAATATTCGACTTAGTACACATCATAGCATATACATCAAATTGCCTACAACATATGCATATAGAATTTTTTTTCATCTCTTCTTTTTCTTTCTTACTTATAGGACATTGCTGTGAACTCAACTCAAAATGACTAGTAAGTAGAGTACAAATAGGTTTTGAATTACTAATGTTAAACATCTCTAATACCTTCTTAATGTACCTTTGCTAAGATAGCCATAACTTACCATATTTACTCTCACAAATGATTCTCATTCTAAGGATTTGCTTTGAAGAAACCCAAGTCCTTTCTAGCAAAGGACTTGCTCAAGTCTCTTTTAAGATTTTCAATCTTCTAAGTGTCATGACCAATAATTAACATGTCATCCACATAAAGTAAGAGAATGATAAAATTACCATAAGATAATTTCTTGACAAGCACACAATGTCAAAAGAAGTTTGACTATACCCATGTTTCGCATGAAAGAATCAAATTTACTGTAGCATCGTCTTAGTGCTTACTTGAGTCCATACAAACTTTTCTTCAAACACACAAGTTGCTCCTTTCCTTTAACCTTAAAACCCTCTAGATATTTTGTATAAATTTCTCCTTCCAAGACACCATGAAGATATGCAATCATCAAATCAAGCTAGCTTCCCAACCTCTAAATTCAAATTAGCCACTAATCCAAGCACAACTCGAATGGAGGATATCTTCACAACTAGTGAGTTAATCTCTTGATTGGCCAGTCAATTCATATTTTTTTATTTTTAAGTTGATGAAGTGGAAATTGTCTCCTTTCATTAATCAAGAAAAATAAATAATTAAGCAATATAGCTCAAAACTAACGCACCAATTATGATAAATAACAACAGAAATTACCAATAATTTGATAAAAAGATGAAATTGAAATCAAAATTCAAAATATTAGGTCAAACTATTTATACAAATTAAATGTTAGTAAAAGTAGTAGTTTTTAACTACTAGCTTTGTAATTTTTTCCAATAAATATAAATTTTATATTTTATATGAATACACTCATAATAAAATTAATAAGACTCAAAAGTAAATAAATATTAAACAAAACTGACAAAACTTTCTAAATGTAAAATATTAAATTTATATTCAATTCAAAAGTCTCTTAAACTTTGCAACATTGGTTGCTTAACGTGGCACTAGAGCAGGCATTGTTGTGGACTGAAGAGCAAAGAAAACGCAGATTGATTGATGAGCTGAGTCGCACCCAAAGGGAAGCGACACTATGATGAGAGGCCTTGATTTGAGGACGGGGATAGATAATATTCC
This sequence comes from Pterocarpus macrocarpus, assembly GCA_031439585.1. Lineage (NCBI taxonomy): Eukaryota > Viridiplantae > Streptophyta > Magnoliopsida > Fabales > Fabaceae > Pterocarpus > Pterocarpus macrocarpus. The sequence continues at coordinate 15,115,215 of CM062517.1, read as the reverse complement.
ATATTCCATGCACGTAGTGATACTCTGAGCGTTGTTTCAGATTCTCTGACGTACTAAACGATGCCATGCAATTGATACAGACATTTACCCATTATGCTCGCCATCATCGCTAATCGCTTATCATTATGTCTCTTCCCATACCTAACAGCCTCCCTTTGAACCCTATCCTATGAGGCTATGTATGTAGGCCTATATATCCGTATTACAAAACTGCATCACTTTCTATATATATATATAGGTTATTGTTTCATTAGGTGAATTAATTTCTTAAGTTTTGTTGGAATTAAAATTAGTGAACAGTCGATTACTGTATGTTAAGATCTTATCTTGAGGAAGACCAAATGAAGTGGAAGTCATGTTAAATTTTAAGGTTTACTAATGATAAAAGTGGTAAGTGCTCATAATTAAGTGGTATCATGCTTAACGAGGTCGATCAGCAGCGGCAAGTGGGACCAATTAAGCAGTAGTAAACAATTTCGATGTTCTAGTCTTGTAGTGAGTGTAACGCTTCACATTAAAGAAAACGGGATACATCCAATGGCTAAAAGTTGTATCATAATAAAATCAAGCATGGTCCAAACTCCCGTTTCAATAAAAAGCATGTAGACAAATTTAAGCATGCAAACTTAAAATCATATTATTATTTTATTTATAGAAAAAAAAAAGAAGAGATATGTGTTGACCTTACTTTTAAATTTACAAAAGGTGGGGCTTTTGCGGTTTTTCTTATAATTTTATTAACATAGTGTACCAAAAAAATAAAATTGATTAGCATGCTTATAATGTTTTAAGATCTGTTTGGTCTAAAATGGCAGGTGTCATGTCGAAAACAGCAACGTTGGTGGCTGCTTTACGAATTCAAGATAGCATCATAAACACAAACTAAACATTTCAAAGGCAGACACATATGGTCATGGTGGTGGATATATGGATAGACGAAGTCAACAATGAGAATCATCATTCACCAAACCAAAGTAATTTGGGTATTTAGGAATGTCCTGGTGCTGCCTGTAATGACGGAACCCTTGCCTGAACTTTGGATCCTAGTCCCCCATCAACAAGCAGGATTGTGCATTACTTTCAAAATGTCAAATTTTCAATGCTCAACTTTGTTTCAGGCGACACATAAAAGGCTTTTATACTATATATTAATATCTTATTAAAATTATTTGATTTTTACAACAAAAATTAAAAATCACATGTAATAATATATAATTAGTTGAAAATATAAAAAAAATTATATTAATAATTATAATTAAACTCTTATCTAAGAGATGTATGTTCGAAATTTCAAAATGGAAAAAAGTTTTGTATAAATTGTATTCAGTACAACTATGGGCAATAAGAATAGAGTAGTTTAAATTAATGGTGTAATTTCTGCTTTTGACATGTGGTGCCTCTTAGTGCAAATTAATGAAGAATCTAATCATAAGTACTATGGGCATCAAGTAGTGCTTTAAATTCAAATATTAGTTTTATAATAAAACGAAAGGGTGAATTTGTCAAATTACATAATAAGATTCCAAACTTTACCTACAAAAACTTTCCTTTTCATTTTTTTTTGGGTACATCTTTCCTTTTCATTATTCTCTTGATATTCGCCATTAAAGGAAGCATATCACTATCAATTGGACCTTCCGTTTGTTAGGCATGTAGATAAGGCTTTGAGCAAAATCATGGTACACAGACGAGAGTTGAACACGGGGAGCAGGTAGAGAAACAAAAGAGAGACTCCAACTTGCAAGTAAGCAGAGTCAAATCATGCCATGTAGTGAGGGTCCTTTGTTAAATTTTCTTCAAAATTATCAACGGTTTTTCTAACTTTAGGAATATGATTTCCATGTTCGGAATCTTCTACACAAATGGGGTCTCTAAGATGTGATATGTAAATTTGTTTGTTCTTTTATTCAGGATGGATATTAATTGTCCCCTATTCAAGTTTGCCACTAATTTCTTGTAACAATAAATTTCAAGCAACCAAATGTAACCTCCACTTTCGGCTATTTTTCGTCAACAACTACAACTCTGCACAAATCTTTCCCGGCAAAATGGCCCGAAATGTTCTTCTAGTTGATGTCGATGCTGTGGATCAAACCATAGCTCAATGCTAAGTCGAATGGCAAATAAAAAGCAAAAATAAATAAATAAAAACAAAATCATAGCCGTTTAATGTGTGTTTTGTCATCTTTTGATGAAGGTATTCTACATCTTAAATAGCAACATTAATCTTCTAGAATGTTTAGGCCTATGGTAAATATCGCATGTTCCTAGAGTACAAAGAGATTCTTTTTAAATAATAATAATAATAATAATAATAATAATAATTAAAAAAAATAAAAGCTCACAATGTGTAATAAATAATGATACAAAAAAATCTGATTCTGACAGCATTAACAATAATTATATTCTTCTTTAGTATGCTCATCACCTTTTCTCGTCGGTACCCCTTTTTTCTCATATGACAAGTAAATCTTAATCATGATGTAGTAATATTGCTATAAAAACCCGTGCAGTGCGTCCTATTTCAAATACTCTATTGTCAGCATTGTCAGGCCTTTTGATAATTTTCACATGGCCAACCTGCCACCACAATCCCTTTTCCATTGTTGCTGTTTAGGGGATTGCTCAGTTATGGAGGAGAAAAGTACTGAGGAGCATGAAGATGTTGACATGGGACCAATTTTAGATTCTTGGGATATAGAATCACTGATTGAATGCCTCAGTATAAAACAAGGTAATTTTACCTTTATTTATTTAGTTAGTTCTAAAGAGAAGGGGTGATCAATTTTAACCAATGATTATGGCCTTAGGCTCTAGGTCTTGGGCTTCAAGCTCAAATGTTTCCACCTGAAACAAGTGGTGGCTCAGACCCAGAAAAACAAAGGAAACACTTGGTGGCGCACTGGCTTGGTTAAAACAGAATCACGTATCCGGCCATTGGGCCGACCAGACCAATTTTTTAACCCATTATGATGAACAATTAACAGAAGCTATAAATATATACAAATCTGAGTAGAGACTTGGAAGGATTAATATTTTTTTATTGTCTACGAGAGCTAAATTAAAAAGTCACATGAAAAACTTGTAACACCACAGTTCTTATGATTTGCCTTGGGTTAATTCAGTTTTTATTTTCTATTGGATCATTTCCTTTAAACTTTTTGGGAACAAGATCACTTTAAAATCAACCTGACAATATATGTCAGTCTGACCCGATATAGATAAGCGTGTATAGTAATTTCTCTTGGCTGATGGCCGTAGAGATCAAATGACAATTAAAATCATGCCACTCTTGATTTTCAACAACGCAGATCATTGGCTATATACAAACCTACTTTGTGAATTGTGACATAATAACAACAACTAAGCCTTATTTCACTAAGTAGAGTCGGCTACATGAATCAGATGAACTGTAACATAAGGGGGGGGAGAGAGAGAGAGAGAGAGAGAGAGAGAGACTTGCTTATACAAGGGATAATATTAAGGGCATGCAACCCTCTGTACAAACTCAGATTCATCTGAATCAATAGTCAAATAAGAGCTGACTGATGATATAAAATCCAGTCATACAGACAAGCATCTAGTTGTTCTAAGAATATACATTGCTTCTTGATTGAATCTTTGCAAGCCAGACCACTTCCCAGCAACATAAGACTACACAGGAGAAACAATGGCCCACTTGACAACTCTAAGGTAGCTTCTTTAGTCTTTGGATAGACCTCACATTGTAAAACACAAATGATAAAGATATTTTATGAGCTGGAAGATTCATCAACCTTGATACACAGCCAATAATTAAGTAGAAAGCAAAAATGTTCAACAATGGGATATGGAGAGATTTAGCATACCATGGAAAAATTAATTTGATTCGATGCGAAGGGGCAGAGCAAAATGGCTTGAGGATGGATTTAAATCTGATAAGATATTAGAGTAAAAATAATGAATCAGATATAACACAACAATCATGATTGTTCTTGGGGAAGGGAGAGAATAAAATAAGTACTTACCTCCTGATTCACTTCGGAGCCAATCTTGTGTGCATATTAAAGCCTCTCGTGTATCAGCGTTTAATGCAGCACGAGTAGAGTCCAGCACTCTTCCACCAGTGCTAAATGCCAATTCTGGCGCCATTGTTGACATTGGAGTCCCCAGAACATCACGTGCCATCATAGACAAAATTGGATACCTTGGCATGTGGACTTTCCACCAGTTCAATATGTTAAAATCAGAATTACGAGGAAAAATTGGTTCCTCCAAATACTTGTCTAGGTCCGATGTCATGCTCTGACTCTGTGATGTCTCATGAAGGAATTTGTCAAAGCCTTTGAGTCTATCCCTAGCATCATAACTTGAACTAGGTAAGCTGATGCCAGGCAAGGCTGACCCTTGATCAACCATGGTTGAACAGATAGAGTATGCATTAAAAAGTTCTCTGATTGCATCAGAAACTTCTTTGATACGATCCAAAGCAGTGCTGCCATAGATTTGGGAGTAGTAGTATTCAACCAGCTTTATTTTAAAACGCGGGTCTAAAATAGCTGCTACTGCTAAAGCTGTGCTGCACTTGCTCCAGTACTTATCGAACCTGGCTTTCATCTTCAGAGCCATGGAACTAAGGAAATTATCTGAACTTCTGCACCAGTCAATTAATTGGATATGGATGTCACAAATCTCAGGGAAATATATGTTTGCACTAGGAAATCTGCTGCCCGAAAAGACATTGGTAATTTCAACTATAAGTTTCAAATAACCAGTAACCGAAGTTGCCGATTCCCACTCTTCGTCACTAAGAGCTGATGAATAGGAGGGATCTTGCTCTTGGAAGAGAACAAAAACAGTCCTGTATTCTACTGCTGTTTCAAGCATGAGATATGTTGATTTCCATTGACCTGGAAAATCTAGATACAGGGCTTTCTGAGAGCTAATGCCAGCTTGTTGAGCAATTTCATTAAATTTTCCTTGTACTACTTGTGAACTTCTAATATATCTGATGCTTTCTCGAATCTTTTGGATCACCTCATGCAGTGCATCTATGACATCTTGAACCATGGAATTTAGGAGATGCGCTGCTGAGCGTATGTCAAGTAATTGACGAGTGCTTAAAAAAGGCCTTTTCTCAGAAACTCGCTGTTTGATTCTAAGTGTAATGTCATCATCGACGGAAAAATCATCCAGTGTTAAGGCAAACAACTTACAGTCAATATCCCATTCACTCAGACACTTAATGATCACTTCTGGAAGCAAGTCCTCAGTATGAGAAGGATCAAGTGTGACAAAGTTCAGGATCTTCTTCTGTAATGTCCACCCCTCATCAATATAATGTGCAGCAATACATAAATATGAACAACTTTCTATTGAGGACCACATTTCAATTGACAGATTAATCCTACCATGCAACTTGTTTATCATGTTATACACTTTCTCTTTCTCCCTCATGTAGATTTCCATACAAGAAACCTCTATACCACTATTTGGCATAAACTCAAAGAGAGGCTGAAGATTCTTCACAAAGACCTTGAATCCTACATGTTCAACCATGTTCAATGGGTATCCATGTAATATGATCATGTGTGCTAGATCAAGTCGACTCTTCTCCTGATCAAATTTACGACCCCCAAAGTTAATGATTTCATCTTGCTTGTGTTCCGGTTCAAACTTGATGATTGTTGGCTTTATGTATTCTTCTTTCCCCTGACCTTCATCAAAACCAATATTTGCAACACTGATGGTATTATCTTTTTTCCTTCTCTTTGCTGCAAGTAGTTGAGACACATCAAAGTTTGACCTTTTCAGACATCGCATCAAGTGGTTTCTAAGATGAGTAGTTCCACTGTTACTTGATCCACTAAGTTTCTTGTTACAGTGCACACAAACAGCATAGCATATGTCAGCCTTCCTAACCCTTTCAAAGTGATTCCATACAACAGATGTCAGCCTTTTTGGTTTCTTTATCCCTGAATCATTTGATATTTCCATCAAATAGGCTGGGATGCTGCTTGTCAAACAAAACTAGTAGATAAGTCACCTAAGCAGATGCTGTAAGGTTAAAGAAATAACCATGCAGAAACCACCTAATATTGTAAATAAGGGAAATAAATAAATGCATAACGTCAACAATTATAAAGCACCGCAGCATTAAAGGAAGGGCTAGGTAAAGTATTATACAATCATATAAAGCCACTGCTACCCCTGTAAAACAGATTGACACAAAGCACAAAGATGTAGAGACAGGTAAATTGTACACTTCATTCTGTTAATTTAATGTATCCTTAAAAGGTATGTCTGGATAGAGGACAACGGAGGAAAAGAGTGGGGCAGAGAAGGCTAGGGGCAAACTTTCTCTTTTTGGGGAGTTTTATAATAAGAAGGGAAGAAAATGAAGGATTGCCATGTGATCCTTCAAACTCTCTCTTATTCATTTCTATAAACATTTCAAAATTCCCCCAATTTTGGAAGATTTTGAACATCCAACAAAAAGATGGAACACCAGTACATAAGCCCCATTCTCTTCCTCTCCTTCCCCCTTCTAACATCAAAGACCACTAAGTCGGAAACTCCATTGAACTGTGTCCATCCAAAATGCAACAACAACAACAACAACAACAACAATAACTAAACTTTGTCGCACTCTGTGGGGTCGGCTACATGGATTAGATCATGCCATAGTATTATATCATAAATCATATTTACATTTAAATTGAACATGAAGATCCCCCTTAATTTAGAGAAAAACAAAAGGAGTAACAATCATTAAGACTAGCTTGATTTCCAATTTGGAACAAATCCTAACACCCACATGAAAGCAAAATTTCCAATCAATTATGAAACACCCCTCATCACAATTTTTGCAATTTTAACACTCTCAAACAAATTCAACCATTAAAAACAACCCAATTTCCCACGTCAAAACCAGGCATATGTTAGCACATCACATCACAGCACAAGACCAATAAACAAATTCATTTAAGACTCTAAAGAGAAAGTAATAATAATAATAAAAAAAGGCATTTCTCTAATACCCGTGAATTGAATGAACTAGTTAAAGTCATCATTTTGAGAGAAGAAAAAAAAATGAATTTTTTAAAAAATAATAATAAAAAGGGAAAAACTTAAGTTGAATGGTGTTCGTCTTACCCAGACGAATGAGGGGAAGGTGGTTGCAGTGTTCGGATTATGGCAGAATCCGATCGGATGGTCCGTTTCAAAATTAGGGTTTGCGGATTGGTGGAGAGACTCAACCCGATATCATAACATAGGGCTATTGCTTCGTGCGTGTGTGTGGTGGAAATCTGGGTTAGGTCCGATTCAGATAGATCATGGGTTGGATGGACACATAAACGGGTGGATCAGGGTCCGGATCCGGATCGTTTTGGGATCCGGTTCGGCCTGTTTTCCGTTGGGTTCAGATTCAGAATTGGACGGAGCCAAGTTGTTGGGTTTCAGGGTTTACATACATCTATATTATTTTACTAATTGAATTATTTGCATTTTAACGAACATTAATTAATTTAATTAAAAGTCACATAATGTCAGTTGATCTATGGGCTTATTGGTACCTAAGAATTGATGTATAAATAGCAAGGTTAAAAAAATCAAATCAAGTATCAAATTGATTAAGATAAGAGTTTAAAAATTTAAAGATTTAATTGGGACATAATATATATATATATATATATATATATATATATATATATATATAAAATAAAAAATAAAAAATTATATTAAATTATTAATAATAATATAATTAATATAAAATAATATTTATTATGAAATATTTTATCAAATATTTTAAATATAAAATTTATTTATTTTAATTTTTATTTATATTTTTTTTAAAAAATATTCACAGATAATATAATAATTAATTTTAGTTTTTTTAAAATTAATTTAAGAATATATAATAAATAAGTATAAAAAAATTAAAATTTTAAAAGAAATAAATTTTTATTCTGATTGAGTTTCTTCTTTATTTTTTAATAAAAGAAACAATAACATTTTTACTAAAATTAAAAAAAAAAAAACCAAATCGTTCAACCGATCCGGTTCACTAATTTTTCCTGATTTTAACCGCATCCAATTTTATGGTGAAGATCAGACTGATCTGAGGTCCGGTTCTCTTAACTATGATAAATATTTAAAAATTTTATTTACATTTCTAATGAATATAATAAAGTAATAAAATAATTAATAATAAGATTTAATTTAAATATATTATTAGTATAAAAAATTTTTATACAGATATCCAATTATAAAATATCATATCAACAAAATTCTTTAATATAATTACCTATTACTTAAATAATCATATAAATAGAAGATTTTAATTACATAATTATTAATGCACCTAAATTAAACTCTTAATAATAAACATAAAATCTTTTTAACTGAATTCATCAATAATAGTGTACTTGTTTTAAATTGTATGGAACACTAACACGTATTAGCTATAGGAAGAGTGGGGGCTCCTTTTAAAAAAAAAAAAAATTCAGCTCGTCAAGTTGCCTTTCAGGGGAATTATTTTCTATAAGATAAATTTGTTAATTATATAAACGATTTTGTTAATTACTTAAATATAGAGATTTTAAGGAATCAGCTTGTACCATTGGCTGGTTCCATTTTTTTATTGTTTTACCTACCTTAAAAGTTTGGTTCATATTAAGAAGAAAAAAAGTGTAGTATATAATGATATTTTTTTATTATAAAAAAATAGAACTGGCTAAAATATTGGTCGATTCTATTTTTTATTAGTAATGGCAGTTTTTTATTAATTTTTTCCTTTTGAAAAAAAGGAATCAACCTGATATTTCAGTTGCTTCCTAAAAATTTCTATATTTTTAGAAATATACAAACTTCCATATTCTGATTCTATATGCTAATAAATTCCATATTTTAAAAAATTGCTGGCACTTCACCCTTTACAAAATCAAATTAACACATAATTTTTTATATTTTTGCACATCAAAATTTCCGTTTATGCAACTAAAATCTAGATTTTTATGTATGTGATTCTTCAAGTATCTCAATGATATCTAAAAGATTTTTGTTGAAATAAAGCTAATGCTTATTTAAAGTTCGTTTATAGAGTAAAACTTAAAAAATAAAATAAAAGAAAAAAAAAAGACAAAATGAACACACAAAATAATACTTAATGTTAGAAACTTAAAACCAATTTTATTTTTCGCTTCTCACGAGAATCTCGTTTTGTCAAGTAATGTTGAGATTGTCAAGCTTATTTTTCTGCTATTGGAATTGCAAGCTAAAGAGACACTTTTGAGAGTTGAAGGAAATGGCTATAGCAATGAAGAGACTGCTATTGCTGTTAAAACCCTTCAACGTATCTGCGCCACCACCTCCCCAAACCCACCCTCAGGTAGATGCTTCTTCTCTTCTCAATATTCGCTGCACCATGTTCCCTTCCCGTTCGATTGTTTCTTCTCTTTGGCGTATGCTTGGTTGTCCACTTCCTGTGGTGGTTTTTGTTTGTGTTATTGAGCCTTTGGGAATCCACGGTTGAAGGGTTAGCTCAGCAATTTCCCTCGTGCGCGCATTTTGCTTGATAAAATGTCAAAGTGGGGTGTGTTTGGTTGGAGTCAAAATGGGCATGCGGGAAATGACAAGATTGATCTTTTTTATTTTTTTTTTTAATGTGTCTGTCCACCTACATTGCCATTTTTTCAATTTGCCCATTTTCATCTCAGCCCAGCATAGCCTTCTGTTAAATTGTCAATGCTTGATTACTTGATATGCTTGTTTGTTGGTAAAAAGATGAGGTACTAATTTCTGACAAATGAACTAGAATCAAGAAATAGTTCTATATATGTGTGTGTGTGTGTGTGTGTGTAAACATACATATTATGTATGTATATATGTATATTCATATTGGTACGAACATATGTCCATATAAAGGATGGCCCAATATACGAGACTCCCACCTGATGGAGTCTGGAGAGGCTAGATATATACAATTTTACTCCCACAAACAAAGAGACTGATGTCATGATTTGAAACCCATGACCTTTAGGTCTCAAGGTGGCAACCTTACTGTTAGTTCGAGACTCACCCTCTAAGGACACACGTACATATGCAGGAATATATTTGTATATGTACATATGTATGTATAAAGAATGAGGATAGTGATAAGCACAATTTTATGATTTGATTCCAGTGGATGTCTCCATGAACTTGAACTTTATTTGAATGCTTGCTTAATAAGGGATGCTTCCAGGGTTTTTATCTTACATATTACTGGGATAGTACTAATAGGCATAATTGTAATATTTTCTTATGTAATTTGAATTTTGTTGGAAAACTTGCAGGTCTTACATTTCTTGGATAGTAGGCATAAGGTGCACCATGATGCCATAAACTTTTGTCAAGCAATTATCCAGAAAAAGTCAGTGGAATGGAAAGCTGTGCTCCGTAATAATTTGTCCCAGCCTATCAGTGATGTGGACCTGGTTGTTACAGTTGGTGGTGATGGAACTCTTCTGCAGGCCAGCCATTATATGGATGATAAAATTCCAGTCCTTGGAGTGAACTCTGACCCTACACGGATCGATGAGGTGTATATACATGCAGTTTTTGTTGTCATTAATATATTCGCTTTAGAGTTCAGATACATTTTATTTGATCATCTTTTGGAATATGCCAATTTCAGTTTTCTTTAGGCTAAAGAGTCAATGTTTTTTTCATATTCATTTGCAATAGGTGGAAAAGTTCAGCAGTGAATTTGATGCTACCAGAAGCACTGGCCATCTTTGTGCTGCAACTGTTGAAAACTTTGAACAAGTAAGATTAGCTATACCTTTGGAGGAAATAATATCCGTAGTAGTTTTTTCTTCCTTTGTATCCCTCGAGGATGTGGCAACTAGGATGCTGTGGAATGAGAGCTTCAATATGCAATAACATGAAATGTTCAAATTTGATGAGTCTATTATCTTAATGATGAACCAGTATTTATTCATGTGAAGCCAGTTATTATACTGTAACTAACCTGTCAAAGCCAATTTAGCACGGAATAAAAGGTAGGACTGGTTTGACATGGTGAGATTAGAGCAGCCTACATAAATGTGCATCTAGTATCCATACTCAATTTTTAAATGCTTTTTGGGCCACTCAACTTTGATGGAAGTTTCAATTTTGTTACCAAATTTAGAATTTGATACCAAATTACCAATCTAGTCCATAGGTTGATGAGCTGCAAGCTTGCGGCCCAAGTGACATTATCTTTTCAAGGGGAACCTGTTGATGTTAAGGTGTTGCTTCCCCAAATTGGAGTTCAATTGTTAATATGTTACTCTATTATGTAGATGTCTGTTAGAAACTAGAATCAGTAAATGGATAAAATGAATGCTCTATATTGAATCACTAGAGGAAGCAGGTATTAGTGTGATATCCCTTTCCTCAAATATGGTGAATACAAGATAACTCAGGGTATTCAAGAGACTGGTCTCCCAATTCTCACTAATCTGGTGATACCCCCCTCAATACACCTCCCATTTCCCTATATCCCCACCAAGCCTTCCTTAGCAGAATCAGAGTACATTCTCTCTCCTATCCAAACTTTGCCAGCTTGGCAAAGTTAGTTACACTACCCTCTCCACTATCTTGGCCACACGCCTTTCCCACCTCAGCACCCCTTCTCTTATTTTTCCTCACATATACCTTTGCATATGGAGAAATAACACTAGAGGTAATATTTACATTCCTAGGGGTATTCATAAAAATAGAATCAGTATTAGTGTTAGGGGTCCTAACAACGTCTTTGCGGATAATGTACTGAATATTCAGCATCAAATCCTCTTTTCAAGTGAAATAATACTCTTGGAACTTATTTGCAAATTGAGCGATTTTCGCTTGACATATGAAATCTGTGCAGAGCATTCCCTTACTTGTATGGGATGAAATATTTGAAAATGAAACTAGGATGAAGTGTAAAATTGAAAAATGGATAGAACTTCTGGCTTGTATTAATATTTTATAAATAAAAATGATTTTACCTTTATATTTTGTTGCTTTTAGCCCTTATAATTAAAGATAAACTTCTAAATCTTACCACTTATTCATAAATACACCTGGTGAGCACTGGCAACTTCATTGATGTAATAAACATACACAGGGCTGTGTCTATGATTTTCTTCATATTTGTGTTATATCAATGTTAATGGGAGAATTACAATTATTTTCTCTTTCAGCAGCACCTCTTTAACATCAAATGGAAGAAACTTCCTTGTAATGCACTACTTCAACCAAATCAATCTAACAGAGGAAAGCACTATAAACTTCATTTTTCTCCTGGTCTCCTCCATCATTTCATCCATTTCATTAAACCTTGAACCACTATAAATATGATAATTGTAGCTGCTTTCAGTATTATCTTTCTTATATCTACTTTTTTGTTTGAAAAAAATAAATTGATTAATCTTTTTCAGGTTTTAGATGGCATACTTGAAGGTCAAATTGTTCCTTCCAGGTTAATGAGGATAATGATATCTGTTAATGCACATCAATTGTCAACTTTTGCTCTGAATGATATCTTAATTGCACATCCATGTCCTGCATCACTCTCTAGGTTCTCCTTCAGGTAAAGCTTGCCTGTGAGATATTGAAACTCTTTGATTCATGTATTTACTTCCTGGAGAAGGCTCTGGTACCTTGTAGTTTGCAAGTTGTATTGTACATTGAGTTCACCATAGTACTTCTCCTTAGAGGTCCATCGGTGCACATCATCTTCTCTATCAACCTCCTCCGACAACACCAACCCAACCACCTCCCCTCCGCTCCTTCCTCTTCCTCCACATCCACCATTAACCATTGCCGCTCCTATTGGTGCACATCTGCATCTTCGTCACCGCTGGCCGCGCCACTCACCTCTACGCCGGCCTCACCGTCGTCGTCTCCTACGCCATTGCTGACCTTTGTGCCCTCCTCTCCGCCTTTTGCTACACTGAGTTCGCCGTCGACATGCCCATCGTTGGCAGTGCCTTTAGCTACCTCCGTGTCACCTTCGGTCCATCCTTGTCTAACGCTACCACTGCAAGTTTGTGGGTTTGCGTTGTTCGCTGATCTGCCAATGTTGTCGTTGAATCACCCATGGTTGTCGCCCGCGACTGCCGTGGCTGTGTAGGGTGTGCCGGCAGGGCAAGGTGAGGACCATGTGGTTGTAGGGGACGGAGTTGAGTGGCAATGGCGGTGGAAGGCGGTGGAGGATGGACGAGGGTGCGAGAGGGAGGGCTCAAGGTGAGGAATGGGTTGTTGTTGTTGGTGGTGGCGGCGGTAGCGGCGGTGATGGGGGAAGGAATAGAGTGAGGCAAAGGCGTAAAGAGGCGGGCGAGGGTGGGGAGAATAGAGTGAGCGACTTCTGTTGCGCATCACTAGTGCTTGGTGTAAGAATACTCCGAATAAATCCTCACCACTAGATCATCCAATGTACCATACAACTTGTAAAGTAGAATGTACCAGAGCCTTCTCCTTACTTCCTTGGTTTAATCTCAAAGCATTAATTTTTTGTCTCCCACCCCCGAGACAAAAGAAAAAAGGGGCTGAAAAGAGGAAATAATAGAAAACGAAAAGAAGCCAATTAAGCATGTGCATTTGCAGAATCAGAAAGGATGATCAGCCATGTTCCCCAAAAGTCAACTGTAGATCAAGTGGTCTAAGAGTTTCAACACCTGCTGGTTCAACAGCTGCGATGCATTCAGCAGGAGGATTTCCAATGCACATTTTATCTCAGGATCTTCAATATATGGTAAGGGAGCCTATTTCACCTGGGGCAGTGTCAGACTTTATGCATGGATTGATTGAACATGACCAGACAATGGACATTACATGGTCTAGTAGAAAAGGTGTGATATATATTGATGGTTCTCATGTCAACTATACCATCCAAGATGGGGACTTCATTGAGATATCTTCCAAAGCACCAATTCTGAAAGTTTTCTTGCCTCATCAGCTGTTATAATTAAAAAAGATGTGAAGTGAATTTCGCAACATGCTGACATCAGAAGAAGGATATGCGAATTTTGTCGGAGGATCAGTGCAATGTTCCATTCCTTCATAAGGGTTCAGCTACAAATGCAATTCGGAATCTCATCTGCATATCCGAGCCCCGAATATGAAGCTGAATAGACGTTGAAATTGAGGAGGATAAAATTTATGATATATCTATCACTCATAAGCTCTAATGGGGAGTATTTTCTTAACGGGTAGTCTTGAAGTTCATCAAATAGCCAAGGCATTTTGCAGTAGTGCGTAACTTCTTATATCCTTTGGTAGGAGGACAGTATATACCAGTCTCTCTAGAGGGATCAAGAGTTTTGTTATGCTCATACCCTTATGGTTCAGTTAGAAACAAGATGCCTTGAACATATTGTATCGGTTTATTGTATTTTGGTGCTAAGGCCAGAGATAATGCTCTTGGAATCCATTACATGACCAAATATGCCAGTCCCCTGCTTATGGTTCGTTTTTAATGATTACATGCAGATTAACATTTCTTTATGTCTTTTATGGGCTAATGTAGGGATGCATCATAATTCAACAGTAACTCAGCGGATGCATCGCTGCAATCTCTGCCCCATTTACCATAAAAATGCAAAAAAGAAAAACAAGGATGTGCATGCCTTTTTTTATTAGATTTTTACATCGTGTATTTATGTTTGGGTGAAAGATGCTTTCATCTAACATCTATATATTCTGTTTCCACCAACTCAATGAAGTACACCCTTAGAACTTTTCCGTTATGTGATTACTATTGATGACTGGTCATGAGCGTGTTACAACAAAGCTTTGTATAAATGATATACCTCATTGATGACTGTCCAATTTTACGTAAGAGTTTCATTATTTGAATATCGCATGAGATATCACAATAGATGTGAAGAAAGAAATAAATTTAAGAGAAAACTTAGGTCCTATGATGTACATCTGTCAATATTCATGTTTCATATCATGATGTTTTCTTAGTGATGTCTAACAAATTGGTATAAAATCTATTTTTCGTTGGGTTATGTTATTTGTACATATCTAAAATCCCAATACTCTAACACTCCAATACTCTCTTTCAGTTTTTTCTCTTTTTATCAATAATTTCACTTTTTTCATTTTTTTTTTTACAATTTTTTTCTCCTTTTTATTTATGAGTGTCTAAGATATCTAACTATTCCAATGGTATAAAAAATATTTCTCTTTTTTGTGAACACAGTTCCTCTAAAAGAATGTATCAAGCCTTCATAAATTCTTAACAACCTTTTATTGTGACGATTTTTTTCTGATTTAATTATGGGCACAATCTTGTATATTGATTGGCACAAATCACAGTGATGGACCTATCACTGCAGAGTGGACATTTTCGGCCAATCCCAACATTAGGCCTGGGCGTAAGCAATTTTAAGGCCTTGTTTAAGCTTGATCTAGACCAGGCCCAAAATCTTTTTTTTTTTTTTAGATTGACATGTCCTCCCACCCCCATTCTTCTCTTTCCCTACGCCTTTATTTTAAATTTTCTCAATATATATGATTTTATCATAAAATAGAACATAATAAAAGTTGGATTTTAATGATGCTTGCAATTTTTTTAATAAATATTTGATTTAGGGCTTAGAGTTTAGATATTCACGAGATAAAAAATTTTTACACAATCAATTAAATATTTTTACATAACCATTTAAATAGTAAATAATTAATTTAAATATTTTTATTAATATAACAATATATGATTAAATATTTATATAAAAAATTTTTATATTGATAGTGCATACCAATTAAATCCTTTGATTTAACTATCTTTTCTTTTTGTGGTACAAAATCAGTTTATTTTGATTTAATTATCTAAACATTGAATTTTCACAATCAATGTAAGAAAATATCCTTCTCTTGCTCCAATCCACTCCACCCGCTGAGATCCAACTTTTTAACTGTTGTTTTTCCCTCCCTTTTTCCTTAAACTATGGTGTATCTTATTTCATGCTAGAAAATATCCCACTTATGCCAGAAACTCATTTTCGTTTCCCCCACTTTGCCTCGACCATGGGGCCTCAGTTCACGCTTGGAGATCACTCCCAAAACTATATTCCATTTTCTTGGGGGACAACAATGCGTATAACTTAACACTGTGCCTTCTCATTTTGTTTACATAAATGAAAACATTTCACAAAACCAGTGGAATATGTATTCTCAGTCACTCAGCAAAGAAACAAGAAAAAAAAAAGTTCTCATATAAAAAAGGGAAAGCAAAAGCAGTCTGTTATCCACACACACCATTTTTCAAACTATTTGCTTTTCACACGTTATATTGCACATAATTGTTACACTAATTAATTACATAATGCACTATAAAAAAAAATTACATAATACATGCTGGTCATCATATAATGTACTAAACACCGTATGTAGTGATCAATTATTACATCAAATCATCACATACACCATTACCAATTATTTACCAATGAACCATAGATACTTCAAAATAATTGTTCTGTCTATGTCTGACATTAATGTGTTGAATACTTCACAAATTCTTTTAGATACTCTTCATTATATTTTATAAAGTTTTACTTAATTTTTTAAATACATATGTAAATGAGATTTTGATAATAATCAAATAGATATTTTATTATGTTTACAATAATTTATACGAACTTTAAAATCATTATTTTTCTTGTTAGCCCAAAATATTATTTTTGGATAAGTTTTGTGAATTGTGATAATAACAAACATAATATATTATGACTTTAATGTGTACACTTAATCTTGTCAAAAGACTATATATGCAAATCCTTTATGAACCATGTGGAGCAACAAGAAGGAGAAAGTCAAAAGCTAAAGAATTACAAGAGTAAAAGTGTTGCAAATGTAAACATGACAACTGGAACGATCAAACGATCAAATGGTCTATATATATATATATATATATATGCACACACAAGAGAACAAGCAAGCCATAAGATTATCAAGAAAAAGGAAAGGGGAGTTGTGTGCTCAAGTTCTTTGTTCTAAGGGTTGTGTGCTTAAGTCTTTGTAAGATGTGTGCATAAGAGTGTTGAGTTTTCAACAGTTGTGTGGTGAGAGTTTCTTTGTATGAAAAAATTATTGCATTACCCATATTTAAAACTCTTATACTCTTAGTGAAAAGAATTAGCGTCTAACTTGGAGAGATTAGCGAGGAAATACTACTTGAATTCTAGTTTAGAGCAGCTAATGAAAAAAGATTATGTGGTTTTAACTTAAAGATGTTGATGAGGAAATACTATTCAATATTAATTTAAAGAGGTTATTATTGTAAAAACTACTGGATATAGTAAAAAATCACATAAGTCGTGGAGATTGGATGCAGATCCCAAATTTTGAAGATTGAATGAGGATAAATTGTATTTGCAAGTTTCTCTTTATCGTTCACTCTTCATATTTAAATTTTTCATTCTATATCTAGTTATAAATCTAGTTTCATGCTAACTTAATATCTTACTAAATTATGTTTCATATTTAATAAACTATGAAATTACTTTGTAAACAACTAAATTGATTTAAGTTCATCTAATTATGTAGTAGTAGATATCTTGTCATTTATTACTAGATATTCATTGTACAAAGCATTTTGATTTGGTTTATATTTTTCAGAAAAAGTTTTATTGACTGAAAACTTGATTCGATCTTCTTTCTCGAATCTTTTAGTATTATCATCTTTTGTTTAACTTAAGTTCCATACTTCTATGTTAAATTCATAGTAATTTTATAGATTATTTTATAGTCAACATTGTGTCATATAATTTTTAAATATTTTTATATTTACATATACGTGTAACATAAACTACTAATATAAATATAGTGTACAAAATTTAATGTCCTTTTTCTTTTTTGAAAAAAGAAGCCTGTTATCTAGCCTTTTTCAGCAAAATATTTTTTAAGGCAAGAGCAACATCAAGGCCAGCACCACAAAGCAAAATGTCCAGTTATTTTTCTTCATGTATATATATATATAAAAAAAGACAGCTTAGATTTTTGTTCTTTTTTAAGATTTAGATTTCTTACAACACCATGAACCAAAGCCAGCAAAGGCGGTCTCCCCTGCCACGACACTACCCGTTTGCTGCCACGTGTACATGTTGCTTCGTGGCCTCAAAAAATATCCTCCAATTTTCCCTTCCCCCAACCCCAACTTCTTAAACCCTCTTCCTCTCGTTGTTCCTACCTCCACATCAAGCCTCTTTCATTCCCTTCCTTTTCTCTCTCAATTTCAATTGGAGTTCTTTGAATCTCTCTGAATTCCACTTTCTCCTGTGGTTTAGACGATAAAGTTTGAAACTTTCTCGGATGGAGAGATTTTTTTTGAGGAAAAGGGAGGAACTTTGATGTGGGAAAAATAGGGAAAAAAAAAAATAGAGGAAGTGGAATTGGGTTTTGAGGTGAAAGAAAGGGATGAAGATTCAGTGCAACGTGTGTGAAGCTGCTGAGGCTAAGGTTCTGTGCTGTGCTGATGAGGCTGCGCTGTGCTGGGAGTGTGATGAGAAGGTTCATGCAGCTAACAAGCTCGCCAGCAAGCACCAGAGGGTTCCTCTTTCCATGTCTTCTGCTCATATGCCAAAATGTGATATATGTCAGGTATAATTTGTGTGTTGCTTTTTTGTGAGTTTTTCCTTTTGATTTTGGTTTGTTGGGTAGTGGAATTAATTATTAGTTCTAAATCTATGGAAAAAAGGAGCATGGGGTAGGGTCAAAAGGCAGTATAGGACACTAGAAGATTTTTTTGCAAAGGTGCCTCTTTTGGATTGTAAGAACTTATGCTTCTGATTTTGCATTCAGTGTATGAAATAAAAATTTATGTTTACTCCTAGTTATAGCTGTTGGGGAACTTTATTATAAACGAAGCTCAAACTGATATGGTCTACATGAATTCAGAAGATTGTCTTTGCATCCACAAATTCCAAGGTTGGGTGTGATGGGGGAATTTATGTCTTGTAACAGAACTTGAAATCTTGATAGATATTTAGTATTAGGAACAGTGAAAACATTTGGAAACATGTTGATAGCTAACTGTCTCCTATACTTTTTTTTTTTTCCTTGTGTCTAATCTGATTCTAGCCATTGTGCAGTGTTCTACTTCCCACATTTATTCATGGCATGTTTGATTTTCACATAAGTGCTTCATGGAGATATTCAGTTATTTTCTTTTCTTCCCCTCTCTCACTCCCTTCTCATTCTATTGCTGTTTTGGTTTTGGGAGGGGAAGTGGACGATTTTGTGAAGTTAGTGCATGTAGCTTGTTGTTAGAAGGAGCTCCATGAATGTCTTGATTATTGTTCATAACTATTTCTATGTTGGAGGTAACCATAATCTACTGTCTGCCTTTTGTGTTAGTGAGTGAAAAGTGCATGAGATATTCTTTAATTGCTTTTTTTCTAAATTTGAAGTGAATTGTTTCATTGGTATATGGTAATCTATTGTAGTTATATTCAGTCAAGAAAAACTGCTGCTTCTGCTCTAAAGAAGCTGGAAACCTTTGGCTTTTTACTTGAGTTCTGGAATGTCTTTATGTGACTGAATCCATTGTTGAAATTTTTGTTGGGTTGTGTCCTTCTTAATTTGTTACTTATTCTGGTTCAGTTTAAATGAGTTAGAAGTTTTTGTCATTTTGGATCAGCTTGTGATGATGGTAGGATCTGCTACTCCTTACAGGAAGCATTTGGCTATTTCTTCTGCCTAGAGGACCGAGCTTTACTGTGCAGAAAATGTGATTTGGCAATACACACTGCAAATGCTTATGTCTCTGGTCATCAAAGGTTTCTTCTCACTGGCGTAAGAGTTGGCCTTGAAGCAACTGAGCCTGGTGTTTCGTCAAACTCTTTGAAGTCAGATTCTGGGGAGAAAGTTTCTGATACAAAGTCTTCTTCTGTCTCTAGAAAGGTTTCCACGATGCCCCAGTCATTGGATTACAATGAAGCGTTGCCTGTTGAAGTTGGGGGAGTTGGGGAGTTACCACCAGCTAAGGTGTCTTATGGTGGTGGTTCTACCACCGGAAACATCTCACAGTGGCCAATTGATGAATTTCTTGGCCTTAATGATTTCAGTCAGAATTATAATTACATGGAAGGATCATCAAAGGCATGTACATAGTTGTTGCAATATACCCTCATATGTTCATTGGTTTTTGTATCAAGTTTCTATCCTTTATTGCTTTGTTCTACGGCTCCGGTTAGTGGTGCTGAGATTTGAGCTTTGTTTTGAGAGTGGTTGCGGTGATTATGCTTTTCACCTCTTCTTTTCTTGATGATTTTTTTGTGCAGGCTGACAGTGGTAAGCTTGGGGATTCTGATTCTCCTGTCTTAAGATCCAGCGAAGAGGAAATGGAGGACGATGACTACTTGGGGCGCGTCCCGGATTCATCTTGGACAGTTCCTCAGATCCCTTCTCCTCCTACAGCTTCAGGCCTATACTGGCCAAAAGACCCTCAATATTCATGTGACAATGCTATGTTTGTTCCTGACATATGCTGTTCTCCCATGCAAACTCGGAATAGTACCATTTTTTCGAGACGGCGGAGGCATCTTTAAGTTGGTTTCACTGATCCCTACCCTTATAACTTAGAGACAATGCTTCTCATTTGTTACTATATGATATGAAGTGCTCTTCTCTTACACAGAAGTTTAAGTTGATTAGCTACATGTTTCAATTCATGGCTGGTCTCAGTTTCTTCTTTTAGAGTAAATCTCTAACTCTTCAATTGTCATTGGGAATGTGCTAGAACAAAGCAGCAATAAATAATGGGAAGGTGAAAGGCTTTTTCAATTTAGTGTTGGTCTTGTAGCATTCTCATATTTGTTCTAGAGTCCAACGTAGATGCATCTATTTGGTTATTATCATCGAGATCTTGTTCAGTATTAGTTGGTTGTGTTATGTTAATTTCTATTATTGTTTATCAGAGTATGTTGAAAAGTAAGGAGTTTCTTTTGCGAGGTATTGGATTTTGAAAAAGCTAATGGCCCTCATTCATTATAGTCTCCTTTTTTTTTAATTAATTAATTAAGACTGATTTGATAAAATTTATAAATGACGTGTGTTACTGGTTCATAAGAAGTTTTGTTAGTGGGGGCACCACATGTCCCACTACGTTTCTATGCTTTGCCGAATTTAGATTATTGACAAATGTTAAAACAGGCTCTGGGATCTTGTTAAAACAAAGTGAACATGGTTTGACTTTGTCCCCCTTGTTTGGTATGTGGATGGCATCATCTTGTTGGGTAAAGCTAATCAAATTAATTTCCTTTTCTTTCCCCCATCAAAAAGTACTGTTCTTGAAAAAATCTGGTTTACTTTGCTAAATTTTCAAGGTAAGAAGATAATCTTATTGGGATAAATAACGGCAGACATACTGTTGTACTTACATGGGATACCCTTTCAAGGCCTGTTGTCAATCTTAAATATTGTCTTTATCATTGGTAAGGTTCACCAAGGACTCAAATATTTAAGCTTGATAGAAACTCATGATAAGCGGAAAGTGATGTCTTGTCTGTTTGCAATACCTGAATGATAATGCTAACCAACACCTTTCTCTCTCTATATATTGCTGATTACACCTTGGGAGTGGGGGAGCAAACACATGCTTATTGGTTGGTCTCCAAAGTGATTGACTACGTGGCAAACTTGGGGTTTGATTGTAGGAACTTCTCTGTTTGTGTGTTGTTTAATTGAGGGGCAACGGCTAGAGTCACAAACATTATTCTTGGAACCGAATTCTGTGCATTTCCTCTCAAAACTGCAGGAGATGCAGTTTTGTAGTCAAAACCTAACTCATTAGTCTCTCTAATATTTAATCTTAATTTTTTATTATAATTAATAATTAATGGTTTAGACTTGAGATCTTTGCCGTTTATAAAAATAAAAATAAAATAAAATAACTGTAAAAGGTTCAGGTTGTTATTTTTATATATTGACAGTTAATAAAATAATTTTATATTATTTACCAATAGATGAAGAAAATTATAGATGATTCTTTATCATAATTTAGAATTTACTTCAAATTTTATTAAATTAAATTCTAAAATAAATAAATAAATAAAGTGCACCGAAATGTGTCTGGATGCATGGCTATCCTTGATAACCATGATCAGGTGGAATGCTATTTCCCTTCTGTTCACACTATTTGTGTTCCTTTTCAAAGGCTGAATAAAACAAACATGCAGACAACAAGCTAAGATCACGCCAGAAATTTAATGGACAGTGGTGAATTTAAGTCCCCCGGACCAAGAAGTAGGATATTCCTGATAAAAGGCCTCCAGCCATTAATATGATATAATTATTTCACCTAAGTCTACCTCAAAGATTGGTACATGTTACCAAATGTTAATTCCCCTACATGTCCAAAGTCTTTGTATTTCATTCAATATTTACGCACAAACAAAAAAATCCTCCACAGTACTGAGTCACATCAAACCGTCTATCTTGAACTATTTTCCTCCCTATATTGAGTGGATGTGAATGGAACACCAAGACAAACACTGCACTTGGGCATCTATAGTCATATTCTGCATTTCTCCCTACATGTGTGGGGCAGAAAATTGACTGAATCAATCATGCAAACGTAATCTGTTTGTGTGCTTTGAATCAGATGTGCTAGTATCTTGCAAATGCTTGGCCTTCTTTGAAGTGTCAATTTCAACATTTGAGAATGAGAGAATGCATTTTATACACACGGACTAGAGCTTCTAGAATCCAAGGGCAACAGACATGTCGTGGCTAACTGGGCCAGTTTTCATATCCAAATCTCTGAACAAGATTCTTTACTAAAGGCGGCAAATGCCTATGATCTAGCTAACCAATGCCCGCAAAGGATCTAATCTGGCGTATGAAAATTGGAATTTCGTCTAAAAGTTGCGGCTTAAAAATGCCTTGCCAATTTTATTAAAAACACATAAACTTTAGGTAGGTATCATGTGAGGACACAACTTTTTTGATTGTTGAAAGAAGATATTATAGACTGAAGAAGATTATTTGATTGTTTTCCTTTTTCATAGAGGAATATATCTCCGACAGTAATCGACACACTAATAAATTTATGATCAAATAAGTTGTTATTTCTTATGAATAATAAATATAAAAGAAGTATAAAATAACATTACCCAACGTGTCATGCTTTTCTAGGGCCAGAAAAAAGTGTTACAATTTTATTGGAGTTGTCCAAATGAAAACTTCTCCTAATCAATAAGATAATTCTTTGGAAATAACGCCCAATAATACAAAACGAAATTTTTTTTTTTGGGGTTTATTTTTTAACCACCTTTAAATGGTTACTGTACTAAAATTACTGAATTCAAAATTTTTCGTTAAAAATAATTTTGTACTAAAATAGCATTACTGAATTCTTTGGTGCCATGCATAGCACAAGGAAGTTTCAAAGTCAAGACTGTGAGATCAGCCAGTGGGGCCTTTGGGCTTTGGCTTAGTTTTAGAGTGTTTTTGTGAGTGGAGATTTTGAGAGGGAGGAAAGGAAAGGAAGGGAATAAATTGAAGAATAAAATAAACTCATAATCACTTTTTAAATCATTTCTTTTCTTTTTTTCCCCTTTAAAACTTGCCCTTACAAACATACCCTTAGATAATATTTAGTATATTATCTATTAAGATTGCCAATAATATAAATTACCACTTTAAAAAATTGTCACATTTTAAATTACTAATAATGTTAAATATGACGTTTAGTATACATAAGTAATCTAAATAACAATTTATATTACCCTATTTGGTATATTAAAAAAATTACTAAGCAATATATATATTAAACCAATATAATAATAAAAATAAAAATAATTAATTAATAATAATAAAAATAAAAATAATTAATTAATAATAATAATAATAATAATAGCTAATTATTATTATTATTAACTATTTTATTATTATTATTATTATTTATTAGTTGTAATAATAATTATTAATTAATAAGAATAAGAAAATTTAATTATTAATTATGATTATAATAGTAAATTTTATTACTAATTATTATTAAAAATAATTAATAATATTATTATTTAATAATAACTAATTATTAATATAATTAATCATGATAATATTAACAACAATAATAATAATTAATATTATTTTTAATAATTAACAACAACAACAACAATAATAATAGTAAAAAGATTGTTACATTAATGATAATCCACATTACTGCCTTTCAAAGGGACAATCCACATCCTCACATTGGTGGCAATCTACATTCCTTTAAAAATTTGGATTGCCAGTAATATTAATCAGTCAAACAGGATAACATTGTAAACCCAGACAATTTAATCAAATATTGTTACTAATCTAAATAAATTATCTCATACCAAATGCCACCTTAATATTTTGTTTTACCACAAGATAATACCATGCGGATGTTTCTCTTCTCCTAGCTCAAATTCGAATTCCACGTATATATTTATAATATATTTGTGAGTTGAAATTTTAGAAAGAAAAGGAGGGAAGAATTTAAAAAGTAAAATGGATCTCTCCCTTCCAAAACTCCAACTCACAATCCCTTAAAAAACACATCATCAAATGGCTATACTCATTACTCAATGACATGGCAACAGCGTTCAATATTTATGTTTTTTCCCCAACATGCCTATTGAGTAAATCAAGAGAATTTCATATGCCATCTCAAAATAGCCAGTTATTGTTGGGGCTATGCAAATGACGTGCAGTTGGCAACTTGGCATTGCAAGGAGTAATACACAGAAGAATGCAATGATGCCAAGCATCAAGCGCCAAACTCTAAAAATTAGCTACACCAGAATGTAAGTGTGACACGCAGTAACTCTTCCACAATTCTTTCAAGGCCTACGTGTCAGATGCTCTTGAATTAAAGCATGTATTGAAAATAATCTGGATCAAGGCAAAGAACAAAGAAACTAACCATCTTACCCTCCCAGCTGCCAGAACTACCAGAAACAAAAAAATTAAGGAGCTTCAAATTCAATTTCTCGATAATAAGCTGGATCAAGAAAAGGAAATTTACATCTATAATTTGAATGAACCACTGATTCTGAATCGTGGATTTGGGTCATTGAGTTCCTATGCTTTGATTGCGACTGTTACTAATCTTTGTGACGACCAGCACGCTTGAGTTTGATCAGTAAGACGGGCATTTATCCACATTAAACTAGCAGATAAATCTCATGCTAGATAGACTTCATGTAAGAAAGTTGAGCATCCAGTAGTATACATATCAAAAAGTCAGATTTGGATGCCATATAATTTTACCAACCCTGCTCCAATGCTCAATGCCGGTGTTCTAGATAAGCACTTAGCAAGATGGCCTCAACATTATGATGATTGAGCTCTTAGGAAATGTTGCAGCAAATTTAGGGATGCCAGCTCCGGAGTGCTTGCTGCATCAATACTGCTATGATACTGCCCATCGATATGTTGATGATATTGACTGCATCATTATTAAGCTGCAGAAGGATAAAGTAATCATGAATAAATAGTGCTAAAGTACATATTGCTACCAGATATACAGGTTAAGCTGGTGAAGCAAATACTAACATCCTTGACAAAAATGCTATCCAGCCTATATCATTTTCAGCATGTAGCAGAAATGAAAAAAAATTACATACAAAAGTATGATTATTGCAGTAAATATCCATAGAAACTCATGTGGACTGTTATCATGTATGCTCAAACAAGCAGTCAAGCATACTATCTGACTTTGCCGCATGTCACAAATTATTGAGAATATTGGGTAACAGCTGATTTTATAGGCAATTTGGCACCTAAGTACTTGATTTTTGAACCCTATCTTAGACAAAACTTGAATGCATTAAACACAAGTACACAACTTTATTAGGAAAGATCAGGTAAATTTATGGCATAATCTCGATAACAAAACATCACAGTTTTTGTGAACCTACCCTTCGAAATCCTTCCTTCT
Source organism: Pterocarpus macrocarpus (assembly GCA_031439585.1). Taxonomy (NCBI): domain Eukaryota; kingdom Viridiplantae; phylum Streptophyta; class Magnoliopsida; order Fabales; family Fabaceae; genus Pterocarpus; species Pterocarpus macrocarpus. Next base: position 15,089,306 of record CM062517.1, on the reverse strand, counting down.
CTTGAAGTGCAGCACCAATTATGCTCTCACCAAGATTAGCAATCTGGGATGCTAATACACATATAATCGCTTCATGTGAACTAACCTGATTAACAAAAAAATAAACAAAAAATTAGCCCATCTCAAGTTCTTGAATTTAGTCTCAAGCTACGGGGGATGAAGTAATAACTACTATATAAGGATACTTCTTCATTGACTTCCCAGTTGTGGGATTTAAGTGGAAGAGGTTGGATAAGAGGTTGTGGAAAGGTGACATCCTTTGATGGGATTCATTTCATTATACAAAGTGAAATGCCACCTAAAAATCTATATGCATGGGGAAACTTCCTCATTGACATTTCAGCATTTCATTAGACCCACCAATCTTAATCTACACATGGAATTGAGAATTAGTAGTCAAATGCAGAGTTCCCTCAACTTGTAGGACCCACAATATTAGTCTTATAACACATTAAATTCACGTTTTATGCCTATACAACTACGACTCCACAACAAAGGAATGCATTACAATGATGCCTGAAACTGAGTGACTGTAATCACAAGCTTGAAGCACACTGTCTGGTCCCAATAGCAACATTTAATGTACTAACTCAGATTCACTTTATTTGTTATTTTAAGGAAAAAATATTGGTTCATTTTCTCTGTCATTCTTACATATCAATAAAGCATTTATTATTTGTTTTTCAATTTTATCCTTCACATAATTCTAAACACGCCATTAATCGAGAAATATACTATGAGATTAGTAGAATGAATTAATTCGATATTAAAATTAAAGAAGGGCATTTTAGTAAACATGTTTCATAATTACGCCTTGATTTTCAGTTTCTTAATTCTTGTGCGTATGACTAAAGTGATAGATAATGTGGACTGAAGGTAGTAGAATTGTATCTAAACACTAACATGAATGAATTCTCACAATAAAACACAAGGCCTATTAACACCTTCCTAAAAACCCCCACCATTTCTTCCCACTCATGCCCATCTCATAGGATGTGGAGTTAGAAATTAGAGAAGTACCTCACCCATGAGAAAACCAACAAAGGCAAGAACTACGGAAGCTAAAATTCCAGCTAAGGTTCCTTCAATGCTAACCGCCCCTTCTGTCCCCCTTGGAACTATCTTGAATGTTGTGACTAGGTACCTGGACATTATGCAGGAGGAATTTCAGTACTGGAATGTTGCAAATCCACAAGTTAAAAGATATATATATATATATATATATATATTTGGGGAAGAACAGAAATCTTAAATTAGCAGGGACATCATAATTTACAATTAATCAGTAAATACTAGAATAAATTCAGACCAACAATAATAGCATTGCCTATCAAGAAAAATGAACAAGCAAATATATGAAACAAGGTTCTGTCATGCAAGGAATTAACAAGGCAATATATATTGCCCGCCCACTCCATGCACTACCACAAACAGAGGGGCATCCCTTAGTCTCCAGTACAAATTTTATCAACACAGGTTATAAAACAGCTTAAAAATTTCTGTCTCGGTACAGAATTAAGATTTTGTAAAGGCCTTCCATCAGTTTCATTGCATGGAATATGGAACTTGTATTCAGCTAAAAATTTAGAATATATATATATATTGACAATTCTTCATAAGCAAGTACTGATACAACAGAACACAGCCAGTTCCACACCACAGTTCACTACTCACGTTGTCTTTCCATATGCCTTTCCTATCTCACTTGAGACAGTGTCACTCAGCTTGGTACAGAAACTGGCAACAAACCCAAGTCTCCAAAGCTGAGCAAATGCCTCTCCCCCAACTCCAAAAATGGTGAGGAAAGCACAAACACAACCAGCAGCACTGGATCCAATGACACTGCCCGGACCCCTTCTTCCCCTTCTCTTCTCAGCAACCCCCTGAGCCACTTTCTGCGCCATTTTGACCTTCGTTGCAGCAGTACCCTAATAAACCCCAAACAAATCAACTCCAAAGAACACAAAGCCTCAACCCCAGAAGCAAAAACAAGGAAAATTCTCATACCCTTTTTCCAAATTGCTTAGAACTCCATGAATAACCAATTTTGCTCCCAAAACTTTTCATTTTCAAGTTTCAATGCGAACAGAGTCTCAACCTCAGAAACAAAAACAAGGAAAACTCGAAAACACATCACAGAAATTTAACTATTTCGCTCTTAAACTTTATCATTTTCAAAATGCACAAAATCTTAATCCAGAAACAAAATCAAGCATTGCACAGAGCTCCATCAAAAAAAAAAAAAAAAAAATACCACTTTCAAAACAAGCCAAAAGGGTATATAAAAAAGGCAAGAAGTTCATACTCTCAAAATTCACCACTTTCAAAGACCACACAGTCTCAACACCCCCCCCCCCCCGGCCCAAAAAAAAAAAAACACATTTCCCAATTTTCACATAACTGCATCAAAAAACAAAACAAGAAAAAAAATTTCCTCAAAACAAACCACAAAAAAAAAACCACTTTAAAAACAAGCTAAAAGTGGGCAAGAAATTGATGCTCACAATGACGAAATAGGTGGCAACGAGTAGGAACCCAGAAGGGCCAAAAGCGCGCCACGTCAGCGTCCCCAGCAGGAAGGCGGCGCCGATTCCGGAGAGTGACAGGCCGGCGACGAGGATCGGAGAGCCGACGACGAAGATCATTATGTTGCTGAGGAGGGCGGAGCGCCACGTGGCGGGCGACGATTGGATCAGGGCCACCGCACCTCCCAGCGCGTCCTGCACGCTGCTGCCGCTGACGCGTGGAGTCGCTTGCATCATCGTCTTCTTCTTGGGGAGGCTGATGATGTTGCTGTGTGAATGATAATGATGGTGATGATGGTGGTGAGGGTGAGAGCGGAGAGGGAAGAGCGTGGGGTTTTGAGAGAGAAGGGAGGGTGTAGGGGAGACGAGGGAAGGGAATCTGGTGATGATGAGTGCCATTGCTTTGTACGGAGATAGGGTGCGTGAACGAAAAGGAAACGGGGAAGACTCGCACTTTGACAATTTAGAAAGAATACATTACGATCAAGATTTACCATATATAAATGTGACTTTTGGGTGGTAACTAATATTTTATTTTTTTCTTACATAGATGGGATTGAAGTTTCAACTTATAATGGCCTTCAAGCCTCCTAGCTCTCTTATCGTTAGTATACTCCTAGTCGCATTTTTTAGTCTAAATTATTAATATTTAAAGTTTATTAAATTTCAATTAAACTAGTTTGAGTCGAGTCGATTTATTATAAGAGTAAAGTTCTTCTAGTGTTATTTTTTTTTTCTCATTTGTAAAACTCTTAATGGCTTCTAATGTAAGATAAAATATAATTTGCTCTCTTAAACTTTACTTTATGTGTGATTTATTTCCTAAAGTTTGAGAAGATGCAATTTATCGCTTAAAGTTAATGAATGATTCTTAAAATCCTAATATGATTCAGCTGTGATTGAGTTGAATGGTTTTGAATCAACAATAGCATAAACCTAGATCACCTTGCACTTTCAGGGTGGAAGTTTAGGGTTGTGTTTGAGTTTTGTTTGTTTTTAATCAGAAATGGATATAGACGCCACACTCAAGAAAAGATGAGAAGGTGAGTGATAGTCTTGTTTTGATCAGCACAAGTTGCCTTGATAAGATCTATAGCTCTTTGCTCAAGAACAAAAGAGAAGTTCTTACAATTGGGAGAAAACTCAAAAGAAGTCTATTCATAATCTGTCTTATGTTTGTACATTGAGTTCCTATTTGTAATCTGAAGGTTACTGTACATTGAGTTACAGCCTCTACACATTCCACTAAGCATTAAAGTCCCACTAATATTGAAAACACAAGTAACTCACCCACTATCTATCATAATTGCCTAAGAACTCTTAAAATTCTTGAAACTGACTTTGAAAACAACTAAAAAGCTTCTAAAATTGGAGATATTAAAGGGTGCACGAAAACTACAAGAAAATAAGACAAATTACACCTAATTTAAACTAATTATTCCAGCCCAATCTGTTTGCAACTTAATCACTCGAATTGGGCTTCATCTTGGATCTTCAAGTGGCTTCTTAATGTTGGACTTGGCTATTCTTCAAGCTGAATAAGATTGGTCCATTTTGGAAGCTCATGCTCAATTGGATTGCTCTTGGTCTTTGCTTCCATGACTAGGCCTTGCAAAACTTCTTTTAGCCTTTTTGCTCTAGCTCTGGTCATTGGGCCATCTATGCCTTGTAATTGATCTTGAACATTATTGGCCTTGGTTGAATTCTCATCATTCCCTCCCTCTTGAAAAGGATTTATCCTCGAATCAAGCTCATCACCTGCATCAAACAAGGATAGATCAGTTACATTGAAAGTAGCACTAACTTGATACTCACATGGAAGATCAAGCTTGTATGCATTGTCATTGATCTTTTCAATTACTTGGAAAGGTCCATCTCCTCTTGGTTGTAGCTTGGAATGCCTTTGGGCAGGAAACCTTTCCTTCCTTATGTGAATCCAAACCCAATCTCCTGGCTCAAAAGTCACCTTCTTGCGCCCTTTGTTGGCTTGATGAGCATACTGCGATGTTTTCTTCTCAATTTGTTGTCTCACCTTTTCATGGAATTCCTTGACAAATTCAGCCTTCTTTTTGCCATCTAGATTACCTTGCTCTCTTATTGGCAAAGGAATTAAATCTAATGGAGTCAAAAGATTAAAACCGTAGACAACTTCCAAAGGTGAGTGATTAGTAGTAGAGTGTGTTGCACTATTGTAAGCAAATTCTACATGAGGCAAACTTTCTTCCCAAGACTTTAGATTCTTATTAATCACAACCCTTAACAAGGTGGAGAGGGTTCTATTCATTACCTCTATTTGTCCATCAGTTTGTGGATGACAAGTTATAGAGAAAAGAAGCTTGGTTCCTAACTTGTTCCACAAGGTCTTCCAAAAGTGACTTAAGAACTTGGTATCACGGTCGGAGACAATGCTTCTTGGCATGCCATGCAATCTCACGACTTCTTTGAAAAACAATTCAGCAATTTAAATGGCATTATCCGTTTTGTGGCAAGCTATGAAGTGTGCCATCTTTGAAAACCTGTCCACAACAACAAAAACAGAATCTTTGCCCCTCTTAGTTCGAGGCAAACCCAGTACAAAGTCCATAGACAAATCAGTCCAAAAAAAATCAGGAACAGGTAACGGGGTATACAATCCATGAGGCATAACCTTGGATTTGGCCTTCTTGCAAGTAACACAATGACCACAAATTTTTTCTACATGTTTTTTTATTTGAGGCTAAAAGAAATGTTCAATCAAGGCACTCAAAGTCTTACTAACCCCAAAATAACTCATCAAACCCCCTCCATGAGCCTCTCTAACAAGTAATTCACGCAAGGAACAATTAGGCACACAAAGTCTATTTCCTTTAAACAAATAACCATCATGCCTAAAGAAATCCTTTTCTGCCCCTTTTTCACAAGCAATGTACAATTGTGCAAAATCATAATCATTTATGTACAAGTCTTTCAAATGCTCAAAATCAAGCAATTTTGCATCTAAGGCAGAAAGTAGTGCATACCTCCTAGAAAGTGCATCAACCACCACATTTTCTTTCCCTTGCTTGTATTTGATCACATAAGGGAATTGTTCCAAAAATTCAATCGACTTACCATGCCTTTTGTTTACCTTTCCTTGTCCTTTTAAATGTTTCAAGGATTCATGATCCGTGTGTACCACAAATTCTTTCAGCACAAGATAATGTTGCCAAACCTGCAAAGTTCTCACCAAAGCATACAACTCTTTGTCATAAGTGGAGTAATTAAGTTTAGCTCTGCTCAATTTCTCACTAAAGTACGCAACAGGCCGACATTCTTGCATCAAAACAACCCCTATATCTATACGCAAAGCATCACACTCAATTTCAAAGGATTTAGAAAAATCGGGTAAGACAAGTAAAGGTGCTCCATTCAATTTTTCTTTAAGGGTATTGAAAGCCATATCTTACTGTTGTCCCCATTTGAAACTAACATTTTTCTTGACAACTTCAGTCAATGGTGCAGGTAGTGTACTAAAATCCTTGACAAATCTCCTATAAAAACTAGCTAACTCATGAAAACTCCTCACATCACTCAAACCCTTAGGTTTAGGCCATTCCCTAATTGCTCTCACTTTTTCTTCATCCACTTCTATCCCTCTAGAACTAACAATGAATCCAAGAAAGTTTACTTGTTGAGTGCAAAAGGAACACTTTTTCAAATTAGCATACAACCTCTCTTTTCTCAATGCAAGTAAGATGCACCTCAAATGCTTAAGCTGTTCACCTAAGCTCTTGCTATAGATAAGGATATCATTAAAGTAAACAACCACAAATTTTCCAAGAAAAGAGCGCAAAACATAATTCATGAGGCGCATGAATGTACTAGGAGCATTAGTTAAATCAAAAGGCATAACTAACCATTCATACAACCCATATTTAGTTTTGAAAGCTGTTTTTCATTCATCTCCTTCTTTCATCCTAATTTGATGATAACCACTTTTCAAATCAATTTTGAAAAAATAGCAAGAATCATGCAATTCATCAAGCATATCATCTAATCTAAGAATTTGATGTCTATACTTTACAGTGATTTTGTTGATGGCTCTGCAATCCGTACACATCGTCCATGATCCATCTTTCTTTGGTACAAGAATAACAGGTACAGCACAAGGACTCATGATTTCCCTCACCCATCCTTTTTCTATTAGCTCTCCAACTTTTTTTTGAAGTTCTTTTGCTTCCTGGGAATTAGTTCTATAGGCTGGCCTGTTAGGGAGTATAGCACCGAGAATGAGATCAATTTGATGCTCAATTCCTCTCAAGGGTGGTAAACCACTTGGAACTTCATCCGGGAACACATCCTCAAATTCCTGCAAAAGAGATACAAAAGAACTAGATGAAGAAGTTTGATCAATGTTATAGTTTAAACAAGCCTCCTTGTACAAAAGTACAAGCATAGGTTGATGAGAAAAACAAGCTCTCTTGATCTCACTTTCTTTTGTAATGATACTCATGTGTTTACTCTCTTTTTCTTGCTCACCACTCTCTTGGTGTTTACCTTTTTTTTTTCACTTTCTTTTTTATTGGATGCCTTGCGCTCTCTAGACTGCCTCATTTTTATTTGATCCTCAAAAACTTGTCTTGGAGACAAAGGTGCCAGAGTGAATTTCTTCTTATTGTGCACAAGTGAAAACTGGTGGGTGTATCCATTATGGATCACCTTGCGGTCAAATTGCCATGGTCTTCCAAGAAGTATGTGTGCAACATCCATGGGGACTACATCACAAAGTACCCCATTCACATAATCTTCAATAGTGAATGGTACTAGAACTTGCTTGTCCACCTTCAATTCTCCATTATCACTAAGCCATTGTAACCTATATGGCCTGGGATGCTTCGATGTGCTCAAATTCAATCTTTCCACCAAAGTTGTGCTGGTCACGTCGATGCAGCTCCCTCCATCAATGATCATGCTGCATACTTTTCCTTGAACAAGACATCTAGTATGGAAAATATTTTCCCTTTGTGCGTCATCTTCTTCTTTGGTCTGCACATTTAAAATCCTTCTAACATCTAGCAAATCACCATCATGAGGCCTAATTTTCTCACCTTCACTTTCATGCTCTGGTGATGCATCAGACTCCTCTTCAGTCTCTACCCCTCCATTACCCTTCAAAATCATTGCTCTATTGTTAGGACATTGAGAAGCAATATGACCCCTTCCAAGACACTTAAAGCACTTTATGTCTCGGTTCTTTGAAATGCTTGTTGATGGTTGACTTTTCTTTGATTCAGCCTCTTTAGACTGAATTGCAATTGGTTACTCCTTCTTTGGGTTATTTCTCCAAGGACTTGAATTGGAATTAGAAGAATTTCTTTTATTTCTCCTCTTTAATTGTTGCTCCACCTTGATTGCTTGATGCACCATCTCTTGAAGTTCCACATAGTGATACATCTCTATGGCATCAGCTATGTCTCGGTTAAGGCCATTGAGAAACCGAGCCATGGTTGCGTCTTGATCCTCCACAATGTTAGCTTGAATCATGGCCATCTCCATCTTCTTGTGATAGTCATCTACACTCTTAGAACCTTGAGTGAGGCTCTACAACTTGTTGTGGAGTTCCCTATGGAAATATGAAGGCACAAATCTCCTTCTCATGATTGCCTTCATCTCAGCCCATGTCCGAACCGATTGCTCTCCATTCCTAGCTCTATCTTTCTGTAATTGATCCCACCAAACAAGAGCATAATCAGTAAATTCAAGGGCAACAAGCTTAACCTTATTACCTTCAAAATATGTGTGATAAGAGAATATTTGCTCCACTCTCATTGCCCACTCCAAATAGGCTTGCAGATTAGACTTCCCTTGAAATGGAGGAATTTTGGTGTTAATCCCTTTGAGTTCATCACCAGAATTTCTTCTTCTCCTCTTGTGCCTAACGATCCTTCTTCTCCTTGTGTTTTGATCACTTGTCTCTTCCTCTTCAAATTGGTAATTTGTTTCATCTTGAGAAGCATGCTGACTACGAGGTGCATGGTTTTCGATCCTATCCATCTTCTCATGGAGCTCTTCAAATTTTGTATTGAATAGCCGTTCTAGATGACCAGTCAATGCTTGCATTTGTAAAGTGGATAATCCTTCATCTTGTGATGAATTTTTGTGTCCTGCCATGTTAGCTAATTAAAATTAAAAAATATAGGACCTTACAAATCTCACAAAGTGTTTACACTCTTGAAATATGACACTCACACTCGTGTATGTCACTCAAAATTGGCTTTTGACTAGAATGTTCTCTCTAGCCTTTTTCCACTCAAACTTCCTCTTATGAGCTCTTAAGAAAAAAACTTTATCAATGATTTTTCTCAAGACAGCAAGTAGACAATCAAGTGACTAAGAAACCAACAAGAAAATATCAATGGAACAATAGACATAAATGGATAGAAAAGAAATTCAACAAAGATCAAGAGGAATGAAAGGAATATCTTTGAACTCAGATTTCACAAAGAAAGAATATTGAGTCCTTTTAATTCACAAATCCTTCTGCGCAGAATTTTCATTTTTTTTCATTTATTTTTTTTGAGTTTAGGAGTCAAAATAAGTAAGAGAATAGAAATTGGTGACAAATAGAGATGGAGAATGAAAAGACACTAATAAAATACTATGGATGAGAGATCAACAAAGATGAATAAGAACATAATTGGAAACTTTTTTTTTTTTGAATTGATAAAGAAAAACACACCCCTGAAAACCAACGAGCCAAAGCTCTGATACCAAATGATATGATTCAGCTTTGATTGAGTTGAATGGTTTTGAATTAACAACAGTACAAACCTAGATCGTCTTGCACTTTCAGGGTGGAAGTTTAGGATTGTGTTTAAGTTTTGTTTGTTTTTAATCAGAAATGGATATAGACGCCACACTCAAGAGAAGATGAGAAGGTGAGTGATAAGTCTTGTTTTGATCGCCACAAGTTGCCTTGATAAGATCTATAGCTCTTTGTCCAAGAGCAAAAGGGAAGTTCTCACAATTGGAAGAAAACTCAAAAGAAGCCTATTCATAATCTGTCTTATGTTTGTACATTGAGTTCCTATTTGTAATCTGAAGGTTACTGCACATTGAGTTGCAGCCTCTACACATTCTACTAAGCATTAAAGTCCCACTAACATTGAAAACACAAGTAACTCACCCACTATCTATCATAATTGCCTAGGAACTCTTAAAATTCTTGAAACTGACTTTGAAAACAACTAAAAAGCTTCTGAAATTGGAGACATTAAAAGGTGCACGAAAACTATAAGAAAATAAGATAAATTACACCTAATTTAAACTAATTATTCTAGCCCAATCTGTTTGCAACTTGATCACTCGAATTGGGCTTCATCTTGGGTCTTCGAGTGACTTCTTCATGTTGGACTTGGCTATTCTTCAAGCTGAATAAGATTGGTCCATTTTGGAAGCTCATGCTCAATTTGATTGCTCTTAGTCTTTGCTTCCATGACTAGGCCTTGCAAAGCTTCTTTTAGCCTTTTTGCTCTTGCTCTTGTCATTAGGCCATCCATACCTTGTAATTGATCTAGAATATTATTGGCCTTGGTTGAATTCTCATCAAATCCCTTTCACATAAACACCATTAACATACTTAACGAAGGTCTAAAAATCACATTCTTATACCGAAATTCCCAAAACTCAATTTTTTGAACACATCATATTTTTCATAATGAAAATTAATCTTTGAATTCTTCCATTTTAATCCCTTGAACTCAATGATAATTGTAGAGCAATGCTCAAACACCATATTAATGAGAGTTCAACGAAGAAAAATTGAAGAATTCAAAACTTGATTTTCATCATGTATAATATGATGAATGTTCAAGAAATTAGGTCTTGAGAATTTAAGCATAAGGACGTAATTTTCATACCTCCATTAAGAATGTTAACATTGTTTATATGAAAGGAGTTTTAAAAACTACTTTTTAACTTTAAGAATGTATTTGATATGAGGTGAAAACAGGGAGGGAAAATTTCATTAGTTTGATTTGTGTGTAAAATTACATATAAATTTAATTCATGATTTTTTTTTCTTCTTTGTACTCTTATACCAAATTCACCTAGGATAAATTGCATATTCTCAAACTTTAGGAAATAAATCACATATAAAGTATAGTATAAAAGAGTAAATTATATTTTACCCTAAATTGAATACCCCAAGTAACCCAAAGCATCCAAAAGTCTCTTCCTCTCATTCTTTAGGCATTTTTACGTCTTTATGTTGATACTTTTTTTTTAGTCATATATTTTCTGTTGATACCTGAGATGAAATGGATGCAGAAGAAATTCCAGGGGAAAAAATTCCCATCTTAATTCTCAAGCATTTTTTTTATCATGTTTATTCTTAAGCATGTTAATCATTATGTAATGTGTTTAATTATATAGATCATGTTAAAAGTTTTTTTTCTTTTTTTTCTTTTGGGTACATAAAATTTATCTTTCTTTATCATCACTAGCAAATTGATAGATAATTTCATGCTAGTCAATTTGCATTTTTATTTTTTTAAAATAAAAGATATAGTATTTTGAAAACAAAAATGGTAACAAAAGAGAAGTTGGAAAAGTTACCGTAAGTGTTGGTAGTTATTTTTGAAGTTGTAAGCACGGAAGTTATTGTGAATGGCATAGAATCCCCATTATATATGTAATAATAGATAACACATGTCAAAATTAAATTTGCATAATGAGAAGTTCTCGTTCAAGAATTTCTCATGGATTCAGTCTTTTATTTGGTCATAACATGGATTCAGTTTTTTATTTTTTTGGTCCAACATGGATACAGTTTAGTATTATGCTGCCATGCCGATCCTTCGACGAGGCATTAAGCTCTACTAATCCTGGGCCAATCTTGCTATACTTCATGGCCCAGTAATGCTTTTGAAGCAAGGTCAAGCAACAACCGTATACAAGACTTAAAAAAAGCACCCACCATATATATATCAGACATGGGCCAAGAGGTGCTCCAAATCCATGATCATCCATTCTCAAACAGAACCGTTCTCCAACAGGCTGTGAAAGTTTGGCGAGACCAGAGAAAAAATGCAATAACCAATTGTGATATCCAACAAAATTCTTGATGCAAGCAAGCCCAGACCGTGGACACAAGAAACTGCAGCAACTCCCTAGTGATATAAACCAAATCAGCCTCATTGGTGGAGCAAGTAGATATTGGAATTAGCACCTTTCAAGCATAATTGTGAAACCCAGCTCAAACCGGCCGATTCAACCAGAAAACCAGTGAATCGGTGCCCCAATCGATCCAAGTTGCTTATTGGACCCACCTTGCAATAGAACCGGACCAACTTGATATGACTCGATCAGTTATCCTAAACACTGATGACCCAGTCTGGTTTGAGTAAACCAGCAGGGTCATGCTTATTCCATTTTTTTTCAAAAAAAAAAGTGAGGTCGTTTTGCTTTAGTTTAGTAGGAAAAGAAAAAAAAAACCAAATAGAGAAAGTGAGATGCAGAGACGAAAGTCCAGCCCCAGCTACAAAGCGCAAAGGAAGAAGTAGGAATGCCCCAGTCACGTCACCACCAGTCATCCACCCATTCGCCGCCATCTACCATTGGTGGTATGGTTTTTCTTCCCTGTTGGTGCTTCTGCTGTCCACCTATTGTGGCCATCGCTTGTTTGCTTTGGTTTGGTTTTTCTTCCGTGTTAATCCTTTTATGTTGATTTGAATTGGTGTGGGATCAAGCATGTGTGTGGGCACATTGTGGTTGTGAGGTGTGTGTGTGGCTGTAGAGAAAGTGAAGAGAGTTAAGAGAAGGATCTAGCATATGTGTGGGTTCACTGTGGGTTAGCTTTGCTTTTTTATGTTATTGTTTTTTAAAATTAAAAACAATTAATGATAGGTAGCCAATGGCCCTATCTCCTAACCAACTTTTAGTCTAACAGATATAGGGCTGTGATTGAGAAATTATACACACATATCATAATTGAAAAGAATTTTTATTTTAAATGCATTTTTTTATAATCTAAATATACTAATTGCTAATTAGTGTGTGTATACATACATACATACATACATATATATATATATATATATATATATATATATATATATATATATATATATATATATATATATATATATATATATATATATATATAAGCTTTTAAACTATGTTCATTATTAATTACTTATGCTATTTATTAGATTTATATAAACTTTAATATATTTTTATATATTTATTTAGTTATATTCAATTCAACCAATGACTCATTGGATAAATCAGTGACCCAGTGCCATAGCCGAGTTAATTACTGGTTCAAATTTTACAACTATGCTTTCAAGACTTCAATTAATTTTTTGTTAAAATGCTTTTTTCATTCTAGATTTTGGTCACTCTTCAAGTTAAACTGAAGAGTAAAAATATAAGGATATATTGGTGAATACCTTAAAAGCAGTTAGAACACCAAACATGGCAAAAAAAAAATTTGTTCCCCCGTGTTCAAGATAGTTGATCCACAAGGCATTAGAATGGCGATTAGCTACATGTGCTGGAAAATTGTTCCATATCTTCGACCGATTGAATAACAACAAGCTAAGCCTTGGCTTCCATGAAAAGAGAAAATAAGAAAAAAGAAAATGAAAAGAAAGAAAATAAAGAGAAGAAAAAATAAAGAGAAAAGTATATTTTCTTTATTGTTGATTGGTTAAGAAGAAAAGTGGGAAGAAAGAAAATATAATTGTATATAAAAGACAATTTTATCAATTTATTTTATATGACTAAAAAATGATTAAAAGGGTAAAATGGACAATTTAAGTCATAAATCTCCTCTTTCTCATTTTCTCACCAATGGAGGAGAGAAAACTTTTTTATATAGGGCCCACATTTTTTTTCTTCTTTGTTTTCTTTCCTATCCAAGCAAGAGAAAACTCCTATTTTCTTTCTCTTCGACTTCTTTCCTCCCATTTTCATGCTATCCAAGCAAAGGATAAGAGAAGGAAAAGGTTGTGTGTTACAATCCATTGGTTAGTTAGGGCCCTAATTAATTAATGGGTTGTAATATTACACTAACAGGACATTTTAGCTGCCATGCTCAAAATTTCTCAAGATGACAGCTAGGAGACGGACAAGTAAAAGATTGAACGTCTATTGCATGTATTTTCCTCTCCCTTACTAGGTTTTTTTTTTAATCCTGTTTAATTTATAAAATTAATTTTGATACATTGTTAGTGTAAAAGAATTTTATACTGTCATTCAATCATATGCTTCTATTTGTAAGATTTTTAAGATAATAGATGGTTTAGTCAAATATTTTTTTACTGATGTAACAATATATAATTAGATATCTATGTAAAAATTTTTTACAGTAACAATGCATCAAAATTAAATTATTTACTTTTATATATATATATATATATATATATATATATGGGAGGATCAGCTAATACCAATGTAACTTAAACTCATATGTTACATCATTAAATAACCTTTTATTAAAGAAATTTTCTACAAAACTAACCATTAAATTGAAAATTCATATGTTATAGTCCATATCTATAAAATTTCACATTAACACAAAATCATTTAATATAATTTTTATATACATTTAAATCATCATAATAAATACTCTTTAGATGTATGTAAAAAGGAATTATTTAATCATATTCTTATCGATGATGTCCAATGTTTTTTCAAAATATGGTACAAATAATCAACATAATATGTAATTATAATTCAATAGTTGTATTAATAAGAACCATATATTTTATAAAAAAACTATTAAAAGTGTAAGTGTGTCAAGTCTTACAAAAGTGTCAATAAATCCCTCTTTTGTCTATTTCTCTCTCTCCCCACTATGTATATATATGTGTGTGTGTCTATGTGTATTGAGGCGTGCGTGCACGGGGCGGTGTGGGGATTGTGAAATCCTTATACAATTACTAAGTATTTTTGACTTAGTGTAACTATGGTTTATAGTAGGATCTACTTATTGGAGGAAGTTTGGAACAAAAACAACTCCTTAGAATGTACAATGGCAGGGCTAATCCACAAACCAAATATAAGATTGGGCTCTTCCAAAGTTTGATGCATTTCAAATGATAAAGTATATAATATTAACCATTGGTGAAAAATAAATTATACATATTATTATACACGTATAATATCATGCCATGATTTATGTCTTATAAATTCTTAAACCATTTATTTATTTATCAATGATTTCAATTGTACAATTTACTCTCTAAAATGCATTGTACACTTTTGAAGAGTCAAATCTCAAATACGATATCAAAAGCCAGAAAACGAGCTTGAGCAAACAATTGGAATAGGTAATGCTATTGAGGAATTAGGCATTGCAATGTTGGGAAAAAAGCCATTTTCCCCTTGAGAACCTACCTTAAAATAGAGAAAAAAAAATATAGCAATAATACAATCACAATATAAGAATTAACGTGGAAAATTGTAAAATCAGAGAAAAACCATGCTCGTTGTCTAAAGACAACTAAAGAATGATACTACTTGAAACTTTTTACAATATATAGACTTTTCTCTCAAACACCCTACAACCTTAGTACACCCATACTCTCCAAAATAAATATCTAATTTACATCTCACAATACTCTAAGACAAGAGTACAAAGGAAATAAGAAATTTATATACAAGCTTAAAGTGTTTTTGATTGGTGTTAATTGAAATAAAGGACTTGGGTCGATATATATAGCCTTAGCCTCCCTCTTCCCTTGCAATCTTAGGCAATATAGGATTTGGACTCTCCTTCCTTTGTGGTCTAAGCAATATGGGGCTTGTTCCAAGATATTTTATTTCAATTAATTCCAACAATCTCCACCTTGATTGAAATGGACACATCTTCAGCTTTCATTGTCTACACCAACAATCATAGTTCAAAAGAGTTATCATACTCCACCATAAAAAGTATACTCACTTGGAATTAGGCAATTCCAAGAAGTTCATCTTGGCACATATCAAAATCATGCTGAAAAATTCATGATGGTTATGTTGGCTTTCTTCGGAAATTCTTCAACCATCGATATAATCCTACCACACACCTTACATCAACACCAACCAGTGCCATATGCAATAATGGATCCACTAGCAATAGCTTATCCTTTTCCATGGCAACATAATAATGTCATAAAGATATACTTCTCATCTTTTAGAAAAGATTATTCTCTCCCACAATGAGATAGACATTGCTAGCATTTGACTTAAAGCCTTTTTCAAATACTGCACCACCTAGACAATTTTTCTTTATATGCCCAAGCTTTCCACATTTCCAACATGTCACACTCTTTCCATGGTTCTTCTTCCTATAAGTCCCATTTCTAGCTACAACACTAAGTTTGATGAAGTGCTATTGATTCTTCTTTGCACAGAAATGATTTTACTAGCAACTTCTTCAAAACTCAAAGTTTCCTTCCCATATATCAAAACAGGTTTGATATGCCCATAGGAAGATAGAAGAGAGCATATGAGCCTTAGCGCTTTATCTTCATCATCAATCTTGACGCCAATAACTTCTAATTTAGAGACAATACCATTCAAAGCACTAAGATGATCAGAGACTTTCATATTATCATCCATGCAGAAATTATGAAAATGTTCCTTCAACAACAACTAATTTGAGATGCCTTTTGCCTGATATAACCTTTTGAGTTTCTCCCAAAGTTCCTTGGCTGTTGATATTCCTTGCACATTTGCAAGAGCATTCTTACCCAAACACAGGCAAATTGCACTTGTAGCTCTCAAATCTATTTCCTCCTATTTTTCATTGTCCATACTGAAAATTTTACCTTTCAATGCCATGTGTAATCCTGATTATATCAAGACATCCTTGACTTGTATTTGCCATAAGTCAAAATTGATTCTTCCATCAAATTTCTCTATGTCAAACTTCATAGCACTTGAAAAAATTGACTTTGCAACCGTATACTAAAATAGTGTATGTAGACCGTAAACCATGCACTAGATAGGTTCCTAGGAGAGAGAGGTAGGTCACAATGGACACATTTAAGTACCAAGTCTTTCCTAGTTAAATCCTTTCCAAAACAGCATTCTCATAGTATCACACTTCCTTCTAGCAACCAAGGATGATTCTCAAATGACAAATAAAAATTCTTTTTTGATGTGGAAGATTAGATAATGCTTCAACCACAAAGCATACTAAGAATTTAATATCCCACCAAATCATAAGCTCTAATACCACTTGTTGAGATGGAAGCCCAAAACCTAAGAAAATCTAAACCAATGGACTAAGTGAGAATCCACAATAGCAGGTCAGATGCCACATCTTAACCCAAAACTTTAAGGCAATGGGTGTATGGGTCCTCCGTATTATATAGTCTTCACTTAGTCTATTTTTAACCAATGTGGGACTTTACTGCTCATACATAAAATTCCAATATTCTTCCCCCTCAAGTGTGAGGCCCAACACGGTATATTCCCCTTCAGTAGAAGCCCTATTGAGTATTTAATGGTGTTAACAAGAGCTACTCTTGCTCTCTTTACTTGTACCACTGTACTTTATAGAACATGCTGCCCAACCTTCACATTGTTAAGAAGACTTTCAACACAAGGGATCCCACACTTGGATCCAACAACCACCATTTCTCTAATACTCGATTAAGCCAAATCCAAATTGTTGGCTCTGATACCATTTGTTGGGAAAAATGCCACTTTCCCTTTGAGAACCTACCTTAAAATAGAGAAATAAAATATAACAAGACCGCAATCATAATAGAAGAATTAACATGGAAAATTCTAAAACTGGAGAAAACCCACGATCATTGTCTAAAGACAACTAGAGAATAACACTATATAAAATATTTTACAATATACAGACTTTTCTTTCAAACATTCCACAGCCCTAATATACCTATGCTCTCCAAAGCAAATATTTGATCTACACCTCACAACACTCTAAGCCAAGAGTACAAAGGAAATAAGAAATTCAAATATAAGCTTAAATTGTTTCTGACTGGTGCAGATTGAAACAAAGGAATTGAGTTCATATATATAGCCTTAGCCTCCCTCTTCCTTTGCAATCTTAGGTGATGTAGGACTTGGACACTCTTTTCTTTGTAGTCTAAGCAATATGGAACTTGTTTCGAGATATTTTATTTCAATTAACTCTAACATGCAAGACTACAATATGTTCTTGCAAGAAGTAATAAAAGAGGAGAAATCCTTAGGTATGTAATGACTAATAGATTATCAATTAGACACTCGATTCCATAGTTGACATAAATATATTTTTGGTTTAGGATACATTTTTTTGTGAGCTACACAGCTTATGCATGTTTATTATTGAATAGAGTCTCTATGATAAACTATACCTAACCAACAATCACTCATAAAAGAGTCCTTATACAGTTACATATGAAGAAGTCAATATATAGTTCCTTCTTTCTAGGCTCAGATCATATAGGATCTTTTTAAGTTTTAAATAATTGTTACTAGATGTTTATCTTTCTGTTTTGGACATATTTTTGGTTATGGATATCTTCTACATTATTATCCACCTTTTGTTACATTCAGTTATATAGTCAATGATAGCATAAAGGGTTAGGATGAATTGCATTTTTTGTGCAAATATTTGAGAAAACAAAATCAGGTGTCATGGATAATAGTGGCTATAAGTGGTGTCTTCTATCTTGGTGCTTTGAAAAGGGCAAAATACAACAGGATAGTTTATTGATGTAGGTTATAACTTGTTTCTAACTAGTCTACTGTTTGCGGCTTTTGGTTTGTAGTGTAAAACAGAATTAGGGGTTTGTTTTGATGTACTGTCTGGGAAGCAAATTTGTAATTGGGGCTGTTTTCTTGTCTTTTTTCTTCTTGGCAAGTCTGTGTTCTTAGTTTTTTCTTTTGGAAAAAAAAAAGAGAGAGAAAGAGAAAAAAGAGAAGAAAAAAAAAGAAGAAAAAAGTGAGATTAAATTAGAGGGGGAAAATTGTGTTAAAAAAATATAATATGGAAAATGAATATGGAAAAGAGAAATGAATTGAGAGAAAAAGAAAAAAGGAAAATTGAGGGAAAAAGAGAGTGCAATAAGATGTGTCTACATGTGGCTTTTCAACAGCTCAATTTTGATTCCAAATCTTAATTCGGAGGAGGGAATCACTTCCTCTTAAAGGACGCATGGTTTATGTGAAGTGGAGCTTTCGATGTAGAAACGTTACTCAGTCATCAAAAATATTTATAAATCGAAGATTGTAATTGAGAAATTTGATTGAACAGAAATGTAAATATTAATTACAAGAACTAAAATGAAAAGGAAACAAAATAACTGAAAGCAAGTATATTGACTGAAAGCGAATGAAATGAAAAAGCAAACTAGACTAAGGCAATGGTGTTGTACTCAACATTTCCCTGTGGCTCCATTGTTGCGGTGACATGCGGACTATAGCGTATTTTGTAAATGTTCAACTATCCTTTTTTGAAGAACCCAACGGTTTTATTTATAGACAAAATTCTACTTGATTCTCAAGTAATTCTTCTGACACATGGCAAAATCCTGACAATTAGAAGTGAATTAATCTTTTGGCATCTTACTCGTTGATTCTTCCCACATTCGGACTAACTTGGATCGATAACCATCCCACGTTCTAACATGTTGATCTAGATTCAATAACGGCTGGTAACCACTCCTAAAATCTCGGATACGTTCAATCAAGAGTTTGTGCTCTCTTTTCGACTTAGCAACATACAATTTATTGACTAAAGTCAACACTTTCCTCAACCATATATCTTTCATAAAACTCACTAAGTGTTGCACATAGTCTTATCTTTTATTCCATACTAAAGTTGAACCATTCTCTTATGGAAATATGACTTACTCCTCTAAGCATCATCATACACCTTACATGCTTCCATTCTAAAAAAGTGAGTCAATTCAAACAATTGGTAAACTTTCGATTGTCGAAACATTTATACATATTTTCGACAAAGACTTACATTGCATCAATTATAAAATAAAACTCTAAGATTTGATGAACATGTATTTGATTCCATTAGTCGAAATATAATTTCCAACAACAACATTTCTCATTCCGTTCTTGTGCCTCCAAAAGACAAAACACATGTGGAAATCTATGGCTACACCGTGCCACAGGGTGCACTAATCCGTTGGGTCGTTGACCAATCCGCTTTTGCTTGAAACGGTCATATATTAGGAAAAAAAAAATTGCAACAAAAGGGCATGATTTTTTTTTTTCGCATATTACCTTAGCTGAGAGGCTGCCGGCTGCGCTGTCTGTTGTTCTAGACGTGTGACCGACAGGATGCAATTCTTACTCCGTTGAATGCCACGTGCAATCTACTTTCATCTTTGTTCTTTATTTTAATTTGCTATTCACCGGCCTGAAATGGAAACCATTTCTTAATTGAAAGTCAAGATGTGCAAGAATACTTAAGTGTTCTTCTATGTGGCCGCCAAATATTTAATGTCCTGTTCGATGGGATTGGTTGTTTGAATGCTGCTTTTGTCGAAGAATGCGACACATGCGGTGTAAATAATTTCATATTATTCTGTTTAGACTTCACTATGAAAAATTCTTATATATTTCTAGAGCAAAAAAATTATGCTATGTTACATTTATAATTTAACATCTTGACTGTTGTATTAAAAATATAATGGAAGTATTCTTCAAATATATATATATATATATATATATATACACACACACACGGCAAAAGCTTCCAATAGATATCACTTTTTTTTCTTGATTTGTGATTCCTTGACTATGGCTTGTGAGAGTGATTGAGCAACTAAAACAATAAACAAAAGCTTTTATTTTTTGAGTTTATTTAATTATTATACATTGAGAGGGTAAAAAACTTTTACACTACTATTTAATAGAATACTCTATTTAGAAGATTTTTAAGTTAGTAAATAGTTAAGTCAAATTTTTTTGCTGATGTAATAATATATTATTAGATGTCTGTGTAAAATTTTTTTATATTAATAGCATATACAAATTAAATTCTTTTTATTTTGTCTTTTTTTCCTGAGAAATAAAAAAAGTGTTATTTAACGTTATATATAATTATTTTGCATCTACTAAAAATAATATTAGCACATACTCAATAATAATGATAAAGGAGTAGTGTGTTTAAGGAAAAAGTTAATGGTATAAGAGTAAAATAATATAAAAAAATAATGTATTCGAAATTTGAGGTCATTTTTTCTTTCTTCTACAGCATTTAATATTTAGAGAAATAACTCTTTATCTACTTCTTAAAAAAGAAGAGAAATTTATTATTTTTTTGCTTTTATTTTTTGGAGAGGCATAAACAAACATTACTAAAATTACTTTTTTTTTAAAATTTTGAAAAACAAGTATTTCTTTTCCTTAAAAAGAACATCCAAACACACCCCATAATTGTTAGATAAAATGAAGTTTAACATGACTCATATATTCATTTAAAAGTTAATAATATCACATTATTCTAATAATTAAATTTTGGTAAATTTCTTAATCTAATATTTTTGTTGTGTGAATGTAAGCTATTATGTGTAATTTGTATTTTCTAATTAGGTACTTCTTTTATCTGGTTTTATTTTTAACCTACTTTTGAGTTATAGGTAAAAGAAAAACTTTTTCCATGTTGTTTAAAAACATTGAATAAGATTATAAATATAAATTAATAAACATATATTTCAGCTTGTTTACATAAAATATTTCAGTTGGTAAACGAATAAGTCCACGAAAGAAAATAACTATGAAAACAAAATTATGTGTAAATTATCCTAGAACTAGAAAACAAATTTCAACCCGACATAAAAGGCAAATCAAAATGTGAGTACAATAAGCTTAAAAAATACTGTTCGGGAATCAAACAATTATGTCCATGTTGTGCGGAGTAATATTATTTGAATATGTAAAACAGACATATTTGGAACGCATTACACTTTCAATAACTGAAACTCCAAATTACAATAAAACAGGTGAATCCCAGAACGCATGTTTAAATAACATTACTCTCTTGTGCGTGGTGGGCTCTAATAACCACTTATAGGTCAACAAAAGTTTTTATTGTTGAAGCAACGTACTACAGGTGGGAAGCGGACTGTCCAGATACAGCAGATGCTCTCGCAGATTTTTTCAAATTAGCCTGAAAATAAAACATGTAATATTCTTATATTTTGTAAGCGTGATTTATCAGGAACTCATTTCGATTAGATTAATGTTTCCTTTGCTTTCTTTATTCATCTGTCGTTTTCGAATTCAATATAGTTTGTAATCGCTGATCCAAATTTATTGTCCATTGTTCATATATGCATGCACCGTGTCAAAAAAAAAAAAAAAGAAGAATGTGATTGATTCAACTCCTTGACCTTTTGATTCTTAAACACTATAAAATTGATTGCCTCGTTAATCATAGCACCAACTTGGGCTTACCCTCTTATTTCTTAGACACATTTTTACTTGTGATAATTCCAGATATGGATTCTACAAGTGGAATGCTGATCCTCTTGCTGACATGCATTCTCGTACAATTTCTGCGTTCACTTCATGGAAAAAGCAGAAAAGCAAACTACAAGCTTCCACCAGGACCCTCCTTTCTTACTATAGTAAGAAGCCTTGTTGAATTGGGGAAAAAGCCACAACAAACACTTGCCGAGCTTGCTAAGGTTCATGGCCCAGTGATAATGCGTTTGAAGCTAGGCCAATTAACCACCATAGTCATCTCTTCAGCTGAATTAGCGAAAGAGGTGCTCCAAACCAATGATATGTTATTCTCAGATAGAACAGTTCCTCAAGCTCTAATTGTTCACAACCATGAACAATATTGCTTACCCTTCCTCCCAGTTTCACCACTTTGGAGAGACCTAAGGAGGATATGCAATAACCAATTGTTCTCCAAAAAGACTCTTGATGCAAGCCAAGACCTTAGGCGCAAGAGGCTGCAAGAACTCCTCAGTGATGTCCACACATGCAGCCTTACCGGTGAAGCAATAGATATTGGAAAAGCAGCTTTTAAGATTTCAATTAATTTATTGTCAAACACATTTTTCTCTTTGGATTTTATTCAATCTATAGGTGAAACTGATGAGTACAAAGATTTGGTGGTGAATTTGGTAAGAGCACTTGGAACACCAAACTTGGGAGATTTCTTTCCAGTGTTGAAGATAGTTGACCCACAAGGCATTAGAAGGCGCTCAGCAACATCCATTCCCATGTTGTTCCATATCTTTGATGGCTACATTAACAAAAGGTTGAAGCTAAGAGAAGGGGAAAATTATGTACCAAAGAACGACATGTTAGACTCGCTGCTCAACATTCCTCAAGAGAATAGCCAAAAGATGGATAAAGAAAATATTAAACATTTATTTCTTGTATTCTTCTCTCCCTTCTTGTTTTTTTGGCAGTTCTGTTTTGCTATCTACAATTTTCAATTGTTTTTTTGGTTAGCACATATTTTTATTTATTACTTAAAATTTTCAACTCTTCTTTTTTTTTTTTCAATTTTTTTCTTGAAAAATTCTATGAATTTTCTAAACTGATAATCTAAGGATTAGAATATGTCATCTTATTATTTCTTGAAATTGTTGTCATTGAAAGTGTCATTTAAAGGTACAAATAACTACCATGCATTCTTAAGAAAGATAAAAAATAATGACATCAAAGAATAACTATAAAAATTATTTTACATTTTACGAACTAAATTAATGAAAAAAAAAATCTTTAAGCAACTAGTATCGTACAAAACACACTAACCTTTAGAGGATCATGGATCACATAAGCTCATTTTTCACATTTTTTTTGGTTTCATTTCGCTCGCTTAGTATCATTCATGTGATATAAATTCAGTGCTATTGAGTAAGCTCTTAGGAATCTATCCTATATTATATACATGGGATGACCATATATACAATTGCTAAATTCTCTTACAATTACTAAATTCTCACTTGACTATGGTTTTGTAATAGGATCTAGTTGTTGCGGGTACAGATACAACTTCGTATGCATTGGAACGAGCAATGACTGAACTTCTTCACAATCCTGATGTTATGTTAAAAGCCAAAAGGGAACTCGGGCAAAACATTGGAATAGGTAACCCTGTTGAAGAATCAGACATTGGTAGACTTCCATATTTGCAAGCAATAATAAAAGAGACCTTGCGTATGTATCCACCAGCTCCATTTTTGCTGCCTCGAAAAGCTAAAGCAGATGTGGAAATCCATGGCTACATTGTCCCAAAGGGTGCACAACTCTTAATCAATGTGTGGGCTATTGGTAGGAACCCAAGCATATGGGATAATCCAAATCTGTTTTCACCAGAGAGATTCTTAGGGTCTAAAATTGATGTGAAAGGTCATGATTTTCAGTTCACACCATTTGGTGGTGGACGGCGAATATGTCCTGGCTTGACACTAGCTACAAGGATGTTGCCTTCACTGCTGGGATCATTAATTAACTGTTTTGATTGGAAACTTGAAAATGGTATGAAACCAGAAGATATGGACTTGGATCAACAATTACGAGCAATTGCAGTTAGCATAAACAAGTAACATACATGATATGCTTAACCTTATTGGATATAAACTCTATAGTTATTGTACTATTTTCATAAATGTGGAAATATAATTTTTTTTATAATTAAATGTGGAAATAGTTGGCTACATCATAGAGGCTGATTATGTCGCTTTAAACAAACATTGGTATGGTGATGTGTCTTTCATCGTAAAATTGATAAGAACCGTAAAAGCGATCATTTCTATTTCTCTTACGTCATTTCTTTTATTGTATATATTAGATTAATGTTAGTATTACTCTAGATTTTGAGGAGTCATTGAAAAAAGCTACATAATTGGTTCCATAATGATGGAAACCAAGCTACATTTAAGGCGAATTTTGTTGCCGCCTTGTATCCCATACGAGGTACTCTGCAAAAAGAATATTGTCAAATTATAATGCATGCAACTTATTACGAATTCTATGGTGTGGTGCCTCTTGAATTAGGGACGATTATAGGCTGTAGGTATTATAAGAAATAGAAAGTATATTATGAGAGTCAATTGAAAAATGTTATTTATACTCTTTTTCGTTACGTCTTTTAAAGGATATCTTGAGATGTTTTATAAACATTAATTAAGAGCGAGTTTTAATTACTTTTCTTTCAATTAATATTGAAAAAATATTTCAAGGTGCCCCTTAAAATATATCCCAAAAAATAATATAAATAATATTACTCAAGTTAATTTATAAAAAATTATGTAATTTGTACATAATTTTTCAATACAAAATACATCTCTCTTATATAAATATACACAATATTTTTTTCATCTCAATAAAACAAGCAGCACTATAGAACATGACAAAACAAAATAAGACCTGAACTAAGCCAAAACACAGAAGCTAATACGATATGCAACACCGACTAACATACTCCTGGAAAGCTTGTAATCTGACATGATTGTTCTGCTCCTGCCTTCATGATATCCATTTCACTAATAACCTTTGAGAGTTGTCCGTTTTTATCTGTGTTGAAACTTGTTTAGCAGCCTCGGACTATAAAGAAAACAAATATTCTGCAGCCACTTCTTAAAGCTTAGAAATAAGTTTCTTTTGAATCTTGTCTCCCAATTAAGAAGCTCTGAATGATTAATCAATGAATCAAGCACCTTTGATGAAGAAATAATCTGCACTTCAAAACCTGGGATGTTATATTCCAATAAAACACTTTGGACAATATTTTTCAAGGTTAATACTTCTGCTTCACCCCGGGACTTTGCTTCAAGAAAGTCAATTAAAAAACATCTTATACATAGTTCATTTTCTATCAGCGAATCCCCGAAAGCATAAGTCTGATTTTCTGCCATGAAATCTACAAAAAGCCACCAACCGAATTTCCTCCTTCCCTCATTTGTCCTTGCTATCGCTTTGCTTTTTCCCTGACTTATATGTCTAAACCAACTTAGTCCTTAGCACAACCGTTGCCGAGAATACCTCTTCCAGACTTTGAATATTATGATGACCATAGTCCCTGAACCATGCTTATCCATCTATTCCTCAGCATTTGAACAAATTCATCCCAATTAACTGTTTTGTTATCAAAGATGCCGTTGCTTCTCCCCACAAAGACCACACAGCCATACGAAATAAGGAGTACCATAATTTCTTCTTTTCACCACTCAGACTTACACATGACCATGCTTCAAACATACTTTTTAAAGTATTAGGGACAACCCAATCCAAACCCCTCCATCTGAAGCAAATACACCACGAATTCCAAGCAAATATACACTCCATAAACAGATGATTAACTGTATGATTATTGCAAAGAACACACCTTAAGCTCCCGTCTTGCATCTTGTTGGGCTTTTATAACCTGTACTTCGTTTTGAGCCTCCCAATCAATGCAAACCACACCATCAATTCAGCCCTTGGATGCGCCAAAACTTTCCAAATATTGTTAAAGATGCTGTGTGACCCCATTTGAAAGTGTTGGATACGATCTGCACAATCTACCATGCATTGTAGTAAGAGATTTGACTGAAAACACACCCGAATCCTGATGTTTCCACACCACGCGGTCTTCCAAGTCTTGGTTGAGTACCACTTGCTATAACATTACCTGCAAATCAAAGAAAAATTGTTTTTCCCACTCAAAAAAGTTACGCCTTTATTGGAAGCTCCAAAACCATTCAAGCTCATCCCAAAAAGCACACTCAGATATGACATGAATTTTCTGGGAGGACACAACCTACAAACCTAGGAAATTTCTCTTTCAAGCATAGATCCCCAATCCAAGGGCCATGCCCAAATAGTGTTTGATTCCCATTACCTCCATCATCCATAAGCCCTTTCTCACAAGTTCTTCCACTTCTTTGCTTCTATTATCAGCACTGCAAATTTCCCGACAAGGGCCATTATTATTTTTAATCTGATTTAACTTCAAAACAGGCGCTTGGGTATCAATGTTGTTACAGGAACAACAATTCTTTTCCAAAGTGGAGAGTATACAAACCTCCACCACCATTTTTATAGCATTGCGGCACTCTTCTTCAAAATGTCTCTAACACCCAAGCCTTTCAATTCTTTTGGCAACTGTCTATGAATTTGAATCCTCTAAAATAAATATTTTTGTAAAATAAAAAGGTCAAAGATTAATTATATTTAAGTCAATAATTTCTATTTTATATTAGTTTTACTAAATAATTTAAGAATTATTAACTTCTCATATTTTTACTTTATAAATATATTTATTTTTAGAGAATCCAATTCTTCAAAATATATATATTAAAACAGTTTTACACTGTCAATCAATAGAAATAGGGGAAAGTGAGAAATCATGATAGGTCCCTCATTATAATTGGTAGCTATTTGTATGAATGACACTTTCCATTATTTCTATTGGTTGACAGTGTAAAATAGTTTTACACTGTCAGTGCATTTAAATTAAATTATATATATATATATATATATATATATATATATATATATATATATATATATATATATATAATGTGTTTAAATATCATTTATATATAATGTGTTTAAATATCATTTTCCATGTATAAATAGTGTAGAAGATGTTAAATTTATTTGTCAACCCAAATCACTCCGTATTCAACCGCTGGCCTTGCATGGATATTGGTGTTGTCGCCACCACTGCCTTCCAGTGCCACCAATGGAAAGACTAGGTGGTCGTCATCATGGGCCCCACCCGCTCTGGAAAATCGCTAGCTCTCGTCAACCTTGCCACCCTCCTCATCCCCTTCCCAGAATATGTCAACTTCGATGAGAAGCAATTCTACAATGGTGCCCTCAGCATCACCATCGCCTCAATCCCACTCCACGAGCGCAATGGCATGCCCAAGTACCACCGTCAGTTCTCCCTGTTGGCGTATGTGTACTATGCATCAAAAAGTTCTCTTTGCACTTTCAAGATAACACTGTTAAGCCCCCACCATTTTCCTTTTCCTTCTTCACTATGTTCTTCTTCGCCACCACGAACCTCCTCTGCATTGTTCTAACTTCTAAGGGAAGTGCACAACTTGGTCGGGGTTCTTTGGTGTTGTTGATTTCTGAGACTTTGAACAAGACTTCTTCGCGGCTAGTGAAGAAGAATAAGAACAAGTGTTGGAGAAGGGTTTGGAAACTGGGCTTTGATGGGAAGGGGAAGCGTTGTTGGGGTTGTAATTCTCAGCATATTTGGATGGCTCTTGATTATTCGGTTGGTACTCTTGTGAGTTCTTTATTCGAGTCATTGCTTCGGCGTTCTAAGTGGCCGTGTCCATTGGCAAGCCACAGGAAAAAAGAGTGGTTGGGTCGGAGATCAAAATGGTTGTCTTTACTTACATATTCGAAGGCTTCGATCTCACTAAAAAAATGTTTTAGGATTGTTTTTATGTAATTTTCTTGATTAAAAAAATGGCCAAAAAATGATTAAAAAGATATCAAAAAAAAGGCTTGACATAGTAATATTTAGTTAATTTAAATAGTTCGACATTCATTTACCTTAAATAAAGTATTGGATTTGAGCCTTGTTATTGAAAAAGTAATTAGCACTAAGAGAATTTTACCCATAATAGATTGATCCCACTTGAGTAAGAAATTAGTTGAAGTTCGTTAAATTTTAAATGGTGCTGGGTTTATACCAAAAGAAAGACATGATGTTTTCCTCCATTCCTGCTGAAAAATGAATGTTACCACTAATATATAAGAGTTTACATGTTCAAGATTCATCTAATTGTTTGAGTGCTTTGGTTGTTCTCTATAACGGTTTTAGGATTGATTCACGAAGTTTTCATGATGAAAATGAGTATTTGACGTCAAATGGATTCAAAGTTTACATACAAGGCATACTAACATAAATATTTAAACATTAAACTTGTGTAATATGAAACAAATGTTAGAAAAAGATTCCAATGATACAACACAAACATGACTCATATGCAATTATGAAATCTTTTTCTTTTTTATAATTAGATAAGGTTCAACTATCAAAGAAAGAGGAGCAATGAGGATACAATCCAAAAAGAAACCACAAAATGTGAAACACATTTCCCTAAACACACAACATTAATACACGAAAGAAGTATTGAATGAAAGAAATATGATTAATAAAATTTTGAAACCAACAAATAAAAATTGGCAGTAACAAACAACGTTCAAGGCAACCAATAACATATATGTTCATGTGTCAATAGTTACATATTATAAATCGGGTCATAATCTATGTATGGAGCCTTTGATAGCAAATGCTATAAAATTTTACGTCCACAGACTTTACTCTTTATATCTTTAACACATGATATATTAGAATGTCATTCAATAAATAGTGATTAATAAAGGCGTACTTGTTTGTGTTATGGTTTATATTATTCGATCTTCTGTGAGATCTTTCCCTCCATACTGTCTTCTTTAGACACTTATTTATCAGGGTAACCAAATGGAAGGGCACATCTATCGGAGATATCCCTTTAGATTTTGAATATGTTTATACAATTACTTAACCATCCTATAACTTGTTCTAGTAACATTAACTAGGCCTATAGCCCATTGGGCCTAGAATTAACTGTCTAATTAGACTTATAAAATAAGATGCCAAATACAATATATTTTATGAGATTAATTTATATGTATTAATAGTATAAAAGAAATTTATACTTTCAATTAATAAGAATGCAAAAAAATATTAAATTATGGTGAGTCTCTCATCATAATAGGTAGTTATCTAATATGATTTAATATTTTTTTGTATTTCTATTGATTGACAATGTAAAATTCAGTGTATACAAATTAAATTCATACTTTATATCACTTTTTTTTAGGGGTTACAAGGAGTTCTTAATAAAGTTAGAGGAATAGAAACAGGATAAGCAAGTGCGAATTGAATTCCTAAACTAAACTAGAGCCAATAAGTCTCCAAACACAAAGGATTAGGGGTGTCACTTAAGTTACAACTTATTGACTAATCATTTATGAATTGTCTCATTAACCCATTTTATAAAAATAATAATAAAATAAGTTTATTAATGTAAATCCATATAAAGATTTTTCTCACAAAAAGAAATGTTATATACAGCCAGAATTAGTTGTCATTTTTTTGTCAAAAATATATGATTAAATAAGTTGAGTGAAAGCACCAATCTAAGGGAACTCAGTATAATTCCAACTATAAAAAAAATTGGTAATATCAGTTTCTGACTTATGACAGTATGAAACAACAAGGTATCTCAGTAATCCAAACAAAAACAGAGAAACAAATGGAAAATAGTGCTGCAATCTTATAGATCCAACCACCGTGCTGAGTGAGAACTATCACACCTGAGAAATCAACAGGGAGAATATCAGAACCAAGGAGAAGAAGAAGAAAGAGGGCCAAGAGGTACGAAGAGTAGAAACACCAGAGAGGGAAATTGAACTATCATACCAGTCTAAGCCTCTTCTCTGGTTGGTCCCCCGTATACATACTCAAGTGCTCACGTAGTCCCTGAGCATGCGGTTTGGGACCTTCATTCGATTCCCTTTGCCCAATTCCTTGCAATTCGGATCTGCTTCCACGTGGCAACTCTTTTCAACAGAGTTTCCCTCCTTTGGCCTTTCACCATCCTCAGCATGAGTTGCATTTCAGTTCTTAACCACAACTGCGCCAATTGGGCCCGTAACATCAAACTTTATTGCATGCAATTATTACACGGTAAAAGCTTACAAAACTTAACTATATGATAGAATAGATATCACCTTTTTCTTGATTTGTGATTGCTTAAGAATATCTCCTTGACTATGGCTTGGGAGACTGATTGAGCAAGTAAAACAATAAACAAGAGCATTTTTATTTTGTCTTTTCTTCCTGAGAAATAGAAGAAGCGTTACTTAACGTCATATGATAGACGTTTCATTGCAGATGAAACTGGTTTGACTCTCAAAGAGATCAGTAGCGGAACGCGGAAGCACATTGTTTTTTATAAGATAGTGCACTTAGCACAATCACTTTCTCTATACCAAACATCCAAATATACTATTCTTTCCACATAACACATTGCATAACATTACTTTCTCAATGTTCCTCTCTCACAGACAAAGACCAGCTTTGGTGGGTTGTATTCCTGAAAGTGGACGTTTCACCCACTAAACTTGACGTAGTTAATTAACTACAAATATTTGTTCATAATACTATATATAGCCACTTGCAGTCGTGTGGTATTAAAAAATATAAAAACATTATATAACAACTTTTTTCATTATTAATTCTAATCTTTCATCTTGACCAATTAACCTGCAGTAGAATCGTTAATCCAACGAACTAGCAATTTAGTGTAATTCTTAGTAATTAATTTACCAATTATTCAAAAACTCGCAGTTTACCTAATCCATTTTCAGCCATTTTTATATTAAAAAATTATTTAATTATTTTGCATCTACTAAAATAATATTAGCACATACTCAATAATAATTTTGATAAAGGAGTTCATGAGTCAGGTTGAGTCAGATACTAAATTATGAAAATGTTTTACTATTTATATTAGTAATATTTTTGCAAGTGTTGTGCTTAGACTATATTACTAAAAGGTTTTAATAACACTATAATATACTTTTAAACAACATTTATTATATTTTTAACAACATTTATCATACTTTTAGCAACATCTATAAAAATGTTGCGTTAACTAGACTAGAAGTTGCCGAAAGTTAAATATGTAGTAGTGTTTAAACTAATACAATATTCTGGCTTGACATTTTGATAGAGTCAATTTTTCAAATCTAGTCTTGCCTCAGCCACGGAGTGGCTAGGTAGTCAACTCTATATTTATGTAAAATGTACAAATTTATAAAATATTATATACAAGTATATATAGTCATAAATTATTACTATTCTAAGAAGCTATAAGTGATGTATCATGTGTTCAAGTTAGACTGAATTAACTTCTAGTGTAATTAGAGTTCCACTGTAAAATATATTTGTTTAATTTTAAAAATTCAGACCTGTTTCAATTAACTTCGTGCTCAAACAAGTTATGAAGTTGAGTTTCGAACGTTCTTAATAATAGCTATCAGTGCTCCATTGTGGCAGATTTTAATTAATTTATTATTTAAAAGTAAAAAATAAAATAACATATGCTAATTAAACATACCCTAAAAGCCTCATTATCATTAATCTAATTTGCCACTTGAAGCCCACCAAGATAATTAATTTTTTCCTAAATGGCTCACTTTAACAAAAGGGGAAAAAAATAAAGGAAATGTGCTCAATTGGAAAGATCACCCTGTATGGGAACAAAAATGTACTTTCAGAAACAAGCTCTTTTGGAAATGTTGATTGGTAATAATATAAAACAATAAAAAAAGGAGAAAGAATATTCTTGAAAGAATGCGTTTTTTTTTTTTCCAATTTTTTATAAATGGAATGTTTGGAAGGTAGTTGCTTTTGACCACGTACAAGAAGTTGACATTCAGCAGCAGCCAGCAAGTTGAGTCAGTTGACATTCATCGTAACCGTGGTTTAAAGCTGCAGTTACGGTCACAATTGTGATTGCATTGTGATTACTACTGGAAAATTGAAGAAAAATGTAATCAATACAGTCGTAATTACTGTTGCAATGCAATTGTAAAAGACACCATAATAACAATATTATAGCCGTAATTACAATTGTATTCCACAATTTAAAATCATAATCATAACGAATGTGCATAATTCTTTAATAAGCCGTAGCAAAAAATAAATTTCGCATGTGCTATGGTACAAACCATTTCCAACGAAGCACTAATAAAACAATGTGTTGAAATTTGATTAGATATTCAATTGATTGAAAGCGGAACTGCGGAATTTACCGTTGAGATTAATTGTATAATTAATAAACACAACTACTTATAATTAGAGCATAAACTTTTCATGATTGAATATTTACAGGTGGCATAATATAATGGAATAGACTTTGATACTATTTTAAAATTATATATTTAATTTCACATAAAAAACTAGCTCAAAGAGAAAGGATGCCCAAAATATTTTATATAAGTTATCTTACCATATCCTTAAGTAGTATGGGGCTTAACAGCCTACTTCAAAATCTTTGCTCCATATATGTACGGGAATGAGGGAGTGGAAATTAATGAGGTTTCTCTTGAATTGATTTGGTATGCTGAAAAAAACAGTAAACCGAGAGAGTGAAGAAGGGCTAAGGAAAGAGATGTGAAGCACTTCTGAGAAAAGAGTTTGTTCTTTGAAGAATTTCATAGTTACAGGCTTGTTTTCTTGACTCACTATCTCTAATTTTCCTCCATTTTTTATCTTGATGGAACTACTAGTATCCAAATCCTATTATTAAAAACCTACATAATCCGGCCTTTTAGAGATTATCAAAAACCTACCTAATGTGTAAGTGTTTTGACTGGGTTTATAGGACATACTGTTTTAGAGATTATATTATTCTTTTGATGAACAAAAAAAATTCAGCGAAGAGGTCGAATTCAAAAACCTCTTTTGGTCATCACGGTTCACTTCAACTAATCGAACCAATAGTATTCGTTGACGAAAGAGAGATTATATCATGGTATAATATTTGACTGATTTATATTATTGATCCATATTCCTCACCACTATTTAGAGTTTTTCTCGTACGGTTTCTTAAAGTATCTTGACACCTCTGAACTTTTGAAAAATGAAAAATTATCTCCATACCTTTCCTAGAAAACTGGAACAGATTCAAACTAATTGAAAGAACCATACTTAGTGCATATTTAGTTCTATTTTTATAGAATTGATTTTAGGTAAAATTAATTTAGTTAAAATTGATTTTGAAGTAAAGTGATTTATATTTTGTAACTCCTCTAAAAATAATTTTAATAAAAAGTAAAAATTTTCATTTCTCCCCGTAAAACAAGTTTCCAAACATGCCACTATTAAGGTCAACAAAAGTACCTACTGTTGATGCAGCTGCAGTTGGCGAGCGCGGATTGTGCAGTACAGCAGAGGCTCTCTAAAATTTTTTCAAAGTTCAAACCATAAGTGTAAAACTGATTTTCTGAAAAATTCAAATTAGCCTGCAAATAAAATATTTAATATTTTACCAAACAGCATGTTGGATTACATTTTTGTAAGCATAATTTATCAGGAACTCAATTCAACCCAATTTTGAGGTGACTTCCTTCATCCATCTTACGTTTTCGAATTTAAAATAAAAGAAATTCTTATATATACTTAGATCAAAAGAAAAGATTTTACCTGTATCATTCATTAATCAATATATCAATTTTTATGGGTCATTCTTGCGTTCTACTTTCTTGATATTTTTAATGTAATAGCCAATATATTGAGTAATGATTGATAAAGAGCAAAGCTTTTTTTTTTTTCTTAGTGTGTGGCATCTAAGAATTTCTCTCAAAATGATTGATAATCACTGATTCAAATTTATTGACCATTACCATATCAATGCATACTTCATTCCTACATGTACGGTGACTTTTGACTTTTGATCGTTAAGAATGAGATTGATTCAACTCCTTGACTTTTGATTCTTAAGCTCTATATATTGATTGCCTTATAATTGCACCAAGTTGGGCTACCCTCTTATTTGTTATACACTTCTACTTGTACCTTGTGATAATTCCATATATGGATTCTATAAGTGGAATGCTGATCCTCCTTATGACATGCATTCTCATTCAATTTCTACGTTCACTTCATGCAAGAAGCAGAAAAGCAAACTACAAGCTTCCACCAGGACCTTCCTTTTTTACTATAGTAGGAAGCCTTGTTGAATTGAGCAAAAAGCCACAACAAACACTGGCCAAGCTTGCTAAGGCTCATGGGCCAGTGATAATGAGTTTGAAGCTAGGCCAATTAACCAACATAGTCATCTCTTCAGCAGACATAGCCAAAGAGGTGCTCCAAACCAATGATGTGTTATTCTCAGATAGAACAGTTCCTCAAGCAGCAACTGTTCACAACCATGATCAATATTCCTTACCCTTCCTCCCAGTTTCGTCACCTCTTTGGAGAGATCTAAGGAGGGTATGCAGTAACCAAATGTTCTCCAACAAGACCCTTGATACAAGCCAAGATCTTCGGCGCAAGAAGTTGCAAGAACTCCTCAGTGATGTCCATACATTCAGCCTAACCGGTGAAGCCATAGATATCGGAAGAACAGCCTTTAAGATTTTAATTAATTTCTTGTCAAACACATTTTTCTCTCTGGATTTTGTTCAATGTATAGGTGAAATTGATGAGTACAAGGATATGGTGGTGAATTTGGCAAGAGCAATTGCAACACCAAACTTGGGGGATTTCTTTCCAGTGTTGAAGATAGTTGATCCACAAGGCATAAGAAGGCGCTCAACAACATCCGTTCCCATGTTGTTCCATATCTTTGATGGCCATATTAACAAAAGGTTGAAGCTAAGAGAAGGGGAAAATTATGTAACAAACAACGACATGTTAGACTCACTGCTCAACATTTCTGAAGAGAATGGCCAGAAGATGGACAAAAAAAAGATTAAACATTTATTCCTAGTATTCTCCTCTCCCCTTTTTGCAGTCATGTTTTACTATCTATATTTTCTTTTTCTTTTTTTAGGGGTTAATTTAACACTTATTTTAACTTTTTAAAATTATTTAAGTTTTCAGCTCTTCTTTTTTTCATAACATTTTATTTGTCAATTTTTGTCTTAAAAAATAGATTAAATACATAAGTTTGTCCATTAAAAAATAGCATAGCATATCATCACATTATTTTTTTCAAAGGTTTTTGTCACCAAATAAAATCACTATCAAAAAACTTAAGTGGTAACATATAGAAGAACAATTTATGAGTTTACTAAGCAAAAACTTTCAACAACTAATATCGTAAACATTAATCTTTGGATAATTAATTTATGAGTTTATTTTAAAAAAAATGCGTTAGTCTTTTTCCACTTTTTTTCCATTTCTCTTGCTGAGTACGATTGATGTGATCATATAAATTCATTGGTATTGAGTAAGCTCTTAAAAATCTATCCTCTAATATATAAGGTATGGCCGTACAATTGCTGAATTTCTCACT
This sequence comes from Pterocarpus macrocarpus, assembly GCA_031439585.1. Classification (NCBI taxonomy): domain Eukaryota; kingdom Viridiplantae; phylum Streptophyta; class Magnoliopsida; order Fabales; family Fabaceae; genus Pterocarpus; species Pterocarpus macrocarpus. Next base: position 15,053,806 of record CM062517.1, on the reverse strand, counting down.
TAAATAAATATGGTTTTGTAATAGGATCTAGTTGTTGCGGGCACAGATACAACTTCATATGCATTGGAAAGGGCAATGACTGAACTACTTCACAACCCAGATGTCATGTTAAAAGCCAAAAGGGAGTTAGAGCAAACCATTGGAATAGGTAATCCTGTTGAAGAATCAGACATTGATAGGCTTCCATACTTGCAAGCAATAATAAAAGAAACTTTGCGTATCTACCCACCAGCTCCATTTTTGCTCCCTCGAAAAGCCAAAGCAGATGTGAAAATTCATGGCTATGTTGTCCCAAAAGGTGCACAAGTCATAATCAATGAGTGGGCCATTGGTAGGAACCCAAGCACATGGGATGATCCAAATTTGTTTTCACCAAAGAGGTTCTTAGGGTCTAAAATTGATGTCAAAGGTCACGATTTTCAGTTCACACCATTTGGGGGTGGACGGCGAATATGTCCTGGATTGACACTTGCTACAAGGATGCTGCATCTTATGTTGGGCTCATTAATCAACTCTTTTGAGTGGAGACTTGAAGATGGTACGAAACCGGAAGATATGGACTCGGATCAGCAACTAAGAGCTATTGCAGTTAGAATAAACAACTAATGCACATGATACGCTTTACCTTATTGGATATAAACTCTATATATTGTTATTGTATTATTTTCATAAATGTTGAAATAGTTGACTTTATCATAAGCAGCTTAAGAGTTAGTCTATTTGTGATTCTTGGGAGAAAAAGGTACTACTTTTAAGGAATGAGTTGATTGTTTGTGTTTCTTGAAAAAAACAGAATCATAAAATAATCAATTTTCTTTGATCATTTTAGCTGATAGAAAACTGCTTCTGAAAAAAAAAAACCAGAACAATAAAGAAAAGAGAAAATATGCAATATATATACCTAATAAATATAGAATCATTTTTTTATACCAATCTATCTTTAATTTTTTTTTTTCAAAAAGACAATACCACCCTTCCCACAATTCTCCAGAATTTCATATTTTCAATTGTAGTTTTATTATAAAAAAAAAACTTTCATATTTGTTATATTTAAACAATTTAACAATATTTTATCATGATAAAAAGTACTTTAATAATTATATCATAACATAAATAATTTATTTGCTTATATTTCTACTTTTGCTTTTAATTCTACCTTAAGAAAGACATTTTTTTCCTAAAGTTTATCCAAATGAGCCCTATATCACATTAAGCAAACAATGGTGATGTGTCTTTCATTGTAAAATTAATAACCAAAAATTTGATCATTTTTATTTTTCTTTCTTATCTCTTTTCTTTTAGTTTATATTTTATTATATGCATCTGTAATCTAATATATATTAAAATTCTTCCACTAATGTTGTCACATGGTATTTTTTCCTTAAATTTTGATTATATTTAATTGTTTTTTCTTATAATTTCATTTTCTTTTCAACATTTTGTTTATCCACCCTTCATATTTTTCTTAACTCTTCATCTTTTACAATCTTCTAATTTTTTTATTTTTCAAACTTTTCTAAGATGATCTTGAGTGTGAAAATTAGTGAAACTAATTAAATCTTCATAATTTTAATAATAATTGTAAGAGAAAACTATCCTAATATAATTAACATTTAACACCAAAAATCTATTTGCAAACTAAAATGTTGTAGATTAAAAGCCTTATAAGTTTTTCATTGTCATATTGCAATTTTTATTTTCATTAAAGTTAAAAGTGCATCAAAATATTGTTACAAAAAATTAAAATAAAATTATTTCACATAATTATTGATTTTAAATATGTGTCTTTTTATTATACTTTGTAAATTGATAAGTATATTTTAGAACCCTAAATATTAATTCCCAATTTCAACAAATTTGAGAATTTTATCTAGGATTCTAAGCCTACTATAATTCACTCTAATACAACGCGTAGAATTTAACTGCACTTATACTAGAATTTGGAACATCGATATAATATAAACATAAATCAATAATATTGCATGCCAATTTGATTCATATTATGCACAAGTGCAGTATGCAAATCCTGAAAAATAAGAGAAACATACACATGGTACACATCAAGAACGTAGCCTTTTACTTCTCTCTCTTAATCCTCACATTGATGAAGGAGTGAGCTGCTAGAGATGTCGAGTGGATTAAGAATCTTGCTCATAATATAAATATATAGTTATGTTTATCAAAGATGTAGGTCATCAGTTCTCTGCATCATAGTCCAATACACTCACCGTTGGCTCCAAACTCAAAAAACACATGATAATTCCTAAATGCATAGCAGATGACTTAATAATATCATAGGTTCTTGGAAAACATCAAATTATCAATTGTCAATTCAACTCATTTTATAAAGTTATAATATCCACCAATCAATTAATAAAAGTTCAACCTCGAAAAATTCTACAATCCCTACATTTCTTCGCCAAGTTGATGCTGTTAAAAAAGAAGAAGAAGAGAGGAAGTATAGGTCTCTGGTTGGTTTCACCTTCATATCTGAAAAAATAATACCTGCAAAAGCATCAGCTTAAAAAAAAAGTGGTGCACACATGGTTTTTTTTCTTAGTTAAAATATATTATTAGTCTTTATACATTATGTTTATTTTTATGTGAAAAATTTTTAATTTAATTCTTATACATACAATCACTTCAATTGTATCCTTATTATATGTGGCTTTTTTATCTTTTTAAAATAAAATAAATATTATTTACATATATATATATATATATATATATATATTTAAAATTATTTTTAAAAAATATCTTTTTTTATTATAGAAAAATTAATTTAAATTAGATCAATTTTGTTATTGGATAAATTTAAGATTGAAGAGCGAAAAAAGTATGGAGCCCAATTGGATCGAATTTATTATTATTATTTACATGAATAATGATGGATTTTCGTATTTATGAGGGACGGATCAGTTTTCTTTTTCTTTCAGCCGCTGGTTTTATTCTTAAATAATAAAACAGGCTAGCATAGATCAACCTAGTGAATGGATCAATGTCTCGTGTAAGATTCATGACCGCATAAACAAGTGTGCCTTAGCGGCATAAAAAATTGGAATAGTGAAAAGAAGTCAGAATTGTCAAAGACTTTGTTCACCTTTCATACATTAAGCATGCCAAGTGGCCTCTCTTCTCCAAAATATCGAGATTGACGCAAATATTTGTAAGACAGCTTGATACATTATTTGTGGTTATCAACATACTTTTCCATTATCCTTTGGCATTGATATTGTTTACTTTTCCATATGATGATTAGGCTCCATTTTTTTCAATATGGCATCCGGGCGTGATAATATTGTATTTTAGATTTTATTTTGGTAATACAAGTTTAGTTAGAGACAATCCACCATAGAGGGGATGCAAAAATTTTGTTTTACGATCTGCCCCTTATTGTATAGGAAGAAAATATATTTGGCTCAAAATCCTACCTATTAGAGGGCAAATTTTGAGAGAAAAATTATGTGAGACATACCAGAGATTCTCTGACTGTTACTGTTGATGTTCTAAGTTCCTCTTGCCATGTCCTAGGTTCCTCCCTGTCATAGATAAGGATGCTTATCCAGTAGCTGCATTCCAAGTTCTTGGTTCTAGTGTTCCCCTAGGTTCCAGATTCTAGGTTCCGAGCTGCCATTTTAGCATCTATTCCAAGATCTGCCATGGCTCAAGTAGAAAAGTGACAACTTTTTTGCAGGCAGTGGATCCCATAAATTCCAGCTTTTGCAAGCAGAAAAAGGAAATAATAAAAACGAATTACTATATGCTCAAGGGTGGACTGTGTTTACTAGATCTATATTTCTGTTAATCTTCAAAATATTTCATATGTTGATAAATTAATCATATGTGTGCCATATGAAAAATGAAAAGTTGATTCTGTATCTGTTTTTTTGAATTACTGTTTTCACACTATTTTATTTTTCACATGTATATACATTAATGTTATTGCCAAAGGATAATAGAAGAGTATGTTGAAAAAAGATACGCACAAACGTCAGTATTAAAAGAAAATTCATCACTATTTACATAAATAATAATAAAATTGATCTAAATAGGATCGATTTAATCATTATTCATATAAATAGTGATCAATTCAATCTAATTTGGATGATCAATTTTCATACTCTAAGGCGAATATACATAGATAATATTTTTTAATTTTAAAGAGGTAAAAAAACCTATTATCTGTTGTACTATAATATTGTGAGCTTAACAAAAAGTTACTATAGATTTCGAAAACTAAGTTAAAGATAAATGTCATGTATAAATAAACTATCTTCAAAATAAATGTTACGCAGAAGGAATAAAAATACTTTTTTTTTATCTTCATGCACGACATTATTTTTAATTTGGTTATTATATTTTTCTGTTATAACTCTAATAGACAGTGTTACAACGACAATAATTGATAGAGATTATTGTAAAAATATTTATATATAAAGATTAAAATAAAAAATTCTTTTTCAAATTTCAAATTCATTTCATAATATTATTTCCTTTTAACTTACTCGTTAAATTAGAGGTAAAGAACAAGAAGCTGTTGATCTATCGATAAAGCTAAGAAGCTATTGATCTATTTTTCAAATTTATCCAACGATCAAATGAATAAGGACCATAATGGTTCCTCCTCAATGAATGATAGAGAATTAACACTAAAGATAGCACGTGTTGTATTAGGAAAAAAAAGAATAACATGTAGTATTTACCGATATGCAGGTCAACATTTGGGAGGAGGAGTGACATGATAAATAACTAAAGACAGCACGTGTTGTTTTAGGAGTAAAAAAAAAGGAATAACATGTAGCATGTTCTGGTATGGATACAGGTCAACATTTGGGAGGAGGAATCATAGCATTTATTGTATTGTAAAAATAAAGGGAAAAAAAATATTAGAGCTTGTAATTTGGATATGGATATGTAGGTGGAGAGTCTAGGATTCACCGGCACCTGGGCTTATAAGAAGACTACTCTCTTTAGTTTGTGGCTTTGTGCTGTTCTTGTTTTCTTTTGTTTCTTTCCTAGCTTACCTCAAAGATGATAGAGAAGTGAAGAAAAACAAAATTTAAAATTTGGGAGGAGGAATGGCATGATCAGTAACAAAAGATAGCACGTGTTGTATTAATAATAATAATAGCAATAATAACATGTAAGCAAGCACCAGTATATACAAGTCAACATTTGGGAGTGAAGGTATAGAGATGAGGTCTAGGAAGAGAGAAAGTAGAGAGGAAAGAGAATGAGAATTTAACCAAGTAATGAACAAAATGATTGATTGCTATAGTTTCTGTTTACACACTGGTATATGTACAACAGACTAGATAGATAGATAACTTGCATAGCATGCAAACTTCAATCACTTATAATGGCTTAGCTGGCACAACTAACTTCCTAACTGTCGTTAACTAACAATAACTAACTCTTTCCCTTGCCATCCCCCGGCAAACTCAGAGAAGAAAGAGCTGAAACTTTGAGTTTGGTATGAAACTCAAGGAACTTGGACTGAGACAAGCTCTTGGTCAGAACATCAACAATTTGGGCTTCAGAAGGTATATGGGAGACAAAGACCTGCTTGCTGACGACTTGATCTCGAACATAGTAGAGATCAAGTTCAAAGTGTTTTGTCTTGCTGTGAAAAATGGGGTTGGCAGCAAGTAAGACAGTAGAGAGATTATCGCAGAATATAGTGGGAGTCATAGGATAAGGCACTTGAAGTTTTGACAGGAGAGAGTTGAGCCAAGTGAGCTCAACAAGAACAGCAGCGAGGCTTCTAAACTCAACCTCAGTGCTAGAGTGTGTGACGACATGCTGCTTCTTACTGGCCCACAAGATGAGGTTTGAACCAAGGAATATGCAGTAACCACTGGTGGATTTGTGGTCATCCACATCTGGAGTCACAGAAGGCACGAAGATGAAGATTAGAAGATTTTGGAAAGTGAGACGATGGGAAATAGTGCCAGCAAGATATCTTAGTACTCATTTTACCACTTTTCTAGTGTGACTCAAGTGAAGCATGCATGAACTGGCTTAATTTGTTGACCACAAGGGTGAGTGATTGTGGCATATTGGAGGCCACCAACCACTGACCTATATAGAGTGGGATCATGGAACTTGTCATCACCATGAGCAGATAACTTCTAACAACTCATCAATGGAGTAAGCATAGGCTTGGCGGATTCCATGCCAGCCTTCTTTAAGAGCTCCTTAATGTACTTGGCTTGATTAAGTAGTACTACATCAGAGGTGGGTTTTTGAGCCTCAATGCCAAGGAAAAAATTCATCTCACCCAAATCCTTAAAAGTAAAGGCCTGATGGATTAGAAATTTTAGTGTGGTTGTCACCAGTGATGAGTATATCATCGACGTATACCAAAACATATATTGAGGAGTGAGAGGTGAGTCGAGTGAACAAAGAGGAGTCACACTTGGTAGCTTGAAAACCAAATTAAACCAACGTTGAGGTGAGCTTGGGAAAACATTTGCGAGGGCCCGCTTCAAGCCATACAAGGCTTTGTCAAGATGGCCTAGACAGTGTATATTGTAATTTATATCCACTTAATTTATGTATTAAAGATATATAGTTCAACTCATACCTATGTTAAAACGATGAAGTTTAAAGAAGTGAACTCTCTCCAAATAGATGATTTTTCATTGATATTTTGATACAGATTTATACAATAACAGAGTTGTCAATAGGGTCAGGAACGAGCTCAAATTACATAAGGATCTGAGTTTGATTTCCGTTGTCTCTAATGTTGTTCTGCCATGTCCTATGAGTGATGTTCTACCCGCTATGACCACTCCATTCCTTCCATAACCACAATCAACCCCTGCAGCCACTTTAGTCCCTAACCTTCCCATTCCCTAGGAAGGTCCTCTCAAGTATCTCACCCACCTTCCCACTTCACTAATTATGTGCCACAATTCTAACCCTTATCCCATTTCCAGCCATATCACCTATGATAATCTGTCTCGCTCGTGTAGGCAGTTTATTCTTCAAGTCTTATCCACCTTTGAGCCTACCTTTTACCATTAGGCAATTAAGTTCCCTGAATAGCAGTAGGACTCGAGCCATGGAAGAAAATAATACATGGTCAATGGTTTCTTTACCCTTGGGCAAACATACCATTGGGTGCCGTTGGATTTACAAGATCAAATACAAGGCTAATGGTGAGATTAAGCGATACAAGGCTCACTTAGTGGCAAAAGGGTACACACAACAAGTTGGAATGGATTTTCTAGACACCTTTTCACTTGTGGTGAAAATTACCATAGTGAGACTTTTGTTGTCCATTGTAGCAATGGTGGATGGAATGTGAGTCGATACGGTGTCCCATAAAAAATGAGTACCTCTATCATTACTCCTTCAACTATGACTTAATGATGGGATATTGGTTGTTGGACTTTTTTTTTTTTTGGGTATTGTTTAGCTTATCTTGTTTGGTGTCCAGAACTAAGCATGAAATTAGAGTTTAGAATTAAAATTGAGCTTCTCAATTCTAATCTAATTTTATACTTGAAGAAGTATATAGAATTGCAATTATAATTCCACATACCAACTCTATGAAGGTGTTTGGCAATCTTAAAATCAAGTTAACGTGGTATAAAGTAGAATTAGTTATGTTAACCGATATAAAAATGAGCTAGATTTTTATTGAACGTTGTTTGGTTTTACAATTTATAAATTAGTTTTAATATACACGTATTCTTCTTCTTATTATTATTATTGTGTACCTTTTTTCTTGATTATGTCATTAAAAAATCAATCTAGTAGACTGTGGCAGTCGGCAGTGGTGGATGATGGCAGCTGGTGGTGACGGGTGGTGGAACACGATGATGGCGGATGGGGCAGCAGCGACAACAGATAGTGGTGGATGATGGCAATCAGTAGCAGCTGGCAACAAGTGATGGTGATCGCAATGGTAGTTGGCGGTAGGTGGTGGCAACCGCGATTCTAGTCGGTAGCAAACGATGGTAGGCAGTAGCGGCGGATGGTGGTGGATGACGGCAGCCGACGGTGGTAGACTGCAGTAGCAAATGGCGATGGTAGACTGCGGTAGCAAATGGTGGTGGACAATGACAGCAAACAATTAATAAGGTCAATGGAGAAAGAATTAATTGGTGTGAAGTAAAAAAAATAATAGTGAGAAGATATAAAATAGAAGAAGAAAAAATTTGGACGAAATAAAACTAATTTAAAATTGATTTTTTTAAAAATTGATTTTAGGTCCAAATTGATTCAAATAAAAATTAGTTTTAAAATATTTAGGTAGTTACCAAATAATGATTACTAAAAATCAGGTCCTATTGTACCTAGTTAGCTAGTTTTTCTAGTTTGCCAAACACCCCCTATAAAATTGAAAAATAACTAAGACAAGCTCTTTTTAATTTCTAACTCATTTTATATGAATTATCAATTCCAAATCTTCATAAATCTCTCTCTCCTCCATAAAGCCTGTATAATTCTCTCCATTTTTTATTATATCCTATCTATAATATTTATAAAAATCATAATATGAAATTTTCTTAAATTTTAATTTACCATTTTATATATAAATAATTTTCATAAAAATTACTATAGTAAAAAAGTGTTGTTTATTAGTATTTGTATTAATTTGAAATTCTAAATCATACATTTAAATAATAAAATTAAAATCAAATTTAAAATTACAATTCATGTTCTAATTCTTTAGCAAACCCAAATATAAAATTTAAGATTCCAAACCAATTCCAATTTCAAAATAATTGGAATTAAAATTGAAATTGAAATTCTATATTACAATTCAAATTCTACTATCCACATGGACCAAATGAAAATATTTGAGCAACACAATTAGAAAGTATTTTCTTAATTAAAATTTCGGATTAAATCCCATCAATAATAACTATTGATTATGAATAATATAATTAAGTAATAACTACTAATTATGAATAATATAATTAAGTAATAAATATTGATTATAAATAATATAATTATAATGATTAACATACATGTTTTGTTATTTTCTTCATTTAGAATCTATTTAGACCAATAAAAAATATTTTTATGAGTAGTTCAAATTTATAATTTTTATACCCTACTTATTTACATTGATGAATTAAATCATTATTGGCGTGTCTATTGATTTTTTAAACTATTTCCATTTAATATTTTAAATTTTTTTACTTTTTAATAAAGTTCAAAATTTGAAAACTTCCCCAAAATTTAAATTTCTTATATGTAGGTGACTTTTTTTTTTCAATTAAATGAATTCATTTATTTATTTTGGAAATAAATGCAATTAATGTGAAATTAACCTAGTTATAACACGTGTAAAAGTTTCTTTGCTATGTCTTCTGTTTTATTATTAGTATAGATTATGGCTGTGGTGTTGTTACTTTAAGCCCCATTCTGCATATCAAATTGCTACATGTTAATTAGAAGTAACCATATTTGCTGTTTATTTGAAGGTTAGATATTTAACAAAGAATTCCAATTTGAGCAACCTTGCTCCTTTTATGCCTGCAAGGTCATTAAACAAGCGACACAAAGGGTTATCATGCGCAAGCCATTGACCCTCAGAAGGAAGCTATCTTTTTTTATTATTATTTGTTTTATTTTGATTGTTTGTTTTTACAAGGAGACATTTATTGTATTGGACAACAACTTGACTTTTAGACATTTCTTATATAGTCGACCCAAGGTTCAAGGATGCTAAATTATGTGTTATATTAAATTTTATTTGGTTAATTTTTGTATTACAGCTACAAGATGTTCAGTTAGTCTCATTCTATACTTTGATGTATCAAAATTTTTTTTTATTATTATTAGACCCCATTTGGCAGTGAAATACCCTTCAAATTTCAGAGGATGCAATTCAAGATGTTTTTGCTTTGTAATGACTATAAATAAAAATGATCAAGGCTAGACATTGTCCTATATTGAATTATTTTTGCCAAAATTTGCGTTCTCTGATGCTGATCTATATGTTGTAATTTCAAAAGTTAAATCTAGTCATGGGTTAAAGATATTAATATGTGATGAGGACGGTAATTAACTTGTGTCATACCACTAAAAATGTATTTAAAGTAGTTTTTCAAAAAATTTGATTGCAAAATAAGTGATTTTGTGTGAAGTAATGTAGTATATATATTTTTTCCAAATTTCGTACCTAGACATGCAAGCATTATTGTAGGACCGGTCCAATGAATTATATTAAGTGGGGTTGAAGTATCGTGTCTTTTGTTATGTTATGTTGTTAACCCACTGCTTTGTCACTAAAGAATATGTATTTGTAATTTTGCACAAATTTTACTCACTGTTATTTTTGCATATTTACAGTATGAAATAATTGTATACCCATGCGTGACACGAGTTACAGTACTGCTAGTCGTGAGCAAGGCTATCTCTTTTTTCTTTGTTTTCTACGGTGAGTCGTTATCATAATGTCAGAATTTTTCATCTTATGGCAGCTTACGGAATCTTTCAATTTTTCATTTTTCCGATAATTGATAGCAATACTCGACTCACACAACACGTGAGAAGCCAAAAAGTAGAAACAGCAAAAACGCAGAGGGCAAGGCTGTGGTGGTCACTTGTAAGTTAGGGATTAATTTGGTCTCCAAATTATAATTATTAAAATTATATTTAATGGTTGAGATTAAATATTTTATTATTAAAAAATAATTATTTAATAATTTATATTTATATTTTAATATTTAATAAATTATAAATTATCCTTTCTACCCTTTTATTTTTGTAACATTTCAATCCCACCCTTTAAAACTAAATTGATATCAAAGACTATCAAAAATATTTACTCAAAAATGAAATTACATATATACATTTAATGTAAATGAGAAAAGCCAAAAAAAAAATATAGAATTATATTTTAGTACATATGTACAGTTAATGTAAATGATAAAAGCAAAAAAAAATAATAATATGAAATTATATTTTAGTATTGGCGCCAGTAATGGGAATGCGAAAGCAGGTTATATTTCAAATTTAGGTAAATTATTATGTAGCAATCTGTAAATTTTCAGTAAAAAAAATTAAAATAATTTCAATAAAATTGATGTATAAATTATACTACTATATAAAGAATTAATTTATATAAATAAGATCTTAAAAACAAAAATTAAGAATTAAGAAAGTAAAAAGTAACGAAAGATAGAGTGGTGGACAAAGGACAAAAGTTGAGAAAAGAGCAAAAACAAAAAAATAAATTTAGGATAGTTAATAAAGATAAAGAGATAATTTATTTATTTATTTTGATATGATATCAATTTGGTCCAAATTGGTCCCTAATTTACAAGGAACTACCACAGCCTTGGCGAAGGAAGACAGGATACAAAACAAAAGTCCTACAAGAACTACACAAAGGAAAATACCACAGGTTGCACGTACGATACAACTCGACAGAGCTAGAACCAATACCGCAGATGCCTTGGTGAAAGAGAGACCACCAAGGACAAACAAAACCACTAACTGCAATTGTAAAACTCAAAATCAGAAGAATATCACCACTTGACGCTCTGATTATATATTTATAAAGAAGTATTATTTATACCTAAAATTTGGACTCATAATCAACAATAGACATATTAGAAGAGTGATATATACAAAGGTGGTGAATTCATTATTTTTTTTAATTATTTTCTACCCCACCGCTTTTTAATGTATTTGGTTATGTGTTTTGTAGAATTAATTTTAGATAAAATTAATTTTGAAATAACATAATTTATGTTTGTTAATTTAATCTAATAAGTAATTTTAACAAAAATTAGGAGACTAAAAATTTAGACACAGTGATTTTTCATTTTCATTTAGAGTTGATTTTGAATCCAAAATTAATTTTAGAGAATGGATTGAACAAAAAATCAAATAAGATGCAAAAAATACAAATTTAATTCTGATATTTCAAAATTAATTCTGGAAGCTTCTAACAAACAAATCAAACATGCACTTTGTATCCATTTTTTTTCCTTTTACAATAATTATTAATTTTAAGTACAAATAACAATTCTTATATTTATATATATCTGTGCGTGACACGAGTTACGGTTGATTTTTTTTATATGATTTTTTTAGCGATGTATTGGAAATATATGAGATTTTTAGTAAAATTGAAAAAATACGGTGTTTGTTAAGAATCCAGTTTATGAATCACTGGATTCATCCGATTTCAAAAAAAAGAAAAGAAAAGGGAATCTAGTTACATAAACACCAGATTTTCAATTATAAAAAATTAAACAAACATGGAATCCAATGGAATACAAACCGGATTATGAATTAAAAAAATTTTAAAAAATCAAATCGGGTAAAATGTAAACCGAATTTTGGAAAGAAAATTAAAAAAATATGAAATTCAGTTTCTCAATCACCAGATCCCTTTATTTTACACAAAAATGAAGGAATCTGATCTTATTTGGAATGGATTGCAGGATGCGTGCCCCCAATTACCGGATCTCTTTACTATATTTTTCTAATTTTCCCATATTCTCCATACTCTTCATATTTTTAAACTTCTTTCCCATATAAAAAATAATAAACCACGAGTTACACGTTGTGAGCAAGGCTGTCTCTTTTATCATTATGTTGTTTAATGGTGAGTAATTCATCATACCGTGATGTGAGAATAATTCTTCTGATATAGTAGCTTATACGGAATCTTTTCTGTATATAGTGATTGCATCTTATGCAGTGTCACGTCCTTGTGTCCTTTCATCATCACAACACGCCGATCAAACTTGACCCCATATTGTTGCCCAAGTATCGTATAGTTCAAGGCACAGTGTAGGCTAGGCATTATAAATATGGGTTTAATTAGAATATATTGATAATATAAAATTTTTTTATATTATTATTTAATTAAAATTTTTATTTATATAATTATTTAAATAATAAATAATTATATCAAAAATTTTTATTAATATAATAATATATAATTAAATATTTATATAAAAAAAATTTTACACTAATAACATATTTAAATTAAATCCAATAGATATATGCCAAAATGTCATGGCAAGTATTGTATCTCTCCTTGCAATAATTACAATATGTATGAAAAACTGGACTACTAAATATAAATATTTTATGCTATAATGTCTCTTTCTTTTATCGCATACAATGCCAGAATATCCCTGGACGAATTGTTCCACTGACTTTAAGGTGATAACGCGCCCGCCAAGCTTGGCCCACCAAATGTGAAACGACTTATTTTGTTTCAACACAAAATATGAATATTTAATTGTAACACTTTAAAAAGTTCAAAAAATTAAGTAAATGGTATATAATATTTTCAAAATTCATATAAAAAAAGATCCAAATTATTTCAATTGAAATATTGTGTCAATTTATTTATTATTTTTAATAATAGATAATAAATAAATTAATATAAATAAAATAAATTTACTTAATATTTCTCTATAAAAAAATTATGTATTATAAATTAGGTTTTTTATTTTTAATATGGAATGTGAGTTTAGTGTTTTAATATTATCGAATTTGGACAGTATTTACAGGAATATGGTGTACAATAAAATTGAAAATTTTGATTCAGTACAAACAGAAATAAGAATTTTTGATTCCATATAAAAATAATATTCATATAAAATTTTCCTAAATTATATATTCTGATACATTTATAAATCAAATCTTATATAAAAAAATCCCAGATTTTTGTTTTTTTTCCAAAAAAAAGGGTGCTGTTGATGATGTGACCGCCCAACGAGGCCTGCATCGATATGGTCACTTGAGCAGGTTTGAACGGAAGAACCGTCCCCTGCTTCCTATTGTGATAATTTGCGTTATTAATTTTTATTAATGGGAAGATTACCATCGATTACTATATGGATGATAATTCACATAAATATTCTTCATAAGGATAATCCATGATGTAAAGATAATATAGATTGTCTTAAAAATTTAAATTATTAGTAATATAACTTAATTAAATAAAATAATATATTGAGTTTAGATAATTTAAAGTTATATTATCAATAATTTAAATAAATTATCTTATACTAAATACCCTCTTATTTTCTAAAAAAAGCTTGGAGTATAATATCGACTTATAATTACTTTTCAAATTCTTTTTTTTCCTCGCTTCTCCTCCAAAATCTCTACTCGCAAACATACTCTAAAATAATTATAATTACATGTATGCTCGCACTTGAAGCTCAATTTTACCATAGTAAATATTAAAAAATTATTAAAGAAAAGTGCTTAATTTATGGAAAGATAACTGGGCAATATTGACAAAATAAATAATAGAATAATAAACATATTAAATCTATATATTTTTATTACGTTTATAATTTTCATAAAATTATATTTATATGTATTTTTAATATTATAATAAATAATTTTATAACCTTAGTGAGAAAATATTAACAATTAAAATTATTATTAATTAATTTGTTTAGTCTTACATGAGCCAAATTGTGTACTGATATTTAAAAATTACAATTATATTTATTAGATTAGATACTTTAAACTTTGATAGACAATATTGTTTACTTTTTTATTAATAAAAATACCATGGGTTTATATTAAATTTAAATTGATGAATTATATTCACATATATTTTAAATCTTATAATAAATAATTTCTTTTAACTTTGACAAGAAAATATAAGTAATTTGAATTGTATTAATTCATTTCTTTTATTCTTACAATATTGCAATTGTAGGTATTACAGCTATATCAATAGATAAGATATCTTAAGCTTTAATGTTGTTACAAGCAATCGTATTAGTGAGAAAGTTTATATTCCTCCGATGAATTTATTCCCTCGGCCAGGAATGCTTTTAGAGTTTTAAAGGAGGAAATTTTCAATAATGGTTTGCCAAAGCTAGCTCTGATTTAGTTAAATTAAAATTATTTATACTAAAATGCTCTATAAACTAGTGATAGCAAAATAGAGAAAATAAAAATTTCATAGATTTAATGACTCAAAAAACAAAGGATGGAAAATTAAAACTTACTCATAATTTAAAATTTTATAATATTCTTAAATAACTAAAGGAATTTTAATGACACAAAAAAAAGCCACAAATTGATTTTCTAACTACTATTGATATCTCAAATGGGTAATACTAAACATGTATTGTATGGGTAATGCAAATATTGAGGTAATACTAAATATATTATATGGGTGATACAAATATATAAATTGCATGGACAAATCATAATTATTATCAATTTAAATCAAATTTAAATTTAAATAACCTAAAATATTTTAATGGCACCAAAAAAAATAGTCATAGACTAGTTTATCTAACTAATATTAATATATCAAATAGGTGATATTAAATGTGTTTTGCATGGATGATACAAACATAAAAATTACACTTTAAAATGACACTAAAAATATATTACACAGGTGATCCAAACCTATAAATTGCATGAATAATAATTAATATAAATTATAATTATTAATTAAAATTTATTTTAAAATTATTTAAACTTTAAATCTTATAGCACACTGCAAAGTTATATCAATTTAATTTTTTAATTGGTAATTTAATTTTTTGTTAACTAATTTTTATAATCTACTCATAATATGAACTATTCTTAATAAATTTATTGTTTTAACTTATTGTAGATTAGACTTATGAACAGTATCTCAATGAACCTACTTTTATAATAAGATAATTTTTTCAGTAAAATTTTCCTTGATCACAATATCTTTCATAGGCTAATACTAGAAAATTTGATTTTAAAATTTATATATCTTTATAATCATAAAAATATACTATTTATCAAATTCATCTATTTTATATGATCATAATTATATTATATAAAATAAGTACATATAATAGTTATATATTTTAATTGATCTAATATTTTAATTAAATAAACCTTCTTATTTTTAAATTATGCATTGTGTTAGCCAATTTTAGTAAATTGGCTCTAGCAATTATACCTGATCACAAGTAATAAAAAAAATGAGTGCGGGATTGTTGTTGTCACGAGGATTGTAAATCAAGTATTAATTTGTTTAGAATAGTTACTATTTGAGCAATCGAAACTATGAAAATTGAGAATAAAAATAAAATAAAATAAAATAAAATAAAATGAGCAGACGATAAAATTAATAAATAAAAAGACAAGTGTTAGGGTATGATTTCACTTGGTTTCCCAAACTATGCATTACCTAATTAAAATCTAATTCCTAATTCAATTAAAGTGCTGGTCAAATTTCTCAAACTTATAATTACAATTCAATGGCTTGATATTGTAATTCTCTTAAAATAAATTGAATAAATTAATGACTTATATTATTCTAAATTTATCTAAGGATGAAGAATAGGAATTCTTATGACCACACAAATGAGTACTTCTATTTCTAGTTACTCTAATTCATGACAATTTTTATATTAGATTATTTTATACAGTGAATTGGCATTCAGCAAATAAAACCATAGAGCATCCAAAAGAGTGACCAATTCCTAGAAAGCATTAAGAACAATAAAAATTACTCAATTAATTGAAAAAGAAAATTAAATTAAAAATCAAGAATACATAATTTGATCTATCAAACTACATCACCCTAACACTTAAAAAAAACTAAAAGAACATAAAAAAAGAAAAAGAACCTAAACAGTAGAAAAGTCAACATTCCTTGTCTCCCTTTCCAACTCTTTAGCTTTCAATAATTATAATTATTTATAAAAAAAGAAAAAGATTCAAATATTTAAAATCCCTTAATTTTCTCTATAAAACAAATCTTTAGATCAAATCTTTATTTGCTCATCTTCCAATTCTTTTTCAAATCTTCAAGTTCAAATATTAAAATCTTCAAATCTCCATTAGAATCTTTTCCCTTTATCTTCTCATCAACTGATGCTATCTTTATCTTGTATCCAAACAAATCTAGTGAGAATCTTTATCTATTAAGTATAAAATAATTATGTTCTAACTAATAGCACTCATAAAATAAATTTATTGAAACTAATTAGGGAAATCATCATATTGAGAAAATAATTAATGCACAAATATGAGGTTAAAATAATATATTTTCATAAGTTATCACACCTCCACACTTGAATTTTTATATGTCCTCAAGCAAAATAAGAAGTAAAAAGGATAAGAAGGGGACATCGAACAACCTCTCAATTACCAGGTATCAACTAAAATTATATGCAATATAGACAGTAGTGGATTCATAAATGTCAACTTTAACATAAGCTTGCAAAATTATACTAAAGTTCTAAAGTTGATGAAATACTAAAAAGCTTTATTCAATTTAAGCAAGGGTAAAATGATTCAAATCAATTTCTTTTATGGACTCTCTAAAAGGAATACAAATTAGACACACAACAATTTTTTCTAAGTTGACCAATGGGGCAAAAATAAAATACAGACCACATATCCAACACATTTAATGTGAATTTAATTTTTGGGGTTTGATTGACTCTAAATGCTCTGTCCCACGGTGACTTTTTAGAGGAGTGTTCGATCAATGACTATTGTTTCAGTAGGCCCAAGGCATTAGGTGATAAAGCACCCCTCATATCTACTTACTCAAGTCATCCAATGGCATGGACACACCACAAGTACATATCCAGGATAAATGTTATGCATTATGCATAGCCCAAACATTGGTACTCGGAACCTTAAAATTTTTATAGTCTTTGGCAGTTCCCCAATTTTTATTTTCCTTAATTTCTCTCTCTCTCTCTCTTTTTTTGGGGGGCCTACAAAAAATCCAACCACCACATGGACAATATTAGGAGCACAGATTAATCCAACTAAAAAGCCACTAAGAATAATGGAATGAGCCAAAAGGTTGCACAAAGCTAAAAGAGATTCTAACAAATTAGTAAAGCAAAAGATAGAAATATTAATGAATTAAAACAATTTTGGGAAAACTTTGACATTTACCACCACAAACAATTAACTGCCAATTTATGCCACTGACACAGTAAAAGAAAAGGAAACGAGATCACATATGGCTAAGAAGACACGACTCAAACACTAAGCTAAAAAGACTATAATCCTAAGCTAATAATGAAAATAAGCTAAACAAGAAACAACTTGAAATAAAGGAAAATATCAAATTGACTAAAAGAAAATAGAAAAGAAAGAAAAAGAGTAGTAGATACTCCCCAAATTTTTGTTGAGCAGCCCCTTGTTCTCTTGTTGGATCTGGTGATTTCGTCTGTTTTGCCTCTAAAGCTCTTCAATCTTCCAATATCAAGCTTCAAGTTGAGGCTAAGTGGAGTACCTTTGAATTCTCGCTCTAGCAATTGTCTTGCACCATACCTCCTATGCTTGGATCCCATATTAGAATTATAAAATTTCTCATCACTTTTTTGAGTTTGTGTGGCAGCCTCCTCATTTTAGATAAGAGCTTCTTCTTAAATGTCGTGTAATAAGGCATGTGCTTCCGCATTTTAGCAATTAAACTTTCTGAGAACTAAGAAGTTTGCTGATCCATCTTTTTCTCAATACATGGGACTTTTATGTATGAGTTGATCTCCTATGGCTCATCCCATTCCTTTTCCTTTACCTCCTTCTCATTTGTCTCTATCTTTCTCCTTATCATAATTTTCTTTTAGCTTTATTTCTTGCTCCTTTTCTTTCATGGTCCTATCTTCAACTTCGTCCTTTTCATTCATTTTAATCTCATCTTGTTCCATTACTCCCTCATTCATGAAAGTGATAATAGCATGTGACTCATTTGGGATTGGAGTAGTATCACTAGATAGAGTTTCCTGTGACATCTCAGAAATTTGCGTAGAGATTTGGCCAATTTATACCTGTAAATTCTGGAGGCATGCCTCCTGGTTCTTGATGCTTGCTCTATTCTCTTCCATAATTACAACATTTAGTTGAGCAAGCTTTTCAATGGCTATCTCCCAATCAGCCTTCTTTTCTTGAAGAGGAGATAGAGGTTGATATGGATGAGCAACTTTAATCACGCACCTTCCATTCAAATGATCTCCTCCACAAAAGTCACATCTCAATGGAAGATGATCTAAAACTCCAATATGCATTTGTCTGATTTATGTTGTGGACTCAGAAAACTATCTAGTCAACCCTTTATAAGAAGCAAATAGAGCTTCCATCTCATATACCTACCAAAACAAGAGCTAACAGCAAAATAGAACTTCACAGGAAGGTGAGTAATCAAAGAGAATAATGAAAAGTTTTTTTTGGTTTTTTTAAATAAAATAAAATCAAATGAAATAAGACAAAAATATTTTTTATTTTTTGAAAAGCAAAAATAAAAAATACTAGAAAAAATAAAACAAAAACAAAAAAAATCCCAAATTAGCAACAACTAAACTACTAATGATATTGATTAAAACAATTCCCGGCAACGGCACCAAAAACTTGTCAGCCAATTTCAGCAAATCAGCTCCGGTAAGTATACCAAGTCACAAGTAATAAAAAAAATAAGTACAAGATTCTCGTTTTCATTAGAATTGTAAATCAAATATCAATTCATTTAGAATAGTTACTATTTGAGCAATCGAAAATATGAAAATTGAGAATAAAAATAAAATAAAATGAGCAAATGATAAAATTAATAAATACAAAGACAGGTGTTAGGGTATGATTTCACTTGGTTTCCCAAACTATGTATTACCTAATTAAAATCTAATTCCTAATTCAATTAAATTGCTGGTCGAATTTCTAAAAATTGTAATTACAATTCAATGGCTTGATATTGTAATCCTCTTAAAATAAATTGAATAAATTAATGGCTTCATATTATTCTAAATTTATCTAAGAATAAAGAATAGGAATTCTTATGACCACATAAATGAGTACTTCTATTTCTAGTTACTCTAATTTATGGCAATTTTTATATTAGCTTATTTTATACAGTAAATTGGTATTCAGCAATATAAAATCATAGAACATTCAAAGGAGCAGCCAATTCTTAAAAAGTATTAAGAACACTAAAAATTACTCAATTAATTGAAAAAAGAAATTTAATTAAAAATAAAAAATATATAATTTATTCTACCAAGCTACATTACCTTAATATCTAAAAAAAACTAAAGAAATATTAAAAAAGAAAAGAACCTAAACCGTATAAAAGTTAACATTCCTTGTCTCCTTCTTTAGCTCTCAACAATTACAATTATTTATAAAAGAAGAAAAAGAGTCCAATCTTTAAAATCCCTTAATTTTCTCTATAAAACAAATCTTTAGATCAAATATTTATCGCTCCTTTTCCAAAATTTTTTCAAATCTTCAAATTCATATTTTAAAATCTTTCAAATCTTCATCAAAATCTTTTTCTTTTTTCATCAATTAATGCTATCTTTATCCTATATCTAAATAAATCTAGTGAGAATCTTTATCTATTAAGTATAAAATAATTATATTCTAATTGATAGTACTCATAAAATAAATTTATTGAAAATAATTAAAAAAAATTATCATGTTGAAAAAATAATTAATGCACAAATATAAAATTAAAATAATATATTTTTACAAATCATCATATTGGACAGATAGATACACTAATTTTTATACTATCTCTCGCTTTTACTTAAAAGAAGGCGAAGCAAGATTTAAACAAAAACAAAAAACAAAAAAAACAAAATTTTTATACCATTTCTCGCTTTCACTTAAAAGAAGGCAAAGCAAGATTTAAACAAATAATAATAATAATAATAATAAAACAAAACAAAACAACACAAAAAGAAGGAATAGCGACAAGAGAATCCACCGCACAGCAAGCCAAACACTACATATATATTGTGATGATGAATAATTATATTATCTTTTGTGCTCGATATTTTATATAATGATATACCAAACACTATATAATATTAAAATTTTTATCTACTTTTATATATTTATATAATTAGACATTATACTATCAAACATTATTCTATAAGGCAAGCCAAACAAGCCTTTGTTGTTACATTAATATACACTAACAATTATTTACATTATAACTTAGGATGTACCATGGTCATGTTTAAAAAATGGGTAAAATTTATCTTGCTTGATTCAAGTAAGTATACAATTTTTCTAGCACAATTTTTTTTTTCATTTATAGAAATAAGTATCAAATCACCTAAACAACCAAGTATTAATAAATTTAAGGAAAAACTTGGTGCCGCATTAGTATACATTAACCACTATTTATATTATAAATTATGAATAAATTATGATGTACGACGGTCATGTGTAAAATGTGGGTAAAAAAATATTTCTCCAATAATAAACATTTCTGTGGGAAAGATGCATCACGTACAGCCCTTCTCTCGTTCTTCATGCACATATTATATATACAAGCCAAAGAAGTTCACTCTCACCACACCCACTTGTCAACACTACTCTTGAACCATACCTGTGTTAAAGGCAACAGAATCAGTATTACAACACTGGAGTACTACAATGAATTCAACATTTGGCGCACTTCTTGAGCAAGGTACCTTGGATGCACCAAAAGGTCATACCCTCTTATCCCCTAAGCAGTCTTGCTTCTCCTTATCACTAATCCTCTTGTTAACATGCATTGGCACACAATTTCTTCGTTCACTTCATGCAAAAACCACAAAAGCAAACAACAAGCTTCCACCAGGACCTTCCTTTTTTACCATAGTGGGAAACCTGTTTGAGTTTTGCAGAAAGCCACAACAAACATTGGCCAAGCTTGCTAAGCTTCATGCCCCAGAGATAATGCTTTTGAAGCTAGGCCAATCAACGACCGTAATCATCTCTTCACCAGACATTGTCAAAGAGGTGTTCCAAACCCATGATGTGTTGTTCTCAGACAGAACAGTTCCAAGTATTGTATCAGCTCTCGACCACCACAACTATAGCTTGCCCTTCCTTCCAGTGTCACCACTTTGGAGAGACCTGAGGAAAATATGCAATGACCAGTTGTTCTCCCACAAGACCCTTGATGCAAGCCAAGGCCTTAGGCGCAAGAAGCTGCAACAACTCCTCAATGATATGCACGCATTCAGCCTAACCGGTGAAGCAGTTGATGTTGGGAGAGCAGCTTTCAAGGCATGCATTAATTTCTTATCTTACACTTTTGTCTCTGAGGATTTTGTTCCATCTATAAGGAATGATGAGTACAAGGACACTGTGTCCACCCTCTTAAAATTAACTGGAACAACAAATGTAGTGGATATTTTCCCAATGTTGAAGATATTGGACCCACAAGGCCTTCAAAGGAACACCACTAATTACGTTGCCAAGGTGTTCCACCACTTGGACAAGTTAATTGACAAACGGTTGAAGCTAAGAGAAGGGGGACATTATGTCACAAACAATGACATGTTGGACACACTCCTCGACATTTCTGAAGAGGATAGCCAGAAGATGGACAGAGAAAAGATCAAACATTTTTTGCTTGTAATATTCCTTTCTCGTATCCTTTTTCACTCGTTTGTCACTATCAAATATTTTCTTGAATATATATATATATATATATATATATATATATATATATATATATATATATATATATATTTTGCATAGATTCAAGTGTATACTTGATAGTCTCACATGGGATAATTGGTCTCACTCTACGTGTGTTCCATCCAATGTGAGTTATCTATAATACACTAGAAATCTTATTATTTTAACTCATATCTTTTGGTGAAATGTTTATTTGTCCTATTTTTCGGATATCTTTGATAAAATATTGAGCCTGAGTTGTAAGTTTTCTATTAACTAATATTTAAGGATACGCTAATATGATTCTATAGTAATAATTAGTTAGGGGGTAAATAAATAGAATCCAAATTCTCCTTCCTTCAAGTTAAAGAAAGAAAACTCCAAAATAAACCAAAGTTCATCGACAATTATCTTTCATTTTTGAGTTATAATAATAGTAGTCTCTTATTTATATTTCTAACTTGCCCCCTAACTATTATTATTAGGATCATATATATAACTTCCACATTTTACTTTCGACCAAAAAACCAATCCATCTTTTTAAATTATTTTATAAGTTTGGATAATTTTATAATTTTATTCTTTTTAGGTTAATTATTTCATTAACTTTGCTCTCTCTTAATTAACATATACTCTTCATTATTTCTCTCTATCAAAATAATAATTTTTTTTTATGTTTTCTCTTTGACTCTTACCTGAGCAATATGAAAATAATTAAAAATTTAAGTAATATTATTGCGCCATCATATTTTTTATGTTATAATATTATTACGTTGTCGTATTTTCACATTGTAATATTTTTTGGTATACAGGAAGGTAAGATTTGGAACACACATTGTAATATTAATGCGTTGTCCTATTTTTACTGTTTTTAATTTTTTTAATATTCTGTAACTTACCTTTGGTTGTCATATTCTAATGTCGTCATTATTTTTATTATTTTTTAAGTTTCTTTATTAATATTACCTCTGGTTGTCATGTTATTCTGACGTTGTCATATTTTACCGTACGATTGATTTTTAATGTTATGAAGAATAGTTTTATTTAAATTTTTAATTATTTGTATATTTTTAGGTAAAATTCTAAGAGAAAATATTATTTTGATAGATAGCAATAATAAGTAGTATATATTAATTAAGAGAGATAAAAATTAATGAAGCAATTAATGTAAATAATATAAAATTACAAAATTATCTAGACTTATAAAATGATTCAAAAGAGAGAGATTTTTTTTTTTTTTGTCTAAAGTAAAATGTAGAACTTATTAATATTACTAATATATCATGTAAAGGTTAACAATCTCTCTCTCTATATAAATATATATAGTATTATGAATAACATTACCTTATTTGAGGGCTTCAAAAGGATATCCACTCTCAAAAGTAGCATTGCATTCATAGGTAAGGGCCCAAACAATAGCATAAGCAGTGACATTATTTGAACATAAAAAGTTGGCAGAAAAGTGAAAACTCATAAACAGAGAAAGATACAAAGTCTCTTGCGAGACTAGATGGGACTAAGTGCATTTTGGAGAAAGTTGGATTAAAATTATTGTAATAATCGGTTATATATATAATTTTTTTTATATAATTGATTATATGAAAATTAATTTATATTAAAATATATTAATTTAAAAATAATTTTAAAGTATTATATTTTATTAAGATTTTATGAAAAAAATAATTTTTTAAAACAGATAATTAAAATAGATATGAAATAATTTATTTATATCATATAATATTTGATATTTATAGTTAATTTGATAAAAATATCATAATTCTAAAATAATCAGTTTCTGCTTATAATCAAAATTTTCAAAAAGTTGTTTATAATTATAAACTGTTTTCAGCTTAAATTATTAACCTTTAATTATAATCCATTTTTATCTTTTCACCAAACATGATAGATTTTTAAAAATAGCTTTTTTGCTAAATAAAAAAAATTGTTTTGAAAGCTTTCCCAAAAATGCATTTTATGGGTGCATTTGTTTTATTTTTTTTTTCTCAAAAGCTACTTTTTTCAACTTCTACAAAAAAATTGAAAATAAATTTTTTTGATATTCTAATTATTTTTAAAAAATTATCCAACTATATAAGAAATAATTTTTTTAATGAAAAAGTTTTTTGTTTGTCCCAAAAATCACAGCCAAACACACTCTATACCTTTCTTTTTATAAATGTCCACTTTTTTTGTCCAAATAATATATGTGATCCACAAAAACCTTTAATTCTCTCAAATTGTTCCATTTGATATTCATTTTTTACGGAAAAATATTTCCTTACTCTTATGTCTAAACAAGAAGAACCTTATTATATATATGATATGACCATACAATTGTTGAATTTCTCACTTAGAATAAATATGATTTGTTGTAGGATCTACTTGTTGCCGGAACAGACACAACTGCATATGGATTAGAAAGAGCAATGGCTGAATTACTTCACAACCCAGAGGTTATGTCAAAAGCCAAACAAGAGCTGGAGCAAACCATTGGAATAGGTAATCCTATTGAGGAATCAGATGTTGCTAAACTCCCATACTTACAAGCAATAATAAAAGAGGCATTACGTTTACACCCTCCGGCTCCACTTTTGCTTCCAAGAAAAGCCAAAATAGACGTGGAAATCTCGGGTTATACGATCCCACAAGGTGCAAGAGTCCTAATAAATGAGTGGGCTATTGGTAGGAATCCAAACATATGGGACAATGCAAACTTGTTTTTACCAGAGAGATTTTTGGGATCTAAAATTGATGTCAAAGGTCGAGATTTTCAGCTCACACCATTTGGCAGTGGGAGACGAATATGTCCTGGCTCACCACTAGCTATTAGAATGTTGCATGTGATGTTGGGATCATTAGTCAACTCTTTTGACTGGAAACTTGAAAATAATATCAAGCCTGAGGATATGCCCATGGATCAACCCCTCCGAGCTATTCCTGTTGGAATAGATAACTAAGGAACATGGTTAATGGATGTTCTTCGATAAAAGATTTGATTTAATATTGGCTCTTATGCTCTATAGTTTTCGTATTTTACTTTTATTTTTCTCTAGTAAGTTTCATTTTATGGTTTCAGTCAGCTTAAGTGTGTGTTAGAATTTTAAGCCTTTGTATGAAATAGAGTTTGCTGCAATAAAAAGATGTTTGCTTTAAATTTCTTTGTTTACCTACTTGTTTTTTTTACATTTTTTTTTCCCATTTCCTTTCTAACGCTTTTTGAACGTTGCAATTTTTTTCCTTACTATCCACATCCTTTTAATTGATTGGAGTTTCAGATGTGTGGCTCTTCTCCATTACTTTTTATTTTTTTTTAAATCCAGATATATATTTTTTAAACTAGCGAATTTGATCCATGCGATACATGGGTATAAATTATGTGAAATATATAATATAATTTAATATAATAATTTATTATTAAAATTAAAATTAGGTAGAATGAAATAATTACGTAAATAAAAATTATAATTATGAAATTGTTATTCAATAAATTATTTAAATAATATTTCATATAATAATCAATTATTGAAAGTATTAGTTTTTATACAGATATGTACTTCTAATTTGCAGATAAGGACTCAACAACTAAAAAAATTTCCCTCTTCCTCCCATTTCTTTAGATTTATAGTAAAGTAATTTGAAAAATAAAATTTGATAAATACATTTCAAATAATAAATCATTAATATTAATTGTATAATTCATTTTATATATAAGGATATCTATTTTCAATTTTTAAGCGAGGATCAAACGACTTGAAAAAACAAATATTACTTGATTTTTTTGGTGAGGAAAAAACTCATTCCATTTACATGTTCCTTCCCTTATTTTAGCCTCTTAATAATGTAATTTTAAAAGAATTGTATAGAATCATTCTATATAGTCAATCATTATTAAAAATATAATTTGTTTTTATAAAAATATCTATATCCAATTTTTAGCTGAGCAATGATGAATAAATAATTTCGTTAATTCATTATTGAAAATACAATTTTTTTTATATAAGGATATTACCTTATAACTTTTTAGTGAGGATTGAACTAAAAAAAAATCCATTTCTTTCTCTCTTCCTATTCTTGAGCCTCCTGTTAAAATAATTTTAAATAAAAATGCATCATTTGGTTTCATATAATAACTCACTAGTAAAATAATTTGATGTTATAAAATATGGATTATCAATTAGACAAAATTGTCAAAAGTAATTTGTTTACATAATAATATTTAACTTGAGTTAATTTGAAAATTTGGTTAAAAAGAATAAATCACATTAATATAAGGTAAAGTCTTATTTACATCCTTCACACTCTACAATGATTTTAACTTAGTTCCAAAAGCTTTTTTTTTTCTTTTTGTTCTATTTATGTCCCTAAAGTTTTCAAAACATTTTAATTTTATCATTTTGGCATTCAAAATATAAATGAAAAAAACTGATGTGAAGGTCAAGTTATAATATTAGTAATGATATGTTTATTACTTATCTGAATTAGATGATATATTTATCATTATTTCTCCCCATAGGATATGAAAATTTTTCTTTTTAATTTAAAGCTCCCTAATGCTCAATTAATCTTTCTTCTCTTGAAACGCACACTCAAAACTTTTCGTTAGAGAATTGAAGGCAAACAATATCTATTAGTGGTATTTAAATATCACTAATATCGAAATTTGACTTTAATATAAGTTTTTTCATTTATAATTTGGATATCATTTATCAAAAAGGCAAGATTGAAATGCTTTGAAAATATTAAGGATGTAAATATAAAAAAAAAAAAACTTTTGAGATTGAACTAAAATCGCTGTAAAATATGAGGAATATAAATAAGACTTCTCTCTCTCTCTCTCTCTCTCTCTCTATATATATATATATATATATATATTTGTCATTTATGTTTAGATTATTGCAACTTTGAGTTTACAATTTAATTTTAATTTTTTATGAGGACAATGAAATTAACAAGATTTGCTGTATTATTTTTAGATAAAAAATTTAATAACTATAAAGTGTAAATAATTAAATTTAACCTACAATATATTTGTCCGAGTTGAAGGGGTTCAAATTCCTTAAACATGTGATCCTAAGATTGATTGAAAGATTCATGTATATGTAAAAGAATATTGTTGGTGAAAAGCCCTACAAAATATAATCTTGAGTAGCTCCTTTTCTTGATAAGAAAACTACATATATAGGAGTTAGACTCTGTTAGAGAAAATATTCATGATAATGGGTGTAGAAATTATGCACATGGGAGAAAGGAGTATCGAGTAAGAAGGAATTGAAATGAAAGGTTAAAGGATGAGAGAAAATAACAGAGAATTGAAGAAAGAGAGAAGTGCCTAGGTTCCTAAGAATTTCAAGCTCCAAAAGGTTCTCACTATAGAACTAATATAATTATATCTCAACTAATGTTCATTTAGTAAATTAAATTAGAATTTTAATTAAAAACCTTTTGAAAAAAGGAGTGTGCATGAATAACAATGAAAGAAAGTGGATTGGGAAATAGTAATTGTTATTTATTATAATAGATTAGGAAGTGATAATATGCATTGATTTGAAGATGATTTTGAATTTAAAATTTAAATTTTGTAGCAAATTATATGAGTTGTGAAATGTGATTTAATTCTATTTTTAGTAAGGGAAATTAAATTTTGAAAAATCAAAATTACCAAAAAATGACACACGGACAAATTTTCTTTGTAATGTCTTTTGTTTTATAAGTAGTATAGATTATCTCATTTAAAGAGGTGTTTTGTATGTCGTATTAGGTATGATAGGATAAGGTAATACAATACATTATGATCTTATCCGTTATTTGGTGCAGTCAACGTATTGTATAAGCTTATCTATCAAACCTTCCTTATACGTTATAATGATGGATAACTTAATACAAATAAAATAAAAATATATGAATAAAAATTTATTATTAAAAAATATAAATAATAATATTTAATATAAATTTAATTATATATAATAAAAAATACAACTAAATATAGGAATATGATACTAAGCCTACTTAGATTTTGATGTATAAAAACTTCATCTTTATTTCACTCTCTCTCTTTCTCTCTCATATTTTTTATATTTATGAAAAAAAATTATAAATAAATAAATAAATAATTTTTAATATAAAATTATTTTTATATATAATAAAAATAGATAAAATAATTATAATAACTATTTAAATAATTATATTAATTTTTAATTTTTAATTTAATATTTATTTAAAAATTATGTTTATTATAATCTCTTCTCTAGTTATATTTTATAAAATACAATATCTTATACAGTGACATACCAAACACTGCATAATATTAAATTTTTATCAGCGTTTATTCTATAAGACCTTATACCATCAAATATACCAAACAGGCCCTAAGATTTAATATTGGATACATTGAGGATAATATTTGATTTCGATTAGAGGCAAAGGTTACTTGTGTTTCTGTCACGTTTAACCGCGCGACTTTTGAGCCAAACTTTTATATAGTCATCATACTTAATTTATTGGACATTCACATGCATAATCACTTATGTGTATTACCCTTAGTTAAAATATTAATTACTAAGAGAACTTGATTGAAACGTGTGCTTGGGAAAAACAATTGCCAAATCAGTCAATCCAATAAAAAATTAGGCCACGTGTCTGGTTCATTGAATCTTAAAACTGGTAATAACTGCTGATTCATTTGGTTCTGTTTGGATCTTCTATTCTTGAATCCTGTATAGTAACGCGCCAAAAATAAATCATAAAACCAAAGCAACTAAAGTATATCTTTAGGTAATTTATTTTAAAAACACAATTTATAGACTAAAAACCAATCCAGATTAAATTTTACACTAATTTTATATTACTTAACGATTTATAAAATTTAAATTAACTATGTGCATTTTTTTAATGAACAAGTAAATTTTTTTCACGTCATTCAAATTCATAATTAGTCCATTAACAAAAGAAATACATGTTGTATACAGAGAAAGAGAGAAAGAGAGAGAGAGAGAGAGAGAAGTAGAGTAGGAACTAGGAAGAGAATTTGCTCTTTGATTGTCTTATTTAATCCATCACATATCAAATAATTAGGCCAATACATATTTAAGCACACCACCATTTGGGCTTAATGCCAACATATAATTTCTAATAATTCATATAATCACAACATATTGCTTCCTTCAATTCAAAATAATATAATCGTCACTTTAGCTATTTACACTGATATTAAGGAATCCAAAATTAAGTATTGATTATAAAAATATTTACTAAAATATCCTTATTTAATAACTAAATTTATTGTATTAATATTTTATTATTTGTTGTCTTGGAGAGTAAAATAGAAAAACTTACCATAAATATTTTATTAAAATATAAAAATGACATAGAATATAAACAAAAATTTTTTACTCAAAGTGATAGTTATTTTGAACTAGAGGGAGTAAAATGAATCTAAGGAAATATCAAGTTACTATTCAACCAGTTTTAGTGAATAAATTAATGAAAACACAGTAAATTACTAACTATTTTTGCATCCAAAAATAAATTCTAACAATGTAGATTCAATTTTTTAAGAAAATTATATACTCTAATAAAAATATTTAATAATATAAAAATAAATTATAAAATACATATATATATTTATAAAAGAAAATACATTTATATTCAAACAAATATCCAACCGCAAGTTATACTCAACTTCGACAACCAAGTGTAAGGATAGAATTATATAGAAAGCCCAAGGACAACGATTCCTTTGTAGTTTTTATCAGATTGACTTGACTTTATTAGAGGCAAAGGTTACTTGAGTTTTTAGTCATGTTTCACACGACTTCTGGGTCAAACTTTTATTTATTCATCATACTTACTTTATTGACATTCACTTGCATAACCTCTTATGCGTATTACTCTTTGTTAAAATATTAATTACTGAGAGAAATTGATTATAACATGTGCTTTATATCGTTGAGAGAGAGAGAAAAAAAAAAGCGCCAAATCAGCCAACTCAATTTTAAAAGAAAAAAGAAAAAATAGAGGTCATGTGTCTGGTTCATTTGAACTTTGAAACTGGTAATCACTAGTTCGTTTGGTTTTGTTTTTCTTGGTTCTTATTCTTTAATCCTGTATTAACACCAAAAATAATCCATAAATCCAAAACAACTAAAGTTCGTATGTGTTTGGGTAATTTATTTTAACAGATTAAAGACAATAAAACAAATTCTATATCCAGGTTTATTTGTTAATGAACTTAAAAAGACAGTTAATTAAGCTTCTCACCTATGATCTTGAGAGGATGGATTAATGGATCCAAGCATTTTGATCTAATACTTGGAGGTCAAAAACCTTATCTAGACAAAACCGATTAGGCTATGTTGAGGAAAATGATAATTATTTGTCTAAATTCCCATTTAATTATTCGAACCTTGTCAATTATCTTAAACTAGATTTTGACAGGATGACTATTATTTCAAAGTTGACATCAGTTAGTCTTTAAAAAAAATTGAATATTAATTTAATCTTAACATTTTGAATACTGATATCAATTTCATCTTTTTGTCAAAATCATTAGTAAGGTCCATCATGATTCATCATAGTTGACACATTAGTGCACTGCTATGCTGTAAGAGAGACAGCCTCACAACCGTCTGTAACTAACTAAACAATTTCTGTAACCAACTTACCAGTAGACAGTTATGGTTAGTTAGTAGAGTTAGAACTCATGCTCGTGTATACAACACACCACTATATATAGTAATACTTGTACTCTCCATGCTCAGAATATAGTAATACACATTCTTCTCACATTCAGAGCTTCTCTCCTTTTCCCTCAACTCAACTCTTTCTCTCCCTCTTTCTCATCTACTCTGATACCTTTCATGGTGTCAGAGCTAGATTGATCCATGGAGACCTCATCAAATCAAGAAGTGAATTCAGGAGTGCAAATGCATGCGCTCCCAATCTCAATCTCAACCAGTGACACAGAATTTTTCAAATCTAATATCAATCAAGCTAGACAAAGGGTTACTTGGCATGGAAGCAACAAGCAGAAGCAACAATCATCGGCTATGATCTGGAACGATATCTTGATCAGAATCAGATTCTAGAAAAATTTGTGTCGCAAGAAGATGCAGATTCAGGAAAAATATTGCAAGAATTTCGCCATTGGGAGAAACAGGACAAATTGCTCATGTCTTGGTTGCTAGCTTCAATGACAGCTCCATTCACCACTCACATGGTAGGGTGCAAAGCCTCATATCAAATTTGGCAGCGTGTTGATGAATACTTTGCATCACATACTCGTGCCAGAGTCAAACAACTCAGAACGCAATTAAATGCTGTGAAGAAGCAAGGTTCCGTTGTTGATTATCTACTTGAAATCAAGAAAATGGTTGATACGTTTGCAGCTGTTGGATCTCCAATCACCACTGAAGAACACATTGAGGTAATTCTTGATGTACTCTCTCGTGACTATGATTCATTCATTACTTCTGTGGTATCTCAGTCAAATCCCTATCGAGTTTCTGAGGTGGAAGCCTTACTCATGGCACAAGAGTAAAGGCTAGAAAGGTATGACAAGTTGGAAGCTAGCAACGTGCAAGTACATCTAGCACAAACCAATGGTCAAGCATCAAAAGGATCAGAAGATCAAAGTTTGGGGTTCAATGGCCATGGTCGAGGTGGTGAGACGCGGCAGAGGTCGTGGTCAAAGAGGTTGAGGCAGATCAAACTGGTTAGGCAATGGCAGGCCTCAGTGCCAAGTGTGTGGTAAGTTTGGACACTTGGCATGGAATTGCTACCATAGATTTGATCACAATTGGCCAAATCCAAATCAAGCTCCTTCATTTGGTGCACAACCACCACCACAAGCAAATTTCCACAATCCTCAAGCCTATCTTGCTTCTTATGCCTTAGTTGCTGACTCAAACTGGTACCCTGATTTAGGAGCACGTCACCATCTAACACATGACCTCAACAATCTTGCAATCAGAATTGATTACACGGGCTCAGACTTGGTTCATGTAGGTAATGGGCAAGGTATGTTCATTAACAGAATTGGACAATCTGCTATACACTCAAGCCTCTCTAACACTTCATTCATTCTTGATAAACTTTTATATGTTCCTGAGATTGCCAAAAACCTAATAAGTGTCTCTAAATTTGCTCATGACAATCGTGTCTTCTTCGAATTCCATGCTCATAATTGTTTTGTCAAATCTTAGGATACCAAGGAGGTGTTACTCCAAGGCAACCTTAGAGATGGATTATATGCGTTTGATCAAGTGCAAATAGCTTCAGTTGCTAGTGCTACTTCAAATAAATCTGTCTTTCATACTTAATGTAATCTCAATGACAATTTCACTCTTTGGCACCATCGTTTGGGACATCCATTTGCTATTGTTGTACAGAAAGTGTTGAATTGTTGTAATATACCTTGTTTGTCAAATAACAAATACTCAGTTTGTGGTGCATGTTGCATGGGCAAAATTCATAAAATGCCTTCCTTACCTTCTATTACTCAGTATACTGAACTACTGTGGCTTATTTTTACTGATGTTTGGGCCTTGCCCCTGTTCCTTCTTATTTTGGTTATAAATACTATGTGGTTTTCATAAATGTGTTCTCTAAATATACATGGATCTATCTGTTACATGCCAAATCTGAAGTTTTTTCTGTTTTCCTCGAGTTCAAAACTCTTGTTGAGCACCAAACAGGAAAACAAATTAAGGCTATTCAATCAGATAATGGTGGTGCATATGCCTCACATGCTTTTACTTCCATTTTGCAAACCAATGGTATTGTGCATCAACTAACCTGTCCTCACATAACCCAGCAGAATGGCTCTGCTGAAAGAAAACACAGACATCTCACCGAAATTAGCCTTACACTCTTAGCACAAGCTTCACTCCCTTTATGCCACTGGGAAGATGCCTTTCTCACTGCTGCCCATATCATAAACCTTCTCCCCACACCCACCTTAAATAACCTATCTCCGCTTCAAACTTTATTCAACCAAAAGCCTGACTATCACTCCCTCAAAATCTTTGGATGCATTTGTTATCCTTACCTCAGACCATATAACCAATACAAATTTGCCTTAAAATCCCAAAGATGCATATTCCTTGGTTATACTCCTAATCACAAAGGATATAAATGCTTGGCACCTGATGGAAAAGTCTTTATCTCTAGGCATGTCATTTTTGCGGAAGACCAGTTTCCTACTAATTCCCTATCTACTACTCCTACACCTTCACCACCCCCTGTGTCTTCATTACCTTCCATTCCCACAGTGCTACAATATGCTCCCTCTTCTCCCTTTGATTGTCCTTTTCTTAATGAATATGCTCCCCCATACTTACTAACTCTACTTTTGCTGCCTATGCTAATCCTGCTGATTCCATTAACACTGCAGCCATAGAAATTGAGTTGCCTTTTGAGAACCCTGCAGGTGTACCATCTGCCAGAAGGTTAGATGCTCCTCCCTTGTAAAACCATCATAATATGGTCACAATAGCCAAAGCAGGTACTCTTAAACCCAAAACCTATGCTACTGCTGTCAAGTCTCAACCTGATCTACTATGGCATGAACCAAGATTAGTTCAACAAGCCTTATCCTATGATCATTGGCTTCAAGCCACGAAGGAGGAGTATGCAGCCTTGATGTCCACTACTACCTAGTCACTAGTACCATTTCCCCCTGGGAGGCAGGCAATTGGCTCAAAATAGGTGTTTTGAGTAAAAAAGAACCCTGATGATAGTATCAAAAAATACAAGGCGAGGCTTGTAGCAAAAGGTTTCCATTAGAGAGAAGGGTTTGATTTCTCATAAACCTTTAGCCACAACCTGCTATTGTACGTCTCATGTTAACTGTGGCTCTCTCTAAGGGATGGCAAGTAAGGCAATGTGACTTTAATAATGCCTTTCTCAATGAGGAGTTGGATGAAGAGGTTTTTATGATGCAACATGAGGGATTCATTTCCTCTGATGCTTCCTCGGTTTACAAGTTAAAGAAGGCACTTTATGGCCTAAAACAGGCACCCCGTGCTTGGCTTGATAAGCTGAGCACAACTCTCAAGCAATTTGGTTTCATCAACACTAGCAATGATTCTTCCTTATTCTGCTGTTTCAGCTCAGGCTCAATAATCTACGTCCTTGTATATGTGGACGACATACTCATCACTGGGAGTGACTTTGCAACAATCTCTCAACTCATTTCTGATCTGTATAGTAAATTTGCTCTCAAGAATATGGGTCCACTCCACTATTTTTTGGGTATCAAGGTTACCTACTCTTCCACTAGAGCCATTCACCTTAATCAATCCCAATATATCATTGAATTGCTTGCAAAAGCTAGGATGGATGCGGCCAAATCCATGCCTACCCCAATGATCAATAGCCACAAACTCACTACCCTAGGAGGAACCACCTTTACTAATCCTAGTCTCTACAGGCCATTGGTTGGTGGATTGTAATATGCAACCATCACGAAGCCTGACATCACTTATGTTGTGAATCGTGTTTGTCAGTTTATGCATCAACCACTGGAATCTCATTGGAAAGCTATGAAAAGAATTCTGAGGTACCTTAGTGGAACTATCTCTCACGGGTTGACCTTTCATAAGAATTCTGATCTAAGGCTTTTTGCATTTTGTGATGCTGTTTGGGGCTCAGACTTGGATGATCGAAAGTCTACAATCAGATTCTGTGTTTATCTTGGCAGTAATCTCATATCATGGTCCTCTAAGAAGCAGAATGCGATCTCTAGGTCCTCCACAGAAGCTGAATTTTGAAGTCTTGCATCAGTCATGATAGAATAATCTTAGCTCCAAGCCCTCATTCTTGAGTTGCATCTTCGGATTACAATGCCTACAGTATTTTGTGATAATCAAGGTGTTGTGCAATTAGCTGCTAATCTTATTCTACATGATTGGACAAAACATTTTGAGCTTGATTTGTTTTTTGTTCGAGACTTGGTGATCCAAAAGGTCTTAGTTCAGCATATTCCCTCTGGGGATCAAATTGCGGGTATATTTACCAAGCCAATCTCCTCTGCTCAATTTCATATATTCAAGAACAAGCTCAGGGTCCATCCAAATGCCTCGCTGAGCTTGAAGGGGGGATGTAAGAGAGACTGCCTCACAACCGTCAGTAACCAACTTAGCAATAGACAGTTATGGTTAGTTAGTATAGTTAGAACTCATGCTCGTGTATACAACACACCACTATATATAGTAATACTTGTAATCTCCATACTCAAATTTTAGTAATACACATTCTTCTCACATTCAAAGCTTCTCTCCTTTTCTCTCAACTCAACTCTTTCTCTCTCTTTCTCATCTACTCTGATACCTTTCATATGTTGCTTATTTGTCTTTTTAACTGATGAGGAGATGATGATTTCCACCTTATCAACTTGAAATTACTGATTAATTGTAATGAAAATTACTAATGATTTTAATGGAGGGATTGAATTAATGTCAAAATTTAAAGTGCTAAGACCAAAATAATATTAAATTGATGTCAATTGGTAAATATTAGAACTAAAAAAAAACATTTAAGATAATGATTAATAATATATTTGATATATTATTAATTATTAATGCGTATATGTATGCATAAGTCATATGTGTTCTCAGAATTATATTCAATAACTAAAAAACATTTGAGTTATTAAGTAAATATAAACATCTATAATAAATTAGAATGATTTTAATGCATAAAAATGAAATCAAATGCTGCAATTAGAGTATGTCTATAATAAGAAATATTAGTATGCCAATTTAAAAATTCAAAAAATATATAAGAGCATAATCCCTGTAACAATAGGACCAAAATTTTGTATGAAATATTTGAGTTAACTTCACAAAACTCTCATAAAGAAGGAAATACAATATGATCAATTTCTAGCTATGTAGTTCAAAAACTCTGAAGTGCAGAATATCTCAACAAACATAGACAAATATATAAATAATTAAAGCAACAGAATATATAGCTTCCTATTTTATTAATCAATGAATAGTTCTAAATCCAACAAAAAGACTAACTATGTTTGTCCAGCATTTAGAATAGCAAATATAAATATCATTATACCATATTACATTACTAAATTAGACAAAAAAATAGAGGTTTATAATATAAATAACTTAGTTAATTAGAATGTTTGCACTCTTATAAGCTGCTAACATATATCAAGAGTGCTCAACAAACACATCCACCACTTTGTTTTTACCATCAACAATTTTTTTTTTTTTTTTTTGGGTGAAGATAGAGATTTACCATCAACAATGTTGAATGTGCACTGTCATTCTTTTTGAGATGGTTTACTCCTACAAAAGAATCTCCAGCCCTGACAAAATTTTGCTTGCTTCTTTCTAGCCTCCAATGTTAGCAATTTACACTAAAATTCTCCACCACGTTTAACTTTCAATGTCCAAGGAGCCTTGTCAAATCTCGCCATTCACATTTAATTCATGAGCATGAATTTCACTTTCAACTGTAGCTCATCTTTGTTTCACATCAATCATTTTCTAAATTTTATGAACATTTATTAATTAAAATTATAACTGATAAAATATATGACATTAAACGTTAAACTTGAAATTGAACCCCAAAAAAAAACTACCGACAAAAACCAGTAAAAGTATGGTGTAGGATACGAAATTAAGTAACTTAGATAATCAATTAAAAACACTAAGGTAGAAAATAGCACTTGTCACATGGTTTGTACTTTGATAATCTTGGTAGTGATTACTACATCCAAAACACCAAAGCGGAAACACAAACAAGATACATGGTGAAGGATTTGTTACTTGTCCCATGTTTGGGAGTAATGTTACTCCACCCACCAAAATTACTAAATTAACCTCACTTATTTTTTAATTTTCCATTTTGTCACCACTCTCTTCCTTCACCCCACCTTCTGCACCCCGTCACCATCACCACTGTTCCCAAACGTTGTGTGAAGCTTTTGCAGCACCCCTCTTCAAATACGTAAAAATTTGTTCGTAGAGTTAAGTACTTATACAAATCTAATCCAAATACGTAAAAGCTATCGTGGTCCACATATATGAGATTTATTTTAGTGAATTTATTATTTAGCCTGGTTGTTATATGGAAATTAAAAAAAAAAAAAATTTCTGTGTGAATGTTTATTTTTCCGGTGTGATGACAAATAACCAGTGCAAATGAATTTATCCCTTACACTTGCAACCATGCTTTTGTTTTGAAGCTTTTGTCAATAACCTTCTTTAGCTTAACTAAAGTTGGAATCCGAAGAATATGTGGAAGGAACCATGCAAACTTCAAGTGATGAAGATGAGATCAAAGCATCTACTGGAATTTCAGAACTGAAGATAGCTGGGAGTCTTCCTACTTGATTGATGTCTTCTCAGAGTCCGGCATTGATGAAGCTCAGCCCAATAAATTTTTGGATGTTTGGCACTCTCTAGGAATGAGAGGGGGAGGGAGAGGAAGAAGAGATAGAGAGGGGAAAAAGTTGAAGAAGGGTAAAATTATAATCTTAAAATTGATATATTGTTTAATAAATTATATATAATATTATAAATGATTTATCTGAACCGTTACGGTGTATAATGGGTGGAGCAACGTTACTCTTAAACAAAGTGAGATTTACGAATCCTTCACCAACATTCATAACTTTTCAACAATAGCACGTGTTAAAGTTCGAGTGCTATTAGTTCGAAACCGTTCCTGTAGTTTCAATTGAAGTTATATAACAAAATATGAGCCACAAAATATTTTGTTGATGACAAATCAATTGGTTAGATATGACAAATCAAGTTACATAACAAAATATGAGGATGAGTTATGGGCATTCATATATTGTCACTTAATTAATTATTATATTTTTAATTTCTCTAAAATATCTTTTTTTTGTTTGTTAATTAAAATAATAAATATTTAATATCCATTTTTATGTGAAATTAACATATTTAGTACAATTATTGACATTTAACTATTAAATTGTTTTCTTGAATTTTTTTCTTAATGTAACCATTATCTAAATAATATATATAATAATGAGTATTCTAAAAGAAACAATGAGTAAAAGTGAATAACAATAAAGAAAAATTAATATCATAATCTATGAAGCACATGTCGAATATTTCATTAAAATATATGCTTTTAATATTTTTTAAAGAACTTCTTGCAGTGTTCTATTATTTTTACCTTAATGATCTACATTCAATTTTTGTGAAAAATTTTAATCCTTCACTTTTTTTTTCATATAACATGCTAGATTTATTTTTTTAATGTTAAAATAAGAATTTTTTATTTGAATCACAATCACATATTTTCCTAATTTTTTACAAAAAAATATAAATTTAACTGTTTTGTAAAAGAAGAATAATTGAAAGATAATCTTGAAAAAAAGATATAAAAAAAGAGTAGAAGACGAAGACAAAATATAAAACATTAAAAGACATTTTGAATATTAAATATATTTTTCATTTTGAAAGCATTAATTTTAAACCAAAAATTGGATACATGCGTTAAATAAAAAAAATAAAATATTATAACTACTTAAAGTTAGCTAGAGATAGAAGAGTATACACGTTCGATAAATTTTTTTTAAAAAAAAAATTAACATTTATATTCAAAAAATTGTGTTAAATATGCTAATTGCACACATATAAAAATAAAAATTGGTTATATTAAAGATAAAAATATTAAATTTAAATAACAATATAACTAATAATAAATATTTAATGTTAGATATTTATTTTCATTAACAAATAAAAAAGAAGAGTATTTTAGTGAAGTTAAAGAAATTATAGTTAAAAGGCAGTGCTCATAAACATTTAGGAGCAGCAATAACCACTCTTCAAAATATGAGACACTTCCTAACACTATATGTATATAGCATTCTCTCTCTATCCAATAAGATCAAATTACCCCTAATCCAATGGCTACTATGGAATCAACAAATAAAAAGTAAGGTCAATAAAGTAAACTGCAAAAAATTAAAAAACATAATCTCTTTCCAAATATGTAATCGGATAGAAATACCTCTAATCCAATGCATATGGCTCCATCAATTAACCAAACCAAAGGTCAAAACAGTAAAACATAAAAAAATAAATGTAAAATCCAATAAAAACAGAACAATAAAATTACCATCTTGCCATACAACTGAGCGGAAAGTATGTGTGGACAAATTCACTCCTTTTATAATGAGAGATAATATACTTGGATAGGGAGGTGAATTACATTAAAAAAAATCTTTATCTTTTAATTTTTTATTTATCTTTTTCAACATTTTTAGCTAAAATTAAGCTAGGCAGAAAAAAAAAAATTAGAAATGATTTTGCAAATGATAAACAAAAATTTAAGAGACCAAGTTTGTTGTTAACATAATTTTTTATATCTTAAGAGACCAAGTGTGTTGTGTACATAATTTTTGATATTTTAAGGAATTACGTTTGTTATTAACAACTGTACAACGTTGGTTTTTACTTTGTTATGTATTTTTTTATCGTAGGTTGCAGTGACACGTACACATCCTTTCAACGTCTCAGGACATGGATGAAACTTCATCCCCAGATGTTAACATAATTTTTCATATCTTAAGAAGCCAAGTGTGTTTTGTACATAATTTTTGATATTTTAAGGGATCGCGTTTGTTATTAACAACTATGCATCGTTGGTTTTTTCTTTGTTATGTATTTTTTTATCGTAGGTTTCAACGGAATCTTTCTCGTACATACTGACTGTACCTTATGCAGTGACACGTACACATCCAGCATCTCGGCACATGGATCAAACTTCATCCACAAATGTGAAATGTGGCTCATGTTCCATTGTCCAAGCCATGCACAGGTATATCTCTACGTGTAATGGCTTACGTCAAAATATCCCCATGAATTATATCTCTTCTTGTAATATCACAATTCGTGGAGCGAAGTTGACCACCAAATATGTCACGTGTCCTATAGTACAATCATATAGCCAAATATAAATATTTTTATAAATATTTTATGCCAAAATGTCTCCGCGATAACTATTGCTCTCGTTTCAACGTGAGGACGCGCCCACCAAGCTTGGCCCACCAAATGTGAAAGAGTTATTTTATTTCAACGTGTCAATTAAGAATATTAAAATATAACATTTAAAAAATAGAAAAAATATAAAAAATTAGGCCTCAATACTTATCCCTACTAAGTTATAAGATATAGTATTTTATGTTTAAAAAATGAGTCAAAAAAGAGTCCTGACCGATGAACTGAGAATATTGAAAAAAGTCACCAAAAAACATTATATTACATATTATGATGTCCACAGTCAAATTGCAAAGTCGGGTAAAAATACATTTTTTTAGGATGGATCACATAGACTCTCTCTCCTCCCACCTTCATGCACAACATTATATATACAAGCTAAAGAAGTTCACTCTCGCCACACCCACTTGTCAACACGACTCTTGAGCCAACGTCTGTGCCAAAGGCAATGGAATCTGTATCACCACCTTGGCCTACTATAATGAATTCAACATTTGGTGCACTTCTTGAGCAAGGTACCACGGATGCACCAAATGGTCATGCCCTCTCATCGCCTAAGCATTCTTACTTGCCCCTATCACTAATCCTATTGTTGACATGCATTGCCACACAATTTCTTCGTTCACTTCATGCTAAAAGCACAAAAGCAAAGCTTCCACCAGGGCCTTCCTTTCTTACCATAGTGGGAAACCTTTTTGAATTTTGCAGAAAGCCACAACAAACATTGGC
Organism: Pterocarpus macrocarpus; assembly: GCA_031439585.1. Taxonomy (NCBI): domain Eukaryota; kingdom Viridiplantae; phylum Streptophyta; class Magnoliopsida; order Fabales; family Fabaceae; genus Pterocarpus; species Pterocarpus macrocarpus. Next base: position 15,012,716 of record CM062517.1, on the reverse strand, counting down.
CAAGCTTGCTAAGCTTCATGCCCCGGAGATAATGCTTTTGAAGCTAGGCCAATCAACTACCGTAATCATCTCTTCACCAGACATTGCCAAAGAGGTGTTCCAAACCCATGATGTGTTGTTCTCAGACAGAACAGTTCCAACTATCGTATCAGCTCTCGACCACCACAACTATAGCTTGCCCTTCCTTCCAGTGTCACCACTTTGGAAAGACCTCAGGAAAATATGCAATAACCAATTGTTCTCTCACAAGACCCTTGATGCAAGCCAAGGCCTCAGGCGCAAGAAGCTGCAACAACTCATCAATGATATGCACACATTCAGCCTAACCGGTGAAGCAATTGATGTTGGGAGAGCAGCCTTCAAGGCATGCATTAATTTCTTATCGTACACTTTTGTCTCTGAAGATTTTGTTCCATCTATCAGGAATGAAGAGTACAAGGACACTGTGTCCACTCTCTTGAAATTAACTGGAACAACAAATGTGGTGGATATTTTTCCGGTGTTGAAGATATTGGACCCACAAGGCCTTCAAAGGAATACTACTAATTACATTACCAAGGTGTTCCACCACTTGGACAAGTTGATTGACAAACGGTTGAAGCTGAGAGAAGGGGCACATTATGTCACAAACAACGACATGCTGGACACACTCCTCGACATTTCTCGAGAGGATAGCCAGAAGATGGACAGAGAAAAGATCAAACATTTTTTGCTTGTAATATTCCTCTCCCTCATCCTTTTTCACTCGTTCGTCACTATCGAATATTATCTTGAAAATATTTTTTGCTTAGATTCAAGTGTATACTTGATAGGCTCACAGGGGATAATTGGTCTCACCCTAGGCGGGTTCCATCTAATGTGAGTGTATCCATAATATACCAGAAATCTTATTATTTTAACTTATATTTTGAGGTGAAATGTTTATTTATTGTATATTTTTTGGATATCTTAGATAAATATTACTCTCTCTATTGTAATTTATTTCTCAAAGTTGTCTAAACTGACAGATTAATTAAAATAGAGCGAGTAATTGAATGTGAGTTGTAACTTTTTTTGTTAATCAATATTTAAGGGATACACAGATGCAAGCTTAATTAGTTAGAGGATAAAATAGGAGCATAAATAAGAGATTACTATTATCATTCACTTTTAAGTTACAATAGTAGTGGTATCTTATTTATACTTTTAACTTACCTCCTAACTATTATTAGGATCGCATCACACAATATATATATTGCTAATCTCCGTATCTTTATGTAGAGATTAGTAGCTCCACATTTTATTTTCGACAAAAAAATCAATCCGTCTTTTTAAAATCATTTTATAAGTTTGCATAATTTTGAAATTTTATTCTTTTCATATTAATTACTCTATTAATTTTTCTCTCTCTTATTTAATATATACTATTAACTATTTTTCTCTACCAAAATAATATTTTTTATATATTTTCTCTTTGACTATTACCTGAATAATATAAAAATAATTAAAAATTTATGTAATATTATTGTGTTATCATATTTTATGTTATAGTATTATTACGTTGTTATATTTTTACATTGTAATTATTTTTGGTATACGGAAAGGTCAGATTTGGTACACACATTGTAATACTAATGCATTGTCATATTTTTACTATTTTTCAATTTTTTTTAATATTCGGTAACTTACCTTTGGTTGTACTATTCTAATGTCGTCATTATTTTTACTATTTTTTAAGTTTCTTTATTAATATTTTGGTACTTACCTTCGGTTGTTTTGTTTTTCTGACGTTGTCATACTCTATCGTGCGATTGATCATTTGATAAGATTATTCAGAGTTTTGTAATTGTTTTTAAATTTTATAAAGAATAGCTTTATTGAAGTAGTATTAAAATATATTTATTAAGTATAATAATTTTATAACCAATTATATGAAAATCAATTTATATTTAGATGTATTAATTTAAAAATAATTTTAAAGTAGTATATTTTATTTGAATTGTATCAAATAAATTACTTTTATATAGCAAATAACTAAAATAGATATGAAATGATTTGTTTATATTATATAATATTTGATACTTAGAATTAATTTGATAAAAATATCATAATTATAAAATAATTAACTTTTGCTTATAATCAAAAGTTTCACAACGTTGTTTATGATTTTAAATTGATTTAGCTTAAAATTATTAACTTTTAATTATAATTTATTTTTATCTTTTCACCAAATATGATAGATTTTTAAAATTAGCCTTTTTACTTTGAAAAAATGTTTTGGAAGGTTTCCAAACATGCACTTTGTACCTTTATGTCCACCATCTTTTGTGCAAATAATATATGTGATCCACAGAAACCTTTAATTCTCTCAAATTGCTCCATTTGATATTCATTTTTTATGAAAAAGTATTTCCTTGCACTTATGTCTAAACAAGATGAATCTTATTATATATATGGTATGACCATACAATTGTTGATTCTAACTAAGAATAAATATGATTTGTCGTAGGATCTACTTGTAGCCGGAACAGACACAACTGCATATGGATTAGAAAGGGCAATGGCTGAACTGCTCCACAACCCAGAGGTTATGTCAAAAGCCAAACAAGAGCTGGAGCAAACCATTGGAATAGGTAATCCCATTGAGGAATCGGAAGTTGCTAAACTTCCATACTTACAAGCAATAATAAAAGAGGCCTTACGTTTACACCCTCCGGCTCCTCTTTTGCTTCCTAGAAAAGCCAAGATAGATGTGGAAATATCAGGCTACACGATCCCACAAGGCACAAGAGTCCTAATAAATGAGTGGGCTATTGGTAGGAACCCAAACATATGGGAAAATGCAAATTTGTTTTTACCAGAGAGGTTTTTGGGATCAAAAATTGATGTCAAAGGTCGAGATTTTCAACTCACGCCATTTGGTAGCGGGAGACGAATATGTCCTGGCTCACCACTAGCTATCAGGATGTTGCATGTGATGTTGGGATCATTAGTCAACTCTTTTAATTGGAAACTTCAAAATAATATCAAGCCTGAGGATATAGACATGGATCAACCCCTCCGAGCTATTCCTGTTGGAATAAACAACTAAGGAACATGGTTAATGGACGTTCTTCCTCAAAAGATTTGATTTAATAATGGCTCTAATGCTCTATAGTTTTAGGTGAATGCATGTATTTAACTTTTATTTTTCTCTAGTAAGTTGCATTTTATGGTTTCCGTCAGCTGTCTGTTAGAATTTGAAGCCTTTGATGATATGGAGTTGGCTGCAATAAAAAGATGTTTGCTTTAAATTTCTTTGTCTACCTACTTATTTATTTTACTTTTAATTTTTTTTTAATTTCCTTTTTAACACTTTTTGAAGGTTGTGATTTTTTTGTCTTACTATCCAAATCCTTTTAATTGATTAGAATTTCAGATACGTGGCTCTCTTCATCATTACTTTTTATTTTTTTAAGTCAGATATTTTTTTTTAAATTATCTCATTTAAGATTTTAATATTGGATACATTGACGACAATATTTGATTTCGATTAGAGGCAAAGGCTACTTGAGTTTCAGTCATGTTTAACCACGCGTCTTTTGGGACAAACTTTTATTTAGTCATCATACTTAATTTATCGGACATTCCCATACGTAATCGCTTATGTGTATTACTCTTAGTTAATATATTAATTACTAAGAGAACTTGAATCCTTTTAATTGATTACAATTTCAGATACGTGGCTCTTCTTCATTACTTTTTGTTTTTCAATCCAGATGATTCTTTTTAAATTATCTCATTTAAGATTTAATATCGTATACATTGAGGATAATATTTGATTTTGATTAGTTTGATTAGAGGCAATGGTTACTTGAGTTTCAGTTACGTTTAACCACGCGACTTTTGGTCAAACTTTTATTTAGTTATCATACCTAATTTATTGGACATTCACATGTATAACCGCTTATGTGTATTACATATGCTTGATTAAAACATTAATTAGAACTTGATTAAAACATGTGCTTGGAAAAAAAAAAAAAACCCAAATCAGCCAACTCAATAATAAAGAGGTCATGTGTCTAGTTCATTGAACCTTAAAACTGGTAATCACGGCTGATTCATTTGGTTCTGTTTGGTTCTTTTATTCTTGAATCATGTATGGTAAAGCACCAAAAATATTTCATAAAATCAAAACAACTAAAGGGTGTATTTGCGTAGTTTCAATTTTCCTATCCCACTTGTTTTTTTTCTGGTAAAGTAATTTTAAAGAAAAAGTTGAATAAAACTATTCCCTATGATGCCTATTTATTAAAGATGTAATTCATTATATAAGAATATATACTTTTAACTTTTAAGTAAGGAATAAAAGACTTGAAAAAAAAAGTTAATTTATTTTCTTCCTCTCTCCCATTTTATCAAACTTGTGATAAAATGATTTTAAAGAAGAAATTTTATAAAAGCATTTCATTTTACTAATTGTTGAAAGTATAATATGTTTTATAAAAATACTATACCTCACAATTTTTTTATTGAAGGTTAATCTCTTTCCTTCCTTGTCTTTCTCCTTCTTTATTAATTAATAGTATAAAATTATTTTATACTATCAATGCATAAAAATTAATCTCATAATTTATTATTAAAAATATAATTTATTTTATAAAGATATACACCTATAATTTTTAATAGAGACTGAAAAATGAAAAACAAATTAATTTTTTTTCTTCTCTTCCTTCCTTTTTTAACCATATATACTAAAGTAATAGAATATGCTATCTTGCAAAGCACTTGACAATTTTTTTAATTTCAAAATCATTTTATTACACTTAAAAGGAATTCAACATGTTTTATAATATAATATGATGTAATAATTTAGTATTAAAATTTTATTACTTTATTGTATAAATTTAACAAAAGAAATCTATAAAATTTGAATTAAAATATAGTATATGAAGTAATCTAAAATTTTATAAAATTGAAAAGAAAGTTTATTCTATCTACGTATTTCTTCTCTTGCCCCAACATCTAAATAATGTAATTTTAAAGAAAATTTGTAGAAAATCATTCCCATGTAGTCACTCACTCATTATTAAAAGTATAATTTATTTTATAAGAATATTTATATATGATTTTCAAGTGAGAATTGAATTAAAATAATTTCTTTTTCTTCACCCTCCCTTTTTAGCCTTGTAGTAAGTGATTTTAAATGAAAAAAAAATGCAAAAAAAGTGTCTTATTTGACAATTTATTATTGACATTGAGATTCACTTTATAAAGGTATCTATTTGTAATTGTTTAAATCAGGATAGAACAATTCCAAAAAAAAGAAAAAGTTATCAATATTAGATGTTGTATGAAGGAAGCTAAATCATGTAAGATAGAATCATAAATTTATTGAACAAAAAAGATAGTGGATTTAAATTATCAAGATCGTGGGAGAGATGCATAGAGGTGATGGCAAATGTGTAACTAATAGGCATTTGAATAATTTATTTTTATTAATACTTTTTTAATATGCGCATTATCTCCAAATTGTTTCCTCTTTTAGTAAGTTTTTGAAGTATGGAAAAGGGAGAACTAACTGAAAGTTGTCGAGTGGCAACACTTTCTAATTTATACTTCTCAATTATTAATAGTAATAATACACATAGATTAATTAGAACTTGATTAAAACATGTGCTTGCAAAAAAAAGAAGAAGGAGGGCGGTGGGGGAATCAACCAACTCAATAAATAAAAGAGAGGCCATGTCTATGGTTCATTGAACCTTAAATCTGGTAATCACTGCTGCTTCATCTGGTTCTGGTTGGTTCTTTTATTCTTGATTCATGTATAGCAAAGCACCAAAAATATTTCATAAAACCAAAACAACTAAAGGATGCATTTGCGTAATTTATTTTAACACAGCTTAAATACTATAAAACAAATCTAGGTTAAATTTTATACATATTTTATGTTTGTTACTGATTTAGAAAATTTAAATTAGCTATGTGTATTTTTTTTTAATGGACTAGTATATAATTTTTGCATCATTCAAATCGATAATTAGTCCATTAAAGTTGTGTTTGATATACTGTATTGGGTATAATAAGATAAACTTATATTATACACTATAATTTTATTTATTATTTAGTATAGTCAATATATTATATAAGTTTATCAATTATAACTCTCTTATATATCATAATGATAAATAACTTAATCCAATCTAGATAAATCATATTAGGCCTTATTAGTTTTTTATGTATAAAAATTATTTCAATTTTTTTATATATTTTTTAAAATAAAAAATTAAATATATAATAAAAATAAATAATATTTTCAATAAAAATATTTAATAATAAATAAATATTTTAAAAAATAAGATTTAATATAAAAGTAACTATTAAAACTAATATAAAATATATAAATAATAATTCAGAATTAAAATACATAAATAATAATAAATAATATTCAATATAAATTTAAGCATATATAATAAAAATGATTATATATAATATATAACTCAATCAAGACTTAGAATATGAAATTAGATCTGATTATACTTTGGTGTATAAAGACTCTTTTTTTCCGTCTCTTTGTAATATCCCTTTCTTATAAAATACTTTATATTCAGCAAAATTTAGTTCCTTTAATAACTAAATATTTTAGTTGATTTATATAAATTTAGTCGACAACAATAACTAACTAAAATTTAATCAAATAATTACATGTTAGACATTAACTCTTTAAAGTAAGACTATATACTAGTAATGATACTCTCAAAATATATTAAAACAAGAATGATATTAATTTAGGAATAATATTAAATTTCAAAGTTATAATAATAATATAATTAATGCTTAATTTTAGTAAATAAAGTTGTAAAGAAATTAATATTAAATTCTTTATATAATGATGAAAGAAACGGGTAAGTTTCATAAAGTAAAATAAATAAAGTAATAAATATATATAGATATTAACAAGTCAAATAATTAAGTCAAGTCTTGAGACACTAATTAGGCGTGATGGCAACAAATATTTTCGCTTTATAAGGGGATGTGGAAGTCTTTCACGGTAGGAAAAATTAAGAGTACTGTGGTTGTAACAGTGTAGTTGAAAATCAATAATAATAATAACAATAACAATAATAATAATAATTATAATAATAATAATGAAAAATTAAGTGCGGACATGCTGACATCATCATGTTTAATTTCCACGTTACTTTGGCTATGTGGGGAAGGATGCTATCTTCAACATAGGAAAACAAAGAAAGTATAGAGATTCTGGATACTGTGATATGGCTGGAATTAATCATTGTTTTCAAATATTTTAGGATTATTTTTTTTATAATAATTTTTAATTTTTATTTTATTTTTAGTAATTTCAAATTAGTTAAATAACACTTTAAAGGAAGGCTGACTCCTTTAATTGCTAGAAATATATAAACTTATATTTAAATGAATTATAATTTCTTTTACTAGTTTACAAATGCTTAATCTAGGGCCACTAACACTGATATATTTATGTATATTAATGTTCAATCTTGAAATTTGTATATAATTTATGTCATTAGCTTTATTATGAATAGGTTATACACTTTTCGTCTCATTGTTTATATTTATGAAAATAACAAAAATAATTTTTAAAATATATAAATAAATAATAAATATTTCAGTATAAATTATATTTATATATAGTGCAAATTAAAAATAATAAAATAATAAATATTTAAATACTTATATTAATTTTGAATTTTGATTAAATAATTAATAAAAATTATATTTTAGTCATATTATAATTTCTTATTTATTAATAATGAGTTTTATCATTTGAAAAAATAACGAGCTCGATTTCAGTAAAAGTATGATATTTATACTAATTTTAATATTACGAAATATGTTTTTATTAATAGATATTGTGATATTAATTTGATAGATATAATATATCACTTTTTGCTCCTCCTTAATACATGTTCAACAGCCGTCGCTGTTGTCACTTAGAATAAATATAGTTTGTCGTAGGATCTACTTGTTGCCACAACTGCATATGGATTAGAAAGGGCAATGACTGAACTACTCCACAACCCATAGGCTATGTCAAAAGCCAAATAAGAGCTGGAGCAAACCATTGGAAGAGGTAATCCTATTCAGGAATCAAATGTTGCTAAACTCCTATACTTACAAGCAATAATAAAAGAGTCCTTACATTTACACCCTCCGGCTCCACTTTTGCTCCCCAGAAAAGCCAAGATAGATGTGGAAATCTCGGGTTATACAATCCCACAGGATGCAAGAGTCCTAATAAATGAGTGGCCAACTGGTAGGAATCCAAACATATGAGACAATGCAAATTTATTTTTATCAGAGAGGTTTTGGGTTTAAAAGTTGATGTCAAAGGCTGAGATTTTCAGCTCACATACGCCATTTGGTAACGAGAGATGAATATGTCCTGGATCACCACTAGCTTTAAGAATATTGCATGTGATGTTGAGATCATTAGTCAACTATTTTGATTGGAAACTTGAAAATAACATCAAGCCTGAGGATATGGACATGGATCAACCCATCCGAGCTATTCCGGTTATAACAACCAACTAAGGAACATCATTAATGGACGATCTTCCTCCAGAGTTAATTTAATAATGGCTCTAATGCTCTATAGTTTTAGGTGATTGCTTTTTACTTTTATTTTTCTCTAGTAAGTTTCATTTTATGGCTCCAATCAGCTTAAGTGTCTGTTAGAATTTGAAGCCTTCGTCTGATATGGAGTTGGCTGTAATAAAAAGATGTTTGCTTTAAATCTCTCTGTTTACCTATTTGTTTATTTTACTTTTATTTTATTTTATTTTCATTTCCTTTCTAACACTTTTTAAGTTTATTTTTTTTCCCCTTACTATCTATATCCTTTTAATTGATTGGAATTTTAGATATGTGGCTCCTCTTCATTACTTTTTATTTTATTTTAATCCAGTATATTTAATATTGGATACATTGAGGATAGTATTTGATGTTGATTAGAGGCAATAAGTTACTTGAGTTTGAGTCATGTTTAACCATGCAACCTTTGGGTCAAACTGTTATTTAGTCATCGAATTGATTAGGACAAATTATACTAATCTCTCATGAGATTTGATGAAATTCATTGTGAACCCCATATATTTGTTTAGGATATACTGACCTCCTTTTAAGAGGAGATTAAAGGAGGTTAGTATTATATGTACCGGAGTATTTAATGTCATATTTTACAAAATACAAAAATATCAAGTGTAATATTTCCAAAAATTCAAAAAAAATAAATGTATATTTTTATAAATCGAGAGGATTTGTAGTGAATTTCACCAAACTTTAAGGGAGATTAACATAATTTAACGTGCTTGGAAAAAAATGAAAAATAAAAGGACAAATCAGCCAACTCAATAAAAAAAAAGAAAGAGGTCATGTGTCTGGTTCATTGAACCTTAATACTGGAATCGCTGCTGATTTATTTGGCTCTGTTTGGTTCTTTTTATGCTAGAATCCTGTATAGTGAAGCACCATAAATAATTCATAAAACCAAAACAACTAAAGGATGCCTTTGGGTAATTTATTTTAAGAACACAATTTAAATACAATAAAACAAATCCAGATTAATTTATATTTGTTGATAATATATAGAGGAAGAGTATTTGCTCTTTGGTTATCTTGTTTAACCCATCACAGAGGGCCAATTCATATTTAAACACACCGCCTTATTTGGGCATCAAGTCAACATATGCTTTCTAATAATTTATACGATCACAACATATTAAAATGGATCTAAGGTAATATCATGATACCATTCAATCTGTTTTAGTAAATAAATTAATGAAAACTCAGTAAATTACTAATAATTTTTGCACCAAAAAATCAATTCTAACAATTTATATTCAATTTTAAAAAATTATATTTTTCTAATAAAATATTTAATAATATAAAAATAAAATATTACAATGTGTGTGTATATAATAATAAGAATATATAAATTTAATTATTATGTATTGACAGTATAAGAGCTTTACATTATCATTTAATTAAATGTTTGTATTTATAAGACTTTTAAAATAGTAAATGATTAATTCAAATATTTTTGTTGATATAGCAATATATGATTAGATATCTGTATAAAATTTTTTTACACTGACAATGCATACAAATTAAATCCATATATATATATATATAAATTTTTTACAATTATATTATCATTTAATCATATACTTCTATTTATAAAATTTTTAAAATAATAAATAATTGAATTAACTATTTTTTATAATATGGCAATATTTTATTAGAAATTTGTGTAATTTTTTTTAATGCTTACACTGTGTGAAAATTAAATAATATATTTAAACATATATCCAACTGTGAGTTGTACTCAATTTCGACAACCAAGTGTAAGGACGGAATTACAAAGAAAGCCCAAGGACAAAGAATCCTTTGTAGATTTATCAGATTGACTTGACTTACTCTCGGGAGTCCAGTTACAATGAACGGAAAATAGAACTCAAGGTTGGTTATTGCATTCATCTCACGCTGATATATGTACACATCGATTGCGATGAAAAATGAAGTTGTTTTCGTGTCGTGTGATTTTTCCTGCATGCTTCACAACAACAGATGACAGATGGAGAATTCAGTGATAGTGTGACTGCCTGGTCTTGGTTACTATGACTCTTAGGCGGTAGTCACTGGTGAAAATAAAATATATATTTTTTTATCCGGAATAATAAAATGAATCTTAAAAATGAGTAATGTGCTTAATAATATAAAATTCATATTCGTTACTAATTACCAGAAAAAAGTTCGTGTTCCAAATTATACACTAGAAAAATTAACCGGGCTTTTTTTTTTTTTTTTTTGAGTACACTAACCAGGATAATTTACCCAATCCATTTTTTGCGCGTGATATACAACTACACGGCTTGCAATCAAGTATAGAAGTTTGATGCTGATAGATATTCAAACATGTAGAAAAAATAAACTTCTTTTAAAATTTAATGTGTCGCATTTTCCGCCCACAACCACAAGTTTTATTCAACTTCGACAATCAAGTGGCCGACTATATGGAACAAATTAAATTACAAATTCCAAAGAATTACCTAATGCTGAAGACCTCATTGTAGCTTTTGTCAAATTGACTTGACCCAGAACCGTGAGTAGCGGGCTAATTTTCTTCAATGGTTTGGGTGTTATATCAAAAAATGTAGCCACTGCATTTTTTCTCCCAAAAATAAAAAAAGCCACTGAATTTCACAGGGCAAGGAGGGGGAAAAAAAAGGCAAGCTCAAAATTATACAAAGTTTTGGAAAGTGACTTCAAATTCATTTTTTGGTATGGAGTGGCCTTGGAAGAAGCCATGGTTGGTGTTGGTTGGAGCTATAGTATTGGTTCAAGTGTTTGGCAGTAGTAATGGTTGCTTCCCAGAAGAGAAAGGGTCACTGCTGGAATTCAAGGCTGCTTATTCCAATGAGTCTTTGCGTGCATGACCCGAACAGCAATTGCTGTGATTGGGAGCGCGTCAACTGTGATTCCTCTTCGGGCCATGTCTTCATTCTCTCTCTAGATAATCTAAAAAGAATTTGGGTTATGCGCGGAGACTATTTAGACTCAGCTTGCTTGAGCTGGTCATTGTTTATAGAAAAATATTTATATGATTCGAGAGTATTACATGATTATACTCCCAGACCAATCATATAAATATATTTTATATGGGACCCATCACTAATATATAATCCCATAAAAATATATTCACATGATTGGCTGGGAGCACAATCACGTGATACTCTCAAACCATATGAGAATTTCTCTTGTTTCTATCCTTCAAAAAATTGAGAAGCCTTAATATGTTCAATAATTGTATTGACGACTTCATTTGGAAGGAAGGTACACTCTAATATAATCACATGTATCTATTTGTTTGTTTGTTTTTGTTTTATCTTATTAAATTCTCAAACCAGTCCTGACAAATTTCACCTTAACACATTGGTTCCTGACAAAAACATTAGGTCATGGACTCATGGTCCCTAACAATTAGAATCATCGGACTCCATTAGCCCCTTGTTAATCACTATTAAAGTCATCATAACTCATCCAAAATGATGTTGATTTGGTCCTCCTAATTCTACCCATGCCTCATCCTCTACTTCTATATACCCTTCCAGCCCTCCCTTACTCACTCTTGCTACGTACCCTCTACCACCATCACCACCTCTTTCTCACCCTCACTAATCACCATCATTGTCACCCCTTTCTCAACCTTTTGAAAAATAAAAGATACTAATTTATATTTCGAAAAATAAAAGATATTAATATTTCATGTTTTCTATTGTGTACGGATAGATGATAGAAGCAAGTCAACATTGAAGAGGTTGGAGACTTTAGATCTTAGTTACAATGGCTTCAACGAAAACATTATGAAACTCATAAGTGGTCTCACATCCCTCAAGAATTTAATTCTTTCTTATAATCATATCAGTGGGCTCTTTCCTAGCAAAGGTACGAATGTAAGTTATTATATGTTTTACACTTGGAGTTATAAATTCTAATTTGCTATATTTGCTCAGAATTATTACTTCTATAAAACTTGGAGCTGTTAGACCTGCGATTCAATTATCTTAGTAGCGGCTTGGCAACTCAAGGTACATACTACATACATGTGTGTGAGGCAGTTTTTGCACACTAAGTAAGTATAAAATTATAGAGAATTAGTGCTAACCTCTACACTTTCGTGTGGAAGTTAGTAACTTCACATTTTATTTTGGATAATAAAACTCACTCCTCCCTTTTATGACTCAACTTGTAGTTTAGGATAATTATGTAATTTTGCTTTATCAACATTAATTGCTATTTTAACTATTTCTCTCTCTTATTAATTTAAAAAATGATTATATTAAATACACATGATAATTTTATCAAAAGTGATTATTTAATAAAAAATATCCTTTTATACACCAAAAAAAAAAAATAAAAATCAAAGGATATGTGATTAATGGACATCTTCCGATTGCAGTTCAAAGCGTTTTGTCGTTATTATGTTATGTATCAATTATGAACGTTTTAATTTTAATATAATGTTTTCATATAATTTTCAAAATATAACGTTTCCTTACTATGTTTCCATTTATAACGTTTACGAACTGGAAGAATTCCTTTATACCATTTTTGGTTGCGTGGTTATTTAATTTGAAATACTTCTAGCGACCAAAAAAAAAAAAAAAAGAAATATGGGAAAATAGTATTCAGCAAAGAGAAAAAAATGTTAAAATAAGTATTAATCTCAATTAGGTAAGTTATAAAATTATTCAAAACTATAAATTAATTTAAAAATGTGGGTGGTGAGATTTTTATGTAAAAGATTATTTTCTAAATTTTTTAGTGCATAAAAGAACATCTTTTAATTAAATATTCACTTTTAACAAAACAATTATGTGTGTTTAACATAATTATTTATGAAATTAATGAGAGAGAGAGAGAGAGAGAGAGAGAGAGAGAGAGAAATATTTAAGGTAACAATTAATGTTGGTAAAACAAAATTACATAATTAACCTAAACTACAAGTAACAAAAGGAAGAAGTGGGATTTCTTTTGTCCAAAATAAAATGTGAAGTTTGTTAACCTTCACATAAATATGTGAAAGTTAGCAATCCCAAAATTATATTTATTGTATATTTTTCTATTTCAATTTATTATCTGTTTAACTAAAGCTTGATATCCCCTTATTTCCAAGTTTAGGATTAGAAGTGAATTAATCCAGTTTATGATTTATTTCTAGCTTAGTTTATTAAAAGCTCGCATTTTATTGTTATGTTTTGGTATATATATTATTACTGTTGTTATTATTGTTGTTGGTGTTGTTATTATTACTACCTAAAATACTTAATTTGTATCTAACTTAACCTATCTTATCAATTTTGAGCCTAAAAATTAGGCTTTATTTCTTATCAAACTTGAACTTGAGCCTATTATAATCATGCCAAGTCATGAATTTTAACAAGTCTGACTAAGCTCAACTCACTTCTATCCGGCTATCCCTACAATGAAACTGACTAATACATCAAACACATATGTACACAAACCTTCACCCCTCGGTAAAAGTTAGCATTCTTCTCTTTTTTCATAGACAATAAGCCTCATATCTTTTTTGGCTATGAAACTTTGATAATAAAACTATTATTGTAATTATAACTTTATTTTTTTTCTCTTCAATAAAGTATACATTCTTTCTAGTTATTAAATCGTACGAGGATATATATATATATATATCCTTAAAACGAGAAATAAAAATGGATAGAACAAGTAGCAAATCGTGTCTACGACTTAATTAAATATAATCTTTTAAAATATAAAAGATATTATCTCCGGTGAGTGAATGTTCATTTTGGTCATTGAAGTTGTATGTATATTTCACTTTAGTTCCTAAAGTTAATAAATTAATGATATAATCTTTGAAGTTGCAAAACCGGTTCAAATTAATCTTTTTGATAATTTGAGTTAGTCCTTACAAATATAACCTTAGCAACTAATTTAAATCATTTTTTGTAACTTTAGAGTTAAAAATTTAAATTATTAATTTCTTAATTTTAAAGACAAAATTGAAGCACAAATACAACTTTAGGAATCAAAATAAACATTCACTCCCCATTTTTAGCTCTATTACTTTGAGTAAAATTCTTGGTCCATTTTATTTCTCATTATCATATATTAATGAAATATTTATTACTAATTTTTCAATTTTTTCCTTCTATACAATTCTAGGCACACCATTGATTAAGAAATATAGTGAGATTAAATAAAATTATTTTAATAAATATGAATCATAATTAAAGTTGATTTTGAATTACTTAATTATTGTGTATATGATTAAAATGACAAATAAAGTGGACGTAGCATTAATATTTCATGTTTCCTGTTGTGTATGGATAGATAATAGAAGCAAGTCACCATTGAAGAGGTTGGAGACATTAGATCTTAGTAGCAATCGCTTCGACCAAAGCATAATGGAATTCTTGTGGGGTATCACGTCCCTCAAGAATTTAATTCTTTCTGATAATGGTATCAGTGAGCTCTTTCCTAGCAAAGGTACGAATGTAAGTAATTATATATTTCACACTTGGAATTTCAATTTATACATCCTAATTTTCAACATTTGCCCAGAATTGTCACTTCTGAGAAACTTGGAGCTGCTGGACTTGAGTCACAATCTCCTCAGAGGCTCCTTGAAAGGTACATCTGCCTCCACTTGTGCGTGTGCGCATGTGTGTTGTTCCATGCCTTCATGAGGCTCTATGACAAAATACTATTTTGCACTCAAGAGTTATTAGTGTGAACTGATTTTCATTATAGTTTCTCCCACTTAAACCTTTAATCTATTTAACTAGACCATATATATATATATATATATATATATATATATATGGATTCCATTTTATCTATCTATATTTCCCTATTAATTATTGCAATTAATTTTTATTCACTTAACTATCCTATAAGTATATTTTCAAATAAAACATATTCTTATTTATACTCTTTATATTATTGTTTATTCCCAACATATTAATTATAATTTATTTATTTTTATAATAAGGCATAACAATAATTTTTTACATTCTTATATATGATAATTATTCTTTGTAAAATTATAAATAAATATTATTCTCAAATCATTTATGAAATTGATTTTCATGGTAAAATAATCTTATACTATCATATATCCAATAAAAATCATGGAAATTGTCTGGGTATTTAAATAGACATAGATCATGATTTTTATGATTTCTATTGGATAATAGTATAAAATTATTTTTTATTATTAGTGTATAGAAATTAATTTCATAATTTATTAAATACTTACATAATTGGTTATTTTAAATACTGTAAAAATAATTACACTATTATTTCAAAAGAATTGTGCCCCAAACGTTAACATGCTAATTTAAAATAAATTATATTAAACTAATTATTAAATTAATTAAGATAATTTTTTCAAATGAATATTTTACAATTTAAAATATTATTTTTTAACTTATTTTTTTACATGTATTTTAAACTCATGTTATTTTTATAATATTGTGATCTAGTAATATTTGTGTTAGTTTGAGCATACTTTAACTAAATCATGTCTATAATATGATTAAAGTTAATATATTCATATCAAGAATATAAAATATATATAAAGATATTCCTTATATTCTCATACAAAGTAATTAGTATAACTCTATTACAATTTAATTTGAATAGATTGAAGTATAATTATTTCAAAATATTACGAAGAGCAAATGTTTATTTTGGTCTCTAAATTTGTATATGTGTTTTATTAGTTCGTAAAATTCTAAAATATGATTCAAATTTATTGCTAAATTTGTCCTTAAGAATGAGACCCTAGGGACTAACATATTACATTTTGCAACTTCAAATGAATTGTTTTTTTCTTTTAATATTAAAGACTAAAGTAAAGCATAGTACACATGACTTCAAGAATCAAAATAAATATTCACTCTATAAATTATATATTATGTGTTTAATTAATCCTGCTTTCTGCATAATTTCATAGTAATTAACAAACTAATGTGTCCAAACATATCTCTCCATTCTTGTGAAGTTTGGGCTAATTTAAGTAAGTTGGAGTCCCTAAACTAAGTTGTTTATCCCTCAATGAATATTTCCCAAGTCAAGGTTAGCAAATACATAATTTTTTTAGTATTCCTTTGTCTGTTATTTATGTGTTTTTATTTTAATATATTTTGCCTAGGATTTGAATCTAATACATTGATAGATTAGATGGCCTCAACTCATAAGTTATTCTAATTATATAACTTTAAAATCTAGGTTTATGTAAAATGAAGCAGCTTGAAGAGGTATATTTGGAATACAATAATTTTGGAGGAGCCTTGGATACATGCCTTGGCAATCTAACATCAGTCCTGGCTCTTGGTCTCTCAGATAACTCCTTAAGTGGGAGCATTCCAGAAGCTTTGATTGCTAACCTTGCATCATTGGAATATCTTTCCCTTAATCACAACAAATTTGAGGGCTTATTCTTATTACACATCTTGTCTAACCACGCAAAGCTTAAGGGATTACAACTTGGATATATGGATTCTAAAACGTTTCTAGTGGAGACTGAAAATCCCCCATGGAACGCATCATTTCAGTTGGAACACCTACAAATTCCCTCTTGTAAGGTCAACTTACCTACAAAAACATTTCCTACTTTCCTTTCATCTCAGAATAGACTGAAATATATTGATATATCTGGCAACAATTTGGTTGGTATGTTTCCCAATTGGTTGCTTGTGAACAACCCAAAATTGGAAGAAGTGCATTTAAATGATAACTCCTTCACTGGACCTTTTGAACTACCCATTGATCTAAATCATCACATGGATCAAGTGTGGATCTTGGACATATCAAACAACGAGATCCACGGGGAGCTCCCCAACAACATAGGATTCATCTTCCCAGATGTAGAAGGTTTGGTTCTCTCGAACAATACGTTTTATGGTCATATTCCTGCATCAATTGGAGAGATGTCAAGCTTGAAAAGATTAGATCTATCATACAATAATTTTTCAGGCAAAGTTCCTGAGCACATTCTTAACAGGTGCAATTCACTATGGGATTTGATTATGGATAATAACCAGCTGAATGGAACACTTCCGAGTTTCATTGGAAATCCCGTTCTTTACACCTTAAGTGCATCAAAGAACAACTTTGAAGGTCCAATAACAAAAGATATTTGCCAGCTTGACCTTATGATTATAGACCTATCTCGCAATAGACTCTCTGGTGCATTACCCACTTGCTTCAAGATGCCATCATCAAAATTCATTAACTTGCAGGGAAATAGTCTCACTGGCACAATATCTGAAGCATTATTTAACAGCTCAAGCAGTGTGGCCTTCATTGATTTGAGTGACAACAACTTTACAGGAACTATTCCAGAGAGCATCTATGGGCTTAATTATTTGAAGTTTCTTCTATTGGCGGGTAATCAACTGCAAGGCCAACTTTCCGGTCACATATATGTCAGTTAAGAGGTCTCCAGATCTTAGACCTTTCACGCTATAACTTCACTGGCTCTATACCTTCCTGCCTCTGTAATATTTCATTTCCAGCAGGAAGTGGGATATTTACGGTTTATAATCACGAAGAAGTGCAATTCATAACAAAAGGATTATCCCTTACGTACAAAAGTGGCATGCTTTATTTCGTGACAGTATTAGATTTGTCTTCTAATCAATCGACAGGAGAGATTCCACACCAAATAGGGTATCTAGCTCACCTCCATGCACTCAACTTATCCCATAACCATCTGAATGGATCAATTCCAGGGAGCTTCCGCAAGCTACAAACTACAAAGCATAGAGAGCTTGGATCTTTCAAATAACAACTTGCGTGGACAAATCCCTCTTCAGTTACAGGACTTGCACTTTTTATCTGTTTTCAATGTGTCCTACAACAACCTGTCAGGTAGAGCACCTGAGAAGGGACAGTTTGGTACCTTTGATGACAGTAGCTACAAAGGAAACCCATATCTCACTTGGAATAACAGTAACAGAAGAATTGCAGCATCGCCACCACCTCCAACTCCTTTGGATGAGGGAAAGAAAGATGATTCTGCAATTGATTTCACTTTCTTCTATTGGAGTTTTGCTGCGTCCTATTTCATGGTGCTCTTAGTGTTTGTGACAGTTCTTTGGATCAATCCTTACTGGAGGAGAGTATGATTTTATTTCATCGAAAGCTGCCTGCTTAAATGTTTTGGTCGATTTCTTGAACATGCATTCTACTAGAAAATTATGAAATAAATTGATCAATGGTGTTTGACATATTTGCTGGCTTGTAATAAGAAACCATGCTTTTCATAACATCATCTAGGAGGAACAAACTTTGTTTTGGACTTCTATTTTGGTAACTAAGTCACTCAAATTCTCATAAATTATTTTAATGTCGTTCAGTTGTTATTTGTCACTAATATTATATATGTTTTCCTGTGAGAACTTGCTAACTTTATGCCAACGGCATGCACGTGAGTATATAAGTGCATTTGGGATTAGAATGCTCAAGTACATCAAAATCATTATAAAATGCAGATATAAATCTTCAGGAGTAATGATATTGTCATGCTTCATGCACGAATTTGTCACTGTTGATATCAAATGCAGGAGATATATACACAAGGTTCAGGGAATTATTCGAAAATATTAAATTTTTTACTTTTGATATATTTGCCATTACTAATTTTTTAAGGAGTATCCTAATTGTTACATCTTTATCACTGGTCTCCAACAATTTATTGTTTTACGTGATCAAAATATATGTCAGCCAAGGCCTCTTTGAAGAAACAGGGTATTTCAAGAGGATAAGATCCCTACCTTTTGTCTAAGTATGGCCAATGCTTTCTATACCTAGAACTGATAGTAGATCAAATACCAATTTGTTCCTTTTCTCAAGAACAGGTATACCACAAACCTAACGCCGCTTTAAATGATTTGTAAAATAACGTGATAGCAGATTTTGTAAAGTAAACCAATGGTAGCTCTTCTTCAACTTCACGATCCAAAAAGGGCTCTTCAATGTACATGCATAGAGTTGACAATAAATAATCAAAGATTTTGGGTTGCATGAAAAGCATGAAAATATTTCACAGATGCTTAGAGGTGACATTAAGCAATGAAAAGATTGACACTGAATCAGTGGCATGAAATGGATATAAAAAACTGTGAAAATTAGTTTATTTTATGTTTAAAATAGTTCAAAATTAGTTTTTTTTTTAAAAAAAAGGGCGTAAAAAAACAGAAGCAGTTTTTTCCTTAAAAATTAAGCAAATTTAAACACGTTAAGGCCCAAGCAAATACAAGGACTTCAAGCCTGCGGTTCTGTTAATGGGACAATTGTAGAGCTTACTCAAATTTAATTTGGGGTATTTTTCGACAGCCATATACCATTTTAAAAAATATTGTTCAATTCCATATTACTTTCTAAACTATTTCTCCCTTTCTTTTGCTCAATTTTATTAACTATTTACGAAAATATGATACTTTTCTTTTCATCGAAGAGTTTTCTAGCGGAACTAAGAGAATGAGGAAACAGAAATGTTTTTTATATTTATTATTTCGACATATTTATGAAGACACCATGAGCTGAAATGTAATTAGTGATGGATACATATCATTGTGGGCTTAATTTTTTTTTTCTAACTCTTACTTTTATCTCTGTGTCCCTTCAATATATCAATTTTCATATATTCAAATAACATAATTCTATTATAAATTCTTATTGATATTGATCATTTGTCTGACCTTATATATAAGAGAACTTTTCTTCAACTTAAACCTTTTATTTCACCCAAAATTATACATTAAAAATTAATTTATTTAATTATTCAAAGGTGTCACCATCCTTATTACTAAGAAAGGAAACTAATCTCTTTTGAATATAGTTAGATTTGCCCTCCAACTAATATTCTCTTCAAGAATCACACTGAGGTTCTTCCTAAAGTTTGTTTTTACCACTATGCCAATATTCTTATTTAAAAATTAAAAATTACTTTTAAATAATATTATCGATATAACATTTTTTTAAAACTTTTTTTTCCAATAAAAGTTTCTTAAGACACATTATTATTTTACTTCATTCATCTATTTATAATATACTTTTCGTGCACGGGAAATAAGAATATAGTAATTAAATAGGCTCAAATATAGAAAAAAATATAGTTTAGTTTGACTCAATTATACTTTTATTCTCCTATTAATTATAGTTATTAATTATACTTGAAAATAAACAATAAAGATAAAACATAAAAAGATTAATTAATACTTTCATAAAATTTTTAAATGATAAATAATTTGAAATAATTTTTTAAAAAAATATTTATAAATAGACGAAAGGAGTACAAATTTATTGCCGGCCAAAAAATGTTTAAGAAAATTAACTTCATTCAAAATTAAATTTCATTTTATACAGCTAAAGAATGTCATTATCCACCCGCAAGTTGCATTCAGCTTCGACACGGTATGGACCAAATGGAATTCCAATTTCCAAAGAAGACCAAATGGTAAAGAATGTCATTGTAGCTTTTATCAAATCGGCTTGACCCACCCGTCAAAGAAATAAATTGTCTTGACCCAGACCCGTGTGTAGCGGGCTAATTTTCTTCAGTGATCTGAGTATATCAACAAATGTAGCCACTGCATTTCACAGGCCAAGGAAGAAAAAAAAAAGGGCTTAGAACTATAGCAAGTCTTGCAAAGATCATCAAAAAAGGCTTCGTACCTCTTTTCGAACCCGTACCCCAACCGTACCCGGTACCGAAACTTTTGCCAAACAGCCATGCCCATGCTTCATAGCTTTGGAAGAAGCCATGGTTGGTATTGATGGGAGTAATAGTATTGGTTCAAGTGTTTAAGACTTGTAGTGGTTACGTCCCAGAAGAGAAGAGGTCACTGCTGGATATAAAGGCTGCTTATTCTAATGAGTTTTTGCTGCCTTCATGGGTGGATGACCCAAAGAGCAATTGCTGTGACTGGGAGCGCGTCACTTGTGATTCCTTCACGGGCCATGTCATCGATCTCTCTCTGGAGTTTTTAAATAGTTACCATGGTCGTAGCAATATTCTCAAAGGATTTGGATGTTTACACCGCACGTCACGCTTAAACGGGTCCTTGTTCCTTTCCTTCAAGCATTTGAGAAACCTTAATTTCTCTAATAATTGTTTTGATGACATCGTTTGGAAGGGAGGTACGGTCACTCTAATCTAAATCCGTGTATTTGTTTGATTTTTTTTTTTTTTTGGTTCAATATTTGTTCGTTTTTATTTGAAAAATATATTTTCTTAATCCATGGAGTATAAACATCATATAAATATTGTATATTAATGTGAAGGTGCATGATTGTTGAGATATGTCTATTGAGATAGGATAGACAGATTATATATTTATCTGAAAGTGATGTTGTACATAATTTTGAGTTCGGATGATGGTTAAATAAAACTCTTGCTAAATTGATAACTCTTTTGTAACTCTAAGATGCAAATCCATAATATACATATATTATTATGATGTATAAATAATGGAACTTTTTTTTATTTTCTTCCTTTTAAGTCAAATAGGTAGAAGACGAATATCTCTACTTTTTCTTTTGATATATTCCTTTTGTATATTAACTTAATGATAATGATAATGATGATGATAAATCAAAGATGACAACAATCTTATTTTAAGATTCTATTTTAATTTATCTCATCTAATTCGTACTTGTAGAATTATCTTTTATTTTATTATTTTTATAGATTCATCTTTTATATTATTATCTAATAAACTATCCTTATAATAACCACTATATATCTCTATATAACCCTCTCATGTTTCTTATATTTGAGTTGGATTAGCCTTCATTTATAATATTCACGATATTAGAGCCACCAATTGTTAATGCCAAATCGAACACCTGAATCTTTAATTTTTTTTTTTTTTTTACCCTTTGTGGCTGTATTAGAGAAACTACATTGCATCTTTCAACCTCAGTTAATTAAGTCTTTTCTTAATAATCTCTCTAGGATTTAAACGGGATAATTTAACTTGAGATCACATTTTCATTTTATTATTACTAACCAATTTTCATTTCTTTTGCTATATTTGCATGAAGGTTTTTTTTTTTTTCATTTGTCAAACAGTCAATCCTTTCTTTTTCTGCAAAAATATCAAACTTTTTTTAAATCTCTACTTCTCTACTACGTTGTAATAATAAAATAATAATAAATAAACAACTGATTTATTTATTTATTTTTGTGAATCTCAATATATATCTTACTAAATATTTTTTTAGACTCATTCTAAAAATTGCTCATGTTTTTGCCGAAAAAAAGCATTATAATTAAAATATTTAGATGCATCTTATGCTATCATCATCATCATCATCATCATTAATTGGAACACGTAAGATTAAATATAGAAAGAATATTTACAGATGTATAAAATGATATTATGGAATACAAAACTGTTATTCAATACGAATATGAACTCTTCATTATCACTCCTTTTTTTTTTAATCTAAATATAAACGAAAATTAGACTCAGTGGACCATCAATTTTTTTTATTGTCATCAAACTTTCATCAATTTTTTTTGTTATAAATTTAAAATTAAGATTGATTTTGATATACTGTTAGTGTAAAATATTTTATAGTATTGTCAATCTATTATATCTTATTTTTTATTTGACTTTTGAGGTTATTATGATAATAGTCAAATACTTTTAATGGCATAGTTATATATGATTGTTGGATGATTGTATAAAAAAGCTTACAAATACGGTGTATTAAAATTAAATCTTTCAAAATTTTCTTTGAACATATTTTACTATTATTTAATATTTTAATTTTATAGAAATAACAAAAATATTACATAATTATAATTCATTATTGTAAATATGTTTCACGTATAAACTAAATTACACACACGAATTGAGTTATATAGTGCAAGCTAAAATAAAAGTAAATTAAGGGTGTGTTTGTTTTGGTTTTTTTTTTTAAAGAAAAAATCACTTTTTTAATTAAAAAAATTACTTCTCACATATTTATATAAATTTGTTTAAAATAATTAGATCCTCTAAAGTGAGGATAGTGATGTTGTACTCAGCATTTCTCTGTGGCTCCATTATTGCGGTGACGTGTGACCTATAAGGTATTTTGTGAGTGTTTGACCATCCCCTTCTCAATCATGGGTTTGTGCTCCCTCTTTTGACTCAGCAACATGCAATCCATTGACTGAAGTCAACACTTTTCTCAACCATGTCTTTTATGAAATTCACTAACTGTTGCATATGGCCTCATCTCCCACTCCATTCAGAGGTCCAACCATTCTCTGTCGAAAACATAACTCAATTCATGCATCATCATATGCCTCGTAAACTTACAAACTCAACAACGAGTTAGTCCCCATAATTGGTAAACTTTCGACTGTCAAAACATTGATGTATATTTTTGACAAAGACTTATGTTGCATGCCTTGTCAAACGAAACTTACTAAGATTTGACAAATAAGCATTCCACTCCTTTAGTCGAAATATACTTTTCAACCACCCAACAATTTTTCATTTTCTCACTTTACAACCACTCTCATTTTAGAGGATCTAATTCCCTTTTGCAGCTATATAAAAGATTCAAGTTTTAAGATCACTTTTTTTTACGAGTTGGAAAAAATGCACTCTAAATTCAATTAGACTCGAATTTTTGTTGTCCGAGAGAATAAGCATAGGTTACAGCAACTTTTACAAGCTGAAGCACAGTGCTGTAATTGAATTAACGGATTTGTGTTTTGAGTGTATCAGGAAAAGAAATAGCTTTGTGCCTGAGTTTAAAATAAAAAGTAATGTTGAACCTAGAAAAACATATGTCAACAAGTTAATGAAATTGACTTTTTTTTTTAAAGAAAAAAGAAATATAAGGTATTAATATTTTTTTTTTTTTATTATGTATGGTTCACGAAAGTAATGGTTTGAATAAATTTTTGAAGATAGTAGAAGCAAGCCATTATTAAAGAGGTTGGAGACACTAGATCGTAGTTACAATAACCACAACGAAAGCAAAACGAAATTCTTGGGGGGTCTCGCATCCCTCAAGAATTTAATTCTTGCCCATAATAATATTGGAGGACTCTTTCCTAACAAAGGTTTGAATGTAGATATCTATATATTTCATACCTAGAGATTCGTATATAGTCTAATTTGCAATATTTGTCCAGAATTATCAGGTCTGCGAAATTTGAAGCTATTGGACTTGGATTCCAATGATCTTAGCGGTGGCTTGACAACTCCAGGTATGTGTGCGTGCTCGTGTGTGAGGCTGCATTTCTGTGTTGTTTGGAGCTTGATAAGTGATATGTTGGTGGCGGATAAGATGGTCTAGCGTACGTTTTGGAGTGTCTAATGGTCCACTCCTTAGAGTTGTTGGATTGTGTTTTAATGAAATCCAACGGTTGTTATTCAACCCACTTCTTTATATTTTTAAAATTAACATATAAGTAGCTCTAGTGTTTATTTTTGCTAAAGAGCCCCTCTATTTATTTCTGTCCGAGCAAGAGGAGTCTTATCGGCGGCAATGGAAATGAAACCCTAATCCCCAATTAAAAGAGCAATTGAAGAAGCACAAAAGGTGAAGAGAGAAGCAGCACGACTAAAACAGCAATAGCGATCCTTGGTGGACCAATTATTGGGCCAACATCCTCATCTCTGCAAACATGGCCTCTCGCCCTGACATCATCAACCGCTTTAAGCAAAAATTCTACCGCTACTATATATCATAGCCCCTCTTCATAATTGCTTTTTCTTCAATTATTATAAGCTGTTGTCAAAGGCTATTTTGTAAGCTAACCTAAAAATATCTTGCTAGTTATAAGAACAATCAATGCAATGAAAAAGGCAACCTATTTTGCGGACGAACATGAACAAAGAACCATCATAATTGAATAGCAGAATGATAGCAAGCTGATCGGGGTTGAGTCCAATGATATCCAACCCCATAAGAACCATCATTCAACCACATGAGAACAAATAACTGTCACAATTTAATTGCAAAACGGTAGCATAACAATGCAATGCAATGAAAACAACCATCATAATTGTTCCCTTTGTATTTTAGTATATTATTGCAATATTTGCAAAGTGTGACAATACCTAGGCAAGAAATATCTTCCCCCTAGAGAACCCATCGGATGCCAATCATCTTTCCTCCGACGAGCTACCCATAAAAAATCAAAGACTTTTTTTACAAATAAAATACATTAGGTCCTCACTAAAAATTTTATATTCATATGTGTGGTGGCATTTTTGTAAATAAAATGCAAGAGCATCAAAAACTCAAAAGCACATGGTGGACCATGTTAACATGCACTTGATATGTCGGTCCCCTGTAGTTTGGAACTAACGTTAGTCCCTTATTAATAAATTAATAAATTATATTTGCAAAATAGGGCCTCTAAAATAATTTTTTGCAAAAAGAGTCCTAGCTTGATTATACGCTGTCGGAGAAATTTGGTTGGCTTCGATAGATCCATTGAGGATGAGATTCAGGATCAAAAGAACATGCCTTTCGGGGTGAGAAGGGCCGAGGGTTTAGGAAGGGTGGCTTGGTTTAGGAAGAATGGCATTGTGTAGGAGTTTGGGCTTTGTTTTGGTAGCAGAGCTTGCAATGTGCAAAAGCTTGAAGACTACCGTAGCCGGTTGAGTGTTTCTAAATGGCAGAGATAGATCCAAGCCCATAATCTCAACCTCTCACCATTTTCTTCTTCCTTGTGTCACTGTGCTTTCCGTTCAAGAAGAAAAGTCCAAAAAAACACTAGACTCCAGAAAAGGAGCGTGTTTTTCATTTGTTTCTCCTTTTGGTGCCTCACCTCAGCTCCGTAGATACACCTTTGACAAAACCGATACCATCTTTATTGAATAATTAAATTAAAACAAGCTTTTTTTATAATTATCAAAGTTATTAAATAAAAACATTTGTGATAGAGAGACCTCAACCACCTTGTGTTGACAATTTTATAATGCATGTCAAGGAATATTCAACCTTCATTTCCAAAGCTTTCCATTCCCTGTTGGGATTATATTGTTTGGAGCAAGCTAATAGTTACCCACTTACTTACCAATATTTATTTTATTCCATTAAATCTTTGTTTTTCATTGTTTATTTCATTCTTGGGTCTGTTCGTATCACACTATGGTTGCATAGGAAGCAAATAGTGATCCGCAGACACAAGATTCTCCACTCTACCACAACTCCTCCTCTCCTTATTTCCTTACCAAAGCACGATGGTCCGACGACCACCTTTGATTGCAATACTTAGCAAGCCCCCCACCATTCAAACATCACCAGTCTCCATTGCTCAACTCCAGTGAAGAAAATCACAAGGGCCTCTCTGCAAATATAAACATTTTAATTATTTAAAATTATTTTCTTATTTGAAAAAAGACTAGTTAAATAGAGCCATCCAATCCAAAATAGAACAAATCCAACTATTCTGAGCATATAAATAGGTCATTTCTTCCGTGGGACTAACGTAACTCCCGAACATAGGAGGAGTAGCGTATCATCCACCTTGGAGCTTTCATCAAAGTCTTTTTGGCTGGACTAAATTGTCACTACTACAGTTGGTCGAGCTTAAGTAAATTAAATTAAAGTGGAAAAGCATCTTGGTTGAGCAAAAGTGGTAAATTGTGGTCCTGGAATACCACATAAGAGGGGTTCGATCCCCAACCCCAGCCTCTCTCCTGGCATCCCCCACCCCCTCTCCCAAAAAATAAAAATAAAAATAGTGGATAGTGAAAAAGTAAGGAGTAAAATCGTAAAAGGATGAAAATATTTTTTAATTAAAATTGAAAATAAAAAATATCTTATATTTCCTCTTGGCTTATTTTTGAAGTACGCTAGCCTAATGTAAAATTCATATATTTTTTACATATCACATTCATTTTATCGTAAAATTTAATTATCAGAATATGTTTCAAATTTTTAATCTTGAAAATTTATTTTATTTATAATTTTTTTTTGTTTGAAAGACCATAAAATTGAAAATGATTGAATTTATTTTTTAGTTTAAACCGCTAATATCCGAAATCAAACCTGAGTGTATTTGATTATATTTACTTGAAATGATAATTTCATTTTTATTTATTATATATTTAATCTATTTATTATCAATAAAAATAAAAATATTTATTAATATTAATATTAATATTAATATTAATTTACAAATCAATTCAAATCTTACTTTTTACTTAGAATTCAAAATATGAGCATTAATTCTATAAATTAGGGTGTGTTTATTTGTGCTTTTTTTAGCCCAAAAAAATATTTTTTATTAAAAAAATCAATTTTCATATATTTGAATAAATTTTTTAAAAATAATCATATTCTCAAAAAAATCAGTTTTAAGTTTTTTTTGAGAAGCTGAAAAGAATAACTTCTAAAAATATTAATTTTTAATTTTTTCTGTTATATATAAAATTCAAGTTTTAAAATCAATTTTTTTAAAATTTGAAATAAATGCACCTTTAATTTGAATCAATTCATATCAAAATCGATTTCAATTCTAGAGAAATGATTCAATCTTTTCACAGCTGACATGAATATTTACTTCTCATTGATAGATTTGGAAGATCGTTTATTTTAATTGGGTTGAAGTGGTGATTCAATTTTTTCACAAATGGCTAGGAATTTCTTAATATGTTACAATATAAATATTTACTTGTCATTGATGGATTTGGAAGATCGTTTATTTTGGGTTGAAGTACTAGTCAATTGTGTTTAGAGATTAATTTTAATATATTGATAATGCAAAATAGTTTATACTATTATCTAATAATATATTATTATATGTAATATTTTTAAAATAATTAGATGTTTATATAAAATATTTTTATATTAACAGCACATCACAATTGAATTCTTGCATCAAATACACTATGTATATGCACATGTGTGAAAACATAATCTTTGGACAGCATAACTTAATTTACTTAATAAAAAAATTTTAATTTAGTGATTAGTTTCCACGATAAAAAAAATAGTGATCAATTGAATAAAACTTGTTCATATAAATATGTTCGTGTGGGTGAAGATTCAAAATGTTACTTAAAAGTCACATAACATAATTTTATATTTTAATATTAATTCTCTATATATGGTTTAATGACAAATACTCACTCCTCCTATTGCCATACATAATAATTGATCTCACACTTGATATATATATATAGAGGAATAAAATATAAATGATGTATTGAATTCGTCTGCTTTTTGCATAATTCCACAGTATTTTGTAAATAATAACGTTTTTAAACATCTCTCTTTCTCTCTTTCTCTCTTTCTCTCTTTCCATTCTTGTGAAAGTCTGCCTAATTTAAACAAGCTGGAGGTCCTTCAACTTGGACGTTTACTTCTCAATGGAACTTTCCCAAGTCAAGGTAAACAAATATATAATTCTTTAGTATTTCCTTATCTCTTGCTTATGTGATTTCTATTTTTTTCCCCACAACTTTCAATCTAGTATATTGATAGATCAGGTAGCCTTGACTCACAAGTGTATTCTAGTTAACTTTTAAATATACTTTTATGTAAAATGAAGAAACTTGAAGTGCTAGATTTGTCTTATAATGATTTCGAAGGAACATTGGATACATGTCTTGGCGGCAATTTGACATCACTTTGGACTCTTGATCTCTCACATAACTCCTTAAGTGGGAGCCTTCCAACATCTTCGATTGCTAGCCTTGCATCGTTGGAGTATCTTTCCCTTGCTGGCAACAATTTTGAGGGCTTATTCTCGTTAAACATCTTGGCTAACCATTCAAAGCTTAAGGTGTTACAACTTGGAGAAATGAATTCTGAAACTTTTCAAGTGCAGACTGAAAAACCCCCTTGGATTGCATCATTTCAGTTGGAACAATTAGACATTTCCTCTTGTAAGGTCAACTTACCTACAAAGACAATTCCTACTTTCCTTTCGTCTCAGAATGGCTTGAGATATATTGATCTATTAGGAAACAATCTGGTTGGTATGTTTCCCAACTGGTTGCTTGTGAACAACCCAAGACTTGAAAATGTGTACTTAAATGATAACTCTTTCACTGGACCTTTCAAACTACCCTTTGATCTAAATCATCACATGGATCAAATGCAAGTGTTGGACATATCAAATAACAAGATCCATGGTGAACTTCCCAACAACATGGGATTCTTCTTCCCACATTTAGAATTCTTGTAGCTCAAACAATAAGTTTAAAGCCCATATTCCCGTTTCAGTTGGAGAGATGTCAAGCTTGGACACGTGGGATTTGGGGAGCAATAATCTTTCTAGAAATATACCTGAGCACATTCTTAATGGATGCATCTGGTTACCATCTTTGAATGTGGATAGTAACCAGTTGAATGGAACACTTCTGAGTTGGATTGGAAAACCCGGGCTTTTCATCTTAATTGCACGAAGGAACAATTTTGAAGGCCCAATAACAGAAGACATGTGCCAGCTTGACCCTCAATTTTTAGACCTATCTCACAATAAACTCTCTGGTTCATTACCCTCGTGCTTCAACATGCCATCAGTAGAAGTCATTAACTTGCAGGGAAATAGCATGGTACAATACCTAAAGCAATAGCAAATAGCTCAAGCATACTGGACATTGATTTGAGTAACAACAAATTTACAGAAATGATTCCAGAGAGCATCTATGGGCTTAATGATTTGAAGTTTCTTTTATTGGTGAGTAATCAATTGCAAGGCCAACTTTCTAGTCGCATATGTAAGTTAAGAGGTCTCCAGATCTTAGACTTTTCATGTAATAACTTCACTGGCTCTATACCTTCTTGCTTCGACAATATACGATTTTCGGAAGAATAGATTGACTTGTCAAATAAAAATGTTTACTCTAGTGATGATTACAAATATTATTACTTGATGTATTTCCTTTTTATGTTGTAGGGAGCAAAGTATCCAAGTTTCAATTCTGGTTTCTAGGATCTGCAATGACATGGATAGGAATGCTTGCCGTAACCATCGACAAAGTATCCAGGTTCCAGGATCTGCCCTGCCATGGGTAGGAATGTTTGCCTTAACCACATACAGAGTATTTGGGTTCCAAGTTTCGGTTTGCAAGATTCGACCTACCACAAGTAGGAAAGCTTGCTGTAACCACAGACAGAGTATCCGAGTTCCAGGTTCCATCATACCATGAGTACTAATGCTTGCCATAACCACGGATAGAGTATCGAGGTTCCAAGCTTTGGTTTCCAAGTTCCGCTGTTGCTTAAGCATGGAAAAGGAAAATATTTAATGTAGAGTTAGAATTTGGTTAGCCTATCCTAGAAAAGATCTCAAAGCAGATTTCTAGAAGCCAAATAAAGAAGGAGAGGAGCATATCACTCAAAGAATATGCTACGAATCATAAACAGAATCAAGGAATATTCAATGGCTCTAAAGAACAGCAATAAGGGGAAAGAAATCAGAATAGCAAATCAAATATAAAAGGAAACTTGCATTCACAAAGGAAGGACAAAGTCACCAGCAAACTAAACAATGTCACCAGCAAATTGAGAAAGGAAGGCAATGGTCTTATGCTTAATGAATATTCCATTTTTGGACTCGATCAAGGACAAAATCGGCTGCTACACTAGGGCGCATTAGCAGTGGATCATCACATTGATCTATATATTAGACGTAGCTGCAGCCATACAAGCTTGGGAAGACAAGAAAAAAGAGAAGCACATAAAGAGAGCTATCCTTGTTTTCATCTATAATTTTATTCATTCACCTGAGTTTTTCTGTTGTAAGAAAGTCATTGTGTGAATGTACTTTTTTTTCTTTTACTCTATGAGAATTGTATTAGAAATTGCAGTTCTTGTGAGTGAAATAAAGGTAGTGAACTGGAGAGTAACTCAAAGAACTAGGAAGAGTGCCTCAAGGAAGTCATCAAGAGAGTGAATCTTAGTTGGAATAGGACTCAAATTGATTATAGCTTGAAGAGGCTATTGTAAAAGACTACTTGATATAGTAAAATTTTCACCTAATAGGTGGCGACCGAACATAGACTCCAAATTTGAAATTGAACCAGTATAAAATCTCTGGTGCAAGCATCTCTTATCCCTTTCTCTTAATTTAGTCATATTTCTACTATATTTATCTTAAATTAATCTGAGTTATTCTTTTGAAATAACTGAAATATATTTTGCATTCTATGCTTTGTGTTATTACTATGTTTATAGCAAGTTTAGGAGATATCTCCTAAACGTGGGATAGAGACTGTGTGAATTTTGCTGATAAGCTACTTAAGTGTGCAGAAAAGTTTTAAAAGACTAAGGGACTTGATTCAAAGCCTCCTTCTCAAGTCCTCTAGTACCATCAATTGGTATCAGAGCTTGATCTCAAGGGGTCAAGCTTAGCCGCTTGGAGAAGTAGATCTAAGACTAAGGATGACACACGTATTTCCTTTTACCCTTTTAGGTGGGTTAATCCACAACTGGACCACCTTTCTTCAATGGGAACAATTATCCTTATTGGAAAAAGAGGATGAGGATCTTCATACAATGAACAAACTATGCACTATAGAAAATCATCACCAATGGACCATAGATGCCAACCATTACAAATGAAGAAGAGCAAAAGTGCCTAAGCTTGAAGATCAATGGAGTCCAGAAGATCAAAAGAGAGTGGAGCTCAATGCAAAGGCAATCAACATGATGCACTATGCCAGCAGCTTTGAAGAATACAAAAAAATCTCAAGATGCAAGACTACTAAAGAGATGTGGGACAAACTGCAAATTACACACGAAGGAACCAAGCAAGTGAGACAAACAAAAGCAGTATGCTGATTCATGTATATGAATTATTCCACATGAAGGAAGATAAGAACATTGATGAAATGTTCAAGAGATTATATGTCATAGTTAACAACTTGGACGTGCTTGGAAAATCAAGCATGGATGAAGAATTGGTAAGAAAGGTGTTGAGAAATCTAACAAACTATGGCTATCCAAAATTTCAGTAATTCAAGAAGGACATGATGTCAGCACCCTTACATGTGACGAGCTAAGAGGAAATCTTATAGCTTATGAAACCACTCACCTAAAAAATAAAGGCAACACCAAGAAAAAGAAAGAGCTAGCATTGAAGGCTAAAAAAGAAGAAGAAATAAAATTTGAATATGAAATTCAGATTATTGAAGAATTTGCACTCGCAGTTCAAGGGCTAAACAAGATGCTAAAAAGAAGAGGAAAATTGAGGAAAGCAAGCAATTCAAAGAAAGATTGAGGCAAGGAACCATTCAACAAAGAGGATGTCATTTGTCCTAAATGCAAACAACCAAGACATTTTCAAAATGAATGTCCTCTATTGAAGAAAGAGCCAAAGAAGAAAAAGAAAGCACTCTTATCTACAGAGGAGGATCTTGAGAATGAAACCATAAGTGAGGAAGAGGAGGATGAAGAAGTTGCCAACCTCTGCTTCATGGCAAATAGTGATGATAAGGTAGATTTCTCAGATTTTACTCATGAAGAATTACTTGATATTTTAGATGAAATGCTTCTTAGCTCACAAACTCTATTGTCCAAATATAATGAGTTGAATACGGAAAACAAAAAGCTTGCTAAAGAAAATTCTACAATAAATCTGAAAACCATATTTTAAAAGAAAATATGCATGACCCAACTTCAAATGAGTTAAAAGCATAAAATCAAATGCTGCATCAAAAGTTTAAGATATTAACCAAAGATCTTGCAAACTTTGTCAAAGGAACTTAGGACCTTGAAAGGTTGCTAAGTTAGCAGAGATGCACTATCAACAAAGCTAGTTTAGGCTATGTTGAAAATAATCAAAATAGATTCTATAAGAATCAATTTGATAAAAAACCCTCACCATCCTCTAGCAAAAATGTTCAAAAAAAGAAGTCATATCTTAAACATTTTGTAAGAAGCTCAGGAAATAAAAAACACACCTTACCAAGTATACCAAAAGAGTGTTATAAGTGTAAAGGTAAGCGGCTTTTAGCAAATGAATGTTTTATCTTTTGGAGAGAGGATGGAGATAGATTTATTCCTATCTTATGTGACACAAATGCTATATGTGAGAAAACAGGAGCTAACTACAAAGGATCCAAGCAACTTTGGATACCTAAAAGAAAGCAAATAATTTGTATTACAAGCCTATATGGCATCCAATGATGATTTATGGCTATTGGATAGTAGGTGCTGAAGACATATGACAAGAAATTCATCAATATTTTTGCAAATCCACAAATATGATGGTGGATATGTGACATTGGGAGACAATATTAGAGGACACATTGTTGGAGTAGGTAAAATTGGTAGAGGATTCTCTACCACAATTGACAATGTGTATCTCGTTAAAGTTTTAAAACACAATTTATCAATTATAAGTTAGTTCTGTGATGAAGGTCATCATGTTGTTGTTGAAAGATCTAAATGCATCATTCGTGAAAGAAACAATAACTGCATACTTTTTGTTGGCCAAAGGTGTAGAAACATCTATGGTGTTACCTTAGGAGACTCAAAGAATCAAGATATGAAGCGTCTAGATTCTTTTGAAAATGAAAAATGGTTATGGCATAGGAGATTGGGATACACTAGCATGTACCAAATATCCAAGCTTATGAAAAGGCAGTTAGTAAAAGGCATTGTGAATATAAAGCTTAACAAAGATATTGTTTGTGGAGCCTGCCAAAAAGGGAAGCAAACTAAAACCTCTTTTAAGCCTAAGGATGCTGTCTCAACCACCAAACCTCTAAAACTTTTTACATCTTGATTTGTTTGTCCCACTAAGACACAAAGCTTGGGCGAGAAAAAGTTTGGTATGGTAATGGTTGATGATTTTTTAAGGTATGGGTGGGTAATGTTCCTAGCTCATAAGGATAAGGCATTTAAACTTTTTGAAAGATTCTACAACAAAACTCAAAATGAAAAAGGCACCTCTATAGTTTCGATTAGAAGTGACCATGGAACTGAATTTGAAAATCAACATTTTGACTTTTTTTGTGAAAAAATGGAATTGCTCACAACTCTTCTTGTCCTAGGACTACCCAACAAAATGGGGTCGTAGAAAGAATGGGGTTGTAGAAAGAAGAACTCCTTACAAGAGATTGCTAGAGCAATGCTTTGCGAAAATGATTTGCCAAAATATTTTTGGGTTAAGGCTGTTAATATAGCTTGTTATATTTTAAACAAAACCTTGATTAGGCCTTTTATCAAGAAAACTCCTTATGAGCTATGGAATGGAGCCAAACCTGAACTTCATTACTTTCATGTCTTTGGATGCAAGTGTTTCATTTTGAATAACAAAGATAACCTTGGAAAGTTTGATTCTAAAACTGATGATGGTATATTTCTTGGTTATTCTCAAAGAAGCAAAGCTTATAGAGTTTACAGTAATAAATTAAGAAAAGTGAAGAAATATGCATGTTATTTTCTATGAAATTGACCAAGACTGTATAGAAAAAGTCCTTAAGGATGTTAATGTAGGAAAACAATAAGATAAGATTAGTAATGCAGAACCCATAGTAGAAGTCAGACATGAGGTATCTGAAAAATCAATAGATATTTCTCGATGCATCAGCAGAATTTCCTTCTGTAGAAATTGAAGGCAATGAAGCTGAACCTGTAGATCCTACCAGAAGCTCACGCAAAGCAAAACCTTGAGAATGGAGATTTTCTAGTACATATCCACATGAATTCATAATGGAGAACCATCTCAAGGCATAAGAACTAGAGGCTTATACAAACAAGTCAACTTGGCCTTAATGTCTACCATTAAGCCCAAATCAATTCATGAGGCCTTAAGTGATGAAGCATGGATCAAAGCTATAAAGGAAAAATTGCAACAGTTTGATAAGAATGATGTGTGGACACTTGTTCCAAGACCTAAAGGTTGCTCTATAATTAGAATTAGATCGATATTTAGAAATAAACTAGACAAAAATGGGAACATTGTGAGGAACAAAGCAAAACTCGTGGCACAAGCATATAATCAACAGGAAGCTATAGGCTTTGATGAAACTTATGCTCCAATGGCTAGAATAGAAGCTATTTGAATGCTACTATCATATGCAGCTCACAAAGGATTTAAGTTATTTCAAATGGAAGTAAAAAGTGCATTTTTGAATAGGTTCATTAATGAAGAAGTATATGTCAAACAGCCCCTAGGTTTTGGGGATGAAAAACATTCTAATCATGTACTTAAACTCTCCAAAGCTTTGTATGGCTTAAAGCAAGATCCTAGAGCTTGGTATGAGAAACTTAGTACATTTCTCTTTAAAAATCATTTTCAAAGAGGCAAGGTTGGCAATACTTTATTCATTAAGAACTCTAATGATGATTTTCTTTTAGTACAAATTTATGTTAATGACATCATTTTTGGATCCACTAACCAATCTTCGTGTGAAGAATTTTCTAAATTTATGGCTAGTGAATTTGACGTGAGTATTATGGGTTAGCTATCCTTCTTCCTTAGACTACAAATCAAACAAATAGTAGGTAGAATTTTTCTAAGTCAAGAAAAATATGCAAAGGAACTGTTAAAAAAATTTGGATTGAACAAAGTCAAACCCATGGCCACACCAGTATAGAACTATTTGGCTTAGAGAGGCTAGTATAGAATAACTCTATTGAATGCTTCAAGAGGCTACAATACTACTCTAATAATGAAAATCTTAACTTATTATTGGGCATTGGGTGTAGGGTTGGTTTGGTCAAATCAGTATAAGTATCTTTTGTGATATTTTTCACCTTTATCTTTTACTTTCTTAGTGCACACCACTTTCTCATCTCTCCCTTAATAACAATCACACGTTTCTAGAGTATCACAAAGATCGTTTTTGATAAAACAAATTATCCAAGATAAAAATCAATTTATTGAACTAACTCATATGTTTCTGCATTTCAAGTTGAAATGTACTTGAGAAATTTTGTTTCAATTTCAGATTTTTTAAAAGTGTTCAATGGTTGATTCACCCCTTCTTGTGCCAACTGCCATCTATGGTTGGTATCAAAGCTCAACCTCTATGGTTGAGCTTTTTAACAATTACAACGGAAAAGATTCGGGAAGATGGCACAACCAATGTATCATAAAGCTAAAAAGGACACTCTGTCAACAGACCTCCATTCTTTAATGGAGAATATTATCTATATTGGAAGGATAAGATGAGCTCATTCATCAATTTCGCAATTCTTCACATGTGAGAGATCATTGAGCAAGGAGATTATGTTTCTTTGGAAGAGTAATAAAGCCAAGGATTACAACTAGCAAATGAACGTCTTCAGCCACCATGTGAAGCCATCATTCCAAGAAATCAGAGGATAGATGCTCAGAAGGCAAGAGTCTAGCTAAATATTAAAGTGAAATACTTGCTTACTTGCATTCCTAGCAAGAGTACGTGGGTATGACAATATCATGTCTTGTGATCCTGCAAAAGAGATTTGAGATCGACTCTGAATTCTTCATGAAAGAACCAATTGAGATCAATATGTTTGTCCGTCAATTCACAATGTTCAAAATGGACGATAATGAGTCCATTGACGAGATGACAACCCATTTCATGCATGTCATCAATCAACTCAAAACTTTGGGAAAATTATACTCCAATGCAAAAATGATTAGAAAGATTCTCATAAGCTTGCCAAGAGTATGGCAGCCTAATGTCACGATGATACAAAAGGAAAAGGACCTCAACATATTATCCTTTGATGCTCTTATTGGGTCTCTTAAAACCCGTGAGATTGAGCTCATTGAGGCACAGGAGTATGTGTCTAAGAAGGGTAAGAATGTGGCATTAAAGTCACTTCAAAAGACTGCTAGACTAAGCCTTGGTAGATGTAAAAGAATCTGAGAATGAAGAAGCTTCTGAAGATAATGAAGAAGTTGCCCACCTTTTTAGTAGGATGAACAAACTCTTCACCAAAAGGGCCAAAAGGACCAAAAGGAAGAAGAAATTCACTCAAAAGAAAGATAAGAAAGTTAAGAAAGGTGATTCTAAAACGAATGAACCTATTTTCTAAGATTGTAAACAAATTGGTCATATTAGACCAAATTGCCCCCGATTAAAGAAGGCTCAAAAGAATAAACCTACTAAGAAGAAAGCAATGATAGCTATATGGGAGGATCTTGATGAAGAACAACATGCTGAGGCAAATCAAGAGATGGATCAAAGGTAGCCAATTTGTGTTTCATGGCTTGTATAGCTTCTAATGATGAAGACACCAAAGTAGAAATTTATGAACCGGAACTTTTTGTGATGAATTATCTAAAGCATTTGATGAGCTTTTGCATGATTCCCATGTCATTTCTACTCAATATGTTGTTCTAACAAAAAGTTTTAAAAAGTTGGCTTCAGATTTTAAACTTCTAAAGTGAGAGAAAGAAAAGCTTAGACATAAGAAGGATGAGCTCATAAATGAAATAACCATCTCAAGGCCGATATCAAGATTATTACAACTAAGACCTCAAAGTCTTCTTTTGAATGTCTTTTGAAGTTTCTGAATTTAAAAAGAGAGTTAAGTTTCTCACTTCTCTCCTTGGGAGGATAGTCCATAGATCCCAAGAATTTTGATATGATACTTGGATGTCAAGAACCTTATCTGGATAAAGCCTATTTAGGCTATGTTGAGAAGAATGATAATTATTTGTTTAAATTTTCATTTAAATTATTTGAGCTTTGTCATTTATCTTAAACATACTTAGACAGGAGGGTGATTACATTAAAAAAAAAACACTTTATTTTTTATTTATCTTTTTTAACATTTTTAATTACAAATAAGCTAGGCGGAAAGAAAATTAGAGGTGATTTTGCAAATGATATACATAACTTTAAGAGACCAAGTTTGTTGTCAACATAATTTTTGATATCCTAAGGGCAAAGAGACCAAGTTTGTGGTCAACATAATTTTTTATATCTTAAGAGACCAGATTTTACATAATTTTTGATATTTTAAGGGATTAAGTTTGTTATTAACAACTAACTACACAACGTTGGTTTTCACTTTGTTCTGTATTTTTTTTTTTTTTTAGTTGTCGGTCACAGCAGACTCTTTCTTGTACGCACCGACGGTATGTTATGCAGTGACACGAACACATCCTTTCAACATCTCAACACACAGATCAAACTTCACCCCAATATGTTACAGTGCTCCTTGATGGTCAAAGAGTATGATGTATCTTGTAATATGATAGTGAGATTGTGAGATGTATTGATGTACCAATAACTTATAATTTACTATAATATTATCTAATTTTAAGAAAATTTAAAAATATGATTAAATATATTTTAAAAATTAATTATCATATACTGACAGTATAAAATTATACTGATAATATAAAATAATTTTATACTATTAGTATAATAAAAATTTTTTATCAATATAATTTTACTCTATCAATATAATTTTATACTGACAATATAAAATTATTTTATACTATCAATATAATTTTATATTATTAATATTTAAAAATCATAAAAATTTTATCAATATAATTTTATTCTATTAATATAATTTTATATTATCTATTAATATAAAATTATATTAATAATATAAAAAAATAATTTTATATTATTAATATATAAAAATTAATTTTTAAAATATATTTAATTATATTTTTAAATTTTTTTAAATTAATATATTATTATAATATATTATAAATAATTAATATATTAATGTACCTCATAAACCTCTATAATCTGGTGCACTACAATCATAAAAAACACGTACCTTGCACTGCGAAGCCGAATTGCAGACAGCACGCAAGTTTCATAGTCCGAGCCATGCACGGGTGCATCACCCCTCGTAATACTATTCACCAAATTATCCGCGTGAAATATATCTCTCCGTGTAATATTGCAATGTGCGGAAAAACTTGACCACCAAATTGTGTTACGAACATGTCTAGTAGTCCAATCCGTGCTTGTCAATATAAACATTTTGTGCCAAAATATCTTCGCAACTCGTTTCAACGTGACAACGCGGATGACCCAAAAAAGCAAAGAAAAAAAACGTGACAACGCAAACGTGAAAAAGAGTTATTTTATTTCAACATCAAATAAGAATATTAAGATATAACACTTACAAAATTAAAAAAAAATTAGGTCTCAATTATATTATTTCCATAATTATGTTTAAAAAGTAATTCTTGAAAGAGTCCTAT
This sequence comes from Pterocarpus macrocarpus, assembly GCA_031439585.1. Classification (NCBI taxonomy): domain Eukaryota; kingdom Viridiplantae; phylum Streptophyta; class Magnoliopsida; order Fabales; family Fabaceae; genus Pterocarpus; species Pterocarpus macrocarpus. The sequence continues at coordinate 14,973,070 of CM062517.1, read as the reverse complement.
GATTTAAAGATGAAATGAGAATATTGAAAAAGTCACTAAAAAACAAAATTAAAAGAAAAACTTGGTGTGATATTAATGTAAAATGTTGTGTGATTTGGACATTTTTATTTTTATTTTTATTTTTATCAATTATTAATATTTTATGTGCAAATAAGTTGTGATTTCATGGACATAATTAAGTTATAAGATGAGCACAATAATAAATAATAATATTATTACTTAATTTTGAATTTTTTATGAGTTTAATTTAAGTACACTGATAGTATAAAAATTTTTTATATTGTCATATAATCCAAATTTTCTATTTACATGACCATTCAAGTAGTGGGTGGTTATATCAAAGAATTTTGTTGATGTGGTAATTTATGATTGGATGTCTGTGTAAAAAATTTTTACACTGATAATATAGTTCAATTAAATCTATTTTTTATTTATTTGTATATAAATCTCTCACAGTCAATAAATATATAAATAAAGATAAATAATATTATTTATACCATTTATCATAATATCTTTTGAGGGACACCTTGAAGTGTCTTATAAATATTAATTGGAAGAAAAATTAGAATTTACTCTTAACTAATATTTATTAGACACCTTAAGATGTCTCTTAAAATATATCCTCAAAAGTGAATAATATCTCTTGCTAAAGTATCTAAATAATATTTTTCTAAATATTTATATTGTAGATTATGATGTCCACAGTCATGTGCAAAAGGTGCGTAAAAGAACATTTTTCTAGGATGCTTCACATAGACTCTCTCCCCTTCTTCATGCCCAAGATTATATATACAAGCCAAACAAGTTCATTCTCACCACACCCACTTGTCAACACTACTCTTGAGCTAACCTCTGTCAAAGGCAATGGAATCAGTATCGCCACACTGGAGTGCTGCAATGAATTCAACATTTGGTGCACTCCTTGAGCAAGGTACCATGGATGCGTCAAAAAGTCATATCCCCTTATCCCCTAAGCATTCTTACTTGTCCTTATCACTGATCCTCCTCTTCACATTCACTATCACACAATTTTTTCGCACACTTCATGCAAAAACCACAAAGGCAAACTACAAGCTTCCACCAGGACCTTCCTTTCTTACCATTGTGGGAAGCCTTTTTGAGTTTTGTAGAAAGCCACAACAAACATTGGCCAAGCTTGCTAAGCTTCATGCCCCAGACATTATGCTTTTGAAGCTAGGCCAATCAACCACCATAATCATATCTTCACCAAACATTGCCAAAGAGGTGCTCCAAACCCATGATGTGTTGTTCTCAGACAGAACAGTTCCAAGTATTGTAACTGCTCTCGACCACCACAATTATAGCTTGCCGTTCCTCCCAATCTCACCACTTTGGAAAGACCTAAGGAAAATTTGCAATGAACAATTGTTCTCCAGCAAGACCCTTGATGCAAGCCAAGGCCTTAGGCGCAAGAAGCTACAACAACTCCTCAGTGATATGCACACATTCAGCCTAACCGGTGAAGCAGTTGATGTTGGGAGAGCAGCTTTCAAGGCATGCATTAATTTCTTGTCTTACACCTTTGTCTCTGAGGATTTTGTTCAATCTGTAGGGAATGACGAGTACAAGGACACTGTGTCCACTCTCTTGAAATTAACTGGAACAACAAATGTGGTGGATATTTTCCCGGTGTTGAAGATATTGGACCCACAAGGCCTTCAAAGAAACACCACTAATTACGTTACCAAGGTGTTCCACCACTTGGACAAGTTGATTGACAAACGGTTGAAGCTAAGAGAAGGGGGACATTATGTCACAAACAACGACATGTTGGACACGCTTCTCGACATTTCTCAAGAGGATAGCCTGAAGATGGATAGAGAAAAGATCAAACATTTTTTGCTTGTAATATTCCTCTCTCTAATCCTTTTTCACTTGTTTGTCACTATCATCAATATGAAGCATTTTTTGCACAAATTCAAGTGTATACATGATCGGCTCACATGGGATTGGGATGATTGGTCTCACTCTATGGTGGGTTCCATCTAATGTGAGTGTATCTATAATACACCAAGTCTTATTTGAACTCATATTTTGTGGAAAAATTTGGGATATCTTTAAAAGAACACCATGAAGTATTCCTTATATTGGTTGAATGTGAGTCCTTAACTTTTCTCTTAATCAATATTTAAAAGGTACATCTTCCTATATATATGGTATGGACATACAATTGTTCAATTTCTCACTTTGGTTTAATTTGTCGTAGGATCTACTTGTTGCTGGAACGGACACAACTGCATATGGATTGGAAAGGGCAATGACTGAACTACTCCACAACCCAAAGGTTATGTCAAAAGCCAAACAAGAGCTGGAGCAAACCATTGGAATAGGTAATCCCATTGAGGAATCGGATGTTGCTAAACTTCCATACTTACAAGCAATAATAAAAGAGGCCTTGCGTTTACACCCTCCGGCTCCTCTTTTGCTTCCTAGAAAAGCCAAGATAGATGTGGAAATATCAGGCTACACGATCCCACAAGGCACAAGAGTCCTAATAAATGAGTGGGCTATTGGTAGGAACCCAAACATATGGGAAAATGCAAATTTGTTTTTACCAGAGAGGTTTTTGGGATCAAAAATTGATGTCAAAGGTCGAGATTTTCAGCTCACGCCATTTGGTAGCGGGAGACGAATATGTCCTGGCTCACCACTAGCTATCAGGATGTTGCATGTGATGTTGGGATCATTAGTCAACTCTTTTGATTGGAAACTTGAAAACAATATCAAGCCTGAGGATATGGACTTGGATCAACCCCTCCGAGCCATTCCAGTTATAATAAACAACTAAGGAACATTATTAATGGATGTTCTTCCTCCAAAGTTGATTTAATAATGGCTCTATTAATCTTTCATCGGGATAAAAAAAAAAGGCTGTAATCCTCTATAGTTTTAGGTGAATCTATTTTACTTTTATTTTTCTCTAGTAAGATTCATTTTTTGGTTCCAGTCAGCTTAAGAGTCTGTTAGAATTTGAAGCCTTTGTATGATATAGAGTTGGCTGCAATAAAAGAAGATGTTTGCCTTAAATTTCTTTCTCTACCGATCGACTTGTTTATTTTACTTTCTGTTTTCATTTCCTCACTAACACTTTTCAAGGTTGCACTGTTTTTTTCTTACTGTCCATATCCTTTTAATTGATTAGAATTTCAGATACGTGGCTCTTCTTCGTTACTTTTTAATTTTTTTTAATTCAGATAATTTTTTAAACTATATCATTTAAGATTTAATATTGGATATATTGAGAATAATATTTGATTTTTATTAGAGTGAAAGATTACTTAAGCTACAAAAATTAATCTAGTGGTGAGAGATTACTTTAGTATAAAAGTTATATTAGTAAAGAGTAATTTCACCGATACGTTTATATAGTTTAGTAACGTTTACATCTCAATAATGTTGTCATAAGACCAAATAATTGGGCCAATAAATATTTAAGCTTATCCCCATATTTGGGCTTAAAGGCTACATGTAATTTTTAGAATGTTTTTGGTTTAGCTTATATTCATAGAAAAAATAATTTTTGTAATAAAAAAATCAATCTTATAAGAATTATTTATTTTAGCTTCTACTTAAAAGTTAAAAAAATTATTTTTTATTTTTGAAAAACAAGTAAAATGAATAACTTATATAAAAAATAATTTTTTTAATAGTTAAAAAATTACTTTTTTTATAAAAAAAAGTTAAAACAAAGCACCATCAATATCATACGATTGCAACATATTAAAATGGATTAAAGAAAATACTCCCTTCGTCCAACAATAATTGTCATTTTAGGAATGTATTTGGATATAAATCAAGTTACCATTTAACTAGTTTTTATAAATAAATTAATCAAAACTCAGAAAACGCACTAACAGTTATTCTAACAATTTATATTCAATGTTTTAAAAGGAATTATATATATATATATATATATATATATATATATCCGTAAAGTTATCCACAACTTCGACAGCCATGTGTGTGGACGGAATTTCAAAGGAAGGCCAAGGCCAAAGATTCCTTTGTTTTTATCATTTGATTTGACTTAGACTCGAGAGTCCCTGTTGCATGCAATGGAAAATAGAAGTTGTTTCCGTGTCGTGTGATTTTTCCTGCATGCTTCACCACCACAAATGACAGATGGAGAGTTCAGTGCTGATAGATATTCAAACATGTTCAAAAAAATAAACTACATTTCAAATTTAATGTGTAACATTTTCCACCCACAACCACAAGTTGAATTCAACTTGGACAACCGAGTGAAAGATTATATGGACCAAATTAAATTCCAGATTCTAAAGAATACCCGTTGATAAAGAGTTCATTGTAGCTTTTGTCAATTTCTTCTTCCTTTTCATCCCCCAAAACTTTACCTTTTCTTGAATCTCTTGGTTTTCACTTGCAACTTAAGCTTTATTCTCATAATTCAACTAAAACAAGAAGTAAAATTCCCTCCCTTGGACTATACACCTTTGGCCATCACAAGGAGGAAGTGAGGTTGATTGTCAACTTGGTATTTGGGGGGAAGTTTAGAGCCCAAGGAAGCAAGATTTGAAAAGCTTGAAGCTTGGGAACCAAGGTAGGCTCCTAGAACTTGATTGTATTATGGGGTTTCTTGTGAGCTAGGGTTTTCCTTAATTCACTTTGCTCAATTTATTTTGAGGCTATTATGATATTAATAGGACATGTTCTAGTGATTTAAGGCTACAGAAATTTGATTGGTGTTGAAATATAAGCTTGAAAATCAAGATAGTTCAAAAACAGAAAAATTGATGTTGAGGAGCTTGTGAATAATGTGTATCACAAAGGGAATATCTTAAGCTAGAAAATTCAATTTAAGATGAAACTAGTTTTAGATGGAATCGAACCATATAAAATATAGACTGGACTTAGGATGAGGAAGTTATGAATTTTTCAATCTGGCTGAAAACTAGAGACCATACACCTGAGTAGTATGTGTTATAATGGGCATAACTTACACTATATAACTTTAATTTAAATACAACCATTTTTTGTAGAAAGCTAACACCTAGGGGTTCATGTTTACAAAATTTCATATTTAGATTCTTAGTAAATTGCTCCTAGAAAATCGGTGAAATTACTCTATGCTTTGTAAGGGTCAAAACAAGACAGTCCTAATTTGGAGCTCATAACTTGAGCTCTACTTATCAAATTGAGTGGAATTTGTTGGGTTTGAAAGAGAATTCATGTAGCTATCTTTCAGTAAAATTTTGGAGCATGGGCATGCAAGATGGATTTTTAGTGATTTTCTAATTTTAGATGTGTAAGTCTGCCCTGAAACAGGGTAACAGTGAGTAAAACTCTAATAACCTAAGTTATACACATCGAAATTGAGTGAAACTAAAGAAATTTGAAAGTAGATTAATGAAGCTACACTGCAATAAAATTTGAGACTAAAATGAATTAAAATGAGATTTTGGTGCAATTAGTAAATTCTGGATAGATTTTAAGGAAATTAAATCAACTTGTGAGTTAAATGGCCTAAGAGTCCCAAAACTATGTGGGGCTAGATTGAATGAGAATTTATGCAATTATATACTAGAATGACATCATATTGATATATTAGCTATGATGTAGCCATGTATTAAAATTTCGAACCTTGAGTTTTCCATGCCTTTATGATGATAATTATACTTCAATTTCTATTGGCATTATGCTGCGATTATTATTTCTGTGATTAGCTGTTTAGTATTTCTATTGTAAGTTTTGGAAATCTTCATATTACAGCTGTCATGCTGCTGAATTATCGGCAAAAGCTGTTAAGAATGAGCTATATAGCATAATAATAAGCACATCCAACATTTTCATCTATAACTACATATGAGAAGTGTCTATGAGTATACAAGATGATCATAATTCCATTTTATTTGGGCTAGCCTTAGAATAAATTAAGGGGAATAGATAGGTGTGAGAGTCAGAGAAAGTAAATCCGACAATCAAGTATAAAAATGAGCTTGGTTTGGAAAAGCGGACTATTAACCAGGAGTTAAAAATGGCGCAACACTCCCAAGAGACCAAGTATAGATACTCATGATACAAGTAGAAGAAAGAGTAAGAAAGTCAAATGCACTTGCATAGCCTATTTGATTGGTATTATATAAGCATGCTCCATTAATTTACTATACTATTATCAATGTCATGAATTGTTTCTTAATTTTAAATCTGTGAATAAAATAAACCTGCTTCAAATAAAGAATTTTAGAAATTCAGCAAATAACCCTTTACTCTCTTATCTGTTGAGAACATATTTTATTAAATAAACAGAAACATCTGGGATGATGACGACAATACTATATGTGGTAGTCTAAGATGTCTTACTGAGAATTTATAATTCTCACCCCTGTATATGTTCCCATGTGATCTCTAAACAATACAGGTGGCAACAACATAAGAGGATGGGCTCCATGCCCCTTGAAGAATTCAGTTGTTTGTACCAAGGCTACTTGGGTGCATATATGGATTCGTGTGCACCTGATAGTTACGTAGATAGGATTTGTGTTTATTCTCTAGTGCCTATGTATTTTCAATTTCTCATGAAGTGTAGAGAGCAAGACAAGTTCTTACAACTTTTGTAATGAAATTAAAGATAGTGAATGAGAATTGTGAAATTCCTATATGGGCTCAATTTTTCAAAAAATTTTTTGTTTTCATATCTATAATTCCTATATTCTATAGAAGTATTTTCAAGTGCAAATAAAAGACAGATTGTAGGAACCTTTAATTGGGTATCATAACTTAAGTATAATATTATAATTAGCAGGGTGTTACACATAACACACACTATCAGAGTATGTTAAGTGGAAAAAAAAAGGGATATGATGATAGAAAAATTATAATAAGATAGGCAAAAACCCTATATAACACTATGAGAGTTGTGTTGTGTTGAGTGGAAAAAAAAGTGTAACATGATACATAATTAATAATAAGATATCCAAATTAAATATGGTAATAAAATCCAAATGTTAATACTAAAGCTAAATTAAGAAGGGAGGGAGTGATGTTTGGGAAATAAGAACGCGCACTGAAATTGCCTTTGTGTTTGGCAATTTCTACTTGTAATCACCTTTATGTTTGGAGATTACACGTTAGAATCGCCACATGCAAAGTTGATTCCATGTAGACTCCCAAAAGAAATTAAAATGCCAGCATGAATGAAAAGGGAGTAATTTGGCAAATAGTTTCCAAAATGTGGCATATTAATAAATAGTTTAGGTAATTATGGCAATTTGGCAAAAAAGTTGAGTTATTCTATTTCAATGTCAAATAAGAATATTAAAATAGGCCGCTACTCCCATGTCCATTTTTTATATTCAAATAATATATGTGATCAACAAAAATCTTTAATTCTCTCAAAATATTCCTTTTGATATTCGCTTTTTATATTTAAAAAACATTTCCTTACACTTATGTCTTAACGCCCCCTCTTCAAATTTTACTAAAAATTATATATATATATATAAAATAAAAACCTATAGTTTACTAAAATTTTATTTTTATCTTATAAATATTTTTATGTTCACTTTTACTAATTGTTTCTAAGTTTATTAATTGGTCTATGAGATAAAATTTGAAAAATAGCCAATTGAATTTCTCATGTAATCATTATGAGTGTCACTCAGATGAAATATTTGTGATTTGTAATTTATAATTTAATTTATAAAATACAATTTAAAATCTCAGGCTCAATCATGATTTGTACAAGTATGATATTATTTTTAAATGACAAAGCAATCATTTTTATTTTTTTCTTTTCTTTTTAGTTTTATTTGTATAATTTTTATTTAATTTACTTTTAGGAATAAAAATATACATTTTTACAACAATGTGGGGAGAAGACAAGAAGTAAAATAAAAGTGAGAAATATATTAACATTAAAAACTTTAGAGTTTAGAGAGAAATAAAATGCTAGTATACATTCGATTAGAATATTGTGAAAAATAAACTCAGAAATAAAATGGAAAGTGAAAGATGAATTTTTTTGTTGGATGTCTTTCAATTTATATTGAGAGAAGGACTGCTGAAAAATTTAACATAAATTTTATTTATTATTAATGAGTTTTATCATTTGAAAAAAATAATGTGCTCGATTTCAGTGAGAGTATGATGTTTATATATGAAATATGCTTTTTATTAATACATATTGTGATATTAATTTGATAGACATGATATTTTACCTTTGGCCCCTCCTTAATTGATACATGTTCTGCATCTATCGCGATTCACTTAGAATAAATATATATGGTTTGTCATGGGGTCTATTTGTTGCTAAAATAGGTACAACTGCATATGGATTAGAAAAGGCAATGACTAAACTACTACATGGCCTAGAGGTTATGTTAAGAGCCAAACAAGAGCTGGAGCAAACCATTGGAATAGGTAATCCTATTGAGGAATCAGATGTCGCTAAACTTCCATAGTTACAAGCAATAATAAAAGAGTCCTTATGTTTACACCCTTCGGCTCCACTTTTGCTCCCTGGAAAAGTCCAATCAGATGTGGAAATCTCAGGTTACACGATCCCATAGGATGCAAGAGCCCTAATAAATGAGTGGGCTATTGGTAGGAGCCCAAATATATGGGACAATGCAAATTTGTTTTCATGCGAGAGGTTTTTGGGATCTAAAATTGATGTCAAATGTCGAGATTTTCAGCTCACACCATTTGGCAGTGAAAGACGAATATATCCTGGCTCACCACTAGCTATCAGGATGTTGCATATAATGTTGGGACTTGAGATCATTAGTCAACTCTTTTGATTGGAAACTTGAAAATAATATCAAACCTGAGGATACAGACATGGATAAAACCCTCCGAGCTATTCTTGTTGGAATAAACAACTAAGGAACATGGTTAATGGACGTCCTTCGTCAAGAGGAATAATGTCTCCAATGCTCTATAGTTTATGTGAATGTATTTTACCTTTACTTTTCTCTAGTCAGTTTCATTTTATGGTTCCAGTACGTAAGCTTAAGTGTCTGTCACAGTTTGAAGCCTTTGTATGATATAGAGTTGGCTGCAATAAACGAGGTTTGCTTTAAATTCCTTTGTTTACCTAATTGTTTATTTTACTTTAATTTTTTTTTTCTTTTCCTTTTTCTAACACTATTCAAGGTTGCATTTTTTTTTCTTGCTATCCATATGCTTTTAATTGATTAGATTTCACATACGTGGCTCTTCTTCATTACTTTTTATTTATTTTTTAATCCAGAGGATTTTTTAAATTATTTCATTTAAGATTTAATATTGGATATATTGAGGATAATATTTGATTTTGATTAGAGGGAAAGATTACTTGAGTTGCAGTCATGTTTAACCACGCAACTTTTGAGTCAAACTTGATACTTAATTTATTGGACATTCACATGCATAATCGCTTATGTGTATTACTCTTGGTTAAAATATTAATCACTAAGAGCTTGAATAAAACATGTGCTTTGAAAGGGAAAAAAAGGTCATGTGTCTGGTTCATTGAATCTTTAAACTGGTAATCACTGTTGATTCATTGGGTTCTGTTTGGTTCTTTTATTCTTGAATCCTCTATAGTAAAGCACCAAAAATAATTCATAAATCCAAAACAACTAAGGCTCGGGTAATTTATTTTAGAGTAAAATACATTTAAAATTCTTAAGGTATCAAAAAATAATACTTCAACCCATTTGTTTATAAAATATACACTCCATCCCAATCCACTAAGAGTGCATTTGAAATTTTTTGTTTTATAAAAAAACAGTTTTTTTAAAAAAAAAAGTTTCTTATAAGTTTTTAAGTGTGTTTGAATACAATTTTATAAAAAACTGCTTGCAGGAAAAAGTTCATTTACCCATTTTTCAAAATTAATAATACCCAACTTCTAGAAAAACTAGAAGCACGAATAATTTTTAATAAAAAGATCTGTTTAGTTAAAATTTTAAGAAAAATACTTCTTTAAATTAAAAGTTGAAGCAGAACTAGAAGCAAGAAGAAAAATATTTTATATTTAGATATATAATTATACAAGCATTTTTTTTTTTATCAAAATTAGAAATTGTCAAACTGTTTGAATGTGATAAATATAGAAGTACTTTTTTATTGATAGAATTTTAATTAAGGACATGGAGAGGGCGAGAGGGAGTGAGAATGAGAATAAAAAGGGAGTGATATTTTTTTATAAATTTAAGGATAAAGTCATAATAGAGTGAGAAAGTAGTAATTTTTAAATTTGAAGAACAAAATTCTCTCTTCTACTGCTTCTTCTTCTAACAGAAGCAACTCTCTATTTGTTTTTCAAAAAGCAAAAAGCTAATTATTTTTTGCTTTTATTTTTTCAGAATCACAGATAAACAACATTAAAAATTTTATTAGTAATTTTTTTGAAAAGTTTTGAAAAAAAAAAGTACCTTTTGTGGTAGAAGCATAAACAAATTCACCTAAAATTATTTTTTAAAAATCATTTCTACTTCTATTTTTTCTAAAAACTGGAGATTACGAACTTTTAAAACAATAGTAAATTGACTTTCTTTTTAAAGCATTTTTTTTTCACAAGATGTATTCAAAGACACTTTTAAAACTTAATTACAAAGGCACTTTAAAAAAACACTTAAAAAAGTGTTTTTTCTAAAAGGAAAAAAAAAAAAAACCAATCCAAACATATTTTTCTTAGATTGGGGTAAACATATATTTTGTAAATAAATGGAGTAAAGTGTTATTTCTTAATACCTCAAAGAGATTATATTTTACTCTTTATTTTAAGAACAAAATTTAAAGATGATAAAGCAAATCGAGATAAAATTTTACACTTATTTTATACTTGTCAACCATTAAGAAAATTTAAATTAACTATGTGCATTTTTTTAATGGGATAGTAAATATTTTCTACATCATTCAAATTCATAATTAGTCCATTAATAAAAGAAATACTACCTCCATCTATAAATAATTGCCACTTTGACAAAATTGAACCATTATATTTTTAGATATATTGATTTAAAGATGTTCTAATTTTGTCAAAGTTGCAATTATTTGTGGACAGAGGTAGTATATATATATATATATATATATATAGAGAGAGAGAGAGAGAGAGAGAGTAGGAAGAAAATTTGCTCTTTGATTGTCTTGTTTAATCCATCATATGGATCAAATAACTAGACCAATGCATATTTAAGCACAACTCAAGCTTAATGCCAACATATGATTTCTAATAATTCATATGATCACAACATATTAATGCATCTAAGAAAATATCAAGCTACCATTCAACTAGTATAGTAAATAAATTAATGAAAACTCAATAATACTAATAATTTTTGCACCAAAAAAAAATTCTAACAATTTATACTCAATTTTAAAAAAATTATATACTCTAATAAAATTATTTAATAATATAAAAATAAAAATCAAATGTATATATATTTAAATAAATATCCAACCACATGTTATACTCAACTTCGACCACCAAGTGTGAGGATAGAATTATAAAGGTGTTGTCCAATTTGGTCCCATTATTTCGGACCATTACATAATCCATTCTTGTCAGCCATTAAATTTGATTTAATAACAATCCTACAACTGAGATAACATGTGCGTGCATATAGACTCTAATTGAGAAAAAATACTCAAGTGTTACTCCTTGCTCTCCCCTCTCCACTAACAATTAAACATCTCCACAAATAATAAGTCTCACAATTGACAACAAAGTGATGACTACAAATCTAAAGACATCCTCATTTTTTTTTCTTTTTTAAATTTTTGCGAGTGAATGAATGGAACAATCTAGTGAGTCAATAGTGGCTCTTCCCCTATCCATTTCTCAAAACATCTCAAAAAGAAAAATATCAATCCCAACTTGCCATTGGAGAGCTACCTATGAAAATGGTCAAAAACTTCAATCTTAAAGTAAAATAACACAACCCATCTCAGCTTGAAGTCCAAAGCACAGTGAAAAGTGATAGAAAATAAGAAATTTATGATCTTGTATGTGACAATAGACCAAAAATTGTAACGAAACACCCTCCAAATCTTCGCCAATGCACAAAAAAATGAAAAAAAAGATGAACCTCATCTCAGAATGGGTGCCACCACTGCACAATTGGTAAGGGTGAGGCAGTGCTACGTTGGCCTCATCGATGGTGGCTACGAAAGAAAAGGGTTGAGTTATTGAGGCTAGGAGAGAAGAGGAGTGAATGGTTGAAGAAGAAAATAAAAATTAAGAAACAGATTTTCTTTTTAAATTTTTTTATTCATTTGTGTTGGAACTTAACCTTGCTACTTGAGGAAGTTCACTGTAGTGGAAAAAAAAAGTCCAAAGCACAACTTGATGCCCTTGGAGTGGGAGAAGTCATGTTGGTGTTGTGTTGATGGAAAATGCCACAATGTCTAGGTAACATTTGAGTGCTTTAACTCAATTAGAGTCTATATCCACATACATGTTATCTTAGCTATAGGATTGTTATTAAACCAAATCTAACAGTTCATAAAGTGGATCATGTAATGGTCCAAAAATAGTGGGGACCAAATTAGATAGCACCTATAAAGAAAGCCCAAGGACAAAGATTCCTTTGTAGTTTTTATTAGATTGACTTGACCTTGATTAGAGGTAGTGAAGGCTCTAGTACACCCTACTAGATAAGGTGCATCATGCACCACCTCATCTAACGATGTCGATTACATAGACTATCCATGCACTTATACTTACACTTTGATGGTGCACTTCAGTAGCTCCCCAACTCATCCCCCACCTCACTTTCGCACTTCATCCGTCCTCCACTACCTTTAGTCGCCACAGCTGCATCCTTTGCTCAAAAGTCCGATGACACCTTTGCCTCGCACCACCACCAATACCACGACCACCATTGGTATCTGGGCCCTATTACTTAGAAGCTGACTATTTCGGCCTGACTCAATGAAGATTCCTAAAGGAGGTAAGGGTCTCCAAATGAAAATTTTTATATTTATCAATGTATCAATACACTCTCAAATCTAGTGATGGTAAAGCGAGCCAACTCGCCCCACTTCGGCCCTCCAAGTGCCCACCTAAAATGGGGTGGGGCAGGGTGGGCCATCTTAGTCAAACAGGTTGAATATGTTAACCCGTCCCATTTGTGAGCTGATTGGCCCCCTACAAAAAATTAAAAAATATAAATAAATTTATTTTAATATTTTTAATGAGTTATATCACCTTAAAAAAATTTTAAAAATTGAAAAAAATTAATAAAAAATTTATTTAAATACAATAGAATAATATTCACGTAAACTTAAAAACAAAAACTTAAACGACATTACTTATATCCTAAGTTAATTTAATATTGCCTATTGGAACTGGATAGGCGTGAAGCTACTGTTTCTGCCAAACACATGAACCTCTTTCCAATTTAACTAAAGTCCCAGTCAAGAAAGAAAAGGGAATAACCATACAAATTACATATTTTCATTGCTTAAATAAACAAACAAAAACTAAAGCCATACTACTTGTTTTCAACTCTCTTTTCCTACTGTAAAACATCCAGTTTTATATTTATATGTCACATATTTGTTTCTAATTAAGGGATAGAATTTAATGATGCAATGAGTTATCTTTTCCAAGTTCCTACTGCAAGCGTTTTTTTTTTTTAATCGAAGTATCCATATTTATACTTATTTCACTGGATAGAATATATACTACGCCACTATCATAAACAAATTAAATATACATCACAAACATCATAAATTAATGGACTTGGGTCAAACAAAATAAAACCATACCTAACTGTCGTAAAAAAAATCAAAAAATAAAAATAGCCATTGCAACCCGCAGGCCCAACCATTTCAACTTGTCCCGCCCCACCCCGTCTTAGCTCGTGGGTTAGGCATATTGTAAATTTTTAACGGGTCAAAAATATCAATCTAACCTACCATTTTTTGTGGGTTTGGCAGGTCAATATGACGGATTGAACTTATTTTACTATTTTTACTCAAATAGAAACTATTAAATAATAAAATCTGTGGCCCATCTTGTTAAGAAAGGCACAACAAAGCCTTTGTCTAATTAGAGGCAAAGGTTACTTGAGTTTTTGTCATATTTTATCACACGACTTTTGGGTCAAACTTTTTATTTAGTCTTTGTGCTTATGCTTATTATTCTTTGTTAAAATATTTTATTGAGAGAACTTGATTAAAACATGTGCTTTATATTGTTGAGAGAAAATAAAATAAGGCCAAATCAGACAACTGTACCTTTTTTAAAAAAAAAATAAAGAAGAGCTCTTGTGTCTTGTTCTTTTGAACCTTAAAACTGGTAGTCACCAGTTCATTTGGTTCTTTTATTCTTGAATCTTGTATTAGCACCAAAAATCGGCGCGTTCTATGGTGCATTTTGTTGGTCAAGGAATATGGTGCATCTTGCAATCTGATGGTGAGATTGTGTGGCGTATCGATACACCAATCACTTATGATGCACTGTAGTAATATCTAATTTTAAGAAAATTCAAAAATATAATTAAATATATTTTAAAAAATTAATTATCATATACTAACAGTGTAAAATTATACTGACAATATAAAATAATTTTACACTGTCAGTGTAATCAAAAAATTTTATCAGTGTAATTTTACTCTGTCAGTGTAATTTTACAATATTAGTGTATAAAAATTAATTTCTAAAAATCATAAAAATTTTATCAGTATAATTTTATTCTGTCAATATAATTTTATACTGTCTATCAGTATATAAAAATTAATTTCTAAAATATATTTAATCATATTCTTTCATTTTTTTAAAATTAATATATTACTATAATGCATCATAGATGATTGGTATATTGATGTATCTCATACATCTCCACCATCTGATATGCTACAGTCACAAGGTGCACTAAGCACCTTGGACTGCGAAGCATACAGAAGTTGGAGCCCCAAAAATAATCCATAAAACCAAAACGTCTCAATTATGTGTTTGGGTAATTTACAAACACAAATTAAAGACAACAAAACAAATTCGATCTATAACCAGAATTGGAAATGTAAAATACAATTTCAATTTAACTCCAGTTCTTTTGAAATTGCAATTTTATGTTTGAATTTGCGAAAGAATTAGAATGTGAATCGTAATTCCGAGTTTGATTTTAGTTTTAATATTTAAATGTATGATTCAAAATTTAAAATTAATAAAAGTACTAATAAATAACAATTTTGTACTATTGCAATTTTTATGAAAATTATTTATATATAAAATTAATTTTTTTTGGATTTGGATATATAAAAGAATAAGTTAAAATTTAGGAAATTTTTTATATTATTATTTTTATAAATATATTATCTTTTAATAAATCTGATAGATAGCATATAAATGAAAAAAGAGAGAGAATTATATAGACTTTATTGAGGAGAGCAACATGTAATAAGTCTTGAAATTGGTAATTCATATGATATGAGCTAAAAATTAGGACGAGCTCATATTAGTTATTTTTCAATTCTATAAAATTGGATTGTGAAATTATAATTCCAATTCTATTTCTGACTCTAAACATAAAAATTGTAATTGAGAAACTCACATTCCAATTCTAAGTTTTAATTCCATACCCAACTCCATATGCCAAATAGGACATTATTTTATATTTGTTAATGATTCAGGAAATTTCAACTAACTATGTGTATTTTTAATTTTCACATCATATAAATTCATAGTCAGTCCATTCATAAAAGATTGCCGGTTATAAAGTAAAAAAACAAATGTTATTGACATGCGTAAATTTTGCATGGGGATGAAATATTTTTCATAAAAAAAAATATTCGTTTTGGAAAGCTTTGGCTGTTTTTGCATCAGTAAGCCAGAAGAAATCTCCGAAATATAAATCAATCGCGATGGTGGAGGCAGAGTCAAGGGCCTTACCTTGCAACAAAACATGCCATACCTGTTAGAAAAGCACTAGTTGTAACATTTGTTCTGCTCTTGCAAGAAAAGCACTAGTTGTAACAAGCTAGATGTTGCCATACCTGTTAACTCCACAACCCTTTAGAAGCCACTAATAATCACTCTGAATAGCTATTTGCGTGGTTTTAACAGATAATAAGCAATCTAAAACCTAGTGGTAATACTAATATGTTTATTTGAATGATGATCTTAAAGACATGTTCTTTCCAAGCTTATTTGTTACACACTAAGAAAGTCTCAGTCAAAAGCTTTTGCACTTAATGAATTGTAGGATGATTCTAAGCATACAAGAAGGACTTCAAATGAAGAAGATCACTTCTAAAGATGAGAAACATTTCAAGGATGAATCTTAAGAACTTCAAAGCCTCATCATTCTTAGAAAAATAGGAAAAGCATCAACATGTAAAAGCGAATGTCTCAAACAAGGTTCAGAAAGTTGCCCACATCAAAAAGATGATAGCGTCAAAAGGCACTTTGATTAGAAGGATCCGTCTTAGAAATGATTTGTACAACAAATCATCTCATGAAAAAATTCCTAATACGCTTTGATTGGAAGATTCAAAAGAATATATGCAGCAGGAAAGCCTAAAAACACATTGAAGGAAGTACAATAGACAATTGCCTCCAATGACTAATATCTTGTTTTGGCTAACTGACTATTTAATAGGCAGAATTCACTTGCTGCTAAATACAAATAAAATAAATTCTAGTATCATACAAGAACTAATGGTCAGCTCATGATCACCTATAAATTTAGCTCAAGATAACATAAATAAAGAAGAGAAAGGTGCTTAAAAATTTATTGCTTAGAGCACTTATTGTCTTCCAACCTTTTGAATAAGTTTCTAATCATAAACTCTCTTGAATCCACCTCAGAAAGGAGCATACCTTCTCTAGGAGCCATATTAGCAAATATCCTCTTCAAGAGTCATTGGAAAAATCTATCTCAACTTATCAAATGTCTTATAAATATTGATTGAAAGAAAAATTAAAATTTATTTTTAATTAATATTTATAAGATACATTAAAATATCTCTTAAAAGATACCTGAAAAAATGGAATAATATCTCTCAGCTGTAACTGTGTCTAAATAACATTTTTCTAATGTAAATCGGCCAATATTTATGTTACAGATTGTGATGTTCCCGGTCATGTGCAAAAGGTGCTTAAAAGAACATTTTTCTAGGAATGTTTGCCTTAACCACATACAGAGTATTTGGGTTCCAAGTTTCGGTTTGCAAGATTCAACCTACCACAAGTAGGAAAGCTTGCTATAACCACAAAGAGAGTATCCGGGTTCCAGGTTCCACCCTACCATGAGTAGTAATGCTTGCCATAACCACGGATAGAGTATCTAGGTTCCAAGCTTTGGTTTCCGAGTTCCACTGTTGCTAAAGCCTAGAAAAGGAAAATATTTAATGTAGAGTTAGAATTTGGTTAGCCTATCCTAGAAAAGATCTCAAAGCAGATTTCTAGAAGCCAAATAAAGAAGGAAAGGAGCATATCACTCAAAGAATATGCTACGAATCATAAACAGAAATCAAGGAATATTCAATGGCTCTAAAGAACAACAATAAGGGGAAAGAATCAGAATAGCAAATCAAATATAAAAGGAAACTTGCATTCACAAAGGAAGGACAAAGTCACCAGCAAACTAAGAAAGGAAGGCAATGATCTTGTGCTTAATGAATATTCCATTTTTGGACTCAATCAAGGACAAAATCGGTTGCTGCACTAGGGCGCATTAGCAGCAGATCATCACATTAATCTATATATTAGAAGTAGCTGCAGCCATACAAGCTCGGGAAAGCAAGAAAAAAGAGAAGCACATAAAGAGAGCTATCCTTGTTTTCATCTATAATTTTATTCATTCACCTGAGTTTTTCTGTTGTAAGAAAGTCATTGTGAGGGTGTACTTTCTGTTCTTTTACTCTATAAGAATTGTATTAGAAATTGTAGTTCTTGTGAGTGAAATAAGGGTAGTGAGTTGGAGAGTAACTCAAAGAACTAGGAAGAATGCCTCAAGGAAGCCACCAAGAGAGTGAATCTTAGTTGGTGAGGAAGAGGGCTCAAATTGATTGTAACTTGAAGAGGCTATTGTAAAAGACTACTTGATGTAGTAAAATTCTCACCTAATAGGTGGCAACTGAACATAGACTCTACATTTGAGATCGAATCAGTATAAAATCTCTGGGGCAAACTTCTCTTATCCCTTTCTTTTAATTTAGTCATATTTCTACTATATCTATCTTAAATTAATCTAAGTTATTCTTTTGAAATAACTGAAATATATTTTGCATTCTATGCTTTGTGTTATTACTATGTTTATAGCAAGTTTAGGAGATATCTCCTAAACGTGGGATAGAGACTGTGTGCATTTTGCTGATAAGCTACTTAAGTGTGCAGAAAAGTTTTAAAAGACCAAGGGAGTTGATTCAAACCCCCTTCTCAAGCCCTCTCGTATCATCAATTGGTATCCGAGCTTGATCTCAAGGGGTCAAGCTTAGCCACTTGGAGAAGTAGATCCAAGACTAAGGATGACAAACGTATTTCCTTTTACCCTTTCAGGGGGGTCAATCCACAACTGGGCCACCTTTTTTCAATGGGAACAATTATCCTTATTGGAAAAAGAGGATGAGGATCTTCATACAATCAACAAACTATGCACTATAGAAAATCATCACCAATGGACCAGAGATGCCAACCATTACAAATGAAGAAGAGCAAAAGTGCCTAAGCTTGAAGATCAATGGAGTCCAGAAGATCAAAAGAGAGTGGAGCTCAATGCAAAGGCAATCAACATGATGCACTATGCTATCAGCTTTGAAGAATACAAAAAAATCTCAAGATGCAAGACTGCTAAAGAAATGTTGGGCAACTTGCAAATTACATGCAAAGGCAATCAACATGATGCACTATGCCATCAGCTTTGCAGATATGCTGATTCATGTATATGAATTATTCCACATGAAGGAAGATAAGAACATTGATGAAATGTTCAAGAGATTATATGTCATAGTTAACAACCTAGATGTGTTTGGAAAATCAAACATGGATGAAGAATTGGTAAGAAAGGTGCTGAGAAATCTAACAAATCGTGGCTATCCAAAATTTCAGTAATTCAAGAAGGACATGATATTAGCACCCTTATATGTGACGAGCTAAGAGGAAATCTTATAGCTTATGAAACCACTCACTTAAAAAATAAAGGCAACACCAAGAAAAAGAAAGGGCTAGCACTAAAGGCCAAAAAAGAAGAAGAAATAAAATCTGAATCTGAAATTCAGATTATTGAAGAATTTGCACTTGCAGTTCAAAGGCTAAACATGATGCTAAAAAGAAAAGGAAAATTGAGGAAAGTAAGCAATTCAAAGAAAGATGGAGGCAAGGAACCATTCAACAAAAAGGATGTCATCTGTCATAAATGCAAACAACCAAGACATTTTCAAAATGAATGTCCTCTATTGAAGAAAGAGCCAAAGAAGAAAAAGAAAGCACTCTTATCTACAGAGGAGGATCTTGAGAATGAAACCATAGGTGAGGACGAGGAGGATGAAGAAGTCGCCAGCGTCTGCTTCATGGCAAATAGTGATGATAAGGTAGATTTCTCATACTTTACTCATGAAGAATTACTTGATATTTTAGATGAAATGCTTCCTAGCTCACAAACTCTATTGTCCAAATATAATGAGTTGAATAAGGAAAATAAAAGGCTTGCTAAAGAAAATTCTACATTAAAATCTGAAAACCATATTTTAAAAGAAAATATGCATGACCCAACTTCAAATGAGTTAAAAGCATAAAATCAAATGCTGCATCAAAAGGCTAAGATATTAACCAAAGATCTTGCAAACTTTGTCAAACGAACTTAGAACCTTGAAAGGTTGCTAGGTCAGCAAAGATGCACTATCAACAAAGCTGGTTTAGGCTATGTTGAAAATAATCAGAATAGATTCTATAAGAATCAGTTTGATAAAAAATCCTCACCATCCTTTAGCAACAATGTGCAAAAAAAGAAGCCATATCTTAAACATTTTGTAAGAAGCTCAGGAAATAAAAAACAAACCTTACCAAGTATACCAAAAGAGTGTTATAAGTGTAGAGGTAAGGGGCTTTTAGCAAATGAATGTTTTATCTTTTGGAGAGAGGATGGAGATAGATTTATTCCTATCTTATGTGACACTAATGCTATAGGTGAGAAAAGAAGAGCTAACTACAAAGGATCCAAGCAACTTTGGATACCTAAAAGAAAGTAAATAATTTGTATTGCAAGCCTATGTGGCATCCAATGATGACTTATGGCTATTGGATAGTAGGTGCTCAAGACATATGACAAGAAATTCATCAATATTTCTACAAATCCACAAATATGATGGTGGATATGTGACATTTGGGGACAATATTCGAGGACACATTGTTGGAGTAGGTAAAATTGGTAAAGGATTCTCTACCACAATTGACAATGTGTATCTCGTTAAAGTTTTAAAACACAATTTATCAAGTATAAGTCAGTTCTGTGATGATGGTCATCATGTTGTTTTTGAAAGATCTAAATGCATCATTCATGAAAGAAACAATGACTGCATACTTTTTTGTTGGCCAAAGGTGTAGAAACATCTATGGTGTTACCTTAGGAGACTCAAAGAATCAAGATATGAAGCGTCTAGCTTCTTTTGAAAATGAAAAATGGTTATGGCATAGGAGATTGGGATACGCTAGCATATACCAAATATCCAAGCTTATGAAAAGGCAGTTAGTGAAAGGCATCGTGAACATAAAGCTTAACAAAGATATTGTTTGTGGAGCCTGTTAAAAAGAGAAGCAAACTAAAACCTCTTTTAAGCCTAAGGATGCTGTCTCAACCACCAAACCTCTAGAACTTTTACATCTTGATTTGTTTGGTTCCACTAAGACACAAAGCTTGAGCGCGAAAAAGTTTGGTATGGTAATTGTTGATGATTTTTTAAGGTAGGGGTGGGTAATGCTCCTAGCTCATAAGGATAAGGCATTTAAGCTTTTTGAAAGATTCTACAAACTCAAAATGAAAAAGGCAACTCTATAGTTTCGATTAGAAGTGACCATGGAGCTAAATTTGAAAATCAACATTTTGACTCTTCTTGTGAAAAATGGAATTGCTCACAACTTCTCTTGTCCTAGGACTGCCCAACAAAATGGGCTCGTAGAAAGAAGAAATAGGTACTTACAAGAGATTGCTAGAGCAATGCTTTGCAAAAATGATTTGCCATAATATTTTTGGGTTGAGGCTGTTAATATAGCTTGTTATATTTTAAACAGAACCTTGATTAGGCCTTTTATCAAGAAAACTCCTTATGAGCTATGGAATGGAGCCAAACCTACACTTCATTAC
This sequence comes from Pterocarpus macrocarpus, assembly GCA_031439585.1. Classification (NCBI taxonomy): domain Eukaryota; kingdom Viridiplantae; phylum Streptophyta; class Magnoliopsida; order Fabales; family Fabaceae; genus Pterocarpus; species Pterocarpus macrocarpus. Next base: position 14,951,795 of record CM062517.1, on the reverse strand, counting down.
TTTCATGTCTTTGGATGCAAGTGTTTCATTTTGAACAACAAAGATAACCTTGGAAAGTTTGATTCTAAAACTGATGATGGTATATTTCTTGGTTATTCTCAAAGAAGCAAAGCTTATAGAGTTTACAATAATAAATCAAGAAAAGTGGAAGAAACTATGCATGTTATTTTCTATGAAACTGACCAAGACTGTATAGAAAAAGTCCTTAAAGATGTTGATGTAGGAAAACAATAAGATAAGATTAGTAATGCAGAACCCACAGCAGAAGTCAAACATGAGGTATCTGAAAAATCAATAGATTTTTCTCGATGCATCAGCAGAAGTTCCTTCTGCAGATAATGAAGGCAATGAGGCTGAACCTGTAGATCCTACTAGAAGCTCACGCAAAGCAAAATCCTGAGAATGGAGATTTTCCAGTACATATCCACATGAATTCATAATGGAGAACCATCTCAAGGCATAAGAACTAGAGGCTTATACAAACAAGTCAACTTGGCCTTAATGTCTGCCATTAAGCCCAAATCAATTCATGAGGCCTTAAGTGATGAAGCATGGATCAAAGCTATAAAGGAAGAATTGCAGCAGTTTGATAAGAATGATGTGTGGACACTTGTTCCAAGACCTGAAGGTTGCTCTATAATTAGAACTAGGTGGATATTTAGAAATAAACTAGACAAAAATGGGAACATTGTGAAGAACAAAGCAAAACTCATGGCACAAGCATATAATCAACAGGAAGGTATAGGCTTTGATGAAACTCATGTCCAATGGCTAGAATAGAAGCTATTCGAATGCTACTAGCATATGCAGCTCACAAAGGATTTAAGTTATTTCAAATGGAAGTAAAAAGTGCATTTTTGAATAGGTTCATTAATGAAGAAGTATATGTCAAATAGCCCCTAGGTTTTGAGGATGAAAAACATTTTAATCATGTATTAACACTCTCCAAAACTTTGTATGGCTTAAAGCAAGATCCTAGAGCTTGGTATGAGAAACTTAGTACATTTCTCTTTAAAAGCAAGGTTCACGATACTTTATTCATTAAGAACTCTAATGATGATTTTCTTTTAGTACAAATTTATGTTAATGACATCATTTTTGGATCCACTAACCAATCTTTGTGTAAAGAATTTTCTAAACTTATGGCCAGTGAATTTGACATGAGTATGATGGGTTAGTTGTCCTTCTTCCTTGGACTGCAAATCAAACAAACAGCAGATAGAATTTTTCTAAGTCAAGAAAAATATACAAAGGAGCTGTTAAAAAAATTTGGAATGAACAAAGTCAAACCCATGGCTACACCAATATAGAACTATTCGGCTTAGAGAGGCTAGTATAGGACAACTCTATTGAATGCTTCAAGAGGCTACAATACTACTCTAATAATGAAAATCTTAACTTATTATTGGGCATTGGGTGTAGGGTTGTTTTGGTCAAATCAATATAAGTATCTTGTGTGATATTTCTCACCTTTATCTTTTACTTTCTGAGTGCACACAACTTTCTCATCTCTCCCTTAACAACAATCACATGTTTCTAAAGTATCACAAAGAACATTTTTCATAAAACAAATTCTCCAAGATAAAAATCAGTTTATTGAACTAACTCATATGTTTCTGCATTTCAAGTTGAAATGCACTTGAGAAATTTTGTTTCAATTTCAGATTTTTTAAAAGTGTTCAATGGTTGATTCACCCCTTCTTGTGCCAACTGCCATCTATGGTTGGTATCAAAGCTCAACTTCTATGTTTGAGCTTTTTAACAGTTACAAAGGAAAAGATTCGGGAAGATGGCACAACCAATGTCTCATAAAGTTAAAAAGGACACTCTGTCAATAGACCTCCATTCTTTAATGGAGAATATTATCTATATTGGAAGGATAAGATGAGCTCATTCATCAATTTCACAATTCTCGACATGTGAGAGATCATTGAGCAAGGAGATTATGTTTCTTTGGAAGAGTAATAAAGCCAAGGACTACAACTAGCAAATGAACGTCTTCAGCCACCATGTGAAGCCATCATTCCAAGAAATCAGAGGATAGATGCTCAGAAGGCAAGAGTCTAGCTAAATATTAAAGTGAAATACTTGCTTACTTGTGTTCCTAGCAAGAGTACGTGGGTATGACATATCATGTCTTGTGATCCCGCAAAAGAGATTTGAGATCGACTCTGAATTCTTCATGAAAGAACCAATTGAGATCAATATGTTTGTCCATCAATACAAAATGTTCAAAATGGACGATAATGAGTCCATTGACGAGATGACAACCCATTTCATGCATGTCATCAATCAACTCAAAACTTTGGGAAAATTATACTCCAATGCAAAAATGATTAGAAAGATTCTCATAAGCTTGCCAAGAGTGTGGCAGCCTAATGTCACAATGATACAAAAGGAAAAAGGACCTCAACATATTATCCCTTGATGCTCTTATTGGGTCTCTTAAAACCCATCAGATTGAACTCATTGAGGCACAGGAGAATGTGTTTAAGAAAGGTAAGAATGTGGCATTAAAGTCACTTCAAAAGACTGTTGGACTAAGCCTTGGCAGATGTAGAAGAATCTGAGAATGAAGAAGCTTCTAGAGATAACAAAGAATAGGATGAAGTTGCCCACCTCTTCAGTAGGATGAACAAACTCTTCACTAAAAGGGCCAAAAGGACCAAAAGGAAGAAGAAATTCGTTCAAAAGAAAGATAAGAAAGATAAGAAAGTTAAGAAAGGTGATTCTAGAAAGAATGAACCTATTTTCTAAGATTGTAAACAAATTGGTCATATTAGACCAAATTGCCCCTGATTAAAGAAGGCTCAAAAGAATAAACCTACTAAGAAGAAGAAAGCAATGATAGCTATATGGGAGGATCTTGATGAAGAACAACATGTTGAGGCAAATCAAGAGATGGATCAAAGGTAGCCAATTTGTGTTTCATGGCTTGTATAGCTTCTAATGATGAAGACACTGAAGTAGAAATTTATGAACCGGAACTTTTTGTGATGAATTATCTAAAGCATTTGATGAGCTTTTGAATGATTCCCATGTCATTTCTACTCAATATGTTGTTCCAACAAAAAGTTTTAAAAAGTTGGCTTCAGATTTTAAACTTCTAAAGCGAGAGAAAGAAAAGCTTAGAAATAAGAAGGATGAGCTCATAAATGAAACAACCATCTCAAGGCCGATATCAAGATTATTACAACTAAGACCTCAAAGTCTTCTTTTAAATGTCTTTTGGAGTTTTTGAATTTAAAAAGACAGTTAAGTTTCTCACTTCTCTTCTTGGGAGGATAGTCCATAGATCCCAAGAATTCTGATATGATACTTGGATGTCAAGAATCTTATCTGGATAAAGCCTGTTTAGGCTATGTTAAGAAGAATGATAATTATTTGTTTAAATTTTCATTTAAATTACTCGAGCTTTGTCATTTATCTTAAACATACTTAGATAGGAAGGTGATTACATTTGGAATAAAAACACTTTATTTCTTATTTATCTTTTTTAGCATTTTTAATTACAAATAAGCTAGGCGGAAAGAAAATTAGAGGTGATTTTACAAATGATATACATAACTTTAAGAGACCAAGTTTGTTGTCAACATAATTTTTTATATCCTAAGGGCAAAGAGATCAAGTTTGTGGTCAACATAATTTTTTATATCTTAAGAGACCAGGTGTTACACAATTTTTGATATTTTAAGGGATTAAGTTTGTTATTAACAACTAACTACACAACGTTGGTTTTCTCTGTGTTCTGTATTCTTTTTTGAATTGTAGGTTACAACAGATTCTTTGTTGTACGTACCGACTGTATCTTATGCAGTGACACGAACACATCCTTTCAACATCTCAACACACAGATCAAACTTCACCGCTCAAGTTTCATAGTCCAAGCCATGCACGGTTACATCTCCCCTTGTAATACTATTCACCAAATTATCCGCGTGAAGTATATCTCTCCATGTAGTATTGCAATGTGCGGAAAAGCTTGACCACCAAATTGTGTTACGTACATGTCTAATAGTCCAACCCGTGCTAGTCAATATAAACATTTTGTGCCAAAATATCTTCGCAACTCGTTTCAACGTGACAACGTGGATGACCCAAAAAAGCAAAGAAAAAAAACACGTGACAACGCGGCCACCAAGCTTGGCCCACCAAACGTGAAAAAGAGTTATTTTATTTCAACATCAAATAAGAATATTAAAATATAACACTTACAAAATTAAAAAAATTCAGGTCTCAATTATATTATTTCTATAATTATGTTTTCAAAGTAATTCTAGAAAGAGTCCTATGATTTAAAGATGAAATGAGAATATTGAAAAAAGTCACTAAAAAACAAAATTAAAAGAAAAACTTGGTGTGATATTTATATAAAATGTTGTGTGATTTGGACATTTTTATTTTTATTTTTATTTTTACCAATTATTAATATTTTATGTGCAAATAAGTTGTGATTTCACAGACATAATTAAGTTATAAGATGAGCACAATAATAAATAATAATATTATTACTTAATTCTGAATTTTTTATGAGTTTAATTTAAGTGTACTGACAGTGTAAAATTTTTTTACATTGTCATCTAATCAAAATCTTTCATTTGCATGACCATTCAAGTAGTGGGTGATTATGTCAAAGAATTTTGTTAATTTAGCAATTTATAATTAAATATCTATATAAAAATATTTTACATTGATAATGCATTTCAATTAAATCTATTTTTTATTTATTTGTATATAAATCTCTCATGGTTAATAAATAAAGATAAGTAATATTATTTGTACCACTTATCATGATATCTTTTGAGGGACACCTTAAAGTGTCTTATAAATATTGATTTAAAAAAAAATTAGAATTCACTCTTAACTAATATTTATTAAACACCTTAAGATGACTCTTAAAAGATATCTTCAAAAGTGGAATGATATCTCTTGTTAAAGTATGTAAATAATATTTTTCTAAATATTTATATTGCAGATTATGATGTCCACAGTCATGTGCAAAAGGTGCGTAAAAGAACATTTTTCTAGGATGCTTCACATAGACTCTCTCCCCTTCTTCATGCCCAAGATTATATATACAAGCCAAACAAGTTCATTCTCTCCACTCCCACCTGTCAACACTACTCTTGAGCTAACCTCTGTCAAAGGCAATGGAATCAGTATCACCACGCTGGCGTGCTGCAATGAATTCAACATTTGGTGCACTCCTTGAGCAAGGTACCTTGGATGCATCAGAAAGTCATATCCCCTTATCCCCTAAGCATTCTTACTTGTCCTTATCACTGATCCTCCTCTTCACATTCACTATCACTATCACACAATTTCTTCGCTCACTTCATGCAAAAACCACAAAGGCAAACTATAAGCTTCCACCAGGACCTTCCTTTCTTACCATTGTGGGAAGCCTTTTTGAGTTTTGCAGAAAGCCACAACAAACATTGGCCAAGCTTGCTAAGCTTCATGCACCAGACATAATGCTTTTGAAGCTAGGCCAATCAACCACCATAATCATATCTTCACCAAACATTGCCAAAGAGGTGCTCCAAACCCATGATGTGTTGTTCTCAGACAGAACAGTTCCAAGTATTGTAACTGCTCTCGACCACCACAATTATAGCTTGCCCTTCCTCCCAGTCTCACCACTTTGGAAAGACCTAAGGAAAATTTGCAATGAACAATTATTTTCCAACAAGACCCTCGATGCAAGCCAAGGCCTCAGGCGCAAGAAGCTGCAACAACTCCTCAGTGATATGCACACCTTTAGCCTAACCGGTGAAGCAGTTGATGTTGGGAGAGCAGCTTTCAAGGCATGCATTAATTTCTTGTCTTACACCTTTGTCTCTGAGGATTTTGTTCAATCTGTAGGGAATGACGACTACAAGGACACTGTGTCCACTCTCTTGAAATTAACTGGAACAACAAATGTGGTGGATATTTTCCCAATGTTGAAGATATTGGACCCACAAGGCCTTCAAAGGAACACCACTAATTACGTTACCAAGGTGTTCCACCACTTGGACAAGTTGATTAACAAACGGTTAAAGCTAAGAGAAGGGGAACATTATGTCACAAACAATGACATGTTGGACACACTCCTCGACATTTCTCAAGAGGATAGCCAGAAGATGGACAGAGAAAAGATCAAACATTTCTTGCTTGTAATATTCCTCTCTCTTATCCTTTTTCACTTGTTTGTCACTATCATCAGTATAAAGCATTTTTTGCACAGATTCAAGTGTATACATGATAGGCTCACATGGGATTGGGATGATTGGTCTCACTCTATGGTGGGTTCCATCCAATGTGAGTGTATCTATGATACACCAAGTCTTATTATTTGAACTCATGTTTTGTGGGAAAATGTTATTTTTGGGACATCTTTAAAAAAGCACCATCAAGTATTCCTTAAATATTGGTTGAACATGAGTCGTTAACTCTTCTTTTAACCAATATTTAAAAGATAAATCATACTATATATATGGTATGGCCATGCAATTGTTGAATTTCTCACTTTATTTTAATTTGTCGTAGGATCTGCTTGTTGCTGGAACGGACACAACTGCATATGGATTAGAAAGGGCAATGACTGAACTACTCCACAACCCAAGGGTTATGTCAAAAGCCAAACAAGAGCTGGAGCAAACCATTGGAATAGGTAATCCCATTGAGGAATCGGATGTTGCTAAACTTCCATACTTACAAGCAATAATAAAAGAGGCCTTACGTTTACACCCTCCGGCTCCTCTTTTGCTTCCTAGAAAAGCCAAGATAGATGTGGAAATATCAGGCTACACGATCCCACAAGGCACAAGAGTCCTAATAAATGAGTGGGCTATTGGTAGAAATCCAAACATATGGGACAATGCAAATTTGTTTTTACCAGAAAGGTTTTTGGGATCAAAAATTGATGTCAAAGGTCGAGATTTTCAGCTCACGCCATTTGGTAGCGGGAGACGAATATGTCCTGGCTCACCACTAGCTATCAGAATGTTGCATGTGATGTTGGGATCATTAGTCAACTCTTTTGATTGGAAACTTGAAAACAATATCAAGCCTGAGGATATGGACTTGGATCAACCCCTCCGAGCCATTCCAGTTATAATAAACAACTAAGGAACATTATTAATGGATGTTCTTCCTCCAAAGTTGATTTAATAATGGCTCTATTAATCTTTCATCGGGATAAAAAAAAAAAGGCTGTAATCCTCTATAGTTTTAGGTGAATCTATTTTACTTTTATTTTTCTCTAGTAAGATTCATTTTTTGGTTCCAGTCAGCTTAAGAGTCTGTTAGAATTTGAAGCCTTTGCATGATATAGAGTTGGCTGCAATAAAAGAAGATGTTTTCCTTAAATTTCTTTCTCTACCGATCGACTTGTTTATTTTACTTTCTGTTTTCATTTCCTCACTAACACTTTTCAAGGTTGCACTGTTTTTTTCTTACTGTCCATATCCTTTTAATTGATTAGAATTTCAGATACGTGGCTCTTCTTCATTACTTTTTAATTTTTTTAATCCAGATAATTTTTTAAACTATATCATTTAAGATTTAATATTGGATATATTGAGAATAATATTTGATTTTTATTAGAGTGAAAGATTACTTAAGCTACAAAAATTAATCTAGTGGTGAGAGATTACTTTAGTATAAAAGCTATATTAGTAAAGAGTAATTTCACCGATACGTTTATATACTTTAGTAACGTTTACATCTCAATAATGTTGTCATAAGACCAAATAATTGGGCCAATAAATATTTAAGCTTATCCCCATATTTGGGCTTAAAGGCAACATATAATTTTTAGAATTTTTGTGGTTTAGCTTATTTTCATAGAAAAAATAATTTTTGTAATAAAAAAATCAATCTTATAAGAGTTATTTATTTTAGCTTCTACTTAAAAGTTAAAAAAATTATTTTTAATTTTTGAAAAAAAAATAAAATGAATAACTTATATGAAAAATAATTTTTTAATAGTTAAAAAATTATTTTTTTTATAAAAAAAAGTTAAAACAAAGCACCATCAATATCATACGATTGCAACATATTAAAATGGATTAAAGAAAATACTCCCTTCGTCCAACAATAATTGTCATTTTAGGAATGTATTTGGATACAAATCAAGTTACCATTTAACTAGTTTTTATAAATAAATTAATGAAAACTCAGAAAACGCAATAACAGTTATTCTAACAATTTATATTCAATGTTTTAAAAGGAATTATATATATATATATATGTCTCCGTAAAGTTATCCACAACTTCGACAGCCATGTGTGTGGACGGAATTTCAAAGGAAGGCCAAGGTCAAGGATTCCTTTGTTTTTATCATTTGATTTGACTTAGACTCGAGAGTCCCTGTTGCATGCAATGGAAAATAGAAGTTGTTTCCGCGTCGTGTGATTTTTATGCTTCACCACCACAAATGACAGATGGAGAGTTCAGTGCTGATAGATATTCAAACATGTTCAAAAAAATAAACTACATTTCAAATTTAATGTGTAACATTTTCCACCCACAACCACAAGTTGAATTCAACTTGGACAACCGAGTGAAAGATTATATGGACCAAATTAAATTCCAGATTCTAAAGAATACCCGTTGATAAAGAGTTCATTGTAGCTTTTGTCAATTTCTTCTTCCTTTTCATCCCCCAAAATTTTACCTTTTCTTGAATCTCTTGGTTTTCACTTGCAACTTAAGCTTTATTCTCATAATTCAACTAAAACAAGAAGTAAAATTCCCTCCCTTGGACTATACACCTTTGGCCATCACAAGGAGGAAGTGAGGTTGATTGTCAACTTGGTATTTGGGGGGAAGTTTAGAGCCCAAGGAAGCAAGATTTGAAAAGCTTGAAGCTTGGGAACCAAGGTAGGCTCCTAGAACTTGATTGTATTATGGGGTTTCTTGTGAGCTAGGGTTTTCCTTAATTCACTTTGCTCAATTTATTTTGAGGCTATTATGATATTAATAGGACATGTTCTAGTGATTTAAGGCTACAGAAATTTGATTGGTGTTGAAATATAAGCTTGAAAATCAAGATAGTTCAAAAATAGAAAAATTGATGTTGAGGAGCCGGTGAATAATGTGTATCACAAACGGAATATCTTAAGCTAGAAAATTCAATTTAAGATGAAACTAGTTTTAGATGAAAGCTGACTCAAAGAAGAATCCAACCATATAAAATATAGACTGGACTTAAGATGAGGAAGTTATGAATTTCTCAATCGGGCTGAAAACTAGAGACCATACACCTGAGTAGTATGTGTTATAATGGGCATAACTCACCCTATATAACTTTAATTTAAATGCAACCATTTTTTGTAGAAAGCTAACACCTAGGGGGTCATGTTTACAAAATTTCATATTCAGATTCTTAGTAAATTGCTTCTAGAAAATCGGTGAAATTGCTCTATGCTTTGTAAGGGTCAAAACAAGGCAGTCCTAATGTGAAACTCATAACTTGAGCTCTACTTATCAAATTGAGTGGAATTTGTTGGGTTTGAAAGAGAATTCATATAGCTATCTTTCAGTAAAATTTTGGAGCATGGGAGTGCAAGATGGATTTTAGTGATTTTCTAGTTTTAGATGTGTAAGTCTGCCCTGAAACAGGGTAACAGTGAGTAAAACTCTAATAACCTAAGTTATACACATTGAAATTGAGTGAAACTAAAGAAATTTGAAAGTAGATTAATGAAGCTACATTGCAATAAAATTTGAGACTAAAATGAATTAAAATGAGATTTTGGTGCAATTAGTAAATTCTGGATACATTTTAAGGAAATTAAATCAACTTGTGAGTTAAATGGCCAAAGAGTCCCAAAACTATGTGGGGCTAGATTGAATGAGAATTTATGTAATTATAAACAAGAATGACATCATATTGATATATTAGCTATGATGTAGCCATGTATTAAAATTTCTAACCTTGAGTTTTCCATGCCTTTATGATGATGATTATGCTTCAATTTCTATTGGCATTATGTTGAGATTATTATTTCTGTGATTAGCTATCTAGTATTTCTATTGTAAGTTTTGGAAATCTTCATATTACAGTTATCATGCTGCTGAATTATCGGCAAAAGATGTTAAGAATGAGCTATATAGCATAATAATAAACACATCCAACATTTTCATCTATAACTACATATGAGAAGTGTCTATGAGTATACAAGATGATCATAATTCCATTTTACTTGGTTTAGCCTTAGAATAAATTAAGGGAAATTGATTGGTGTGAGAGTCAGAGAAAGTAAATCCGACAATCAAGTATAAAAACGAGCTTGGTCCAGAAAAGCAGACTATTAACTAGGAGTTAAAAATGGTGCAACACTCCCAAGAGACCAAGTATAGCTACTCATGATACAAGTAGAAGAAAGAGTAAGAAAGTCAAATGCACTTGCATAGCCTATTTGATTGGTATTATATAAGCATGCTCCATTAATTTACTATACTATTATCAATGTCATGAATTGTTTCTTAATTTTAAATATGTGAATAAAATAAACCTGCTTCGAATAAAGAATTTTAGAAATTCAGCAAATAACCCTTTACTCTCTTATTTGTTGAGAACATGTTTTATTAAATAAACAGAAACATCTGGGGATGATGACGACAATACTATATGTGGTAGTCTAAGATGTCTTACTGAGAATTTATAATTCTCATCCCTGTGTATGTTCCCATGTGATCTCTAAATAGTACAGGTGGCAATGACATAAGAGGATGGGCTCTATGCCCCTTGAAGATTTCAGTTGTTTGTACCAAGGCTACTTGGGGTGCATATATGGATTTGTGTGCACCTGATAGTTACGTAGATAGGATTTGTGTTTATTGTCTAATGCCTATGTATTCTCAATTTCTCATGAAGTGTAGAGAGCAAGACAAGTTCTTACAACTTTTGTAACGAATATAAAGATAGTGAATGAGAATTGTGAAATTCCTATATGGGCTCAATTTTTCAAAAAATTTCTGTTTTCATATCTATAATCCCTATATTCCATAGAAGTATTTTAAAGTGCAAATAAAAGATAGATTATAGGAACCTTTAATTGGGTATCATGACTTAAGTATAATATTATAATCAGTAGGGTGTTACACATAACACACACTATTAGAGTATGTTAAGTGGAAAAAAAAAGGGATATGATGATAGAAAAATTATAATAAGATAGGCAAAAATCCTATATAACACTGAGAGTTGTGTTGTGTTGAGTGGAAAAAAAAGTGTAACATGATACATAATTAATAATAAGATATCCAAATTAAATATGGTAATAAAATCCAAATATTAATACTAAAGCTAAATTAAGAAGGGAGGGAGTGATGTTTGGGAAATAAGAGCGCGCACTGGAATTGCCTTTGCGTTTGGCAATTCCTACTTGTAATCACCTTTATGTTTGGAGATTACACGTTAGAATCGCCACAAGCAAAGTTGATTCCATGTAGACTCCCAAAAGAAATTAAAATGCCAGCATGAATAAAAAGGGAGTAATTTGGCAAATAGTTTCCAAAATGTAGCATATTAATAAATAGTTTAGGTAATTATGGCAATTTGGCAAAAAAGTTGAGTTATTCTATTTCAATGTCAAATAAAAATATTAAAATAGGGCCGCTACTCCCATGTCCATTTTTTATATTCAAATAATATATGTGATCAACAAAAATCTTTAATTCTCTCAAAATATTCCTTTTGATATTCGCTTTTTATATTTAAAAAACTTTTCCTTACACTTATGTCTTAACGCCCCCTCTTCAAATTTTACTAAAAATTATATATATATATATAAAATAAAAACCTATAGTTTACTAAAATTTTATTTTTATCTTATAAATATTTTTATGTTCACTTTTACTAATTGATTCTAAGTTTATTAATTGGTCTATGAGATAAAATTTGAAAAATAGCCAATTGAATTTCTCATGTAATCGTTATGAGTGTCACTCAGATGAAATATTTGTGATTTGTAATTTATAATTTAATTTATAAAATACAATTTAAAATCTCAGGCTCAATCATGATTTATACAAGTATGATATTATTTTTTAATAACAAAGCAATCATTTTTATTTTTTTCTTTTCTTTTTCGTTTTATTTGTATAATTTTTATTTAATTTACTTTTAGGAATAAAAATATACATTTTTACAACAAAGTGGGGAGAAGACAAGAAGTAAAATAAAAGTAAGAAATATATTAACATTAAAAAATTTAGAGTTTAGAGAGAAATAAAATGCTAGTATGCATTCGATTAGAATATTGTGAAAAATAAACTCAGAAATAAAATGGAAAGTGAAAGATGAATTTTTTTGTTGGATGTCTTTCAATTTATATTGAGAGAAGGATTGCTGAAAAATTTAACATAAATTTTATTTATTATTAATGAGTTTTATCATTTGAAAAAAATAATGTGCTCGATTTCAGTGAAAGTATGATGTTTATATATGAAATATGCTTTTTATTAATACATATTGTGATATTAATTTGATAGATATGATATTTTACCTTTGGCCCCTCCTTAATTGATACATGTTCTGCATCTATCGCGATTCACTTACAATAAATATATATGGTTTGTCATGGGGTCTATTTGTTGCTAAAATAGGCACAACTGCATATGGATTAGAAAAGGCAATGACTAAACTACTACATGGCCTAGAGGTTATGTTAAGAGCCAAACAAGAGCTGGAGCAAACCATTGGAATAGGTAATCCTATTGAGGAATCAGATGTCGCTAAACTTCCATACTTACAAGCAATAATAAAAGAGTCCTTATGTTTACACCCTTCGGCTCCACTTTTGCTCCCTGGAAAAGCCTAACCAGATGTGGAAATCTCAGGTTACACGATCCCATAGGATGCAAGAGCCCTAATAAATGAGTGGGCTATTGGTAGGAGTCCAAATATATGGGACAATGCAAATTTGTTTTCACGAGAGAGGTTCTTGGGATCTAAAATTGATGTCAAAGGTTGAGATTTTCAGCTCACACCATTTGGCAGCGGAAGACGAATATATCCTAGCTCACCACTAGCTATCAGGATGTTGCATATAATGTTGGGACTTGAGATCATTAATCAACTCTTTTGATTGGAAACTTGAAAACAATATCAAACCTGAGGATATGGACATGGATAAACCCCTCCGAGCTATTCTTGTTGGAATAAACAACTAAGGAACATGGTTAATGGACGTCCTTCCTCAAGAGGAATAATGTCTCCAATGCTCTATAGTTTATGTGAATGTATTTTACCTTTATTTTTCTCTAGTCAGTTTCATTTTATGGTTCCAGTAAGTAGGCTTAAGTGTCTGTCAAGTTTGAAGCCTTTGTATGATATAGAGTTGGCTGCAATAAACGAGGTTTGCTTTAAATTCCTTTGTTTACCTAATTGTTTATTTTACTTTTAATTTTTTTTTACTTTTCCTTTTTCTAACACTATTCAAGGTTGCATTTTTTTTTTCTTACTATCCATATGCTTTTAATTGATTAGATTTCAGATACGTGGCTCTTCTTCGTTACTTTTTATTTATTTTTTAATCCAAAGGATTTTTTAAATTATTTCATTTAAGATTTAATATTGGATATATTGAGGATAATATTTGATTTTGATTAGAGGGAAAGATTACTTGAGTTTCAGTCATGTTTAACCACGCAACTTTTGAGTCAAACTTGATACTTAATTTATTGGACATCCACATGCATAATCGCTTATGTGTATTACTCTTGGTTAAAATATTAATCACTAAGAGCTTGAATAAAACATGTGCTTTGAAAGGGAAAAAAAGGTCATGTGTCTGGTTCATTGAATCTTTAAACTGGTAATCATTGTTGATTCATTTGGTTCTGTTTGGTTCTTTTATTCTTGAATCCTCTATAGTAAAGCACCAAAAATAATTCATAGATCCAAAACAACTAAGGTTTGGGTAATTTATTTTAGAGTAAAATACACTTAAAATTCTTGAGGTATCAAAAAATAACACTTCAACCCATTTGTTTATAAAATATACACTCCATCCCAATCCACTAAGAATGCATTTGAAATTTTTTGTTTTATAAAAAAACAGTTTTTTTTTAAAAAAGTTTCTTATAAGTTTTTAAGTGTATTTGAATACAATTTTATAAAAAAATGCTTGTAGGAAAAAGTTCATTTACCCATTTTTCAAAATTAATAATACCCAACATCTAGAAAAACCAGAAGCACGAATAACTTTTAATAAAAGGGTATGTTTGGTTAAAATTTTAAGAGAAATACTTCTTTAAAATTAAGAGTTGAAGCAGAACTAGAAGCAAGAATAAAAATATTTTATATTTAGATATATAATTGTACAAGCATTTTTTTTTTTTATCAAAATTAGAAGTTGTCAAACTATTTGAATGTGATAAATACAGAAGTACTTTTTTTATTGATATAATTTTAATTAAGGACACGAAGGCGGCGAGAGGGAGTGAGAACGAGAATAAAAAGGGAGTGATATTTTTTTATAAATTTTAAGGATAAAGTCATAATAGAGTGAGAAAGTAGTGATTTTTAAATTTGAAGAACAAAATTCTCTCTTCTACTGCTTCTTCTTCTAAGAGAAGCAACTCTCTATTTGTTTTTCAAAAAGTAAAAAGCTAATTATTTTTTGCTTTTATTTTTTCAGAATCACAGATAAACAACATTAAAAATTTTATTAGTAATTTTTTTGAAAAGTTTTGAAAAAAAAAAAGTACCTTTTGTGGTAGAAGCATAAACAAATTCACCTAAAATTATTTTTTAAACATTATTTCTACTTCTATTTTTTCTAAAAACTGGGGATTATGAACTTTTAAAACAATAGTAAATTGACTTTCTTTTTAAAGCATTTTTTTCTCAAGATGTATTCAAACACACTTTTTAAAACTTAATTATAAAGGCACTTTAAAAAAACACTTAAAGTGTTTTTTCTAAAAGGAAAAAAAAAAAACCAATCCAAACATATTTTTCTTAGATTGGGGTAAACATATATTTTGTAAATAAATGGAGTAGAGTGTTATTTCTTAATACCTCAAAGGGATTATATTTTACTCTTTATTTTAAGAACAAAATTTAAAGATGATAAAGCAAATCGAGATAAAATTTTACACTTATTTTATACTTGTCAACCATTTAGAAAATTTAAATTAACTATGTGCATTTTTTTAATGGGCTAGTAAATATTTTCCACATCATTCAAATTCATAATTAGTCCATTAATAAAAGAAATACTATCTCCATCTATAAATAATTGCCACTTTGACAAAATTTAACCATTATATTTTTAGATACATTGATTTAAAGATGTTCTAATTTTGTCAGAGTTGCATATATATATATATATATAGAGAGAGAGAGAGAGAGAGAGAGAGAGAGAGAGAGAGAGAGAGAGAGAGAGAGAGAGAGAGAGAGAGAGAGTAGGAAGAAAATTTGCTCTTTGATTGTCTTATTTAATCCATCATATGGATCAAATAACTAGACCAATGCATATTTAAGCACAACTCGAGCTTAATGCCAACATATGATTTCTAATAATTCATATGATCACAACATATTAATGGATCTAAGAAAATACCAAGCTACCATTCGACTAGTTTAGTAAATAAATTAATGAAAACTCAATAATACTAATAATTTTTGCACAAAAAAAAAATTCTAACAATTTATACTCAATTTTAAAAAAATTATATATTCTAAGAAAATTATTTAATAATATAAAAATAAAAATCAAATGTATATATATTTAAATAAATATCCAACCACATGTTATACTCAACTTCGACCACCAAGTGTGAGGATGGAATTATAAAGGTGTTGTCTAATTTGGTCCCATTATTTCGGACCATTACATAATCCATTCTTGTCAGCCATTAAATTCGATTTAATAACAATCCTACAACTGAGATAACATGTGCGTGCATATAGACTCTAATTGAGACAAAGCACTCAAGTGTTACTCCTTGCTCCTCGATCCCCTCTCCACTAACAGTTAAACATCTCCACAAATAATAAGTCTCACAATTGACAACAAAGTGATGACTACAAATCTAAAGACATCCTCATTTTTTTTTTCTTTTTTAAATTTTTGCGAGTGAATGAATGGAACAATCTTCTGAGTCAATAGTGGCTCTTCCCCTATCCATTTCTCAAAACATCTCAAAAAGAAAAACATCAATCCCAACTTGCCATTGGAGAGCTACCTATGAAAATGGTCAAAAACTTCAATCTTAAAGTAAAATAACACAACCCATCTCAGCTTGAAGTCCAAAGCACAGTGAAAAGTGATAGAAAATAAGAAATTTATGATCTTGTATGTGACAATAGACCAAAAATTGTAACTAAACACCCTCCAAATCTTACCCTACGCACAAAAAAATGAAAAAAAAAGATGAATCTCATCTCGGAATGGGTGCCACCATTGTAAAATTGGTAGGGGTGAGGCAGTGCTACGTTGGCCTCATCGATGGTGGCTAGGAAAGAAAAGGGTTGAGTTATTGAGGCTAGGAGAGAAGAGGAGTGAATGGTTGAAGAAGAAATCAAAAATTAAGAAAAAGATTTTCTTTTTAAATTTTTTTTTATCCATTTGTGTTGGAACTTAACCTTGTTACTTGAGGAAGTCCACTGCAATGGAAAAAAAAAGTCCAAAGCACAACTTGATGCCCTTAGAGTGGGAGAAGTCATGTTGGTGTTGTGTTGATGGAAAATGCCACAACATCTGGGTAACATTCGAGTGCTTTAACTTAATTAGAGTCTATATCCACATACATGTTATCTTAGCTATAGGATTGTTATTAAACCAAATCTAACGGTTCATAAAGTAGATCATGTAATGGTGCAAAAATAGTGGGGACCAAATTAGATAACACCTATAAAGAAAGCCCAAGGACAATGATTCCTTTGTAGTTTTTATTAGATTGACTTGACCTTGATTAGAGGCAGGTGAAGGCTCTAGTACACCCTACTAGATAAGGTGCATCATGCACCACCTCATCTAACGATGTCGATTACATAGACTATCCATGCACTTATACTTACACTTTGATGGTGCATTTCAGTAGCTCCCCAACTCATCCCCCACCTCACTTTCACACTTCATCTGTCCT
This sequence comes from Pterocarpus macrocarpus, assembly GCA_031439585.1. Classification (NCBI taxonomy): domain Eukaryota; kingdom Viridiplantae; phylum Streptophyta; class Magnoliopsida; order Fabales; family Fabaceae; genus Pterocarpus; species Pterocarpus macrocarpus. The sequence continues at coordinate 14,934,704 of CM062517.1, read as the reverse complement.
CCACTACCTTTAGTCACCACAGCTGCATCCTTTGCTCAAAAGTCCGATGACACCTTTGCCTCACACCACCACCAATACCACGACCACCATCGGTATTTGGGCCCTATTGCTTAGAACCTGACTATTTCGGCCCGACTCAATGAAGGTTCCTAAAGGAGATAGGGATCTCCAAATGAAAATTTTTTATATTTATCAATGTATCAATACATTCTCAAATCTAGTGATGGTAAAGCGAGCCAACCCGCCCCACTTCGGCCCTCCAAATGCCCACCTAAAATGGGATGGGGCAGGGTGGGTCATCTTAGTCAAACAGGTTGAATATGTTAGCCCATCCCATTTGTGACCTGGTTGGCCCCCTACAAAAAATTAAAAAATATAAATAAATTTATTTTAATATTTTTAATGAGTTATATCACCTTAAAAAATTTTTAAAAATTGAAAAAATTAATAAAAAATTCATTTAAATACAATAGAATAATATTCACGTAAACTTTAAAAAAAAAAAAACTTAAACGACATTACTTATATCCTAAGTTAATTTAATATTGCCTATTGGAACTGGATAGGCGTGAAGCTACTGTTTCTGCCAAACACATGAACCTCTTTCCAATTTAACTAAAGTCCTAGTCAAGAAAGAAAAGGGAATAACCATACAAATTACATATTTTCATAGCTTAAATAAACAAACAAAAACTAAAGCCACTCTCTGTTCCTACTGTAAAACATCCAGTTTTATATTTATATGTCACATATTTTTTTCTAATTAAGGGATAGAATTTAATGATGCAATGAGTTATCTTTTCCAAGTTCCTACTGCAAGCGTTTTTAATCGAAGTATCCATATTTATACTTATTTCACTGGATAGAATATATACTACGCCACTATCATAAACAAATTAAATATACATCACAAACATCATAAATTAATGCACTTGGGTCAAACAAAATAAAACCATACCTAACTGTCGTAAAAAAAATCAAAAAATAAAAATAGCCATCGCAACCTGCAGGCCCAACCATTTCAACTTGTCCTGCCCCACCCGTCTTAGCTCGTGAGTTAGGCAGATTGTAAATTTTTAACGGGTCAAAAATATCAATTTAATCTACCATTTTTTGTGGGTTTGACAGGTCAATCTGGTGGATTGAACCATTTTACTATTTCTATTCAAATATAAACTATTAAATAATAAAATCTGTGGCCCACCTTGTTAAGAAAGGCATACCAAAGCCTTTGTCCAATTAGAGACAAAGGTTACTTGAGTTTCTGTCATATTTTATCACGCGACTTTTGGGTCAAATTTTTTATTTAGTCTTTGTGCTTATGCTTATTATTCTTTGTTAAAATATTTTACTGAGAGAACTTGATTAAAACAAGTGCTTTATATTGTTGAGAGAAAAAAAAAAAAAAAAGGCCAAATCAGACAACTGTACCTTTTTTTTAAAAAAAATAAAGAAGAGCTCGTGTCTTGTTCATTTGAACCTTAAAACTGGTAATCACCAGTCCATTTGGTTCTTTTATTCTTGAATCTTGTATTGGCACCAAAAATAGGCGCATTTTACGGTGCATTTTGTTGGTCAAGGAGTATGGTGTATCTTACAATTTGAGAGTGAGATTGTGAGGTGTATCGATGCATCAATTACCTATGATGCACTGTAGTAATATCTAATTTTAAGAAAATTTAAAAATATAATTAAATATATTTTAAAAAATTAATTATCATACACTGACAGTGTAAAATTATACTGATGGTATAAAATAATTTTATATTATCAGTGTAATCAAAAAATTTTATCAGTGTAATTTTATATTATTAGTGTATAAAAATTAATTTCTAAAAATCATAAAAATTTTATCAGTATAATTTTACTCTGTCAATATAATTTTATACTGTCTATCAGTGTATAAAAATTAATTTCTAAAATATATTTAATCATATTTTTTCATTTTTTAAAAATTAATATATAACTATAGTGCATCATAGGTGTATATCGATACACCTCACAAATCTCTACCATCTGATACGCTACAGTCACAAAGTGCACTAAGCACCTTGGACTGCGAAGCACACAGAAGTCGGAGCCCCAAAAATAATCCATAAAACCAAAACGTCTCAATTATGTGTTTGGGTAATTTACAAACACAAATTAAAGACAACAAAACAAATTCGATCTATAACTAGAATTGGAAATGTAAAATACAATTTCAATTTAACTCCAGTTCTTTTGAAATTGCAATTTTATGTTTGAATCTGCGAAAGAATTAGAACGTGAATCGTAATTCCAAGTTTGATTTTAGTTTTAATATTTAAATGTATGATTCAAAATTTAAAATTAATAAAAATACTAATAAATAACAATTTTGTACTATTGTAATTTTTATGAAAATTATTTATATATAAAATTAATTTTTTTTGGATTTGGATATATAAAAGAATAAGTTAAAATTTAGGAAATTTTTTATATTATTATTTTTATAAATATATTATATTTTAATAAATTTGATAGATAGCATCTAAATGAAAAAAGAGAGAGAATTATATAGACTTTATTGAGGAGAGCAACATGTAATAAGTCTTGAAATTGGTAATTCATATGATATGAGCTAAAAATTAGGACGAGCTCATATTAGTTATTTTTCAATTCTATAAAATTGGATTGTGAAATTATAATTCCAATTCTATATCTGACTCTAAACATGAAAATTGTAATTGAGAAACTCACATTCCAATTCTAAGTTTTAATTCCATACCCAACTCCAGATGCCAAATAGGACATTATTTTATATTTGTTAATGATTTAGGAAATTTCAACTAACTATGTGTATTTTTAATTTTCACATCATATAAATTCATAGTCAGTCTGTAACACCCTTTATTATATAAGCCATGCTCGAGTCATGGAGTTATATTAAAAGATTGTCACTGTGCTAAGAAATCTTTAAAATATGGAAAATAGAATACATGGCCCTTTAACTGCTCACTTTATTACTGACTAATAGTCTCTGATACATAGTTAAATAAAAAAAATTACACTTTAAAGGAAATTGTGACTGGCATGATACATAGCGTTTACTTCCGACTAGTCGTTAGCTAGCTCCAATAGTCTCTTGGTCTTGCTCGCGCCCTATTCTTGCTCAATGAATGGCCCTGTGCTCTGCCTCATACTTGATTTCCAACTTGGGAGCTGGAATATTTACGAAAAAGAGAAACATACAAGTAGGCAATGAGAACCTAAGGTTCTCAGTAGGTAAACTCAAACCAATCTTACAGTGTCATCATAAATATTCCAAGCTTGGTTTATTATGAAAATATGAGCACATATAAACAAATAGTGGTTCAATTTTAAGTTGAAAACACCTTTCTCGAAGCGGGTTATATTTTAACAATCACTTGCCATGTCATATAACAGACATAGAAATACGGATAGTATAATATACTTCAATAAAGGTCATAATAGCATTATGACTTAACTAGATGATTGAAAATGCACATATAAATGCTTATACTTGAATGTATGTAAGTGCACTTGACTTAACTTATCTTTTCTTGAACTTGCAATTTAACCTTGCCATTCTGTACTTGGTCCCCCGGAGGTGAATGGCCTCTCTCACCCTTGGGTGATAGCCTGCTTTTCAGGTCCGAGCTCATACCTATACATGAGTGATGGGTTTACTTTCCCCGACCCTCACACCGGTCTATTCGTCTTAAATCTGATCGGGGGCTGGCCCAAGTTTTAGACAAGATCTGCTCTGGCCCACCAAATTTGGTCTATGCCATGCCTCACGTGGTAGCTTGGTACATCTTTCTTGCAAGTTCTTATTGTCTTTTCCTTTTCATATCTTGTCATACGTGCAGACGCTTGGTGCATTCATGAGTATGTCTCATACTTTATATATCATATCATGTTCTAAATATATACTTGCATGCATGATGTACATGAATATGACATGTAAACGTAAATATATTTAAAGTATAATCATCCATAGCATAAGTTCTCATAAATTCCTGCCGAAAATTCGGCAGCATAACGGATTGAGTCCGCTTCCTCATGAATAGTGCCAGGCAACCAGTACAAATATACAAACTTGCAATTTCAGAATAGACCAGCAATTAAATACATATATTCATAGCATCATTCAATAATTCCAAATCAAGCATCATCAAGGTTTCAGTTTGTTCCTCCCTGTTTTGCCCGAATTTGGCATGCCCCAATTTTTATTCAATTCAACTTATTTAAATCTCATTTCTAGATGTGTTATAGCCTTATATGCCTAGTTTCTAATCCCTTTGGTCCCATCTCATTTTGAGTTGTATAACTCAAGATATAAACATTTTATCTTAGCATGTCCTATTCTTAGCCAGAATTGGGTTCCTATAGAAGAAAATTCACTAAAAATTGAAAACTAAGTGAAATCATGTGAATTTTATATCAAAATAAAGCTAACACAACAAGCTTTAAAATGAGTTAAGTTTCATGTCATTTACCTACTTAGATTTTGAATTATGAGTCTCGAAACATTACCCTACTGGGCTTGTCATGTTCTAGGCTAGTTTAAACCTATGCCAAATTCATTGATATGCTGGGAACAAATGACAATGAATTAAATTCTAAAATTTTTATGGGATGTTCTCTCATGTGTTAGCTTTCAAACAACTTTGGTTGCACTTAATTTGAGGTTGTATAGGGTGAGTTACACCCTTCTCAACCCATGCTGTCCGAGTGAGAACCCAGATTTCTAGGTCTAACTTCAAAAATTCATAACTAATTCTATACTAATCCAATGGCCTTATATTTTATATGTATGGAAATCCCTGGATGTCTAGTTTCATTTAAAAATGGTTTCATTAGATTTAAACGGCGGTAGGCGGAGCCGTTCACTCCGCCGTACAGACCGCCGAGGGAAAACCCTAACAACCTCTAGATTTGTCTTCTTCCTTCAAGCTATTTGCCCTCAATTCCAATTTTAATCACAACATACATGCAAAATCAGTTATAAAACATCATCATCACTCTATAAAACACCAACATCTCAGATTATGCGTGCCCAACATGCAGCCCCAAATCAGAGAAACAAGAGAAGAAGTAGGATTTCCTACCTTGTCTAGTTGAGTTTGGGTGGATTTTGTTTCTTTGATGAAAGCAACTTGTGATGAGACTTGAAAATGGATGAGAATGGAGTGGAAATGAGAGTAAAGAGAAGAGAAGGAGATGACCTTCAGCAGCTGGAGAGGGAGGACGAAAATGATAAGGGAAGGAAGGAAAAGTTAGAGATATTTGGGTGTTGATGCATGTGATTGGTGGATGTAACTTCTTCATGAAATCTGATTTAGCTTCCACCATCAAGGGCTGCCTTAGGCACCACTTGGGTGGATTATTTGGCTAAATCTTAGCCATTGATCCTAGGGCACTCATGGCATAATTTCTACTGATTCAATTCCAACAGTTTAAAACACCGTAATCTTACCGATTTCCTTTAAATCGGTAAAACGGTTTTAGAAAAAATCCTATGAAGTTTCCTATGCTTTCAGTCTAATTCTTTCATACCTAATTCTCTAAATGATACTTAATTAGCTCTAAGTAAAAATTTAATCGAATGCTAATTAATCTTAAGTAGTTGATAAAACCAATAACTAGGCAAAAATGATAAAAATCTGATGAAGGTAAAGCCAAGTTTTTCCACTATCTTGAGCAACACTTGGCGCCACTCATATGTGGTAGGAGAGGCTAAATTTCAGCCATTTAAGTGAGGGATTCTAGTAGAAAATTCTCTTGGTTAGGATTACAGTGATTTAAAATACCGAATCTTCGCCGATTTTCTCCAAACCGGTCAAACGTTATTTAATAGTTTTGTAAGATGTCTATATGTTCATTTTTAATTAATCTTAAGCCTAATCTCTCTAACTAATATCTAGTTAACTGTTGATTAATATTTACTTAACCTCTAATTGCCCTTACGTAACTATTGAAACCGAATAAGTGAATTAACGGAGTAAATTAGACATATTCGTAAATCCGAAGCCTTTCTATTTCCAATTTTCTGTAACTAATGGCATTTTCATAATTTTGAGCAAGTTGTAAAAGACCCCATGTCATTTCACACCAGACTGCCTCCATGGCCCAATCGGTAGAGATTTAAACTTCTACGGTTTCACCACGTGATTCTGCTCTGCTTAAAATTCCATTCTGCTAATCTTATAGATGTAGGGACATAAAGGTCATTTTATGAAAAGTTCTAAAGTTATTGTGGAAATATCCACTTGGGGTTAAAGTACAATTTCTAAAACTTTTGGGCAAGAGTGAAATTAACAAAAGTTGATAGGGGCACTTTTATCATTTCCTAATTTTTAACATATGGCAGTGCCATATTTTCAATGGCAGTGTTACACTACCTTATAATTCCAAGTGTGAGGATCGTCATAATATAGCGCTGCTTGAGAAATTCTCACACTATCTCAGGAAAATAATTCAAAGTTCCTATTACGTTCTATTTACGAAAGTGGGGATGTTACACAGTCCATTCATAAAAGATTGCCTGTTATAAAGTAAAAAAAAAAATTATTGACATGCGTAAATTTTGCATGGGGATGAAATATTTTTCATAAAACAAAATATTCGTTTTGGAAAGCTTTCGCTGTTTTTGCATTAGTAAGCCAGAAGAAATCTCCGAAATATAAATCAATCACGATGGTGGAGGCAGAGTCAAGGGCCTTACCTTGCAACAAAACATGCCCACTGGACATATATTTTGTGAATAAAGCTTACCAATGTATGGGAAAGCTGTAGCCTGTAGGAACATATTTTCTGTGTAAATTATAGGAGATGCTCCAAATACTTCATGGTGACTACTCAACAGAAACCTGAAGCTGGGCAATCCTGAGACTAAGCTTACATCAAAAGCAAACCAATGAAATTTCCTCTATTCCACTACTAAGGAGTAAACGGATATAACTTGGAATTCAGTGCTTTGTTAAATATACCGTTAAGAAGTGAAATAAAGATTAATTTGAATTTGGTTGCTTAAGGTGTTGTTTTTCTTTCCTATGTCTAATTAATAGTTAGCTTTTAATATCGTCCATTTTTCTAAACCCAAAATCTATTCAATTCATCCTTTTACACTCCCATACAAAAATAATAAGGGATTAATTTTTATGCACTTTGTCATTCAATAAAAATTATAAATATTATCATATTATGATAGGTAGCTACATAGAAATTAATTATATTGGCAATTTTTTATTTCTATCAGATGACCATGTAAAAGTGCATGAAAGTTATTCTCAAATAGCTAGAGACTAATTTCATGCATTCACCATGCTAAAATATTTTATATTATCATTTAATAAAAATTATGGAAATTATCATGTCACGAGGTAGCTATATACAAATGGATCTTATTGGTAATTTTTTTTATTTCTATTGAATGACTAAAATTGTTTTGCACTGTTAAAACATTAAAATTATTCTCAAATTGAGACTATTTTCATGAACCAATGGCGTAGAATAATTTTATATTATTATTTAATAAGAATGATAAAAGTTGTTATATATATCATGATAGGTTATTACCAAAGATACAATAGAAATTACATAAATGAAAATACACTTAACTTTCTCAAAGTATTAAAAAATAATATTCCACCCCATTTATTTATAAAATATACACTACATTCTAATCCACCAAGAGTGTGTTTGGATTTTTTTTTTTTAGGGAAAAACACTTTTTTTTGTTTAAAAAAGTGCTTTTATAAGTTTTAAAAAATATGTTTGGAGACAACTTAAAAAAATACTTGTAAAAAACATATTAGTTTACCATTTTATATTCAAAAGTTAGTAATACCCAACTTTAAAAAAAAAGTAAAAACAGAAGTGATTTTTGAAAAATAATTTTGGATTTATTTATTTGTGTTTTTAGCAAAAAACAACAGTAAATTCAAGAAAATTATTTATAAAATTTTTAAAATTATTTATTTGTGCTTCTCAAAGAAAAGCAGAAGAAAAAAAACTAGTTTTTGACTTTTTTAAAAAGTAGATGAGGAGCTACTTTTCCATAATAAGAAGTAGTAGAAGAGAGAAAATTTTATTTTTTGAATTTAATAACCACTATTTTCTTATTTTGTTACAATTTTATCCTTAATTTTTTTAAAAAAATACCACTATCTTTTCACACGCGCGCGCGCACACACACACACACTCTCTCTCTCTCTCTCTCTCCATATTTTTAATTATAATTTTATCAGAAGAATATTTTCATATTTATTATATTCAAATAATTTAACAATTTTTAATTTTGATAAAAAATACTTATACAAATTATATATCTAAATACAAAATATTTTTTTGCTTCCAGCTTTGTTTCTACTTTTGCTTTTATTTTTTATTTTGAAGAAATACTTCTCTTAAAATTTTAACTAAATAGGCTCTTTATTAAAAATTGCTTTTGCTTATGCTTTTTTTGAAAAATTGGGCATTACAAATTTTAGAAAATTTAACTCTTTTTTTTTCTACAAGTAATTTTTTCTAAAGTTGAATCTAAATACACTTAAAAACTTATAAAAATACATTTTAAAAGAGTACTTTCCCCAAAAAAAAAAAAATTTCAAACATACTCTTAGAAAATTGAGGTGGAGCATTTATTTTGTGAACAAATGGGATAATACCTCTAGAATGTTAAGTGTATTTTACTCTATGTATACATACGTTGTCAAAAGATCCAAAAAAGTTCGAGGATGCTACTGCATACATGACTGGGGTACAAGTGCATGGTACTACATACATGCAAAGTGTGTGGTTCTGGTTCCTATTATGAGGGTATTCCTATAACAGAAAATGTTTTCCCCGTGAAAGAAAGAGAGGACTACTTGTTGTTGAAGAGGCCTATGTGCTGAACTTCACGATGATGCACTTGTGTGAAGGAATCTGTTACACCTGCCTTGCATTTGTAGGAGATTCCCTCCATTGCTCTATACCCCTCCATGTTGGAGAGTGGTAAATATTTGCAATCTCCTGCTCAACAAAATGATTGAACAACAAAAGAAAGAGGAAAACTATAATTACATTCATTATCAACAAAAGTTGAAAATGGCAATAGCTGAAGTGCATAGTTTTAAGAAGTTTTCAACCTTCTTTTAGGTTCTTCAATCTTCTTCTGGCATCGCCACTGGACTCATTCTAAAACAAGAAGAGCTCTATGACTTCCAATGCATTATATGATCCCAAATAATCCTAACTATGGGTTCGAGCATCAATGCCAATTAGGCAAAATCTTAACTACTCAGGCAGAAGCTGACTTCAACGTTTAACAGCTTGGCAAAAGCAAAAATAATGAAACGTCAAATAACAACAGAGCTGCAGAGGTTAAACCACCAATGATAGAAGCCACAATCGAGACTTAACCATTCAAGGTAGAAACAAATTTAAAGAGCAAATTAAAGCACTAGAAGAAAAGCAATCTTTAATTAAAAAAGAAACCAACATCTGTGAAAAATTAACTGTTATTGCTCCGCAAAGAAAATAATACTGCTTAGTTCTTAGTCCAATACAAGGTTTTAAATTGCAGTTATAGCAATTGCAATGCTATACCTATTCGCATAAATTGATGGCAATGTAACTGTTATGCTCTGCAATAGGCCGCAACGGATAGCAACGGGTTTAATTTCAAGTGGCAAAACTTAAAAGAAATTCATATCGCAATAGCCGCAATGCGTATTGTGATAATTGTAATACCTGCAATGGCAACCATATTTGCAGCTTCAACCACAATTTAAAACATTGGTCCAATAGTTCAACATTGGATCAAAGAAGCTCAACAGATGGATCATAATCTAAACAAAAAACAAGGATGGGAATACACTTCCAATCACAAAAAATGTCAGCATCAAGCATACCAAATAGATTAATTAATAGTACAACAAAGTTATAAGAGAAAGAGAACAAAAGATAAATAGAAAGAATCGACTTGGAGCTCACCACTAGTCAATGGTAACATTTGTTCTGCTCTTGCAAGAAAAGCACTAGTTGTAACAAGCTAGACACTGCCATACCTGTTAACTCTATAACCCTTTAGAAGCCACTAATAATCGCTCTGAACAGCTATTTGTGTGGTTTTAATGGATAACAAGCAATCTAAAACCTAGTGGTAATACTAATATGTTTATTTGAATGATGATCTTAAAGACATATTCTTTCCAAGCTTATTTGTTACACACTAAGAAAGTCTCAGTCAAAAGCTTTTGCACTTAATGAATTGTAGGATGATTCTAAGCATACAAGAAGGACTTCAAATGAAGAAGATCACTTCTAAAGATGAGAAACATTTCAAGGATGAATCTTAAGAACTTCAAAGCCTAATCATTCTCAGAAAAATAAGAAAAGCATCAACATGCAAAAATGAATGTCTCAAAGAAGGTTCAGAAAGTTGCCCACATCAGAAAGATGATAGAATCAAAAGGCACTCTGATTAGAAGGATTCGTCTCAGAAATGATTTGTACAACAAACCATCTCATGAAAAAATTCCGAATACGCTTTGATTGGAAGATTCAAAAGAATATATGCAGCAAGAAAGCCTAAAAACACATTGAAGGAAGTACAATAGACAATTGCCTCCAATGACTAATATCTTGTTTTGGCTAACTGACTATTTAATAGGCAGAAGTTCACTTGCTGAAAAATACAAATAAATAAAGTCTAGTATCATACAAAAACTAATGGTTAGCTCATGATCACCTATAAATTTAGCTCAAGATAACATAAATGAAGAAGAGCAAGGTGCTTAAAAATTTATTACTTAGAGCACTTATTGTCTTCCAACCTTTTGAATAAGTTTCTAATCATAAACTTTCTTGAATCCACCTTAGAAAGGAGCATACCTTCTCTAGGAGCCATATTAGCAAATATCCTCTTCAAGAGTCATTGGAAAAATCTATCTCATGTATCAAATATTGTATATCCACACTTAGTATGCTATTTAAGTAAGAGAATACACAACCACATCATATATTTTATTGTAATTCGCCTATTAGTAGTCAAAAAGTCAGCTTAGAGAGGCCAGTATAGAATTATTTGGTTAATTAGCTTAAAGCAGAACAACTCTATTGTATGCTTCAAGAGGCTTGTACAATACTACTCTAATAATAAAAATCTTATCTTATTGTTGAGCATTGGGTGTAGGCTTGGTTTGGTCAAATCAGTATAAACATCGTGTTATATTTCTTACGCTTATTGATCTTTTACTTTTTGAGCGCACACAACTTTCTCATCTCTCCCTTAATAATAATCACATATTTCTAATGTATCATAAAGAATGTTTTGATAAAACAAATTCTCCAAGATAAAAATCAATTTATGGAACTAACTCATACGATTCTGCATTTCAAGTTGAAATATAATTGAGAAATTTTGTTTGAGCTTCAAATTTTTAGAAGTGTTCAATGGTTGATCCACCCCTTCTTGTGCCAACTGCCATCCAAAGTTGGTATTAGAGCTCAACCTCTATAGCTGAGTGTTTTAACGGTTACAAAATAAAAGATCCACGAAGATGGCATAACCAATGTCTCACAAAGCCAAAAAGGACACTCTATGAACAGACCTCCATTCTTTAATGGAGAAGATTATCTATATTAGAAGAATAGGATGAGATCATTCATCGATTTCACAATTCTTGACATGTGGGAGATCATTGAGCAAGGAGATTATGTTTCTTTGGAAGAGCAAAAAAGCCAAGGACTATAACTAGCAAATGAACATCCTTAGCCACCATGTCAAGTCATCATTCCAAGAAATTAAAGGATAGATGCTTAGAGGCAAGAGTCCAACTAAATGTTAAAGAGAAATACTTGCTTACTTGTGTTCTTAGCAAGAGTAGGTATGACAATATCATATCTTGTGACCCTGCAATCATGAAGGAACCAATTGAGATCAATATGTTTGTCCATCAATACAAAATGTTCAAAATGGTTGATAATGAGTCCATTGACCATATGACAACCCATTTCTTGCATATCATCAATCAACTCAACTTTGGGAAAATTATACTCCAATGCTGAAATGGTCAGAAAGATTCTTATAAGCTTACCCAGAGTATGGCAACCTAATGTCATGATGATACAAAAGGAAAAGGACCTCAACATATTACCCCTTGATGCCCTTATTGGATCTCTTAAAATCCATGAGATTGAACTCATTGAAGCACATGCCAATGTGTCTAAGAAAGGAAAGAATTTGGCATTAAAGTCACTTCAAAAGACTACAGGACCAAGCCTTGGTAAATGTAGAAGAATCTGAGAATGAAGAAGCTTCTGAAGATAACCAAGAATAGGATGAAGTTGCGTGCCTTGTTAGTAGGATGAACAAACTTTTCGCCAAAAGGACCAAAAGGAAGAAGAAATTCATTCGGAAGAAAGATAAGAAAGGTGGTTCCAGAAAGACAAGTTTGTTATTAACAACTGTACAACGTTGGCTTTCTCTTTGTTCTGCATTTTTTTTTCAATGAAGGTGACAATAGATTCTTTCTTGTGCATACCTTATGTAGTGACACAAACACATCATTTCGACATGAGAACTGACAGGGGGACGCACAAATATCGGACGATAATGCTAACGATACTAAAAAGTCGAAGAAAAAAACAAAAATTATCTTGAATGATTAGTCCTATATAATTATTACTATTTTTGTTCAATTTTTTTTTTAATTCAAAAACTTACCAGCGTTTACATTATTCATGCTAGTAAATTTTGTAAAACTCATGCTAGTAAGTTTTGTGTAATATACACAAAACTTATCAACGTGTGCACTGTTCACGCTGGTTAGTTTAAAAAAAAAAAAACTTACCAGCGTCTTTGTAGCATGAACAGTGCAGACGCTAGTAAGTTTTTTTTAAAAAAAAAAACTTACCAACGTCTTTTGTAGTATGAATAATGCAGACGCTGGTAAGTTTTGTGTAATATATATAAAACTTACCAGCGTTTATATAGCTTACGTTGGTAACTTTTTGAATAAAAAAAAAGATTGAATAAAAATAGTAATATTTATGTGGAACCCATTATCTATACATTTTTGTCGTTTTCCTCTTCTTTCCTATATGCGTCGCATAGTGCGTCGCAAAAAATGTATCTCTTATACGACGCAAAAAATGTATCTCCAAAACATTTTTTTTTTCAACATATCTCAACACACGGATCAAACTTCATCCCCATCTGTGGCTCATGTTATATCTCCCCATGTAATATTGCCATGTGCGGAAAAACTTGACCACCAATTTGTTACGCGTCTAACAGTCCAATCCATGCTAGTCAATATAAACATTTTGTGCTAGGGTATCGTGGAACTCTTTAAACGTGACAACGGATGACCCCCAAAAAAAAAAAACGTGACAACGCGGCCGCCAAGCTTGGCCCACCAAACGTGAAAAAGAGTTATTTTATTTCAACATCAAATTAGAATATTAAAATATAAGACTTGAAAAAACATTAGGTCTAAATACTTTTGTATGCTAAGTTATAAATTATATTATTTCTGTAGTTATGTTTAAAAGTAAGTCTAAAAAGAGTCCAATCATTTAAAGATGAAATCAGAATATTGAAAAAAAGTCACTAAAAAACAAAATTAAAAGAAAAATGTGGTGTCATATTAATTAATGTAAAGTGCTATATCATTTGGATTTTTTTTATTTTATCGATTATTATTATTTTATGTATAAATAAGCGATGATTTCACGAACATAATTAAATTACAAGATGAGTACGATGATAAATAATAATATTCTCACTTAATTCTTTAATTATATATATATATATATATATATATATATATATATATATATTTTCTATTTATTTGTATATAAATTTTTTGTTATTAATAAATATAAGTAATATTATTTATACCACTTATCAAAATATTTTTTAAGAGATATTTTAAAATATCTTATAAACATTGATTGAAAGAAAAATTCAGATTTATTTTTAATTAATATTTATAAGATACGTTAAGATATCTCTTAAAAGATACCTGAAAAAATGGAATAATATCTCTCAATAGTAACTGTGTCTAAATAACATTTTTCTAACGTAAACCGGCCAATATTTATGTTACAGATTATGATGTCCCCGGTCATGTGCAAAAGGTGCTTAAAAGAACATTTTTCTAGGAAGTATCGCATAGACTGTCTCCCCTTCTTCATGCCCAATATTATATATACAAGCCAAAGAAGTTCATTCTCACCACTCCCACTTGTCAACACTACTCTTGAACCAACCTCTGTCAAAGGCAATGGAATCAGTATCACCATACTGGAGTGCTGCAATGAATTCAACATTTGGTGCACTCCTTGAGCAAGGTACCTTGGATGCATCTAAAAGTCATATCCCCTTATCACCTAAGCATTCTTACTTGTCCCTATCACTGATCCTCCTCTTCACATGCACTGTCACACAATTTCTTCGCTCACTTCATGCAAAAACCACAAAGGCAAACTACAAGCTTCCACCAGGACCTTCCTTTCTTACCATTGTGGGAAGCCTTTTTGAGTTTTGCAGAAAGCCACAACAAACATTGGCCAAGCTTGCTAAGCTTCATGCACCAGACATAATGCTTTTGAAGCTAGGCCAATCAACCACCATAATCATATCTTCACCAAACATTGCCAAAGAGGTGCTCCAAACCCATGATGTGTTGTTCTCAGACAGAACAGTTCCAAGTATTGTAACTGCTGTCGACCACCACAATTATAGCTTGCCCTTCCTCCCAATCTCACCACTTTGGAAAGACCTAAGGAAAATTTGCAATGAACAATTGTTCTCCAACAAGACCCTTGATGCAAGCCAAGGCCTTAGGCGCAAGAAGCTACAACAACTCCTCAGTGATATGCACACATTCAGCCTAACCGGTGAAGCAGTTGATGTTGGGAGAGCAGCTTTCAAGGCATGCATTAATTTCTTGTCTTACACCTTTGTCTCTGAGGATTTTGTTCAATCTGTAGCGAACGACGAGTACAAGGACACTGTGTCCACTCTCTTGAAATTAACTGGAACAACAAATGTGGTGGATATTTTCCCGGTGTTGAAGATATTGGACCCACAAGGCCTTCAAAGGAACACCACTAATTACGTTACCAAGGTGTTCCACCACTTGGACAAGTTGATTGACAAACGGTTGAAGCTAAGAGAAGGGGGACATTATGTCACAAACAACGACGTGTTGGACACGCTTCTCGACATTTCTCAAGAGGATAGCCTGAAGATGGATAGAGAAAAGATCAAACATTTTTTGCTTGTAATATTCCTCTCTCTAATCCTTTTTCACTTGTTTGTCACTATCATCAATATGAAGCATTTTTTGCACAAATTCAAGTGTATACATATAGGCTCACATGGGATTGGGATGATTGGTCTCACTCTATGGTGGATTCCATCTAATGTGAGTGTATCTATAATACACCAAGTCTTATTTGAACTCATATTTTGTGGAAAAATTTGGGACATCTTTAAAAGAACACCATGAAGTATTCCTTATATTGGTTGGGTGTGAGTCCTTAACTTTTCTCTTAATCAATATTTAAAAGGTACATCTTCCTATATATATGGTATGGACATACAATTGTTCAATTTCTCACTTTGGTTTAATTTGTCGTAGGATCTACTTGTTGCTGGAACGGACACAACTGCATATGGATTAGAAAGGGCAATGACTGAACTACTCCACAACCCAAAGGTTATGTCAAAAGCCAAACAAGAGCTGGAGCAAACCATTGGAATAGGTAATCCCATTGAGGAATCGGATGTTGCTAAACTTCCATACTTACAAGCAATAATAAAAGAGGCCTTACGTTTACACCCTCTGGCTCCTCTTTTGCTTCCTAGAAAAGCCAAGATAGATGTGGAAATATCAGGCTACACGATCCCACAAGGCACAAGAGTCCTAATAAATGAGTGGGCTATTGGTAGGAACCCAAACATATGGGAAAATGCAAATTTGTTTTTACCAGAGAGGTTTTTGGGATCAAAAATTGATGTCAAAGGTCGAGATTTTCAGCTCACGCCATTTGGTAGCGGAGAGGCAGAATATGTCTGGCTCACCACTAGCTATCAGAATGTTGCATGTGATGTTGGGATCATTAGTCAACTCTTTTGATTGGAAACTTGAAAACAATATCAAGCCTGAGGATATGGACTTGGATCAACCCCTCCGAGCCATTCCAGTTATAATAAACAACTAAGGAACATTATTAATGGATGTTCTTCCTCCAAAGTTGATTTAATAATGGCTCTATTAATCTTCATCGGGATAAAAAAAAAAAAAAGGCTGTAATCATCTATAGTTTTAGGTGAATCTATTTTACTTTTATTTTTCTCTAGTAAGATTCATTTTTTGGTTCCAGTCAGCTTAAGTGTCTGTTAGAATTTGAAGCCTTTGTATGATATGGAGTTGGCTGCAATAAAAGAAGATGTTTGCCTTAAATTTCTTTCTCTACCGACTTGTTTTATTTTACTTTCTGTTTTCATTTCCTTACTAACACTTTTCAAGGTTGCACTGCTTTTTTCTTACTGTGCATATCCTTTTAACTGATTAGAATTTCAGATACGTGGCTCTTCTTCATTACTTTTTAATTTTTTTAATCCAGATAATTTTTTAAACTATTTCATTTAAGATTTAATATCGGATATATTGAGAATAATATTTGATTTTTACTAGAGTGAAAGATTACTTAAACCACAAAAATTAATCTAGTGGTGAGAGATTACTTTAGTATAAAAGCTATATTAGTAAAGAGTAATTTCACTGACACTCTTATATACTTTATAGTAACGTTTAAATCTCAATAATGTTGTAATAAGACCAAATAACTGGGCCAATAAATATTTAAGCTTACCCCCATATTTGGGCATAAAGACAACATATGATTTTTAGAATGCGTATGGTTTAACTTATTTCGATAAAAAAAAGTGATTTTTGTAATAAAAAATAATTTTTTTAATAATTAAAAAATTATTTTTTTATAAAAAAAACTAAAACAAATACACCGTCAATATCATACGATCGCAACATATTAAAATGGATTAAAGAAAATACTCCCTTCGTCCAACAATAATTGTCATTTTAGGAATGTATTTGAATATAAATCAAGTATATATATATATGTGTGTGGACGGAATTTCAAAGAAAGGCCAAGGTCAAAGATTCCTTAGTTTTTATCATTTAATTTGACTTGGACTCGAGAGTCCCTGTTGCATGGAAAATAGAAGCTGTTTCCGTGTCGTGTGATTTTTCCTGCATGCTTCACCACCACAAATGACCGATGGAGAGTTCAGTTGCTGATAGATATTCAAACATGATCAAAAAAGATAAACTACATTTAAAATTTAATGTGTAGCATTTTCCACCCACAACCACAAGTTGAATTCAACTTCAACAACCGAGTGAAAGATTATATGGACCAAATTAAATTCCAGATTCTAAAGAATACCCATTGATAAAGAATTCATTGTAGCTTTTGTCAATTTCTTCTTCCTTTTCATCTCCAAAAACTTATCTTTTCTTGAATTTTTTGGCTTTCACTTGTTTTATTCTCATAATTCACTAAAACAAGAAGCCAAATTCCCTCCCTTGTACTATACACCTTTGGCCATCACAAAGAGGAAGTGAGGCTTATTGTCAATTTAGTGTTTGGGGGGAAGTTTAGAGCCCAAGGAAGCAAGATTTGAAAAGCCTGGAGCTTGGGAACCAAGGTAGGCTCCTAGAACTTGATTGTATTATAGGGTTTCTTGTGAGTTAGGATTTTCCTTAATTCACTTTGCTCAATTTATGTTGAGGCTATTATGATGTTATTAGGACATCTTCTAGTGATTTAAGGCTACAGAAACTTGATTGATGTTGAAATATAAGCTTGAAAATCAAGATAGTTCGAAAACAGAAAAACTGTTGTTGAGGAGACCGTGAATAATGTGTATCACAAAGGGAATATCTTAATCTAGAAAATTCAATTTAAGATGAAACTAGTTTTAGATGAAAGCTGACTCGAAGAAGAATCCAACCATATAAAATATAGATTGGACTGAGGATGAGAAAGTTATGAATTTTTCAATCTGGCTGAAAATTAGAGACTATAGACCTAAGTAGTATGTATTATAATGGGCATAACTCACCCTATGTAACTTTAATTTAAATGCAATCATTTTTTTTAGAAAGCTAACACCTAGGAAGTCATGCTTACAAAATTTCAGATTCAGATTCTTAGTAGATTGCTCCTAGAAAATTAGTAAAATTGCTCTATACTATGTAAGGGTCAAAACAAGACAGTCCTAATATGAAGCTCATAACTTGAGCTCTACTTATCAAAGTGAGTGGAACTTGTTGGGTTTGAAAGAGAGTTCATGTAGCTATATTCCAGTAAATTTTTGGGGCAAGGAAGTGTAAGATAAATTTTTAGTGATTTTCTATTTTAGATGTATAAGTCTGCTCTAAAACAAGGCAGCGGTGAGTAAAACTATAATAACCTAAGTTATACACATCGAAATTGAGTGAAAGTAAAGAGGTTTGAAAGTAGATTAATAAAGCTACATTAAAATAAAATTTGAGACTAAAATGAATTAAAATGGGATTTTGGTGCAATTTGTAAATTCTGGATAGATTTTACGGAAATTAAATCAACTTATGAGTTAAGTGGCCTAAGAGTCCCAACATTATGTGGGGCTAGATTGAATGAGAATTTATGCAATTATAAACTAGAATGACACCATATTGATATAGCCATGTATTGAAATTTCTAACCTTGAGTTTTCTTTGCCTTTATGATGATGATTATGCTTGAATATCTATTGGCATTATGTTGAGATTGTTATTTCTATGATTAGCTATCTGGTATTTCTATTGTAAGTTTTGGAAATCTTCATATTACAACTATCATGCTGCCGAATTACTGGCAAAAGCATGTTAAGAATGAGCTATATAGCATAATAATAAGCACATCCAACATTTTCATCTATAACTACAGATGAGAAGTGTCTATCAGTATACAAGATGATCATAATTCGATTTTACTTGGGCCAGTCTCAGAATAAATTAAGGGGAATAGATCGGTGTGAAAGTCAGAGAAAGTAAATCCGACAATCACGTATAAAAATGAGCTCGATCCAGAAAAGCATACTATTACCCAGGAGTTAGAAATGGTGCAATACTCCTAAGGGACTAAGTATAGATACTCATGATACAAGTTGAAGAAAGAACAAGAAAGTCAAATGCACTTGAATAGCCTATTTGATTGGTATTATATAAGCATACTCCATTAATTTACTATATTATTATCAACGTCATGAATTGTTTCTTAATTTCAAACGAGTGAATAAAATAAACCTTCTTCGGATAAAGAATTTTAGAAATCTAGCAAATAAATCTTTACTCTCTTATCTATTGAGAACATGTTTTATTAAATAAACAGAAACAGCTAGGGATGATGACGATAACACAATATGTGATAGTCTAAGATGTCTTATTGAGGATTTATAATTTTCACCTCTGTATATGTTCCTGTGTCATCTCCAAATAGTACAGGTGGCAGCGACATAGGAGGATGGGCTCCACGCCCCTTGAAAATTTTAATTGTTTATACCAAGGCTACTTGGGTACATATATGGATTCGTGTGCATCTGACAGTTGCATAGATAGGATTTGTGTTTATTCTCATTAAGTGTAGAAAGTGAGACAAGTTCCTTCAACTTTTGTAATGAATACAAAGATAGTGAATGAGAATAGTGAAATTCCAATATGTGCTCAGTTTTTCAGAAAATTTCTATTTTCATATCTATAACCCCTATATTCTATAGAAATATTTTAAAGTGCAAATAAAAGATAAATTGTAGGAATCTTTAATTGGGTATCATGACTTAAGTATGGTATTATAATTAGCAGGGTGTTACACATAACACACACTATCAGAGTAGCTTTGTGTTAGGTGGAAAAAAAATGGGATAGGATGATAGAAAAACTATAATAAGATAGGCAAAAGCCCTATATAACACTATGAGAGTAGCTTTTGTGTTGTGCTAAGTGGAAAAAAAGGGTAGCATGATACAAAATTAATAATAAGATAGCCAAATTAAATCTTGTAATAAAATCCAAATGTTAATACTAAAGCTAAATTAAGAAAGGTGGGCATGATGTTTGGTAAATAAGAACGTGCACTGGAATTGCCTTTACGTTTGGCAATTCCTACGTGTCATCGCCTTTACATTTGGAGATTACATGTTAGAATCTCCAAACACAAAGGTGATTCCATGTAGACTCCCAAAAAAAAAAATGCCAGCATGAACATGTTAGGGCTGTAATTTCTTCGACAAATCTCAGTGAGACTTATTATCAATAATAGTGATTGAATAACTAAAGTAAATAGAAGCAGTTGGGTCATAGATGCATAACATGATAAAGCAAAACAGAAGCATTTCTGTCATACAAGTGGGTTTTTTATTATAAATATATGATGGAAAATCCATCAGAGTGCATGCTGGGATTCACGCAAGTCCCAAGCAAAATAATAAAATAATGTTGACTTAGTAAAGTATAGTGAATTTGGGTACCGTATTTTGTCTTATGTGAATGATTGGTTTCACATCAATGATTTGTCTAAAAAATGCATGCACCATGGGCAAATGCAGTCGACAGTGAAATTAGAATTCAACAGGAGAATGGAATGATTGATTTTGATAGGCTAGTCCTTCGACAAGTTGATCCTTCGACAGAGAAGCTTTGGTCGAGAAGTAGACATGGCTTGATTGACTTGGCAAAATCTGAAGGAAGCCAAAGGTGTTGTACTACTGTTCGACACTAATAGTTCATTCGACAAGTTGATAATGTTGAGCAACAATAACTTGAATGGAGCCAAGGTCTTGAAGCACGTGGCGCAATAAATGGATCATGGATAGCAATACCAATAGGCAACGTGGAAGTTATTCTAGAAGTGAACAATATGAAACTGCAACATATTAGATGTGGAAGAAGCAAAGCATTGGAAAGGCTTACGCACAACTCAGAATGTGGGATCAAAGAATGGATGTGAATTGAGGCTGAAGCTAGAGAACGTGAGATAATGGGCCTAGTTTCTAGAGATTTCTTTTGTCTATAAATAGGACAGGTAGGACTAGAATAAAGGGAGGTGGGAAATAATTTGAGAAATACCTTACACATCTTCTCGTTACTTTGACATCACAGGATACACAAGGAAAAATCAAGTACTCCACCCCATCTTATTTTCTCTTCATCTTCTTTCTAGTTTCTTCTTATTACATCTAGTTCATCTCTATCCAATTTCTCTTTTCTTTTAATTCCAATTTATGTACTTCTTACATTTCAATTTTATAATGCTTTTATTTCAATTTTTCTTTCTTTAATTTGTTTTCTTATTCTAGTTTACTGACGCTCTTTTTACTTTATTTTGTCAAATTGTTTTCTTGTTTCATTTTGTTCTTATATTGTTTATAATTTCCTTTAACTAAAGTTTCTTTCATTTTTCTTGAATTTGTTTCTTTTATTTTCTGTATTTATTCTATTTCCTTTGCTTCTTTTGCCACTATTTAAAAATCCTGAGAATTCATCAGAGAAACTGCTTCCATTCCCCAAATTGAGATCTATGAAGCAAACTGATAACAAGCAAGGTTATCGTCGTTTATTTGTTTATCGACGAAAAACCAATTAAACAGAATGAAAATGGAGTAGTTTGGCAAATAATTTCCAAAATATGCCATATTAATAAATAGTTTGGGTAACTGTGGCAATTTGGCAAAAAAGTTGAGTTATTCTATTTCAATGTCAAATAAGAATATTAAAATAGGGCCGTTGTTGTGAGACTCTTACCCCCTTTAGGAATTCCAATCAGATTGAGCTGTATTAGTTGGATTTCTAGTAATAGACTTCGAATACCGGTGGTTCCATCGAGAAAAATAAAAGAACATTAAAATATAACACTTAAAATAAAAAATAAAAAGGTCTCAATACTTATCCATTGTAAGTTATAAATTATGTTATTTCTATAGCAAAAATATTATTTATACTCATAGTTAGGATTCATTTTATGGTATTCACTAAGTTGTCACTTAATCTTTAGTTAGAGAAAAAAAAGTAGGAGCTACTCTTACCTAATAGTCAAGAGATATTTTAGTGAGTTCCATAAAACGGGTTCCAACCATATGTGTACAAATAACACAACTCTTTTTGTAGTTATGTTCAAAATTACAGTGACTCTAAAAGAAGTTCTACTATTTAAAGAGGAAGTGCGAATATTGAAAAAAGTCACTAAAAAACAAAATTAAAAGAAAATTTTGGTTTCATTTTAATGTAAAATGTCCTATTATTTGGACTTATTTTTTATTTTTTTATTGATTAGTAATATTTTATGTGCAAATAAGTGATGATTTTATGGACATAACTAAGTTATTAGATGAATATAGTGATAAATAATAATATCCAATCCTCTAATTATGTATACAAATTCTTTATTTATATACATATATACCCTTTGCGGTTGATAAATACATAAACAACTGTATCTGAATAACATTTTCTAACGAAAATCATCCAATATTTATATATTACAAATTATGATGCCGACGGTCACGTGCAAAAGGTGCTTAAAAGAACATTTTTCTAGGATGCATCTCACAGACTCTCTCTCCTTCTTCACGCACAATATTATATATACAAGCCAAAGAAGTTCACTCTCGCCACACCCACTTGTCAACACTACTCTTGAACCAAGCTGCGCGTAAGGCAATGGAATCAGTATCACCACACTGGCGTGCAGCAACAAATTCAACATTTGGTGCACTTCTTGAGCAAGGTACCTCGGATGCACCAAAAGGTCATAACCTCTTCTCCCCTAAGCATTCTTACTTGTTCGTACCACTGATCCTCCTCTTCAAATGCACTGTCACAAATTTCTTCGCACATTTCATGCAAAAACCACAAAAGCAAAAAACTACAAGGCTCCACCAGGACCTACCTTCCTTACCATTGTGGGAAGCCTTCCTGAATTTTGCAGAAAGCCGCACCAAACATTGGCCAAGCTTGCTAAGCTTCATGCACCAGACATAATGCTTTTGAAGCTAGGCCAAACAACCACCATAATCATATCTTCATCAAACATTGCCAAAGAGGTGCTCCAAGCCCATGAAGTGTTGTTCTCAGGCAGAACAGTTTCCGAGTATTGTTTCAGCTCTCGGCCACCACAACTATAGCTTGCCCTTCCTTCCAATGTGATCACTTGGCCTTAGGCGCAAGAAGCTGCAAGAACTCCTCAGTGATATGCACACATTCAGCCTAACCGGTGAAGCAGTTGATGCTGGGAGAGCAGCTTTCAAGGCATGCTTTAATTTCTTGTCTTACACCGTTGTTCGATCTGCAGGGAATGACGAATACAAGGACACTGTGTCCACTCTCTTGAAATTAACTGGAACAACGAATGTGGTGGATATTTTCCCGATGTTGAAGATATTGGACCCACAAGGCCTTCAAAGGAACACAACTAATTACATTAACAAGTTGTTCCACCACTTGGACAGGTTGATTGACAAACGGTTGAAGCTTAGGAATGGGGGACATTATGTCACAAACAACGACATGTTGGCCACAGTCCTCGACATTTCTTAAGAGGATTGACAGAAGATGGACACAGAAAAGATCAAATATTTTTTGCTTATAATATTCCTCTCTCTTACCACTTTTTCACTCATTTGTCACTATCATTAGCATTATCTTGAAAACCCTTTTTTTTTTTTTTGGCATAGATTCAAGTTATACTTGATAGAGGCTCACATGAGAAGATTGGTCTTACTCTAAGGTGGGTTCATTCTAATACGAGTGTATCTATACTACACAATAAGTTTATTATTTGAACTCATATTTTTGAGAGAAATATTTATTTATTCTATTTTTTGGGATATTTTTGAAAAGACACTATGAAGTATTCTTTAAATCTTGGTTGAGTGAATCTCAACTACTTTCTCAACCAATATTTAAAATACAGTTTATTTTGTAAATATATCCTAAAATGTAGTACAAATGATATTCTATATTTTGAAACATAAAAAAGATACCTGCCCTCAAAACTAGTGTGGGATTCGTAGGTATGGACCCAAACAATAATATGAGGAATAATGTTAATTGAATATAAACGATGAGCATAAGTGTGAAAACTCAGAGAAAGATACATAGTCTCTCATGAGAGTGGGTGGAGATTAAGACTTTGTATCTTTTTCTTTATAAATGTCTACTCTCATGTTCATTTTTTATATTCAAATAATATATGTGATCGACAAAAATATTTAATTCTCTCAAAATATTCCTTTTATATTCACTTTTTATATTTAAAAAACATTTCCTTACACTTATGTCTTAGCGCCTCCTCTTCAAGTATCTATATATATAATAAATATTTTTAATACCTATAGTTTACTAAAATTTTATTTTTATCTTATAAATATTTTTATGTTCACTTTTACTAATTGTTTCTAAGTTTATTAATTGGTCTATGAGATAAAATTTGAAAAATAGCCAATTGAATTTCTCACGTTATCCTTATGAGTGTCACTAAGATGAAATATTTGTGATTTATAATTATAATTTAACTTATAAAATACAATTTAAAATATCAGGCTAAATCATGATTTATACAAGTATGATATTGTTTTTTAATGACAAAGCAATCATTTTTATTTGTTTTTCTTTTCTTTTAGTTTTATTTGTATAATTTTTATTTAATTTACTTTTAGGAATAAAAATATACATTTTTACAGCAATGTGGAGAGAAGACAAGAAGTAAAATAAAAGTAAGAAATATATTAACATTAAAAAATTTAGAGTTTAGAGAGAAATAAAATGCTAGTATACATTCGATTAGAATATTGTGAAAAATAAACTCAGAAACAAAATGGAAAGTGAAAGATGAATTTTTTTGTTGGACGTCTTTTAATTTATATTGGGAGAAGGATTGCAGAAAAATTTAACATAAATTTTATTTATTATTAATGAATTTTACCATTTGAAAAAAAATAATGTGCTAGATTTCAGTGAAAGTATGATAGTTATACTAATTTTAATATTATGAAATATACTTTTATAAATACATATTGTGATATTAATTTGATAGATATGATATTTTACCTTTGCCCCTCCTTAATTGATACATGTTCTGCATCTATCGCTCTTCACTTAGAATAAATATGGTTTGTCGTAGGGTCTATTTATTTCTGAAACAGATACAACTGCATATGGATTAGAAAAGGCAATGGCTGAACTACTCCATGGCCCAAAGGTTATGTTAAGAGCCAAGAAAGAGCTGGAGCAAATCATTGGAGTAGGTAATCCTATTGAGGAATCAGATGTCGCTAAACTCCCATAGTTACAAGCAATAATAAAAGAGTCCTTACATTTAGATTTTCCGGCTCCACTTTTGCTCCCAGGTTACACAATCCCACAGGATGCAAGAGTCCTAATAAATGAGTGGGCTATTGGTAGGAACACAAACATATGGGACAGTGCAAATTTGTTTTTACAAGAGAGGATTTTGGGATCTAAAATTGATGTCAAAGGTCGAGATTTTCAGCTCACACCATTGGCATCGGCAGACGAAAATGTCCTGGCTCACCACTAGCTATCAGGATGTTGCATGTGATGTTAGGACTTGGGATCATTAGTTGACTCTTGATTGGAGACTTGAAAACAATATCAAACCTGAGGATATGGACATGGATAAATCCCTCCCGGCTATTCCTCTTGGAGTAAACAACTAAGGAACATGGTTAATGGGCGTCCTTCCTCAAGAGGAATAATGTCTTCAATTCTCTATAGTTTATGTGAATGTATTTTACCTTTATTTTTCTCTAGTAAGTTTCATTTTATGGTTCCAGTAAGTAAGCTTAAG
Source organism: Pterocarpus macrocarpus (assembly GCA_031439585.1). Classification (NCBI taxonomy): domain Eukaryota; kingdom Viridiplantae; phylum Streptophyta; class Magnoliopsida; order Fabales; family Fabaceae; genus Pterocarpus; species Pterocarpus macrocarpus. The sequence goes on along the minus strand of CM062517.1, from coordinate 14,908,805 downwards.
TGTCTGTCAGAGTTTGAAGCCTTTGTATGATATAGAGTTGGCTGCAATAAACGAGGTTTGCTTTAAATTCCTTTGTTTACCTAATTGTTTATTTTACTTTTAATTTTATTTTTCTTTTCCTTTTTCTAACACTATTCAAGGTTGCATTTTTTTTTTCTTACTATCCATATGCTTTTAATTGATTAGATTTCAGATACGTGGCTCTTCTTCATTACTTTTTATTTATTTTTTAATCCAGAGGGTTTTTAAAATTATTTCATTTAAGATTTAATATTGGATATATTGAGGATAATATTTGATTTTGATTAGAGGGAAAGATTACTTGAGTTTCAGTCATGTTTAACCACGCAACTTTTGAGTCAAACATGATACTTAATTTATTGGACATTCACATGCATAATCGCTTATGTGTATTACTCTTGGTTAAAATATTAATCACTAAGAGCTTGAATAAAACATGTGCTTTGAAGGGGAAAAAAAAGGTCATGTGTCTGGTTCATTGAATCTTTAAACTGGTAGTCACTGCTGATTCATTTGGTTCTGGTTGGTTCTTTTATTCTTGAATCCTCTATAGTAAAGCACCAAAAATAATTCATAAAACCAAAACAACCAAGGTTTGGGCAATTTATTTTAGAGTAAAATACACTTAAAATTTTTGAGGTATCAAAAAATAACACTTTATAAAAAAGTGCATTTGGAAATTTTTGTTTTATAAAGAAAAAATTTTATTTAAAAAAAATTTCTTTAAGTATGTTTGAATACAACTTTATAAAAAAGTGCTTGTAGGAAAAAGTTCATTTATCCATTTTTCAAAATTAATAATATCCAACTTCTAGAAAAACTAGAAGCACGAGTAATTTTTAATAAAAGGGTCTGTTTGATTAAAATTATAGAGAAATATTTATTTAAAATTAAGAGTTGAAGTAAAACTAAAAGCAAGAAGAAAAATATTATATATTTAGATATATAATTGTACAATGCTAGCCCATCCCGTTTGTGAGCGGGTTGGCCCCTTACAAAAAATTAAAAAAAATAAATAAATTCATTTTAATATTTTTAATGAGTTATATCACCTTAAAAAATTTTAAAAATTGAAAAAAATTAATAAAAAATTCATTTAAATACAATATAATAATATTCACATAAATTTAAAAAAAAAAAAACTTAAACGACATTACTTGTATCCTAAGTTAATTTAATATTGCCTATTGGAACTGGATAGGCGTGAAGCTACTGTTTCTGCCAGACACATGAACCTCTTTCCAATTTAACTAAAGTCCCAGTCAAGAAAGAAAAGGGAATAAGCATACAAATTACATATTTTCATTGCTTAAATAAACAAAAAAAAAAAAACTAAAGCCATACTACTTGTTTTCAACTCTCTGTTCCTACTGTAAAACATCCAGTTTTATATTTATATGTCACATATTTGTTTATAATTAAGGGATAGAATTTAATGATGCAATGAGTTATCTTTTCCAAGTTCCTACTGCAAGCGTTTTTTTTTTTTTTTAATCGAAGTGTCCATATTTATACTTATTTCACCGGATAGAATATATACTACGCCACTATCATAAACAAATTAAATATACATCATAAACATCATAAATTAATGGACTTGGCTCAAACAAAATAAAACCATACCTAATTGTCGTAAAAAAAAATCAAAAAATAAAAATAGCCATCTTAACTCGTGGGTTAGGCAGATTGTAAATTTTTAACGGGCCAAAAATATCAACCTAACCTACAATTTTTTGTGGATTTGGAAGGTCAATCCCATATATTGTACCCATTTTACTATTTCTACTCAAATATAAACTATTAAATAATAAAATTTGTGACGCACCTTGTTAAGAAAGGCACACCAGAGCCTTTGTCTAATTAGAGGCAAAGGTTACTTGAGTTTTTGTCATATTTTATCACACAACTTTTGGGTCAAACTTTTTATTTAGTCATCGTGCTTATGCTTATTATTCTTTGTTAAAATATTTTACTGAGGGAACTTGATTAAAACATGTGCTTTAAATTGTTGAGAGAAAAAAAAATAAGGCCAAATCAGACAACTGTACCTTTTTTTTTTTAAATATAAAGAAGAGCTCTTGTGTCTTGTTCATTTGAACCTTAAAACTGGTAATCACCAGTTCATTTGGTTCTTTTATTCTTGAATCCTGTATTAACACCAACAATAATCCATAAAACCAAAACCTCTCAATTATGTGTTTGGGTAATTTACAAACACAAATTAAAGACAACAAAACAAATTCGGTCTATAACCAGAATTGGAAATGTAAAATAGAATTTCAATTTAAGTCCAGTTCTTTTGAAATTGGAATTTTATGTTTGAATTTGCTAAAGAATTAGAAGGTCAATCGTAATTCTGAGTTTGATTTTAGTTTTAATATTTAAATGTATGATTCAAAATTTAAAATTAAAAAAAATACTAATAAATAACAATTTTGTACTATAGTAATTTTTATGAAAATTATTTATATATAAAAATAATTTTTTTTGGATTTGGATATATAAAATAATAAGTTAAAATTTAGGAAATTTTTTACATTATTATTTTTATAAATATATTATATTTTAATAAATTGATAGATAGCATATAAATAAAAAAAACAGAGAGAATTATATAGACTTTATTGAGGAGAGCAACATGTAATAAGTCTTGAAATTGGTAATTCATATGATATGAGCTAAAAATTAGGACGAGCTCATATTAGTTATTTTTCAATTCTATAAAATTGGATTGTGGAATTATAATTCCAATTCTATATCTTACTCTAAACATGAAAATTGTAATTGAGAAACTCACATCCCAATCCAAGATTTAATTCTATACCCAACTCCAAATGCGAAATAGGACATTATTTTATATTTGTTAATGATTCAGAAAATTTGGACTAACTATGTGTACTTTTAATTTTCACATCATATAAATTCATAGTCAGTCCATTCATAAAAGATTGCCCGTTATAAATTAAAAAAAAAAATGTTATTGACATGCGTAAATTTTGCATGGGGATGAAATGTTTTTCATAAAACAAAATATTCGTTTTGGAAAGCTTTGGCTGTTTTTGCATCAGTAAGCCAGAAGAAATCTCCGAAATATAAATCAATCGCGATGGTGCAGGCAGAGTCAAGGGCCTTACCTTGCAACAAAACATGCCCACTGGATATATATTTTGTGGATAAAGCTTACCAATGTATGGGAAAGCTGTAGCCTGTAGGAACACATTTTCTGTGGAAATTATAGGAGATGCTCCAAATACTTCATGGTGACTACTCAACAAAAACCTGAAGCTGGGCAATCCTGAGACTAAGCTTACATCAAAAGCAAACCAATGAAATTTCCTCTATTCCAGTGCTAAGGAGTAAATGGATATAACTCGGAATTCAGTGCTTTGTTAAATATACCAGTAAGAAGTGAAATAAAGATTAATTTGAATTTCGTTGCTTAAGGAATTGTTTTTCTTTCCTATGTCTAATTAATAGTTAGCTTTTAATATCGTCCATTTTTCTAAACCCAAAATCTATTCAATCCATCCTTTTACACTCCCATACAAAAATAATAAGGGATTAATTTTTATACACTTTGTCATTCAATAAAAATAATAAATATTATCATATTATGATAGGTAGTTACATAGAAATTAATCATATTGCTAATTTTTTATTTCTATTATATGACTGTGTAAAAGTGCATGAAAGTTATTCTCAAATAGCTAGAGACTAATTTCATGCATTCATCATGCTGAAATATTTTACATTATCATTTAATAAAAATTATAGAAATTATCATGTCACGAGGTAGTTATATACAAATGGACCTTATTGGTAATTTTTTTCATTTCTATTGTATGACTAAAATTGTTTTGCACCATTAAAACATGAAAATTATTCTCAAATTGAGACTATTTTCATGAACCAATGGCGTGAAATAATTTTATATTATCATCTGATAAAAGTTGTTATATATATCAGGATTATTACCAAAGATACAACAGAAATTACATAAATGAAAATACACTTAACTTTCTCAAAGTATTAAAAAATAATATTTCACTCCATTTATTTATAAAATATACGCTACATTCTAATCCACCAAGAGTGTGTTTGGATTGGTTTTTTTTTTTTCGGGAAAAACACTTAACTTTTTTTTTTGTTTTAAAAAGTTCTTTTATAAGTTTTAAAAAATGTGTTTGGATACAACTTAAAAAAAATGCTTGTAAGAAAAATGTTAATTTACCATTTTTATTCAAAAGTTAGTAATACTCTACTTTAAAAAAAAAAATAAAAGCAGAAGTGATTTTTGAAAGATAATTTTGGATGTATTTATTTGTGCTTTTAGCAAAAAACAAAAGTAAATTCAAGAAAATTATTTATAAAATTTTTAAAATTATTTGTTTGTGCTTCTCAAAGAAAAGTAGAAGAATAAAAACTCGTTTTTTACTTTTTTAAAAAGTAGATGAGGAGCTACTTTTTCAGAATAAAAAGCAGTAGAGGAGAGAAAATTTTATTTTTTGAATTTAGGAACCACTACTTTCTTATTTTGTTACAATTTTATCCTTAAAGTTTTTTTAAAAATACTACTTTCTTTTCACGCACTCTCTCTCTCTCTCTCTCCATATTCTTAATTATAATTTTATCAAAAAAATATTTTCATATTTATTATATTCAAATAGTTTAACAATTTTTAATTTTAATAAAAAATATTTATACAAATTATATATCCAAATATAAAATATTTTTTGCTCCCAAATTGTTTCTACTTTTGCTTTTATTTTTTATTTTGAAGAAATACTTCTCTTAAAATTTTAATTAAACAAGCTCTTTATTAAAAATTACTTTTACTTATAATTTTTTTAAAAAATTGGGTATTACAAATTTTAGAAAATAAAGTGGTAAATTAACTTTTTTTTTTTTTACAAGTAATTTTTTCTAAAGTTGAATCTAAATACACTTAAAAACTTATAAAAATACTTTTTAAAAGGGTACTTTTTCCAAAAAAAAAAAATTTCAAACATACTCTTAGAAAATTAAGGTGGAGTGTATATTTTATAAATAAATGGGATAATACCTCAAGAATGTTAAGTGTATTTTACTCTATGTATAATAATACGAAAACCATACTAATAATTAAAAGTAAAAAGTTAACAAAGATATAATAGATTTATTCAATTCACTTTTCACTCGTAATAATTACTCAATTTACATTAAATGCCTGAACTTTACATTGACAAGGGATCTATAATCTTATTATAAATTGTTATAAAACTTAATAATCTCTTGGCTTCTTATTTTGTATATAAAAAATGCATCAACAGGTCATTTGTAACAATATTATCTAAATTATATTTGTGTTCAATTTTTAAATAATAAAACCTTCTAAACATAAACAAGTTTTTCACTATAAATTCATTTTTGAAAAAAAAAAGCCTATTTTAAAAAAATTAACTTCATTCAAAGTCAAAATATATGCATTACGTGCATGTCATGTGATTTTACGTGTACGTTTCTTCACGATGCACGACAGATGGTGCCAAGTGGCGTTTGTTAAGTAATAATGTAAAATTATGAACGTGTGGTCTTGCTTAAGATGCTCTTGGGGGTAATAACAAAAATAGGCAATATGATAATGGAATTAATATCTATAATTATGCAATAAGCTAACGAGGTTTTTTTTTTATCTAGTCGACTTTTATCTCATGACGTGGCTACATGATTTGCCTTCAATGGTATGAATTTCTTGTCCATAGGGACTTCATAATTTTACTATAAAATCAGGACTAAGTTTGATAATTTGTCCGAACGTTTAAAGTTCAGAAAATTTTTCCTTCTTCTAAGAAATCATTTTAAGACCGAAAAGAGCCTTCCCATTGATACCATTCTATTTTGACGTATACATACGCTGTCAAAAGATCCGAAAAAGTTCGAGGATGCTACTGCATACACGACTGGGGTACAAGTGCATGGTACTACATACATGCAAAGTGTGTGGTTCTGGTTCCTATTATGAGGGTATTCCTATAACAGAAAATGTTTTCCCCGTGAAAGAAAGAGAGGACTACGTGTTGTTGAAGAGGCCTATGTGCTGAACTTCACGATGATGCACTTGTGTGAAGGAATCTGTTACACCTGCCTTGCATTTGTAGGAGATTCCCTCCATTGCTCTATACCCCTCCATGTTGGAGAGTGGTAAATATTTGCAATCTCCTGCTCAACAAAATGATTGAACAACAAAAGAAAGAGGAAAACTATAATTACATTCATTATCAACAAAAGTTGAAAATGGCAATAGCTGAAGTGCATAGTTTTAAGAAGTTTTCAACCTTACTTTTAGGTTCTTCAATCTTCTTCTGGCATCGCCACTGGACTCATTCTAAAACAAGAAGAGCTCTATGACTTCCAATGCATTATATGATCCCAAATAATCCTAACTATGGGTTCGAGCATCAATGCCAATTAGGCAAAATCTTAACTACTCAAGCAGAAGCTGACTTCAACGTTTAACAGCTTGGCAAAAGCAAAAATAATGAAACGTCAAATAACAACAGAGCTGCAGAGGTTAAACCACCAATGATAGAAGCCACAATCGAGACTTAACCATTCAAGGTAGAAACAAATTCAAAGAGCAAATTAAAGTACTAGAAGAAAAGCAATCTTTAATTAAAAAAGAAACCAACATCTGTGAAAAATTAACTGTTATTGCTCCGCGAAGAAAATAATACTGCTTAGTTCTTAGTCCAATACAAGGTTTTAAATTGCAGTTATAGCAATTGCAATGCTATACCTATTCGCATAAATTCATATCGCAATAGCCGCAATGCGTATTGTGATAATTGTAATACCTGCAATGGCAACCATATTTGCAGCTTCAACCACAATTTAAAACATTGGTCCAATAGTTCAACATTGGATCAAAGAAGCTCAACAGATGGATCATAATCTAAACAAAAAACAAGGATGGGAATACACTTCCAATCACAAAAACTGTCAGCATCAAGCATACCAAAGAGATTAATTAACAGTACAACAAAGTTATAAGAGAAAGAGAACAAAAGATAAATAGAAAGAATCGGCTTGGAGCTCACCAATAGTCAATGGTAACATTTGTTCTGCTCTTGCAAGAAAAGCACTAGTTGTAACAAGCTAGACACTGCCATACCTGTTAACTCCACAACCCTTTAGAAGCCACTAATAATTGCTCTGAACAGCTATTTGCGTGGTTTTAATGGATAACAAGCAATCTAAAACCTAGTGGTAATACTAATATGTTTATTTGAATGATGATCTTAAAGACATTTTCTTTCCAAGCTTATTTGTTACACACTAAGAAAGTCTCAGTCAAAAGCTTTTGCACTTAATGAATTGTAGGATGATTCTAAGCATACAAGAAGGACTTCAAATGAAGAAGATCACTTCTAAAGATGAGAAACATTTCAAGGATGAATCTTAAGAACTTCAAAGCCTACTCATTCTCAGAAAAATAAGAAAAGCATCAACATGCAAAAATGAATGTCTCAAAGAAGGTTCAGAAAGATGATAGCGTCAAAAGGCACTCTGATTAGAAGGATCCGTCTCAGAAATGATTTGTACAACAAATCATCTCATGAAAAAATTCCTAATACGCTTTGATTGGAAGATTCACAAGAATATATGCAGCAAGAAAGCCTAAAAACACATTGAAGGAAGTACAATAGACAATTGCCTCCAATGACTAATATCTTGTTTTGGCTAACTGACTATTTAATAGGCAGAAGTTCACTTGCTGCTAAATACAAATAAAATAAAGTCTAGTATCATACAAGAACTAATGGTTAGCTCATGATCACCTATAAATTTAGCTCAAGATAACATAAATGAAGAAGAGAAAGGTGCTTAAAAATTTATTACTTAGAGCACTTATTGTCTTCCAACCTTTTGAATAAGTTTCTACTCATAAACTTTCTTGAATCCACCTTAGAAAGGAGCATACCTTCTCTAGGAGCCATATTAGCAAATATCCTCTTCAAAAGTCATTGGAAAAATCTATCTCATGTATCAAATATTGTATATCCACACTTAGTATGCTATTTAAGTAAGAGAATACACAACCACATCATATATTTTATTGTAATTCGCCTATTAGTAGTCAAAAAGTCAGCTTAGAGAGGCCAGTATAGAATTATTTGGTTAATTAGCTTAAAGCAGAACAACTCTATTGTATGCTTCAAGAGGCTTGTGCAATACTACTCTAATAATAAAAATCTTATCTTATTGTTGAGCATTGGGTGTAGGCTTGGTTTGGTCAAATCAGTATAAATATCTTGTGTTATATTTCTTACGCTTATTGATCTTTTACTTTTTGAGCGCACACAACTTTCTCATCTCTCCCTTAATAATAATCACATATTTCTAAAGTATCATAAAGAATGTTTTGATAAAACAAATTCTCCAAGATAAAAATCAATTTATTGAACTAACTCATACAATTCTGCATTTCAAGTTGAAATATAATTGAGAAATTTTGTTTGAGTTTCAAATTTTTAGAAGTGTTCAATGGTTGATCCACCCCTTCTTGTGCCAACTGCCATCCAAAGTTGGTATTAGAGCTCAACCTCTATAGTTGAGTGTTTTAACAGTTACAAAATAGAAGATCCACGAAGATGGCATAACCAATGTCTCACAAAGCCAAAAAGGACACTCTATGAACAGACCTCCATTCTTTAATGGAGAAGATTATCTATATTAGAAGAATAGGATGAGATCATTCATCGATTTCACAATTCTTGACATGTGGGAGATCATTGAGCAAGGAGATTATGTTTCTTTGGAAGAGCAAAAAAGCCAAGGACTGTAACTAGCAAATGAACATCCTTAGCCACCACGTCAAGTCATCATTCCAAGAAATTAAAGGATAAATGCTTAGAGGCAAGAGTCCAACTAAATGTTAAAGAGAAAAACTTGCTTACTTGTGTTCTTAGCAAGAGTAGGTATGACAATATCATATCTTGTGACCCTGCAATCATGACGGAACCAATTGAGATCAGTATGTTTGTCCATCAATACAAAATGTTCAAAATGGCTGATAATGAGTCCATTGACCATATGACAACCCATTTCTTGCATATCATCAATCAACTCAACTTTGGGAAAATTATACTCCAATGCTGAAATGGTCAGAAAGATTCTTATAAGCTTACCGAGAGTATGGCAACCTAATGTCATGATTATAAAAAAGGAAAAGGACCTCAACATATTATCCCTTGATGCCCTTATTGGATCTCTTAAAATCCATGAGATTGAACTCATTGAAGCACATGCCAATGTGTCTAAGAAAGGAAAGAATTTGGCATTAAAGTCACTTCAAAAGACTACAGGACCAAGCCTTGGTAAATGTAGAAGAATCTTAGAATGAAGAAGCTTCTGAAGATAACCAAGAATAGGATGAAGTTGCATGCCTCGTTAGTAGGATGAACAAACTTTTCGCCAAAAGGACCAAAAGGAAGAAGAAATTCATTCGGAAGAAAGATAAGAAAGGTGGTTCCAGAAAGACAAGTTTGTTATTAACAACTGTACAACGTTGGCTTTCTCTTTGCTCTGCATTTTTTTTTCAATGAAGGTGACAATAGATTCTTTCTTGTGCATACCTTATGCAGTGACACAAACACATCATTTCGACATGAGAACTGACGTGAGGCCTTGAAATAGTGGGCGTATCATGAGCATACTAAAAAGTGAGAAAAACGACAAAAATACTTGAATGATTGGTCCTATATAATTATTGCTACTTTTGTTCAATTTTTTTTTTCAATTCAAAAACTTACTGGCGTCTGCATTATTCATGCTAGTAAGTTTTGTAAAACTCATGCTGGTAAGTTTTGTGTAATATCAAAACATCAACGTATCTGCTTGTTCATCATGGTTAGTTTAAAAAAAAAAAAAAAACTTATCGTCTTTGCGAGCATGAAACAGTCTGAGACACTAATAAGTTTTTTTAAAAAAAAAAAATTTACCAATGTCTTTTGTAGTATGAACAATGCAGACGCTGGTAAGTTTTGTGTAATATATATAAAACTTACCAACGTTTATATAGCTTACGTTGGTAACTTTCTGAAACAAAAAAAAAAGATTGAATAAAAATAATAATATTTATGTGGGACCCATTATCTATGCATTTTTGTCGTTTTCCTCTTCTTTCCTATATGCGTCGTATAGTGCGTCGCAAAAAATGTATGTCTTATACGACGCAAAAAATGTATCTCCAAAACATTTTTTTTTTCAACATATCTCAACACACGGATCAAACTTCATCCCCATATGTGGCTCATGTTATATCTCCCCATGTAATATTGCAATGTGCGGAAAAACTTGACCACCAATTTGTTACGCGTCTAATAGTCCAATCGATGCTAGTCGATATAAACATTTTGTGCTAGGGTATCGTGGAACTCTTTAAACGTGACAACGGATGACCCCCAAAAAAAAACAACGTGACAACGCGGCCGCCAAGCTTGGCCCACCAAACGTGAAAAAGAGTTATTTTATTTCAACATCAAATTAGAATATTAAAATATAAGACTTGAAAAAACATTAGGTCTCAATACTTTTGTATGCTAAGTTATAAATTATATTATTTCTGTACTTATGTTTAAAAGTAAGTCTAAAAAGAGTCCAATCATTTAAAGATGAAATCAGAATATTGAAAAAAAGTCACTAAAAAACAAAATTAAAAGAAAAATGTGGTGTCATATTAATTAATGTAAAGTGCTATATCATTTGGATTTTTTTTATTTTATCGATTATTATTATTTTATGTATAAATAAGCGATGATTTCACGAACATAATTAAATTACAAGATGAGTACGATGATAAATAATAATATTCTCACTTAATTCTTTAATTATATATATATATATATATATATATATATATAAGTAATATTAATAAATATATATACAAATTTTTTATTTATTTGTATATAAATTTTTTGTTATTAATAAATATAAGTAATATTATTTATACCACTTATTAAAATATTTTTTAAGAGATATTTTAAAATATCTTATAAACATTGATTGAAAGAAAAATTTAGATTTATTTTTAATTAATATTTATAAGATACATTAAGATATCTCTTAAAAGATACCTGAAAAAATGGAATAATATCTCTCAGTAGTAATTATGTCTAACTAACATTTTTCTAACATAAACCGACCAATATTTATGTTACAGATTATGATGTCCCCAGTCATGTGCAAAAGGTGCTTATAAGAACATTTTTCTAGGAAGCATCGCATAGACTATCTCCCCTTCTTCATGCCCAATATTATATATACAAGCCAAAGAAGTTCATTCTCACCACTCCCACTTGTCAACACTACTCTTGAACCAACCTCTGTCAAAGGCAATGGAATCAGTATCACCACACTGGAGTGCTGCAATGAATTCAACATTTGGTGCACTCCTTGAGCAAGGTACCTTGGATGCATCAAAAAGTCATATCCCCTTATCACCTAAGCATTCTTACTTGTCCCTATCACTGATCCTCCTCTTCACATGCACTGTCACACAATTTCTTCGCTCACTTCATGCAAAAACCACAAAGGCAAACTACAAGCTTCCACCAGGACCTTCCTTTCTTACCATTGTGGGAAGCCTTTTTGAGTTTTGCAGAAAGCCACAACAAACATTGGCCAAGCTTGCTAAGCTTCATGCACCAGACATAATGCTTTTGAAGCTAGGCCAATCAACCACCATAATCATATCTTCACCAAACATTGTCACAGAGGTGCTCCAAACCCATGATGTGTTGTTCTCAGACAGAACAGTTCCAAGTATTGTAACTGCTCTCGACCACCACAATTATAGCTTGCCCTTCCTCCCAATCTCACCACTTTGGAAAGACCTAAGGAAAATTTGCAATGAACAATTGTTCTCCAACAAGACCCTTGATGCAAGCCAAGGCCTTAGGCGCAAGAAGCTACAACAACTCCTCAGTGATATGCACACATTCAGCCTAACCGGTGAAGCAGTTGATGTTGGGAGAGCAGCTTTCAAGGCATGCATTAATTTCTTGTCTTACACCTTTGTCTCTGAGGATTTTGTTCAATCTGTAGGGAACGACGAGTACAAGGACACTGTGTCCACTCTCTTGAAATTAACTGGAACAACAAATGTGGTGGATATTTTTCCGGTGTTGAAGATATTGGACCCACAAGGCCTTCAAAGAAACACCACTAATTACGTTACCAAGGTGTTCCACCACTTGGACAAGTTGATTGACAAACGGTTGAAGCTAAGAGATGGGGGACATTATGTCACAAACAACGACATGTTGGACACGCTTCTCGACATTTCTCAAGAGGATAGCCTGAAGATGGATAGAGAAAAGATCAAACATTTTTTGCTTGTAATATTCCTCTCTCTAATCCTTTTTCACTTGTTTGTCACTATCATCAATATGAAGCATTTTTTGCACAAATTCAAGTGTATACATGATAGGCTCACATGGGATTGGGATGATTGGTCTCACTCTATGGTGGGTTCCATCTAATGTGAGTGTATCTATAATACACCAAGTCTTATTTGAACTCATATTTCGTGGAAAAATTTGAGACATCTTTAAAAGAACACCATGAAGTATTCTTTATATTGGTTGGGTGTGAGTCCTTAACTTTTCTCTTAATCAATATTTAAAAGGTACATCTTCCTATATATATGATATGGACATACAATTGTTCAATTTCTCAATTTGGTTTAATTTGTCGTAGGATCTACTTGTTGCTGGAACGAACACAACTGCATATGGATTAGAAAGGGCAATGACTGAACTACTCCACAACCCAAAGGTTATGTCAAAAGCCAAACAAGAGCTGGAGCAAACCATTGGAATAGGTAATCCCATTGAGGAATCGGATGTTGCTAAACTTCCATACTTACAAGCAATAATAAAAGAGGCCTTACGTTTACACCCTCCGGCTCCTCTTTTGCTTCCTAGAAAAGCCAAGATAGATGTGGAAATATCAGGCTACACGATCCCACAAGGCACAAGAGTCCTAATAAATGAGTGGGCTATTGGTAGGAATCCAAGCATATGGGACAATGCAAATTTGTTTTTACCAGAAAGGTTTTTGGGATCAAAAATTGATGTCAAAGGTCGAGATTTTCAGCTCACGCCATTTGGTAGCGGGAGACGAATATGTCCTGGCTCACCACTAGCTATCAGGATGTTGCATGTGATGTTGGGATCATTAGTCAACTCTTTTGATTGGAAACTTGAAAACAATATCAAGCCTGACGATATGGACTTGGATCAACCCCTCCGAGCCATTCCAGTTATAATAAACAACTAAGGAACATTATTAATGGATGTTCTTCCTCCAAAGTTGATTTAATAATGGCTCTATTAATCTTTCATCGGGACCAAAAAAAAAAAAGGCTGTAATTCCCTATAGTTTTAGGTGAATCTATTTTACTTTTATTTTTCCCTAGTAAGATTCATTTTTTGGTTCCAGTCAGCTTAAGTGTCTGTTAGAATTTGAAGCCTTTGTATGATATGGAGTTAGCTGCAATAAAAGAAGATGTTTGCCTTAAATTTCTTTCTCTACCGACTTGTTTATTTTACTTTCTGTTTTCATTTCCTTACTAACACTTTTCAAGGTTGCACTGTTTTTTTCTTACTATCCATATCCTTTTAATTGATTGGAATTTCAGATACGTGGCTCTTCTTCATTACTTTTTAATTTTTTTAATCCAGGTAATTTTTTAAACTATTTCATTTAAGATTTAATATCGGATATATTGAGAATAATATTTGATTTTTATTAGAGTGAAAGATTACTTAAACCACAACAATTAATCTAGTGGTGAGAGATTACTTTAGTATAAAAGCTATATTAGTAAAGAGTAATTTCACTGACACTCTTATATACTTTATAGTAACGTTTAAATCTCAATAATGTTGTAATAAGACCAAATAACTGGGCCAATAAATATTTAAGCTTACCCCCATATTTGGGCTTAAAGATAACATATGATTTTTAGAATGCGTTTGGTTTAACTTATTTCGATAAAAAAAAGTAATTTTTGTAATAAAAAAATCAATTTTATAAGAGTTATTTATTTTAATTTTTATTTAAAAATTAAAAAAATATTTTAATTGTTTAAAAAAAATAAAATAAATAATTTATATAAAAAATAATTTTTTTAATAATTAAAAAATAATTTTTTTTATAAAAAAAAACTAAAACAAATACACCGTCAATATCGTACGATCGCAACATATTAAAATGGATTAAAGAAAATACTCCCTTCGTCCAACAATAGTTGTCATTTTAGGAATGTATTTGGATATAAATCAAGTGTATATATATATATATATATATATATATATATATATATATATATATATATATATATATATATATATATATATATATCCGCAAAGTTATCCTCAACTTCGACAGCCATGTGTGTGGACGGAATTTCAAAGAAAGGCCAAGGTCAAAGATTCCTGAGTTTTTATCATTTGATTTGACTTGGACTCGAGAGTCCCTGTTGCATGCAATGGAAAATAGAAGTTGTTTCCGTGTCGTGTGATTTTTCCTGCATCCTTCTCCACCACAAATGACAGATGGAGAGTTCAGTGCTGATAGATATTCAAACATGTTCAAAAAAATAAACTACATTTCAAATTTAATGTGTAACATTTTCCACCCTCAACCACAAGTTGAATTCAACTTGGACAACCGAGTGAAAGATTATATGGACCAAATTAAATTCCAGATTCTAAAGAATACCCATTGATAATTCTTCTTCCTTTTCATCCCCCAAAACTTTACCTTTTCTTGAATCTCTTGGTTTTCACTTGCAACTTAAGCTTTATTCTCATAATTCAACTAAAACAAGAAGTAAAATTCCCTCCCTTGGACTATACACCTTTGGCCATCACAAAAAGGAAGTGAGGTTGATTGTCAACTTGGTGTTTGGGGGGAAGTTTAGAGCCCAAGGAAGCAAGATTTGAAAAGCTTAAAGCTTGGCAACCGAGGTAGGCTCCTAGAACTTAATTGTATTATAAGGTTTCTTGTGAGCTAGGGTTTTCCTTAATTCACTTTCCTCAATTTATTTTGAGGCTATTATGATGTTAATAGGACATGTTCTAGTGATTTAAGGCTAGAGAAACTTGATTGCTGTTGAAATATAAGCTTGAAAATCAAGATAACTCAAAAACAAAAAAATTGATGTTGAGGAGCCTATGAATAATGTGTATCACAAAGGGAATATCTTAAGCTAGAAAATTCAATTTAAGATGATACTAGTTTTTGATGAAAGCTGACTCAAAGAAGAATCCAACCATATAAAATATAAACTGGACTTCGGATGAGGAAGTTATGAATTTTTCAATCTGGTTGAAATCTAGCGACCATACACCTGAGTAATATGTGTTATAATGGGCATAACTCACGCTATATAACTTTAATTTAAATGCAACCATTTTTTTTAGAAAGCTAACACCTAAGGGGTCATGCTTACAAAATTTCAGATTCAGATTCTTAGTAAATTGCTCCCAAAAAATTAGTGAAATTGCTCTATGCTATGTAAGGGTCAAAACAAGACAGTCCTAATGTGGAGCTCATAACTCGAGCTCTACTTATCAAATTGAGTGGAAACTTTTAGGTTTGAAAGAGAATTCATGTCGCTATCTTTCAGTAAAATTTTGGAGCAAGAGAATGCAAGATGGATTTTTAGTGATTTTCTAGTTTTAGATGTGTAAGTCTACTCTGAAACAGGGTAACAGTGAGTAAAACTCTAATAACCTAAGTTATACATATCGAAATTGAGTGAAACTAAAGAAATTTGAAAGTAGATTAATGAAGCTACATTGCAATAAAATTTGAGACTAAAATGAATTAAAATGGGATTTTGGTGCAATTAGTAAATTCTGGATAGATTTTAAGGAAATTAAATCAACTTGTGAGTTAAGTGCCCTAAGAGTCCCAAAACTATGTAGGGCTAGGTTGAATGAGAATTTATACAATTATATACTAGAATGACATCATATTGATATATTAGCTATGATGTAGCCATGTTGAAATTATTATTTCTGTGATTAGCTGTCTAGTATTTCTATTGTAGGCTTTGGAAATCTTCATATTACAACTGTCACGCTGCCAAATTATCGATAAAAGCTGTTAAGAATGAGCTATATAGCATAACAATAAGCACATCCAACATTTTCATCTATAACTACAGATGAGAAGTGTCTATGAGTATACAAGATGATCATAATTCCATTTTACTTGGGCTAGCCTTAGAATGAATTAAGAGGAATAGATCGGTGTGAGAGTCAAAGAAAGTAAATCCGACAATCAAGTATAAAAACGAGCTTGGTTCGGAAAAGTAGACTATTACCTAGGAGTTAAAAATGATGCAATACTCCCAAGAGACCAAATATAGATACTCATGATACAAGTAGAAGAAAGAATAAGAAAGTCAAATGCACTTGCATAGCCTATTTGATTGGTATTATGTAAGCATACTCCATTAATTTACTATACTATAATCAATGTCATGAATTGTTTCTTAATTTTAAATGTGTGAATAAAATAAACCTTAGAAATTTAGCAAATAACCCTTTACTCTCTTATCTGTTGAGAACATGTTTTATTAAATAAACAGAAACATCTGGGGATGATGACGGCAATACTATATGTGGTAGTCTAAGATATCTTACTAAGAATTTATAATTCTTACCCCTGTGTATGTTCTCGTGTGATCTCTAAACAGTACAGGTGGCAACGACATAAGAGGATGGGCTCCATGCCCCTTGAAGATTTCAGTTGTTTGTACCAAGGCTACTAAGGTACATATATGGATTCGTGTGCACCTGACAGTTACGTAGGTAGGATTTGTGTTTATTCTGTAGTGCCTATGTATTTTCAATTTTCAAGTGTAGAGAGTGAGACAAGTTCTTACAACTTTTGTAATGAATATAAAGATAGTGAATGAGAATTGTGAAATTCCTATGTCGGCTCAGTTTTTCAAAAAATTTCTATTTTCATATCTATAACCCCTATATTCTATAGAAGTATTTTAAAGTGCAATTAAAAGACAGATTATAGGAACTTTTAATTGGGTATCATGACCTAAGCATAGTATTATAATTAGCAGAATGTTACACATAACATACACTAGCAAAGTATGTTAAGTGGAAAAAAAAAAGGGATAGGATGATAGAAAAATTATAATAAGATAGGCAAAAACCCTATATAACACTATGAGAGTTGTGTTGTGTTGAGTGGAAAAAAAGTGTAGCATGATACATAATTAATAATAAGATAGCCAAATTAAATCTTGTAATAAAATCCAAATGTTAATACTAAAGCTAAATTAAGAAGGAAGTGAGTGATGTTTAGTGAATAAGAACATGCACTGGAATTACTTTTGTGTTTAGCGATTCCTACTTGTAATCACTTTTATGTTTGGAGATTACACATTAGAATCGCCACACACGAAGGTAATTCCACGTAGACTCCCAAAAAAAATTAAAATGCCAGCATGAATGAAAAGGGAGTAATTTGGCAAATAGTTTCCAAAATGTGGCATATTAATATATAGTTTGGGTAACTGTGGCAATTTGGCAAAAAAGTTGAGTTATTCTATTTCAATGTCAAATAAGAATATTAAAATAGGGCCGTTGCTGTGAGACTCTTATCCTTTTTAGGAATTTCAATCAGATTGAGTTGAATTAGTCGGATTTCAAGTAATAAGACCTCGAATACCGATGATTCTATATAAAAAAAAAAAGAATATTAAAATATAACACTTAAAATAAAAAAAAATTAGGTCTCACTACTTATGCACTCTTAGATATAAATTATGTTATTTCTATAGCAAAAATATTATTTATATTCATGGTTATGACCCATTTTATGGTATTCACTAAATTGTCACTTAATCATTAGTAAGAAAAAATGTAGAACCTACTCTTATCTAATAGTTAAGAGATATTTTAGTAAGTTCCATAAAATGAGTCTCAACCATATATATACAAATAACATGACTCTTTTTATAGTTTTGTTCAAAATTACAGTGAATCTAAAAGAAGTTCTACTATTTAAAGATGAAGCAAGAATATTGAAAAAAGTCACTAAAAACCAAATTAAAAGAAAAATTTGGTGTCATTTTAATGTAAGTGTCCTATTATTTGGACTTATTTTTTATATTTTTATTGATTATTAATATTTTATGTATAAATAAGTGGTGATTTTACAAACATAACTAAGTTATTAGATGAATATAGTGATAAATAATAATATCCAATCATCTAATTATATATATAAATTCTTTATTTATCTACATATAAACCCTTTGCGGTTAATAAATGCATAAATAACTGTATCTGAATAACATTTTTCTAACATAAATCATCCAATATTTGTATATTACGAATTAGGATGCCGACGGTGCCGACGGTCACGTGCAAAAGGTGCTTAAAAGAACATTTTTCTAGGATGCATCTCATGGACTCTCTCCCTCTTTTCACGCACAATATTATACATACAAGCCAAAGAAGTTCACTCTCACCACACCCACTTGTCAACACTACTCTTGAACCAAGCTATGCGCAAGGCAATGGAATCAGTATCACCACACTGGCGTGCAGCAACGAATTCGTGCACTTCTTGAGCAAGGTACCTCGGATGCACCAAAAGGTCATACCCTGTTATCCCCTAAGCATTCTTACTTGTCCCTACCACTGATCCTCCTCTTGACATGCACTGTCACACAATTTCTTCGCACACTTCATGCAAAAACCACAAAAGCAAAAAACTACAAGGCTCCACCAGGACCTACCTCTCTTACCATTGTGGGAAGCCTTCCTGAATTTTGCAGAAAGCCGCAACAAACATTGGCCAAGCTTGCTAAGCTTCGTGCACCAGACATAATGCTTTTGAAGCTAGGCCAAACAACCACCATAATCATATCTTCATCAAACATTGCCAAAGAGGTGCTCCAAGCCCATGAAGTGTTGTTCTCAGGCAGAACAGTTTCCGAGTATTGTTTCAGCTCTCGGCCACCACAACTATAGCTTGCCCTTCCTTCCAGTGTCATCAATTGGCCTTAGGCGCAAGAAGCTGCAACAACTCCTCAGTGATATGCACACATTCAGTCTAACCGGTGAAGCAGTTGATGCTGGGAGAGCAGCTTTCAAGGCATGCTTTAATTTCTTGTCTTACACCGTTGTTCGATCTGTAGGGAATGACGAATACAAGGACACCGTGTCCACTCTCTTGAAATTAACTGGAACAACAAATGTGGTGGATATTTTCCCGATGTTGAAGATATTGGACCCCCAAGGCCTTCAAAGGAACACAACTAATTACATTACCAAGTTGTTCCACCACTTGGACAGGTTGATTGACAAACGGTTGAAGCTTAGGAACGGCGGACATTATGTCACGAACAACGACATGTTGGCCACAGTCCTCGACATTTCTTAAGAGGATAGACAGAAGATGGACAGAGAAAAGATCAAACATTTTTTGCTTATAATATTCCTCTTTCTGACACTTTTTCACACATTTGTCACTATCATTAGCATTATCTTGAAAACCTTTTTTTTTTTCGGCACAGATTCAAGTTATACTTGATAGAGGCTCACATGGGATGATTGGTCTCACTCTAAGGTGGGTTCATTCTAATATGAGTGTATCTATACT
Organism: Pterocarpus macrocarpus; assembly: GCA_031439585.1. Classification (NCBI taxonomy): domain Eukaryota; kingdom Viridiplantae; phylum Streptophyta; class Magnoliopsida; order Fabales; family Fabaceae; genus Pterocarpus; species Pterocarpus macrocarpus. The sequence goes on along the minus strand of CM062517.1, from coordinate 14,889,095 downwards.
ATACAATAAGTTTATTATTTGAACTCATATTTTTGAGAGAAATATTTATTTATCCTATTTTTTGGGATATTTTTTAAAAGATACCATGAAGTGTTCTTTAAATCTTGGTTGAGTGAATCTAAACTACTTTCTCAACCAATATTTAAAATATAATTTATACCGTAAATATATCCTAAAAAATAGTATAAATGGTATTATTATATTTTGAGACATAAAAAAGACACTCGCTGGATTCATAGATGTGGACCAAACAAGAATATGAGGAATAATGTTAATTGAATATAAACGGTGAACATAAACGTGAAAACTCAGAGAAAGATACATAGTCTCTCATGAGAGTGGGTGGCGATTAAGACTTTATATCTTTTTCTTTATAAATGTCTACTCTCATGTCTACTTTTTATATTAAAATAATATATGTGATCGACAAAAATATTTAATTCTCTCAAAATATTCCTTTTATATTCACTTTTTATATTTAAAAAACATTTCCTTACACTTATGTCTTAGCGCCTCCACTTCAAGTATCTATATATATAATAAATATTTTTAATACCTATAGTTTACTAAAATTTTATTTTTATCTTATAAATATTTTTATGTTCACTTTTACTAATTGTTTCTAAGTTTATTAATTGGTCTATGAGATAAAATTTGAAAAATAGCCAATTGAGTTTCTCATGTTATCCTTATGAGTGTCACTAAGATGAAATATTTGTGATTTATAATTATAATTTAACTTATAAAATACAATTTAAAATATCAGGCAAAATCATGATTTATACAAGTATGATATTGTTTTTTAATGACAAAGCAATCATTTTTATTTGTTTTTCTTTTCTTTTTAGTTTTATTTGTATAATTTTTTTTTAATTTACTTTTAGGAATAAAAATATACATTTTTACAGCAATGTGGAGAGAAGACAAGAAGTAAAATAAAAGTAAGAAATATATTAACATTAAAAACTTTAGAGTTTAGAGAGAAATAAAATGCTAGTATAAATTCGATTAGAATATTGTGAAAAATAAACTCAGAAACAAAATGGAAAGTGAAAGATGAAATTTTTTTGTCCGACGTCTTTTAATTTATATTGGGAGAAGGATTGCAGAAAAATTTAACATAATTTCTATTTATTATTAATGACTTTTATCATTTGAAAAAAAATAATGTGGTCGATTTCAGTGAAAGTATGATATTTATACTAATTTTAATATTATGAAATATACTTTTATAAATATATATTGTGATATTAATTTGATAGATATGATATTTTACCTTTGCCCCTCCTTAATTGATACATGTTCTGCATCTATCGTTCTTCACTTAGAATAAATATGGTTTGTTGTAGGGTCTATTTATTTCTGAAACAGATACAACTGCATATGGATTAGAAAAGGCAATGACTGAACTACTCCATGGCCCAAAGGTTATGTTAAGAGCCAAAAAAGAGCTGGAGCAAACCATTGGAGTAGGTAATCCTATTGAGGAATCAGATGTCGCTAAGCTCCCATAGTTACAAGCAATAATAAAAGAGTCCTTACGTTTATATCTTCCGGCTCCACTTTTGCTCCCAGGTTACACAATCCCACAGGATGCAAGAGTCCTAATAAATGAGTGGACTGTTGGTAAGAATCCAAACATATGGGACAGTGCAAATTTGTTTTTACAAGAGGGGATTTTGGGATTTAAAATTGATGTCAAAGGTCGAGATTTTCAGCTCACACCATTTGGCAGCGGAAGACGAATATATCCTAGCTCACCACTAGCTATCAGGATGTTGCATGTGATGTTAGGACTTGGGATCATTAGTTGACTCTTGATTGGAGACTTGAAAACAATATCAAACCTGAGGATATGGACATGGATAAATCCCTCCGAGCTATTCCTGTTGGAGTAAACAACTAAGGAACATGGTTAATGGGCGTCCTTCCTCAAGAGGAATAATGTCTCCAATTCTCTATAGTTTATGTGAATGTATTTTACCTTTATTTTTCTCTAGTAAGTTTCATTTTATGGTTCCAGTAAGTAAGCTTAAGTGTCTGTCAGAGTTTGAAGCCGTTGTATGATATAGAGTTGACTGCAATAAACGAGGTTTGCTTTAAATTCCTTTGTTTACCAATTGTTTATTTTACTTTTAATTTTTTTTTTCTTTTCCTTTTTCTAACACTATTCAAGGTTGCATTTTTTTTTCTTACTATCCATATGCTTTTAATTGATTAGATTTCAGATACGTGGCTCTTCTTCATTACTATTTATTTATTTTTTAATCCAGAGGATTTTTTAAATTATTTCATTTAAGATTTAATATTGGATATATTGAGGATAATATTTGATTTTGATTAGAGGGAAAGATTACTTGAGTTTCAGTCATGTTTAGCCACGCAACTTTTGAGTCAAACATCATACTTAATTTATTGGACATTCACATGCATAATCGCTTATGTGTATTACTCTTGGTTAAAATATTAATCACTAAGAGCTTGAATAAAACATGTGCTTTGAAAGGGAAAAAAACGTCATTGTCCGGTTCATTGAATCTTTAAACTGGTAATCACTGCTGATTCATTTGGTTCTGTTTCGTTTTTTTGTTCTTGAATCCTCTATAGTAAAGCACCAAAAATAATTCATAAATCCAAAACAACTAAGGTTTGGGTAATTTATTTTAGAGTAAAATACATTTAAAATTCTTGAGGTATCAAAAAGTAATACTTCACCCCATTTATTTATAAAATATACACTCCACCCCAATCCACTAAGAGTGCATTTGAAATTTGTTTTATAAACAAACATTTTTTTTTTAAAAAAAGTTTCTTATAAGTTTTTAAGTGTATTTGAATACAACTTTATAAAAAAGTGCTTGTAGGAAAAAGTTCATTTACCCATTTTTCAAAATTAATAATACCCAACTTCTCGAAAAACCAGAAGCACGAGTAATTTTTAATAAAAGGGTCTATTTGATTAAAATTTTAAGAGAAATACTTCTTTAAAATTAAGAGTTGAAGCGGAACTAGAAGCAAGAAGAAAAATATTTTATATTTAGATATGTAATTGTACAAGCATTTTTTTTTTATCAAAATTAGAAGTTGTCAAACTATTTGAATGTGATAAATACAGAAGTACTTTTTTTATCGATAGAATTTTAATTAAGGACATGAAGAGGGTGAGAGGGAGTGAGAACGAGAATAAAAAGGGAGTGATATCTTTTTATAAATTTTAAGGATAAAGTCATAATAAAGTGAGAAAGTAGTGATTTTTAAATTTGAAGAACAAAATTCTCTCTTTTACTACTACTTCTTCTAAGAGAAGCAACTCTCTATTGGTTTCTTAAAAAGCAAAAAGCTAATTATTTTTTGCTTTTATTTTTATAGAATCACAAATAAACAATATTAAAAATTTTATTAGTAATTTTTTTGAAAAGTTTTGAAAAAAAAAGTACCTTTTTGTGTTAGAAGCATAAACAAATTCACCTAAAATTATTTTTTAAAAATCATTTCTACTTCTATTTTTTTCTAAAAACTGGGGATTACGAGCTTTTAAAACAATAGTAAATTGACTTTCTTTTTAAAGCATTTTTTTCTCAAGATGTATTCAAACACACTTTTTAAAACTTAATTATAAAGGCACTTTAAAAAAACACTTAAAAAAGTGTTTTTTTTTAAAGGAAAAAAACACTAATCCAAACATATTTTTCTTAGATTGGGGTAAATATATATTTTGTAAATAAATGGAGTAGAGTATTATTTCTTAATACCTCAAAAGGATTATATTTTACTCTTTATTTTAAGAACAAAATTTAAAGATGATAAAAAAAATTGAGATAAAATTTTACACTTATTTTATACTTGTTAACCATTTAGAAAATTTAAATTAACTATGTGCATTTTTTTAATGGGCTAGTAAATATTTTCCACACCATTCAAATTCATAATTAGTCCATTAATAAAAGATATACTACCTCCATCTATAAATAATTGCCACTTTGACAAAATTGGACCATTATATTTTTAGATACATTATTTAAAGATGTTCTAATTTTGTCAGAGTTGCAATTATTTGTGGACGGAGGTAGTACTATATATATATATAGAGAGAGAGAGAGAGAGAGTAGGAAGAGAATTTGCTCTTTGATTGTCTTCTTTAATTCATCATACGGATCAAATAACTAGACCAATGCATATTTAAGCACAACTCGAGCTCAATGCCAACATATGATTTCTAATAATTCATATGATCACAACATATTAATGGATCTAAGAAAATATCAAGCTACCATTCAACTAGTTTAGTAAATAAATTAACGAAAACTCAATAATACTAATAATTTTTGCACCAAAAAAAATTCTAACAATTTATACTCAATTTTAAAAAAATTATATATTCTAATAAAATTATTTAATAATATAAAAATAAAAATCAAATGTATATATATTTAAATAAATATCCGACCACATGTTATACTCAACTTCGGCAACCAAGTGTGAGGATGGAATTATAAAGGTGTTGTCTAATTTGGTCCCACTATTTCGGACCATTACATAATCCATTCTTATCGGCCATTAAATTTGATTTAATAACAATCCTACAACTGAGATAACATGTGCGTGCATATAGACTCTAATTGAGACAAAGCACTCAAGTGTTACTCCTTGCTCCTCGATCCCCTCTCCACTAACAGTTAAACATCTCTACAAATAATAAGTCTCACAACTTATAACAAAGTGATGACTACAAATCTAAAGACATCCTCATTCTTTTTTCTCTTTTTTAAATTTTTGCGATGAATGGAACAGTCTAGTGAGTCAATAGTGGCTCTTCCCCTATCCATTTCTCAAAACATCTCAAAAAGAAAAAATATCAATCCCAACTTGCCATTGGAGAGCTACCTATGAAAATGGTCAAAAACTTCAACCTTAAAGTAAAATAACACAACCCATCTCAGCTTGAAGTCCAAAGCACAGTGAAAAGTGATAGAAAATAAGAAATTTGTGATCTTGTATGTGATAATAGACTAAAAATTGTAACTAAACACCCTCCAAATCTTCGCCTACGCACAAAAAAATGAAAAAGAAGATGAACCTCATCTCAGAATAGGTGCCACCACCGCACAATTGGTAGGGGTGAGGCAGTGCTACGTTGGCCTCATCGATGGTGGCTAGGAAAGAAAAGGGTTGAGTTATTGAGGCTAGGAGAGAAGAGGAGTGATTGGTTGAAGAAGAAATTGAAAATTAAGAAAAAGATTTTCTTTTTAATTTTTTTATCCATTTGTGTTGGAACTTAACTTCGTTACTTGAGGAAGTTCGTTGCAGTGGGAAAAAAAGTTGAAGGCACAACTTGATGCCCTTAGAGTGGGAGAAGTCACGCTGGTGTTGTGTTGATGGAAAATGCCACAATATCTAGGTAACATTTGAGTGCTTTATCTCAATTAGAGTCTATGTCCACATGCATGTTATCTTAACTATAGGATTGTCATTAAACCAAACCTAATGGTTCATAAAGTGGACCATGTAATGGTCCAAAAATAGTGGGGACCAAATTAGATAGCACCTATAAAGAAAGCTCGAGGACAAAGATTCCTTTGTAGTTTTTATTAGATTGACTTGACCTTGATTAGAGGTGGTGAAGGCTCTAGTACACCCTACTAGATAAGGTGCATCATGCACCACCTCATCTAACGATGTCGATTACATAGACTATCCATGCACTTATACATACACTTTGATGATACACTTCAGCAGCTCCCCAACTTATCTCCCACCTCACTTTTGCACTTCATCCGTCCTCCACTACCTTTAGTCGCCACAGCTGCATCCTTTGCTCAAAAGTCTGATGACACCTTTGCCTCGCATCACCACCAACACCACGACTACTATCGGTATCTAGGCCCTATTACTTGAAACCTGACTATTTTGGCCGGACTCAATGAAGGTTCCTAAAGCAGGTAAGGGTCTCCAAATGAAAATTTTTATATTTATCAATACATCAATACACTCTCAAATTTAGTGATGGCAAAGGGAGCCAACTCGCCTCACTTCGGCCCTCCAAATGCCCACCTAAAATGGGGTGGGTCAGGGTGGGCTGTCTTAGTCAAATGGATTGAATATGCTAGCCCATCCCATTTGTGAGCGTGTTGGCACCCTACAAAAAATTAAAAAATATAAATAAATTTATTTTAATATTTTTAATGAGTTATATCACCTTAAAAAATTTTAAAAATTAAAAAAAATTAATAAAAAATTCATTTAAATACAATAGAATAATATTCACATAAACTTAAAAAAAAAAAAAAAAACTTAAACGACATTACTTGTATCCTAAGTTAATTTAATATTGCCTATTGGAACTGGATAGGCGTGAAGCTACTGTTTCTGCCAAACACATGAACCTCTTTCCAATTTAACTAGAGTCCCCGTCAAGAAAGAAAAGGGAATAACCATACAAATTACATATTTTCATTGCTTAAATAAACAAACAAAAACTAAAGCCATACTACTTGTTTTCAACTCTCTGTTCCTACTGTAAAATATCCAGTTTTATATTTATATGTCACATATTTGTTTCTAATTAAGGGATAGAATTTAATGATGCAATGAGTTATCTTTTCCAAGTTCCTACTGCAAGCGGTTTTTTTTGTTTTTTTAATCGAAGTATCCATATTTATACTTATTTCACTTGATAGAATATATACTAAGCCACTATCATAAACAAATTAAATATACATCATAAACATCATAAATTAATGGACTTGGGTCAAACAAAATAAAACCATACCTAATTGTCGTAAAAAAAATCAAAAAAATAAAAATAGCCATCGCAACCCGCAGGCCAAACCGTTTCAACTTGTCCCGCCCCACCCCATCTTAGCTCGTGGGTTAGGCAGATTGTAAATTTTTAATGGCCAAAAATATCAACCTAACCTATCATTTTTTGTGGGTTTGGTAGGTCACTCCAACCAATTTTACTATTTTTACTCAAATATAAATTATTAAATAATAAAATTTGTGGTGCACCTTGTTAAGAAAGGCACACCAAAGCCTTTGTCTAATTAGGGGCAAAGGTTACTTGAGTTTCTGTCATATTTTATCACGCGACTTTTGGGTCAAACTTGTATTTAGTCATCGTGCTTATGCTCATTATTCTTTGTTAAAATATTTTACTGAGAGAACTTGATTAAAACATGTGCTTTATGTTGTTAAGAGAGAAAAAAAATAAGGCCAAATCAGACAACTGTACCTTTTTTTAAAAAAAAATGAAGAAGACCTCTTGTGTCTTGTTCATTTGAACCTTAAAACTGGTAATCACCAGTTCATTTGGTTCTTTTATTCTTGAATCCTGTATTAGCACCAAAAATAATCCATAAAACCAAAACGTCTCAATTATGTGTTTGGGTAATTTACAAACACAAATTAAAGACAACAAAACAAATTCGATCTATAACTAGAATGGGAAATGTAAAATAGAATTTCAATTTAAGTCCAGTTCTTTTGAAATTGGAATTGACTTAAAATTTTAAATTTTGTGTTTGAATTTGCTGAAGAATTAGAATGTGAATTGTAATTCTGAGTTTGATTTTAGTTTTAATATTTAAATGTATGATTCAAAATTTAAAATTAATAAAAATACTAATAAATAAAAATTTTGTATTATAGTAATTTTTATGAAAATTATTTATATATAAAAATAATTTTTTTTGGATTTGGATATATAAAATAATAAGTTAAAATTTAGGAAACTTTTTATATTATTATTTTTATAAATATATTATATTTTAATAAATCTGATAAATAGCATATAAATGAAAAAAGAGATAGAATTATATAGACCTTATTGAGGAGAGCAACATGTGATATGTCTTGAAATTGGTAACTCTTATGATATGAGCTAAAAATTAGGACGAGCTCATATTAGTTATTTTTCAATTCTATAAAATTGGATTGTGAAAGTATAATTTCAATTCTATATCTTACTCTAAACATGAAAATTGTAATTGAGAAACTCACATCCCAATCTAAGCTTTAATTCTATACCCAACTTCAAATGCCAAATAGGACATATTTTATATTTGTTAATGATTCAGAAAATTTGGACTAACTATGTGTATTCTTAATTTTCACATCATATAAATTCATAGTCAGTCCATTCATAAAAGATTGCCTGTTATAAATTAAAAAAAAAAATGTTATTGACATGCGTAAATTTGGTTGCTTAAGGTGTTGTTTTTCTTTCCTATGTCTAATTAATAGTTAGCTTTTAATATCGTCCATTTTTCTAAACCCAAAATCTATTCAATCCATCCTTTTACACTCCGATACAAAAATAATAAGTGATTAATTTTTATACACTTTGTCATTCAATAAAAATAATAAATATTATCATATTATGATAAATAGCTACATAGAAATTAATCATATTGGCAATTTTTTATTTCTATCAGATGACCATAGAAAAGTGCATGAAAGTTATTCTCAAATAGCTAGAGACCAATTTCATGCACTCACCATGCTAAAATATTTTATATTATCATTTAATAAAAATTATGGAAATTATCATGTCACAAGGTAGTTATATACAAATGGACCTTATTGGTAATTTTTTTTATTTCAATTGGATGACTAAAATTGTTTTGCACTGTTAAAACATGAAAATTATTCTCAAATTGAGACTATTTTCATGAACCCATGGCATGGAACAACTTTATATTATCATCTAATAAGAATGATAAAAGTTGTTATATATATCACGATAGGTTATTACCAAAGATACAATAGAAATTACATAAATGAAAATACACTTAACTTTCTCAAAGTATTAAAAAATAATATTCCACTCCATTTATTTATAAAATATACACTGCATTCTAATCCACCAAGAGTGTGTTTGGATTGACTTTTTTTTTTGGGAAAAACACTTAACTTTTTTGTTTTTTGGTTTTAAAAAGTTCTTTTATAAGTTTTAAAAAATGTGTTTGGATACAATTTAAAAAAATGCTTGCAAGAAAAATGTTAATTTACCATTTTTATTCAAAAGTTAGTAATACCTGACTTTTGAAAAAAAGTAAAAGCAGAAGTGATTTTTGAGAAATAATTTTGGATGTATTTGTTTGTGCTTTTAGCAAAAAACAAAAGTAAATTCAAGAAAATTATTTATAAACTTTTTAAAATTGTTTGTTTGTGTTTCTCAAAGAAAAGTAGAAGAAAAAAAACTAGTTTTTTACTTTTTTTAAAAAGTAGATGAGGAGCCACTTTTCCAAAATAAGAAGCAATAGAAGAAAGAAAATTTTATTTTTTGAATTTAGAAACCATTACTTTCTTATTTTGTTACAATTTTATCCTTCAAGTTTTTTTAAAAATACCACTATCTTTTCACGCGCTCGCACACACACACGCACTCTCTCTCTCTCTCTCTCTCCATATTCTTAATTATAATTTTAACAAAAAAATATTTCCATATTTATTATATTTAAATAATTTAACAATTTTTAATTTTGATAAAAATATACTTATACAAATTATATATACAAAATATTTTTCTGCTCCCAGCTTTGTTCCTACTTTTGCTTTTATTTTTTATTTTGAAGAAATACTTCTCTTAAAATTTTAACTAAACAGGTTCTTTATTAAAAATTACTTTTGCTCATGCTTTTTTTAAAAAATTGGGTATTACAAATTTTAGAAAATAAAGTGGTAAATTAACTCTTTTTTTTTTCCTACAAGTAATTTTTTCTAAAGTTGAATCTAAATACACTTAAAAACTTATAAAAATACTTTTTAAAAGAGTGCTTTTTCCAAAAAAAAAAAAAAAAAATTCAAACATACTCTTAGAAAATTGAGGTGGAGTGTATATTTTGTAAACAAATAGGATAATATCTCAAGAATGTTAAATGTATTTTACTCTATGTATAATAATTCGAAAACCATACTAATAATTATAAGTAAAAAGTTAACAAAGATATAATAGATTCATTCAATTCACTTTTCACTCGTAATAATTACTCAATTTACATTAAATGCCTGAACTTTACATTGACAAGGGATCTATAATCTTATTATAAATTGTTATAAAACTTAATAATCTCTTGGCTTCTTATTTTGTTTATAAAAAATGCATCAAGAGGTCATTTGTAACAATATTATCTAAATTATATTTGTGTTCAATTTTTTAGTAATAAAACCTTCTAAACATAAACAAGTTTTTCATTATAAATTCATTTTTGAAAAAAAAAGCCTATTTTAAAAAATTAACTTCATTCAAAGTCAAAATATATGCATTACGTGCATGTCATGTGATTTTACGTGTACGTTTCTTCACGATGCACGACAGATGGTGCCAAGTGGCGTTTGTTAAGTAATAATGTAAAATTATGAATGTGTGGTCTTGCTTAAGATGCTCTTGGGGGTAATAACAAAAATAGGCAATATGATAACGGAATTAATATCTATAATTATGCAATAAGATAACGAGGTTTTTTTTTTATCTAGTCGACTTTTATCTCATGACGTGGCTACATGATTTGCCTTCAATGGTATGAATTTCTTGTCCATAGGGACCTCATAATTTTACTATAAAATCAGGACTAAGTTTGATAATTTGTCCGAACGTTTTAAGTTGAGAAAAATTTTCCTTCTTCTAAGAAATCATTTTAAGACCGAAAAGAGCCTTCCCATTGATACCATTCTATTTTGACGTATACATACGTTGTCAAAAGATCCGAAAAAGTTCGAGGATGCTACTGCATACATGACTGGGGTACAAGTGCATGGTACTACATACATGCAAAGTGTGTGGTTCTGGTTCCTATTATGAGGGTATTCCTATAACAGAAAATGTTTTCCCCGTGAAAGAAAGAGAGGACTACGTGTTGTTGAAGAGGCCTATGTGCTGAACTTCACGATGATGCACTTGTGTGAAGGAATCTGTTACACCTGCCTTGCATTTGTAGGAGATTCCCTCCATTGCTCTATACCCCTCCATGTTGGAGAGTGGTAAATATTTGCAATCTCCTGCTCAACAAAATGATTGAACAACAAAAGAAAGAGGAAAACTATAATTACATTCATTATCAACAAAAGTTGAAAATGGCAATAGCTGAAGTGCATAGTTTTAAGAAGTTTTCAGCCTTCTTTTAGGTTCTTCAATCTTCTTCTGGCATCGCCACTGGACTCATTCTAAAACAAGAAGAGCTCTATGACTTCCAATGCATTATATGATCCCAAATAATCCTAACTATGGGTTCGAGCATCAATGCCAATTAGGCAAAATCTTAACTACTCAAGCAGAAGCTGACTTCAACGTTTAACAGCTTGACAAAAGCAAAAATAATGAAACGTCAAATAACAACAGAGCTGCAGAGGTTAAACCACCAATGATAGAAGCCACAATCGAGACTTAACCATTCAAGGTAGAAACAAATTTAAAGAGCAAATTAAAATACTAGAAGAAAAGCAATCTTTAATTAAAAAAGAAACCAACATCTGTGAAAAATTAATTGTTATTGCTCCGCGAAGAAAATAACACTGCTTAGTTCTTAGTCCAATATAAGGTTTTAAATTGCAGTTATAGCAATTGCAATGCTATACCTATTCACATAAATTGATGGTAATGTAACTATTATGCTCTGCAATAGGCCGCAACGGATAGCAACGGGTTTAATTTCAAGTGGCAAAACTTAAAAAAAATTCATATCACAATAGCTGCAATGCGTATTGTGATAATTGTATTACCTGCAATGGCAACCATATTTGCAGCTTCAACCACAATTTAAAACATTGGTCCAATAGTTCAACATTGGATCAAAGAAGCTCAACAGATGGATCATAATCTAAACAAAAAACAAGGATGGGAATACACTTCCAATCACAAAAAATGTCAGCATCAAGCATACCAAATAGATTAATTAACAGTACAACAAAGTTATAAGAGAAAGAGAACAAAAGATAAATAGAAAGAATCGACTTGGAGCTCACCACTAGTCAATGGTAACATTTGTTCTGCTCTTGCAAGAAAAGCACTAGTTGTAACAAGCTAGACACTGCCATACCTATTAACTCCACAACCCTTTAGAAGCCACTAATAATTGCTCCAAACAGTTATTTGCATGGTTTTAACGGATAACAAGCAATCTAAAACCAAGTGGTATTACTAATATGTTTATTTGAATGATGATCTTAAAGACATATTCTTTCCAAGCTTATTTGTTACACACTAAGAAAGTCTCAGTCAAAAGCTTTTGCACTTAATGAATTGTAGGATGATTCTAAGCATACAAGAAGGACTTCAAATGAAGAAGATCACTTCTAAAGATGAGAAACGTTTCAAGGATGAATCTTAAGAACTTCAAAGCCTCATCATTCTCAGAAAAATAAGAAAAGCATCAACATGCAAAAACAAATGTCTCAAACAAGGTTCAAAAAGTTGGCCACATTAGAAAGATGATAGCTTCAAAAGGCACTCTAATTAGAAGGATCCGTCTCAGAAATGATTTGTACAACAAATCATCTCATGAAAAAATTCCTAATACGCTTTGATTGGAAGATTCAAAAAAATATATGAAGCAAGAAAGCCTAGAAACACATTGAAGGAAGTAAAATAGACAATTGCCTCCAATGACTAATATCTTGTTTTGGCTAACTGACTATTTAATAGGCAGAAGTTCACTTGCTGCTAAATACAAATAAAATAAAGTCTAGTATCATACAAGAACTAATGGTTAGCTCATGATCACCTATAAATTTAGCTCAAGATAACATAAATAAAGAAGAGAAAGGTGCTTAAAAATTTATTGCTTTGAGCACTTATTGTCTTCCAACCTTTTGAATAAGTTTCTAATCATAAACTCTCTTGAATCCACCTTAGAAAGGAGCATACCTTCTCTAGGAGCCATATTAGCAAATATCCTCTTCAAGAGTCATTGGAAAAATCTATCTCACTTATCAAATATTGTATATCCACACTTAGTATGCTATTTAAGTAAGAGAATACACAACCACATCATATATTTTATTGTAATTCGCCTATTAGTAGTCAGAAAGTCAGCTTAGAAAGGCCAGTACATAATTATTTGGTTAATTAGCTTAAAGTAGAACAACTCTATTGTATGCTTCAAGAGGCTTGTACAATACTACTCTGAGAATAAAAATCTTATCTTATTGTTGAGCATTGGGTGTAGGCTTGGTTTGGTCAAATCAGTATAAATATCTTGTGTTATATTTCTTACGCTTATTGATCTTTTACTTTTTGAGCGCACACAACTTTCTCATCTCTCCCTTAATAATAATCACATGTTTCTAAAGTATCATAAAGAATGTTTTGATAAAACAAATTCTCCAAGTTAAAATCAATTTATCGAACTAACTCATACAATTCTGCATTTCAAGTTGAAATATAATTGAGAAATTTGTTTGAGCTTCAAATTTTTAGAAGTGTTCAATGGTTGATCCACCCATTCTTGTGCCACCTGCCATCCAAAGTTGGTATTAGAGCTCAACCTCTATAATTGAGTGTTTTAACGGTTACAAAAGAAAAGATCCATGAAGATGGCATAACCAATGTCTCACAAAGCCAAAAAGGACACTCTATGAACAGACCTCCATTCTTTAATGGAGAAGATTATCTATATTAGAAGAATAGGATGAGATCATTCATCAATTTCACAATTCTTGACATGTGGGAGATCATTGAGCAAGGAGATTATGTTTCTTTGGAAGAGCAAAAAAGCCAAGGACTGTAACTAGCAAATGAACATCCTTGGCCACCATGTCAAGTCATCATTCCAAGAAATTAAAGGATAGATGCTTACAGGCAAGAGTCTAGCTAAATGTTAAAGAGAAATACTTGCTTACTTGTGTTCTTAACAAGAGTAGGTATGACAATATCATATCTTGTGACCCTGCAATCATGAAGGAACCAATTGAGATCACTATGTTTGTCCATCAATACAAAATGTTCAAAATGGCTGATAATGAGTCCATTGACCATATGACAACCCATTTCTTGCATATCATCAATCAACTCAACTTTGGGAAAATTATACTCCAATGTTGAAATGGTCAGAAAGATTCTTATAAGCTTACCAAGAGTATGGCAACCTAATGTCATGATGATACAAAAGGAAAAGGACCTCAACATATTATCCCTCGATGCCCTTATTGGATCTCTTAAAATCCATGAGATTGAACTCATTGAAGCACATGCCAATGTGTCTAACAAAGGAAAGAATGTGGCATTAAAGTCACTTCAAAAGACTACAGGACCAAGCCTTGGTAAATGTAGAAGAATCTGAGAATGAAGAAGCTTCTGAAGATAACCAAGAATAGGATGAAGTTGCATGCCTCGTTAGTAGGATGAACAAACTTTTCGCCAAAAAGACCAAAAGGAAGAAGAAATTCATTCGAAAGAAAGATAAGAAAGGTGGTTCCAGAAAGATAAGTTTGTTATTAACAACTTTACAACATTGGCTTTCTCTTTGTTCTGCATTGTTTTTCAATGAAGGTGACAATAGATTCTTTCTTGTACGTACCTTATGCAGTGACACAAACACATCATTTCGACATGAGAACTGACAGGGGGACGCACAAATAGTGGACGTATACGCAACGCATACTAAAAAGTGAGAAAAACGACAAAAATACTTGAATGATTGATCCTATATAATTATTGCTACTTTTGTTCAAATTTTGTTTTAATTCGGAAACTTACCAGCGTTTGCATTATTCACGCTGGTAAGTTTTGTTAAAAAACTTACAGCGTGAGCGGTCTGAAACATTGGTAAGTTTTGTGTAATAAACTCTGTGGCTTATCAGCGTATGCCTTGTTCATCTTTAATAAGTTTAAAAAAAAAAAAAACTTACCAGCGTCTTTGTAGCATGAACAGTGTAGACACTAATAAGTTTTGTTAAAAAAAAAAAAAAACTTACCAACGTCTTTTGTAGTATGAGCAGTGCAGATGTTGATAAGTTTTGTGTAATATATATAAAACTTACCAGCATTTATATAGTTTACGTTGATAACTTTCTGAATTAAAAAAAATTGAATAAAAATAGTAATATTTATGTGGGAACCATTATCTATGCATTTTTGTTGTTTTCCTCTTCTTTCCTATATGTGTTGCATAGTGCGTCACAAAAAATGTATCTCTTATGCAACGCAAAAAATGTATCTCCAAAACATTTTTCTTTCAACATATCTCAACACACGGATCAAACTTCATCCCCATATGTGGCTCATGTTATATCTCCCCATGTAATATTGCAATGTGCGGAAAAACTTGACCACCAATTTGTTACGCGTCTAATAGTCCAAGCCATGCTAGTCAATATAAACATTTTGTGCTAGGGTATGGTGGAACTCGTTTAAACGTGACAACGGATGACCCCCAAAAAAAAAAACGTGACAACGCGGCTGCCAAGCTTGGCCCACCAAACGTGAAAAAGAGTTATTTTATTTCAACATCAAATTAGAATATTAAAATATAAGACTTGAAAAAACATTAGGTCTCAATACTTTTGTATGCTAAGTTATAAATTATATTATTTCTGTAGTTATGTTTAAAAAGTAAGTGTAGAAAGAGTCCTATCATTTAAAGATGAAATCAGAATATTGAAAAAAAGTCACTAAAAAACAAAATTAAAAGAAAAATGTGGTGTCGTATTAATTAATGTAAAGTGCTATGTTATTTGGATTTTTTTTATTTTATCGATTATTATTATTTTATGTATAAATAAGTGATGATTTCACGAACATAATTAAATTACAAGACGAGTACGATGATAAATAATAATATTCTCATTTAATTCTTTAATTATATATATAAATTTTCTATTTATTTGTACATAAATTTTTTGTTATTAATAAATATATAAATAAATATAAGTAATATTATTTATATCACTTATTAAAATATCTTTTAAGAGATATTTTAAAATGTCTTATAAATATTAATTGAAAGAAAAATTAAGATTTATTTTTAATTAATATTTATAAGATACATTAAGATATCTCTTAAAAGATACCTGAAAAAATGGAATAATATCTCTCAGTAGTAACTGCGTCTAAATAACATTTTCTAACGTAAACCGGCCAATATTTATGTTACAGATTATGATGTCCCCGGTCATGTGCAAAAGGTGCTTAAAAGAACATTTTTCTAGGAAGCATCGCATAGACTGTCTCCCCTTCTTCATGCCCAATATTATATATACAAGCCAAAGAAGTTCATTCTCACCACTCCCACTTGTCAACACTACTCTTGAACCAACCTCTGTCAAAGGCAATGGAATCAGTATCACCACACTGGCGTGCTTCAATGAATTCAACATTTGGTGCACTCCTTGAGCAAGGTACCTTGGATGCATCAAAAAGTCATATCCCCTTATCACCTAAGCATTCTTACTTGTCCCTATCACTGATCCTCCTCTTCACATGCACTGTCACACAATTTCTTCGCTCACTTCATGCAAAAACCACAAAGGCAAACTACAAGCTTCCACCAGGACCTTCCTTTCTTACCATTGTGGGAAGCCTTTTTGAGTTTTGCAGAAAGCCACAACAAACATTGGCCAAGCTTGCTAAGCTTCATGCACCAGACATAATGCTTTTGAAGCTAGGCCAATCAACCACCATAATCATATCTTCACCAAACATTGCCAAAGAGGTGCTCCAAACCCATGATGTGTTGTTCTCAGACAGAACAGTTCCAAGTATTGTAACTACTCTCGACCACCACAATTATAGCTTGCCCTTCCTCCCAATCTCACCACTTTGGAAAGACCTAAGGAAAATTTGCAATGAACAATTGTTCTCCAAGAAGACCCTTGATGCAAGCCAAGGCCTTAGGCGCAAGAAGCTACAACAACTCCTCAGTGATATGCACACATTCAGCCTAACCGGTGAAGCAGTTGATGTTGGGAGAGCAGCTTTCAAGGCATGCATTAATTTCTTGTCTTACACCTTTGTCTCTGAGGATTTTGTTCAATCTGTAGGGAACGACGAGTACAAGGACACTGTGTCCACTCTCTTGAAATTAACTGGAACAACAAATGTGGTGGATATTTTCCCGGTGTTGAAGATATTGGACCCACAAGGCCTTCAAAGGAACACCACTAATTACGTTACCAAGGTGTTCCACCACTTGGACAAGTTGATTGACAAACGGTTGAAGCTAAGAGATGGGGGACATTATGTCACAAACAACGACATGTTGGACACGCTTCTCGACATTTCTCAAGAGGATAGCCTGAAGATGGATAGAGAAAAGATCAAACATTTTTTTGCTTGTAATATTCCTCTCTCTAATCCTTTTTCACTTGTTTGTCACTATCATCAATATGAAGCATTTTTTGCACAAATTCAAGTGTATACATGATAGGCTCACACGGGATTGGGATGATTAGTCTCACTCTATGGTGGGTTCCATCTAATGTGAGTGTATCTATAATACACCAAGTCTTATTTGAACTCATATTTTGTGGAAAAATTTGGGACATCTTTAAAAGAACACCATGAAGTATTCCTTATATTGGTTGGGTGTGAGTCCTTAACTTTTCTCTTAATCAATATTTAAAAGGTACATCTTCCTATATATATGGTATGGACATACAATTGTTCAATTTCTCACTTTGGTTTAATTTGTCGTAGGATCTACTTGTTGCTGGAACGGACACAACTGCATATGGATTAGAAAGGGCAATGACTGAGCTACTCCACAACCCAAAGGTTATGTCAAAAGCCAAACAAGAGCTGGAGCAAACCATTGGAATAGGTAATCCCATTGAGGAATCGGATGTTGCTAAACTTCCATACTTACAAGCAATAATAAAAGAGGCCTTACGTTTACACCCTCCGGCTCCTCTTTTGCTTCCTAGAAAAGCCAAGATAGATGTGGAAATATCAGGCTACACGATCCCACAAGGCACAAGAGTCCTAATAAATGAGTGGGCTATTGGTAGGAACCCAAACATATGGGAAAATGCAAATATGTTTTTACCAGATAGGTTTTTGGGATCAAAAATTGATGTCAAAGGTCGAGATTTTCAATTTCAGCCATTTGGTAGCGGGAGACGAATATGTCCTGGCTCACCACTAGCTATCAGGATGTTGCATGTGATGTTGGGATCATTAGTCAACTCTTTTGATTGGAAACTTGAAAACAATATCAAGCCTGACGATATGGACTTGGATCAACCCCTCCGAGCCATTCCGGTTATAATAAACAACTAAGGAACATTATTAATGGATGTTCTTCCTCCAAAGTTGATTTAATAATGGCTCTATTAATCTTTCATCGGGACCAAAAAAAAAAGGCTGTAATCCTCTATAGTTTTAGGTGAATCTATTTTACTTCTATTTTTCTCTAGTAAGATTCATTTTTTGGTTCCAGTCAGCTTAAGTGTCTGTTAGAATTTGAAGCCTTTGTATGATATGGAGTTGGCTGCAATAAAAGATGTTTGCCTTAAATTTCTTTCTCTACCGACTTGTTTATTTTACTTTCTGTTTTCATTTCCTTACTAACACTTTTCAAGGTTGCACTGGTTTCTTCTTACTATCCATATCCTTTTAATTGATTAGAATTTCAGATACGTGGCTCTTCTTCATTACTTTTTAATTTTTTTAATCCAGGTAATTTTTTAAACTATTTCATTTAAGATTTAATATTGGATATATTGAGAATAATATTTGATTTTTATTAGAGTGAAAGATTACTTAAACCACAAAAATGAATCTAGTGGTGAGAGATTGCATTAGTATAAAAGCTATATTAGTAAAGAGTAATTTCACTGACACTCTTATATACTTTAGTAACGTTTAAATCTGAATAATGTTGTAATAAGACCAAATAACTGGGCCAATAAATATTTAAGCTTACCCCCATATTTGGGATTAAAGACAACATATGATTTTTAGAATGTGTTTGGTTTAGCTTATTTCGATAAAAAAGTGATTTTTGTAATAAAAAAATCAATTTTATAAGAGTTATTTATTTTAATTTTTACTTAAATGTTAGAAAAATATTTTTAATTGTTGAAAAAAAATGAATAATTTAGATAAAAATAATTTTTTAATAATAAAAAAATTATTTTTTATAAAAATAGCTAAAACAAATACACCGTCAATATCATACGATCGCAACATATTAAAATGGATTAAAGAAAATACTCCCTTCGTCCAACAATTGTCATTTTAGGAATGTATTTGGATATATATATATATCCGCAAAGTTATCCTCAACTTCGACAGCCATGTGTGTGGACGGAATTTCAAAGAAAGGCCAAGGTCAAGGATTCCTTAGTTTTTATCCCCTGTTGCATGCAATGGAAAATAGAAGTTGTTTCCGTGTCGTGTGATTTTTCCTGCATGCTTCACCACCACAAATGACCGATGGAGAGTTCAGTGCTGATAGATATTCAAACATGATAAAAAAAATAAACAACATTTAAAATTTAATGTGTAGCATTTTCCACCCACAACCACAAGTTGAATTCAACTTGGACAACCGAGTGAAAGATTATATGGACCAAATTAAATTCCAGATTCTAAAGAATACCCATTGATAAAGAATTCATTGTAGCTTTTGTCAATTTCTTCTTCCTTTTCATCTCCAAAAAGTTATCTTTTCTTGAATTTTTTGGCTTTCACTTGTTTTTTTCTCATAATTCACTAAAACAAGAAGCCAAATTCCCTCCCTTGTACCATACACCTTTGGCCATCACAAAGAGGAAGTGAGGCTGATTGTCAATTTAGTGTTTGGGGGGAAGTTTAGAGCCCAAGGAAGCAAGATTTGAAAAGCTTGGAGCTTGGGAACTAAGCTAGGCTCCTAGAACTTGATTGTATTATAGGGTTTCTTGTGAGTTAGGATTTTCCTTAATTCACTTTGCTCAATTTATTTTGAGGCTATTATGATGTTAATAGGACATCTTCTAGTGATTTAAGGCTACGGAAACTTGATTGATGTTGAAATATAAGCTTGAAAATTAAGATAGTTCGAAAACAGAAAAATTGTTGTTAAGGAGCCCGTGAATAATGTGTATCACAAAGGGAATATCTTAAGCTAGAAAATTCAATTTGAAATGAAACTAGTTTTAGATGAAAGCTGACTCGAAGAAGAATCCAACCATATGAAATATAGACTGGGCTTAGGATGAGAAAGTTATGAATTTTTCAATCTGGCTGAAAATTAGAGACCATAGACCTAAGTAGTATGTGTTATAATGGGCATAACTCACCCTATGTAATTTTAATTTAAATGCAATCATTTTTTTTAGAAAGCTAACACCTAGGAGGTCATGCTTACAAAATTTCAAATTCAGATTCTTAGTAGATTGGTCCTAGAAAATCGGTAAAATTGCTCTATACTCTATAAGGGTCGAAACAAGACAGTCCTAATATGGAGCTCATGATTTGAGCTCTACTTATCAAATTGATTGGAACTTGTTGGATTTGAAAGCAGGTTCATGTAGCTATCTTCCAGTAAATTTTTGGGCCAAGGGAGTGTAAGATGAATTTTTAGTGATTTTCTATTTTAGATATGTAAGTCTGCTCTAAAATAGGGCAGCGGCGAGTAAAACTCTAATAACCTAAGTTATACACATCAAAATTGAGTGAAACTAAAGAGGTTTGAAAGTAGATTAATAAAGCTACATCGAAATAAAAATTGAGACTAAAATGAATTAAAATGGGATTTTGGTGCAATTTGTAAATTCTGGATAGATTTTAAGGAAATTAAATCAACTTGTGAGTTAAGTGGCCTAAGAGTCCCAAAACTATGTGGGGCTAGATTGAATGAGAATTTATGCAATTATAAACTAGAATGACACCATATTGATATATTAGCTATGATGTAGCCATGTATTGAAATTTCTAACCTTGAGTTTTCTATGCCTTTATGATGATGATTATGCTTGAATTTCTATTGGCATTATGTTGAGATTGTTATTTCTGTGATTAGCTGTTTGGTATTTCTATTGTAAGTTTTGGAAATCTTCATATTACAACTGTCATGCTATCGAATTACCAGCAAAAGCATGTTAAGAATAAGCTATATAGCATAATAGTAAGCACATCCAACATTTTCATCTATAACTACAGATGAGAAGTGTCTATGAGTATACAAGATGATCATAATTCCATTTTACTTGGGCCAGTCTCAGAATAAATTAAGGGGAATAGATAGATGTGAAAGTCAGAGAAAGTAAATCCAACAATCACATATAAAAATGAGATCGGTCAGGAAAAACAGACTATTACCCAAGGGTTAGAAATGGTGCAATACTCCCAAGGGACCAAGTATAGATACTCATGATACAAGTTGAAGAAAGAACAAGAAGGTCAAATGCACTTGAATAGCCTATTTGATTGGTATTATATAAGCATACTCCATCAATTTACTATATTTTTATCAACTTCATGAATTGTTTCTTAATTTCAAATGTGTGAATAAAATAAACCTTCTTCGGATAAAGAATTTTAGAAATTTAGCAAATAAACCTTTACTCTCTTATCTATTGAGAACATGTTTTATTAAATAAACAGAAACAGCTGGGGATGATGATGACAACACTATATGTGGTAGTCTAAGATGTCTTACTGAGAATTTATAATTTTCACCCTTATGTATGTTCATGTGTCATCTCCAAACAGTATAGGTGGCAGTGACATAGAAGGATGGGCTCCACCCCCCTTGAAAATTTTAGTTGTTTGTACCAAGGCTACTTCGGTACATATACGGATTCATGTGCACCTGATAGTTACATAGATATGATTTGTGTTTATTCTCATGAAGTGTAGAAAGCGAGACAAGTTCCTTCAACTTTTGTAATGAATACAAAGATAGTGAATGAGACTAGTGAAATTCCAATATGTGCTCAGTTTTTCAGAAAATTTCTATTTTCATATCTATAACCCCTATATTCTATAGAAGTATTTTAAAGTGCAAATAAAAGACAGATTGTAGGAACCATTAATTGGGTATCATGACTTAAGTTATGGTATTATAATTAGCAGGGTGTTACACATAACACACACTATCAGAGTAGCTTTGTGTTAAGTGGAAAAAAAGGGGATAGGATGATTAAAAAATTATTATAAGATAGCCAAAAGCCCTATATAACACTATGAGAGTAGCTTTTGTGTTGTGTTGAGTGGAAAAAAAGGGTAGCATGATACAAAATTAATAATAAGATAGCCAAATTAAATCTTATAATAAAATCCAACTATCAATACTAAAGCTAAATTAAGAAAGGTGGGAGTGATGTTTGGTAAATAAGAACGCGCACTAGAATTGCCTTTGCGTTTGGCGATTCCTACATGTAATCGTCTTTTCGTTTGGAGATTACATGTTAGAATCGCCAAACACAAAGGGGATTCCATGTAGACTCCCAAAAAAAAAAAAAAATGCCAGCATGAACGTGTTAGGGGTGTAATTTCTTCGACAAATCTCAGTAAGGCTTATTAACAATAATAGTGATTGAATAACTGAAGTAAATAGAAGCAGTTGGGTCATAGATGCATAACATGGTAAAGCAAACAGAAGCATTTCTGTCATACAAGCGGGTTTTTTATTATAAATATATGATGGAAAATTCATCATTAGAGTGCATGCTAGGATTTACACAAGTCCCAAGCAAAATAATAAAATAATGTTGACTTAGTAAAGTATAGTGAATTTGGGTACGTTATTTTGTCTTATGTGAATGATTGGTTTCACATCAATGATTTGTCTAAAAAATGCATGCACCATGGGCAAATGCAGTCGACATTGAAATTAGAATTCAACAGGAGAATGGAATGATTGATTTTGATAGGTTAGTCCTTCGACAAGTTGATCCTTCAACAGAGA
This sequence comes from Pterocarpus macrocarpus, assembly GCA_031439585.1. Lineage (NCBI taxonomy): Eukaryota > Viridiplantae > Streptophyta > Magnoliopsida > Fabales > Fabaceae > Pterocarpus > Pterocarpus macrocarpus. Next base: position 14,866,269 of record CM062517.1, on the reverse strand, counting down.
AGCTTTGGTCGAGAAGTAGACATGGCTTGATTGACTTGGCAAAATTTGAAGGAAGCCGAAGGTGTTGTACTACTATTCGACACTAATAGTTCATTCGACAAGTTGATAATGTTGAGCAACAATAACTTGAATGGAGCCAAGGTCTTGAAGCACGTGGCGCAATAAATGGATCATGGATAGCAATACCAATAGACAACGTGCAAGTTAATCTAGAAGTGAACAATATGAAACTGCAACATATTAGACATTGAAGAAGCAAAGCATTGGAAGGGCTCACGCACAACTCAGAACGTGGGATCAAAGAATGGATGTGATTTGAGGCTGAAATTAGAGAACGTGGGATAATGGGCCTAATTTTTAGAGATTTCTTTTATCTATAAATAGGATAGGTAGGACTAGAATAAAGGAGGGTGGGAAATAATTTAAGAAGTACTTTACACATCCTCTCGTCACTCTGACATCACAGAATACACAAGGGAAAATCAAGTATTCCACCCCATCTTATTTTCTCTTCATCTTCTTTCTATTTTCTTCTTTATTATATTTAGTTCATCTCTATCCAATTTCTCTTTTCTTTTAATTCCAATTTATGTACTTCTTATATTTCAATTTTATGATGCATTCATTTCAATTTTTCTTTCTTTAATTTGTTTTCTTGTTCTAGTTTATTGACACTCTTTTTACTTTGTTTTGTCAAATTGTTTTCTCGTTTCATTTTGTTCTTGCATTGTTTATAATTTCCTTTAACTAAAGTTTCTTTCATTTTCCTTGAATTTGTTTCTTTTATTTTATGTATTTATTCTATTTCCTTTGCTTCTTTTGCCTATTATTTAAAAATCCTGAGAATTCATCAGAGGAACCACTTCCGTTCCCCGAATTGAGATCTGTGAAGCAAACTGATAACAAGCAAGGCTATCATCGTTTATTTGTTTATCAATGAAAAATCAGTTAAACAGAACGAAAAGGGAGTAGTTTGGTAAATAATTTCCAAAATATGGCGTATTAATAAACAGTTTGGGTATCTGTGGCAATTTGGCAAAAAGGTTGAGTTATTCTATTTCAACGTCAAATAAGAATATTAAAATAAGGCCGCTGTTGTGAGACTCTTACCCCCTTTAGGAATTCCAATCGGATTGAAATTTAAATTAGTGGATTTACAGTAATAGACTTCGAATACCGGTGGTTCCATCGAGAAAAATAAAAGAACATTAAAATATAACACTTAAAATAAAAAATAAAAAGGTCTCAATACTTATCCATGCTAAGTTATAAATTATGTTATTTCTATAGCAAAAATATTATTTATACTCATGGTTAGGACTCATTTTATGGTCTTCACAAAGTTGTCACTTAATCTGTAGTTAGAGAAAAAAAAAGTAGGAGCTACTCTTATCTAATAGTCAAGAGATATTTTAGTGAGTTCCATAAAAGGGTTTCCAACCATATATATATATATATATATATATATATATATATATATATATATAAATAACACAACTCTTTTTGTAGTTATGTTCAAAATTACAGTGACTCTAAAAGAAGTTCTACTATTTAAAGAGGAAGCGCAAATATTGAACAAAGTCACTAAAAAACAAAATTAAAAGAAAAATTTGGTTTCATTTTAATGTAAAGTGTCCTATTATTTGGACTTTTTTTTATATATTTTTATTGATTATTAATATTTTATGTGCAAATAAGTGGTGATTTTACGAGCATAACTAAGTTATTAGATGAATATAGTGATAAATAATAATGTCCAATCCTCTAATTATGTATATGAATTCTTTATTTATATACATATAAACCCTTTGCGGTTAATAAATACGTAAACAACTGTATCTGAATAACATTTTCTAACGTAAATCAACCAATATTTATATATTACAAATTATGATGCCGACGGTCACATGCAAAAGGTGCTTAAAAGAACATTTTTCTAGGATGCATCTCACAGACTCTCTCTCCTTCTTCACGCACAATATTATATATACAAGCCAAAGAAGTTCACTCTCACCACACCCACCTGTCAACACTACTCTTGAACCAAGCTGTGCGTAAGGCAATGGAATCAGTATCACCACACTGGCGTGCAGCAACAAATTCAACATTTGGTGCACTTCTTGAGCAAGGTACCTCGGATGCACCAAAAGGTCATAACCTCTTCTCCCCTAAGCATTCTTACTTGTCCGTACCACTGATCCTCCTCTTCAAATGCACTGTCACAAATTTCTTCGCACACTTCATGCAAAAACCACAAAAGCAAAAAACTACAAGGCTCCACCAGGACCTACCTTTCTTACTGTTGTGGGAAGCCTTCCTGAATTTTGCAGAAAGCCGCAACAAACATTGGCCAAGCTTGCTAAGCTTCATGCACCAGACATAATGCTTTTGAAGCTAGGCCAATCAACCACCATAATCATATCTTCATCAAACATTGCCAAAGAGGTGCTCCAAGCCCATGAAGTGTTGTTCTCAGGCAGACCAGTTTCCGAGTATTGTTTCAGCTCTCGGCCACCACAACTATGGCTTGCCCTTCCTTCCAGTGTCATCACTTGGCCTTAGGCGCAAGAAGCTGCAACAACTCCTCAGTGATATGCACACATTCAGCCTAACCGGTGAAGCAATTGATGTTGGTAGAGCAGCTTTCAAGGCATGCTTTAATTTCTTGTCTTACACCGTTGTTCGATCTGCAGGGAATGACGAATACAAGGACACTGTGTCCACTCTCTTGAAATTAACTGGAACAACGAATGTGGTGGATATTTTCCCGATGTTGAAGATATTGGACCCACAAGGCCTTCAAAGGAACACAACTAATTACATTACCAAGTTGTTCCACCACTTGGATAGGTTGATTGACAAACGGTTGAAGCTTAGGAACGGGGGACATTATGTCACAAACAACGACATGTTGGCCACAGTCCTCGACATTTCTTAGGAGGATAGACAGAAGATGGACACAGAAAAGATCAAACATTTTTTGCTTATAATATTCCTTTATCTTACACTTTTTCACTCATTTGTCACTATCATTAGTATTCTCTTGAAAACCTTTTTGTTTTTTTTTGGCATAGATTCAAGTTATACTTGATAGAGGCTCACATGGGATGATTGGTCTCACTCTAAGGTGGGTTCATTCTAATATGAGTGTATGTATGCTACACAATAAGTTTATTATTTAAACTCATATTTTTGAGAGAAATGTTTATTTATCCTATTTTTTGGGATATTTTTTAAAAGACACCATGAAGTATTCTCTAAATCTTGGTTGAGTGAATCTCAACTACTTTCTCAACCAAAATTTAAAATACAATTTATACTGTAAATATATCCTAAAAAATAGTATAAATGATATTACTATATTTTGAGACATAAAAAAGATACTCGCTGGATTCATAGGTGTGGACCAAACAATAATATGAGGAATAATGTTAATTGAATATAAATGGTGAGCATAAACGTGAAAACTCAGAGAAAGATACATAGTCTCTCATGAGAGTGGGTGGAGATTAAGACTTTGTATCTTTTTCTTTATAAATGTCTACTCTCATGTCCACTTTTTATATTCAAATAATATATGTGATCGACAAAAATATTTAATTCTCTCAAAATATTCCTTTTATATTCACTTTTTATATTTAAAAAACATTTCCTTACACTTATGTTCACTTTTACTAATTGTTTCTAAGTTTATTAATTGGTCTATGAGATAAAATTTGAAAAATAGCCAATTGAATTTCTCATGTTTTCCTTATGAGTGTCACTAAGATGAAATATTTATGATTTATAATTATAATTTAAGTTATAAAATACAATTTAAAATATCAGGCTAAATCATGATTTATACAAGTATGATATTGTTTTTTAATGACAAAGCAATCATTTTTATTTGTTTTTCTTTTCTTTTTAGTTTTATTTGTATAATTTTTTTTTAATTTACTTTTAGGAATAAAAATATACATGTTTACAGCAATGTGGAGAGAAGACAAGAAGTAAAATAAAAGTTAGAAATATATTAACATTAAAAAATTTAGAGTTTAGAGAGAAATAAAATGCCAGTATATATTCGATTAGAATATTGTGAAAAATAAACTCAGAAACAAAATGGAAAGTGAAAGATGAATTTTTTTGTTGGACGTCTTTTAATTTATATTGGGAGAAGGATTGCAGAAAAATTTAACATAATTTTTATTTATTATTAATGAGTTTTATCATTTGAAAAAAAAGTAATGTGCTCGATTTCAGTGAAAGTATGATATTTATACTAATTTATGATATTTATACTAATTTTAATATTATGAAATATACTTTTATAAATACATATTGTGATATTAATTTGATAGATATGATATTTTACCTTTGCCCCTCCTTAATTGATACATGTTCTGCATCTATCGCTCTTCACTTAGAATAAATATGGCTTGTCGTAGGGTCTATTTATTGCTGGAATAGATACAGCTGCATATGGATTAGAAAAGGCAATGATTGAACTACTCCATGGCCCAAAGGTTATGTTAAGAGCCAAAAAAGAGCTGGAGCAAATCATTGGAGTAGGTAATCCTATTGAGGAATCAGATGTCGCTAAACTCCCATAGTTACAAGCAATAATAAAAGAGTCGTTACATTTACATCTTCCGGCTCCACTTTTGCTCCCAGGTTACACAATCCCACAGGATGCAAGAGTCCTAATAAATGAGTGGGCTATTGGTAGGAACCCAAACATATGAGACAGTGCAAATTTGTTTTTACGAGAGAGGATTTTGGGATCTAAAATTGATGTCAAAGGTCGAGATTTTCAGCTCACACCATTGGCATCGGCAGACGAAAATGTCCTGGCTCACCACTAGCTATCAGGATGTTGCATGTGATGTTAGGACTTGGGATCATTAGTTGACTCTTGATTGGAGACTTGAAAACAATATCAAACCTGAGGATATGGACATGGATAAATCCCTCCGAGCTATTCCTGTTGGAGTAAATAACTAAGGAACATGGTTAATGGGCGTCCTTCCTCAAGAGGAATAATGTCTTCAATTCTCTATAGTTTATGTGAATGTATTTTACCTTTATTTTTCTCTAGTAAGTTTCATTTTATGGTTCCAGTAAGTAAGCTTAAGTCTCTGTCAGAGTTTGAAGCCTTTGTATGATAGAGTTGGCTGCAACAAACGAGGTTTGCTTTAAATTCCTTTGTTTACCTAATTGTTTATTTTACTTTTAATTTTATTTTTCTTTTCCTTTTTCTAACACTATTCAAGGTTGCATTTTTTTTTTTCTTACTATCCATATGCTTTTAATTGATTAGATTTCAAATACGTGGCTCTTCTTCATTACTTTTTATTTATTTTTTAATCCAGAGGATTTTTTAAATTATTTCATTTAAGATTTAATATTGGATATATTGAGGATAATATTTGATTTTGATTAGAGAGAAAGATTACTTGAGTTTCAGTCATGTTTAACCACGCAACTTTTGATTCAAACATCATACTTAATTTATTGGACATTCACATGCATAATCGCTTATGTGTATTACTCTTGGTTAAAATATTAATCACTAAGAGCTTGAATAAAACATGTGCTTTGAAAGGGAAAAAAAGGTCATGTGTCTGGTTCATTGAATCTTTAAACTGGTAGTCACTGCTGATTCATTTGGTTCTGGTTGGTTCTTTTATTCTTGAATCCTCTATAGTAAAGCACCAAAAATAATTCATAAATCCAAAACAACTAAGGTTTGGGTAATTTATTTTAGAGTAAAACACACTTAAAATTCTTGAGGTATAAAAAAATAACACTTCACCCTATTTGTTTATAAAATATACACTTCACCTCAATCCACTATGAGTGCATTTGGAATTTTTTGTTTTATAAAAAAAAAAAATTTTTAAAAATTTTCTTATAAGTTTTTAAGTGTGTTTGAATACAACTTTATAAAAAAGTGCTTGTAGGAAACAGTTCATTTGTCCATTTTTCAAAATTAATAATACCCAACTTCTAGAAAAACTAGAAGCACGAGTACTTTTTAATAAAAGGGTCTGTTTGATTAAAATTATAGAGAAATACTTATTTAAAATTAAGAGTTGAAGTAGAACTAAAAGCAAGAAGAAAAATATTATGTATTTAGATATATAATTGTACAATGCTAGCCCATCTTGTTTGTGAGCAGGTTGGCCCCTTACAAAAAATTAAAAAATATAAATAAATTTATTTTAATATTTTTAATGAGTTATATCACCTTAAAAAAATTTTTAAAATTGAAAAAAGTTAATAAAAAATTCATTTAAATATAATATAATAATATTCACATAAACTTAAAAAAAAAAAAAATTAAACGACATTACTTGTATCCTAAGTTAATTTAATATTGCCTATTGGAACTGGATAGGCGTGAAGCTGCTGTTTCTGCCAAACACATGAACCTCTTTCCAATTTAACTAATGTCCCAGTCAAGAAAGAAAAGGGAATAACCATACAAATTACATATTTTCATTGCTTAAATAAACAAAAAAAAAAAAAAAAACTAAAGCCATACTACTTGATTTCAACTCTCTGTTCCTATTGTAAAACATCCAGTTTTATATTTATATGTCACATATTTGTTTATAATTAAGGGATAGAATTTAATGATGCAATGAGCTATCTTTTCCAAGTTCCTACTGCAAGCGTTTTTTTTTTTTTTAATCGAAGTGTCCATATTTATACTTATTTCACCGGATAGAATATATACTACGCCACTATCATAAACAAATTAAATATACATCATAAACATCATAAATTAATGGACTTGGGTCAAACAAAATAAAACTATACCTAATTGTCGTAAAAAAAATAAAAAAAATAAAAATAGCCATATTAGCTTGTGGATTAGACAGATTGTAAATTATTAATGGGTCAAAAATATCAATCTAACCTATCATTTTTTGTGGGTTTGGCAGGTCAATTCCACGTATTGAACCTATTTTACTATTTCTACTCAAATATAAATTATTAAATAATAAAATCTGTGACTCACCTTGTTAAGAAAGGCACACCAGAGCCTTTGTCTAATTAGAGGCAAAGGTTATTTGACTTTCTGTCATATTTTATCACGCAACTTTTGGGTCAAACTTTTTATTTAGTCATCGTGCTTATGCTTATTATTCTTTGTTAAAATATTTTAGTGAGGGAACTTGATTAAAACATGTGCTTTATATTGTTGAGAGAAAAAAAAAAAAATAAGGCCAAATCAGACAACTGTACCTTTTTTTTTTTTAAATATAAAGAAGAGCTCTTGTGTCTTGTTCATTTGAACCTTAAAACTGGTAATCACCAGTTCATTTGGTTCTTTTATTCTTGAATCCTGTATTAGCACCAAAAATAATCCATAAAACCAAAACGTCTCAGTTATGTGTTTGGGTAATTTACAAACACAAATTAAAGACAACAAAACAAATTCGGTCTATAACCAGAATTGGAAATGTAAAATAGAATTTCAATTTAAGTCCAGTTCTTTTGAAATTGGAATTTTATGTTTGAATTTGCTAAAGAATTAGAAGGTCAATCGTAATTCTGAGTTTGATTTTAGTTTTAATATTTAAATGTATGATTCAAAATTTAAAATTAATAAAAATACTAATAAATAGCAATTTTGTACTATAGTAATTTTTATGAAAATTATTTATACATAAAAATAATTTTTTTTGGATTTGGATATATAAAATAATAAGTTAAAATTTAGGAAATTTTTTACATTATTATTTTTATAAATATATTATATTTTAATAAATTGATAGATAGCATATAAATTAAAAAAACAGAGAGAATTATATAGACTTTATTGAGGAGAGCAACATGTAATAAGTCTTGAAATTGGTAATTCATATGATATGAGCTAAAAATTAGGACGAGCTCATATTAGTTATTTTTTAATTCTATAAAATTGGATTGTGAAATTATAATTCTAATTCTATATCTTACTCTAAACATGAAAATTGTAATTGAGAAACTCACATCCCAATCCAAGCTTTAATTCTATACCCAACTCCAAATGCCAAATAGGACATTATTTTATATTTGTTAATGATTCAGAAAATTTGGACTAACTATGTGTACTTTTAATTTTCACATCATATAAATTCATAGTCAGTCCATTCATAAAAGATTGCCTGTTATAAATTAAAAAAAAAATGTTATTGACATGCGTAAATTTTGCATGGGGATGAAATATTTTTCATAAAACAAAATATTCGTTTTGGAAAGCTTTCGCTGTTTTTGCATCAGTAAGCCAGAAGAAATCTCCGAAATATAAATCAATCACGATGGTGGAGGCAGAGTCAAGGGCCTTACCTTGCAACAAAACATGCCCACTGGACATATATTTTGTGAATAAAGCTTACCAATGTATGGGAAAGCTGTAGCCTGTAGGAACATATTTTCTGTGGAAATTATAGGAGATGCTCCAAATACTTCATGGTGACTACTCAACGAAAACCTGAAGCTGGGCAATCCTGAGACTAAGCTTACATCAAAAGCAAACCAATGAAATTTCCTCTATTCCACTACTAAGGAGTAAACGGATATAACTTGGAATTCAGTGCTTTGTTAAATATACCGTTAAGAAGTGAAATAAAGATTAACTTGAATTTGGTTGCTTAATGTGTTGTTTTTCTTTCCTATGTCTAATTAATAGTTAGCTTTTAATATCGTCCATTTTTCTAAACCCAAAATCTATTCAATCCATCCTTTTACACTCCCATACAAAAATAATAAGGGATTAATTTTTATACACTTTGTCATTCAATAAAAATAATAAATATTATCATATTAGGATAAGTAGCTACATAGAAATTAATCATATTGGCAATTTTTTATTTCTATCAGATGACCATGTAAAAAGTGCATGAAAGTTATTCTCAAATAGCTAGAGACTAATTTCATGCATTCACCATGCTAAAATATTTTACATTATCATTTAATAAAAATTATGGAAATTATCATGTCACGAGGTAGTTATATACAAATGGACCTTATTGGTAATTTTTTTTATTTCTATTGTATGACTAAAATTGTTTTGCACCGTTAAAACATGAAAATTATTCTCAAATTGAGACTATTTTCATGAACCAATGGCGTGGAACAATTTTATATTATCATCTAATAAGAATGATAAAAGTTGTTATGTATATCAGGATAGGTTATTACCAAAGATACAATAGAAATTACATAAATGAAAATACACTTAACTTTCTCAAAGTATTAAAAAATAATATTCCACTCCATTTATTTATAAAATATACACTACATTCTAATCCACCAAGAGTGTGTTTGGATTGATTTTTTTTTTAGGGAAAAACACTTAATTTTTCTTTTGTTTTAAAAAGTTCTTTTATAAGTTTTAAAAAATGTGTTTGGATACAATTTAAAAAAATGCTTGTAAGAAAAATGTTAATTTACCATTTTTATTCAAAAGTTAGTAAAAGCAGAAGTGATTTTTGAAAAATAATTTTGGATGTATTTGTTTGTGCTTTTGGCAAAAAAACAAAAGTAAATTCAAGAAAATTATTTATAAAATTTTTAAAATTGTTTGCTTGTGCTTCTCAAAGAAAAGCAGAAGAAAAAAACTAGTTTTTTACTTTTTTTAAAAGTAGATAAGGAGCTACTTTTCCAGAATAACAAGCAGTAAAAGAGAGAAAATTTTATTTTTCGAATTTAGGAACCACTACTTTCTTATTTTGTTACAATTTTATCCTTAAAGTTTTTTTAAAAATACTACTATCTTTTCACGCGCGCACGCACACACACACTCTATCTCTCTCTCTCTCTCTCTCTCTCTCCATATTCTTAATTATAATTTTATCCGAAAAATATTTCCATATTTATTATATTCAAATAATTTAACAATTTTTAATTTTGATAAAAAAATACTTATACAAATTATATATACAAAGTATTTTTCTGCTCCCAGCTTTGTTTCTACTTTTGCTTTTATTTTTTATTTTGAAGAAATACTTCTCTTAAAATTTTAACTAAATAGGCTCTTTATTAAAAATTACTTTTGCTTATGCTTTTTTTAAAAAATTGGGTATTACAAATTTTGGAAAATAAAGTGGTAAATTAACTCTTTTTTTTCCTACAAGTAATTTTTTCTAAAGTTGAATCTATACACTTAAAAACTTATAAAAATATTTTTTAAAAGAGTGCTTTTTCCAAAAAAAAAAATTTTAAATATACTCTTAGAAAATTGAGGTGGAGTCTATATTTTGTAAACAAATGGGATAATACCTCAAAAATGTTAAGTGTATTTTACTCTATGTATAATAATATGAAAACCATAGTAATAATTATAAGTAAAAAGTTAACAAAGATATAATAGATTCATTCAATTCACTTTTCACTCGTAATAATTACTCAATTTACATTAAATGCCTGAACTTTACATTGACAAGGGATCTATAATCTTATTATAAATTGTTATAAAACTTAATAATCTCTTGGCTTCTTATTTTGTTTATGAAAAATGCATCAAGAGGTCATTTGTAACAATATTATGTAAATTATATTTGTGTTCAATTTTTTAATAATAAAACCTTCTAAACATAAACAAGTTTTTCATTATAAATTCATTTTTGATAAAAAAAAGCCTATTTTAAAAAAACTAACTTCATTCAAAGTCAAAATATATGCATTACGTGCATGTCATGTGATTTTACGTGTACGTTTCTTCACGATGCACGACAGATGGTGCCAAGTGGCGTTTGTTAAGTAATAATGTGAAATTATGAACTTGTGGTCTTGCTTAAGATGCTCCTGGGGGTAATAACAAAAATAGGCAATATGATAATGGAATTAATATCTATAATTATGCAATAAGCTAACAAGGTTTTTTTTTATCTAGTCGACTTTTATCTCATGACGTGGCTACATGATTTGCCTTCAATGGTATGAATTTCTTGTCCATAGGGACTTCATAATTTTACTATAAAATCAGGACTAAGTTTGATAATTTGTCCGAACGTTTTAAGTTGAGAAAATTTTTCCTTCTTCTAAGAAATCATTTTAAGACCGAAAAGAGCCTTCCCATTGATACCATTCTATTTTGACGTATACATACGCTGTCAAAAGATCCGAAAAAGTTCGAGGATGCTACTGCATACACGACTGGGGTACAAGTGCATGGTACTACATACATGCAAAGTGTGTGGTTCTGGTTCCTATTATGAGGGTATTCCTATAACAGAAAATGTTTTCCTGTGAAAGAAAGAGAGGACTACGTGTTGTTGAAGAGGCCTATGTGCTGAACTTCACGATGATGCACTTGTGTGAAGGAATCTGTTACACCTGCCTTGCATTTGTAGGAGATTCCCTCCATTGCTCTATACCTCTCCATTTTGGAGAGTGGTAAATATTTGCAATCTCCTGCTCAACAAAATGATTGAACAACAAAAGAAAGAGGAAAACTATAATTACATTCATTATCAACAAAAGTTGAAAATGGCAATAGCTGAAGTGCATAGTTTTAAGAGGTTTTCAACCTTCTTTTAGGTTCTTCAATCTTCTTCTGGCATCGCCACTGGACTCATTCTAAAACAAGAAGAGCTCTATGACTTCCAATGCATTATATGATCCCAAATAATCCTAACTATGGGTTCGAGCATCAATGCCAATTAGGCAAAATCTTAACTACTCAAGCAGAAGCTGACTTCAACGTTTAAAAGCTTGGCAAAAGCAAAAATAATGAAACGTCAAATAACAACAGAGCTGCAGAGGTTAAACTACCAATGATAGAAGCTACAATCGAGACTTAACCATTCAAAGTAGAAACAAATTTAAAGAGCAAATTAAAATACTAGAAGAAAAGCAATCTTTAATTAAAAAAGAAACCAACATCTACGAAAAATTAACTATTATTGCTCCGCGAAGAAAATAACACTTCTTAGTTCTTAGTCCAATACAAGGTTTTAAATTGCGGTTATAGCAATTGCAATACTATACCTATTCGCATAAATTGACCGCAATATATCTGTTATGCTCTGCAATAGGCTGCAACGGATAGCAACGGGTTTAATTTCAAGTGGCAAAATTTAAAAAAAAAATTATATTGCAATAGCCGCAATGCGTATTGTGATAATTGTAATACCTGCAATGGCAACCATATTTGCAGCTTCAACCACAATTTAAAACACTGGTCCAATAGTTCAACATTGGATCAAAGAAGCTCAACAGATGAATCATAATCTAAACAAAAAACAAGGATGGGAATACACTTCCAATCACAAAAAATGTCAGCATCAAGCATACCAAATAGATTAATTAACAGTACAACAAAGTTATAAGAGAAAGAGAACAAAAAATAAATAGAAAGAATCGACTTGGAGCTCACCACTAGTCAATGGTAACATTTATTTTGCTCTTGCAAGAGAAGCACTAGTTGTAACAAGCTAGACACTGCCATACCTGTTAACTCCACAGCCCTTTAGAAGCCACTAATAATTGTTCTGAACAGCTATTTGCATGGTTTTAACGGATAACAAGCAATCTAAAATCTACTGGTAATACTAATATGTTTATTTGAATGATGATCTTAAGGACATATTCTTTCCAAGCTTATTTGTTAAACACTAAGAAAGTCTGAGTCAAAAGCTTTTGCACTTAATGAATTGTAGGATAATTCTAAGCATACAAGAAGGACTTCAAATGAAGAAGATCACTTCTAAAGATCAGAAACGTTTCAAGGATAAATCTTAAGAACTTCAAAGCCTCATCATTCTCAGAAAAATAAGAAAAGCATCAACATGCGAAAACAAATGTCTCAAACAAGGTTCAGAAAGTTGCCCACATCAGAAAGATGATAGCGTCAAAAGGCACTCTGATTAGAAGGATTCGTCTCAGAAATGATTTGTACAACAAATCATCTCATGAAAAAATTCCTAATACGCTTTGATTGGAAGATTCAAAAGAATATATGCAGCAGGAAAGCCTAAAAACACATTGAAGGAAGTACAATAGACAGTTGCCTCCAATGACAAATATCTTGTTTTGGCTAACTGACTATTTAATAGGCAGAAGTTCACTTGCTGCTAAATACAAATAAAATAAAGTCTAGTATCACACAAGAACTAATGGTTAGCTCATGATCACCTATAAATTTAGCTCAAGATAACATAAATAAAGAAGAGAAAGGTGCTTAAAAATTTATTACTTGGAGCACTTATTGTCTTCCAACCTTTTGAATAAGTTTCTAATCATAAACTCTCTTGAATCCACCTCAGAAAGGAGCATACCTTCTCTAGGAGCCATATTAGCAAATATCCTCTTCAAGAGTCATTGGAAAAATCTATCTCACTTATCAAATATTGTATATCTACACTTAGTATGCTATTTGAGTAAGAGAATACACAACCACATCATATATTTTATTGTAATTCGCCTATTAGTAGTCAGAAAGTCAGCTTAGAGAAGCTAGTATAGAACTATTTGGTTAATTAGCTTAAAGCATAACAACTCTATTGTATGCTTCAAGAGGCTTGTACAATACTACTCTGATAATAAAAATCTTATCTTATTGTTGAGCATTGGGTGTAGGCTTGGTTTGGTCAAATCAGTATAAATATCTTGTGTTATATTTCTTACGCTTATTGATCTTTTACTTTTTGAGTGCACACAACTTTCTCATCTCTCCCTTAATGATAATCACATGTTTCTAAAGTATCATAAAGAACGTTTTGATAAAACAAATTCTCCAAGATAAAAATCAATTTATTGAACTAACTCATACGATTCTGCATTTCAAGTTGAAATATAATTGAGAAATTTGTTTGAGCTTCAAATTTTTAGAAGTGTTCAATGGTTGATCCACCCCTTCTTGTGCCAACTGCCATCCAAAGTTGGTATTAGAGCTCAACCTCTATAGTTGAGTGTTTTAACGGTTACAAAAAAAAAAGATCCACGAAGATGGCATAACCAATGTCTCACAAAGCCAAAAAGGACACTCTATGAACAGACCTCCATTCTTTAATGGAGAAGATTCTCTATATTAGAAGAATAGGATGAGATCATTCATCGATTTCACAATTCTTGACATGTGGGAGATCATTGAGCAAGGAGATGATGTTTCTTTGGAAGAGCAAAAAAGCCAAGGACTGTAACTAGCAAATGAACATCCTTAGCCACCATGTCAAGTCATCATTCCAAGAAATTAAAGGATAGATGCTTAGAGGCAAGAGTCCAACTAAATGTTAAAGAGAAATACTTGCTTACTTGCGTTCTTAGCAAGAGTAGGTATGACAATATCATATCTTGTGACCCTGCAATCATGAAGGAACCAATTGAGATCAGTATGTTTGTCCATCAATACAAAATGTTCAAAATGGCTGATAATGAGTCCATTGACCATATGACAACCCATTTCTTGCATATCATCAATCAACTCAACTTTGGGAAAATTATACTCCAATGCTGAAATGGTCAGAAAGATTCTCATAAGCTTACCAAGAGTATGGCAACCTAATGTCACGATGATACAAAAGGAAAAGGAACTCAACATATTATCCCTTGATGCCCTTATTGGATCTCTTAAAATCCATGAGATTGAACTCATTGAAGCACATGCCAATGTGTCTAAGAAAGGAAAGAATATGGCATTAAAGTCACTTCAAAAGACTGCAGGACTAAAGCCACTTCAAAAGACTGCAGGACCAAGCCTTGGTAAATGCAGAAGAATCTGAGAATGAAGAACCTTCTGAAGATAACCAAGAATAGGATGAAGTTGCATGCCTCGTTAGTAGGATGAACAAACTTTTCGCCAAAAGGGCCAAAAGGAAGAAGAAATTCATTCGGAAGAAAGATAAGAAAGGTGGTTCCAAAAAGATAAGTTTGTTATTAACAACTGTACGACATTGGCTTTCTCTTTGTTCTGCATTTTTTTTTTTCAATGAAGGTGACAATAAATTCTTTCTTGTACTTACCTTATGCAGTGACACGAACACATCATTTCGATATGAGAACTGGCAAGGGGACGCACAAATAGTGGACGTATACGCGACGCATACTGAAAAGTGAGAAAAACGACAAAAATACTTGAATGATTGGTCCTATATAATTATCGCTACTTTTGTTCAAATTTTTTTTTTTTGATTCAGAAACTTACTAGCGTCTGCATTATTCACGCTGGTAAGTTTTGTTAAAAAAAAAAAAAACTTACCAGCGTGAACAGTGCAAACGTTGGTAAGTTTTGTATAATGTACACAAAACTTATCAACGTTTACACTGTTCACGCTAGTAAGTTTAAAAAAAAAAAAACTTACCAGCGTCTTTGTAGCATGAACAGTGCAGACGCTAGTAAGTTTTGTAAAAAAGAGAAAAAAAAAACTTACCAGCGTCTTTTGTAGTATGAACAGTGCAGACACTGGTAAATTTTGTATAATATATATAAAACTTAACAACGTTTATATAGCTTAGGCTGGTAACTTTCTGAATAAAAAAAAACAAAGATTGAATAAAAATAGTAATACTTATGTGGGACACATTATCTAAGCATTTTTGTCATTTTCCTCTTCTTTCCCATATGTGTCATGTAGTGCGTCGCAAAAAATGCATATCCAAAACATTTTTCTTTCAACATATCTCAGCACACGGATCAAACTTCATCCCCATATGTGGCTCATGTTATATCTCCCCATGTAATATTGCAATGTGTGGAAAAACTTGACCACCAAGTTGTTACGCGTCTAATAGTCCAATCCATGCTAGTCAATATAAACATTTTGTGCTAAGGTATCGTGGAACTCGTTTAAACATGACAACGGATGACCCCAAAAAAAAAAAAAAAAAAAAAGGTGACAACGCCGCCGCCAAGCTTGGCCCACCAAACGTGAAAAAGAGTTATTTTATTTCAACATCAAATTAGAATATTAAAATATAAGACTTGAAAAAACATTAGGTCTCAATACTTTTGTATGCTAAGTTATAAATTATATTATTTCTGTAGTTATGTTTAAAAAGTAAGTGTAAAAAGAGTCCTATCATTTAAAGATGAAATCAGGATATTGAAAAAAAGTCACTAAAAAACAAAATTAAAAGAAAAATGTGGTGTCGTATTAATTAATGTAAAGTGCTATGTTATTTGGATTTTTTTTATTTTATCGATTATTATTATTTTATGTATAAATAAGTGATGATTTCACGAACATAATTAAATTACAAGACGAGTACGATGATAAATAATAATATTCTTATTTAATTCTTTAATTATATATATAAATTTTCTATTTATTTGTACATAAATTTTTTGTTATTAATAAATATATAAATAAATATAAGTAATATTATTTATATCACTTATTAAAATATCTTTTAAGAGATATTTTAAAATGTCTTATAAATATTAATTGAAAGAAAAATTAAGATTTATTTTTAATTAATATTTATAAGATACATTAAGATATCTCTTAAAAGATACCTGAAAAAATGGAATAATATCTCTCAGTAGTAACTGCGTCTAAATAACATTTTTCTAACGTAAACCGGCCAATATTTATGTTACAGATTATGATGTCCCCGGTCATGTGCAAAAGGTGCTTAAAAGAACATTTTTCTAGGAAGCATCGCATAGACTGTCTCCCCTTCTTCATGCCCAATATTATATATACAAGCCAAAGAAGTTCATTCTCACCACTCCCACTTGTCAACACTACTCTTGAACCAACCTCTGTCAAAGGCAATGGAATCAGTATCACCACACTGGCGTGCTTCAATGAATTCAACATTTGGTGCACTCCTTGAGCAAGGTACCTTGGATGCATCAAAAAGTCATATCCCCTTATCACCTAAGCATTCTTACTTGTCCCTATCACTGATCCTCCTCTTCACATGCACTGTCACACAATTTCTTCGCTCACTTCATGCAAAAACCACAAAGGCAAACTACAAGCTTCCACCAGGACCTTCCTTTCTTACCATTGTGGGAAGCCAGGTTGAGTTTTGCAGAAAGCCACAACAAACATTGGCCAAGCTTGCTAAGCTTCATGCACCAGACATAATGCTTTTGAAGCTAGGCCAATCAACCACCATAATCATATCTTCACCAAACATTGCCAAAGAGGTGCTCCAAACCCATGATGTGTTGTTCTCAGACAGAACAGTTCCAAGTATTGTAACTACTCTCGACCACCACAATTATAGCTTGCCCTTCCTCCCAATCTCACCACTTTGGAAAGACCTAAGGAAAATTTGCAATGAACAATTGTTCTCCAAGAAGACCCTTGATGCAAGCCAAGGCCTTAGGCGCAAGAAGCTACAACAACTCCTCAGTGATATGCACACATTCAGCCTAACCGGTGAAGCAGTTGATGTTGGGAGAGCAGCTTTCAAGGCATGCATTAATTTCTTGTCTTACACCTTTGTCTCTGAGGATTTTGTTCAATCTGTAGGGAACGACGAGTACAAGGACACTGTGTCCACTCTCTTGAAATTAACTGGAACAACAAATGTGGTGGATATTTTCCCGGTGTTGAAGATATTGGACCCACAAGGCCTTCAAAGGAACACCACTAATTACGTTACCAAGGTGTTCCACCACTTGGACAAGTTGATTGACAAACGGTTGAAGCTAAGAGATGGGGGACATTATGTCACAAACAACGACATGTTGGACACGCTTCTCGACATTTCTCAAGAGGATAGCCTGAAGATGGATAGAGAAAAGATCAAACATTTTTTGCTTGTAATATTCCTCTCTCTAATCCTTTTTCACTTGTTTGTCACTATCATCAATATGAAGCATTTTTTGCACAAATTCAAGTGTATACATGATAGGCTCACACGGGATTGGGATGATTAGTCTCACTCTATGGTGGGTTCCATCTAATGTGAGTGTATCTATAATACACCAAGTCTTATTTGAACTCATATTTTGTGGAAAAATTTGGGACATCTTTAAAAGAACACCATGAAGTATTCCTTATATTGGTTGGGTGTGAGTCCTTAACTTTTCTCTTAATCAATATTTAAAAGGTACATCTTCCTATATATATGGTATGGACATACAATTGTTCAATTTCTCACTTTGGTTTAATTTGTCGTAGGATCTACTTGTTGCTGGAACGGACACAACTGCATATGGATTAGAAAGGGCAATGACTGAGCTACTCCACAACCCAAAGGTTATGTCAAAAGCCAAACAAGAGCTGGAGCAAACCATTGGAATAGGTAATCCCATTGAGGAATCGGATGTTGCTAAACTTCCATACTTACAAGCAATAATAAAAGAGGCCTTACGTTTACACCCTCCGGCTCCTCTTTGCTTCCTAGAAAAGCCAAGATAGATGTGGAAATATCAGGCTACACGATCCCACAAGGCACAAGAGTCCTAATAAATGAGTGGGCTATTGGTAGGAACCCAAACATATGGGAAAATGCAAATATGTTTTTACCAGATAGGTTTTTGGGATCAAAATTGATGTCCGTCGAGATTTTCACCACACCATTTGGTAGCGGGAGACGAATATGTCCTTGGCCACCACTAGCTATCAGGATGTTGCATGTGATGTTGGGATCATTAGTCAACTCTTTTGATTGGAAACTTGAAAACAATATCAAGCCTGACGATATGGACTTGGATCAACCCCTCCGAGCCATTCCGGTTATAATAAACAACTAAGGAACATTATTAATGGATGTTCTTCCTCCAAAGTTGATTTAATAATGGCTCTATTAATCTTTCATCGGGACCAAAAAAAAGGCTGTAATCCTCTATAGTTTTAGGTGAATCTATTTTACTTCTATTTTTCTCTAGTAAGATTCATTTTTTGGTTCCAGTCAGCTTAAGTGTCTGTTAGAATTTGAAGCCTTTGTATGATATGGAGTTGGCTGCAATAAAAGATGTTTGCCTTAAATTTCTTTCTCTACCGACTTGTTTATTTTACTTTCTGTTTTCATTTCCTTACTAACACTTTTCAAGGTTGCACTGGTTTCTTCTTACTATCCATATCCTTTTAATTGATTAGAATTTCAGATACGTGGCTCTTCTTCATTACTTTTTAATTTTTTTAATCCAGGTAATTTTTTAAACTATTTCATTTAAGATTTAATATTGGATATATTGAGAATAATATTTGATTTTTATTAGAGTGAAAGATTACTTAAACCACAAAAATGAATCTAGTGGTGAGAGATTGCATTAGTATAAAAGCTATATTAGTAAAGAGTAATTTCACTGACACTCTTATATACTTTAGTAACGTTTAAATCTGAATAATGTTGTAATAAGACCAAATAACTGGGCCAATAAATATTTAAGCTTACCCCCATATTTGGGATTAAAGACAACATATGATTTTTAGAATGTGTTTGGTTTAGCTTATTTCGATAAAAAAGTGATTTTTGTAATAAAAAAATCAATTTTATAAGAGTTATTTATTTTAATTTTTACTTAAATGTTAGAAAAATATTTTTAATTGTTGAAAAAAAATGAATAATTTAGATAAAAAATAATTTTTTAATAATAAAAAAATTATTTTTTATAAAAAAAGCTAAAACAAATACACCGTCAATATCATACGATCGCAACATATTAAAATGGATTAAAGAAAATACTCCCTTCGTCCAACAATTGTCATTTTAGGAATGTATTTGGATATATATATATATCCGCAAAGTTATCCTCAACTTCGACAGCCATGTGTGTGGACGGAATTTCAAAGAAAGGCCAAGGTCAAGGATTCCTTAGTTTTTATCCCCTGTTGCATGCAATGGAAAATAGAAGTTGTTTCCGTGTCGTGTGATTTTTCCTGCATGCTTCACCACCACAAATGACCGATGGAGAGTTCAGTGCTGATAGATATTCAAACATGATCAAAAAAATAAACAACATTTAAAATTTAATGTGTAGCATTTTCGACTCACAACCACAAGTTGAATTCAACTTGGACAACCGAGTGAAAGATTATATGGACCAAATTAAATTCCAGATTCTAAAGAATACCCATTGATAAAGAATTCATTGTAGCTTTTGTCAATTTCTTCTTCCTTTTCATCCCCAAAAACTTATCTTTTCTTGAATTTTTTGGCTTTCACTTGTTTTATTCTCATAATTCAACTAAAACAAGAAGCCAAATTCCCTCCCTTGTACTATACACCTTTGGCCATCACAAAGAGGAAATGAGGCTGATTGTCAACTTAGTGTTTGGGGGGAAGTTTAGAGCCCAAGAAAGCAAGATTTGAAAAGCTTGGAGCTTGGGAACTAAGCTAGGCTCCTAGAACTTGATTGTATTATAGGGTTTCTTGTGAGTTAGGATTTTCCTTAATTCACTTTGCTCAATTTATTTTGAGGCTATTATGATGTTAATAGGACATCTTCTAGTGATTTAAGGCTACGAAAACTTGATTGATGTTGAAATATAAGCTTGAAAATTAAGATAGTTCGAAAACAGAAAAATTGTTGTTGAGGAGCCCGTGAATAATGTGTATCACAAAGGGAATATCTTAAGCTAGAAAATTCAATTTGAAATGAAACTAGTTTTAGATGAAAGCTGACTCGAAGAAGAATCCAACCACATGAAATATAAACTGGGCTTAGGATAAGAAAGTTATGAATTTTTCAATCTGGCTGAAAATTAGAGACCATAGACCTAAGTAGTATGTGTTATAATGGGCATAACTCACCCTATGTAACTTTAATTTAAATGCAATCATTTTTTTTAGAAAGCTAACACCTAGGAGGTCATGCTTACAAAATTTCAAATTCAGATTTTTAGTAGATTGGTCCTAGAAAATCGGTAAAATTGCTCTATACTCTATAAGGGTCGAAACAAGACAGTCCTAATATGGAGCTCATGATTTGAGCTCTACTTATCAAATTGATTGGAACTTGTTGGATTTGAAAGCAGGTTCATGTAGCTATCTTCCAGTAAATTTTTGGGCCAAGGGAGTGTAAGATGAATTTTTAGTGATTTTCTATTTTAGATATGTAAGTCTGCTCTAAAATAGGGCAGCGGCGAGTAAAACTCTAATAACCTAAGTTATACACATCAAAATTGAGTGAAACTAAAGAGGTTTGAAAGTAGATTAATAAAGCTACATCGAAATAAAAATTGAGACTAAAATGAATTAAAATGGGATTTTGGTGCAATTTGTAAATTCTGGATAGATTTTAAGGAAATTAAATCAACTTGTGAGTTAAGTGGCCTAAGAGTCCCAAAACTATGTGGGGCTAGATTGAATGAGAATTTATGCAATTATAAACTAGAATGACACCATATTGATATATTAGCTATGATGTAGCCATGTATTGAAATTTCTAACCTTGAGTTTTCTATGCCTTTATGATGATGATTATGCTTGAATTTCTATTGGCATTATGTTGAGATTGTTATTTCTGTGATTAGCTGTTTGGTATTTCTATTGTAAGTTTTGGAAATCTTCATATTACAACTGTCATGCTATCGAATTACCAGCAAAAGCATGTTAAGAATAAGCTATATAGCATAATAGTAAGCACATCCAACATTTTCATCTATAACTACAGATGAGAAGTGTCTATGAGTATACAAGATGATCATAATTCCATTTTACTTGGGTCAGTCTCAGAATAAATTAAGGGGAATAGATAGATGTGAAAGTCAGAGAAAGTAAATCCAACAATCACATATAAAAATGAGATCGGTCAGGAAAAGCAGACTATTACCCAAGAGTTAGAAATGGTGCAATACTCCCAAGGGACCAAGTATAGATACTCATGATACAAGTTGAAGAAAGAACAAGAAGGTCAAATGCACTTGAATAGCCTATTTGATTGGTATTATATAAGCATACTCCATCAATTTACTATATTTTTATCAACGTCATGAATTGTTTCTTAATTTCAAATGTGTGAATAAAATAAACCTTCTTCGGATAAAGAATTTTAGAAATTTAGCAAATAAACCTTTACTCTCTTATCTATTGAGAACATGTTTTATTAAATAAACAGAAACAGCTGGGGATGATGATGACAACACTATATGTGGTAGTCTAAGATGTCTTACTGAGAATTTATAATTTTCACCCTTATGTATGTTCATGTGTCATCTCCAAACAGTATAGGTGGCAGTGACATAGAAGGATGGGCTCCACCCCCCTTGAAAATTTTAGTTGTTTGTACCAAGGCTACTTCGATACATATACGGATTCATGTGCACCTGACAGTTACATAGATATGATTTGTGTTTATTCTCATGAAGTGTAGAAAGCGAGACAAGTTCCTTCAACTTTTGTAATGAATACAAAGATAGTGAATGAGACTAGTGAAATTCCAATCTGTGCTCAGTTTTTCAGAAAATTTCTATTTTCATATCTATAACCCCTATATTCTATAGAAGTATTTTAAAGTGCAAATAAAAGACAGATTGTAGGAACCATTAATTGGGTATAATGACTTAAGTTATGGTATTATAATTAGCAGGGTGTTACACATAACACACACTATCAGAGTAGCTTTGTGTTAAGTGGAAAAAAAGGGGATAGGATGATTAAAAAATTATTATAAGATAGGCAAAAGCCCTATATAACACTATGAGAGTAGCTTTTGTGTTGTGTTGAGTGGAAAAAAAGGGTAGCATGATACAAAATTAATAATAAGATAGCCAAATTAAATCTTATAATAAAATCCAACTATCAATACTATAGCTAAATTAAGAAAGGTGGGAGTGATGTTTGATAAATAAGAACGCGAACTAGAATTGCCTTTGCGTTTGACGATTCCTACATGTAATCGTCTTTTCGTTTGGAGATTACATGTTAGAATCGCCAAACACAAAGGGGATTCCATGTAGACTCCCAAAAAAAAAAATGCCAGCATGAACGTGTTAGGGGTGTAATTTCTTCGACAAATCTCAGTAAGGCTTATTATCAATAATAGTGATTGAATAACTGAAGTAAATAGAAGCAGTTGGGTCATAGATGCATAACATGGTAAAGCAAACAGAAGCATTTCTGTCATACAAGCGGGTTTTTTATTATAAATATATGATGGAAAATTCATCAGTAGAGTGCATGCTAGGATTCACATAAGTCCCAAGCAAAATAATAAAATAATGTTGACTTAGTAAAGTATAGTGAATTTGGGTACGTTATTTTGTCTTATGTGAATGATTGGTTTCACATCAATGATTTGTCTAAAAAATGCATGCACCATGGGCAAATGCAGTCGACATTGAAATTAGAATTCAACAGGAGAATGGAATGATTGATTTTGATAGGTTAGTCCTTCGACAAGTTGATCCTTCAACAGAGAAGCTTTGGTCGAGAAGTAGACATGGCTTGATGCAGTTTCATATTGTTCACTTCTAGATTAACTTCCACGTTGTCTATTGGTATTGCTATCCATGATCCATTTATTGCGCCACGTGCTTCAAGACCTTGGCTCCATTCAAGTTATTGTTGCTCAACATTATCAACTTGTCGAATGAACTATTAGTGTCGAATAGTAGTACAACACCTTCGAATGAACTATTAGACATTGAAGAAGCAAAGCATTGGAAGGGCTCACGCACAACTCAGAACGTGGGATCAAAGAATGGATGTGATTTGAGGCTGAAGTTAGAGAACGTGGGATAATGGGCCTAATTTTTAGAGATTTCTTTTGTCTATAAATAGGATAGGTAGGACTAGAATAAAGGGGGGTGGGAAATAATTTGAGAAGTACTTTACACATCCTCTCGTCACTCTAACATCACAGAATACACAAGGGAAAATCAAGTACTCCACCCCATCTTATTTCTTCTTTATTATATTTAGTTCATCTCTATCCAATTTCTCTTTTCTTTTAATTCCAATTTATGTACTTCTTATATTTCAATTTTATGATGCATTCATTTCAATTTTTCTTTCTTTAATTTGTTTTCTTGTTCTAGTTTATTGACACTCTTTTTACTTTGTTTTGTCAAATTGTTTTCTCGTTTCATTTTGTTCTTGCATTGTTTATAATTTCCTTTAACTAAAGTTTCTTTTATTTTCCTTGAATTTGTTTCTTTTATTTTCTGTATTTATTCTATTTCCTTTGCTTCTTTTGCCT
This sequence comes from Pterocarpus macrocarpus, assembly GCA_031439585.1. NCBI lineage: Eukaryota > Viridiplantae > Streptophyta > Magnoliopsida > Fabales > Fabaceae > Pterocarpus > Pterocarpus macrocarpus. The sequence continues at coordinate 14,842,247 of CM062517.1, read as the reverse complement.
ACTTTTTAAAAATCCTGAGAATTCATCAGAGGAACTACTTCCGTTCCCCGAATTGAGATCTGTGAAGCAAACTGATAACAAGCAAAGCTATCATCGTTTATTTGTTTATCAATGAAAAATCAGTTAAACAGAACGAAAAGGGAGTAGTTTGGTAAATAATTTCCAAAATATGGCGTATTAATAAACAATTTGGGTAACTGTGACAATTTGGCAAAATGGTTGAGTTATTCTATTTCAACGTCAAATAAGAATATTAAAATAAGGTCGCTGTTGTGAGACTCTTATCCCCTGTAGGAATTCCAATCGGATTGAGCTAAATTAGTCGGATTTCTAGTAATAGACCCCAAATATCGGTGGTTCCATTGAAAAAAAAAAAGAACATTAAAATATAACACTTAAAATAAAAAAATAAAAAAAAATTAGGTCTCAATACTTATCAATGCTAAGTTATAAATTATGTTATTTCTATAACAAAAATATTATTTATACTCATAGTTATGACTCATTTTATGGTATTCACTAAGTTGTCACTTAATCTTTAGTTAGAGAAAAAAAAGTAGGAGCTATTCTTATCTAATAGTCAAGAGATATTTTAGTGAGTTCCATAAAATGGGTTCCAACCATATATATATATATATATATATATATATATATATATATATATATATATAACACAACTCTTTTTGTAGTTATGTTCAAAATTACAGTGATTCTAAAAGAAGTTCTACTATTTAAAGAGGAAGCGCAAATATTGAACAAAGTCACTAAAAAACAAAATTAAAAGAAAAATTTGGTTTCATTTTAATGTAAAGTGTCCTATTATTTGGACTTTTTTTTATATATTTTTATTGATTATTAATATTTTATGTGCAAATAAGTGGTGATTTTACGAGCATAACTAAGTTATTAGATGAATATAGTGATAAATAATAATGTCCAATCCTCTAATTATGTATATGAATTCTTTATTTATATACATATAAACCCTTTGCGGTTAATAAATACGTAAACAACTGTATCTGAATAACATTTTCTAACGTAAATCAACCAATATTTATATATTACAAATTATGATGCCGACGGTCACGTGCAAAAGGTGCTTAAAAGAACATTTTTCTAGGATGCATCTCATAGACTCTCTCTCCTTCTTCACGCACAATATTATACATACAAGCCAAAGAAGTTCACTCTCACCACACCCACTTGTCAACACTACTCTTGAACCAAGCTGTGCGTAAGGCAATGGAATCAGTATCACCACACTGGCATGCAGCAACAAATTCAACATTTGGTGCACTTCTTGAGCAAGGTACCTCGGATGCACCAAAAGGTCATAACCTCTTCTCCCCTAAGCATTCTTACTTGTCCGTACCACTGATCCTCCTCTTCAAATGCACTGTCACACAATTTCTTCGCACACTTCATGCAAAAACCACAAAAGCAAAAAACTACAAGGCTCCACCAGGACCTACCTTCCTTACCATTGTGGGAAGCCTTCCTGAATTTTGCAGAAAGCCGCAACAAACATTGGCCAAGCTTGCTAAGCTTCATGCACCAGACATAATGCTTTTGAAGCTAGGCCAAACAACCACCATAAACATATCTTCATCGAACATTGCCAAAGAGGTGCTCCAAGCCCATGAAGTGTTGTTCTCAGGCAGAACAGTTCCGAGTATTGTATCAGCTCTCGGCCACCACAACTATAGCTTGCCCTTCCTTCCAGTGTCATCACTTGGCCTTAGGCGCAAGATGCTGCAACAACTCCTCAGTGATATGCACACATTCAGCCTAACCGGTGAAGCAATTGATGTTGGTAGAGCAGCTTTCAAGGCATGCATCAATTTCTTGTCTTACACCGTTGTTCGATCAGTAGGGAATGACGAATACAAGGACACTGTGTCCACTCTCTTGAAATTAACTGGAACAACAAATGTGGTGGATATTTTATCGATGTTGAAGATATTGGACCCACAAGGCCTTCAAAGGAACACAACTAATTACGTTACCAAGTTGTTCCACCACTTGAACAGGTTGATTGACAAACGGTTGAAGCTTAGGAACGGGGGACATTATGTCACAAACAACGACATGTTGGCCACAGTCCTCGACATTTCTTAAGAGGATAGACAGAAGATGGACACAGAAAAGATCAAACATTTTTTGCTTATAATATTCCTTTATGTTACACTTTTTCACTCATTTGTCACTATCATTAGTATTCTCTTGAAAACCTTTTGTTTTTTTTTTTTGGCATAGATTCAAGTTATACTTGATAGAGGCTCACATGGGATGATTGGTCTCACTCTAAGGTGGGTTTATTCTAATATGAGTGTATCTATACTACACAATAGGTTTATTATTTGAACTCATATTTTTGAGAGAAATGTTTATTTATCCTATTTTTTGGGATATTTTTAAAAAGACACTATGAAGTGTTCTTTAAATCTTGGTTGAGTGAATCTCAACTACTTTTTCAACCAATATTTAAAATACAGCTTATACTATAAATATATCCTAAAAAATAGTGTAAATGATATTACTATATTTTGAGACATAAAAAAGATACTCGCTGGATTCATAGGCGTGGACCAAACAATAATATGAGGAATAATATTAATTGAATACAAACGGTGAGCATAAACGTGAAAACTCAGATAAAGATACACAGTCTCTCATGAGAGTGGGTGGAAATTAAGACTTTGTATCTTTTTCTTTATAAATGTCTACTCTCATGTCCACTTTTTATATTCAAATAATATATGTCATCGACAAAAATATTTAATTCTCTCAAAATATTCCTTTTATATTCACTTTTTATATTTCAAAAACATTTCCTTACACTTATGTCTTAGCGCCTCCTCTTCAAGTATCTATATATATAATAAATATTTTTAATACCTATAGTTTACTAAAATTTTATTTTTATCTTATAAATATTTTTAAGTTCAGTTTTACTAATTGTTTCTAAATTTATTAATTGGTCTATGAGATAAAATTTGAAAAATAGCCAATTGAATTTCTCATGTTATCATTATGAGTGTCACTAAGATGAAATATTTGTGATTTATAATTTATAATTTAACTTATAAAATACAATTTAAAATATCAGGTTACATCATGATTCATACAAGTATGATATTGTTTTTTAATGACAAAGCAATCATTTTTATTTGTTTTTCTTTTCTTTTTAGTTTTATTTGTATAATTTTTATTTAATTTACTTTTAGGAATAAAAATATACATTTTTACAGCAATGTGGAGAGAAGACAAGAAGCAAAAAAAAAGTAAGAAATATATTAACATTAAAAAATTTAGAGTTTAGAGAGAAATAAAATTCTAGTATACATTCGATTAGAATATTATGAAAAATAAACTCAGAAACAAAATGGAAAGTGAAAGATGAATTTTTTTGTTGGACGTCTTTTAATTTATATTGAGAGAAGGATTGCAGAAAAATTTAACATAAATTTTATTTATTATTAATGAGTTTTATCATTTGAAAAAAATAATGTACTCGATTTCAGTGAAAGTATGATATTTTTACTAATTTTAATATTATGAAATATGCTTTTATTAATACATATTGTGATATTAATTTGATAGATATGATATTTTACCTTTGCCCCTCCTTAATTGATACATGTTCTGCATCTATCGCTCTTCACTTAGAATAAATATGGTTTGTCATAGGGTCTATTTGATGCTGGAGCAAACACAACTGCATATGAATTAGAAAAGGCAATGACTGAACTACTCCATGGCACAAAGGTTATGTTAAGAGCCAAAAAAGAGCTGGAGCAAACCATTGGAGTAGGTAATCTTATTGAGGAATCAGATGTCGCTAAGCTCCCATAGTTACAAGCAATAATAAAAGAGTCCTTACATTTACACCTTCCGGCTCCACTTTTGCTCCCAGGTTACACAATCCCACAGGATGCAAGAGTCCTAATAAATGAGTGGGCTATTGGTAGGAACCCAAACATATGGGACAGTGCAAATTTGTTTTTACGAGAGAGGATTTTGGGATCTAAAATTGATGTCAAAGGTCGAGATTTTTAGCTCACACTATTTGGCAACGGCAGACGAAAATGTCCTGGCTCACCACTAGCTATCAGGATGTTGCATGTGATGTTAGGACTTGGGATCATTAGTTGACTCTTGATTGGAGACTTGAAAACAATATCAAACCTGAGGATATGGACATGGATAAATCCCTCCGAGCTATTCCTGTTGGAGTAAACAACTAAGGAACATGGTTAATGGGCGTCCTTCCTCAAGAGGAATAATGTCTCCAATTCTCTATAGTTTATGTGAATGTATTTTACCTTTATTTTTCTCTAGTAAGTTTCATTTTATGGTTCCAGTAAGTAAGCTTAAGTGTCTGTCAGAGTTTGAAGCCTTTGTATGATATAGAGTTGGCTGCAATAAACGAGGTTTGCTTTAAATTCCTTTGTTTACCTAATTTTTTATTTTACTTTTAATTTTTTTTTCTTTTCCTTTTTCTAACACTATTCAAGGTTGCATTTTTTTTTTCTTACTATCCATATGCTTTTAATTGATTAGATTTCATATACGTGGCTCTTCTTCATTACTTTTTATTTATTTTTTAATCCAGAGGATTTTTTAAATTATTTCATTTAAGATTTAATATTGGATATATTGAGGATAATATTTGATTTTGATTAGGGGGAAAAATTACTTGAGTTTCAGTCATGTTTAGCCACGCAACTTTTGAGTCAAACATCATAATTTATTGGACATTCACATGCATAATCGCTTATGTGTATTACTCTTGGTTAAAATATTAATCACTAAGAGCTTGAATAAAACATGTGCTTTGAAAGGGAAAAAAACGTCATGTGTCTGGTTCATTGAATCTTTAAACTGGTAATCACTGCTGATTCATTTGGTTCTGTTTGGTTCTTTTATTCTTGAATCCTCTATAGTAAAGCACCAAAAATAATTCATAAATCCAAAACAACTAAGGTTTGGGTAATTTATTTTAGAGTAAAATACACTTAAAATTCTTGAGGTATCAAAAAGTAACACTTTACCCCATTTGTTTATAAAATATGCACTCCACCCCAATCCACTAAGAGTGCATTTGGAATTTTTTGTTTTATAAACAAACATTTTTTAAAAAAAAAAAAAGTTTCTTATAAGTTTTTAAGTGTATTTGAATACAACTTTATAAAAAAGTGCTTGTAGAAAAAAGTTCATTTACCCATTTTTCAAAATTAATAATACCCAACTTCTAGAAAAACCAGAAGCACAAGGAATTTTTAATAAAAGGGTCTGTTTGACTAAAATTTTAAGAGAAATACTTCTTTAAAATTAAGAATTGAAGCGGAACTAGAAGCAAGAAGAAAAATATTTTGTATTTAGATATATAATTGTACAAGTATTTTTTTTAATCAAAATTAGAAGTTGTCAAATTGGTTGAATGTGATAAACACAGAATTACTTTTTTTATCGATAGAATTTTAATTAAGGACATGGAGAGGGCAAGAGGGAGTGAGAACGAGAATAAAAAGGGAGTGATATTTTTTTTATAAATTTTAAGGATAAAGTCATAATTGAGTGAGAAAGTAATGATTTTTAAATTTGAAGAACAAAATTCTCTCTTCTATTGCTTTTTTTTCTAGGAGAAGCAACTTTCTATTTGTTTTCACAAAAAGCAAAAAGCTAATTATTTTTTGTTTTTATTTTTTCAGAATCATAAATAAACAATATTAAAAATTTTATTAGTAATTTTTTTGAAAAGTTTTGAAAAAAAAAAGTACCTTTTTGTGGTAGAAGCATAAACAAATTCACCTAAAATTATTTTTTAAAAATCATTTCTACTTCTATTTTTTCTAATAACTGGGGATTACGAACTTTTAAAACAATAGTAAATTGACTTTCTTTTTAAAGCATTTTTTTCTCAAGATGTATTCAAACACACATTTTAAAACTTAAGTATAAAGGCACTTTAAAAAAACACTTAAAAAAGTTTTTTTTCTAAAAGGAAAAAAATAACAATCTAAACATATTTTTCTTAGATTGGGGTAAACATACATTTTGTAAATAAATGGAGTAGAGTGTTATTTCTTAATATCTCAAAGGGATTATATTTTACTCTTTATTTTAAGAACAAAATTTAAAGATGATAAAAAAATCGAGATAAAATTTTACACTTATTTTATACTTGTTAACCATTTAGAAAATTTAAATTAACTATGTGCATTTTTTTAACGGGCTAATAAATATTTTCCACATCATTCAAATTCATAATTAGTCCATTAATAAAAGATATACTACCTCCATCTATAAATAATTGCCACTTTGACAAAATTGGACCATTATATTTTTTGATACATTATTTAATGATATTCTAATTTTGTCAGAGTTGCAATTATTTGTGGACGGAGGTAGTACGTGTATATGTATATATATATATATATATATAGAGAGAGAGAGAGAGAGTAGGAAGAGAATTTGCTCTTGGATTGTCTTGTTTAATTCATCATATGGATCATATAACTAGACCAATGCATATTTAAGCACAACTCGAGCTTAATGCCAACATATGATTTCTAATAATTCATATGATCACAACATATTAACGGATCTAAGAAAATATCAAGCTACCATTCAACTAGTTTAGTAAATAAATTAATGAAAACTCAATAATACTAATAATTTTTGCACTAAAAAAAAATTCTAACAATTTATACTCAATTTTAAAAAAATTATATATTCTAATAAAATTATTTAATAATATAAAAATAAAAATCAAATGTATATATTTAAATAAATATCCAACCACATGTTATACTCAACTTCGACAACCAAGTGCGAGGATGGAATTATAAAGGTGTTGTCTAATTTGGTTCCACTATTTCGGACCATTACATAATCCATTCTTGTCGGCCATTAAATTTGATTTAATAACAATCCTACAACTGAGATAACATGTGCGTGCATATAGACTCTAATTGAGACAAAGCACTCAAGTGTTACTCCATGCTCCTCGATCCCTTCTCCACTAACAGTTAAACATCTCTACAAATAATAAGTCTCACAACTGACAACAAAGTGATGACTATAAATCTAAAGAGATCCGCATTCTTTTTTGTCCTTTTAAATTTTTGCAGTTGAATGAATAGAACAATCTAGTGAGTCAATAGTGGCTCTTCCCTTATCCATTTCTCAAAACATCTCAAAAAGAAAAAATATCAATCCCAACTTGCCATTGGAGAGCTACCTATGAAAATGGTCGAAAACTTTAACCTTAAAGTAAAATAACACAACCCATCTAAGCTTGAAGTCCAAAGCACAATGAAAAGTGATAGAAAATAAGAAATTTGTGATCTTGTATGTGACAATAGACCAAAAATTATAACTTAACACCCTCCAAATCTTTGCCTACGCACAAAAAAATGAAAAAGAAGATGAACCTCATCTCAGAATGGGTGCCACCACAGCACAATTGGTAGGGGTGAGGTAGTGCTACGTTGGCCTCCTCGATGGTGGCTAGGAAAGAAAAGGGTTGAGTTATTGAGGCTAGGAGAGAAGAGGAGTGAATGGTTGAAGAAGAAATTAAAAATTAAGAAAAAGATTTTCTTTTTAATTTTTTTTATCCATTTGTGTTGGAACTTAACTTCGCTACTTAAGGAAGTTCATTGCAGTGGAAAAAAAAAGGTCCAAAGCACAACTTGATGCCCTTGGAGTGGGAGAAGTCACACTGGTGTTGTGTTGAAGGAAAATGCCACAATATCTAGGTAACATTTGAGTGCTTTATCTCAATTAGAGTCTATATCCACATACATGTTATCTTAGCTATAGGATTGTTATTAAACCAAATCTAACGGTTCATAAAGTGGACCATGTAATGGTCCAAAAATAGTGGGGACCAAATTAGATAGCACCTATAAAGAAAGCTCGAGGACAAAGATCCCTTTGTTGTTTTTATTAGATTGACTTGACCTTGATTAGAGGTAGGTGAAGGCTCTAGTACACCCTACTAGATAAGGTGCATCATGCACCACCTCATCTAACGATGTCGATTACATAGACTATCCATGCACTTATACTTGCATTTTGATGGTATACTTTAGCAACTCCCCAACTTATCTCCCACCTTACTTTCGCACTTCATCCATCCTCCACTACCTTTAGTCGCCATAGCGATGGCACCTTTGCCTCGCACCATCACCAATACCACGACCACCATTGGTATCTGGTCCCTATTACTTGGAACCTGACTATTTCGGCTCGACTCAATGAAGGTTTCTAAAGGAAGTAAGGGTCTCCAAACGAAAATTTTTTATGTTTATCAATGTATCAATACACTCTCAAATCTAGTGATGGCAAAGCGAGCCAACTTGCCTCACTTCAGCCCTCCAAATGTCCACCTAAAATGGGGTGGGGCAGGGTGGGCCATCTTAGTCAAATGGGTTGAATATGCTAGCCCATCCCGTTTGTGAGCGTGTGGGCACCCTACAAAAAATTAAAAAATATAAATAAATTTATTTTAATATTTTTAATAAGTTATATCATCTTAAAAAAAATTTTAAAATTGAAAAAATTAATAAAAAATTTATTTAAATACAATAGAATAATATTCACATAAACTTTAAAAAAACAAAAACTTAAACGACATTACTTGTATCCTAAGTTAATATAATATTGTCTATTGGAACTGGATAGGCGTGAAGCTACTGTTTCTGCCAAACACATGAACCTCTTTCCAATTTAACTAAAGTCCCAGTCAAGAAAGAAAAGGGAATAACCATACAAATTACATATTTTCATTGCTTAAATAAACAAACAAAAACTAAAGCCGTACTACTTGTTTTCAACTCTCTGTTCCTACTGTAAAATATCCAGTTTTATATTTATATGTCACATATTTGTTTCTAATTAAGGGATAGAATTTAATGATGCAATGAGTTATCTTTTCCAAGTTCCTACTGCAAGCAATTTTTTTTTTTAATCGAAGTATCCATATTTATACTTATTTCACTTGATAGAATATATAATACGCCACTATCATAAACAAATTAAATATACATCATAAACATCATAAATTAATGGACTTGGGTCAAACAAAATAAAACCATACCTAATTGTCATAAAAAAAATCAAAAAATAAAAATAGCCATTACAACCCGCAGGCCCAACCGTTTCAACTTGTCCCGCCCCGCCCCGTCTTAGCTCGTGGGTTAGGCAGATTGTAAATTTTTAATGGGCCAAAAATATCAATCTAACCTACCATTTTTTGTGGATTTGGCAGGTCCCTCCAATGGATTGAACCAATTTTACTATTTCTTCTCAAATATAAACTATTAAATAATAAAATCTGTGGTGCACCTTGTTAAGAAAGGCACACCAGAGCCTTTGTCTAATTAGAGGCAAAGGCTACTTGAATTTCTGTCATATTTTATCACGTGACTTTTGGGTCAAACTTTTTATTTAGTCAACGTGCTTATGCTTATTATTTTTTGTTAAAATATTTTACTGAGAGAACTTGATTAAAACATGTGCTTTATATTGTTGAGAGAGAAAAAAAAATAAGGCCAAATCAGACAACTGTACCTTTTTTTAAAAAAAAATAAAGAAGAGCTCTTGTGTCTTGTTCATTTGAACCTTAAAACTGGTAATCACCAGTTCATTTGGTTCATTTGGTAACTAGAATGGGAAATGTAAAATAGAATTTCAATTTAAGTCCAGTTCTTTTGAAATTGGAATTGACTTAAAATTTTAAATTTTATGTTTGAATTTGCTAAAGAATTAGAGCGTGAATCGTAATTCTGAGTTTGATTTTAGTTTTAATATTTAAATGTATGATTCAAAATTTAAAATTAATAAAAATACTAATAAATAACAATTTTGTACTATAGTAATTTTTATGAAAATTATTTATATATAAAAATAATTTTTTTTTGGATTTGGATATATAAAATAATAAGTTAAAATTTAGGAAATTTTTTATATTATTATTTTCATGAATATATTATATTCTAATAAATCTGATAGATAGCATATAAATGAAAAAAGAGAGAGAATTATATAGACCTTATTGAGGAGAGCAACATGTATTAAGTCTTGAAATTGGTAACTCATATGATATGAGCTAAAAATTAGGACGAGTTCATATTAGTTATTTTTCAATTCTATAAAATTGGATTGTGAAATTATAATTCCAATTCTATATCTTACTCTAAACATGAAAATTGTAATTGAGAAACTCACATCCCAATCTAAGCTTTAATTCTATACCCAACTCCAAATGCCAAATAGGACATTATTTTATATTTGTTAATGATTCAGAAAATTTGGACTAACTATGTTTATTTTTAATTTTCACAACATATAAATTCATAGTTAGTCCATTCATAAAAGATTGCCTGTTATAAATTGAAAAAAAAAATGTTATTGACATGCGTAAATTTTGCATGGGAATGAAATATTTTTCATAAAACAAAATATTCGTTTTGGAAAGCTTTCGCTGTTTTTGCATTAGTAAGCCAGAAGAAATCTCCGAAATATAAATCAATCACGATGGTGGAGGCAGAGTCAAGGGCCTTACCTTGCAACAAAACATGCCCACTGGACATATATTTTGTGAATAAAGCTTACCGATGTATGGGAAAGCTGTAGCCTGTAGGAACATATTTTCTGTGGAAATTATAGGAGATGCTCCGAATACTTCATGGTGACTACTCAACAAAAACCTGAAGCTGGGCAATCCTGAGACTAAGCTTACATCAAAAGCAAACCAATGAAATTTCCTCTATTCCACTACTAAGGAGTAAACGGATATTACTTGGAATTCAGTGCTTTGTTAAATATACCGTTAATAAGTGAAATAAAGATTAATTTGAATTTGGTTGCTTAAGGTGTTGTTTTTCTTTCCTATGTCTAATTAATAGTTAGCTTTTAGTATCGTCCATTTTTCTAAACCCAAAATCTATTCAATCCATCCTTTTACACTCCGATACAAAATTAATAAGGGATTAATTTTTATACACTTTGTCATTCAATCAAAATAATAAATATTATCATATTATGATAAGTAGCTACATAGAAATTAATCATATTGGCAATTTTTTATTTCTATCAGATGACCATGTAAAAGTGCATGAAAGTTATTCCCAAATAGCTAGAGACTAATTTCATGCATTCACCATGCTAAAATATTTTATATTATCATTTAATAAAAATTATGGAAATTATCATGTCACGAGGTAGTTATATACAAATGGACCTTATTGGTAATTTTTTTTATTTCCATTGGATGACTAAAATTGTTTTGCACCGTTAAAACATGAAAATTATTCTCAAATTGAGACTATTTTCATAAACCAATGGCGTGGAACAACTTTATATTATCATCTAATAAGAATGATAAAAGTTGTTATATATATCACGATAGGTTATTACCAAAGGTACAATAGAAATTAGATAAATGAAAATATACTTAACTTTTTCAAAGTATTAAAAAATAATATTCCACCCCATTTATTTAGAAAATATATACTATATTCTAATCCACCAAGACTGTGTTTGGATTGACTTTTTTTTTAAGGAAAAACACTTAACTTTTTTTTTTGTTTCAAAAAGTTCTTTTATAAGTTTTAAAAAATGTGTTTCGATACAATTTAAAAAAATGCTTGTAAGAAAAATGTTAATTTACCATTTTTATTCAAAAGTTAGTAATACCCTACTTTTAAAAAAAAGTAAAAGCAGAAGTGATTTTTGAAAAATAATTTTGGATGTATTTGTTTGTGCTTTTAGCAAAAAACAAAAATAAATTCAAGAAAATTATTTATAAAATTTTTAAAATTATTTGTTTGTGCTTCTCAAAGAAAAGTAGAAGAAAAAAAACTAGTTTTTTACTTTTTTAAAAAGTAGATGAGGAGCTACTTTTCCAGAATAAGAAGCAGTAGAAGAGAGAAAATTTTATTTTTCAAATTTAGGAATCATTACTTTCTTATTTTGTTACAATTTTATCCTTCAAGTTTTTTTAAAAATACCACTATTTTTTCATGCGCACTCTCTCTCTCTCTCTCCATATTCTTAATTATAATTTTATCAAAAAAATATTTCCATATTTATTATATTCAAATAGTTTAACAATTTCTAACTTTGATAAAAAAAATACTTATACAAATTATATATACAACATATTTTTCTGCTCCCAGCTTTGTTTCTACTTTTGCTTTTATTTTTTATTTTGAAGAAATACTTCTCTTAAAATTTTAACTAAATAGGCTCTTTATTAAAAATTAGTTTTGCTTATGCTTTTTTTAAAAAATTGGGTATTACAAATTTTAGAAAATAAAGTGGTAAATTAACTCTTTTTTTTCCTACAAGTAATTTTTTCTAAAGTTGAATCTAAATACACTTAAAAACTTATAAAAATAATTTTTAAAAGAGTACTTTTTCCAAAAAAAAAAAAATTTCAAACATATTCTTAGAAAATTGAGGTGGAGTGTATATTTTGTAAACAAATGGGATAATATCTCAAGAATATTAAATGTATTTTACTCTATGTATAATAATACGAAAACCATACTAATAATTATAAGTAAAAAGTTAACAAAGATATAATAGATTCATTCAATTCACTTTTCACTCGTAATAATTACTCAATTTACATTAAATGCCTGAACTTTACATTGACAAGGGATCTATAATCTTATTATAAATTGTTATAAAACTTAATAATCTCTTGGCTTCTTATTTTGTTTATAAAAAATGCATCAAGAGGTCATTTGTAACAATATTATCTAAATTATATTTATGTTCAGTTTTTTAATAATAAAACCTTCTAAACATAAATAATTTTTTCATTATAAATTCATTTTTGAAAAAAAAAATATTTTAAAACAATTAACTCCATTCAAAGTCAAAATATGTGCATTACGTGCATGTCATGTGATTTTACGTGTACGTTTCCTCACGACACACGACAGATGGTGCCAAGTGAGGTTTGTTAAGTAATAATGTGAAATTATGAACGTGTGGTCTTGCTTAAGATGCTTTTGGGGGTAACAACAAAAATAGGCAATATGATAATGGAATTAATATCTACAATTATGCTATAAGCTAACGAGGTTTTGTTATCTAGTCGACTTTTATCTCATGACGTGGCTACATGATTTGCATTCAATGGTATGAATTTCATGTCCATAGGGACTTCATAATTTTACTATAAAATCAGGACTAAGTTTGATAATTTGTCCGAACGTTTTAAGTTGAGAAAATTTTTCCTTCTTCTAAGAAATCATTTTAAGACCGAAAAGAGCCTTCCCATTGATACCATTCTATTTTGACGTATACATGCGCTGTCAAAAGATCCGAAAAAGTTCGAGGATGCTACTGCATACATGACTGGGTTACAAGTGCATGGTACTACATACATGCAAAGTGTGTGGTTCTGGTTCCTATTATGAGGGTATTCCTATAACAGAAAATGTTTTCCCTGTGAAAGAAAGAGAGGATTACGTGTTGTTGAAGAGGCCTATGTGCTGAACTTCACGATGATGCACTTGTGTGAAGGAATCTGTTACACCTGCCTTGCATTTGTAGGAGATTCCCTCCATTGCTCTATACCCCTCCATGTTGGAGAGTGGTAAATATTTGCAATCTCCTGCTCAACAAAATGATTGAACAACAAAAGAAAGAGGAAAACTATAATTACATTCATTATCAACAAAAGTTGAAAATGGCAATAGCTGAAGTGCATAGTTTTAAGAAGTTTTCAACCTTCTTTTAGGTTCTTCAATCTTCTTCTAGCGTCACCACTGGACTCATTCTAAAACAAGAAGAGCTCTATGACTTCCAATGCATTATATGATCCCAAATAATCCTAACTATGGGTTCGAGCATCAATGCCAATTGGGCAAAATCTTAACTACTCAAGCAGAAGCTGACTTCAACGTTTAACAGCTTGGCAAAAGCGAAAATAATGAAACGTCAAATAACAACAGACCTGCAGAGGTTAAACCACCAATGATAGAAGCCACAATCGAGACTTAACCATTCAAGGTAGAAACAAATTTAAAGAGCAAATTAAAATACCAGAAGAAAAGCAATCTTTAATTAAAAAAGAAACCAACATCTGTGAAAAATTAACTGTTATTGCTCCGCGAAGAAAATAACACTGCTTAGTTCTTAGTCCAATACAAGGTTTTAAATTGCAGTTATAGCAATTGCAATGCTATACCTATTCGCATAAATTGATGGTAATGTAACTGTTACGCTCCGCAATAGGTCGCAACGGGTTTAATTTCAAGTGGCAAAACTTAAAAAAAATTCATATCACAATAGCCGCAATGCGTATTGTGATAATTGTATTACCTGCAATGGCAACCATATTTGCAGCTTCAACCACAATTTAAAACATTGGTCCAATAGTTCAACATTGGATCAAAGAAGCTCAACAGATGGATCATAATCTAAACAAAAAACAAGGATGGGAATACACTTCCAATCACAAAAAATGTCAGCATCAAGCATACCAAATAGATTAATTAACAGTACAACAAAGTTATAAAAGAAAGAGAACAAAAAATAAATAGAAAGAATCGACTTGGAGCTCACCACTAGTCAATGGTAACATTTGTTCTGCTCTTGCAAGAAAAGCACTAGTTGTAACAAGCTAGACACTGCCACACCTGTTAACTCCACCGCCCTTTAGAAGCCACTAATAATCGTTCTGAACAGCTATTTGCGTGGTTTTAACGGAGAACAAGCAATCTAAAACCTACTGGTAATACTAATATGTTTATTTGAATGATGATCTTAAAGACATATTCTTTCCAAGCTTATTTGTTACACACTAAGAAAGTCTCAGTCAAAAGCTTTTGCACTAAATGAATTGTAGGATGATTCTAAGCATACAAGAAGGACTTCAAATGAAGAAGATCACTTCTAAAGATGAGAAACGTTTCAAGGATGAATCTTAAGAACTTCAAAGCCTCATCATTCTCAGAAAAATAAGAAAAGCATCAACATGCAAAAACAAATGTCTCAAACAAGGTTCAGAAAGTTGCCCACATCAAAAAGATGATAGCGTCAAAAGGCACTCTGATTAGAAGGATCCGTCTCAGAAATGATTTGTACAACAAATCATCTCATGAAAAAATTCCTAATACGCTTTGATTGGAAGATTCAAAAGAATATATGCAGCAGGAAAGCCTAAAAACACATTGAAGGAAGTACAATAGACAATTGCCTCCAATGACTAATATCTTGTTTTGGCTAACTGATTATTTAATAGGCAGAAGTTCACTTGCTGCTAAATACAAATAAAATAAAGTCTAGTATCAGACAAGAACTAATGGTTAGCTCATGATCACCTATAAATTTAGCTCAAGATAACATAAATAAAGAAGAGAAAGGTGCTTAAAAATTTATTGCTTAGAGAACTTATTGTCTTCCAACCTTTTGAATAAGTTTCTAATCATAAACTCTCTTGAATCCACCTCAAAAAGGAGCATACCTTCTCTAGGAGCCATATTAGCAAATATCCTCTTTTAGAGTCATCGGAAAAATCTATCTCACTTATCAAATATTGTATATCCACACTTAGTATGCTATTTAAGTAAGAGAATACACAACCACATCATATATTTTATTGTAATTCGCCTATTAGTAATCAGAAAGTCAGCTTAGAGAAGCCAGTATAGAACTATTTGGTTAATTAGCTTAAAGCAGAACAACTCTATTGTATGCTTCAAGAGGCTTGTACAATACTATGATAATAAAAATATTATCTTATTGTTGAGCATTGGGTGTAGGCTTGGTTTGGTCAAATCAGTATAAATATCTTGTGTTATATTTCTTACGCTTATTGATCTTTTACTTTTTGAGCACACACAACTTTCTCATCTTGTTAGCCAATTTAGAAAACTAGCTCCGGCAAGTATACCGGGTCACAAGTAATAAAAAAATGAGTACGGGATTGTCGTTCCCACGAGGACCAAAACCAATTACCGATTCACTTGGGCACGTCACTATTCAGGCAAACACAAATTGAGAGAAAATTGGAATTTAAATAAATGTAGAAATTGTAATTAAACAAGCTATAGAAAATAGAAATAAGCAATGGATGGAAAGCAGGTGTTAGGGGTTGATTTCATCAAAGTTTCCTAAATTTTGTATTACCCAATTATTAACTTAGTTCCTTGACAATATCATTACTGATCGAATTACTCTTAATTATAGTCAAAGTTCAATGGCTTGATACTAGGACCCTCTTAGGACAAGTTGAATAGTGTAATTTCTGAGACTATTCTAAACCTATTCTAAGGATGAAAAACAAGAATTCAATTGGCCGCACAAATGAGTACTTCCACTGCTGGCTACTCTAACCTATGTTAATTTCTAGTTTGGCTTATTTTGTGAAGTGAAATGGCTTTCGACGTCACAAAACCATACATCAGTTAATGGGTGATCAGGCCAAAAACAGCATTAAGAACACTAGAAATTAAGTAATATATTGAAAAGATAATTAAAATAACAAAACAGAATACAAAATCAGTTCTCTAAGACTACATCTCCCTAACACTTATAAGAAATTTAGCAAGTCATGGAAAAAGAAAAGAAAACAATACTCTAATAGCTCTCTAGAGTCTCTAGCCCTTAGCCTATGTTTCTCTCTCTCTCCCTTGATTCTTTTCACCCTCTAACGGATAAAAGAATTTAAATCCAAACAGAAAGAAACTAATTTTCTTGATTTTCTCCTTTTTCAATCTTCATCTCCATTATCTTATCTTTATCTTTTTTAAAAAAATTATGATTCAAATCTTCAAGTAATCTCTTCTATCTTTTTCCTTCTTTGACTCAAATCAAATCTTTCAAAAATCATCTTTTTGCTCTTCCAAATCTTCAAATCTTTATCCAATTGTTCCCCTCTAATCTTCAAATCCTTGATGCTAAAAATCAATTCTACAATCAAATAAATTTAGTGAGAATAATTGCCAATTAAATTCAAAATAATTAATTTCTCATTAAAAGCATCAACAATAAAGATTTATTAAATTAATCCAAGAAAATCATCATTATGAGAATAAATTTGGAAAAATTCAATACACAAATACAGGGGAAAATAGTATATTTTCACCAGTTATCACATCTCTCCCTTAATGATAATCACATGTTTCTAAAGTATCATAAAGAACGTTTTGATAAAACAAATTCTCCAAGATAAAAATCAATTTATTGAATTAACTCATACGATTCTGCATTTCAAGTTGAAATATAATTGAGAAATTTGTTTGAGCTTCAAAGTTTTAGAAGTGTTCAATGGTTGATCCACCCCTTCTTGTGCCAACTGCCATCCAAAGTTGGTATTAGAGCTCAACCTCTATAGTGGAGTGTTTTAACTGTTACAAAAAAAAAAGATCCACGAAGATGGCATAACCAATGTCTCACAAAGCCAAAAAGGACACTCTGTGAACAGACCTCCATTCTTTAATGGAGAAGATTATCTATATTAGAAGAATAGGATGAGATCATTCATCGATTTCACAATTCTTGACATGTGGGAGATCATTGAGCAAGGAGATTATGTTTCTTTGTAAGAGCAAAAAAGCCAAGGACTGTAACTAGCAAATGAACATCCTTGGCCACCATGTCAAGTCATCATTCCAAGAAATTAAAGGATAGACGCTTAGAGGCAAGAGTCCAACTAAATGTAAAAGAGAAATACTTGCTTACTTGCGTTCTTAGCAAGAGTAGGTATGACAATATCATATCTTGTGACCCTGCAATCATGAAGGAACCAATTGAGATCAGTATGTTTGTCCATCAATACAAAATGTTCAAAATGGCTGATAATGAGTCCATTGACCATATGACAACCCATTTCTTGCATATCATCAATCAACTCAACTTTGGGAAAATTATACTCCAATGCTGAAATGGTCAGGAAGATTCTCATAAGCTTACCAAGAGTATGGCAACCTAATGTCACGATGATACAAAAGGAAAAGGAACTCAACATAGTATCCCTTGATGCCCTTATTGGATCTCTTAAAATCCATGAGATTGAACTCATTGAAGCACATGCCAACGTGTCTAAGAAAGGAAAGAATATGGCATTAAAGTCACTTCAAAAGATTGCAGGACCAAGCCTTGGTAAATGTAGAAGAATCTGATAATGAAGAACCTTCTGAAGATAACCAAGAATAGGATGAAGTTGCATGCCTCGTTAGTAGGATGAACAAACTTTTCGCCAAAAGGACCAAAAGGAAGAAGAAATTCATTCAGAAGAAAGATAAGAAAGGTGGTTCCAGAAAGATAAGTTTGTTATTAACAGCTGTACAACATTGGCTTTCTCTTTATTCTGCATTTTTTTTTTCAATGAAGGTGACAATAGATTCTTTCTTGTACATACCTTATGCAGTGACACGAACACATTATTTCGACATGAGAACTGACAGGGGGACGCATAAATAATGGACATATACGCGACGCATACTGAAAAGTGAGAAAAACGACAAAAATACTTAAATGATTAGTCCTATATAATCATTGCTACTTTTGTTCAATTTTTTTTTTAATTCAGAAACTTGCCAGCGTCTGCATTATTCACGCTGGTAAGTTTTGTTACAAAAGAAAAAAAAAAAACTGCAGAGCGTGAGCAGTCATCGTTGGTAAGTTTTGTATATCTCTGTAAAGCTTATCAGCGTGTCCTTGTTTGTTGCGTGGTAAGTTTAAAAAAAAAAAACTACAAGCGTTTTGTAGCGCGATCAGTCTGCAGGTAGTAAGTTTTGTAAAAAAAGAAAGAAAAAACTTACAAGCGTCTTTTGTAGTATGAACAGTGTAGACGCTGGTAAGTTTTGTGTAATATATATAAAACTTACCAGCATTTATATAGCTTACACTGGTAACTTTCTGAATAAAAAAAAAAGATTGAATAAAAATATTAATGCTTATGTGGGACCCATTATATATGCATTTTTGTCGTTTTCCTCTTCTTTTCCATATGTGTCGTGTAGTGCATCACAAAAAATGCATCTCCAAAACATTTTTCTTTCAACATATCTCAGCACACGGATCAAACTTCATCCACATATATCTCAGCACACGGATCAAACTTCATCCCCATATGTGGCTCATGTTATATCTCCCCATGTAATATTGCAATGTGCGGAAAAACTTGACCACCAAGTTGTTGCGTCTAATAGTCCAATCCATGCTAGTCAATATAAACATTTTGTGCTAAGGTATCGTGGAACCCGTTTAAACATGACAACGGATGACCCCAAAAAAAAAAAAAAAAAAAACGTGACAACGCGGCCGCCAAGCTTGGCCCACCAAACGTGAAAGAGTTATTTTATTTCAACAACAAATTAGAATATTAAAATATAAGACTTGAAAAAACATTAGGTCTCAATACTGTTGTATGCTAAGTTATAAATTATATTATTTCTGTAGTTATGTTTAAAAAGTAAGTGTAAAAAGAGTCCTATCATTTAAAGATGAAACCAGAATAATGAAAAAAAGTCACTAAAAAACAAAATTAAAAGAAAAATGTGGTGTCATATTAATTAATGTAAAGTGCTATGTTATTTAGATTTTTTTATTTTATCGATTATTATTATTTTATGTATAAATAAGCGATGATTTCACGAACATAATTAAATTATAAGATGAGTACGATGATAAATAATAATATTCTCACTTAATTCTTTAATGATATATATAAATTTTTTATTTATTTGAACATAAATTTTTTGTTATTAATAAATATATAAATAAATATAAATAATATTATTTATATCACTTACTAAAATATCTTTTAAGAGATATTTTAAAATGTCTTATAAACATTGATTGAAAGAAAAATTAAGATTTATTTTTAATTAATATTTATAAGATACATTAAGATATCTCTTAAAAGATACCTGAAAAAATGGAATAATATCTCTCAGCATTAACTGTGTCTAAATAACATTTTTCTAACGTAAACCGGCCAATATTTATGTTACAGATTATGATGTCCCCCGGGCATGTGCAAAAGGTGCTTAAAAGAACATTTTTCTAGGAAGCATCGCATAGACTGTCTCCCCTTCTTCATGCCCAATATTATATATACAAGCCAAAGAAGTTCATTCTCACCACTCCCACTTGTCAACACTACTCTTGAACCAACCTCTGTCAAAGGCAATGGAATCAGTATCACCACACTGGCGTGCTTCAATGAATTCAACATTTGGTGCACTCCTTGAGCAAGGTACCTTGGATGCATCAAAAAGTCATATCCCCTTATCCCCTAAGCATTCTTACTTGTCCCTATCACTGATCCTCCTCTTCACATGCACTGTCACACAATTTCTTCGCTCACTTCATGCAAAAACCACAAAGGCAAACTACAAGCTTCCACCAGGACCTTCCTTTCTTACCATTGTGGGAAGCCTTTTTGAGTTTTGCAGAAAGCCACAACAAACATTGGCCAAGCTTGCTAAGCTTCATGCACCAGACATAATGCTTTTGAAGCTAGGCCAATCAACCACCATAATCATATCTTCACCAAACATTGCCAAAGAGGTGCTCCAAACCCATGATGTGTTGTTCTCGGACAGAACAGTTCCAAGTATTGTAACTGCTCTCGACCACCACAATTATAGCTTGCCCTTCCTCCCAATCTCACCACTTTGGAAAGAACTAAGGAAAATTTGCAATGAACAATTGTTCTCCAACAAGACCCTTGATGCAAGCCAAGGCCTTAGGCGCAAGAAGCTACAACAACTCCTCAGTGATATGCACACATTCAGCCTAACCGGTGAAGCAGTTGATGTTGGGAGAGCAGCTTTCAAGGCATGCATTAATTTCTTGTCTTACACCTTTGTCTCTGAGGATTTTGTTCAATCTGTAGGGAATGACGAGTACAAGGACACTGTGTCCACTCTCTTGAAATTAACTGGAACAACAAATGTGGTGGATATTTTCCCGGTGTTGAAGATATTGGACCCACAAGGCCTTCAAAGGAACACCACTAATTACGTTACCAAGGTTTTCCACCACTTGGACAAGTTGATTGACAAACGGTTGAAGCTAAGAGAAGGGGACGTTATGTCACAAACAACGACATGTTGGACACACTCCTCAACATTTCTCAAGAGGATAGCCAGAAGATGGACAGAGAAAAGTTCAAACATTTCTTGCTTGTAATATTCCTCTCTCTTATCCTTTTTCACTTGTTTGTCACTATCATCAGTATTTTCTTGAAAACATTATTTGCACAGATGCAAGTTTATACTTGATAGGCTCACATGGGATTGGGATGATTGGTCTCACTCTATGGTGGGTTCCATCTAATGTGAATGTATCTATAATACACAAAGTCTTATTATTTGAACTCATATTTTGTGAAAAAAAATGTTATTTGTCCCAAAGTTTTGGGATATCTTTAAATGAACACCAAAAAATATTCCTTAAATATTGGTTAAATGTGAGTCCTAACTTTTCTCTTAACCAATATTTAAAAGATATATCATACTATATATGTAGTATGGCCATACAATTGTTGAATTTCTCACTTAGAATAAATATGGTTTAATTTGTCGTAAGATTTGCTTGTTGCTGGAACGGACACAACTGCATATAGATTAGAAAGGGCAATGACTGAACTACTCTACAACCCAAAGGTTATGTCAAAAGCCAAACAAGAGCTGGAGCAAACCATTGGAATAGGTAATCCCATTGAGGAATCGGATGTTGCTAAACTTCCATATTTACAAGCAATAATAAAAGAGGCCTTACGTTTACACCCTCCGGCTCCTCTTTTGCTTCCTAGAAAAGCCAAGATAGATGTGGAAATATCAGGTTACACGATCCCACAAAGCGCAAGAGTCCTAATAAATGAGTGGCTATTGGTAGGAACCGAAGCATATGGGACAATGCAAATTTGCTTTTACTAGAAAGGTTTTTGGGATCAAAAATTGATATCAAAGGTCGAGATTTTCAGCTCACGCCATTTGATAGCGGGAGACGAATATGTCCTGGCTCATCGCTAGCTGTCAGGATGTTGCATGTGATGTTGGGATCATTAGTCAACTCTTTTGATTGGAAACTTGAAAACAATATCAAGCCTGAGAATATGGACTTGGATCAACCCTTCCGAGCTATTCCAATGATAATAAACAACTAAGGAACATTATTAATGGACGTTCTTCCTCCAAAGTTGATTTAATAAGGGCTCTAATAATCTTTCATCGGAAAAAAAAAATGGCTCTAATCCTCTCTAGTTTTAGGTGAATGTATTTTACTATTATTTTTCTCTAGTAAAATTCATTTTATGGTTCCCGTCAGGTTAAGCGTCTGTTAGAATTTGAAGCCCTTGTATGATATAGAGTTGTCTGCAATAAAAAGATGTTTGCCTTAAATTTCTTTCTTTACCTACTTATTTATTTTACTTTCAGTTTTCACTTCCTTACTAACACTTTTCAAGGTTGCACTGTTTTTTTCTTACTATCCATATTATTTTAATTGATTAGAATTTCAGATACGTGGCTCTTCATTAATTTTTAGATCCAGATAATTTTTTAAACTATTTCATGTAAGATTTAATATTGGATATATTGAGAATAATATTTGATTTTGATTAGAGTGAAAGATTACTTAAGTCACTAGAATTTATCTAGTGGGGAGAGATTTAAATAATATGTATGAGATTAGAAATTCAAATTTTAATATCACTGATATTAAAAAAAAAGAAAAGAAAGAAGAAGAAGGGGAAGAAATAACAAAAGAGAGAAAGATTACTTGAGTTTCAGCCATGTTTGATCACCACGCAACTTTTGGGTCAAACTTTAATTTAGTCATCATACTTAACTTATTGCACATTGCATGCATAACCGCTTATGTGTATCACTTTTTGTTAAAATATTATTTACTAGTCTAAGATAGTGTTTGAAATGATTAAATTTTGAAATTGATTTGAATTGAATTGATTTGGATTGATTTGATTTATAAATTAAATCTTATAATTAAAATAATTATATAAAATAAGATTTGAATTGATTTAGAAAATAATTTTTATGTCTATAATATATTAGATTGTATTTGAAATGATTAAAAATTGAATTGATTTAATTTGATTGGTACTTAAAATTTTAAAATCAAATTAATTTCCATCAAATTCTTTTAATTTTGGTAGAATTTCAAATATAAAAGAGTCAAATCACATAAGAATTAGAAATCAATTCATCTTTTATTTTTAAAACACTTAAACACAAGATTTGATTTCCAAATTAAATAATTTCCATTTTTTTACACACAATAAAACATGTGCTTGGAAAAAACATGTGTTGTGTATCAAGTGGTATGTGTTTGGAAACTTAATCAAGAGAGAACTTGATTAAAACATGTGCACGGGGAAAAAAAAGGGAAATCAGCAAACTTAATAAAAAAAAGAGGTTATGCGTCTGGTTCATTGAACCTTAAAACTGGTAATCACTGTTGATTTATTTGGTTCTGTTTGGGTTTTTTACCCCAAAACTACGAGACTACAATTGAGCGCAACCGAGAGACCCCTTGCATATCCTCTTGAAGAACCGCACCACAACCTGCAGCGGGCTCAGCCAGTACCGACGGATTTTCATCACAAGAATGCGCCCAGTTTGCAATGAAATCCGCCACCCTATTTCCCTCACGGAACACGAGTCACTCACTCGAGCTTGCCACGATTGCCGAAGAAGGCCCTGAATACGCTTAAAGTTAAGAAAATTAGAGCTATTGGTCTGTTGGTGATGATGTGAGATCTTTGAATCTTGATTTGTTATAGCCGTCGACGGTGGATTTGCTACTGCACCTTGTTGGGATTCCAAGATGGTGAGCTCTGCATCAATGATAGCTGTGAGCTTGTTGGAGGGAACAGAGCTATTGTTGTTGATTTGTTGTGGTAGAGCTGTTGGTTGCCATGGTGGTGGTGGATCTCGTGGTTTCCACCACTGATTTGCTGTGGTGGTGGTGGTGGTGGTGGTGTTGTAGATAATAGAAGCATCAAGTGATACTGTGCTGGGTGTGGGATAATCTCAAATTGTGCTCTAATGGATTGAAGAACTATTGGTGAATGGGAGTTAGAAATGGTGATTGCTAGAACTGGAATGGAGATGAAAAAGAAACATGATTAGTTGAAATAAAAGCATCAAATTGTTATGAAGATTAAAGCTAAGGATAGAAAATCTAAAAGCTAAGCTGAAAAAGCTAATTGTCTAAACATGTTTTTCTTGATGCTTTCTATGATGAAGTTTAATTTTGGAACTCACATTAAAGTTGTGAGTTGCATCAAACCATTAAACCACATATGGAGGAGTTATTTGGGTTTGTTGCGTTTTGGTCGACACTGGAATGAGGGGTAATTAGAGAATTCTACAATGGATTCATTGATTTAGCAACTATGGTAGCCACTCAATTCCAACCTTCAATTTTATTTTTTTTTAGGACAGACTTCTTCTGCCCTTTCGTCTTCCTCCATTTACTCCTTCTTTGCTCCTCTTCTTTCTCCCACATCCAGCTACTCACCATGAATAGAAAAAAAAATATGAAGAAACCGCGAGCAACACTACTACCACATCCTTTGCCAAGACCCATAGCCAGCCCCATAACTCCGCCATAGCCACAATTCTTCCTCTTTCGAACCAGATCTGTGTGCCCCATTTTTGTCTGGAGCTTTGCCCACTCTCACGACAATGAGCAGTGATGGTGAGAGCGACGATGGTTGGAGCCAACAACGGTGGCTAAGGATGGCCGATTGGTAGTGGTCTAGTTGCGCGATAGAAGCAATGAGGTTGCTGGGATGGTGGCGTGCAAGTGGTCATGATCCTGGACCGTGGTGTGTGGCATGTGGCTGATCAGTGGCTGAGTGGTGTATGGCTAGTAAACCTCTAAAAAAAAAACTCTTTTGCAAGTCTATAACGGAATGTTCAGTGGCAATGGAATTATGGATGCATTTGAAGTGAGTTGAGCTCATCGTCGCTGCTGAAAGAGTAGGCGCAGGAGGAGAAAAAAATGTGGATAAAAAAGTTGAAAAGACTTCAATGATTTTTAAGTTGTGAGGACTATTTTAAAATCCTTCTTGTTATTAATTCTATGACACATATAATTTTTTTATTTGTCCACCTTACAACTTGTAATGTGAGTTTCAAAATTAAACATCATCTAAGAAAATACCTTTTTTCTTTAATTCATTTATTCTAAAATATTACATTTATAATTGTGGAAAAGATTCTAAATCCTTCTATTCTTATATATGCCATATTCACAAATATTACATATGTCATCATCACATACTCACTCTATAATATTCCTTCTAGTTATTATTCCCTATCACTTACCCAAGACCACACAAGGATGAGAGGAAGGGCACCTACCATTCACAAAGTTGACAGCACATCCATTATCAGACTCTAACCAAAGCTTTGGAATTCTTTTTACCCAAGCCAAAGTAAGATAAGACCACAATAAATCCCCCAGAGCTCACCATATGAAAATTGATCCCACTCCCAAGTTTCTAGCAAATCCAAACAACCAAGAACCACTAGCATTCTCGAAACACAACACCACACGCCAGGGTTTGTAGAGTCCATCCTCAGAGAAGCATCAACATTGTATTTTATCCAATCACCCACAGGAAAACACTAGCCCACTTGCACTTGCTGGTACCTAGTCAAAAAGGAGTTCTTTTGCAAGCCCAATATGAGCCAATGAAAACGACTCATCCACATGCCAACTAATCCTGAAAAAACATATCCTAGATATCACACTCAAGCCTCTGAAAGAATAGGTAATTCCTGTTCAACCAAATTCTCCAAACAGCACAACCCACCACACGGCTTGACAAAGCGTTGCCAAAGTTGTCCAATGCTACTGAAATCACGTAAAGCGTGTTCGAAGACGGACTCCATGCATGTTATGACATCTAGCTAGGGTACCATCAACAACAAAATGATGCTTAACCTGAAGCTCATCAGTCATCACCCCCTGATGCAGTATTATTTTCCACATAAAGCGTTTGATCCTCTCAGGTCCAGGCCATTGCCAAATCCTCCTCCAGGAGCCATTATTCATTCCTTGTTATTTTGTAGTAGATTCACCATCTGAAGAGTATTTCCAAGAAGGATATATAGTCTCTACCATCGTTAGCTCTAGGTGGTGGAAAACATGCTATCTCCATACACATAAAGTTAGGCAACATATGTTTGAACGGAAAAAGGACACTGGTCGTTGAAGATCATTATCTAAAAGAGAGACACAAGCCACATCCCTCAACACGGTTCCAGGCAAAAGCCAAACATAAGTCCAAAATTTCACTTGCCACCCATATTCCCACCTGCTACCAAATGCTAGAGCAAACATGATCCCACGTATATGACAAATCCCAACCCAAACACTAGACTGGGAGTCTCTCTTCTTCACTACTGGAAGATCCCATCTTCACACTTATACTTACCACGAAGGACCTGCACCCAAAGAGCTTATGGCTTCTGAAAGAGCTTGTGGCTTCTGAATCAGACCCCACACCAGTTTTGATATCAAAGCTTCATTAAACGTTCGCAATCGCTTCAAACCCAACCCAACCCTCCGACAGATTCAGGCTGAGCAACATAATCCCAAGTGACAGTATGACAGCTTCTTTTATCTAGCTGTGCACCCCAAACAAAACATCGACAAATCTTCTCCAAAGACTGACACGTACCTTTAGGAAGCAATGCAGTTTGTGTGTGTAAGTTGGTAAAGCCGATAGGATAGTTTGAGTTAAAACCACCCTCCCGGCAAGGGAAAGAACTTAGACTCCCAAGAAGACAAGACAACTTCTGGTTTGTTTTATATACAAGATACTGATGTGTATTGTGCTTCACGTTTTATGGACGAGAGGCACTCCCAAATACTTCCCTAAATCAATAGTCATAGAGAAACCCACCACCTCGCACATCTCCATACGCGCGCCTAGCATGGCAAACGTTCCTCGAAAAGAAAATCCGAGACTTCTGTCACCTTTTCCCGGAACAAGAACAGAAACAATCTAAACATCTCTTTATAACCCCGATCTGCCTCACTGAAGCTTCCTCAAAAAGAATGAGATCATTACCAAAAAAAAACAAAAAAACAAAAAAACAAAAAACAAAAAAAAGAATAAGACTTCGATTTGGTTCTTTTATTCTTAAATCCTAGGTAGTAAAGCACCAAAAATAATTCATAAAACCAAGACAACTAAAGTATATGTCTATGTAATTTATTTCAAGAACACAATTTAAAGACTATAAAACAAATGCAGAGTACATTTTACACTTATTTTATATTTATTAATGATTTAGAAAATTTAAGTTGACTATGTGTTTTTTAATGGACTAATAAATAATTTTCACATCATTCAAATTCGTAATACTCTATTAATAAAAGAAATACATGTTGTTATATATATATAGATAGAGAGAGAGAGAGAGAGAGAGAGAGAGAGAGAAAGAATTTGCTCTTTGATTATCCTATTCAACCGATCACAAATACTACACCAATTTTTGGTAACATTTATTAACCAAAAAATGTTGCTAAAACTTTCTAACAACATCTGAAAAAGAAATGATGTTTGTACATTACTCCGTGACTCACTCAAGTGCTATTAGATAAAAGTGTATGATATATTAATCGAGATAGACTCCATAATTGAGTCCTAATTTATCAGTATAAATATCAATATTATTTGAAAAATATTATTAAAAATATAAAAAGTGTTATTACAACTCTTTAGTGATATTTTTACAAGTGTGGTATAAAAGCTGTATCACTAAAGAGTAATTTTACTAACACTTTTATATAATTTAGTAACGTTTAAATCTCAATAATGTTTTAATAAGACCAAATAACTTGGCCAATAAATATCTAAGCTTACCCCATATTTGGACTTAAAGCCAACATATGATTTTTAGGATGTATTTGATTCAGCTTATTTTGATAAAGAAAAAAGTGATTTTTTGTAATAAAAAAATATTTTTATTGGAGTTATTAATTTTAGCTTCTATTTAAAAATTAAAAAAATTTATATTTAATTTTTGAGTAAAAAATAAAATGGGTAACTTTTATAAAAAATAATTTTTTAATAATTAAAAAATTATTTTTTATAAAAAAAATTGAAACAAATACACCTTCAATAATTCATACGATCGCAACATATTAAAATAGATTATAGAAAATACTCCCTCTGTCTAACGATAACTGTCATTTTAGAAATGTATTTGGATACAAATCAAGTTACCATTTAACTAGTTTTTATAAATAAATTAATGAAAACTCAGTAAACTTATTTTATTCAATGTTTTAAAAGGAATTATATATTTTAATAAAAATATTTAATAATATAAGAATAACCAAGAATATGGACGGAATTACAAAGAAAGCCCAAGGACAGATTTCTTTCGCTTTTATCATTGGATTTGACTTAGACTCGAGAGTACCTGCTGCATGCAATATATATATATATATATATATATATATATATATAGCCAAGTGTATGGACGGAGTTACAAAGAAAGCCCAAGGACAAAGATTCCTTTCGTTTTTATCATTGGATTTGACTCAGACTGGAGAGTCCCTCTTGCACGGAATGAAAAATAGAAGTTGTTTCCGTGTCGTGCGATTTTTCCTGCATGCTTCGCCACCACAAATGACAGATGGCGAGTTCAGTGTTGCCAGATATTCAAACATGTTCAAAAAAAAAACACTACATTTAAAATTTAATGTGTAGCATTTTCCACCGACAACCACAAGTTGAATTCAACTTCGACAACCGAGTGAAAGATTATATGGACCAAATTAAACTCCAGATTCCAAAGAATACCCATTTATAAAGAATTCATTGTAGCTTTCGTCAAATTGACTTGACCCAGACCCGTGAGTAGCGGGCTAATTTTCTTCAATGATTTGTGCATATGGTATAGCAATTAATGTAGCCGCTGCATTTCACAGGGCAAGAAATAAAACAAGCTCAAAACTATACAAAGTATTGGAAATGATCTTCAAATTCCTCGTTGATATGGAAATGCTTGGGAAAAAGCCATGGTTGGTATTGCTGGGAATAATAGTATTGGTTCAAGCGTTTGGGATTAGTTAGTGGTTGCTTCCCAGAAGAGAAGAGGTCACTGCTGGATTTCAAGGCTGCTTATTCCAATGACTCTTTGCTGCCTTCGTGGGCGGATCAGCCGAAGAGCAATTGCTGCGATTGGGAGCGCGGCAACTGTGATTCCTCTTCGGGCCATGTCTTCAATCTCTCTCTAAATAAGAAAGCGTGATATGTACGGAGATTGTTTATCCGCACACTTAAACTGGTCCTTGTTCCTATCCTTCAAGGAATTGACAAGCCTCGATTTGTCCCATAATTGTTTTGAAGACTTCATTTGGAAGGAAGGTAGCCTCTAATCTAATCTCATGTATGTGTTTGTTCCTTTGACTAAACGAAGACATAAATTTAGACCCAAAAATAATAGTTAAGTAAATTTTCTTCCTTAAGTGCCTATTCTAGATTTAAATTCTGACACTATTGGAAAGTTCATATTTTAAGGTGACCAATATATATGTATTAAGGGGATCTTACATTTATCTCATCATCAATCATTTATTTTTCTGTGAAAATAATCAATCTTATTTTAAAGAGAATTGATGAATAGTACGAATACGAAAAGCACGAATCCTATTGATTGGTTTTTTTTTTTTTTTATTAACTACTTTTACTTTTTTCTTAACCATGCTTTCTGTTTTTACCCCTTTTATTCCGCACAGCAACAAAATTCGTACTCAGTTCGTGCTAAAGGCTTCGTACCATTTAGCACTTCTGTATTTTAAACTAGGATCAGTAATACAAACAAATATTACTCTCATATTTCTTACAATTATTTTTAGAATCACTATAAAGATATGATCTTACTAAATATTTTTTTAGACTCGTATTTTAAAATTTGGTCATTTTTTCCAAAAACGTTATGATTATAAATTTAAATGTATCTTTTGCTATTATTATTATTATTAGTAGTAGTAGTACTAGTTTACAACTACCAAGATAAACATTAGAAAAAAATTATATTCGGGAAAAGCGTTTTCCAAATGTATATTTTATTCTTCCCTATTTAAGATTGATATTTGAAAGAAAGTATGCACTTTTTATCTTATTGAAAATAATTAAAATTTGGTTGTTATCTTTTAAAAAATTTGAAAGGTTGGAAAAGATGAAAGGATAACGCCCTAATAAGATCACACTATACTTAAGTTGTATTATGATATTTATTAATCATTATAGCTGAACTAGCGGAACATTTTTTTTTAGCTATAAAATATGTTGGTAATGAAAATAACATCTAATTTTTTTTTTTTTGTGAAAATAATGATTTCTAAAACTGAGCCTCCTAGCACATATAATTGATAATATTGTTATAGCATACAATACTAAAATTCATAATTTAATTTGCATTATGAAATGTAGAGTATAGAATCAATACAATTTACATGGATAATTGTGCATTCATATATATATTTATAGAAATAAGTAATGAGTGTACATATTTACACAATAGCATCTCAAAAATACCCAGGCAAATCAGATTAGCAAAACCCTAAGCCAATATAAACAAAATAGATGTATTGTCATCCCAAAAGAAATTAAACCAGCATAAACATTCTTACAATATCCACAGGATCAATATCCAAGCATGCATAAGGTACTGTGACATCCAAAATATACAGTTTCAAACCATAGTTAAAGTATTCCAATATAGGCATGCACTCATTAGCTCATAGCTCAAGAATATACATAGGAAAAAGACTAGCCACGCGATAAAACCAGGCCTATGGAGTGTGAAACCCGTTCTCCAGCACGGGCTCCCTAGGGTTCTCCTCCTGCTACATCTCCGGCAGAAGAAGAATTGGATTTGAATGCGTGCAGAAAGGAGTGAGGCAAACTCCCTTCAGAGTGGTTGGTCTCCATCGAAGAGGCAAAAGGAATAGGCTCTGGGAAGTATGACTGGTGAACAAGATGCACCGAGAGATCAGCATACAAGCAGCGAGGGTCGAAGTGCCACCTAACTACACGGACCCTAAATAGGTGGTGGAAGAAAATGTATAGGTTAAAGCTACTGTAAGCTACCAGAACCAGTGAGTCTATGGTAGGATCATAGTACTAGGTCCACTCAAGTACCTCAAGGAAGATCACCGCGGTCGCCATCTGCTACATCTGAGGACGACACAGAAACACACAAGGATGAGAAATAAAGCATTTCTCAGTATGGATTCTAACTAAGCATGCAACCAATGTTGTCATCGTGCCTCAACTACTTCAATTTATTTAATAAAATCAATGAGTAGGCTTAAATAAATGAAGATTCCTTTTACTAATTTTAAAAATATAAACTCCAAAGTAGGTCCATTTTTATTCATTCACTTTAAATCAAGACTCTAAAATAAGAATAACATTACTAACATATTAAATCATCATTCTAATGCCTACATGCAATGAATGCCATGCTAATGCTCTTTATTCTTTTACCATTAAGGCTATCTTTTAGCACGTGCTTTAGTTATTATGTGCCCCAGGATAGACTGTCCTAGGATGTGAGCTCACTTGGTAATCGTCTTTATACAATACTATCTAAATTAGACTTTGGCTAACAAGGGGATCTCATACATCTACAATCGGAGGGATCTATCTCGATCGCGTACCTCTAAAGTAGAGGGATATCTTGGTGGGTCATCTTTCCTTATCGAAAGATCATGCCAGATTATCTTGTCTTTGCGAATCACTTTCTTTTACCGAACGGTTATTTCCAAGTCTTAATTAGAGAATTGTGCACTACTTTGACATTTAACATTCTTTAAAATAAAAAGTCATGATTCATGGCACAATCTTCTCTAATCTCATGCACTTATGCATTATGATGCAACTCACAAGTATTTTCAAACAAAAATTCTGCAGCATAACAGTTGTACTGAGAGAAATCCAAAAATTTGAAATGCTAATAAATAGCCAGAAAATTCCTAGTCATAATGTTAATCAATAAATACTTATCAATCCACAATTCCAATACATTCTTTATAACAAATAAATTTATCATCATGATAAGTCATATATATAAGAATTGAAGATAAACCATCAAGGTTTCCAAGAATCAAAAGTAGAGCACATACCTTGGCTTCCATCATCGGCCTCGATGGCCAAAAGAATTCATCCAAACATTTCAATTCCAAATGGTTTCCCACTATCATACTCACTTTACGCTTTAAATAGATATATATAAAAATACTAGAATGAAATCATAACACTTTTTCTTAATAAATGTTTGGCTTTGAAGGCTATTTCAACTTAATTAGCACTTTTGGTATAACTAAATTAAATTCCAAATCCTTGATCTAAACAAAAGGGATAGTTTAACACCCTCATTATCCTAGTTATAGTAATATGCCTTTTTCTTGACATAAATACCTTGAAACCAAATCTAAACCTTCTTAAACTTACCCCACCTTATTGGACATGGTCCAAGGTATTTAAATTCACCATAATAACTTTAAATACTTAATTAAAACATGGTTTTGGTCACCCTCTAAGTACATGATCGAAAATGACCTTATGGGCTAAAAAACTTGACTAGTTAACACTCAATTCTCCAATAATTCATTTTAAATCAATTCCAAACAGTTTTGTCATTCTTTGAGGGTTAGGAACCGAAATTCCCCTTTCTAGTGGGTTAACGGCTAGTTTAGATCCAAAATTATTTTTATTTACTCTTTTACCAAACCAACTACTCAAGGACAATTTTACCTCCATATATCATGTATTTTATTAGGTAAAACCAGTTTGCATTTATTCCTTTGGTATGATAATTAATTTTCCATCTTTCTTACTTCTTAGTGTAAGATTTCAACTACTCCTTTTATCGCAAAATTCAAGATAGTAATTCTAACAAATTTGTATCCATAATTATACTTATATTTAGGGTCAACTAAGTTATTCAAACATGTAGGAACCTCAATCTCACATTAATTCTTAGGGTCTCAAGTCTTGACCCTAAAATCCTATTCTAACTAGTTTATGTCATAACTTGATTAATTACCTTCCTAAGAGTTTCATCTCACAAAAACCATTTTAAAACACTCACCTAGGCTAACATAAGCTAAATCTAAACTTTAAATACACCACTACGTTTAACCTTTTGAACCTTAGAATCGTAACCCCCAAATATAGGACACATATTTCTTCAAGAATAAAAGCAAGGAAAAACTAGAAATCCACTACAAGAAATTGTTGGTATAGCAACCGATTTGTATCACATAGGAAAAACATGTAGATTATAAAATCCGTAGCAAAATTGGTCGGTCACAAATTCTAAATTTATAACCAAATTTGCGACTGATATGAAAAAGGAAAGAAAAATAATGAGATCATATTTCAATCACAAAATCGGTCGGCAAATTCAAGATTTGCGACCGATTTATAAAAGTTAACTAAACAACATGTTGAGAAAATTTCGGTCACAAAATCGATCATTAATCTTGAATTTTGCCACCGAAAAATAGGTCGCAAATTTAAAACCTTTATGTTAAAAAAATTGAAATTATGAATGGTAAAACTCAAAATTTGTGACCAAAAAATTGGTCGCAAATTTAAAACTTTACGTTAAAACATCTTGAAATTTACGATAAAAAAATCAGTCACAAAATGTTGAAATTTATTACTGAAAAATTGGTCGCAAATTTAAAACTTTCACATTAAAAAAATATTAAAATTTGCAACCGATTTCAGTTTTTGTAATTGAAAAATCAGTCATAAATTTAAAAACTTTATGTTAAAAAAACTTGAAATTTACAACTAAAAAATTGATCACAAATGTAAATAAAAAAAAACTTGAAATTTGCAACCAATTTCGGTTGCAAATTCAAACAATTAATTTCGCAAAATAGAAGCCATTTTGCAACTAAAAAATCGGTTGCAAATTCAAACACTTAATCTGAAAGTTTCCCATATCAGAACCATTCTGCAGTGTCTGGTTTTCTCTCTAACTCTTCTTCTCCTCCACTTTAACCATCCCCCACCCCCAAGACACAACCGCCACTATTGTCTTCACTATCGTGGTTCTCTTCTTCCTTTTGGTTATTTCTTTTTTAAAAAAAAAAGAATTTAGATCTGATTGTTTTTTAATAATGGGGGTTTGAATGTTGTTAGATTGTTGGTTTGTTGGTTTTGTTAGTTCTTTAAATTATATTGTTTGGATGTTTGTGTTCTTAAATTAGTTGAGGTATTTGGGATTAATTTGTGATGTTGTTGATTGTTTAAGAAAGTTTGTTGTTGTTAATAGTTGTTGTTTTAATTGAAATTGAGTTTAATTATATTGTTTGTTGATTATGAGAGTATGTTGTTGTTTCTTTCTTTTTTTTTTTTGAAATTTTCAGATATGGTTTTTTTTAATAATGGAGGTTTGGGTGTTGTTAGAGTATTGGTTTGTTGGTTTCCTTTAGTTTTTTAAATTACATTGTTTAAGTGTTTGTGTTTTTAAATTGGTTAAATTATTTGGGATTGATTTTTTATGTTATTGGTTGTTAAAGAGAGTTTGTTGTTATTAAGGGTGGTTGTTTTAATTAAAATTGAGTTTAATTATATTGTTAGTTGAATATAAAAGTATGTTATTGTTTCTTTTTTTATTGGAAATTTTTAGATCTGATTTTTTTAATAATGGGCATTTGGGTGTTGTTAGATTGTTGATTTTTTGGTTTTGTTTAGTTCTTTAAATTAGATTGTTTCGGTATTTGTGTTATTAAATTGGTTGAGGTATTTGGGATTGATTTTTGATGTCATTGGTTGTTGAAGGGTGTTTCTTGCTATTAAGGGTGATTGTTTTAATTGAAATTGGGTTTAATTATATTGTTAGTTGAATATAAGAGTATGTTGTTGGTTTTTTTTTTGTTGGAAATTTTCATATCTAGTTTTTTTAATAATGGATGTTTGGGTGTTGTTTGATTGTTGATTTTTTTTATTTTGTTTAGTTCTTTACATTATATTGTTTAGGTGTTTGTGTTCTTAAATTGGTTGAGGTATTGTGGATTGATTTTTGTTGCTATTGGTTGTTTAAGAGAGTTTGTTGTTGTTAAAGGTGGTTGTTTTAATTGAAATTGAGTTTAATTATATTGTCAGTTGAGTATAAGAGTATATTGTTGTTTCTTTTTATAAAAAAAAAATTTACAGATCTGAATTTTTTTTTAATAATAGGGATTTGGGTGTTGTTAGATTGTTGGTTTGTTGATTTGGTTTTAGTTCCTTATACATTGTTTAGGTGTTTGTGTTCTTAAATTCGTTGAAGTATTTGGGATTAATTTTTGATGTTATTGCACTCTTGAGTTTGTGTAATGTTGATCTATACTAAATGAATATAAAGTTAATGATTATTGAATATTTACTTAATTTGTTGAAGATTATAGACCAGAAGATAACATAGAGGTCATGAAAGATTGAATTGAGCAAGATGAAGACTTAATAGAGTTAGTGAAAAACTCAATAGTTGAAAACTCAATAGATAAAGTTGAAGACTCAATAGTTGAAGACTCATTAGATAAAATTGAAGACTCAATAGAAATTATTGAAAACTCAATGGAGAATGTTGAAAATACAATAGAAGTTGATGAGGAACCAATGAAATTTGAAGACTCAATGGAAAGAATTGAAAAACTATGGAAACGAGAACTAGTTAGAAATATGCTGAAAATTTATCTTCCAATGTTTTATTAAGAAGAACCTTAGAGTTTGGTCAACAATGTATGCCGTTATAGTTTTATATTATGATAGTTTATGTATATTGTATTTAGGATATATGTAATTGACAGTAGTGTTAACTATATTGTATATGTTGGATAACTTGTTCTTGTTAAATATTATTTAGGCAAAAAGATGCATTATGGATTACTAGATGTTGTTTTTTAGATTATTGTTGAATTTAGGTGTATTAAATTTGGATTTATAAGATTCTGGTGATTCTTTTTTTTATTTTTTAAACTTTGCGACCGATTATTGTTTGCGAACGATTTTGCTACTGAAAACATATGGTAGTAGGCATATCGAATTCCACATTTGTGACCATTTTGCGATCGATTTTTCAGTCGCAAATTTGGGAATTTGCCACCGATTTATCTGTCACAAAAATCGGAATTTGTGACCGAAATCAGTCGCAAAATAGTCAACAAATGACCAAATCAGACATGTATACAATTGTCCTAAATCGATCACAAAATCGGTCGCAAATGCAAATTTTTGTGACTAAAAAAATCAATCGTAAATATATATGTATCTTGTTTCGGTCGCAAATATATTTGCATCCAGCCTAAATGCAACAGACAAAATCAATCACAAATGGTCTTTGCGACCGAATTAGCCTATTTTGCAACCGAAAAATCGGTTGTAATCAACCAATGTTCTGGTAGTGATCCCCAAAATTGGGAGGAAGCAAAAAAGTGAGGTTTTAGTGGAATAGGTTCATCATGTACCATTCCACTCTATCATAATTTTGTCAATCCAAACAATGAAACCTCATTCCATTCTATTAAATTCTATTTAATTCCATTACTTGCCATCAATCCAAACATATCTATTTAATTGATTAAGTTCTCTTGACCAACCAAAAAGAAAAGGGAAGGAAACTAGAGAGAGATACGCATGGACGAGACCAGGTCACAGCGGCTTGCTACAATACCTCAAGTTGAAATAGTGAATGTCTCTCCACCATAAATGTTAGTAATAATATGAAATAGTTACCAAAATGTTTAACCATGGACCGTAAAAGATGTAAAATAGTTACCAACAAGCTGTGAGTTGTGTTATGTGTGTATGAGGGTGGATACCCAAATTCAATACACTCTCATATAAATATATAATATATTATCTTATCTCAATAAAAATATATCTCAATACTATCTACACTCCTATAAATATATTATGTCCCATATTATGTCTATACATAATATATTCAAAAATTATTTCTCTTGATTTTATGTTCTTTTATGTCACTATTTTAATATTCAAAAATTAGACTGAGTATGATAACATTTTGGATTTTTAGATTTTTCAGGACTCATATAATGATAATATTTTTTTGAGCAGGAGACTAAAACAGGTTATACGTTAATTTTAAATGAAACTGTATAATAGATATACAATTTTTTTTATAACTGACTATTAATTGTTATTGAGTAATAATTTATTCTCAATGAGTGGTTATTTTTATTTATAATTAAACTATATGAAGTTAATAAAATATATAATGGGCTATCACTTTTATGAGTGCTTTTTTTTATATAATATGAGTGATTGTTTATTATTACTTACTAATTATTTCATTTTATTAAGAGTATTTGTTAATAAGTAAAATAAATTGGTCTTTTCTAAACAAATTTTACGTAATTCTTGTTAATAATTTACATATTTTATATCTATTAAAATTCAATACTTTTTCTTAGCGTTCCTTCACGATAAATTTCCATGAAAATTTCATGTTGACAGGGATTCAATAATCTAACTATAAATTCTTACAGACATTGACGATTTGTTTGACCTTACTAATAAGAGAACTTTTCTTCAACTTAAACCTTCTATTCCACCAACAATTATACACTAAAAATAGTTCATCCTTAAATGATATTATCTAAATAATATTTTTTTATACTTTCCTTTCAATTAAAAAAAATTCTTAAGACACATTATTATTTTACACCTTTCATTTAGTTATAAGTATATTTTTTGTGCACAAGAGTTAAGAATATATTAATAGACTTAAATATAGAAAAACTAATATAACTTAGTTTGACTAAATTATGCTTTCCTTCTCTTTATTAATTATTGTTACTAAATTTAGTTGCAAATAAAACATGAAGATAAAATTGAAAAGCAAATAATACTTTCATAAAATTTTTAAATGACAAATAATTTAAAACAATTTTTTAAAAAAATTTATAAATAAATGAAAGGAGTACAAAGTTATTGCCGGCCAAAAACATGTTTAAAAAACTAACTTGATTCAAAATTAAATTTCATTTTCTAGAGCTAAAGTAACGGCATTATCCATCCAGTAGTTGTATTCAACCTCGACACGCAATTGTACAGACCAAATGGAATTCCAAAGAATAATAGTCGCTAGCGCGTTTGGACACCAGTTTGCGTGTGGAAAGTAGTTCTGCTCTTTTTTGTTTTTATTTAGTTTTTTAATGTTAAAATTAATTATAATTTCAAAATTAATTTTAGAAAAAAATAAAAAAATTTACTTATCAATTTTATTAGAATTAATTTTGAATATTTTTTTATACATTATATATTTAAGAATAATTTTTATTAATATTATTTAAATATAAATTATTTTTTAAATTAAATTATTAAATATAAATTATTTTATTTTAAAATTTATTTTAACTAAATTAATTTTATTAAAATTAATCCTATAAAAATAGTATAAAAAATGTCATAATCATTGTAGCATTTTTTTTTTTTTTTTTGCGTCGTGATCACTGATCATTGTAGCTTTCATGAAAAATTCAACTTAACCCACCCGTCAAAGAAATAAATTGAGTTGACCCAGACCCGCGTGCGGCGGGCTAATTTTCTCCAGCGGTTCGGATATATCGAAAAAATGTAGCCACTGCATTTCACAGGGCATGGGGGGGAGAAAAAAAAAAAGAAAAAAAGGCTCAAACCTATAGCAAGTATTGGAAAGTGATCTTCAAATTCCTATTCAGATATGGAGTGGCCTTGGAAGAAGCCGTGGTTGGTATTGATAGGAGTAATAGTATTGGTTCAAGTGTTTGGGAGTAGTAGTGGTTGCTTCCCAGAAGAGAAGAGGTCACTGCTGGATTTCAAGGCTGCTCATTCCGATGATTCTTTGCTGACTTCGTGGGCGAATGACCCAAAGAGCAATTGCTGTAATTGGGAGCACGTCACTTGTAATTCCTCTTCGGGCCACGTCTTCGATCTCTCTCTACAGAGTATAACAAAGCGCGATATGCACGGAGACTGTTTGTCCGCACGATTAAACTGGTCCTTGTTCCTGTCCTTCGAGGAATTGACAAGCCTCGATTTGTCCCGTAATTGTTTTAAAGACTTCATTTGGAAGGGAGGTACGTTCTAGTCTAATCTCATGTATGTGTTTGTTCCTTTGATATATATTTTGTCCTAATAACTGCAGACATAAATTTAGAGCAAAAAATAATAGTTAAGTAATTTTTTTTAACCCCTTAAATGATTATTCTAAGATTTAAATTCTGACACTATTGGAAAATTCATATTTTAAGGTGACCAATATATATGTATTAAGGGGATCTTACATTTATCTAATAATCAATCATTTATTTTTCTGTGAAAATAATCAATCTTATTTTAAACTAGTATTTGTAATACAAACAAATATTACTCGCGTATTTCTTACAATTATTTTTAGATTCACTATAAAGATATGATCTTAATATATTTTCCGGACCCGCATTTTAAAATTTGGTCATGTTTTTCTAAAAGCGTTATGATTATAAAATCTAAATGCACCTTTTGCTGTTATTATTATTATTATTAGCAAGATTAAGATTAGAAAAAAAAATTATATTAGGGAAAAGCGTTTTCCAAATATATATTTTATTCTTCTCTATTTAAGATTGATATTTGAAAGAAAGTATGCACTTTTTATCTTATTGAAAATAATTACAATTTGGTTGTTATCTTTTGAAAATTTTGAAAGGTTGGAAAAGATGAAAGTCTATTTTAAAAATGAATAAAAAGAATGAAAAGTCAAAAATATAGATTAAGGTAATAATTAAAAAGGATCTGAAAAATAAAGTTTAAGAAAATGTCGCGTAACAACTCTAGTGAATTTTTTTTTATATTATATGATAGATAATAGAAAGATAGTATTATGCCTGTTTTTGTTATGACTTATTATTTAAATTAAAAAATAAAAAGAACAACTACAATTTTATTGTTGAAAAGTTTGAGTTATAACAAATTTGTCCCCATAATAAAAAGCATATATATTTTGGTCCCTAAATATAATCACATTAGAATAAGTCAATTTTATTGGGAGACCAATTCTATATATTAAATTCCATGACCATATTATATATATTTTGTTATAATGTGATTAAATTCATAAATCAAATTATATTTATTTTCTATTTCAGAGACAAATTTGTTACACCTCAAAGCTTTAGAGACGAAATTGTAGTTTTTCTAGAAGAAAAATAAAAGTAGATAGAGTGGGCCATCAAATTTTCAACTGTCTTTACACCTTCAATTTTTTTATTATAAAATACAATTCTTTTTTTGCCACATTTTACGATTATTTTATTTTAACTAAAGAGCGGGCTTTCACCCAACCCAACTTGTAGTTCTTTAATGTTTGTTGATCTCTTTAAAGTGTATATATGGATTTGAATCATCGAGAATTTTTATAAAATAAGAAAAATAATAGATTATCTATTTTTAAGTTATTTAATGAGATTTATACATAAATTTAAAAATAAATAACCGCTTACTTTATTCTTATTTTAGAATATTCTAATCCAAAATGGATATTACGTACTCAATTAATCATGCCTTCTGCCTAATTTCACAATAATTAACAAACTAATAACGAGTCTGAACATATCTCTTCACTCTTGCGAAGTTTTGGCTAATCCAAGCAAGTTGGACATCCTTGAAATAAGTTATTTATCCCTCGATGGATCTTTCCCACGTCAAGGTGATATCAAATATATAATTCTTTAGTATTCCCTTATCTCTTATTTAATTATGTGATCTAGTTACCTTTTTACCGTTTTGCCTAGCCTTTGAATCTAATGCATTGACAGATTGGACAGCCTCGAGCCCTCGACTCGCAAGGGTTTTTTTTTTTTTTTGGGGGACGGGTACTCACAAGTGTATTGTAATTATGTTAAATACTATAACTTTTAAATCTAGGTCTATGTCAAATGAAGCAACTTGTAGCGCTAAATTTGAATCACAATGATTTCGAAGGAACTTTGGATACATGTCTTGGAAATTTGACATCACTTCGGACTCTCGATCTCTCATACAACTCCTTAAGTGGGAGCATTCCTGATTCAGTTGGAGAGTTGTCAAGCTTGACAACATTGGATCTAGGGCACAATAACTTTTCTGGCAACGTACCTGAGAACATTATTGGTGAATGCACCCCACTAAGTGTTTTAGTGCTGGCTAATAACCAGTTCAATGGAACACTTGATAGTTGGCTTGGAAAGCGTCCCTTTATCGACGTAACTAGTTGTCCAAGTATCCCGGTCACGGCTGCAGGTCTTTCCATTATAGACCTATCTCATAATAAATTCTCTGGTGAACTACCCTCTTCCTTCGAAATGCAAAATCTAGTATTCATTAACTTGCAGGGAAATAGCCTTACTGGCACAATACCTGAATCATTTTTTTCTGGCTTGAACGTGGTGGCCATTGATTTGAGTGACAACAACTTTACGGGAACTATTCCAGAGAACATCTATGGGATTCAGTCTTTAGTGTTTCTTCTATTGGCAGGTAATCAGCTGCAAGGCCAACTTCCCAGTCACATATGTCAGCTACGAAGTCTTCAGATCTTAGACCTTTCCCGTAATAACTTCACTGGCTCTATACCTTCTTGCTTCGATAATATAGCGTTTCGGGACATATATTTCGATTCCTCGTATGAAAGAGGTGTTTTGGCATATTCTCGCTCGGCTATAGGAACCTATAATGCACTCAATATGTTTGATTTTAAGTATAGCATGGAAGAAGTGCAATTGATAACAAAAGGTTCATCCTTTCCATATCAAGGTCATGCACTTAAAATCATGTCAGCATTAGATTTGTCATCTAATCAATTAACAGGAGAGATTCCACACCAATTAGGAGATCTAAGTGGCCTCCATGCACTCAACTTATCTCACAACCATCTGAATGGACCGATTCCAGGGAGCTTCCAAAAGCTAGAAAGCATAGAGAGCTTGGATCTTTCAAATAACAGTTTGAATGGACAAATCC
Organism: Pterocarpus macrocarpus; assembly: GCA_031439585.1. Classification (NCBI taxonomy): domain Eukaryota; kingdom Viridiplantae; phylum Streptophyta; class Magnoliopsida; order Fabales; family Fabaceae; genus Pterocarpus; species Pterocarpus macrocarpus. The sequence continues at coordinate 14,800,222 of CM062517.1, read as the reverse complement.
CACTTCAGCTACAAGACTTGTACTCTTTATCTGTCTTCAATGTGTCCTACAACAATCTGTCAGGTATAGCACCTGACAAGGGACAATTTGGTACTTTTGGTGAGAGCAGCTATAAAGGAAATCCATATCTCACTTGGAGTAACAGTAATAGAAGAATTGCAGCACCGCCACCACCTCCAACTCCATTGGATGAGGGAAAGAAAGATGATTCTACAATTGATTTCACTTCCTTCGGTTGGAGCTTTATTGCATCCTACGTTATGGTGCTCTTACTGTCCGCGACTATCCTTTGGATAAATCCCTATTGGCGGAGAGCATGGTTTTATTTTGCTGAAAGGTGCCTCCTTAAATGTTTTAGTGAATTTCTTGAAGATGCATTCTACTAGAAAATAGTGAAATAAATTGCTCAAGGATGTTTGACATATTTGCTAGCTTGTAATAATGTCATAACATCATCTTGCAGGAAGAAACTTTGTTTTGGACTTCCATTCTAGTAAATCAAGTCACTCAAATTCTCATAAATAAATGTCATTCAGTTGTTATTTGTCATTAATAATATTTTTTCCTGTGAGAACTTGCCAACGACATGCACGTGTTTATATAAGTGCATTTGGGATTAGGATGCTAAAGTATGTCAAAATCATTATAAAATTCAGATACAAATCTTCGGGAGTAATGACACTGCCATGCTTCATGCATGTGTTTGTCGGTGTTGAAATCAAATGCAGGAGACATATACACAAGGTTTAGGGAATCATTCGAAAATATTAAATTTTTTACTTTTGATATATTTACCATTGCTAATTTTTTAAGGAGTACCTCAACTGTTACATCTTTGTCACGGTCTCCAATAATTTATTGTTTTACCTGATCAAAATGTACGTCAGCCAAGGCCTCTTTGAAGGAACAGGGTACCCTGTTTGTCTATGTAACGTTCAAGAGGATGAGATCCTTACCTTTGTCTAAGTATGACCAATGTTTTCTATACCTGGAACTGATAGTAGATCAAATACCAATTTGTTCCTTTCTTTTTTTTCTTTTTTTATAAGTATGATCAAAAGGCTCAACCCATTAAAACCAACGGGGAGCAAAGTACAATGTGACATAAGTTGGGGAAACAGGTCTGCAATCAAAACACCTAGGTGGAATCTAGCATGCTATATAACCAAAACTAATGGATGTATGTCCTGCATAATCTTCAACTGTGTTTAACAAATATAATCAGAGCACACAGCAGTAGAGGACTTGCCACACAGCAGTAGATGACTTGTCATACGCATAAATGGACAAGCTAAACCCTCAATCCAGCGAGCAACTGCTCCAGACCTGAATGTGCAAAATGTTGCCCATTCCATGCTGAGACCAACATAAAGGAGTTCCAACAAACAGTTTTATTCTCGAAAACCACCATGTTTCTTGCCTCCCATATTTGATCATACAATTGTAAAAAAGCATGAAATTCATCTTTGGATTATGGAACAATACCCAAGATACCCCCACCAGTTACAGCAAGTATTCCAGATTCTACATAAGAATTGACGAGTAAAAAACAAGTGCGATAAATTTTCTTCGGCATTATTACACAGAGGACATCTAGTATCATCATTTCTATGTTCAATCTCTGTAGCCTCTCCTTAGTGTTTACCCTGCCAAGAACAATAAACCAAAGTAGCAATACCGCCTTTGGTGGAACAAGACCCCTCTACACCTTGTTTGCAAATTTATAGCTGTGAGCTCTGATCCGTTGTGCATTACATAACGAGCTGAGAAAAGTTTTCATAGAATATGTTCCTGAGTTGTTGTAGGACCACTGGAACTGGTCTTCACGCTACCAATTTGTTCCTTTTCTCAGGAACAGGTATATATACCACAGAACTAATGCCGCTTTAAATGATTTGTAAAATAACGTGATAGCCTGATAGGAGATTATTTTAAAGTAAACCAACGGTAGCTCTTCTTCTACTTCACGATCCGAAAAGGGCTTTTCATCGTACGTGCATAGAGGTGATATTAAATACTTTAATCAAAATTTTTGGGTTACATGAGAAGCATGAAAATATTTCAGAGATGCTCAGAGGTGACACTAACCAATTAAAAGATGAAAAATGATTGGGAAACGCATTTTTTCTACTCAATACACGGCTCATACGGAAAAAATGAGTAAAACGATAAAAATTTTTGGATGATGAATCCTACATAATTATTATTATTTTTATTCAACTTTTATTTTATATAAAAACTTACCAGTATTTATATAAAATTTATCAGCATTTATGCAAAACTTACCAATATTTATGCAAAAATTACCGACATTTATATAAAATTTACTGGCATTTATGCACTGCTCACGCTGATAAATTTCTAAAAAAGGAAATTAAATAAAAATAATAATAATTATATGAGATTTATTATACAAATATTTTTATCTTTTTTCACTTTTCCGTATGAATCATATATTGAATTGCAAAACATGAGCTCCGTTTGAGTTCTCTTAAAAGATTGACACTGAGTCAGCGGAATGAAATGAATATGAAAAAGACTGTGTGCGTTTAAATTAGTTTATTTTATGTTTAAAATAGTTCAAATTTAGTTTTTTATTTTATTTTAATTTTTTACAAAAAAGGCTTGAAAAAACAGAAACAGTTTTTACCTTAAAAATTAAGCGAATTTAATCATGTTCTAAGGCCCGGGCAAACACAAGGACTTTAAACCTGCAATTCGGGACAATTGTCAAAGCTTACTCAAACTTGGGGTATTTTTCGACAGCCATGTACCATTTTCGAAAATATTTTTCAATTCCATACTACTTTCTAAACTATTTCTTTCATTTTTTTCTCATTTTTTCTTAACTATTTATGAAAATGTGATACTTTTTCTAGTAAAACCAAGAGCATGAAGAAACAAGAATGTTATTTTTTTGTACTTATTATTTAGTTTTAGAGATGTGACAATTATAAGTTGTAAGAGTTAGGGTGTGTTTATTTGAGATTTTTTTGATAAAAAATTATTTTTTATTAAAAAATTAATTTTTATATATCTGAATAATTTTTTAAAAATAAACATATTCTAAAAAAATTAATATTTAGTTTTTTTTGTATAAATTAAAAAAAGTAGTTTTTGAAAAAAATTAATTTTTAACTTTTTTGATTATATATAAAATTTAAATTTAACAATTTTTTTTAAAAGTTAAAAAAAAGAAAAAAAATTTATATAATCCTGAAATACCACATAACTATTCTCTCAACTAATTATATAAATATACTTTTTATGATATCCACCATTAACATATAATTTTATATAAAATACACTTATATAATTAACTGAGAATACATTCACACGGTGCCCAGGACTGTGCAAATATTTCTCAAAACAAACACGCCCTTAGTTAGTTAATTAGTGGCAGTCATTACCAGTTAGTTACAGCTGTCATAAGTGCTGTCATAGGTTGTCTCACTCATGTCTATAAATTCCAGTGTAACTCTCGTTTCAGTTCAATTAATGCAATTCATTCTTTTGTTCATTCACTTTCCTATTATTTAGGCATTTATAAAGATATCATCAATTGTAATGCAATTAGTCGTGGATATATCATTGTCGGCCTAATTTTTGTTTTAACTCATTTTTTTTTTATACGTCGTTTCAATATATTCATCTTTATATGTTCAAATAATACAATTCTATTATAAATTCTTACATGATTTGCCTGACCTTATATATAAGAGAACTTTACTTCAACTTAAACCTTTTATTTCACAAAAAATTATACTTTAAAAATTAATTTTTAAATAATATTATCAAAATAATATTTTTTTGAACTCTCTTTTCAATAAAAATTTCTTAAGACACATTATTATTTAACTCCTTTCATCTATTTATAAATATATTTTTTGTGCACGGAAATTAAGATTTTTTTTTGACGGGGGATTAAGAATATATTAAATAGACCCAAATAAAATTAATTAATGCTTTTATGAAATTTTTTAAATGATAAATAATTTGAAATAATTGTTTTAAAAAAATATTTATAATTAGACCGAAGAATTACAAATTTATTTCCGGCCAAAAACATGTTTGAAAAATTAACTTCATTAAAAATTAAATTTCATTTTATACAGCTAAAGAATTTCATTATCCATGGGCAAGCTGCATTCAGCTTCGACACGGTATGGACCAAATGGAATTCCAATTTCCAAAGTAGACCAAATGGGAAAGCATGTCATTGTAGCTTTTATCAAATCGGCTTGACCCACCCGTCAAAGAAATAAATTGACTTTACCCAGACCCGTCTGTAGCGGGCTAATTTTCTCCGGTGATTTGGTTATATCAATAAATGTAGCCGCGGCAGTTCACAGGGCAAGGGGAAAAAAATAAGGCTCAAAACTATAGCAAGTATTGCAAAAGTGATCTTCAAAGTCCTCTTTGATATGGAGTGGCTTTGGAAGAAGCCGTGGTTGGTATTGATGGGAGTAATAGTATTGATTCAAGTGTTTGGGAGTAGCAATGGTTGCGTCCCAGAAGAGAAGAGGTCACTGCTGGATATAAAGGCTGCTTATTCCAATGATTTTTTGCTGCCTTCATGGGTGGATGACCCAAAGAGCAATTGCTGTGATTGGGAGCGCGTCACCTGTGATTCCTTCACGGGCCATGTCATCGATCTCTCTCTGGAGTCTCTAAATAGTTACCATGGTTGGAACACTATTCTCAAAGGATCCGGATGTTTGCACCGAACGTCACGCTTAAACGGGTCGTTGTTCCTTTCCTTCAAGCATTTGAGAAACCTTAATTTGTCTAATAATTGTTTTGATGACATCGTTTGGAAGGGAGGTACGTACCCTCTAATCTAATCCCTTGTATTTGTTTGACTGTTTCTTTTATTCAATCTTTGTTTGTTTTTATTTGAAAAATATTTTTCTTAAACCATGAAGTATAGACGTCGTATGAATATTGTCTATTAATGTGAGAGTGCGTGATTGTTGAGATATATGTACTGGGATAGGATGGACGGACTATATATTTATTTAAGATGGCGTTTGGTATGGCCAATTTATTTGAATTATTGTTAATATTTGATTAAATTATCTGAGCCCATAATATTATTTTATTTAGTTGAGCAATATTATTGACAATTTAGATTTTTATGATAATATAAATTACCATCAATGTGGTAATATAAATTATCCCCTTAAAGGTGGTATTGTGGATTATCACCAACATGACAATCCTTTTATTATTATTATTATTATTATTGTTAATATTATCATAATTAATCATATATAATAATTATAATTATTATTATGATTAAATATTAATGATATTAATATTTCATTATTATTAAATAATAATCAATAATAATATTAATTATTTTTAATAATAATTATTAATAAAATTAACTATTATAATCATAATTAATAATTAAATTTTCTTTTTCTTATTAATTAATAATTATTAATATTATTATAACTAATAATAATAATAAAATATTTATTATTATTAATAAAATATTTATTATTATTATTATTATTATTATTGGTTTAATACATATATTACTTAGTAATCTTTTTGATATATCAAACAGGATAATATAAATTGCCATTTAAATTACCTATACATATCAAATACTGTATTTAACATTACCAATAATTTAAAAAGTGGCAATCTTTCTAAGTAATAATCTACATTACTGGTAATCTTAATAGGTAATATACCAAATACCACCTAAAAGTGATTTATATTTTTTCACATAATTTTGAGTTAGTTTTGAGTTCAAATGATGGTTAAGTACAACTCTCGCCAAAGTGATGACTCTTGATAATTCCAAGATATAGATCCATAATATACATATATTATATTGATATACAAATAATACAATTCTTTTTATTTTCTTCGTTTTAAGTCAACTAGTTATAAGACAAATATCTCTATTTTTTCTTTTGATATATTCTTTTTGTACATTAATTAATAATAATGATAATGATGATGATAAATCAAAGATGACAACAATCTTATTTTAAGATTCAATTTTAATTTATCTCGTCTAATTCTTCCTTGTAGAATTATCTTTTATTTTATTGTTTTTATAGATTTATCTTTTTATATTATTATATAATAAACTATCCTTATAACCACTATATATCTCTATGTAACCCTCTCATATTACTTATATTCGAGTTGGATTAGCCTTCATTTATGATATTCACGATATTAGAGCCATCAATTGTCAACGGCAAACCGAATACTAGAATCTTCAATTTTTTTTCCCCAATAGAGAGACTTCATACCCCTTGACCTTAGTGGCCGTCAAGAGAAACTGCATTGCACCTTTCAATTTCAGTTAATTAAGTCTTTTCCTAATAATCTGTCTAGGATTCAAACAGGATAATTTAACCTGAGGTCACATTTTAATTTTACTATTACTATCTAATTTTCATTTCTTTTGGTATATTTGCATGAAGGTTTTTTTTTTATTTTTTTTTCCATTTGTCAAATGATCAATCCTTTCATTTTTCTGCAAAAATAATCAATCTATTTTTAAATCTATAGTTCTCCACTAGGTTGTAATATTAAAATAATAATAAACAAACAATAGAAGTACTCGCATATTTTATATATTTATTTAATTTATTTATTCGCGAATCTCACTATACAAACATGATCTTACTAAAAATTTTTAAGACTCATTCTAAAAGTTGCTCATGTTTTTGCTGAAAAAAGCATTATAATTAAAATATTTAGATGCATCTTATGCTATTATATTATTATTATCATCATCATCATCATCATTACTAATTGGAACACGTGAGATTAAATATAGAAAGAATATTTACAGATGTATAAAATGATATCATGGAATACAATCTTGTTATTCAATACGATTATGAACTCCTCATTATCACTCCTTTTTTTTTTCTTTATCTTGATATAAACGAACTGAGTGGACCATCAATTTTTTGATTGTCGTCAAACTTTCATCAATTTTTTTGTTTTAAATTTAAAATTAAGATTGATTTTGATATAATGTCAATATAAAATATTTTTTAGTATTGTCAATTTATCACATCTTATTTTTTATATGAGTTTTGAGGTTACTATAACAATAGTCAAATATTCTTAATGATGTAGTTATATATCATTATTGGATAATTGTGCAAAAGAGTTTATAAATGCGGTGTATTAAAACTAATTCTTTTAAAATTTTCTCTTTTTTTTTTTCCTTAATGGAACCATTAGTATCCAAATCCGATTATCAGAACCTAATTATTTGAACACATTTTACTAGTATTTGATATTTTAAGTTTATAGAAATAACAAAAATATTACGTAATTATAATTCATTGTTATAAATATTTTTTATGTATAAATTAAAGCACATATACGAATTGAGTTATGCAGTGCAAGCCAAAATAAAGTAAATTAAGGGTGTGTTTCTTTTGGCTTTTTTATTTTTAGAAAAAATCACTTTTTTAACTAAAAAAATTACTTCTCAAATATTTGGACAAATTTGTTAAAAATATTTAGATCCTCTAAAATAGGGGTGATGGTACAGTGAGAAAATAGGAGTTATTTATATTTAAATCAATAATTTTTATTATGTGTGAATTCTATCAAAATAATTTAAAGATTAATAACTTTTCACTTTTTTATTTTACAATTATTCTCACTTTAGAAAATTTAATTTTCTTTTGCAACTATATAAAAAATTAAGTTTTAACATCAAAAAGTTGGAGTAAACGCACCTTAAATTCAATTAGACTCGAATTTTTGTTGTCCAAGAGAATAAGCATCTGTTACAGCAATTTTTTTGAAGCTGAAGCACAGTGCTGAAATTGAATTAACAGACTTGTGTTTGAGTTTATCAGGAAAAGAAAAAGCTTTGTGCTTGAGTTTAAAATAAAAAGTAATGTTGAACCTAAAAAAACATATGTCAACAAGTTAATGAAATTGACTTTTTTTTTTTAAAGAAATATCAGGTATTAATATTTTATATTATTTATTATGTATGGTTCATGAAAGTAATGATTTGAATAAACTTTTGAAGATAATAGAAGCAAGTCAACATTAAAGAGGTTGGAGACGTTAGATCTCAGTTACAATAAACTCAAGGAAAGCATAACGAAATTCTTGGGTGGTCTCGCATCCCTCAAGAATTTAATTCTTACCCATAACAATATTGGAGGGCTCTTTCCTAGCAAAGGTATGAATGTAGATAATTATATATTTCATACTTAGATATTTGTATATAGTCTAATTTGCAATATTTGTTCAGAATTTTCACATCTGCGAAATTTGAAGCTGTTGGACTTGGATTACAATGATCTTAGCGGCGGCTTGACAACTCAAGGTACACGTGTGTGTGTGTGTGTGTGTGAGGCTGCATTTTTGTGTTAATTGGAGCTTTCATCATAGTCTTTAGGCTGGACTAATTTGCCACCACATATGTTGGTTCAGCTTAAGTAAATGTAAATTAAAGTGAAAAGGTGTATTGGTTGAGCTCAAGTGGCAAAGTGTGGTCTCGTAATACCACATGAGAGGGGAAAAAAAAAAAAAAGAGAGAGAAAAGAAAAAAATGAAAAAGAAAGGAGTAAAAAACTGAAAGGATGAAAATATTTTTTAAATTAAAATTGAAAATGAAAAATATTTTATATATTCCCCCTGCTTATTTTTGTAGTATGCTAGCCTAATGTAAAATTCATATATTTTTTGCATATTACATTCATTTTATCGTAAAATTTAATTATTAGATTTAATTATTAGACTATGTTTCAAATTTTTAATCTTGAAAATTTATTTGATTTATACAAAATATTTTTGTTTGAAAGATTATAAAATTGAAAATGATTGAATTTTTTTTTTAAACCTAAACCACTAATATCCGAAATCAAACCTGAGTTTATTTGGTTATATTTACTTGAATTGATAATTTCATTCTTATATATTATATATTTAATCTATTTATAATAAATAAATAAGGAAAATATTTATTAAAATTAATATTAAAATTAGTTTACAAATTAATACAAATCTTACTTTTTACTAACAATTCAAAATATGCCTATTAATTCTACAAATTAAGTTGAATCAATTCATATCAAAATCGATTTCAATTTTAGAGAAGTGATTAATCTTTTCACAAATGACATGGCATTTCTTGATATGTTACAACATAAATATTTACTTGTCATTGATGGATTTGGAAGATCGTTTATTTTAATCGGGTTGAAGTACCAGTCAATTGTGTTTAGAAACTAATTTTAATTTATTGTTGATATAAAAGAGTTTTATATTATTATTTAATTATATATTATTATATGTGATATTTTTAAAATAATAAATGTAAAAAATAAATATTTTTGCTGATAAAATAATATATATATATAATACTTTCATTCTCATAGTGCATCATAATTGAATTCTTGCATCAAATACATTATGTATGTGCATGTGCGTGGAAATATAATCTTGCTGGGCACCATAAACTTAATTTACTTAATAAAAACCTTTTTGTTTAGTGATTTCCACGTGAAAAAAAAAATAGTGATCAATTTAATGAAACTTGTTCATATAAATATGCCCATGTGGGTAAAGATTAAAAATATTATTTAAAAGTCACATAATTATTTAAAAAATCTCATAATTTTATATTTTAATATTGATTACCTATATATGGATTAATGACAAAGATTTACTCCTTCTATTCTTGCATTTAATCACTGCACTCACACTTGATAGGTTATATGTATGCTTTAGAGGAATAAAATATAAATGGTGTATTTAATTCATCTGCTTTTTGTATAATTCCACGGTAATTTGTAAATAATAACGTTTCTAAACCTATCTCGTTCTCTCTCTCTCTCTCTCTCCATTCTTGTGAAGGTCTGGCTAATTTAAGCAATCTGGAGGTCCTTAGACTAGGAAGTTTACTTCTCAATGGATCTTTCCCAAGTCAAGGTGAACAAATATATAATTCTTTAGCATTCCAGTAGCTCTTGTTTATGTGATTTCTATTTCTTTACCCACGACTTTGAATCTAGTATATTGATAGATTAGGTAGCCTCGACTCACAACTGTATTCTAATTGACTTTTGAATCTAGGTTTATGTAAAATGAAGAGACTTGAAGTGCTAGATTTGTCTTATAATGATTTCGAAGGAACATTGGAAACATGTCTTGGCAATTTGACGTCACTTTGGACTCTTGATCTCTCACATAACTCCTTAAGTGGGAGCATTCCAGCACCTTCGATTGCTAACCTTACATCGTTGGAGTATCTTTCCCTTGATGGCAACAAATTTGAGGGCTTATTCTCATTAAACATCTTGGCTAACCATTCAAAGCTTAAGGTGTTACAACTTGGAGAAATGAATTCTGAAACTTTTCAAGTGCAGACTGAAAACCCCCCTTGGATCGCATCATTTCAGTTGGAGCAACTAGACATTTCCTCTTGTAAGGTTAACTTACCTACAAAGACAATTCCCACTTTCCTTTCGTCTCAGAGTGGCTTGAGATATATTGATCTATCAGGAAACAATCTGGTTGGTATGTTTCCCAACTGGTTGCTTGTGAACAACCCGAGACTTGAAAATGTGTACTTAAATGATAACTCTTTCACTGGACCTTTCAAACTACCCTTTGATCTAAATCATCACATGGATCAAATGCAAGTGTTGGACATATCAAACAATGAGATCCATGGTGAGCTCCCCAACAACATGGGATTCTTCTTCCCACATTTAGAATTCTTGGATGTCTCAAAGAATAAGTTTGAAGGTCATATTCCCGTTTCAATTGGAGAGATGTCAAGCTTGGATACGTTGGATCTGGAAAACAATAATCTTTCTGGGAATATACCAGAGCACATTCTTAATGGATGCATATTGTTAGCATCTTTGGATGTGGATAAGAACCAGTTAAATGGAACACTTCAGAGTTGGATTGAGAAACCTGGGCTTTCCAAGTTAAGTGCATCAAGGAACAACTTTGAGGGCCCAGTAACAAAAGACATGTGCCAGCTTGAATTTCGATTTTTAGACCTATCTCACAATAAGCTCTCTGGTTCACTACCCTCTTGCTTCAACGTGCCATCAGCACAAGTCATTAACTTGCAAGGAAACAGTCTCACCGGTACAATACCTAAAGCAATAGCAAACAGCTCAAACATACTGGCCATTGATTTGAGTGACAACAAATTTACAGGAACTATTCCAGAGAGCATCTATGGGCTTAATTATTTGAAGTTTCTTTTATTGGCGGGTAATCAACTGCAAGGCCAACTTTCTAGTCGCATATGTCAGTTAAGAGGTCTCCACATCTTAGACTTTTCACGTAATAACTTCACTGGCTCTATACCTTCTTGCTTCAACAATATACGATTTTTGGAAGAACAGATTGACTTGTCAAATAAAAATTCTCAAGTACTTCCTAGGAAAAAAGCAACCGTGTTATATGAGATATTGACGTTGCCGGTGGAGTATATATATAGGATGGAAGAAGTGCAATTCATAACGAAAGGCTTATCCTATTCATATCAAGGTGATATACTTAAAGTTATGTCAGCATTAGACTTGTCATCCAATCAATTGACAGGAGAGATTCCACACCAATTAGGAAATCTAAGTGGCCTCCATGCACTCAACTTATCCCATAACCATCTGAATGGACCGATTCCAGAAAGCTTCCACAAGCTAGAAAGCATAGAGAGCTTGGATCTTTCAAATAACAGCTTGAGTGGACAAATCCCTCTTCAGCTACAAGACTTGCACTATTTATCTGTATTCAATGTGTGCTATAACAATCTGTCAGGTAGAGCACCCGATAAGGGACAGTTTGGTACCTTTGATGAGAGCAGCTACAAAGGAAATCCATATCTCACTTGGAGTAACAGTAACAGAAGAATTGCAGCACCGCCACCACCTCCAACTCCATTGGATGAGGGAAAGAAAGATGAAACTGCAATTGATTTTACTTCCTTCTATTGGAGTTTTGCTGCGTCCTATGTCACGGTGCTCTTAGTGTTGGTAACAATCCTCTGGATCAATCCTTACTGGAGGAGAGCATGGTTTTATTTCATGGAAAGTTGCCTCCTTAAATGTTTTGGTCGATTTCTTGAAGATGCATTCTACTAGAAAATTAAGAAATAAATTGCTCAAGGGTGTTTGATATATTTGCTATTTTGTAATAAGAAACCTTGCTTTTCATAACATCATCTAGGAGGAACAAAGTTTGTTTTGGACTTCTATTTTAGTAATCAAGTCATCAAATTCTCGTAAATTATTTCAATGTCATTCCGTTGTTATTTGTCTTTAATAATATGTTTTCATGTGAGAATTTGCCAACTTCATGCTAAAGACATGCACGTCTGTATATAAGTGCATTTGGGATTAGAATGCTAAAGTAAATCAAGATCATTATAAATGCAGTTGGACATCTCAAGAGTGATGAACGGATGATATTATCATGCTTCATGCATTTGTTTGTCCATGTTGAAATCAAATGCAGTAGATATGTTCACAAGATTTAGGAGATTTTATTTAAAGCAAACAATGCTTCATATATTTATTATTGATTCTTTAGAAAGGACACTAGTTGTTACATCTTTATCACATCAAAATATATGTTAGCCCAAACCTCATTGAAGTGACAGGGTGCCCTGTTTGTCTTGTAAGGTTCAAGAAGACACGAACCTTATTTGTTTGCCTATGTTTGATAAATCAATTGAGTTTAGTGTTCCACTTGGCTTTGAGAATAATACAGCCCGTAATCAGAACCATGTTAGTTAGAATACGCAAAATGTAGAGCCGGACCTTAGGAATCCTGAGACACAATGTGGATGCTCCACTGATGACGATCGAGATCGGGATCAAAATGTCGAGCTGGACTTGAGGGGTCCAGAGACACAATGGGGATGCTTTGTGAATAAGGGACAAGATCATGATGGCAAGAAAGCAGAGGAATCTATGGAGGACGAGGAGATGATTGCTGCTCTTATTAAGACAAGGAAGGGCACAAGGAAAGAGGGTACTAGGAGGAGGGGGTGACCTCCAAAACAGAAGAAATTAGGAGGCCGAATTGATCGCCTAGATAAGTTTATTAGGTGAATCTCATTCTCCAAACTGAAATTCATATGTCGTAGTGCAAGAAGTTTGGGGGAGGGGATAAAGGAGCTGGAATCACAAGAGATAAGAAAACTCAAAATAAAAAAATAAAGAAAAGGAGAGAGAAGAAATCAAGAGGTAATTTTGGGAATTAGATCATTTTTAGCCGAGTATTTGAAGAAAGTAAGGCTTGATGGTTGGTGTCAGTTCCTTTTAGTCTATTTTGGTGTAACGTGTAATCCTAGATGGGTGGTGATAATCAAGGTGGTTTTGAAGTTCATATCCGAAAGTTATGGGATGAATATTCTTTCCCAAAGTTATCAGGATTATGTTGTGGGTTTGGATGTGGAGAATATGGAAACTTTTGAAATTTTTTCTTGGTTTCGGTGTTGTATATTAGCAATGGTAAGATCTCTAATTGTTCTTTGGAAAGGTAGATGGGAGATTGGTGCTCTTTGGGTAGTTAGAATCAATCTTAGTTTAAACCAGCACGAGCTTATGGGCTTACGGTTTCCATCGTGTGAAGTGAAGGCAATGGCTATTATGCTTTACTGGGTATGAGAATGGAATTGACTAGGTGTTGAGCAGTTGAGGCTTCCATGGAATATCAAATTTACTCAAGCATGAAGTTTAAATATCAAAACCCTTAAGCATGCGTCTTAAGTGGGAAAGCTGGAAATCCCTTAAGCAAAAGCATTAAGCATCAAATAACCAGAATTCTTAAACAAATGGTCTAAGCACCAAACATTTGCATAAGGTGGATATTGGTTATATATTATAGCCCATCACTACTAAAAATTTGTTAATAACCAATGGTAAACTAAATTATATTATTGAATCGTGAATTTACTGTCGAATAATTTTTCCTTCAGTAATTAAAAACGTTGATAAATGTTGGCACCATATTGCACCAAATATTTACCAACAAAGAAACCGTTGGTAAATAAGAATAATTATTTTTGGTTAAATTTAAACGGATAATCTGTCGGTATTTGAAAGTTGGAATTGACCGCCATTATCTTTTCATGTCGTTTCATGTTCCATATTACCGACGAAAATATATGATTAACGAAATGATTCATTTTGTTTTGTCATTACTGATGGAAAATCTGTCTGTAATATTGAGTTAATGAAACGAATCATTTTAATTATTTTTTACCAACAGAAAATCCATCGGTAAAATTAACACGGATCATTAAAACGCGAGCCCGCTCTTCTTCTTCTTCCTCATTTCGCGTTTCTTCTCTCTCTCTCTCTCTCTCTCTCTCTCTCTTTCCTCTTCATTTTCTCTCGCTCTCCCTCGTGTTTTTCTACCATTTCACCTTTTCCGGGGCTCCTATTTCATGATCTGAGACTGCCATTGTATTCCTAGTATGTTTTATAACAGTTTAGTTTTTTAGTTTAGACTTTTTTTTTGTTCTATTTATTTACTCGAAGTTTTATGTTTGTTTGTTAGTTAACTTAGTTATTTTCTTAGTTAGTGATTGAAATTTTGTAGGATAGAATTGTAGGATTGGATTGTATGATTGGGGGAAGCTTAAAGTTCTTTCCCACTATTTGAATTGAGTGCTATGATGTTATGTGCTTTAGAACAGTTATTAGGATTAACTTTAGAACGCTATAATTATTGTGTTTTATTTTGGTTATGCTGCAGTGTTGATATACTGAATTAATTTTTGTGGAGGCTCTAAATTTAATGGGAGACTCTGCCCAAATTTTGTTTAATCATTTAATATATTATTAAAATTAAATAATTATTGATATGATAAATGTGTTATGTCTTTATTTAGTTAATATATGTCTTATATTTTTTATTTTTTATATTTTATACATATTAGATGTAGTAGGACGGACACCAGATTTCGGACGAGCTAGATGTAGACCAAGAAAGCATGTTCTACCCCCTTACACCCGTATCACACCCACCACTTCCAGTATGCCTACATCCACCACTCCATGGGTGGCTCCTCCATCCCTCATGGTCCACATACTCAGGAGTTTGTTATAATATCCAACCTTGGATATCATAACTCGGAGTCTTAGTCTTCATTTCCACAGCAGGCTTCTCCACCTGCACCCCATCTCCAAAAGGCGAGGCTCGCAGTTAGCCTACTTCTACGCCTTCACCTAGTCAACCTTGTTCACAGGGTGCCTAAGCCTCTTCGTCCAACCCCTCACAAGGCTCCACAATCCAGCAAATAGAGCTTAGATACGACGGTAAATCCTAGTAAGTAATTTAATCTTTAAATTTTTTATAAATATTGTGTTAAAGAATTTAACTAATAGATATCTGAAATAATCTACTATTCTATGACACAGCTAGATTCCACCTCGGTTAGGGCTACGCAAGATTATCGAGGTATTTGAGGAGAACTTCCATGCCTTACATCACAATTTTCTGCAGGCTCCTGATGACACACAACAATTGTGGCAGAATGAGTGGAAGGTAAAATAATTAGTATTTTTTTATTTTTTTTATTAGTTTTAATTTTTACTTCACCTGCTGACTATTGTGTTATGTGTGTGTAGCATGTGTTCATTATTGATCCACGCAAAGAGGCTGCCATTTATAGGACGTAGAGGACTAGAGCTAGAAAGCACCTTCACGATAAGTTCACAACATTCGTGTGAAGGACATAGAACCCATTGGCTCACGAATAAGATCCTCCAGGCCTTGAGGGCCCACTGGGACTCACCTACATTTAAGGAGAAGCAAGTGAAGGCTCGAACGAGTAGAGGATCAACCCGCGGTGGCTCTCTGCACACTGGTGGCTCTACTACTATTGAGGGCACGCAGCTCAGGATGGTAAATATTGCCCTTTTCTTATTTAGTTTTTCTATTTTTGTATATAATCACATGAAAATTCTTTGAAATGTAGGAGAAGATGATGAGTAGGCCGCCAACCTAGGGGGAGCTATTCCAAGAGAACCACACCTGGAAACAGGACAAGTCCCAATGGGTTGATACGCAGTCAGAGACCACATACATAAGTAATTATAATTTAGGGTTTTAAATTTTTTAATTTATTATGGTTATTATTATTTAAATCTAATTTATGTTATTTCTTCTAATTATAGCGTAAGTTCACCCAGCGGTTGACTAAGGCCCGATCACAACAATCGTAGCAGTGGGACAAGAGTACTCCTACCGGCCACCTGTTAGCGATGATGAGGTATGGGTCCAAATGGTCGGCTGCCGCTACAAGAGCCGGATTTTCAAGATGGGGATCTCTTACAGTAGATCATATTCTCCAAGCTCTGTATCTGAAGTTGGGCCTGTTAGAACTGATCCGAAGGCCATTTGTGATCATGTTCATGCACCGAATGAGTTAATGCAGAGGCAGCTCGAGAAGGCCGACAGAAGGAACATGAAGCTGTACTGGCACCACAAGAGAGACATACAGTAGTGAAGGCAGCAGCTACAATCTATGGAGTAGAAGGGTGGTGACTATGTATCAATTTTATGAGCAGATCCGGAGTGGCAATTCGTCATCCACTGCTCCACCTCTGCCCCCGTCTTCACCTCTACCGCTTCACTCTTCTCCACATGGCCACCCTTCTGGAGTCGGAGACGAAGACGACGATGATGACCATGGCATCTCGGATACTAAGGATGATTAGTATTTGTAGATTTTTTTTTTAAATTTGTATTGTAAATTTTTGTAATGAAATTGAATATATTTTTATTTAATTATATTTTTTAAGTTCTTCTGTAATTAAAACTAAAAAAATAAATAATCCTTGGCCAAAAATAATAATAATAAATAATTTTTTTACCGATGAATTACCCATCGATATATTTAAAAATATTGACTGACGTAATTTTTTTACCGACAAAAATTTCCATCGGAAAAATTAAAAATTTACCAACAGACGATTTTTTCGTTGGTAATATTAATATTTTTTATTACCGACGTGTCATTGACCGATGGATTTTATACGTCAATTAATCCGTTGATAAAATATATATCGACAGAATTTTGTTATGTTTCCGTCGGTATTCAACACATTTCTAATAGTGCATGTCGGAGCAAAATGTTCATACAACAAGCCCATATTAGGGTAAAGTTTCAAATAAGGTGAAAACGAAAGCCAGAGCCCAAGATACGTGAATAAAGCATTATACACCCACTTTGAACAAGGACTGTCGGAATGCTTAACGTAGCATATTCTCTCGTGTTCCCTTGCGGATTCCAAGATATACTAATCTTCCCTCTTTCCCAAAGGAGTAATTAACACATTCGACTTAAGCAAATGAAGATACACATTTGTATAAGAATGGAGCTCCCAAACACCTTTTTTATCTGTTGACTCATTGATGTGCAAAGTTCATCGAGGGCAAAAGCCAGATAACTTTAGGTGGCAAATGAACTCGCTTCTTGCTCATACTTGGAAAATGACCTACAAGGGAAAATCGCAAGTAATAAGATTTCCTAGATTGTAAGGTCAGAAAGATAAGCTCATGTTATTGCTAAAAGACCAAACATGGACTGAGGTATGGAAAAATAGGCCTAAAATAAGGTTAGAATCAAGAAGAGCAACCAAGTTCAAATTCAATAAACTCGATACCAAGACTCGATGTAAATAGTAGGCATTATTAAAAGCCCAGATTGAGGCAAGAAGATCGACCTAGTTTAAGGTCTAAAATAAAGCCCTTGGCAACCCGAGCATTATCTAAATCCAAGAAACTCTAGCATCATGCAACCTTGGTTTAACACTCATCATCCAAAGCCCAACAACCCCCAACACTATGCAAAACCTTGGCCAAGAAAGTCGTTAGTCAAAAGTCAAGAATATGACCAATATACAAGTCTTGAGAGCAAATCGAAACCTAGTTAAAATTGAATAAACCTAGCAAAAAAAGCCAAGAAAAAATTCAAACAAGTATGAATGATTACAATATGCTATCAATATGATTTTTGAATCTGTCACCAAGATAGAGCATGTAATCAGAGGTCTTAATCTCGGACCTGTGTTAAGGGCACTATTACGAGTTGGCCCAAAGGCCTAAGATGCTAACAATCGAAAGTTTGCCTATAAAGGCCCAAACTGGAAACCAACCTAAAATCTGACAATGATAAACAACCAAAGAAGCAAATTTCAAGGGATCCTATGCTATCCCAAAAGCGGTTATATTGTGGTTTCTTATCCCAAAAGTTTGGACTGTGAGTAAAGAGCTGCAACCCTCTTTTAACACTAGTGGATTACCAACTCTTAACAAGAGACAAGCATAGCCAATGATCTCATCAACGATAGGGGCTTGACCCACTTAGATTCAATGGATAGATCTCTATAGACATGACCACTCCACACACAGAGAGACGTTTATAAATGTTCAACTGGCACATGAGGAAAGCTCAGAGATAATGGGCCCAACCGCAAAGATAAGCTTGGAAAAATGAGCTTGACACCTCTTGAAAAAGACTTCAACAAATTCATAAAGCTTGAGGTAAAAAATGTGAAGTTTTGACAAAAGTAGTTGTTGAATGACTTGAACCAAAGCCAATAAAGCCTAGGGCAAAATGCCCCATAGAAACAAAGCTTGGAACTTAGATCTAAGCTCCCTCGACAATCCTCCTTAAAACATGCAAAGATCAAGTTCAAAGAGAAAACAATCTTTGTTCTCAACCTCATACCACTCCAAGTGTAATAGTTCATATCTTTTCCTCTAAAAGAAAAATGATCATGGACCTTTGAATAATTGATGATGGGGGCTTTGGGATTAAACTCAACAACCTAATTCCATTCGCAATTGTTGCCATCACCTCACATTTAACTCATGATGAGATGTGACCTATAGATCATAGCAAAGTAATCTCCATAGGCAATACAACCCATTGTGGTTCTAAAAAGATTTAGATATCCATCATGTCATGAGACGTCCTAATTTTGATGTCATTAAACTAGCAAAATAATATCCACTTAAATCTTTGATAAAACTTAGCTATCAACATGAATAAAACTCAGCATCTAAGTTTATAACCTCATAACCAAGTTAGGGGCTCTATTACGAACTAGCCTATAAGTCCAAGATGGCAAAGGCCAAAAGGACTGAATAGACAAGCCCAATCTGAGAATTGGCTTAATACCTGACTTAACTGCTTCCCCAATGAATGGTTCTAAAAAGATTATCATTATATTAAAAAGCTGTTATTTAAACCTTTCTAGTTTAAGGATAAGCAATTACCAAATCCTCCAAATGGCGGAACCACCACCTCTAATCACTTGCTATAAATATTGAGCTAGGAACTCAAGTATGACATCTAATCCTTTATTCTTTAGTACCTCTTGACCTTTGCAGACTTAAGCATCGGAGTCTTTGCAGGTACACCCCCACCAATTTGGAGCTTAGAATGATGATCAATGGCAATGTGTTTCCTAACCTACATCGGAGACCAGGTAATCTCCAATTTGATTTAGTTACTTTGTAACACAAACCAAAATACCTCTTAAGATAGATAAATCCATAACATTATTACTAGCCAAAGATCACATCAAACCGTATCATAGACTCCAACATATGAGGACACCTTCGCATCATTATACATGAATGTGCATAGCAATCTGATGCAGCCAAACTCCCTTAAGAGACTAAACATCTCACACAAGCAGATGAGCAATTCTCCAGCAATTTCTAATTTCACTTTCATAAGCGCATCACAGAACCTGGAGATCAATACATCTATCGATTGATTAATGAACTTCACGCAGGAGCAGGAAACATTACTAAAAAAAAGGAAAAAACCGCATCTGCTACCAAATAATTTTAGCCTCATGCCTTGACTCGTGATACCACAATTCAATGAAAACAACAAAAGATTTGTGCAGCTGATTTTGAAAATCAGCATAAGTTTTTTAAACAACCGCAGAAGATGATTCTTAACACTAGCCTCTACTCTACAAGTCAAAAGTCAACACTAAACTTCCTTTGTGCAACTGTATCCTCCCTATTAAGATATAAAATCATTCATATGCCTCTATCCAACAGCTTAAACTTTTGGAAGAGATAGTTCATGACACGGTATCAGAGATCTAGAGTTCGATCCTCATTTGCTGCCATTCTTCAAAATAAAAAGTTTAATTTTAACACAAGATATGATAGGCTTGTGCATTGTCCACACTTCAAGCCCAAAAGAGGCTCGTACATGAGGAAGCATATTAAGATATAAAACCATTTTATGTGCCTTTATCCAACAACTTAAACTTTTGGAAGAGATGGTTCATGACACTCCCAACTCACCTCTACTTTATCAAAAATTGTCTTACTTCTGCAAAGAATAGTAGCACTTGTTTTCATAATTTAGGTTTAAGGAGAACAAGTATAAGGAACCACTTCAACCAATGTTAGCCAATTTTAGCAAATCAGCTTCGACAAGTATATCAGGTCACAAGTAATAAAAAAAATGAGTACTAGATTATTGTTCTCCCAAGGACTAAAATCAATTATCAGCTCACTTGGGCATGTCACTATTTAGACAAATGCAATTGAGAGAAAATTAGAATTTAAATTAATGCAAAAATTGTGAATAAACAAGTGATAAAAAATAGGAATAAGTAATGGATGGAAAGTAGGTGTTAGCGGTTGATTTCATCAAAGTTTCCTAACTTTTATATTACCCAATTATTAAATTAATTTCTTAATAATATCATTATTGGTTTAATTACTCTTAATTATAGTCAAAGTTCAATTGCTTGATATTAAGACCCTCTTAGGATAAGTTGAACAATTTAATTTCTTAGACTATTCCAAACATATTCTAAGGATGAAAAATAAGAATTCAATTGGCCGCACAGATAAATATTTCCACTCCTGGTTACTCTAACCTATGTTAATTTCTAGTTTAGCTTATTTTATGAAGTGAAATGGCTTTCAACATCATAAAATCATACATCAGTTAATGGGTGATTAGGCCAAAAACAACGTTAAGAACACTAGAAATTAAGCACTATACTGAAAAGACAATTAAAGTAACAAAAGGGAATACAAAATCAATTCTCTAAAACTACATCTCCCTAACACCTAGAAGAAATTTAGCAAGCTATGGAAAAAGAAAAGAAAATAATACTCATAGTCATGTCAACTGGAAGAGATCTGTGATAGATCTCTAGAGTCTCTAGTTTTTAGCCTATGTTCCCTTATCTCTCACAATGGATCACCCTCTAACAGATAAAAAAATTTAAATCAAAACATAAAGAACTTATTCCCTTTATTTTCTCCTTTTTCAAATCTTTATCCCTATTCTCTTATCTTGATCTCTTAAAAAAACTCTAATTCAAATATTCAAATAATGTCTTCTATCTTTTCCCTTGTTTGATTCAAAGCAAATATTTCAAAAATCCTCTTTTTGCTCTTCCAAATTTTCAAATCCTTATTTAATTGATCCCTTCTAAAATTCAAATCATTGATGCTGAAAATTAATTTTATAATCAAATAAATTTAGTGAGAATATTTACCAATTAAACTCACAATAATTAATGTCTCACAAAAAGCATCAACAATTAAAATTTATTAAATTAATTCAAGAAAATTATTATTATAAGAATAAATTTAAAAAAATTCAATACACAAATATTGAAAAAATAATAATATATTTTCACAAGTTATCAACCAATCAAGTTGATAATTTATATTCATTAATTTACAATACTATAAAAAGTTAACAAGGACATGATTTATCTAATTAATCAATTTCTTGAGCATGATACAGCTACACCGTTTTGCAATCAAATGTAAAAATTTCATAATAGAGATAGATATTCAATAATCTTATTATAGACTCATGATTTGTCTGACCTTGTGATTAGGAGAACATTTATTTATTCGTTTATTTATTTTTGTATTCAGAGACCATTTATTTTAACTAAACCTTTTATTCCATCATAAGAAATTCTGTATTAAAAAGCAATTTTAAATAATATATACTCTCTAAATAATATTTTTTTGGCTGAGCTTGCTTTTCTTTTGAGGTTTCTAAAGATAAATTATTTTATGAAAAATTCATTTGCGGTCGAAAACGTGTTTAGAATATCAACTTCTTCATTCAAAATTAAATTTCATCTTATGCAGCTAAAGTAATTAATACGTAGCATTGTCCACCGACAAGTTGTGTTCAATTTCAACAACTATGAGCTCGTTTGGACCGCAGACTGCGTGGAGAAAAAGCTTTTGATTGGAATAGGAATAAAAATAGAATTTAATTTAAATATATTGACTGTATAAAATTTATATGATTGACTAATAGAAATAGTGGAAAGTGGCAATTTATATAAATAATTATCTATTATAATGAAAGACCCACTATGATTTTTCACTTTCCACTATTTCTATTGATTGATAGTGTGAAATTATTTTATACTGTCAGTATATATTAATTAAACTCATAAAAATATATAATAATTAATGTATTTAGATATATAAAAAAAATTTAAATTTATTTTTAAAATGTTAGAAAGTCTTTTAAAAGAAATATTTTTAAAATTATTTTTTATTTGAGGAAAAGATGTTTTGACCAAAAATCTTACTATTATTCTCATATCAATAATCAAAAATGATTTTATTTTTATTCTATCTAAATAAAAATTATTGTATTAAATTTATTTTTAATATATTAAAATCAAATACAAATCAATTCTTTTAAAAAATAATTTCTTTACACGAACTTCTTTCAAAAAATAATTTTTTCAAAATTAAATCAAATATTCCATAATTCAATGTTTATTTTGGACCATCTCATGATTCACTATTAACTATTAGATAAAATTTGAACGGTTGAGATTTGAATTTATAATGATTATATAAAATTATAAAGTGAATATTAATTTTAAAAGTAAAATAATAAATTTTAAAGTAACAAAATTAATCAAATTCCCAATCCACCTTCTAACCATTCACCTTCCTCCCGTCTCACTCCACCTACCACGTCCCCACCACCCACTCCCGCCACCCACCGCCCTACAAATCGTTGGCGACGTCCACCCCCCCAGCAGTTGCCGGCGCCGGCGCCCTCATTGTCACCGGCGCTATAAACATCAAAGTAAGCAAAACCAATAAGCACAATAAAATATTCTCAAACATATGACTGTGACGAATAACATCGACATCTAGCTCAAAGTGGGAAGTAAGTGAGTAAGTGATGCGCATCTCTTTTTGGTGAAAGTGGCATCCTAAGCAACCCTAAGTCAAAGCCTTGCACTGCAAGCTCCATTGGCTACCGTTATTTTTGGGTTTTGGTTAATGAACGTGTGGAGATTTTAGATTTTTAGTTATTTTGTCCAAGTGGGGTGTGTGAAATATATGAGCTATGAATCATGGGAAGTTGAAATTTGGAATTGTGCCTTCAGCAGTTTTTTTAGGGGATACTGATTGTTGTTATGTTAGTTGAAAATTACAGTAATCGAGGTTCAAAAGCTTGATTTTGGTGTACGATTTTTTCTTTTCTCCTTTGATAAAGATTTTGGTGTACGGTGGTGGCGGTGATAATGGTGATGGTGGTGGTGGAGGAGGAGGAGTTATGGAAAAGAGTGGGTAAAGGTAGAGAGGAGTGGAGTTGGAAGATAAATGGTTGAAATGGAAAATTTAAAAGTCAAAAAAGATTAATTTAGTAATTTTTTAGGTTAAGAGGATGGACTAGAAGATAGTCCAAAACATGTGGCAGACCATTTTATCACCCACCATCATTGCGAAGAACGAATGATAAAGCGGGGAAATTTTCTTCAATGATTTGGGTAGCAGGCTAATTACGAAGCTGTTGAATTGACTTGACTCTGCCGTGTGTAGCTGGCCAATTTTCTTCAATGATTTGGGTATCAATAAATGTAGCCATTGCATTTCATAGGGCAAGAAGAAGAAGGGGAAAAAAGAAGCTCAAAACTAATACCAAGCATTGAGAGCTGATCTTCAAATACCTCTTTTGATATGGAGTGGCTTTGGAAGAAGCCGTGGTTGGTGTTGGTTGGAACTATAGTATTGGTTCATGTGTTTGGGAGTAGTAGTGGCTGCTTTCCAGAAGAGAAGGGGTCACTGCTGGATTTCAAGGCTGCCTATTCCAATGAGTCTTTGCTGCCTTCGTGGGTGGATGACCCAAGTAGCAATTGCTGCGCTTGGGAGCGCGTCACTTGTGATTCCACTTCGGGTCATGTCATCAATCTCTCTCTCTATGGTCTATATACAAATGGTTCTATGCCGGACGACCATGGAGGATTTCACTGTTATGGCTTTCCACGCTTAAACGTTTCCTTGTTCCTACCCTTCAAGGAATTGAGAAGCCTTAATTTATCCTATAATTGTTTTGGAGATTTCATTTGGAAGCAAGGTACACTCTAATCCAATATCATGTATTTGTTTGTTTTTATTTTCTTCCTTGGACTAAACCAAGTATAGGATAAAGAGAAATGTTATTTTAAGATTGTTTACCTTGTATTCTGTACTGATATATCACTTATTTATCATTAGATATATATGGGACCCCAGTCTAAGTGGGAGTCACACTTCATCTAATAATAGATGGGTGGTATGTTAGTCTGGAGTATAAGTGGATTATATCAAAATAATATTCCTCTCAGATAAATATCTTTATTTTAATCAAATATTAATGAAGGTTTAGGATAATGGAGTGGAGTGTCATTTGTTAATAATTTAAGAGTTTAAGTATATTTTACTCAAATAAAAATTAACTCTTAATTGATTCAAGTGATTCAGTTTCAACATTTATTCCCATTAAATAAGTAGAGGATTTGACTTTTGTAAATGAAAAAATTCTGGTACTAGGAGGTTTTATTGTTATTATGTGCCAATTCGGTTCAAACTAGATTAGTTGGAATTTAATAGACTTTGAATACAAATAGTTTAAACAAAATAAATAAATAAACGTGCACACAAACAAATATTAGTTACATATTTCTTATACTCTACCAAATATTTAGTCACATATTTCTTATCACATGAATCAAGTACACATGTTGGACATATCAAACAACCAGATCCATGGCGAGCTCCCCAATAACATAGGGTTCTTCTTCCCACATTTAGGATATTTGGATGTCTCAATCAACAGGTTTGATGGTCATATTCCTGCTTCAATCGGAGAGATGTCAAACTTGATAGTGTTGAATCTGGGGAGCAATAATTTTTCTGGCAACATACCTCAGCACATTGTTAATCGATGCATCTCATTTTTAGATCTGTTTATGGATAATAACCAGTTGAATGGAACACTTTTGAATTTGATTGGGAAACCTGGGCTTGACGCCTTAATTGCATCAAGGAACAACTTTGAAGGTCCAATAACACAAGACAAGTGCTAGTTTAACCTTTTCATTATGGAATTATCTTACAATAAATTCTCTGGTGCATTACCTTCTTGCTTGAACATGTCATCAGCAAAAATCATTAACTTGCGGGGAAAGCCTTACTGGCACAATACCTGAAGGATTAATATTAAATAGCTCCCGCATGTTGGTCTTTGATTTGACTGACAACAACTCTACGGGAACTATTCCAGAAAGCACCTATAGGATTGAGTCTTTGAAGTCACTTTTATTGGCAGGTAATCAACTGCAAGGCCAACTTTCCAATCAGATATGCCAATTAAGAAAACTTCAAATCTTGGACCTTTCACACAATAACTTCACTGGGTCCATACCTTCTTGCTTTGAAAATACCACGTTTGGTAAGGACGCACCTTTTTTTCCAGCATTAGATTTGTCATCTAATCAATTTGCAGGAGAGATTCCATACCAATTAGGAGATCTAGGTGGCCTTGTTGCACTCAACTTATCCCACAACCATCTGAATGGAACGATTCCAGAGAGCTTCCACAAGCTACAAAGCATAGAAAGCTTGGATCTTTCAAATAACAACTTGAGTGGACAAATCCCTCTTCAGCTACAAGACTTGCATAATTTGTCTACCTTCGATGTCGCCTACAACAATTTGTCAGGTAGAGCACCTGACGCGGGACAGTTTGCTACGTTTGATGAGAGCAGTTACATAGGAAATCCATATCTCATTTGGAATAATAGTGACGGAAGAATTGCAATGCCGCCACCACCTCCAACTCCATTGGACGAGGGAAAGAAAGATAATTCTGCAATCGATTTCACTTCCTCTTGTTGGAGTTTTGCTACATCCTACGTCACGTTGCTCTTACTGTTGGTGACAATCCTTTGGATAAATCCCTACTAACGAAGGACATGGTTTTATTTTGTCCAAAGGTGCCTTCTTAAATGTTTTGGCCAATTTCTTGGAGCATTCTGCTAGAAAATTGTGGAATAAATTGCTCGAGGATGTTTTATATATTTCGTAGCTTGTAATAAGAATGTTGAAGTAGATCACAATCATTACAAAATGGAGTTAACATCTTCAGGAATGATGAACTGATGATACTATCATGCTTCATGCATATGTTTGTCCGTTTTGAAATCAAATGCACGAGATATATTCATAAGGTTGAGAAGATTTTATTTAAAGTATTAAATGCTTGAGATATTTACCATTGCAAAGTCATTAAATAGGACCCTGGTTGTTAGATCTTTATCACATCAAAATGTGCGTCAGCCCAGGCCTCATTGAAGGATAGGGCACCCTATTTGTCTAAGGTAGAAGATAATGGGATCCTTTTTTTTTAGCATAAGTTTTACGAACGTTTTCTATACCTAGAACTGATAGTGGATCGAATACCAATTTGTTCCATCTATCAAGAACAAGTATACCACCAACCTAATGCGACTTTAAATGATCTGAAAAATAACGTGACGCGAGATTATGTAAACTAGACTAGTGGTAAACCAGTCAAGGTATTTCTTCTACTTCACCGTATCTGGGGACGACATTTACTTTTTGTAAAGTTTAGAGGTTAAATACTTCAATCACAATTTTTGGGCTGATTGAAAAGCATGAAAATATTTCAGAACTTTAAGTCAGTGGTATGAATAAGTGTGCATTTAAATTAGTTAATGTTCACAACAGTCAATAATTATTATTATTATTATTTCAAAAGAGCCTAAAGCACAGAAGCAGTTTTTCTTAAAAATTAAGCAAATCTAAACATATACTAAGAGTGCATTTATTTCAGATTTTGAAAAAAAAAATATTTTAAAACTTAAATTTTATATATAATTAAAAAAATTAAAAATTAATATTTTTTCTAGAAATTATTTTTTTCAATTTCTACAAAAAAAATAAAAAACAGATTTTTTTTTAAATTTTGATTATTTTTAAAAAATTATTCAAATATATAAAAACTAATTTTTTTCAATAAAAAGGTGATTTTTTTACCCAAAAAATCCTAAACAAACACTTATTAAGTCTCAAGCAAATACAAGGACTTTAAACATTTGAATGGGACAATTGTTAGAGCTTACTCAAACTTGGGTGATTTTTTGACAGCCATACACACTTCTGAAAATATTTTTCAATTCTGGACTATTTCTCAAGATGTAATGGATGAAAATATTTCATCGATGCCTAGAGTTGATAATAACCAATGAAAAGATTCACATTAAATTAGTGGAATGATGTGAATATGGAAATAATAAATATGTTTTAATTAAGTTATTATACCTTTAAAAATAGTTAAATTAATATTTTACAAAGAAATAATTTTCTAAAGAAAACATTTTTTTCAAAAAGTAAACATAAACATTTTTTTGTATATCACTAATACTAAAATTTAAACATATGATCTTATGCATATTATTTAAGTCTTTTATCTTTAATCACCTAATAGTGGTGTCATGACTCGATTTGGGCCATGTCCGATGCATAGAGGGCATTGCCCCCTAGCAAATCTAATGGGGATTTCTATAGAAAATGAACAGTGTCTTTGCCAAAATACAGATAATTCCTATTAAAAACTAGAGCATACAGCTCAGCCATAGAACCAACATGTCAACCATATTCAAAATATAAACTCGAAACAATGAGCATTTTCAAAATGCTCTCAGGGTTCAAAACATGCAAAACATATGTATACAAGCACTGAGATACTAAGTCAAAACTAACTCTACTATAACTTTACATACAATGGAAGCCAAATCTTGCCTATGGCATATGGAGCATAGCTTAGAGTATATACAGACCAATATTCAAATAAACACCATTCAAAACAATGACAACGTTAAGGCCCACACAAAAAAATGTGTCGACCTCATGGAGCTTCAAATCCTCTCACAACTGAGACAAACTGCTCGCGGACCTATTGGCTCTGAAATAGGGCAAAAATAAGGAGTGAGTCAAGTAGACTCAGTAAGGGACAATGAGACTATAATATATGAGAACAAACTTTATATATATATATGTTAATTGTTGATGCTAATAAAATATTTTCCAAAATAGCGTACTTCCCAAACATAAATAACAAAGTGAGGAGGTTTTCAATTTAGAAATTCTTTCAAACAAGAATTTGTTCATTCCAATTTGACTAAGTTGGTTGTGTGTGCTGCCCCCATACACATACCGAGCAAGTAACACCACTGTTAACTGGGTCCAAATCACAATGCACCAAAGTTAGTGTTAGTGACCACTAGCTACCAATTGTCTGAGATTCCCCCCACAATTATGTCAACAAAGTTCTAATATTAAATAGTTTCCAAGGTGCGAAGGTGCTAAATAAGGTTTCAAAATCCAAAGTATAATTCTCAACAATTCCATACAAATAACCAAACAACTGTTTAAAGAGCTTGCCCTACATTTGTAAAATCCAAAATCTATTTCCAAAATCCTTCCAGAACATTCAGTAAAATCAGACTAAATTATTTTGCCAAATAAATAAATAAATAAAATAATTATCTACTAATGGTTAAGCATATCGAATTGTAGGTTATTTTATACAAAACCAAACAAAATAATCACAATTGACAAAGTATATAGAGATAAGCTTTCAATTTTATCTAAAATCAACAAAATACTGTTTGCATAAGGCACGTAAGCCATAGAAGCATTGTCCACTCATAGAAAAGTAGAGACGTCAAATCTATGTCCTAGGGGCCGTCGAACTAGAAGGTCGATCTCTTTGGGAATCTGAAATCAGCAGACCAATTACACCCAATTTACACAAAAATATATGCTTTAGGATCTAACCCCAATCTTTTTTCATCACCCACACAAAATAAATCTTAGGCAATATAAAAGCAAATTTCAAATTTGTAGCTTATGGTACCCGTTCCACAT
This sequence comes from Pterocarpus macrocarpus, assembly GCA_031439585.1. NCBI lineage: Eukaryota > Viridiplantae > Streptophyta > Magnoliopsida > Fabales > Fabaceae > Pterocarpus > Pterocarpus macrocarpus. The sequence continues at coordinate 14,770,966 of CM062517.1, read as the reverse complement.
GGAGTACCACAGATTTCCTTTTACAAGAAAAATGAGGGATCAGTAACAGAGAATACCTCAACAGAATCTTAACTCAGACTAGAACTCATGATATGAGTGTAATATTGTATAAGCTTCCATACTACAAAAGGCAAAATCAAGACTCCAAAGTTGTTCCAGAATTACCACTAGTAATGCAAATAATTGAACAAAAGGAATCAGTTCCATCTGACAAAGATCATGACCACCAATTGGGGAAGAAAAAAAAAAAGGGACAAGTGACCAGCAAAAGGGATTAGTGTCCCCATGGATATGTAGGAGTTCATGAACACAAAATAACAGAGACACTGAACAGATGAAGAACCAGATTCAATATTCCAAGGAACAATTATTAAGCCATAGTTTAACTGAGGATGAGCTTTAATTACTTGTAACATAAATAACCAACTTACTGCGACAAAACAGGATCAATTAATGCCATAAACATCACTCCTTAGCCCTTAACTACCACTGGCGCCCTTTTTCTTTTTGATAGATAATTTTCTCAACACTATCACTAGCATTTGAAAAAGGAACAATTCCAAGTTAATAAGTCAAAACCATACGGTGCTATTTTAACTTAATCCATTCGAATTAAAGGTGAGTTTCCAAACTTTGCAGATGAAGTTTTTCCACTTTTTCAGTGATAAACATACAACGAACTTATGCCTCAGTTAGAAGAGAGAATCATATACTTCGATAAACACATGCAAGTTAAAACATGCACTAGGTTGAATCATTTCCTTGCGATAGACCCAAAGTTTATAGCCAACAGCAAAGCAAAAACTAAACAAAAGAATAAGTGAATTGCTAAGCACATATCATAATACTAGTTCCAACCAAATCTAGTTAGCTGGCTAACACATCTACACCAAGGGAATAGCCACGGAACTGAACCTAGAACTATTCTCTCACATCTTTATCCAACATAAGGTTTGATTGTTTGGAGCCCAAAGCAAACATTAATAAAACTTATAGAATGAATAAATAACACATGACAGCTAAGGCATCAGAGAGAGTTTCTACGAGGGTATAAAAATGATTATTGGGAAATAACCCTCTTCCGAAAACTTTAGGAAGGTTAAGTGAAATCTACCCTTAATATTTTATGGTGCAAAGTTGAGTTCAGTGTCCTACTTTGATAATGTACAAAATAAGAGCCAATAAGTTTAAGTAAAATCATTCAACACGGTACAATGATAAATGGTTACTTACCAATTGAATTGTGGTTTGAATTGGGAAGGAGCAACCCAGAGCCCAGCCGCCACCGGAGAGAGGGCGCAACTGAGAGAGAGAGAGAGAGAGAGAGAGAGAGGGAGATGACGGAGAAATGGAGCTGAGCGAGAGAGAGGAATGACGGAGAACGAGCTGGGACGGTGAGGCTATGAGAGAGAGATAGCGAGACTGAGAGGGAAAGGGAAAATGGACAGAGAGTGGGGAAGGGAGTGGCGAGGCCGAGAGAGACAAACAGTGAGAGTGGATGTCTGTCGGTGGTGGGAGGAAGAAGAAAAAATGTTGAGGGGACTAGGGTGATCGCCTGAGTGAGGGTGTAGTGTGGTCTCAACTCTTTTATTTATTTATTATTTTACAATAAAAACATCTTTATCTAATTAATTTTAATTTTTCTATCATTTTAAGATTTAAAATAGATAAAGAAAATAACTCCAGAAACTCAAACTCTTTAGAAATTTGAAAGTTTTCTCGCTATTAACGTTTTACTTGAAACAAGTATTACAAGTGACTAAATAAATATAGAGATTTACTAGATGCTTTGAAAGCAAATATAAACATGAGAAGGGAATAATTGTCGTATATCCAAAAAAAAAGAATGGAATAGTTGTTAGTTAGAGCTCAAAATTTTGAGGACTTTTTGACAGCCAAATGCCAGTTTTAAAAAACATTTTCTAATTTAATACCACTTTCAAAATTATCTCTCATGATAAAATTATTTTTGCTGCCTTTATTAACATAACATCACCTCAGACTTATCAAGATAATGGCTTAAACTCGGAATAGTCTTATGGGTTCAAATCTAAAATCACACAACTGTTAAAACCTATAAATTCATGACAGACTCAACCAGACATGCATTCTCTAATTGTGATTGAGCTAAAGAAACAATTCGAGTATTATGGATTTCTAATTATGTAAATTGATCCTTTTATTTATTATTAATGAAAGTATTACACATTTAAAAAATTTACGATATTGAATTACACATTATATTTAAGACAATAATTTGATAATAAATTAATACCTCAATAATAAGTTAGAGTAATAGATTACCAATAATTTTGTCCACTTGCCAAATGTCAAAAAAACCACAATGCAACTTTAGGCGAAAAAAGAATTCTTCCCACTTCACTACTATTATATATTAATAGATAGTGTACAATATCAGTAGAGTTAGAGATAGGAGACATGGCATCATTCGGCAAGATTTTCCTCTGATATTCCAAATAACATCTAAATATTGTAAGCAGGTAGAATTTCCAGAAAAAAAAAATATGGGAATTTACTCTTCTCTAATTACAACAACAAATATAATAAAAATTTACTCTTACAATTATTTTTACAAACACGTTGGGGGCAATAACTTTTAGGTCCAATTCTTATTCAATATCACAGTTCATAATCAAATAAAAATGTAGTCAATATACTCCTTTTTTTATGAGTAATTAATTTCCTTGTCCAAAGGAAAGTAACTCCAAATGACCAAATTAAGCTTCAATGTGACGTGTAAAAAACCAACAAGATTTTGAGCAGGGACAAAGGAGAAGGGAGGTCGCAAATTTTGAGCAAGGGAGATTGATTGATGGGCAATGCCCTCACACAAGAAGAACTTCGGCCAAATGTTTAACTGTGAGACAACTAGCATTTGGGGATGGTCCACGCTGATGGGATGAGGAACAGAGGAGAAGAGTTGAAAGCGGGGAAAGAACACAAAGGAGAAAAAAGAGTGATGTGTTAATTACTAAGCTACACGTTGTCTGTCGTGTGTGTGGAGCAAAATAGATTTTGGCATAAAAGATTATATTCAGTTTTAAATTATTTTATTATCATGATAATAAATATAAATTACATTAAAGATATTATTTATTATTTTTCTATAAAAGTTTAATTTAATATTTTTTATAAAAAATTGTGAAGTTAAAATTTGTATTAGTTTGATTATAATAAATAAAGAAGAGTATTTTAATAAAATTGATAAATAAATATATTGAATAAAAGTGATAATAATTAATATTTAATTAATTTAAATAATTTAATATTTATTTTTTTAAAATAAAATATCAAATTCAAAATTTATGAATATAAAAAATTAACACTAAAACAACTTCACTTCATAATAGAGAGGCCTAACTTGAGCCAGAGAAGAATAAACAAAACGTAAGTGCGACAATAAAGAAATTCAATTACGACGACCGGACACACGGACCAAAGTAAATTACGAAGAAGACCCAGTGACAATGATTTCATTGTAGCTTTTGTCAAATTGACTTCACTGAGACCCGTGAGCAACGGGCTACCTTCTTCAATGATTAGGGTATCAATAAACGCGGCCATTGCATTTCATAAGGGCAAGAAGAAGTTAAAAAAAAAAAAAAAAAAAAAGAAAGAACGAGGCTCAAAACTAATACCAAGCATTGAGAGTTGATCTTCAAATTCCTCTTTTGATATGGAGTGGCTATGGAAGAAGCCGTGTTTGGTATTGATGGTGTTTGGGAGTGGTAGTGGGTGCTTCCCAGAAGAGAAGAGGTCGCTGCTGGAATTCAAGGCTGCTTATTCCCATGAGTCATTGCTGCCTTCGTGGGTGGATGACCCAAAGAGCAATTGCTGTGATTGGGAGGGCGTCACTTGTGATTCCTCCTCTGGTCATGTCATCAATCTCTCTCTTGATGGTCTAAATAGAAATAGTTCCATGGATCTCGGTTGTGGATTTGAATGTGCTGGCTATAGACGCTTAAACTGGTCCTTATTCCTACCCTTCAAGGAATTGAGAAGCCTTGTTTTGTCAGATAGTTGTTTTGAAGACTTCACTTGGAAGGGAGGTACACTCTAATATAATCTCATTTATTTGTTTGCTTTCATTTGGTTCCTTTGACTAAACTAAGTGTAGGATATATATCTTTATCTCTCTTTTGATATATTTTTTGTCTTAATAATTATTTACATAATTTTAGACCAAGAATAATAGCTAAGTAAAATTTTTCTCTTATTAAAGGGATTTTATATTTGTTTGATAATTAATCTTTTCTTTTTCTGTAAAAATAATTACTCTTATTTTTATAACTTTGTTAAAGTTATCATATTAAATTGCTATTGGTAATGGGTAAACAAACAAATATTACTCGCATATTTCTTGCTTCTTTTTTAAAAAAAAAAAAAAAGAATCGCTATAAAGAAATGATCTTACTAAATATTTTTTGAGACTCATTTTAAAATTTGGTGTGTGCTATGGTGCACCAGGCTAAGTATGGGGCACCACACACTAATAAGTGAATTTAATGGTAAAGATGGGTAGAGCATGCATACAACCCATAATTGTTAATCTACTGTAGAAAAATCACTTTCTTCTCCTTTGCTTCTCCTCAGCTCCATTGTCTCTAGCATCCAACAATGACACATAGAATCATAAGCAAACCAAGCTTTCTTCTTTCTCTTAAAATGATATAGTGGTCACAAGTAAGTGATATGGAAACTCTATTTTTCTTATATATCCTTTGGTTTGGTGCACCAAACGGCAATTGTTTTGTGCCATTGCAAGTGAGATTCTGACTTGGTGTCTTTGATGTTATATAAATGGCAGCCTCTTCTCTATGTTGGTCAAGGAATGCGTGAGAACTCGTTTTCCCTTTTCAAGTAAGAATCTAAAGTTGGGAGAAAAAAAAAAGTCTCTCATGGTGGTAAATCTTGTAACTTTCCTAGGAATATGATGTTAATCTAAATATAGTTTGGAACTGGAAAAGGCCACTTGAAACTAACAAACCAGGAGCTAAAGCGGTAGTGCTTGAGGTGAATAACGAAGTCACGGTGCTGGCCACCTAGGTTGGAGCTTCTGCAAGCGATTTAACTGGCACTTACAGTTCGTATGATTCGTGGTGGGAAGCGCCACTCTCATGTTTTTGGAAAATGAACTAGTAGGATTCATATGGTAGTCACAGAGAGTGGTAGTTGAAGGAGTGTTGAGAGAAAAAGAAGATGGTGGTGAATGATTTTAAGAGAAAGGAGAAAGCTTGGCTTGCTTATGATTCTCTGTACCATTGTTGGATACTGGAGACGGTGGAGCTGACGAGAAGCAAAGGACAAGAAAGTGATTTTTCTAAGGTGAATTGACAATTATGGGTTGTATACATGCTCCACCCATCTTCACTGTTAGATTCACCTAGTGTGTGATGCACCATAATTAATCTGGTGCACCACAATATGCGCCTTAAAATTTACTCTTTTTTCTAAAAAAAAGTTGTTTTTAGAAAATCTAAATGCATGATTTGCTATTATTATTAATTATTGTTGTTATTAATTAGCAAGATTAAGAGTAGAACAAAATAAATAAACGCAATAAAAGAATATTATGGAAACAACATTTCAAAGGTTTTGATTTGCTATTATTATAGCTTTTTTAAAGCTATTAAGTTCTCTAGCTCTCTAAAAGTTTCGTTTAAAAAGTTATAATAATATTGTTTAATAAAATAATATAAAAATTAATCATTAATCGTTAAACACAAAAGCATTAAAATATTTCATGGATGTTGAGTGGTGACATTAATCAATGAAAAGATTGACATTAAATTGGTGAAACTAATAAGTGTCCGTTTAAATTAGTTTATGTTTTCAATAGTCTATAATTATTATTTTTTTTTTCAAAAGATCTTAAAAAAACAGAAGCAGTTTTTTTCTTAAGAAGAAAGCAAAACTAAACATGTATTAAGGACTCAAGCAAAGACAAGGACTTTAAACATGTGAATAGGACAATTGTCACTGAGCTTACTCAAATTTGGGTGAGTTTATGGCAGCCATATACCACTTTTGGAAACATGTTTTCATTCTATACCTTTTGGTTTTTTGGGTCATGATTCTATACTATTTTTTATTCTGATGATGTAACGCTTCTACTCTTTTTGCTAACACCATTTTCATTCGGTCCAACTAAGATAACGGCCGAAACCTAATATGGTCTTGACGGCCCAATGACCGAAGGACACAACCGTTAGACCAAAGCCCACAAATTCCCGTACTAAAAACTAAGAAGCCTACACATTCATGATGGACTCGACTAGAATTCCACTTTCCATTTGGCGATGTTAAAATTGGAACTCGGAAAACGAAATTGTGCATTTAAGTCGACCAAAAAAAATGTGCATTTACTTCTTCGTTTTCTTGTTTTTTTTTTTTGGTGAATAAAATGGTAGGAAGGAATGTCACCTCCAATTCTCATAGACAGGGCGCTAGTGGCATGCTGAGCTGCCAGCAGAGGATAGGAAATAACATACACTTATGATAAAAACTCAAATACAAAAGATTATCTTATTATATGGAAGACTTCTATGATTCAAGTGCTATATTAACCAACATGATTTGGTTAATGTGAAATTCATAATCTTGTTGTCTCCTTTATAAGCCAATATTCACAGCAATTTCATCTATTGATACTAAGTTGGTTACAATACTCTCGTTACTGTACTTTAATCTAACTTATAGATAACCTTTTCTATAAGAAAATTTTTAACTAAAGCACCAATTATATATTATAATTTTAAGTCCATGAAAAAAGTTCAACCCAAAATTAGTCTATTAGATTGGAGAATCTCATGACTAAAGTATCACTTTAAGCAACCTCTGTTTGAATAAGTTTTTGAAAAAAATACTTCCTTAAGCATGATCAGAATTAGAAGATTTTTTTATAACTAGATATAAAATAAAAATATATAGTCAATACAAAGTTAAGTTTAAAGTTAATTTAAAAAAATCATTTTAATAAAGTTATCATCAATTCATATATATAAATAAGGTATATGTCGTTACTTCAAAAAAATATCAAGCATATTTTTTAAAATGAAATTGGTTTTATGTTTTATGCATACGTTTTTTTTTTCCCCTCCTTAAAATTAGAAGCAATTTTCCACCTGTTTATATATATATATATGATTATTTAATTCGACCTTTTTTCTAGATGACAATCAAATAAAATAAACACTCTTCAAAAGTAGTACTTATTTATTTAAAAAAGTACTACTTTTTTCCTCTCAAAAAAACACAACTAAATGGGCTCTTTATTTAGCGTGGGACTTGTAACGTGCTATGTGTGAGTGCATGCACGCATGCGAATGTGTAACATTAACATTTAATATATGTGTGTGTGCGTGTGCGAATGCACGTAGATATGCAAATATGAATTTTTTTCATATTTTTTAATAGAGTTAATTTGTATGTATTATTAATGTAGAAAAATTTTATACAGATATCCAGTTATGTATTGTTATATCAGAAAAAATATTTGACTAAATCATCCATTATTTTAAAAATCTTATAAATATAAATATTTAATTGAATGACAATGATGTAAAACTCTTTTACTGTCAGTATATAATAATTAAACTCTTTCTTAATTATCTACATGATCATGTAAAGAGAGAAATAGAGACAAACACTTTAAATATCACCAGTTTAATAAAATCTCACATATTTAAAGTGTGTCTTATCTAAATAAACAAGGTTAAATTAATTTGTTAGTCTCTGATCTTTTGAGAGAAATTTGAATAGGCTTCTAAATTTTGAAAGTTTGTAATTAAATCCCTAAATTTACAATGTAATTGAGTTCTTCGACACAAACATCTATAATAAATTTGTCAATGAAAATGAAATATTCTAAGATGTAATTCTATATGCTTTATACATGTTGAGTTGGTATTTGAGAATATTTTATTTTTATTGATAAATTTTTAACGAACATTTGTGTTCAAGGACTCAATTATAAATATTTTTATAAATTCAGAACTCAATTATATACTTTCAAAGTATTAGGATCTATTTGAACTTTTCAAAAAAGTTTAGGGAGCAAGAGATTACTTTAACCTGTAAACAACATGATAAAATCCAATCCGTATAAACACACGAAAGCAGTGGCTGTCTGCATAACTAGATCAACTCTGGCGATTTGCTCGCAGTAAAAATTTGAAGGAATATAATTTTTCATATTTGTGAATTCATTGTCGGTGGCTTTCGCAGTCCTCACTGACTTTATGAAGAAAACAAATCAGCAAGAGAAATGCTGCAAGTAATTTGAATAGAACGGAGCCAGAATACCATGTTCGTCTAGGGAACTAAAGAATGCACCACTTAAAGGTAACGGAGGGTGTAATAATTTTTCTAGGAAAAATGTTTAGCTTTTAATAAGGGATCTAAGAATTACTGCTCTTTGTTTTCACGTAATTATTTCAGGGAATGTAATTAAGTTATCGTAAAGTTCCCATTCGGTATTGGGAACACAATTTAAAACATGTAAGCTTTTTTTATTTTTATTTTTTTGGTTACATAAACATGTAGTTTAAATTATACGAACTGAAGAAGTAAGTATACAGGCATTGGCACCCAAATCAGGCTAGATACAGCATGAATTCAGTTATAACTGACGTACAGGAACCAACTTTTCACAGAAAATTGATGGTTAATTCCTGCCTTTAATTATACCAGTTGAGACTATAGCCCAAGCTGCTATAAGGACAAAGTAACATTAGCATGTCTACCTGATTCTTTTTTTTTTTTTTTCCTTCTCCTAAGAAAATTAATTTTCTGACTTATGAAGTGTATTTAATTTTGATTATATAATTAGAAGAAATAATTATTTTAAAAACAATATCACAAGAATGTTTGAATTGTAAATTATTTTAAATTCGCTATAAACTTATCTAAACATACATTTCGAAGTCCATACTCAAATTTATAAAAACCCTGTTTCCTCAAAGAAAATAAACCCTAAGAAAGAATAACATATAGAGATCAGAGATAGATTGGACGAAAATATTAATTTCTAAGCAGAGTAGCATACAAGATTTCATTCCAAGAATCAGGAGCACCTGCTAGACACCAGTGACTGCAGTCAACAAAAGAAGTGCCACGGCCTGTGTAGATAGAAGGGTGGCCATCTATCCTCAGCTGTGTGAGCAAAGTAATGTCAAGCAATTCAACAGGCTTTGTCATGTTACTTATAACGCTCTTCACAATGTCCACACCAGGGTAAGGTGGCATTGATCCTTGCTCCGGTTGAGTTTGTCTCAGGCAGCCCTTTCCACTTGAATATTCAATTCAATAATTAAAAAAAGGAAAGAAAGAAAGAAAAAGACAAGACTTTTTTAGTTTTTTAATACAATTTTATAATCAACACTACTATATAGTACTTAAATATGAGTTATGTGTATATTTCGTAGTCACTTAAAGGCTGCCAGCAATTGTTTCTTATGGCTTCCTCTTAGAGTACTTATAATTCATGCACTTCTAAGTCCATGAACATTGAACTTGCACTTTTTTTTTATTTTTTAATTGAAGTACCCTTTTACCCATGTTCTGTATGCTTTTTTAATTCAAAACTTTTCATGAAACATAAAAGACAGGGATATTATTAACTAATGAAACTTCTGTATTGACTATTAAAATATCAACAAGAGAGGTATATGGTACGCTTTACCACTCAAGATGGCTGGTCGTATAAGTTAATTGTAAGAACTTTCATTTTCATTCTTATAAACTAATGATATCTGAATGCGTGTGAAAATCTTTTGCATTCGGCAAAAGGACTTAAAATTCAATCTGCTTCCTTGGGAGAAGGGAAGTAAATTGAATTTGCTCCTCTAAAATGTAAAATACATTTTTTACTGAAAAAATGTGCATAATTTTATCTGTTAAATAAAAAAATTAATGATATATAAGATGTGTCATACTGATATTTATATCTTATAAAATCTTAAATAGTTAATTTTTTTTATAACAGTTGAAATTGTACAGTTCTTTCAGAATATATTCCGTATTTATTGGAGCCAAATACAAATAAAATACAATAAGATTACCCGCCACTTTTTATCCCACCTTCACGGACTAACAAATTTATTAATATCGGAATATATATAACTCGCACATATATGAGTTGTAATGTGAAATTTCAGTTAGAGTAGAATCAATGAGCAAATAAAACTTAATCAGCATACCTCACTTCAATTGAAAAAATAAAAATGAAAAAGGAAATCAGCATAATTCGCCCCAAAAAAAAAAAAGGGGGACTTACTCAGCATGGGAAGCAGCAATACCCTGGAACAAGACTCTTGTCTTTGAAGGATCAATGTTAGAATCGATCCATTTAGCCCAAGTGGTTAACCCAATCTTGAAGGCTTCCAAGTGATCCATGTCCTTGATTAACTTGTTGCCCACTTGAAAATAATCCCATCTGTCAAACATTAAAATGGACGCATTAGCAATTTGCTTGCCTCTTCTAATAAATACCCTGCACCCAAAATCTTGACCAAAAATAAAAAAAGGTTAAAATAGTTGAACAACTTCAATACGTTTGAGAGTGTCCTGTATGAGTCCACCAATGGAAGGTATTGAAAAGCAAAACATCTACTCCTTTCCACTGTCCCCCGGAGCTAATGCTGTCCAACTTTAGAATTCTGCCTTTTTCTTTATCATAAACCACATCCACAAGGAACCCATTTTTCAACCACATGATTGAGGCTCCATATTCCTATAATCCAAAACAACAATAATAATAATAAAAGCAAAGGACAAAATTAGTTATGCTAATCAAACAATTAGCAAGGCTCATTATTTTCGAAGAGACAAAACTGAAGATGATTACCGGAAATGAGAACACAGAAAGCCCGTCTGTTCGACTTAAGGTGTAGTTTGAGCTTGAGACAGCAATGCGAAGCAAACACGTGAGTGACTGCCACATGTTGTTGCTAATGGAGTCCCCAACAAACATTATCTTCTTCCCTGTGTTTCTCTCCAGGAACTTTTCACCATCAAACCTATCAACCAATATCATTTGGAAAGACAAAAAAGAAACTAAAATCAACTTTGAACTTCGACAGGCCAATTTTCATATATGCCACATAAAATGGTTAATATGAAAAAGCATATGGTAAATTTCCATGTGATGACATATTACAAAAAAATATATAGTCTTTAGAAGGAACTGAGAATACCTTGGGAGGTCACAACTAGTGGGCTTCCATCTATACTTGAGGTACTCCTTGTCAGGCCTGCCATTTCTGATGCAATCAAATCCCTGGCCAATGAAAGGACAATCACTTGAGGCATCATAGAGAGGGTAGGCATCGTCAATGACCCAGTTGCCTTGAAAAAGATCACAGCCTTGTGGCTGGTTATTAACTTGGTTGTATAATTTGTACTCCTCCTGCGCTTTTTGGTATGGTGGAGAAGGCGCCACTGCCAGCAGAAAAGCAGAGGCTAGTGCCAGAGGAACCAGCCACCATGTGAATGCCATTTGTGATTGTATGAAACCTGTTGAGACCGCGTGATCAATATCTATATTATTATTTAATTAATGATTATGGTGCCTACTTAGAGATTTAATTAATAATTTAATTATTGGTATAATGAATTGAATGAGTATATTTTTTATGTTCCAAAACAAGAATGAATATATTTTTGTTCTTGTTAGTAATGCTATCAATGATTTGAATATTAAATTAAAGCAATTAATTCAATATATTAATTGTATATATAACTATATGATTTAATAAATTGAATAATAGATTGAAACAATTAAATTATTAAAATTTATGATAAAAATCAATTATAAAAAAATAATAAGTATGAAGAAGCCATGTAACACGAACTCACTGTTTAATTCTTTTTACATATAATAATATTAGATAATAGACTAATTGAGAAAATATCGGTAGAAATTATTGACTTCATATTTGTGACTGTGATGCAAATCAAGTTGTTTCTCTTTTGAATGCATGTACATTAAGGTTTCTAAAACTCATTTTTTGTCTTTTTTGTTCTGGTGTTGAAGTTATGCTTCAACCAATAAAATTTACCGACAGAAAAAGATTGGACTTTCCCTTTCATTTTCGAATTTCTGTAATATTATGTTTGGAATTATCAAAACATGAACTAGAAGGACATGAATTCATAAATTAGTTTATAACTTTATATGTTTGACACTTATTATAAATATAATTTTAAAAATAATTTTTTATATTTGGAATATATTAATTAATAATAATTGAAATATTGAATCAAATTTATATTAAAAAAATTACTTTATTTCATCACTAGTGTCACGATATATCTGGAGGACATTACCACGAAAGGCAACTAAATGTTGTTGAAAATTTTATGAAGTTGCAACAAATATATATATATATATATATATATATATATATATATATATATTCTTTTTAAGGAAATAATTGAAAAATATTTTAATTTTGTAAAACTGTGCTTTAAAAATGAGATTATGTTCAGGAGTTTTATTATGGATAAGGAAAGGTAGAAGTTGAATCCCATTGATAATGTTAGATATGCCAATTAATTAATAAATTTGATAATTTTATTTTTCCTTTAATAAAAGATTAAAGCTTAGAAATTATTAAAAAAAATTTATATGACAAAAAAGTTTAGGATAAATTAAGATATAATAACTGCTCACAAATAAAAATAAAAATAAATTGGAAAAAGAATAAACTTGGTTTTAAGATAACTATTCACACACAAAACATATAAATTAGAAAATTTAATTTTGGCACGATGGAGAGTATTTGCTCTATGTATCCCTGGTGCACTAGAAAATTTAAAACCAAATCATTCTTCTAGAAAATATTTATGGGTTAGTTGATTTTAATTAGGAAAAATATTTTTGCTTTTTCTTTAGAAAAATTTTTAATAAAAAATAAAAAAAATTAATTTTGTTATTTAAAAATAATGAACAAAACAATTCTTTTGTTATTTTTGTTGCAAAAATAATTAAAATAAAATTATTTTTAAAAATGTATAAATTTTAAAAATCACTTATAATTTTGTTTCTTTTTTTAAATACTGAGCAAAATAATTTTTTTATTATTTTTATTGCAAAAATAAGTAGGAATAAAAGAAAGTGGAAGAAATAAGTGATAAGGATTAAAGAACGTACTGTTTTTTGGTAAATATTGAAGAACGTACTTGAACTTGGGCAAAGGGTTATTAGTCAGTCATAGCTCCTAGCTCCTCATACAACAAGAAGCAAGTGAATGGTACCCACAAAGACCCACTGTCGCTCAAGCAAAATTTGCACTGTGACAGTAGAAAATAGAGACGAACTCTATAGAAGATGATTCATACCTCGGTTGCTAAACCTTTTATATAGAGACTAAATTAGTTGCTTTTTTGGGAGCAATCTATCTAGGATTCAATCTTCCTCTTACTAATATTAATGAAGGATTTGAGCGAGATTTTATCCCTTTATTTCATAATATGACAAGATTTAGGATATAATTTCCGTCTTACTCATATTAATAGAGGATTTGAAAGAAATTTTATCTATTTACCTCACGGTATGGACAGACTTAAGGAGATAGAAGTGTCATTTAATTATTTCATAAAAAATATAACCATTATGACATGAAATTACCATAAATATCAAAGGGTTCGAAACGACAAATTTTCTAAATGGTTTACCTCCTCTTATCTAGCTCTCCGTCTCTTTGTCCTTTTTTTATTATTTTTTAAAATCATAAAATATTTCATTAATTAACTTTTTGTAAACTCAAAAAATTGGGTGCTAACAACTAGAGTAGGCTAAATAACTAATTTTATATCGGTAAAAATGTCAATTTCATAATTAAAATCAAACCAAATAGACTATCTAAATTTTGAGTGGAATTTTTTTATGAGTAAAATTACAGCTGGGTCCCTCAAAAATTGTTATTTTAGTACTTTAATATTCAAAAAATCAATTACATACATTTGAATCTCTCAAATATTTTGCATTATAACACTTCAATTCACTCTTAGTGTATTCTATTAAGGGTTAACGGACAATACTAACAGTGATTGAAGTGTTATAATACAAAATTTTTAGTGAGACTCAAGTGTTATAATGCAAAATTAATGATTAAGATCATGAATCAATAAAGCTCAAAGCCAAACAAAATTCTAACAAGAGTCAAATAATTTTAAGGGTGAATTACATTTGAGCCTATCGAGGTTTAGTGTAATTTAACATTTCTATTTAGTATATTACATGCACTCCTTATTTCTCACGGAAGACTAAGTTCCGAGTTCTGATTTACTAATTTCCGAGCTAAAATTATCTTTTTAAATAGATAATTCACTTACGATTTCCGAGTTCCAAGATCATATCCCTACGAAAGGTATATCGTAAGTGAATTATCTATTTAAAAGACAATTTTAGCTCAGAAATTGGTAAATCGAAATTCGGAACTTGGTCTTTGGTTGAAATAGGGGAGATATGTGTAATATAGCTAAATAGAGGGGTGCTGGGTGTAATTACACTAAACCTCAGGGGAGGTCAGTGTAATTCACCCTAATTTTAATTATGTATGCCCATATGTGAATCTATGATAAAATCAAATAATTAAAACTAATTAAAATCTCAAGATCCTATCCTACTTTTGTGAATATTATGAGTCCAAATATCATTTCTCATCCTTGAGAGTGAGTTTGAGGGCACTGAGAGCTTCCAAATTGCCCTCTAACCCTTTGCTTGATTAAAGAGAATATGGAGATAAAAGAAATTAGAGAAAAAGAAAATAGGAAGATTTTGAACTTTTCACTTACTTGGATGTAAGGAAAAAATAGAAAATAAAAAAGAAAGAAAAGATAGGCTTGTGAGGTGTATAAAAAAGTTTTCTCTCGACTTTTGATGATTTTTTTTTAAACAACAATTTTATCTTCATTTTTCTCTCTACTTTTCAATTGCAATAAGAATAAAAATGTCATTTAATATGATTATGTTTTCTTAAGTAAAATTATACTTTAGTTCCTAAATGATTTTTATTTTAATATTTTAATTCTTAAAAAATCAATTGCATATACTTAAATTTTTAAAAAATTTAGTATTATAACACTTTAGTCTACCGTTAGTAGTTCGTCATTAAGTTACTCTTTTTTTATGCACAACTAAAATTAAAAAAAAATTAATTTAATTGGATATTTTTTATTTTCTAAACAAAGGATCTAATTTGTAAATTAAATCGATTCCTAAAACATTTTCTAATCCTTGGTTAGAGTATTTTTATAGGTATACCAACTCGTTACACTGTTGCATTATATTAATACTCTCTCTTCTTCAAGAATTTCAACCAAAAAATAATTAATTAAAACTCATCTATGATTCTTTTTCTCCTTGATTTTTTATTTTATTTTATTTTGCCTAGATAACTAATTAGCAAATTTCTTGATTTTATTGCGGATGATTTATCTAAATCAAATTAAAGGATAAATTAATAAAAAAAAAATTCATAGTGCATCATCGTAATTATAATAGATCATCAATGCCCACAAAAAAATATAAATCTTCACTATTAAATTAATTTGAAAATAAAGCTTAAGCTGTTTCGTTGCATGCAGAAATCTTATACGATGAATATTAGGCAATTAGCTAGCTAGTGAGATCATCTTTACCAGTCAACGCCACTACGTGGGGTGGTAATATACGTTGACCCCTGCACTGCATAGCGGCAATTATTCGCTTTATATGCCTTCTTTGACAACACAGATTTAAATGCATGAATGCCTATGATGCCTCGTGAAAATATTAAGATAGTATTAATTTTTTTTATAAGTATATCTTTAATTTAATTGTTATTTATTATCATCATAATCAGAGTTAAAAAATATGTTACATTAATTTATTATCTTTAAATAAAAATAATTTTATCTATTTATATAATTTTATACTATTATTAAGATTAATTTTTTTTCTTAATTTATGTATTTTTTTTATTTTGAACAAATATTCTAAAACGAATGATGTATCTTATTATCTTATTACACGAGTGTTAATTTGTTTCTCCGTTCTCAAGCCCTGTTTCATTGATTCCTGTTGATGTGCATAGTCAAATAATATCCTTTTAGGTAAAAAATATATATATTTCAAAACTAACATGATTTAAAGATATAGTGCCCAAAAAAAAAACATAATTTAAAGATAAAAAGCGCAAGGATAGTATATTAGAAGCAGAACATATCGAACAATATATCAAATTAATATTTAAATGCCATTGTGCAACCCATGCACGTAACCAAATAGAGCTTCAAACTCCTAAGCCTCAATTCACTAACCTAACTAATTAAATTATTGAGTCTAACGATATCTGAAAGTAAAAAGATCTCTTTGTTTGTGAAAATCAACGACCAAGAAGAACAAGCATTTAATTTATTTTATCTTTCTGAAGAACAAGCATTGCATACAAGATTTGATTCCAACTATCAGGGACCACAGCAAGACACCAATGGCTTCAATCATTTCCATTTTTTTTTTTTTTTTTGGGTTAATGCCATACAAAGAGGAATGGCCATCTTTCCTGAACTGTGATAGAGTTGTTACATCCAAAAAAGTAATAGGTTTGGAAATGGTAGCCAGCACCTCCTTCACAATTGTTACTGGCCGTGAGGTGAACCTGGCGGTTATTTTGAACCACGCAACGGTGTAGTTTGCCCTTCGCATGTGGCTGACTTTGTTCCATTGATTCATTCCACGCTTCACCAATAGCGCTCCATCAAATATTTTGAAAAACCAATTAATTAAGTTGAATTGTATATTGCATATATTTGTATTACAAAAGGAATATAAACTTAATCAATTAATCATGAGGGATATGCACCACATAACATTTAGAAATTTAAATCAAGACAAAGTCTATAATCTTTCTTTGTAACAAATTGAATATATTCTCACTTTGTTTGATTTGATTCTATTATAATTATTATTTTTTAGTGACATCTGAATCACAAAGGAAAAACCTAAAGAAGGGTTCCTCTATAAATAGTGACCAAAAATAGTGGGTCGGAGCAATGGCCTAAAAGAATACTTTCATGACTTTAGAATTCATATTAGAGTCCATCCATTTTGACCATGTCATTAATCCCATCCTAAACGTTGTCAAACAATTCGCGTTCTGCTCAACATTTGTGCCTTCTTATATATTGTTCTATCTAAAATATATGCACAAGCAATATAATAGGAGTGGTGGTTACGTAAAATTTTTTTTAAAATGGCAACTCTAAAATTTAAACTTTCAATATTACAGGTAAAATTTGGTTAGGATCATAGTCTACTTCCACTACAAGTAACCAATATACATGAATGTATATGTTAGGCCTCAAGTAATTGAAAGAACAAAGAGGCAAGCCTTATGTATATTTATCTATTCTATTTTCTTAGAGAAGCAAGCTGGAGTGAACATGTAACACGAAGCAATGCACAAATTAACATTTGCTATGAATGAAGTTTACTTGAACTTGCATGGATCTTACGGTTTTCTGTCTCCTTTATGAAGCCACAAGTGCCACGTATCAAAGATGATCGTGTCATACCCTCCCACGAGTTGCCGTGCATTTCGAATTAAATCAAGCTTTAGAACCGTGCCTACCTCTTCTTCTACTCGATCCACCAGAAATGCATTGCGAGATAAAATCACAGAAATGCCATATTACCATATTCCTGCAAAATTAAATAGAACTACATCATGGAAAATATGTAAATAAATAGAATAACCTCTTTCATGCATGGCCCAAAGACTATGATAATAACTTCTCCAAATGTAACAATCATAATGTTCAGTTTATCATGATGAGAACAAGAAAGGTAAGTGCAAAGCCTCAGAAGGATGTAGTGATCTAATCATCTAATTATGTATGATTGCTTTTTTTTTTTGTTACAAAAAAATTAATAATTTAGTTTTATGTGGTCTCTACACAGAAAATTACCAGTAAAAGAAAACTGTAGAGATTCCCCATATTCTCTCAACATTATATTTTGATTGAGGAACGGCAGCATGCAACATGCACGTGAGTGATTGCCACTGAATTTTTTTTTTTTTTTTTGTACAGTATCTAAGAAAAACAAAAGGGCAAATGAAGATTTCTTATCTTAGATGCATAGCACCCGGTATACCCGCGAGCATGTTGAGCTCACGAGCTGAAGGTGGTTTCTCCCAAAGTTGCCAATCCTGTCAAAGTTAAGCCATATCGGTACCCCCATAGTTAAAAGCAACAAATAGGCAAATTGTCAAAGATATGCTTGATGAAGGGATAATTCAACTAAGTAAGAGTCCTTTTTCTTCACCTGTGCTTGTTAGTTGAAACGAAATATGGCAGTTGGAGATTCTGCACTGATTATAAAGCAATGAATGCGATTACAATTAAGGATAGTTTTCCCATCCCTACTGTTGATGAGTTGCTTGGAGCCACTTTCTTTTCTAAACTAAGGGGCTAGATACCATCAAATCTTGGTCATTCTTGATGATACATATAAAATCGTATTTAGGACTCAAAGGGCATTATGAATGGTTCGTTATACCCTTTGGTCTCGCTAATGCACCAGCTATATTTAAGAGTATAATGAACGATATTTTTCATGGCATTCTAAGAAAGTTTGTATTAGTCTTCTTTGACAATATACTGGTGTATAGTCCTACATGGAGTGATCATTTACATCATTTGGAATTGGTCTTGTAGATTTTAAAAAGGGAAACCTTATGTGCTAAACTTTCTAAAATAGATTATCTAAGCCATACAATCCCAGGTTCTGGAGGGGCTATGGATGAGGTGACAATCAAGGCTGTTATTGACTAGCCTACACCTCAACACCTCAAGTAATTAAGAGGTTGCTTGGGTCTGACAGGTTAGTAAGTGTAAGTGAGATTTGTGAAAGGATATGCATCTATTGCAGTTCCATTGACATAATTATTAAAGGAGGCCTTTGCTTAGGATGACACAGCCTGCAGAAGCATTCTGCAAATTAAAACAAGCGATAACAACAGCACTAATGCTAGCTTTTCCATAATTTGTTAAACTCTTTATCTTGGAGACAAATGCATCAGGCAGTAGGGTGGGGATGTTAAGCCAAGATAATCATCCATTAGCTTATTTCTCCAACAAATTATCCAACCAGATGAAGAAAGAGTCAGCCAACACTCGATGTTTCATCTTTCTGCGCGTGTTCCTTTATTTCTACGTTCGTTATGTGTTGACTAATATATGCATTAAAGGTAGAACTAATTTATGTATTCGTTTGTTATATGTTATCCTTCTCACAAGTAAACTCATCAATAACATAATTAAAATTCTCAATTATTAATGCATCTCTAAGTATCAAAATGGCATCTCCGAAACCTATGCAAGAAGAACATTATTTCTGTTTTAGCTATTATCTAAATTCTAGCTTTAAATTATATCAAAAATGCTAAATCCTAGGTAATGTCCTTAAAAATCCTCTTAATTCAAAAGCTCACATCTATTAAATAATCCTTGAATATTGTATAAATTATAACTCATCATTATAAATGAAATTTTGAATTAGAAAAATTTTAAGTTGATTATTAAAAGAATATAGCAACACTCAAGTTATATTTGAACCAATATTGAACAGCTTCTTGTGTTTTTCACACTCAATAAACATGGGCCAACTTTAAATAAGCATAAAGGTAGAAGCCGAGCAAAAGCTCAGATCTGGACAAATATACATCTTCTCATTAAATGCAATACGCTAAATTACATTCCTCAATACGGGAAAATATAAACAAAATAATCGTGTCTTACACAAAAAAATACAAACAATAGTAATAATAACTAATAAAATTCATTGCAATACATTAACTTAGAGTTAATGTACTTTTTACATACACATATTACAAGAGTAAACGAAGTTGCCCCATCATATTCAACTCAGACTATCGGAATTCAAGAATGCGGTCAACGCCCCTTCGGCCATCATCCACTAGAACCCAACTTAACATTTCAGTGCAGAACTGATCATCTGGTTTCAACCACAAGGCCTGATTTTCAAGGAACAAAATGATAAGTTAACTCAAAGGCATGTTAAGGGAAAACATACAAATGGTCACACAACATGGAGATTCCCTTCCTTAATCGAGTGTGTGATATGTTTGAACAATAATATTCACATATAGGTCAACATGGTATGATTGGCCGAAGCTGACATTCGTCAAGCAAGAGAAATTCTTAGGAAATCACTGTCCATGACACTTCAGTCAACAGTTAACATACGCAATGGCATTCTTTAGAGTTAAGTGTGTTTCCAGCATTAACCACATAACCAGACCCAATGTTGAATGTAGTGCCCATGGTAAGCGCAGGAAGTGCCTATCTAAGGATTGCTATTAATTGCTGTTGGCACTATATTGCAAATAATGATTATCACATTAGCGATTACCAGTTTACCACATTACACTAACCATACTAGGAACTTAAATACATAATCAAAGCAGAGGGTGGAGAGAGAGAGAGAGAGAGAGAGCTTCATGCCAAAGCAAAACACCATATGCATATTAAAGACAAAACCATAAGCAATATTGAACCACAATCACTCACTTTGTGATAATATGTAATTGCTGTGCTGAAATCATCCTGCATGAATTACAAAAGCAAAAGGAAAACCTCAGTCTAAGTTCACAACTGGAAAATGTTGATATATCTAAGTATCTATTAACGTAAATTGAATAAACTTTACCCAGAAAAAAAGTAAAACAAACAAATATAAAGATGCACAAATACTTTTCAAGAATTAATAGAGATTTGGAATGCACATGACATGCCATTAAGGACCAGAGTATCTTGACAAGGAAGGAGATGCAGTTAATGTAGCTAGAGGTCAATAGCTTTACATTAAATAGCAGAATGTATTCTTTCCACATGCACTACCCTAAACCTGCCTTAAATTCTTTCATTAAATATATCCATTAATGCATTAATGCATGAGTTGAGATCTACTTTCATTGATATACTTCGAAAAAGCCATAAACTAATGACTTCTATTGGTAAATGCATTTAGAACTTTAGTAGTTCAGACAATGTACTATGAAAGATCTGAAACGAATGACTACCATATAATGTGATTTTTTTTTTTTTTTTTTGGGGGGGAACCATATTTTCAACAGAAATACAGGTCATGGATAATCCATCCTCTATTCCTCTCAAAAATTATAAAAACATATATAAGTTAAGACCAATTATTCCCATAACAGACTTTTATATAGATTTTAGCAAACACAGACTATTTTGCCTAAGAAATCACAAATCCACATTCCCTAGGCAATTCATACTGCAAAAGCTACACAAGTGCAGGACATTAGCTTATCTCAGAATACATTATTGCATACTAAAAATACACACAGAATAGGCAAAATAGGAAGATGATTTTAGATACCTGTAAATGGTAAGTGTATGCAAGACCAGCATAAGTGCTCACACTTCTAGTTGATAATGCAAGTGCTTTCTCATAATACAAAATTGCTTCACGGTACATCCTGAGAAAGTTTATTTAGACAAAGCAGGATTAAGAACACTGCACTTCACCAGTCATGATAACAAATTAGCACTACAATACTAACTACCATTATTTATATTAACTTTTATCATAACATCCAATGATATCAGCTTGATGGAATGATATTTCATCCTACAATCAAACTTCTAAACCAGTGGTTGAGGAAATTAAGAAAAATAAGAATTTTTTGGGCAAAAAATTAAAACATAATCAAAGCACCTATGAAAATAACAAGAAAAGGGTTGTTTTTGTTTTTGTTTTTGTTTTGTTTTGGGTGGGGGGGGTCATCTGGCGAACAATGAAGTTTCAATTTCACATAATAAACTTGTCTTTATGCTAAAAATTCTACAGGTGTGAATGACCATTAAGACATTTATCAACTTACTTCAGTTTTCTGTATGCATGAGCAAGGTTGACAACAGTTGGCTCCCACATTTCGCTTAAAGAGTTTGGGATGAGGACTAATGTTTTCTCGAACCACAAGACTGCTTTCTTATACCTGAATCAGAAGTCACAATTATTCATGTTGAAATCTGACAGACTGGTACAAAGAAAAAAGAAGAAAAGTGAAGAAACAAAGGTAATTTTGTAAATATTTATATGGAGATCCAAGACCAGTGCGGCCTAGAACTCAGAAGGTACAACAATGGCAGGGAATTCGAGAGTCCCACCAGCCTCTCCTCACAACAATCTCTCAAAAATCAAACTGCCTTTCCTTCCAAGCCCCCTCCCTAATTTATTCTAGCACCTTGTTCCTAACAGACCACTCTCTTTCCTCATTTCCTAACTAACTCCGTATGCAGTTTGTGATCTTTACAATTCGGGCTTACACAGGGCCAGCCCCATTACTCCTTTGCCTAACATTGACTTGCCTCACTAAAGGCCCCCCTATCAAATCACTCAATTTGCTAATTGGCATGGAAACTTGGGCTGACAAAAGAAGGAAAACAGTCGAGAGTGTCTGTTTTGCCGATAAAGAGGATGGAAAACTAAGTTACCTATTTCCTCATAATAATAATAATAAGATAATTTCTCATACTTGAAAAGAAATTGGTATACTGTTAATCTGTAAGCTTTAATAAGCCTCCTTACACCCTAGGACTTTAGCAAGGTCACGATTTCCTACCATCTTTTTCCCTCATGATAAGAAAGCTCTACAAAGATTTCTCAATTCATAATGCCATAGATGCAATATTGACCAAGAAATAATTCCTTGCATCAACTAATCACCTTCTATCTTCATTAGGCATAACATAGTTCATGGTCTCTTGAAATAAAATGTATCCCCACGTCCCCAATGGAGTTTTGTAAGTATTTGATCAGAAGAAATTTCTGAGAGATTCATAGAAGCCTGCTTTTATTAACAAGAGCTTAGTTTCCTTCTTTGAATGCTTTTTAGGCTTCAGCCACTCTCAACAATACTCCTTCTCAGCTGTCAGTATGGTGAATAAGTAATACTAAAATATAATTGAAATCTTAAACACAATGAGGGCAAGATCCTGAAGACTGTCATCATGAAAAGATGTGGGTTAATATTAAGGACATGAGCTGAACTAGTTTGGACTACATACACCCACATTCTAATTGTCAGACACTGTAAAGCGAGTTCACAGATGTAAAGAGAGAATCTTGGTTTCTTTAATGCTTATAGGAGTGACTAACAGTGCAGTACAAAATTAACAATTTACAAACTTTGGAAAGATTGAACATATTAACATCTTGAGTTAAGGGGGGTGGGGGGACTGCAAATAATTGTTAACAAAATGTAGTGCTCAAAGTCCAGACTATATATGTTCATAGTCCAAACTTTACAGACTTAAAACTTTTAGGCACATGAGCAGCTGCCCAATTGCAAACTTCATAAACTCTGAATACACTTACAAATATAAAAGATTACTCTGCAAAAACTTCCTTTGTGCCATACCAATTTATCACACCACAGAATTCATGACAATAGACACTAACATATATTCCTTTGGTATAATTAAAGCAATTCATTTTGTATTAAACAGGGTCGGGGTATACTAATCAGTTTCTTCACATACAAGCTGTGGTTTCTTTCATATAGTATCATGTGAATTGCTGGAGGGGGAAATTCTAAGGAAATGAATGTGAACATCACATTAACTAAGAATAATTCAAAGCAGGTGGACATCCTTACTCTTGCATATGATAAGCAACAACTCCAAGTTCATTATACACAAGTGGATCAGAGGGGCATGTTGCCTTAGCCTGCATAAAAAACTGAGGAAAAATATACGAATATTAGTATTTCTATGAAAGCATACAAATAACGGATGACTGTACACAGATTTGTAGTGGAAGACCAAAGCCACCCTATCAACCCTTGCTTGAACCCAACATTATAAGCATACCTGCTCAGCAAGCTTGTAGCTGTGGGTCCGCATGCATTCCATTCCAATATAAAGAGTTGGTAAATGGCACCTGGATCAAGAGAATATCAAGTTTTAACCTGTAAAAGAACAATTTATAGATAATAAGAGGATTTCATATGGATTTCATACTTCATACTTAAGTTTCAAAACAAGAAACACACAGAAACATATAAATGCAAGTGACCATCTGGTATAAGAATCACAACATTGGAAATCAAAATTGTGTATTGTTTTGAAATTTGGTTGGGATAATTGCTTGGTGTAGGGAAAATCAGTAGCAAACTGTCCGATTCAATACAGGATTATGAAGCACTAAAAGCAAAAAGGGTTGCAAGCTCACAAAGCTCAAATTAAATTTCTTTTATCCCTATCCAATGTAAAGAAAATCACAAACAGAGAGAAAAACATTTATGGTTATACGGAAAAAAAATAGCAAATAGAAAAGGAAAGGAACAAAATGAAGGAAAGGAACAAAATGTAGGGGCCTCTTTTGTAGGGTTTTGAATCAATAAAGTCAATTTTTTAGCCCTTAGACAAAAATCAGAGAAGAATGAAGAATTATACTATCAATCTTTGGGGGGCAGGGAGAACATCTTGTAGAAAACATGAACATGTTACCCAGGAAACAAACGTGCTGCGGTGCGGTAAGCTGACATAGCCTGATCACCCTCTTCTTGAGCAGCATAGGCATTCCCATAGCCTATCCATGCAGGAGGAAATGTACCATCTAGACTAGTTGCCTTGCTGTATGATAGTCAATGATATTGAACAATAAGTTTTGGTAATGATGCAAGGGTAGATAACAAATAACTCTGATATTACAAAAGCAATCCAAATTCATGCTGAAAATTTCAATGATGGGTTAGACAAGCAACTTTGACAGAGAACTGATCTCTCAAGCAATCCAACTTAAGTTGGTGATAGATGACTAAAGCAAACTTAACATGCTAGAAAGATAACTTCTATTGACCAAGTCCAGGACGAATTATACATGCAATTATCTACAACTGGGTTGATACAATGTCATTATCAATATCATCACTGCCTATTCTGAAACAAAATGGCAATTGGCAACTGCATAAATGTCAAACATGAAAATTTTCCCAATGTCATCAAGCATCATAAGCATTTTAATGTGAAACAACACGAATTTTAGAGTACTGTACTGCACTTTCAGGTAAATAAGAAAGTCAAATCATAATTTTAAATAATTAGCATTTCCATTAAAGCGAGAACCATACTTCTATGATCAATAAATCATATTTCATAATGTGTGTACTACGTGTGGGACAAATTCAGAATCAATATCACAGTTTTTGCACTGTCATGTGGCTAACTTTTTACAGAATACTTGGTTTGATATCTTTGGCAAGTGTTAGGTGTGCCCTGCAACCTTAGATCAATTCCTATTAACCAGTTTTGCTGGTTTTGGGAAAATGAAAGAGGCCAAATTTGTGTGGCAATGTACTATCTATGCCATTCTTTGGAGTATTTGGTTGGAGCATAATTCTCGCACTTTCAATGATAGATTTTCAAACAATCAAGTTTTGTGGGTTAGGGTCAGGCATTTGGCTTCTATTTTGTGTAAAGCACATTATCTTTTTAGAGGAATTTCCCTCTCAGACATGTTGAGAGATTGGAAAGTTATGCTCCATTGATAATAATTTCTTTTGTTTGATTTTGTTATTGTAAGGAGAATGTCTCGTCCTCTAATTTTTTTCGTATCATTCTTCTCTTCATCACAATAAAATTCTTCTTTTATCAAAAAAAAAAAATGATTAATAAATTACAAAAGATGCTTGAGCATTAGGTGTCCCAAAATCAATATTATTTGTTTAGGGTTTAGGATCTATGGTAATAAGTTATGTTTACCTGAAATAACGACGGGATTGGTCATACTTCTTGATACAATAGTAGTAGCAACCAACGGCAAACCATGATAAAGCCCTACAATAACATCAACAAGTAAACAAAGCATCAAATAAATACCAAGTCGCGTGCAAAATATCAACCTAGTATCACAGAATATTAAAAGATTATATTCTGATTGGTGAATGAAGTTTTGTTCTTTTGTTTTATGATAAAAGAATGAGAGATGTTTAACTCATAAATGCTAACTTCTGCCCTTGAATTATTTTTCTGTGGCATTTATTTTTCCTTCTTAATGTGTTCCAAATTGTCAAACTTTAAGATAAGCAACATGTCCCTTGTTGCTGCACTCTATAGAAGTTTAGTCCATGCAAATTGACAAGCTATTAGAAAAGTTAAAAGCTAAAACTATTTTATTCTTTTATGTAGCCAACTTTAAGAAGACAAATACAAATATTATGCAAAAGCAATTTACTCTTGAAGATAATAAATATAGAAATCATACATGTAGCAAAGTCTTTAGAAGACAACAATCAATATTATGGAAAAAGTGTTTACTTTTGGGGATAATCCTTCACCAAATTGCATGCCATCAAATAGAGCTCATTTGAATGCCCAAGCTCCATAGCAGCTGCCAGATGTACTAATGTACTCTTGAGATGGAAAGGATCCTTCTCAAGCAAACTGCAACAGAAGTGCTTAAGCTCAGTTAGGAAAGGGTGAAGAAAGGAAGGGAGGCAGTGAATGAGGTAAAAGCCATATCTCACTCTCACTTCAGTCTCAAAGTCAGATCCCCAACTTACACGGATGTTAACTCAAAACATTTCTGATATTCACCACACTGATGGTAGTATTCAGCTTTGCAAGCCAACAGATCAGTGTTGGACTTCAGTGTGCGCAAGAAAGAAGGATCAGACTGGTCACTTTTGCAACTTTGGTTCTCAAGATCTCCGAACTTGGCTTCTACAGCATTTTCCTTTTCATACTGTACAGCAGAAAAAGAAATAATCTTTCATCAATACATGTGGAAGGAAGTTAGCATAATCACCAACATAATATTAGTAACTAGAAAGAGGAAGTTAAACCATATTTGGAAATAGAATCCTTTGGTACTCAAAACATTGGAAGAGAAGCAAATCCCAATTGGCACTTCTCATTACCTTCTTTATCAAACACGAATAAAATGACAAGAGCCATCCATCTTCACTGCCAAATTGTAATGATGAGATCAAATTTGCTTCTGCTATTCATCACAAAGAGAGAGGAGAAAAAGATGCTAGTTAGGATAATTTCAGTTACATAATCTATTTCTTACACCCACTTTTCCAAATGAAAAGGAAATCAATGAAGTTTCCACAGGATCAGTCAAAAACTTTTACCTTCCTCACATGTAAGCATGTGATTTTGAATAAGACATTCCAAAGCCTAACATCATTACCAAACAGCCAGGAAAAAAATTAGATAATGATGTATATGTTGAGATAAATATAAGTATAGTACAAATGATACTTATTGGAACAGACAAAAATAAATTAGAGCATTCTATAACTTTGATTAAAGGCAACCGTGAATTAATTTACTAATTTAGAGACACTAACGTGATAAAAATTTAGCTTAGTTTCTACAGTAATAGCCATTAGAGAAGTCAAGGGATGCCAGCATTACATGATATTATTAATAAACCATACAAAAGCCCATAAGGAGAATATCAATACATACCTCATAGCATAAAGGATCCGCTTTTATAGCAGCTTTGTACCTTTAACAAAAGCAAATACAGCAAAGAAAGGGAGAATTTTTAATCAAATTGACACACATCCTACTTCTATAATCTTAACACAGGCAGCAAGCAAGCAGTAATACATCCTTCGTATACTAAATGAGGAAAATCACAAGATAAAAAAAAGTATCATATCAAAATGAAGAAACACACCACAATCGAGCCTGAGCACGGTTTTCTAGAGCTTCATATGCTTTGCCTCTTAAGAAGCATATTGCAGAAGATATCTGTTACAGCATAATAAAATGCACTCACATAAGCAAAAAATTGAAGTAATAAGCACATTTCTGAAGCCACAAATGCCAGTTATAACAAGATAGTCCCAAAATCCATGTTATTCTATCATGTCGGATTAAAGCAAGAGAACTAATACAGAGTTTCAATCCAACATCAGGGAAAAACCCATCAGGCACTAGATCAGGTCTAAATATGTGGTATTATTCTTTTCATTCATCTCTTCCTAATCAGCATAGCAAATATTGCCAAAATTATACACAAAGATAAACTAATCATACTGTTGAGAGAGAAGAGAAAAGAAAAGCACAAATGAAATAACTATGTATGGCTACAAAAACAAAAAACTTATGTTCTTCACCACCTATTGTAGTTGTACACATAAGGAAAAATAGAAAAAAAAGAGCACACAGTGAAATACTACAATTTATTACAATTTAAAACGAAACGGAACCCAGAAAAGGAGCTCACATTGATTTCGCGATCTTCACCATCTTTATCCAAGTACATGGCATTAGTATCCTTCGTGTCAGAAACATTTCCGTCGTCATCCACTCTAGCTTCACCCAGCATTGACAGGCATTGATCCCACTCCTTAAGTTCCTCCTAGTAAAAGCAATAATAACAACAACAAATAAAAATTAATTAAACCATATCAGATGCCCAAATCATAAACATTGCTACCAAATCAAAAGGATATGCATTATTATTAAATAATAATAACAGAACTTGTATTAATTTCATAAATTTAATTTTAATGCACTATCAGCGTAAAAACTTTCATACAAGATATCCAATCATGTATTGGCATGTCAACAAAATGTATTTAACTCTTGCACCCACTACCTCAAAAATCTCCCATATAATGATACAAGATTAGATATCAATGTAAAACGCTTTTACAGTATATCAAAATTAATCTGTAATTTCATTAAATAGGCAATTTTCGAGAAGAGATAGTTACAAGGCACTTGGCAGCGAGGTAGCGGAATCGGAGGTCGCGGAGGACAATCTTGGAGGCATTAAGGAGGTGGAAGGCACGGCGGTAGTGGCGGCCGAGGAAGAGGGCCTGGGCCTGCATGTATATGTCAGCAGGGTCATTGGTGAAGGCAGCCACCTTGTCGGCGAAGAATATGGCCGACGAGTAGAGGTGCTTGCTCACACAGTCCCTCACCACTCCCCGAAGCTTCTCGATCTCTTCCTCCCTCATTTTTCCACGATTTGATTCGATTGGTTTAGGGTTTGGTCTTCACTTTCAATAGAGTGCACCAGAGAGAATGTGCCGAATGTGAATTTGAAATAAGGGCGGGAGAGAAGGTCTTTTGTTGTTGGCTACTCAAAAGCTGCATTTAATTATAAAAATATTAAATTTTGATTGTCAACACGAAGAGAATATTAGAACGAAATAATAATAAACAATGTTCTAAACTTTGATTGAACAACAAGAGAAACAATGTTATTCGGGAATATTGAACAGATAAAAAATAATAATTTTAGGAAAGGTGAAGAAAAATTAATCGAGTTCAGCAATGACCAGCAGCAGTAGAAGCAGCCAGATTTGGGAATGGAAGCAATTACCCGGCTTATGGGCAGCAGGAGCCGCGGCTGACGACGTCGGAGGAGCGGTGACGGCGGACGGTGGGCGGGGTAGAGGGTGGAGGTGCGTGGGTGTGTGGGTGGGTGGGTTTTTTTGTTTTTGTTGGGGGGGGTGACTGTGAGAGAGGGTTGCAGCTCAGAGAGCGGGAAAAGAGAGTTAGGCTAGGGTATCAACCTATCATTAGGGGTTAAAAAAATAAAAATATAATTTAAATTATTTACATAAAATTATGTAGAGATATACTCTAAAAGATCAAAAAAGAAATATTTATATAAAATTATTATTATTATGTAAAAAATTATAATAATATAAACATGCTACACAATCTAGCCTAATACAAGCGAGGCCAATTATTCTTGACCTATTCTCACTGCTTAATATATTAGTTTTAAATCAACTGTAGTCTATTTATCTTCTACATGGTAGCTGGCCAAAGCACGTGATTGTCAAATTGGGGATTCAAGTAGTGAATTAGAAAGCTTAGGGTGTGTTTGGTTTGCGGAAATATTTCCTATTTCCATTTTCTATTCTCATTTCCTAAAAATCATTTCTGTTTTCGTTTTTCCAGCTTTTGAAAATGTGTTTGTTTTTGTTTATTTTCATTTTTTGGCTTTTCTCTCATCAAAGAAGTGGAGAACACATTTAGAGGATCCTAATCCCATGTAGTAGGGGCTTCTTTTTAAAACAAGGTCATTTCCTCCCAGCAACCATTGATTCAAAGACCCATTTGGACCCAAGCTCCATAGCAGGTGCTTTGTCAAACCTGGAACTATATGAAGCCGAGGTACATAGCAGCACCAACAAAGACAGTGATGAGGTGGACCATCTAGGCTCAGGCTCAAGTTCACGATCTGCACCAAAGATTAAAGTTGGTGGACATACTAGGTTGGTTTCTTATTTTCCAATACCAATTTGAGATGGATTTGGTGGTTCTGAGATCATGCTCCATCAAGGTCGCAGAGACGATGGTCAAGATTGGATTGGAGGTTAGAGGGTCGAAACTAGCTAGAGGGTGGAGAAGTTAATGGCATGCTTGACAAGAAAGTGGTTGGCGTTAATGTGGGTGGCATGAACTCGATGGCATGCTCGACGAGGGAATGGTTGGCACTGATATGGACGGCGCAAGGTTGAGTTCGGAGGTGGGGGAAAATTGAACAGGGGGGAGGTGATGCGGGAATCAAGAAAGAAAAAAAAGAAAACAATGTCTTTAAAATCACAAAATTGCCACCGTCCCAATATGAAAACAACGAAAACGACTTTTTTTCGTTTTCAGTATTTCCAAAAATTTGGAGCCCCTTTCCTAAAACTGAAAATGAGAATGCTTAACCAAACATATTCTTCATTGCATTTTCTATTTTTTGTGAAAATGGAAACTGAAAATGAGTAAACCAAACACCTCCTTATTTTTCAAATCGTGAATTGAACAGTATCATCAATCTTACAATTCATACTCACTAATTTAAAATAGCATAGAATTTTTTTTTAATGTAAAGAAACATAAGAAAAAAATTAACTATATATCGGCATTTTAAAGTCAAACAACCATAAAAAAAAGTCAAATAACTTATTGTATAACTAATTAGCGGAACTATATAACATCGAATAGACCAAAATTCAAATCATAACAATAGTCACAAATCACAATGATAAATAGAATAGTGACTGCATAAGGTTTGCAATTCAACACCTCAAAAAAATAAAAGAAAGGCAAAAGTCACTGTTTCTTATTCCAAAACTCCAATACTTAAACTATTGATCATCATTCATCATTTCCAAGATTAATCCCACTTAGTTCATCCTCATCCTCCAATGTCATTAGTTTTTCCTCTTCCTTCCCTTCTCCAACAACCTCTTCAAGTTCACCTTTATATCCTATTTTATATTTACTCCTATCCGGTTTTCGCATTTAAGCTTCTTGGACTTAGAAAAAAGGGAAAAAAAAAAGTTAATAAGTGTGAGTATGACATTATGTATATAATTTTTTTAAGTTTTAAAGTTTAAACAAATACCTCTCTTCTTTTTCTTTTTTGGAGCTCCTTCATCAAAAGTGAAGCACTCATCTATATCCATGAACCATCAATTGGTAAGCAAGGATACTCTTTTTTAGTAATCCACTCATGATTGGAGTCAATTAAGGATAAGCATATAGGATTATATTCCCTTCTCTTCTCTCCACTTTTGTCTCATCTCAAATTGAAGATTGTACTTTACAAAAACAAGTGTATTTAATCTTTGTTGCTCCAAGTAGTTTCTTCTTTTAGTATATGCTTGGTCAAATGTACTCCAATTTCTTTCACATTTCATAGAACTACATGTGAAATTCAAAACTTTTGGCTAGCTTTTGTAACTCTCTACCGTCTCCTCCTTAACTTTACCACCAAAGAGCTATTAAAACTAACGTATTAAAGCTAGTTAGCAAATCATGTGTATGATTTAAAGTTAAAATTCTAAAAAACAATGTAAAAGGTTATCGAGTTGCTTCTTGTCCCAAGTTTCATTGCCATTCCCTTTCCATAACACCCCTTAGTTGTCTTGAATTTTTCAAGTTATTAATCAATTAAAATTTTATCCTTTTATTTGGAACCATTTCTCTCAATGCATCCATATAAACTAAATAATATCTCATCTGAATTAAAGCTTTTGTCATAATGGAACCTAATAAAACAAGAAATAAGAAGACTTTTAAGATATTTTAACATGCAACTAAGTAATATAGAAAACTTAAAGATTGAGGATGATATTACTTCTTGAAAAATGATATATCTTTCTAAAACATCTCCAAACAATCCTCTTAATTACTAAATATGGAAAATATTGAATATTTTGCAAGTCCATTCATTATCTTGAAAATGTAAAAAGCATTCATTATTTTCCTTATTTAGAAATTAGGAGGAAGATTAGGAGAATATTTTAGGAGGATATATCATTACTCTACTTAGTTAGGATTAAGATAATAGGTAGTGGCATGGAGGGGCCTATGTAGTTATAAATTCCAACAAATATCAATAATCTCCAACACTTTTTTATATCTTGACTCTTACTTTTGAAAATTTTCAACACTTTGCTCTTTGGCTCTCTATCCATTGCTTCATAAATATATGACATGGCTAGTTTTGAATCACTATCTACAAGCCTTAATTCTTGGATAAATGGAATCACATACTTCAAGAAATATTGGATGGATTTTCAAAATCTAGCATCACCCAAAACTAAGTTCATAACTTCCTTAGCCTCTTTTGCTAACATAAGTGCTAAAAGCCCATTCCTCCAAAGCAAACATAGATTGGAGGGCATTCTTTTGCTACGTAATGCAATTTAAAGCAAGGTAAGCTATTGCAAACCTTGTTACGGCTAGTCTAGCTAATTCGCTTCCTTTGGAAAACTTTCTATACAAGTTAAGGATCCATGCATGCCTATATATGAAAGTTGTGATTTTCTTTGCATATTTCCAATGGTGTTGTAGAACACGGGAAGTTATCCAATATCCTCAATGACTAAATCAAGGTAGTGGGTTGCACAAGGGGATCAAAATAATTTTGTTCTCTTCTAGTTTAGCATTTTCCCTACTACCATAAGATTAGAAGCTCCATCTATTACAACTTGCACTACATTATCCTCCCAAATTTCTTCTACCATGCTAGCCAATAATGCAAACATTTGTTTGACATCATTGGTCACATCACTAGTGTCGACAAATGTTGGAAAACAATCCCACTTGGACACTGGTACCACCTTTTCTATTCGTCTAACTATCACACATCAAAGTACAACCCTATTTTTGTCATTCACTCTTATATATCTCCAAATTTTTTTTATATAATCAACAATTTTCTTCAATTAAGAAACTCTCACCTCATGATAAGTAGGTTTCAAACCCTACCATACCAACAATTTTCAACATTTGAATACACAAAGGACTTCTTACCAAATTAAATGGCAAAGCATTACCATATATGCATTTACAAATATATTAAATTGCCACTTCCTTATCTTTCAACATTTGATTCATTATTTGTTGTTTGACAACTTTGCTTGTTCCTTCCTTTTCCTCACTAACAAATAAGCCCATTGTCCCCCTTTTTTGTACTAGCATCTCCATCTCGAGTTCCAACCTCTTTAAAACACTCAAGATTATTTGCATTTTTCCTCTTTTCTTTATTTTCAAATAATTTGATAAATATTTCCCTAACATCACCTGGCACACTTGGACAAGCACTAACATTCTCCCTTGTTTCAACAAGATGATGTTTCATTCTTGCAACACCACCTCAACAAGATTGTGAACAAGCATTTAATTGAGAGTTTGTGGAGGAACATTTTCACAATGAGTCCAAGTAAAATTAGCTTTCTTCTTTAGTATGACCCATTTAGACAAACACTAAAACAAAACAAAATAGACAAATAAAAAATAAAAATTAGTAGACAAATAAACAAACAGAACACAATAGACAAAAAACAAAACACAACACAGACGAGAATAAAAGATACCAGTAGATAATAAACAAGATATAAATAAAACAATATAAAATAGACAAATAAAAAAAATAATAGACAAATGAAAAGCATAGTACAATAAAGAAAATATAATAAAATAGACAAATAAAAAATAGTAGGAAAACAAAAGAACACATTATACAATATGCACGTGAAATACTATTATCACTAATTTTATAGCATAATTCATGACTCTAAAACTTCAAGAGTATATGTCACTTACATTGTTTCTCTTTAGAGGATCAAACATGTAATGATAGCATGGCAAATTATGTCGGGT
This sequence comes from Pterocarpus macrocarpus, assembly GCA_031439585.1. NCBI lineage: Eukaryota > Viridiplantae > Streptophyta > Magnoliopsida > Fabales > Fabaceae > Pterocarpus > Pterocarpus macrocarpus. The sequence continues at coordinate 14,736,763 of CM062517.1, read as the reverse complement.
TGCTATAAAAGTCCTACCTCGTAACCACTCGTTAATTTTCAAATAATTAAACAAACATTATAAACATCTAATGATTATGTAAAACATAAAAATAAAAATAAAAAATAGATATCATATACCAATTGATGTATAGGGCACCACTCGTTAGCTGCTCTAGAGGATTCAGGGCAACTGATTCATGCCCATAATTGGACCAACATGCACAACACTCCCATTTCTTTTTTATCATAATTTGTCCTTAGCATAGCTCACAGTAGAGATAACTCAATGCTGCTAATCCCCAATTGTATTGTCCACCCTCATCGAAATTCTTTAACAACATCGAATACCCAAAAGGTACCTTTGTACCAGAGTGATATGGAAACATAAGTCCACTAATCACCCTCAAAATATAGGCCCAAGTAAATCATTGAAGCTGTCCTCATCACCCATATGGTCATTTATTTCACTAAAATGAAGATCCAACCACTTCATACATAGTTGACCACTATGTAATTGATCCTTGGGTGGAGTTATGCTTAAGAATCACTCAACAAGTGGTGACCATTAAGCCAAAGTATGACCACTGGCCAATACAAGGCCTCCCATCAATGTGAAGACCTAATTAGATAGCAACATCTTCAAACGTAATAGTGCATAATCCTAGAGGCATGTGAAATGTGTATATGTGTCTCCAGTCTCCAACCCGCTACAGCAAATATCAACATATGCTCAATTTGGAAGAATGCCACCTATGCAACTCCCAAATATCCTAGCTACTACAACTGTGGAACACTCGCAGCAAGAAATCGAGCCCATTCATCAACTAATATCCGATCAGGCTATCCATTCCAATCGTGCTAGGAAACATATGTCTCCTATAGTGTCAACAATAATGGATCAACTGGCCAGAGTGAATAATGCATGACGATGAAGAAAAACTAAATTGTAATATTTTTGGCAAAACAAAATATTTAAATGTTATAGCTTTTTTTTCTCCAAACGAATCATTAGTCAAAAAAAAATTAAAAAATAATAAGAAGATAAGACAAATAATTATGACAATTATTCTTTTTTTTCTTTTAAGCCGAGAATATGACATTTATTCAAATTTTAATTATCGAAACCATTTGCTAATATATTGATACTATATTCAGGGAATGCCTCGGGTTACTTCCATTTTTTTTTTTAAAAAAGACTATTGTGTACTATTTAACTATTTAAATATAGATATAAAAATTACAAACTTTCTTTTTTTATGATAATTGCTTCTCTTTTTAATGTCATATTTTGATTTATTTTGGAATATACAATCAAATTGGTATTTATAAACCTACATGAAATTATTTTTTAAAGATACAGAAAGAAGTAAATATCTAGATAAATAATTCTTTTCATTATTAAATTTTTCTTTTTTATATTTTTATATTTTTATTTAATAATTATTTTTACGGTAATGTAATTTTTTTGACATTGAAGTCAAAAAGAAAATAGGGATATTTTAATGATTATGTTTGGTCTCATAATTTTTTTAAAATTAATCATTGCATATAAACTAAAAAATAGTATCCAATTAATCTGTTAGTGTTTCAAAAGTTTCATTTTTACCAAAATAAAAAGGAGAACAAGTAAAAGATGAAAGATACAATAAAAAAAATAAAAAGAGCATTACAGAAAAAAAAAAAGCAAATTATCACTTCTCTTATAAAGTAAGCATATTATCAAATGAATATTAACAGTAACCATATTACATGCCCCAAATTAAAAAATGCTAACATATTACATAAGTAAAAATGTTACAATTTTTAAATGATATAAAGTAAACTTACCAAAAAAAACACTATGTTTTGAGTAGTGTTTTCACTTGTTGTGCAGATAAAGTTTGAAGAGTTAGTAGAAAAAAAAATTGTTAAGAAGTGAAGAAAAGAAAGGTGAACAAATTCTCTTATGGGGCTTGTGGGGTTCATATACGAAGAAGAGTAAGGGAGGGTGAGAGATTATAGAGAACCTTTGAGTTGAGACTCACAAAGGAGCTACCATTTCCATGTGGCAGCACCATACGTAGGACACATCTCTGCCCTCTTTCTCTCTCTCCTTCCATGACTTGTGCTAGTCACGAGAAAACAGAGAGAGAGAGAAAGAAAGAGGCACTTTATGTTTGGTGCTGCTATATATATATATATATATATAGGGCATCGATTTTCAACTCATCAAAACATGGATGAGGAACAAGAACAAGAGCATCCAAACCAAAATTATAGGAGAAAATAGTAGGTACAAGTCCTAGGTGTTATGTCGTGATTGTCAAACCTCATTACAATCAAATGAAGGGATAAAGGTGCTTCAGGGATTAATATGTGTATAATGCTTAACATGAAATCTTTTAAGAACTATAATGTATGCATTTAAATTTTCAATGATAAAATGAAAATTTTTGGGGGGATTAAATTGTAGATTTACATTTTTATTTGCTTTTTCAAAAATTTCAAACCATTTCATGGTGACGAAAAGCAAATTTCCCATCATTTTGTTACCGTATCTTTTGATTGACAGTATTGGTTGAAAGGAAATTAGAAGGAAGAAGAGAGAAAGGAAGGAGATCATTTTTCTTTGTTTGGATGTAAAGGAAAATATGTGAGGAAAGAATGAATAATAAAAAATAATGTGTGGAATCCACTCATTTTTTTTCTCCGGGGTGGAAAATGGAGGTAGGAGTGGGCAGTATTGTTTCTTTCCACTAATACCCACAACTCCTAAAAGCTACAAATCTACACAATAAATCATTACATACAGTGATGAAGTGCAAAAAACGAACCACTTGAATTCAAATGCCATTTTTTTTTTAACAATGCAAACAAAAGGGACTGATAAATACTAAATTGTTAAGATGCAGTAGAACTTCATCCTTATAATACCAAAGGAATATCCTGAATACTAGTAAAATAATAATCACATTATCATATATTTGTTGGTAAGAAACAAGTTGCAATGCTCTGAAATTTCAACCTACTGAATCAAATCTATATTAACAAAAATATTATTTAAATTTATTTTAACATGTGTTAAATATGTTTTAAAATTATTTAAAAAATATATTATTTAAAATAAAAATATTATTTTAAATCAAGCCATATTTAAAAAATATTATTTTAAAAAAATGTTTTACTAACTAAATAATAATTAAATATTTTTTGACTATTAATTAAACTTCTAACTTAGCAAAAAAAAAAAAAAAATCATAACTTGGAGATGATGGTTAACTTGAGCAAATTGATTGGGGATTCAGTAGCTAAAATTGAAAGGCAAATATTGACGATGAACCAACTCTCAATTAAGGGTATTTTAAAAATATTAAAATAAAAATAAAGAAATGGGAGTGACAATAGATAAAGTATATATAAATGTGAAGGCTTTTATATATTTATTTACATTATTTTGAGAGATAAAGGTATGATAAAATTGTATTAATTTTTATGTTTTTACCAATTTTTTACATAACTCCATAGATTGATTTATTAATAAGTTGATATTATTTTCATATAACATTTTGTAAGGAAATAAGGATAAAATTGTTATTTGATATTATTAACTTTTTCTTTCTTTTCACTTTTCTACACAAAAAAAAGAGATAATTTTTTTTTCTATTTCCTTTCTTTTTATTTTCCTTCCATCCAAACGTACTTGTCGAAAATAAAAATTTACTGATTTTCTTTTTTTTCATCTTCTTCCCTCCCATTTTCTTTCCTTTGCCAAACAGATTCTAAGAATGTCTTTTGGAATGAGGAAAAACAGAAATTGATTTGATTTGTAAATCAAATTTTGTGTTTGGTGTTTTAAAAATAAGAAATAATTTCATTTGTCAAATCACATGTGATTTAATTTATTTATATTTAAAATCTTATCAAAATTAAAAAAATTTGATAGGAATAGATTTGATTTTAAAGTTTAAGTACAAATCAAATTGAATCAATTCCATTTTTAACCATTTTAAACACTATCTAATGTATTTTAAATATAAGTATTGATTTCTAAATTAATTCAAATCTTATTTTATATAATCATTTTAAACATTAGTTTTAACTTATAAATCAAATCAAATCCTAATTTTAATAGTGCCAAACACTAGCTAAGGAGCATTTGCTCTCAGATTCCACATCAATTTCACTTCAATTCATAACATACGTTATTTTGTTGATAAGATCAATTTAATTTGTATCGCACAATTAAAGCGATTGACTGAACGTTCGTTTCAGCAAATCCACCGTTACTTACAAAACTAATATTTGCAATTTCGAGTTTTTTTTTTTCTGAAGAGTATTTGTTAATTATGAGTTGAGGTACAAGATTGAGTCAATAACAGCGGATATATATGATCCATTGAATGCCTTACTAGTTACCATAAAATACTGTAGATTGTACATTATTTATAAATTAATATTTTATTTTCAATTAATCATAAATTTCATCATTGTCTTTTTTTTTTCTTTGTTGATTAAACAGGGCTAAAGCCTAGAGTAAAACAAAATAACACTAAGGGTATATTTAATACAGGGATAGCAAATGGATGAAAATTTTCATGGATTAATTTTATGTGTAAAATTACACATGACACATGAAGTTAATTCATGATGAAAATTTTCACCCTTTTTTTATTCTCAAATCAAATGTACTCTAAGCAACAAGCCGAGGCAAAACCGCCCCAATCAAATCATCTCTATGAAAAGAACCAAGACAAAAGGGGGAATACAACCAACTATCAATTAAAGGCATATCTTGGAATTTTTTAGTATTATGTCCACTCTTAGGATTAATTATGATAAGTCAGATTTGGTTCCAATCTTGTGTAAGGAGGATTGGGTGATTGAGATGAAGAGGATCTTGGGGTGTATGGTTGTTTGCCTACCCATACAATACCTAGGCATGCCTCTTAAAGCAAATCCAAATAGAGTGAGTACTTGGAAACATGTGTTAGACAAAATTAGGAAGAAGTTGAGTGGTTGGAAGTCTAATGTCTTATCTAAGGCAGGTAAGATTGTGTTGATAAAATCGGTACTAAATAGCCTCCCTATGTACTATTTGAGCCTATTCAAAATGCCCAAAATAGTTGCCAAGGAAATCATATCTATTCGGTTGAGGTTCTTTTGGGGTAAGAAAGAGGGGAAAGATTTCATCCATTGGTAAAATGGGACATCATTCAACTTCCTAAAAAATTTGGAGGCCTGGGATTGGGGGATTTAGTTATTGAAAATGCTGCTCTATTGTTCAACTGGCGATGGAAATTCTTTGATGGGAATGATGCATTTTGGAAAAGAATGGTGTGCTCGTGCCACAATCTGAATATTGACAATTCGATTTCGGTGCAATCAAATCCGCGAGGCAACGATCCATGGCATGGTATTTGTAATGTATGGAGACTGAACAAGGAAATCGAGGAGGTATGCAGATCTGGTGTTAGCCTTAGAGTGGGTAGGGGTCATAGGACAGCTATCGAAAGACTTGTGGCTTGGGGATATGATGCTAAAAGAGAAATTCCCAAGATTATATCTAATTTTAGAACAAAAACATATGTTAATTGCGGAGTGTGGCTTATGGGATGGTTTTAGTTGGAATTGGAACTTACTTTGGAGAAGAAATCTATTTTAGTGGGAAAATGAGCAACCTGCGGAATTACTTGAGCTTTTACAACAAGTGCAGTTGAATGAAGGCATGACAGACATAAGGAAATGGTCATTCAATGGTTTTGGTATGTACTCTTCAAAATCTTTCTCTCAAACAATCATGAAGAAGCAAGTGGAGTCACATACTAATTATAGCTTTGTGGCTAGAGTGTAGTACAAATTATCCCCTCCTAAAGCAGAGTTATTGGTGTAGTTCTTGGTACTTGGTAAACTCAACACAAAAAACAAATTAGTGGCACTAAATATCATTGACAACAAGGAAACTAGATGCGTACTGTGTAACAAACAAGATGAGAACATTGAACATTTGTTCTTCTCATGTGACTATGCGTGGTAGACGTGGTGTGCTTGTATCAAGGAGTGGAACTTAACTTGGATGATGCCTATCAAGCCAAGACGTGCCTTTGAATCTTGGTTAGATGTTAAATTTAGCAAACATATGAAGCGAAAATGGTGTGTATGTTTCTTTGCTATCATTTGGGGCATTTGGGAGGAGCAAAACAAACAAGTCTTTGAGAAGGTGGACTCACATATAGACAACTGCAAGGAGCTAATGTGGTCTAGATGTCATTAATGGGTAAATGCCTGGCTTGGTTGATTTTGTAAGTGCTGAAATGCTGATATGATGGTTTTTATGTTGTTAAGGGTTGGATTGCTATTATGATTGTTTGTTGGGATGCTATTATAGGGGCTATATATACTGTGTGGTGACTTCAATGTTTATTTTCTACCAGATTTGTTGCTAGTAGTACATGATAGGGAAATATCATTATTTGGGGGTTAGTTTTGTGTTTGGTGTTTGGTTCCTAGGCTCTGCTAGAATTTAGGAGTGTGTCTTTTTCTCTTTGTGGATTACTTTCTCTATGAACTTTTGTGCTCTCCCTATTTTGGGGATTGAGTTCTGCATAAAAAAAAACACCTAAATTCATAGAATGCCTAACATTAACAAGATAATCTACGACACAATTAACTTCTTGATAGACATGGCAAATTCAAACTGCCAATCCTTATGCAAAAGATCATGAACTTTTTCTACTGGCATAGGGATGCTTGCTGTCAGAATCAATGTGTTAATGATACCTCTCCTAATTCTTGTGACCTTGGCTAATGTAGCTTTAGGCCTAGTTTGGTAGTACTCTCTGAAGGGGTGCTTTGATTTATAAAGAGTATAAATCAATTTTTTCTATTTGGTAAATCAAAAAGTTATGGTACTTTTATTCTTGGCCTTTAAAAGCCACGAAGTGCTCTTGGAATCCCTTATGAGGTGTTTTTTAGAGCTTGTACTCTCTAAAATTTAAAAGACTAATATAACACTATTCTTATTAATAACATTAAAAGTAGAAATTATTCTTTTAGTATTTATATTTATTATAGTCATTTTAGATTTTAAGTATAACTTTATCAAACACTACTTTTGTGACTTATGTTTATTGAGAGCAACTTTTACATTGTTTTACCAAACGGTACTACTATAGCTTTTCAAGAGCTACTTTTATAGAGCCCAAAGAGCTCAGCAGCTTTCAAAAAGCCACAACAATATCAAACCAAGCCTTAGATTGAGAGTTTGAATTTTCTATTTACCTATCTACCTCTCTCTTTGCTTATGAGTTTCTTTCAGTAGGAACTCTCAAGAATAAAAATAATTATCATTATTTTTTTATATTTATTGTTTTAATTATATTATCAATTTTAAAATTTTAAAATTAACGAATAAATTAACAGTGTGAATTTTATTATTAACTAAAGCTGAAATATCGATTTATTAGTAAAATGAACGCAATTGTAGTATATTAATATTTTTATTTTAAGCTAAACTTTGTTGTCACTTTGGATTTATAATTTAAAAGATCATTTTTGTTGGACAATATCCTTTTACAGATCATGTAGTTTTTTGTAATTTGTATTAAATAATGATACTTGTATATATATTTTATCCGCATAAGACACTATAAAAAATATTTTAAAAATTCTTTAGTAACATGTAGCCTGAAAACAAGACTAATAAAAATGTTGGTAAAGAGTCTCAACAACACCTTTTTTTATATTTTTAGTAACATTTTTTAAAATGTTATAATTTTAAAAAGTGCTATTAAAAATTAAATATTCAGTAGTGAGTCTTTTGAAACTCATTTTTTTTATTTAATTAGAAGTATTCTCATACGCTTTTGATTATGAAGTTAATTATATTTTAGTTACAGACGGACACATATATAGGAAAATGCTTCGAACTACATTTTTCATACACATAAATCAACCTTTAAACAGTATGCTTGAAAAATTTGACCTCCTTCTATTTTAATCCATACCCGCGTGTTGATAAAACAATTTTTTTTCTTTTTTTTTTTTTTGTGAATGGCCCGTACAAGTTCATTCTTAACTAATATATATAAGAGATTTGTAAGAAAAAGTTTGCGTGCAAACATCATTTTTCCTTTGTATCCTATCTTCCTACGAGCTATACATGCATTGTAGATGATAGTGGATCTAAGCATACGGAACACAATCTAGATGCCAATTACTGCAATAATTTCTTTCTTTGCCATGCACGCCATAGATACTGGAGTTACTATCCTTTATTTATTTATGGCATGAAGTTGCCATAAGTTGTGGAGAGGTTGCTACATCAAGCAAACATGTCTTGACATATTAGCTAACACTTCCTTTACAAAGGTCACTCGCAATGGTGAACATCATTGATATGTTCAACCACTAATTAATTGGTTCAGTTTGTTCCTGCTAGCAGGTAGCAGTTGACTTTGGCCCATTTTACTTGTCATTACTCCATGCACTAAAAATAGAAAAATATTATTTTTACACTTTTTTTTGTCAAATATTGTGCTAATATTCTATCCATTTATTGTTAGATAGGATATAAACTTCATTTAAATTAGGGCCCAAACTCTATCAAATAATAGATATATGGGGTGTCAACATGGTGTCCCAAAAAAAAGTATACAAATGACATAATTCTTAAAAATAATATTAGACAAAAGCAAGAAATTACCCATAATGAGTTGGAGAAACGCCTTGGGGGAACACTTTTGTGACCATATAGGATTAACATAGGATCACATCCACTTAGATCAAGTTGTTAGACCCTGGCTGGATCCATGCCTATGACTATCCCATCACCATCTTGAATAGTGTAGTTCCACCGAACGTTCGCAACCAACATAGACATCAGCTGCATGGACTTGGTGGTTAAGGTCTTATCAGGACCCATAATAGAAACATCTTTCCTTCATTATTTCTATGGAATTTAATTTCTTTGATGCCTTCATCATCAGTAATCTTTAGCCGTTAGTAATTAATGTTATATAAATCACATATTTTATCTTTTTAAAACAAAAATATAAAAGCATATTGTGAATAGGTTGCGGCTTTAATATTATGAAAAAAAAAATATTAAGCCTAATTTTACATAATCCCACTAATGTACACTATATATTATTAGAATATTGCCAACGAGGATTAGGGCAGTTAGTAAAGATGAGTGATCTTGTATTCTACAAGGATACATGTTTGATTCCCATTGTTAATGTGAAAACTCTTTTTGGTGAGGCAATCTTGTAAGCCTTCTATAAGTATTTTCTGAATTCTAAAGCTTTGTATTGATCTTGATAGGACTAAACTTTTGTTTATTAAAAAAATTATTGAGTAAATTATACTTTACTCCCTTGAAATATCATGAAATAATACTCCATCTAATTTATTTACAAAATATACACTCCATTTCAATTCACTAATCTTTTGTTAACAGTTTTGGAATATGCTAACAGAATATTCTTGTACGTATATTTGTACTTTCATATGTTTGTAATATCACATTTCTTAATTATCCTCCCTTAATTAGATTAATAATAGGTATTATATCTTTCTAGTTTGTGTTGATGAAGGCTTGGTAAACTCTAAGTTTTTGTTATGTTAATTACGCTGGACATTTGACAACAAAGTTAAGCCGATCAATTAACCTCCTTCCTTATGGAAATAAAAAATTTTCGCATCATTTATAATCAAAAAGCAAAAAACAATTGATACAAAAAAAAAATGCTGGATTTATGAGAACCTTTTGATAATTGATGAGAGCTCTACCGCCTCTACGCCAGTTGTTTTTACAATGAACAGTTCAACAACAATTCATTATAATTGTTTCAAATTATTCTCTATTAAATTAATAGGAATTTGAAGAGTGACCTAAGACCTTCAATTTGTTGGTTATAATCCATAGCACTAAAGTTTCTACTAATGCTTACTGATAATTGTAAGTCGAGAAACAAATTACGCTTTAAGTGACAAAAGATGCTCGCGGCAACTCCATGCAACTGCAAATCCGATCCATCAAAGGACGAAGTAGCCCTCCCAAGTTCATCCATAACAATTAGACCTCTGCATCCAACAAAATTAAAAAGCTGCAATGTGTGCCTCCAGTGAAGAAAATCAAAAGGTGTATTACCTTTATGAGACATTACTGCCAAGGCAGGTGAGGCTGTGGTACTATTATTGGGTTTAATTTAGGTTAGTGACATAGGGTAGAGTAACGCCGTTAAGTAGGAGTTAGTAAATTGGGATGGAGTTTGTTTTTCAAATAAATGAGATAAAGTATTATTTTTTAATACTTTAAGGAGATAGTATATTTTACTTGAAAAAAAAAATATTATTAAGATATCTTATTGCTTTGTATACAAGATTTGTATGTAAGAAAATTGCACAACTCTTACTCTTTAGTAGTCAAATAAAAATTAGTTTTATAAGCTATTCAAATGAGTCAAATTTATAAAAATAATTTGCCATATCACAAAAACATAACTCTCTTGTTTTCATTCCATCTGAATGTACATATCAAAGTAATTTATTGTTCATGAAATTAGATGGATCTAATGATTGTAAGTAGAAAGGGACCTCAATTATTGGCTTGATTCATTGATCTGTACATCATGCATGTAGGGATGCAGTATACTTTGTGTGTTCGGAGAGAGAAGCTCACCGACAAAGGAAGCCAAGCTGGTTTTGTCATTTTAAATAATTTGATTGGAGAACTGCCGCGTGCAATATGCTTGCAAGTGTCTACCAGTGTGGTTGACACTTAGAGAATCTCCGATAAATATTATTCTCTAGCTTCTTGTCTTTCCTTGATCATCATCATTGCTTCAAACCTGCAACAGATTGATCATAATATATGTAGGAAATAAGTAATAAAGAGGTCCAGGAATTTTATGTTATCCTCAATTGGTGGTTTTTGTAAGTACTCTTGTATTAAATGGATCCTCATGGTCTTTATACTATGTCCCCGAACCCTCTTTTTTCTTTATTTAATCAACCAAAAAACCACCAATTAATTCAGGATAATATACTTAAACTTCCTCATTAAAATATTTGGGTGATACTTTTCAAGGTGGAAAGTCGCATTCGCGTTATACTTACTTTTAGTCTAAATCACCAGGATCCAAAAATTTATTAGATTTCAACTAGTTTGAATTGAGTCGGATTGACCCACTATGGGGATGAATCTCTCTTAATGCTAATTTTTTTATCCATAAAACTCGAATTCAAGATTTTATTTAATTAAGGAGAATAAATATCAAATCATTTGAAGTAATCAAGTGTTATTGTATTCGAGCTATATTAATTCAATCTATGGAATTAAATTTCTTTGATGGAAAGTAATTTCAAGATCAAATTATAATTGCATCAAATCATTTTCTTTTTTGGATATATATATATATATAGGGATGTCAACGGCAGGCGGGGGATAGGCCAGTCTCGCCTGGCAAATAAATACGCCTCATCCCCCACCCCATATCCGTGCACGGTCTTTTTCCTTACTGGGTTTACAGTGCAAGTGGATATCCATGGATACCCGTTAGAATATTAAAAATTTTAAAAATTTAAATTAAATATAAAAATTTTAATATCATAAAATATTTAAAATAAACATAAATAATAATCTAATTTAACAATTAAAATTCTAACAATTTAATATACTTAAAATAAAAATAAACACATAAAATAAACAAAAAATAAGTATAATAATCCATTTCTACAATCCAAATTCTAACAACTTAAAATACTTAAAATAAAAATAAATACATAATAGTAATCAAATCATTAGTCTAATATATAATAAGTACAAATAAATCTAACTTATAAATTTAAACCTTAGTCTAATCAATTTAAATAACAATAATATTAGTTTAACTAAGTTAATAATTTAAGGGTAAAATAGTAATTTCATAAATGCACCATGAGTATGGGGATAGTGATCCTCGCCTACTCATTTAACATGGATATTTAAAATCTCATCCATTCTACGCAAAATCTTTCCCCCATACCCACTTCATTACGGGTATTACCCACGGGTACGGGTTTTTTTGACACCCCTATATATATATATATATATATATATATATATATATATATATATATATGAGTTAAGATTATGTTATATCTATGTAATTTTAAGTAACTGTTATATCATTCAATAATTTTTTATTGGTTTAATTTTTAACAATATCTACTCTTGAATTAGATATTTATATCCTATAGATTGTCTTTCTAAAATTTTGTGTTAATCTAGAATAGTTTAATATACTTTTTATATATGCCAAATTCAATATAATATATATGTTTAAAATATTTATTCAATTTTAATAAAATTTAGCACAAATGATCTTTATGATTGATAATTATGATTCAACGATTGGATCAATAAAAAGTATATCTTATAATAAGTTATTAAGCGGTATAAAATTTTCACGGCTGTAACTTGATCTTAAAGATGAGAGAGAGAGAGAGAGAAATTTCCCGTTCCAATATAAGCTCACGCGAATGTAAACTCCCTTGTTGGTTTAGTGAGCGATCAGCTACGTGAGATTAAGGGGAAAAAATGAGAAGGAAACTGAAGAAGGTAGAAATATATATAGATGTATGATGTATTCCGAATAATTGCATAATTATTATTCAGTTTCACAAGGCAGATTATTACAATGAGCATGGCCTGTGTTATGCCAACCTCAATTTTCTATATAAATTTTTCTATAAGTATCCACTCCCCAATATAATTCAATCATGAATCAACTATTTTTTTCCCATCAAATAATAAGGTTGAAAAGTATCTCGTTCCAAGTATCTGGAACTCCAGAAAGACACCAATGGCTGCAATCCATGCCATTTCGTCCATTTAGTCCATAAATTGAAGGGTGTCCATCTTTTCGCAGCAGTGAGAGGGTTGTGATGTCAAGCAGTGTTACCGGTTTCTTAATCGTTGCCAGCACACCCTTCAACACCGCCACGGCCGGTGGCAACCCCCCCGGGTACATTGATCCGGCCACCGGTGTTGTCTGCCGGATGCAGCTCTTTGCACTTGGTTCATTCCATAGGCTGCCACTGTAATCAGTATTCAAATAATTAAATCCATAGTCATGCAATAGCAAATTTTGTTGTGCAATCATTTATATATTTTTTATAAGATTTAGATTGGATCAATAGTTCATAAACTAAACACTAACAATTACACTATAGCTAATGCAACTAATTAAATTAGTGTTGTGTTGTTAATAGTGTTTCAATTGTAAAAAGAACAAGCTTCTATATATTATTTCTCCTCATCTAGTTGGGGTTGCTAAATTTACTTTCTATAATGAGCTGAGTTGTTACTTTTTGAGTTTTGGATGAGAAATATGAAATGAATGGCTTAGTATTGTTGCTTACTTGTAGTGAGATGGAGAAATCCCTTGGAAGAAGACCTTTACTTTTGTAGGGTCTATGTTGGCGTCCACCCATGCAGCCCATGTCGTAAGTGCTTTTTCAAAAGCCTTCATCCGATCCATGTCTTTCATAACTTGACCTCCTAGTTGAATATAATCCCATCTAAGAGAAACAAATTTGATGACAAAAATATTAACAATTATTTCATCTTCCAATAATTTAATAATTATATGGACCTCAAGTTAAGTTAATTTCAAATGTATTTTACTTAAAGTTATATATCCCATAAAATTAAGAAACTTACGGTTGAGAGGGTCCTCTACGGGACCACCAATGCCAAGTGTTAAAGATAAGCATATCGACGCCTTTCCATAGCTTGCCTCCTTCAATAGAATCAAGCTTCAAGACCCTGCCTATATCCTCTCGGACAACATCTACTAGATACACGTTCCTATCCAGCATCACTTTCACTTTATATTCCTGCAAATTATTATTATTATTATTATTATTATTATTATTTTTACGTAATCACATTAATGAAGATGCCAAACAAATACAATCACCTAAAATAACAAGCGAAGAAGTTATTCGGTATGAGCAATAAAGATAAGGAAAGAGGATGATCATTCTCTGAACATTCAAGCCCTTTTGATTGTGAAAGCTTCTATAATACCTTAGATAAGTGAAAGAGAAAACGGTGGGGCTTGGCTAATAGCCTAATAGCGAAAGAGGACCCATTAACTACAAAAAATGGAAGCCATTTGGAAGGTAGCCATTTCCACAAGTGACTTATGAATATGGACAAGCAAATTAAAGGGACCACTTGTGACTTAAACCATATTGTAACTTACCCGACATTGTGCATTCCGTATGGTGGCACTACAAACAGTCTCTTACACCAACATCTTTTTTACGAACGGAAAAGATTCTTTTTTACTCAACTTTAATGCAGAAGTCAGACAATAATTATGAGCATGACCCACGAATTTTTTTATTTTTTATTCATAAATGAAAAGGAAGAATAAATTAACAAATTAAAATAAGATCATAGTATACAATCAAAATTATAATAATTCATACCGTAAATGTAAATATAGAAACATCTCCGACTCGGTCTATAGTATAATTGGAATTGGGCACTGCTGAGTGAAGCAAGCAAGTCAAAGACTGCCATTGATTTCTGCTAAGTGAATCACCCACGAACATGATGCTTTTTCTCCTCATCCTCTCCAGAAAATCTTGTCCATTAAATCTGAAGAAAAATAAATAATGAAACAACCGAATAGAAATTTGAATTAGTTTGTTGCTGACTCCACTTTGCAGTTCAAGTTGTTTTCTTTTATAGCAAAAAGCAAAAATATTACAAAAGCGAAAAAATATGAAGACTGGTAAGAGGAAAGGAACCTAAAGTTTAAAATAAAAATGGCAGGAGTTTCCGATAGCCAACGAGCCCGTGAGCAAGCGAGCCGACACTACAAATCTACAATTAAGAGGCGCGGTAACTTTTTTGCAATAAAAAATAAAGAATGTTTGTAACGAGTATTTTAAGAATATTAATTATTCAACCACGTCAAAAGAGAATATTAATTAGTTGACAAATAAAGAAAAAATTCGAATAAAAGATAATTTTTAAAAGTTTTCAATACATTTAATATATTAAATATTTCAAAATCATTTTTTACTTTCTTAACTAGTATTCTTAAAATATTAATTTTGTTACTAGTTATATATTAAAATTTAATTTAAATACACTGACAAAGATAATCGATACCAATAAAAGAAAAACGCTAATTCATATAAATAATTATCCATTATAATGAGAGATCCACCATAATTTATTACTTTCCCTTATTTTTATTGATTGACAGTGTAAAATAATTTTATACTGTCAGTACATACCAATTAAACTTTATATATTATTAAACGTGTGAGAAATAAATTATAAAATAAAATATTTTTAATAATAAGTTAACGATTATTAAATAAATTTGTAAAAAAATTTATATCAATAATATATTAAAATTAAAATTCATTTTTAATTACAATACTAGTTAAAAAAATTTAAAATTAAAATGTAAGAATCTCAATCTAATGTGAGATTGGCGGGGTCGTTGCTCGTCACTGACAAGTTACGGAGCACCATTTTCAAAACAGCAACAACTAAAGTGCTTTACACCTGCACGTGAAGCTGCAATTGCCAGCCCAACCCAACCCAAACATTCATTTGGAATTGGAACCTTTAATTCGCCGCTAATGTCCTTTTGAGTTTAGATGTTTTAAATTTTTCCCCCCATTGTTTTTACGGGCTGGGATGATGGGATCGTCGCCAAAACGTCACATGATCTGCTATACTTCGCTGTAACAAGTTTCAAATAGATAACTTATAGAAAATAAAATAATGATTAAAGTTAATAAATCTTCCATAAGTTTATTTAAATATAATAATTTTAAGATAATTTTCAAAATAAACGATAAATGTTTCTTTATAATATATTTATATTTAATCGTAAACTACATTTTGATTTATTAATTTACGATACTTTATGAATATTATACTGGTGTTACTGAATATTTATTAATTATAACATTTACAAATAAACATTCAACAATTTATAAAATGTAAAACTCAATAAATGTTAACTACAACTAATCTTAAAAGAAGATTCTCTTCTCTATTATTGATATCAATATTTTTTAATAATCTATATTTCATCTTAATAAGATAAGCAAAAATTATGTTATGTATTTGAATTTAATTTTGATATAATATCAATATAAAAAACTTTTACATAAATATTTATGTATTATTATATTAATAAAAATCTTTTATTCAATCATCTACTATTTTAAATATGTGATTGAACAATAATGTAAAACTCTTTTAGTGATGCATAAAAATTAATCTCTATACATTTTTGTTTCAAAAGAAATTATTAAAAAAGAGTGTGGTAGATAGGAAAAAACAAACAAACAGACAATGGAATGGTGAAGGTGAATGATAATTTTGATTAGAGTAAAAGAGAGTGCCAACCTGAGTAAGTTGCAGGCAAGCGGCTGCCACCTATAGTGGGTGTAAATCAGATCAGGGCGTCCATTGGCTTCGCACCTGAACTCGCGCTCGATGAAAGGACACGTGGCGGGTCGGTAAAGCGGGAACGACGGGTCCAATACCCAAGTACCCGTGAACATGTCACACTGCTCCGAACCCCAACCCTTTCCCTTCACTTGCAGCAACATAAGGAGAAGGAGGAAGAAGAGGAAGGAAACATGGCCAGAGAAGAAAAAACGGCGACAACATTGAAGAAATTTAACCATTTTTCTGAATCTCTCTCTCTTTTTCTCTATGAGATAAGGGTACAAGGAGAAAGAGAGAGAGAGAGAGAGAAATAAAGAGAAAGGACTAAAATGAGTAACGAGGAGGTTCTCTTTGTTCTCTTTCTCTCGTTATGTTTGTTTATGTTTTATGGCATTTGATTACTAAGGTATCGGCATTTATATAAGCGTGGCTGCATGTGTTTATGTATGCAGGGACATTCTTGGGATAGAGTTATTATTTTGTTGTTGTTCTTGATTTTTTTTTTTTTTAAATTCGACTTTTTGGGATATTGGTTTTGGGTTTTGGTAACCAATGAACGGTGAAGTCATGTATCAGCGTGCAAGGGATTGTTGAAACTTGGGGGATTGTACTTGCGGTTGGGGGTGAAACTAGATTTTCATGATGCGTTATTTGATTATCTTGTCAGGAGTGAAGAAAACGGTAATGAAGAAAATAAAGATTAGTGGTTTTCTTAATTTTTTTTATTTAATTTATATGTATTGATAATATAATACTTTTTTATATTATTATTTAATTATATTCTCTCATTTGTATAGCTTTTAGAGTAATTGAGGTAAAGATTATGCATGTTTATTTATGTGACAGTATATGATTATATGATAATATAAAAATATTTTATACTATCAATATATATAAATTAAACTCACTCCCCTCCCCCAATATAGTGTGTGAAATATGGTAGTATGTGAAATTTAGTGGATTTTAACTAATCAATCTCAAATCAAATCGGCCTATTATAAAAATAAAAATTTATCAGCATTAGTTTTATTTATTTACAACACTCAAACTCAAAATCCTGATTAAAAGAAATTAATATAGAATCATTTGAGCCAATTTAGGTGTTGTTGCCACTTTCTAGGGACTAGGGATTACATTTAACATTATGAGAAAAATAAAAAGGAAGTAAAAAGAGAGAGAGAGAGAGTACTCAATAGAGATAGCAAAAATACCCATTAAAGCGGGTATTAGAGGGGATTACCAAAGAATGTGACAGTGACAGATTTGATCCTCACTTTATCTTAAGTCCCTGCCTAATTAATGGGGGAGGAGGTCCTCGCCTATCAGACATGAAATTCCCGCTTAAATATAAAGTTACACAAATATCCTTATATATATATATATATATAATAACTAAATATATGATTTTATATCTATATTTCTCTTTGACTTACACACTTATTAGAAAATTTACTAATTGAGTTTGGAATTTGAATATTTGAGTTTGTAATTTGAATAATAGTAATTTATGATTTGAATATTTTTATTGTTTTGTAATGAATTTACAATTATGTATTTTATTTTTAATTTAAATTAGATTGTATTATATTGAATAATAATATGAATTATGGATATTTTATTAAGTTTAAAAGTATTTTTTTTATTTTTATCCTTTTTTTTATGGAAACTTGCGATATCCGCTGGGATCCGAATCTCCGTGGGGAACGAGGAACGGGGACCCATGACGGGGAAGGGGACTGGAAGCAAAATCCTCAACGAGGATGGGAGACAGGGATACTCGTTGCCATCCCTACTAATTAGTGATCAGCGCTTATATAGTATTCTAGAAAAATAGGAAAAACATTGCCCAATTTTACAAAGGTAACGTGATGTACTAGATCGGTGGTATTCACTAATTATTCATAGATTACCTACTAAATAAATATTGTTTAATATTATGAAAACTACATATCAGTACTTATAGTTACACTTAAAGAATATTCGGGATACGAATAAAATTGATGATTCTACTGAAAATATTCATCTAAAGCGAAAGTTCTACTAAACATATATGGTTCATGAATTATATTTGCTGAATGAATCTAATTATACTGGACATATATATTTTAATTATTTGCTCCTTCAATAATTCAGAAGACTAAACTAATAATGCCCCTCGATACTTTGTGGGAGTTTACCTGTTTTTATCTATATAAAAAAAAAATAGTGCTCCTCAATACTCATGATTTAATTGCTAAATTTTACCTATCAAGCACTAAAAGTTAAGTTGAACTTTTAAATTATTAAATGAGTGATCACTCATATATATCTAGGGACAAACTGCACTTAACACATATAATCTACGAACTAAATTTTATCTTTGGTTATTTTTCTTTTAATAAAGTTAGTATAGGAATAAGAAGTTAAAGCTTTATTTTTGTCCCTCATTTTTTGAGCGATATTTTAATTTTGTTTTAATTTTGTTCCTAACATTTTAATATAGTTTTAATGTTAATGCGGTCAATTTTATTAACAAAGATTGTTGGCCCTAGTTCTGATGTATCTATTTTTATTTCATATGGATATCATGTTAAATATGTAAAACCTCTATTATTGTTCATAATCTTCTAAACACTAGTATTTAGAGTTAGGAGTTGTGTATAAATAAGACTTATATCATTTCAATAAATCTAGTTAGATGAAAATAGAGTTTTTTTTCATATATCATGTATGATAGAAAATGATATGTCGGCGTCATGTCAACAACTTATTTTAGTAAAATTGACTGTATTAAGCAAACAAAAAATGAAATTAAAAAATTGATGGCATTACTAGAAAGGGATATCATTAAAAATTTATCAAAATGTTATGAATAAAATTGAAATAAAACTTAAAGAATAAAATTAAAATATTATTAAAGGATTATGAATGAAAATAGAGTTTTTGCCAAATAAAAACAAATAGTCACTCCTATCTAATTTTTTCTGCGTTTCGCAATGAACTTATTCTTATTCTTTTTCAATGATTGGCACATAAAATTAGCAAGAAATGAAATTATAATTTTAATTAAAGAAAATGAATAAAGAAATGAAACAAATTGTTGATTCATTTCAAGTTGTAAGAAAATGTCATTCTTATCTCCTTAGGAGTGATCGATCATCCTTATCTCTACGAGTTGCAAAAATGAAACAAATTATGATTCGAAAATATATTCATTATTGGCTATTTTCCTTACTTTTCAACTATCAATTCAAGAAATCATCATTAATGAAAAATAAAATAGCAACAAAATCATGCACGCAAGATACATTCTCAACATTTTTTTCAAGTTGATACATCATTGTGTAATAATTGTATATTAAAAGTTGAGGATGGTTTGCCCTTTTCAGCTTCCCATCAATATGACGTGAGATTCTACAAATTTTTTAATGGAAGAAGAAGTTTTTAAGATTTTGGCTCAAATTACTAGTATCCTGTAAATCTCACTTAAATTATCTAACATACTTGTATAAAGATTAAAACTTTTCAAGTGAAAGCATTAGTTTTAATTAAACATTTTTTTTTTTTGTGGGGAAAAAAGAGCGATGCACACCAAAGTAAAAGTTTGGAAATGACCGGTTTGACATAACTTTGGGATATAGCAATTCAATAGAATGCAATATATTTGGTGAACGGAATTACCGAACAGTGGTTTCTGATTGAATGGCTGCTACTTGTTGGTTGCGTGGCATGCACGACGACCCCTACAACCGTCGTTTTCCATTACCGTCCTTGTTGTTGCCATGACTAGATTATTTGGTGGCTTTCCTTCTCCATTTTCCCCCCCTCTTTTTTAAACGTTATGAATAAAAATGCAGATTACTCTCTTTCTAAAATTTTATACTAAGAATAATAAATACTATATATTCATAATAATAGTAAATTACTACAATAGAGTTTGTTAAATAATAAGAATTGAATATATCCACTCAAAAGAATTTCATTTTAATTATTTTTAAGAAAATAATTACTTTTTTTATAAGTTCATAATACTTTTAATTGTAATAAATATGCATTAAATTCATTTTTATAATAATCTTTCTTGATAAAAAAAACTGTAAGTACTAATTTCTATTGAAACTTATGACATTATATAACCTTAAAATATGATAATCATTTCATTTAAACTTTATTATATTACCAATTGAAATTTGGTCTAATAATAAGGGGTTAATTCATCACAAAGTGGTGAATTATAGTTTGAATCTCTATTGAGAGAATTACCTATATTTAATTGCCTGATAATACTCGAACAGAATTACTTTCAGTCAAAGAATATCTTTGGGAAACCAAAAAAAAAAACTTTAATATATTAATAAAATATACATATAAAAAAATTATTTTAAGAAAAGTAAATTTTGGAGTAATATCTACGATTTCATCTTTTGTTTGGGAGTTCATCCTTCATACTATAAGTTAGATTCTTCTTTTTTGAGGAAAAAAAAATGTATTTTTGTATTAATTTTTTATAATTAAGAACAAAAACAATACAAACCGCCCAAAAGTGATCGGGTGACAGTAAATGTGAGTTAAACTTTTCCTAACTACTCCTCTTAACTCAAAATTGTAAAAAAAATAAAAAATAAAAAAAGATATAAAACATCAGAGATACGAATTGATAATTTATGAGATATTTATCACAAAATAGTTGTGTAAATAATTAGATAAAATCTATACATATATAAAGGTGATTCCCTCTAATAACTACATTTTGGCCTTTTTAAATTAAATTAAACTAATTTTAAATTTCATAAATATATTTAACTAATATTTATACATAATTAATTAAATACAAATGAAAAAAGATAAAATTGTTGAAAAAACTACTTATTAATTGATCAGCTCCCACTATATACATTTTAAAATCATCCACAACTACTACAAATCACTAACACATATTTATTCTCTCTTAATTTTAATTTATTTTAAAATTTACACTAAAAATAAAAAAATGTGGATTGCCTATCAATATATATATTCGCATCAAGATTAATTCAAAAATATTATTACATACTAACTTGTTGATAATGTTATATGTTAACAAATGTTCATAATTCTTTTGAAATCTCAGCTGTTGTGATTGACAGTCACGTGTGCAAATACAAACGATTTCTGTTGTGATGTCCATTTCTTTTCCAAATTACGATTGTTGCTTAGTCAAACTTTGTTATATGCAGTTAGCTCAATGGTTCATTCTCTATATTTATTTCAACCTTATCAAAACCGTTTTTTGTATATAGTTACTATTTTACATATGTATTTGTTTATTTTATTTTATTTTGTTTTATGGAAAAAGAAAAATGGATTGACCGATAGGTGACGGTCAATACTCAATATTCTTAGAATTTTTTTTTCAGAAAATAGCTAAATGGTGTCAAGGACCCAAAACAGACGCAAAACTGCTTACTATCTCTTTGGTTTGGTTTTTGGTCGTGATGAAAACACCAATTGAAACCAGTCAATAGTGTTGGTTAGCATGGATCGGGCTTTGACCGATGTTCAAAGTAACTAGACCGGCGTAGATTAGAAAACAGAAATGGACACAGACCTAACTTGGGCAAGTACTGTTCTTAGTCGAATAAGGTTACACCTCAACCCAAACATAAGGGTTTTTCCTTTTTTTTTAATCTTCTTCTTCTTTTTAAATGTAATGCACTTTCATTTTATATATTTCATCTTGTGTTCACAATTCATCTGATAAATTAACATTCATATGAAGTCTTATATTTATCAAATAAACATAATAATATACTATTAGATATAAATAGAACACCTTTTTGGAATTAAATTCTTTTCTAGATGAAAACATGTTGCTGAGACCAAAACAAAAAACAAAAAACAAAGGAAAGCAAGATAAGTTTAATATGTCAAGCGATGACTGTAATGTGAATTGGTGCTCATGGGAGCATTTAAGTTGTAATTGACAGGACTATAGTTATATACCGATAAGCATGTAGGTCTTAATCAACTTTTGTCTATTAACTACTAATGAATACGGTTGCAATTGCATTACCACTTTCTAAGCTTATCCCATATAATGGTTTGCAGCGTTAGCAGGTCTATTCTGGCCCCGCCCCGTACACTAAGCTGACAGACCCAATATTATAGGCCTCTTATATTTTTCAGTTTTATATTTTATTTCTCTCAAGAGTTGTACCTGTTGATTTCTTGCTTGCTTACTTTTCCTTTTTTAAATTAAATTCTGTATATTTTCCACCCCAATTTAGAGTAGCTTGAAGCCACTTTTTGTTCCTACACACATTAGAACTGTAAAAATGGGCTTT
This sequence comes from Pterocarpus macrocarpus, assembly GCA_031439585.1. NCBI lineage: Eukaryota > Viridiplantae > Streptophyta > Magnoliopsida > Fabales > Fabaceae > Pterocarpus > Pterocarpus macrocarpus. The sequence continues at coordinate 14,714,024 of CM062517.1, read as the reverse complement.
ACACTATTCTACTACCATTTTTGGGTCTTGCTTGATTGAATTAAACTAATTTTGGACTATTATTTTGCTAGTCCGATCCAATCTTATTCGGGCCACGGATTAGATATCAGGCTAACTTATTAATTTTTTAAATATAATAAATATATTTTAAAATAATTTAAAATTAAATTTTTAAAAAAAAATAATCTTATTATTATTTTATAATTCATATGAAATATCAATGAATAAAAGTGTAAGTTTTTTTTCCAATAATTAAATTTAGCTATTTTACTTGGTAGAAAAGTGAAATAATGATTTTTTTATCATTTTTTGTTTTTGTTAACATATTTTTTGCAATTTAAGCTTTTTTAAAGTGAAGAAATGGCAAACAAAATCTAAGATCAAGTAGTAATGATATATGATGGGCTAGCTCGACCCAAAAGCAGGTTGACCCACTCAGGTCGGACCAAATTGGGTTGGGCTAAATCGGGCTAACTTTATTTTTTACTCCAATTTTTTTAACCCAGCCCACCCATTTTTTTGGGTTGTTCAGGTCAGTCTATCAGGCTCAGCCCATTTTGACAGCTCTACTACACATGTCTGGAATTGTAGTTTTAGTCTCTATACTAAAAAAAGTTTTGGTGTAAGTCCTTCAGTGATACTATATGAAAGAATTAATCCTTACAGTTATAAAATTACTAAATAATATTAATTTCTCTTGGCTAACAAGATCTAACATAAACATAATATGTTATTAATATAGCTCTAAAACAATTTTTTCAAGGTTAAAATAACATTTTTTTTCGGTCAAAGAACTAAAATTCAATAATAGAAGAAAACCTAACTAGAGTGGGAGAAATACATGACAATGGCATAGAGCCCAACAACATTTTTTTGAAAAATACAAAAGTGATTGCTACACGGTTTTTTTTTAAGATATGAAAAAAGTCAAACAGGTTTTACTATATCCCATGTCATATCTTATTAACTTTATTAACAAAAATTAATACTATCTAATAGTTTTTTTGACAATAAGGATATAAACAAAAACTTTTTTAGTATATAGGGACCTAAATCAAAATTTATTTTAATATAGAGATTAAAACCAAAATTTAAAACATGCGTAAGAACCAAAAAATGGGTTTAACCTTTAAAATACTTCATTTATAAGTGAACTTATTATTTGTCTGAAAAATATAAATTGATTTAATCATGTGCAGCAGAATCAAGGGAGGGACATTGTAGACAATCATCCAGTAGTTAAAAAAATACCATGACATGATGTCTAGGCAGCAAAATTAAACAACTTCAGTGTCGGATATTTCCATCTGTCATGTGACATACAGAGTAACGCATATGGTTGCATTAAAGGGACATTGAAGGAAAAAACATTAGGCATATATGAAACCATGGCAAGATGTATATGTGATGCAGATAAGCAGATTAATACAACATCTAACGGTTCTCTAATTCCTGGCAATCCACTAAGAAGAATCCGCGTCACTTATAAATGCACAAGACTCATCCACTGAGATACTATGGCATTGAGTCTCGATTATCTCTTCTTCTCCCCTCTGTTGGTAATGCTGTCTCATCATCTCAAATTTCTTCTCATCCAATAAATCACTTGTGTCTGGCACCACCTCTGGAACAACAGTGCTTCCTTCAAGCATGCTTACCACTGAAGCCATGGTAGGCCTGAGCACTGGAGAGGCATTGGTACATAGAAGAGCCACATTGATCATGACCATTACCTCCTCTTTGTTGAAGTCTTCACCCAACCTCCAATCAACAAGTTCAAGTAGATTGCCTTTTTCTTTCAAGAGATGTGTCTGGAAAAGTGAAATAGAAATAGCCGTTTATTTAAAATTTAATTAACAGTTGAAACAAGCAATCCATTGGTTTTTACTTTTTCATTTTCCGTTTCCTTTTGGTAACATGCAATCCATTGAATTTAAGGTGCTGATATTTATATTATAGGATAGGTATATAGGAAAAACTGTATGGAGGGATACCATTTTAATATGGTCAAGCAAGAAGGCAAAAAGGTACCACAGGAAACTTGAAGATTTTGTACAGTTATAATTCTTCCTATTTGCCTGGATAGATTCTCAAAATAACCATTCTAAATATCCTCAAGGCCAATCAGATTGGCAGGAATGTAAGAAAGCATAAGAAAATAAGTTACCCAATCAAGAAGAGAGAAGCATTCTTCCTTCGGCTGCCTAATGGTATTGCTCTTCCCACTAACAATTTCCAAGGCCACAATTCCAAAACTATAAACATCGGCTTTATCGGTCAAATAACCATGCATTGCATATTCAGGAGCCATATATCCACTGCAGTATTGAAAATTTGTGAATTATAGAATCTAAAACAAAGTTATTTTCACTTTAAAAAATCTAGGATAAGTTGACTAATTTAAAATTGATAATTTATTTCAGTATATGATGTCTAATCTTTATTTCTTTGCAGTTGAATCATGTGTACAAAAATATCACTCAATAAAGATTAACACAAAATAACATAAAACATAGGAACTCACTAAGTGCCAGCTATCCTAGTGCTGATGTGGGTATTGTCCTGTTCATCAAGCTTGGCCAAACCAAAATCAGATATCTTAGAGTTGAGATCTTTATCTAGCAGCACATTAGTGGCCTTGATGTCCCTATGAACGATCTTCAGTCTTGACTCTCCATGAAGGTAAGCTAAACCTTTAGCAATACCAACACATATTCGCTGCCTTGTTTGCCAGTCTAATCTCAATTTACTTTTCCCTTTGTCATCATTTGCATCTGCTATAGAAATTTGGCGACAGTACCATATAATCATGAACCATATAATAATGAAAATATTACCAGTATAAGATAGAAAATCATTACAGAGACAACAGTGACACTTGAACATAGAGAAAACAAAATATTACCAAATAAAGCATGTGCAAGGCTATTGTTCTCCATGTATTCATATATTAGCAACAACTGATCCTCCTCCATACAAAATCCATAGAGCTTAACCAAATAAGGGTGTCGCAAAGCAGAAATTATGCCAATCTCATTTATAAATTCACGATTCCCTTGCTTTGAATTATCAGAAAGTTTCTTAACTGCTATTTGTGTGCCATCTGATAGGACACCCTGCATATTTGTGGAATGGAAAGAAGGTTTTGAAAAGTTAGATAAAAAGCAAAAGCATATTAGCAAACATTAACCACGATTACAATGGATTGTTCATCATGTTCAAGAAAAACTGTTGTATTGGGCAAAATAGACCTTGTAAACAGGACCAAACCCTCCCTGTCCAATCTTGAAGGCTCTATCAAAGTTGTTTGTTGCTGCTTTTATTTGCCTTAATGTGAATGAGCCAGTTTGGGAATCTATGCCCTCTAGTTCTGTCAGTAGAAGCAAACAAAATTGTTGTATTAGGGAAGTTACACATCATTAACAATTTAGGTAGATCAGATATCAATTTAGGCAATAATAGCCTCATTGGATCCACCATCCCAATGCCGTTACTTTCTTCAAGAGGAATAAGCAACATAGTTAAGTAGGATGAAATATCAAATAACTTATTTGTGCAATTTGTGAAAACAAATTTACATTCTACACAAGCGAAATAGCATTTTTTTGCATGATATTCTTGAGTGTGTCATTTGAAAGGTTGGTAATTAGGACAACTTGAGTAACTGATGAGTGGTTACCTTTAGCCACTGAACTTTTCAGTCCAAAACAGCCTTTCCACCAAAGTATGCCAAATACCAATACAGTAATAATTGCTCCTGCAGCAACAATTGCAACAACAATCCCTATGGGCATGCCACTACCGTTTGCCAATGGTGGAACAAAATCTGCTTCATTATATATTAGAGCTTTACATTCGTTTAGATTACAAAGGTGATGGCAGAAGAATAACAAACTTTAGACAAGTACAACCCACCTGGATCAACAGATATAGCTGATATAAGAGGACCATATACTGATCCGTACGGGATAGCAGTTGTCCCTTTTCCAGCCCAATAAAAGCGAATCTCCAAGGCATTACTAGTTACAATAACAGTGAATTTTTTTATGACTGCCTTTCCAACACCCCCTGCTTCCTTTGCAATATTGAAATCCTTCAACACCAATTTTCTCTGCAACATTGAAATCCATATAGAAATGCTTCATGATCATTACAACTTTCAAATTTGGCAAAATAGGTTTATTGGTCCCTTATCTTTACTCGGTTTTTCAATTTGGCGCCAAATTACTGTTCTGTCACATAACTAACTGGCACAATTCACATCAATCCACATGTGTGCCATGTCAGCACTGTTTGTGCCGCATCAACATTTTCAGTTAGTTATACGACGAAATAATTTGGGACCAAATTGAAAATGATTTGAAACTTAAAGAGACCAAATTGAGAAAAATAAAAGATAAGAGATCAAATTAAAGAATCAAATAAAGATAAGTGACCAAAATACTTGATTTGTCTTCAAATTTGCAGTTAGGAAATGGAGTTGGGAAATATTGTCAAGTGCAATTTTACATTATTATTTCATGCTTTAATTTGGTTATAAGAAAATGGTTTATATTAATAAATCCCCTAAGGGTGTGTTTGTGAATTAGAGTTTTGGAGGGGAAGGGCCAAAACCCCAACTCACAAACACACCCAAAAGGATTTGCATCTGGTATCATAATGTCACCAAATAGACTAGTATCCGCTTTGTTGAAGGCATTTGTTCAATATTACATGTCATTGACAAAGTTATGAAAATGATGCAACCATGCACCTGAATGTAGATGTCAAATACACGCCTTCCAAGACTGCTATATGTTGTATCATCAGTAAACATTATCTCAGCAAAATGGAGATTTACTATGTAGTTTCCATTTCCCAGGCAAAATGCATAATAAGTCAGAGAAAGAGGAGAAACGCGTGCATCCATGTACAGTTCAGCGTTGTCCATGGCAAGCTTATTTGTACTAGACCATGTATAGTAGTCTGGGCGATCACTACCAAAGAAGTGGCCGGTGTTGATGACTGCCCAGTTTCCTTGAAGGAGATAACTTGCTTTTCCAATCTCTCCAGAATCATTTTGATATATCTTGTTTCCGTTAGAAACTACTGGTTTTCCACCACAATTTATGTAGAGAGAGGAAAAAGCTGGGACAAGCAGCAATAGATGAGTAGCTACCAAAGGAATCAAGTAGCATTAGAAATTCAAAATAGAAAAAGATATTCATCAAAATGTTATATTTTCAATCTCTGTGTGTCTATCGCTCCTTTTCTTTCTTCCCTTTTGGGAATGAAGGAAAGCATTGTCTTGAGTTTGATCTTCAACGTTGTTAGCCCCTAAGGTTTAAAGTATCAAGTTTCAATGCTAGCAACCACTTGATAAATCTTTTTAACGTCAGCTATCCTAGAACAACTTCTTCATGAAAGTATGGCAATCTGTGAAAGGATAGTTCTCCATTTCTCCTTGTACCTCAAACTTGAGAATATATGAATACATTCAAAGCTAACAGGTTCAAATGTTTTAAGTGATACTTAATTCTAAAGGAAATCCATGATAAATCAACTTACTTTTAGAGCAGCTGTCTAGCAAGCCAGTGCTTAGCAAACATGAAATATTTCCTCTGAAAAAATAAAAAGGAGGGGCACAAGAAAAGTCAGCATGTGTTATAAACAGTATAAGTTATAAACGTGTAAATAGTTATTTCAATAATTAAGCATGAGGAGTATAAACTTACAAGCTGTTGCCATTCAAAGAGGATGCAAACAAGTTCCTATGGAAAATCAAATGCTCAGATAGATTTCTAGAACTACAAAACAAAAAGAAGCAAGAAAGGGAAAAATACACAAATGGAAGGATTCTTACGTTCTTCCCTGTTGACAACCATGCTCCTCTGAGCTTCCTATGCTGAAGTTGTTAAATGAGAGATCTCTGAATAAAGTTTGTAGTATGTGATTCAGAATATGAGAAGATACAGCATATTGAGTTCATGAAATACTAATTGCTCACCAAAATGGTAAGAATACCAATATAAAAATATGGAAGTTTTTCTGGCTTATCATCTAACAGACATCCATTCCAGAATTAGTTCGCATCTTGCTTACCCATTTTCCTAAGTCCATACTGAAATTTAATTCTATTTCTAAGAGTTTTTCATTTCTACAACAATACATGACACTAGCAGGATCAAAACTAAAGGCAGGTTACAGACTTGTAGGCCTCATATAGCTCTTTCTTCATTTACTTCATACAAGTGTCATCAGCTTGTTCCTCTGCGGATATATATATATATATATATAACTGCTGCAATGAATGGTTCAAGTTTTTCGAAATCTTTTTTCATAGAACTATCTATATAGCCTCAACTTTTATTTGTTTCGAAGCCAGATTGGCTTTTGGTCCAATGAAAAGAGTTGAGGATATAAAGCATGCGGATATCAAGCATCAGCTAAAGTTCTCAAATGTGCAAAACAAAAACGCATATTCCACTCAAAGGAGAAAAGGAACAAATAACTAGTGCAAGGGCAATATTTACCAGCCAAAATAATTTGACTTATTTAATTCAAGAAATCATGTACTAGCATTTGAAAGATAACTTACACAGAATTTAACGCAGCCTTTGGTTTATATATCCACTCAGGCAGCGATCCAGTTAGATGGTTCCCAGTTAAAAATCTATTAAAATCAATACAAAGATGTCAGTTCATAGAGGTCACAATTATTGATGAACCACAAAATTGGTATATAGGCTAGTAAACCTCATCACAATTGTTAGAAATAAAGTATCTATTAATATTTCTATTATATCCTATAATATCAATATAATATCCTGCATCATATATTAGAATATGTTAGCCCAAAATATTATTTTGGGATAAGCTTTGTGATTATTACAAACATAGTATATATGATTACTTTGATGTGTGCACTTGATCCTTGTCAAAAGAATATGTATGGCGAATTAAAATGAACCATGTGGAGTATCAAGAAGGAGAAATCAAAAGAGAAAGAATGAGCTTAAGAGAAGACAAAGCAAAGATAAAAAAGGCAAAGAAGATAAACCTCAAAGGGGAGTTGTGATCTAAGGGGAAGCAACTACTATGAAAAGTAGGAAACCAAAGTGAGTCAAAGGATGGACTCAGAGAGATGATGAAGCCATGGCAATAAAGAAAAGAGGGGAAGAAAGCAATGGCATAAAATCAAGAAATCAATAATAAAATGTATTTGTTGCTGAAGAAGATTTCTGGGATTGTTATGGGACAAGGCATGAAGGATTGCAGAACAAAGGCATTTGGTTCTGTCAGAAATTTATGAGATATGTCCTAAGAATCCATGAGACGAACACGAGATATCTCACTAGAAAAGTAACCAGAACGAATTCAAATATTCCAAAACCTTCACATCTCTAAATGATGTAAAGTACGGTGACAACTGTGAAATGATGTCTTTTATCTTTTCAACGTTCAAATATGACAAAAAGGACAAAAATGTCTATCAAGAAAGAAAAAAAAAAACACAAGAAAATTATATTATGAAAGAGAAAAAGCAAAAGAAAAGGTGCACTATGAAAAAGAAAAATAAAAAAGTGTGTATCTAGGGAGAGAAAAAGAAAAAGGTGTGTACCAGAAAAGAGAAAAACACATATGGACGAAAACATCTTTTTGTCTATATAAAAGTGTGTAACAAACATGTCTCTCTCTCTCTCTCTCCCTCTCTCTCTCTATATAATGAAAACTACATCAACACAACAATATGAGAAGGAGGAAAAAAAAAAAAAAAGAGAAGAAAAATTTGAGCAAGCAAATTCCAACATCATTATCCTTCATAACTCCTACTTTAGAAACATTTTTTGGGTGACCATCTCCATCTCTTCTATTGTATTTCTCTGTGTGAAAATTTTTTCTAGCTTGAGTGCTAGAGTGAAACATGTGAGGTGGTAAGTGAGAAAGCCATTGTAAGAGAGGCACTCATAGTGGTTGTCTTGTCTACTTGGTGTGTAGCTTGGAGAGGTTATTGTAAAGACTATTTAGTGTGAGCTTAAAGAGGCTTTTATAAAAGACTACTTAATATGTAGTTTGGAGAGACTATTGTAAAGACTATTTGGTGCTTAGCTTGGAGAAGTTGCCATAAAAGAATACTCAAACTTAGTTGAAAATCTCACTGGTCGTGGGGACTAGATGCACAAACTTCACATTGGAGATTGAACTAGTACAAAAATCACTTGAGTAAGCTTCTCTATCCCTTTTCTCAGTATTTTTGAAACTGTTATTTTAAATTTTGATATTTGCACAATATTTGTTGAATTAAGCTTCTAATATAAGCATTGTTATTTTCATTTTACTGCAGAAGTTAGTTAATCTTGTGTCTAGTAAAATTTTAGTAGGTACATCATATTTAGCTACAAGACATAAGTGAATGTTGTTGATACGTGTATTTGAGTATGTAGAAAAGTTTCAAAAAGGTCAAGGACTTGATTCAAACCAACCCTCCTTTCCCAAGTCCTTTAGTTCCATCAAAATATTATAGGATATCTTAGATGATCTTGTAGAATTGATTTCTATATTTCTATATATTTCATGATTTGTTTCTTTATCTAATTAGGATCAGGATTCTAGCATCATTATAAATAAGGAATGGTGCCTTGCATTTTGTATCACGCTATATTACATCGGACTCTATCATATATCAATATATTCATAGTCTTTATTCTCTTTTTTTCTTTCTTTCCGTATCTTAAACTCAAAATTTCAACATGTTATCAGGGTAGTATCATCCTCCATGACTTGTGTGTCCACCATCCCTCTGCAGAGTTTCATACAATTTGGAGCTCTTTTATTTTCCTTTGACACTTCATGTTTCTTTGACTCTTCTCATTCTCATACGGCCTCAACTTGTTTTTTGGCATTCCCATATGGTTTTTGGTAGTCCCAGATAGCCCCCAATTCATTTCCAGTGGTCATGTACAACCCTAATTTGTTTTATGTCAGTCCTGTATGGCCTTGATTTGTCTCGGGCCAACCATGTTGTCACTTTGGTTGGTTAGTAGTGTTGCCGTGTCATCACTTTGGCAGACTCTTGTCAATATTTGTCATTACCAATCACTATCAGTCGCTGTTGCTGCTAGTGTTTTTCGGTCCATTATGGCCTTGATTTGTTTCTAGCCAACCATGTTGCCACTCAAGTTGGTCAGTAGTGTTGCCATGTCATCACTCCAAAAACCTCTCATTAGTATTAGTCATCACCCATAGGTCTAGTTTGGTAGTGTTCTCTAAAGAGGTGTTCTAACTTATGAAAAGTATAAGTTAATTTTTTCTATTTAGTAAACCAAAAAGCTGAGGTGCTTTTGCTTCTGGCTTTTAAAAAGCCAAGGGATGCTTTCGAGAGCCCTCATGGGGTACTTTTCAGAGTTAACTTGTGTTTTCCAAAATTTAAAAAACTAATATAATCTTAATCTCTTTAATGACATTAAAAATAAAAATTATTTTCTTTAGTATTTATGTTTATTATAGTCATTTTCGATTTTAAGAGTAATTTTACCAAACATTACTTTTGTGACTTCTGCTTATTGAGAGCAATTTTAAATTATTTTATCAAACGATACTATTATAACTTTTTAAGAGCAACTTTTAGAGAACCCAAAGAGCTCAACAGCTCTTAAAAAGTGATAGTAATACCAAACCAAACCTCAAACCCTGCTGCGACCAAAGAAAATTTTCCTATGAGCTTTTGACTAATCCATTTGGCCCCGTTTTGATTGACGGTTGTCCCAGTTTGGCTTCGTTTGATCGCTGTCCCAGTCTAGCCTTCGTTTGACGACCATCCCAGCTTGGCCTCATTTTGTTTGATAATTGTGCCAATCTAGCCCCATTTCATTTGCAGCAATCCTGGCCTTGGCCCATTTCATTTTCGGCAATTCCAGTTTGGCCTAGTTTGGTCCATAAAATTTTCTTATTGTTAAGGGTTTAATTGTAACAAGCTTAAAATTTAGTATGCTTTAACTTGAGGAGGAGTGTTAAAAATAAAGTAATTAATAATACTTCTATTATATCCTAAATATCATATAATATCTTGCATAATATATTAGAATATTATAGAGTATCTTAGATGATCTCATAGGATTAGTTTATATATTTCCTTATATTCCATGATTTGGTTTTTTTATAAAATAAATAGAGATTGGTGCCTTCCATTTCGTATCACACTACATTACATTAGATGATATCATATCTCAATATTTTCCTAGTCATACTCTTTTTACTTCCTTTCCTATCTAAAACCCATAATCTCAACAACTATTAGTTCATACTTCCCCGATAACTCTTCTATATATTGCCTTAACTAGTTGCATTGCATCAAATATTTGTTCTTATGCACTAACCAACATGAATTAATGACACTGATATCATTTCCTGCATTCAGCACAGAAATTTTATTCTCCTCTCCTATTTTTGATAGTTATTGAAACATGCTCACAACTCTTCAAAAGAAAAGGAGTGATACAAAAGAGGACAAAACATCCAACATAAGAGAGAGAGAGAGAGAGAGAGACAGAGAGAGAGAACAAGTAAAAAAACCATCTCAAAGATCTCACACAAGTCTTTACACCCATGAACCACATTTAACTGGTTCCACCAAATAATAAGATCCAAGACATAGTAGATTCAGCACTTCATAAAAGACAATACCCAAGGTCTATGAAGCTCCCCAATGCCAAAATCACCATACCCCTCCTCCCCCTTTTGAATTACACCCTCACTTATTAAATTATGCATACCAATATGCCCAACTTATTGACCCATGGTAACATCCACGAACACCATTATCGACCAAATTCACTCAACTAGAAACTCAAGCCTCAAGGCACCCCAACACATGCCCTATAAAAACCTCATTTCATGCAAGGACCATTGACCACAAATCCCGCCACAATATAATCACCAATTAGGAATCAACTGCCACTAAAACCAAAGAATGCCAGCTATCAAGATAAACAAAAATCCCCAACTGCATACTTGAATGATTGCCCATACCTTTTTTACGATAACTAGCATAGCAAGCTCGCTCAACAAAAATGTGAGAAGTCAAGAGAATACAACCCAAATAGAGAAGCAATAAACCAAAAATAACAAAATTGTCAAGATAGATTTGTTACACCTCATACTCAAATCAATAATGGCGATGGGAGCTCCTTATGTAATCTTCACATTGAAGCACTCGACCGTCCAGCAAAATTTTTAAATCAGCTACATACTATTTGAGAATAACATGCCACCTTCCTGATTATACACCTATAGGATCCTAAAATTGTAGCTTGCGGATGAAAATTACTATTAAAGCTGCTTAGTCCTGCAAATTGAGAAATTGAATCTGCTCTTTTAATGCTAAATAATTCACAATTATTCCTCCCAAAAATATCCCTTTAACACAAAGCTATCTTTAACCACTGCAAATTTCTCAACCTCCGAAAAGTCATCCTCCCATATACATAATATCCAACCTCGGCATGCACAACAACCACTTTATACCACTTGATGTCTTAGCCACCCCACATTTTCTGAGTTTGATTATTATCCAAACTAGTTTTTGTTTCGACAACTTTTAGAAAAATAATTTTTCTCCGTAACTTGTTTCCTTATCATGCCTCCTTTACCCTTCCCCCCAAGCCTCGCTTTAGCATTAATCTAATATGCTATTTTCATTTATGGGAATATGGCACACCCGTCTTCTTAGCACTGTCATTTGGACCTCTGCGCCCCCTTCTTTGAGACCTGCCCTTCTTCTTGTCACCCTTCTTTTGATTCTTCTTAGTAATGGCTCTAACCACTTGTACCTCATCATTTGCATATAGCCCAAGGTCTTTTCCCAAGTTCCAAGTTTTGTTTGCTTCCTCGAATGTATCCTCCACAACATCCTCGTTGGAATCAACAACTTGTTCTTGTAAGGTTTTACCGGATTCATACTAGGAATTTAGAACACCAATATAATAGGAATGTAAATCAACAATACGTACCTATCAGATGTATATTACCAAGGAACATCGACTACGAATCCTGCTATAAAGAGAAAATATACGCATATGCATATGCCAAGTACAAGAGAACCCACTTTGTATCATTGTCTTTTCAGATGGCCACATCGATGGGGCAATAGCCATCAAGAGTTTCCAGACTAGAGTAGAGATTCTGCTTATGGTATGAATATACAGTACCCTAGTTCCATCCATCAAAGACTTTGGTTATTTTGCTTCTACATCTTCTGACATACTCATCATTGAGTCAAAACCTCAAATACATGGTGAATACCAAATCCATAACAGATCACTCGATAATTACATGGGTTTGCAGGGAACAATCAGGCTATCCATTGAACCCAGTTTTATAAAACTAAAAAGTCTACCAATCAACAGAAGTCCAAACACAGAAAATTCTAACAATTCTTCCTCTTGTTGGGTTTCAACTATAGCTTCTCCCCTTCGTACCTTCTTGAAGTCTTTCTTCAGCAACCTTGGACCAAAGCCTGGTTGAGACTTGGAAGAGGAAAGAAAGTGTTGAGATATTGTACATATCTATTCCATTTATTATGATAGATATTATTGATGTAATTATCTGTAATTTAGGCAAATTAGTATCTGACAATTGCTAGGTGTCTATATATTGTAAGTTACTTTTGTATAGTTTTGATTATTCAGAAAATATACACTTATCATATTTCTTCCAATTTGGTGTCAGAGCTCTCGATCTGGGAGCCTGAGTGCCTTCCGCTGCATTCCAGCCTTCATTGCTGGATAATTTCTATAGCCTTGATTGCTGGTTGGGACTTTTTTTTCCCATTCTTTATCATCCCTACAACCCCTCTTTTTTAACTTCTATTTTTACCGTTCTTTTCCTGTCACGATCTCTCTTAGACCCGCCACTGTTACCACCGCTAGCGAACTTTTCGGCCACTTTTTCGACCACCCAACACCACCATCAGAATCGTCATCCTCAGATCAACCACACCGCCCAACCCCAGCCCGAACAGTCACCGAATGCGCCCCCACATGCCGGCAATACTCCCTGTGCATAGCTTCATGCGCTGTCGTATCTGCAGCACGTGAAGGCGTGTGAGTCCCCCTCTCCGGTCGCCATTTCATTTCCAACCACCATAGGAACATCTCGACCTACCTCCATCCACCTTTTCGCCATGGCAGAACTCGAAACACCTAAAATCACCCCTCAAACCACCACTAATACTACTTCCACTCCACTTGCACCTTTAAATTGTAATAACAATCCTGTCCTACACCCTACCTATCACTTGAATGGGAAAAATTATTTGCAGTGGGCTCAAGTTATTTGGCGTACTCTCAAAGGTCGTCGGAAATTATCCCACATCGAGGGAACTCCTCCTACAAAGGAAGATCCTCACCTTGAGGCTTGGGATGACGAGGATTCTCTTATTATGACATGGCTGTGGAACTCTATGATTCCTGATGTGAGTCGCAATTGTATGTTCCTTTCCTCTTCTCGCGATATTTGGGATGTCCTTCGCCTCTCTCCAAGAAGCAAAATGTTGCTACTTGATATGAGTTGAAGACGAAGATTTTCTCAACCAAGCAAGGAGCGATGACTGTAACAGATTATTATGGGATTCTTACTGGTCTATGGACTAAATTGGACCAATACCAACATCTGCAGATGGAATGCAGCAAAGATACCTCTACTCTGGCAGACATTGTTAAAAGGGATAGGATCTTTGAGTTTTTCTCTGGTTTGAATCCAGAATATGATCCTATTCGGGTTCAGATTCTGGGTAAAGAGAAATTACCCTCATTGTCTGAGGTATTTTACACTGTTCGTGGTGAGGAAAGTCGTAGGGTTGTTATGCTTGAGGACAAACCTATTAGCAGATCTGCTTTGGCTATAGGCAAGACAGCCATGCCAGGATCATCTTCTTCCTTTTCGAAGCCTTCCGGAGATGGTTGTTGGTGCTCCTATTGCAAAAAGTCTATGCACACTAAAGAGAATTGTTTTAAACTTCATGCCAAGGACAATGTTCTTAGTCGTTTAGGAGGATTTTGAGGCCTATCCACTAGTCAGGCCAATGTGACTATCTCGGACAATGTTATCACATCAGGAAATTCACAAATAGAGGATAATGTTCCAGCCCTCAGTAAAGATGAGCTTGCTCACTTGTGAATTCTCCTCATCTTTCTTAGTAAGCCTTCTGGCTCTTGCTCTTTAACTTTGTTTGATAAGAATTTCTCTTCTCAATCTTTTAATGCTTCTAGTACTGTACTTGAGGATTTATGGATAGTTGATTCTAGTGCGACTGACCACATGACCTTTCATATCCTACATTTTCTTTCTTATCATTCCACCTTGGGCACACGCCATATAACTGTAGCTGATGGTTCTTGTTCCTCAGTTGTAGGCTCTAGTATTGTTGCTCTCCACCCTTCCCTACACTTACATGATGTGCTTCATGTCCCTCAACTCTCCCATAACCATATTTCTGTTCATAAACTTATTAAAGACAAAAATTGTGCCATAACTTTTTTCCCTTCCCATTATGTCTTTCAAGATCTTGCCACGGGGAGAACAATTGGAGTTGCTAAGGAACAAAGAGGGTTATACTATCTCCTCAAATTACCAGCTATAGGTGGTTCCAGTCAGAATGTGCTTCTTTCATGTCATCAAACAAGTTCAGAGTCTACTGTCTCTCAAATTTGGTTACACCACAAGCGTCTTGGCCACCCCCCTTTTCCCTTACTTAGGTCTATGTTTCTGTCATTGTTTTTCAATCATTCGGTTGAGTCTTTTCATTGTGATGTTTGTCAATTTGCAAAACTCCATTGTGTGACAATTCCATCTAGTTCTAATAAAAATGAAGAACCTTTTGCACTTTTTCATTCTGATGTTTGGGGTCCTGCTTTCGTTCCTAATATCTCTAGCATGAAATGGTTTGTTTCATTTATTGATGATTGCACAAGAGTAACTTGACTATTTTTAGTGAAAGATAAATCGGAAGTTTTCCAATTGTTTGTTCAATTTTATAATATGATCCAAACACAATTTGGCAAAACTATTAAACGTTTACGTTCTGATAATGGTAGGGAGTATGTGAATCACCAATTGTCTCATTTTGTTAAAGAACATGGTATTATTCATGAATTTACATGTGTGGATACGCCACAACAAAATGGTGTGGCAGAAAGGAAAAATCGGCATTTATTAGAAGTCACTACGGCCTTACTTTTCCAAATGTCTGTCCCTAGCTCATACTGAGGTGAAGCTGTTTTAACTGCAGCCTATTTAATTAATTCGATGCCATCCTGTGTTCTTGGAAATGTGAGCTCAGTGCAACTTATGTTATCCCGTTTTCCTTTTGCTCCTATCATGCAAACTTTACAGCCTAGGATTTTTGGTTATGTAGTTTTTGTGCATGTGCATCATCAACATCGTCATAAACTTGATCCCCGAGCTGTTAAGTGCATTTTCATAGGTTATGCTCCTGATAAAAAGGGATACAAATGTTTTAACCCATCCAGTCGTTGCTTCTTTATTTCTATGGATGTCACCTTTCATGAAACTGAGTCTTTCTTCCGTGCTCAGCTTCAGGGGTAGAGTCTTCCGGAAGCTAACTTGTTTATCCTTGAGTCATTCTTATCTTTCTTTCCTACACAAGAGCCAACACCTCCTACTGAAATCCCATCTGAGTCTACCCAGGAGTTAGTACCATCTACTGAACCACCTAAAGCACCTACACCAATTTTGGTGTATCAAAGGAGAAGGAAACCTAAACTGGACCAACAACAACTTAAAGAGTCTGAACCTATGGTAAGTACTGAAGGTACTAGCTCTTCCATTCCTAACTTGGATAATGATCCTTTGATTCCTTTGAATACTTGTGAGCCTAACCCAGATAATCTACCAATTGCAGTGAGTAAAGGAAAAGGACTTGTGCCAAGTATCCTATTTCTCAATTTGTCTCCTCTAAAAATCTTTCCTTACAGCACCAGAGTTTCATTGCAGCCATTGACTCTATCCAAAGTCCAACCTCAGTACAAGAAGCATTGAAGGATGAGAATTGGGTTCAAGATATGAATGAGGAGATGAAAGCGTTAGAGAAGAATGGAACCTGGGAGATTGTTGAGAGACCCGGTGGCAAAAGACCAATTGGATGCATGTGGATATACAAAGTGAAATATCAATCGGATGGTACATTAGACCGATATAAAGCAAGAATAGTGGCAAAAGGGTATACACAGACATATGGGATTGACTATGAGGAGACATTTGCCCCAATAGCCAAGATGAACATAGTGAGAATCTTGCTCTCTTTTGCTGCTCATTTCGGATGGGAGTTGCATCAATTTGATGTAAAAAATGCTTTCTTACATGGAGACCTAGAGGAGGAGGTTTACATGGAGATTCCACCTGGTTATGATATCACTGGTGAGAAGAATAAAGTGTGCAGGCTAAAAAAGGCATTGTATGGATTGAAACAATCCCCTCGTGCTTGGTTTGGAAGACTCACAAAGACAATGGGTTCATTGGGATACAAACAGAGTCAGGGAGACCACACCCTCTTCTTTAAACATACACTAAGTGGAAAAGTCATTATTCTGGTTGTGTATGTTGATGATATTGTTATATCGGGTAATGATTTGGTTGAGAAGCAGCTTTTGAGAGAAAAATTAGCAGCTGAGTTTGAAATGAAAGATCTTGGGAAGCTAAAGTACTTCCTTGGAATTGAAGTTGCCTACTCTAGACAAGGTATCTTCATTTCACAAAGGAAATATATCCTAGATCTTCTCAAAGAAACTGGAAAGATTGGTTGCAAGGCTACAGGTGTTCCCATTGAACAAAATCATCGCATAGGAAGTGATGAGGAGAGTCTTAAAGTTGGTAAAGGACTATACCAAAGGCTGGTAGGAAGATTAATATACCTAGCACATACTAGACCATATTTGGCATATGCTGTTAGTGTAGTCAGTCAATTTATTCATGACCAAAGGGCGAGACATATGCAGGCAGTTGATAGGATCTTGCAATACCTTAAGGCCACACCTGGAAAGGGATTGTTGTTCAAAAAGGGTGGAAGCCTATCCATGGAAATATACACTGATGCTGACTATGTAGGTCCCCTATTGATAGATGATCTACATCCGATTATTGCATGTTTTTGGGAGGGAATTTAGTGACTTGGAGAAGTAAGAAGCAAAATGTGATTGCTAGATCAAGTGTTGAGGCAGAATTTCGGGCTATGGCACAAGGTTTTTGTGAACTGTTGTGGATGAAGATCATACTAGATGACTTGAGAGTAAAATATGAAGCTCCTATGCAGCTGTTTTGTGATAATAAATCAGCAATCAATATTGCACATAATCCAGTCCAACATGACAAAACTAAACGTTGAAATTGACCAACACTTCATTGAAGAGAAGTTAGACGGCAGATTAATAGCCACAGCACATGTTCCTTCAGGGCTCTAGCTGGCAGATGTGTTTACTAAAGGACTTCCCACAGAAAGGTTTCAAGAACTTACATACAAGCTGGGAATGATAGATATCCATTCACCAGCTTGAGGGGGAGTGTTGAGATATTGTACATATCTATTCCATTTATTATGATAGATATTATTAGTTGTAATTATCTATAATTTAGGCAAATTAGTATCTGGCAATTGTTAGGTGATAACTGCTAGGTGTCTATATATTGTAAGTTACTTTTGTACAGTTTTGATTATTCAGAAAATATACACTTATCATATTTCTTCCAATTGAAAGTGATCTTCATTTGGGTTGTGCTTATCAACAACCCAGTTTTTGTTCTTTTCTTCACGGCTTGAATTAGGCCTCCTACCTTCTCTAACCATTGCATTACCGTTATAGCGCATATTAAGTTCTTGAATTACTTCGATTGTTCTCCTATGATCCAAGAGACTTGCTGATCTGTTACCTTCACCTTCATTAACTATTCTTGCATGCCTTGCATTAATTTTTCCTTGGGACACCACGACCTTTCCATTTTGTTTGCTATCCCCAATATTTTCCTCATTAATGATATCATCAACTACGTTTAACTTCTCTCTTCTTGACTCTTGGACTTTAGTATTCCTAGGATTGCGTGCTACCAAACTCCTTACTGATCCTATTTCACTAGAACTTATTGACTTTGAACAATCAGGCAAGATTGGATTGTTTTTGGGCTTAGAATATGACATATTAAAAACATCTTTGCTAATTTCTCTAATGAAAATATCATATCCTTTACCACAAATGCTTAAGCAGATCCAACTATGGAAGAAATGCTGAACATATATATCAATAAGGATCCTAGCTGAGCTAAATGATCTTCCTTCCTCTATAACTTGATCTAGACCCACTACTGCATCCCATACCTCACCAAAGTTTTTAATATTTTTGACTATCCATACATGTTGAGGAATTCCATTACATTCTATCCATATTCTTCTTGTACAACACCACTCATCTTCAGACCATGCTCTAACATTTGCAAAGGATCTTAACAGCAACTCCTTTCTTGTGTTCAAAACTTTGTCTCTATCTTCTTTGGTGGCAAATGTCATAAGAGCTTTATATGCCCCCATATCACAAACATTTGTGATACGCATCCACTCATTTAGCAGTCTATCAGTAATCAAGTCAAGTTTATTGGCTTGATGGATTCTCCAATAATGCTTCTCTATAACATCTCCAATCTACCCTAGCATATACTACTCTAGACAATCTTTATCTTCTCCTCCTTTGGGCATCATCTGGTTACAGAATTCTCCTACCTCCCCTGGCTAAGTAGCCTGTCTTCTTTAGAAGTTTTTTGCATTGCCATTAAGGAATTCTCCTTGAAAGCCGACCGCGTCCTTGTTTGTCATATTTGCTGGCATGTTATCAACAAATATAGTGATGGAGTTTTCTTCCAATCTTTGATACCTGCTCCATGGTACCTCCCCGTTGGTTCTCCACGCTCCATGTCACTCACCTCTCTCCATCTCTCTCCCTATTTTCCTCTCCTTATCACGCCTTAAAGTTATTCCTCTACTTTTTTATTTTCTTTTTTCTTCGGTTATATTTTTGTTCTTGTAGAAAACTACAAACACATCAGTATGAGCATTAAAACAAATTCTGATTATTATTATTATTATTATTATTATTATTGTGGATTTGAAATGAAAGCAACATATTATTTGCAGAAAACCAATCAAATACAATCTTATTTGAACAAATATATTGGTGGTCAGCACTTTCAATGCCACAATCCTAGTGTCCAAGGGAAGCAGTGCAATTAGATGTGTCTTAGATAGTATAGCTTCCAATTGATTTAGAATAGTATCACCCAGCCAATATTTGATTGATTCAAGTGGTTTAATATTTATGCCACTTAAGCAAGATTTCAGGTTCGAGTATTGTGAATAGAAATAACTAATGCTGGGAGAATTACCATAGTGAACTGACCTGCTTCAAGCCAAATCAGTTAAAACTTAATAGGCTCCAGATCCGGATGGTTTAGACTAACAAAAGAATAGTACCGCTGAACAACTAAAAAGCGTAGGCCAAGGATCCACCAAACCATGAATTTTGTGGATTTTGTGTATATTGTATAGAGTTACCTACATTTTCACCAAAGTTACCAGCGTTTTGAAAAGTTGCCAGCATTGGTTTTGCGCAAAGGTTATCAGCGTATTGTATAGTTACCAGTGCTGGTAACTATATATAATACACTGGTAACTTTTGGGCAAATGTTCCAACATATTGTATAGAGTTACCAACGCCGGTAACTCTATATAATACACTGATCACTTTGCCCAAAACGCAGATAATTTTGATGAAAATATTGGTAACTGTATATAATATACTAGTAACTTTGCCCAAAATCCACAAAATTCACAGTCTTTCAAGTACACCGTAGCAATTCCCAAAAGTGCATCTACCTATTTTGGTGTAATCCAATAAAAACCATAGACAATGTCTTACAGCATATTCAAGTTGTGTAGGCCAGCAAAGCTGCTTGGAATTTGTCCATATAATTTGTTGAAGCTGAGATCTCTGATAAAGAAATTATATCAATAATAAATCATTTTTTAGTTTAAAAAAAATAGAATAAAACAAATATAAAAGATAGTTCCTAATCCTATATGCTGCAAACAAAGAAAGCATGCTGCAGTCCTTCACCAAAATTAATGAGTATAAATAGAGAATTTCTAAAATAAAAGTAGTTTAAAACACTGCAATAAAAATTCCGAAGTTAATATTAAATAGAAAAAAAGGGAACGAAATAAATCAGTACTTACAGCACTTTCAAATTAGTCAATTTTCCAAGGTTGTCAGGCATTGCTCCAATAATATTGCAACTCCGCAATATTCTGGGAGACAGTGAGACAGTATGTTAATTTATGACAGCAACAAGGCATGATTATGACTTCTTATTAAACAGTTCCTTACTGAGACATTGACTCGAAGAGTGAAATAATAATAATACAGAGCATATAACTCACAGTGTTTGCAAATTTGTCATGCTATCAAGTTGGGGAAAAGGTGAATTAGATCCATTCAAGTCAGTAATGCTCCTGCATATCATATGTTAAGCATGTCTACACAACTAAAAAATAAATGAAGTTACTTTTAAAACCTTGGCTACATTAAATAAACATCATACTTACAAGTCAGTAAGGTTTTTCAGAAGTGAAATTCCAGAAGGAATTGGACCACTCAAGCCACTAGCTTGGATCATCCTATGATTTTTTATGAAGGGAAAAAGAAAAAATACCATTTATTCAGAAAAACTAAAGAGCTTTGCTAAATGGTGCGAATACGAATGCACAAAAAAGTAAATATTGGAAACCAAAGGAAAGATAAAGAAATCATAGGAAATCAAAGCACGCCACATCATTTGTTAGTTTTTTGTACTACAGATTTTCATACCAAATATGATTTTTCATGACTAAAACAACAACTGAAAGCAATTAAAGTTCATAAAAGAAAAAGGGCACAATTTCCAACATCATCTCAACACTTGTCCAGTTCTGAGTAAAATTGGGCATTGGTCCAGAGAATTGATTGTCACCTAGTCGACTGCATTACAAGAGGGGAAGCAACAAAGAGAAGTTGCCGTTAGATAGTAACTAGTAAGTTAAATAAAAAAAAAGTCTAATGGGGGAAAAAAAATGGAAAAAGAAAAAGCAGGAAGCTCACACTTGCTTCAATGTAGTGAGACTAGCAAATGTTCCAGGTAACTCTCCAGTGAAATTATTGGAAGTAAGAAGCCTAAAACCAATCAGTCAATGAACAACAGAGACGCAACATTTCAGAAGTAGAAACCAGTCAACCAAATAAAAGATAATTATAGTAACACAGTGATTTTTTAAATGCCTGTCATGTAAAGGGCTTACAGTCTTTCAATCTGGGGAAGTTTCCCGAGCTCTGGAGGAAGATTTCCGGAGAATTGATTGAACTCTAGGACCCTATCCACTAAAATTTAAGTTCCTCCAAACATTTCCATTAAGAATAAAATAAAAAAATGGGACAATAAAAATTCTATGCTGGAAAAACAGAAACTCACAAACTTTTGAGCGTGATTATATTTCCCAGCTCCCTTGGGATTGGGCCCGTTAGACGATTTCCATAAAGGGAACTAGCCAAAAGGAACATCTTAATATTAGATTCATGTTCCTCCAGAATATATAGCACAAGATAACAACTTAAAAATGAAAAAAAAAAAGAAAGAAAAAAAAAAAAGACACACGCACATGAAAATGATGAAATGAAAACCAAAAGTTACTACATGCTCTTAGTGTCATGGGTAATTGATAGGAATTGTATTAATTAGTTAGTAGTTTAGTGTATAAATAGGCCTAAAATAGTTAGTGTGAATCATTAGTGAATTATATCATTTGGGTGAAAGTTGGTTCGTCATTCATTTTTCTCTATTTGAATCAAAAGAAGGAGAATTTGTCAACTAAGAGTTCTATCATTGTGCTATCATTGAGCTCTTCGACCACAGTCATGGGGGAAGGGGCACGGTCAGCTTGAATAGAGAATAAACTTTGTGAGATGAAGAAACAACGCCCAGCATTCGAAGAGCGCATTGAATCCCAATTAGCCAAGATATTTGAGATGATCAAAAAACTAAGCCAAGATATTCAAGATGATCGAAAAACAAAGCCAAGTAGCATGACAAGAATCACATACTCTTGATTCTAATAGTCACGGAGCCATTGTTGTTGATGAGCAAAAAAACAGACTTGGGAGAAGAGCAAGGCTTTTGGGGCACTGACCAAGCGAGAGCTCCGGCAGATTTAGGCATTCGACCAACAACGGTGGTGCTTGAGAAGG
The DNA here is from genome assembly GCA_031439585.1 of Pterocarpus macrocarpus. NCBI lineage: Eukaryota > Viridiplantae > Streptophyta > Magnoliopsida > Fabales > Fabaceae > Pterocarpus > Pterocarpus macrocarpus. Next base: position 14,691,714 of record CM062517.1, on the reverse strand, counting down.
TCGAACAGACGAAGGAAGAAAAGTTAGAAATTGTGTTGAATTTACTCTCTGGTTTCCAAGCAGAGCCAATCCTTTCGCACTTTTTGCACCACAACTGGAGATTTCACTAGTCTTTTTCTTTAATAAACAAGAAAATTGCCAAGACTAGAATTTGTGTCTTTGGTCCTGAGGGTTTCCAATTCTTGAGGATTGGTAATGGTATGATACAACAATCATGCTTGTTGTGCTTGTGGCTATATCAACAACAGAGTGAATGAGGTAGAGTGGATGGAGTTGCGTAAGGGGGAGAGAAAGCTCAATTTGAGGGCCATGGCTGGTTCAGGAAAAGCTATGGAGAAGGTGATTACAGTGAAAATGGATGATGTTATGGATGTTTGGTTAATGAGCCTTTTTCTTTCGACGTATCGGTTAAGCTTCTTGAATTGTTAATTTGGACGCGTACCAAAAAAATTTGATGCATGAAAAGTGCCTGTTAGTTTTCTACATGATGATTCATAATGATTGTTGCCTGACAATAAATTGTGCATGTGTGGTGTCTGATGAAATGCTTGGGAAGTATATACTTCCATCAAGTTTAGGATGGCCTCTGGTTATTAGGATTGCAATTGGCGTAGCCTTAGCAAGAGGTTTATCTTGCCTCCATCATAGCTTGCATATGGCTCATGTCAGCACAAGTTCAGATCCTATCTTGCTAGGAAACAATTTTGTAAGGGCCATATTGGTGAATCATGATGTAGGCCAAAACAGAGGCTTGAGAATGATGTCTACGACCTTGGGAACTTTTTTTTTTTTTGGAGCTGCTTAGAGGAAATAGTTGCTACTTGCTATTGAGAAGTCTGTATGGGATGAAGTCTGCAGTTCAGATTTGGAATGTGTTGTACCGAAACATCTCATGTACAAGTGCTTTTGATGTAGCTGTAAAGTTTGATTGCTGCATGAGCATTCTCTGCTCTGTCATAGCATGCTCGTGTCATTACATTTTCGAAATCGAACTGTTGGATAGTTTGTGTTTTAGCAACCTTGAAGGAAGAGGTTTTGATAGGACTTGTATTAGTTGGTACTTAGTGTATAAATTGACCTAAAATAGTGAGTGTGGTTGTATCATTGGCGTGAATATTAGTTCATTGTGGAATTTTCTTTCCCTGATTCGAAGGAAGGAGAATTTGTCAATTTAGAGAGTCTATTAATAATAATTGTACTTACTTCGTTCAGAATTTGATTAAGTTTAGATGATAAGTAAATTAGTAGTAGACCTTATCATGAATCATGATTGAAATGTCAAGTGCTGAATCGTAATAAGATCATGTAGTAATTTCTCAATAAAAATCACTGTAATCATATGCTTTCACGTATAATGAAGAAAAAACAGAGACCAACTGAGAGAGAGAGAGAGAGAGAGAGAGATTACATGTTGACTAGATTCAAGGAACTCCATTGCTTTGGGATTGTGCCGTTAAGGTAGTTGAGGGTGAGATCACTGTAACATAGAGAGAGAACCAACGAAGTGAGAATGAAGATATGGAGTGGGAGAAAGAGAGAGATAAGTGCGAGGGTGATACTTACATTTCTCGTAGGTAAGGCAATCTCACAAGCTCCGGGGGAAGAGTGCCCGAAAGATTTTGTGATTTCACAACTCTGTATATATGTAGTTTATATTGTAATAATATTCATCAACTGTTACACTCACATAAAACTTGTTAACGTAAAAACACACATCAGAAACAACCCCTCTTTCTCTCCCGCTATTTTATATATATATATATGAAATTTTGTAAACATAACCTATAAGATATAAACTTTTAATAAAGGATTTAGCACACACACTTGTACTTTTAATAATATTTTATAAAAAATTTAATTTTGATACATTGTCAGTTTAAAATTTTTTTATAAATATCTAATTATGTATTACAAATAAAAATATATGATTAGATAATAGTGTAAAACTCTTTTATACAGATATTATATCAAAATCAATCTCTTTTATAAAATATAATTATTATCGATTGAATCATTCAATCATAATTTATCCATTATATGGATTATTTGTGTCAAATCTTAAAAAATTCAAGATTTCAAGATTTACCTTATCTTTTTATATTTATAGATGTTAAACTATTAATGTTCACTACTTAGCTCATTCCCAAAAATGTTGAATGTTTTTTATATATATCATATGTGTAAATGTGTAAATATTTGCTATTTCTAAGCCACTTCCAATAAAATATAGGGTATCATTTCTATTGACATTGCCAAGAAAATTTCTAAATGAACATGTCCTGAGCTAGTCATGTATGAGGGATTAAATTCTTTATCATTATTGTTATCATAGAACTAAATATATGAAGGATTAAATTCTTTATCATTGTTGTTATCTCTTTCTATGATAAAGAGTATACTCTCTTGGTAATTTTTTTGGGCGGTCTAAAGTGGCTTTAGTTAAAGTATTATTATAAGGTGTATAATCTGAAAGTTTTTCCATGTATTAATCAATTAGGCACTTTTTATTTCAATACCTTCAAATTATTTCCTTAATTGGAAAGATTTAATTAGACTTACTGCAACTAGTTAGTTTTTGCTAATTAATATTTTTTTAAAACATAAAAATTAGATCCACTACATCTAAATGCTTTATCCACCTAATGTCTTTAATAAGATCCACCAGTTTCAACAGTATTATTGTCCATTTCAAGATATTTCCACCAATACCCTTAATAAAACCTACTAACGTCATCGGCCAAATTAAACTTCTTTTTTCTTATTATTTTATAATTAAAAATGCTCACAATTTTAAATGGTGGAAAGTACATCTTCATTCATTCCTCATTTGTTAATGAACGCCGATCAATATTGTGTTTTACTTGCAATAATAAAGAGTGTTTCTGAATAGGTTTTTTAATAACATAAATTAGTTTTTCTGTTGTTACTAGACATGGGTGCGGCTTCAAAGTTATATATCTAGATTCTAAGTTATGCTGTTGAATTTGTCTATTTATCAATTTTTCCTAGTTAGAGAGTAAGGTGTACGTATTCAAGATACCATATATGTATCTTGAATACATATGTATCCTATTTAATACAATTTAATTATATTATACTACCATATATGTATGGTTTTATTTGTTCCAAAAAGAAGGAGAGATAGGTGTATTTTGTTGGAATTTTAAGTCCTTTTTTTTTTCTATTTGTGATATGTATAAAAGACTAAAATGTATCTAGAACGTGTGAGAGATGGGACTGAAGGATCTCTTGTGAAAACATATATATATTTTTCAAAAAATAGTCTAAGTATTCCCTAAATGTTCCTATGATCTTATTATTTGTTGTGAAAATTAATGTTTGGTCTCTTACATGAATAAAACTTTATCAAGATTTGTATATCAACTCGAAAAAGAAAATACAAATTTTATTAGTAAAGACTTAGACCTACTCGAGCTTACCATAGCAAACTCTTATTTTGTGTGCTACTCTTTAATGTACATCAAGTTTTATTTGCAGGTTCTTTTGAAAGAAAGGCCATATGTATAACCGTTTTTAGATATATATTTTATAATTCTTTATTATATTTATATAGTATAATAAAACTCCTAACAAACTTTTATTGCATTAAATTATATTATGTTACTCACAACTCACATTCATAGATTGCACGGGTTACATATACTTTTCTTTACTTAAAACTTTATTCACTGCATTATATTAGTTTATTTTTACCTTATTTAATTAATTACTAATTTTTTTTCAATGCAATGTTTTATATAGAGATCATTTTTTTTTTTAGACGTGCAAAAATCAAAATCTCAATGTAAGGTCAAGCACAAAAAATTACTTTTATTATTTTTTAACTCATGTTCTTTATTATCTTTCTTATTTTACATTGATGATATTTTGAATAAAGTTTTTTTTTTAATTCTGAATAAAGTTATGAAATATTATTTTAAAAATTTTAATTTATCAATTATTTGATCAATATTGTTTGATATACTTGATTTTAACAACATCATTCATTAATAAACTCAATTTTTTTATTTTAATAATTAAAAATATTCATTTTTTTCATGTATTACACGTATATATATATATATATATATATATATATATATATATATATATATATATATATATATATATATATATATATATATATATATATATATATATATATATATATAAAATTAGGTACATATAAATGCATGTCCGAAATATATTCTGTATATTTTAAAATATTACAATCATTAGGAAAGTTATGAGCCAATATAATATTTTCCACTTTAATGTACAAAAAGCAATCACATAGAGTTATTTTATTCATGTTTTTTGAAATCTTAAAAAAATACATCTTCGAAACACATTGTTAAAATGCACCTTATGAGTCATCGCTTAAGTGATGACATTTGGTATAAGGTAATTTATGTGAATTATTTGTAATCTACAATTTATAAAAAAATTTTACACTGTCAGTCAATAAAAATACAAGAAAGTGCTAAATTATAATAGGTCTCTCATCATAATAGATAGTTATTTATATGAGATAATATTTTCTTTTATTTCTATTAACTGATAATATAAAATTATTTTATGCTATCAGTACATGCAAATTAAACTCTTAAATTATTTAGAACCACCACATTGTCCTACTTGTTATTATACATGACAATGTCGATTACCTAGAAAATTATTGTTGCTTCTAAATTTATAACCAATATAGCCCCTTTTAAGGTGTCTATTTGAATTATCAACTGTGTCAATTTTTATATTTTTATTTTTTACAAAATAAACCCTAACCCTACCTAGGCAAACGCCCTTCTCTCCCTCTAAACCCATCTTTCCATTGTTGTCAGTCCCTCGATTTCATTGCTGTAGACCGCCCCATCACAAGCATCCTCTCTCTCAGCCCTCTCACAGCCGTGGACAGAACTTCGACAAGGTCGCCTATCTACTCCAACTGTCGCAGGTTCAATTTACATTTATTGTCTTTGCTTTTTTGCTTTTTTGTTAAGGGTTTCTGTTCTGAAAACAGAGGTGGTGCTGGTAATTTGATCTCAATGATGCCTTATGTGGTTGTTTTGCAAATCTGTTAGTGCTGTCATAAGTCTCATGGGTGCTGTGTTAAGTGATGCCAATTGGTTCAAGATCAAGAGGAGTTGTGTGCGCAGATTTGTGAAGATTGTGTTTATGAAGTTGCAGCTGGTGTTATTATTGGTTTTTTACATGATCTTTCCTGATGTCGAGTTAGGAGATGTTAGTATCCTATTATGTTAGACTTGTTACCTTTTGTATGCTTCTCACTGTGATTATGTGAGGTGAACCTTCTATCTATTTATATATAAAAAAAAAGAAGGAAAGGTGGTACAATTACCCAAATCACATTTCATTAATTTTATGGCAATATTATTCTTACTTGTTCGGAGGGTGTTTTAGTAAAAAAATATATTATCTAGTATTCTTTTTTATATATCAAACAGAGTAATATGAATTATCAATTAGATTATTAGTACATACCAAACACTAAATTATAGCATTATTAACAATTTAAAATATGATAATACTTTTAAATAGTGATCTAGATTACTAGCATTCTTATTGGACAATGTGCCAAATATTATCTTAGATTTTTTAAATAAGAAATACTATCTTAGATCAATCCTATAGCCATCCTACAATTGAACACACCATTCATATCAGCGTTTCACCCCCACTGCCTTGCATGACTGTATATTTGATTGCCAATTCAATTTGATATTCAATCTTATCGACGTGCTTAACCCTTTCCTCAGATTTATTAATAAAATATTTTTTTATTGTAGATTTATCAATAATAATTTAAATTCTAAGTTATTGATACATAATTTTCCAAAAAAATTAATAAATGTTTGGTATAATGACAAGTGTGTTATACTTTTAGAGAGAGATCAAGTTTTAAATCTAAAGAAGACAATTGCTAAAAGGACCTTTTAATTACAACATTATTCAAGAATTTAATCACATAGTAACGTTTGCAAAGATACACTGAAAAAAAAAGAGAGAAATATAATTCTCAAACATTCTAAACTTAGATTTGCTAGTAAGGTAAATAAAATCACAAGTTAATAATACATAATTCCCTAACCAATGAAGGTTACATCTAATGGAAGGGTTAGCCCCATCATGTGGCAAAGTGCCCATTTATTGTTTGGCAAAATGAGATATTGCTCTCATTAATATATATATATATATATACACACACATTTGGACTTTTCTCATTCTCATAATAAATCACTTCTCTAACTATATTTTTGAATAATTACTCTCAATTTTTACCATTTGTTTTCTTGGTGGGAGATTCATTACTCCAACCCTAGTTCAAGACTAATGATACCCCCCTTATTTATAACCATCATATCTATTTTAAATGGCTGAGATTTAGGGTTTTTAATTTTAATATAGGATTTATGTAACATTTCAAAGAACAGTGCGTCTGATTAGCACTGTTAATCGATTTAATTGCATTAGAAAAATAACTGCAATTAGGATTAAAATGTGAATGTTAGGGTTAGAAACATTTAAATTTATTATGTAGAAAATTAATGGAGGTAATTAGTAATGTTTTTCAAATTTAAGAGAAATCCGTTAGATTTCGGTATTGTATACCACAAGAGCCAAGTCAGTAGGAACTTATATTATTAAAACACTAAGCTAGGGGGCTAGAATTAAGCCACCATACCCCCTAGGCTGCTGCAATTTCAACCATTGGATTAAGAAGCTAAATCAAAATTCAATCCACCCACAAATCCACCAATCATGCTACAAGAGTCATTTTCACTCTATTAATTCAAAACCCTCATAATCCCCTCCTTATCCACACAATTTCGCCCCCTCCCAATAGTAGACATGTTTCTCATTTTCTTCTTCATCTCATCCTCTCCTTCTTACTTCTTCATCCTACTTAAATTTGTTTACTCAAAGCTTGCACTTTACTAGCTCAACCTTCAATTTTGAGGTAGGATTCATGAACTTCTTTTGTTATTGGTGTTGTTGTGGCAGAGTAGAGCTTCTATTTTTCTCATTAAATTGATGATATATTGTGATTATATGAGTTGTTATGGCTAATTGAGCATGGAAACATTTGGTTTCGGTTGAAAATTTAGTGAAAAACTCAAAGGAGAGCTTAACCAGAATATGTTGGAATGAAACTGTAGATGTGTCTATACGGAGAAGTGTATGGGTCTGCCTTAGCCATCAAAATTTAATGAAACCAATTTTAGATGAAACTAGACATTCAGAACTTTTCAATCATATAAATTACAAGGTCATTGGATTTAAAATGAAGGAGATATGAATTTTTGAAGTAAACCCTAAAATTCTATCCCTTATCTTGATCAGACTAGGTTATGAAGGGTAAAACTCACCGGATACAACTTCAAATTGAGTGCCAAAAATTTTGTTAGAGCATAACATGCTATAAAAATTTCAGAGTCAGATCCATTTTCTATTATTTTCAGAGATTTCCCAAAGTTGCCTTATATCCTGACTAGATTGAAATAGGGCATACAATTTTAACCAAATTGGAGAGCTTATAACTTGAGCTCTGCTTACCTAAATGAAATGAAACTTATGGGAAATAAAAGATGGTTCAATTAACTTTAACTAGATATAAATTTCGGGCAAATCTAGTGAGAATCATATTTTCCGTGAATTTTTACATTTTAGTGCCCAATTCTACCTAATAACAAGACAGTCCTAGGTTAAACTTCAATAACTTAATCTATATTTGACAAAACTTAATGGGACTAAAGAGAACTAAAAATAGACGAACAAGGCTACACCATATCCAAATTTTGGCTTTAAATGAGTTAAGATGAAATTATGGTACATTTTCTAATACAGGCCATAATTAGCAAGATTAAGTATAAATTGCCAAGTTTAAGAACATGGACACTTTTAGTTCATCAATGATCTTTTATTGAACTTAAATGATGAAACTTCCTATTTTAGTGTTGAATTGCTAGTATGATGTTGTATTGATTTTGATATCTTGACTAGTGGATTGGAATTATGCCTATTGCATTTTGGGAAATGGGTTTTAAGCCATTATGCTGCCAAAATTTCGATAGAATTATGTGAAAGTTTATATGTTATGTACATGACCTTCATGCAAGTATGCACATTTGAAAGTAAGGTATGAGGCATGTGCATAAGTTTCTATTTATGCATGAATATATGAGCATGTGAACCATAAAAGACTATGAACACACAAGATGAGATCCCTTCACTTGGAGGTAGTTATTAGGTTCCTCCTTATGAAGGTAGTTAAACAGATAAGATATAGATTCATTCACTTGGAGGCAGTTGTTGGATCCCTCCCCATGACAGTTAAAACTATGAGATCCCTCTATCTTTGAGACAGTTGGCGAAATGAGATCCCTCTAAATCTAGAGGCACATGAATCCCCTTGTGGGTCAATACTGCGTGAAGACAGTCACGAGTTGAGCTCACTCCTAGATCAGTCTACCCAAGAGTAGTAAAGATTAAAAACATATGTATGCAAACACCTTAGGGACGATAATACGAAATGCCTAGGTTTGTTAAGTAAGAAAGGATATAAATGAAACACGGCAACCATATTCTAAGGAGTGTAACATGGTGATCACGCTCTGATGAAATATGACATGGCGATCATACTCTGGAATGTAGATGACAAGTAAAGAAAGCATAAGTGCCTTTGCTTGATTTTATGATGAATAAATTTTATATGCCTAAGTTATGTCCTTGTTATTATTATCATGAAATTACTCTCCCAAATAATAAGTGTATGAATAAAATGAACCTGTTTCGGAAAGAATATTTTTGAACTTTCTAAATATGAGATTTATATTATATGGCATGATCATGTTTTCAAAACAAACTGAAGTAGTTGGAGATAATAACGATAACATTGTATGTGGTAGGTCTAGGGAATCCTACTGAGAATTTTATAATTCTCACCTCTATATATGTTTTTATGTTATCTCCAGATAGTTCAAGAAGTATGAAAGATGGTCATCCTAGATGGAGTTAACTAGGATGATTAAAGACGGTCAGAGGTTGCTGTCAGACAAAATCCAATTAAGTAACAGTAACAACTCCTAGGTGAGATATTATGACTTAAGCATAATACTATATTTGAGAGGGTGTTACAATTTAAGTAGAATATATTCAATAATATGAAATTTGGGAAGTATTTACACTAATATGGTTTTTCATAAAACCGAAAATCCCGATTTTATTGCTATTAACAGCTACACTTATTTTTGCAGCTGAGGGAGGACACTAACCTGAAATTCCGATTTCAGGGTCAAAGAATTTAGTGGGGGAGCAACAGTGTTGGTGGTCTGAAGTCGGAAATTCCGACTTTTCCAGGAAAGCTCCACGTCATTCTGCATGTGAGGACGTTGAGGTTGGTAATTTTTTTTATAATTGTTTTATCCAAGATTCAAACTTTGACTATTTTATCCATGCATTGCATAAACCGTTTTAAGTCCAATTGCTATGATTACCTTCATTTTATTTAATATATAAATAGCTATTCTATTTTTTAAAATAAATTATTTTATTTTATAAAATAAATAAGCAATTAACTCGAAGAAAATATTTGGCTAATTTTCTTAGAGTAAAATATATCAACCCAAATATATTTATATCATTATATTATATAAACTATAATAGGAAAGCTACGATATTTAAAATTTGATAACCGTATGACTTATTGTGTATGTGGGTTTTGGAAGAAAAGAAAGAAAGGGAGAGAGAATGTGCTGTGTTGTGAAAGTTGTATTAAACAAAAAAATTGATTTATTTAAAAAAAATAGATTATCTATAAAAATAGTTCAGGATACACCTGTGGATTCATACCAACATATTTTTAGTCAAATTCTTGAGCATAATATAAGTTATTTTTTTTAGAAATTAAATTTTTATTACGTGCTAATTTTTTTCAGATGTTTATTGATATTGTGTAAAATAGTTTGTTGTTGGTAGTACCTGCATGGATTTGAATTTTTTTTTTTTGGGTGCAAAATAATTTATTTTTTAATTCTTTTACAAACCTAAACATAAAATAGATTATAAACAGAAACTAAATTTATATATCACAATTGTAATTCCAACATCTAAACAGATTTTTAATAAATTTCCAAATCTAGTCATTAATATTATTATTAATATTAATATTAACTTAATTGTAATAGTAAGAATTATTAGTTACCACATTATTAGCAGTAGTGAATTAGGCAGAAATTTAGAACAAATAAATCACCTTTGTTTTTTTGTTTTCTTTTCCTTTCTTTTTCTATTTCCTTTTTTTTTTTTTCGCTTCTTATGTAGGTTTTTTCAATCAATAGACAATAATTATTTGACATGCAAGACAAGTTACAACTCATTTTGCAACATGAAAAAGGATGTTTGCATTTGTTTAGGTTTGTGCTTTTCTTTTCTTGATGAATTTGGGGTAATTTATGGATTTAAAAAATGTAATTAAATTGTTGATAGTATATCTACAATTACATCTGGGAAGGTGGGTGGATACCTAAAATAATTGATGTTTTTGTTTCTAATATGAGCGTAAAAGCTTAATTATATATGATAATTTTGGAATTTGGACTATTTTTTTTGTTGGTTTTTTGTCCAATCATGATTGAATTTTTTAAAAATAATAATGATATAATAGAAAAATATTTTGAAAATATATAGTAATAATTTTGTGAAAAAACAATTACCAGCTATATCAATATTAGTTTTTAAATTCAAAATATATACTAAATTGTTTAATTATATTTATAGTGTTTGCATATTAGTTTATAAACTATATACTAATTAGCTAGTTAAAAAATAATAGTTTGTATTATTAATTGAGGACTTTATTCATTTAAGTATACGTTAGTTAGTATTTAAATATTAGCCTAGTGGATATTATTTAGTAGGGTTTTGAATATTTTATATACTAATTACTTAAATTACTTTTCATGAAATAATAAGTAGCTATAGCAAATGTTCAGAGATGGATCATCGGTTTCTGAAAAAGAGATCCTCCGAATTAGAATTGGGGCTCCTAAGGTCTGTCCTCATGGTGGTGATTTCAAAAAAGGGTTAAATCCCATTGCGAAAGGATATGAGTTACTTGCAAGTAGGGGTGGCAATTACTACTCTACCCACGGATACCCACCCCGCCCCAAACTGGTTGGGTTGGGTTTAAAATCCACCTCGCAATGGGGTGGGTAGGCACCGGAGCGGGTAGGGTCGGGTTCGGGTTCAAAACAAACCCACCCCTACCCTACCCGTGTAACACCCTCCCAAGTACAGTACTATGCTTAAGTCATAGCACCACACCTTGGAGTTGTTATCATTCTGAGCGGACCTTATCCTCGACAAAGAACTTCACCATCTTCTAACTTCTTAAACTTTCTAGAGACAATACGAAAAATAGGAGTGAGAATCATGAATTCTCAGTAGGATTATCTAATTATCATATATAATGTCATCGTTGTCATCTCCAGTTTGCTTTGGTTTATTATGAAAATGGTGAACATATTATGTGGACTGTTTAATTTTACAGTTCAAAGATATATTATCCAAAGCAAAGTTCATTTTTACTCATACACTTGTCCTTTGGGGAGAGCTCATACAAGATCAATTCATGAATTATATTATGGATAATAATTGAAACATAGTAAAATACACATAGCATCAATATACTAGGAACATAACATCTGTACATAACTTTACTTGTACTTAAATTTAGACATATACATAAAATTTACTTTTCTTTCATCCGGCACACCTAGGCGTTATATATCGCCGTCCCTAGGGTGCTTGCATCTACCTACACTTGAGCGTTACGTATCGCCGTCCTCAAGTGCAGCATCATGCCACATTCCAGAGTATGATCGCCATGTCATACCCCATCGGAGTGTGATCGCTATGTCACATTCCGTAGGAATATGGGACCTTCATTCGATACTTACACTAGCTGGGTCATGCCATGCCTCATGTAAGTCCTACCCCCTATACTCGCACTAGCTGGGTTGATGCCATGCCTGATGTGAGTGGGGTGCTTGCATATGCTTTAATATTTAATCTTTAGTCTTTAGTCTTTAAACCTTTACTCTTTAACTTTTATTGCCCTTGGGTAGCCTGGCCTTGGAGTGAGCTTGTCAGCTCAACTCGTGACCGTCGTCACACCGACTCACCTACAAGAGGACCCATATCTTTATATTCACATTTAATATACTTATATCTTTTCATTCTCATGTATAGTTAAGCATAGTCATGCTAAATGTACTCGTACATATGCTTCATTGCACACATGATATTCACGTATATATTCATAACACATAAAGGCCCGTAGTCTCTTTACCATTCTACCGGCACTCATACATATGCTGCATCGTTTGCCTTCATATATACCTCATATCATATTTATGTCATTCTTGAATATAGAGTTTCTATATACATATTCACACTTAGATTCATCCTTACATATAAATATTCCTAGTTCCTTAGACTTTTGCCGTAAATCCGGTAGTATAACAGATCAGTTTTGTTTCTCCATGAATAGTGTCAGTTCGCACGGACAAACTAGCCATAGCAATATAATCAACTTGACATATGTATCAATATAAAACTTGCAAACCTCAACTCAAACCTTATATATCCACTAACACTTATGAAACTATCACTTAGGTCATTCTGCCAATTCTGTCCAGTTCTGCCCGGATTTTTGCATAACCCACCTTTACCTCTTTTCAACTCATTAAAACCTGAATTTTGGATATGTCATAGCTCTATATGTCTACTTTCTAACCTCTTTAGTCCCATATCATTTCGATCTATATAACTCAAGATATTCAAATCTTGCCTCAGCCCATTCAGTCACTAGCCCGAATTATACTCCTGGAAGTATAAATTCACTAAAAATTGAAACTAAGCTCAATTCATACGAAATTGATCTCATATAAAAGCTAACAGGATAACCTTTCATTTGGAACAAGTTTCATTCCATTTTCTTTAGTATAGCTTGAGTTATAAGTCCTGAAATCCCACCTTTCTGAACTATTCTGTTTTGGCTTAGTTTGAACATAGGGTAAATTCCTTAAATCACTGGGAACAATTGGGACCATAACAAACTTGGAATCTCATATTGGGATATTCCCCTATGTGTAAGCTTTCTAACAAAGTTAGTTTCACTCAATTCGGAGTTGTATAGGGTGAGTTATACCCTCCTCAAGTCACCTTGCCTGGATGAAAATCCTGAACCCTAGGTCAAAATTCAAAAATTCGTAACTCTCTCAATACTAATCCAATGACTTCATATGATACATGTATGGAAAGGCCTGAATGTCTACTTTCATCTAAAAATAGTTTCATCAGATTTAACCGATTGTAGGTGGTGCCCGTATGCTCCGGCGTATGGACTGCCGTGGAATTCCTCACTAAGATAGCATCCTAATTCTCCACTCCTTCTAACCATAATTCCAACTCAAGATCTCCTATTAATCCAATCATAATCCATCATAATACATCCAATACTTCATCAAACACATGAAGAAGAGTACAATTTCATGCAATCATAGTGCAAGTAATTGAACAGAAATAGAATCCTACCTCTTTGGAGTGTGATCTTGCTGAATTGGAGTTTGGATTGAATGGAGCCTTGACAAAGCTTGCAGATTTGATAGAGTAGATTGAGAGAGGAAGGGAAGAAGAAGGCTGGAGCAAGAGGGAGAGGGAGTGGCGTTCATCAGCTGGGAATGAGGAGGGGAGTCTGACTTAAATACTTGGGATTGTTAGTATTGATTGGTTGAGATTTTGTGGTTGAAGTTCGGCCATGTCTCCCTCTTTTGTGGCCAAAATGCCTTCCACGTGGTCCTAAAAGTGGGACTCACTTCCATTCATCTGAAATCGGAACTCGTTTCTATTCTGCTTAAAGTCGGAACTCGTGCTATTTATTTGAGCTTGGAGCTGAAGCCTGATGTCGGAACTCGTCCCATCTTGTTTGTGACTTTGAGGAAATCTTATCTGGTTTATTCGAGACTTGGAAGCAAGGTCGGATGTCGGAAGTCATATAGCTTACAATCACATAATCTCGGAACTCCCCACTCAAACTTGGGACAACAATAGAAATGGAAAGTTCTTGGGAATGAACTCTGATATCAGAACTCGTGTATGACTGGAAATCAAATCAACTCAAAGATTCGAACTCATGTCCATTGAGTTCAACTCTAAGGCTGGAACTCGTTATATTAAAATCGAAGGTCGGCACTTGCACCATTGTGTTAAAGTATCAACTTGGGGTAAAGTCGGAAGTCGGAATGGGAGATGGATTAAGGTCAGAACTCGTGTCTTTGTATTCGAAGCATAAGGTCGGAAATCGGGTCCGTTGTCTTGAGACATGAAGTCGGATATCGGGAATTGCGTGGATACAAAGGTTAACTCGGAAGTCGGGAAATTATCGCCAGATGAAGTCGGAATTTATGCTGAAATTTGAGGACGAACTCGGAAGTCAAAAATAATCCGTTTTATATAAACTTTGAAGATGAAGTCGGAAATCATGGGGACTTGAAGGTAAAATCAGAAATCGGAAATCGGGATGTTACAACCCGCACCCCATATATATATATATAATTTTTTAAAATATTTATATCATTTTAGGTTTGTGTTTGGTTGGAAATAAAAATAGATATAAAAAATTTTTAATGTATAATTTTTTACATGAAACTAATATATGAAAATTTTCACTTTTAACTCCCATATCAAATACATCCCAAACGCAAATTAAATTTTAAAATAATTTTCATCTCAAAAAATTTAAAATATTTTTTTAATATTTAAAAGGAGCAATGGGTAGGGGCGGGTAGGGTACGGGTTAGGATGGGTTGTCTGCGGGTAGGGTTCAGGTTTTAAAATTCAAAACCCGCGGGTAAGGTAGGGGCGGGTTGAGACTTGTTTAATGAGGTGAGGGGCGGGTTTAGGTTGAGCTAAAACCCGCCCCAACCAGCCCCATTGCCACCCCTACTTGCAAGGACTCCGACGATCAAGTTAATCAAAGCAAGAGGTATAAGTTTAAGATTGGGTTGGCGTACTTGTGATCAGAATGAGCTCTCTTATTTATAGAGGCCTCGAAATAACGGTCAATAACGGATTTTTGAGATCCTTGGGTAACGGTCTCGGATTCGTAATAATTTGCGTACATTTTGAAATCTGGTTTCGTATGTTACAGAATTTAGAGTTAATGTCCTTATAAACAAAAACGATTTCCATGGTGTTGCATCCAACGGTTTCCGATTTGGGCTTTTTGGACCTTGTAGAGATAGGCCTTGATGGGCCATCCATGTTTTTGGGCCTTTGGATCTAGTGCGGAACAACAATAATATTAGTTTGTAAATTCAAAATATATCAACTAAATTGGTTGATTAAATTTAGTCTTTACATATTAATTCATAAACTATACACTAATTAGTTAAGAATATTAGTTTTTAAAATTAGTTGAGGTTTTTATTTATTTTACTATAACTAGTGGATATTAGTTAGTAAAAAATTTCCTCCCCAATGCCATATCTTAGTATATTTGTTAACTAAATGCAATATCTAAAAGAGAGCCTAAATACAATATATCTATAAATTATTGCATAAAAAATAATTTAACTAATTAGTATATAAAATATCTAAAACCTCACTAACTAATACCCACTAGGTCAATATTTAAAGACTAACTAACCCATGTTTAAGATTTTAGTTATGTGTTATATACCCATGTTTGCGTACTTTGGAAACTCGGGTGCATGCATAGTTTGAAGATCTAAAGCACGCGTTCTGGACTAGGTCCAAAGGCCCAAATTCATGGATGGCCCATCAAGGCCCTATCTCCATAAGGCCCAAAAGCCTAAACCAGAAATTGTTGGAAATAACACCATGGAAACTGTTTTAAGTTACAATGACATTAACTCCAGATTTTGTAATGTACGAAACAGGATTTCGTAACATACGCAAATCATTATGAATCTGAGACTGCTACTAGAGAATCTCGGAAATCCGTTGTTGATCATTATTACAAGGCTTATATAAATAAGAGAGCTCATTTGCGAAACAGGTACACATATACTACCCTAAAGCCCATACCTATTATTCTGACTGACTTGATCGTCGGAGTCTTTGCAGGTATCCCCACACTCGCTGAGGAAATTCAACCCCATCAACAAATCACCACCGTAAGCAGCAGTTAAAGATCTCTTTTCCAGAATCCGGTGATCCCTCACCGAACAGCACGCATGAAAGATGGTTCGCTGCATGGATGCTAGCTAGCCACTTGCTCGTCATCTGCATCATCAAGTGCACATTCGTTGCCACTTCCATATTCATCTTCAAACTCCTCCTTATCACTTTTACTGTTGGGCTATTCCCATTGTACGTCTCTCTCAAGAAATGTGCTCGGCTCAAGTTTTATAGCAAGAGCAACTTCTCTAAAATCAACATACAACTTGATGCAAGTAATGTTTGCTCGGTGCTGTTGATGTATCCTAAACATTTGTTCCATACTATTGTCGTCACTTATTAGAATAGCTTGATATTGAATGAAGTTGACAAAAATTGACATTGAACACCTGTATCTTATTTTCTGCTCTGTCTTTGGAGTGTTTGCATCTATGCATTGACAAAGTCCATCTTCTAATTCCACAAATATCATTGTATATGGAATAGAAAAATATATTGGCCTTTCTTATACAAATATCACACTCTCATTTGTATTTAGAACATTTAGATTAAAATATACAATAATATTTACATTACTTTCCATTTCTCTCCCTTTTTACTCTATTTATTTATTTATTTGGACAAAAACTGTCCCTTTTATTTTTGGCACCCATTCTCGATGGATTCAAGTGAGGAGGAGGGGGTTTATATAGTTCAAGCATGGTGAAATGGTGAAATCAAAAATTCCATTTTCAATTTTTGTATTATTTTATTCTTTGTTTCAAATTTATTGCCATTGTTTTGTCCCCAGTAAAATTGGAATCTCCAATTTGTTTTCAATTTTTTATTGTTTAATTCTTTGTTTCAAAAATGATGCCATTGCTTTTGTCCATAGTAAAATCGGAATCTCCGATTCGTTTTCAATTTTTTATTAGTTTATTCTTTGTTCAAATATTTTTGTCCTTAATAAAATCAGAATTTCCAATTTTTCTTTTACAATATTTTATGAGACACAAATCGAAAATTCTGATTTTTTTGTAACAGAATCTTGTTAGTTCTGAAATTGGAATTTCCGATTTCATATTACACTATATCCACGTAAATTTTCCCCAATTTCTATATTTTGGTACATCTCTAAACTAAATCCCATATTTAAAAAGGAAGGTGATTTTTTTGTATATAGGTTTTAGAGAGTGATATTGGAAATATATGAGATTTTTGACAAAATTAAAGAAATATAAGATTTTAAAGGAAATCCGGTTTGTTGTCAGCCGAATTGCATTATTTTAATAAAAAATAAAAAGTGAATCTGTTATTCGTACTATCATATTACAGAAAAAATAATAAAAAAAAGTGAATCCGATTTGCGGTTAGCCAGATCTCATTATTTTAATAAAAAGCAAAAAGTGGATACGACTTTCTGTCTGTTGGATCTTATTATTTCATTATTTTTCTTGTGTGGTGTGTGAGTGTGTGTGATTGAGTAAAAGAGAGAAAGAGAGCGACGGGGGCGAGAGGAGATAGAAGAAGGAAAAAGAGTGGAGAAAAAGAGGAGAGAGAAGAAGGAAAGAGAGAGGAGAGATAAAAAATAAAAAAATAAAAACATCTTATTTTTTAAATTTTACCAAAAATACCATACTTTTCAAATTTTCTCACACAACACCCATATAAAAAATAATATCTCTAAAAAGAAACCCTATGATTTAACATATAAGTTATTAAATGATTTTTATTTTTTGTCAACACTAAATAAACTCTTTTATTTAATATTATATTTTTAAAATTACACATTTATGCCCTTTCAGTTTTCTTCTACACTCCTTTTCCTCTCGCTTCCCCTCTCTCCCCCTCACAAATATCTTTCCCCAGCTTATCACGAACTGCGCCATCCCCACCGGCTGTCCCTGGCAGCACCACCAGCACTACCATAATACCGACAATGCCATCCTCCAAGCCGGCAAGCTTGGTGCCGGCAAGATCACCATCCCCCTTCGAGATGTCCAAGATTGAGGCGAGGAGGAGTTGTTGCTGCTCCATGACCATGCGACAGTAGCTCTGGTGGGTTGATGCGTTGGTTGGTGACTTGGTGATTAGCAAATGCAGAAGAGGGCAAATGTTCTTTGCGGTAGTGGCAACACCCACAACCGACACCAACAACTTCAAATCTATGGTTCAAGAGTTTGCCTCGTCCCATATCATATCCTCTCTTACACTTCTTCTGAAGCAATGAACCCACTTAACCAACATTTCTATGCTCTAACTAAGAATTGGGTGCAGATGATAATAGCATCATACGAAACCCAAATTAATCACGTAGATATTGATAAAAGAAAAAGTGCAAACTGTTTTTGCCTTTGGTATTCTTCCAATTGGTTGTTCAAATGTCATTCAATTTAGATGAGAAACATCACACCCGCCATCCTGCCATCCTGGGAGATTGGCTTGGTGTTTTAATATAGGATTTAGGGGAAAGAAACCCAATAAATTAGTTTTCAAGGGGCTGTTGGTTTGATTAAAAAGAAAGATTGCCTTTTTTAAGTGAAGATTAGTTTTTTGATTTTTGGGGTCAGTGAAGAAGAACAAGTAGATGTTTGGAATTGTCAGCATAAGAGGAGGTAATTATGGTGGTGAGTCAATGCCACATAAGAAAATAGGGTTGTCAAAAATCCCCACATAGTGGGGATTCCCGCGGGGACTGCCCTATTTGGGGCTTCGTGGTTAATTATTTTTTCCCGCAGGGACGGGGACGGGGACAAAAGTCCCTCTGTGGTAGGTTTGGGGATTGCGGCCGGGATCACCCTCCCCGCCCTGCAGGGACCCTACATGTTTGAAATAACCATATTACCCTTAGTGGATACCTACTCTATATCTATATATGCTTATACTTTTATGACATTTCACATATAAATTTAATTTAATAATTGAAAATGTTTATAACCCTAGACTCATTTTACTTATTTCCTCTTTTGATACATCAACATCCCTTATTCCCTCTTTGCAGTCGTTCCGCTTTTCTTCTGTAGCCTCATCCTTTCCTTCTTCTTCTTCTTCTCTGCTAAACGCCGTTGCCAGTCGCTCTTTCCTTCTTCTTCTCTACCACAACATCATTGCTCTTTTCTTCTTTTTCACCACTTATTCTTCTTCTTACACCACTTCCTTCTTGTTGAGCCTCCACCTTATTCGCGTCCTTCCTGTCGCACCTCTACTTCGGTCATGCCTCTTCCTTCCGCCGCCCCTCCACCTCGTACGAAGCTTAGTGCCACCATCGCGAATAGTTGTGTTGCTCCTCCAACAATCACGACCAGATCCGTGCTGCTTCTTTGCAGATCTGTCTCTATTGTTGTTATTGCTGCTACTATTTTTGTTGTTGTTGTTGTTGGTGGTAGTGGATTAAGCCATCTTTCTCAGATCTGTTTTTGGGTGCCTATTTTTTTTAATTTTTAATTTTTCTAGGTATATGGTCTATTATTGTTGATTTGTTGCTGTTGGTGTTAGAACAAAAAAAGTATATATTTTTAATTTAATTTGTTATTTTAAACAATTTCATGTTATAATTATATTTTATGTTTAACGTTTTTGTTGTATTAATTAATTTTATCATTTTATATATATATATATATATATATTCCAATTTTTTTTCACTTTTTTCCCATTCTCTAAGGATCCCCACGGGGACTTGTGGGGATGTGGGGAACAGAGATGGAAAAAAAAATCCCCCACGATAGAGATTGGGGACGGGGATGGGGAAAGTTTAGGGTTGCGGGGACGGGGAGCGGGGAGGCATTCCCTCCCCCGCTTCATGTGGGTGACATCCCTATAAGATAAGGAAGAGATAGGAAAAAAGTTAAGGACATTTTCGTAAGTGTAAAGGTATGTTCAGGGACTTGGTGTGTGTATATGGGAATAGCTGTAAGATTAAAATTATTTTAAGAATTACTTATTTGTATAATACTTTTTTATATAATTGATTATGTAAGAATCAATTTATGTTTGGATACTTCAGTTGAAAAATGAGTTTAAGATAATTTGTTTTGTTTAAATTGTATGAAAAAAGTTTCTTTTGTATGGTAAAATTACTGAAAAATAATATGAAATGATTATTTACATTATATAATATTTGATACTTAAAATCAATTTGATAAATTTAAAGCATATTAGTTACTATATATTTTGATTATAATTTAAAAAAATTGTCCAAAAAATAGCTTAAAATTATTTCTACAAAACTAGCTTAAATTATCATATTTAGATTATAATCTTATCAATCAAAATTATTTAAAAATACTTACTTTTTCCAAAACAATTTTTTTTTTCAAAAAAAAAAAACTGTTTCTCTTGGTTCCCAAACATGCACTTGTTGGTAAATTTGAGGGTGGAGTAACGTTTCTACCAAATATAAGGTGAAGTAACGAATCACCCACCCTCTTTCTTACTCTCTTCCCTATGTCCTATTAGCACAATAACACTCCAACCAACCCATCACTTGCAACATCTCCAAACAATTTCCTTGTTGTTTACTCTCATGGCACCAAAAAAATCGTACATGGTGAGTCTAGTACTCCTTCACAACCTTTCTCATTTTTCTTATCGCTAAGTTTGCTCATCATCTAATAGTTCCTTTAGTTTAGCTATATTTAGTTTTTAGGTAAGTGATACATAGGTTGCAGCACGTTTGAGAGTTATGTTAGTCCCATTTTTAAAATTATAAAATAACCCTACAAAATAATTGCAAAAAGGGTCTATTGGCATTTTTTTTTTTTTTTGCAGATATAGACTCACCCACAAAGTCCTACCCGGGAAAGTAACTTACTACCTGCCCTCCAGAAAGTGACTCACTTAGATTCATAGACTGGTAAACAAGATAAGATAGAAAAATACTAGTAGATATTGTAGGGTTCATACTTGCCAAATTTGAGAAACAAAATCACAATGTTATGTGGAAAATTCAAAACTTAAGAAATTTCAAAATTAATCATTGAATAAATACTCAAGAGTACATGTGCGTTGTGGGATGTGTCTCTTTGCTGTGATATCTTCGAAACACAAAGTTAGCATGTTAGATAGCTAGCTAGCTAGCAACACAATAAACTATTGAAATCAAAAAGAGAGTTGAGGAAGCAAAAGAAAGAGAGAGGAAGAAGGCAAATAAGGGAACATGGAGGGGCCAAGTGAGGTGCAGAGAGAAAGAGAATCAGCTTAGGATTCATACATCCCGTGCCATTTCCTAGAGCAATTTTTGTGAAAACTTTCTCCAAATGCCTTGGTCTTGACCCAACTATTAAAAGAGCAGAAGATCCTCTTGAGAAAGATGGAGAGGTGACCACCAAGACCATCGTTAAGTGGCGGACAAGAAGGAGGCCAAATTGATTATACTGGGGGGGGGGGGGGGGAAGTGGTGGGCGGCAGCTTGTTAGCGGAGGTGGATGGCAGGTGGGAGGAGAGGTGATGGGCAGTGGCTTGCAGCAAGTCGCGGTGGCTGAGGGGGAGGAAAGGTGGTAGGTAGCAACTTGCAAATCTCTGACTAACAATGACCTTGGGGTTTCTCTGCAAATATTATCACTTGCAACATTTTTTAAAATCATTTTGCAACATTTTTTAAAATCATTTTTGAGATACTAACCTAGGTTGAATAATAGCCATTGAATTTTAAATAAAATCGATCCAATGATGGTGAATATTAATAATGCATCCTTTTTAAAATGGGATTAATGTAACTCCTGAACTTGTGGAGACCAATGTATCATTCACCAATTTTTAAAGTGCAAGTAGAAGAAAGAGTGACAGAAACACAATTATCATACCATACAAAAAGGGTGGAAGTAAGCCAACGATTTGTCGGGAGCCTTCAGCTTAGCCTATATTCGATCTAATTTGACCTAGTTTTTTTAGTAAATAAGATAGATTCTTTTTAACCAAATAGGCCAAGTTATAGGCTTTGAAAAAAGTTTATTAGGCCCAATAGGTTGACCTATTGATACTATATTATTATTATTTCACAAATTCTAATAATAATCGAAATCTTATGATATATTTTGAATAGACTTTTTGACTTATTTAGGAAATGTTTTAGCCTATTTAAGAGTAGATATTTTAGTCTATTTAAAAAATCTGATTAAGTAGGTTTCAAAACAGGCTATTGGACTAGGCCAATCTTTTAAAATGGTCAGATTAAGGCCATAAAAATAAGCCTATGCTAGGTAATAAACTCATACTCGAGTTGTATATTTGTAATGTAGACCAGATTCATTTAAGTTAACGCCTAGCCTAGCCTAACCTACTTCCATCCCTACATACAACATGAATACTACTACTTTTAGCCATCTAGAATAAAAAATTGATGTAAAGTAAGCTACCAAAAGGTCCAACCCTAGAATCTTTGACAGCATTTACTTTTGGTTAAGCTTTTGCTCATAAAAAAAGTGATTTTTAATTAAAAAAATTACTTTTTATAGAAATTATTTATTTTAATTCTTACTCAAATTTTTTTTAAAAAATTAGTTTTAATTTTTGAGTAAATATTGAAATATGCAACTTTTATGAAAGTGATTTTTTTAGTAGTTAAAAAATTATTTTTTATCCAAAAAAATTGAAACAAACACACCAAAAAAAACATATATTTAGGCACCAATTCAATGAAATCTTACTAAACTATATGATAGGAATAACTTAGGTGGTGTGTGATGCATTACCTAATAAGATTACCAGTAATTCAGATTATCACGTAAAAAGATTACCATTTTTTAAATTATTGGTAATGCTACATTGTAGTATTTGGTATGTGTAAATAATCTAACTAACAATTCACATTATCTTATTACTATGTAATATATGTCTTTTACAAAAATACCTTTCAAATAATAATAATAAAAAATAATAGCAATAATAATAATAATAAATAATAATAATAAAATTAATAAAATATTAATAATAAATAATAAAAAACACTACATAATAATATTTATAAATAATAATATTAGATTATCACATAGGTTTTAATCCGAATTACCTACCCCCATGAGGGCAATATAGATTGCCACTTTGAAAGTAATATCGATTACCTAAGTAATCCACATTATCAAGCAATATATCATACCAAATAATTTATATGGTGCACCCAGATAATTTAATTGAAGATTGCCACATAGAAATTACCTTATACCAAATACTATCTTAGAATCATTTCCATATTGTCTATTCTCATGGCACCAGGGGGAAGGTCATGGAGGAGTGGTAGAAGGAGATCACTACTTGTAGGTTAGGGAGTGGCTGCCGTCCAGGTGAGGAACAAGGAAGGGAGTAAGGAAGAGGAGATCTTAAACCAATGCATTATCCATCTCTATTTTTTAAATTTGCACTATGTTTGGATTTTTTTTTTTCATGAACAGAACAAAATGAAACGAAACTAATGGATTGAAAAGGGAAAGGGAAAAGAAAGAGTAGAACGAAGTTACTTTCCTTCTTATTTGGGATATTAATATGAGAATGAATAGAATTTTATTAATTTTGCTTGAAAGTTATATTGAAAGTAATAGGACGAAATATTTATATTATTTAGGAGTTATAATTTTTAATTCTCCCATTTGAGAATATTAAAAAAAAAAAACTTTGAGGGTGAATGGGGGAATAGTTCCCACAAATTTTCTCTTCATTTCTAATCATATTTAGGGCTTATTTAGTTTTTATTTTCATTTTCTGTTTTTATTTTTTTTTCTATTTTTTAGGATTTTATGAAAGAAATAATAAAAATAAGAGATAAAAATAGAAAACAGAATTTTTTTTCTTTTCACTATTTTTTTAACAAAATCCTAAAAACAGAAAAATATGAAATGAAAATAATAACCTAACAGAACCTTAAATTCTCAAATAAGGGAACTAATTCTCTTTTTTCTCATTTCCTTTGCCTTTTTTTATTACATGTCATCCAAGTATACTATTAATCTTATTCTACTGGATTTTGCCTTTCTAACTCCAAGGCCTCTTTGGGTATCTCTTAATCATTTTCAAATTCTATCCTTCGAGCATAGACAAGATTAAATGCACTTTAACAAGAGGCGTAAATTCAAATAATATTTTTCAATAATAATTATTGACCAACTGCATGATGAAGGGGATGAGAAACGTATACGTACATGCTTACTACATGGCAAGGAGTGTCATTGGAGGAAGGACAATCACAAGTTACAGCATTAATTTCTGAATAAGGCTTTCCAGGCGTTGTCCAGTTATGTTCTCCACTACATGGATCTACGCTGAAGTCCCAGTTCTTCTTCCCAAGTGTCTTGCCTATCTCTTTCAGAACTTGCACTGATTAATTGTACATACATCATCAGAGAAAATTAATTAAGAAGCAAAGTCATCATTGTTTGTTTAGAACTCAAACATATATATTAACAAATTAAAAGATCATCTCTGCAGTTTGAAATTATAATACCATGAAATAATCAACTTAACAAAGAAATTATCAAGGCAAAATACTTATTTATGTTGCCATAGCATATGGGTTACGTAATTAATCTTACCTTCCTCTTCTTGTAGAGTGGCTCCAGAAACTAATGATGAAAGGAGAAGAGGAAGTAGGGAAAGTGAAGGGAGGATAGCCATAAGCTTCATGGGCTGAATATGGTGGGATGTGAGGTAAAGTACAGAGACTTAAAGTAATTAACCGGTGTGCAATTCATGACCTACTGGCAATACTTGGAACCCCTCGTATTTAAAAATTAAAAGTAACCCATAACAAAACGACCGCATGCGGGTCGATTTATCCTAGACCCCCCCCCCCCCCCCCCCCCAAGGGCCGGGACCAGTGACATGAATCTTGCACTTTTAAACATTAGATACAATTAAAAAGAAATTAACGACTAATTTTTACTTACTATCTTATCAATTGGTAAACCGGAACGGATCCTCTTGTAATATCCCTTTGCGATAAAATATTTTATGTAAAATAATTTAATTTATTTAAGTTATAAACATTCTAAAGTTAGACTATAAACGATAATTTCAAAACATGTTGCTAAAGGTAATAAATAATACTAGCTTAACATTTTAGAGGTAAACTAATAATAATAACAATAATATCATAATAATGTAAAAAAAAAAAAAAGGAAAGAGAAGAAAGACTCGCAACTTGGAGTCTTGCACGAAGTCTTTGGGTGAGAGTTTAAAAAAAACAAAAGAAGAAAAGAAGAAAGGCACTAGTCATATAATACAAAGACTTGGCATAAGTCTTCGAAGAAAAGAAAGCACAAAAATAAATTAGAAATGAAGAATAAAAACATGCTGCAACCAAATGATTAAAAAAAACTTTCACGCCATTTTCCAAATCCAGGCTGTCTTCGTGTCTGATACTGACACGAATACGGTCAAATATGTCCTAATCCCGTTTTTTTATTTATTTATTTTTATTTTAAACAAAAAAATACTGTATAAATACAGTATTTGACCATTGGATACCTTTACAATACTGCTACAATGCGGGGAGGAAAGATGCAGGAAACGCAGTCGCCGGGTGCTCTTTGCGCAGGAGCGGAAAAGATGGGCGGTAGCTCGAGAGAAAGATGAGTTATTGCTTAAGTGTAAAAACTTATAAAAATGGTGGGTCAACTCACAATTTTTTAAAATATTATATTAATTTATTATTTATCTACTCTTAAATAGAATATAAATTTTATTTAGATTAAATTTATACTCTATTTAATTATGGAGTATATCAATCCAATATCTCAGAAAAAGTAAATATATCAATATTACTCAAAATATTAAAAAAATATATCATTTTATTTTTCATATCACTATTTTTTTCTATATAAAAAATTTGTTTTGCTGACAATCCTTTTCTCTGGCCACACAAATGACAAGAGTACTA
Source organism: Pterocarpus macrocarpus (assembly GCA_031439585.1). Classification (NCBI taxonomy): domain Eukaryota; kingdom Viridiplantae; phylum Streptophyta; class Magnoliopsida; order Fabales; family Fabaceae; genus Pterocarpus; species Pterocarpus macrocarpus. The sequence continues at coordinate 14,665,646 of CM062517.1, read as the reverse complement.
TTTGGTCTCCATCACATCACGTGGCTATCGGTATCCTATATTTTTTAAATTTTACCGTATCAGTATCATATCATGCCAGCATCATGGTTCATTTCCGTGTTTCATTGGTTAAAATCATATTTGATCCACTCAAAATGGTACCATACTTATAACTCTCTTTTACCTAGATACCAAAAATTCATCCAAAAAGGTTTTAACATTAACAATATTAAATTTAAATAGATAAAGGGATAAAAAAATTAAGGATTTACAAATTTAAAGACTAAATGGACGAAAATTATTCTAAGAGACTAAATTAGATTGACAAAACATGTATCCTTCAAAAATTAAAATAATAATTTTTAATAAAAACTTGTTTCTCATTTTTCCTTTTTGTTTTATTTATTCCTTATAGGAAGGGCATGGAAATGACTTGAATAAAGACACGGCCAAGTACTGACTTTGAAAATTCTAAGGAGAATGCAATTATTACATTGATATATAGTATCTAGGTTGGGGAGTTCTCATATGCAGAAAGCATAAAAATCTTCGTACGAAGATAACAAATGATAACGTGACATGTAGATATCAGCCCATACAAGTAGCTTAATTAATGACGTGTTCTACGATATATTTCGTTGGTCAAGAAATGTGGTGCACCTTGTAATATGATGAGATTGTGAGGTGTATCGATACACCAATCACCTATGATGCACTATAGTAATATTTAATTTTAAGAAAGTTTTAAAATATAATTAAATATATTTTAAAAATTAATTATCATATATTGATAATATAAAATAATTTTACACTGTCAATATATAATAATTAATTTTTAAAATATATTTAATTATATTTTTAAATTTTCTTAAAATTAGATATCAAGCATCATCATAAAGGACAAAGTGCATCGACGACCTCACAATCTCACCATCAAATTACAAGATGCACCTCGCTCCTTGACCAACGAAATATACCGTAGAACATGCAATTAATTAACTTTTTCACGTAGATCCACAACATCCACATGTCATGTTATCATTTGTTATCTTCATATGAAGATTTTTATGCTATCTGCATATGAGAACTCCCCATCTAGGTTTTGCTTCTATTTTTTTCTTTTTGTAACGAGGCACGAAATCTATCCTTTTTAGTAAGAAGGCATGAAATCTATCTAGTCGCACACTAGTCTGTTTGAAATTTTTGGGCTAATGTATGAGGAAGGGCACTTTACAAGTTTGGCCCTGCCTTTCCAAGTAGACGACAAATAAGTATGAGGATGTATGTTTGGTTTGTACTTTGAACCCAATGCGCGTTGAATTCAGGGTTTTTATTTGTTTTTGTCGTATGGTCCCCGGCCCCGGTGGGCTAATGAGAAAGGGGTTGAAAAATTATGAGCAGAACCAATTCCAAAAATATAAAGAGGGAAAAATTTTGAGCCCAACTGCGTTCTTTTACCTCTTTATTGCTCTTGGTCCTTTTGCATCTACTTTTGTTCACTTTTAAAGGACCACATTAAACGTTTCCTTTTTTATGAACCCCACCAACTTGACTTAAGATAGGTGAGAATTGGATGCTTTTGAAAAATCTATAATTGCACTGATCAAGTTACCATACGGGCCGCAACCCCTCGTCCTTTTCCCTCTTTTCAGCGCTGCCCTCCTCCTTTTCTGGTGGCAAAGGGGGCCGGCCGATACCAACCTGCCAAAAGCAGAATAGGACAAAGCAGATCAAGTTAGAAAAATAGACTCAACATTTTAACTTATCTCATTTAAGGATGGATTGGGCAAATTGGCTAGAAAAAGAATTGAAAAAACTAAATTTTTTTAAATATTTTTAATAAATTAAATTATTTTAAAAATATAAAAAATTAAAAAAATATATTGAATGAAAAATTTACTTAAATAAAATAGAATAAAATAATTAAATTACATAATTTATATTTAAATTTAACTCAAATATAAATATAATAAACTAATTAAAATGTATGAATAAGAAGTTCATAAATAATAATTAATCATAAATTCATAATATAAAGTCTACAAATTAATAAAATATATTAACAACATAGTCTATAACAAAAATCTAAAAATTAAAAAAAAAAAAAGTCTTGTACCTTAAAAAGAAAAAAGAGTCACCTTAGCCCGCAGGCCCAACTTGCCTGCCCTGCCAAAGCTCGCGGGTCAGGCAAGCTGAAAAATTTTAGTGGATTAAATATATCAACCAAACCTTTTTTTTTTCGGGGTTTGGTAGGCCAACTCGATGGGTTGAACCCATTTTTCCATCTCTACTTTTCTCCCTTTGTTTTTAGCAGTTGCACAATTTCTTAGCCTGATCTTGGGGAACCATCTCCATGGAGGGGTTCACCTCCTCCTATGGTGGCCTGGTGACCTTTTTTTTTTTTTTTCTATTTGTTTCTTTTTTAATCTATTTTTGTTTGCTCATTTTCCCATTAAGCAGTAGTTTGTGTGATTTTTTATCTAATGTGTTTCTCTTTATATTAGTTGCATCTGGAATTGTGAGAAATGATATGAATATACTATTTTTGTTTTGCTTTCTCATGATTGCCATTGTATATGTAGTATTGGAGGACTGTGTTAGGACATAATAAATCAACAATACTCTTTGGTGGATGTGTGAAGGTTGTTTTTCTTTTTTTTGTCTTTTCAGCATATGTGTGTTTAGTACACTTTTATTGAGATGATATGCTGTAGGTTTTTGTTCATCTTTGAGATGCACCATACATGTGACAAATGCTATGACGATAAAGAATATGCTTATTAAGGCTAAAGGAAGAAAACAAAGTGAAGCTTCCGGCTGGCTGAAAATGATTTAATTCGGATATAAAATAGAAGATTAGACATGAGAAAAAAATTAGATAGTTCTTGTAAAGCAGGATTCCGTATGTGTATCTTTATTTCTAAATTAAATTATTTGGTTTAGTAAAAACTTGCATGAAATTAGGTAGAGGATGTTCTTCTTATTTTAATGTATTTTAACCCCAAGACCGTAGGTAGCATCTCAAATTTGTAGTTAGTAAGTTATATTAGCCTCTAACGCCTGTTTTCCAACTGTGAACTTCAAGTTATTACCCTTATTATAATCTCCCGTTTGTATATTAGGTTTGTCCACCAATAAAATTAAGTACTTTTGACCAAAAAAAATCAATACTTGATTATTTATGATCTGTTTGGTTTCTATTTTCATTTTGGTTTATTGCTTTTAGCATCTTGCGAAAAATCAATGATACACAGGAATTTCTATGTGGACCATTTCGCAGTCCCTTCCTTCTTTCATGTTTATCTCCGTGACTTAGTTTTTGCATTCCCACCATTCAATTCTGAAGTTGTCTTCTTCATTTATTATATTATAGGTGTGTTTGATAAGGGATAAAATAGAGTGTAAATTTATACATGAATGTTATTCATAAAATTTTATCCTCTATTTTTACTCCATATTAAACATACCCTAAGAATAAGTTTGGTATGAGGTAAAATTACACATAAATCTAATGCATCAAAATTCCCCCCATTTTTACACTATCCCAAACACACAGTTAATAGTCTAAATTCTTCCTTTCTTATGTTTCAAAATTCCAAATTCATGGTTTATATAGACTCCACTTTCTACCTAAGGTAAATCATTGATTTCTCATCAGCTCATTTCCATTCCAATATTCGGTCAGCATCAAAATAATGACTTCCTCTCAATTTCTTTTCCTTTCATCACTCCTTGCATTTTGCTTCATATTATTTTCTTTAGGAGCCACTTCTCAGCTGCTAGACGATGAAGGTATGATATATCTTACTCCCCAAATAAAGAAATGATTTTGTTAACCTAAGGCTCAGGCTAAAAGTTATAAATGACATCTTTCAATTATTCTAATGACTTAAAGAGTAAAATATTTTCTTTTTTAATTTTTAAGATAAAAATACTTGTAATTTTTATTTGTAATTCCTTGACATGTTTCACATATTAACAAAATCCATAAAGAATATATATTTTTGCTAAGGTTTCATGTTGGTATAATGCTATAATCGATATTTCTGTCATCATTCATGTAAAAGAAGTGTATTTGTTGGCGTCATATATTAGGCTGACAAATGACTCAAAATGGGGCCTGATTAGAGGCTGAAATGGGCCAAGAAAACCTATTGGATCCAAGAATGTTCATCAGCTGAAAAATAATAGTAGGCTTAAAAGTGCTGCATCAGTTGAATAGAATGTTGGGCTAAGAAAAATGATTGAGCCCAATGATTGATGATAGAAGAGTAGTTAGAGACTGAAGCCATGATAAAGCAGCGGTTACCACTACTAAGAGCGTGGGTGCATAGATGACCACTACATGCATGAAATAAGGAAGTGGTGAGAGTCAAGAAAGATTATAAAAGGCTCATGCATAAAGAAGAAAAACATCACTCAGATCAAACACACATTATGTCATTTTAACTATAAGCTTTTATTTTCTATTTTTCAGTTTGTTTTTAACTTTATGTCATTTCTTTAGTTTCATTGTTTATCTTCAAGACTTTCCATGAACTCATAATTGATTAATAGAATTCAAGTTTCTATTCAATTCTTCTTTGACAGATCTTGCTCAAAGGCTTGCTCCCGTGAGTTGTTTGAAGAGTCCATTTACTAAGGAGCAGAGTATCCTCCTTAGCCTAAATTGTCTGAATATTGGTAATATTTGGGATGTTACTTTTTGGATAAGTTTCTTCTTTGAGATTTAGCTTATTGCATATTTTCATCCAACATAAAATTAGCACGCTTGGTGCGACTTCCAGGATCAGGTTAGCAAAAATCTCTTGTACCAGGGCTAAATCATACTTGGCATATGAATCTGGAATCCAAGAAGGTCATCAACATGAGTTCAACAAATCCTAATTTGACCCTAAGGTAGAAAATAAGGGGACAATCAGCTACGTATACAGCAGCCTTAACTACACCCCAAGGGGTGATTTCAGAGTAGTCGAATACATCTGCTACCTCTCAGCTGCCTAGAGATTCAAGTTCTACCCCAAGGCAAAAAGCAAGGGGCAATCAGCTACATATGTGGTAGCCTTGACTACACCTCAAGTGGTGATTTCAAAGTAGCCGAATACAGCTATGACCTCTTAGCCATCGAGGGCCTCGGCAGCCTCTCCTGATATGACTAGCTCTACATAGACTGGATGCGAGGAGGGACAGCAATTAGTGATATCTACATCCTTTATCTGACAATAGATCGAAGCAAGCGTAAATGATCTAGTGCAGGAAGTATCTAAGTAATTGGCTGAGATAGTGAAACCAATTGTGCAAAATGAAATGCAGATTGTCCAACAACAACAACAAAAGGAAATATCTCAAACTTATGGCCATTCAGCTGAGGCTATGCAAGAGGGTGGATATGAAACTACTAGTGAAACAGTAGCTTACATTGGGGGCATTCAGGGCCTCAATTAGGCCAAGTGCAGTTAATCGGAGGACCCCCTAATGCGCCAGGGAACTTGGGACTACCTTTTGCCAATACAGGTTCTTGGAATAGTTCTAATAATAATTGGGAACAACTTACTTACACTAGCCTCATGTCCACTGTTGATCCAGTAAGCGAAGCTAATTGGCCTTAGGGAGATAACCAATAGAACATTTACAATCAAGAGTCCAATATTTAGTCGATTGGTGGTTACTCGACTCAGCCCATAGAATCCGTTTAGCCGACATATATACCACCAACAAATTATGCTTTGCAACCAATAAGTATACCTCAATAGCTAATATACCCTCCACTCTATATGCAGCCTCAAAACATAATGCCTTAAGAAATTGAACCAAGGGACAATCAGCAGACAACACCCGTTCAGGCTCAGCTATGTGCTGAGTCGAGGGGAGTGGTACCTTAGTTGATTGATCCTAATATGATAGCCAAGGCTATGAGGAGGCATTTTGGTATCTAACTGAGACCCTTAGAGAGGTCGATTTATAGAAAACCATATCTAGATTGGGCGGATAGGGTCCAATTCTCAAGAGGTTTTAAAATCCCAAACTTTACAACATTCTTTGGCGAAGATAATAAATCAACTATGGAGCATATCAGCCGATTTGTAGCTCAATGTGCTGAGGCTAGTCAAAATGACTTTTTAATGTTATAATTGTTCCCTTTATCCTTAATTGAAGCAGCATTTACTTGGTACTCATCATTGTCCCCCAAACTTTGTACAAAGCTGGGTTGATATGGAGAGGTTATTCCATGACAGATTTTATAGGCCCCAGCAAGAGGCCTCTGTGCTAAACTTGTTGGGCATCAAACAACAAGCCAGTGAGCCTGCGACAGTTTTTGGAAAGATTTAGAAGGATAAAAGGAAAATACAACACACAATTACCAGAGGTTGAATGCACCTCTATTGCTATGAACAATATGAATCCTCAGTTGAAAGAAAAGTTGATTACTTTTGACTATTGTGATTTAGCTCAACTATCATGGAAAGCAGCTCTAGTTGAGCAATTCATAATACAAAGAGAGCAGAGAGATCTAATAGAGCAGGACCTAGAGGTTTTCAATTGGTTGCCTTAGTCAATTGTGATTCAGCCGATGAGGAAGTAGTCGATGAAGAAAAAGGCTTATATTGATGGCAAGCCAATCAGCCGAGTGTTGGTAGATAATGATGCTATTATAAATGTTATACTGTTGGGAATCTTAAGGAAGATTGGCGGGACTCAGAAAGGACCTAAAGAGACTAATATGGAGATAACCAACTTCATTAAAAAAAAAGGGCATTACATGCATCTAGATATAAACTCATGATGCACAATGTCCATACTATAGAAAAAGATGATCAACTATCAACCAAGGATATCGGCCGATTGGAGGCAATGGTTAATCCAATATCTAGCTGATCTATTAGTTCAAGTTGATTTCAAGCTTAAAATGAAAAGCACTAAAATACGTACCTACTCAGGCAGACTCAACTCTCCTACTTCAGAGAAATGAATGCAAAGCATAGGAAGATTTTGTTGTAGAGAAGCCATTGGGATCATCTTCACTTTGAGCTATAAGTCAACTTGTGTACATCATTCCATCACAGCAGCCAGTTGCTCAACGGCAAACTGTGTAGCCGAGAGATCGGTTAGTTAATCAGTCGAATAGTCAACAGAATTGTTCATAGTTTGCTACTCGGTTGCCGAGCTCTCGACCTCCGGTGTTTCAGCTGATGGTATAGCAGCTAGTTGCTCAACGGCAAACTGTGCAATTGAGAGCTCGGTTAGTTAATCAGCCGAATAGTCAGCAGAATTGTTCGCAGCTTGTCGCTTCTACCGCCGAGCTCTCGACCGGTGTCTCGGTGACAGACAAAGATGAGCTATAACTAAAATAGTTCGCAGTTTGTTGACCAACAGTCGAATGCTCAACTATTGATGCATCAGCCAATAACTTAGCAACCGAGCTATCAACAGAATAGTTTATAGTTTGCTTCTCAACGGCTGAATGCTCAACCACTAGGCAATCAACTGCTGGCGTTTCAGTTGATTCTTACACCACAATAGCAAGCTTGCCAAGTAGCCACATCGGTGCAACCAGCTAACTAACAAGCGAGTACGTATCCAAATATGATAGCTGAGACCATCAGAAGGTATTTCGGTGTGTAGCTGAGGCCACTCAATAGGCTTATTTACCGAAGGTCATATTTCGAATGGATAGAGAAAACAATGCCTTTGCCAAGAGAATTTGAAATTTCGGATTTCACTATTTTCTTAGGTGAAGATAAGAAGTCTACTATAGAGCACATTAGTCGATTCATTGCACAATGTAGAAAAGCAAACCAAAATAAATATTATAAGTTGCAATTGTTTCTTTTGTCTTTAACTGCGACAACTTTTATTTGGTACTCATTTTTACCTCCCAATTTTGTGCAAAATTGGGAAAACTTGGAATGATTATTCCATTATCGCTTTTATTGGCCTGAGCCAGAAGGCACAGTAGCTGATCTCATAAGCCTTAAGCAATAGGATGGCGAGACTGTAGCTAATTTTATGGAAAGATTTCTTCAGTTGAGGAGCAGATGCAATGTTAAATTGCCAGAGGCTGATTACGCCATCATTGGTACAAGCAGCATGTATCGTCGGTTAAGGAAGAGGCTGATTGCTTTGGAGTATGCAAATCTCAAGCAGGTACTAACCAAGGCCTTTAAAGTTGAGCATTTTATCATGGTAAAAGAGCATAAAAGGTCCAACGAAATAGGAGGTCTAGGTCCACAATTAATCTCAGCTGACGATTATGATTCGGCTGAAGAAGAAATGATTGAAGGCTTAATGTTAGCCAAGATGCTGATAGCTGCAATTTTAAAGAAGAAAGCCATATAGTTGCCTAGTTCATAAGTTAGCCGAGTAAGATTTTGAAGGATATCTTGCAACAGTTGTAGCTAATGGAGCATTTCTATAGATTATACACGACAAGATATTCAACGAATACAAATAAACCTAGTTCATGTACACAAATACAAGGCCTACACACATAAGAATGTGGGTTGACTGAAGATTTAATACTTCTAGCTAACTGGAGGACTTGAGCACGGGCCTGTACCTATGCCTGAAACATGTGGAGACAAATAGTAAGTCAAATAGACTTAGTGAAAGATAATATTTTTATAATAGAAATGGGCATGCTTTGGCACATGTTATTCATCATAACAACACACGTTTATAAAGGAATGCTTCTATTCTAAAACATAATTGTAAACCCACAATAATCCATCTTTAGTGAAACTTCCAAGCATAAAAGTTAAGAGTATACCTTAAAGCCATTCATATTAAAATGGGAAAGCTTCAGTATAAAATCTAGAAAATCCATTCAATTATCACATCAAGAAATCCTCTAGTAAGACATATCAAAATTTCAGAGCTTATCTAACATGACTAGGACTTAAGAGGTGGCCCCTGGACGTCTGTTTGATTTGTGGCACTTTGTTCCTAGCCCTGGCTAGGACTTAAGCGATGGCCCTCGAGAGCTTTATCACCGTGGCACTTTACTCCTAACCTTTACCAGGACTCAAGTGGTAAACATAGAGAGGATCGCGAGCAGATAGAAAGTAAGGGAGACGAGGTAGAGAGAAGAGAATGGGACAGAGCGTAACGGAAAAATGGAAGAAAAAGAAAGAATGAATCATGTCTCAGGTGGAGGAGCTCCAAACGTGAAATGAATAAAAAGAGGGGTCTATGATGCACCATATCATTTATGGTGCTCCTTGGTCCCTATTCTTTTTTTTAAAAAAAACTTACAAACACTTTTAAAAATTCTATCTAACAATTTTAATTCCTCCATCACCATATTCAAAAAAGTACATAAACAAAAAACCCAAAACATAAGCCATAAATTTTTTTTTTAAAAGTTCTTGATTACCAATATTTTATTTTAAATAAGTATTTTATTATTATTACTTTTTTTAACAGGGTATTATAGGGAATTTAGCAAATATAGTAAATATGTGGTGTTTTGCTCGAATGGGTCAAGTCCCACTTCATCTAGCATACAAAAAAAGTGATTTTCTGATGTCAATGGGCCCATATTAATTTGTTGTTAGTCCAATTAGATAATGGGACGTGGTGGGAAACTATTTGTAACTATTTAAAGAAAATAAATTTACTTACTAAGAAATTAGTTAGCTATAATTAGGAGTCTTTTTTAGCTTTGAGGGCAAGGTTGATTTGAAGGGGGTACTATTACAACCCATTAGTTAGTTAGTAGTTATGTCTCTTAGTTAGGTCCATAAATAGAGGGATTGCTCTAATTGTAAAGTAGTTAGTCGAATAAAGTGAATTTGATTCTTGAAGTTTCTTGCACTTGAAGTCGAGGGAAGTTGTAGGCAATCTTGGAGACCTAGTAGTTAGTTATAACTAAATAAAGAATTTGGCTATATTAAAATATATGGCATACTTTAAATAGTAAAATATATAATTACAATGACTGACAAAAAAATCAACAGTTTTAAACTTGTTAGGGAAGAGATATGATTGTTGCTCAGTTAGTTAGTTATGAGAGTTTGTTAATATTCCGTTATATTTCTATTACTTTCTATTAGTGAGCTTCTGTGATAGACTTTTATATATATAGAATACACACTTGAGTCACATTTATTCACTATATCATATTTTGGCATTATGGTATCAAGAGTCTAAGTTCTCTACTTTCACATCCCAACTTTCCATTTTTTCATATTTTTTCCTTTTCTTTCTATGCCATGGTCGCATTGGACAACTTCCAAATCTTCTTGTTCTCGACTAATCCAATACCCCTTGCCTTATGTTGGTTTCTCAGCCTTTGATCGATGAAAACTATTCTCCTTGTCATCATGCAATGCATGTTGTACTTGTAGAGCAAGGAAGTGGACTTTATATAAATAATAATGCTTTATTTATTTATAAAGAATCAAGACTACAATTTTAGGAGGACACAAATTCACACTCAAACACTCACTTACTAGTTGCTTATGCTACCACTCACTTACTTAAACACACATACACCCTACTTGCATTTACACATATTAGACTCCTCACCAAGTCACTTACACCAACACTCACTCATGATTTCTCTCGTTCTGCACTCACGTCACTCACTTTCCGCTCTAACTAATTTTCTCTCACTCAACTCACTCACTTTAGATGCATACTTGCAGCTTACTTGTGCTTAACACACTGGAGAACTCTCTTTATTTTTACACTTCACAGCATACATTCACTGAACTCTCTCTGCACACACTCACAATGTCTTCAATGCCTATTTATAGGCTTCATAAGTTGGTGGTCTAAAACCGACATTAAGGACTAGATTTCTCTAGGAATATTATTTTATTGACTCCTAGTTTCTAGAGTTGTGCTAGACAATTCTAGCTTTCCTTGTTCTAGAAAATTCAAGCACATTAACCTCATTGCTAGTGTTGACTTTTCATTTCTGCCCCTCACATTCCCAGTTGTTTATGGAACTTTGAAATCTTGATGCTCCTCGATCCTCTTATGAAGATATTTTCATATTTTATAGGCTCTTTTTCTTCTATCACTTCTGCAACATTTGCATGCTTCAAATTTGGCCTTTTTCGTCTAATTGATCTTCTGAGTTGTGGTTGCTCTTCGACTTCTTCTTCTTCTTTATATTGAGACTCTCTTTGTTGCCTTTGATGCACTCCTATTTGCCAAGGATTTTGTGTGTGTCTCTCCACCTCGGTTGAACTTGGAGGCCCTTCTTCTATGTTTTCTTTTTACTCCCCCTTCTTTTTACTCCCCTTTCTTTTCTTCTATCATGTCTTCAATTTCTTTAGAGTCAAGTAGAATTACTTGCCGCATTGACAACCAAGAGGAGTCTTCATCAAACACCACATTTCTTGATGTATAACACCGGCCAATTGTCGAATCACAACATCTCCATCTTTTTCTTTGACTATCGTATCCCACAAATATGCAACGAATACCCTTCTTATCCATTTTGGTCCTCAAGTGATCTAGAATAAAGACATAGCATAAGCAGCCAAATACTCAGAAGTGACTCACCGTGGGTTTAAACTTCCATAACTTTTCGAATGGTGAGGCAAACCTCAACTTTGCTTGTGGAAGTCGATTAATCACATGAGATGTAGTCTTCATACACTCGGACCATAATCTACTTGGAACATTTTTAGCATGTAGTATGCTCTGACAAATCTCTACAAGATGGCGATTCTTCTCTCTGCTATGCCATTTTGCTAGGGAATGTTTGGACATGTTATCTATCTTCTTATCTTGCACTCCTTGAAGAAGTTGTCGAATTCTTTTAATGTGTATTCTCCCCCGTTGTCTATGCATAGACACCAAATCTTCTTCCCAACTTCGCTTTCTACCTTCTCTTTAAATTCTTTGAATTTCGCTGATGTCTCTAATTTTTTCTTAATGAAATATACCCACATGTACCTTGAGTAATCATCGATGAAGGTCACCATGTAATGATATCCTCTTATTGAGAGTTGTTTTATTGGTCCAAGTACATCTAAGTGAACTAACACCAAAGGCTTCTTGGCTTGAAATGTCGACCCTTCATATGGCAGTTGATGTGCATTACTATACTGACACCTGACACATATAATGTCATCTCGGACTTCCAGCTGAGGGAGGCCCTTGAGCATCGACTTCTTCATCATCACCTTGAGCCTATGATAACTCACATGCCCAAGGCATGCATGCCACAAATCCACAATCTCGTTCTTGCGAGTCTTTTCTATGTAAGCTAACTCTACAGACATTATGTAGATTGACTCTAAATGTTGCCTTTTTTGCATAGGTTTCCCGATGATTTTTAACTTGTCATAAATCTTCACATCTTCTAGGCCAAACACCACATATCTTCCTGACTTTGTAATTTGTGATACTAAGAGTAAATTTTTCTTCATTCTAGGTACATAATAGACATTTTGTAAATATACCTGATCGTTGCCGCAATGTGGTGAGATTAGTGCTTTCCCAACATAAATGATCGGGAACCTTGAATTGTCTGCTATTACCACTAGTCGATTTCCTTTATACTCTGCAGCACTTTCTAGCTTCTCTTTGTCACCTGTCATATGATTGGAGTAGCCCGAATCAATAATCCAATCCTTGTTATAATCTACGGCTGATTGATATGTTGTTGTGGGTGCCACTTCTACCTTTGGTGACTCCACAAGCTCCTTAGAATTCTTGTCATCAAAGTTTATTTCCTCCTTGACTGCTAACGAGGCAGAGACATTTCATTCTTCTTTAGTGTCATTTTCTTTTTCTGATGGACAACTTGAGGTTGTTGTGTTGCTCTCTGTCGGTTTCTTCCTAAACCAGCAATCTCTTGCAAAATGGCCCCGCTTCGCACAATTGAAGTAGGCATCATCACATTTCTTTGTATTAACATGGGGTTTTCTGGCACATGAATTTTCTTCTAGCTCCTTTCCTTCCTTCTCATTCTTGTTAATAGGTCCTTTTACTAGTGAAAAGTGCTTCTTACTCTTCACTAATACTCCAGCCATTTGTTTAGCAAACGCTTCTTGGTCAGCCAACAAATTTTCTAATTGTAAAAGGGCAAGGTGGGTAGGCCAACCTTGAATTGCAACAATAAATCTTCTATACTCTGGTCATAGACCCCGAATAATTATTCTCTTCATACGTTGATTAGATATTTTGCTATCTGGATCTAACTCAGAAATTTCTCGGCAAAGAGATTTTACCTTGTAAAATATTGGTTGATCGTCAAGTATCCTTGTGTTACTGATAAGAGCTCATTCTCCAAAAGTTGCATCCTTGCATCATTCTCCTTGGAGAACAATGTTACGAAAGTGTCCCATGCTTCCTTTGGTGACAAAGCCTTCCTTATGTGCTTCAGCATCTCGTCCTCTACCATAGTCTTGATTTCGAACATAGCCTTCCCTGCTTTAATCTTCCACTTCCTCGGTGCTTCTGCTTCTGTTGTAGGAGGTGGCGTTGTCTCACTACCTCCAACAACCTCCCATAAGTCTTGGCCCTGGAGATATGACTCCATATACGTTTATTATGTATTGTAATTCTGGGCATTGAGCTTCTTTATTCCACCAAGCACTTGAATGTTTGCCATAGTGACTTAATGGAATTTCCTTACTGCTATGGTCCTAGAGCAATAGCTTTGCAGTCCCAGACTGCGACTTGTGATGAAAAGCTTCCTCAGAAACAGTGATCCTTGATCACCTTCGAAACAATCCCCACCCGCTTGGCTCTAATATCAAATTGTAAAGCAAGAAAGTGGGCTCTATATAAATAATAATGCTTTATTTATTTATAAAGAATCAAGATTACAAATTTAGGGGGACACAAATTCACACTCAAACACTCACTTACTAGTTGCTTACACTAGCACTCACTCACTTCGACACACATACATTTGACACACATACACCCTACTTGCATATATACACACACACTAGACTCCTCACCAAGTCACTTACACCACACACTCACTCACGGTTTCTCTCTTTCTGCACTCATGTCACCCAGTTTCCACACTTACTAATTTTCTTTCACTCAAGTCACTCACTTTAGATGCACACTTGCACCTTACTTGTGCTTAACACACTAGAGCACTCTCTTTATTTTCACAATCACTGCACACACGCACAATGTCTTCAACGCCTATTTATAGGCTTCATAAGTCAGTGGTATAAAACCGACATTAGGGACTAGATTTCTCTAGGAATATTATTTTATTGACTCCTAGTTTCTAGAGTTATGCTAGACAATTCTAGCTTTCCTTGTTCTAGAAAATTCAAGCACTTTAACCTCGTTGCTAGTGCCGACTTTTCAGTACTTTCCATGAAGAACAAGTTCTCCTTTGTCAATGGATCACTCCCTACTCCCAATGCTAAGGAAGAGCATGTTCAATACCAGATTTGGTTATGCTCCAACAATATGGTGATTTTGTGGCTCTTGAATTCTATTTCAAAATAGGTTGTTTGGAGATTTTGTGGCTCTTGAATTCTATTTCAAAATGGATTGTTTTGAAAGCCATAAAATTGAATTCAATTCCCTAATTTTGAAGTGACTAATGGTATAGAATTAAAATTTAAAGAGAATTCAATTCTGTAAAAGTGCCCAAAAATAAATTAGACTAAAACAAGCCTGATTTACAATTCCTGACCTAGTAGATTTAATGTTAAAAATTGATATACCGAAAATATCTTTAACTTTATCTAATATTTTCTCTCTTTTTCTGCTCTCTAATATCTAATAAAGGGCAAAATAATTAAGATAAAGAATTCAATTTATTTTCACATATATTCTAAAATGTATGATTGAATTTAATTTTGTAATTTACTGGTTTATTCTAAGCATAAGAATTTAAATCAAAACACAATTTAATTTAATTATTAATACAATTTAATTCAATTCTATCTCATTTTTCCATTCCAAACAACCTGAAAGTGATTCTTCCCACGTACTATCATTCGGCAGCAAAGATCTAGTCTGATCTAAAGGATCTTTTCAACTGCAGAATGGTCCTCGCCTTTATCAAATCAAGTACAAACTCATGGTTGTCTCTCAAGGTCAATCGTTGGTTGCTCAGTATTATTCAAAACTGAAGCTCCTTAAGGAAGAGATGAACGAGCATTGCCCTATGGTATCTTGCTTGTGTGAACGTTCCTTGATCACCTTCAAACTGAATATGTCCTTTTAATTCCTCAGCGATTGAATAAGGAATTTTGTCAAGTTCAAGGCCAAATCTTGATGATGGAGCCTCTTCCTCATATCAATAAAGTGTACTCTCTTGTGGTTCAGGAGAAAAGGTAGAAGGTTGTTGGTAAGAACACTTCTATATTGGATTCTCAACTAGCTTTTGCTGCTAAAGGCATTGATCCTAACTACAAAGGAAAAAATTGCAAGAAATCTAGGCTAATTTGCACTCATTGTGGGATCATAGGCCATAACATTGACAAATGCTTCAAATTACATGGCTATCCTCTTGGCTATAAGTTCAAATCGAAGCCTCCTACAATAAATTAACTTTCTAATGGCTCTAATTCTGTTGGTGGTGAGAATATAAGTATACCAATTGAGCAGTATCAGTAGTTGCTTGCTTTGCTTCTGTCTCATTTATTACAAGTTTCCAAGTCTAATGATGAATGACATGTGGTTGTTAATATTGTCGAGTAGGTATAGTTCTAACCACTCATTTCATTGCCAATCAGTGTCCTCTTTTTAGTTGGATTTTACATTCAGGTGCACGTTGCCATATTTCTTCTTTGACAAACTTTGTTCATGTTGAACTTGCGTCTAATATTGTGTTCAACTTCATAACCAGACTAAAATTCCTATTCGTTTTGTTAGTATTCTGCTTTTAAATACTAACATGACACTGCACTGTTTATTATGTTCCTAATTTCAAAATCAACCTGTTGGTAGTTAGTGCTTTATTGCATGATTCAGATTGTAGTGCTCTTTTCACCTCTAATTCCCTTTCTATTCAGGACAACATGACTTTGAAGATGATTATTAGCAAGGGTAACCTTACAGATGGCTTATATGTCTTTAAGATTTCACCTCAACCTGATGCATCTTTACCTTTTCTCTACAATTCATTAGTTGTATGATCGAATAATGTTCCTTTACATGTTTTAGATGTTCATACAGTTTCTTCTACTACTTGACATTCAAGATTAGGTCACCCCTCACATAAATGTTTTCTTGTACTTTGTAAAAAGTTACAACTTTCATATAATAAAATGTGTGTTTCTGATTCATGCACAATTTGTCCTTTAGCTAAATAGCCCAAATCACCTTTTTCCATTTCATAATCATATATGTTCACATGCATTTGACTCGTTACATTGTGGCATTGTGACATTTGGGGACCCTTTCATGTCCCTACATGTATTGGCCATTGCTACTTCTTGAGTATCATTGATGATCATACAAGTTATGCGTGGATGCATTTGATGAGACATTAGTCTGAGGCTACTCTCCTGTTACAATAATTTATTAATTAGGTGCATACCCAGTTTAATACCACTGTTAAGTTACTTCCAAGTGACAATGCCAAGGAGATTGCTCTCTCACATCTTGGCCAAAAGAAGGATAAACCATTAGTTCTCATATGCGGAAACTCCCCAGTAGAACTCAATTGTCAAAAGGAAGCACCAACATCTCTCAAATGTTGCTAGAGCTATGTACTTCTAGTCTCGGGTTCCTTTGTCATTTTGAGGAAAGACGTGATTACTATTGCAGCTTTCCTCATCAATTGATTACCTTCTCCATTGCTACAGACTTAAACCCTTTTTATCTTGATTTATGGTAAAGATCCTGACTATGCTAGTTTGAGAGTTTTTGGTTGCCTATGCTATGCCTCTGCCTTTCTTCTACTACATATAAGTTCAGTTCTCAAAAGATGTTGTCTTTCATTAGGATAAGTTTCCATTTCATAATTTTCATTTGCAGCCTTTAAGATTGATATTTTCCCTACCCCTATCATACCAAAATCCTTGGAATTCAATCTTAATTTATTGTCTACACCTGCTGCTCAGGTCCTTTAGGCCATCTAGGCCACCTGCATACTTGAAGGACTATGCTTGCACTGCCTCATCCCATTAGTCAGCATCTGTCATATGCCAAATTTAGTCCTACATATTCAGCCTGCATTCATGATGTCACTACAATATTTGAACCCAAATTCTATCATTAGGCTTTTAAACATGTTGAGTGCAGGGAAGCTATGAAAGAAGAATTGGATGCTATGGAGGCCAACAGCACTTGGGCAATGGTGCCATTGTTGAGTAACAAAAACCCTAGTGAATGTAGATGGGTCTTAATATGAAATTGATGTGTGATAGCCAAACTGCCATGCACATTGCAAGTAACCCAACTTTTTCATGAATAGACGAAACATATAGACTTTGACAGCCACTTTGTGAGGGAGCATGTTCAGTCTAGCATTCTCAAACTTATCCATGTGAAGTCGTATCATCAATTGGCTGATCCTCTTAAAAACCACTACCTCTGCCTTAGTTTACTTGATAGCCTCAAAGTTGAGTGTTCTGAATATCTACCTCCTATCTTGAAGGGGAGTGTTAGCGGAGAGATGTGATTAGTGCTTGGTTAGTTAGTTATGCGAGTTTATTAATATTCTATTATTTTTCTGTTACTTTCTATTGGTAAGCTCCTATGATAGACTTGTGTAGAAATCTGACTATATAGCAAGAAAATTCTTCTCTCGCTAAAATTTTCAAGTTTATTCCAATTTTTCAATGGTATCAAAAAAAAAAAAAAAAAATGAACAGAGTTCTTAGTGGACAAAATCTTCAAGGCAAGCTCCCACCGGAACTGGTCAAGCTGCCATACCTACAAGAAATGTATGTAATACTCTTCACGGAAGGAAACGATGAATATATTTCTCAATAATTAACAATCTTGCTGGCATTCATTTACATGTGTCATTATGGTTTACTTTTTTTTTTTCCCCCTTGTCATTTTTATACTTTGGTACAGTACCTCAACCGCAATTACTTGAGCGGTGCAATTCCGAGAGAATGGGGTACCATGAAACTTATCGTAATGTATGCTTTCTCTCTCATCAATTTTTCCTCTGCTATTATTATTATTTTTTGAATAAACTCTCAAAATATTCCTTATCAATTTTTGTGTCGGATAAATTAATTCTTAATAAAAATAAATTGATAAATTGATTCTTAATTTTTTAAAATATCAGATAAATTAGTCTTCATAAAAAATAAACAAATAAATTAATTTTTAATCTTTAAAATTAGATAATTTAATTCTATTGAAAAGATTTAATAGGTGGATTAAATTGTCTAAATTTAAAAAGATTAGGGATCAATTTATCTATTTATTTTTATTAGGACTAATTTATTTAATATTCTAAAAAATTAAGAACTAATTTGTTAATTTATTTTCGTTAAAAACTAATTTATCTGATATAAGAATCAATTGCGACTATTTTGAGGTTTTATACTTATTTTTTTTCTTTTTTCTCTATTGCTTATATGCACCTCTAATAAGATGGGGGTATTGTTTTATCTTGTATAAATCTTTTCTTTTTTTCTTTCTTGCTAAAATATTAATTGTTTCCGTTTCATGAAATATGTGTCAAGCTATAATTTTCATTCTCATGATAGTGCTCTTGCTGCAAACCGACTGAGTGGTCAAATCCCAGAAGAGCTGGCAAACATCACCACTCTCAAAATTTTGTGAGTGTCTGATTATCCACATTTATTATTTTTTTCTCTTCCCATTTCGACATTATGAATGTTCATTGTAGCTAATTTTAAAAATGCGTAGGGGCCTAGAGTTCAATAATTTCTCTGGAAATCTTCCTCCGAAACTTGGGTATCTTCCAAGCATTGAAAAACTGTAAGCCTTTTACTATTTCAGTTGCAATTAACGTACAAGGTGTATTGTTTTCAATTTAATTGTAAAATATTGGCAGTATCAATTTTTTTTAATATTATAATTTTATAATAATAGTTTTAAAAATAAAAATAGTATACATAATTAATTAAAAATAAAAAATTTACATAAAAAATTTATTAAAATTAAAGTCTTATTTTTTACTCCATCTTTCATGGCTACTTAATTTGTTTGATTGAGTTTTGCTGCTGAAATATCAAGGATCTGCATGATTGAATTGGTGGAAAATTATAGGAGAATGAAAACAATAAAGTTTGAATTTTACTCTTTTTGTTTTTTTTATAAGTAAAACAGACCTACTCAACTCACTGGAAAGAAAGTGAGGAGCAGAGGAACAACGTTCATGAGAACCAGCAACAACTTTACTTGTATTACCTGAGATAGAAAATGAAAAACTGCTTTCAGTTCAATTTTATGTTGTAAAAACAATCAAAATTCATGATGAATGAAAATGAGTCACAGTCCACATTTGATAATTTCGCATTCGTATCATACCAAATAAGTTTGAATTTTGAAATGATTCTGATTTGAATTTTTTTTTAATTACCTTTCGATTTTTCAATTACACAAAACAAGCATAATCTAAATGTAAATGCTATAGATTCATTTAACGCCTCATATTCATAATTTCTTAATGCTACAGGCATCTTACCTCCAACTATTTTACTGGAGAGTTGCCTGAAACATTTTCGAAGCTTACAACATTGAGGGAACTGTAAGCTTATTTCCTTTAGCGACAATAATAATTATAATTATATATTATATGGTGACGTTTTGGTTCTGAATTAGCAGTATTTTTCCTTCTTGTTTTTATCCTTGCATGGGGCAGGCGACTTGCTGACAATCAATTCTCCGGAAAAATACCTAATATTATACAGGGATGGACAAGGCTTGAAATTTTGTGAGAATAATTTATTTTGGACTTTATTTTTGTATCTTTGTTATCAGCTATGCATTATCTTTGCATGTGTAGCAAATAGCAAATATAATCTTGTTTTGGCAGAGTAATTCAAGGGAGCGGTTTTAGTGGACCAATTCCATCTGGAATTTCATTTCTACAAAATTTAACCGACTTGTAAGCATGGCTTTCCATACTTTCAAAATTAAGTTACTTTCCTAGCTACAATCCTATTGTTACTTGTTGCTATTAAGCAATATAATTATTATGAGAGTCAATTGGTTAAGTAGTTAAGTTAGTTATTGTCTTACTGATAGTTAGCTATCAAGCTAGTTAGTTTCTGTTAGTGTCAGTTAGTTAGATTCACTGATGTATAAATAGCACACTTGTACATATTTTTCACTCAACTGAGAAATGAGAATTCAGTTTCATCTTTCTCTTTTTCTTACTTTGCAAGAAACCCCACACTTGTGACCGTGTTCATCTTAACAGTTGCTTCAAATTTGAACATGCAGGAGGATTAGTGACTTGAATGGACCTGATTCTACTTTTCCACCAATTAATAATATGAAAAACTTGACAACATTGTGAGTTAAATAGTAAATATATATTATGACCCTTTTTTTTTTTGTGGTTACCTCTATGCAAGTCAATGCCCGAATGCAAAGAGAAATTGATATCTTCATTTTATAGAGTGCACACTTATTTCATTTTTTTTTTTTTTTGCAGGATATTAAGGAGTTGCAATATTAATGGCACACTACCTCATCTTGGAAACATGGCAAAATTGAAAATATTGTAAGCACTACTTCACTCCTTTTGGAACATATTTAGTTGTTGCTAGTGGTCAAATTTTCTAATATTAATTTTAAGGAGTCCTTACAGATTTGGATCCTCTCATATTAGGGGGTAACATGACATTGTCATGTTCTCACAATCCTAACAACTAATTATAATTGAAAACAAATCAATGGCTTGATTTTAACCACATCAGCAGTTAAATTAAAAGATACTATTTTAATTCCTGTCAATCCTAATTATTTGTTTCTGGAACTATTTTCCTTTCCGGCTTTCTTTTTCCCCTCTGCCTTTTGCTCTGCAAATCTGTACCGCTATTTAAAGAATACTCTGGAGCTAGGCAAAAATGAATATTAGTAATTTAAAACTAGATAAAATGATCCGGTGTTTCCTTCAGTAAAGGTTTGATTCAATTTCTTTAATTCTGTCACATTTTGCTGGAGAGTGGCTTGCTTACTGTAAAACTTTTGCTGTGGTTTTGGGTTCAATTCTGGCAATATGATGAACTTATTGGTATGTTGCTGACTAACATAATTTTCACATCCATTTAGTATTTGTGCGTAGGTTAGATTGGTAAATCTACTTTCTTTTGTATATTGTAGCCACAAAAGAAAGGCATGCATTGATGCTCAACAAAATGAAATGTGAAGTAATACTAGCGTTAAACCCCTTCTTGGACTACATTAAGTTTAGCCAATTATCCTTGAAAGATACTAGCCAATGATGATATTAGTTTATGAATTTAATTTAAATATGCTACACTGTTAATCAATAGAAATAGTAAAAAGTATCAATTCATACAAATAATCACCTATTATAATGAGGGGCCCATCATGATTTCTCACTTTCTAATATTTCTATTGATTGATAATGTAAAATCATTTTATACTATCAATATATACTAATTAAACTCTTAGTTTATATAATTGGCCGAATGATGAATGGAGAGACCACTTAAGAGAGAGATAAACGTAACTGAACGTAAACAAAGAGTGGAGAGCAGTGCGTAAGACATTGCAAAGCAAAAGGCAAAGGGGGGAAAATGTAGGAAGGGAAATTATTTTCAAAAATAATTAGGATTGATAGAAATTAAAATGGTATCTTTTAATTTAAATACTAATGTAGTAAAATTCAAGCCATTGATTTGTTTCTAATTATAATTAGTGGTTAGGATTGTAAGAACATGACAATGTCATGTTACTCCCTGACATGAGAGAGTCCAAATTCTAATTGAAAATTTTCTATTTCCTCCGTTTCAATATATCTGTTTGTTTGACTAAATTAGTATATTTTTAAATTAATATATCTAGACACAATTATATATAAATATATTGATTTAAGAATATATCAACTTAAGCAAACTGACAAATATATTGAAACGAAGAGAATATTAGAGTATCGACTACCATTGCCTTTGATTACTCATTAAAAAATTTTGATTGCTCATTAAAAGTTTATTAACTGTATGTATGGTTCTCATAAATTATAAATTCTTACGAACAGTAGATGGACAATTCTCTTCCATAATTCGTATATTAACTCTGATTGATTAACGTTAAAAATAACTAAAGTGACACAAACAAAATGATACGATATACCATAATTGCCTCACATCTAATGTACTTCAGAATTTTTTTCATAACATAATTTTAGAGTCTACCAATAGGAGATCTGGTGAAAGAAAGTCTCAGTTTCGTTAAATTTTCATTAGTCATCGGTATTTCATGCATCAAAATGGGCAAGTCCAACAAGTCGATTTAAATAACTTGACAAAATGTAGGCAGTGCCTGCAATACACTTAAGTTAAACTTGATGTACCGTACATTGGGTTATTTAATGGTTGAGATGGAGGGGTGGATCCATATACCAAAATTACATGTGATATATTACAATATTTTTTTAGTTTAATCAAATATATATATATATATATGGTTAAATACATTTTAGGAGTGGATAAATTTTTTTTTGTATGATCCTAAAATTAACTGAAATTTTTTTGACATTATCTAGATAAAATTTGGTCACTTCTAAAATATAATGGATATCATACAGATAAAATCTAATCAATTTACAAGTTATCAAATTTTATTTATATGATCCTATAAATAAATATAATTTTTTGGGGTATTATATGGAAAAGAAATTAATTACTTCTAAAATGTACTTAATCATCATTTTTTTTTTAAATTTGGCTAAACTGAAAAAAAAAAAAAACATATAGTGCATCACACGTACTTTAATGTATGAATACTTTCCTCCATCTCATTATTAGATTACTCAATGTATAATACACCAAATTTAACTTGGTGTAGCACAGCATTTCCCCAAAATATATAGGTTATGTCAATAAAATTAAGAATAACACTTTGGCTCAACTTAACTCCCCCCAATTTTGACTTGTCCTGATGCGGACTAGTTCACCATAGGCTAGGTCGGTCCTCAAAGTCCAAAAAAATAAAACAATTATTAAAACTGTTGTGTTATTAAAAACTTCTGAGATAGTTCAAAAGATTTACATCCCACATTGCTTGTGACAGGATTATAGTGCGCCTTGCTTTGTAAAATGTATCACATATTTTATAATTTAAAGATTAAGATATTATGGTATATTCATATTTTTTATATTTGTGCTACATTCCAAAATATATGTTTAATTTGGAATTGGGAAACTTGTGGATAAAGTGGAATGTTGAACTTAGAAGTTAAAAACTCGGACAAAAATGAAGTGAATTTTCTTAAACTCGGAACTTGAGATCTAGAAAGAAGTGAACTCTCTCTCATATTAAGTAACATATTAGACTTAGAACTCAAAACTCGAAAATATGTATCAGGGAGTTAGAGAGAGGTAGAGATAATTTTATGATATACTATAAATAAGATATACTATCATATCCTAACCATCAAATAATAAGATATATGGTGTACGTCTTAAAATACCGTGTATCGGAGACGTTTTTCCATTGTTTGAAGCAAAATCTCTGGAAGAATGGTTTTTTAAAGTTACAAAACCCTTTAAACAAAAAAGTGGGCTCGCACACCCACAAAAACTTGGGCAAGAGACTTGGGTTGAGTGCAAATATGCAATTTGTCCTCCCCATGAGCAAAATAGTACCATAATTCTTGTTGTATTTTGCGTTTATAATTAACTAATTAGTAGCCCGTGCAGGGCATTACTTAGTTTTTTTTTTTTCATCCTATTGAGTTATAGAATTCCATTAACTCATGTATAGTTTAGAAATTAGTTGTATTGATTTAAATATTTTTGTCTAATCACATACTTTTAATATTAGAAAACTTTAATATATTTTATATAAAAAAATCGACATAACGCATAGAAAATTAATTAACAAAATTCTGAAAATATATGTTATAGCACGGTAGTCTAAAATAATGACCTTTTTGTTGTGAAATAATGGCAAGCAAGAATAAAATATCTATTAAAATTATTTAAAATAATTTAATGAGTTCTGTTATCAATATTTAATCAATTTATTAATTTTTATAATTTAAAATCTCAAATCTATTAATTTTGTTAGTATTTCTGATAACATTCATCCATAAAAAAATCTCTGCAAATCAAAAAAATTAATCAATTTTGATTGATAAATTTAATCGATTTTGTTAGTATATATAATTTAAAATATCAAATATATCAATTTTATTAACATTTACTATAAAATAATCTTCACATATCACCTAAGCAATATCCCCGAAATATCTATATATATATATAATATAATATTATGAAAGAGAAAGTCTATTTATGAAATTCTAAAAGAACATATGTAATTTTTTAAAAGTTTGTGAAAGTTCATTGAGAATATTTTATTTTAAAAGTATTTTTTGGTTAGTTTTAATCATAATAATAATGTAAATATAATAATATATGTTCAATTTTAATATTTCAAATATCAAAATATTATATAAATATAATAAGTTTTTGAAAAGCAGAAAAAATAATTCTATAGTTTGTAATGATATATTGTAATGTGCTAAGATAAAATGTTAATATGGATAAAATTTTAAATTAAAAAATCTAACAATAAAATATCACAATGGCATATTACGATGCAATGAATTACAATACTACCATGTGTAATTCTATATTAATTCTTTTTATTATTGTTTTAATAAATCTATTGAGTTTAATTAATAATTTATTAGTATAAAGTTATTAACCTACCCATTTAATTATATATTATTATATTTGTATAATTTTTGATATTGTTATCATAAAAGTCAAGCATTTTCAATAACTTCACAATACATGATTATACGTTAGTATAAAAAAATATTACATTGATAGTGAATCAACATTAATTATTATCATTTGTGTTTGATTTATAAAATGTCAAAATTGCAGATTTCATAAAAGAATATTATTTTATATTTTTATCATAAGTCACATTATGAATATATATGTACGAGGAAATATTTAAATTAATATAATAAAAAACAAAATTTCTAATATTATTATATATTTTCTAAATTATTTCATACATCACATGGATAGTTAATTACTAACAAAGAGAAATATTTACATAATATTAAACATCCAAGATTATGTGTAATAATTTCAACTTTTAATTATAACACTGTTGAACAGATTAATCTCGTAACCGTGTTTATAAAAATACCTTAATATTTATAAAAACAATCTCAAATTTTAATTAGGAGTTTAATAATTAAAATATCAAAACATATGCAACAACATACAGTTTCGGACCAATATTTTGAAAAAGATACATACAATAGATCACAAGTTATTATCATAGACAATATCATACAGCAGAGTTCTTTCCAATATTTGGTTTTACACCGCAAAAAATTAAAAAAAAATTAAAATTAAAAAATTAAAAAAGAACCTAAATTGAAAATGTTGTACAATATCCCTCTCATTGAGTCATGGGAAATCGAGACAGTTGTGATAGTATGTGAGAAAAGTAAACTGAAAAATTGCTATAAAAGTTAAAAAAGTGTTTCAAAATACAACAGTAAAATATACTTAATATCTTTGAGGTATTAAGAAATAATATTTCACCCTATTTGTTCATAAAATATATACTTCACCCCAATTTATTAAGAGTATATTTGAATTGATTAATTTTTTTTAGAAAAAGGTTTTTTTTTTAAAAAAAGTGTTTTTTATAAGTTTTTAGAGCCTATTTGAATTAATTTTTTTAAAGAAAAAGCACATTTTTTAAAAGAATTATTTTTATAAAAAGTGCTTGTAAGAAAAAAAATCAATTTATCATTTTTTTCTAAAGCTAAAAGTACCCAATTTTTAAAAAAAGTAGAAACAAAAGTATTTTTAATAAAATTATCTTTTAAAAATATTCTTTAACCATATTTAAAATTATAATATAGATAATTCTTTTCTTATCCTTTATTAAACCGTAGTTCTCCTTTCTGTTTTTGATTTTTTTTATAATTTAGCTATAAAAGAAGTACTTTTGCTCTTTTGTATGAAAATAAATTGATACTTTTAATCATTAAATGCACTTTTTAAATAGTTTATCCAAATACAAAATAAATTTTTCTAAAAACTAATGCTTTGCTAAAAAAATAAAAGTTTGGAGAAAAAAAAGATCATTTTTTTGTAAGCTTGTCCAAACACGCTTTTTGGATACTAAAAAAAAGGTGCTTGCAAAAAAAATAATTTACCACTTTTTTGTAAAATTAGTAATACCTAACTTAAAAAAAAAAGAAAAAGTAGAAACAGTAGTAATTTTTAATAAATATCTGTTTGATTAAAATTTTAGAAGAAAACTAAAAGAAAACAAAGAAAAATATTTTGTATTTAGATATATAATTCTACAAGTACTTGTTATTAAAATTAGAAATTGTTAAACTATTTAAATATAATAAATATAGAAATATTTTTATGATAAAATTATAATTAAGAATATATATATATATATATATATAGAGAGAGAGAGAGAGAGAGAGAGAGAGAGAGAGTATGTGTTAGAACAATAGTAAAAAAGGAGTAATATTTTTTATTGAAAAAGTAGTGGTCCATAAATTCGAAGAACAAAATTTTCTCTCTTTTACTTTTTTTTTGGAGAAGTAATTTTTTATCTATTTTTTAAAAAAGTTAAAAATTAATTATTTTTTACTTCTACCTTTTTGGAGATATATGAAAAAATAATATTAAAAATTTTATAAGTAATTTTTTGGAAAATATTGAAGAAAAGGATTTTTTTGTACCGGATACAGAAACAAATGTACACAAAATTATTCTTCAAAATCACATCTAATTTTTTTAAAAGTTGGGTATTATTAACTTTTGAAAAAAATGATAACTTAATTTTTTGCTATAAGTAACTTTTTTTCCCTAAAGTTGCATCTAAACACATTTTTAAAAACATATAAAAGAACTTTTTTGTAAACAAAAAATACTTAAAAAGTGTATTTTTCCCTTAAAAAAATCAATCCAAACATATTCCTAATACATTAGAATGGAGTGTATATTTTATAAACAAACGGGGAAAGTGTTATTTTTTAATATTTCAAATATGCTAAGTATATTTTAGTCAAAATATAAAAGTAAAACAAAGTTAATAGAATGCTGCGATCCAAAGTATCTCAGTCGCAGCAATAGGTCTTGAATTTAATAGGAAGAGAGGATAAGATTGTTTAAATCAATGTTGTTTTGAATTGGAATGTTGTTTTGAGCTGGCTTCCAGAAAATGCAAATGTTTTAAAAAGTGAACATTTAGAACTTCCCACTATCATTAGCCTTCACTTACTCTAGTTTATTTTCAAACGTTAATGTTTTATTTTGTTTAAAATTGATTTCAAAGTCTGCACTATACGACCTCTACCTTCGTCCGTTGTCTTCCTATTTCTTCTCTTCCTTCTTCTCCCCGTGCCTCTTCCACCTCGATTATACACAGAAAGTTTCCTTCTTGTTTTTAGTTCTCGGTCCAAAATTAATGTTGCTTTGATTTGGTTTCCAGAAAATGGACAACTATTAAGTGACCATTTGTAGCAATAACAAGAGAATCAGAACCATCCACTTTCATTCCTCTCCCCACCCCCCAAAAAAAAAAAAAAAAGGAAAAACCACAGTTACTCAAGTTTATTTCAAACGTTAATGTTCTACAAAATTTGCACTACACAACTTCTATCTTCTCTTGCTGTCTTCCTTTTCTTCCCCTCCTCCTACCTCTTCCACCTTGATTATACACTAACACGAACATTGCCATGTCGTTATTGAGTTCCTGGTCTAACCAGAATATTCTACTGTTTTTGCTTTGCACCGAAATAATCTTTAAGGTAGTGGAAGCTTGCACACTTCAGACTACACATTCTTTGTTCATTCAGGTTCTTTGCAGGGTCTTCATTTTCAGCAAAAAGTATTAAGTTTTTTCTTTTTTAAATTCATGTAAATATCATTTTAAAACAAATATTCATCTCCTTTAAGTAATAATTAATTAAATATATCGATACAAATTCATTTTTATAATTTTATATAAGTCATCAAATGTCAACAAGGTTAGCTCTCCTAATCGATTTTTTGCTGATTTATCACCATTATTTGGGATTTATTCCTTGGTTCTCCCATAGGTGAAGGGTCTATAAATGCCTCTAATAATGTTAGATGAGTAGGGATTGGAACAAGTTAGGCCAGGTTATGCTTTATGCTTAGCAGGCTAGGCCTATTGTAACTCACTACAAGAAAACATGCTGCTTTCATTGGATAATAATTTACGATGGATTTTCGATGGATTCAGGATCATCTGAAAAATGACTCGATGCAATCAAATTTTTGGTGGAGTTATAATTCATTGTTTGAACGAAATTTCTGGTGGGTTTTTAGCTGAAAATGTCCGCCAAAAACTGCTAATTCGAATAAAAAAAAGTATCATCCTTTTCTCTATATTCCCATGCAACAATTTTAAGATACTATTATGTACAAAATCTAGCAACAAGAATCACACTTATGTTTAAAACTACTCATATATGACAATAAAGATACTCTAAATGAGCATATTAAAAAATTAACCACGAAAAAATAAAAAATAAAAAAGATAGAGAGAATAGTCATTTATTAATGGTGGCTGGAGCAAGGTGACAGTTGCAACGATGGTGGTGGTTGGATAGTGATAGTGGATGGGTGGTGGCGATGGGGGTGAGGGGCGGCTCCTTTTGGAGCCTAAAGTGGGCATCCCCACCCGGGGCGGGGCCTCTCAAAATTTTAAATTTTTGTTAATATATGTATATAATTTTAATTTGGCCCCCTTTAAAATTTTTGACTTGGTCAATTCTTATAATTTTTTTACTTAATTAGATGTTTAGATACTACAAATAGATAATATGTATACATATGTGTCTTTTGAGTTTTGATTATGAAATATTCATTTTTCTTATATATTGTGACTTGTTTTTAAATTTTTAGGCAAGAACAAAAATTAAAAGACAAATATTATTCTCTATATAAAATTAACCATTAAATATTGGCCTCTTCTATAGAAATAGTCTAGCTCCACCTTGGATGGTGGTGGTGATGGTTATAGTGGAAGGAGTTGGTGGCGGTAGAAAGTGATGGTGGGAGAAGGTGGTGGAAAGATGTGGTGAAAGAAAGGTGGTGGTGGAGGAGATGGTTATGGTGATAAGAACGAGATAGTAGAGTATAAGTTGAAGAAAGAGATGGTAAATTAAAAAAAATAAAAATAAAGGGTATTAGTTCAGAAGGAGATGGTAAAAATAAATAAGAGGGAGATATGTATAAAAATTTTCACCTAATGGTTTGAAAAAAATTGATTTTACACCCATTTTTACCGAACTTTTTCTCGAGAAAAATTAAAAAAATGTTAATTCAAATTTTCCATGGATGAATCTATCAGAAATGTACCCAAATATATTTTTTTCATTATGTCATTTTTTTTTAATTTTGGATGATTGAATATATCGGAAAGCAGCAAATTTATTTTTTTAAAAAAATTTCGATAGATATGGGTCCAGAATGTCATCTAAAAATTTCCATAAAAAAGTAGCAAATTTTTTTCTTTTTAAAAGAAAAAACTTTCCAGTGAATACGGTGCTAGAAATTTTGCTGAAAATTGATTCATTGAAAATTTTCGACCAATCACATCTGCTATGAAATTTTTGGCACTAAAATGCATTTTTTTTGTAGTGACATTTTAGCTGGAGCCTAGCTTATGGTTTGTTATAGATTTTTTTTTTTAAAGCCTAAGTTTGGTTTGTTCAGAAGCCAAAGTTGACCTAAAGTCTATTTAGTAAGCTTGTAATTTTTCTTATAATTATCTAAAAAGATTCCCAAAATAGAGCTATTACACCAACACATCGTTATATTAGTACTGAAAGACACAAAAACATAGGTCATACTAGATGAGTATACATCAAAAAATCAGACCACCCAGACACAGACACAGTCACAAATCCACTAAAGACTAATCATGCATGATAGAAAAATTTAAGATTGCACCGAGACATACAGGAAGCATCTTGAATCTACAACATCTTAAATCTGCAATTTAAACACACATAAAAACCCAAACATTACAAGCACTCAATATAGTCCTTAGCTTAAAGACGCCCATGGATGGAGACCTTATAATACTCGATTCAAAACATCAAAATGCAAAGCATTCACATCGCATTATCAAAGCAAAAAGATAATAAATAATTATCAAAACAATGAAAAAAATTCAAAAAAAAAAAAGAATCTAAAAATAAAAATAAACAATTCAAGAAATAGATTTTATGAAGCCAATTAACTCACCTCCTTCTGGAAAGATGTGGCAGTGCTACGGAGTGCATCTGGAGAGTTAAGTGGCAGTGTGGGAAGCTGTGGCCTGCCGGCGAGATGCATCTTGGTTTTGGATGGAATGAGGGAAGGAGAGAATCAAGGTTAGGTTAGGCGGCAATTTGAGTTTGATGGTGAGGGCAGATGAGAGATTGTCACCTTTTTTTTTTTTTTTTTTTGTGCGCCAAAGATAGATTATGCATTCATAATATGAAAGGCATACAAAATGTCTCCACAGACACATGGCAAAGAATTGGGATTGGGTAACCACCCAAAGTACACAACTTCATGTAGTAGATAACATCAATATACCATAAAGGAAACTACTGAGAGGAGGGTATCAGAACAGAATTAGCAACTTCGAATTCTTCAACTAACTTCAACGATGAGTTCAGAATATCCTGGGGTGAAGAATCCTTCCCTTCGAATACTTTAAGGTTCTTAGCTTTCCAAATATTCCAAAGGAAGATGGCAATGAGGTCCAGCACCTTCTTACCTCCAGGGGGTCGATTTGGTTATGTTGAGGACTCTGATCCACCAATCTACCAAATGAGATTGCACTACTGACGGAAAGGAAGAAGGGACCAAATTGCAGAGGAATGGCATCAATATATCAGGCAATGTAGCACTGATTCTTGGTAGCTTTCACATCTTGGGCAAGTATTAGTCACTAATGCAATTCTTCTCTTTATGTTTGATCTCATAGTAATGCCTTCATGCATCAACTTCCACATGAAGATTTCAGTCTTGTGACTTGTGAGGCATCTTCAGAGACCATATTGCATTCCAAATGGTCTTATTGTTCATTGAAGCCAAAAGAGCTTCACTAGGGGGAGTGGCAAAAGCTAAAAGCCACTGAATATCCTAAAGCAACCGAGTAGTTCCCTCCAGAATTCAAACTCCGCTATAACTTATCTTCAGAAATCGAAGGGGACAAAGACTAGATCTACCCTACAACCTCGTGGGGGAATCTTTCTTAGATTAAAGTATCATTCCAAGAACCATCTTCTCGAAGTAATTGTTGCGCCAAAATGAGGGACTGGTCATGATTCACATCTTTAGGAATGGTAAATAGATAATTCCCTAGCATCCAAGGATCTTCATACACTCCAATGTTCTGACCATTGCCAACACGCCATTCAGCTCCTTTCTCGATGACTTTCCTTCCTTCTAATATACTCCTCCACAACCATGAAGGATTTGAGCCAAGTTATCAGACATGTTTTCAAATTAAGTTTTTAAATGGGTTAAGTTAAAGCTTTCAATATATAAAAAATGCAAAACATTAACAAGAAACTATGTTGGACAATTGGTAAAATGGATAAGTGCATATCTAAAGGGTGTTGAGTTCAAATGTTACCTTTGATGTTTTAGAAATTTACACAACATATATTTGTAACAGGCTGGCTTGGCATGCTTTACATAGAGCTTAGGCCTAGATTGTTAAGATAAATAGGCTTGAACGTAATTTTATTTGTAATATGTCACATTGCATTTAGATCAGCCCACGCTAACGTAGACTGACATCCCTAATCACTACTAACAATTACAAGGCCAATTCTCTGGGACTTGCAAAATGGTGGATTTTGTGAATTTTTGTATATTTATCAGCATCTTGAACAAAGATACTAGTATTTTGGATAGTTTACCAGTGTTTTGGACAAATTTACCAATATTTTGGGCAAATTACCAGCGTATTTTATGTATTTACTAATATTTTGGACAAAGTTACAAGGATTTTTGGCAAATTTATCAACGCTGATAACTATATAATACGCTGGTAAATTTGTCCAAAATGTTGGTAATTTTGCCTAAAACAGTGGTAACTTGCTCAAGACGCGGGTAAATACACAAAAATCCACAAAATTCACCATTTTACATATCTACCATAGCATGCACCAAATTACAAAAAGATAGATTTGTAGTGACAAAATTTTAAATACTTCTACATTTAGTAAGCATAGGATTGTTAATTAGATTAAATTGATTTGATAAGTCCGAAAATCAAAACAAACCAATCAAATTATTTGGATTAGTTTGAGTAATTATTTATTTCAAGGTAAAACTAAATCAAAGCTATTGTTATTAATTTAGTTTTTGGATTATAATTTTTTTACTAGAAATCTGAATATCAAACCCAATCACCTTATCAACTTTTTTTTTTATTTGTTTCTAAACTTGCAATATCTTGTACTTAAACTTGCAATAGTAAAGTCACTTTTTATCTATTTATATTATTATTAATTATCTTATGATCAAATTTTACACTATTATTAATTATTTTATAAGGATAAAAGCTGTTAAAAAACTAAATTTTTTTTTTATTTCAACCTGATGACTCAAAGCAAACCAACCTAGTATTATTATTAAGTGCATGTTTGAGAGCCCATTAGGGACTTCCAGAATTGATTCTAGCTCCCCGGAATTGATTCTAAGGATTTTTTATTATGTTTGATTATTGATTCTGGGAGAAGTAAAAATTTTTAACCTTATGTTAAAATCACTTTTAGAGAAACTACTAAACATAAATCACTTTATCTAAAAATCAATTCCAACAAAATCAATTTTATCTAGAATCAATTATATAAGAGTAGAACCAAACACATGATAAGTTGGTTTGGTTTGGTTTGAATTTGTTGAAAAGAATTTCAAAACTAATCAAACCAACCCAAATAAATTTGATCAGTGCATATTTATTTTTCTCTCAAACCCAACCAAAACCAATCCACTTAATTACATGCCTGAGTAAGAACAAACTATTGTATGTTCTTGCAGTGTAAGATAATATTATGTTTTACTATAAGGTGACGTTTTAACACTAATTAATGATAGGATTCATTACTAAATTAAATATAAAATTAAAATGACAAGTACTCCATCCATTCCACAATAATAGTTATTTAAGATAATGACACAATGATCAAGAAAATAATTTAATAGTTTAATTTTTGGAAAAAAAAAATAGGGAACGGCTAAATTTTACTTTTAACTTATTGAGGGCCGTTTGGTATGTTTGATAGTATAAGGCCTGATAAAAATTTAATACTATGCAGTATTTGGTATGTCACTGTATAAGATATTGTATTATATAAAATATAACCAGAAGAAGAGATTATAATAAATATAATTTTTAAATAGTTATTATAATTATTTTAGCTATTTTTTATTATATATAAAAATAATTTTATATTAAAAATTATTTATTTATTTATTTTTAATATTTTTTCATAAATATAAAAAATATAAGAGAGAGAGAGAGAGAGAGAGAGAAATAGAGATAGAGTTTTTATATATCAAAATCTAAGCATATTTAGTATCATATTCTTATATTTGGTTGTATTTTTTATTATATATAATTAAATTTATATTAAATATTATTATTATAGTTTGAATAGTTATTTTATAATTATTTTTTAAAAAATATTTATTTATTATTAAATAATATTATTTTTTATTTATATATTTATATATTTATTTAATAATTAATTTTCTTTTAATAAAATATATTAAAAAATAAAAAAAGTGAAAGAACCTTTATAAATTAAAAGCTAATCAGGCCTAATACGGTCTCCCTATGCCGTATTAAGTTATCCATCATTATAACATATAAGGGAGGTTTGATGGATAAGTTTATATAATACGTTGACTACACCAAACAACGGATAAGGTCATAACTTATTGTATTACCTTATCCTATCATACTTAATACAACATGCCAAACACCCAATGTTGCATTATATGATATAGGTCAATGGAGAGGAGATGAAAGAGAGTGAAATATACTAGGATAAAATTGGTACTCCTTCCATTCTATTTTATCTATTATTTTAAAGAAAATTTGTTATTCTATTTTATTTATCATTCTCACACATTAATAAAATATTTATTATTCACTTTCCAATTTTACTCTTCACAATATTATAAGCATGCTAATAAACAAGAAATGTGGAGAGACATTAATAGAATGAACTTATTAGATATTGAAAGTTGAGGAAGAATGTTTAAGTAGAACTGTTTTATAATTAAGTGTTGATTTTGGATCCCTTAATTTTTGTGTACAAGGCTTAAGTGACAGATAAAATACAATAGAAAGAGTACAAAATAATTAATACTTTGTTGAAATTATAAAATAATAAATAATATTTTTTGTAAAAGAAGACTATTATTTTAAAATGGATGGAATATATAATAAAAGATATTGTTAAAACTCTTTAATAATATTTTTATAAGTGCAGTATATAAGCTATGTTGCTAAAGAGCTTTACTAATGCTTTTATACGTTTTAGTAATATTTTTCAGATTTACTAAATCTCAAGTGTGTTGTAGTTTATGATGTTAAAATACTTACTTTATTTTTTTGGGAAGCAGGAGCTAATAAATACTAGCCAGTAGCAACTAGAAAATGTTTGGAAACTAATGTCACTTCCATTCCATTTCATTTGTCACTTTAGAAAAAAAATTGATTTATAATATCTATCATTCTTATGTATCAATAAAATATTTATGGTTGACTTTTTAAGTTTATTCTTCTAAGAACACTAACAATCAAGGAATGTAGAAAGATATTGTAATATAATAATTAATTAGATATTAAAAATTGAGTAAGAATATTTTAATAAAAATATTTCATAATTAAGCCATTTGGATCTTAACTCTTACACATATGGGTAAACTGACAAAAAAAATACAGTAGAGGGGTACTAAATGTTTGATAATAAATATTTTAATGTTTCATTTCTTTATTGTTTCCTTTAATTTTTTATTAATCCTTTATCTTATTCTGGACTAAATTTATCTTGCAGAGACCTCAGCTATAACAAATTAAGTGGAGGAATTCCAGACTCCTTTGAACAGCTAACAAATGTAGTGCTCCAACTGTAAGAGAGTTTTTAACATTTTCCCGTAATTACTCCATAGGAAAGCAGATATATATTTTTTTCCTGGCTAGGTGAATAGCATTAGTCAATTTCAAAACTTGAGTTGCATTAACCTGTAGTGTAGCCACTTTAATAATAATAATAATAATAATAATAATAATAATAATAAATGACTGCAAAAATATATGCTTCAAGAGTTTAAAGTGCTATACACCACAATCTGCTTTTATATATATATATATATATATATATATATATATATATATATATATATATATATATATTCGCGAATACTGTACATAGAAATTCAAAGTTAAACCCGGGGACTGATGTGAAATAATGCGTGGAGAGAAATGTTATTTATATATAATAAGTTAGACACTCAATTAATATTAGTGATTGTAGTTTAAATAAGTATTGAATGTAATTTTAATTGATAATAGAATATATATTATTTATAAAATTAATATATTAATTTGATATTTATATAATTAAAATTTATATTTATTTAAACTACGATCATCACAAAAATAATGTGTGAATTCAAAGCTTATATAGTGTCTAATAAGATGTCTTATATAAATAATATAATTCAATATTTAATTAAATCCTTTATAAGAGGAAAGTTAACTGGACAAGAATGCCTTTTTAAGCATTACGAAAGATAGGGAATACCAACTTTTTTCAACCAAAAAATAATAATTTTTTAAGAAAAAAAAACACTTTTCGTATAAGTTATTTTAATTAGTTTCTACTCAAAAGCTAAAAATAATTATTTTTTAGCTTTGAGTAAAATATGAAATGAGTAATTTCTATTATAAAAATTAATTTTTCTCAAAAAAGCTAAAACAAATGCACTTTGAAATTTTAAGTTAAAAAATAACTTATAATTATAAGTAATTTTTTGAAATTTTTTATTATAAATAGAAGCTGATTATTTTAGAATTAATATAATTTTACCAAATTAATCCTAAGTATCAAATGATATGTAACATAAACAATTCATTTCATATATTTTTTCAATAATTTACCATAGAAAAATAATTATTTTTGTCATATAATTCAAATAAAATATATAACTTTAAAACTACTTTTAAGATAATATATCCAAACATAAATTAATTATAGAAAAAGATTATATTTAAAATTGATTATTGAAATAATTTTAATCTTATTGTTTTCTCAAACACAAGCTGTATTTTATGATTTGTTTTTGTTTTCAAATTATGTTGAAAATGCTTCTTGCACATATTATTTTTCACATTACTCAGAGTCATAAAAGATATACTTCTCATCTAGTACCTATGCATTCTAGATCAATATTTTTTCTTCTCTGTTAGGATTCTGTTCCTGCTTCTAGCTAAGGGAAGATTAATGCTAGGTGGATAAGTAGAAGAGAAATAAGCGCAATTAGTTAAATCAATTAAAATTTTATTTCTATCTTTTTTCTAGGGATAACTACATTAATCATTGTCAGCTAGCATCTCCATATTAAATCAAGATATCTATGCAGTTAAAGTAATTTAGTTAATGGAAGGATCAGTGGGGATACAATTGTTATAATTGAATTGCTTTTAGGAGAAGGAAG
Organism: Pterocarpus macrocarpus; assembly: GCA_031439585.1. Lineage (NCBI taxonomy): Eukaryota > Viridiplantae > Streptophyta > Magnoliopsida > Fabales > Fabaceae > Pterocarpus > Pterocarpus macrocarpus. The sequence continues at coordinate 14,628,822 of CM062517.1, read as the reverse complement.
GTAAAGAGCGAAGCTCGGATTAAGATGAGCAGATGACTATGTTATATATTTATGATTTTGATGATATGGGTTCATCAATGACGGATCAATTATATGCTTGTTAGCTTTTGATATTGTTTTACTTAGATACTTAGCCCGAAACTTTCTCACTGGAGAAGTGCCCAAGTGGACGAAGAACTTTAAATCCATGTGAGTTCTCTTTTAAATACTTCCTGTGCTTAGTTGAATCAAATCATTCATACATTCTTTGCGGTAAAAGATACTGGATACAATTTTTTTCTTTAAAAAAAATAACTCTTTTTCCACCGGAAAACGTGCAATTTTGAGTGCATTTGTTTTCATTTAAAAAAGAAAGTGATTTTAAAATTTAAATTTTATATATAATTAAAAAAATTAAAAATAAAATTTTTTAAGATTTTAATTATTTTTAAAAAATTATCTAAATATATAAAAATTAATTTTTTCAATAAAAAAATAACTTTTTACTAAAAAAAATCCTAAACAAACACACATTCTCTCGTTTAGGAAATATAATTTATATACCTCATATATGTATATGGTTACAGCTCGAGCATTTAGCTCTAGGTCACCTAGTCCAGTAAAGCTTAGTAACAAGGTGACATTGTGCAGCCCTTTGAAATAAAGATATTTCTTTCTAGTCTCGGTAAAGTTATAATATTGGAATATACAGTATCGCTGAACGTTAGAGTCCCATATCAGCTAGAGTGATAAGTTCCAGATAGTTTTTGTAAAAGTTTGGATAACTTTTTTTCTCTTAGTCATTTTTTTGGAGTTGAGTTAGACCAATTTAATTTTAAGATATTTGGATATAAAATTATTTATTATCTTTATCCAACAGTTTAAATTTTTGAGAGAAATATTTTATCACATAATATCAGAATTTTTATGACTCAATCTAGAGTTTGATATTTATTTGTCCCTATTTTTTCAAATAGCTCCACGTTTTAAGTTCAAAAGAGGCTCTTATATAAAAAGATGTATTAAGATATAAAATTATTTATGTACCTTATGTTAAAATCCCACAACAGCTAAAGATAAAGCCTGAATAACCTTTATAAGAACTTGGACAATCTTTCTAGTATGAGATGGCAGTTAAAGTTTAGTTAGATCCACTTAGTGAGCAACCAAAATAATAATAATGCAACCGCGACATTTCAAAAATTGGAAGTATAAAAGCAAATGGCATACTAAAAAACAAACAGAAGATGAATGCATAAAGGACAGAAAGAGTTTGAGCACATATTTTGTATGGGTAAATCCAAAATGTAAAACTTGAGATTTCTTTTATCGGCTGAGACTTTTTTTTTTTAAACTAAATTATTAAAATATATTATTAAAATTTTTAGTAATATAACTTATATATAATATTTGTAAAAATGTTATTAAAGAGTTCTAGCATCGCTTTTTATATTTTTAATAATATTTTTAAAAGTTGTAATTTTAATAAATTTTGCTAAAAATTAAATATGTGTAGTAACTTTGAAAGGTAAATTAAAAGAAGTCTTCTTTCAACAATATTTTCTCCAAGTTACTACTTGTAATATTTTTTTTTTCAACCGCATCCTCTCAAAGTTAGACTATTAGCATTTCGTCAAGTATAATCTTTACAAGCTAGAAACAATATATTATAAAGTGTAATCTTACAAATTTCTCTAAAGAAGTGTATTTTGTTGTATGGAATTACGACAATTATCTGCAGTTTCTTTCACAATAGGCAAAATGCGGGTCGTTAACATAGTTAAACAATTAGAAATTGCTAGATATAAAACTGCACTCCCTGCAGCTTTTTCTACAACTGCAAGGAATCCATTTCCTTGCAATACAGATCACATGTAAACTTTTTATTCTCTCGTGTCATCATCTTTTGTTAAAGGAATGCTTTCTATACCGCTATAGTATTTTTGAAAAATGAAAGTTACCCATGCAATTTTGAGTTATGAGTGATTAAGTAAAACATTTTCCGAGTGTCACTAGACTCCTTTTTTTTTTTGTTTTTCGGTCATGCACTAGACTCTTTTAACATCATTATATACCCCCCCCCCCCCAAAAAAAACCCCCGGCCCAAAAAAAATGGACTCTTTTTGAAAAATCAAAATGAGAATTGCTTAGTTCTATAACTAATGAGCAGCTTGCCCACTTATAAGTCAAAGTAATTATTTCCAGACTTTTCCACACACGAAATTGGGTCATAATTTTCTTTGTCTTTTGTCAATGAATTTATTTTATCTTCCTAGTTTCTAAACCGATATTACACATCTGCACAGAGATCTTTCATATAACAACTTTAGCAATGAAATCCCAGAGCCAATGACATGTCGAGAGAAAAACATGTAAGAATTGTTTCATTTTTTCCAAAAAATATTTCACAAGTTATCTTAGGCTTAACCATGTCTTATATGCCGTAGGAACTTGTTTGCAAGTTTTTCAAATGGCAATGACTCGTAAGTTTTATATTTTACTCGACAAATCTTGTCATATGTATACGCCCTTTTCATTTTCTTTCTCTGTGTGAAATTTATGCTCTTTGTAATTAATTGTTTTTTTGACTTTATCTATCCCTCCATCATTTGCATAGAGGAGCCATTTCTTGTGGGAGAACCAAAGTAGCATGTTCTGAAAGTAAGTTGATCTAATATGTAATTTTTTGTCAACTTAACTGTTAAAAGTTACGAGAAATGTTATGTGACATATGTAGATCGTAGTTTTAAGTGTTTATTTCAATTATATAAGTATAAAATGTATTATTAACTAAAGATGATAATACATTATTAGCGAAGGCTAAAAAGTCAATTTGATTATTTTATAACTGAAATCCACCACTTATTTAAATTACGATTCATAAATATTGATGAATATGTTTAAACATAATGTACAAATAATATCTCTATTGCATGCAAGGCACAAGTTCGAATGGCAATTCCACCAGTCTCTGTATAGTGCGCTCGAGACTAGTTAAGAGATCCGAGTTTGACTTTGGAGTCAAACCCAACAAAAAGCCTAACCCAAAAAAGAAAAAAATGACATTTGTATTGAAAAATCACTTTTTGCTTTAGAATTTGAAGTAGTTTATCCATATCTCAAAAGTGGCACAAAGAGGAAAGAAGGAGAGTTGTCCTTCCATTAAGTATAATACTTGAATATCAATAGTTTGTGGTAGGTCCCTAAAGTAACCTAGAACATCAAAAACATCATATATAAGCTTAAAGGGAGAACAATAAGGTTTCTTATCACATAGTAGCTTAACATAAGCAATCCCTTGCCTAAATTTTTATAATCCAACTTAATTCTTTGTCTTCTCCATTTTAAAAAGAAAATAAAAAGAAGACAATAAATAAATAATAAGAGAAACAAACAATATAATTTGAAGGAATTCATTTTTTATAAGTTTAATTTATTTTTCAATCATATGTTGTTGTGAGATTAAATTTAATACCGTCAACCAACAATATATTATTTTTTATGTGACTTTTAAGATAACTCTGATAAGAGTCAAATGTTTTTAATAACATAAGAGTATAATTGGATGGCTATATAAAAGAATTTTGGCATTATATCAAAATTAAATCCTATTATTACATGTGTAACTTTTAAGATAATTATTTGAAGAGTTAAATGTCATAATATAAAATTATTCATATACTACTATCAAATAACTTGAAACTTTTGGGAGAGATAATTTATGACATAGTAAAAAGAGGCTCTTGTATGAGAGATGTGTTAGAGTATAAAATTATTTATATGCTTCTATCCAATAACTTAAAGTTTTAAAGGACATAGTTCATGACATAAAACACAATAATAACATGTTAACTTATGATTAGATAATAGTTAAAAAAACCTTTTTATTCCAACAGTATGTAAAAATTAAATATATATTTTTTTCTTTTGTTAGCTTCTTGTTATGCTTTACTCCTAACAGTTTCTTGGTTTTGACCCCTTTCCCCCTTTTGCCAGCGTTTTATTCTTTCCATATAAATTGTGGTGGAAAGCGGGTAGCCATTGGAAGCACAACATATGACGGTGATTTAGACGCAGGTCCATCTAATCAGAGTGGAGCAAACTGGGCATTTAGCAGCACCGGTGACTTCTTGAATAATGTTTTTGGTTACAACCTTACTCAAACAAACGAATCTAGGCTTTCAATGCCTGATGCTGATCTGTATATGAATGCACGTGGTTCTGCCATTTCTCTGACTTATTATGGATTTTGCCTAGTAAATGGGAACTACACTGTAAAGCTCCACTTTGCAGAGATAATGTTCACAGATGATAACACATACAACAGCCTAGGAAGGCGTGTATTTGATGTCTACATTCAGGTACCTGGTTTCACCTTGTTTTTCAAAATTTTTCAACCAATTACTTCATATCAAACATGCTAAATATTAGCCAACTTGTCACTAGTTCCCTTGAGGATCATCATCAAGACATAAACCAAGGATCATTGTTAGATCCTTAGGGACAATTTTTGCTTTTACTTTTCAGTATGAATCCAAGTTGTGTCTAAGTTAAATGTACAGAGTATCAGAAGATACATGTAGAAGTGCTTGTACTTAGCTTATTGCATTGACTTCATCTATAGAATTAGTTTTTGCAATATTTTCAACAAAATCCGGGTTACAGGTTTATAACTTTAATATCAAAAACCATATTGTTTTAAATTTCAAACATTGCAGGGAAAGCTGGTTCTGAAGGATTTCAATATTGCAAAAGAAGGACAAGGAGTTGGTAAGGCACTTATAAAAACATTTCCTGTTTATGTAAGGAGTAATGACTTAGAGATCCGCTTCTACTGGGCTGGGAAAGGGACTACTGGTCTCCCACAAAGATCACTATATGGTCGTCTTATATCGGCTGTATCTGTCACTTCTGGTAGGTTACCTTCTCTGTGAACTTTTTAACTCTTGCGTTGCTACCTTGAAGGTTTCACACTATTATCTAACATATATGGCATGTCTCTTTGTGTAATAATCAACCAGACTTTTCACCTCCATCGAATTCGAAGGGCTTACCTGTAGGAGTTGTGGTTGGAATTGTGGCACTAGCCGTGATAATTGTCATCCTGATTGTTTTTATACTTCGGTGGAGAGGTTGTCTAGGGGAAAAGACATCATTATCAAAAGGTTGATCCGCAAAGCAAATAATGTTTTTAACTTGTTATCATTATTGCTGACTTTGCAGGAACACTCGGGAATTATCATGCAAAAAAAAGGGTTTTGTTGCAGATATTTGATCTTGCTAACCCTCTAGAATAAACTAATGGCGTATGTGTGATAAATCCAATTAAAGCAAAGGTCCCTTTATTTCGGGGACTAAGAAAATGCCTATTCTATCTAAACAATCAATGATGTGGAATTCTCTCAAGTGTAATATACCTCTCATTTTTGTTTGCTTCAATAAGCAGAGCTAAGGAATTTCGATTTGCAAACTGGTCTATTTACCTTACATCAGATCAAAACAGCAACAAATAACTTTGATATTTCCAACAAGATTGGTGAAGGAGGCTTTGGCCCTGTTTATAAGGTATCCTCTTTTTACTATCATGATTGATATATTGCAATTGTGGGTATTAATCATCGAAAATTATTTTTAAAAAAATTTCATAAAAAGTTTATATCATTTACTAAATGCAAGGCATTCTATCGGACAACACTAAAATAGCAGTCAAACAGCTTTCGTCTAAATCAAACCAAGGAGGCCGTGAGTTCATTAATGAGATAGCAATGATCTCAACATTGCAACACCCTTGTCTTGTTAAACTTTATGGCTGTTGTGTTGAGGGAGATCAATTATTGCTAGTATATGAATATATGAAAAATAATAGCCTTGCACGTGCTTTATTCGGTAAATGATTGCCTTGCATGCTTATGTTTGGTCACTTTTTATGTGATATTCTTGTCTTAGTAGCATATATGCATGACCTTTTATTCTTTTTTTTTTCTGCTCAATTTTTGCCCATTTATAAAGGCCCAGAAGAAGGTCGCTTGAAATTGAATTGGCCAACAAGGTACAAGATATGTGTTGGTATTGCTAGAGGTTTGGCTTTCCTCCATGAAGAGTCAAGACTGAAAATTGTTCACAGAGACATTAAAGCCACTAATGTATTGCTTGACAAAAATCTAAATGCAAAGATATCTGATTTTGGTTTGGCTAGGCTCAATGAAGAAGACACTACTCATATTAGCATCCGAATAGCTGGGACCTAGTAAGTTATAAAATCTTGTCTTCTTTGAATTGTTTAAAAATATTTTTCAAAATAGAATGTACACTAGCAAAACTAATCTAACTCAATTCATCCAACTTATGAGATTTTATGCATTATACTAATATCATGTTGCTGCAATGATGTATTTTAATATTGCAGTGGATATATGGCTCCTGAATATGCAATGCATGGTTATTTGACTGACAAAGCAGATGTTTATAGTTTTGGGATTGTTGTTTTGGAAATTGTTAATGGGAGTGCTAACACCATTCACCGGTCAAAGGAGGAAGAAGTACTCTATCTTCTTGATTGGGTAACTTATTTTTATACTCTCTATTCTTCATGTAAATCTAATTATTTTATATAGAAAAATAATTTTACCAAGACAAAGAGAAAGAATTACAAAATTTGAGTAGAATGAGGAATTCTCCTTAATTACAAAATCAAAAGTCATAGGATAAAAAAGGCAAAAAAAATCAATGTAACAAAGCTTTTCCAATGCCTCAACATCTTATTTAGAGAAATCCCTAAGCAACAGATGTGAGCTTTGCACCAAATAAACGCAAGGAGCCAAATGTTATTCCAAATAGATACAAGAGTTTTGCTCTAGCCAAATACACTATGTTGTATAGATTACACGTTGTCACAAAAGTTTAGTCTCTTTTCTTTTTCCAAAACCAAAAAAGCTAACCCTTAGAAGTGCAAAGTTAGGAAGTGGACTCTATATAAATATAATATTTTTTTTTTACTTATAAAGACTGGAGACTATAAATTTCACTCAAACACTTGCTTGTGCATTCACGGCACTCTCTCAATATTAACACACACTACACTAGACTCACTTCTACACCTTATTTGTGATGCACACTCTAGACTCACCAAAGCACTTACACTTGCGCCCTTATTTACGCTGCACACACACACACTCTGCACACTTCACACACCTACTTCACGGCGCCCACTTGGACTCGTACACTTACAATATGAGCACATTGTAGTATACATAGGCCTAGCAAGTTGGTTAAGTAATCAACCTCCAGCAACTAGAAAATTCTAGCAACACATTTGTTTATTATATTTTTTAGATAGTTCTTCATTTTACTCAAATATTATAGTCCTACAAAGATCTAGTTTTGCTGTGCCAAGATCGATGCTCTATTTTTATCTCCATGAGTGTAGAATTTTCGAGTAACTAGTGCTGACACTTCAAGGAGCTAGTCCAATCTCCTGTGCAACAAAAAAGACGCTAGTCATGGAATCTTATACCATATCAAGTCATGTGAATGAATCAAATTATCCATGATACAATGTACTTATGCTTTAATTATTGTGTCAAACATATATTGTCGTCCAATTACCATCTACTTCCACTCTAAAAGAGCATTAGTGCAACACATTTGAGATTTTCTGAAATTCTGCTAACTTGAAGCATCTAAGTGACATCATTGTTAGTTATATTCAGAAATTATAGTTCCCCTCCACACAAATATGGCCAATGTCGTACTCTAAAGAATCTTCATAGTAGTGAAATCATCATAGGTTGAATGTTTCCATCTTAAATGACTCTTGATTCTCGAAGTGAATTGATTTCTTTATTTCTTTGAACAGGCACATATGTTGAAAGAGAAAGGTATGCTCATGGAGCTAGTGGATCAAAGGTTGGGTTCAGATTTCAATGAAAAGGAGGTAATGGTGATGATCCAAGTAGCTCTCCTATGCACCAATGCCACTCCAAACCTTAGGCCCTCTATGTCTTCAGTACTAAGCATGCTTGAAGGCAGAACTGTGGTTCCAGAATTTGTTTCAGATCCAAGTGAGGTAATGGATGAAATGAAGTTAGAGGCAATGCGACAATATTACTATCAGAAGGAAGAAAATAAGATAAATGAGGCAAAAAGTGTGTCAAATGACATTGATGAACAATGGACTGCTACATCTTCATCAGACCTTTATCCCGTGCGCCTTGATTCTTCTTATTGGGAGAAAAGAAATTAATTAGTATAGTATGTATAAATTGCATCCATCTGTCTGATATCCTGGCAATGTTTCTGTGATGCAACCATGATGTATATCTTCCAAGACGAGAATTCGTACTATAGTATAGTGAGTTAACTCATTTTGCGGACATTAAATTTTATACTTATGTTACACGATAATAAGAAATAAAGACCTAAGAGTTTTGATGAGATTCCTTCCCCTCTGGGTGTCATCCTAACCTTATTATTTTGTAAACCGAACACACATTTTTGTGGCTGAAAATGATACCTTATCCATGGAATTTAAACTAGTAATATTGGAAATTTAAATAAAAATTTAAAAGATAACAAATATCAATATTCTTTTTTTTTTTGAAAAAGTTATTTTAATTAGTCATAATTTTCACATTTACTTCAGTTTTCACACTTCAAATTCTAAACTAGATTTGAGAGGTAATAATACAAAAGTCTAGCTCACTCAAATTATAAATTTGATTTCAAGCAAATAGTATGATAGAGTGCATGTTACAATGTACCAAAAGGGTGCCATGTCAAAAGAGAACTAAAATTTACTTAAAATTTAATAGAGTCTCCACCAATTTTCTTTTATGAAAAAAAATAAAAAATCCTTCTATTTTTATAAAATTGATCTTTTTAAAATAAGAATAGGCTCAAAAGTTTGATTATGCAAGGAAATGATGGAACTGAATCTCCATTGCAAACCCTAATACATTTGTTTTACAATGGTTATTATAAAATTTATTGTGTAAATTAATTAATAACTTTGACAATATTTATCTTTCCCCTTGAATTAAAGCCTAACAACTATTTACAAAAAGATAAAAAGAGAAAATTTGAAAAAAAAAATATTTTTGACTTGACAAGGAGCATCCATTTCTAATAAAATGAACTTTGTGTGCAAATGGTAGTGACTAAGATAATAGGGTAACGATACTCTAATGATAGTATTGAGCTGGATAATGAAAATGTGTGATACGATATCTACTCTATGATAAAATTAAAGGAAAACTAATGAAACCAAGATGGATTATGTGATGGGATTTGTGAAGTCATTCTTCCATATTCTATGGAATAAAAAAAAATTTCTTTTGCAGAGTCTCTCAACCATTTATTTATTTATTTTATTATTATTTCTCTATTGTCCTTTTAGTTGTTTTGTGACAAAGATGCATTTGAAGGCGGGGCTTGTGAGCTAGTGACCTATGTAGCACCGATACTGCATCTTCCATTTATGTGCGATTTCGAGGACGTATCGTGTCTGGTATGAGTATCGAGGCTGCAAAATCCGTCCTGCAAATGTTTCTATTAGGAGTGTCAATGGGGCGGGAGGGGGGCAGGGGCTAGGCCCCCGTCCCCCGCCCCATGGATAAGTACCCACCCCCATCCCCCGCCCCATACCCATATGGGTACCCATGTTTGGAGCCTTCCACGGATAAGTGGGCACCCGCGAATATCCATGGATATCCATATATTATTAAAAAAAGTTTTAAAAATTAAAATAAAATAAAATAATTTTAATACCATAATTTACCACTTAAAATACTCAAAATAAAAAAAAAAAACATAATAGTAAGACATCTTTCACAAAAATTAAAAAAAAGGAAGCAGATTACTAATGATACTTGATAAAGTGCTTTTTAACTTCATGTTCTGTGTCCAATCATCTTCTTATGGATGACACCATGGAGTTCAACTTCAACAAGCCATTCTTTCAACTTGGTTACAAAGTACAAAGAAACCAAATCATCAAAACAATTTGACAAGGATCCCATTCCTACTGGCTCCAAGGAATGTAGTTGATTTTCCTCTAATAAATATTTGGCTTTTTGTATATTTCTTTTTGGAAAAAATTAAAATATACATGTGGAATCTAGATCATATATATATATATATCCCCGTATCTTATAATTTTAAATTTTTATCATATCTTCGTATCGGTATTGGATCGTATCAGTATCGTATTTTATCTTGGTGCTTCATAGCTAGTGGTCATTATTATAGTCACAGATAATATTATAATAAAAAAGAATGATACAATGACATTTTTATCATTTTTATTTTCCTTCTCTTAAAACCCTCTTTCCCTCCCTCCCCTCTACCCCCACCCCGCCACTGCAGCCCTTCTCTAGCAGCGCAACTTCCCCCGTCCCTGCTAACCCATCTCGTTCTCGTCCATGGAGTTGCATTAGGCGAATAAACTGGCGTGTGTTGTACCTTGCTATAATATAATTTACCAAGAGAAAGTCTCACTATAATAACTAAATATCAATTCTATACTAAATATAATTTGGGTTCGTTATGCACATTAAATAACAAGCAAACAATGACACCAGGGCTTTGAGGCGGTGGTGGATGGCCATCCGTTATCAATGATGCATATTTTGGCATTGTAAATTCACATGGCTCAGCACTTGGAGGCCAGCACAAATGGCATAGCTCCTACCTCTAAAGACGAATGCAACCAAAAGGGTGGGAGTTCGACTCGTAGGCAGAGCCCTGTTGCCCTAAACAAATCCCTTTCTTGACCAAAAAAAATTCACATGGCTCGTTGGCCTTCAGAAAATATTAATCCCAAGCAAAATTAAATAACTTACAAAATAGCCTAGGTGCCCTAAACAAAGCCCTGTTGCCCTAAACAAATCCCTTTCTTGACCAAAAAAAATTCACATGGCTCGTTGGCCTTCAGAAAATATTAATCCCAAGCAAAATTAAATAACTTACAAAATAGCCTAGGTGCCCCAGTGGATGTCCTCCAATCCTCTAGCTACATCAACCTCTCCCTCTCATCCTCTCCTTGTGTGTCTAGTTCTAATAAAAAGGGGCTGGGAACCACTTCTAAGTCACAAAATTCCCACCTTCAATCCATATATTTCAAACGAGAAAAATGGCTTGCCGGAGGGTGGTGCACCAAGGCAAGAGTTATATAATACAGGAACCCAAATTGATTCTACATTTGTGTTTTGTTTGGTTTCATAGGTATCCTATTATTAGATATAATCTTATTTGAGTATTATCGAGCACTTAAATATGAGTGTCTCTTCTAACTGAGATTTGAACCATGGTTCGTGCTTCGCCACATTGTGGTAAACTAGTATCTTACCACTAGGCCAAACCTGAGTTGGTCTACATTTGTGTTTTAATTATTCAAAATTTTCTTCTCAAATAGTTAATCTCCCTAATTAATTTTAATAAATTTATGAGCACTAATAGTGAAAATTATAATTTTTTTGTTATTTTATTGGATAAAGATTGCCACTTGATTTATTTTAATAGGATTTGGATCATCTAAAATAAATATCCTTATAAAGTTAGAAAATGAGGGATTAACTATTTTTAAATCAATAACTTCCACTTTACAAAGATAAATATAGTGCCAATAAGTTGGGAGATAAAGAGAGAAAAAAAGAAAATTTAGAAAGATTTGGAGAATATTTGAAAAAAAATCAAGATTTGAAAAGAAAATAAAAATATGAAGAAAACATCAAAAGAAAATCAAAATAAGATTATGTTCACCTTGAAGGAATTTATATTATAAATTTGTTGTACCTCTTTTCTTTTGGGGTGGAGAGTTAGGGAGAGAGGAAGAGAATGATTTTGTTAGCTAGTATGACTTCTTTATCATTGAGATTTTTTTTTTCTATATTTTCTTAGTTTTATTTAGGTGTTAGAGAGATGTAGTCTGAAAAAACATATTTTGTATTCCTATATATTATTTTAATTCTAGTAATCTTAATACTTTCTTGGTTTTACCCATCTTAATACTTTCTTGGATCTAGCTATGCTTGAATGATGTATGGAGTATGATTTTATATTATTGAATATAAATTTACTTCATAAAATAAGTCAATTTGAAAATTACTACAAACTAGAGTAGCTATGAATAGAAATACTCATTTATATTATCGTAAGAATTCCTATTCTTCATCCTTAGAATAAGTTTAAAATATTAATATAAAGGAACTAATTTATTCAATTTATAGTAAGAGATTGCAATCCCAAGAAATTAAATTATTATTATAAATTTTGAGTAATTTGACTAATAATTGAATTGATTAAAAAATTATATTAACATTAGGTAATACAAAATTTGAGAATTCAACTAAAGTCATGATGAGTGCAATGACAAATTATTTATAAGGTTTCATATTTTTGGTAAAGGCATAGGAAATGCTTCGGTTGATGAGGACCAAGTGTTGCCGGCCTTAGTGGAAATCAATTTTCATATGGTTTTTTTGTGAAATAATTTGGAGAATATGGGAAATTTGAGAAAATTGCAAGAATATGGGGGTGTTTTTATTTCTTAAAGTGACTTCATCGCACATGATAGCGGATTCCATTTTTTAATTATTTTTTTAAAATTAAGCAAATACATTACGTGTGGCAGTTGGTTCTATTTTTTTTATTATTTTTTAAAACTAAATCTGCCACACGTGATGGCAGATTCTATTTTTTTATTATTTTTTAAATTGAATCTGCCACATATGGTGGCGAGTTGACCAAATACCATGATTCTTCCCCAAACATCCCAGTCTCCATTGATATAGCCAAGAATGCTATTAACGCAAAAGGACAACAATGACAATGACAGAATTAATGGTTTCAATTCATCAGTAATACCAGAAAATGTTCTGGGAGTTTTTTCATTTTGCATAAGTTGTTATGACTGTTCCTTATGCTTTATATCACTAATCGTTCTTTTAAGTTCCATAGCTTCATCTACTTTGCCAACATTCTTGGCATACTTGGCACCATATTCCGCAAGGGCTTCCTTAATTTTTAGAGCTGCGTCTCCATTTGGCAATTTATTCGCCAAATCCAAGGCTGTTTCCTGCTGCTTATTGATGGCATTAACTTCCATAGCCTTCGGTATCTCAAGGAGACTTAGATTCCATGGACTCATCAACGGACTTCTCGCCGTAAACCTCATAGCCTCTGTAGAACGCGCCAATGATCTTCTTGCTGTCCGCGGAAGTAGGGAAGTCATGGTCGTCGTTGGAAAAGCTCCAGAGCTCCGACTATATCTCGATGTCTAGGACCCCAATGACAACGTTGTCAGCATAGTTGGAGTCGGGCCATAAATTGAAGGTCTCAACAAGGCAGAGGAAGTGAGGGGTTGTGGATTTGGTCGGGCACAATGGAGAGGATGGCTTTGCGTGGAGGCAACACGTGGTACAATGTGATGGACTGGAGATTGGGATGTTTGGAGAAGAATTATGTTAAGAGATGATGAAATTTGGGATTTTAGGGTTCAAGATTAAGGAAGAAACTAAGAACATTAGATTTAGAATGGAAATTAAATTCTAATTTGCAAATTTTGATTTTAAAATGACTTACAAACAAATTAATGATTTTCCAAATAATTTGTTTGATTTTAATTAATTTTGTAATTAAATCCTTGAAGAATTTATTTTAAAATTTTATACTAAAAATAGCATAATAGCAAATAAAAAATTTATAACATATCAGCATATGAATTGGCTTTATTTTTAATACATGACATAATATTAGAGGTTCATGTCAAAGGGGTACCTGAACCCCTTCAAAAATCAGGGTTCTGGAGCAACCACCTTGAGAAATACATGGAAGCTAGGTAAAAAGCTTGGGCCGTATGTAGGTAACTAGGAAGAGATCATTGCGACTCTAGCCAAAGGCTTTGATTCAAAGAATGAAGTCTCAGTCCAGAGCAAAGCAAAAAGTGGTAGCAGCAGGAAGAGATCTAGGAAGAAAGTCTAGAATAAGTTGTGGGGGCACTTTCCGAACACTTGGATCCATCCCTACAACATGGGCTGCCAAGGTTGAGAATAAAAATAAATAATAAATAAAATATGTAAAAGATAGAAAATAATTAAAAAAAAAAGACAAATGTTAGGATATAATTTTTTTTTTTTTTGGGTGGAGGCATAAAGATATGGCCAAGCCCTCCTCCAATACTTCATGCTTTGCTTGTTTGCTAATAGTTTAAGAATGATATCTCTTAGGATGCAGTTTGTTTCTTTTTCATTTTCTATTTCTTTGCTCTCAAAAAAAAAAGAAAAAAGAAAAAGAAAAGCTAAAAGGAAAAACGAAAAAGCACAATATATTTGTTATACCAAGTAAAATTGGTGCACACGGAAGAGCTTCTAAGCTGTAATTGAAAGGACTGTTGTTGTATGAGAAATTACTGTACGTTTTATGGAGCACTGGTTAAAACTCTGGCCTGCCCATTTATAGTATTTTTTTAATTAAAAGTGTATGTTAATAGTCAATCCTTCCATTGCTTGAATTTGAAATATCATTATATAAGTGGCTAGAACAAAATTTTCACTCATGGATGTAGCCAGTGAGCACATAATTTCTCATTGTCTATCGATATGCATGTAAATCTTATCAACTTTTATCTATCGACTGCAAATGAATTCTTGCAAGTTGCAATTGCATAACCACCTTCAACCCATATAATGGTTTGCAGCATTTGCAAGTCTTTATGATCTTGCCGTATACATGGATGACAATGAGGTTTAAGGAGGAGTCTGTCATGGTCCGCATTGAGTTTGGGATTAACTTGGTCTGTGGTGAATATTGAGAAAAAAATAAATTTGTGAGGTAGAATTATAATTTTAAAAGTACTAAAAAATTGCTGAATCACTCCACCCCATGATCGCCCCTTTTCTAGCACCACTGCCGGGCCCCTCCCCCTGGGTGCCGCTCCCTAGTTGTCGACCATGGCGCCATTGCCTCAATGCTGACAAATCCAGAGAAGAAAGGAGAGGCATCTACATGACGCTTGCGATCAACTCTCTTCAGGTGGTGTTGAGGTTGGTGATGAGAGAGTTAACAAGGCACTTAACATTGGAACCAGATGATATCTTTATTCTCTTTGCAGAGTGAGAGATTTAGAATCACGATGATCTTGTGTGCTGGGTTTAGGATTTTTTTTCTCCATTAACTATTTAGGTGTACATTCCAAGTCTTCCAGTTATGTTGATGTTTCTCCTAGGTTCTAACCCAAATACTAGGAAGTACAAGATATGAAAGCACCAAAGTCATCTGTTTGATTTGATAATTTGGGTGTTCTATGAGAAATCGAGAGTAGTCATTTGTGTAATTGTGATTTGTGCTTTGTTTCATACTTTGGCATACAAACCAATAAAAAATTTTTGGCCCCTTGTCGTCGTTAGCATTTTAATTATAATGGAAATAGTGTTTAAATGGTTAATCCATAATGCTTAAATAAAATTGTGGGTCTCATTAGAATTCTACGATTTTAATTCTAAAGTTTCTATGGGTCACAAACAGCATCCTAAACAGTGTTGCCAACATATCATCTTAGCCACATGTTTGAATTTTAAGGGCTGTGATTTTGGGACCAACTTGGTCACAAACTAACAATGGGCCATCACAAACTAAGCCTGAAATTTAAACCTATGACTTCATGCAAACTATCCAAACCTTTTATTACTGGCCCACATCTAGTGGCTTGATCTTGCCGTGTACATTAAGGTCTCATTTGCTACACAAGGTAGGGCTAATAGTATAAAGTCTCTATCAAAGGCAGTTTTATTCTTGTATATTACACTTGAACTTGAGATCTTACTTATGAGAACAAATATCGAATCACTTGACTGAACTAAGTATTGATTGATAATATAATATTTGATAATGTAAGATCTCCTATAATTGTAATATTATACAACATTTATTAAGAAATTGCATAAGATACTATATTATACAAATAATTTTCTTACTACCAATAATAATTCTATTCAAAAGTGTAAATTAAACAAAAAGGAAATTTATAATAAGAGGGCGTGTCATATGAAAGGAGTTGTTTATTATAAGAGTGAGAGGAGCAAATCTGGGTCATATAATTATAAATGGATAGTGAAGATTTAAATTTAGGTGCGTACTCTGGTGAAGATGGATTTTTCCATCTTCACGTGAAGATATGACGTGTTGTAACGGATTGGTGACATGTGGCAGAGGTGTATTGATGCACCAATCACTTATGATGTATTGTAGTAATATCTAATTTTAAGAAAATTTAAAAAAAATAATTTTACATTGCCAGTGTAATCAAAAAATTTTATCAGTGTAATTTTAATTATTATACACTGACAGTGTAAAATTACACTAATTAAATATATTTTAAAAATTAATTATTATACACTGACAATATAAAATTATACTGATAATATAAAATAATTTTACATTGTCAATGTAATCAAAAAATTTTATCAGTGTAATTTTAATTATTATACACTGACAGTATAAAATTACTTGGCGTATAAAATAATTTTACACTGTCAAAATCACAAAATTTTATCAGTGTAATTTCATGTAAAATTATACTAGCAATATAAACTATTTTTACACTATCAGTGTAATCAAAAAATTTTATCAGTATAATTTTAATTATCATACACTGATAATGTAAAATTACACTGACAGTATAAAATAATTTTATACTGTCAGTGTAATCAAAAGATTTTATCACTGACAGTATAAAATTATTTTATACTGCCAGTGTAATTTTACATTGTCATTGTATGATAATTAAAATTATACTGATAAAATTTTTTGATTACACTGATAGTGTAAAATTAGTTTATATTGCCAGTATAATTTTACGTAAAATTACACTGATAAAATTTTATGATTAACGATTGTAAAATTATTTTATACTGCCAGTGTAATTTTACACTGTCAGTGTATAATAATTAAAATTACACTGATAAAATTTTTTGATTACACTGGCAATATAAAATTATTTTTTTTAAATTTTCTTAAAATTAGATATTACTACAATACATCATAAGTGATTGGTGCATCAATACACCTCTGCCACATGTCACCAATCCGTTACAACACGTCGTATCTTCACGTGAAGATGGAAAAATCCATCTTCACCAGAGTACGGCCCTTAAATTTATTTAAAAATTATATAATCACTTAAAAAAAGTCACATGACTTTATATTTTAATTTTGACCATTTATGTAAGATCCAATGATTAAAATTTGTATCTCTTACTCTCACAATTAACCACTCCTCTCACTTGATCCTCTCCCTTTATAATAAAACAATAATTTTATTAATTATTTAATCATAAATTTAAAAATGAATATTATTATAGTAACATTTATTATTTTAATTATAATTACTTCGATTATTTGTTATGAATAATTTATAAATATTATTTATTATTTATTTATAATTTCTAATAATTATTTTTTAAAAATACAAAAATTAACAAATATATAATACCCTCTTTCTCTTATATATTTTAATATTTTTACTTGTAATTTTTATCATAATATCTGAAAAGGAAAACCAAAACTATATAAAATAATTATTTTTAATAATGATTTAAATTTATATTTTAAATTAAATATTATTATCAGAATTTTTATTTGTATTTTTTATTATACATAATTATAATTTATATTGAGTATTAATCAAGATTAATACTAGTTATTATTTTTATAATTAATTATTATTCTTTTATATTATTTTGAATTGTTATTTTATATTTTATATTATTTATTATAAAATATTTATTTATTTTAAATACGATTTATTTTAATTAATTTATTATACTTAAATAATTTTATTATTATTTTTATTTATTTAATATTTATTTTTATTTTAATAAAATATAAAAAATCAGAGAATAAAATTTATATATTAAAAACTAATCAAACCTAATCTTATCTCTCTAAAGTTGATTAAGTTATTCATAATTTTAATGTATAAGAAGATTTTATGATAATGTTACAATACATTGATTGAACTAAACAACCCACTACAGGAAGAGAATCAAGTGAAAAAAAATGATTAATTATAAAAGTAAGAAAAGCAAATCTTAACCATTGGATCTTACATAAATGATCAATATTAAAATATAAAATTATGAGATTTTTTTAAATAATCATATGATTTTTAAATCTTAATCATCTATATATAATTGTACGATCTAAATTTGCTCATTCTACTCTCATAATAAATCACTTATCTGGTGCGACACCCCAAAAAAAAAAAAACCAAAACAATTTCAGTATACCAAACATGCCCCAAGCTGATATGACCCGATATTATACGTCACTTGTCTGTTTCAGTTTCATATTGCATTTCCCGCGAGTATTTCTTGCTTGCTTATTTTTCCTTTACTAAAGGAAAGCCTGTATACTAACCACAAGTTCATAACATCTCATCTATAAATGAACTTACTAATTGTCTGAAAAATAGAAATTGATTTAATCATGTGCAACCAAATCAAGGGAGGGACTTTGTACACAATCATCCAGTAGTGGAAAATACTAAGATGTTTATGCAGCAAAATTAAACAATTTCCATGTCAGATATTTCCATCTATCATTTGAGAACAGTAGTAACATTACGGTTGCATTAGAGGGATATCAAACGGAAACCATTAGCTGTACACGAAACAAGAGCAAGATGTACATGTGATGCAAATTAATGCAACTTCTAATGGTTCTCCAATTTCTGGCATTCTAGTAAGAAGAATCAGTGTCACCTATAAATGCACTAGTTTCATCCACTAAGATACTATGGCTGTGAGCCTCACTTATCTCTTTTTCTCCCCTCTGTTGGTAATGCTGTCTCATCATCTCAAATTTCTCCTCATTCAATAAATTACTTGTGTTTGGCACCACTTCTGGAACAATAGTGCTTCCTTCAAGCATGCTTACCACTGAAGCCATGGTAGGCCTAAGCATTGGAGAGGCATTGGTGCATAGAAGAGCCACATTGATCATGACCGTTGCCTCCTCTTTGTTGAAGTCTTCACCCAACCTCCAATCAATAAGTTCCAATAGATTGCCCTTTTCTTTCAAGAGAAGTGCCTGGCAAAGTAAAATACAAATAGCCATTTGATTCCAAGGTCAATTAACAGTTGAAATAAACAATCCATTGATTTTTATTTGGCCATTTTCCTTTTGACACATTCAATCCATTGAATTTAAGATGCTGACAAGAAGTAATAAAAGTATGAAGATTGTGTAATATATGACTGGATAGACACAAGAATTTCTAAAAATATCGGACATTGATCACACATACATGGGTAACTTCAATTTAGAAAACTACAGGAGTTTTTATAAAGGCTAATAACTGTAAATATATTGCCCATAAAGCGTGGCACAAGATAAAAGTTGCATAAGATTTGCTATATAGTTTCTACATAACATATGCCACCATTCTAAATATTCTCAAGGCCAATCAGATTGGCATGAATGTTGGAAAGCAGGAGAAAATAAGTTACCCAATCAAGAAGAGAGAAGTATTCCTGCGTAGGCCGGCTAAGGGTATTGCTCTTCCCACTAACAATTTCCAAGGCGACAATTCCAAAACTATAAACATCGGCTTTGTCAGTCAAATAACCATGCATCGCATATTCAGGAGCCATGTAACCACTGTAGTATTGAAAATTTATCAGCTATAGAAACTAGAACATGATTATTTTCATTATAAATCCAGGATAAAATGATTAATTCAAAATTGATAAGGTATTTCAGTATATGACATCTAATTTTTTGTTTCTTTGCAGTTGAATCATGTGTAAAATATTTCACCGTGTTAAAAATGATGCATGTGATTAACATATGTGGCATTGGAATGTGTAGTTATCATGTATGTGGCATGGGAATGTGTAGATGCCATGTGATTAATATAGCATCGGAAACATATCCAGTCTTAGGAAATAGCTAGCATTAATTATCTTTCTTTTAGACTATGCATGTATTTACTCGCTATTGCACTATATATAGTGTTGATGGGTATCTAAGAACTCAAGCATTGAACCTAAGGACTCAAACTATTCACACATTGTTATTACTCCCCTCCTTCTGTTTTATTTTCCTACAAAATTCAAAACACCCAATCAAGATTAAGACAAAATAATATAAAATATGAAACTCACTAAGTGCCAGCTATTCTGGTGCTTATGTGGGTATTGTTTTGTTCATCAAGTTTGGCCAAACCAAAATCTGATATTTTAGGGTTGAAATCTTTATCTAGCAGCACATTAGTGGCCTTGATGTCCCTATGAACGATCTTAAGTCTTGACTCTCCATGAAGGTAAGCCAAACCTTTAGCAATACCAACACAAATCCTCTGCCTTGTTTGCCAGTCTAATCTCAATTGACTTGTCCCTTTGTCATCATTTTGATCTGCCATAGAAATTTGGCAGAAGTACTTTATATTCACGAAAACATTACCAATACAAGATTGAAAATTATAACAGAAACAGCAGTGACACCACTTGAACACAGACAGAAATCTCACCAAATAAAGCATGTGCAAGGCTATTGTTCTCCATGTATTCATATATCAGCAACAACTGATCCTCCTCCATACAAAAACCATAGAGCTTAACCAAACAAGGGTGTTGCAAAGCAGAAATCATGCCAATCTCATTTATAAATTCGCGATTCCCTTGCTTTGATTTATCAGAAAGTTGCTTAACTGCTACTCTTGTACCATCTGACAGGACACCCTGCATTTTGTGGAATGGAATAGTTTTGCAAAGTTGTTTAAAAAACAAAAATATATCAGCAAACATTAACCACAATTACAACGGATCATTCATCATGTTCAAGTAAAACTGTTGGATTGTGCAAAATAAACCTTGTAAACAGGACCAAACCCTCCCTGTCCAATCTTGAAGGCTCTATCAAAGTTGTTCGTTGCTGCTTTTATTTGCCTTAATGTGAATAAGCCCGTTTGTGAATCTATGCCCTTTAGTTCTGTCAGTAGAAGCAAACAAATTATTGTTGCATTAGGAAAATTATACATCATTAATAATATTAGTAGATCAGACTTCATTTTAGACAATAATAGCATTATTCGATCCACCACCCCAATGCTGTTACTTTCTTCAAGACTAATAAGCAAAATAGATAAGTAGGATGAAAGATCAAATAAATAGATACATAAGTAATTTATGCAAACATATTTACATTCTACACAAGCAAAATACCATTTTTGTGCATAATATTCTTGAGTGTGTCATTTGAATGGGTGGTAATTAGGATAACTGAAGTAACTGATGAGTGGTTTACCTTTAGCCGCTGAACTTTTCAGTACTAAACAGCCCTTCCACCAAAGTATGCCAAATACCAATATGATGATAATTGCTCCCACAACAACAATTGCAACAATAACCCCTACGGCCATGCCACTACCGTTGTTTGCCAATGGTGGAGGTGGTACAAAATCTGGTTCATTATATATAAGAGCTCTACATTAGATTAGATGATGAAGGTAATGGCAGGAGAATAAGAAACTTTAGACAAGTACAACCCACCTGGATCAACAGATATAGCTGATATGAGAGGACCATATACTGATCCAAATGGGATAGTAGTTGTCCCTTTCCCAGCCCAGTGTAAGCGGATCTCCAAGGCATTATTAGTCACAACAGCAGTGAATTTTTTTATGACTGCCTTTCCAACTCCCCCTGCTTCCTTTGCGATATTGAAATCCTTCAACACCAACTTTCTCTGCATCATTGAAATCGACAAAGAAATGCTTCATGATCATTCCAACTTTCAAATTTTCAGTTTGGAAATATTGTAGAGTGCAATTTTACATCACCATTTCATGCTTTGATTTAGTTACAAGAAGATGGTTTATATTAATAAATCCCCTAAGGGATTTGAATTGGGTATCATAATGTCACGAAATAGACTAGTACCCACTTTGTTGAAGGCATTTGTTGAATATTATACATGTCACTGACAAAGGTATGAAAGTGATGCAATGACGCACCTGAATGTAAATGTCAAATACACGCCTTCCCAGGCTGCTATATGTTTTATCATCAGTGAACATTATCTCAGCAAAATGAAGATTTACTGTGTAGTTTCCATTTCCCAAGCAAAATGCATAATAAGTTAAAGAAAGGGGAGAAACGCGGGCATCCATGTAGAGTTCAGCATTGTCCATTGCAAGCTTATTTGCACTAGACCATGTATAGTAGTCTGGGCGATCACTATAAAAGAAGTGGCCAGTGTTACTGAGTGCCCAGTTTGTTCCTTGAAGGAGAAACCTTGCTGGTCCGGTCCCACCAGCATCATCATCATATGTCTTATTTCCGTTATAAACTACTTGCTTTCCACCACAATTTATATAGAGAGAGTACCAAGCTGGGACAAGCAGAAATAGGTGAGCAGCTACTAAGGGAATCAAGCAGCATTAGAAACTCAAAATAGAAAAAAGATATTTATAAAATTGTTTTATTTTTAATCTGCGTCTATTGTTCATTTTATTTCTTCCCTTTTAGGAATGAAGGAAAGCTTTGTCTTGAGTTTGATCTTCGATGTTGTTAGCCCCAGAGGCTTAAAGTGTCCAGTGTTGATGCTGGCAAATACTTTATAACATATTTTTAACCTCAGCAATCCTAGAACAAGTTCTTCATGAAAGTACGGCAATCCGGGAAAGGATAATTCTCCATTTCTCCTTGTACCTCAAACTTCAAAAATATACTTATACATTAAAAGCTAACAGGTTCATGTGTTTAAGTGATACTTGATTCTAAAGTAAATCCATGATAGATCAACTCACTTTTAGGACAGCTAGTGTTTGGCAGACATGAAATATTTCCTCTGAAAAAATAAAAGGAGGGAGGGGCACAGAAAAAGTCAGCACACGTTATAAGCAGTATAAGTTATAAACATGTAAATAATCAATTCAATAATTAAGCACGAGGAGGAGTATAAACTTACAAGCTGTTGCCATTCAAAGAGGATGCAAACAAGTTCCTGTGGAAAATGTTATATGGCCAAGGCTCAGATAGATTTCTAAATTACAAAACAAAAAGAAAAGAAGAGAAAAAAATATTAAAAATACACAAATGCAAGGATTCTTACGTGCTTCCCTGTTGACAACCTGGCTGCTCGGAGCTTCTAATGCTGAAGTTGTTAAATGAGAGATCTCTGAATACAATTCATAGAATGTGATTCAGAATATGAGAAGATGCAACTTATTGACTTCATGGAACACTTATTGCTCAACAAAATGGTAATAATACCAATATAAAAATATCAGTTCTTGTCTTTCTTATGCATATTCCTAAGGCATATGGAGATTTAAATCTATTTCTAAAACAGTACATGACACCGGCAGGACCTAAACTAAAGACATGTTACAGATTCATAGGCCTCATAGAGCTCTTTCTCCATTTACTTAATACAAGTGTCATCAGTTTGATCCTCCAATGATAAATATATCAAAATGGCCCTTCAACGTCAATTTCGACATCAAATTGGTATACTTTTGGAGGACAAATTGTCGATAATGTTCAGTTATAATATTGAATTAATAGAATAGTAGGGAACAAAACAATGGTTGCTTCTTTGTACTTGCATCTGAGAAGTACTAAAGCTCATGAAAATACTTCCTTCCAAGTGCTTCTGTTACTCTAATAAATACAACCCTAGATCACACTATACTGAAACAAAAGCATAGTATGGCATGTTACCAAAAAGTTGTCTGTTCTTCATATTCCAAAAAATCTGTTTTCTCAAACGGATGTTCATAGCAAAAAGAGAGGAAGGGGAAAACAAGCATTCTGTCTCAATGCATAGATGAAACTGCAATGAATGGTTCAAGTTTCTAGAAATCTTTTTCCATAGAATTATCTAAATACCCTCAAAGTTTATTACTTCTGAATGAAAGCCAAAGTGGTTTTTGGTCCAATGAAAAGAGTTGAGTTGATGATATAAAACACACGGATATTAGCAAAGTTCTCAGATGTGTGAAACAAAAATGTACATTCCACTCAAAGGAGAAAAGGGTCAAATAACTAGTGCAAGGGCAATATTTACCCGGCCAAAATAACTTGACTTATTTATTTCAAGAAATCATGTACTAGCATTTGAAAGATAACTTACACAAAATCTGGTTTATATGTCCAGTCAGGCAGCAGTCCAGTTAGAATGTTCCCAGTTAAAAATCTATTAAAATCAAAGTAAAGATGTCAGTTCATAAAGCTCACAATTATTGATGAACCAGAAAATTGAGGTAAATAGGCTAGTAAACACCATCTCTATTAATTTATACTGTCTCCAAGGACTCTTCTATTGCTTTAACTGGTTGGACTGCATCAATATCTATTTTAATGCAGTCACCAATATGAATTAATGATACAAATGCCAGTTCCTGTATGTAGCACATAAATTTTATTCTCTCTATTTATGGCACCTCACAGTTTTTCCTTTTTTTACTTTTTCTTTAAGGAAGATGATTATCCAACCAAAAACATTGCTTTAAATTGTATGAAACTACAAACACATAGGTATGAACACTAAAACAAATTCCAATGATACGTTTTTTTGTTATTTCAAATGACTGCAACATATAATTTGCAGAAAAAAAGGTTCAGATACTGCCATATTTGAACAACATATTGGTAGTCACTGGTCAGCACTTTCAATGACAAAATCCTACATGCCCAAGGGAAGCAATGCAGCTAGATCTATCTGAAAATTGTAGCTTCCAAATTAAATAGAATAGTACCACCCAACTACTAAGAAAATATTTTTCCCCATTTTGGTGTAATCTTATAAAAAAACCATAGAAAATGTCTTACAGCATGTTCATTTTCTGTAGGTCAGCAAAGCTGCTCGGAATTTGTCCACTTAATTTGTTGTAGCTGAGATCTCTGATAAAGAAATTATATCAAAAGTAATAATTTGTAAGAATAAAACTAGAATTTAAAAAAAAAAAAGAAAAAAAGAAGAAGATGGCTCCCAATCCTGTATGCTGCAAACAAAGAAAGCACGCTGCAGCCCTTCACCAAATTAATGAGTACAAATGGAGAATTTCTAAAAGTAGTTTAAAACACTGCAAGAAAAATTTCAAAGTCGATATCAAATAGAAAAATATGGAAAGAAATAAAGCAGCACTTACAGCACTCGCAAATTAGTCAAATTTCCAAGATTTTCAGGCATTGCTCCAATAATATTGCAACTCCTCAATATTCTGGGAAACAGTCAGGCAGTAAATTAATTTATGACAGGAACAAGGCATGATTATCACTTCTTAATTTTCTATCCCTAAAGCAATTCCTTATGGAGACATTGACTCACAGAGTGAACATAACAACAACAACAATAACAATAATAATTCAGAGCATTTAACCCACAGTGTTTCCAAATTTGTCATGCTATCAACTTGAGGAAAAGATGAATCAGGTCCATTCAAGTCAGTAATTCTCCTGCATATCATATTTTAAGCATGGTTACACAAATAAAAAATAAATGACGTTATTTTTAAACCTTCGCTACATTAAATAAACACCATACTTACAAGTCGGTAAGGTTTTTCAGAAGTGAAATTCCAGAAGGAATTGGACCACTTAAGCCACTACCTTCGATTAGCCTGTGATTTTTTTTTATAATTATTTTTTTGAAAAGAAAAACACCATTGGTTCTGAAAAAATGGTAATAACTAAAACAATGAGAGCAATTAAAGATCACAAAAGAAAAAGGGAACAATTTCACACATTAGCTCAACACTAGTCCAATTCTGAACAAAATTGGGTATTGCCCCAGAGAATTGATTGTCACCTAGTCGACTGCATTACAAGAGGGGAAGCAACAAAGAGAAGTTACGGTTAGATAGTAACTAGTAAGTTAAATATTAAACCAGTCTAATGGGGGAAAAAAAATGGAAAAAGAAAAAGCAGGAAGCTCACACTTGCTTCAATGTAGTGAGACTAGCAAATGTTCCGGGTAACTCTCCAGTGAAATTATTGGAAGTAAGAAGCCTAAAACCCATCAGTCAATGAACAACAGAGACGTAACATCTCAGAAGTAGAAACCAGTCAACCAAATAAAAGATAATTATAGTAACACAGTGATTTTTTAAATGCCTAAGTCATGTAAAGGGCTTACAGTCTTTCAATCTGGGGAAGTTTCCCGAGCTCTGGAGGAAGATTTCCGGAGAATTGATTGAACTCTAGGACCCTATCCACTAAAATTTAAGTTCCTCCAAACATTTCCATTAAGAATAAAATAAAGAAATGGGACAATAAAAATTCTATGCTGGAAAACCAGAAACTCACAAACTTTTGAGTGTGATTATATTTCCCAGCTCCCTTGGGATTGGGCCCGTTAGACGATTTCCATAAAGGGAACTAGCCAAAAGGAACATCTGAATATTAGATTCATAGTACAATATAACAACTTAAAAAAGGACAAAGAAAAACACACACACACACACACATATCCAAATGATGTTATGAAAACCAAAAGTTATTACATGCTCGTAGTGTATGTAAAATTATACTTACTCCACTCAAGATTTGATAAAGTGTAGTTAATAATAAACAAGTAAATTAGTAATAGACATCATCATGAGTCATGATTGAAATGTCAAGCACTGAATTGAATAAGTATTATGTGACGCCTTAATCATATATACGCTTTTCACATGTAATGAAGAAAAAAATGAGAGGCCGAAATGAAGGAACAGAGAGAGAGAGAGAGAGAGAGAGAGAGATTACATGTTGACAAGATTCAAGGAACTCCATTGCTTTGGGGTTGTGCCGTTAAGGTAGTTGAGGGTGAGATCACTTTGAGAGAGAGAGAGAGAGAACCAAGGAAGTGAGAGTAAATATAGTGGGTGGAAGAGAGAGGAATGTGTGTGTGTGTGTGTGATACTTACATTTCTTGTAGGTAAGGCAACCTTGCAAGCTCCGAAGGAAGAGTGCCCGACAGATTTTGTGATTTCAGAACTCTGCATAGTGTATATATTCATTCATCAACTGTCACACTCACAACTCATCAGAAACAACTTCTCTCTTTTTTCTTTTTCTTTTTTTCCTCCTGAGATTGATTTCTATACGCTCAGAGAAAAATAACAAATCAAATTATATTGGTTAACTTATTAAAGTTATTTCATCCTGACAATATATTTCTTTATAATAATACTCCAGAGTTAGTCCCACATCATTAAAAAATTATTAGATAGTGTTAAATTTTGCTTACATGGCCAACATGGATTAGTATAGATATGATATGTTGCATACGCAATGTTGAAATCAATTTTTTTTTGCCTAAAATGAATTTTTAAAAAATAAAAAAGTGATTGAAATAATATCGAAATAACCATTTTTTAGGTCAAAACGACCTCAACCGAGTTTTATCATGTCTCATATTAACTCCTATTTGTTATGTGCATAAAAACTAAAATTGTTTAATAATTTTTTTATTTGCAGAGTAATATTACTATAGGAATCCAAACTAAAACACTTTTAGTATATAGGGACCTAAACTAAATTGTTTTTTAGTGTATGAACTAAAACAAAAATTTAGAACATATATAGAGGTTAAAATTCATAATATCTTAAATAAGTATATAAGGGGTGTCAAATGGGTTGGCCCACCTCCATTTAGAACTTGTCCACATGGGCTAAGGATAAAAAACCCATAGGGCTTAAAGCCCATGAGGGCTAGGACTAGCCTGTGAGCCGACGCACTTAAAAAAAATCTATTTTTTAATTGGTTAATCTTATCCTTGACCCGTATATGGGTCAACCCTAGCCCACCTATGAGTTATTCCTAATCCAATAGATTGGTCCATTTATAAAATTATCAAATTTTATCTTTTTTTTTTATAAATTCTGACTTTTTTTAATGAACTTTAACATATGGGCCAAAAAAATCTACCTTTTAAAAAAAATTATTGATAAAAAATTCAAAATTTAACTCAAATTATAGTAATATATGAAAATTAGCCTATCATGCTTAAATTATAATTTTAAAGTTCCAAATGAAAATTCGAATATGACGTGGAGTTGGAACTGGCAATATGCGCCCGTATAGCATACAAACTGTTAGCTATCAAAAGATTAATTAATTTGCCAAAATGCTAAAGAATAATTAAGAGTCAATTTAAGTCTACAAAAATTGATTTTTTTTAATCTACTTTTCATTTATGAAATTATTAAAAAATGTATAAAATAATTTTTTATATGATATAATATAATTTTTCATATATAACTGTATAAAATATCACAATTTTAGGATAATTAATTTCTGCTTATAACTAAAAATTTCAAAAGTTACTTATGATTATAAGTTATTTTTTAACATAAAATTATAATAATTTGATTATAATCCATTTTAATTTTTTCCCAAACATCCTAGATGTTTTTAAAACTTGAACAGCCCCCTCCCCCTTAAAAAAAAAAAACTATTTTAGTGTTCTTCTCAAATACACTGTAGAGCTATCAAAAGAACCTCACTTGGATGGGCTAGCTCCCAACCCCACAATTTAAGCCCCCCAGTCCCGCTAATTTGAGCCTTGCCACGGGATTAGGAATTGCCATGTAGTTCACTAATTGAATATATATATATATATATATATAATTTTTAGTATTCAATTATATTTATATTTATTCAAATATAGTATTATCTATTTTTTAATAATATAAATGATATATATACACTAAAAATTATACATAGTAAAATTAGCTAAATATGGACATTCTCTCCATTTAGGTATTGTGGTATATGATGATTTACCACAATTTTTATCTCAAGATATCATTATTGAATCTATAGAGGATTGTAGATCCAGGATAGCTCATATGTAATCTTTTGAGTTTCAACCCCACTGTATGTTAAAAAAATGGATTTAGATCCTTTAAAGTGAGCATATTTGTAGAGTGAAAAAGTGAGGGGTTTATCACCTTTGGATCAATAACTTTTATCATGTGTTAGTCCCATCTATTGATCCAAGAGTAATTAATCTCTCACTTTTTCACTTTACAAATATGTTTACTTTAGAGTATTTAAATCCTAAAAAAAAATGGCAGCATGTGCAATAACTAAGAATTTTAAGAAGTAAAAATATTTGGTTGTTTGAATTGAAGAATGGAAATAGATGAACTAATTAAATTTCGTTGCCGTTTTCGGTGATTTTATATAAGAAAAGTATTTGAAGTTCAAATCAACATAAAAATGCATTTCACTTTTGCTAATGCTTTAAGAAAACCATTCTTTATGTCCAAGTATGCAAGAATGCAACCTATGGGCCCCATCAAAATTATGCATTTTTTTGTCTGGCATAGTTATACTTGACAATAAAATAATGGACAAAATTTAAAGTATATTATTTTGTGTTTTAGCAAGACTCGAGATAGTGCGTCGATAATAGATGAGGGAAGGAGGCTCTAGGAAATGTGGGTCACGGGGCCTCGTTGTTATGTTGTTGCGCTTAGAACAACGCATATTCAACGCTTAAAATGTGTGTTTGGATTGGAGTTTGTAAATCAATATGATTTTGTAGAATTAATTTTGGTTAAAATTAAGTTTGGTATAATGTGATTTATATTTGAAATTTTTTATCTTAAAAGTGAATTTGATAAAATAGATATTGCTTGAATGATATTGATCTAAATTAATTTTATTTGTAAAATTATCAAAAGAGGGTACATCAATATTAATGTTGGAAAAAAAAATCAAGAAGATACATAGAGGGCTAGAATGGAAAGTATAATAAGTGGGATCCACTGTCAATGATCAACCATGGTTTGTCCAACGGAACAATGAGAAATCGTTGCCTTAGGACAAATCTTGGTTTGGAGCAAAATCATGGAGAATTATTATGGTCCTATCTGTAATGCACCTCATGAAGTATGGTGCATGATGCACCTGGTGGTGTAGCTGGACTTGATTTTTACCCACATTCAGAAAATGTGGTTAATGGAAGATAAATGTGTGGCTAAATGAAGATAAGAATGCGATTAAATGAATTGCGAATGTGGTTAAAAAACTCCTCCTTGCAATGAGCAATGGCATCCTAAGCATCAGTGAGGGCCTCATCGTCAGCTTCGATAAGATGCTTATTGACTATCCCTACCGTCTCTGATGTGTCCCTTGCGAAGGGTCACGGCTTCCTCAAGTCCCTCGACAGCTCCGCTACCAACATCACCATCACAATCACGATCACCATTGCCAAGCTCGGCAGCATGACCACCTTCGTTGGCAAGCTCTAGGACGATGAGTTCGGACACACTCGCAAGCTTGCAGCAGCGCCGGACGATCACTCCAAATGGGGGGAACGTGAGACGCACAACGGCAGCTAGATCTGGGATTGAACCGCAGCGATGCAACACCACGAGTCTCCATTCTCGTGCACAACCTTGCGACAAACCACTTCCGATGGCAGCCACCAATAGCGCGGCGAAGACTGAAACCAGTGGTGGTGGCTTGAAGAGCAGCAATGGATGGCTAAGGAAGCAACGGTGACAAGCACAAATGGTCATCCCTCCTTCTCTTCATGGACTAGACGTGGTGGTGTGGTGGTGCCTAAGGGATTGTGGCAGTGAGATGACGGTGGTAGCTATGGAGGGGGAAGAAGGAGAGAAGTCACTTAACCACATTCACATGTTCGTTTAACCGCATTTATAGATTTGTTTAACCACACTATAATCTTCCCTTAGCCACATTTTTTGAATGTGGGTAAAAAATAGTCCACTTGCAGCAGCAGGTGCATCATGCACCATACTTTATGAGGTGCATTGCAGACGAAACCAATTATTACAAACTAAAATTTACACAAACATGATGGGTGCAACTTTCAAGGTGTCAAACAAGGGTTTGGTGGGTTTTAACTTCTAACACCTATCCAACACACACTAAGACATTTTGTTTGACGATGGGAGAGCCCACAGGGCTATTGGGCCCTAGCCCACCAAATTGGGGGGCTATGTGGGTTGTGGGCTAACAAGGCCCCTCATTGGAGTGGGCTAAATAAATTGGGGCTTGAAATGTGAGGGCTGGGGGTTGGCCTACTGAGGTGGGGCTGAACTGACAACTCTGAGTGTCCAAATAATATAGCTTTTTGGCACTCTATGGTGGTGCTCCAACAGAATTTCTTTGTTTTTTCTTTTTAATGATTCTTTAACTGGGCCTATGGCGTTTTTCTTCCTCTTGTCCTTCACCACCATTCACCATCTATAGCTTGCATGTCGAGTGGAACACGAGTTTGTAGTAGTGATGTTGAGAATAGCCATGTCAAGGTTTTCGGATTGAGAACAAACCTTCATGCATACTCAATTTACGTTGGAGATCTCCCTTTGATAGTGACCAAATAATGGATTAGTGATCTGCTTGAACATTTTGGTTCGGTTATAGATATTTTCTTATCTAAAAATTTGAAGAGATCATCATCTCATCAGTTTACTTTTGTTAGGTTCTTAATAGCGGTTGAAGCTTGAAGTGCTATTAAGACCCTAAATAGTGTGGAACTGGACAACTATCATTTGGTGGTGGCTCAAGCTTTAGAGCAAAAAGCTACTTCTAATCCCATCTTAGAAATAGATACACAAGCAGCAGATGGAACTAATTTCTATCAAGACAACAAAGCCAAGGAAGGCAACCTTGAATTCGCTCTTGTCCAAGCTAGCTTGCTAGTTGCGCCAGTGATTCATGGTGTGGAGTGCAACTCATGGTGGCTTAACAAAAACTTGGTTGTGGATGTCAGAGAGTAATTGAGTACTATCCTTTTCTCTACATTGGCTAGGGCTGCTTAGGAGGAAGTTTCTAATATTCGTGAGTTAAGTCCCATGCAATTCTTAGTGACCTTCGTCGTTGAAGCCATGTAGTGTGCTCTTAAGGGAGGGATGCAACTAGTTTCCTCTCTCTATTCGAGTGTAAGAAAGTAGAGCATGAATGCTTGGTCCTCTTCTAGGCTTGTGTGGGTGGAAGTGTTTGGTCTTTCGCCCTTGGCTTAGTCGAGTTCCAATTTGATCAATATTGAAAAGTTATGGGGCAATGTCACAGTTTTAATGAAAGAACTATGAAAGGAAATTCTTTTATCACTGCAAGGATGTTGATTGATACACAATCTAAGGATCCCATTCTTGGACATGTTGATTTTGTTCTGGGAATCATCACTTTACGTTGAGTGTTTCAGAGGTCCCAATTTCCCTTGTGTCACTTTGCTCCTTAGCCAGTATGGTGGAGATTGCGGTTTTGGCAGTCTTCCCGTCCTCTGCTGGAGATGAAGGGACAAGCATGTCATCCATATGCAAGTCACGTGAGGTAGTTGGAAAGGTTGTTGTCAATATAAATTCATGTGGTCCTGTCATAAATGAATGTGGGAAGTCCCAAGTTGGTGGAGCAATGACTCTCAAGCCAATCATTAATTATATTGATCCCGTGTTTTGTGTTCCAAAAAAATTTCCGTGTACTGAGCAGGAATTACTGTTGGAAGTACAAAGAGACTTGGGCTAACTTTTTTTTCCTAGTCGGGGAGGGGGATTGTTTTCGGGGGGGGAGGGTTTTGGACAACTGCTGGCCTCTGGCCAGTTTCGAACCTAGGTGCACTCTTTGCAAGGCCAATGATGTGACCATAGAACCAAAGCCTCGCATGCTTGGGGTAGCTTTATAACTGGAAATTGCCCATTGATTTGAGTGACTTAGGCCAAGGTTCTGATGTGGCTATGTGTGATATGGGTTTATGCTCTAATATTCCAAGCCCAACAAATTCAAGCCCTCTGTACCAATGGCTTTGAATTGATTGGGCATAATGATGGGCACATTGCTAATTGGCTAGCTCTATCTAAACCCATGGATTCTTGCTTCTCGGCAGATTTTGATGTGGGCTGTGGGATGAGCTCCTCAACTGATGAAGATACGGTCCTTGCAGACTTTGTGTTGAAAAGCAAAAGGTAGAAGCTTCTTGGATATGCGGTGAATGAAGAGAATAATGTTAATGTGAAGTCCATAAGTTCAGTCAAGGAAAATATATCTATCATGCCATTTGATAGGGGAATTACAGACCAACCTAAGGTTAAAGGCACTTGGGATCTTGGTACTAAAATTGGATTGTATGCTGAAAATGAGCATGATGTGATAAATGCCTTAGTTGACTTTCATATGAAAAAAGAGGATGGAACGAAGTGGACTTGTACAAAAGCCAAGAAGGGAAAGAAGAAAACAAATTAATTGTATGGTCACTTGTTGTTTTTGAGTGCACCTAAGCTCTTGCACCGTGTCTTTATTTCTTTTGTTTCGTGATGTATGTTACAGCCCATTGTAATGCTCCACCCTCAACGGGGTTTGTATCCATATATATAGGCCAAAAAGTGTAGCTATGTAATTATTATCGATCCAGTCAAATTGTTGGATCATAATTATATATTATACTGACTGTGATATTAAAAGATTCAAGATCTACAATATTTTTGGTCTTGGATATTTATAGATCTCACACTGACCATGCTTTCTATTGTTTAGAACATTTTTGACATATGTGATGTGTACTAATATTTACTATTTCTAGTCACTTGAGAAAATTATAAAATTATGTAATAAAAAAATAAAAAATTATGTATTTATAAAAAAATTATGTATTTGTAAATAATAATTTAACCTTATCTAAATTCATATATGAATTAATTGATATAAAGAAAGATATAAATCACCGTAAAAGTGGGTATTATCTCTTTATTAAATAAATAAATAATATTCTTCGAAATATAGTTTTATTTTATGGAATTTATTTGGAATAGAAAAAATTACTCTCACTCAATTCTTTTAACACTTTTCACGAAGTTAGTTATTTGAAAAAACTTGTACATTTTAAAAAAATATATTTAAAAGCACACAAGTAATTAATTGTTTTAAATAATTAAATGTAGAAAAAAGTTGCATAAGAATAAGTTTTTTTAAATGCTTAAGATTTAGGATTATTTATTTCGACATTTTTTGAAAAATTAAAATAAATCTATAAACATGTAAAAATATAACTTATTTAATAAGTATTATTATGTATATAAAACTACCTATCATATACAGTGCAAACATTAACAATTGAATTTAATAAAATTTTGATGTATTATCATGTGAAAATTTACATAATTATCTAATAATATATTATCATATTAATAAAAATATTTTACTTATATACATACCAATAAAACTTTTAAGTATATAGCTACTTAATGATTCTCTATAAAATATAATTTTTATCTATCCAATCATTGAATTACAATTAATTATCACATAATTAGTTGAAAACGTGATAATACTCTTAATAATTATTGAGTTACAAGATGGAGGGAAAGAGAAACGTATACGTACATGCTTACTACATGGCAAGGAGTGCGATTGGAGGAAGGACAATCACAAGTCACAGCATTAATTTCTGAATAAGCTTTTCCAGGCGTCGTCCAGTTACGTTCTCCACTACATGGATCTACGCTGAAGTCCCAGTTCTTCTTCCCAAGTGTCTTGCCTATCTCCTTCAGAACTTGCACTGATTGATATATATATTAATTGTACATACATACATACATACATCATCAGAGATAATTAATTAAGAAGCAAAGTCATCATTGTTTGTTTAGAACTCAAAACATATATATTAACAAATAAAAAGATCATCTCTGCAGTTAGAAATTATAATACCATGAAATAATCAACTTAACACAGAAATTATCAAGGCAAAATACTTATTTATGTTGCCATAGCATAAGGGTTACGTAATTAACCTTACCTTCCTCTTCTTGTAGAGTGGCTCCAGAAACTAATGATGAAAGGAGAAGAGGAAGTAGGGAAAGTGGAGGGAGGATAGCCATAACCTTCATGGCTGAATACGGCGGGATGTGAGGAAAATTATTAAGACTTAAAAGTAATTGGACCACCTGGCAATTACTTGGAACCCCTCGTACTTAAAGGTAACCCGTAACAAAACGACCAACTTTTTTAATCTGTGGAATATTATGCATGCAGTTAGTGATAAATTTGCTCAAAATTCCGTGTAGATGCTGCACAGCAAAGGCATATAAGCTAGGGAAAATGTTAACGAGACTGGAAAGTCACCTGCGTACAGGTATTTCTTTTACTTGTTTTCTAGAGTATACTATGAACTTCCCTTCCCCCTTTTTCTGCTTAAATATGTTTATTCAGAAGTGCTAAATGGTACGAAGCCTTTAGCACTAACTGAGTACGAATTTTGTTGCTGTACGGAATAAAAGGGGTAAAAAGTGAAAGTAGTTAATAAAAAATAAAAAAAAAAACCAATCAATAGGATTCGTGCTTTTCGTATTCGTACTATTCATCAATTCTCATGTTTTATTATGCTTTTAAAAATTGAGAATTTTGCCTCTTACTATTATAGCCTTCGTACAAGACACGAAATGTATGAGGAAAATGTATATTTATAACATCATATATATATATATATATATATATATATAAGGAGCACTCAAAACTTGTTACATTCAATCACATATACAGAAAAAAAATTTCAAGAAATTCCCGTGGTTACGGCCAAAAACTATTTAAATAGTCAGCTTCATTTAGGAAAATTTCGTCTAATACCGCTGAAGCAATTAATGTATGTGTAGCCTTGTCCACCGGCAAATGCATTCCCGATTTTACGAAGCAATTTAAATTACGAAGATCAAAATGACAAAGTAGCTTTCATCGCATTGAGTTGACCCAGAGTCGAGAGTATACGTAGACCCAATGACAAAGTAGCTTTTATCGAATTGACTTGACCCGGAGTCGTGAGTAGCGGGCTAATTTCTTCAGTGACTTGGGTATCAATCTGAGAAATGTTATCTGTGCTTTTAAAACTAAACATCTCAAAGACATATAACAGAGATTAAAAAAAATAAAAAAGAAAGTTTTTAGATAATAGTAGATGTTGAGAGAAAAATTAAAAGTTTGCAGCTTTCTCTCTCAATTATGTTTATAGGATATCTACTTTAAGGAAGTAGCTATTATCACACTTAATTAAAATGAGTTTGAATAATATTAAAGTAATAAAAGTTTATTAATTTTATCACGAAAAAGAAGAAAGGATATTTTAAGATAATTAAACAAGAGCTCATTGAATAGGAAGTGATAATAGATAATAAGATGTGACAATAATTATTCCCAAAATTTTATAATTAGAGAATCTAAATAAGGTTTTACTTATTTTTTTATAATTTGGTTGTATGTTTTCTCTTCTTTTAATTTATTCCTTACAGGAAGGGCATGATACTTGAATAATGAAATTGTCAAATTTATCGACTTTGAAAATTCTAACGAGAACGGAATTGAGAATTACTGAATTGAGCATGATTTAAAATTCAATAAAAAATTTTATTCAATATAAAAATTATGTTAACAAATTTTGATTATTTTTAAAATATATTTAATTATATTTTTAAAGATCAACTAAAAAAAAAAATTAGAATATATTATAGGTGATAACTACATTATTGAATCTGCTTACGCCACTGAATCATAAGTGCATGATGCTCATTTGATAGCGAGTTGCATCTGTAGCACTCGCCTAGGTCCAAACAGAAAAAGTATCCGCGTCTCAATTAATTGCATGATGTGAACGGTACTATTATGGTGATAATCACAGAAAACATATGTTAAAATGTAGCACCAACACGGCACTTTCACGCCATTTCTCGAATCCAAGCCGTGTCCGTGTTAAAACTGACACAACACGGCCAAATACGTTCTAATCCTATTTTTATTTTAAACAAAAAAATACTGCATAAATACGTTATTTGATTATTGGATACCTTCATAATACTGATGTGGGAAGGAATGATACAGGAGATGCAGTCACTGGGTGCTCTTTGCGGCTGTATAGACTGTTTATTGTATTTGATATGAGTATTAAGCAATTTATTGTATTTGAAAGAACATTAAGGAGATATGGTATTTTTAATCTGGAGATGTACTGAATATATGTAATTGGAGTTTCCAGAACTCGCAACAAAGTATCACGTTTTGAGGGGCTAGCTACACATCAACACAATTTTTCAAAAATATGCAGATGTGTTGTGAAATCCCCCCAAAATATGACTCTCTATTTCGAGTTATAAAAAATCTCGTGTTTCAAAAGCAATAATTGGTACACCCTGTGTTATAGGGTATTACCAACAATAATTGGGATTGTCTCATGGCCACAATAGTCTCAGACTATAGTCATTTTCTCTTCTATAAATAACTCTGTCCAAGAGAAGGTAAGACGGTGAAGAAGAAATATAGAAGAGTTTGAAAGAATTAAGTGTGATTGAAAGAGAATTGAGAGTTAGTATAAGAGAGTTTTGAAAGCAAATTGAGTTGGTACAGTAAAAAAATATTTTATTAGAAAAAAGGCAGAAAATAAGATAATGAGAGTACAAGATCATATTTTCGGGAAGATTCGTAGTGAACAAGTAATATTTAGTTGTTATAATTATTATTATTATTGTTAATTTATTATTTATTATGATATAAGATATAAAATATGCTCTATACTTATCTTTATGAAAATCTTATATATCAAAAATATATCTGCTATATATTAAAAGCAATTATATTGATTGAAATAATGATAAAATATTACTATTATTTTGTACTTATTGTTATGATTATTATTATTACTATTATTATTATTTAGTTTTATTTTTCTTATTTAATTTAGTTAATATTTAGTATTATTATTTTTCTTATAATCATAATAAAATCTTGGTTTTATTATTTAATTATTATTAATATAATTATTATTTAGTGTTCTTATTATTATTATTATTATTATTCCAATTATTTTCTTGTTTAAGAAATTTTAATTAGTAATTTTAACTAAAGATTAAGACTTTAGTTTACTATTTACATTATAAATAAATATAATTTTAATATAAATTATCAATAGTTAATATTATCATTGTTATAATAATATTATTATTTCTGATAATATGCCTATTTTCTTTTGTTTATGTATCGCTTTATGTATTAGTAATGTTTTATTTTTATTTATATATCCTAATTCTTTTATTTTATGTTTGTGCAAATTATAACAAAAAATTAGAGTACTGCAATCTCGAGTCTTGCTATCAAAGAAATCGGCACTAAAAATATATAACTATTTATGAGATGCCCGATTACTAGATGTTTCTATGATGGACCAGTTCAAATCAAACGATCAACTTATTAGTGCGTTGGTCGAACGCTGAAGGCCAGAAACTTACACATTTCACTTTCCGATTGGAGAGTGTATAGTTACGTTAGAAGACGTGGCACTTCAACTTGGGGTCCGTATCAATGGTCGACCCATTATTGGATCTACATCCTTTAGCAGAGATTGGATTGAGAATTTATGTCAAAGCCTTCTTGGCATTAGGCTTGAAAAGGGTGACATTAACAAATCCACAATCAGACTGGCTTAGCTATATCATCATTTTAGTGAAGAAAGACAAAATGGCCTTGGGCCAGATATGCCCAATGAAATATTACAGTATTTTACTCGCAGCTATATACTCCGGCTATTGAGGATGTGACTTACGCCGGATATGACCGCATCTCTAATTCATTGCAAATTTCTCCCATTAATTGAAAATTTGCAAGAGGTAGGGGAGTATAGTTAGGGTTCGGCATGCCTCGCCATGCAATGCGCCATAAGATTTCCAATATTGGTGGTTGCTTACAGCTACTACAGTCATGGGCATGGCACAGACTCCCATTCTTGGCTCCTATTCCTAACAATCCTGCAGCGCATTTTTCTCTAGTCTCTAGGTAAAATTATACTAATTTAAATTTTATTTTGTAATTTATTATCGCTAAATGTGTATCTAATTAATATAATATTCCATAGGTGGATAAACACATCAATCTCGGCATAATTTCCCTTTAAGACCCTAGACAGTATAAGGTTGCATATAGATCTAATGACACATCATGAGGTAATGATCAAAAAATTATAGAGATCATTGTAGCCATTAATATAGTTGTTGATGCTGATGTTATTTTATTTTATAATGCAGTTTTAGTGGCAATCATATCACCAGCCAAGCATTGATGGGATTATTCTGCATATCTTCATAGATGAGCAGCCATTATGGTCAACTACCAGTCCACTCATTTGCTTTGAGACCGCTGAATGGCACTTAGCTGACCACATAAAGCGTTAGTTTGGGTTAGAGCAAGATATCCCTGATAATCCAAAAAGCTTATTAGGATCTCATAATAAAGATTTAAGGGAAAAACAAAACACTAATTGGGTCAAAAAATATGCAAAGTGGTTGCAATATTGGAACCATAGATAGCAGCATATAACATATAGTCGTCCTTCCGATGATCCTTCTCCATCTCAGCATTATTGGAATTGGCATCTTCAGTTTGCTATGGGTCAATATTTATTATCTGAGGGAGTTACCTCCAAGGTAGCAGCATGCCTAGGTGCCTCCGCAACCACCTTCTCATCAATATCATGCCGAGATGCATCCGCCACCCCTACAGTATTCTCCCTATGGCGATATGCACCCACCACCCTCACAATATCCTCATTTTGGTGACATGCACCAGCCACCCCCGTAGTATCTTCTTTATAGTCACATGACCTAGCACCACCACAACACCAGCACAGTTATATGCCTCTGACACACCCGCAATATTCTTACAAGCACATGCCACTTTTAAATGGGATGGAGCTACGTCGGATGAGTTTTTCAGCATAATCATCTAGATTTGCTCATGGTGATGAGAGTCTTTCACATGGAAGAAGGTCGGTTGATAATCGAGTGCACTACCATCATGGTGTCGGCTCACGTCAGCATAGTCGATCTCGTGTTAATAAATCTAGATGTGGAAGTGCTGCTTCAGTGGGCCATGAGGATGTGTACCAGCCAGTCTCACCTATGCCTCAATAGGAATTTCAGCTGCATGTGCCTGTAGTTGCCGAAACTTCAGGGTTGATAAATGACATGATAATGGAATTACTATAGGATCTTAGCGCTACGGGTAATGATAGAGGCACTTCACGCTTGATGACAACTTTTGCCCAAGAGCCACAGAATAGGGGACAAGTAGATAAGGAAGCAGAAAAGGAGGAGGAAGAGGCCGAGGACGAGGACGAAGAAGAGGAAGAGGAAGGTGGTGGGAGCAATAAGGTCAGTGAGAGGCAAAAATTGAGCAAGAACATTTGGAAGAACACTTATCGAAGATTAAGGGAAAAAATTAAGCCACCTGATAGATACACCCCTGGATCATGGCAGAAGTGGAAGACGAAATAATAGTCAAGTAGTATTTTTTTGTAATATTTTTTATAATATTCTTTTGTAATATCTTTGCATTCTTTTGTATCTCTATTTTTTAAATTAATTACAAAAATGATCACTTAAATATTATCTTAGTG
The DNA here is from genome assembly GCA_031439585.1 of Pterocarpus macrocarpus. Lineage (NCBI taxonomy): Eukaryota > Viridiplantae > Streptophyta > Magnoliopsida > Fabales > Fabaceae > Pterocarpus > Pterocarpus macrocarpus. The sequence goes on along the minus strand of CM062517.1, from coordinate 14,588,459 downwards.
TTTGAATATTAATTCTCTTAGTTATAGTTTCAATAGTCTTGCAATAAAATTGACTAGGATTTGAATATTACAAATGTAATTTAAATATTATCTTTGTCATATAAAATTAAAAATAATATATTTAGAAGTGACAAGATTTAAAAGAAATGATAAAGCAAACATATGATATAATATAGTTTCAATAAAAAAGAGGTCAATTACAGATATTTAGTTATAGTTTCAATATTCAATAAAAATAACTAATAATAGAGATAAAAAAATAAATAATATTATCTTAGTCATACAAAATTAAAAATAAATTGAAGCAAATTTAATCTTGATGTCCTTTTAGTTATAGTACTCACATTATAAAAGAAAAGAGGTCAATTACAGTTATTTAGTTATAGTTTCATTAATCTTGCAACAAAATTGACTAATATTTGAATATTACAAATTAGTCATACAAAATTAAAAATAATATATTTAAAAGAGACAAGAATCTAGATATAATATTTTTCAATTATGATATAATATATTTGACTAGTTGACTATAATAAAGTAATCATATGCTAAAAATAAAATAGTCTCACTAAAATTAATAGCTAGAGGCCCATATTACATTAGTTAATACAAGATAATAACATTTCACTCATATTTAAGAACTTGGCCCATTTCTATGGGGATATTGTCTGTGGCTATGCTCTTCACCTTGACAAAGGCTACAATGTTTTGATCCTCTTATTTCTCTCATGTCCATTTCATTGAGGAAACAAGTTGATTTGGGCCGACCATTTTCTGTGCGTTTCAACTTGGGTTTAGGATGAATTCTTAGGCCATTATATGGCGGCCATGTACTTTCATGTCCTACAACCTTGAATTCTTGCTTGTACACTTTGCAAATCTTATCCATCCTATAGACGTTGTCCGCGTAAACTTGCCAGTCAAGGTACTGATTAGAGCAGCAATCAATTACATGACGACATGGATGTCGATTTGTCTGAAAATCGCCGCAGTCATAGTACCTTTCCCTTAGATTAACTTTGAATTGTGATCCGTTTGATAGGTCTTCGATGTGGAAACTCTGATATTGCCTTGAAAAAGTAGTAACGCATACGCTTCTTGTTGCTTGCTGGTTTTCTCGCAGTCTTGTCGTCAGAGAAAACACTTCTTGTAGCTTTTTATGAATATGCCTCTCTCCTTTTAGTAGCAAATAACTCAGTCAACCGAAAGTATATTGCTCTAACCAAAGCAGTAATAGGTAGATTACGAGCCCCCTTTAACATAGAGTTTGATGCATTCGACCAGGTTCGTGGTCATATGTCCCAATTGATGTCCTCCATTAGAGGCTTAAACCCACTTTTCTCTTAGAATATCGTCAAGCCAATTTGTATAAATCTCACCATGCCGACGCATTCGCTCGTAGAGAAGATTAGATTCATACTCCGTCCTTGAATAGCCTATAAATCATAATGTAATTAGTATATTATAAAAAGAATAAAATCACATTTACAAATAGAGATAATTAGTTTGGGAATTACCTATACTCATGACAAGTCGGTGTAAGTAAGGTTTCTTAAATCTCCACAAGAAATTGGCTGCGATGTGTCTAATGCAGTATATATGAAATGCTCTTGAAGGTTCCCACTGGCTATGGTAACATTGAATTACTGCTTTAATTGACTCGTGCTGATTAGAAATAATGTCAACTCTATCTCGAGTCACCACATATCTGTATAGATAATGCAGAAAAAAATACCATGCATCTGCAGTCTCACCCTCAACTATTGCAAATGTAACTGACAATATGGTCTAATTGTCATTTTGTGCAACCGTCGCTAATAGAGTGTCTTTGTATTTTCCATATAAATGTGTCCCATTAACTTAGACTAATGTTTGCAATGTCTAAAAGCCTTGATGCAAGGACCAAAAGTCCAAAATTTTCGATGGAATATTCGATCATTTGCACGTGCTGGTCTGATTCTTTCACAAATACTTAAGCAATCTTGGAGTATTACGTGACTATGTTTACGACCAATAATATTACAATATTTTAGATGAGGCTCACGACCAATAATATTACAATATTTTAGATGAGGCTCACGGCCAATAATATTTGTTATGAATAATTTATAAATATTATTTATTATTTATTTCATAATTTCTAATAATTATTTTTTCTTCATTAAAATACAAAAGTTAACAAATATATAATACCCCCTTTCTCTTATATATTTTAATATTTTTACTTGTAATTTTTATCATAATATATAAAAAGGAAAACCAAAACTATATAAAATAATTATTTAAATTTATATTCTAAATTAAATATTAGAATTAGAATTTTTATTTTATTTTTATTATACATAACTATAATTTATATTGAGTATTATTCAAGACTAATACTAGTTATTATTTTTATAATTAATTGTTATTCTTGTATATATTTTTATATTATTTTGAATTGTTATTTAAACTTTATATTATTTATTATAAAATATTTATTTATTTTAAATAATATTTATTTTAATTAATTTCTATACTTATATAATTTTCTTATTATTTTTATTTATTTATTTATTTAGTGTTTATTTTTATTTTAACAAAATATTCAAAAAATCAGAGAATAAAACTTTATATATTAGGAATTAATCAAGCCAAATCTTATCTCTCAACAGTTGATAAGTTATTCATAATTTTAATGTTTACTAGACAATGTTACAATACATGGCTTGAACTAAATAATGGGTAAAATTATATGTATTGTATTAACTTATCCTATCATATACAATATAAGGGAGAGGATCAAGTGAGAAAAGTGGTTAATTGTGAGAGTGAGAGAAGCAAATTTTGATCATTGGATCTGCCATAAATAGTCAAAATTATAACATAAAGTCATACAATTTTTTTTAAATGATTGTATGACATTTATACAACTTTGAATCTTGACTATCTATATATGGTTATACCGTTTAGATTTGTTTCTCCACTTTCATAATAAATCACTTCTTTCATGTGATACCCAAAAATAAAAAATACAGTATACCAAACATGCCCCAAGCCGATATGACCCGATATTATACGTCACTTGTCTGTTTCGGTTTCATGTTGCATTTCCCACAAGAGTATTTCTTGCTTGCTTATTTTTCCTTTACTAAAGGAAAGCCTGTATACTAACCACAAGTTCATAACATCTCATCTATAAATGAACTTACTAATTGTCTGAAAAATAGAAATTGATTTAATCATGTGCAACCAAATCAAGGGAGGGACTTTGTACACAATCATCCAGTAGTGGAAAATACTAAGATGTTTGTGCAGCAAAATTAAACAATTTCCATGTCAGATATTTCCATCTATCATTTGAGAACAGTAGTAACATTACGGTTGCATTAGAGGGATATCAAAGGGAAACCATTAGCTATACACGAAACAAGGGCAAGATGTATATGTGATGCAAATTAATGCAACTTCTAATGGTTCTCCAATTTCTGGCGTTCTAGTAAGAAGAATCAGTGTCACCTATAAATGCACTAGTTTCATCCACTAAGATACTATGGCTGTGGGCCTCACTTATCTCTTTTTCTCCCCTCTGTTGGTAATGCTGTCTCATCATCTCAAATTTATTCTCATTCAATAAATTACTTGTGTTTGGCACCACCTCTGGAACAGCAGTGCTTCCTTCAAGCATGCTTACCACTGAAGCCATGGTAGGCCTAAGCATTGGAGAGGCATTAGTGCATAGAAGAGCCACATTGATCATGACCATTGCCTCCTCTTTTTTGAAGTCTTCACCCAACCTCCAATCAATAAGTTCCAATAGATTGCCCTTTTCTTTCAAGAGAAGTGCCTGGTAAAGTAAAATACAAATAGCCATTTGATTCCAAGGTCAATTAACAGTTGAAATAAACAATCCATTGATTTTTATTTGGCCATTTTCCTTTTGACACATTCAATCCATTGAATTTAAGATGCTGATATAAGAAACAAGAAGTAATAAAAGTATCCCATTAAACTTGAAGATTGTGTAATATTTGACTGGATAGACACAAGAGTTTCTAAAAATATGGGACATTGATCACACATACATGGGTAACTTCAATTTAGAAAACTACAGGAGTTTTTATAAAGGCTAATAACTGTAAATATATTGCCCATAAAGGGTGGCAAAAGATAAAAGTTGAATAAGATTTGCTATATAGTTTCTACATAACATATGCAACCATTCTAAATATTCTCAAGGCCAATCAGATTGGCATGAATGTTGGAAAGCAGGAGAAAATAAGTTACCCAATCAAGAAGAGAGAAGTATTCCTGCGTAGGCCGGCTAAGGGTATTGCTCTTCCCACTAACAATTTCCAAGGCGACAATTCCAAAACTATAAACATCGGCTTTGTCAGTCAAATAACCATGCATCGCATATTCAGGAGCCATGTAACCACTGCAGTATTGAAATTTTATCAGCTATAGAAACTAGAACATGATTATTTTCATTATAAATCCAGGATAAAATGATTAATTCAAAATTGATAAGGTATTTCAGTATATGACATCTAATTTTTTGTTTCTTTGCAGTTGAATCATGTGTTAAATATATCACCTTGCTAAAAATGATGCATGTGATTAACATGTGTGGCATTGGAATGTGTAGCTATCATGTATGTGGCATGAGAATGTGTAGATGTCATGTGATTAATATAGCATTGGAAATATACAGTTTTAGGAAATAGCTAGCATTAATTATCTTTCTTTCAGACTATGCATGTATTTACTCGCTATTGCACTATATATAGTGCTGATGGGTATCTAAGAACTCAAGCATTGAACCTAAGGACTCAAACTATTCAGCCACACATTGTTATTACTCCCCTTCTTCTCTTTTATTTTCCTACAAAATTCAAAACACCCAATCAAGATTAAGACAAAATAATATAAAATATGGAACTCACTAAGTGCCAGCTATTCTGGTGCTTATGTGGGTATTGTTTTGTTCATCAAGTTTGGCCAAACCAAAATCTGATATTTTCGCGTTGAGATCTTTATCTAGCAGCACATTAGTGGCCTTGATGTCCCTATGAACGATCTTAAGTCTCGACTCTCCATGAAGGTAAGCCAAACCTTTAGCAATACCAACACAAATCCTCTGCCTTGTTTGCCAGTCTAATCTCAATTGACTTGTCCCTTTGTCATCATTTTGATCTGCCATAGAAATTTGGCAAAAGTACTTTATATTCATGAAAACATTACCAATACAAGATTGAAAATTATAACAGAAACAGCAGTGACACCACTTGAACACACAGAGAAATCTCACCAAATAAAGCATGTGCAAGGCTATTGTTCTCCATGTATTCATATATCAGCAACAACTGATCCTCCTCCATACAAAAACCATAGAGCTTAACCAAACAAGGGTGCTGCAAAGCAGAAATCATGCCAATCTCATTTATAAATTCACGATTCCCTTGCTGTGATTTATCAGAAAGTTGCTTAACTGCTACTCTTGTACCATCTGACAGGACACCCTGCATTTTGTGGAATGGAATAGTTTTGCAAAGTTGGAAAAAAAATATATATATATCAGCAAACATTAACCACAATTACAACGGATCATTCATCATGTTCAAGTAAAACTGTTGGATTGTGCAAAATAAACCTTGTAAACAGGACCAAACCCTCCCTGTCCAATCTTGAAGGCTCTATCAAAGTTGCTTGTTGCTGCTTTTATTTGCCTTAATGTGAATAAGCCTGTTTGTGAATCTATGCCCTTTAGTCCTGTCAGTAGAAGCAAACAAATTATTGCTGCATTAGGAAAGTTATACATCATTAATAATATTGGTAGATCAGATGTCATTTTAGACAATAATGGCATTATTCGATCCACCACCCCAATGCTGTTACTTTCTTCAAGACTAATAAGCAAAATAGATAAGTAGGATGAAAGATCAAATAAATAGATACATAAGCAATTTATGCAAACAAATTTACATTCTACACAAGCAAAATACCATTTTTGTGCATAATATTCTTGAGTGTGTCATTTGAAAGGGTGGTACTTAGGATAACTGAAGTAACTGATGAGTGGTTTACCTTTAGCCACTGAACTTTTCAGTCCTAAACAGCCCTTCCACCAAAGTATGCCAAATACCAATGTGATGATAATTGCTCCCACAACAACAATTGCAACAATAACCCCTACGGCCATGCCACTACCGTTGTTTGCCAATGGTGGAGGTGGTACAAAATCTGGTTCATTATATATAAGAGCTCTACATTAGATTAGATGATGAAGGTAATGGCAGAAGAGTAAGAAACTTTAGACAAGTACAACCCACCCGGATCAACAGATATAGCTGATATAAGAGGACCATATACTGATCCAAATGGGATAGTAGTTGTCCCTTTCCCAGCCCAGTGTAAGCGGATCTCCAAGGCATTATTAGTCACAACAGCAGTGAATTTTTTTATGACTGCCTTTCCAACTCCCCCTGCTTCCTTTGCTATATTGAAATCCTTTGACACCAACTTTCTCTGCATCATTGAAATCCACAAAGAAATGCTTCATGATCATTCCAACTTTCAAATTTTCAGTTTGGAAATATTGTAGAGTGCAATTTTACATCACCATTTCATGCTTTGATTTGGTTACAAGAAGATGGTTTATATTAATAAATCCCCTAAGGGATTTGAATCTGGTATCATAATGTCACGAAATAGACTAGTACCCACTTTGTTGAAGGCATTTGTTGAATATTATACATGTCACTGACAAAGGTATGAAAGTGATACAATGATGCACCTGAATGTAAATGTCAAATACACGCCTTCCCAGGCTGCTATATGTTTTATCATCAGTGAACATTATCTCAGCAAAATGGAGATTTACTGTGTAGTTTCCATTTCCCAAGCAAAATGCATAATAAGTTAAAGAAAGGGGAGAAACGCGGGCATCCATGTAGAGTTCAGCATTGTCCATTGCAAGCTTATTTGCACTAGACCATGTATAGTAGTCTGGCCGATCACTATCAAAGAAGTGGCCAGTGTTACTGAGTGCCCAGTTTGTTCCTTGAAAGAGAAACCTTGCTGGTCCGGTCCCACCAGCATCATCATCATATGTCTTATTTTCATTATAAACGACTTGCTTTCCACCACAATTTATATAGAGAGAGTACCAAGCTGGGACAAGCAGAAATAGGTGAGCAGCTACTAAGGGAATCAAGCAGCATTAGAAACTCAAAATAGAAAAAAGATATTTATAAAAATGTTTTATTTTTAATCTGCGTCTATTGTTCCTTGTATTTCTTCCCTTTTACGAATGAAGGAAAGCATTGTCTTGAGTTTGATCTTCGATGTTGTTAGCCCCAGAGGTTTAAAGTGTCCAGTGTTGATGCTGGCAAATACTTGATAACATATTTTTAACTTCAGCAATCCTGGAACAAGTTCTTCATGAAAGTATGGCAATCTGTGAAAGGATAATTCTCCATTTCTCCTTGTACCTCAAACTTCAAAAATATACTTATACATTAAAAGCTAACAGGTTCATGTGTTTAAGTGATACTTGATTCTAAAGTAAATCCATGATAAATCAACTCACTTTTAGGACAGCTAGTGTTTGGCAGACATGAAATATTTCCTCTGCAAAAATAAAAGGAGGGAGGGGCACAGAAAAAGTCAGCACGTTTTAAGCAGTATAAGTTATAAACATGTAAATAATCAATTCAATAATTAAGCACGAGGAGTATAAACTTACAAGCTGTTGCCATTCAAAGAGGATGCAAACAAATTCCTGTGGAAAATGTTATATGGCCAAGGCTCAGATAGATTTCTAAATTACAAAACAAAAAGAAAAGAAGAGAAAAAAAATATTAAAAATACACAAATGCAAGGATTCTTACGTGCTTCCCTGTTGACAACCTGGCTGCTCTGAGCTTCTATAGCTGAAGTTGTTAAATGAGAGATCTCTGAATAAAATTCATAGAATGTGATTCAGAATATGAGAAGATGCAACTTATTGACTTCATGGAACACTTATTGCTCAACAAAATGGTAACAATACCAATATAAAAATATGGAAGCTCTTCTGCTTTATTATCTGGCAGACATCCAATCTAGTATCAGTTCTTGTCTTACTTATGCATATTCCTAAGGCATATGGAGATTTAAATCTATTTCTAAAACAGTACATGACACCAGCAGGACCTAAACTAAAGACATGTTACAGATTCATAGGCCTCATAGAGCTCTTTCTCCATTTACTTAATACAAGTGTCATCAGTTTGATCCTCCAATGATAAATATATCAAAATGGCCTTCAACGTCAATTTTGACAAAAAATTGGTATACTTTTGGAGGACAAATTGTCGATAATGTTCAGTTATAATATTGAATTAATAGAATAGCAGGGAACAAAACAATGGTTGCTTCTTTTTACTTGTATCTGAGAAGTACTAAAGCTCATGAAAATACCTCCTTCCAAGTGCTTCTGTTACTCTAATAAATACAACCCTAGATCACACTATACTGAAACAAAAGCATAGTATGGCATGTTACCAAAAAGTTGTCTGTTCTTCATATTCCAAAAAATCTGTTTTCTCAAACGGATGTTTATAGCAAAAAGAGAGGAAGGGGAAAACAAGCATTCTGTCTCAATGCATAGATGAAACTGCAATGAATGGTTCAAGTTTCTAGAAATCTTTTTCCATAGAATTATCTAAATACCCTCAAAGTTTATTACTTCTGAATGAAAGCCAAAGTGGTTTTTGGTCCAATGGAAAGAGTTGAGTTGATGATATAAAACACACGGATATTAGCAAAGTTCTCAGATGTGTAAAACAAAAATGTACATTCCACTCAAAGGAAAAAAGGGTCAAATAACTAGTGCAAGGGCAATATTTAACCAGCCAAAATAACTTGACTTATTTATTTCAAGAAATCATGTACTAGCATTTGAAAGATAACTTACACAAAATCTGGTTTATATATCCATTCAGGCAGCAGTCCAGTTAGAATGTTCCCAGTTAAAAATCTATTAAAATCAAAGTAAAGATGTCAGTTCATAAAGCTCACAATTATTGATGAACCAGAAAATTGAGGTAAATAGGCTAGTAAACACCATCTCTATTAATTTATACTGTCTCCAAGGACTCTTCTATTGCTTTAACTGGTTGGACTGCATCAATATCTATTTTAATGCAGTCACCATTATGAATTAATGATACAAATGCCAGTTCCTGTATGTAGCACATAAATTTTATTCTCTCTATTTATGGCACCTCACAGTTTTTCCTTTTTTTACTTTTTCTTTAAGGAAGATGATTATCCAACCAAAAACATTGCTTTAAATTGTATGAAACTACAAACACATAGGTATGAACACTAAAACAAATTCCAATGATACATTTTTTTGTTATTTCAAATGACTGCAACATATAATTTGCAGAAAAAAAGGTTCAGATACTGCCTTATTTGAACAACATATTGGTAGTCACTGGTCAGCACTTTCAATGACAAAATCCTATATGCCCAAGGGAAGCAATGCAGCTAGATCCATCCGAAAATTGTAGCTTCCAAATTAAATAGAATAGTAACACACAACTACTAAGAAAATATTTTTCCCCATTTTGGTGTAATCTTATAAAAAAACCATAGAAAATGTCTTACAGCATGTTCATTTTCTGTAGGTCAGCAAAGCTGCTCGGAATTTGTCCACTTAATTTGTTGTAGCTGAGATCTCTGATAAAGAAATTATATCAAGAGTAATAATTTGTAAGAAAAAAACTAAAATTTAAAAAAAAAGAAAAAAGAAAAAAAAAAGAAGACGGTTCCCAATCCTGTATGCTGCAAACAAAGAAAGCACGCTGCAGCCCTTCACCAAATTAATGAGTACAAATGGAGAATTTCTAAAAGTAGTTTAAAACACTGCAAGAAAAATTCCAAAGTCGATATCAAATAGAAAAATATGGAAAGAAACAAAGCAGCACTTACAGCACTTGCAAATTAGTCAAATTTCCAAGATTTTCAGGCATTGCTCCAATAATATTGCAACTCCTCAATATTCTGGGAAACAGTCAGGCAGTACATTAATTTATGACAGGAACAAGGCATGATTATCACTTCTTAATTTTCTATCCCTAAAGCAATTCCTTATGGAGACATTGACTCACAGAGTGAACATAACAACAACAACAATAACAATAATAATTCAGAGCATTTAACCCACAGTGTTTCCAAATTTGTCATGCTATCAACTTGAGGAAAAGATGAATCAGGTCCATTCAAGTCAGTAATTCTCCTGCATATCATATTTTAAGCATTGTTACACAAATAAAAAATAAATGACGTTATTTTTAAACCTTCGCTACATTAAATAAACACCATACTTACAAGTCAGTAAGGTTTTTGAGAAGTGAAATTCCAGAAGGAATTGGACCACTCAAGCCACTACCTTGGATTACCCTGTGATTTTTTTTTTATAATTATTTTTTTGAAAAGAAAAACACCATTGGTTCTGAAAAAATGGTAATAACTAAAACAATGAGAGCAATTAAAGATCACAAAAGAAAAAGGGAACAATTTCACACATCATCTCAACACTTGTCCAATTTTGAATAAAATTGGGTATTGCTCCAGAGAATTGATTGTCACCTAGTCGACTGCATTACAAGAGGGTAAGCAACAAAGAGAAGTTATAATAAATAGTAAGTTAAACAACAATACAGTCTAGTAAAATAAAAGAGGAGGAAAGAAAACAAAAACTCAAAAAGCTCACATGTGCATCAATGTAGTGAGCCCTGCAAATGTTGCAGGTAACTCTCCAGTGAAATTATTGGAGGTAAGAAGCCTAAAACCCATCAATCAATGAACACCAAAGATTTAACATTTCAGAAGTAGAAATCAATCAGCCAAATAAAAAATAATTACAGTAACAGAGTGATTTTCTAAATGCCTGAGTCATGTAATAAAGGGCTTACATTCTTTCAATCTGGGGAAGTTTCCCAAGCTCTGGAGGAAGGTTTCCAGAGAACTGATTGAACTCCAGCACCCTATGCACTCAAATTTAAGTTTCTCCAAACATCTCCATTAAAAAGGAAAAAAAAAAAAAAAGGGACACAACAAATTCTATGTTGGAAAACCAGAAACTCACAAACTTTTGAGAGTGGTTATATTTCCCAGCTCCTTTGGGATAGGACCCGTTAGACGATTTCCATAAAGGGAACTAGCCAAAAGGAACATCTGAAGATTAGATTCATAGTACAATATAACAACTTAAAAAGGGACAAAAAAAACACACACACACACATATCCAAATGATGTTCTGAAAACCAAAAGTTATTACATGCTCGTAGTATATGTAAAATTATACTTACTCCACTCAAGATTTGATAAAGTGTAGTTAATAATTAATAAGTAAATTAGTAATAGACCTTATCATGAGTCATGATTGAAATGTCAAGCACTGAATTGAATAAGTATTATGTGACGCCTTAATCATATATACGCTTTTCACATGTAATGAAGAAAAAAATGAGAGGCCGAAATGAAGGAACAGAGAGAGAGAGAGAGAGATTACATGTTGACAAGATTCAAGGAACTCCATTGCTTTGGGATTGTGCCGTTAAGGTAGTTGAGGGTGAGATCACTGTAACATAGAGAGAGAACCAACGAAGTGAGAATGAAGATATGGAGTGGGAGAAAGAGAGAGATAAGTGCGAGGGTGATACTTACATTTCTCGTAGGTAAGGCAATCTCACAAGCTCCGGTGGAAGAGTGCCCGAAAGATTTTGTGATTTCAGAACTCTGTATAAATGTAGTTTATATTGTAATAATATTCATCAACTGTCACTCACATAAAACTTGTTAACGTAAAAACACACATCAGAAACAACCCCTCTTTCTCTTCCGCTATATATATATATATAACAAGATATAAACTTTTAATAAAGGATTTAGCGCACACATTTGTACTTTCAATAACATTTTATAATAAATTTAATTTTGATATATTATCAATTTAAAATTTTTTATATAAATATCTAATCATATATTATAAATAAAAATATATAATTAGATAATAGTATAAAAATCTTTTATACAAATATTATATTAAAATTAATCTCTTTTATAAAATATAATTATTATCGATTGAATCATTCAATCATAATTTATCCATTATATGGATTATTTGTGTCAAATCTTAAAAAATTCAAGATTTCAAGATTTACCTTATCTTTTTATATTTATAGATGTTAAACTATTAATGTTCACTACTTAGCTCGTTCCCAAAAATGTTGAACATTTTTTATATATATCATATGTGTAAATGTGTAAATATTTGTTATTTCTAAGCCACTTCCAATAAAATATAGGGTATTATTTCTATTGATGTTGACAAGAAAATTTCCAAATGAACATATCCTGAGCTAGTCATGTATGAGGGATTAAATTCTTTATCATTATTGTTATCATAGAACTAAATATATGAAGGATTAAATTCTTTATCATTGTTGTTATCTCTTTCTATGATAAAGAGTATACTCTCTTGGTAATTTTTTTTGGGACGTCTAAATTGGCTTTAGTTAAAGTATTATTATAAGGTGTATAATCTGAAAGTTTTTCCATGTATTAATCAATTAAGCACTTTTTATTTCAATACCTTCAAATTATTTCCTTAATTGGAAATATTTAATTAGACTTACTGCAACTAATTAGTTTTTGCTAATTAATATTGTTTTAAAACATAAAAATTAGATCCACTACATCTAAATGCTTTATCCACCTAATGTCTTTAATAAGATCCACTAGTTTCAACAGTATTAATGTCCATTTCAAGATATTTCCACCAATACCCTTAATAAAACCTACTAACATTATCGGCCAACTTAAACTTCTTTTTTCTTATTATTTTATAATTAAAAATGCTCACAATTTTAAATGGTGGAAAGTACATCTTCATTCATTCTTCATTTGTTAATGAACGCCGATCAATATTGTGTCTTACTTGCAATAATAAAGAGTGTTTCTGAATATGTTTTTTAATAACATAAATTAGTTTTTTTGTTGTTACTAGACATGGGTGCGGCTTCAAAGTTATATATCTAGATTCTAAGTTATGCTATTGAATTTGTCTATTTATCAATTTTTCCTAGTTAGAGAGTAAGGTGTACGTATTCAAGATACAATATATGTATCTTGAATACATATGTATCCTATTTAATGCAATTTAATTATATTATACTACCATATATGTATGGTTTTATTTGTTCCAAAAAGGAGAGATAGGTGCATTTTGTTGGAATTTTAAGTCCTTTTTTTTTTCTATTTGTGATATATATAAAAGACTAAAATGTATCTAGAATGTGTGAGAGATGGGACTGAAGGATCTCTTGTGAAATATATATATATATATATGTATTTTTCAAAAAATAGTCTAAGTATTCCCTAAATGTTCCTATGATCTTATTATTTGTTGTGAAAATTAATGTTTGGTCTCTTAGATGAATAAAACTTTATCAAGATTTGTATATCAACTCGAAAAAGAAAATACAAATTTTATTAGTAAAGACTTAGACCTACCCGAGCTTACCATAGCAAAGTCTTATTTTGTGTGCTACTCTTTAATGTACATCAAGTTTTATTCGCAGGTTCTTTTGAAAGAAAGGCCATATGTATAACCGTTTTTAGATATAAATTTTATAATTCTTTATTATATTTATATAGTATAATAAAACTCCTAACAAACTTTTATTGCATTAAATTATATTATGTTACTCACAACTCACATTCATAGATTGCACAGGTTACATATACTTTTCTTTACTTAAAACTTATTCACTGCAGTATATTAGTTTATTTTGACCTTATTTAATTAATTACTAATTTTTTTTCAATGCAATGTTTTATATAGAGATCAGTTTTTTTTTGGACGTGCAAAAATCAAAATCTCAATGTAAGGTCAAGCACAAAAAAGTACTTTTATTATTTTTTAACTCATGTTCTGTATTATCTTTCTTATTTTACATTGATGATATTTTGAATAAAGTTTTTTTTTAATTCTGAATAAAGTTATGAAATATTATTTTAAAAATTTTAATTTATCAATTATTTGTTCAATATTGTTTGATATACTTGATTTTAATAACATCATTCATTAATAAACTGAATTTTTTTATTTTAATAATTAAAAATATTCATTATTTTCATGTATATATATATATATATGCATGTCCAAAATATATTCTGTATATTTTAAAATATTACAATCATTAGGAAAGTTATGAGCCAATATAATATTTTCCACTTTAATGTAAAAAAAGCAATTACGTAGAGGTATTTTATTCATGTTTTTTGAAACCTTAAAAAAAACAAAAAATCTTCGAAACACATTTTTAAAATGCACCTTATGAGTCATCGCTTAAGTGATGACATTTGGTAAAAGGTAATTTATGTGAATTATTTATAGTCTACAATTAATTTATAAGATTAATTGGTATGTATTAATAGTGTAAAAAAAATTTATATTGTCAATCAATAAAAATACAAAAAAATACTAAATTATAATGGATCTCTTATCATAATAGATAATTATTTATATAAAATAATATTTTCTTGTATTTCTATTAGTCGACAGTATAAAATTATTTTATGCTATCAATACATATAAATAAAACTCTTAAATTATTTAGAACCACCACATTGTCCTACTTGTTATTATACATGACAATGTCGATTACCTAGAAAATTATTGTTGCTTCTAAATTTATAACCAATATAGCCCTTTTAAGGTGTCTATTTGAATTATCAACTATGTGTCAATTTTTATATTTTTATTTTTTACAAAATAAACCCTAACCCTACCTAGGCAAACACCCTTCTCTACCTCTGAACCCATCTTTCCATTGTTGTCAGTCCCTCGATTTCATTGCTGTAGACCGCCCCATCACAAACATCCTCTCTCTCAGCCCTCTCACAGCCGTGGACAGAACTTCGACAAGGTCGCCTATCTACTCCAACTGTCGCAGGTTCAATTTATATTTATTGTCTTTGCTTTTTTGCTTTTTTGTTAAGGGTTTCTGTTCTGAAAACAGAGGTGGTGCTGGTAATTTGATCTCAATGATGCCTTATGTGGTTGTTTTGCAAATCTGTTAGTGCTGTCATAAGTCTCATGGGTGCTGTGTTAAGTGATGCCAATTAGTTCAAGATCAAGAGGAGTTGTGTTCTGATTTGTGAAGATTGTGTTTATGAAGTTGGAGCCGGTGTTTTTATTGGTTTTTCACATGATGTCGAGCTAGCATTTTGGTCTGATGTTAGTATCCTATTATATTAGACTTGTTACATTTTGTATGCTTCACAATGTGATTATGTGAGATGGGCCTTCTATCTATTTATCCCAAAAAAACAAAAGGGAAACGTGGTATAATTATCCAAATGACATTTCATTAATTTTATGGCAATATTTATAGACACATTATTATTATTATTATTTGTTCAGGGTGTTTTAGTAAAAGATATATATTATCTAATAATTTTTTATATATATCAAATAGAGCAATTTTTGTGAATAGTGATATGAATTATTGGCATTTTTGTTAGACAATGTGTCAAATACTATTTTAGATTTTTTTTTTTTTTTTGATAAAGAAATACTATCTTAGATCAATCCTATAGCCATTTACAACTAAACACACCAATCATATCAGGGTCTCACCCCCACTGCCTTGCATGACTGTATGTTTGATTGCCAACTCAAATTGATATTCAATCTTATTAACGTGCTTAACCCTTTTTCTCAGATTTATTAATAAAATACAATTTTATTGTAGACTTATCAATAATATTTTAAATTCTAAGTTATTGATACATAATTTTTCAAAAAAATTAATAAATGTTTGGTATAATAATAAGTGTGTTATACTTTTAGAGAGAGATTAAATTTTAAAATCTAGAAAAGTCAATTGCTAAAAAGACCTTTTAATTACAACAGGATTTGAGAATTTAACAAGGTTCTGAAAATAAGATCGGGTATTGAACTGGACAAGGTACTGGTTTAGAAGTTCAATGATTTAATCAGAGATTCGAATAACATATTATGAGATAAATAAAAATGATTAAAAAATTTTAATATGATAAAATAGTTTTCAAAATCAAAATCATTATATTAAGTCATATTAACATTATCAATACAAGTAAAATATTAAGTCTGTGTTTAGATGGCCATTGGAAGGAATCGATTTTGGGATGCCAAAATCGATTCTGACAATTTTTTGTGTTGTTTGGTTTTGGATTTCTAGAATCAATTTTTATCTCTAGAATTGATTCTGGAAGAAGTGAAAAATTTTTACTTTATGTCAGAATCACTTTTAGAGGAACTACCAAACATAAATCACTTTATCTCAAAATCAATTCTATTCAAATCAATTATATAAAATTAATTATCTCTAGAATCAATTCTACATAAGCAGAACCAAATACACTATAAATCCCACCTTGCTTAGATTTTGAATTTTTTATTTTTAAAACTACTATAAAGCATTCAAGAAATCCCATATTACCTAGAGTAAAAGTTTTTTACTCTTGAGATTTCTATAAATAGTACCCATATATCATTTTTTCTTATATTTATCACCTCTAAACTCTTTTTTAAAGAGTAAGAGATATAGTAATTTTTTATTTGGCCAACCAAAACATATTTTTGGCCATTTTTTTTTATCATAATGAAGAGTTATTTTCACCATTGATGATCAAAAATAATTTTGTACTTCTTTAAAAAAAAAATGGCCAACCCGTAAATCGGTCTGGTTTGGCCGGTTTATTGGTTATTAGTCGGTTCAGTCGATTCTAACATTTGCAAATATATACTAATGAAAAAGAAATATAATACTCAAACATTCTAGTAAGGTAAATAAAATCACAAGTTAATAATATATAATTCTCTAGTCAAGGAGGGTTACATCTAATGGAATGGTTACCATGTGGCAAAGTGCCCATTTATTGTTTGGTAATGCCTCCAATGAGATTGCTATTATTGATATATATATATATATATATATATATATATATATATTTATATATATATATATATATATATAGAGAGAGAGAGAGAGAGAGAGAGAGAGAGAGAGAGAGAGAGAGAGAGAGAGAATCTTAACTATTTATATATGATTATATATTTCAAATTTATTCCACTCATTCATTTTTTTTTACGTGGACTTTTTTCACTCTCAAGTTTTACGATTTTTTTCCTTGGTGGGGCATTCGTTAGTCCAACCCTAGTTCCGGACTAATGCTACTACCCTTATTTATAACCATCAGATCTATTTTAAATGGTTGTGATTGAGTCATTGAACACATAAGTTATTAAATAATTTTTATTTTTTGTTAACACTAAATACACTTTTTTACTTATTATTATATTTTGAAAATTACACATTTATCCTTTTTCAGTTTTCTTCCACACTCTCTCTCCTCGCCCCTTCCCCTCACGAATATCTTTCTCCAGCCTATCACGAACTACACCATTCCCGCCGGCCATCCCTGGCAGCACCACCACCATTACCACAATACTGACAATGCCATCCTCCTTGCCGGTAAGATCACCATCCCCCTCGAGATGTCCAAGATTGAGGCGAGGAGGGGCTGTTGTTGCTCCATGACCATGCGATAGCAGCGTTGGTGGGTTGATGCACTTGTTGGTGACTTGGTGATTAGCATATGCAGAAAAGGGAGGATCTTCTTTGCGGTAATGGCGACACCCACCACCGACACCAACAACTTTAGATCCATGGTTCAGGAGTTCACCTCCTCCCATATCATATGCTTCTTCGGTAGTAAGGAACCCACTTAACCAACATTTCTGGGCTCCAACAGAGAATTGGATGCAGACGATAATAGCATCGTAAGAAACCCAAATTAATCACATAGATATTGATAAAAGAAGAAATACAAACTGCTTTTGCCTTTGGTATTCTTCCAATTGGTTGTTCAAAATGTCGTTCAATTTAGATGAAAGACATCACACCCACCATCCTGGGAGATCAGCTTGGTGTTTTAATATAGGATTTTTAAAGGGGAAAGAAACCCAATAAATTGGTTTTCAAGGGGGTGTTGGTTTGATTAAAAAGAAAGATTGCCTTTTTTTTAGTGAAGATTAGGTGGTGTTTGGTTTGCTCATTTTCATTTTTATTTTTAGTGAAAATGAAAAATAAACTTGAAAATATGTTATGTTATGCTCATGAGAAACATTTTCATTGAAAATGATTTTGGAAACACATACAAAATTGAAAATGGTGATTTCACGTTTTCAGCATTTTCAGAGTTTTTTGTTCTAAAGCTTGGAAATATTTTCAGTAAAAATGCGGTAGCATCATGGTAAATATGCAAAACTTCCTTCTTTTCCTCATGCAATGCGCGTGTTTGATCCATTTTTTGTTCTTTGGACGCTCTCTTGTACACTTTTTCTTATATATAATTAATGACACCCTATGATATTCGTGCGTTGGCAGTATAGTTGGCAAGCATGGTTGCGCATAAGTCTGATGGTGGGGGTTCGAGTCCCCTTTACCCCATCTTTTCCATTTTTATCAATCATATTCCAAAGGAAAAAACAAAAGATAAAAAAGGGACAAGACAATTAAAACAAATGTTGGCAGCACAGTTGGCTCGTATGTTGAGCCTATAAACCCAATGGTGGGTTTCGAATCTTCTCACTCTTTTTTTTATATTTTTTGCAATCATTTTAATTTTTTTCTAAAAGTAAAAAAAAAAAAGGGAAAAAAGGATAAAACAAGGGGGAAAAAAAGCACTAGATATTACCTATATCCTAATATTCTCTCTTTAGTTTTACTATAATTTACTCACAAATTAAATATATTTCAAATATATGTTGTCATTACAAGTAATTTTTATAGTTAAAGTTTACTTTATATTATTTAATTACATATTATCATATGTCGTGCGTATAATATATATCTATGATTTATCACTTTAAAGTAAGAATTTCTAGCAATTTTTTTAAATAAGTAATAAAATAATACTAACTATAGTATTTAAATATTTATCTGTATAAAAATCAAAACATAATAATTGATAATGATAATAAAATAACTTTAAAGTGAACATAAAGTGAACAATTTATTTTATTCTTAATCTTAATATTTTATAATTATTTATTATTTTAATGAATACTTTTATTTGATGAACAAAATATGCAAATCAAATATATATCATTTTTATTATTTAACAATAAATATAATTTTATTATCTCAAATTTTATTTTGAAAATTATATTTTGAAAACAGACAAACCAAATATACTTTCATTGTTTTTACTTTTGGAAGCAGAATCAACTTTTATAAACTAAATACATTTCCTAAATTCAGAAAATCTAAAAATAAAAATCTTTTCAGAAAATGAAAACAGAAAATAAAAATAGGAAATATTACAAATCAAACACACCCTTAGTTTTTTTATTTTTTGGGTCAGTGAAGAAGAACAAGGTGGATGTTTGGAATTGTCAGTATAGGAGTAGGTAATGCTGGCGGCGAGTCAATGCAACTTAAGAAAAGGAAGAGACAGGAAAAAAGTTAAGGACATTTTCGTAAGTGTAAAAGTGTGTCTAAGGACTTGTTGGTAAATTTGGGGGTGGAGTAATGTTTCTCCAAACATAGGCTGAAGTAACAAATCACCCACCCTCTTTTGAGTCATTCTGCAATGCACCTCATGAAGATGGTGCATGATACATCTATTGGTGCAGGTGGACTTATTTTTTACCCATATTCAAAAAATGTGGCCAAAGAAAGATACGAGTGTGGTTAAGTGAACTATGAATGCGGTTAAATGAAGTTGTGAGTGTGGCTAAGTAACTTCTCTTTATTTCCTTCGTCCCTTTCCATAACCACCACCACCATGTCACTAGCCACAATCCCTGCCCACCACCATACCCCTGCGTCTGGTTCACAGAGAGAAGGGGCCATCAATGTAATATTGAGTCCGGTCAAGAGGAAGAAAGTTCGTTGCCAATGCTGCCGTAGGTAGAGGTTGCAGATGTTGATGCAAAAGGCGAGATCTGAGAAAGTTGAAGGCAAGATGGATGACGACGGCTAGATCTAGGACCCAACTGCATCTTCTAGATCTGGGGCTCAACTGCAGTGGCGTGGCAACCTTGCAATGGGCCGCTTCCGATGGCGGCGACAAAGGAGCTTTGTGAAAGAGGAGCAGAGAGGGTGCATGATGGATTAGAGCTTGGATTTGAGGTCAGAAAGGAAGAACTTGAGGTCGTCGACGTCGGATTCTTGGGAGAGTATGAACTAGCAAGGAGCATCTTTGGCTTGCCGAAGCGAAGGTCTTGCAGATGAAGGGGTGGAGGTCCTCATTATTGCAATCTTGTAGATGATGGAGGAAAGGAGGAGTGGGGGAAGGGAACCACTAGGCTGTAACCCAGGGGGAGGGTCATTTAGCCATGGCTTCAATAGATATTTACCCACATTTTCAGGTTTGTTTAGCCACTTCCTCAAGTCATTTAGCCACATTTGCTGAATGCGGCTAAAAGACAAGTGCACTTGCAAAAGCATGTGCATTTTAGACAAGACCCCCTCTTTCTTACTCTCTTCCCAGTTTCCTACCAGTACGATAATGCTCCAAACAACCTATCACCTGCAACATCTCCAAACAATTTCCTTGCTGTTTATTCTCATGGCACTACAAAAATCGTACACGGTGAGTCTAGTACTCCTTCACAGCCTTTCTTGTTTTTCTTATCGCTAAGTCTGCTCATCATCTACTAGCTCCTTTAGTTTAGCTATATTTACTTTTTCGGTGAGTGATACATAGGTCGCAGCATGTTTGGGAGTTATGTTAGTCCCATTTTTAAAATTATAAAATAACTCCCACAAAATAATTGCAAAAAGGGTCTATTGGCATTTTCTTTTTTTTAGATATAGACTTGCCCACAAAGTCTTACTCGGGAGAGTAACTTACTACCTGCCCACTAGAAAGTGACTCACCTAGATTCACAGACTCGTAAACAAGATAAGATCCAAAAATATCAGTAGACATTGCAGGGTTCATGCTTCCCAAATTTGAGAAACAAAGTCACAATGTTATATGGAAAATTCAAAACTTAAGAAATTTCAAAATTAATCATTGAATAAATACTCAGGAATACAAATGCGTTGCGAGATGTGTCTCTTTGCCGTGATACCTTTGGAACACAAAGTGGGCATGTCAGATAGCTAGCTAGCTAGCAAAATAATAAACTATTGAAAAAAAAAAAAGAGAGCTAAGGAAGCAAAAGAAAGAGAGAGAAAGAAGACAGATAAGGGAACACGGAGGGGCCAAGTGAGGTGCAAAGAGAAAGAGAATCAGCTTGGGATTCATAAATCCCATGCCATTTCTTAGAGCAAATTGTGAAAATTTTCTCCAAATGCCTGCGTCTTAACAACTACTGAAAGTGCGGAAGATCCTTTTGAAAAAGATGGAGAGGTGATCGCCCAGACTACCATTAAGCACTAGACGAGAGGGAGGCCAAATTGACTATATCGGGGGGAAGGAGAAGTGGTGGGCAGTAGCCTACCGATGGAGGCGGTGGTAGGTGGGAGGAGAGGTGATGGGGGGCGGCTTGCAATAGATGGTGG
The DNA here is from genome assembly GCA_031439585.1 of Pterocarpus macrocarpus. Classification (NCBI taxonomy): domain Eukaryota; kingdom Viridiplantae; phylum Streptophyta; class Magnoliopsida; order Fabales; family Fabaceae; genus Pterocarpus; species Pterocarpus macrocarpus. The sequence goes on along the minus strand of CM062517.1, from coordinate 14,566,857 downwards.
TTGGGGAGGAGGAAAGGTGGCAGGCAGTGACTTGCAAATCTCTAGCCAACAATGACTTAGGGGTTTTTATGCAAATATTATCACTTGCAACATTTTTTAAAATCATTTCTGAGATACTAACCCAGGTTGAATAATAGCCATTGAATTTTTAAAAAAATTGATCCAATGATGTGAATATTAATAATGCACCCCTTTTAAAAAGGAATAAACGTAACTCTCAAACTTGTGGGGATAAACATATCATTTACCTACTTTTTAAGTGCAAGCAAAAGAAAGAATGAGAGAGACACAATTATCATACCATACGAAAAAGGTGGAAGTAGGCTAACGGTTTGTCGGGGCCTTCGGCCTAGCATATATTCGGTCTAATCTGACCTAGTTTTTAGTAAATAAGTTAGGCCCACGTATTTTAAAGAGTTTTTTTAACCAAATAGGCTAAGTTATAAGTTTTGAAAAAAGTTTATTAGGCCCAGCACATTGGCCTATTAATACTATATTATTATTATTATTATTTTACAAATTCTAATGATAAACGAAATTTTATGATATATTTTGAATAGTCTTTTTGACTTATTTGACAAGCTTTTTAGCCTATTTAAGAGTAGATATTTTAATCTATTTAAACATTGTGATTAAATAAGCTTCTAAACATGTTGAGCTAGGCCAAGCTTTTAAAATGGCCAGATTAAGGCTATAAAAATAAGTCTATGTCAGATAATAAATTCAGACTCAACCTACATATTTATAATACAAAATAGGTCCATTTAAGTTAAAGCCTAACTTAGCATAACCTACTTCTGTCCCTACGTACAACATGAATACTACTACTTTTGGCCATCTAGAATAAAAAATTAATGTAAAGTAAGCTACCAAACAGCCTACCCCTAGAATCTTTGACAACATTTACTTTTGGTTAAGCTTTTTCTCATTAAAAAAGTGATCTTTTAATTAAAAAATACTTTTTATAGAAATTATTATTTTAATTTTTATTCAAAAGATTTTTTAAAAATTTTTTTAATTTTTGAGTAAATATTGAAATATGTAACTTTTATAAAAGTGATTTTTTTAGTAGTTAAAAAATTACGTTTTATCTAAAAAAATTGAAATAAATGCACTAAAAAACATGTATTTAGGCACCAATTCAACGAAATCTTACTAAACTATATGATGGGAATAACTTTGGTGGTGTATGATGTATTACCTAATAAGATTATCAACAATTCAGATTATCACTTAAAAACATTCCTATTTTTTAAATTGTTAGTAATATTGCATTGCAGTATTTGATATGTATAGATAATCCATCTAACAATTCACATTATCTTGTTACTAGGTAATATATGTCTTTTATTAAAACATCTTCCAAATAATAATAAAAATAAAAATAATAATAGCAATAATAAAAAATAATAAATAATAAAATAAATATTGTAATAATAATAATAATAGTATAAATAAAAAATAAAAATAAAAAATATTAATATTAATAAATTTTATTTTTATTATTTTATTATTATTATTATTATTATAATAATAATAATAATAATAATATATTACCAAATAGATTTTAATCCAAATTACCTACCTCCATGAAGGCAATATGGATTGCCACTTTAGAAGTATTTTAGATTACTTAAGTAATCCATATTACCAAGTAATATATCATACCAAATAATTTATATGGTAGACCTAGATAATTTAATTAAAGATTGCCAATATTTCAGATGAATTATCTTATACCAAAAACTATCTTATAATCATTTCCATGTTGTCTATTCTCGCACTAGGGGAAGGTTATGGAGGAGTGGCAGAAGGAGGTCACTACTTGCAGGTGAGGGAGTGCCTGCCATGTAGGTGAGGAACAAGGAAGGGAGTAAGGGCCCGTTTGATACACTTGATATTATAAGGCCTGATAGGATAAGGGTTGATAGTATAAGATTTGATTGTATAAGGCCTAATAAAAATTTAATACAATGTAGTATTTGGTATGTTATTGTATAAGGTATTATATTGTATAAAATATAACCAGAAGAAGAGATTATAATAAATATAATTTTTAAATAGTTATTATAATTATTTTAGCTATTTTTTATTATATATAAAAATAATTTTATATTAAAAATTATTTATTTATTTATTTTTAATATTTTTTCATAAATATAAAAAATGTGTGTGTGTGAGAGAGAGAGAGAGAGACAGAGTGAGTGAAATAGAGATGAAATTTTTATACATCAAAATTTAAGCAGACTTTGTATATATTCCTATATTTAGTTGTATTTTTTATTATATATAATTAAATTTTATTATTTATATATTTTAATAATAATTTTTTATTTCTATATTTTTATTTTAGTTTGAATAATTATTTTACAATTATTTTTTAAAAAATATTTATTTATTATTAAGTAATATTTTTTTATTTATATATTTTCTTATTTTTTGTTATTTATTTTAATAAAATATATTAAAAAAAAGTGAAAGAACACTTATATATTAAAAGCTAATCAGGCCTAATATATCCTCCCTAGACTGGATTAAGTTATCCATCATATAATGTATAAGGGAGGTTTGATGGATAAGCTTATACAATACATTGATTGCACCAAACAATGGATAAGGTGATAACATATTATATTACCTTATCCTATCATACCTAATATGACATACCAAACACCCTCTAAATGTTAAGAAAATAAACTGTAAGGATTGAGAGTAAATTTTTAAAGTTATTCCCGAAGTAAATGGACTCTCTCTCTCTCTCTCTCTCTCTCTCTCTCTCTCTCTCTCTCTCTATATATATATATATATATATATATATATATATATATATATATATATATATATATGTATGTATGTATATGATTTTTTTTAGACCCCTAGGTGTTATTTTAGTTTGTCATAAAATGATATATGAATATAATTTTCCTTTTAAAACTATGCATTATCCATCTCTATTTTTCAAATTTACACTATGCTTGGATTTTTTTTCATGAACAGAACAAAACGAAAAGAAACTAATGGATTGAAAAGGGAAAGGGAAAGGGAAAAGAAAGAGTAGAACAAAGTTACTTTCCTTCTTATTTGGGATACTGATACAAGAATACATAGAATTTTATTAATTTTGCTTAAAAGTTATATTGTAAAGTAATAGAACGAAATATTTATATTATTTAGGAGTTATAATTTTTAATTCTCCCATTTTCTCTTCCATTCCACTTCAATTTTAAGAATATATATATATATATATATATATATATATATAAAGCTTTGAGCGTGAATGGGGGGAATAGTTCCCACAAATTTTCTCTTCGTTTCTAAACATATTTAGGGCCTACTTTTCATTGCCTATTTTTATTTTTATTTTATTTTTTAAAATCTTATGAAAGAAATAGTAAAAATAAAAAATAAAAATAGAAAATAGGATTTTTTTTCTTTTCACTATTTCTTTTACAAAATCCTAAAAGCAGAAAAATATAAAATAAAAATAAAAACTAGACAGAATCTTAAATTCTCAAATAAGGGAACTAATTCTCCCTTTTCTTATTTCCTTTGCCTTTTTTATTACATATCATCCAAATATACTATTAGTCTTATTTTACTGGATTTTGCCTTTCTAACTCCAAGGCCTCTTTGGGTATCTCTTAATCATTTTCAAATTCTATCCTTTGAGCATAGACAAGATTAAATGCACTTTAACAAGAGGCGTAAATTCAAATAATATTTTTCAATAATAATTATTGACCATCTGCATGATGAAGGGGATGAGAAACGTATACGTACATGCTTACTACATGGCAAGGAGTGTCATTGAAGGAAGGACAATCACAAGTTACAGCATTAATTTCTGAGTAAGGCTTTCCAGGCGTTGTCCAGTTACGTTCTCTACTACATGGATCCACGCTGAAGTCCCAGTTCTTCTTCCCAAGTGTCTTGCCTATCTCTTTCAGAACTTGCACTGATTAATTGTATATACATCATCAGAGAAAATTAATTAAGAAGCAAAGTCATCATCGCTTGTTTAGAACTCAAAAATATATATTAACAAATTACAAGATCATCTCTGCAGTTAGAAATTATAATACCATGAAATAATCAACTCAACAAAGAAATTATCAAGGCAAAATACTTATTTATGTTGCCGTAGCATATGGGTTACGTAATTAACCTTACCTTCCTCTTCTTGTAGAGTGGCTCCAGAAACTAATGATGAAAGGAGAAGAGGAAGTAGGGAAAGTGGATGGAGGATAGCCATAACCTTCATGGCTGAATATGGCTGGATGTGAGGAAAATTATTAAGACTTAAAAGTAATTAACCGGCGTGCAAGTCATGACCTAATGGCAATACTGGGAACCCCTCGTATTTAAAAATTAAAAGTAACCCATAACAAAACGACCGTATGGGTCGATTTATCCTGGACCCCCCCCCCCTAAGGGCCGGGACCAGTGACATGAATCTTGCACTTTTAACCATTAGATACAATTAAAAAGAAATCAACGACTAATTTTTAGTTACTATCTTATCAATTGGTAAACCGGAACGGATCCTCTTGTAATATCCCTTTGCGATAAAATATTTTATGTAAAATAATTTAATTTATTTAAGTTATAAACATTCTAAAGTTAGACGACAAATGATAATTTCAAAATATGTAGCTAAAGGTAATAAATAATACTAGTTAAACATTTTAGAGGTAAACTAATAATAATAACAATAATATCATAATAATGTAAAAAAAAAAAAATGGAAAGAAAAGAAAGACTCACGGCTTGGAGTCTTGCAAGAAGTCTTTGGATGAGAGTTTAAAAAAAACAAAAAAAGAAAAGAACAAAGGCACTAGTCAAATAATATATAGACTTGCCATAAGTCTTTGAAGAAAAGAAAGCACAAAAATAAATTAGAAATGAAGAAAAAAAACTTTCACGCCATTTTCCAAATCCAGGCCGTCTTCGTGTCTGATACTGACAGATACGGTCAAGTATGTCCTAATCCCGTTTTTGTTTTTTTATTTTTTTATTTTAAACAAAAAAAAAAACTATATAAATACATTATTTGACCATTGGATACCTTTACAATACTGCTACAATGCGGGAAGGAAAGATGCAGGAAACGCAGTCGCCGGGTGCTCTTTGCGCAGGAGCTGAAAAGATGGGCGGCAGCTAGAGAGAACGATGAGTTATTGCTTAAGTGTAAAAACTTAGAGAAATGGTGGGTGAACTCACATTTTTCAGGGTATTGTATTGATTTATTACCTATCTATTATTAGGTATAATATGAATTTTACTTATATTAGATTCACACCCTATTTAATCATAGATTAATAGTAAATCAGCCTGATATCTTAAAAAAAGTAAATATACCAATATTACTCAAACTATTAAAAGAATATATCTTTTCATTTTTCATATCACTATTTTTTTTTTCTACTTAAAACATTTGTTTCTTTTCACTTTTAATATCACTATTTTTTTCTATATAAAAAATTTGTTTTGCTGACAATCCTTTTCTTTGGCCACACAAATGACAAGAGTACTATTTGGTCTCCGTCACATCACGTGGCAATCGGTATCCTATATTTTTTCAATTTTACCGTATCAATATCATATCATACCCGCATCATGGTTCATTTCCGTGTTTCATAGGTTAAAATCATATTTGATCCACTCAAAATGGTACCATGCTTATAACTCTCTTTTACTTAGATACCAAAAATTCATCCAAAAAGGTTTTAACATTAACAATATTAAATTTAAATAGATAAAGGGATAAAAAAATTAAGGATTTACAAATTTAAGGACCAAATGGACGAAAAATATTCTAAGAGACTAAATTAGATTGACAAAACATGTATCCTTCAAAAATTAAAATAATAATTTTTAATAAAAACTTGTTTCCCATTTTTCCTTTTTTTTATTTATTCCTTACAGAAAGGCCATGGAAAATGACTTGGATAAAGACACGGCCAAGTACTGACTTTGAAAATTCTAAGGAGAATGCAATTATTACATTGATATATAAGATCTGGGTTTTGCTTCTTTTTTTTCTTTTTGTAACGAGGCATGAAATCTTTCCTTCTTAGTAAGAAGGCATGAAATCTATCTTATCGCACACTTGTCTGTTTGAAATTTTTGAGCTAATGTATGATGAAGGGCAATTTACAAGTTTGGCCCTGCCTTTCCAAGTAGACGACAAATAAGTATGAGGATGTATGTTTGGTTTAAATTTTGAACCCAATGCGCGTTGAATTAAGGGTTTTTTTATTTTTTTTTTCGTATAAAATAACGTGCTCCCCGGCCCCGGTGGGGTAATGAGAAACGGGTTGTAAAATTTTGAGCAGAACCAATACCAAAAATATAAAAAAGGGAAAAATTTTGAGCCTAACTGCGTTCTTTTACCTCTTTATTGCTCTTGGTCCTTTTGCATCTAATTTTGTTCACTTTTAAAGGACCACATTAAACGTTTCCTTTTTTATGAACCCCACCAACTTGACTTGTGATAGGTGAGAATTGGATGCTTTTGAAAAATCTATACTTGCATTGATGAAGTTACCATAAGGGCCGCAACCCCTCGTCCTTTTCCGGAGGCAAAGGGGGCCGGCCGGTCCCAACTTATCAAAAGCAGGATAGGACAGAGCGGATCGAGTTAGAAAAATAGACTCAATATTTTAACTTGTCCTGTTTAAGGATGGATTGGGTAATTTGGCTAGAAAAAGAATTAAAAAAATAAATTTATTTTAATATTTTTAATAAATTAAATTATTTTAAAAATATAAAAAATTAGAAAAATATATTGGATGAAAAATTTACTTAAATAAAATAGAATAAAATAATTAAATTACATAATTTATATTTAAATTTAACTCAAATATAAATATAATAAACTAATTAAGATGTATGAATAAGAAGTTCATAAATAATAATTAACCATAAATCTATAATATAAAGTTTATAGTATAAAGTTTATAAATTAATAAAATATATTAACAACATAATCTATAACAAAAACTTAAAAATTAAAAAAAAAAGTCTTGTACCTTAAAAAGAAAAAAGAGTCACCTTAGCCCGCAAGCCCAACTTGCCTGCCCTATCAAAGCCCAGGGTTAGGCAAGCTAAAAAATTTTAGCGGATTAAATATGTTAACCAAACCCCTTTTTTTTTTTGGGTTTGGTAGGCCAACTCGATGGGTTGAGTCTGTTTTGCTATCTCTACTTTTCTCCCTTTCTTTTCAGCAGTTGCATAATTTCTTAGCCTGATCTTGGGGAGCCATCTCCATGGAGGGGTTCACCTCCTCCTATGGTGGCCTGGTGACTCTTTTTTTTTTTTCCTTTTTTTTTCTATTTGTTTCTTTTTTTTATCTATTTTTGTTAGCTCATCTCCCCATTGAGCAATAGTTTGTGTGATTTTTTATCTAATGTGTTTCTCTTGATAATAGTTGCATATGGAATTGTGAGAAGTGATATGAATATACTATTTTTGTTTTGCTTTCTCATGATCACCATTGTATATGCAGTATTGGAGGACTGTGTTAGGACATAATAAATCAACAATACTCTTTGATGGATGTGTGAAGGTTTTTTTTTTTTTTTTGTCTTTTTAGCATATATGTGTTTAGTACACATTTCTTGAGATGATATGCTACAGGTTTTTGTTCATCTTTGAGATGCACCATACATGTGACAGATGCTATGATGATAAAGAATATGTTTATCAAGGTTAAAGGAAGAAAAAAAAGTGAAGCTTCCGGCTGGCTAAAAATGATTTAATTCGGATATAAAATAGAAGATTAGACACGAGAAAAAAAATTAGATAGTTCTTGTAAAGCAGGATTTCATGTGTGTATCTTTATTTCTAAATTAAATTATTTGGTTTAGTAAAAACTTACATGAAATTAGGTAGACGATGTTCTTCTTATTTTAATGTATTTTAACCCCATGACCGTAGGTAGCATCTCAAATTTGTAGTTAGTAAGTTATATTAGCCTCTAATGCTTGTTTTACAACTGTGAACTTCGAGTTATTACCCTTATTATAATCTCCCGCTTGTATATTAGGTTTGTCCACCAATAAAATTAAGTACTTTTGACCAAAAAAAATCAATACTTGATTATTTACGATCTGTTTGGTTTCTATTTTCATTTTGGTTTATTGCTTTTAGCATCTTGCGAAAAATCAATGATACACAGGAATCTCTATGTGGACCATTTCGTAATCCCTTCCTTCTTTCATGTCTATCTCCGTGACTTAGTTTTTGCATTCCCACCATTCAATTCTGAAGTTGTCTTCTTCATTTATTATATTATAGGTGTGTTTGATAAAGGATAAAATAAAGTGTAAATTTATACATGAATGTTATTCATAAAATTTTATCCTCTATTTTTACTCCATATTAAACATACCCTAAGAATAAGTTTGGTATGAGGTAAAATTACACATGAATCTAATGCATCAAAATTCCCCCAATTTTTACACTATCCCAAACACACCGTTAATAGTCTAAATTCTTCCTTTCTTATGTTTCAAAATTCCAAATTCATGGTTTATATAGACTCCACTTTCTACCTAAGGTAAATCATTAACTTCTCATCAGCTCATTTCCATTCCAATATTCGGTCAGCATCAAAATAATGACTTCCTCTCAATTTCTTTTCCTTTCATCACTCCTTACATTTTGCTTCATATCATTTTCTTTAGGAGCCACTTCTCAGCTGCCAGACGATGAAGGTATGATATATCTTTCTCCCCAAATAAAGAAATGATTTTGTTAACCTAAGGCTCAGGCTAAAAGTTATAAATAACATCTTTCAATTATTCTAATGACTTAAAGAGTAAAATATTTTCTTTTTCAATTTTTAAGATAAAAATACTTATAACTTTTATTTGTAATTCCTTTACATGTATCACATATTAAAAAAATCAATAAAGAATATATATTTTTGCTAAGGTTTCATGTTAGTATAATGCTATAATCGATATTTCTATCATCATTCATGTAAAAGATGTAGGTGTATTTGTTGGCGCCATAAATTAGGCTGACAAATGACTCGAAATGGTGCCTGGTTAGAGGCTGAAATGGGCCAAGAAAAGCTACTGGTTCCGAGAAAAATGTTCATTAGCTGAAAAGTAATAGTAGGCTTAAAAGTCTTTGCGTCAATTTAAATAGAATGTTGAAATTTAAGAAAAATGATTGAGCCCAACGGTTGATGATAGAAAAGTAGTTGGAGACTGAAGCCATGATAAAACAATGGTTACCACTACTAAGAGCATGGGTGCATAGATGACCACTACATGCATGAAATAAGGAAGTGGTGAGAGTCAAGAAAGATTATAAAAGGCTTATACACAGAGAAGAAAAATATCACTCAGATCAAACACACATTATGTCGTTTTAACTATCCGCTTTTATTTTCTATTTTTCAGTTTATTTTTAATTTTATGCCATTTCTTTATTTTCATTATTCATCTTCAAGGCTTTATATGAACTCATAATTGATTACTAGAAGTTTAAGTTTCTATTCAATTCTTCGTTGACGGATGTTACTTAAAGGCTTGCTCCTATAAGCTGTTTGAAGAGTCCATTTGCTAAGGAGCAGAGTACCCTTCTTAGCCTCAATCATTTGAATATTAGCAATATTTGGGATGTTACTATTTGGATAAGTTTCTTTTTAGAGATTTAGTCGATTACATATATTCATCCAACATAAAATTGGCATGCCTGGTGCGACTTCCAAGATCAGGTTAGCAAAAATTTCCTGTACCGGGGTTAGATCATACTTGGCATATGAATCTAGGATCCGAGAAGGTCATCAACATGAGTTCAACAAATCCTAATTCGACTCTAAGGTAGAAAATAGGGGGATAATCAGCTACATATGCGGCAGCCTTAACTACATCCCAAGGAGTGATTTCAGAGCAGCCGAATACATCTGCTACTTCTTAGCCGCCTAGGGATTCAAGTTCTACCCTAAGGTAGAAAGCAATAGAGCAATCAGCTACGTATGCAGCAGCCTTGACTACATCTCAAGTGGTGATTTCAAAGCAGCCGAATACAGCTGCGACCTCTCAGCCGCCGAAGGCCTCGGCAGCCTCTCCTGACGTGACTAGCTCCACGCAGACTGGACGCTAGGAGAGGCAACCGTTAGTGATGTCTACATCCTTATCCGGCAATAGATCGAAGCAAGCGTAAATGATTTAGTGCAGGAAGTATCTAAGCAATTGGCTGAAATAATGAAGCCAATGGTGCGAAACAAAATGCAGCTTGTCCAGCAACAACAAAAGAAAATATCTCAAACTTATGGCCATTCAGCTGAGGCCATGCAAGAGGGTGGACATGAAACTGCTAGTGAAATAGTGGCTTACACTGGGGGCATTCAGGCCTGAATTAGGCCAAGTGCAGTTAATCAGAAGACCCCCTAATGCACCAGGGAACTTGGGACTACCTTTTGTCAATACAGGTTCTTGGAATAGTTCTAATAATAATTGGGAACAACCTACTTACACTAGCCTCATGTCCACTGTTGATCCAGTAAGCGAAGCTAATTGGCCTCAGGGAGATAACCAATGGAACATTTACAATCAAGAGCCCAATATTCAGCCGATTGGTGGTTACTCGGCTCAGCCCATAGAATCCGTTCAACTGACATGTAAACCACCAACAAATTATGCTTCACAATCAATAAGTATACCTTAATAGCTAATATACCCTCCACTCTATATGCAGCCTCAGAACATAATGCCTTAAGGAATTGAACCAAGGGACAATCGGCAGATAACACCCGTTTAGGCTTAGCTATGTGCTGAGCCGAGGGGAGTGGTACCTCAGCTGATTGATTCCAATATGATAGCCGAGGCTATGAGGAGGCATTTTGGTGTCTAACTGAGATCCTTAGAGAGGTCGGTTTATAGGAAACTATACCCAAATTGGGTGGATAGGATCCAATTCTCAAGAAGTTTTAAAACCCCAAACTTTACAACATTCTTTGGTGAAGATAGTAAATCAACTATAGAGCATATCAGCCGATTTGTAGCTCAATGTGCTGAGGCTAGTCAAAATGACTTTTTAATGTTATAATTGTTCCCTTTATCCTTAATTGAAACAGCATTTACTTGGTACTCATCATTGCCCCCAAACTCTATGCAAAGCTGGGTCAATATGGAGAGGTTATTCCATGACAGATTTTATAGGCCCAGTTAGAGGCCTCTATGCTAAACTTGTTGGGCATCAAATAACAAGCCAGTGAGCCTGTGATAGAGTTTTTGAAAAGATTTAGAAGGATAAAAGGAAAATACAACGTACAATTATCAGAGGTTGAATGCGCTTTTATTGCTGTGAATAATATGAATCCTCAGTTGAAAGAAAAGTTGATTGCTTTTGACTATTGTGATTTGGCTCAACTGTCGTGGAAAGCAGCTCGAGTTGAGCAATTTATAATAAAAAAAGAGCAGAGGGATCTAATAGAGCAGGACCTAGAGGTTTTCAGCTGGTTGCCTTAGTCGATTGTGATTCAGCTAATGAGAAAGTAGTTGATGAAGAAAAAAAGCTTATATTGATGATAAGCCAATCAGCCGAATGTTGGTTTATAATGACGTTATCATAAATGTTATACCATTGGGAATCTTAAGGAAGTTGGGCAGGACTCAGAAAGGTCCTAAAGAGACTAATAGGAAGATGACTAACTTCATAAAAAAAAAAAAAAAGAGCATTGCATGCCTCTAAATATAAATTCATGATACACAATGTCAATACTATAGAAAAAGATGATCAACTATCAGCTGAGGGTATCGGCCGATTAGAGACAAGGGTTATTCCAATATCTAGCTAATCTATTAATTCAAGTTGATTTCAAACTTAACAGAAAAATAAGTACCTACTTAGACAGACTCAACTCTCCTACTTTGGAGAAATGAATGCAAAGCATAGAAAGATTTTGTTATAGAGAGAAGCAATGGGGATCATCTCCACCTCGAGTAATAAGTCAAGTTGTGTACATCATTCTATCGCAGCAGCCAGTTGCTCAACGGCAAACTGTGTAGCCGAGAGATCGGTTAGTTAATCAACCGAGTAGTCAGCAGAATTGTTCGCAGTTTGCTACTCGGCTGCCGAGCTCTCGACCTCCGGTGTTTCAGTTGATGGTACAGCAGCCAGTTGCTCAATGGCAAATTGTGTAGCCGAGAGCTCAGTTAGTTAATCAGCCGAATTGTTAGCAAAATTGTTCGCAGTTTGTTGCTCGGTTGCCGAGCTCTCGACCTCCGGTGTCTCAGTTGATGGTACAGCAGCTGAGCTATTACCAAAATAGTTCACAGTTTGTTGACCAACAACCGAATCCTCAACTATTGGTGCATCAACCGATAACTCAGCAACCGAGCTATCAACAGAATAGTTTACAATTTGTTTCTCAACGGCTGAATGCTCAACCACTAGGCAATCAATTGCCAGCGTTTCAGCCGATTCTTACACCATAACAGCAAGCTTGTCAAGTAGCCGCATCGGTGCAACCAGCTAACTAACAAGCAAGTACTTATCCAAATATGGTAGCTGAGACCATTAGAAGGTATTTTGGTGTGTAGCCAAGGCCACTTAACAGGCTTATTTACTGAAGGTCCTATTCCGAATGGATAGAGAAAATAATGCCTTTGCCAAGAGAATTTGAAGTTTTGGATTTTACTGTTTTCTCAGGTGAAGATGAGAAGTCTACTATAGAGCATATTAGTCGATTCATTGCTCAATGTGGAAAGGCAAACAAAAATGAGTATCATAAGCTACAATTGTTTCCTTTGTCTTTAACTGCAACAACTTTTATTTGGTACTCATTTTTGCCTCCCAATTTTGTGCAAAATTGGGCAGACTTGGAATGATTATTCCATGATCGCTTTTATTGGCCTGAGTCGAAAGGCACAGTAGCTGATCTCATAAGCCTTAAGTAATAGGATGGCGAGACTATAGCTAATTTTATGGAAAGATTTCTTTAGCTGAGGAGCAGATGTAATGTTAAATTTCCATAAGCTGATTATGCTATCATTGCTACAGGTAGCATGTATCGTCGGTTAAGGAAGAGGCTGATTGCTCTGGAGTATGCAAATATCAAGTAGCTAATAACCAAGGCCTTTAAAATTGAGCATTTTATCGTGGAAAAAGAGCAGAAGAGGTCCAACGAAATAGGAGGCCTAGGACTACAGTTAATCTCAACTGACGATTATGACTCAGCTAAAGAAGAAATGATTGAAGGCTCAATGTTAGCCGAGATGCGGACAGCTACAATTTTAAAGAAGAAAGCCATATAGTTGCTCATTTCATAAGTTAGTCGGGTAAGACTTTAAAGGATATCTTGCAATAGCTAGCCCTTTTTAGAGCCAAGGCAAAATAGAAGAATAATGTGCTTGGGAGAGGAGCCAAAAAGAAAGAGTAGAGGTTGAATCAAGTCAAGCTTAATTCCACCAGACCAAAAGTTTACTAAAAGACAATTCATGAAACATTCTTGAACTAATTGGCTGGCTGAGGATGCATCTTCCAAAGTCGCAAAGGAAAAAGAGAGATAGAAGAATTGGGAATCCCTGAAAAATGCATTATTTGAACTATATTGCTTGTCACTCACTTGAAAGATGCATGGGGCATATGTTAGCACCATAAATTAGGCTGACAAATGACTCGAAATGAGGCCTGGTTAGAAGCTAAAATTGGCCAAGAAAAGCAATTAGGTCCAAGAAAAATGTTCATCAGCTGAAAAGTAATAGTAGGCTTAAAAATGTTGTATTAGCTGAATGGAATATTGGATTAAAGAAAATGATTGAGTCCAATGGTTGAGATAGAAGAGTAGTTGGAGATTGAAGCCATGATAAAGCAACGATTACCACTACCAAAAATGTGGGTGCATAGATGACCACTACATGTATGAAATAAAAAAGTGGTGAGAGTTAAAAAAGATTATAAAAGGCTCATACAAAGAGAAGAAAAATATCACTTAGATCAAACACACATTATGTCATTTTAACTATCAACTTTTATTTTCTATTTTTCAATTTATTTTTAACTTTATGTCATTTCTTTAGTTTTATTGTTCATCTTCAAGGTTTTGTATGAACTTATAGTTGATTAATAGAAGTTTAAGTTTCTATTTGATTCTTCGTTGACCAATCTTGCTCAAAAGCTTGCTCCTGTGAGCTGTTTGAGGAGTCCATTTGCTAAGGAGCAGAATATCCTCCTTAGCTTAAATCGTCTGAATATTGGTAATTTTTGGGATATTACTTTTTGGATAAGTTTCTTCTTAAAAATTTAACCGATTATATATTTTCATCCAACCATATTAAATTTAGAAGACAAATGGAGAGACTCTACTGATAGTATTTTAATTGGTATATTTTAGTGCAAGATCTGAAAGAGATAGCTAATACACTTGGTAAGAAGGATTGAGACTTCAACACAGATCCATGCAGTAATCGATCTAACTGGGTTACTACACCCAAAATTACTCCCAAAATTATATAATTAAAGAATCTAAATAAGGTTTTACTTATTTTCTATAATTTGATTTTTTTTTCTTCTTTTAATTTATTTCTTATAAGAAGGGCATGAAACTTGAATAAAGAAATTGTTCAATTTGTCGACTTTGAAAATTTTAAGGAGAATGGAATCGAGAATTGCTGGATTAAGCATGATTTAAAATTCAATAAAAAATTTTATTTAATTTAAAAATTATACTAATAAATTTTAATTATTTTTAAAATATATTAAATTATATTTTTAAGATCCAATTAAAATTAAAAAATTATTAAAATATATTATAAGTGATTCATGTATCATTACATTATGGAATCTGCTTACACCACTGAATCATAAGTGCATAATGCCCCTTTGACAGCGCGTTGCATCCGTAGCACTCGACTGGGTCCAAACGGAAAAAGTATCCATGTCTCAATTTATTGCATGATGTGGACAATGTCCATTCACTGCCACGGCACCTTCATGCCATTTCCCGAATGCAGGCTGCCTCCCACTCGCCTTGGTCCAAACTTTTAAAGTATTCGGGAGGACGATACTATTATGGTGACAGAATTATTTGCATGATCCGATAGTATTATTAATTATGTAAATAAATTTTATATATAATTTATTATTAATTTATAATTTTATAAAAATATATTTATATAATTGATAAAAATATAGTTACATAATATTCCTAAATCCCGTAAAAATTTCTCTTATGGTGATAATGAAAAGAAGATATATGGTAAAAATTATTTAGCACCAACATGATGCTTACACGCCATTTCCCAAGTCCAGGTCGTGTCGCTGTCTGATACTGAGACGATGCAGTCAAATATGTCGTAATCCCGTTTTTATTTTTTATTTTAAACATAAAAATACTATATAAATAGGTCATTTGACCATTGAATACCTTCACAATATTGCTGTAATGCACGAAGGAAGGATGCAGGAGGCGTAGTCGCTGGGTGCTCTTTGCGCAGGAGCTGAAAAGATGGGTGATAGTTAGAGAGAACGATATGTTATTGCTTACTAACGCTATGTTTGTTTTAAGAGAAAAGTGAAGGAAGAAAAATACATGAAGAGAAAATGGAAGAATTAAGCACTTTTTCCGTTTGGTTTAAAAGAAAAAAGGATGAGAAAATCAAAAAGTGGCATGGAGTCCACGGCAAAAGTTTTCTCCTCCCTAACGCAGAGAAAACAGGAGAGAAGGAAGATGTTTATAATAAATAATATCTTTGTCCTTCAAAATAAAAGAGCTTTTGGTGCTTTAAAATAGAGAGCATAAAAATAAAATATAGAGGTATAATGATAATAAAAATATATATATTTAATAAATAAATATAAAATAAATTTATTTTTAAAAAATTAGAACAGTTTTGGTAAACGAAGCTTTTATATATAAAAATATTAGAAATTAAATTTATATCACATTTTTTATTTTAAAAATAATATCAAACTAAATTTCATAATTTAAATATCAATACATTAAAATTTTTAATTAACATTTATTATAAAATGATTATTATTGTCCATATAACAGTTTTGGTGATTATTATTGCTGACAATTCTTTTCTCTTGCCACACAAATGACGATAGTACTATTTGGTCTCCATCACGGCACGTGGCAATCGATATCCTACATTTTTCACTTTTGCCGTATTAATATCACATTTTATTTGATAATTTTTGTGGTACTTCTTCAATTTAAAAAATTTAAAATTTTTTTTATATAGCTCAATAATTATGAGCCACATATTTTACTAAATGCCCATATCATTACTTACACGTTAACCCAAATATCTAATCAATTTTGTAATTCAACCCCAAAGTCTTTACTAAAAAATTTGCAATAATTTCCATTCAGCTCCTTTCTCCTAATTCTTCGCCATGACAGTGCATTCAACTGACATTGTGCAAAGCATGGATCGCTTAAGCTTACAGTTGCTTCTGGATTCATTATCGTCTACAATGAAATGCATATAAAGGAAATTGTCCATTATGACTTTGGCACCCAATTGAAAGAGGCTTAGCCTCCAATAATGACTCGGTGTTGCTTTCTGATCCCCTACAAGCCTCTACGTCTTCTTGCTAAGAAGTCATTGGCGGCAGTGGTGTTTTCGTTAGAGATTAGAAAATTAGGATTCATAGATATAGAAGAGAAAAAGTTGGTGCTCTTCATATTTTATTTTGAGTTAGGGTTCTTACATATTTAGAAATAAAATGAATGTTGGGGTATCTGTGAATCAAATTAATCAAATTTAATATTTTGGGTTGAGAAGTTTTTAATTTTTTTTAAGAGACACAAGGGAAAAAATTGTAACAAAAAGAGTTAAAGGAATCTAAATATAAATCTTATTAAAGTATTGTCATTTCATTGTCCATATAGTTAATTATTTGTCATATGTTTGAATGCAATTGAACTACATAAAAAGGGTTTCAAACCCTTTCAAATTGAAAAGGTATCATAGAAATCACCATTTTATTTTTGTGTTTCATAGGTTAAAATCATATTTGATCCACTCAAAATGGTACCATACTTATAACTCTCTTTTACTTAGATGCCAAAAATTCATCCAAAAAGTTTTTAACATTAACAATATTAAATTTAAATAGATAAAGGGATAAAAAATTAAGGATTTAAAAATTTAAGGACTAAACGGACGAAAATTATTCTAAGAGTCTAAATTAGATTGATAAACATGTATCCTTCAAAAATTAAAATAATGATTTTTAATAAAAAAATTGTTTCTCATTCTTCCTATTTATTTATTAGTGAGTTCTATGGTACCTTTGTAAAGATGTGCATTTTCAGACATTTTGTGATGAATAATGATGATCGCGCCATGTATCATGGAAAAAGATCAATGCATCAATCACCTATAATGCACTATAAAAATATCTAATTTTAAGAAAATTTAAAAATATAATTAAATATATTTTAAAAATTAATTATCATACACTGTGACAAGATAAAATTATATTGACAAAGATAAAATAATTTTACACTGTCAAGATAATCAAAATTTATTATCAGTGTAATTTTAATTATCATATATCGACAATGTAAATTATCTACAAAGATAAAATAATTTTATCTTTGTCAATAATCAAAATTTTATCAGTATAATTTTAACTATCATACACTGACATATCGATAAAATTTTGATTACAATTCGACAACGTAAAATTATTTTATATCACAAGATAATTTTATAATCACAATGTATGATAATTAAAATTACACTAATAAAATTTAAATATTACATTGACAATGTAAAATTATTTTATATCACAAGTATAATTTTATATCACAAATGTATGATAATTAAAATTATACTAATAAAATTTTTTTATTATACTGACAGTGTAAAATTATTTTATATAATTATTTTATATTGTCAATATAATTTTACACTGTCATGATAATTAATTTTTAAAATATATTTAATTATATTTTTAAATTTTTTTAAAATTAAATATTATTATAATATATCATAAATAATTGGTACATTAATATACCTTACAATCTCACCACAAAATATATCATAATCTAACCATTCATCACAAAATATGCAAAATATACATTTTGTGCAATGTACCAGCTTATTTATTACCTACAGGAAGGGCATGAAAATGACTTGAATAAAGACACGGCCAACCAATTAGTACTGACTTTGAAAATTCTAAGGAGAATGCAATTATTGCATTGATATATAAAATCCAGGTTTTGCTTTTTTTTTAACTTCTTTTTTTGTAACGAGGCATGAAATCTATATTTTTTGGTAAGAAGGCGTGGAATCTATTTTATTGCACACTTATCTGTTTGAAATTTTTGGGCTAATATATGGTGAAGGGCAGTTTTCAAGTTCGGCCCCGCCTTTCCAAGTAGACGACAAATAAGTACGAGGATGTGTGTTTGGTTTGAATATTAGTTGCATCTAGAATTGTGAGAAATGATATAGATATGCTATTTTTGTTTTGCTTTCTCATGATTGTCATTATATATGCAGCATCGGAGGATTATGTTAGGACATAATAATTCAACAATACTCTTTGGTAGATGTGAGGGTTTTTTTTTTTTTTTTTGTCTTTTTAGCAACTGTGTGTTTAGTACACTTTTATTGAGATGATGTGTTATAGGTTCTTATTCATCTTTGAAATGCACCACACATGTGATAGATGCTGTGATGATAAAAAATATGCTTATCTAGGTGAAAGGAAGAAAAAAAAAGTGAAGCTTTTAATTGGCTGAAAATGATTTAGTTCAAATATAAAATGAAATATTAGACACAGGAGAAAACTTATATAGTTCTTGTAAAGTAAGATTGCCTGTGTGTATCTTTATTTCTAAATTTAATTGTTTGATTTAGTAAAAGCTTGCATAAAATTAGATAGAGGATGTTCTTCTTATTTATCCCATGGCCATAGGTAGCATATCAAATTTGTAGCTAGTAAGTTGTATTAGCCTCTAATGCCTATTTTCCAACTATGAGCTTTGAGTTATTGCTCTTATTGTAATCTCCTGCTTGTATGTTGGGTTTGTCCATCAATAAAATTAAGTGCTTTTGACAAAAAAAAAAATCAATACTTGATTATTTACTATCTATTTGGTTTCTATTTTCATTTTTGTTTCTTGCTTTTAGGACTTTGTGAAAAATCAATCCTGCGTAGGAATGTCTACGTGGACCCTTTCTCAGTCCCTTCCTTCTTTCATGTCTATCTCCTTGACTTAGTTTTTTTCATTTCCACCATTCAATTCTGAAGCTGTCTTTTATATTTATAATATTATAGGTATATTTGGTATAGGATAAAAATAAAATATAAATTTATACATAAATATTATTTATAAAATTTTATCCTCCATTTTTACTCCTTATTAAACATACTTTAAGAATAAGTTTGGTACGGGGTAAAAGTACATATGAATCCAATGCATGAAAATTCCGTCCCATTTTTACACTATCCCAAACGTGCCCTTAATAGTCTAAATTCTTCCTTTCTTATGTTTCAAAATTCCAAATTCATGGTTTATATAGACTCCACTTTCTACCTAAGCTAAATTATTGATTTCTCATCAGCTCGTTTCCATTCCAATATTCGGTCAGCATGAAAATGATGACTTCCTCTCAATTTCTTTTCCTTTCATCACTCCTTTCATTTTGCTTCATATCATTTTCTTTAGGAGCCACTTCTCAGCTGCCAGACAAAGAAGGTATGATATATCTTACTCCCCAAATAAAGAAAAGATTTTGTTAACCTAGGGATCAGGCTAAAAGTTATAAACAACATCTTTCAATTATTCTAATTACTTAAAGAGTAAAATATTTTTTTATTTTTAAGATAAAAATACTTATAATTTTTGTTTTTAATTCCATCACATATTAACAAAATCCATAAAGAATATATATTTTTGCTAAGGTTTCTCGTTGATATAATGCTATCATTCATATTTTTGTCATTATTCTTGTAAAAGATGTAAGTGTTTTAAACTTGGAAGACAACTGGAGAAATTCTGCTCATAGCAGTTTAATTGGTATATTTTAGTGCAAGCTTTGAAAGAGATAGCCAACACACTCGGCAAGAAGGATTGGGACTTCAACACAGATCCATGCAGTAATCGGTCTAACTGGGTTACTACACTCAATCCCGTGAAAACAGAAGAAGTGAATGTTTCATGTGATTGCTCTGTCACCAATGATAGCTTCTGCCATGTTGTTACCATGTATGTCTCTTTCTCTGCGTGAGTGTGCTTCTGTGTTGAGTATCTTCACATTTTCAGCTGTCAACCACATATATCAACAGAAGATGGAATGATTTAAAATTACTACACATTATATCGTTTATTGGATTATATTATTATATTCAGTTAAGAAACTTTATCTAAGTTTTAATTCCGTAATTACTGATGAATAAAATGCAAGCGAGTTTATGCATGAATCATGTAACTCAAATCTCAAATGTCACCCATCCATCATGTAGAAAGCAATTCCGAAAGTTTTACGTATGATTTGCTAATAGCTTTAGTTTTCATGTACACTCGCTATAATATTTAATTAGTGTTACAACCCATTAGTTAGTTAGTAGTTAAGTCCTTTAGTTAGGTCTATAAATAGAGGAATTCTCTTGTTGTAAACTAGTTAGTTGAATAAAGTGAATTTGATTTTTTGAGTTCTTTACACTAGAGATTAAAGAAAGTTGTAGACGGTCTTAGAAACCTAATATTGGTGCTTTCATTGACAGCCTTCCATAGTCAAAGGAACTCAGCTGGCTCTTGAATCTTCCATGGTTGAATTGGAAAAGCCACTAACTCTTGAAGTAGATGCATGGTTGGACAGAATAGAGAATCAACTTCGTGAGATGAAGAAGGAGCGTTTAGTCTTCCAAGAATGCATTCAATCGGGATTGGCCAAGATACTCGAGATGCTGGAAAAATAGAAAAAGATTCTTGATGCAAAAATTCAAGAATCAACAGCAATCCCATTTTCAAGTTCAGATAATAGGAATTAGGGTTCTTACCAAAATTAGAGAATGATATTGGGAGATATGACCAACCATCGAATCAACAAGAGGTGAGACTCATGCAATCGCTCCTGTGGCCCAATATGAGTGGCGAAGACAAGGGAATGTGATGGAGCTTGTGCGGTAGAGCAAAGCATAGCACAAACCACCACCACTAGGGGAGGAGGAGGAGGCGGCAACAGAAGCTGCGACGCTTATGTCTGCTTCGCTGCACCTCGAACTAGATGATGATGATGTGAAGCAGATGGAGAAAGTGCTCATGGCTGGGTGGAAACCTTGGCGCGACAACTAATTGTATGCATAGTGGCCAATAACAAGTAAGAAGTGGTAGACAATGAGGAGGACAAATTGCTTAACCACTAATGTTGGAACTAGATGCCATAGCTGTGGCACTGAACCTACATGGCAACATGACTTTTTGATGGAGCACAGCAGCAAAATGGAGTGGCAGCGATCGATGAGCAGTCGATGGCAGTGAATCAAGCAGCAATGGTAGCTGCCGTACCATTTCGCACCAACCCATTGTGGTAGTTTTGTGATGTGCAAAAGGAAAAGGTAGGTGGGGCCTAAAGGGAATTTTGCCCTTTAGGGTTCTTTGCTACCCTAATGGGCTAAGCTCAATTGGGTACTCACAAAAGTGGGAATGTCACGACCCACTGGGGCCATGACTGGCACATGGTGAGCATCAACTCCTTAGTAAGCCAGAATAGGATTTTTTTCAAAAAATTTGATAGAATTTCCCCCAAATTAGGACATTCTCATCATTTACATTAACCTTGTTAACTATCTCACCATACAGACATAAACACAGAATCAGCCATTCATTTCCAAAACATATCACGAGAAATAAAGATTTTAGGATACTATCACTAACGAAGTAATACGTGGGAAGCAGATCCTGCCTGTAGCTAATGGAGCATTTCTATAGATTATACACAACAAGATATTCAAGGAATACAAATAAACCTAGTTTATGTACAAAAATACAAGGCCCACACACATAAGAATGTGGGTTAACTGAAGATTTAATACTTCTAGCTAACTGGAGGACTTGAGCATGGGCCTGCCTGTACCTATGCCTGAAACATGTCGAGACAAATAGTGAGTCAAATAGACTTAGTGAAAGATAATATTTTTATAACAAAAATGGGCAAGCTTTGGCACACGTTATTCATCATAACGACACACGTTTATAAAGGAATGCTTCTATTCTAAAACATAATTGTAAACCCACAATAATCGATCTTTAGTGAAACTTCTAAGCATAAAAGTTAAGAGTATACCTTAAAGCCATTCATATTAAAATGGGAAAGCTTCAGCATAAAATCTAGAAAATCCATTCAATTATCACATCAAGAAATCCTCTAGTAAGACAAATCAAAATTTCAAAGCTTATCTAACATGACTAGGACTCAAGAGGTGGGCCCTGGACGTCTGTTTGATTCGTGGCACTTTGTTCCTAGCCCTGGCCAGGACTCAAGTGGTGGCTCCCGAGAGCTTTATCACCGTGGCACTTTACTCCTGACCTTTACCAGGACTCAAGTGGTAAACACAGAGAGGATCGCAAGCAGATAGAGAGTAAAGGAGATGAGATAGAAAGAAGAGAATGAGACAGAGCATAACAGAAAAATGGAAGTAAAAGAAAGAATGAATCGTGCCTTAGATGGAGGAGCTCCAACCGTGAAAAGAAGAAAAAGAGGGGTCTATGATGCACCATATCACTTATGGTGCACCTTGGTCCTATTCTTTTTTAAAAAAAAAACATGCAAACACTTTTAAAAATTCTATCTAACAATTTTAATTCCTCCATCACCATATTAAAAAAAGTACATAAAAAAAAACCCAAAACATAAGTAATAATTTTTTTTTAAAAGTTCTCGATTACCAATATTTTATTTTAAACAAGTATTTTATTATTATTACTTTTTTAATAGGGTATTATAGGGAATTTAGCAAATATAGTAAATATGTGGTGTTTTGCTCTAATGGGTCAAGTCCCACTTCATCTAGCACACAAAAAAGTGATTTTCTGATGTCAATGGGTCCATATTAATTTGTTGTCAATCCAATTAGACAATGGGATGTGGTGGGAAATTATTTGTAACTATTTAAAGAAAATAAATTTAATTACTAAGAAATTAGTTAGCTATAATTAGGAATAAATTATTTTTCTTTTTCAGCTTTGAGGGCAAGGTTGATTTGAAGGGGTACTATTACAACCCATTAGTTAGTTAGTAGTTACGTCTCTTAGTTAGGTCTATAAATAGAGGGATTGCTCTTATTATAAATTAGTTAGTTGAATAAGGTAATTTGATTCTTGAAGTTTCTTGCACTTGAAGTCAAGGGAAGTTGTAGGCAATCTTGGAGACCTAGCAATTAGTTATAACTAAATAAAGAATTTGGCTGTATTAAAATATATGGCATACTTTAGATAGTAAAATATATAATTACAATGACTGATAGAAAAATCAAGAGTTTTAAACTTGTTAGGGTAGAGATATGATTGTTGCTCAGTTAGTTAGTTATGAGTGTTTGTTAATATTCTGTTATATTTCTATTACTTTCTATTAGTGAGCTTCTGTGATAGACTCTTATATATATAGAATACACACTTGAGTCACATTTATTCACTCTATCAAATTTTGGAATGGTATCAAGAGTCTGAGTTCTCTGCTTTCACGTCCCACCTTTCCATTTTTTCATATTTTTTCCTTTTCTTTCTATGCCATGGTCACATTGGATAACTTCCAAATTTTCTTATTCTTGACTAATCCAATACCCTTCGCCTTATGTTGGTTTCTCAGCCTTTGATCGATGAAAATTATTCTCCTTGGCATCATGCAATGCATGTTGTACTTGTAGAGAAAGTAAGTGGACTTTGTATAAATAATAATACTTTATTTATTTATAAAGAATCAAGACTACAAATTTAGGAGGACACAAATTCACACTCAAACACTCACTTACTAGTTGCTTACGCTATCACTCATTCACTTAGACATACATACACCCTACTTGCATTTGCACATACTAGACTACTCACCAAGTCACTTACACCAACACTCACTCGTGATTTCTCTCTTTCTGCACTCACGTCACTCACTTTCCACACATACTAATTTTCTCTCACTCAACTCATTCACTTTAGATGCATACTTGCACCTTACTTGTGCTTAACACAGTAGAGAACTCTTTTTATTTTTACACTTCACAGCATGCATTCACTGCACTCTCTCTGCACACACTCACAATGTCTTCAACGCCTATT
Organism: Pterocarpus macrocarpus; assembly: GCA_031439585.1. Taxonomy (NCBI): domain Eukaryota; kingdom Viridiplantae; phylum Streptophyta; class Magnoliopsida; order Fabales; family Fabaceae; genus Pterocarpus; species Pterocarpus macrocarpus. Next base: position 14,542,595 of record CM062517.1, on the reverse strand, counting down.
TATAGGCTTCATAAATTGGTGGTATAAAACCGACATTAGGGACTAGATTTCTCTAGGAATATTATTTTATTGACCCCTAGTTTCTAGAGTTATGCTAGACAATTCTAGCTTTCCTTGTTCTAGAAAATTCAAGCACTTTAACCTCATTGCTAGTGTTGACTTTTCATTTCTGCCCCTCACATTCCCAGTTGTCTATGGAACTTTGAAATCTTGATGCTCCTCAATCCTCTTGTGAAGATATTTTCATATTTTATAGGCTCTTTTTCTTCTATCACTTCTGTAACATTTGCATGCTTCAAATTTGGCCTTCTTTGTCTAGTTGATCTTCTAAGTTGTGATTGCTCTTTGACTTCTTCTTCTTCTTCATATTGAGACTCTCTTTGTTGCCTTTGATGCACTCCTATTTGCCAAGGACTTTGTGTGTGTCTCTCCACCTCGATTGAACTTGGAGGCTTTTCTTCTACTTTTTCTTTTTACTACCCCTTCTTTTCTTCTATCATGTCTTCAATTTCTTTAGAGTCAGGTAGAATTACCTGCCGCATTGACGACCAAGAGGAGGCTTCATCAAACACCACATTTCTTGATGTATAACACCGACCAATTGTCGGATCATAACATCTCCATCCTTTTCTTTAACTATCATATCCCACAAATATGCAACAAATAACCTTCTTATCCATTTTGGTCCTCAAGTGATCTGGAATAAAGACATAGTATATGCAGCCAAATACTCGGAAGTGACTCACCATGGGTTTAAACTTCCATAACTTTTCGAATGGTGAGGCAAACCTCAACTTTGCTTGTGGAAGTCGATTAATCACATGAGATGTAGTCTTCATACACTTGGACTAGAATCTGCTTGGAACATTTTTAGCATGCAGCATGCTCCGACAAATGTCTACAAGATGGCGATTCTTTCTCTCTACTATGCCATTTTGCTGAGGAGTGTTTGGACATGTTATCTGTCTTCTTATCTTGCACTCCTTCAAGAAGTCGTAGAATTCTTTTGATGTGTATTCTCCCCCGTTGTTTATGCGTAGACACTAAATCTTCTTCCCAACTTCGCTTTCTATGTTCTCTTTAAATTCTTTGAATTTCGCTAATGTCTCTAATTTTTCCTTCATGAAATATACCTACATGTACCTTGAGTAATCATCGATGAAGGTCACCATGTAACGATATCCTCTTATTGAGAGTTGTTTTATTGGTCCAAGCACACCTAAGTGAACTAACACCAAAGGCTTCTTGGCTTGAAATGTCAACCCTTCATATGGCAGTTGATGTGCCTTATTGTACTGACACCCGACACATATAATGTCGTCTCGCACTTCCAGCTGAAGGAGACCCTTGAGCATCGACTTCTTCATCATCACCTTGAGCCTGTGATAACTCACATGCCCAAGGCGTGCATGCCACAAATCCATAATCTCGTTCTTGCGAGTCTTTTCTACGTAAGCTGACTTTACAGACATTACATAGATTAACTCTAAATGTTGCCCTTTTCGCATAGGTTTCCCGATGATTTTTAACTTCACTACAAAAACCAAGGTAAAAAATGGCGGTTATTTTTGTAAATTATGGCGATTTTAACCGTCATTTTTTACATGAATGACGGTTTTAAAAATCACCAAAATTGAGTCTGCCATTCGGTAAACTATGGCGGTTTATTCAAAACCGCCATAATTTACATATGGTATAAAATGGCGGTTTTGAACTGCTACAATTTACAACATAGATGCCAAAAAAAAAAGTTGGTAATTATGGCAATTTTAAACCGCCCTAATTTGCACTAAAGTTACGAAAAGAAAGATTAGGTAATTACGGCAGTTTAAACCGCCACAATTTTAGGTGCGGCTTTGAAAAAAAAAAATTTACTGAGCTAGCATACCAGTCATTTTCACTTATACTATAATAAATAGATCTTTGGTATTGTGTATTCACTTATACAATAATAAACCCTCACTAGAAAAATTTAACTTTTGTGCATATATTTGTGTCATGAGCCTTACCACTAGAACTTTATTCAAATTTGTAATTGATATGTGAGAATCTCCACTATCAACACTGTATGCTGCAACCAAAGTCCAAAACAACTATGGAAAGTACTATATCTCATAATGCATTAACAAAGAATAATTGAGAAGGCAATCAAATGAATTCAATTGCTTTTTAAGCCACAATATAAACTATAAAGTAATATATCATTGTATATTTAACAATGAATGTCTTTTCATAGAAAATGATCACACAGTCGAGAAATAAGGGAAAAAAATTGCCAACCACACATTAGAAGTTGCAATTTTAAAAGGAAGATGTGAACAGTCTAATCACTTGTAAATCCCTAAAGGAGATCTATACTTTAGGTTCTTATATAGCCCATTCTCATATATCAAACATTTTGATGCCATCAGTCAACTAACATGTAAGACATAACAAGAAAATTATAAAATAATTTTTAAAAAAATTAGGGAATTCAAACCCAAAAAAAATAAAAATAAAGATAAATAAATTTAAAATGGTGAATTTTTATTAGAATATGATAGCAATAACTATATTTGATATAAAGAAATTTGCTCTTAACATACCTTCCCATTGTTAGAATTATTCCAGGCTCAAGTACGGTCACACCCTGCCCAAAATAAAATAAGCGCTTAATCTCTTGATAAATAAATAAAAAAGAACTTGTAATAAGAGCATATATTGACAAAAAGAATCATTAATACTCAAGTAAGAAAATCACAATTATAAGTAAGAATAATGTGCACAACAAAATTACGTAAAAATGAATAAAATTCATGTAGCAAAAGTAAATTACAATCACAAGTTATACATGTAGATGCCAAATACGAATATGTCACTTCGTTCGATAGCTTTAAGCAATTAAACTTCTACCAATGCATGCAAAAATAGAATATTTTATTGGTTGTCAAGCAAAGATACCTTGAAATTCACTATAGAAAAAGGTCATATTATTGGCCTTATGTTATTTACACTTTTACATCACTTATTAGAGAATAACTTCAGAAAAGGTTAATAAATTTTCATTTTAAAAATATTTGAGGCAATAATAGAATAAAATGAAAGAAAGTGGGCTTTAGTACTTGGAGATAGTGGCATACCTTAGGGGAAGGAAATGTTTCGATTCTAATTTCTGCAGGACACTAGAAGGTGTAACAAATCAAAAGGATCTATTAAATGGTGACTAATTAAATGGTAACCAAGTTAAAAACATCAGTCAAACAAATTTTACTTATATATAATTATGTAATTTAAGATTTATTGAAAAATACCATGTTGAAAGTAAAATTCTTAATACTTCAAACCATAAGAATCATTTAGTTGGAAGACAATGTAGAAAGTATCATTCAGTTTCTATGACACACCAGGATCTTCATAACTGGAGTGGAGAGAGTGGAGGAGATGAAAGCAACAATGCCACACCATCTTTTTGCTCTTGCTCTATGATTGTCACTCAACAAAGAACTCTCTTAGTTTTAACAGAGATGTCATCGTTTCCTAGTACATTAAGAGCAACATTTGCCTCACATCAAAACATAGCAGTAGAAATAAAACCAAGATAATTACCAAAAAAAGAGAATTAACATTGAGGTTCCTATTCACTTTACTAATCATATACTACACTTGTCCAAAACTATCCCATATCTCAAAACTATCTCAAAACTAAGTTTATGTTTGACAAAAATTCCAACATATGTTTTCATAAATAGAATAGATTATAAACACAATGCATTATGAATTGCAAAACAAAAGTAATTGAAAATTTTCTTTATGGTAAAACTGTATCTAGTAGAGTTGGCTGCTTCACCAAAGGAAGGAGTTCTAAATGTAATAAGTAACTAGTATGAAGGCAGTCATTATTAAAAGAACATCCACAATAAAGTTTGCAATATACCAAGAAAAGCCAATGTATTATGATGATTAAAATGCCTTGGATGCTTATCGAAACCATATATAAGCACAATTATTAACCCTGTTATTGAACTTGGATGTGAAGAACATGAGATGTATTTCATTGACTAGTAGCCAAAAAAGAGGAATATATATATATATATATATATATATATATATATATATATATATATATATATATATATATATATATATATATATATATATATATATATATATATATATATATATATATATATATATATGTATGTATGTATGTATGTATGTATGTATGTATGTATGTATTGTTGTTGTTGTTGTTCATGAGACTTCTTTTTTCTCATTTTTCTTTCTTGGGATATAATCTAGTTAGAAATGAAACACTTCAACGAAAGATCATAGACAAGACAGCAAGGGAAACATGATAAGAAGAATCTTTTTCTAGTAATTTTCTTTCACACATCACAAACTACTTCAATGCTCCAACAATACACAACAAACTTAACAGAGATCATGTGTCTTATGTAACCATGAATTGGATGCATCAAAAGCACGAGATAACTACAATTTTTTTTCCATCTCTTTATCTCTCTAATTTCAATCAATAAAATCAATCAGTAAATTTTCATAGAATCATGAGTTAGCCATAGAACATAAATCAAACAAAGTAAGCATAGCCGAATCAATATTTAAGTCAATGCATGTTCAAGACCAAAGCAAACAACCACAAAACACAAAAATAATCAACCACCATTATCAAACTCAAACCCACACCAACTTTTACCAAACACTTAGAATACATCATCCCAAAATACCAATCTCAAAATAGAACCATGATTAAATCATACCATAAATAACACTAATCAAGCCTCAAACCAAAAACCAAGACAATGAACAAAAAAATTTGAGCCACCACCCTTGTCATTGTCCCTCTTTGTTAAGTGCTTCAATTGCCTTCAAAATCATTTGAAAATCAAAACACACACAAAAACACCAAATTCAGTCTTCACAAACAATTTTCTAAAGAATTTGTAGTTTTTCTTTTAAAAATTGCATGTAGTAAAAATTTAATTTATGATATAATTTATAGTGAAACCATTTTATCTTATAAATGAAAAATGGAAGGGGAGAGTTAATTATGGTTGTTCTTATCTCTATGTTTGTGAAATTCTCATGCAAGCATAACCAAAATAGTGCCAAAAAAATAATAATAAATCAATTAAACCTAACTTTGATAAGGGAAAGATTTTAGGGAAGATGGGATTGGAAAGAAATTTACCTCGATGTATGAAGGAAGTAAACGAGGTTGTTTATTAACCTCTTCAATTGCTATTAAGGATTGGTTGTAGAGCATGAAGCTTTCGAAGACTTAGATTCTCACAGCAACCTTTACAATGGATAAAGCTTTCAAAGTTCTCACATAACTATCTTGTTTGCTTGAGCAGAACCTGTAAGGAATTGAGGATCTGATTTGATGGAAGAAAGGATAAATAAAAAAATTGAAATTAAAAATAATATAAAATAAAATTGAAAAAAAAGAGCTTCCACTCAACCTAGGCCACCGCTCAGCCATCTGTTTCGCTATTCCTGCCATTGCCTCGGCAAACCCACCACCATTGCGCCGATGTCACTGACCCACACCTAGATCCACTATTGTTTCTGCCGCTCAGCTCATAACGCCAGCTACCACCATTCTCGAACCCCGAACAACCACTGCGTCCTAGTTTCAAGCAACAAAAGAAGTGAGAGACCAAAAGAATAATACGAATTGAAGCTTGAATTGACTGAATCTAAAGAGAATAGAAGAAATGAAGGAGACTATGAGAGGCATGTGGGGTTTTCGAGCTCAAGAGGCTTTATGCGATAAATGCCGATGGTACTCTCTTGTTCCCTGCCATTAATGGTTTTGAAGCTAAAAGGTTAGGGATTTGGGAGAAAGGCTGAAGGGAGACACCACTGAAAAAGCTAAAAGGGTTTCCCAACCTTTTTTTTTTTCTTTAAAAAACTGCTATTCTAGTTTACTAAATACGGTGTTCGTAAAACTGCCGTAACATAAGGCATAATAAGGCGATTTTTTGAAACCGCCTTATAAAGCATGATTTTTTGTAGTGCTCGTCATAAATCTTCACATCTTCTAGGCCTAACACCACATATCTTTCTGACTTTGTAATTTGTGATACTAATAGTAAATTTTTCTTCATTCTAGGTACATAATAGACATTTTGTAAATATACCTGATCGTTGTCGCAATGTGGTGAGATTACTGCTTTCCCAACATAAGTGATCGGGATCCTTGAATTGTCTGCTATTACGACTACTCGGTTTCCTTTATACTCTGCAGCGCTTTCTAGCTAGCTTCTCTTTGTCACTCGTCATATGATTAGAGCAGCCCGAATCAATAATCCAATCCTTGTTATAATCAACGGCTGATTGATATATTGTTGTGGGTGCCACTTCTACCTTTGGTGACTTCACAAGCTCCTTAGAATTCTTGTCATCAAAGTTTATTTCCTCCTTGACTACCAACGTGGCAGAGACATTCCATTCTTCTTTACTGTCATTTTCTTTTTCTGATGGACAACTTGAGGTTTTCGCATTGCTCTCTGTCAGTTTCTTCCTAAACCAGCAATCTCTTGCAAAATAGCCCTGCTTCCCACAATTAAAGTAGGCATCATCACGTTTCTTTGTATTAACATGGGGTTTTCTAGCACATGAATTTTCTTCTTGCTCCTTCCTTTCCTTCTCATTCTTGTTAATAAGTGGCTTCCATCTTCCCTTCCTTTTACTAGTGAAAAGTGCTTCTTCTTCACTCTTCACTAACACTCTAATCATTTGTTTAGCAAACGCTTCTTGGTTGGCCAACAAATTTTCTAATTGTAAAAGGGCAAGTTGGTTAGGCTAACCTTGAATTGCAACAATAAATCCTCTATACTCTAGCCTTAGACCCTGAATAATTATTCTCTTCATACGTTGATCAGAGATTTTGCTATCTGGATCTAACTCAGAAATTTCTCGGTAGAGAGATTTTATCTTGTAAAGTATTGGTTGATCGTCAAGTATCCTTGTGTTACTGATAAGAGCTCATTCTCCAAAAGTTGCATCCTTGCATCATTCTCCTTGGAGAACAACATTACGAAAGTGTCCCATGCTTCCTTTGGTGACGAAGCGTTCCTTATGTGCTGCAGCATCTCGTTCTCTACCGTAGTCTTGATCGCGAACATAGCCCCTGCTTTAATCTTCCACTTCCTCAGTGCTTCTGCTTCTGTTGTAGGAGGTGGCGTTGTCTTACTACCTCCAACAACCTCCCACAAGTCTTGGCCCTAGAGATATGACTCCATACACGTCTATTATGTATTGTAATTATGGGCATTAAGCTTCTTTATTCCACCAAGCACTTGAATGTCTACCATAGTGACTTAATGGAATTTCCTTACTGCTTTAGTCCCAAAGCAATAGCTTTACAGTCCCAAACTACAACTTGCAATGAAAAGCTTCCTCAGAAACAGTGATCCTTGATCACCTTCGAAACGATCCCCACCCACCTGGCTCTGATATCAAATTGTAGAGCAAGAAAGTGGGCTCTATATAAATAATAATACTTTATTTATTTATAAAGAATCAAGACTACAAATTTAGGGGGATACAAATTAACACTCAAACACTCACTTACTAGTTGCTTACACTAGCACTCACTCACTTAGACACACATACACCCTACTTGCATATACACACACACACTAGACTCCTCACCAAGTCACTTACACCACACACACACTCACGGTTTCTCTCTTTCTGCACTCAAGTCACTCACTTTCCACACTTGCTAATTTTCTTTCACTCAAGTCACTCACTTTAGATGCACACTTGCACCTTACTTGTGCTTAACACACTAGAGCACTCTCTTTATTTTCACACTCACTGCACACACTCACAATGTTTTCAACGCCTATTTATAGGCTTCATAAGTCAGTGGTATAAAACTGACATTGGGGACTAGATTCTCTAGGAATATTATGTTATTAACTCCTAGTTCTAGAGTTATGCTAGACAATTCTAGCTTTCCTTGTTCTAGAAAATTCAAGCACTTTAACCTCATTGCTAGTGTCGACTTTTCAGTACTCTCCATGAAGAACAAGTTCTCCATTGTCAATGGATCACTCCCTACTCCCAATGCTAAGGAAGAGCATGTTCAGTACCAAATTTGGTTATGCTCCAACAATATGGTGATTTTGTGGCTCTTGAATTCTATTTCAAAATGGGTTGTTTGGAAAGCCATATAATTGAATTCAATTCCTTGGTTTGGAAGTAACTAATGGCATGGAATTAAAATTCAAAGAGAATTCAATTCCATAAATGTGCCCAAAAGTAAATTAGATTAAAACAAGCCTGATTTACAATTTCTGACCGAGTGGATTTAATGTTAAGAATTGATATATCGAAAATATCTTTAACCCTATTTAATATTTTCTCTCTTTTTCTCCTCTCTAATATCTAATAAAGGGGAAAATAATCAAGATAAAGAATTCAATTTATTTTCACATACATTCTAAAATGTATGATTGAATTTAATTTTGTAATTTATTGGATTATTCCAAGTTTAAGAATTTAAATCATAACACAATTTAATTTAATTACTAATAGAATTAAATTCAATTCTATCTCATTTTTCCATTCCAAACAACCTGAAAGTGATTCTTCCCACGTACTATCATTCGGCAGCAAAGATTTAGTCTGATCTAAAGGATTTTTTCAACTGCAGCAAAGTGGTCCTCGCCTTTATCAAATCAAGTGCAAACAAATGCAAACTCATGGTTCTCTCTCAAGGTCAATCTTTGGTTGCTCAGTATTATTCAAAACTGAAGGTCCCTTAGCAAGAGATGAACGAGCATTGCCCTATGGTATCTTGCTTGTGTGAAGGTTCCTTGATCACCTTCAAACTGAATATGTCCTTTAATTCCTCAGCGATTGAATGAGGAATTTTGTCAAGTTCAAGGCCAAATCTTGATGATGGAGCCTCTTCCACATATCAATAAAGTGTACTCTCTTGTGGTTCGGGAGAAAAGGTAGAGGGTTGTTGGTAAGAACACTTCTATATTGGATTCTCAACTAGCTTTTGCTACTAAAGGCATTGATCCTAACTATAAAGGAAAAAATTGCAAGAAATCTTGGCTAATTTCCACTCATTGTGGGATCATAGGCCATAACATTGACAAATGCTTCAAATTACATGGCTATCCTCTTGGCTATAGGTTCAAATCGAAGCCTCCTACAATAAATTAACTTTCTAATGGCTCTAATTCTGTTAGTGGTGAGAATATAAGCATACCAATTCAGCATTATCAGTAGTTGCTTGCTCTGCTGCAGTCTCATTTATTACTAGTTTCCAAGTCTAATGATGAATGACATGTGGTTGTTAATATTGTCGAGTAGGTATAGTTCTAACCACTCATTTCATTGCCAATCAGTGTCCTCCTTTTAGTTGGATTTTACATTCAGGTGCACGTTGCCATATTTCTTCTTCTTTGACAAACTTTGTTCATGTTGAACTTGCGTCTAATATTGTGTTCAACTTCATAACCAGACTAAAATTCCTATTCGTTTTGTTAGTATTGTGCTTTTAAATACTAACATTACACTGCAAAAGGTTTATTATGTTCCTAATTTCAAAATCAACCTATTGGTAGTTAGTGCTTTATTGCATGATTCAGATTGTAGTGCTCTTTTCACCTCTAATTCCCTTTCTATTCAGGACAACATGACTTTGAAGATGATTATTAGCAAGGGTAATCTTATAGATGGCTTATATGCCTTTAAGATTTCACCTCAACCTGAGGCACCTTTACCTTTTCTCTACAATTCATTAGTTGTATGATCGAATAATGTTCCTTTACATGTTTTAGATGTTCACACAATTTCTTCTACTACTTGACATTCAAGATTAGGTCACCCCTCACATAAATGTTTTCTTGTACTTTGTAAAAAGTTACAACTTTCATATAATAAAACGTGTGTTTCTGATTCATGCACAATTTGTCCTTTAGCTAAATAGCCCAAATCACCTTTTTCCATTTCATAATCATATATGTTCACATGCATTTGACTCGTTACATTGCGACATTGTGACATTTGGGGAACCTTTCGTGTCCCTACATGTATTGGCCATTGCTACTTCTTGAGTATCATTGATGATCATACAAGTTATGCCTGGATGCATTTGATGAGACATTAATCTAAGGCTACTATCCTGTTACAATAATTTATTAATTAGATGCATACCCAGTTTAATACCACTGTTAAGTTACTTCGAAGTGACAATGCCAAGGAGATTGCTCTCTCACATCTTGGCCAAAAGAAGGATAAACCATTAGTTCTCATATGCGGAAACTCCCCAGTAGAACTCAATTGTCAAAAGGAAGCACCAACATCTCTCAAATGTTGCTAGAGCTATGTACTTCTAGTCTCGGGTTCCCTTGTCATTTTGGGGAAAGACGTGATTACTATTGTAGCTTTCCTCATCAATTGATTACCTTCTCCATTGCTACAGACTCAAACCCTTTTTATCTTGATTTATGGTAAAGATCCTGACTATGCTAGTTTGAGAGTTTTTGGTTGCCTATGATATGCCTCTGCCTTTTTTCTACTACATATAAGTTCAGTTCTCAAAAGATGTTGTCTTTCATTAGGATAAGTTTCCATTACATAATTTTCATCTGCAACCTTTAAGATTGATATTTTCCCTACCGCTATCATACCAAAATCCTTGGAATTCAATCTTAATTTATTGCCTACACCTGCTGCTCAGGTTTCCCCCATCTCCAACTAATCCTATTTAGCGCTAACAGCATCAACCACCTCTCAGAAGGTCCTTTAGGCCATCTAGGCCACCTGCATACTTGTAGGACTATGCTTGCACTGCCTCATCCCACTAGTCAGCATCTGTCATATGCCAAATTTAGTCCTACATATTCAGCCTGCATTCATGATGTCACTACAATATTTGAACCCAAATTCTATCATTAGGCTTTTGAACATGTTGAGTGGAGGGAAGCTATGAAAGAAGAATTGGATGCTATGGAGGCCAACAGCACTTGGGCAATGGTGCCATTGTTGAGTAACAAAAACCCTAGTGAATGTAGATCGGTCTTAAGATGAAATTGATGTGTGATAGCCAAACTGCCATGCACATTGCAAGTAACCCAACTTTTTCATGAATAGATGAAACATATAGACTTTGACAGCCACTTTGTGAGGGAGCATGTTCAGTCTAGCCTTCTCAAACTTATCCATGTGAAGTCGTATCATCAATTGGCTGATCCTCTTAAAAACCACTACCTCTGCCTTAGTTTACTTTGACAGCCTCAAAGTTGAGTGTTCTGAATATCTACCTCCTAACTTGAGGGGGGAGTGTTAGGGGAGAGATGTGATTAGTGCTCAGTTAGTTAGTTATGAGAGTTTATTAATATTCTATTATTTTTCTATTACTTTCTGTTGGTAAGCTCCTATGATAGACTTGTGTAGAAATCTGACTATATAGCAAGAAAATTCTTCTCTCGCTAAAATTTTCAAGTTTATTCCAATTTTTCAATGGTATCAAAAAAAAAAAAAATGAACAGAGTTCTTAGTGGACAAAATCTTCAGGGCAAGCTCCCACCGGAACTGGTCAAGCTGCCATACCTCCAAGAAATGTATGTAATACTCTTCATGGAAGGAAACGATGAATATATTTCTCAATAATTGACAATCTTGCTGGCATTCATTTACATGTGTCATTATGGTTTACTTTTTTTTTTCCCTTGTCATTTTTATACTTTTGGATAGTAACCTCAACCGCAATTACTTGAGCGGTGCAATTCCGAGAGAATGGGGTACCATGAAACTTATCGTAATGTATGCTTTCTCTCTCATCAATTTTTCCTCTGCTATTATTATTATTTTTTGAATAAATTCTCAAAATAGTCCTTATCAATTTTTGTGTCAGATAAATTAATTCTTAACAAAAATAAATTGATAAATTGGTCCTTAATCTTTTAAAATATCGGATAAATTAGTCCTCATAAAAAATAAACAAACAAATTAATCTTTAATTTTCAAAATTAGATAATTTAATTCTATTAAAAAGACTAAATAAATGGATTAAATTGTCTGAATTTAAAAAGATTAGGGATCGATTTATCTATTTATTTTTATTAGAACTAATTTATCTAATATTCTAAAAGATTAAAAACTAATTTGTTAATTTATTTTCGTTAAAAACTAATTTATCAGAGTCAATTGGGACTCTTTTGAGGTTTTATACTTATTTTTTTTCTTTTTTCTCTATTGCTTATATGCACCTCTAATAAGATGGGGGTATTGTTTTATCTTGTATAAATCTTTTCTTTTTTTCTTTCTAGCTAAAATATTAATTGTTTCCGTTTCATGAAATATGTGTCAAACTATAATTTTCCTTCTCATGATAGTGCTCTTGGTGGAAATCGACTAAGTGGTCAAATCCCAGAAGAGCTGGCAAACATCACCACTCTCAATTTTGTGAGTGTCTGATTATCCACATTTATTATTTTTTTCTCTTCCATTTCGACATTATGAATGTTCATTGTAGCTAAATTTAAAAATGCATAGGGGCCTAGAGTTCAATAATTTCTCTGGAAATCTTCCTCCGAAACTTGGGTATCTTCCAAGCATTGAAAAACTGTAAGCCTTTTACTATTTTAGTTGCAATTAACGTACAAGGTGTATTGTTTTCAATTTAATTTTAAGATATTGTCAGTATAAAACTTTTTTAATATTATAATTTTATAATAATAGTTTTAAAAATAAAAATAGTATACATAATTAATTAAAAATAAAAAATTTTCATAAAAAATTTATTAAAATTAAAGTCTTATTTTTTACTCCATCTTTCATGGCTACTTAATTTGTTTGATTGAGTTTTGCTGCTGAAATATCAAGGATATGCATGATTGAATTGGTGGAAAATTATAGGAGAATGAAAATAATAAAGTTTGAATTTTACTTTTTTTGTATTTTTTATACTTAAAACAGACCTACTCAACTCACTGGAAAGAAAGTGAGGAGCAGAGGAACAACGTTCATGAGAACCAGCAACAACTTTACTTGTATTACCTGCAGATAGAAAATGAAAAACTGCTTTCAGTTCAATTTTATATTGTAAAAACAATCAAAATTCATGATGAATGAAAATGAGTCACAGTCCACATTTGATAATTTCGCATTCGTATCATACCAAATAAGTTTGAATTTTGAAATGATTCTGATTTGAATTTTTTTTTTTATTACCTTTTGATTTTTCAATTGCACAAAACAAGCATAATCTAAATGTAAATGCTATATATTCATTTAACGCCTCATATTCATAATTTCTTAATGCTACAGGCATCTTACCTCCAACTATTTTACTGGAGAGTTGCCTGAAACATTTTCGAAGCTTACAACATTGAGGGAACTGAAAGCTGATTTCCTTTAGCGACAATAATAATTATAATTATATATTATATGATGACGTTTTGGTTCTGAATTAGCAGTATTTTTCCTTCTTGTTTTTATCCTTGCATGGGGCAGCCGACTTGCTGACAATCAATTTCTCCGGAAAAATACCTAATTTTATACAGGGATGGACAAGGCTTGAAAATTTGTGAGAATAATTTATTTTGGACTTTAATTTTGTATCTTTGTTATCAGCTATGCATTATCTTTGCATGTGTAGCAAATAGCAAATATAATCTTGTTTTGGCAAAGTAATTCAAGGGAGCGGTTTTAGTGGACCAATTCCATCTGGAATTTAATTTCTACAAAACTTAACCGACTTGTAAGTATGGCTTTCCATACTACATCAATGGTTTCAAAATTAAGTTACTTTCCTAGCTACAATCCTATTGTTACTTGTTGCTGTTAAGCAATATAATTGTTATGAGAGTCAATTGGTTAAGTAGTTAGGTTAGTTATTGTCTTACTGATAGTTAGCTGTCAAGCTAGTTAGTTTCAGTTAGTTAGACTCAGTATAAATAGCACACTTGTACATATTTTTCACTCAACTGAGAAATGAGAATTTAGTTTCATCTTTCTCTCTTTACTCTACAAGAAACCCTACACTCTTGATCGTGTTCATCTTAACATGGTATCAATTGATATTCTTGCATGCTTCTCCTTCTTGGTGAAGTGATTTCCCAACTCTGCTTTGTTCTTGATCCGATTGTGATTGCAATTCTACTTCTTCTCATCGCTTTTTCTTTATTTTTCCCTGATTATTCTTGGTGTTTTTTTTTATTCATCATGGCTCTTAATGAAGTTCCTGTGGATCCCTACGCACTTTCTCCTTCTGATAACCAGGTTTGGTTTTGGTTTCACAACCACCGACTAAAACCAATTACCATTCTTGGAGCAGAGCAATGCGTTTGGCACTCAATGAGAAGAAGCTTGGATTTGTCAATGGATCTATCCCTAGGCCTGATGACGATGCTGATCCTGCACTCATTGAATCTTGGCAGTGTACAAATGACGTTGTCAATTCCTGGTTATTGAACTCAATTTCAAAGGATCTTACTGAGAGCATCATCTATTACGAGAGTGCTGCTGGAATGTGGTCAAATTTGCGATCTCATTTTCTCCATGGTAGTGGACCTCGTATCTTTCAATTGAAGCGTGAGCTCACTAATTTTTGTCAAGGCAATTTGACTGTCACTCAGTATTTTTCCAAGATTAAGTCTCTTTGGGCAAAACTGAGTTGTTATGGTGCTTCCTTTGTCTGTCAATGTGGTGGCAATGGTCCTTTTCAAGCCTTCTTTTAGCGAGAGTATGTTCTTTGCATTCTCATGGGATTGGATGAGTCCTATTCTGCAATTTGTGGTCAAGTCCTTGCTACAAATCCTATGCCAGACATAAATAAAGCTTTCTCTCTTGTAGTTCAAGAAGAAAAGTAGAGAAAGGTTGCTGCATCTTTCTCATATTCTGATCCTGGATAGCCTGTGTTTGCTATCAAGAATTCCTCAAAATCAACCTCTGAAGTGAAGAATAAGTCTGGGAAGAAAGATCAACCACTATGCCCTCACTATGGTATTCTAGGCCACTTAGTTGACAAGTGTTATCGCCTTCATGGCTTTCCCCCTAGTTATGGCAAAGGGAAAGGAAAACAGGCTATTCATCGTGTTTCAGACACTCGGTAGGAGGATGACACTTCTTCACTTCCAGATCAGTCTGCTTGTATGACTCAGGCTCAATATTAACACTTGATTTCTCTCCTTAATGCTCAGCAAATCAAACTAGTAGCACAAGTACATGATCCTACTATGGTCCAAGTAAGTATTGTTTATTCTGCTAGCCATCATAAGTCTAACTTTTCATCACATTCTTGGATTATTGATAGTGAAGCAACTTCAAATATTGCATCTTCTCTTTCTGTTTTTGCCACTCATGAACCTGCACACAATCTTTATGTTACTTTACCTTATCACACTAGAGTTCCTGTGCATTCCACTAGTGTGGTTAAGTTACAAACTGAATTTACTCTTGGTAATGTCCTTTATGTTCCTGGTTTCAACGTGAATTTACTTTCTATACCAGGTTTGTTGACAAACTCTTCTTACACTACTACCTTCACTAATACCTCTTGCTTTATTCAGGACAAACTTGCCTCGAAGGTGATTGGTAAGGGCGATTTGCTTGAAGGGCTTTATGTCTTGTAGCAAATCTTTTCCATTTTTTTCAATTCAGCACTTCGGATACCTTTGGTGAATAATGGTTCTGTTGCTACATGGCATGCTAGGCTAGGCCATGTTTCTAAGAGAGTGTTGTAGAAACTTTCTGATGTTTTGTCTTTGTCTTCCAATATTAGTTCTGATTGTGACATTTGTCCTTTAGCCAAACTCAAGCATCTTTCTTTTCCTTCCAATAATAACATGTGTATCGCTCCATTTGATTTAGTTCATTGTGATCTTTGGGGCCCTTATCATGTGCCCAACTATGATGGAAAAAGATATTTCTTGACCATAATAGATGATTACACTCGTTTTACCTGGACATACTTGATGCATTCCAAATCTGAAGCTAGTGCATTACTTATCCTTTTTTTTTTTCTACTTTGATTGAGACTTAATTTGGTAATAAAATAAAATAATTGAGGTTTGACAATGCTAAAGAGCTGGCCTTAACCTCTTTTCTCCAAGAAAGAAGGGTGTTGCATCAATTTTCCTGTGTCCAAAGTCCACAATAGAATGCAGTTGTAGAGAGAAAACACCAACATCTTCTCAACATTGCCCAGGCACTTTATTTCCAATACAAGGTACCTATCAATTTCTAGGGGGATTGTGTGGCTATTGCCACCTTCTTGTCAAATCGACTACCTAGCCCTTTGTTGAAGTTTTCAACTCCTTTTCAATTGCTGTTTGGTAAGCCTCCTGTTTATAATGCATTAAGGGTGTTCAAATGCTTGTGTTATGCTTCTACCTTGGTTGCACAGAGAACCAAGTTCAGTCCTCGAGCTATAATAGCAGTGTTTGTTGGCTATCCCGTTGGTTACAAAGGTTACAAGCTCTACAACTTGGAGACAAGACAGTTTTTCATTAGTAGGGATCTAAAGTTCTGTGAATCAGCATTCCTTTTTCACAAGTCATCAGCTATTGAACAGTTACCTAATTTGTTTGGTGATTGGTGCTTCCCACCCCTCAGCCTAATTTGTCCATTGTCCCTCCACCTAACTTGTAGCCTGTTACTTCTGATTCTCCACCCATTTTTGATGGAGTTGTTCATATTGAAGGTTCAGATTCTGTCACCACTCCTGCTAGTGTGGCCCCTAGAAGATCCTGTGGGGTGTCTATACCCCCTTCATATCTGAATGATTACCAATACACAGTTAGTTTAGAACCTTATCCTATTACTGACTATGTCTCCTATCACAAGATTAGTCCTACCTACAGAAATTTTGTTTGCCAAGTCGATGTTGAATATGAAACTACCTTTTACCATTAGGCAGCTAAGTTTCCTCATTGGCAATATGCAATGTTTGAGGAACTTCAAGCCATGGAGGAAAATAACACATGGTCAGTGGTGCCTCTACCTAAGGGTAAACATAGTATAGGCTGCAGATGGGTTTACAAGGTCAAATACAAACCAGATGGCCAAGTTGATATATAAGGCTAAATTAGTTGCAAAAGTATATACTCAACAAGCGACTATTGATTTCTTAGATAACTTTTCTCCAATTGCAAAACTCACAATTGTCAGAATCTTATTGAGTATAACAGCTGTCAAGTATTGGTCAATGTTGCAGTTAGACATCAACAATATTTTTCTTAATGAAGATTTATTCGAAGAGGTGTACATGGACTTGCCCCTTGGTTATTTGGTTGAGGAGGAGAATTTAGTTTGTAAATTACATAAATCCATCTATGGCCTAAGATAAGCATCTAGACAATGGTTCCATAAGTTCTCAACTGCCTTGATTAGCAATGGATTTGTGTAGTCTAAAAGTGACTATTCACTCTTCCATACAAGGTCTGGTGATAAACTAGTCCTTCTGCTAATATATGTGGATGACATCATTCTCACTGGTCCCAATTCCGATTTGATTCAACAAGTTAACGGTCAACTTTAGCACTTGTTCAAGCTCAAAGTCATTGGTGATTTGAAGCACTTCCTAGGATTAGAAATTGCTTAGTCTGAGAAAGGCATTCATCTCTCCCAACACAAATATACATTGACCTTGTTTGAAGATACTGGTTTCCTTAACTCCAAACCTGTTGCATTGCCAATGGATCCAAACCTCAAGTTGAGTGCAACCGAGGGTGATCTCCTTGAAGATGGTTCAGTATATAGGAGACTCCTAGGAAGACTGATGTATCTCACAATCTCTAGGCTCAATATTGCCTACACGGTTCATATGTTGAGCCAATATATGTCTTTACCTCGGGTTCCCCACCTTAATGCACTACACCACTTGCTGCAGTACCTTAAGAATAGTCTTGGTCAGGGTCTTTTCTTCTCAGCTGATTCTGATTTGAGTATCAAAGGGTTTGCTGATGCAGATTGGGGGAGCTGCCTTGATATCCGAAGGTCAACCACTGGCTTCTGTATTTTCCTTGGTGTCTTGGAAATCCAAGAAATAGGCCATTGTCTCGAGATCTTCAGCAGAGGCAGAGTATAGGTCTTTAGCAGCTATAGCCAATGAAATTACATGGATGGTGGCCTTACTTTGAGACTTTGAAGTGTTCATCGATTCCATTTTAGCGTTTTATGATAATCAGTCAACAATCATCCTATCTACCAATCCCACCTTCAATGAGCGCTCCAAGCACATCGAAATCGACTATCACTTTGTTAGAGAAAAGGTGAATTATGGGTTGCTCCACTTGGTTCATGTCAAAACTCAACACCAATTGGCAAATTTGTTAACTAAACCAGTTGCTAGCTCTCAGTTCTAGAATCTGATGTCGAAGATGGGTGTTCTCGATATTTATCATCCATCTTGAGGGGGAGTGTTAAGCAATATAATTATTATGAGAGTCAATTGGTTAAGTAGTTAAGTTAGTTATTGTCTTACTGATAGTTAGCTATCAAGCTAGTTAGTTTCTGTTAGTTTCAGTTAGTTAGACTCACTGATGTATAAATAGCACACTTGTACATATTTTTCGCTCAACTGAGAAATGAGAATTCAGTTTCATCTTTCTCTTTTTCTTACTTTGCAAGAAACCCCACACTTGTGATCGCGTTCATCTTAACAGTTGCTTCAAATTTGAACATGCAGGAGGATTAGTGACTTGAATGGACCTAATTCTACTTTTCCACCAATTAATAATATGAAAAACTTGACAACATTGTGAGTTAAATAGTACATATATATTATGACCCTTTTTTTTTGTGGTTACCTCTATGCAAGTCAATGCCCGAATGCAAAGAGAAATTGATATCTTCATTTTATAGAGTGCACACTTATTTCATTTTTTTTTTTTTTTTTTTGCAGGATATTAAGGAGTTGCAATATTAATGGCACACTACCTCATCTTGGAAACATGGCAAAATTGAAAATATTGTAAGCACTACTTCACTCCTTTTGGAACATATTCAGTTGTTGCTAGTGGTCAAATTTTCTAATATTAATTTTAAGGAGTCCCTACAGATTTGGATCCTCTCATATTAGGGGGTAACATGACATTGTCATGTTCTCACAATCCTAACCACTAATTTTAATTGAAAACAAATCAATGGCTTGATTTTAACCACATCAGCAGTTAAATTAAAATATACTATTTTAATTCCTGTCAATCCCAATTATTTGTTTCTGGAACTAGTTTCCTTTCCGGCTTTCTTTTTCCCCTCTGCCTTTTGCTCTGCAAATCTGTACCGCTATTTAAAGAATACTCTGGAGCTAGGCAAAAATGAATATTAGTAATTTAAAACTAGATAAAATGATTCGGTGTTTCGTTCAGTAAAGGTTTGATTCAATTTCTTTAATTCTGTCACATTTTGCTGGAGAGTGGCTTGCTTACTGTAAAACTTTTGCTGTGGTTTTGGATTCAACTCTGGCAATATGATGAACTTATTGGTATGTTGCTGACTAACATAATTTTCACATCCATTTAGTATTTGTGCGTAGGTTAGATTGGTAAATCTACTTTCTTTTGTATATTGCAGCCACAAAAGAAAGGCATGCATTGATGCTCAACAAAATGAAACCTGAAGTAATACTAGCGTTAAACCCCTTCCTGGACTACATTAAGTTTAGCCAATTATCCTTGAAAGATACTAGCCAATGATGATATTAGTTTATGAATTTAATTTAAATACACTACACTATTAATCAATAGAAATAGTAGAAAGTGTCAATTTATACAAATAATTACCTATTATAATGAGGGACCCATCATAATTTCTCACTTTCCAGTATTTTTATTAGTTGATAGTGTAAAACCGTTTTATACTGTCAGTGTATACCAATTAAACTCTTAGTTTATATAATTGACCGAATGATGAATGGAGAGACCACTTAAGAGAGAGATAAACGTAACTGAACGTAAGCAAAGAGTGGAGAACAGTGCGTAAGACATTGCAAAGCAAAAGGCAAAGGGGGGAAAATGTAGGAAGGGAAATTAGTTTAAAAAATAATTAGGATTGATAGGAATTAAAATGGTATCTTTTAATTTAAATACTAATGTAGTAAAAATCAAGCCGTTGATTTGTTTTTAATTATAATTAGTGGTTAGGATTGTAAGAACATGACAATATCATGTTACTTCCTAACATGAGAGAGTCCAAATCCTAATTAAAAATTTTTTATTTACTCCATTTTAATATATCTGTTAGTTTGACTAAATTAGTATATTTTTAAATTAATATATCTAGACCCAATTATATATAAATATATTAATTTAAAAATATATCAACTTAAAACAAATATATTGAAACAAAGAGAATATTGGAGTATCGACTACCATTGCCTTTGATTACTCATTAAAAAATTTTGATTGCTCATTAAAAGTTTATTAACTGTATGTATGGTTCTCATAAATTATAAATTCTTACGAACAGTACATGGACAATTCTCTTCCATAATTCGTATATTAACTCTGATTGATTAACGTTAAAAATAAGTAAAGTGACACAAACAAAATGATACGATATACCATAATTGCCTCACATCTAATGTACTTCAGAATTTTTTTCATAATATAATTTTAGAGTCTACCAATAGGAGATCTGGTGAAAGAAAGTCTCAGTTTCGTTAAATTTTCATCAGTCATCGGTATTTCATGTATCAAAATGGGTAAGTCCAACAAGTCGATTTAAATAACTTGACAAAATGTAGGCAGTGCCTGCAATACACTTAAGTTAAACTTGATGTACCGTACATTGGGTTATTTAATGGTTGAGATGGAGGGGTGTATTCATATACCAAAACTACATGTGATATATTACAATATTTTTTTAGTTTAACCAATTTTTAAAAAAAAAATATATATATATATATATATATATATATATATATATATGGTTAAGTACATTTTAGGAGTGGATAAATTTTTTTTTGTATAATCCTAAAATTAACTGAAATTTTTTTGATATTATCTAGATAAAATTTGGTCACTTCTAAAATACAATGGATATCATACAGATAAAATCTAATCAATTTACAAGTTATCAAATTTTATTTATATGATCCTATAAATAAATATAATTTTTTGTGGTATTATATGGAAAAGAAATTAATTACTTCTAAAATGTACTTAATCATCATTTTTTTTAAATTTGGCTAAACTGAAAAAAAAAAAAAAACATGTAGTGCATCACACGTACTTTAATGTGGGAATACTTTCCTCCATCTCATTATTAGATTACCCAATATATATTACACCAAATTTAACTTGGTGTAGCGCAGCATTTCCCCAAAATATATAGGTTATGTCAATAAAATTAAGAATAACACTTTGGCTCAACTTAACTCCCCCCAATTTTGACTTGTCCTGATGCGGACTAGTTCACCATAGGCTAGGTCGGTCCTCAAAGTCCAAAAAAGTAAAACAATTATTAAAACTGTTGTGTTATTAAAAACTTCTGAGATAGTTCAAAAGATTTACATCCCACATTGCTTGTGACAAGAGTATAGTGCGCCTTGCTTTATAAAATATATCACATATTTTATAATTTAAATATTAAGATATAATGGTATATTTATATTTTTTATATTTGTGCTACATTCCAAAATTTATGTTTAATTTGGAATTGGGAAACTTGCAGATAAAGTGGAATGTTAAACTTAGAAATTAAAAATTTGGACAAAAATAAAGTAAACTCTCTTAAACTTGGAATTTGGGATCTAGAAAGAAGTAAACTCTCTCTCATATTAAGCGATATGTTGGACTTAGAACTCAAAACTCAAAAATATGTATCAGGGAGTTAGAAAAAGATAAAATTAATTCTTTGATATACTATAAATAAGATATACTATCAAATCCTAACCATCAAATAATAAGATATGTGGTGTACGTCGAAAAATACCGTGTATCGGAGACGTTTTTCCATTGTTTGAAGCAAAATCTCTCGAAGAATGGTTTTTTAAAGTTACAAAACCCTTTAAAAAAAAAGTGGGCTCGCACACCCACAAAAACTTGGGCAAGAGACTTGGGTTGAGTGCAAATATGCAATTTGTCCTCCCTATGAGCAAAATAGTACCACTACTCTTGTTGTATTTTGCGTTTATGATTAACTAATTAGTAGCCCGTGTAGGGCATTACTTAGTTTTTTTTTTTTTTTTTCATCCTATTGAGTTATAGAATTCCATTAACTCATGTATAGTTTAGAAATTAGTTGTATTGATTTAAATATTTTTGTCTAATCACATACTTTTAATATTAGAAAACTTTAATATATTTTATATAAAAAAATCGACATAACGCATAGAAAATTAATTAACAAAATTCTGAAAATATATGTTATAGCACGGTAGTCTAAAATAATGACCTTTTTGTTGTGAAATAATGGCAAGCAAGAATAAAATATCTATTAAAATTATTTAAAATAATTTAATCAGTTCTGTTATCAATATTTAATCAATTTATTAATTTTTATAATTTAAAATCTCAAATCTATTAATTTTGTTAGTATTTCTGATAACATTCATCCATAAAAAAATCTCTGCAAATCAAAAAAATTAATCAATTTTGATTGATGAATTTAATCAATTTTGTTAGTATATATAATTTAAAATATCAAATATATTAATTTTATTAACATTTACCATAAAATAATCTTCACATATCACCTAAGCAATATCTCCAAAATATCTATATATATAATATAATATTATGAAAGAGAAAGTCTATTTATGAAATTCTAAAAGAACATATGTAATTTTTTAAAAGTTTGTGAAAGTTCATTGAGAATATTTTATTTTAAAAGTATTTTTTGGTTAGTTTTAATCATAATAATAATGTAAATATAATAATATATGTTCAATTTTAATATTTCAAATATCAAAATATTATATAAATATATTAAGATTTTGAAAAGCAGAAAAAATAATTCTATAGTTTGTAATGATATATTGTAATGTGATAAGATAAAATGTTAATATGTATAAAATTTTAAATTAAAAAATCTAACAATAAAATATCACAATGGCATATTACGATGCAATGAATTACAATACTACCATGTGTAATTCTATATTAATTCTTTTTATTATTGTTTTAATAAATCTATTGAGTTTAATTAATAATTTATTAGCATAAAGTTATTAACCTACCCATCTAATTATATATTATTATATTTGTATAATTTTTGAGATTGTTATCATAAAAGTCAAGCATTTTCAATAACGTCACTATACATGATTATACGATAGTATAAAAAAATATTACATTGATAGTGAATCAACATTAATTATTATCATTTGTATTTGATTTATAAAATGTCAAAATTGCAGATTTCATAAAAGAATATTATTTTATATTTTTATCATAAGTCACCTTATGAATATATATGTACGAGGAAATATTTAAATTAATATAATAAAAAAAATTACAAATATTATTATATATTTTCTAAATTATTTCATATATCAGATGGATAGTTAATTACTAACAAAGAGAAATATTTACATAATATTAAACATCCAAGATTATGTGTAATAATTTCAACTTTTAATTATAATACTGTTGAACAGATTAATCTCATAACCGTGTTTATAAAAATACCTTAATATTTATAAAAATAATCTCAAATTTTAATTAGGAGTTTAATAATTAAAATATCAAAACATATGCAACAACATACAGTTTCGGACCAATATTTTGAAAAAGATACATCCAGTAGATCACAAGTTATTATTGTAGACAATATCATATAGCAAAGTTCTTTCCAATCTTTGGTTTTACACCGCAAAAAATTAAAAAAAAAAATTAAAATTTAAAAATTAAAAAAAAACCTAAATTGAAAATGTTGTACAATATCCCTCTCATTGAGTCATGGGAAATCAAGACAAGTTGTGACAGTATGTGAGAAAGTAAACTGAAAAATTGCTATAAAAGTTAAAAAAGTGTTTCAAAATATAACAGTAAAATATACTTAACATCTTTGAGGTATTAAGAAATAATATTTCACCCTATTTGTTCATAAAATATATACTTCACCCCAATTTATTAAGAATATATTTGAATTGATTAATTTTTTTTAGAAAAATATTTTTTTTAAAAAAAGTATTTTTTATAAGTTTTTAGAGTCTGTTTGAATTGATTTTTTTAAAGAAAAAGCACATTTTTTAAAAGAATTATTTTTATAAAAAGTGCTTGTCAGAAAAAAAATCAATTTATCATTTTTTTCTAAAGCTAAAAATACCCAATTTCTAAAAAAAAAGTAGAAACAAAAGTATTTTTAATAAAATTATCTCTTAAAAATATTCTTTAACCATATTTAAAATTACAATATAGATCATTCTTTTCTTATCCTTTATTAAATTTTAGTTCTCCTTCCTGTTTTTTATTTTTATTTTTTATAATTTAGCTATTAAACAAGTACTTTTGCTCTTTTTTATGAAAATAAATTGATACTTTTAATTATTAAATGCACTTTTCAAATAGTTTATCCAAATACAAAATAAATTTTTCTAAAAACTAATGCTTTGCTAAAAAAAATAAAAGTTTAGAGAAAAAAAAAGATCATTTTTTTGTAAGCTTGTCCAAACACGCTTTTTGGATACTAAAAAAAAGGTGCTTGCAAAAAAAATAATTTACTATTTTTTTTTTAAATTAGTAATACCTAACTTAAAAATAAAAGTAGAAGTAGTAGTAATTTTTAATAAAATGTCCGTTTGATTAAAATTTTAGAAGAAAATAAAGAAAAATATTTTGTATTTAGATATATAATTCTACAAGTACTTGTTATTAAAATTAGAAATTGTTAAACTATTTAAATATGATAAATATAGAAGTATTTTTATGATAAAATTATAATTAAGAATATATATATATATATATATAGAGAGAGAGAGAGAGAGAGAGAGAGAGAGAGAGAGTATGTGTGAGAACAATAGTAAAAAAAGAAGTAATATTTTTTTATTGAAAAGATAGTGATTCTTAAATTTAAAGAACAAAATTTTCTATTTTCTACTTTTTTGTTGGAGAAGCAATTTTTTATCTATTTTTTAAAAAAGTTAAAAATTAATTATTTTTTACTTCTATTTTTTTGGAGATATACAAAAAAATAATATTAAAAATTTTATAAGTAATTTTTTGGAAAATATTAAAGAAAGGGATTTTTTTTGTACTGGAGACAAAAACAAATGTACACAAAATTATTCTTCAAAGTCACATCTAATTTTTTAAAAGCTGAGTATTATTAACTTTTGAAAAAATGGTAAATTAATTTTTTGCTATAAGTAACTTTTCTTTTTTCCTAAAGTTGCATCTAAACACATTTTTAAAAACATATAAAAGCACTTGTAAACAAAAAATACTTTAAAAAGTGTATTTTTCCCTTAAAAAAATCAATCCAAACATATTCCTAATACGTTAGAGTGGAGTGTATATTTTATAAACAAATAGGGAAAGTGTTATTTTTTAATATTTCAAATATGTTAAGTATATTTTAGTCAAAATATAAAACTAAAACAAAGTTAATAGAATGCTGCGATCCAAGGCATCTCAGTCGCAGCAATAGGTCTTGAATTTAATAGGAAGAGAGGATAAGATTGTTTAAATCAATGTTGTTTTGAATTGGAATGTTGTTTTGAGCTGGCTTCCAGAAAATGCAAACGTTTTAAAAAGTGAACATTTAGAACTTCCCACTATCATTAGCCTTCACTTACTCTAGTTTATTTTCAAACGTTAATGTTTTATTTTGTTTAAAATTGATTTCAAAGTCTGCACTATACGACCTCTACCTTCGTCCGTTGTCTTCCTATTTCTTCTCTTCCTTCTTCTCCCCGTGCCTCTTCCACCTCGATTACACACAGAAAGTTTCCTTCTTGTTTTTAGTTCTTGGTCCAAAATTAATGTTGCTTTGATTTGGTTTCCAGAAAATGGACAACTATTAAGTGAACATTTGTAGCAATAACAAGAGAATCAGAACCATCCACTTTCATTCCTCCCCCCCCCCCCCCCCAAACCCCAAAACAAAAAAAAACACAAAAAAAAAAACGAAAAACCACAGTTACTCAAGTTTATTTCAAACGTTAATGTTCTACAAAATTTGCACCACACAACTTCTATCTTCTCTTGCTGTCTTCCTTTTCTTCCCCTCCTCCTACCTCTTCCACCTTGATTATACACTAACACGAACATTGCCGTGTCGTTATTGAGTTCCTGGTCTAACCAGAATATTCTACTGTTTTTGCTTTGCACCGAAATAATCTTTAAGGTAGTGGAAGCTTGCACACTTCAGACTACACATTCTTTGTTCATTCAGCTTCTTTGCAGGGTCTTCATTTTCAGCAAAAAGTATTAAGTTTTTTCTTTTTTAAATTCATGTAAATATCATTTTAAAACAAATATTCATCTCCTTTAAGTAATAATTAATTAAATATATCGATACAAATTCATTTTTATAATTTTATATAAGTCATCAAATATCAACAAGGTTAGCTCTCCTAATCGATTTTTTGCTCATTTATCACCATTATTTGGGATTTATTCCTTGGTTCTCCCATAGGTGAAGGGTCTATAAATACCTCTAATAATGTTAGATGAGTAGGATTGGAACAAGTTAGGCCAGGTCATGCTTACCAGGCTAGGCCTATTGTAACTCACTACAAGAAAACATGCTGCTTTCATTGGATAATAATTTACGATGGATTTTCGATGGATTCAGGATCATCTGAAAAAATGACTCGATGCAATCAAATTTTTGGTGGGGTTATAATTCATTGTTTGAAGGAAATTTCTGGTGGGTTTTTAGCTGAAAATGTCCGCCAAAAACTGCTAATTCGAATAAAAAAAAGTGTCATCCTTTTCTCTATGTTGCCATGCAACAATTTTAAGATACTATTATGTACAAAATCTAGCAAAAATAATCACAGTTATGTTTAAAACTACTCATATATGAAAATAAAGATACTCTAAATGAGCATATTAAAAAAATAACCACAAAAAAATAAAAAATAAAAAATAAAAAATAAAAAAGAAAAAAGATAGAGAGAATAGTCATTTATTAATGGTGGCTGGAGCAAGGTGACAGTGGCAACGATGGTGGTGGTGATGGTTAATTTTTTGTTAATATATGTACATAATTTTAATTTGGCCCCCTTTAAAATTTTTGACTTGGTCAATTCTTATAATTTTTTTTACTTAATTAGATGTTTAGATACTACAAATAGATAATATGTATACATATGTGTCTTTTGAGTTTTGATTATGAAATATTCATTTTTCCTTATATATTGTGACTTGTTTTTAAATTTTTAGGCAAGAACAAAAATTAAAAAATAAATATTATTCTCTATATAAAATTAACCATTAAATATTGACCTCTTCTATAGAAATAGTCTAGCTCCACCTTGGATGGTGGTGGTGATGGTTATGGTGGAAGGAGTTGGTGGTGGTAGAAAGTGATGGTGGGAGAAGGTGGTGGAAAGATGTGGTGAAAGAAATGTGGTGGTGGAGGAGATGGTTATGGTGATAAGAAAGAGATAGTAGAGTATAAGTTGAAGAAAGAGATGGTAAATTAAAAAAAATAAAAGTAAAGGGTATTAGTTCAGAAGGAGATGGTAAAAATAAATAAGAGGGGAGATATATATAAAGATTTTCACGTGATGGTTTGAAAAAAAAATGATTTTACACCCATTTTTAGTGAACTTTTTCTTGAGAAAAATTAAAAAAATGTTAATTCAAATTTTCCATGGATGAATCTATCAGAAATGTACTCAAATATTTTTTTTTTTCATTATGTCATTTTTTTAATTTTGGCGGATTGAATATATCGGAAAGCAGCACATTTATTTTTTCTAAAAAAATTTCGATAGATATGACTCCAGAATGTCCACCAAAAATTTCCATAAAAAAGTAGCAAATTTTTTTCTTTTTAAAAGAAAAACTTTCCAGTGGATATGGTGCTAGAAATTTTGCTGGAAATTGGTTCATTGAAAATTTTTGACCAATCACATCTCTTGTGAAATTTTTGGTAATAAAACGCATTTTTTTGTGGTGACTTTTTAGCCGGAGCCTAGCTTATGATTTGTTATAGATTTTTTTTTTTTAAAGCCTAAGTTTGGTTTGTTCAAAAGCCAAGGTTGACCTAAAGTCTATTTACTAAGCTTGTAATTTTTCTTATAATTATCTAAAAAGATTCCCAAAATAGAGCTATTACACCAACACATCGTTATATTAGTACTGAAAGACACAAAAACATAGGTCATACTAGATGAATATACATCAAAAAATCAGACCACCCAGACACAGACACAGTCACAAATCCACTAAAGACTAATCATGCATGATAGAAAAATTTAAGATTTCACATACAGGAAGCATCTTCAATCTACAACATCTTAAATCTGCAATTTAAACACACATAAAAACCCAAACATTACAAGCACTCAATATAGTCCTTAGCTTAAAGACGCCCATGGATGAAGACCTTATAATACTCGATTCAAAACATCAAAATGCAGAGCACTCACATCGCATTATCAAAGCAAAAAGATAATAAATAATTATCAAAACAATGAAAAAAATCCAAAAAAAAAAAAGAATCTAAAAATAAAAATAAACAATTCAAGAAATAGATTTTATGAAGCCAATTAACTCACCTCCTTCTGGAAAGATGTGGCAGTGCTACGGAGTGCATCTGGAGAGTTAAGTGGCAGTGTGGGAAGCTGTGGCCTGCCGGCGAGATGCATCTTGGTTTTGGATGGAATGAGGGAAGGAGAGAATCAAGGTTAGGTTAGGCGGCAATTTGAGTTTGATGGTGAGGGCAGATGAGAGATTGTCACCTTTTTTTTTTTTTTTTTTTTTTTTGCGCCAAAGATAGATTATGCATTCATAATATGAAAAGCATACAAAATGTCTCCACAGACACATGGCAAAGAATTGGGATTGGGTAACCACCCAAAGTACACAACTTCATGTAGTAGATAATATCAATATACCATAAAGGAAACTACTGAGAGGAGAGTATCAGAACAGAATTAGCAACTTGGAACTCTTCAACTAACTTCAACGATGATTTCAGAATATCCTGGGGTGAAGAATCCTTCCCTTCGAATACTTTTAAGGTTCTTAGCTTTCCAAATATTCCAAAGGAAGATGGCAATGAGGTCCAGCACCTTCTTACCTCCAGGGGGTCGATTTGGTTATGTTGAGGACTCTGATCCACCAATCTACCACATGAGATTGCACTACTGACGGAAAGGAAGAAGGGACCAAATTGCAGAGGAATGGCATCAATATATCAGGCAATGTAGCACTGATTCTTGGTGGCTTTCACATGTCGGGCAAGTATTAGTCACTAATGCAATTCTTCTCTTTATGTTTGATCTCATTGTAATGCCTTCATGCATCAACTTCCACATGAAGATTTCAGTCTTGTGAGGCATCTTCAGAGACCATATTGCATTCCAAATGGTCTTATTGTTCATTGTAGGCAAAATTAGAGCTTCACTAGGGGGAATGGCAAAAGCTAAAAGCTAAAAGCCACTGAATATCCTAAAGCAACCGAGTAGTTCCCTCCACAATTCAAACTCCGCTATAACTTATCTTCAGAAATCGAAGGGGACAAAGACTAGATCTACCCTACAACCTCGTGGGGGAATCTTTCTTAGATTAAAGTATCATTCCAAGAACCATCTTCTCGAAGTAATTGTTGCACCAAAATGAGGGACTGGTCATGATTCACATCTTTAGGAATGGTAAATAGATAATTCCCTAGCATCCAAGGATCTTCATACACTCCAATGTTCTGACCATTGCCAACACGCCATTCAGCTCCTTTCTCGATGACTTTCCTTCCTTCTAATATACTCCTCCACAACCATGAAGGATTTGAGCCAAGTTATCAGATATGTTTTCAAATTAAGTTTTTAAATGGGTTAATGTAAAGCTTTCAATATATAAAAAACGCAAAACATTAACAAGAAACTATGTTGGACAATTGGTAAAATGGATAATTGCATATCTAAAGGGTGTTGAGTTCAAATCTTACCTTTGATGTTTTAGAAATTTACACAACATATATTTGTAACAGGCTGGCTTGACATGCTTTACATAGAGCTTAGGCCTAGATTGTTAAGATAAATAGGCTTGAACCTAATTTTATTTGTAATATGTCACATTGCATTTAGATTGGCCCATGCTAACGTAGATTGACATCCCTAATCACTACTAACAATTACAAGGCCAATTCTCTGGTGGACTTGTAAAATGGTGGATTTTGTGAATTTTTGTGTATTTACCATTATCTTGAGCAAAGTTACCAGCATTTTGGATAATTTACCAGTGTTTTGGACAAATTTACCAGTATTTTTGGCGAATTACCAGCATATTTTATATATTTACTAATGTTTTGGACAAAGTTATAAGGGTTTTTGGCAAATTTATCAGCACTGATAACTATATAATACGCTGGTAAATTTGTCCAAAATATTGGTAATTTTGCTTAAAACAGTGGTAACTTGCTCAAGACGCTGGTAAACACATAAAAATCCACAAAATTCACCATTTTACATATCTACCATAGCATGCACCAAATTACAAAAAGATAGATTTGTGGTGACAAAATTTTAAATACTTCTACATTTAGTAAGCATAGGATTGTTAATCCGATTAAATTGATTTGATAAGTCTGAAAATCAAAACAAACCAATCAAATTATTTTGGATTAGTTTGAGTAATTAGTTATTTCAAGGTAAAACTAAATCAAAGCCATTGTTATTAATTTAGTTTTTGGATTATAATTTTTTTACTAGAAATCTGAATATCAAACCCAATCACCTTATCAACTTTTTTTTTTTATTTGTTTCTAAACTTGCAATATCTTGTACTTAAACTTTCAATAGTAAAGTCACTTTTTATCTTATTTGTTTGTAGGTGTTTATGGCATTTTATCTATTTATATTATTATTAATTATCTTATGATCAAACTTTACACTATTATTAATTATTTTATAAAGATAAAAGCTGTTAAAAAACTAAAAATTTTTATATTTTTTATTTCAACCTGATGACTCAAAGCAAACCAACCTGGTATTATTATTAAGTGCACGTTTGAGAGCCCGTTAAGGAGTTCCAGAATTGATTTTGGCTCCCCAGAATTGATTCTGGGGATTTTTTATGATGTTTGATTATTAATTTTGGGAGAAGTAAAAATTTTTAACCTTATGTTAGAATCACTTTTAGAGAAACTACCAAACATAAATCACTTTATTTAAAAATTAATTCTAACTAAATCAATTCCAACAAAATCAATTCTATCTAGAATCAATTCTATAAAAGCAGAACCAAACACATAATAAGTTGGTTTGATTTGGTTTGAATTTGTTGAAAAGAATTTCAAAACTAATCAAACCAACCCAAATAAATTTGATCAGTGCATATTTATTTTTCTCCCAAACTCAACCAAAACCAATCCACTTAATTACATGCCTGAGTAAGAACAAACTATTGTATGTTCTTGCAGTGTAATATAATATTATGTTTTACTATAAGGTGACGTTTTATCACTAATTAATGATAGGATTCATTACTAAATTAAATATGAAATTAAAATGACAAGTACTCCATCCATTCCACAATAATAGTTATTTAAGATAATGACACAATGATCAAGAAAATAATTTAATAGTTTAATTTTTGGAAGAAAAAAAAATAGGGAACGGCTAAATTTTACTTTTAACTTATTGAGGGCCCGTTTGGTATGTTTGATAGTATAAGGCCTGATAGGATAAGGGCTGATAGTATAAGGTCTGATTGTATAAGGTCTGATAAAAATTTAATATTATATAGTGTTTGGTATGTCACTGTATAAGATATTGTATTATATAAAATATAATCAGGAGAAGAGATTATAATGAATATAATTTTTAAATAGCTATTATAATTTTTTTAGCTATTTTTTATTATATATAAAAATAATTTTATATTAAAATTTATTTATTTATTTATTTTTAATATTTTTTCATAAATATAAAAAATATAAGAGAGAGAGAGAGAGAGAAATAGAGATGGAGTTTTTATACATCAAAATCAAAGCATATTTAGTATCATATTCTTATATTTGGTTGTATTTTTTATTATATATAATTAAATTTATATTAAATATTATTATTTTAGTTTGAATAGTTATTTTATAATTATTTTTTAAAAAATATTTATTTATTATTAAATAATATTATTTTTTTTATATATTTATATATTTTTATTATTTATTTAATAATTAATTTTCTTTTAATAAAATATATTAAAAAATAAAAAAAGTGAAAGAACCCTTATAAATTAAAAGCTAATCAGACCTAATAGGGTCTCCCTATGCCGTATTAAGTTATCCATCATTATAACGTATAAGGAAGGTTTGATAGATAAGTTTATACAATATGTTGACTACACCAAACAACAGATAAGGTCATAACGTATTATATTACCTTATCATATCATGCCTAATACAATATGTCAAACACCCCTTAAATGCTGCATTATATGATATAGGTCAATGGAGAGGAGATGAAAGAGAGTGTAATATACTAGGATAAAATTGGTACTCCTTCCATTCTATTTTATCTATTATTTTAAAGAAAATTTGTTATTCTATTTTATTTATCATTCTCACACATTAATAAAATATTTATTATTCACTTTCCAATTTTACTCTTCACAATATTGTAAGCATGCTAATAATCAAGAAATGTGGAGAGATATTAATAGAATGAACTTATTAGATATTGAAAGTTGAGGAAGAATGTCTAAGTAGAACTGTTTTATAATTAAGTGTTGATTTTGGATCCCTTAATTTTCGTGTATAAGGCTTAAGTGACAGATAAAATACAATAGAAAGAGTACAAAATAATTAATACTTTGTTGAAATTATAAAATAATAAATAATATTTTTTGTAAAAGAAGACTATTATTTTAAAATGGATGGAATATATAACAAAAGGTATTGTTAAAACTCTTTAATAATATTTTTATAAGTGCAGTATATAAGCTATGTTGCTAAAGAGCTTTACTAATGCTTTTATACGTTTTAGTAATATTTTTCAGATTTACTAAATCTCAAGTATGTTGTAGTTTATGATGTTAAAATACTTAATATATTTTTTTGGGAAGCAGGAGCTAATAAATACTAGCCAGTAGCAACTAGAAAATGTTTGGAAACTAATGTCACTTCCATTCCATTTCATTTGTCACTTTAGAAAAAAAAAATGATTTATAATATCTATCATTCTTATGTATCAATAAAATATTTATGATTGACTTTTTAAGTTTATCTTCTAAGCACACTAACAATCAAGGAATGTAGAAAGATATTGTAATATAATAATTGATTAGATATTAAAAATTGAGTAAGAATATTTTAATAAAAATATTTCATAATTAAGCCATTTGGATCTTAACTCTTACACATATGGGTAAACTGACAAAAAAAATACAGTAGAGGGGTACTAAATGTTTGATAATAAATATTTTAATGATTCATTTCTTAATTGTTTCCTTTAATTTTTTATTAATCCTTTACCTTATTCTGGACTAAATTTATCTTGCAAAGACCTCAGCTATAACAAATTAAGTGGAGGAATTCCAGACTCCTTTGAACAGCTAACAAATGTAGTGCTCCAACTGTAAGAGAGTTTTTAACATTTTCCCGTAATTACTCCATAGGAAAGCAGATATATTTTTTTTTTCCTGGCTAGGTGAATAGCATTAGTCAATTTCAAAACTTGAGTTGCATTAACCTGTAGTGTAGCCGCTTTAATAATAATAATAATAATAAATGACTGCAAAAATATATGCTTCAAAAGTTTAAAGTGCTATACAACACAATCTACTTATATATATATATATATAAAATGCGAATACTGTACATAGAAATTCAAAGTTAAACCGGGCACTGATGTGAAATAATGCGCGGAGAAAAATATTATTTATATATAATAAGTTAGACACTCAATTAATATTAGTGATTATAATTTAAATATGATATTAATTGATAATAGAATATATATTATTTATAAAATTA
The DNA here is from genome assembly GCA_031439585.1 of Pterocarpus macrocarpus. Lineage (NCBI taxonomy): Eukaryota > Viridiplantae > Streptophyta > Magnoliopsida > Fabales > Fabaceae > Pterocarpus > Pterocarpus macrocarpus. The sequence continues at coordinate 14,508,524 of CM062517.1, read as the reverse complement.
ATATATTAATTTGATATTTACATAATTAAAATTTATATTTATTTAAATTACGATCATCACAAAAATAACGTGTCGATTCAAAACTTATAATGTGTCTAATAAGATGTCTTGTATAAACAATATAATTTAATATTTAATTGAATCCCTTATAAGAGGAAAGTTAACTGGACAAGAATGCCTTTTTAAGCATTACGTAAGATAGGGAATACCAACTTTTTTCAACCAAAAAATATTTTTTAAAGAAAAAAAAAACTTTTCATATAAATTATTTTAATTAGTTTCTACTCAAAAGATAAAAATAATTATTTTCTAATTTTGAATAAAATATGAAATAAGTAGTTTTTATGAAAAATAATTTTTTTATTATAAAAATTAATTTTTCTCAAAAATGCTAAAACAAATGTATTTTAAAATTTTAAATTAAAAAATAATTTATAATTATAAGTAATTTTTTGAAATTTTTTATTATATATAGAAGCTGATTATTTTAGAATTATGATAATTTTACCAAATTAATCCTAAGTATCAAATGCTATATAACATATACAATTCATTTCATATATTTTTTCAATAATTTATCATAGAAAAATAATTATTTTTTCATATAATTCAAATAAAATATATAACATAAAAACTACTTTTAAGATAATATATCCAAATATAAATTAATTTTTATATAATTAATTATAGAAAAAGATTATATTTAAAATCAATTATTGAAATAATTTTAATCTTATTATTTTCCTAAACACAAACTGTATTTTATGGTTTTTTTTTTTTTTGTTTTCAAATTATGTTGAAAATGCTTCTTGCACATATTATTTTTCACATTACTCAAAGTAATAAAAGATATACTTCTTATCTAGTACCTATGCATTCTAGATCAATATTTTTTCTTCTCTGTTCGGATTCTGTTCCTGCTTCTAGCTAAGGGAGGATTAATGCTAGGTGGATAAGGAGAAGAGAAATAAGCGCAATTAGTTAAATCAATTAAAATTTTATTTCTATGTTTTTTCTAGGGATAACTACATTAATCATTGTCAGCTAGCATCTCCATATTGAATCAAGATATCTATGCAGTTAAAGTAATTTAGTTAATGGAAGGATCAGTGGGGATACAATTGTTATAATTGAATTGTTTTTAGAAGAAGGCAGGTAAAGAGCGAAGCTCGGATTAAGATGAGTAGATGATTATGTTATATATTTATGATTTTGATGATATGGGTTCATCAATGACGGATCAATTATATGCTTGTTGGCTTTTGATATTGTTTTACTTAGATATTTAGCCCGAAACTTTCTCACTGGAGAAGTGCCCAAGTGGACAAAGAACTTTAAATCCATGTGAGTCCTCTTTTAAATACTTCCTGTGCTTAGTTGAATCGAATCATTCATACATTCTTTGCGGTAAAAGATACCGGATACAATTTTTTTCTTTAAAAAAAATAACTCTTTTTCCACCGGAAAACGTACAATTTTGAGTGCATTTGTTTCCATTTAAAAAAAATAATTTTAAAATTTAAATTTTATATATAATTAAAAAAATTAAAAATAAAATTTTTTAATATTTTAATTATTTTTAAAAAATTATCTAAATATATGAAAATTAATTTTTTCAATAAAAAAAATAACTTTTTACTAAAAAAATCCTAAACAAACACACATTCTCTCGTTTAGGAAATATAATTTATATACCTCATATATGTATATGGTTACAGCTCGAGCATTTAGCTCTAGGTCACCTAGTCTAGAAAAGCTTAGTAACAAGGTGACATTATGCAGCCCTTTGAAATTAAGATATTTCTTTCTAGTCTCGGTAATAAGTTATAATATTGGAATATACAGTATCGCTGAACGTTAGAGTCCCATATCAGCTAGAGTGATAAGTTCCAGAGAGTTTTTGTAAAAGTTTGGATAACTATTTTTCTATCAGTCATTTTTCTGGAGTTGAGTTAAACTAATTCAATTTTAAGATATTTAGATATAAAATTATTTATTATCTTTTATCCAACAGTTTAAATTTTTGAGAGAAATATTTTATCACATGATATCAGAATTTTTATGACTCAATGATCTAGAGTTTGATTTTTATTTACCCCCATTTTTTCAAATAGCTCTACATTTCAAGCCCAAAAGAGGCTCTTGTATAAAAGGATGTATTAAGATATAAAATTATTTATGTACCTTATATTAGAATCCCACAACAGCTAAAGATAAGGCCTGAATAACCTTTATAAGAACTTGGACAATCTTTTTTGTATAAGATGGCAGTTAAAGTTTAGTTAGATCCACTTAGTTAGCAGCCAAAATAATAATAATAATAATGCAACCGGGACATTTCAAAAATTGGAAGTATGAAGGCAAATGGCATACTAAAAAACAAACAGAAGATGAATGCATAAAGGACAGAAAGAGTTTGAGCACATATTTTGTATGGGTAAATCCAAAATGTAAAACTTGAGATTTCTTTTATCGGCTGAGACTTTTTTTTTTAAAACTAAATTATTAAAATATATTATTAAAATTTTTAGTAATATAACTTATATATAATATTTGTAAAAATGTTATTAAAGAGTTCTAGCATCGCTTTTTATATTTTTAATAATATTTTTAAATGTTGTAATTTTAATAAATTTTGCTAAAAATTAAATATGTGTAGTAACTTTGAAAGGTAAATTAAAAGAAGTCTTCTTTCAACAATATTTTCTCCAAGTTAGCACTTGTAATTTATTTTTTTTCAACCGTATCCTCTCAAAGTCAGACTATTAGCATTTCGTCAAGTATAATCTTTACAAGCAAGAAACAATATATTATAAAGTGTAATCTTACAAATTTCTCAAAAGACTGTATTTTGTTGTATGGAATTACGACAATTATCTGCAGTTTCTTTCACAATAGGCAAAATGCGGGTCGTTAACATAGTCAAACAATTAGAAATTGTTAGATATAAAACTGCACTCCCTGCAGCTTTTTCTACAACTGCAAGGAATCCATTTCCTTGCAATACAGATCACATGTAAACTTTTTATTCTCTCGTGTCATCATCTTTTGTTAAAGGAATGCTTGCTATACCACTATAGTATTCTTGAAAAATAAAAGTTACCCATGCAATTTTGAGTTATGAGTGATCAAGTAAAACATTTTCCGAGTGTCACTAGACTCTTTTTTTTTTTTTTTTTTTTCGGTCATGCACTAGACTCTTTTAACATCATTATATACCACCCCCCCCCCCAAAGCCCCCGGCCCAAAAAAAATGGACTCTTTTTGAAAAATCAAATGAGAATTGCTTAGTTCTATAACTAATGAGCAGCTTGCCCACTTCTAAGTCAAAGTAATTATTTCCAGACTTTTCGACACACGAAATTGGGTCATAATTTTCTTTGTCTTTTGTCAATGAATTTATTTTATCTTCCTAGTTTCTAAACCGATGTTACACATCTGCACAGAGATCTTTCATATAACAACTTTAGCAATGAAATCCTAGAGCCAATGACATGTCGAGAGAAAAACATGTAAGAATTGTTTCATTTTTTCCAAAAAATATTTCACAACGTTATCTTAGGCTTAACCATGTCTTATATGCCGTAGGAACTTGTTTGCAAGTTTTTCAAATGGCAATGACTCGTAAGTTTTATATTTTACTCGATAAATCTTGTCATATGTATTTCATTTCCTTTCTCTTTGTGAAATTTATGCTCTTTGTAATTAATTGTTTTTCTGACTTAATCTATCCCTCCATCAGTTGCATAGAGGAGCCCTTTCTTGTGGGAGAACCAAAGTAGCATGTTCTGAAAGTAAATTGATATGATATGTAATTCTTTGTCAACTTAAACTGTTAAAAGTTACCAGAAATGTTATGTGACATATGTTGATCGTAGTTTTAAGTGTTCATTTCAATTATATAAGTATAAAATGTAATATTAACTAAAGATGATAATACATTATTAGCGAAGGCTAAAAAGTCAATTTGATTATTTTATAACTGAAATTCACCACTTATTTAAATTACGATCCATAAACATTGATGAATATGTTTAAACATAATGTACAAATAATATCTCTATTGCATGCGAGGCACAAGTCCGAATGGCTATGCCACCAGTCTTTGTATAGTGCGCTCGAGACTAGTTAAGAGATGCGAGTTTGACTTTGGAGTCACCCAACAAAAAACCTAACCCGAAAAAGAAAAAAAGGACATTTGTATTGAAAAATCACTTTTTGCTTTAGATTTTGAAGTAGTTTATCCATATCTCAAAAGTGGTACAAAGAGGAAAGAAGGAGAGTTGTCCTTCCATTAACTATAATACTTGAATATCAATAGTTTGTGGTAGGCCCCTAAAGTAACCTAGAACATCAAAAATATCATATATAAGCTTAAAGGGAGAACAATAAGGTTTCTCATCACATAGTAGCTAAACATAAGCAAAATTCCCTTGCCTAAATTTTTATAATCCAACTTAATTCTTTGTCTTCTCCATTTTAAAAAGAAAATAAAAAGAAGACAATGAATAAATAATAAGAGAAACAAACAATATAATTTGAAGGAATTCATTTTTTATAAGTTTAATTTATTTTTCAATCATATGTTGTTGTGAGATTAAATTTAACACCGTCAACCAACAATATATTATTTTTTATGTGACTTTTAAGATAACTATGATAAGAGTCAAATGTTTTTAGTAACATAATAATATAATTGGATGACTATGTAAAAGAATTTTGGTATTACATCAAAATTAAATCCTATTATTACATGTGTAACTTTTAAGATAATTATTTGAAGAGTTAAATGTCAGAATATAAAATTATTCATATATCACTATCAAATAACTTAAACTTTTGGGAGAAATAATTTATAACATAATAAAAAGAGACTTTTGTGTGAGAGGTTTATCGAAATATAAAATTATTTATATGCTTCTATCCAATAACTTAACATTTTAAAGGACATAGTTCATGACATAAAACATAATAATAACATGTTAACGTATGATTAGGTAATAGTTAAAAAAACCTTTTTATTCCAACAGTACGTAAAAATTAAATATATATTTTTTTCTTTTGTTAGTTTCTTGTTGTGCTTTACTCCTAATAGTTTCTTGGTTTTGACCCCTTTTCCCCTCTTGCCAGCGTTTTATTCTTTCCATATAAATTGTGGTGGAAAACGGGTAACCATTGGAAGCACAACATATGATGGTGATTTAGACGCAGGTCCATCTAATCAGAGTGGAGCAAACTGGGCATTTAGCAGCACCGGTGACTTCTTGAATAATGTTTTTGGTTACAACCTTACTCAAACAAACGAATCTAGGCTTTCAATGCCTGATGCTGATCTGTATATGAATGCACGTGGTTCTGCCATTTCTCTGACTTATTATGGATTTTGCCTAGTAAATGGGAACTACAGTGTAAAGCTCCATTTCGCAGAGATAATGTTCACAGATGATAACACATATAACAGCCTAGGAAGGCGTGTATTTGATGTCTACATTCAGGTACCTGGTTTCACCTTGTTTTTCAAAATTTTTCAACCAATTATTTCATATCAAACATGCTATATATTAGCCAACTTGTCACTAGTTCCCTTGAGGATCATCATCAAGACATAAACCAAGGATCATTGTTAGATCCTCAGGGACAATTTTTGCTTTTACTTTTCAGTATGAATCCAAGTTGTGTCTAAGTTAAATGTAGAGAGTATCAGAAGATACATGTAGAAGTGCTTGTACTTAGCTTATTGCATTGACTTCATCTATAGAATTAGTTTTTGCAATATTTTCAACAAAATCCGGGTTACAGATTTATAACTTTAATATCAAAAACCATATTGTTTTAAATTTCAAGTATTGCAGGGAAAGCTGGTTCTGAAGGATTTCAATATTGCAAAAGAAGCACAAGGAGTTGGTAAGGCACTTATAAAAACATTTCCTGTTTATGTAAGTAGTAATGACTTAGAGATCCGCTTCTACTGGGCTGGGAAAGGGACTACTGGTCTCCCACAAAGATCACTATATGGTCCTCTTATATCAGCTATATCTGTCACTTCTGGTAGGTTACTTTCTCTGTGAACTTTTTAACTCTCGTGTTGATACCTTGAAGGTTTCACACTATTATCTAACATATATGGTATGTCTCTTTGTGTAATAATCAACCAGACTTTTCACCTCCATCGAATTCGAAGGGCTTACCTGTAGGAGTTGTGGTTGGAATTGTGGCACTAGCCGTGATAATTGTCATCCTGATTGTTTTTATACTTCGGTGGAGAGGTTGTCTAGGGAAAAAGACATCATTATCAAAAGGTTGATCCGCAAAGCAAATAATGTTTTTAACTTGTTATCATTATTGCTGACTTTGCTGGAACATTGGGAATTATCATGCAAAAAATTGGGTTTTGTTGCAGATATTTGATCTTGCTAACCCTCTAGAATAAACTAATGGCGTATGGCTGATAAATCCAATTAAAGCAAAGGTTCCTTTATTTCGGGGACTAAGAAAATGCCTATTCTATCTAAACAATCAATGATGTGGAATTCTCTCAAGTGTAATATACCTCTCATTTTTGTTTGCTTCAATAAGCAGAGCTAAGGAATTTCGATTTGCAAACTGGTCTATTTACCTTACATCAGATCAAAACAGCAACAAATAACTTTGATATTTCCAACAAGATTGGTGAAGGAGGCTTTGGCCCTGTTTATAAGGTATCCTCTTTTTACTATCATGATTGATATATTGCAATTGTGGGTATTAATCATCGAAAATTATTTTTAAAAAAATTTCATAAAAAGTTTATATCATTTACTAAATGCAGGGCATTCTATCGGACAACACTAAAATAGTAGTTAAACAGCTTTCATCTAAATCAAACCAAGGAGGCCGTGAGTTCATTAATGAGATAGCAATGATCTCAACATTGCAACACCCTTGTCTTGTTAAACTTTATGGCTGTTGTGTTGAGGGAGATCAGTTATTGTTGGTATATGAATATATGAAAAATAATAGCCTTGCACGTGCTTTATTCGGTAAATGATTGCCTTGCATGCTTATGTTTGGTCACTTTTTATGTGATATTCTTGTCTTAGTAGCATATATGCATGACCCTTTATTCTTTTATTTTTCCCCAAAATTTGCCCATTTATAAAGGCCCAGAAGAAGGCCGCTTGAAATTGAATTGGCCAACAAGGTACAAGATATGTGTTGGTATTGCTAGAGGTTTGTCGTTCCTCCATGAAGAGTCAAGACTGAATGAAAATTGTTCACAGAGACATTAAAGCCACTAATGGATTGCTTGACAAAAATCTAAATGCAAAGATATCTGATTTTGGTTTGGCTAGGCTCAATGAGGAAGACACTACTCACATTAGCACCCGAATAGCTGGAACCTAGTAAGTTATAAAATCTTGTCTTCTTTGAATTGTTTAAAAATATTTTTCAAAATAGAATGTACACTAGCAAAACTAATCTAACTCAATTCATCCAACTTATGAGATTTTATGCATTATACTAATATCATGTTGCTGCAATGATGTATTTTCATATTACAGTGGATATATGGCTCATGAATATGCAATGCATGGTTATTTGACTGACAAAGCAGATGTCTATAGTTTTGGGATTGTTGTCTTGGAAATTGTTAATGGGAGTGCTAACACCATTCGCCGGTCAAAGGAGGAAGAAGTACTCTATCTTTTTGATTGGGTAACTTATTTTCATGCTCTATTCTTTATGCAAATCTAATTATTTTATATAGAAAAATAATTTTACCAAGACAAAGAGAAAGAATTACAAAATTTGAGTAGAATGAGGAATTCTCCTTAATTACAAAAACAAAAGTCATAGGATAAAAAAGGCAAAAGAAATCAATGTAACAAAGCTTTTTCAATGCCTCAACATCTTATTTAGAGAAATCCCTAAGTAACGAATGCGAGCTTTGCACCAAATAAACGCAAGGAGCCAAATGTTATTCCAAATAGATACAAGAGTTTTGCTCTAGCCAAATACACTATGTTGTATAAATTGCACGTTGCCACAAAAGTTTAGTCTCTTTTCTTTTTTCAATACCAAAAAAGCTAACCCTTAGAAGTACAAAATTAGGAAGTGGATTCTGTATAAATATAATATTTTTTTATTTTATTTATAAAGACTCGATAGTACAAATTTCACTCAAACACTCGCTTGTGCATTCACGGCACTCTCTCAATATTAACACACACTACACTAGACTCACTTCTACACCTTGCTTGTGATGCACACTCTAGACTCACCAAAGCACTTACACTTGCACCCTTACTTACGCTGCACACACACACTCAGCACAGTTCACACACCTACTTCACGGCGCCCACTTGGACTCGTACACTTACAATATGAGCACATTGTAGTATATATAGGCCTAGCAAGTTGGTTAAGTAACCAACCTCCAGCAACTAGAAAATTCTAGCAACACATTTGTTTATTATATTTTTTAGATAGTTCTTCATTTTACTCAAATATTATATATAGTCCTAGAAAGATCTAGTTTTGCTGTGCAAAGATCGATGCTCTATTTTTATCTCCAGGAGTGTAGAATTTTCGAGTAACTAGTGCTGACACTTCAAGGAGCTAGTCCAATCTCCTGTGCAACAAAAAAGACGCTAGTCATGGAATCTTATACCATATCAAGTCATGTGAATGAATCAAGTTATCCATGATACAATATACTTATGCTTTAATTATTGTGTCAAACATATATTGTCGTCCAATTACCATCTACTTCCACTCTAAAAGAGCATTAGTGCAACACATTTGAGATTTTCTGAAATTCTGCTAACTTGAAGCATCTAAGTGACATCATTGTTAGTTATATTCAGAAATTATAGTTCCCCTCCACACGAATATGGCCAATGTCTTACTCTAAAGAATTTCATAGTAGTGATATCATCATAGGTTGAATGTTTCCATCTTAAATGACTCTTGATTCTCGAAGTGAATTGATTTCTTTATTTCTTTGAACAGGCACATATGTTGAAAGAGAAAGGTATGCTCATGGAGCTAGTGGATCAAAGGTTGGGTTCAGATTTCAATGAAAAGGAGGTAATGGTGATGATCCAAGTAGCTCTCCTATGCACCAATGCCACTCCAAACCTTAGGCCCTCTATGTCTTCAGTTCTAAGCATGCTTGAAGGCAGAACTGTGGTTCCAGAATTTGTTTCAGATCCAAGTGAGGTAATGGATGAAATGAAGTTAGAGGCAATGCGACAACATTACTATCAGAAGGAAGAAAATAAGATAAATGAGGCAAAAAGTGTGTCAAATGACATTGATGAACAATGGACTGCTACATCTTCATCAGACCTTTATCCCGTGCACCTTGATTCTTCTTATTGGGAGAAAAGAAATTAATTAGTATAGTATGTATAAATTGCATCCATCTGTCTGATATCCTGCCAATGTTTCTGTGATGCAACCACGATGTATATCTTCCAAGACGAGAATTCGTACTATAGTATAGTGAGTTAACTCATTTTGCGGACATTAAATTTTATGCTTATGTTACACGATAATAAGAAATAAAGACCTAAGAGTTTTGATGAGATTCCTTTCCCTCTGGGTGTCATCCTAACCTTATTATTTTGTAAACCGAACACACATTTTTATGGCTGAAAACGATACCTTATCCATGGAATTTAAACTAGTAATATTGGAAATTTAAATAAAAATTTAAAACATAACAAATATCAATATTCTTAATTTTTTTTTTTGAAAAAGTTATTTTAATTAGTTATAATTTTCACATTTACTTCAGTTTTCACACTTCAAATTCTAAACTAGATTTGAGAGGTAATAATATAAAAGTCTAGCTCACTCAAATTATAAATTTGATTTCAAGCAAATAGTATTATAGAGTGCATGTTATAATATACCAGAAGAGTGCCACATCAAAAGAGAACTAAAATTTACTTAAAATTTAATAGAGTCTGCACCAATTTTTTTTTATGAAAAAAAATAAAAAATCCTTCTATTTTTGTAAAATTGATCTTTTTAAAATAAGAATAGGCTCAAATGTTTGATTATGCAAGGAAATGATGGAATTGAATCCCATTGTAAATCCTAATACATTTGTTTTGTGATGATTAGTATAAAATTTATTATATAAATTAATTAATAATTTTAACAATATTTATCTTTTCTCTTGAATTAAAACCTAACAACTATTTACAAAAAGATAAAAAGAGAAAATTTAAAAAAAAAATATTTTTGGCTTGACAAGGAGCGTCCATTTCTAATAAAATGAACCTTGTGTGCAAATGGTAGTGACTAAGATAATAGGGTAATGATACTCTAATGATAGTATTGAGCTGGATAATGAAAATGTGTGATATGACATCTACTCTATGATAAAATTAAAGGAAAACTAATAAAATCAAGATAGATTATGTGATGGGATTTGTGAAGACATTCTTTCATATTCTATGGAATAAAAAAATATTTCTTTTGCAGAGTCTCTCAACCAATTATTTATTTATTTTATTATTATTTCTCTCTCATCCTTTTAGTTGTTCTGTGACTAAGATGCATTTGATGGCGGGGCTTGTCAGCTAGTGACCTACGTAGCATCGACACTGTATCTTCCATGTATGTGCAGTTTTGAGGACGTATCATGTCTGATACGAGTACCGAGGTTGCAAAATCCATCCTGCAAATGTTTATACTAGGAGTGTCGGGCGGGATTGGGGCGGGTGCAGATACGGTGGGGGATGGGTAGGTACCCGCCTCATCCCCTGCTCTATATATATTTGTATGGGTACTCATATTTGAAAGTTTTTACGGATAAGTGGATACCTATGGATATCCATGAGTATTTATATATTATTAAAAAAATTTAAAAAATTAAAAAAAAATAATTTTAATATCATAATTTATCACTTAAAATACTCAAAATAAAAATAAAAAATATAATAATAAGACATCTTTCACAAAAATTTTAAAAAAAAGAAACAGATTACTAATAATATTTGATAAGGTATTTTTTAACTTTATGTTCTATTTCTAATCATCTTCTTATGGATGACACCATGGAATTTAACTTCAATAAGTCATTCTTTCAACTTGGCTACAAAGTACAAAGAAACCAAATCATCAAAAGAACTTGACAAGGATTCCATTCCTATCGGCACTAAGGAATGTAGTTGATTTTTCTCTAATAAATATTTGGCTTTTTGTATATTTCTTTTTGAAAAAAATTAAAATATACATATGAAATCTAGATCATATATATCCTCATATCTTATAATTTTAAATTTTTATCATATCTCCGTATCAGTATCGGATCGTATCAGTATCGTATTTTATCTCGGTGCTTCATAGCTAGTGACCATTATTATAGTCACAGATAATATTATAATAAAAAAGAATGATACAATGACATTTTTATCATTTTTATTTTCTTTCTCTTCAAACCCTCTTTCCCTCCCTGCCCTCTCCCCCCACCCCGCCACTGCAGCCCTTCTCTAGCAGCGCCACTTCCCCCATCCCTGCTAATCCATCTCGTTCTCGTCCATGGAGTTGCATTAGGCGAATAAACTGGCGTGTGCTGTACCTTGCTATAATATAATTTACCAAGAGAAAGTCTCACTATAATAACTAAATATCAATTCTATACTAAATATAATTTGGGTTAGTTATGCACATTAAATAACAAGCAAACAATGACACCAGGGCTTTGAGGCGGTGGTGGATGGCCATCCGTTATCAATGATGCATATTTTGGCATTGTAAATTCACATGGCTCAGCACTTGGAGGCCAGCACAAATGGCATAGCTCCTACCTCTAAAGAAGAATGCAATCAAAAGGGTGGGAGTTCGACTCGTAGGCACAGCCCTGTTGCCCTAAACAAAGCCCTTTCTTGACCAAAAAAAAATTCACATGGCTCGTTGGCCTTCAGAAAATATTAATCCCAAGCAAAATTAAATAACTTACAAAATAGCCTAGGTGCCCCAGTGGATGTCTCTGCCATCCTCAACCACCCCAAGAAGCTCCCAAATGCAATGTCCAAGTGCCCAATGTGGTCACCATCAAAAAAAGTCCTTACCTTTGCTTGCCTTGTCAAATGCATCCTCTAGCAACTCCAATCCTCTAGCTACATCAACCTCTCCCTCTCATCCTCTCCTTGTCTGTCTAGTTCTAATAAAAAGGGCTGGGAACCACTTCTAAGTCACAAAATTCCCACCTTCAATCCATATATTTCAAACGAGAAAAATCCCTTGCCGGAGGGTGGTGCACCGAGGCAAGAGTTATAATACAGGAACCCGAATTGATTCTACATTTGTGTTTTGTTTGGTTTCACAGGTATCCTACTATTAGAAATAATCTTATTTGAGTATGATCGAGCACTTAAATATGAGTGTCTCTTCTAACTAAGATTTGAATCATGGTTCGTGCTTCACCACGTTGTGATAAACTAGTCCCTTACCACTAGGCCAAACCTCAGTTGGTCTACATTTGTGTTTTAATAGTTCAAAGTTTTCTTCTCAAATAGTTAATCTCCCTAATTAATTTTAATAAATTTATGAGCACTAATAGTGAAAATTATAATTTTTTGTTATTTTATTGGATAAAGATTGCCACTTGATTTATTTTAATAGGATTTGGATCCTATAAAGTGAATATCCTTATAAAGTGAGAAAATAAGGGATTAGCTATTTTTAAATCAATAGCTTCCACTTTTCAAGGATAAATATAGTGCCAATAAGTTGGGAGATAAAGAGAGAAAAAAAAAGAAAATTTAGAAAGATTTGAAGAATATTTGAAAAAAAAATCAAGGTTTGAAAAGAAAATAAAAATATGAAGAAAACATCAAAAGAATATCAAAATAAGATTATGTTCACCTTGAAAGAATTTGTATTATAAATTTGTTGTACCTCTTTTCTTTTGGGGTGGAGAGTTAGGGAGAGAGGAAGAGAATGATTTTGTTAGCTGGTATGACTTCTTTATCATTGAGATTTTTTTTTCTATATTTTCTTAGTTTTATTTAGGTGTTAGAGAGATGTAATCTAAAAAAATATATTTTGTATTCCTATATATTATTTTAATTCTAGTAATCTCAATACTTTCTTGGTTTTACCCATCTTAATACTTTCTTGGATTTAGCTATGCCTGAAAGATGTATGGAGTATGATTTTATATTATTGAATATAATTTTACTTTATAAAATAAGTCAATTTAAAAATTACTACAAACTAGAGTAGATATGAATAGAAATATTCATTTACATTGTCGTAAGAATTCCTATTCTTCATCCTTAGAATAAGTTTAGAATATTAACATAAAGGAATTAATTTATTCAATTTATAGTAAGAGATTGCAATCCCAAGGAATTAAATTATTATTATAAATTTTGAGTAATTTGACTAATAATTGAATTGATTAAAAAATTATATTAATATTAGATAATACAAAATTTGAGAATTCAACTAAAGTCATGATGAGTGCGATGACAAATTATTTATAAGGTTTCAGATTTTTGGTAAAGGCTTAGGAAATGCTTCGAGTGATGAGGACCAAGTGTTGTCGGCCTTTGTGGAAATCAATTTTCATATGATTTTTTGTGTAAAAATTTGGAGAATATAGGAAATTTGATAAAATTGCAAGAATATGAGGGTGTTTTTATTTCTTAAAGTGACTTCACTGTACATGATAGTGGATTCTATTTTTTAATTTTTTTTTAATTAAGCGAATACATTGGTGGTTGGTTTTTTTTTTATTATTTTTTAAAACTAAATCCGCCACACATGATGGCAGATTCTAATTTTTTATTATTTTTTAAATTGAATCTGCCACATATGGTGGGAGTTGACCAAATACCATATACATGTAAATTTTGCTAAAAACCCATATTCCAATAATATATCAATCAAAATCCCATATGCAAAAAGATCAGCCAGCCTGGGGAAGGAAGTAAAAAAGAAGACCAAAACAGGAAAAAAATTATCAAATTAAGGAGGCAGAAAAGTTATAAGCATGAATGCAATGAGGCTAAATGGGATGGAACACTGAATGACCGTGAGATGTGTGTTGATCATGCTGATTCAGAGATCGTTAATCCTAATGAATTAAGAAATACATGGAAGCTAGGTAAAAAGCTTGGGCCGTATGTAGGTAACGAGGAAGAGATCATTGCGACTCTAGCCAAAGGTTTTGATTCCAAGAATAAAGTCTCAGTCCAAAGCAAAGCAAAGAGTGGTAGCAGTAGGAAGAGATCTAGGAAGAAAGTCTAGAATAAGTTGTGGGGGCACTCTCCCAACACTTAGATCCATCCCTAGAACATGGGCTGCCAAGGTTGAGAATAAAAATAAATAATAAATAAAATATGTAAAAGATAGAAAATAATTAAAAAAAAAAAAGACAGATGTTAGGATATAATTTTTTTCTTTGGGTGGAGGCATAAAGATATGGCCAAGCCCTCCTCCAGTGCTTCATGCTTTGCTTGTTTGCTAATAGTTTAAGAATGATATCTCTTAGGATGCAGTTTGTTTCTTTTTCATTTTCTATTTCTTTCCTCTCAAAAAAAAAAAAAGAAAAAGAAAAGCTAAAAGGAAAAACAAAAAAGCACAATATATTTGATATACCAAGTAAAATTGGTGCACACGGAAGAGCTTCTAAGCTGTAATTGAAAGGACTGTTGTTGTATGAGAAATTATCAGACGCTTTATGGAGCTTCGTTAAAACTCTGGCCTGCCCATTTATAGTATTTTTTTTTTAATTAAAAGTGTATGTTAATAGTCAATCCTTCCATTGCTTGAATTTGAAATATCATTATATAAGTGAATAGAACAAAATTTTCACTCATGGATGTAGTCAGTAAGCACATAATCTCATTGTCTATCGATATGCATGTAAATCTTAATAATCAACTTTTATCTATCGACTGCAAATGAATTCTTGCAAGTTGCAATTGCATAACCACCTTCAACCCATATAATGGTTTGCAGCATTTGCAAGTCTTTATGATCTTGCCATATACATGGATGACAATGAGGTTGAAGGAGGAGTCTGTCATGGTCCGCATTGAGTTTGTGATTAACTTGGTCTGTGGTGAATATTGAGAAAAAAATAAATTTGTGAGGTAGAATTATAATTTTAAAAGTACTAAAAAATTGCTGAATCACTCCACCCCACCATCGCCCCTTTTCTAGCACCACTACCGACCCCCTCCCCCTGGGTGCCACTCTCCAGCCGCCGACCATGGCACCATCGCCTCAACGCTGACAAAGTCAGATAAGAAAGGAGAGGCATCTACACGATGCTTGCGATCAACTCTCTTCAGGTGGTGTTGAGGTTGGTGATGATAGAGTTAACAAGGCACTCAACATTGGAACCAGATGATATCTTTGTTCTCATTGCAGAGTGAGAGACTCAAAATCACGATGATCTTGTGCGCTGGGTTTGGGATTTTTTTTCTCCATTAATTATTTAGGTGTACATTCCAAGTCTTCCAATTGTGTTGATGTTTCTTCTAAGTTCTAACCCAAATACGAGAAAGTACAAGATATGAAAGCACCAAAGTCATTTGTTTGATTTGATAATTTGGGTGTTCGATGAGAAATCGAGAGTAGTTATCTGTGTAATTGTGATTTTTGCTTTGCTTCATACTTTCACATACAAACCAATCAAAAATTTTGGGCCCCTCATTGTCCTTGGCATTTTAATTAAAATGGAAATAGTGTTTAAATGATTAATCCATAATGTTTAAATAAAATTGTAGGTCTCATTAGAATTCTACGATTTTAATTCTAAAGTTTCTATGGGTCACAAACATCATCCTAAATAGTGTTGCCAACATATCATCTTAGCCACATGTTTGAATTTTAAGGGCTGTGATTTTGGGACCAACTTGGTCACAAACTAACAATGGCTCATCACAAACTAAGCCTAAAATTTAAACTTATGACTTCATACAAACTATCGAAACTTCTCATCACTAGCCCACATCTAGTGGCTTGATCTTGCCGTACACATTAAGGTCTCATTTGCTACATAGGGTAGGGCTAATAGTATAAAGTCTCTACCAAAGGCAATTTTATTCTTGTATATTACATTTGAACTTGAGATCTTGTTTATGAGAACAAATATCGAATCACTTGACTGAACTAAGTATTGATTGATAATATAATATTTGATAATATAAGATCTACTATAATTGTAATATTTCACAACATTTATTATGAAATTGTATAAGATACTATATTATACACATAATTTTCTTACTACCACAAATAATTCTATTCAGAAGTGTAAATTAAACAAAAAGTAAATTTATAATAAGAGGGCGTTTCATATGAGAGGAGTTGTTTATTATAAGAGTGAGAGGAGCAAATTCAAGTCATATAATTATAAATGGATAGTGAAGATTTAAATTTATTTAAAAGTCACATAATCATTTAAAAAAGTCACATGACTTTATATTTTAATTTTGACCATTTATGTAAGATCAAATGATTAAAATTTATATCTCTCACTCTCACAATTAACCACTCCTCTCACTTGATCCTCTCCCTTTATAATAAAACAATAATTTTATTAATTATTTAATCATAAATTTAAAAATGAATATTATTATAGTAAGATTTATTATTTTAATTATAATTACTTCGATTATTTGTTATGAATAATTTATAAATATTATTTATTATTTATTTATAATTTCTAATAATTATTTTTATAAAATACAAAAATTAACAAATATATAATACCCTCTTTCTCTTATATATTTTAATATTTTTACTTGTAATTTTTATCATAATATCTGAAAAGGAAAACCAAAACTATATAAAATAATTATTTTTAATAATGATTTAAATTTATATTTTAAATTAAATATTAGAATCAGAATTTTTATTTGTATTTTTTATTATACATAATTATAATTTATATTGAGTATTATTCAAGATTAATACTAGTTATTATTTTCATAATTAATTATTATTCTTTTATATTATTTTGAATTGTTATTTTATATTTTATATTATTTATTATAAAATATTTATTTATTTTAAATACCATTTATTTTAATTAATTTATTATACTTATATAATTTTATTATTATTTTTATTTATTTAATATTTATTTTTATTTTAATAAAATATAAAAAATCAGAGAATAAAATCAAACCTAATCTTATCTCTCTAAAGTTGATTAAGTTATTCATAATTTTAATATACAAGAAGATTTTATGATAATGTTACAATACATTGATTGAACTAAACAACCCACTACAGGGAGAGGATCAAATGAAAAAAATGGTCAATTATGAAAATAAGAATAGCAAATCTTAATTATTATATCTTATATGAATGATCTATATTAAAATATAAAATTATGAAACTTTTTTAAATAATTATATGATCTTTAAAGAACTTTAAATCTTGATCATTTATATATAATTATATGGTCCAAATTTGCTTATTCCACTCTCATAATAAATCACTTATCTCGTGCGATACCCAAAAAAAAAAAAAAAAATAAGTACAGTATACCAAACATGCCCCAAGCTGATATGACCCGATATTATACGTCACTTGTCTGTTTCAGTTTCATATTGCATTTCCCACGAGTATTTCTTGCTTGCTTATT
Organism: Pterocarpus macrocarpus; assembly: GCA_031439585.1. Classification (NCBI taxonomy): domain Eukaryota; kingdom Viridiplantae; phylum Streptophyta; class Magnoliopsida; order Fabales; family Fabaceae; genus Pterocarpus; species Pterocarpus macrocarpus. The sequence goes on along the minus strand of CM062517.1, from coordinate 14,490,916 downwards.
TTTCCTTTACTGAAGGAAAGCCTGTATACTAACCACAAGTTCATAACATCTCATCTATAAATAACTTACTAATTGTCTGAAAAATAGAAATTGATTTAATCAAGGGAGGGACTTTGTACACAATCATCCAGTAGTGGAAAATACTAAGATGTTTCTGCAGCAAAATTAAACAATTTCCATGTCAGATATTTCCATCTATCATTTGAGAACAGTAGTAACATTACGGTTGCATTAGAGGGATATCAAAGGGAAACCATTAGCTATACACGAAACAAGGACAAGATGTATATGTGATGCAAATTAATGCAACTTCTAATGGTTCCCCAATTCCTGGCAGTCTAGTAATAAGAATCAGTGTCACCTATAAATGCACTAGTTTCATCCACTAAGATACTATGGCTGTGAGCCTTACTTATCTCTTTTTCTCCCCTCTGTTGGTAATGTTGTCTCATCATCTCAAATTTCTTCTCATTCAATAAATTACTTGTGTTTGGCACTACCTCTGGAACAACAGTGCTTCCTTCAAGCATGCTTACCACTGAAGCCATGGTAGGCCTAAGCATTGGAGAGGCATTGGTGCATAGAAGAGCCACATTGATCATGACCATTGCCTCCTCTTTGTTGAAGTCTTCACCCAACCTCCAATCAATAAGTTCCAATAGATTGCCCTTTTATTTCAAGAGAAGTGCCTGGTAAAGTAAAATACAAATAGCCATTTGATACCAAGGTCAATTAACAGTTGAAATAAACAATCCATTGAATTTTATTTGGCCATTTTCCTTTTGACACATTCAATCCATTGAATTTAAGATGCTGATATAAGAAACAAGAAGTAATAAAAGTATCCCATTCAACTTGAAGATTGTGTAATATACTAATATTTGACGGGATAGACACAAGAATTTCTAAAAATATGGGACATTGATCACACATACATGGGTTACTTCAATTTAGAAAACTTCAGAGTTTTTATAAAGGCTAATAACTGTAAACATATGAAAGGGTGGCAAAAGATAAAAGTTGAATAAGATTTGCTACATAGTTTCTACATAACATATGCAACCATTCTAAATATTCTCAACGCCAATCAGATTGGCATGAATGTTGGAAAGCAGGAGAAAATAAGTTACCCAATCAAGAAGAGAGAAGTATTCTTGTGTAGGCTAGCTAACGGTATTGCTCTTCCCACTTACAATTTCCAAGGCGACAATTCCAAAACTATAAACATCGGCTTTGTCGGTCAAATAACCATGCATCGCATATTCAAGAGCCATGTAACTATTGCGAATTGAAAATTTATCAGCTATAGAAACTAGAATATGATTATTTTCATTTTAAATCCAGGATAAAATTATTAATTCAACATTGATAAGGTATTTCAGTATATGACAACTAATTTTTTGTTTCTTTGCTGTTGAATCATGTGTTAAAAATATCACCTTGCTAAAAATGATGCATGTGATTAACATGTGTGGCATTGGAATGTGTAGCTATCATGTATGTGGCATGGGAATGTGTAGATGTCATGTGATTAATATAGCATTGGAAACATATAGTCTTAGGAAATAGCTAGCATTAATTATCTTTCTTTCATACTATGCATGTATTTACTCGCTATTGCACTATATATAGTGCTGATGATTATCTAAGAACTCAAGCATTGAACCTAAGGACTATTTATTTGTTTATTTTATTATTATTTCTCTCGCGTCCTTTTAGTTGTTTTGTGACTAAGATGCATTTGAAGGCGGGGTTTGTGAGCTAGTGACCTATGTAGTACTGATATTGCATCTTCCATGTATGTGCAGTTTCGAGGATGTATCGTGTCTGATACGAGTACCGTGGCTGCAAAATCCATCCTGCAAACATTTCTACTAGGAGTGTCAATGGGGTGGGGTAGGGGGAAGGGATAGGCCTCCGTCCCCGCCCCGTGGGTAGGTAGCCGCCTCCATCCCCTGCCTCATACCCGTATGGGTACCCATATTTGGAGATCCTTGCGGATAAATGGGTAGCCACGAATATTCATGGGTATCCATATATTATTAAAAAAATTTTAAAAAATTAAAAAAATAAAAATAAAAATAATTTTAATACCATAATTTACCACTTAAAATACTCAAAATAAAAAAAAAAACATAATAGTAAGACATCATTCACAAAAATTAAAAAAAAGGAAGCATATTACTAATGATACTTGATAAAATATTTTTTAACTTCATATTTTGTGTCCAATCATTTTCTTATGAATGACACCATGGAGTTCAACTTCAACAAGCCATTCTTTCATCTTGGCTACAAAGTACAAAGAAACCAAATCATCAAAATAACTTGACAAGGATTCCATTCCTACCGGCTCCAAGGAATATAGTTGATTTTTCTCTAATAAATATTTGGCTTTTTGTATATTTCTTTTTGGAAAAAATTAAAATATACATGTGGAATCTAGATCATATATATATATATATGTTGGGTACCAGCAGGTATGGAGATCATGATCCTCGGTGTAGGTAAAATTGACATCCCGAATTTCTACACTATAAACTCTTTTCCCTGCGAATTACTTATCACGGAAACGGCTTGGACACTGCAAGGAGACGACCTAGATAGCAGGAAAACGGCAACATTTGAAAAGGATACAGTCTAAATGTACTTTCCATTCTGCTATGTGACGCTGAAGTTGTGGAAAGTTGAATTACTACATGAGTTTTAATGAAACTTAATGTTAAAGTTGCAGAAAAAACAAAGAAATGTGATGCAATGGCATTGAGACATGTGAAAAAGGAGGGTGGGATGGTTTCAAAAAGACGACATTACAAATTACAAGAAGAAGAAAATGTGTTTTTTTTTTTATGTGAATTGTTTTGGAGCCTTTATATTATGGTTCAATTGAAAAAAAATGTGATTTTAGAATATATATATATATATATAAAAACGTATCCCCGTATCTTATAATTTTAAATTTTTATCATATTTCCATATCGGTATCGGATCGTATCAGTATCGTATTTTATCTTAGTACTTCATAGTTAGTGACCATTATTATAGTCACAGATAATATTATAATAAAAAAGAATGATACAATGACATTTTTATCATTTTTATTTTCTTTCTCTTCAAACCCTCTTTCCCTCCCTCCCCTCTCTCCCCACCCCGCCACTGCAGCCCTTCTCTAGCAGCACCACTTCCCTCGTCCCTGCTAACCCATCTCGTTCTCGTCCATGGAGTTGCATTAGGCGAATAAACTGGCGTGTGTTGTACCTTGCTATAATATAATTTACCAAGAGAAAGTCTCACTATAATAACTAAATATCAATTCTATACTAAATATAAGTTGGGTTAGTTATGCACATTAAATAACAAGCAAACAATGACACCAGGGCTTTGAGGCGGTGGTGGATGGCCATCCGTTATCAATGATGCATATTTTGGCATTGTAAATTCACATGGCTCAGCACTTGGAGGCCAGCACAAATGGCATAGCTCCTACCTCTAAAGACGAATGCAACCAAAAGGGTGGGAGTTCGACTCGTAGGTAGAGCCCTGTTGCCCTAAACAAATCCCTCCAATTTGGTCACCATCAAAAAAAGTCCTTACCTTTGCTTGCCTTGTCAAATGCATCCTCTAGCTACATCAACCTCTCCCTCTCATCCTCTCCTTGTGTGTCTAGTTCTAATAAAAAGGGGTTGGGAACCACTTCTAAGTCACAAAATTCCCACCTTCAATCCATATATTTCAAACGAGAAAAATCCCTTGCCGGAGGGTGGTGCACCGAGGCAAGAGTTATAATACAGGAACCCAAATTGATTCTACATTTGTGTTTTGTTTGGTTTCATAGGTACCCTATTATTAGAGATAATCTTATTTGAGTATTGTCGAGCACTTAAATATGAGTGTCTCTTCTAACTGAGATTTGAACCATGGTTCGTGCTTCGCCACATTGTGGTAAACTAGTCTCTTACCACTAGGCCAAATCTGAGTTGGTCTACATTTGTGTTTTAATTATTCAAAATTTTCTTCTCAAATAGTTAATCTCCCTAATTAATTTTAATAAATTTATGAGCACTAATAGTGAAAATTATAATTTTTTGTTATTTTATTGGATAAAGATTGCCACTTGATTTATTTTAATAGGATTTGGATCCTCTAAAGAAATATCCTTATAAAGTTAGAAAATGAGGGATTAACTATTTTTAAATCAATAACTTCCACTTTACAAAGATAAATATAGTGCCAATAAGTTGGGAGATAAAGAGAGGAAAAAAGAAAATTTAGAAAGATTTGGAGAATATTTGAAAAAAAATCAAGATTTGAAAAGAAAATAAAAATATGAAGAAAACATCAAAAGAAAATCAAAATAAGATTATGCTCACCTTGAAAGAATTTATATTATAAATTTGTTGTACCTCTTTTCTTTTGGGGTGGAGAGTTAGGGAGAGAGGAAGAGAATGATTTTGTTAGCTAGTATGACTTCTTTATCATTGAGATTTTTTTTTTCTATATTTTCTTAGTTTTATTTAGGTGTTAGAGAGATGTAGTCTAAAAAAACATATTTTGTATTCCTATATATTATTTTAATTCTAGTAATCTTAATACTTTCTTGGTTTTACCCATCTTAATACTTTCTTGGATGTAGCTATGCTTGAATGATGTATGAAGTATGATTTTATATTATTGAATATAAATTTACTTCATAAAATAAGTCAATTTAAAAATTACTACAAACTAGAGTAGCTATGAATAGAAATACTCATTTATATTGTCGTAAGAATTCCTATTTTTCATCCTTAGGATAAGTTTAGAATATTAACATAAAGGAACTAATTTATTCAATTTATAGTAAGAGATTGCAATCCCAAGGAATTAAATTATTATTATAAATTTTGAGTAATTTGACTAATAATTGAATTGATTAAAAAATTATATTAACATTAGGTAATACAAAATTTGAGAATTCAACTAAAGTCATGATGAGTGCAATGACAAATTATTTATAAGGTTTCAGATTTTTGGTAAAGGCATAGGAAATGCTTCGATTGATGAGGACCAAGTGTTGTCGGCCTTAGTGGAAATCAATTTTCATATGGTTTTTTTGTGAAATAATTTGGAGAATATGGGAAATTTGAGAAAATTGCAAGAATATGGGGGTGTTTTTATTTCTACTTCATCGTACATGATAGCGGATTCCATTTTTTAATTATTTTTTTAAAATTAAGCGAATATATTATGTGTGACAGTTGGTTCTATTTTTTTATTATTTTTTAAAACTAAATCTACCACACATGATAGCATATTCTATTTTTTTATTATTTTTTAAATTGAATCTGCCACATATGGTGGCGAGTTGACCAAATACCATGATTGTCCCCCAAACATCCCAATCTCCATTGATATAGCCAAGAATGCTATTGATGGAAAAGGACAACAATGATAATGACAGAATTAATGGTTTCAATTCATTAGTAATACCAGAAAATGTTCTGGGAGTTTTTTCATTTTGCATAAGTTGTTATGACTGTTCCTTATGCTTTATATCACTAACCGTTCTTTTAAGTTCCATAGCTTCATCTACTTTGCCAACATTCCTAGCATACTTGGCACCATATTCCGCAAGGGCTTCCTTAATTTTCAGAGCTGCGTCTCCATTTGGCAATTATTCGCCAAATCCAAGGCTGTTTCCTGCTGCTTATTGATGGCATTAACTTCCATAGCCTTCGGTATCTCAAGGAGACTTAGATTCCATGGACTCATCAATGGACTTCTCGCCATAACCCTCATAGCCTCTGTAGAACGCACCAATGATCTTCTTGCTGTCCGCAGAAGTAGGGAAGTCATGGTCATCATTGGAAAAGCTCCAGAGCTCCGGCTATATCTCGATGTCTAGGACTCCAATGACAACGTTGTCAGCATAGTTGGAGTCGGGCCATAAACTGAAGGTCTCGACAAGGCAGAGGAAGTGAGGGGTTGTGGATTTGGTCGGGCACAACGGAGAGGATGGCTTTGCATGGAGGCAACACGTGGTACAATGGGATGGACTGGAGATTGGGATGTTTGGAGAAGAATTATGTTAAGAGATGATGAAATTTGGGATTTTAGGGTTCAAGATTAAGGAAGAAACTAAGAACATTAGATTTAGAATGGAAATTAAATTCTAATTTGCAAATTTTGATTTTAAAATGAGTTCCAAACAAATTAATGATTTTCCAAATAATTTGTTTGATTTTAATTAATTTTGTAATTAAATCCTTGAAGAATTTATTTTAAAATTTTATACTAAAAATAGCATAATAGCAAATAAAAAATTTATAACATATCAGCATATGAATTGGCTTTGTTTTTAATACATGACATAATATTAGAGGTCCATGTCAAAGGGGTATCTGAACCCCTTCAAAAATCAGGGTTCTGGAGCAACCACCTTAAGAAATACATGGAAGCTAGGTAAAAAGCTAGGGCCGTATGTAGGTAACGAGGAAGAGATCATTGCGACTCTAACCAAAGGTTTTGATTCAAAGAATGAAGTCTCAGTCCAGAGCAAAGCAAAGAGTGGTAGCAGTAGGAACAGATCTAGGAAGAAAGTCTAGAATAAGTTGTGCGGGCACTCTCCCAACACTTGGATCCATCCCTACAACATGGGCTGCCAAGGTTGAGAATAAAATAAATAATAAATAAAATATGTAAAAGATAGAAAATAATTAAAAAAAAAAAGACAAATGTTAGGATATATATATATATTTTGGGTGAAGGCATAAAGATATGGCCAAGCCCTCCTCCAGTGCTTCATGCTTTGCTTGTTTGCTAATAGTTTAAGAATGATATCTCTTAGGATGCAGTTTGTTTCTTTTTCATTTTCTATTTCTTTCCTCTCAAAAAAAAAAAAAAAAAAGAAAAAGAAAAGCTAAAAGGAAAAACAAAAAAGCACAATATATTTGTTATACCAAGTAAAATTGGTGCACACGGAAGAGCTTCTAAGCTGTAATTAAAAGGACTATTGTTGTATGAGAAATTACTGTTCGTTTTATGGAGCACTGGTTAAAACTCTGGCCTGCCCATTTATAGTATTTTTTTAATTAAAAGTGTATGTTAATAGTCAATCCTTCCATTGCTTGAATTTGAAATATCATTATATAAGTGGCTAGAACAAAATTTTCACTCATGGATGTAGTCAGTGAGCACATAATTTCTCATTGTCTATCGATATGCATGTAAATCTTAATCAACTTTTATCTATCGACTGCAAATGAATTCTTGCAAGTAGCAATTGCATAACCACCTTCAACCCATGTAATGGTTTGCAGCATTTGCAAGTCTTTATGATCTCGCCATATACATCGATGACAATGAGGTTTAAGGAGGAGTCTGTCATGGTCCGCATTGAATTTGGGATTAACTTGGTCTGTGATGAATATTGAGAAAAAAATAAATTTGTGAGGTAGAATTACAATTTTAAAGGTACTAAAAAATTGCTGAATCACTCCACCCCACCATCGCCCCTTTTCTAGCACCACTGCCGGCCCCCTCCCCGTGGGTGCCACTCCCCAGCTGTTGACCATGGCGCCATTGCCTTAATGCTAACAAAGCCAGAGAAGAAAGGAGAGGCATCTACACGACACTTGTGATCAACTCTCTTCAGGTGGTGTTGAGGTTGGTGATGAGAGAGTTAACAAGGCACTCAACATTGGAACCAGATGATATCTTTGTTCTCTTTGCAGAGTGAGAGATTTAGAATCACGATGATCTTTTGTGTTGGGTTTAGGATTTTTTTTTCTCCATTAACTATTTAGGTGTACATTCCAAGTCTTCCAGTTGTGTTGATGTTTCTTCTAGGTTCTAACCCAAATACAAGGAAGTACAAGATATGAAAGCACCAAAGTCATCTGTTTGATTTGATAATTTGGGTGTTCTATGAGAAATCGAGAGTAGTCATCTGTGTAATTGTGATTTGTGCTTTGCTTCATACTTTGGCATACAAACCAATCAAAAATTTTTGACCCCTTGTCATCCTTAGCATTTTAATTATAATGGAAATAGTGTTTAAATGCTTAATCCATAATGCCTAAATAAAATTGTGGGTCTTATTAGAATTCTACGATTTTAATTCTAAAGTTTCTATGGGTCACAAACAGCATCCTAAATAGTGTTGCCAACATATCATCTTAGCCACATGTTTGAATTTTAAGGGCTGTGATTTTGGGACCAACTTGGTCACAAACTAACAATGGACCATCACTAACTAAGCCTGAAATTTAAATCTATGACTTCATGCAAACTATCCAAACCTTTTATTACTAGCCCACATCTAGTGGCTTGATCTTGCCGTATACATTAAGGTCTCATTTGCTACACAGCATAGGGCTAATAGCATAAAGTCTCTACCAAAGGCAGTTTTATTCTTGTATATTACACTTGAACCTGAGATCTTGCTTATGAGAACAAATATCGAATCACTTGACTGAACTAAGTATTGATTGATAATATAACACTTGATAATATAAGATCTACTATAATTTTAATATTATACAACATTTATTATGAAATTGTATAAGATACTATATTATATAAATAATTTTCTTACTACCAGTAATAATTCTATTTAGAAGTGTAAATTAAACAAAAAGGAAATTTATAATAAGAGGGCGTATCATATAAAAGGAATTGTTTATTATAAAAGTGAGAGGAGCAAATCTGGATCATATAATTATAAATGGATAGTGAAGATTTAAATTTATTTAAAAATCACATAATCACTTAAAAAAAGTTACATGACTTTATATTTTAACTTTGACCATTTATGTAAGATCCAATAATTAAAATTTGTACTTCTCACTCTCACAATTAATCACTCCTCTCACTTGATCCTCTCCCTTTATAATAAAACAATAATTTTATTAATTATTTAATCATAAATTTAAAAATGAATATTATTATAGTAACATTTATTATTTTAATTATAATTACTTCGATTATTTGTTATGAATAATTTATAAATATTATTTATTATTTATTTATAATTTCTAATAATTATTTTTTTAAAATACAAAAATTAACAAATATATAATACCCTCTTTCTCTTATATATTTTAATATTTTTACTTGTAATTTTTATCATAATATCTGAAAAGAAAAACCAAAACTATATAAAATAATTATTTTTAATAATGATTTAAATTTATATTTTAAATTAAATATTAGAATCAGAATTTTTATTTGTATTTTTTATTATACATAATTATAATTTATATTGAGTATTAATCAAGATTAATACTAGTTATTATTTTTATAATTAATTATTATTCTTTTATATTATTTTGAATTGTTATTTTATATTTTATATTATTTATTATAAAATATTTATTTATTTTAAATGAAATTTATTTTAATTAATTTATTATACTTATATAATTTTATTATTATTTTTTATTTATTTAATATTTATTTTTATTTTAATAAAATATAAAAAATCAGAGAATAAAATTTATATATTAAAAATTAATCAAACCTAATCTTATCTCTCTAAAGTTGATTAAGTTATTCATAATTTTAATGTATAAGAAGATTTTATGATAATGTTACAATACATTGATTGAACTAAACAACCCACTATAGGAAGAGGATCAAGTGAAAAAAAATGGTTAATTATAAAAGTAAGAAAAGCAAATCTTAATTATTGGATTTTACATGAATGATCAATATTAAAATATAAAATTATGATATTTTTTTAAATAATTATGTAATCTTTAAAGAATTTTAAATCTTGATCATCTATATATAATTATACGATCCAAATTTGCTTATTCTACTCTCATAATAAATCACTTATCTCGTGCAATACCCAAAAAAAAAAAAAAACCAAAACAATGTCAGTATACCAAACATGCCCCAAGCTGATATGACCCGATATTATACGTCATTTGTCTGTTTCAGTTTCATATTGCATTTCCCACGAGTATTTCTTGCTTGCTTATTTTTCCTTTACTAAAGGAAAGCCTGTATACTAACCACAAGTTCATAACATCTCATCTATAAATGAACTTACTAATTGTCTGAAAAATAGAAATTGATTTAATCATGTGCAACCAAATCAAGGGAGGGACTTTGTACACAATCATCCAGTAGTGGAAAATACTAAGATGTTTATGCAGCAAAATTAAACAATTTCCATGTCAGATATTTCCATCTATCATTTGAGAACAGTAGTAACATTACGGTTGCATTAGAGGGATATCAAACGGAAACCATTAGCTGTACACGAAACAAGAGCAAGATGTACATGTGATGCAAATTAATGCAACTTCTAATGGTTCTCCAATTTCTGGCATTCTAGTAAGAAGAATCAGTGTCACCTATAAATGCACTAGTTTCATCCACTAAGATACTATGGCTGTGAGCCTCACTTATCTCTTTTTCTCCCCTCTGTTGGTAATGCTGTCTCATCATCTCAAATTTCTCCTCATTCAATAAATTACTTGTGTTTGGCACCACTTCTGGAACAATAGTGCTTCCTTCAAGCATGCTTACCACTGAAGCCATGGTAGGCCTAAGCATTGGAGAGGCATTGGTGCATAGAAGAGCCACATTGATCATGACCGTTGCCTCCTCTTTGTTGAAGTCTTCACCCAACCTCCAATCAATAAGTTCCAATAGATTGCCCTTTTCTTTCAAGAGAAGTGCCTGGCAAAGTAAAATACAAATAGCCATTTGATTCCAAGGTCAATTAACAGTTGAAATAAACAATCCATTGATTTTTATTTGGCCATTTTCCTTTTGACACATTCAATCCATTGAATTTAAGATGCTGACAAGAAGTAATAAAAGTATGAAGATTGTGTAATATATGACTGGATAGACACAAGAATTTCTAAAAATATCGGACATTGATCACACATACATGGGTAACTTCAATTTAGAAAACTACAGGAGTTTTTATAAAGGCTAATAACTGTAAATATATTGCCCATAAAGCGTGGCACAAGATAAAAGTTGCATAAGATTTGCTATATAGTTTCTACATAACATATGCCACCATTCTAAATATTCTCAAGGCCAATCAGATTGGCATGAATGTTGGAAAGCAGGAGAAAATAAGTTACCCAATCAAGAAGAGAGAAGTATTCCTGCGTAGGCCGGCTAAGGGTATTGCTCTTCCCACTAACAATTTCCAAGGCGACAATTCCAAAACTATAAACATCGGCTTTGTCAGTCAAATAACCATGCATCGCATATTCAGGAGCCATGTAACCACTGCAGTATTGAAAATTTATCAGCTATAGAAACTAGAACATGATTATTTTCATTATAAATCCAGGATAAAATGATTAATTCAAAATTGATAAGGTATTTCAGTATATGACATCTAATTTTTTGTTTCTTTGCAGTTGAATCATGTGTAAAATATTTCACCGTGTTAAAAATGATGCATGTGATTAACATATGTGGCATTGGAATGTGCAGTTATCATGTATGTGGCATGGGAATGTGTAGATGCCATGTGATTAATATAGCATCGGAAACATATACAGTCTTAGGAAATAGCTAGCATTAATTATCTTTCTTTCAGACTATGCATGTATTTACTCGCTATTGCACTATATATAGTGCTGATGGGTATCTAAGAACTCAAGCATTGAACCTAAGGACTCAAACTATTCAGCCACACATTGTTATTACTCCCCTCCTTCTGTTTTATTTTCCTACAAAATTCAAAACACCCAATCAAGATTAAGACAAAATAATATAAAATATGAAACTCACTAAGTGCCAGCTATTCTGGTGCTTATGTGGGTATTGTTTTGTTCATCAAGTTTGGCCAAACCAAAATCTGATATTTTAGGGTTGAAATCTTTATCTAGCAGCACATTAGTGGCCTTGATGTCCCTATGAACGATCTTAAGTCTTGACTCTCCATGAAGGTAAGCCAAACCTTTAGCAATACCAACACAAATCCTCTGCCTTGTTTGCCAGTCTAATCTCAATTGACTTGTCCCTTTGTCATCATTTTGATCTGCCATAGAAATTTGGCAGAAGTACTTTATATTCACGAAAACATTACCAATACAAGATTGAAAATTATAACAGAAACAGCAGTGACACCACTTGAACACAGACAGAAATCTCACCAAATAAAGCATGTGCAAGGCTATTGTTCTCCATGTATTCATATATCAGCAACAACTGATCCTCCTCCATACAAAAACCATAGAGCTTAACCAAACAAGGGTGCTGCAAAGCAGAAATCATGCCAATCTCATTTATAAATTCACGATTCCCTTGCTTTGATTTATCAGAAAGTTGCTTAACTGCTACTCTTGTACCATCTGACAGGACACCCTGCATTTTGTGGAATGGAATAGTTTTGCAAAGTTGTTTAAAAAACAAAAATATATCAGCAAACATTAACCACAATTACAACGGATCATTCATCATGTTCAAGTAAAACTGTTGGATTGTGCAAAATAAACCTTGTAAACAGGACCAAACCCTCCCTGTCCAATCTTGAAGGCTCTATCAAAGTTGTTTGTTGCTGCTTTTATTTGCCTTAATGTGAATAAGCCCGTTTGTGAATCTATGCCCTTTAGTTCTGTCAGTAGAAGCAAACAAATTATTGTTGCATTAGGAAAATTATACATCATTAATAATATTAGTAGATCAGACATCATTTTAGACAATAATAGCATTATTCGATCCACCACCCCAATGCTGTTACTTTCTTCAAGACTAATAAGCAAAATAGATAAGTAGGATGAAAGATCAAATAAATAGATACATAAGCAATTTATGCAAACATATTTACATTCTACACAAGCAAAATACCATTTTTGTGCATAATATTCTTGAGTGTGTCATTTGAATGGGTGGTAATTAGGATAACTGAAGTAACTAATGAGTGGTTTACCTTTAGCCGCTGAACTTTTCAGTACTAAACAGCCCTTCCACCAAAGTATGCCAAATACCAATATGATGATAATTGCTCCCACAACAACAATTGCAACAATAACCCCTACGGCCATGCCACTACCGTTGTTTGCCAATGGTGGAGGTGGTACAAAATCTGGTTCATTATATATAAGAGCCCTACATTAGATTAGATGATGAAGGTAATGGCAGGAGAATAAGAAACTTTAGACAAGTACAACCCACCTGGATCAACAGATATAGCTGATATGAGAGGACCATATACTGATCCAAATGGGATAGTAGTTGTCCCTTTCCCAGCCCAGTGTAAGCGGATCTCCAAGGCATTATTAGTCACAACAGCAGTGAATTTTTATGACTGCCTTTCCAACTCCCCCTGCTTCCTTTGCGATATTGAAATCCTTCAACACCAACTTTCTCTGCATCATTGAAATCGACAAAGAAATGCTTCATGATCATTCCAACTTTCAAATTTTCAGTTTGGAAATATTGTAGAGTGCAATTTTACATCACCATTTCATGCTTTGATTTAGTTACAAGAAGATGGTTTATATTAATAAATCCCCTAAGGGATTTGAATTGGGTATCATAATGTCACGAAATAGACTAGTACCCACTTTGTTGAAGGCATTTGTTGAATATTATACATGTCACTGACAAAGGTATGAAAGTGATGCAATGACGCACCTGAATGTAAATGTCAAATACACGCCTTCCCAGGCTGCTATATGTTTTATCATCAGTGAACATTATCTCAGCAAAATGAAGATTTACTGTGTAGTTTCCATTTCCCAAGCAAAATGCATAATAAGTCAAAGAAAGGGGAGAAACGCGGGCATCCATGTAGAGTTCAGCATTGTCCATTGCAAGCTTATTTGCACTAGACCATGTATAGTAGTCTGGGCGATCACTATAAAAGAAGTGGCCAGTGTTACTGAGTGCCCAGTTTGTTCCTTGAAGGAGAAACCTTGCTGGTCCGGTCCCACCAGCATCATCATCATATGTCTTATTTCCGTTATAAACTACTTGCTTTCCACCACAATTTATATAGAGAGAGTACCAAGCTGGGACAAGCAGAAATAGGTGAGCAGCTACTAAGGGAATCAAGCAGCATTAGAAACTCAAAATAGAAAAAAGATATTTATAAAATTGTTTTATTTTTAATCTGCGTCTATTGTTCCTTTTATTTCTTCCCTTTTAGGAATGAAGGAAAGCTTTGTCTTGAGTTTGATCTTCGATGTTGTTAGCCCCAGAGGCTTAAAGTGTCCAGTGTTGATGCTGGCAAATACTTTATAACATATTTTTAACCTCAGCAATCCTAGAACAAGTTCTTCATGAAAGTACGGCAATCCGGGAAAGGATAATTCTCCATTTCTCCTTGTACCTCAAACTTCAAAAATATACTTATACATTAAAAACTAACAGGTTCATGTGTTTAAGTGATACTTGATTCTAAAGTAAATCCATGATAGATCAACTCACTTTTAGGACAGCTAGTGTTTGGCAGACATGAAATATTTCCTCTGAAAAAATAAAAGGAGGGAGGGGCACAGAAAAAGTCAGCACACGTTATAAGCAGTATAAGTTATAAACATGTAAATAATCAATTCAATAATTAAGCACGAGGAGTATAAACTTACAAGCTGTTGCCATTCAAAGAGGATGCAAACAAGTTCCTGTGGAAAATGTTATATGGCCAAGGCTCAGATAGATTTCTAAATTACAAAACAAAAAGAAAAGAAGAGAAAAAAATATTAAAAATACACAAATGCAAGGATTCTTACGTGCTTCCCTGTTGACAACCTGGCTGCTCGGAGCTTCTAATGCTGAAGTTGTTAAATGAGAGATCTCTGAATAAAATTCATAGAATGTGATTCAGAATATGAGAAGATGCAACTTATTGACTTCATGGAACACTTATTGCTCAACAAAATGGTAATAATACCAATATAAAAATATCAGTTCTTGTCTTTCTTATGCATATTCCTAAGGCATATGGAGATTTAAATCTATTTCTAAAACAGTACATGACACCGGCAGGACCTAAACTAAAGATATGTTACAGATTCATAGGCCTCATAGAGCTCTTTCTCCATTTACTTAATACAAGTGTCATCAGTTTGATCCTCCAATGATAAATATATCAAAATGGCCCTTCAACGTCAATTTCGACATCAAATTGGTATACTTTTGGAGGACAAATTGTCGATAATGTTCAGTTATAATATTGAATTAATAGAATAGTAGGGAACAAAACAATGGTTGCTTCTTTGTACTTGTATCTGAGAAGTACTAAAGCTCATGAAAATACTTCCTTCCAAGTGCTTCTGTTACTCTAATAAATACAACCCTAGATCACACTATACTGAAACAAAAGCATAGTATGGCATGTTACCAAAAAGTTGTCTGTTCTTCATATTCCAAAAATCTGTTTTCTCAAACGGATGTTCATAGCAAAAAGAGAGGAAGGGGAAAACAAGCATTCTGTCTCAATGCATAGATGAAACTGCAATGAATGGTTCAAGTTTCTAGAAATCTTTTTCCATAGAATTATCTAAATACCCTCAAAGTTTATTACTTCTGAATGAAAGCCAAAGTGGTTTTTGGTCCAATGAAAAGAGTTGAGTTGATGATATAAAACACACGGATATTAGCAAAGTTCTCAGATGTGTGAAACAAAAGTGTACATTCCACTCAAAGGAGAAAAGGGTCAAATAACTAGTGCAAGGGCAATATTTACCCGGCCAAAATAACTTGACTTATTTATTTCAAGAAATCATGTACTAGCATTTGAAAGATAACTTACACAAAATCTGGTTTATATGTCCAGTCAGGCAGCAGTCCAGTTAGAATGTTCCCAGTTAAAAATCTATTAAAATCAAAGTAAAGATGTCAGTTCATAAAGCTCACAATTATTGATGAACCAGAAAATTGAGGTAAATAGGCTAGTAAACACCATCTCTATTAATTTATACTGTCTCCAAGGACTCTTCTATTGCTTTAACTGGTTGGACTGCATCAATATCTATTTTAATGCAGTCACCAATATGAATTAATGATACAAATGCCAGTTCCTGTATGTAGCACATAAATTTTATTCTCTCTATTTATGGCACCTCACAGTTTTTCCTTTTTTTACTTTTTCTTTAAGGAAGATGATTATCCAACCAAAAACATTGCTTTAAATTGTATGAAACTACAAACACATAGGTATGAACACTAAAACAAATTCCAATGATACGTTTTTTTGTTATTTCAAATGACTGCAACATATAATTTGCAGAAAAAAAGGTTCAGATACTGCCATATTTGAACAACATATTGGTAGTCACTGGTCAGCACTTTCAATGACAAAATCCTACATGCCCAAGGGAAGCAATGCAGCTAGATCTATCTGAAAATTGTAGCTTCCAAATTAAATAGAATAGTACCACCCAACTACTAAGAAAATATTTTTCCCCATTTTGGTGTAATCTTATAAAAAAAACCATAGAAAATGTCTTACAGCATGTTCATTTTCTGTAGGTCAGCAAAGCTGCTCGGAATTTGTCCACTTAATTTGTTGTAGCTGAGATCTCTGATAAAGAAATTATATCAAAAGTAATAATTTGTAAGAAAAAAACTAGAATTTAAAAAAAAAAAAAGAAAAAAAAAGAAGAAGATGGCTCCCAATCCTGTATGCTGCAAACAAAGAAAGCACGCTGCAGCCCTTCACCAAATTAATGAGTACAAATGGAGAATTTCTAAAAGTAGTTTAAAACACTGCAAGAAAAATTTCAAAGTCGATATCAAATAGAAAAATATGGAAAGAAATAAAGCAGCACTTACAGCACTCGCAAATTAGTCAAATTTCCAAGATTTTCAGGCATTGCTCCAATAATATTGCAACTCCTCAATATTCTGGGAAACAGTCAGGCAGTAAATTAATTTATGACAGGAACAAGGCATGATTATCACTTCTTAATTTTCTATCCCTAAAGCAATTCCTTATGGAGACATTGACTCACAGAGTGAACATAACAACAACAACAATAACAATAATAATTCAGAGCATTTAACCCACAGTGTTTCCAAATTTGTCATGCTATCAAGTTGAGGAAAAGATGAATCAGGTCCATTCAAGTCAGTAATTCTCCTGCATATCATATTTTAAGCATGGTTACACAAATAAAAAATAAATGACGTTATTTTTAAACCTTCGCTACATTAAATAAACACCATACTTACAAGTCGGTAAGGTTTTTCAGAAGTGAAATTCCAGAAGGAATTGGACCACTTAAGCCACTACCTTCGATTACCCTGTGATTTTTTTTTATAATTATTTTTTTGAAAAGAAAAACACCATTGGTTCTGAAAAAATGGTAATAACTAAAACAATGAGAGCAATTAAAGATCACAAAAGAAAAAGGGAACAATTTCACACATTAGCTCAACACTAGTCCAATTCTGAACAAAATTGGGTATTGCCCCAGAGAATTGATTGTCACCTAGTCGACTGCATTACAAGAGGGGAAGCAACAAAGAGAAGTTACGGTTAGATAGTAACTAGTAAGTTAAATAAAAAAACAGTCTAATGGGGGAAAAAAAATGGAAAAAGAAAAAGCAGGAAGCTCACACTTGCTTCAATGTAGTGAGACTAGCAAATGTTCCAGGTAACTCTCCAGTGAAATTATTGGAAGTAAGAAGCCTAAAACCCATCAGTCAATGAACAACAGAGACGTAACATCTCAGAAGTAGAAACCAGTCAACCAAATAAAAGATAATTATAGTAACACAGTGATTTTTTAAATGCCTAAGTCATGTAAAGGGCTTACAGTCTTTCAATCTGGGGAAGTTTCCCGAGCTCTGGAGGAAGATTTCCGGAGAATTGATTGAACTCTAGGACCCTATCCACTAAAATTTAAGTTCCTCCAAACATTTCCATTAAGAATAAAATAAAGAAATGGGACAATAAAAATTCTATGCTGGAAAACCAGAAACTCACAAACTTTTGAGTGTGATTATATTTCCCAGCTCCCTTGGGATTGGGCCCGTTAGACGATTTCCATAAAGGGAACTAGCCAAAAGGAACATCTGAATATTAGATTCATAGTACAATATAACAACTTAAAAAAGGACAAAGAAAAACACACACACACACACACACACACATATCCAAATGATGTTATGAAAACCAAAAGTTATTACATGCTCGTAGTGTATGTAAAATTATACTTACTCCACTCAAGATTTGATAAAGTGTAGTTAATAATAAACAAGTAAATTAGTAATAGACCTTATCATGAGTCATGATTGAAATGTCAAGCACTGAATTGAATAAGTATTATGTGACGCCTTAATCATATATACGCTTTTCACATGTAATGAACAAAAAAATGAGAGGCCGAAATGAAGGAACAGAGAGAGAGAGAGAGAGAGATAGAGAGAGATTACATGTTGACAAGATTCAAGGAACTCCATTGCTTTGGGATTGTGCCGTTAAGGTAGTTGAGGGTGAGATCACTGTGAGAGAGAGAGAGAGAGAACCAAGGAAGTGAGAGTAAATATAGTGGGTGGAAGAGAGAGGAATGTGTGTGTGTGTGTGTGTGTGTGATACTTACATTTCTTGTAGGTAAGGCAACCTTGCAAGCTCCGAAGGAAGAGTGCCCGACAGATTTTGTGATTTCAGAACTCTGCATAGTGTATATATTCATTCATCAACTTTCACACTCACAACTCATCAGAAACAACTTCTCTCTTTTTTCTTTTTCTTTTTCTCCTCCTGAGATTGATTTCTATACGCTCAGAGAAAAATAACAAATCAAATTATATTGGTTAACTTATTAAAGTTATTTCATCCTAACAATATATTTCTTTATAATAATACTCCAGAGTTAGTCCCACATCATTAAAAAATTATTAGATAGTGTTAAATTTTGCTTACATGGCCAACATGGATTAGTATAGATATGATATGTTGCATACGCAATGTTGAAATCATTTTTTTTTTTTTGCCTAAAATGAATTTTTAAAAAATAAAAAAGTGATTGAAATAATATTGAAATAACCATTTTTTAGGTCAAAACGATCTCAACCGAATTTTATTATGTCCCATATTAACTCCTATTTGTTATGTGCATAAAAACTAAAATTGTTTAATAATTTTTTTAATTGCAGAACAATAGTACTATAGGAATCCAAACTAAAACACTTTTAGTATATAGGGACCCAAACTAAATTGTTTTTTAGTGTATGAACTAAAACAAAAATTTAGAACATATATAGAGGTTAAAATTCATAATATCTTAAATAAGTATATAAGGGGTGTCAAATGGGTTGGCCCACCTCCATTTAGAACTTGTCCACATGGGCTAAGGATAAAAAACCCATAGGGCTTAAAGCCCATGAGGGCCAGGACTAGCCTGTGGGCCGACGCACTTAAAAAAATCTATTTTTTAATTGGTTAAACTTATCCTTGAGCCGTATATGGGTCAACTCTAGCCCACCTATGAATTATCCCTAATCCAATAGATTGGTCTATTTATAAAATTATCAAATTTTATCTTTTTTTTTATAAATTTTGACTTTTTTTAATGAACTTTAACATATGGCCCAAAAAAATCTACCTTTTAAAAAAAATTATTGATAAAAAATTCAAAATTTAACTCAAATTATAGTAATATATGAAAATCAGCCTATCATGCTTAAATTATAATTTTAAAGTTCCAAATGAAAATTCGAATATGACGTGGAGTTGGAACTGGCAATATGCGCCCGTATAGCATACAAACTGTTAGCTATCAAAAGATTAATTAATTTGCCAAAATGCTAAAGAATAATTAAGAGTCAATTTAAGTCTACAAAAATTGATTTTTTTTAATCTACTTTTCATTTATGAAATTATTAAAAAATGTATAAAATAATTTTTTATATGATATAATATAATTTTTCATATATAACTGTATAAAATATCACAATTTTAGGATAATTAATTTCTGCTTATAACTAAAAATTTCAAAAGTTATTTATGATTATAAGTTATTTTTTAACATAAAATTATAATAATTTGATTATAATCCATTTTAATTTTTTCCCAAACATCCTAGATGTTTTTAAAACTTGAACAGCCCCTTCCCCCTAAAAAAAAAAAACAAAACTGTTTTAGTGTTGTTCTCAAATACACTGTAGAGCTATCAAAAGAACCTCACTTGGATGGGCTAGCTCCCAACCCCACAACTTAAGCCCCCCAGTCCCGCTAATTTGAGCCTTGCCACGGGATTAGGAATTGCCATGTAGTTCACTAATTGAATATATATATATATATATATATATATATAATTTTTAGTATTCAATTATATTTATATTTATTCAAATATAGTATTATATATTTTTTAATAATATAAATGATATATATACACTAAAAATTATACATAGTAAAATTAGCTAAATATGGACATTCTCTCCATTTAGGTATTGTGGTATATGATGATTTACCACAATTTATATCTCAAGATATCATTATTGAATCTATGGAGGATTGTAGATCCAGGATAGCTCATATGTAATCTTTTGAGTTTCAACCCCACTGTATGTTAAAAAAATGGATTTAGATCCTCTAAAGTAAGCATATTTGTAGAGTGAGAAAGTGAGGGGTTTATCACCATTGGATCAATAACTTTTATCATGTGTTAGTCTCATCTATTGATCCAAGAGTAATTAATCTTTCACTTTCTCACTTTATAAATATACTCACTTTAGAATATCCAAATCCTAAAAAAAAAAAAAAAATGGCAGCATGTGCAGTAACTAAGAATTTTAAGGAGTAAAAATATTTGGTTGTTTGAATTGAAGAATGAAAAGAGATGAACTAATTAAATTTCGTTGCCATTTTCGATGAT
This sequence comes from Pterocarpus macrocarpus, assembly GCA_031439585.1. NCBI lineage: Eukaryota > Viridiplantae > Streptophyta > Magnoliopsida > Fabales > Fabaceae > Pterocarpus > Pterocarpus macrocarpus. The sequence goes on along the minus strand of CM062517.1, from coordinate 14,470,130 downwards.
TTTATATAAGAAAAGTATTTGAAGTTCAAATCAACATAAAAATGCATTTCACTTTTGCTAATGCTTTAAGAAAACCATTCTTTATGTCCAAGTATGCAAGAATGCAACCTATGGGCCCCATCAAAATTATGCATTTTTTTGTCTGGCATAGTTATACTTGACAATAAAATAATGGACAAAATTTAAAGTATATTATTTTGTGTTTTAGCAAGACTCGAGATAGTGCGTCGATAATAGATGAGGGGAGGAGGCTCTAGGAAATGTGGGTCACGGGGCCTTGTTGTTATGTTGTTGCGCTTAGAATGACGCATATTCAACACTTAAAATGTGTGTTTGGATTGGAGTTTGTAAATCAATATGATTTTGTAGAATTAATTTTGGTTAAAATTAAGTTTGGTATAATGTGATTTATATTTGAAATTTTTTATCTTAAAAGTGAATTTGATAAAATAGATATTGTTTGAATGATATTGATCTAAATTAATTTTATTTGTAAAATTATCAAAAGAGGGTACATCAATATTAATGTTGGAAAAAAAAATCAAGAAGATACATAGAGGGCTAGAATGGAAAGTATAATAAGTGGGATCCACTGTCAATGATCAACCATGGTTTGTCCAACGGAACAATGAGAAATCGTTGCCTTAGGACAAATCTTGGTTTGGAGCAAAATCATGGAGAATTATTATGGTCCTATCTGTAATGCACCTCATGAAGTATGGTGCATGATGCACCTGGTGGTGTAGCTGGACTTGATTTTTACCCACATTCAGAAAATGTGGTTAATGGAAGATAAATGTGTGGCTAAATGAAGATAAGAATGCGATTAAATGAATTGCGAGTGTGGTTAAAAAACTCCTCCTAGCAATGAGCAATGGCATCCTAAGCATCAGTGAGGGCCTCATCGTCAGCTTCGATAAGATGCTTATTGACTATCCCTACCGTCTCCGATGTGTCCCTTGCAGAGGCTCACGACTTCCTCAAGTCCCCCGACAGCTCCGCTACCAACATCACCATCACGATCACCATCACCATTGCCAAGCTCGGCAGCATGAACACCTTCGTTGGCAAGCTCTAGGACGATGAGTTCAGACACACTCGCAAGCTTGCAGCAGCGCCGGACGATCACTCCAAATGGGGGGAACGTGAGACGCACAATGGCAGCTAGATCTGGGATTGAACCGCAGCGATGCAACACCACGAGTCTCCATTCTCGTGAGCAACCTTGCGACAAACCACTTCCGATGGCAGCCACCAATAGCGCGGCGAAGACTGAAACCAGTGGTGGTGGCTTGAAGAGCAGCAATGGATGGCTAAGGAAGCAACGGTGACAAGCACAAATGGTCATCCCTCCTTCTCTTCGTGGACTAGACGTGGTGGTGTGGTGGTGCCTAAGGGATTGTGACAGTGAGATGACGGTGGTAGCTATGGAGGGGGAAGAAGGAGAGAAGTCACTTAACCACATTCACATGTTCGTTTAACCGCATTTATAGATTTGTTTAGCCACACTATAATCTTCCCTTAGCCACATTTTTTGAATGTGGGTAAAAAATAGTCCACTTGCAGCAGCAGGTGCATCATTTACCATACTTTATGAGGTGCATTGCAGACGAAACCAATTATTATAAACTAAAATTTACACAAACATGATGGGTGCAACTTTCAAGGTGTCAAACAAGGGTTTGGTGGGTTTTAACTTCTAACACCTATCCAACACACACTAAGACATTTTGTTTGACGATGGGAGAGCCCACAGGGCTATTCGACCCTAGCCCACCAAATTGGGGGGCTATGTGGGTTGTGGGCTAACAAGGCCCCTCATTGGAGTGGGCTAAATAAATTGGGGCTTGAAATGTGAGGGCTGGGGGTTGGCCTACTGAGGTGGGGCTGAACTGACAACTCTGAGTGTCCAAATAATATAGCTTTTTGGCACTCTATTGTGGTGCTCCAACAAAATTTCTTTATTTTTTCTTTTTAATGATTCTTTAACTGGGCCTATGGCGTTTTTTCTTCCTCTTGTCCTTCGCCACCATTCACCATCTATAGCTTGCATGTCGAGTGGAACACGAGTTTGTAGTAGTGATGTTGAGAATAGCCATGTCAAGGTTTTCGGATTGAGAACAAACCTTCATGCATACTCAATTTACGTTGGAGATCTCCCTTTGATAGTGACCAAATAATGGATTAGTGATCTGCTTGAACATTTTGGTTCGGTTATAGATATTTTCTTATCTAAAAATTTGAAGAGATCATCATCTCATCAGTTTACTTTTGTTAGGTTCTTAATAGCGGTTGAAGCTTGAAGTGCTATTAAGACCCTAAATAGTGTGGAACTGGACAACTATCATTTGGTGGTGGCTCAAGCTTTAGAGCAAAAAGCTACTTCTAATCCCATCTTAGAAATAGATACACAAGCAGCAGATGGAACTAATTTCTATCAAGACAACAAAGCCAAGGAAGGCAACCTTGAATTCGCTCTTGTCCAAGCTAACTTGCCAGTTGCGCCAGTGATTCATGGTGTGGAGTGCAACTCATGGTGGCTTAACAAAAGCTTGGTTGTGGATGTCAGAGAGTAATTGAGTACTATCCTTTTCTCTACATTGGCTAGGGCTGCTTAGGAGGAAGTTTCTAATATTCGTGAGTTAAGTCCCATGCAATTCTTAGTGACCTTCGTCGTTGAAGCCATGTAGTGTGCTCTTAAGGGAGGGATGCAACTAGTTTCCTCTCTCTATTCGAGTGTAAGAAAGTAGAGCATGAATGCTTGGTCCTCTTCTAGGCTTGTGTGGGTGGAAGTGTTTGGTCTTTCGCCCTTGGCTTAGTCGAGTTCCAATTTGATCAGTATTGAAAAGTTATGGGGCAATGTCACAGTTTTAATGAAAGAACTATGAAAGGAAATTCTTTTATCACTGCAAGGATGTTGATTGATACACAATCTAAGGATCCCATTCTTGGACATGTTGATTTTGTTCTGGGAATCATCACTTTACGTTGAGTGTTTCAGAGGTCCCAATTTGCCTTGTGTCACTTTGCTCCTTAGCCAGTATGGTGGAGATTGCGGTTTTGGCAGTCTTCCCGTCCTCTGCTGGAGATGAAGGGACAAGCATGTCATCCATATGCAAGTCAAGTGAGGTAGTTGGAAAGGTTGTTGTCAATATAAATTCATGTGGTCCTGTCATAAATGAATGTGGGAAGTCCCAAGTTGGTGGAGCAATGACTCTCAAGCCAATCATTAATTATATTGATCTCGTGTTTTGTGTTCCAAAAAAATTTTCGTGTACTGAGCAGGAATTACTGTTGGAAGTACAAAGAGACTTGGGCTAGCTTTTTTTTATCTGGTCAGGGAGGGGGATTGTTTTCGGGGGGGGGAGGGTTCTGGACCACTGCTGGCCTCTGGCCAGTTTCGAACCTAGGTGCACTCTTTGCAAGGCCAATGATGTGGCCATAGAACCAAAGCCTCGCATGCTTGGGGTAGCTTTATAACTGGAAATTGCCCATTGATTTGAGTGACTTAGGCCAAGGTTCTGATGTGGCTATGTGTGATATGGGTTTATGCTCTAATATTCCAAGCCCAACAAATTCAAGCCCTCTGTACCAATGGCTTTGAATTGATTGGGCATAATGATGGGCACATTGCTAATTGGCTAGCTCTATCTAAACCCATGGATTCTTGCTTCTCGGCAGATTTTGATGTGGGCTGTGGGATGAGCTCCTCAACTGATGAAGATACGGTCCTTGCAGACTTTGTGTTGAAAAGCAAAAGGTAGAAGCTTCTTGGATATGCGGTGAATGAAGAGAATAATGTTAATGTGAAGTCCATAAGTTCAGTCAAGGAAAATATATCTATCATGCCATTTGATAGGGGAATTACAGACCAACCTAAGGTTAAAGGCACTTGGGATCTTGGTACTAAAATTGGATTGTATGCTGAAAATGAGCATGATGTGATAAATGCCTTAGTTGACTTTCATATGAAAAAAGAGGATGGAACGAAGTGGACTTGTACAAAAGCCAAGAAGGGAAAGAAGAAAACAAATTAATTGTATGGTCACTTGTTGTTTTTGAGTGCACCTAAGCTCTTGCACCGTGTCTTTATTTCTTTTGTTTCGTGATGTATGTTACAACCCATTGTAATGCTCCACCCTCAACGGGGTTTGTATCCATATATATAGGCCAAAAAGTGTAGCTATGTAATTATTATCGATCCAGTCAAATTGTTGGATCATAATTATATATTATACTGACTGTGATATTAAAAGATTCAAGATCTACAATATTTTTGGTCTTGGATATTTATAGATCTCACACTGACCATGCTTTCTATTGTTTAGAACATTTTTGACATATGTGATGTGTACTAATATTTACTATTTCTAGTCACTTGAGAAAATTATAAAATTATGTAATAAAAAAATAAAAAATTATGTATTTATAAAAAAATTATGTATTTGTAAATAATAATTTAACCTTATCTAAATTCATATATGAATTAATTGATATAAAGAAAGATATAAATCACCGTAAAAGTGGGTATTATCTCTTTATTAAATAAATAAATAATATTCTTCGAAATATAGTTTTATTTTATGGAATTTATTTGGAATAGAAAAAATTACTCTCACTCAATTCTTTTAACACTTTTCACGAAGTTAGTTATTTGAAAAAACTTGTACATTTTAAAAAAATATATTTAAAAGCACACAAGTAATTAATTGTTTTAAATAATTAAATGTAGAAAAAAGTTGCATAAGAATAAGTTTTTTTAAATGCTCAAGATTTAGGATTATTTATTTCGACATTTTTTGAAAAATTAAAATAAATCTATAAACATGTAAAAATATAACTTATTTAATAAGTATTATTATGTATATAAAACTACCTATCATATACAGTGCAAACATTAACAATTGAATTTAATAAAATTTTGATGTATTATCATGTGAAAATTTACATAATTATCTAATAATATATTATCATATTAATAAAAATATTTTACTTATATACATACCAATAAAACTTTTAAGTATATAGCTACTTAATGATTCTCTATAAAATATAATTTTTATCTATCCAATCATTGAATTACAATTAATTATCACATAATTAGTTGAAAACGTGATAATACTCTTAATAATTATTGAGTTACAAGATGGAGGGAAAGAGAAACGTATACGTACATGCTTACTACATGGCAAGGAGTGCGATTGGAGGAAGGACAATCACAAGTCACAGCATTAATTTCTGAATAAGCTTTTCCAGGCGTCGTCCAGTTACGTTCTCCACTACATGGATCTACGCTGAAGTCCCAGTTCTTCTTCCCAAGTGTCTTGCCTATCTCCTTCAGAACTTGCACTGATTGATATATATATTAATTGTACATACATACATACATACATCATCAGAGATAATTAATTAAGAAGCAAAGTCATCATTGTTTGTTTAGAACTCAAAACATATATATTAACAAATAAAAAGATCATCTCTGCAGTTAGAAATTATAATACCATGAAATAATCAACTTAACACAGAAATTATCAAGGCAAAATACTTATTTATGTTGCCATAGCATAAGGGTTACGTAATTAACCTTACCTTCCTCTTCTTGTAGAGTGGCTCCAGAAACTAATGATGAAAGGAGAAGAGGAAGTAGGGAAAGTGGAGGGAGGATAGCCATAACCTTCATGGCTGAATACGGCGGGATGTGAGGAAAATTATTAAGACTTAAAAGTAATTGGACCACCTGGCAATTACTTGGAACCCCTCGTACTTAAAGGTAACCCGTAACAAAACGACCAACTTTTTTAATCTGTGGAATATTATGCATGCAGTTAGTGATAAATTTGCTCAAAATTCCGTGTAGATGCTGCACAGCAAAGGCATATAAGCTAGGGAAAATGTTAACGAGACTGGAAAGTCACCTGCGTACAGGTATTTCTTTTACTTGTTTTCTAGAGTATACTATGAACTTCCCTTCCCCCTTTTTCTGCTTAAATATGTTTATTCAGAAGTGCTAAATGGTACGAAGCCTTTAGCACTAACTGAGTACGAATTTTGTTGCTGTACGGAATAAAAGGGGTAAAAAGTGAAAGTAGTTAATAAAAAATAAAAATAAAAAAACCAATCAATAGGATTCGTGCTTTTCGTATTCGTACTATTCATCAATTCTCATGTTTTATTATGCTTTTAAAAATTGAGAATTTTGCCTCTTACTATTATAGCCTTCGTACAAGACACGAAATGTATGAGGAAAATGTATATTTATAACATCATATATATATATATATATATATATATATATATATATATATATATATATATATAAGGAGCACTCAAAACTTGTTACATTCAATCACATATACAGAAAAAAAATTTCAAGAAATTCCCGTGGTTACGGCCAAAAACTATTTAAATAGTCAGCTTCATTTAGGAAAATTTCGTCTAATACCGCTGAAGCAATTAATGTATGTGTAGCCTTGTCCACCGGCAAATGCATTCCCGATTTTACGAAGCAATTTAAATTACGAAGATCAAAATGACAAAGTAGCTTTCATCGCATTGAGTTGACCCAGAGTCGAGAGTATACGTAGACCCAATGACAAAGTAGCTTTTATCGAATTGACTTGACCCGGAGTCGTGAGTAGCGGGCTAATTTCTTCAGTGACTTGGGTATCAATCTGAGAAATGTTATCTGTGCTTTTAAAACTAAACATCTCAAAGACATATAACAGAGATTAAAAAAAATAAAAAAGAAAGTTTTTAGATAATAGTAGATGTTGAGAGAAAAATTAAAAGTTTGCAGCTTTCTCTCTCAATTATGTTTATAGGATATCTGCTTTAAGGAAGTAGCTATTATCACACTTAATTAAAATGAGTTTGAATAATATTAAAGTAATAAAAGATTATTAATTTTATCACGAAAAAGAAGAAAGGATATTTTAAGATAATTAAACAAGAGCTCATTGAATAGGAAGTGATAATAGATAATAAGATGTGATAATAATTATTCCCAAAATTGTATAATTAGAGAATCTAAATAATGTTTTACTTATTTTTTTATAATTTGGTTGTATGTTTTCTCTTCTTTTAATTTATTCCTTACAGGAAGGGCATGATACTTGAATAACGAAATTGTCCAATTTATCGACTTTGAAAATTCTAACGAGAACGGAATTGAGAATTACTGAATTGAGCATGATTTAAAATTCAATAAAAAATTTTATTCAATATAAAAATTATGTTAACAAATTTTGATTATTTTTAAAATATATTTAATTATATTTTTAAAGATCAACTAAAATAAAAAAAAAATTAGAATATATTATAGGTGATCACTACATTATTGAATCTGCTTACGCCACTGAATCATAAGTGCATGATGCTCATTTGATAGCGAGTTGCATCTGTAGCACTCGCCTAGGTCCCAACGGAAAAAGTATCCGCGTCTCAATTAATTGCATGATGTGAACGGTACTATTATAGTGATAATCACGGAAAACATATGTTAAAATGTAGCACCAACACGGCACTTTCACGCCATTTCTCGAATCCAAGCCGTGTCCGTGTTTAAAACTGACACAACACGGCCAAATACGTTCTAATCCTATTTTTATTTTAAACAAAAAAATACTGCATAAATACGTTATTTGATTATTGGATACCTTCATAATACTGATGTGGGAAGGAATGATACAGGAGATGCAGTCACTGGGTGCTCTTTGCGGCTGTATAGACTGTTTATTGTATTTGATATGAGTATTAAGCAATTTATTGTATTTAAAAGAACATTAAGGAGATATGGTATTTTTAATCTGGAGATGTACTGAATTTGCAATATGTAACTGGAGTTTCTAGAACTCGCAACAGAGTATCACGTTTTGAGGGGCTAGCTACACATCAACACAATTTTTCCAAAATATGCAGATGTGTTGTGAAATCCCCCCAAAATATGACTCTCTATTTCGAGTTATAAAAAATCTCGTGTTTCAAAAGCAATAATTGGTACACACTGTGATATAGGGTATTACCAACAATAATTGGGATTGTCTCATGGCCACAATAGTCTCAAACTATAGTCATTTTCTCTTCTATAAATAACTCTGTCCAAGAGAAGGTAAGACGGTGAAGAAGAAATATAGAAGAGTTTGAAAGAATTAAGTGTGATTGAAAGAGAATTGAGAGTTAGTATAAAAGAGTTTTGAAAGCAAATTGAGTCGATACAGTAAAAAAAATATTTTATTAGAAAAAAATGGTAGAAGATAAGATAATGAGAGTACAAGATCATATTTTCGGGAAGATTCGTAGTGAACAAGTAATATTTAGTTGTTATAATTATTATTATTATTGTTAATTTATTATTTATTATGATATAAGATATAAAATATGCTCTACACTTATCTTTATGAGAATCTTATATATCAAAAATATATCTGCTATATATTAAAAGCAATTATATTGACTGAAATAATGATAAAATATTACTATTATTTTGTACTTATTGTTATGATTATTATTATTTAGTTTTATTTTTCTTATTTAATTTAGTTAATATTTAGTATTATTATTTTTCTTATAATCATAATAAAATCTTGGTTTTATTATGTAATTATTATTAATATAATTATTATTTAGTTTTCTTATTATTATTATTATTATTATTATTATTATTCCAATTATTTTCTTGTTTAAGAAATTTTAATTAGTAATTTTAACTAAAGATTAAGACTTTAGTTTACTATTTACATTATAAATAAATATAATTTTAATATAAATTATCAATAGTTAATATTATCATTGTTATAATAATATTATTATTTCTGATAATATGCCTATTTTCTTTTGTTTATGTATCGCTTTATGTATTAGTAATGTTTTATTTTTATTTATATATCTTAATTCTTTTATTTTATGTTTGTGCAAATTATAACAAAAAATTAGAGTACTGCAATCTCGAGTCTTGCTATCAAAGAAATCGGCACTAAAAATATATAACTATTTATGAGATGCCCGATCACTAGATGTTTCTATGATGGACCAATTCAAATCAAACGATCAACTTATCAGTGCGATGGTCGAACGCTGAAAGCCAGAAACTTACACATTTCACTTTCCGATTGGAGAGTGTATAGTTACGTTAGAAGACGTGGCACTTCAACTTGGGGTCCGTATCAATGGTCGACCCATTATTGGATCTACATCCTTTAGCAGAGATTGGATTGAGAATTTATGTCAAAGCCTTCTTGGCATTAGGCTTGAAAAGGGTGACATTAACAAATCCACAATCAGACTGGCTTAGCTATATCATCATTTTAGTGAAGAAAGACAAAATGGCCTTGGGCCAGATATGCCCAATGAAATATTACAGTATTTTACTCGCAGCTATATACTCCAGCTATTGAGGATGTGACTTACGCCGGAAATGACCACATCTCTAATTCATTGCAAATTTCTCCCATTAATTGAAAATTTGCAAGAGGTAGGGGAGTATAGTTAGGGTTCAGCATGCTTCGCCATGCAATGCGCCATAAGATTTCCAATATTGATGGTTGCTTACAGCTACTATAGTCATGGGCATGGCACAGACTCCTATTCTTGGCTCCTATTCCTAACAATCCTGCAGCGCATTTTTCTCTAGTCTCTAGGTAAAATTATACTAATTTAAACTTTTTTTTGTAATTTATTATCGTTAAATGTGTATCTAATTAATATAATATTCCATAGGTGGATAAACACATCAATCCCGGGAGAATTTCCCTTTAAGACCCTAGACAGTATAAGGTTGCATATAGATCTAATGACACATCATGAGGTAATGATCAAAAAATTATAGAGATCATTGTAGCCATTAATATAGTTGTTGATACTGATGTTATTTTATTTTATAATGCAATTTCAGTGGCAATCATATCACCAGCCAAGCATTGATGGGATTATTCTGCATATCTTCATAGATGAGCAGCCATTATGGTCAACTACCAGTCCACTCATTTGCTTTGAGACCGCTGAATGGCACTTAGCTGACCACATAAAGCGTTAGTTTGGGTTAGAGCAAGATATCCCTGATAATCCAAAAAGCTTATTAGGATCTCATAATAAAGATTTAAGGGGAAAACAAAACACTAATTGGGTCAAAAAATATGCAGAGTGGTTGCAATATTGGAACCATTGATAGCAGCATATAATGTATAGTCGTCCTTCCGATGATCCTTCTCCATCTCAGCATTATTGGAATTGGTATCTTCAGTTTGCTATAGGCCAATATTTATTATCTGAGGGAGTTACCTCCAAGGTAGCAGCATGCCTAGGTGCCTCCGCAACCACCTTCACATCAATATCATGCCGAGATGCATCCGCCACCCCTACAGTATTCTCCTTATGGCGATATGCACCCACCACCCTCACAATATCCTCATTTTGGTGACATGCACCAGCCACCCCCGTAGTATCTTCTTTATAGTCACATGACCTCGGCACCACCACAACACCAGCACAGTTATATGCCTCTGACACACTCACAATATTCTTACGAGCACATGCCACTTTTAAATGGGATGGAGCTACGTCGGATGAGCTTTTCAGCATAATCATCTAGATTTGCTCATGGTGATGAGGGTCTTTCACATGGAAGAAGGTCGGTTGATAGTCGAGTGCACTACCATCATGGTGTCGGCTCACATCAGCATAGTCGATCTCGTGTTAATAAATCTAGATGTGGAAGTGCTGCTTCAGTGGGCCATGAGGATGTGTACCAGCCAGTCTCACTTATGCCTCAATAGGAATTTCAGCTGCATGTGCCTGTAGTTGCCGAAACTTCAGAGTTGATAAATGACATGATAATGGAATTACTATAGGATCTTAGAGCTACGGGTAATGATAGAGGCACTTCACGCTTGATGACAACTTTTGCCCAAGAGCCACAGAATAGGGGACAAGTAGATAAGGAAGCAGAAAAGGAGGAGGAAGAGGCCGAGGACGAGGACGAAGAAGAGGAAGAGGAAGGTGGTGGGAGCAATGAGGTCAGTGAGAGGCAAAAATTGAGCAAGAACATTTGGAAGAACACTTATCGAAGATTAAGGGAAAAAATTAAGCCACCTGATAGATACACCCTTGGATCATGGCAGAAGTGGAAGACGAAATAATAGTCAAGTAGTATTTTTTTGTAATATTTTTTATAATATTCTTTTGTAATATCTTTGCATTCTTTTGTATCTCTATTTTTTAAATTAATTACAAAAATGATCACTTAAATATTATCTTAGTGTTTGAATATTAATTCTCTTAGTTATAGTTTCAATAGTCTTGCAATAAAATTGACTAGGATTTGAATATTACAAATGTAATTTAAATATTATCTTTGTCATATAAAATTAAAAATAATATATTTAGAAGTGACAAGATTTAAAAGAAATGATAAAGCAAACACATGATATAATATAGTTTCAATAGAAAAGAGGTCAATTACAGATATTTAGTTATAGTTTCAATATTCAATAAAAATAACTAATAATAGAGATAAAAAAATAAATAATATTATCTTAGTCATACAAAATTAAAAATAAATTGAAGCAAATTTAATCTTGACGTCCTTTTAGTTATAGTATTCACATTATAAAAGAAAAGAGGTCAATTCCAGTTATTTAGTTATAGTTTCATTAATCTTGCAACAAAATTGACTAATATTTGAATATTACAAATTAGTCATACAAAATTAAAAATAATATATTTAAAAGTGACAAGAATCTAGATATAATATTTTTCAATTATGATATAATATATTTGACTAGTTGACTATAATAAAGTAATCATATGCTAAAAATAAAATAGTCTCACTAAAATTAATAGCTAGAGGCCCATATTACATTAGTTAATACAAGATAATAACATTTCACTCATATTTAAGAACTTGGCCCATTTCTATGGGGACATTGTTTGCGGCTATGCTCTTCACCTTGACAAAGGCTACAATGTTTTGATCCTCTTATTTCTCTCATGTCCATTTCATTGAGGAAACAAGTTGATTTGGGCCGACCATTTTCTATGCGTTTCAACTTGGGTTTAGGATGAATTCTTAGGCCATTATATGGCGGCCATGTACTTTCATGTCCTACAACCTTGAATTCTTGCTCGTACACTTTACAAATCTTATCCATCCTATAGACGTTGTCCGCGTAAACTTGCCAGTCAAGGTACTGATTAGAGCAGCAATCAATTACATGACGACATGGATGTCGATTTGTCTGAAAATCGCTGCAATCATAGTACCTTTCCCTTAGATTAACTTTGAATTGTGATCCGTTTGATAGGTCTTCGATGTGGAAACTCTGATATTGCCTTGAAAAAGTAGTAACGCATACGCTTCTTGTTGCTTGCTGGTTTTCTCGCAGTCTTGTTGTCATAGAAAACACTTCTTGTAGCTTTTTATGAATATGCCTCTCTCCTTTTAATAGCAAATAACTCAGTCAATTGAAAGTATACTGCTCTAACCAAAGCAGTAATAGGTAGATTACGAGCCCCCTTTAACATAGAGTTTGATGCATTCGACCAGGTTCGTGGTCATATGTCCCAATTGATGTCCTCCTTTAGAGGCTTAAACCCACTTTTCTTTTAGAATATCGTCAAGCCAATTTGTATAAATCTCACCATGCCGACGCATTCGCTCGTAGAGAAGATTAGATTCATACTCCGTCCTTGAATAGCCTATAAATCATAATGTAATTAGTATATTATAAAAAGAATAAAATCACATTTACAAATAGAGATAATTAGTTTGGGAATTACCTATACTCACAACAAGTCGGTGTAAGTAAGGTTTCTTAAATCTCCACAAGAAATTGGCTGCGATGTGTCTAATGCAATATATATGAAATGCTCTTGAAGGTTCCCACTGGCTATGGTAACATTGAATTGCTGCTTTAATTGACTCGTGCTGATTAGAAATAATGCCAACTTCATCTCGAGTCACCACATATCTGTGTAGATAATGCAGAAAAAAATACCATGCATCTGCAGTCTCACCCTCAACTATTGCAAATGTAACTGACAATATGGTCTAATTGTCATCTTGTGCAACTGTCGCTAATAGAGTGTCTTTGTATTTTCCATATAAATGTGTCCCATTAACTTGGACTAATGTTTGCAATGTCTAAAAGCCTTGATGCAAGGACCAAAAGTCCAAAATTTTCGATGGAATATTCGATCATTTGCACATGCTGGTCTGATTCTTTCACAAATACTTAAGCAATCTTGGAGTATTACGTGACTATGTTCACGACCAATAATATTACAATATTTTAGATGAGGCTCACGGCCAATAATATTTGTTATGAATAATTTATAAATATTATTTATTATTTATTTCATAATTTCTAATAGTTATTTTTTCTTCATTAAAATACAAAAGCTAACAAATATATAATACCCCCTTTCTCTTATATATTTTAATATTTTTACTTGTAATTTTTATCATAATATATAAAAAGGAAAACCAAAACTATATAAAACAATTATTTAAATTTATATTCTAAATTAAATATTAGAATTAGAATTTTTATTTTATTTTTATTATACATAACTATAATTTATATTGAGTATTATTCAAGACTAATACTAGTTATTATTTTTATAATTAATTGTTATTCTTGTATATATTTTTATATTATTTTGAATTGTTATTTAAACTTTATATTATTTATTATAAAATATTTATTTATTTTAAATAATATTTATTTTAATTAATTTCTATACTTATATAATTTTCTTATTATTTTTATTTATTTATTTATTTAGTGTTTATTTTTATTTTAACAAAATATTCAAAAAATCAGAGAATAAAACTTTATATATTAGGAATTAATCAAGCCAAATCTTATCTCTCAACAGTTGATAAGTTATTCATAATTTTAATGTTTACTAGACAATGTTACAATACATGGCTTGAACTAAATAATGGGTAAAATTATATGTATTAAATTAACTTATCCTATCATATACAATATAGGGGAGAGGATCAAGTGAGAAAAGTGGTTAATTGTGAGAGTGAGAGGAGCAAATTTTGATCATTGGATCTACCATAAATAGTCAAGATTAAAACATAAAGTCATACAATTTTTTTTAAATGATTGTATGACCTTTATACAATTTTGAATCTTAATTATCTATATATGGTTATACGGCTCAGATTTGTTTCTCCACATTCATAATAAATCACTTCTTTCATGTGATACCAAAAAATAAAAAAATATAATATACCAAACATGCCCCAAGCCGATATGACCCGATATTATACGTCACTTGTCTGTTTCGGTTTCATGTTGCATTTCCCACAAGAGTATTTCTTGCTTGCTTATTTTTCCTTTACTAAAGGAAAGCCTGTATACTAACCACAAGTTCATAACATCTCATCTATAAATGAACTTACTAATTGTCTGAAAAATAGAAATTGATTTAATCATGTGCAACCAAATCAAGGGAGGGACTTTGTACACAATCATCCAGTAGTGGAAAATACTAAGATGTTTATGCAGCAAAATTAAACAATTTCCATGTCAGATATTTCCATCTATCATTTGAGAACAGTAGTAACATTACGGTTGCATTAGAGGGATATCAAAGGGAAACCATTAGCTATACACGAAACAAGGGCAAGATGTATATGTGATGCAAATTAATGCAACTTCTAATGGTTCTCCAATTTCTGGCGTTCTAGTAAGAAGAATCAGTGTCACCTATAAATGCACTAGTTTCATCCACTAAGATACTATGGCTGTGGGCCTCACTTATCTCTTTTTCTCCCCTCTGTTGGTAATGCTGTCTCATCATCTCAAATTTATTCTCATTCAATAAATTACTTGTGTTTGGCACCACCTCTGGAACAGCAGTGCTTCCTTCAAGCATGCTTACCACTGAAGCCATGGTAGGCCTAAGCATTGGAGAGGCATTAGTGCATAGAAGAGCCACATTGATCATGACCATTGCCTCCTCTTTTTTGAAGTCTTCACCCAACCTCCAATCAATAAGTTCCAATAGATTGCCCTTTTCTTTCAAGAGAAGTGCCTGGTAAAGTAAAATACAAATAGCCATTTGATTCCAAGGTCAATTAACAGTTGAAATAAACAATCCATTGATTTTTATTTGGCCATTTTCCTTTTGACACGTTCAATCCATTGAATTTAAGATGCTGATATAAGAAACAAGAAGTAATAAAAGTATCCCATTAAACTTGAAGATTGTGTAATATTTGACTGGATAGACACAAGAATTTCTAAAAATATGGGACATTGATCACACATACATGGGTAACTTCAATTTAGAAAACTACAGGAGTTTTTATAAAGGCTAATAACTGTAAATATATTGCCCATAAAGGGTGGCAAAAGATAAAATTTGAATAAGATTTGCTATATAGTTTCTACATAACATATGCAACCATTCTAAATATTCTCAAGGCCAATCAGATTGGCATGAATGTTGGAAAGCAGGAGAAAATAAGTTACCCAATCAAGAAGAGAGAAGCATTCCTGCGTAGGCCGGCTAAGGGTATTGCTCTTCCCACTAACAATTTCCAAGGCGACAATTCCAAAACTATAAACATCGGCTTTGTCAGTTAAATAACCATGCATCGCATATTCAGGAGCCATGTAACCACTGCAGTATTGAAATTTTATCAGCTATAGAAACTAGAACATGTTCTAGTTTCTATAGCTGATAAATTTTCATTATAAATCCAGGATAAAATGAATAATTCAAAATTGATAAATGTATTTCAGTATATGACATCTAATTTTTTGTTTCTTTGCAGTTGAATCATGTGTTAAATATATCACCTTGCTAAAAATGATGCATGTGATTAACATGTGTGGCATTGGAATGTGTAGCTATCATGTATGTGGCATGAGAATGTGTAGATGTCATGTGATTAATATAGCATTGGAAATATACAGTTTTAGGAAATAGCTAGCATTAATTATCTTTCTTTCAGACTATGCATGTATTTACTCGCTATTGCACTATATATAGTGCTGATGGGTATCTAAGAACTCAAGCATTGAACCTAAGGACTCAAACTATTCAGCCACACATTGTTATTACTCCCCTTCTTCTCTTTTATTTTCCTACAAAATTCAAAACACCCAATCAAGATTAAGACAAAATAATATAAAATATGGAACTCACTAAGTGCCAGCTATTCTGGTGCTTATGTGGGTATTGTTTTGTTCATCAAGTTTGGCCAAACCAAAATCTGATATTTTTGGGTTGAGATCTTTATCTAGCAGCACATTAGTGGCCTTGATGTCCCTATGAACGATCTTAAGTCTCGAGTCTCCATGAAGGTAAGCCAAACCTTTAGCAATACCAACACAAATCCTCTGCCTTGTTTGCCAGTCTAATCTCAATTGACTTGTCCCTTTGTCATCATTTTGATCTGCCATAGAAATTTGGCAAAAGTACTTTATATTCATGAAAACATTACCAATACAAGATTGAAAATTATAACAGAAACAGCAGTGACACCACTTGAACACAGACAGAAATCTCACCAAATAAAGCATGTGCAAGGCTATTGTTCTCCATGTATTCATATATCAGCAACAACTGATCCTCCTCCATACAAAAACCATAGAGCTTAACCAAACAAGGGTGCTGCAAAGCAGAAATCATGCCAATCTCATTTATAAATTCACGATTCCCTTGCTGTGATTTATCAGAAAGTTGCTTAACTGCTACTCTTGTACCATCTGACAGGACACCCTGCATTTTGTGGAATGGAATAGTTTTGCAAAGTTGTTTAAAAAACAAAAATATATCAGCAAACATTAACCACAATTACAACGGATCATTCATCATGTTCAAGTAAAACTGTTGGATTGTGCAAAATAAACCTTGTAAACAGGACCAAACCCTCCCTGTCCAATCTTGAAGACTCTATCAAAGTTGCTTGTTGCTGCTTTTATTTGCCTTAATGTGAATAAGCCTGTCTGTGAATCTATGCCCTTTAGTCCTGTCAGTAGAAGCAAACAAATTATTGCTGCATTAGGAAAGTTATACATCATTAATAATATTGGTAGATCAGATGTCATTTTAGACAATAATGGCATTATTCGATCCACCACCCCAATGCTGTTACTTTCTTCAAGACTAATAAGCAAAATAGATAAGTAGGATGAAAGATCAAATAAATAGATACATAAGCAATTTATGCAAACAAATTTACATTCTACACAAGCAAAATACCATTTTTGTGCATAATATTCTTGAGTGTGTCATTTGAAAGGGTGGTAATTAGGATAACTGAAGTAACTGATGAGTGGTTTACCTTTAGCCACTGAACTTTTCAGTCCTAAACAGCCCTTCCACCAAAGTATGCCAAATACCAATGTGATGATAATTGCTCCCACAACAACAATTGCAACAATAACCCCTACGGCCATGCCACTACTGTTGTTTGCCAATGGTGGAGGTGGTACAAAATCTGGTTCATTATATATAAGAGCTCTACATTAGATTAGATGATGAAGGTAATGGCAGAAGAGTAAGAAACTTTAGACAAGTACAACCCACCCGGATCAACAGATATAGCTGATATAAGAGGACCATATACTGATCCAAATGGGATAGTAGTTGTCCCTTTCCCAGAATATAATAAGCGGATCTCCAAGGCATTATTAGTCACAACAGCAGTGAATTTTTTTATGACTGCCTTTCCAACTCCCCCTGCTTCCTTTGCGATATTGAAATCCTTTGACACCAACTTTCTCTGCATCATTGAAATCGACAAAGAAATGCTTCATGATCATTCCAACTTTCAAATTTTCAGTTTGCAAATATTGTAGAGTGCAATTTTACATCACCATTTCATGCTTTGATTTGGTTACAAGAAGATGGTTTATATTAATAAATCCCCTAAGGGATTTGAATCTGGTATCATAATGTCACGAAATAGACTAGTACCCACTTTGTTGAAGGCATTTGTTGAATATTATACATGTCACTGACAAAGGTATGAAAGTGATACAATGATGCACCTGAATGTAAATGTCAAATACACGCCTTCCCAGGCTGCTATATGTTTTATCATCAGTGAACATTATCTCAGCAAAATGGAGATTTACTGTGTAGTTTCCATTTCCCAAGCAAAATGCATAATAAGTCAAAGAAAGGGGAGAAACGCGTGCATCCATGTAGAGTTCAGCATTGTCCATTGCAAGCTTATTTGCACTAGACCATGTATAGTAGTCTGGCCGATCACTATCAAAGAAGTGGCCAGTGTTACTGAGTGCCCAGTTTGTTCCTTGAAAGAGAAACCTTGCTGGTCCGGTCCCACCAGCATCATCATCATATGTCTTATTTCCATTATAAACGACTTGCTTTCCACCACAATTTATATAGAGAGAGTACCAAGCTGGGACAAGCAGAAATAGGTGAGCAGCTACTAAGGGAATCAAGCAGCATTAGAAACTCAAAATAGAAAAAAGATATTTATAAAAATGTTTTATTTTTAATCTGCGTCTATTGTTCCTTTTATTTCTTCCCTTTTAGGAATGAAGGAAAGCATTGTCCTGAGTTTGATCTTCGATGTTGTTAGCCTCAGAGGTTTAAAGTGTCCGGTGTTGATGCTAGCAAATACTTGATAACATATTTTTAACTTCAGCAATCCTAGAACACGTTCTTCATGAAAGTATGGCAACCTGTGAAAGGATAATTCTCCATTTCTCCTTGTACCTCAAACTTCAAAACTATACTTATACATTAAAAGCTAACAGGTTCATGTGTTTAAGTGACACTTGATTCTAAAGTAAATCCATAATAGATCAACTCACTTTTAGGACAGCTAGTGTTTGGCAGACATGAAATATTTCCTCTGAAAAAATGAAAGGAGGGAGGGGCACAGAAAGAGTCAGCACACGTTGTAAGCAGTATAAGTTATAAACATGTAAATAATCAATTCAATAATTAAGCACGAGGAGTATAAACTTACAAGCTGTTGCCATTCAAAGAGGATGCAAACAAGTTCCTGTGGAAAATGTTATATGGCCAAGGCTCAGATAGATTTCGAAATTACAAAACAAAAAGAAAAGAAGAGAAAACAATATTAAAAATACACAAATGCAAGGATTCTTACGTGCTTCCCTGTTGACAACCTGGCTGCTCTGAGTTTCTATTGCTGAAGTTGTTAAATGAGAGATCTCTGAATAAAATTCATAGAATGTGATTCAGAATACAAGAAGATGCAACTTACTGACTTCATGGAACACTTATTGCTCAACAAAATGGTAACAATACCAATATAAAAATATGGAAGCTCTTCTGCTTTATTATCTGACAGACATCCAATCTAGTATCAGTTCTTGTCTTACTTATCCATATTCCTAAGGCATATGGAGATTTAAATCTATTTCTAAAACAGTACATGACACCAGCAGGACCTAAACTAAAGACATGTTACAGATTCATAGGCCTCATAGAGCTCTTTCTCCATTTACTTAATACAAGTGTCATCAGTTTGATCCTCCAATGATAAATATATCAAAATGGCCCTTCAACGTCAATTTCGACATCAAATTGGTATACTTTTGGAGGACAAATTGTCGATAATGTTCAGTTATAATATTGAATTAATAGAATAGTAAGGAACAAAACAATGGTTGCTTCTTTTTACTTGTATCTGAGAAGTACTAAAGCTCATGAAAATACTTCCTTCCAAGTGCTTCTGTTACTCTAATAAATACAACCCTAGATCACACTATACTGAAACAAAAGCATAGTATGGCATGTTACCAAAAAGTTGTCTGTTCTTCATATTCCAAAAAATCTGTTTTCTCAAACGGATGTTTATAGCAAAAAGAGAGGAAGGGGAAAACAAGCATTCTGTCTCAATGCATAGATGAAACTGCAATGAATGGTTCAAGTTTCTAGAAATCTTTTTCCATAGAATTATCTAAATACCCTCAAAGTTTATTACTTCTGAATGAAAGCCAAAGTGGTTTTTGGTCCAATGAAAAGAGTTGAGTTGATGATATAAAACACACGGATATTAGCAAAGTTCTCAGATGTGTAAAACAAAAATGTACATTCCACTCAAAGGAGAAGAGGGTCAAATAACTAGTGCAAGGGCAATATTTAACCAGCCAAAATAACTTGACTTATTTATTTCAAGAAATCATGTACTAGCATTTGAAAGATAACTTACACAAAATCTGGTTTATATATCCATTCAGGCAGCAGTCCAGTTAGAATGTTCCCAGTTAAAAATCTAATAAAATCAAAGTAAAGATATCAGTTCATAAAGCTCACAATTACTGATGAACCAGAAAATTGAGGTAAATAGGCTAGTAGACACCATCTCTATTAATTTATACTGTCTCCAAGGACTCTTCTATTGCTTTAACTGGTTGGACTGCATCAATATCTATTTTAATGCAGTCACCAATATGAATTAATGATACAAATGCCAGTTCCTGTATGTAGCACATAAATTTTATTCTCTCTATTTATGGCACCTCACAGTTTTTCCTTTTTTTACTTTTTCTTTAAGGAAGATGATTATCCAACCAAAAACATTGCTTTAAATTGTATGAAACTACAAACACATAGGTATGAACACTAAAACAAATTCCAATGATACATTTTTTTGTTATTTCAAATGACTGCAACATATAATTTGCAGAAAAAAAGGTTCAGATACTGCCTTATTTGAACAACATATTGGTAGTCACTGGTCAGCACTTTCAATGACAAAATCCTATATGCCCAAGGGAAGCAATGCAGCTAGATCTATCTGAAAATTGTAGCTTCCAAATTAAATAGAATAGTACCACCCAACTACTAAGAAAATATTTTTCCCCATTTTGGTGTAATCTTATAAAAAAACCATAGAAAATGTCTTACAGCATGTTCATTTTCTGTAGGTCAGCAAAGCTGCTCGGAATTTGTCCACTTAATTTGTTGTAGCTGAGATCTCTGATAAAGAAATTATATCAAGAGTAATAATTTGTAAGAAAAAAACTAGAATTTAAAAAAAAAGAAAAAAGAAAAAAAAAAGAAGAAGATGGCTCCCAATCCTGTATGCTACAAACAAAGAAAGCACGCTGCAGCCCTTCACCAAATTAATGAGTACAAATGGAGAATTTCTAAAAGTAGTTTGAAAGACTGCAAGAAAAATTCCAAAGTCGATATCAAATAGAAAAATATGGAAAGAAATAAAGCAGCACTTACAGCACTTGCAAATTAGTCAAATTTCCAAGATTTTCTGGCATTGCTCCAATAATATTGCAACTCCTCAATATTCTGGGAAACAGTCAGGCAGTACATTAATTTATGACAGGAACAAGGCATGATTATCACTTCTTAATTTTCTATCCCTAAAGCAATTCCTTATGGAGACATTGACTCACATAGTGAACATAACAACAACAACAATAACAATAATAATTCAGAGCATTTAACCCACAGTGTTTCCAAATTTGTCATGCTATCAAGTTGAGGAAAAGATGAATCAGGTCCATTCAAGTCAGTAATTCTCCTGCATATCATATTTTAAGCATGGTTACGCAAATAAAAAATAAATGACGTTATTTTTAAACCTTCGCTACATTAAATAAACACCATACGTACAAGTCGGTAAGGTTTTTCAGAAGTGAAATTCCAGAAGGAATTGGACCACTCAAGCCACTGCCTTGGATTACCCTGTGATTTTTTTTTTATAATTATTTTTTTGAAAAGAAAAACACCATTGGTTCTGAAAAAATGGTAATAACTAAAACAATGAGAGCAATTAAAGATCACAAAAGAAAAAGGGAACAATTTCACACATTAGCTCAACACTTGTCCAATTCTGAACAAAATTGGGTATGGCCCCAGAGAATTGATTGTCACCTAGTCGACTGCATTACAAGAGGGTAAGCAACAAAGAGAAGTTATAATTAAATAGTAAGTTAAATAACAATACAGTCTAATGGGGGAAAAAATGGAAAAAGAAAAAGCATGAAGCTCACATGTGCGTCAATGTAGTGAGCCATGCAAATGTTGCAGGTAACTCTCCAGTGAAATTATTGGAGGTAAGAAGCCTAAAACCCATCAATCAATGAACACCAAAGATTTAACATTTAAGAAGTAGAAATCAATCAGCCAAATAAAAAATAATTACAGTAACAGAGTGATTTTCTAAATGCCTGAGTCATGTAATAAAGGGCTTACATTCTTTCAATCTGGGGAAATTTCCCAAGCTCTGGAGGAAGGTTTCCAGAGAACTGATTGAACTCCAGCACCCTATGCACTCAAATTTAAGTTTCTCCAAACATCTCCATTAAAAAGGAAAAAAAAAAAAAGGGACACAACAAATTCTACGCTGGAAAACCAGAAACTCACAAACTTTTGAGAGTGGTTATATTTCCCAGCTCCTTTGGGATAGGACCCGTCAGACGATTTCCATAAAGGGAACTAGCCAAAAGGAACATCTGAATATTAGATTCATAGTACAATATAACAACTTAAAAAAGGACAAAGAAAAACACACACACACACACACACACACATATCCAAATGATGTTATGAAAACCAAAAGTTATTACATGCTCGTAGTGTATGTAAAATTATACTTACTCCACTCAAGATTTGATAAAGTGTAGTTAATAATAAACAAGTAAATTAGTAATAGACCTTATCATGAGTCATGATTGAAATGTCAAGCACTGAATTGAATAAGTATTATGTGACGCCTTAATCATATATACGCTTTTCACATGTAATGAAGAAAAAAATGAGAGGCCGAAATGAAGGAACAGAGAGAGAGAGAGAGAGAGAGAGAGATAGAGAGAGATTACATGTTGACAAGTTTCAAGGAACTCCATTGCTTTGGGATTGTGCCGTTAAGGTAGTTGAAGGTGAGATCACTGTGAGAGAGAGAGAGAGAGAGAGAACCAAGGAAGTGAGAGTAAATATAGTGGGTGAAAGAGAGAGGAATGTGTGTGTGTGCGTTTGTGATACTTACATTTCTCGTAGGTAAGGCAATCTCACAAGCTCCGGTGGAAGAGTGCCCGAAAGATTTTGTGATTTCAGAACTCTGTATAGTGTATACATTCATTCATCAATTGTCACACTCACAACTCATCAGAAACAACTTCTCTCTTTTTTTCTTTTTCTTTTTTTCCTCCTGAGATTGATTTATATACGCTCAGAGAAAAATGGCAAATCAAATTATATTGGTTAACTTATTAAAGTTATTTCATCCTGTCAATATATTTCTTTATAATAATACTCCAGAGTTAGTCCCACATCATTAAAAAATTATTAGATATTGTTAAATTTTGCTTACATGGCCAGCATGAATTAGTATAGATATGATATGTTGTATACGTAATCCTGAAATCAATTTTTTTTTTTTTTTTTTTGCCTAAAATGAATTTTTAAAAATTAAAAAAATGATTGAAATAATGTCAAAATAACCATTTTTTAGGCCAAAACAATCTCAATCGAATTCCACCATATCCCATATCAACTCTCATTTGTTACGTGCATAAAAACTAAAATTGTTTAATAATTTTTTTAATTGCGGAACAATAGTACTTATAGGAATCCAAACTAAAACACTTTTAGCATATAGAGATCCAAACTAAATTGTTTTTTAGTGTATGAACTAAACAAAAATTTAGAACATATATAGAGGTTAAAATTCGTAATATCCTAAATAAGTGTATAAGGAGTATTAAATGGGTTGGCCCAGTGGGCCATTTAGAACTTGCCCACATAGGCTAGATATAAAAAATCCATGCGCTAAAGTTCAGCTAAAGCAGTGACTAGATGTGAATAACACACTTAAAAAAAATTTATTTTTTAATTTGTTAATCTTATCATTGACTCGTATATGGGCCAACTCTAGCCCACCTATGAGTTACCCCTAATCCAGTAGATTGGCCCACTTACAAAATTATGAAATTTTATCTTTTTTTTTTTATAAATTCTAACTTTTTTTAATGAACTTTAACATATGGGTAAAAAAAATCTACCTTTTAAAAAAAATTATTGATAAAAAATTCAAAATTTAACTCAAATTATAGTAATATATGAAAATCAACCTATCATGCTTAAATTATAATTTTAAAGTTCTAAATGAAAATTTGAATATGACATGGAGTTAGAATTGGCAATATGCGCCCATACAGCATACAAACTGTTAGCTTTCAAAAGATTAATTAATTTGCCAAAATGCTAAAGAATAATTAAGAGTCAATTTAAGTCTACAAAAATTGATTTTTTTTTAATCTGCTTTTTGTTTATGAAATTATTAAAAAATATATAAAATAATTTTTTATATGATATAATATAATTTTTCATATTAAATGTATGAAATATCACAATTTTAAGATAATTAATTTCTACTTATAACTAAAAATTTCAAAAATTACTTATGATTATAAGTTATTTTTTAACATAAAATTATAATAATTTGATTATAATCCATTTTAATTTTTTCCCAAACATCGTAGATGTTTTTAAAACTTAAACAGCCCCCTCCCCCTTCAAAAAAAAAGACCCAAAACTGTGTTAGTGTCGTTCTCAAATACACTGTAGAGCTATCAAAAGAACCTCACTTGGATGGGCTAGCTCCCAACCCCACAATTTAAGCCCCCAGTCCCGCTAATTTGAGCCTTGCCACAAGATTAGGAATTGCCCTGTAGTTCACTAATTGAATATATATATATATATATATAATTTGTATTGTTAAAATATATATAATAATATATTTGAATAAATATAATTTTTAGTATTTAATTATATTTATATTTATTCAAATATAGTATTATATATTTTTTAATAATATAAATGATGTATATATATACTAAAAATTATACATAGTAAAATTAGCTAAATATGGACATTCTCTCCATTTAGGTATTGTGGTATATGATGATTTACCACAATTTATATCTCAAGATATCATTATTGAATCTATGGAGGCTTGTAGATCCAGGATAGCTCCTGTAATTTTTTGAGTTTCAACCCCACTGTATATTAAAAAAAAGGATTGAGATCCTCTAAAGTGAACATATTTATAAAGTGAAAAAGTGAGAGATTCATCACCTTTGGATCAATAACTTTTATCATGTGTTTATCTCATCTATTGATCTAATGGTAATTAATCCCTCACTTTTTCACTTTACAAACATACTCACTTTAGAATATCCAAATCCTAAAAAAAATGGCAGCATGTGCAGTAGCTAAGAATTTCAAGGAATAAAAATATTTGGTTATTTGAATTGAAGAATGGAAAGAGATGAACTAATTAAATTTCGTTGCCATTTTGGATGATTTTATATAAGAAAAGTATTTGAAGTTCAAATCAACAGAAAAATGCATTTCACTTTTGCTAATGCTTTGAGAAAACCATTCTTTATGTCCAAGTATGCAAGAATGCAACCTATGGGCCCCATCAACATTATGCATTTTTTTGTCTGGCATAGTTATGCTTGATAATAAAATAATGAACAAAATTTAAAGTATATTATTTTGTGTTTTGGCAAGACTCGAGATAGTGCGTCGATAACAGATGAGGGAAGGAGGCTCTAGGAAATGTAGGTCACGGGGCCTTGTTGTTATGTTGTTGCGCTTAGAACGACGCATATTTAACGCTTAAAAAGTGTGTTTGGATTGGAATTTGTAAATAAATGCGATTTTGTCGAATTAATTTTGATTAAAATTAAGTTTGGTACAATGTGATTTATAATTGAAATTTTTTATCTTAAAAGTGAATTTGATAAAAATAGATATTATTTGAATGATATTGATCTAAATTAATTTTATTTATAAAATTATCAAAAGAGGGTGCATCAATATTAATGTTGGAAAAAAAAATCAAAAAGATACATAGAGGGCTAGAATGGAAAGTATAATAAGTGGGATCCACTGTCAATGATCAACCATGGTTTGTCCAATGGAACAATGAGAAATTGTTGCCTTAGGACAAATCTTGGTTTGGAGCAAAATTATGGATAATTATTACGGTCCCGTCTACAATGCACCTCATGAAGTATGATGCATGATGCATGATGCACCTAGTGTGTAGCTGGACTTGATTTTTACCCGCATTCAGAAAATGTGGTTAAAGGAAGATAAATGTGTGGCTAAATGAAGATAAGAAATGTGATTAAATGAATTGCGAATGTGGTTAAAAAACTCCTCCTTGTAATGAGCAATGGCATCCCAAGCATCAATGAGGGCTTTATCGTCAGCTTCGGCAAGATGCTTATTGATTGTCCCCACCGTCTCCGATGTGTCCCTTATGGAGGCTCACGGCTTCCTCAAGTCCCCCGATAACGCCACTACCAACATCGCCATCGCGATCACCATCACCGTCGCCAAGCTCGGCAACACGACCACCTTCGTTGGCAAGCTCCAGGACGATGAGTTCGGACACACTCGCAAGCTTGCAGCAACGCCGGACGATCACTCCAAATGGGGGGAATGCGAGACGCACAACGGCAGCTAGATTTGGGATCGAACTGCAGCGATGCAACACCACAAGTCTCCGTTCTCGCGCGCAACCTTGCGATAAACCACTTCTGATGGAGGCTACCAATAGCGAGGTGGAGACTGAAACCAGTGGTGGTGGCTTGAAGAGCGGCAGTGGACGGCTAAGGAAGCAGCAGTGACAAGCGCAAATGGTTATCCCTTTTTCTCTTCGCGGACTATACGTGGTGGTGTGATGGTGGCTAAGGGATTGTGACAGTGAGATGACGATGGTAGTTGTGGAGGGGGAGGAAGGAGGAGTCACTTAGCCACATTCACATGTTCGTTTAACCGCATTCATAGATTCATTTAGCCACACTCTAATCTTCCCTTAGCCACATTTTTTGAATGCAGGTAAAAAATAGTCCAACTGCAGCAGCAGGTGCATCACGCACCATACTTTATGAGGTGCATTGCAGATGAAACCAATTATTACAAACTAAAATTTACACAAACATCATGGGTGTAACTTTCAAGGTGTCAAACAAGGACTTGGTGGGTTTTAACTTCTAACACCTATCCAACACACACTACGATATTTTGTTTGACAATGGTAGAGCCCATAGGGCAATTCAGCCCTAGCCCACCATATTGGGGGGCTATGTGGGTTGTGGGCTAACAAGGCCCCTCATTGGAGTGGGCTAAATAAATTGGGGCTTGAAATGTGGGGACTGGGGGTTGGCCCACTGAGGTAGGGCTGAACTGACACCTCTAAGTGTCCAAATAATATAGCTTTTTGGTACTCTATGGTGGTGCTCCAACAGAATTTCTTTGTTTTTTCTTTTTAATGATTCTTTAATTGGGCCTATGGCATTTTTTCTTCCTCTTGTCCTTCGCCACCATTCACCATCTATAGCTTGCATGTCGAGTGGAACACGAGTTTGTAGTAGTGATGTTGAGAATAGCCATGTCAAGGTTTTGGGATTGAAAACAAACCTTCATGCATACTCAGTTTTCGTTGAAGATCTCCCTTTGATAGTGACCAAATAATGGATTAGTGATCTGTTTGAACATTTTGGTTCGGTTATAGATATTTTCTTATCTAAAAATTTGAAGAGATCATCATCTCATCAGTTTACTTTTGTTAGGTTCTTAACAGAGGTTGAAGCTTGAAGTGTTATTGAGACCCTAAATAGCATAGAACCGGACAACTATCATTTGGTGGTGGCTCAAGCTTCAAAGAAAAAAGCTGCTTCTAATCCCATCTTAGAAATAGATACACAAGCAGCAAATGGAACTAATTTCCGTCAAGACAACAAAGCCAGGGAAGGCAACCTTGAATTCGCTCTTGTCCAAGCTAACTTGCCAGTTGCGCCAGTGATTCACGGTGTGGAGTGCAACTCAGGGTGGCTTAACAAAAGCTTGGTTGTGGATGTCAAAGAGTAATTGAGTACTATCCTTTTCTCTATGTTGGCTAGGGCTGCTTAGGAGGAAGTTTCTAATATTCGTGAGTTAAGTCCCGTGCAATTCTTAGTGACCTTCTTCGTTGAAGCCATGTAGTGTGCTCTTAGGGGACGGATGCAACTAGTTTCCTTTCTCTATTCGAGTGTAAGAAAGTAGAGCATGAATGCTTGGTCCTTTTCTAGGCTTGTGTGGGTGGAAGTGTTTGGTCTTCCGCCCTTGGCTTAGTCGAGTTCCAATTTGATCAGTATTGAAAAGTTATGGGGCAATGTCACAGTTTTTAATGAAAGAACTATGAAAGGAAATTCTTTTATCACTGCAAGGATGTTGATTGATACATAATCTAAGGATCCCATTCTTGGACATGTTGATTTTGTTCTGGGGATCATCACTTTACGCTGAGTGTCTCAGAGGTCCCAATTTGCCTTGTGTCACTTTGCTCCTTAGCCAGTATGGTGGAGATGGCGGTTTTGGCAATCTTCCTGTCCTTTGGTGGAGACGAAGGGCCAAGCATGTCATCCATATGCAAGTCACGTGAGGTAGTTGGAAAGGTTGTTATCAATATAAATTCATGTGGTCCTGTCATAAATGAATGTGGGAAGTCCCAAGTTGGTGGAGCAATGATTCTCAAGCCAATCATTGATTATATTGATTACATGTTTTGTGTTCCAAAAAAATTTCCGTGTACTGAGCAAAAATTACTGTTGGAAGTACAAAGAGACTTGGGCTAGCTTTTTTTTTCTGGCCAGGGAGGGGGATTGGTTTAGGGGGGAGGGTTTTGGACCACTGTTGGCCTCTGGCCAGTTTCGAACCCGGGTGCACTCTTTGCAAGGCCAATGATGTGGCCATAGAACCAAAGCCTCGCATGCTTGGGGTAGCTTGATAACAGGAAATTGCCCATTGATTTATTTGAGTGACTTAGGCCAAGGTTCTCATGTGGCTATGTGTGATATGGGTTTATGCTCTAATATTCCAAGCCCAACAAATTCAAGCCCTCTATACCCCTGGTTTTGAACTGATTAGGCATAATGATGGGCCCATTGCTAATTGGCTAGCTCTATCTAAACCCATGGATTCTTGCTTCTCGGCAGATTTTGATGTGGGCCGTGGGATGAGCTCCTCAACTGATGAAGATACCGTCCTTGCGGACTTTGTGTTGAAAAGCAAAAGGCAGAAGCTTCTTGGATATGCGGTGAATGAAGAGAATAACATTAATGTGAAGTCCATAAGTTCAATCAAGGAAAATATATCTATCGTGCCATTTGATGGGGGAATTACAGACCAACCTAAGGTGGTTACCAACCTAGGGAACGCACATGAAAAGGCTTATTCTGACTATGTGGAAGAAGCTAAGGCACTTGGGATCTTGGTACTAAAATTGGATTGTATGCTGAAAATGAGCATGATGTTATAAATGTCTTAGTTGACTTTCATCTGAAAAAAGAGGATGGAACGAAGTGGACTTGTACAAGAGCCAAAAAGGGAAAGAAGAAAACAAATTAATTGTATAGTCCCTTGTTGTTTTTGAGTGCCCTTAAGCTCTTGCACTGTATCTTTGTTTCTTTTGTTTCGTGATGTATGTTACAACCCATTGTAATGCTCCACCCTCAACGGGGTTTGTATCTATATATATAGGCCAAAAAGTGTAGCCATATAATTATTATCAATCCAATCAAATTGTTGGATCATAATTATATATTATACTGACTGTGATATTAAAAGATTCAAGATCTACAATATTTTTCGTCTTGGATATTTATAGATCTCACACTGACCATGCTTTCTATTGTTTAGAACATTTTTGACATATGTGATGTGTACTAATATTTACTATTTCTAGTCACTTGAGAAAATTATAAAATTATGTAATAAAAAAATAAAAAATTATGTATTTATAAAAAAAAATTATGTATTTGTAAATAATAATTTAACCTTATCTAAATTCATGTATGAATTAATTGATATAAAAAAAGATATAAATCACCGTAAGAGTGGGTATTATCTCTTTATTAAATAAATAAATAATATTCTTCGAAATATAGTTTTAATTTATGGAATTTATTTGGAATACGAAAAATTAGTCTCACTCAATTCTTTTAACATTTTTCATGAACTTAGTTATTTGAAAAAACATGTACATTTTTAAAAAAAAAAAAACAATATTTAAAAGCGCAAAAGTAATTAATTATTTTAAATAATTAAATGTATAAAAAAGTTGCATAAGAATAAATTTTTTTAAATGCTTAAGATTTAGGATTATTTATTTCGACATTTTTTGAAAAATTAAAATAAATCTATAAAAATATAAAAATATAACTTATTTAATAAGTATTATTATGTATATAAAACTACCTATCATATACAGTGCAAACATTAACAATTGAATTTAATAAAATTTTGATGTATTATCATGTGAAAATTTACATAATTATCTAATAATATATTATCATATTAATAAAAATATTTTACTTACATACAAACCGATAAAACTTTTAAGTATAGTTACTTAATGATTTTCTATAAAATATAATTTTTATCTATCCATTGAATTACAATTAATTATCACATAATTAGTTGAAAACGTGATAATACTCTTAATAATTATTGACTTACAAGATGGAGGGAAAGAGAAACGTACACGTACATGCTTACTACATGGCAAGGAGTGCGATTGGAGGAAGGACAATCACAAGTCACAGCATTAATTTCTGAATAAGGTTTTCCAGGCGTCGTCCAGTTACGTTCTCCACTACATGGATCTACGCTAAAGTCCCAGTTCTTCTTCCCAAGTGTCTTGCCTATCTCTTTCAGAACTTGCACTGATTGATATATATATATATATATTGTACATACATACATCAGCAGAGATAATTAATTAAGAAGCAAAGTCATCATTGTTTGTTTAGAACTCAAAATATATATATTAACAAATTAAAAGATCATCTCTGCAGTTAGAAATTATAATACCATGAAATAATCAACTTAACAAAGAAATTATCAAGGCAAAATATTTGTTAATGTTATTACCCTAGCATATGGGTTACGTGATTAACCTTACCTTCCTGTTCTTGTAGAGTGGCTGCAGAAACTAATGATGCAAGGAGAAGGGAAAGTAGGGGGAAGATAGTCATGACCTTCATGATTGAATATGGTGGGATGAGGGGACAATTCCCAGGACTTAAAAAAGTAATTAACCAGTGTGGAAATTTGGTACATAAATAGGAACAGGGCCACCTGTAAATAATTGGAGCACATGCCCCATACAACACTCATATTATGGTAATTCAGCAGACATTGTTGAATGGTACTGGGGTTTATGGGACGACCGCTGAATTAATAGTAATATATAGCCTGCCGGGCCTAGAAATTTGAAAAGTAATAGGCCATACTCTGGTGAAGATGGATTTTTTCATCTTCACGTGAAGATATGACGTGATTGCAAAATTGATGATATGTGGTAGAGGTATATTGATGTATTAATCATCTATGATGTATTATTATAATATCTAATTTTAAAAAAATTTAAAAATATAATTAAATATATTTTAAAAATTAATTATCATATATTGACAGTATAAAATTATACTGATAATATAAAATAATTTTATATTATCAGTGTAATCAAAAAATTTTATCAGTGTAATTTTAATTATTATACACTGACAGTGTAAAATTACACTGGAAGTATAAAATAATTTTACACTGTCAGTGTAATCAAAAAATTTTATCAGTATAATTTTAATTATCATACACTGACAATATAAAATTACACTGGCAATATAAAATAATTTTACACTGAATACATTGATAAAATTTTTTGATTACACTGACAGTATAAAATTATTTTATACTGCCAGTGTAATTTTACATTGTCAGTGTATAATAATTAAAATTATACTGATAAAATTTTTTGATTACACTGACAGTGTAAAATTAGTTTATATTGCCGGTATAATTTTACGTGAAATCACACTGATAAAATTTTTTAATTACACTAATAATGTAAAATTATTTTATATTATCAGTATAATTTTATACTGTCAGTGTATGATAATTAATTTTTAAAATATATTTAATTATATTTTTAAATTTTCTTAAAATTAGATATTACTACAATACATCATAGATGATTGGTGCATCAATACACCTCTGCCACATATCACCAATTTGTTACAACCATGTCGTATCTTCACGTGAAGATGGAAAAATATAATAAATTGAGAGATATTATATATAATCCATCTCCTGCTATTTAAATGATATTACTGACAGATATTTTTATATTTGGTAAAATATAATATTAAATATCTTTATAAATATAATATTAAAATATTTTTATTAGTATAAATATAATAAATTGAGAGATATTATATATAATATTATCTAATCTTATAAAAAATTAGTATAATTTATCTTAAATTTCATGTTCAATATAATTATTCAATTTTTAAAAAAATTTAATTATTATATATTAATAATATAAAAAATTATTCAATTAAATATTTATATTTATAAAATTTTAAAATAATAAATAATTAAATTAAATATTTTTATTGATATAATAATATATAATTAAATATTTATATAAAAAAATTTATAACAACAATATATAGAAATTAAATTTTTTTTCTCTGTTTTTGTTTTGTACGGATATTAAATATTTTAATTTTGATTATTTACTAATTTAATCCTATTAGGCACGTTCCGTGGTGCAGTTCGCGGTCTGCTCAAACCATACAAGAGCAAGCTCCCCTTTGCCGACGACGCATTAACCGCCTCCATTTTCGATGAACTCACTGCTCGAACTTGCGACCCACGACCCTCCACTGCTGCTTAGCCATCCACTGCACCACCCATTCCTCGGCCGTGTCAAGTGGGACCTCCCATTCCACCGCGATAGCACCACATAGCCACCCACAAAACAATGCACAACCCCTTCTCTCTTTCCAGCCTATCACAGCGCCAACGAGGTCCACACCCTCTTAATCGGCGACTTGCATTGATTGATGGATGGGAAAGACCTCCAAACCTACTTCAAATTGATGTGGAAAATAAAAATAAAACCT
This sequence comes from Pterocarpus macrocarpus, assembly GCA_031439585.1. Classification (NCBI taxonomy): domain Eukaryota; kingdom Viridiplantae; phylum Streptophyta; class Magnoliopsida; order Fabales; family Fabaceae; genus Pterocarpus; species Pterocarpus macrocarpus. The sequence goes on along the minus strand of CM062517.1, from coordinate 14,437,170 downwards.
ACTTCAAATTGATGTGAAAAATCGGTGGTAGAGTTTTGAATATGCGATGTTTTATGCCGATTGTTGAATCACATCACCGCTTGTGTTCGTGCGATTGTTTTGGATTGTACTTGCTTTGCTGATCGTGGTCCTTGATTTTTTTTGTCTCAATTTCTTGATTGACCCCATAATCTTTATTCTTTTCATTGTTTCCGGTTGGTGGGTTGTGTTGGCAGCAAGCATGGTGGGGATCTTGGCGCCATCGGGGAGAGGGGCAAGGTGGACCTCTGGGGAAGGAGGTGGCGGAGAACTTCGATGAAGTGGGAGGTGGCTGAGGTGTATAGAGATTTGAGAATGTTAGGATGAATTAGAAGTGTTTGGTGTACCTATAAACCATAACATCTACACGTTTAGATTCCATGGTGCTTCATGCTCCTTGACTAGCGAAGAGCATGTTAAACGGCGCCCTCCTGACTATCATACTTCATCCAATTGTCGCCGTGATTTCTTTGATTTGTAGCATTCTATTTGATGTTTGGTGATAAAAGATAATAATGCGGTGGTTAAAATATAAATTTTGATCCCTATAAAGGTCATCGATTTTGAATTTAATCACTACAGAAAGAAAGTTTTTAAATCAGTCTTATACTTGCAATCATTTGTACGTATGTTCCTACTGTCAATTATAATTATAATTATATTATATTACTGTGTCATATTACATGGCCACGTGGATAACAGAGCATGATTTAACTATTTCAGTTTTTTATGTGGCAAATGACAGATAGGTGTAACACATATATAAGCTAAATCACTTTCCCTTAACAAATGTTTAACAAAGCCCAATAAAAATTTCTAGTTATGCACACAACTCTCTCGTCCGTCGATAAGCAAATCATCTTCAATTATAGCATTAGATAGGGACTTTTTGGATCAGATTGCACTCTATTAGCCATGTAAAATAATCTATTCACGAAGTTATAACTTTAATTAATGATAGAGACTATTCTTCAAATAATTACATGTATAGGACTAATTTAAAAACTTTTTTCATCTAGGAACTAATTTCAAAATCAATTCCACACATTTATCGTATTTTTAATTATTCAACCCATCGTCACCCATTTTTAAAAACACGATAAATGTGTGCCTTTGTTTCCGTTAAATAAGGATTTGGATCTAAAGTTTAGCATGTTACAAATACTGGTGGTCTAAACAAACAAATAGTTCAACCAATCAAAGCTCAACCTCAAGAGATTGAATCATAAAATTAGGGATATAAACAAGTTGGTTTGGTTCGAATTTAAACGAAAGATAAATTTGAATGAATCAAACTTAATTTGATTGGATTAATTTATTTTTTTAATTTTTTTTCAACAAATAGGAACAAAATCGATTCAATCAATATCGAGTTGGTTTGATTTGAGTTATCAATTTGAAGTGAATATATATATATGGATTAGGATCAAGTTATATTAGTGTAACTTTAAACAATTGTTATACTATTGAATAATTTTTTGCTGGTGTAATTTTTTATAAAATTTGTTGTTAGATTAGAAGTTTATATATTATAGATTATATCTACAAAATTTCATGTTAATTAAAAATCGTTTGATATACTTTTATACACTTCAAAATCAACGTAATATATATGTTTAAAATATACGTAAATAAGAGTTATTTGATTACACTCTCATTGATGTTCAATTTTGATAAAATTTGGCACATATGATCTTCATTATAAGTAATTGTGATTTAATAGTTAAATCGATAAAAAGTATATCCTATAAAAAGTTATAAGCGGTGTCACTATCCTATAAAAATCACATTCTTATTAATGTCCAATTTTTTTTTTTTTTAATTTGACATATATATGTAGTTATAATTTCTTATCTGTTTAGCTAGCTACTCCACTTCTAACCTAAAATTACAACTTGAGGCTGCACAGAGAAAAGTGTTTTATTGACTAGATTAAACATACAGAATGGTTAGCACTTCAAGGTCACAGTCCCATTTTCTTTGATAATTTAGAATTGGTGAGTGGCTTCTGCAGTTTCTATGGAAAAAACTTAATTTTTCAACTTCTGTAGATCCATTACCTAAGGCATACACATGACTAGATAGTACCATCCAGGTACCAAGAATTTCTGTAATTATTTTGGTGTACTCAAATTGGAAACTACTAAAATTTTCTTACAGCGTATCCATCTTCTTTAGGCCATCAAAGCTGCTTGGAATTTCTCCACTTAATCTTTTATAGCTAAGGTCTCTGAAAATGAAAAACATACAGAATCAGTTCCTCTTTTCAAGGAACAAGGCAGCCGAAGAAAAGGAACTAAAAAATGTTTAGTTTGTATATATATATGATGATTAAAAAAATCATATTGAATTTATTGAGCATAACATGCAAGAGCTTTAAAAGGGTGTAAAATATACACAATGCAAGAAAATTGCAAACTTGCAAAATGTGAAAGAAATAAAGAACTACTTACAATACTTTTAAACTAGTCAGGGTCCCAATATTTTCAGGAATTGTTCCTTCAATATTGCAACTTCTCAATATTCTGGTAAACAAACAGACAATATGTAAAATTGTGATAGCAAGCAGGCATCAGTGTGCCAATTCTTTTTCCCTAATTTTGTACCACTAATAACATTGCCTTATTGAGGCGCTAACTCACAAATTAAATAGGAGGCAAATAAATAATAATTAAGCATTCCACTCACAATGTTTCCAAGTTTGTCATATTCTTGAGTTCTGGAAAGGGTGAATCAGATCCATTCAAGTCACTAATTCTCCTGCATATTATATCATAAGCATGAATAAACAGTAAAACAATAAATAGAAAATTTAATTTTGAAACCTTGGCTGCAGTAAAGGACTCCTCACTTACAAGTCGGCGAGGGTTTTTAAGAAAAGAAATTCCAGGAGGAATTGGCCCACTCAAACCACTACCTTGACTCACTCTGTCAGAACAAAAAAAAAAAATATTGCTTCAGACTAATGACAATGTTATATAACAACTGAAACCAATTGTAAGTTCACAAAATTGAAGAAAAAAAATCTCACAGTATCTCAAGACTTTTGTCCAATTTTGAATGAAATTAGGTGCTTTTCCAGAGAACTGATTGTCGCCAATTCGACTGTATTATAGGAGGGTAAGCATGAAATTAATGTTACTATCGATTTGAATTAAGTTCAATAACAATAGACTGAATATGGTTGGCTGAAATAAAAGCAGCATGCTTACAGGTGCTTCAATGTAGTGAGCCTAGCAAATGTTGCAGGTAAATTTGCAGAAAAATAGTCGGAGGTAAGAAGCCTGTATCAAAATTGACATTTAGAATATAAGGCATATGGATTAGGATTCTCTAAATAATAGTATGCAGTTTATTCAGTAAAGTCCGGAGTGGATAAGAATCAACAGTTTAGTTTTTTGTAAAATACAAACAACCGATAGCAATATATGAATTGGGAGGTAATTTTCCCATCAATGATCTCTAAATGACCCAAATCAAAGGCATAGAACATGAAGTAAAAAGTGAAAAATCTATCAGTGTACACTGAACGCTAAAGCTTAAAGTAGTAGTAAAAGTCAATTAACCAAATAAAAAAGAACGCAGCGATTGTAAATGCCAATTCATATAAAAGTGCTTGCAGTCTTTCAAGCTGGGGAGGATTCCCAAGCTCCGGAGGAAGCTCCCCGGAGAGTTGATTGAACTCCAGGACCCTATCCATTAATAGTTCAAGTTCCTTTAGAAACTTTTCTAAAATTGAAATGGGAAACCTCTATGTGGAAGACACCACAAACTTAACAAACTTTGATTGGACCTGTTAGTCGGTTTCCTGGAAGGGAACTGCCACAATTTAGAAACATTCATACAATTAATTACCAATTAGCTTCATGTTTCATGAATTGAAACCAGTACAAGATTACATTCAAAATGAAAAATCCTAACATGACACAAAAGATGACCTTGTCAGAAGCGTATTATATACTTTGCAATGATCAAAGATCAACAAAAGTTGACACACAGAGAGATAGCTAGAGTGTACATGTTGACAAGATTCATGAAGCCCCATTGTGGAGGAATAGTGCCATTAAGGTAATTGTAGGTAAGGTCACTTTAACACATTAAAGAAGAGAAACGTAATGATCAAACTTCAAAGGGTGTTAACTTTCAATTGTGAGAGAGTGGGTTCTGGAGCACTTACGTTTCTTGAAGGTAAGGCAACCGAACCAGTTCACTTGGGAGTGTACCTGAAGATTTTGTGACTTCAAAACTCTGTACAATGATTATTCATTCAAACATGAAAAGTGTTAAAAGTTAAAACCATTACTGGAAAAAAATTGGATCAAATTAACAAGAGAAAAGTTTATACCAAAGATCCACGGATTGGTGGGGACAGAAAGGAGCCACCAAAAGGGCAAGACATTGTTACTGAGTTTTTTTTTTTTTCCCTTTTATTAAATTACGTAAAATTGTTATTACCAATTTCTTTTGCTCTTTTTGTTACAGAAATTCTTCATGTTCCATCCACACTTAAATTGATAGATTTCCCAATTTAAATTGTTTATGAATGGCTCACATTCGGCATAACATACTAGAGACATAGACATACATGCTAACAACATGGCAGAAGGCGGCATTAGCAAAAGAGCAGTTGCAGGTGACAGCATTTTCAGACCCTTTTACTTGAGCAGATGATGTCCAGTTACGTTGTCCGCTGCATGGATCTACACTGAAGTCCCAATCCTCCTTCCCAAGTTTCTTAGCTATCTCCTTCAAAACTTGCACTATATTATGTATACCCATAATTAAAATGATGCAGCATATTGTCATTTTTTTTAAAATATAACTAAGCACTCAACAACAACAACAACAACAACTAAGTCTTTCCGTACTAAGTGGGAAAAAAAATGTTATGTGCAGTCTATTAAAAATATCTATACCTTCATCTTGATGCAAAGTAGTGGCTCCAAAAGCAAATGATGTGAAGCAAAGAACAAGGAGAGGAAGGTGGAGTTTAAATCGAAGCAAATTCATTTGCAGGGATGAATTAATAAACCATGATTAATGAGAGACTTGATAAGAGGAACTAGTGCTAGAGGAAGTAGGAGAATAGCCAGAGACTATATTGTTTAGTCGCGTTAACGATATATGTAACCACTGAACTGAATCTTTTCCTTCCAATGACGTTTGACAAAATTAAAAGGAGAGCAAGATGATAGCCGCAGACAAGACTAGGTTGTTGAGTATTTACATGAGGTTATTTTGTGTTAAACAATAATTAACATCCATGTCAAAAGTTGCTTGAAAAGAAGTATAATATAAGTATTAACGAAGAACAAAATTCATATTGTATTTTGGGGGAGAAAAAAAAAGAACACCTCATATACATGCAATTGTTGCCATCAGGTTAGCCTATTAAAACATGACATGTAGTATATTATTTTAACTCCTGAGGACCAGTGTCTGCTATACAGTCAAGTGTCAACCAAAGGAAGCGCTGTCAAGGGAAAGAAAGAACAACGCCAATGACAGAAGCATAAGTTTAGGCATGTGCAGCTTCAATCCAATCCTATGCCATGATAACAATAACTTGGGAAATAAAGAAATTGAGAGTGACCCTCATCCTTTTTTTTTCTAATCAAAGAGAGAAAGGAAAGGATTTAGCATATATGTTACGGTTAGTTGAGAATTCTGCATGAAAAATGAGGAGTGCATAAAAAAATTATATCATTCTCTTCTATATCATAAGTGGACATGGTCTTTTCTTTAAGAAAAATAAAAATAAAAAAAGATAATTCAAATGTGTCTTTACGAGAGAATCAGAAGATTGTAGTATTAAGCTGTGCTTTGCAAATCGTGTGTTCATAGTTGCATCTCTTAAGTAACACCAAAGGAATTGCATCTCAAAATTCACTCATATCAAAACATTTTGTAAAATTTCCGACATTGAAGTAATTATTATCTTTTATAATATATTAATTCTGAGACCAAGTTATGACACATTAAAAGATTAACACTTAGATATTCTATAATATTGCCATATCAACTTCTTAAACCCAAACTGGATAGGATGGGGCCGGATTGAACAAAACCAGACCAGGCCAGACCTAACCAAACCAGACTAGATTGGACCGAACTGGACCGGACCGGACTGAGCCAAGCCGAACTAGACCGAATCAAACTGAATCGAATCAAATCAGACCGAACCGAACCAAACTAGACCAGGCTGGACTGGACCGAACAGGACTGGATCACACTGAACCGAACCAAATCAAATCGGACTGAACCGAACCAAACCAGATCGGACCGGACCGAACAAGACTAGACCGAATTGGACCAAACTAAACTGAACCAAACCGGATCAAACCGAACCGAACCAAATAAGACCAGACCAAACCAAACTAGACTAAGCTGGACCGAACCGGATCGAACCACACTGAGCCGGACCAAATCAGATTGGACTGGACTAAACTAAATCAGACCAGACCGAACCGAGCTGGACTGAACCAAATTAAGCTAAATCGGAGTAAACCTACTAAACTAAATCAAACTGAACAAGATCAAATTAAATTGGACCGGATCGAACCTAACTGAACTTTACTACACCACCGAACCAAACCAAATTGGACCGAATCAAACCAGACCTTACTAGACTAGACCGAGCCAAGCAAGACAGACCAAACCATATCAAATAAATAAATAAATAAAACTTAGGCTTATTTTTTACATCCTTATTATCTAATTATTAAGTTTCATACTCTAATTAAAGAACTGAAGTGCAAACTGTGGTATTAACACTTCATTTATCTCTCATCTTACAATATTGCTAAACCATCCTATTATACAAATTATTACTTAACTATGCCAATCTTTAGCTCCCATTTGTTAATCATAACAAGATACATTAAGTTACCAATATTAATAAAATTAATTGTATATACTTTAAACTAATTATGGGTGTGTTGTTTGTGATTTTTTGGCAAAAAATAACTTTTTTTTCTAGGAAAAATCAGTTTTTATAAATTTAGATAATTTTTTAAAATAATTATAATTTAAAAAAATGATTTCAGCATTTTGGTAGAGCTTTTTTGTAGAAACTGAAAGGAATAGTTTCTGCAAAAAAAAAAAAAAACATCAGTTTTCGATTTTTTCAATTATATATAAAAATATAAGTTTCATAATCAATTTTTAAAAAAAATTGAAATAAAAGCACCCTATATAGCATTAACTACTTACTCAAAATTATTCAAAGTTAATATTTTTAAAATTCTAGTTTTTAATGGTTCTTAATAAACCAAAAAAAAATTACAATTAAATATTTATTTTTAAATATTAAAAAATAATATTTTACAAAAATATCAACCTCCTACCAATAGTTAATCAATTGTTTAACATATTCAATTTAACCTTATTATCCTTTTAATGGTTTCACAATTAAATATGAAAAAAATAAGTTTATAGAACATTACGAATAAATAAAGCACAAATTATAGCATTAACACTTCATTTATCTTTTATATTATAATGTTATCATGTCATTTTATTATTCAAATTGTCATTCAACTATGTCAACCTTTAGCGTTTTACTATTTAATTATGGCAAGATGCACTAATCCACCAATATTAACAAAATTAGTTATATATACTTTAAATTAATTATATATTATTAACTCTTTATTCAAAATTATTCAAAGTTAAAATTTTTCAAATTTTGATTTCTAATGATTCTTCAATAAAAAGAAACTACAGTTGAATATTTATTTTAAATATTAAAAAAATAATTTTACAAAAATATCAATCTCTTACCAATCGTTAATCAATTGTTTATAACATTTTTCTTTTAATCTTATTATCTTTTTAACGGTCTTACTACCAAACAAGCCAAAAATAAGTTTATAAAATATTACAAAACAGTAAAATTACAACCTTAACTAAATAAGAAATATCACACGAATTAACTTTGATATGCCATTAATATTATAAATCTTTGTCATCACACATTTATATTCTGAATAAAGATGAACAAGCACAATTTGAAGGAACTATACTATCATAAAAACTTTTGTTCTAAACAAAATCTTTGAAGCCTAAGCTTTATTTATTATTCTAAAATAACAAAAGCAAAGAAAAACAAATGGAAAACATATAATTGCTTTCACATAAAATAAATAAATATTTATCTCTTAACATTTATTTCTAACATAATTCAGGAACATTTACTAATAGTAATTTCATCATATAAGGAGTTCATATCTATACAAATGTCAAAGAAAAAGTATTACAAACAAATATAAGACACAACATCTTTATATGAAAAAGATATTTATAAAGGCATAGGAAAAATATCAATGGAAATAAAATACACATTATTTGATCTTAAATAAAGAGCAAAGACAAAGATAGTGTCAAAAAGATAAAACTTATTTAAATACCATATTATATATAGTTTCATTTTATTCAAAACAAATATAATAGACAAATACATTTATTTTACTTATATTATCAAACTATCACCTAATGCTAAATAAAGAATATTTTCTTTTCATTAGACCTCAAATTATTAAGACAAAATCTACTTAATCATTTTTATATTGATCTAATTAATATTACTTATGTTTTTTTCCTACTAAGAAGTGTATTCATTTCTACGTCCATATAACTCACGAGTCAGTTTTACTATTAAATGTCAACTAAATCCTTCTTATAAAATGTAGTTAAAATTTATACGGTTCTGCTGGGGTGAATTGAAACAAGATTGCCTAAAATCATAGAAGAGTGGCTTGATTCATTGCTATCAACATGATCTTAAATTGACACCTGATCAACCGCTTTTGGAAATTGAGACCATAGAAATCAGGACCAGAGGGGACAAAGATTTCAGACACAGACTGAGACCAACAATAGTTGCCTGTCATTGTCAACAATTAAATTTAGTAATCTGCAGAATCTAGTTCTTGTCTTCTTGATCCACTTTTTTTTTCTTTTGTTAAAAATGATGCATTGTTATGTTAATGACTGTTGAAGTATGCAGCATAAGTTAGTTATTACTGTTGAGTTAGTTATGTACAGCTGGCAAGTTAGTTAGTCAAGTTAGTTAGAGTCTTCCTCCCTTTTCTTTTTTCTTCTGTATATATATTCATGTAAAGGCAATTCAATTCAATAAGATGGATCATTCAATCAAAATCTAGAGAGTTACAAGTCCTTTTCTCTCTGTTTTCAGATTCAATTCGATCTATGCTCGGCATTATGGACTCCATGAAAGTCAACATGGTATCTCTCTCTTCCTTTTCTCATATTAGACCTTTATTTTGGCCTCATCTTTTTCTACAGTGAGAAGAGTCAAACCTAGTGCTTTCACATTTTGCATGCTCTTAATCCTTGAAGAGGACTCTGAAGTCTATAAATGCCTTGTCCCACTGATAGACCCAAAAATTTTAGGGAATGGGAACAAAGATAATACATATGTATAACAAGAAGATACGCATAATTTTTATCTTTATGTGGGGTCAAAATAGGATAATGGGAGCAGAATATGTATATACCTATATACTTCTAAAAAAAATTCCCAAATTTTGGTGGATATGTGTCCCCAACCTATTATGAACAGATCCGTCCCTGCCATGTGCGAATAGTGTTTTTGTCCTGTTCAGTAGTATAAAAATACTACACTACATATGCAAAAGAATAATAATAATGAAAATAAAATAACCTCCATGGCAGATATTTCCACCTTGGTTGCAGTACAGGAGATGGAGATATATCAAGGCCATCATCACAGGGGATATAAAATTGGAATATCTACAAAGTGATGAAACTTCTGTAGATTATCTAATCACCTCTCTCCCAGTAAGAAGAACCCAGGTTGGTGGAATGGAGCCCTGAATTAGACACAAATGCAGCAGTTTCATCTATTGAGATGCTCTCTTCTTGAGTCTCAGGGATCTTTTTTTTCCCTCTCTTTTGGTAATATTCTCGGATCACCTCTAACTTCCTGTCGTCGAATACCTGGCTTGTGTCTGGCACCACCTCTTGAACAACTGTTTTGCCTTCAAGCATGCTTACCACTGAAGACATGGTGGGCCTGTGCAATGGAGAAGCATGTGTGCATAAAAGAGCCACATTGATAATGACCATTACTTCCTCTTTTTTGAAGTCTAAACCCAACCTCTCATCAACTATGTCCATTAAATCACCTTTTTCTTTCAAGAGATTCACCTGGTAAAACAAAATATAAATTGTAGTTTAATTCTATCATCAATCTGCAACTGAAACTATTAAAAAATAGATTGAATGTAAGGTGCAAAGATATCTACAAAAGTATATTGGAAATACAGTATGGAATGACTATAGTTGAGCAAGAAGCAATTAGACACCAAAGATTTTGCAAAGAAAGCCATCTGTCAGATTTGCAAGGCCAGACAGACACTAAAACTTTAAAAACTAGCAAGCATGGATGAAACTTAATTTGGATACCTTCTTGTTGGAAAATACAGCATATTTCATTAAATTACAGAAACTGCAAATTGTATTGCTATTCAAAAGAGGAACTAGATGAAAATGAAATGCGATTTTTACTGAAGCTTTTACACAATAAAACCAATCTGCCTAGATATTCTAATGGAGGATCAAATTGACATGAATGCAGGAGATCATGAGAGCATAAGTTACCCAATCAACAAAGGAGAAGCATTCTTCCTTTGGCCAGTTCATGGTGTTGCTCTTCCCACTAACTATTTCCAAGGCGACAATTCCAAAACTATAAACATCTGCCTTGTCAGTCAAATAACCATGCATTGCATATTCAGGAGCTATATATCCGCTGCAATATAGAAAATTCAAATAATACAGTAACAGAAGAGATATATTTTTTAAATTCATAAGAAGTGGGGTAAATTGAACTTAGTGAAGTATCTCAATAAAAGGCATGTAATTCTCTCTCTCTCTCTCTCTCTCTCTCTCTCTTTGCCTCATAGTGCAATCATGTGTATAAAATAATAAATATCATTAAAAAAAATTCCGTAAAAATGAAAATATATGAGAACTCACTAGGTGCCAGCTACTCTGGTGCTTATATGGGTATAGCCCCCTTCATCGAGTTTGGCCAAACCAAAATCAGATATCTTTGGATTTAGATCTTTATCCAGCAACACGTTCGTGGCCTTGATGTCCCTGTGAACTATCTTTAGCCTTGATTCTCCATGGAGGTAAGCCAAACCTTTAGCAATACCAACGCAAATCTTGTGCCTTGTCAACCAATCCAATTTCAATTGTTCTTTTTCTTGGGCTTCATTTGCAGTTGTCACAAAAGTTAGACAACATGACCATGGTCATACATATATGCTTTGCATACAAGATTTTAGATTATTAATGAAAGAGTTACCAAACTTGAATATGAAGAAAAAAAAATTACCAAATAAAGCACGGGCAAGGCTATTGTTTTCCATGTATTCATATATCAACAACAACTGATCTCCCTCCACACAACAGCCATAGAGCTTAACAAGACAAGGGTGTTGCAAAGCAGAAATCATGCCAATCTCATTTATAAACTCGCGATTCCCTTGCTTTGATTTAGAAGAAAGCTGCTTAACTGCTACTACTGTGCCATCTGAAAGAACACCCTGCATTTCAGGATTGGTATAACTATAAGGTTTTCTTATTTTTAATTTTTCAGTAAAGTTGAAAAGAAGCAACAATATTTTTACGTCTTTCAATGATAATAAAATAAAACTGTTGATTATCCAGAATACCTTGTAGACAGGACCAAACCCTCCTTCTCCAATCTTACAGGCAATATCAAAGTTGTTAGTTGCTGCTCTAATTTGCCTTAAGGTAAATAAGCCAGTTTTTAGATCTAAACCTTGTAGCTCTGTCAGTTGAAGCCCAAAAAAAAAAAAAAAAAAAAGGAATAAGATATCTCTTTTTTGAAACTCGAGTGTTTCAGCAAAAAATGTTGTTAATAATGAGTTATAGTAGCATCTTAGGTCTTACCTCTTTGTAATGAACCTTTTTGTCGTAGACATCCTCTCCACCAAACCATACCAAATACCACGATGATAACTAGTGCTCCAGCAAATACAATTGCAAAAATAGCCCACACTGGTATGCCACTTCCATTTTTGCTACTTCCTTTTTCCACTGGGGGTATAAAGTCTGCTTGATTATGATATAAGACATTTACACAGTAGATTAGATAATGAAGGTCAAGGCAGAAGAAAATAACTTGCAAAAAAGTAGAACTGACCAGGATCTACAGATATCGCTGATATAAGAGGACCATATACTGATCCAAATGGGATAGCAGTTGTCCCTTTCCCAGCCCAATATAAGCGGATCTCCAAGGTACCACTGGTCACAAGAGCAGTAAATTTTTTTATGATTGCCTTTCCAACTCCTCCTGCTTCTTTTGCAATATCGAAATCCTTCAGCACCAACTTCCTCTGCAATACTTCAATCCAAGTACACATGGTTCATGATGGTTACAGCTTATATATTTTCTGTCTAGAAATTGTTTTCAAAATAATAGTAGCGAGTGAATCTAAAAATGGAATCAAATAACTGACACCAATGACACTGGCCAATTTTACATCATTATTTACATTTGGTTATGAGAAATTTTGGTTTACACTAGAAACTCCCCAAAAAGATCTGAATCAGCATAACAAAATGATAGGGATCAGGCCTTTGATTAATGTGCCTTTGCAGCCGGAAATTAGAATTATTTAGTAATAGAAAAATATATCAGAAGGTACTAGAGAAGCAGAGAGTGGGAGTTAAGTAGGTTGAAATTCAGATAGGTTTGGGAGAGGAAAGGGGTTGGTGGAATACCCCCTTCTACTTGTATACATTCTTTTCTTCCTTAAGGTTACTCTAACCTAAGTGAAGCCATAGTAGTAACACACTTTCTTGGTTGTTCTTGCTCCAGTTTTTCTTTCCTTATCCTTTCTCTGGTCCAGTTCTATCACAATGTCCCCAAAGAGAATAGTACCCACTTGTTAAAGGGCATTTGTTCAATATCAAACAAACAACAGCAACAATAATATCAGTAACAAAGCCTTTTCCCACTAGGTGAGGTCGTCATTCAATATTAAACATGTGGTTGAAAGAGGTAAAATGATGAAGCCACAAACCTGAATATAGATGTCAAATACACGCCTTCCAAGGTTGCTATATGTTTGATCATCAGTAAACATTATCTCTGCAAAATGGAGATTTACTGTGTAGTTTCCATTTCCGATGCAAAATCCATAATATGTCAGTGAAAGGGCGGAAACACGTGCATCCATATACAGTTCATCATTGTTTGTAGTAAGCTTAGATGTATTAGACCATTTATAGTAGTCTACACGGCTGCTATCAAAGAAGTGACCAGTGTTGCTAAATGCCCAGTTTGATCCACTACGACGAAATCTTGCTTGTCCAGCTTCTTGTGAATCGTCATCATATGTAATGTTTCCATTAGAAGTTATGAGCTTCCCACCACAATTTATACGGAGTGAGTACAAAGCTGGGACAAGAAGAAACGGGTGTAAGTCAATAAAAGGAATCAAGCACAATAAGAAGCTCACATTAGAGAAAGATATTCATTCATGAGAAAGACAAATTGGAAGATGATTGGTTATAAATTATTCACAACAACTTGAAAAATAGCGGATTGTGTTATTAGATCTACACTCTTTCAGAAGAATATTAAAGGGGGAAAATGAGAAACCTTGTGTGTGAGTGCCATATACACCTAGTGATATGAAACAGTCTTGGAAGTAGATGTTTAGATTTCCATAAAAGAACTTTACATTTTTAACTTGGTAAATGCTCCATGATTTCATATGATGGAAAAATCTTGCATCTCATAGATCATTAAGATCAGTACAAGAAGTACATATTCAGTGTGACTAAAATTAAGATACAATCCCTACTCGATGTAAGTGGCTTTGTTATCTTTTTGTAATCACAGAATTCAAATATAATTTCTTGGTCATTGTTGATAAATACTTCCAAAGAAGGAGAAACCAAGAAAAATGGACCACTTATAAGATAATTCCCTGTTTCACCTTGTCCCTCCACAATAATAAATAAATAAACAGGAACAGGTTCAAATCCTAAAGCAATAGCAATATCTTAACAGTCCATAGGAAATCCACGGCAAATCAACTTACTTTTAGGACAGGTAATGTTTCCCAAACATGGAACAATTCCCCTGAGAAAATAATGGAGGTGGCATAACAAGTCAGCATAATCACATCATATCAGTACAAGCTATATACATATGAATATGATAAAATAATTTATCATGAGTAGTATAAAACTTACGAGTTATTTCCCTTCAAAGATGATGCAAAAAGGTTCCTAAGGCAAACATAGTAAATGGCAGAGGTTCAGATAGCTTCCTAAAATTACCAAAACAAAATGTATGCAGGTGCAAGGATTCTTACACGCTTCCCTGTTGACATGTCAACTGCTCTGGATTTTCAATGCTGAAGTTGTTATATGAGAGATCTCTGTATCAATTATGAATCTGATTCAGAATCAAAGATGGAACAAACAAACTGCATGGAGCACTTGGTGGCGCAGAAGAGTCCTAAGAATAATGGTGTAATAATTTACCAAGCAAAAGATATACTTTAACTCAGTAAACCATATAACATATGAAGGAATTGAATACTCACGTGTAGTTTGGATTATCAATCCAGCTGGGCAGTGGTCCAGTGAAAAGGTTTCCAGTTAAGTATCTACGTAAAAACAATATCAAGAAGTCAATTTATAGAACTCATCGATTACTGACAAATAATCAAAATGGTAAATCTAGTAAATTAAACCCTATTTCCCAAAAAATTTGGATGTTCCCCTAGGATCCTTTAATTGACTTAACTGGTTTCACCATATCAATATTTAGTTGATTTAGACAAGACTGATCAATGACATTTTGATAGCACTAGCTCCTTGACATGAAATGAAAACAAACTTTCTTATCCTCCCAAAAAAGGCAATCCTGCTTGAGCTTTTGAGATCCCATAGGGGTATGGCTCTCTCAACACCAATTACTCCATGCCCAGGGCTCAAACCCGAGACTACTAGTTAAGAGGAAGGAGCATCTACCACTCCAACCAACCATGTGTTGGTAATGAAAACATAATTTGCATTTAAGTCAATCTGGTTCACTCTTTTGCATGTATGTGCGCGTGTTTATATACAAATCAATGCATTACTTAGTTATAAAATGTTTGCCATCTTGTTGCAAGCAAGTCAACCTTGTCTTGATCAACTTAAACTAGGTTCTCCAGGTGTCTTTATGAATCCAATTGGGGTTTAGATTTAGTTAGCGTGCCAGTTCAGAGTTAAAACTAGAACTTGCATTATACAAGTAAAGGTATTTAGTAGACTGATTCAAACTTTTGGTTACCACTTGCATTGTCAGAATTATATATTCACTTGATTATTTAGAACTGCTGATTGGCTTCTATAATGTTAAGGGAAAGTAGGTCAACTGTAAATCCTTAATGAATCATAGCCACCAGGGAAAATAGAATAACACAGGCACACTACGAGAAATATATGTCCTCATTTTGGTGTAATCATAAATCACATTAGAAACTAAAGAAGATTTCTTACAGTATATTCAAGTTTGCTAGGCCTCCCAAGGAGCTTGGAATCAGTCCACTTAATTTGTTAAAGCTGAGATCTCTGAAAAAGAAATTATGTCCAGAATAAGCATTGTTCAAGAGAGAAAAGAAATGGCTTCGAAAAATCAACATGAAAATGTTTAGTCCCTATAATGCAATCAACAGAGGAAGCATCTTGATGCACTTCATCAAATAGACAAGTATAAAATGCAAGAATTATAAATGGCTCTAATTTCTAAATAAATACATTCGATACAAGAAACTTATGAACATAGTGCCGACGAAAAAGAATTGAAAACAGATAAAGCATCACTTACAATGATCTTAAAGTAGTCACATTTCCAAGATATTCAGGAACCATTCCTATAAGATTGCAACTCCTCAGAACTCTGGGAAACAATTTGACAATATGTAAATTTGGGACTGTGAAAAGGCATTAGCATCTCCTCCTTTTTTTTCTCATTGCTAAAAGCATTTCCTTATTGAGGCATTAACTTGCAAAATGAAAATGAGAAATAACAATAACAATAATAATAATACTCCAAGTATTAAACTCACAGTGTTTCCAAATTTGTCAAGTTATGAAGTTGTGGAAAATAAGAATCTGATCCTTTCAAGTCAGTAATTCTCCTGCATAGCATGTTTGAAGCATGTTGAAACTTGAAACAGAATAAGAGAGCAAATATTAAATTCTGAAACCTTGGCTACAATCAAAACACCATACTTACAAGTCAGTGAGGTTTTTCAGAATTGAAATTCCAGAAGGAATTGGCCCACTCATACCACTCCCTTGGATCACCCTGGCACAATTAAAAATAAAAAACTGTCCTTTGGTAAACTAATAAATATTATGTGACTCAGAATGAAACAATTGAAGGTTTAAATTTCACAGGAAGAAAGTAGAGATTCACACAGTATCTCAAGACTTGTCCAGCTCTGAATGAAGTTGGGTATAGTTCCGGAAAATTGATTGCCGCCAAGTCGACTGCAGTATAAGAGGGTAAGCAACAAAGAAAGGTTATTATCAATATGAAACAACAATATAGAGAATCTAAAGGAATGAGTAAAGACACTTACATGTGCTTCAATTTAGTGAGCTTAGCAAATGTTGCAGGTAAATTTCCGGTAAAATAGTTGGAGGTAAGGAGCCTATAGCAAAATTGATATTTAGAATATAAGGCATCTCTAAAGAGTAATGTGCACTTAATTAGTAAAGTCTGGAGTGGATAAAATTCAACACTTTAGGGTTTCATAATATACAAGCAACCTATAGCAATAAATGAACTTGGTTAATAAATTTCTCATCAATGATTATCCAAGCGCTTATAAAGTACCCCAATCAAAGACAAAGAACGTAGATGTAAAATCAATCAAATAACACAAAATCATGCCTATTAACTCTTAAATTGGATGGATAAGTAGTTTTCATCACTTTATTCCATTCAATAACCATTCTTGCATTATGTCCAAATCTTAGCTATTTCCTTTAGGCCGTGTATCATTTCTCAACAATCAAGTAACACAATAAACACTAACATAGCAATTATAAATGCCAAGTTTTTATAAAGGGCTTACAGTATTTCAAGCTGGGAAAGATTCCCAAGCTCCGGAGGAAGCTCTCCAGAGAGTTGATTGAACTCCAGGACCCTATGCAATTCAAGTTCCTTCAGAAATTTTCCTAAAAATTTTTAATGGGAGAAAAATCTATGTGGATGATCAGCAACTTACAAACTTTGTAGGGTGGTAATGTTTCCCAGCTCCTTTGGAATTGGACCAGTTATTCTGTTTCCAAGAAGGGAACTGCCACAATTCAAGAAATATGCACAATTAATTTCATGTTTCATACAGCACAATGAAAGATGTCTTGAAACTAGACTCGGACAAATCTTTCCCTCAACTTGAACACTTTATTACAAAAGATAAAGTAGAATAGAAGATTATACTTAATAATAATAATAATAATAATAAATCTGAGAATGATATTAGTAAACTCTTGGCGCTAGTAAACAAGAAAATGACAAGGGTGAGTGAGAAAGTACTACATGTTGACAAGATTCATGGAGCCCCATTGTGCTGGAATTGTGCCATTAAGGTAGTTGCGGGTGAGGTCACTGTAACCAAGCAAGAGAGAGAATCGAAGAAGAAAATGATGATGATGATAAAGACAAGCATGCAAATTTAGTTGATCAGAGAAAGAGTGTAAGTGGGAGTTCAAAAGTACGTACATTTCTTGGAGGTAAGGCAACCTCATTAGTTCACTTGGGAGTGTACCCGTAAGATTTTGTGACTTGAGAACACTGTACCACGATTTATTGATCCAAATATGAAAATCATTACCGAAAATTAGAAAATTATTATAATATAATGAGCTTGTCTAACACATGCTAATTTAGTTGCGGTTGTGCTCCCCCCCCCCTCTCCTTTTTTTCTCTTCTTTTTCTTTTTTGTTTTTGGTCAAGGTTGTGCTGTTCACTTCATTCGCTGATCCTCTGTACACAATTGGACCTGGGTGCTTTCTGCTTTGGGCTTAAAACCAATAATTAAGGACCATGCAACTTATATACCCAAAAGAAAAGGAACACGAAAATTCTTGTATAGGAACTGATTTTCTTTTTCTCCAGGGGAATATCAACCACATAATAGATCTGTTTGGTTAAGATAGTAGAAAAAGTATTTTTTAAGAAATAAAAGTAAAAGTAAAAGTAAAAGAAAAAATTATTTTATATTTAGATATAATTATATAAATATTTTTTATTAAAATTAGAATTTAAATTATTTGGATATAATAAATATAGAAGTATTTTATTTAATAAAATTGTAATTAAAGATATGGAGAGAGAGAAAGTATGAGAGTGGTAATTTTAAAAAATTTTAACAATCAAATTGTAATTAAATGAGAAAAAAATGATTGCTAATTTTAATGAGCAATATTTTTTCTCTTCTATTATTTCTATTTCTGAGAAAAATAGTTCTATCTTTTTCTTAAAATAGTAAAAAAATTAATTATTTTATATTTCTTTTTTTTTATAAATATAAATAAATAATATTAAAAATTCTATAAGTACATTTTTTTGATAAATTAAAAAAAAGTACTTCTTTTTAAATGAAAAGTTCAAACGAATGCACCCAATATTTGAGAGAAAAAAGAAAAGATATAGGAAAAAATATGGACGAGTGGTTATTAAGTAAAGTGGAGGAAGATTTTTTCTTTCATGGATGAGGATAGAAGATCTTGAATCGAAACCATACAACTTTAATTTACATGTCACCAAAAATAAAGAAAAAACTTTAATTAGCAAAGAAAACATTTTAAAGAGAAAGCTTTATTTAGGACCAAAGAGAGAGACTGAGAGAGTTTTTATTTTAGTAGTGAAAAATCAGGATAAATGTCTTTCTTAGGATTTAATTTTTATGACTTTTAATGTGAAAATTTTTTATATAGTTATTTTAATATTGTATAAAATATTATGTTATATAATATAATATTATTCTCTTATCATAATCATTCTAATCATAAGTGAAAATTTAATGAAAAATATAAATAATTAAATAATAATTATCATTTTTAAATATTTTTATCTTTTTAATTATAATTATTATAAACATTTATTAACTTTAAAGAGTTTAATTTTTATTTATTTAAATATTTTCATAATTTTCAAAAAATAAATAATCTGAAAATGTATAATACTCTCTTTTATATATTTTAATATTTTTTTCTTGTTATCATCTTATATTAAAATAAAAAAATGATAATTTCTATTAATTATTTGAATTCAAAAATTTTCTCTTTCCCTTATCCCTTTTTTAAAAAGCAAAAAATAATAATGAAACCAAATTAATCTAAAAAAACAAAAACGAAGCAAAGTGCATTGCTAAATTAACCCCAGGGTGACAGACTTCTAAAGCGGATATTTTACGAAAGAAATTTTTTTTAACTCATATTTTAGAACATGAATTTAGATATTATTGATTGATGTATAAATAATTAAAAATTTAATTATGTTTATGATATATATATATATATGATGAACGTGATAAGATAAGTAATAATAAGTTTAAAATCCTTTTACTAAATTCATCTATAAGA
The DNA here is from genome assembly GCA_031439585.1 of Pterocarpus macrocarpus. Classification (NCBI taxonomy): domain Eukaryota; kingdom Viridiplantae; phylum Streptophyta; class Magnoliopsida; order Fabales; family Fabaceae; genus Pterocarpus; species Pterocarpus macrocarpus. The sequence goes on along the minus strand of CM062517.1, from coordinate 14,417,466 downwards.
TAATTAAAATCATCCGCTACTAACACATGATTTTTCAATTATTTTACAAACAAATTTATCAGTAATGCAATTAAAATTCACCATTATTAATGTATGATTCCCTAAAGTGTTCTGATAATGCCTAGAAAACTGTTGTACCGACAAAATTACTGATTTTACAACCATACACACATACACCAAGGGAGTTCAGAGACATACATGCTAACAACATGGCAGACAGTGCCATTGGCAAAAGAGCAATCGCAGGTAACAGCATTTATCAATGCTTTCGCTCGACCAGATGATGTCCAGTTTCGTTGTCCACTGCATGGATCTACGCTGAAGTCCCAGTCCTTCTTCCCAAGTGTCTTAGCTATATCTTTCATAACTTGCACTATATTATTCAAAAAAACAAAAACTTCAAATTAGAGATGCATCCATATTGTTTTTTTTTATTTTCTTACTAGTCCAATATGTATATATAATATAACATAATTATATATATGGGTGGCATGTACCTTCGTCTTCTGACAGAGTAGCTCCACTAGCTAAAGAGGCGAAGCAAGAAGCAAGAAGCCAAAGGTGGATAAGTCGAGGGAAAGTCATGTTAATTAACGTTGATGGCTGGAAGAAGCTTCTCTTCGTATTGAAGAGTCTTGAGCCTTATTGTTGAACTATGAATTACAGGGGGCAAAAAAAGATGATGGCTGGAATAAGCTGCAGATTTGAAAGAGTAATTAAGTAAGTCGAGAAGAGAAAGAGATTTTCGGTATGAATGTATATAATATGTTCATAGTTAAAGAAGAGAAAGCTCAAAGCACACTGAAAGATAGAAAGAATGGGCGAATCCTGCTTATGATATGGAGAAAGTAAATATACAAGAAGTCAATTGGACCTTTAGCCTGCCAGCTAATACTTTTCTACACGAGCAATTGGAAAATATAAAAGGTTGCTTAAAAGCTAATGCTAGTCTAACTTAAGAAATAATATTATTTATATTATTTTTTGAGATATTTTTAAAGAAATATCATAATATGTTTTTTAAATATTAATTAAAAAATAAATTAAAATTTATTTTCAATTAATATTTAAAGAATATTTTAATATATCTCTTAAAATATATCATAAAAAATAATACAAATAACATTCTTTCTACTTAAACACGTGAATTATTAAATCTTAGAAAGAAGGATACGCGTTTTCAACCTCGGAATATGTGTCGACTGTCAAGTTCAAGTTTGTTTGTAATTTAGCTTAACTTTCGTCGTCAAATTAAATTGCCAATTTGGCACTAATTGTCTCTAATTAAAAGACTTTTGACTTTGCTGTGGGTTTGATTTGAATGTCTATTATTATTAGGGTGAATTACACTGACCTCCCCTGAAGTTTAGTATAATTACATCCGATATTTCTCTATTTAATTATATTACATGCACTTCATATTTCAACCAAGAAACAGTTTGAGTTTGATTTATCGATTTACATTTAAAATTATCTTTAAATAGATAATTCACTTACGATATATCATTCGTAGGGATATAATTTTGAAACTTAAAAATCGTAAGTGAATTATCTATTTAAAAAAATAATTTTAGCTCAGAAATTAATAAATTGGAACTCAAAATTTAGTCTTCTATGAAAAATAGAAGAGGTTTATATAATATAATTAAATAAAAAAATATTGGATGTAATTATACTAAACCTAATGAAAGGACAATATAATTCACTCTTATTATTAATATCTTTAATTGGTACTAGTAAATAAAGTCAATGAAGTAAATATTAAAGCATAACAAAAACAAGAAAAGTCTCAAAGGTGGCTGCACCTGAACACGGGAGAGAAAAAGAGTTTGCTGACGATAGAACAACATATTATTAATTAGTAGTAATTCGGAAGATGTTTCTCACGAAACCGGTATGTACAGCCAAAAATGAGGTAGTTATGGCAGTGAGGGTTCATATTGTAGGATACGACAAACTTTTTGTTTATATATATATATATATATATATTAGTTGGTAAAATTTGTCAGAATTTGGAAACAAAGCCGACCGATATAATTTGAATAAACCTCAACTTACCAAAGATACAGTGGGGAGTATGAGAGTATAGAATCACAATCATAAAAAAAAAACAAGATACAAATATAAAAATACACCAGATATGGATTTGTTAAAGTGGGGAAAGAAGGGTTTGAGATTTATAAGAAACTGATTCGTTTGACTTTTCTACCATATGAATCAGTGACGTTCATCGATTTGGGGATAATATAAATGACATTGAGGATAAAAATGATAAATTCATAGTATAATAACTGAAAATTAGGTAAGCAACACATGATTAGTTTAAGTATATTGACGCTTATTTTTTTCTTAATACAATCTTATATTTAAACCTTATCAATAAAAAGTAATGTGAAAAAGTGTTGTCCCAGTTAGAGATAGAGAGAGTAAAGGGATTTAATATATGGGTTAAGATAAAACTATATAACCCCTCCCCTGCTACGGTATTTATAGAAGATGAGAGTAGTATCCGCTATCAATGTGAGACACGTATTAAAACATAGATAGGAGAATTTTTCCTCTGAGGTGGCCTTGGACCAAGCAAGTAAGAAATCTAGATGGATCATAAACCCTTTAACCTTGAGCTCATAAAGTGTGAAGAGGCTAACAAATACCTTAGGAACATTGAGGGACCGAGAGATTGGACGAATCACAAGCCCTAGCCTTTAGTTCTAAAAGAGTGAAGAGGTTAACAAATACCTTAGAAAGGTCAAGAGACTGAGTGATCGAATGAATCACAAGCCCTAGCGCCAAGCTCTGAAAGAGTGAAAAGGCTAAAAAATGTATTAGATCGGGTTAGAAATATTGCTAACCAATCTCTTTATTGATTGATTATTTGCTCGGAAAGAAACTAGGATAGTAGACTCACCCAGTTTGCAGTGTAAGCTATTACTTGATGAGCGAGTAGTAAGATTACTAAGTGTGATATCTTGATTCTTCACTTTGGTCGAGTAAATTTGTAACCTTGGCCACTTGATTAAGCTACTATATTGATCATCTCTCTCTTTCCCCTCCTTTCCCTTTTGAGCTAGGTGATGTAACAAAGTTGTTGTATGTGGCCTTTTTGCGACCTCGGCAACAAAACTTTCTTGCTTTGGGAGACTCTTCCACTAAGTAACATTAACGTTATGTGACATTGATGCACTAACTCGTTAGTTCAAACAGTGCCCAAGTTGCCAGGCTTTTAGATAATGCCAGGGTTGCCAAACTTTTAGATAGGGAGACTCTTCCACTAAGTAACATTCATGTTATGCGATGTTGATGCACTAGCTTGTTAGTTCAAAAAGTACCTAGGGTTGCCGGGCTTTTAGATAATGCCAAGGTTGCTGGGGCTTTTAGATGGTACCAAGGCTGTCGAGCTTTTATATAGTGTTGAGGTTGCTGGGCTTTTAAATAGTGTCAAGGTTGTCAAGGTTTGTCGGACTTTTGTTGAGTATCAATAAAGATCAAATTTTGTTGGGTACAAGTGAAAATCGAGTTTTGTTGAGTACCAGTAAAAACCAAATTTTGCTGAATGCTAGTGAAGATTGGTGCTCTAGTGATGACTGAATTTTGTTGAATATCGGTGAAAAACATATTGATTTATTAATTAGTAGTAATTCGGAGGATGTTTCTCACCAAACCTGTATGTACAGCCAAAAACGAGGGAGTTATGGCAGTGAGAGTTTATATTGTAGGATAGGACAAACTTTTTGTTTATATATATATATATTGGAAGTTGGTAAAATTTGCCAATCAGAATTTGGAAACAAAGCCGACCGGATGGAATTTCTTTTTTCATATATATAATTCGCATGAACCTCAACCTACCAAATATATAGTGGGGAGTACGAGAGAACAGAATCACAATCATAAAAAAAAAATAAGATACAAACATAAAAATACGCCGGATATGGATTTGTTAAAGTGGGGAAAGAAGGGTTTGGGATTTATAAACAACTGACTCGTTTGACTTTTCTACCACATGAATCAATGAAGTTCATCGATTCGGGGATAACATAAATGACATTGAGGATAAAAATGATAAATTCATAGTATAATAACTGAAAATTAGCTAGCCAACACATGATTAGTTCAAGTATATTGATGCTTATTTTTTTTCTTAATACAATCTTAAATTTGAATCTTATTAATAAAAAGTAATGTTAAAAAAATTTATTTTATAATAAATCAACTTATCTCAAAACAAATCAATAGAAATACAATAAACTCTAAATACTCTGGTTTAAACCAAAAGAAAAAATTAAAAAAAATTATAGAAGATAAGTGGGGGCATGATATACGCCCCAAATACTCCAATAGTATACAGATCAGTCTCTGGTCTATCATCTATGGTGCATCGATATTTTATCGTACCTGTGCAACGCATAGGGGTAAATTTCACTCATAAATTTAAATCTATTTCTGTTATAAGATATTAATTTTGAGACCAAAGCTATAACAAGTTGAGCTACTGCCATCTAAGATAACCTAAAACTTTGCCACATCATCATTTTATTAGAGTTGACATTTTCTAATTTAGTCTACTCTTACATAAACCTCTTCCTCCTAGTCTATTTCCCTCTGCTCTTCATATTTTACGTTACTATAAACTTACTTCTACTGTTTTGTTTTCATAACATGTTCCGTTACTCTTCTTGGGCCCATTTCGTTCCCCTTCTTTGGCCCTGGTCTGCTTTGTACTACCTGAAAAAAAAAAAAAAAGTGCCAACAAAATGAGTCTCCCCCACCAAGCATCGTTTTACTCTTATTATTCATTATCCTTCAATTCCAAAACAGGAGAGTAGCTTCTCAACTCGTGGCATGTGAATTGGTCCCTGTCGATAGTTTTGATAAGGCTTGTCCCCTACTTGGCTATGCAATCACCGATGATACCATTTTTTTTTTTCTTTTTTGGGTAATTGCAGCTGCGCAAAATAAAAACCGCCTCTCTCCCCTCGAAACCCCCTTTCTCCGCCCCGTCGCAACTACTCCCTGGTCGCTCCGCCGCCCCCTCCGTCGGCGACACCATGCTGCCCCTCTCGAATCTCATTGACCGCACACAGCATAACGATGCCATGTCTCCTCCTCTTTGTGCAAGACAGCATGCCGCTGTTCCACGTGCCGCTAGATGCAACTATGCGCTATCTATTTGCAACTTGAGCCTCCACCCCACAGCCAGACGCTGTACCTGCCAAAGTGGTATGCATTATGCATCTGTCTTTTCTTCGGTGCTTTATGTCTGTTTGTTTCTGTTATTTTCTTGTTCAATGAAAATAATGTTTCCATAATATACTTGTCTGGTATTTTTCTTTTATGTAATGTAATTATGTAATGTTACAATAATTACTTTGTGAATTTGAAATTAAATGGTTTGTGTTATGAACATTCGCATGGATGAACCTTGAATGGAATTTACTTTGGACATGAGATTATTACTTGAGTTATTCCTAATGATGCCTCGTGCGAGAGAGATATTGAGTCCAGGTACGTCAATATAATTTCAGTACATTCTATATAACCATAAAATCCATATACCATTTTTTTTTTTTTTTTATATATATTGTGAGACTTTCATTGATAAGATTAATAAAGAATATTTTTATTTTATTATATAGTTATTTCACTTTTAATTATTTATGTTATATTTACTAAATTATTGCTATACTTTATAAGCCGCGGATTGTGCGGGTCTCAGTCTAGTTTTAATAATATTGTAGAGTTAGTTACGCATATTAATATTCTGCTTTGACAAGGCTTAAGTGGAGTCAAAATTATATGACAAAAAAAAAAAAAAAAGTCAGAGTTAAATGGGAAAAAAAAAAATACCCCGAAGGATAATATATAAAGGGTGTCATGACTTTGGCTCAATTATAAGGGTTTGAGACATTATAGTCGGAGTCATATGTTGAAGAAAAGCTATGCCATAACTAATATTTTATAACTTTTTATTTACTGCCAGTGGCTTTTTGTGTATGTATGTTATGATAAGATTTGATAATATAAAGTCTAATCGTATAAAATTTGTTATTAGAAGCCATAGCAATGTCATTTTGTTCACATGTTTGTCATATAATTGAAAAAGAACCTTTTCATATCCTCTCAATTGTTCTGCCTAAGTATGACTTTGGGGACCACAAAATGTACATGACATTAAGCTAAAATGGAGAGAATAAGTGATAATGCATGAGAATTGAGAACATAGGAGATCACACTGATATAGAGATGCAATTTATACAGTCACTTGGTTTCTTTTCCTCCCCATAGGAAGCCTCGTAGTAGAAGGACTAAGGTCAGCAACTGATGAAGATGAAGCAGTCCATTGCTCATCAATTGACAAGCTCACACATCCTGTTTCACTTGCTTGATTTTCTTGTATTTGACTATAATACTGTCGCATTGCCTCCAACTTCATTTCATTCATTACCTCACTTGGATCCGAAACAAATTCCGAAACCACAGTTCTGCCTTCAAGCATGCTTAGCACTGAAGACATAGAGGGCCTAAGTTTTGGAGTGACATTGGTGCATAGGAGAGCCACTTTGATCATCACCATTGCCTCCTCTTCATTGAAATCTGAACACAACCTTCGATCAACTAGCTCCATTATGTTGCCTTTCTCTTTCAATAGGCGTGCCTGTTGAGAGGAATAACAAAAGTCAGTTTGATTCAAGAATCTTTTACAATTGAGGCACACAGCATGTAGCTGAGAAAAAAACGTATATAAAACTATAGGTTCCTAGTAGGAAGACGCTTCAGCATATAACATTGGCCATTTTGTATTTCAATAAATGATGCCTTGAAGTTGGTGAATCACTAGATAATCACAGTAAGGGTGAAATGTATGAAAATATTGCTCTTGTATAGTGGCACAAGATGAAAATTGAATGACATTATCTGTTTCACACATCCAGAAAGGTTTAGTATATTGAATGATGGACATTCAAATTCAGATAAACAATGGAGAAGATGAGAATAAAAGTTACCCAATCAAGAAGATAGAATGCTTCTTCGTTTGACCAGTGCATAGTATTTCTCTTTCCACTTACAATTTCCAAGGTGACAATACCAAAACTATAAACATCTGCTTTGTCTGTCAAATAACCATGCATTGCATATTCAGGAGCCATGTATCCACTGCATCATTGAAACAAATCATTATGGCAACTTCAAATTATATTATGCTCAGGTTCTTAAATGTTTTTCTTTGGTGAGAAGAAGCTTATGAGGAGAGGCTCTCCTGTTTACAAGGTCAGGGCAAACCACCAACCACAAGGAGTGTTAATATAGTGGGATTCCAGGTTTTTATATCTAAAATCTCTCAACTTCATTTTACATCCTCCTTTGGAAAATACGTATAACAAATATTCATACAAGTTTAAAAAAAAAAAAAAAAAGAATGTAGGAACTCACTAGGTCCCCGCTATTCTTGTGCTTATGTGAGTATTATTCTCATCATTAAGCTTGGCCAAACCAAAATCAGATATCTTTGGGTTCAAGTCTTTGTCAAGCAACACATTAGTGGCCTTGATGTCCCTGTGAACAATTTTCAGTCTTGATTCTTCATGTAGGAAAGCCAAAGCTCTAGCAATGCCAACACAAATCTTCTGTCTTGTTGGCCAATTCAATTTTAAATAGCATTCTTCTGGGCCTTTGTTTGTGAATGTAACAGAAAATATATCATTTAGCCAAGCATGCTATAAAGACTGGAACATCACAAGAAAGCAATAAGTGTTAAGCTTATAAGGAAATACTTACCAAATAATGCATGTGCAAGGCTATTGTTTTCCATATATTCATACACCAGCAATAACTGATCTCCCTCAACACAACAGCCATATAGTTTAACAAGACAAGGGTGTTGCAAAGCTGAGATTATGCCTATCTCATTTATGAACTCACGGTTTCCTTGTTCAGATATATATGAAAGCTGTTTGACTGCTATTGTTGTGCCATCTGACAGAACACCCTGCATGCAGGAGTGATGTATATATTTTGTGGAATTTTCAAAATACAAATTAATACAGTTTAATATCCACAATCACAGTATATCAAACAAAAGTCGAGATGTTTATATCTTCCATGATACCTTATAAACAGGGCCAAACCCTCCTTCTCCTATCTTATTGGAAATATCAAAGTTATTTGTTGCTGTTTTGATTTGACGCATGGTAAATGAATCAGTTTGCAGATCCAAATCCTTGAGCTCTGCTAGTACAAGCAACCCAAAATGAGAAATCTATTACCTTGATAAAATTCCACATCATTGATGCTTTAGGAAGAATAAGCATTATTTCAGTCATCATTGCCCAGAAAAAGGTAAAATAGTCATCAAGGTCCATTTGGTTTGTTTTTTCTTTTCATTTGTAGTTGATATGTTTTTACTTTTAAGCACAAAATTGCCTACTTGTTTTCATTCAATTTTCTGTTTTCTAGATTTTGTGAAGGAAATGGTAAAAACAACACAAACTTGAACACAGAAAACAGAATGAAAACAAGATAACCTTTTTATATATGAGTGAAAACAAATCAATTAAAAATGAAAATAGAAAATAAGCCAAATGTGCCCCAATGTTTTAATTAGATTCACCATCCATAGATGTTACTTATATTGTTTCATAATCACCTCTGAAAAATGAATGCTTTCTTCTTAGATAATATCTCCACCGAAGTATAACAACCACAATGACAATAATAACCACTGCTGCGGCAACAATTGCAACCACAGCTCCTGCAGATATGCTGCCTGAAGAGTCTGCTTGATTATTACACAAGGTACATACGTGTCACTGTCAGATGATGCCATCAAGGTAACAACAGAAGAGCTAAACCTTAGAGAGAAGACAACCCACCGTGCATGATAGATATAGCTGATATAAGAGGACCATTTACTGATTTATATGGGATATATGTGGTCCCTTTGCCAGCCCAATAGAACCGAATCTCCAAGTCATTACTACTCACATGAGCACGAAATTGTTTTATGAGTTCTTTGCCAACTCCTTTTGCTTCATCTGCAATGTTGAAATCCTTCAGTAACTGCTTTCCCTGCAATATTTTAAATACAAACTAAATGGTCTCCGATATTTACAAATTTAACTGAGCAGCCTGCATTATGTTGAAAATATAGTAGCAATTATTCTACATATGAAGTCCAAGGGCTAAATTGCAAATTAGAGCCAACTAAGATAATGTGATATTCTGTCTATCAACATAAGGCAGAACACAGATTTATGTAAAGAAAAGTCCACAAAAAGGAACTAAACATTGGCTGATGATGACCTTATAGAAAATTAGTGAACAATTGGCTAAAGCCCTTTGTTTTATATCAAAATTTGGTTGATAAAATTAGGAAAATACTGGTACCATGTACCTGAATGTATACATCAAAAACACGCCTCCCGTGGCTGCTAAATGTGTTATCATCAGTGAACATTATCTCTGCAAAGTGGAGTTTCACTGTGTAGTCTCCATTTTTCAGGCAAAATCCATAATAAGTCAGAGAAATGGGGGAAATGCGCGCATTCTTATATAGTTGACTATCAGTCATATAAAGTAATGTTTTATTTTCTGAGGTATAGGGGAGAAGTCCTTTAACAGTATTATTATCCAAGAAGTGACCAGTGTTGCTAAATGCCCAGTTGCCTCTGCTCAATTTATATATTGCTGGTGCACCTGGATCTGTATCTTCTTCATATGTTATACCTCCAATGGTTATCTGTCTTCCACCACAATTTATATGGAGAGAGTTAACTTCTGCAAGAGAAGGAAAGTGTCAGAATTCAGAATACCATTAGAATTAGAAGAGTCAAGAGCACAACAAGAAACAGACACAAGAAAAAGAAATTCATTTAAATTTATATTTTTCCATTTTTTTTTTCCTTTTTCTTTTCTTCTATGAAATGGAAAAGGGACGGAGTCAAATTGAACAATAAGAGTCCAGGAAGAAAAAATGCTTATCTTGTTATACATGTTTGCAAACTGAGTATTACGAGGTTAGGCTGCCTCAATTAGTGAGACAATTGAGTAAAAAGCAATTAAGAATTAGATTAACTTACTTTTAGTACAGACTCTAGTGCTTCTCTCACAAGAAACAGGTCCTCTGAGGGAATAAGGAGGGCACAGAACAAGAGAAGCAACATAAATTGACAAGAGAAGGGATATAGAAAGGGTATAGATGTACATGTGATGAAGTTTAGCGCATTAAATATAAAGCTTACGAGTTACTCCTTGCAAAGCCTGCAAACAAGTTCCTGTGGCAAGTAAAGAGATTGTTAAAACTCAGATAGCTTTGTGAAATTACTAAAAAGAGAAAGAAAAAAGGACATCAATGCAAATATTCATACACATTTTGCTCATGACATGTTGGCGGCTCCGGGCCTTGAGCACTGAAGTTGTTATATGAAAGATCTCTGCATAATATGTATAAGACTATCAAGTAATTCAAACTTCGATGATAAAACAATGTCATTTACTTAGCCGAGAAAAATAATTGTGAAATAGAAAGCTTCTTATAAAACCGAAATCCTCGAGTAGCAAAGTCCGAAAATGTTCGAACTGAAATGTATGCAAGCTGCTTGCTAACTACAAACGTCAAACGGATTTAATTCTTTTTGAGAAGGGACTATTGGTACAAGACACATTCCGCAAACAATTGATGACGGAATAAGGAATAATTAACTGTGATAAATGCTATTTTGAAATATTAGTTAAGCAAATCATTCATAGGAGATAGATGAAGTAAATGTCATGGAAACTTGGGACATACAAAAGGTGGTCCCTGAGCTAAATTACTCTTCATATCACAGTTTAGAAGCCTCATTCATTTCTATGATTAATTGACCATCTAAAATATTCTTTAGATTAACTTATGTTGATGCTCTAAATCCTCTTCATTGCATCAAATATTATACTTGTATACATGATTTTTCATTCACCGTCAATCAGCTACGATAAGTTTGTTCGAAATAAAACCATGAAAGTTGTAGGTGATCAAGGAGTAAATTCTTAAGATACAAGCACGAAGAAGTAAATTTGTGTTTCCCAAGTTAAAAATGAACTGTTTTCACTGGGCAAGGAGAACAAAAATATATGAATCTAGTAGTTACCAAAAGAATAATTGAATTATTTAAATATGCATATAAGTAATGTTTGAAACAGAACTCACAAGTATTTATTAGTGCTCTGCTTCCAATTGGGCATTGGACCAGTGAGAAAGTTTCCTGTTAAGTATCTAAGTAAATAATATACAAAATCCAAATCATAGAACATATCAGTTTCTGATGATTAATCCATAAAAATGATAAATAGGCTAGTCATCTGTAATCACAGTCTTGATTTCCTTTTTATCTCGTGAAACGAATTCATTAATTTAGATTCTACCAATATCCTTCTATTTACTTAGTAGTTTAACTGCTTAGATATCTTAATTTAATTAGAGGTTCTATCTGAAAAATAATAATAATAGTGATATAAATTAATGACAGAAACCAACTAGAACCCAGAACTTGAATTAGTTCAATTGCTCTTCTCACACCTTATCTCAATTTACATTCCCACAACCCCCATTTTTCCCTTGTAGGACACCACCCTGATAGAGAAAAGTTATGGATCTAGATTCCAGAAAAATACATAAGACTAGGTCAGAAATTTCAAAGAGAAGTTTCAATATTGGATGATCATGTAGATTTCATGTGAACAAAACACAAAAGTATTTTTACTTTTGTACATAATTTTCTTCTGTCACTCTTTCATTATTTCAGATGATTGAGTCTTGGCGCAACAGTAACGTTGTTGTCTTGTGATCTAGAGGTCACAGGTTCGAATTCTAGAAACAACCTCTCCACTTGTGAGGGTAAGACTACATATATCTATCCTTTCTAGATCTCAGCAGGTGGAAGTCTCGTAAACTAGGCCTTATATGTATAGATCCAATTCTAGTATAGGAAAGCTACTAATGCATAAATCTACATAGAAACTTTTTATATAAGACTTTTTATGTAAATAAAAGATGATGTGCTTAAATCATCTTTCAACATGGATTTTGGATCCTCTATAATGAAGGATGCACTTAACAAGGAAGTAGACTCTCACATATCCATGATATTTTATAGAGTGAACATACATTCTAGTCACTAAAAATTGTAATGTAATATCAACTTAATTCTAAAAGTTGCATAACATTGAATAGGTCCCTAAAAATTAAAATATAACATCACTTTAGTCCTTTCATTATTTGATATTACAAAAAATAAGAAAATAAGAAAACCTACCTATTCATTCACCATATCAAAATAATGGAAGGACTAAAGTGATATTACATTTTAACTTTTAGGGATCTATTTGATTCCATACAACTTTTAGAGACCAAATTAATGTACATGCATCTTTCAAGTGCTAGTATTAACTATTGATTATTTCATCAACAACTATCAGTTTTGCAATTTACTCTTCCATGTGCAAAGTGCACTTTACAAGATCCTGATCCTTTCAAGACAACAGGATAAAAACCTATTAGATAGTCTTATCCATCTACACTTCAAAAAGGGTACATCCCTAATTCATAAAATTACATCATTTCATTGTGCACTACTCACAAACTTGGCTTGTTCTACTTAAGCTATTCTAGGATCAATTGGTGTTGAGTTCCCTCTTCAAGGATTCGGTTGAATTTGAATAGCTATTACGTGTCAAACCCGAAGACAACTTTACTTTTCTATGTAAAGAAACCAGTAAAGATATTAAACATGTAGAATGGAGTATAATGTCTAAAGCCCAATATTTATTGTCTACAAGTTGAAAATGGCTTCTACAGTTTGAGCAGCCAGAGTTTTTAAATTAAATAATGCTATGCAGCAACCAAAAGAAATATTTACCTCCATTTTGAAGTAAAATAAAAATGGAAAATGTTAATAGAAAAATTCTTACATGTAAGTTGCTCCTGTTAACTCTTGAAGGTTTCTTGGAATGTCTCCCCTTAGCTTGTTATAGCTGAGGTCTCTGAAAGAGATCTTAGCCAAAATAAGTTAAAAAATGCCCAAAAAAACGGAAAATTGAAATATTAATTTTCCAGATATGTGATGACTGCAGCAAGCATACTCATGTTATATCCATCAAAGAGATTAGCATAAAATGGAAGAAGCCATCAATGCTATTCAAACTGACACTGCACGTGCACAGCATGCAGAAAACTCAAAATAACAACATCTGAATGATATGTTTTTCATGAAACCCATTAATTATTTACTGATTTTTTATTTTCGAGCTACCTCCTTTTGATTTTCTGATTGCGTGGTTTATACTTTTCAAATTGCAAGTAATTTAACTAATCTTAAATATTACTATAAAGTTAATTAATACAAGAAAAATTTACAATTATCAGCAACTAGATATATTGGAAAATGAGTGAATCGACACTTACAGGACTTGCAAATGTGCCATGTACCCAAGAGATTGAGGAAACGTGTCATTAATATTGCAACTTCTTAAGATTCTGTCAACAATCAAATATGTGAATTTTGCAGCAACAAAAATCAATCTCTCATCATTTAGATTTAGTACTCATTAAATCAGTGCCATCTTGAGGAATTGACTGGCATAGAAAGAAAATCAATATAACAACAATCAAAGCAATTCACTCACAATATTTTCAATCCTTTAATATTATCAACCAGTGGAAAATTAGAATCAGGTCCACTTAAGTCACTAATCCTCCTGCATTTCATATTTTGAAAATGGAATAATACAATTGGAAAGAAGTTTAATTATGAAACTCTGGTTATAGTACAAAATGCGAAAATCTCGTACTTACAAGTCAATTAAGTTTTGCAGAGATGAAATTCCAGACGGAACTGGTCCTCTTAAACCACTACCTTGAATTACTCTGTCAAATTAAGAATACATTTGCTATGTAAATATCAACAATAGAAGATACAATTAGATCTCACCCCCAACAGAAAAAGGTTCGTACAGTTGATCAAGACTTGTCCAGTTTTGAATAAACTCAGGTATGTTTCCAGAGAATTGATTGTCACTAATTCGGCTGCCACATGTGAGAACAAACATGAAAGCTACTACTAATTCAGAACAAACAATAGCAATATAATTCAAATTAAATACAAAACATAAAAATAGGAATCATACAACTTCTTCAATGAAGTAAGTCTTGCAAAAGTTGCAGGCAACTCTCCGGCAAAGTTGTTGGAACTTAGATGCCTATAGCAATAAAATCATCAGCATCAATATCATGTTACATAAATTTTATCGACTTTTATAGTACGAAATTTAGTTGAACATGTCAAGCAACAAAAATAAATGAAAATTAGGGGAAAAAATCTACTGTTGCTCTCCTAGCATAACCTTGATGTTTCAACAGCAAAACTGAATGAAACCAATAGGTAGCAATGAAAGGAGACAAAAACAGTATAGGGTCTCTTAATGGCAACTATACAACAGGGCTTACAATTGTTCAAGGTGGGCAAGATTCCCAAGTTGTGGAGGAAGATTCCCAGAAAATTGATTGAACTCAAGGATCCTATCCAGTTGAAATTAAGTTGCAATGAATATGAATATAAAATTGAAATTGAACACATTCTTAACCAATGTAGAAAACCAGAAACTCACAAACGCTTGAGATAGGTGATCTTTGCTAGCTCTGCTGGGATTGTACCAGTTAGTCTATTTCCAAGAAGAGAACTACAATGAGAATTGGAAAAGACATAAATTAGATTCATGTTTCATGAAACAAGCCCAAGGAAACAATTGCGGTATATATGGTGATATCTGATTGGTTGATATTTGATAGTATGATTACACTATGAGAGTATATCAACCCTAATCTCCTAAGTTTACATACAAATAAAGTAATACAATATAGAATGATACACTCATATAGCATAATCATATGCTAAAGACATAATGAAAAATATTTAGGCAAAATAGGCTTATCTTTGATCCCTTACTTTTTGGTCCCTTATCGTTATCCATTTATTCGATTTAGGCATAATGAAAATATTTTGGTCCCTTATCTTTACCCACTTTTTCAATTTGATCCTTTAGTTTTTATTTTTCTTAATTTGGTGTCTTGTGTTTCAAATTATTTTTAAGTCGGTCCTAAATCACTATTCTGTTATTTAACTAATAGAAAATATTGTCATAACACAATTTATGTCAGATTCACATGTGTACCACATAGCATCGTTGCTACAACATCAACATTTTCTGTCAATTATCCGATGAAACAGTGATTTGGGACCAAATTAAAAACGATTTGAAATATAAAGGATCAAATTGAAAAATTAGATAAAGATAAGGGATCAAAAAATCTACTTTACCAAAAATTTATGATAGCAAAGTGGAAAAGTGGAGAGAGAAAGCTCACATTTGTTGAAGATTCGAAGAGCCCCATTCTCCGGGAATGGTACCACTAAGGTAGTTACGGGTAAGGTCACTATATCAAAGCGATAATATAAGAAAAATGAATATTAGATTCATAGTGAAACATGCAGAGACACAGACAAGTTTATTGTCCTTCAAAAAAGAAGAATATTACGTACATTTCTGTAAGGTAAGGCAACCTGTTCAATTCTGGTGGGAGAGTGCCTTGAAGACTTTGTGATTTCAATACTCTGAGTTTATTTACCATGAAAAAGTAAGCATAATTAGAAAATTTTACCAATATCAGAACTTTTGAAATTAGCAACTTAGGTTTATTATACGTAGATATAGGGTGCATTTGTTTCAGATTTTAAATAAAAATGATTTTGAAACTTAAATTTTATATATAATAAAAAA
Organism: Pterocarpus macrocarpus; assembly: GCA_031439585.1. NCBI lineage: Eukaryota > Viridiplantae > Streptophyta > Magnoliopsida > Fabales > Fabaceae > Pterocarpus > Pterocarpus macrocarpus. Next base: position 14,401,656 of record CM062517.1, on the reverse strand, counting down.
AGTTGAAAATTGATTTTTTTCATAAGCTACTCTTTTTAATTTCTCCAAAAAAGCTGAAAATTAATTTTTTTTCAATAAAAGAATAATTTTTTACTAAAAAAAGTACAAACAAACATACTGCATTGGGAATGAAAGTGTTAATAATTTAACTTACACAAAGTGTTTGAATGTTTTTTAATTAACAAAGAATAGAATTGATAAAAATGAGCTGAAAAGAAAAGTGAAGGAATTAACAAAATTACCTTCTTTATTATTTGGGAGATAAATAAGAAAATGGAATAAAATTTTATCACTCTTATTTAAAAAAGGGATAATTGCACTTTATCCCATGAACAATAAGCTATGTACACTGTAGCCCTTAAACTTTAAAAAATGTAAATAGACCTATTAAATTTTTACGAATATGCAAATTGACCTTTTGTTAGTATTTTTCGTTAATTATTAATAAAAATATCACACATTCAAAAAAATTTAGGATGTTAAGTTGCACATTTAAGAAAGTTCGGGGAATCAATTTGAACATAATCCAAAGTTCAAACGGTATAGTATACTTATTTTGGCTAAAATGCATATTCGTGAAAATTCAGGAGGTTGATTGTATATTTTTAAAATCTAGGGGTTAAAGTATACATGATATATAATTTAAGAGGATAAAATGCAATTTTTTCTTTAACAAAATGGAGTAAAACACTTACATTGTTTAGAATTTATAGTTTTTAGTTCTCTTTATTTCTCTCTACCCTAATTTTGAAAAAAAAAAAAAAAGAAATGGACTTTGAGAGGGGAAAGAGGATAAATATTGTATCTCTTAAAATTTCTTTCCACTCCTATATGCATTTAAATTCTCAAATAAAAGAGAATTTCTTTTTCTCTTATTATATCCCTTCCTCTTTTTATTGTTTGTCAATTTTTTTTAGAGAACTCTAGGTGGAGTTAGAGGGAAGTGAAAAAGGAGATAGACAATTGGAAAATAAACTCCTAACCCAAAGTTAACAAACCTTTTATGGCATAAATTAAGGGAAGTGTCATTTGAGCTATATTTCATTAACTTATTATGTGTCATTTAAATATACTATTAAATAGTGCTATAGATAGTTATCTAACACAAAATAATAAAATAGTGCTATAGGTAGTTTTTTTAGTCCACTATAAGCCAGTGAGTGGTGAGGGTTCAGATAATTTCATGCTTTGCTATTGTACTGTTAAAATGGTTAATAATGTTTTTTTATGTTATATTGTTGATAGATATCTAAATCAACATGTGATAAATATAATTTAAAAAAGTATAAATTTTAGGAATAAGTATTAAACGTGATATAAACTGATAATTGATCTATATTGGTGAAGATAATATGTTGATTTAATATTTATATAATGAAAATTTACACTTATTTAAATTACAATTACCACATATCATTTTAATTGTCTAAATTATTATGTTTAAGATAATGGAAATTACTAAAGAAAAAGATACTAATACACATGTAATGTAAAAAAGATGAGATTTTTGTTTTGAATCCCACGTTGAATAAATAAATAAGTTTCACATATAAAAAAAATTAAAATAAGTTTTTTTGAATAAAAATAAAGAAGTAAGCTCAATATAGCTCTTTTCTTTTTTTCTGGTTGTGGCTTAATGTAGTGCTTAAACAATGAAATTCTCCCTTTCAATAAACTAATCTTTTGGACTTCACTCTTTTCAGGGGCTTGAGCCATAACAATTTGTTTGACTAGAATAATTTTTAATTTTATTTTCTTTTGTTAACAGTCTCAATTTTAAACTCTGGGCGCAAATATATAAAATAAAAATCTGTTGGTCACAAAAATAAGAATCTGTTTCATGTGAACTATTTTCGTCAAATGTTTGGCGCGACTCAAGTTGAAGTAACACCCACGCAATCAATCCCTCTGTCCCTGCCCCCCAAGTTCAACATAAAAGGTCAAAAGGTTATTGACCAAAAATCTTCCGACCCAAAACATAAGAAAACTTTGGAGACCAAAAAAATGTGAAAACGGTTTTTTGGTAGAATATTTTTTTTATTTGAAAAACATTTCAATTTCCTTTGGGGTTTCACGTCTTTTTCAACAGTATCCTAAAAATAATAGTTAAGAAATTAAGAGTAAATTTTTTTTTAAGTTTTTAATATATTTAATGTATTAAAAATTTAAAAGTCTCACTTTCAGTAGAAAACTTTCCATTTTTAAATAAAAAAATCTCAATTGCAATAGAATTTTTTTAAGGGAACTCCTAATTAAGTTAGAGGATAGTGAAAAAGACCTATAATAAGGATTGAATCCTGACCAAATGCTAATTATTCTTTAACATAAAATTAGAGAAGATATCACTTGAGTTACAATTCATTCGCTATAAGCATTTTTATTCATAGTGGAGCAATTTAATATCTATCACTCTCACTTAATTAGTTTTTGTCAATATTTTGAAAGTATCATTTTCTTCATAGGTAAACTTTACTTCTAATTTTATTCAAACTCACTATTACTAATATTTTGAATTTTTTTAATATTTCATTATTGTTGTTTAGGTGATTTTTTTATTTTATAAAAAAATCTTCATTTTTGGATTTTTTTTTATAAAACGTATTTAATTTAAATTTTCATATAAGAACAAAAAAAATATAATTATGTCACAAATTAATTCTCTTAATTTTAAAGATAGTTCATAAGTTGAATTAAATTTTTAACTTCACATGACTTTCTTTAAAAATAATAATAGTTTTATACTTTTTTTTTATACTTTTGTATTTGAATATTAATAAATATCATATGAAATGAAAATAAGTTAAGTAAATCATTAGTAACATAATAATTTTGAATTAAAGAAAATAATTTTTGATAATAACTTTAAAGTTTAATCAATATTCACTATTAGTGTAAAATTTATGTTGTCTTTTAATAAAGTTTTGTCACATTATTTAATGAATTTTATATTTCATATATTATCAAAACACCTGAAATATTGCGACAATACATCATCAAATATTATTGTAGTTTTTTATTCTAATATATAGTATATACTAATTAAATTAATAATTAACTTATTGTATTATACTACCTTAATTTTTAAGAATGAAAATGAAAAATTAGAAAACAATAATAAAAATTAAGAGATTGATACTGCAAATGTTTGTATAATATGTTTATTTAATACTAGACAAAATTATTTAAACACTAGATGGCTGATTGGATGTGTATGTTGTATATTATAATTTATTAAAAAAACACAGTTTGTGAAATCCATCCGTATAGCTATAACTTTCCTTTGTGAGATCCATCATTAATTTTTATTCAACAGAAAAACTTATTGACGTGATGATGTATTAAATCAAGAATAAACATATCAATATAATTCTTCAATATCAAAAAAATAAACTGTCAAATTACTCCGGTTTAAAGTAAAATTTTAACGTTAAACAAGCCGTTTAATGTAAACAATTATTCACTAAGTTAATGACAGTTCTATCTTTTAAAACGGAATATTTAACTTAAAATTAAATTGAAAAAAAAAAAGGAAAGAAAAAAAAAAAACGTTTCGTGACATTCTGGATGTAATTCAAGCATGAATTTCTTTCGTAAAGAAATCAATGAGTAATCGATAATAAAATTTCATGACACCCAATGAAAAAAAAGAGACGTACATTACATCAACATGGCAGAAGTTGTCATTGGGTATAGAGCAATTGCAATGAACCCTACTCACTACTCCAGAGTCAGACACGTTTGGTGTATCCTTTTTCCAGCTGCATGGATCTACATCGAAGTTCCAATCCATCTTACCAAGTGTTTTAGCTATCTCTTTCAGTGCTTGCACTAAAATACACAAATTAAAATGCTATCATTAAAATGTACCCACAAATCAAAAAAACAAAAAAGAAAAAAAGAATTGCTATCAGCAAAAATATCTGTTCTAGATGAGGTATGTATGATGTATCATACCTTCATAGTCTGGCAGAGTTGTGGCTCCAAAAGCAAGCAAAGTGAAACAAATGGAGAGGATTGAAAGGCACAAAAACTGAGAGGCATTTATCATCTTCATGTTAGTTATCATTGGAATGGACAAGTTGAAGAAGATGTAAACCTTGTGACTGGTGACAATGAAAGAAGAATAGGTTGAGGAAGAGACAGACATTAATTAAAGGCAGAAGGAGTGGAGAAGGGTCCGGGGAAGACCCCAAAGTCTCAATTACAATTCAGAAGAACCAGCACAGGAGACTGAGTCAGTCAACCTTACCAGCAAAGTCTTTGTTCTCATTCCAATATTCTTTTGAGTGTCGTGGGGAGGGCGAATTCTTGCATGGTCCGTCTAACTTAGTGAGTTACATGGTCCTTGGGTAATTAATAACTGTGGGGTTCTTACATAGCTGAGGGACTAATTTGAAAAAGCTTAGGACATCTTTTTTCAATAATTGATAAAATACTCAAAACTCTCGCCAAGGAGAGAGCAAAGAGCAAAAACAAACAGTGACGCACCGTAAAGCAAGGAAACACGACACTAAAAGCCATACAAGGCGATCGAAGCCACCCAACAAACAAGCTAAGACACACTAGGACAACACACAAGAAGCCACTTGGTACTACATCATGATCCCACACTACACTACACCAATTGCAAACATGGAACATGACCACTAGGAGCATCCGCATATAAACCTCTTGAATCTTGTTGAGTCCACCTAGCTCATAGCGCACTTTTTCTTTCTACTCCTCTCTCTTCTTCTCGGCTCGGGATATTAATATACAATGAGGTAAAGTGAATTGATCCGGGGTACTGTTGATATTCCCCGTTTTAGCCGTACACTAAATATCCTGAAGAAGGCATGTGCCACTTGTTTTAGAGAAAATTATAAGAAGGTGATATGATATTAAATTCATATTTGACTGGAATTTGTGAAAAAAGAAGCTGATAGATTATCCAGGAACTTGATAAATAGTACATGTACGGAGCTTAGTTTAACCGCATTCTGGTTTAGGTAGATGCATACCTTTTTTTTTTTGAGTGCCTTTTCTTTTTTTCATTTTGGATTTGAAATACCAATAATATTCTAAATCCAAATATGTTAATAATCTCCATTAACCATAACTAATTGATGTGTTTAAATCCATCTAATTAACACAATACTCAAATTTTGGGTGCTTATGCAATTTCAAAATTTTAATTCGATAAATTTTCAGGCCAAAATTATGATTCAGAGCCATTTCGAAAAACACCCAATCGCAACCATTCATTAGTTATTATATGGTCTAGATTCAAGGACCATGGAACTCACTAACTTATTAGGTCTATTTAAGACTTTGCTAGGTGAGAGTGTAACTTTTTCATTTTCTTTTCTAAATATGTCTCTTTTTTCATTTAAGGGTACATTAAATGCCAAAAGGGGAGGCACCCCCGATACTAGTGGGCAAGGTGTCATAACCCGGTTTGAGGATCCAGCCAGTCAAAGGTGAGTGAAGATAAGTGTCTCTAGATTAGTCTATTTTATCCAACAAAGTATTGGTCCAAATTGAAAGGACTCAGGTCCATTAAATATGTGGTTCTAAATTCAATCTTAAGATTCTCTGTTTAAGTGCTTGACCATATTTTAAGATATTAGTCTTTTAATTATCAAATGAGGAAATACTTTAAAAAATAAAAATAAAAAAGGAAGAAGCTCATTTGAGCTTTAAAATAAGAGTTTTTATAATTAGTGCCCCTAAAAGTAATGAAAATCAAGAGTTAAATTTTTTTGGAATTTCTAATTCATTCAAAGGTTTTGGAAACTTAAATTGAAAATCTTGTTTTTCAATTAAAACTTTCTTTTTATTGATTATTTAATTAGTGCCTTGAAAATATTAGTTAGAAAAACTTTTAAAAATAATTCATAATAGAAAGCTTATTGAGACGTTAGGTATCTGTTACTAAACACTATAATAAATGATACATGAATGTTTGCCCCCCTATGGTCCGTTTCCTAGCAATTATAAGAGGTGCAACCTAACTTACCTTAGTTAGCTACTATGTGTGGTGTGGTGCTCATTATTTGTTTCTCCAAAAAAGGTAAGGCCTATAAATACATAGAAATAACCAAAGTTTAATTTGAAATCTTTCGGCACTTGGAGACATGGTTTAGTGGTCATGTATATGGCCTCCTCTTTAGTAGTGCGCCTAGGGAGCTTGGAGTCGCCGGTTTGACTCCCATAGAGGCTGAGTCCCCACTGTCCTCTCCCCCCCCCCCCCCCAAAATAGGGGCTGACAAAAAAAAAACTTGAAATCTTGCGAATCCAATATCTCATTTTTGTTCTTATTTAAATTTAAATAAGAAGCAAACTTAGAAAAAAGAAAGAAAGAAGCAAGACGTGGGAAAATAGCAAGACAGCCTTACTCAAACCTTGCAAGTTCGTAGCTAACAAATATTTCATTTATATATTAATTCTGTTTTGGAAAAAGAAATTCATCATCTTAATTATTAAAGGTCTAAAAATGAAGATGTGTATAAGGGCTACTTATACATATATATATTAACGACAATAAGATTTGAACTTAAGACCTTATTCAAATTATCCGAATCCCTCGCCATTAAACCACCCCTAGTGGCTTTGTGTATAAGGGCTATTGTTACCTCTCAAATCTAACTTGGCTATTGTTACTTGATAATCGAGATTTTTTTAATATGATAATCAACACTCATATTTAATATTTTAATCTTCTACAGTATTTAATTGTACAATATTAAATTCACATCTAATATTTGAATTTTATTTGGGCCTAATTGTAAATTTTTTATATTATTGTCATTTTGACACTGCTTGTTGTACTTTGGATATATCATGAGGTTTAGACCTCTAAAAATTATGCCCTTGGTTTGTAGGTATCTACAATTGTGATAAAAAGATCAAGAACTCATTTGGATATTAAGAAGGTTGAGTTAGGTCTTGTAGAAGAGTTAATGGAGATGTTGATGGAACGTTAATAGTGTGAACTTATTGGGCCTTTAATTGGGCTTTAGAAGTCAAATAAATGTCAAATCAATGCCTAATGAAAGCTATGAGATAGTGCTTTAAATTTCATGAAGACTAGTTTGTCAAACAAAGTTGTTTTTATGGTCAGCAGTTAAAGTTTGCAAAAAAATAGACCTATTGTTTAATTTTGACCATAACTTTTTCAATTCAAATCCCATTAAGGAAAATGAGGAGTCTAAATGAAGTTTATACACAAAGGATTAAGGATATTTTCGAATCAGCATACTTGGGCAAACCTATAAATTTTGAGGTTGTAGAGACTTTTTACTTTTTCTAGCATTTTTAGGTTTAGGAATATATAGGAGTAGCTTCCACAAGTTTCTCTCCTCTCTCCTCTTCTCACATGTGATTTTCCTCTTTTTCTTTGAGATTTATGCATCCATCATTGAATAGGAACCTTTAATTAATTTAAGGATTCCAATCAAGATTTGTGATTTGATCTTGAGATTGTATGCTTAATTGGATGTGAATTTTAGCAATTCATTTCTCACCGTCTTCTCTCTTGATCTTGAATCTCTTAATTGATGATTATTAATTCTAAGCTCTTGATCGAGATTTATGATTAGATTGTGATTAGTTGATTGATTAATTCGAAATTGATCATATAATGTTGAAGAGATTATATTTCAAATTTGAAATATAGATTAATGCATTCTTGTGTTTGAAGCTAGCATTTTCTAATTAGATTTTAAGATCTTAGGACTACTAGATCATTTGCAAGTTGAATTCTAGGAGATGTTCTTGTGTGAGTGTAAGAGTGAATGCAGAGATTCGGTTCTACTCCAATTAACCACATGTTCTGTATTTTGATGCACTTTTTTGTAGTTTATAAATCATCACTATTTTTAATGGAATCTTGAATTGGTTGCTCATAATTAAGTATTATCATTCATTAACGCTTCTTTAATATCTGTATAACCTAGTCTTGATTGAATTTCACTATGATCCTTTGAGAGACGATTCAGTTTGCACTCTAAACACTATATTTTGTTTGAGTTTTTTTATGTATATAACAAAAATGCAAAAGGTAAAAAAAAATGATAATAATAAATAAAAGAAGAATAAAAGAAAGAGACAAAGATGAAAAAAAAAAGTCCCATAACCCTTCTTAGCCCAAAAATAATAAAAGAAAACGAAATTAAAAAAATAATTGCATTAGTTACTATCTATTAACATTAATTAAATCAAAATTTTATTAATTATTGTCAATCAAATCAAAATTTTATTAATTAATATCAATCAAATCAAAATTTTAATATAAAATTAAATCATTTTATAATGAATCACATTTAATGTCAAAAATTGTATAAATAGACATTGTTACTCAGTGATTAAGAAATCACCATATCCACCCATATAAAAAGAAAAGCTAAAATCCTTTTTGTCCCCGTCTCTAATTGGTGGGCTAGTGACGTTGTGAGGAGAAAGCTCAAGGTGTGATTTCTTGTGCTTGTGCTTAATTATTTTGGATTTATTAACGTACGATTTATTGCATGTGTCTAGTCACTTTGGCTTTATTAGTCTTTCTTTTATTGTAGAGTATAGATCATATATATTACACATTTTCATTATCTAGTTGCATACTATCTTCAGATTCTCATTACCCTGTTACTAGAGTCACTACCACATTGCAGCCACCGCCGGAACACCGTCGCGGAACATCGCGGCCCCGACACACTACCCCCTCCCTTTGGCATAGCTTTCTCTCTTTTGGCCTTACGGTATGGCTCGGTTAAAAGTTTTTTTTTTTTTTCTACAGTTTCATTGTTTGGGCTTGTGTTCCTTTTGTTGGTTTTCTTCGGTAACTGTTTTAGTTGGCCCAAATTGAGTGGACCAAGTTAATGGTACCAAAAAAATATGAAAAAAAAGGCTTAATGGTAAAGAGCGACCCCAAAAAAAAAGTTGCTTGATGGTAAAAGAGCTTCCTCGTAGTGCCACATGCACAACTTTCGAACCCTCACGTCTCCCCTGATCAAATAAAAAAATAAAAAGACCAAAAAGAAAAAGAGTAATATACTTTTCTTTAGGTTAAGTGTTTTTTTTAAAAAGAAAAAATTAATAAAATGAGAAAAAAAAATTAAACAGTTAAAAAAAATAAAGGATGTGATTTAATATATAAAATTAATTATCTATTTTTGAATTTTCCCATGATTTCTATCTTAGGATCCTTAGCAATGAAAAATTTCTTTGTTTTTTCAGTGATAAAAAAAAACAAAAATCCTTTCATAAAATCTCTTTTCAATTCGCACAACAATCAGCCATGGCAATATAATTGGTAAGTACCTAGTACTATCTTCATCATTATTTGAATCGTAATCGTATGATTTATGTAGTTTAGTGCCAAGTTAAACTTTGTGTAAAAGTATATTTTTTCCTTAATTAAAATGTTTTATCTAAATTGTTTTCTTAAATATATCAAAAATCCTTTTGCAAATAAAAGCAACGATCACACAATTATTTTTCCTACAAAATGATAGGGTTTTGAATTTCCCGTTGCACCATGTGATATATAGGAGTGAGCAAATTTTTTTTCTTTTTTCATCTTTTTATAAATGATTGCTAGGCTTTAATCTTTTTTCAAGAAAAAAAATAAACATTTTCAAGGTTATTAATTAATTTTACATAATAAATTCCAAGATAATCAATCATACATTGCAAAACAAATATATTAGTGCTGCAATGAGATTCGATTTTTACGATTTCCTATGCATAATTAAACGCTCAAGCCTATTGTCATTTTCCAAAGACTTGTTTTACAAAAATAAGAGAATTTTCCAAAATTTTTCCACAAAAAAGAAATCGATGAAGACTGCATTGAATTTTCAAAAACTTTAAGTTGCTTTTCGTCGCGACACTGTTCTGGGATATTGTGACATGCACTACAATATTATTTGCTTGAAACCAATTTTGTAATGTAAGCGAGTTTGACATCCATGTTATTTATTAACTTCCAAATCTAATTTTTCGACGTTCGAAAATAAATTGTAACCAATTAAAATAATTTTTCTTAAAAAATTAAAAATATTGATATTTTTATCTTTTAAATTTTATTTCAATATCCAATATTACTATTTTAAATTCCATGGATAAGGTATCATCTTCAGCTGCCAAAATTTGTGTTCGGCCTGTAGAATAGTAAGGTAAGGATGACATTGAGAATGGAAGGAATCTCATCAAAACTCTTAGTCCCAATTTCTTATTATTGTATAACACAAGCATAAATTTTTTGGTGCTGAACACAAGCATAAAATTTGATGTCCATAAACACGAACTAACTCATAATAATATAGTACAAATACTCATTTCAGAGATATACACCATGGTTGTATCACAGAAACATCGAATTGGCAGGATATCAGATAGAGGGATGCAATTTAAACGCACTCTACTAGTTAATTTCTTTTCTCCCAGTAAGAAGAATCAAGGTGCACAGGATAGAGGTCTGATGAAGATGTAGGACTCCATTGTTCATCAGTATCATTTGACACACTTTTTGCCTCATTTATCTTATTTTCTTCCTTCTGATGGTAATACTGTCGCATTTCCTCTAACTTCATTTCATCCATTACCTCATTTGGATCTGAAATAAATTCTGGAACCACAGTTTTCCCTTCAAGCATGCTCAGCACTGAAGACATGGAGGGCCTAAGTTTTGGAGTGACATTGGTACATAGGAGAGCCACTTTGATCATCACCATTACCTCCTCTTCGTTGAAATCTGAACCCAACCTTTGATCAACTAGCTCCATTAGGTGGCCTTTCTCTTTCAACAAACGTGCCTGTTGAAAGGAATAACAAGCGTTGGTTTGATTGAAGAGTCTTTTACAATTGAGACACACAACCTATAGCTGAGAAAAAAAGGCATATAATAGTGTAGGTTCCTAGTAGGAAAATGCTTCAGCAGGGAACATTGGTCATTTTGTATTTCAATAAATGATGCTTTGAAGTTCAGAAGATCACAGTAAGGGTGAGATGTATGAAAACATTTCTCTTCTATAGTGGCACACTTAATATTGAATGGCATTATCTGTTTCACACAACACAGAAAGCCTTAATACATTGTATGATCTATTTTCAAATTCACATGAACAACGGAGGAGATGAGGATAAAAGTTACCCAATCAAGAATATAGAATGCTTCTTCCTTCGGCCGGTGCATAGTGTTTCTCTTTCCACTTACAATTTCCAAGGCAACAATACCAAAACTATAGACATCTGCTTTGTCGGTCAAATAACCATGCATTGCATATTCAGGAGCCATATATCCACTGCAATATTGAAAAAATCATTGTGGCAACTTCAAATTACATAATGCTCAGGTTTTTAAATCTTTTTCTTTGGTGAGAAGTAGTATATGGGGAGAGTTTCTCCTGTTTACAAGGACAGAGCAAAACACTAACCACGCAAAGGGTGTTTACAGTGGGATTAAATGTTTTTATATTTAAACTCTCTCAACTTTGTGTTACATTCTCATTTATAGATACTTAAAAAAAATATTCATACAAGAAAAAAGAGAATGTCAGAACTCACTAGGTCCCGGCTATTCTTGTGCTTATGTGAGTATTGTTCTCATCATCAAGCTTGGCCAAACCAAAATCAGATATCTTTGGGTTCAGGTCTTTGTCAAGCAACACATTAGTGGCCTTGATATCCCTGTGAACAATTTTCAGTCTTGATTCTTCATGCAGGAATGCCAAACCTCTAGCAATACCAACACAAATCTTCTGCCTTGTTGGCCAATTCAACTTTAAATGCCATTCTTCGGGGCCTTTGTTTGTGAATGTAACAGAAAATATATCATTTAGCCAAGCGTGCTATAAAGAATAGAACATCACAAAAAAGCAATCAGTGTTAAGCATATAAGGCAATAATTACCAAATAATGCGTGTGCAAGGCTATTGTTTTCCATATATTCATAAACTACCAACAACTGATCTCTCTCAGCACAACAGCCATGTAATTTAACAAGACAAGGGTGGTTCAAAGCTGAGATCATGCCTATCTCATTTATGAACTCACGATTTCCTTGCTGAGATTTAGATGAAAGCTGTTTGACTGCTATTATTGTGCCATCTGACAGAATACCCTGCACGTAGGGAATGATGTATATTTTTGTGCCATTTTCAAAGTACAAATTCAGTTTAATATCCATAATCACAATATATCAAACAAAAATCAATAGATGTTTATACCTTATAAACAGGGCCAAACCCTCCTTCTCCTATCTTATTGGAAATATCAAAGTTATTTGTTGCTGTTTTGATTTGACGTATAGTAAATGAACCCATTTGCAGATCTAAATCCTTGAGCTCTGTAGTACAACCAAACTAAAATGAGAAATCTATTACCTTGATAAAATTACACGTCATTGATGCTTTAGTAAAAATAGGCATTATTTCAGTAATCATTGCCTAGAAAAAAGTAAAACAGTCATCAAGGCCCATTTGGTTTGTTTTTTGTTTTCATTTTTAGTTCACATGTTCTTACTTTTAAGTACAAACTTGCCTAGGGTTTTATTCAATTTCTTGTTTGTCAGATTTTGTGAGGAAATGATGAAAAAAACACAAGCTTAAACATGGAAAATAGAATGAAAACTTGGTAACATTTTTTTATATATGAGTGAAAACAAATCAATTAAAAATGAAAATAGAAAATATACCAAACATGCCCCCAATGTTTTTAATTAGATTCACTATATATCCATAGCTGCTACTTATATTGCTTTGTAATCACCTCTGTCTAATGAATGCTTTTTTCCCAGATAACCTCTCCACCGAAGTATAACAACCACAATGACAATAATAATTAATGCTGCAGCAACAATTGCAACCACAGCTCCTGCAGATATGCTACCTGAAGAGTCTGCTTGATTATTACACAGGAGGCTTAGGTGTCAGTCTGTCAGATAAAGCCATCAAGGTAAAAATAGAAGAGCTAAACCTTAGAGAATAGACAACCCACCTTGCACAATAGATATAGCTGATATAAGAGGACCATTTATTGATTTATATGGGATATATGTTGTCCCTTTGCCAGCCCAATAGAACCGAATCTCCAAGTCATTACTACTCACATGAACAGGAAATTGTTTTATGAGTTCCTTGCCCACCCCTTGTGCTTCATTTGCTATGTTGAAATCCTTCAGTACCCGCTTTCCCTACAATATTATAAATACAAACTGAATGGTTTTCGATATTTATAAATTTATCTAAGCGGTCTCAATTACGTTGAAGATACAATATTAATTATTCTACATATGAAGTTCAAGGACCTACACATTGGTTGATGATGATCTGGAAAGCCTTTGTTTTATATTAAAAATTTGGCGGATAAAGTTAGAAAAATAATGATACCATGTACCTGAATGTATACATCAAAAACACGCCTCCCTAGGCTGCTAATTGTGTTATCATCAGTGAACATTATCTCTGCAAAGTGGAGTTTTACTGTGTAGTCTCCATTTTCCAAGCAAAATCCATAATAAGTCAGAGAAACGGGGGAAATACGTGCATTCTTGTATAGTTCAGTATCAGGCATATAAAGCTTAGTTTTGTTTTCTGAGGTATAGGGGAGAAGTCCTTTAACAGTATTATTATCCAAGAAGTGACCGGTGTTGCTAAATGCCCAGTTGCCTATGCTCGGTTTATATATTGCTGGTGCAGCTGAATCCGTATCTCCATCATATGTTATATCTCCAATGGTAGTTTGTCCTCCACCACAATTTATATGCAGAGAGTTAACTTCTGGCAAAAGAAGGAAAGGGTCGAAATTTGGAAACCATTAGAGAATTACATGAATCACGTACAACAAGAAACAGACACAAGAAAAAGAATTTGATTTAAATTTATGTTATTCCAATTTCTACTTATTTTTCTGCTTCTCTGTTTTCTTCTGTGAATGGAGAAGGGATGGAGTCAAATTGAATGGTGAGAGTTTGATAATTATGGTTAAGAAAGAAGTTTTATATTAGGGTTGTGTTTATTAGAAGGGTAAAAAAGGAAAAAAATTTCATAGATAAATTTATATATAAAGCTTATTTATGAAAATTTTTCCTTTATTTTTACTCCTCTTCAAAACACAACTCTAATAGTTGAAGGGAGGAAAAAAAAAACGTAAAATACAATAGATTCTTAGAGGAATGAGCTTCCTTCCAAACTTTCTCTTTTACAAGATTTTCCATATCGACAAATGTTATTTGAGCCATCATTCTTTTCTAAATATCCCAACACCTACTTACAAAAATCATGGGCCCATTGCTTACTTTTTTTTTTTATCAATTTTCCCTCTCCCACTCTTGAGTCTTAGTGTGTTGGGTGTCTATATCCTTCAAGGGTTTAAATAACATTTTTCTTCCCTCACCCCCTTTTTTTACTCATTACTAGAAGAAACTGTCCACATGTACACAAACTACCCACATAATAATTCGCTTTATGTAAGTAGAAGTAGTTGTAGAAGTTGGTTTTGACAAGAATGTGCCCATTTGATTACACTTTTGGGAGGTCCAAAAGGCTTTTTATTGGAATGAAAATAAAAATATACAATAACTAATTATTTGGTATATAAAAGCATTTTAAAATTTCAAAAGGCCTTTTGGGAGAAGTATCCTTGAGGTTACTTTTTATTCTAAAAAAAATCTTTTGAAAAAGAATTTTACTATTACTCTCATATCAACAACCAAAAGTAATTTTACTTTATCTTATCCAAACAAAACTCATTCTCCTAAACTTACTTTTGACATATTCAAACCAAATAAAAATTATTCTTTTAAAAGATCTTCTTTTAAAAGACCTTCTCCTAAAAGTTAAACCAAATGGACCCAATGATGAATGATATTATACGATGCTACAATTGTCATTGTCAAAATATGAATGGGAGAATAGTAAGAGAGACAGGAGAATGGGACAGGTGATTTCAACTCCCCTGCATACTCATGTTTTCGACTAACAAAGGCAGTTGATTACATGTTCTATGGTTTATTCCCACTTTGCCCTCCTGCTTATCTCCTATTCCCTTCATACCCATCTTAGGGTAAACTTTTGTAATAGGTGGATGCTCATGATATTCTAGGCAATAAAAACTGCCTATCTTGTTATACATGCTGGCAAACAAGTATCTCAAGGTTAGATTAAGAGATTAATTTTTATGTATTGACATCAATAGGAATTCAAGAAAGTATCAAATTATAGTTAGTAATTACTGATTATAATAATTATTCATCATAATTTAACACCTTTTAAAATTTCTATTGATTGTTAGTATAAAGTTATTTTACACTGTTAATATATAGAAATTATATTTCCTTTGATGAACTTACTATTAGTACAAGATCTGGTGTAGCTCGAACAAGAAACTGGTCCCCTGAGGTAATAAGGAGGGGAAGGAACTAGTCAGTATAATCTAACCAAAAACAACATAAATTGAGAGGAGAAAAGAAATGGAAAGGGCATGATGTACATGTGATAAAAAATTAGCACATTGAATATAAAACTTACGAGTTATTCCTTGAAAAGCTTGCAAACAAGTTCCTATGGCATATAAACAGATTGTTAACACTCAGATAGCTTCATGAAATTACCCAAAAGAAGAAAGAAAAAGGACATGAATGCAAGTATTCATACACATTGTGATTATCACATAGTGGCTCCTGGTTTTCGACACTGAAGTTGTTATATGAAAGATCTCTGCATAATGTTTATAAGACTGTTAGGTAACTGAGAAATTAGAAGATAAAACAATGTCATTTACTTCGCCAAGAAAAATAATTGTGAAACAGAAAAGGTTCCTTTCTAAAACTGAAATCCTTTTTAATTCTTTTTGCTACTTTTCATATCATATTTTAGAAGTCTCATTCATTTTTATGATTAATTGACCATCTAAAATAATTTTTTTGATTAACTTATGTTGATGCTTTGAATCCTCTTCATTGCATCAAATATTATACATGTACACATGATTTTTCAGTAATCGTCAATCAACTACAATAAGTTTGTTAGAAATTAATCCATGAAACTTCAGCGTGATTAAGGAGTAAATTCTTGAGATGAAATGTAGAAGCATGAAGTAAATTTGCAATTCCCAAGTTAAAATAGAACTGGTTTCACTGGGCAAGGACAAGAAAAGTATATGAATCTATATAGTAGTTACCACAAAGAATACTTCAATTATTTAATTATGCATATAAGTAATGTTTGTAATAGAACTCACAAGTATTTACTAGTGCTCAGCTTCCACTTGGGCACTGAACCGGTGAGAAAGTTTCCTGCTAAGTATCTAAGCAAATAATATGCAAAAACCAAATCATAGAACATATCAGTTTCTGATGAGCCCATAAAAATGATATGTAGGCTAGTCATCCGTAATCGCAGTTTTGATTTCCTTATCTCCTGAAACAAATTCAATTAATTTGGATTGTACCAATATCCTCCTATATATTTGCCTTATTAGCTGCATCGATATCTTAGTTTAATTAGAGATTCTATCTGAAAGAAAAATAGTAATATTATTTAACAACTTTAATTAATTTAATTTCTCTCCTTACTCCTTATCTCAATTTACATTTCCCTAATCCCCTTTTTGCCCTTCCAGGAGACCATCCCGGTATTACATACGAATAGGTCAGACCTTTCAAAAAGAAATTTAAATGTTGGATGATCATGAAGATTTGATGTGAACAAAACATATACGGACTTTTACTTTTGCACATAATCTTCTTTTGTCATTTTTTTAGTTATTTCAATTTTGGCTTAGATGTTAATCCACTTCCCGTACAGAAAGCTACTAATGCATAAATCCAACACAGAAACTAATTTTATATAAGATTTAGGGCAAGTTCTATAGAGCTACCAGATTAAGTATACTGCACCTCCGAATCACACTCGCCCTTTGCTCCGCCTCCATCACCCCAACGCCTGATCTAACAAACTGCTTTCTTTGGATGTGTTTGTTAACTTCCTTCATTTTGTTTAACTTCAGCTTTCACCAACCATTCCCTTCTTCCTCCACACAACATTCTCTTTACTTTTTTTTCATTTTTTTTCCCCTATTTTGGAATACAATGGTGCAGATTTGCCCAACCTTGCCATCTCAATCAACATTTATCAGCTATTATTTGGTATTCAATAAAATAATAAAATAAATTATAAAATGGTAGATAAATTGGTAGTATCACTAAATCATTTTATAGTTTATTTATGTAGATTAAGAAACTTGAAAAGATATAAGACAGGTCCTCCAAGAATCAACTCCAGCTGCCACTCAACAATGAAAACTAGCGAAAGTGGCGGCCTGGACCTAGAAGAGAGAGAGAGAGATGGGTGAAGTTGGGTGGGGGGAGTGCAGAGGGGAAAGGGGGGAAGAGAAACAAAAATTTTATCGTCACAACAGCGGTTGCCACTTTTTAATCTCAACCATCCAATATTAATGTATCCAAATAAACAGTTTTAATGAGTAAAAGTGCACACTCAATTTTTTAAATGATATATTGCACACCATACTTAATAATCTCGTGCATTATAGAACTGGCCAACATTTAGATGTATATAGGTAATGTAAATAAAAGATGATGTGCTTGAGCCATCTTTCAACATGGATTTTGGATCCTTCGAAATGAAGGAAGCACTTTAGAGAATACAGTGCAAGTGACATTGCTAACAAGACAATCAAAGCAAGTGGACTCTCATATATCCATGATATCTTATAGAGTAATTAAAACATCCAGTTTAGTCTATAAAAGATGTTTGTGATATCAACTTGACTTCTAAAAGTTGCGCACTATCAAATAGATTCTTAAAGGTTAAAATATAATATCATATTAATTCTCTAATTATTTGATATTACCAAAAATAAGGAAATAAGAAAACTTGCTTATTCCTTTGCCTTATCAAAATAACAGAAGGATTAAAATAATATCATATTATAACTTTTAAAAACTTATTTGATGTTATACAATTTTTAGAGACTAATATGATATCATATTTTAACTTTTAGAAATCAATTTAATATCACACAACTTTCAAAAACTAAATTAATATAGATGCATCTTTCGAGTGCTTTTATGAATTGTTGATTATTTCATTAACAACTATCAGTTTTGCATTTTACTCTTCCATGTGAAAGGTGCACCTTACAGGATCCTGATCCTTTGAAGACAATATGATACAAATTTGTTAGATGCAGTTGTATACTTTTATCCATCTACACTTCAAAAAGGTTACGTCTCCCATTCACAAAAGCACACAATTTCATTGTGCAATACTCACAAACTTGGCTTGCTCTACTTAAGCTACACTAGGATCAATTGGTGTTGACTGTTGAGTTCCCCCATCAAGGATTCGATTGATTTTACATGGCTATTACATGTCAAACCAAAGAGAACATGACTTTTCTATGTAAAGAAACCAGTAAAGATATTATAGATTGTTGTAATTTTTCAGAGTGTTCCCTTACCCAATAAATGATAAACTAATCTTTCGAGATACAGTCAAACACTAAGTATGAACCTCTTTCAATAGTATTCCTTTTATACATATAAATCTTAGGATCAAATCTGGAACCTCATATTTAAAAGATTTAGGCCCCTTCCACTGGGATTAATACTTTGTAAGCAAAGATGTTATAGACTTTAAACTAGTACAATATGGTGTATAAGGTCTGAAGCCTAATGTATATTATCTACAAGCTGAAAGTGGCTTCTAGATGGTGAGAAGCCATAGTTTTCAAATTAATTAACACTATTCAGCAACCAAAAGAAATGTTTACTCCTATATTGAAGTTAAATTAAAATGGAAAATGTAAATAAAGAAAATTCTTACATGTAAGTTGGCTTTGATAGCTCCTGACTCTTTTTAGAAATATCTCCTCTTAGCTTGTTATAACTGAGGTCTCTGAAAGAGATTTTATCAAAAATAAGTTAAAAAAATTTCCAAAAAGAAAATCTTTGAAATGTTAGTTTTCTAGATGTGATGATCGCAATAGGCGTATGCATGTTATCTCTCTTGGGAATAGATTCTCTCATATGAGAATTTCAAATGATCTTATCATATTTTAATTTTTACCATTGATTAAATGCTCTTACGAGTTCCATACTTAATCCCATATTTTTAATCAATGTTAAAAATCAACATATAATAAAATCATGTGAAATTTTTACATGAAAAAAATCCATTTCCTATATGCATCAGCATAAAACAAAAGGAGCCATCAATGCTATTCAACCTGACACTGCACAACATGCAGAAAACTCGAAACAACAGCATCTGAATGATGTGTTATCCATGAAACCCACTTATTAGTAAATTTTTTTGGGCTACATCCTTTTTGATTTTCTGATTGCCCGATTTAGACTTTTCAAATTGCAAGTGATTAAATATGATAATTGATAAAGTTAATACCAGAAAATTTTGCAATTAGCACAACTATATATATTGGAAAATGAATGAATCAACACTTACAAGATTTGCAAGTTTGTCAGGTTCCCTAGGTATTGAGGAAGTGTGTCATTAATATTGCAACTCCTTAAGATGCTGTCAAATAATCAAATATGTGAACTTTGCAGCAACAAATATCAATATCTCATCATTTAGATTTAGTACTCATTAAATCAGTGCCATATTGAGGCACTGACTAGCAAAGAGAAGAGGCTAAAACTAACAACAATCAAAGCAATTCACTCACAATGTTTTCAAATCTTTCAAATTGTCAACTTGTGGAAAAGTAGAATCAGATCCATTCAAGTCACTAATCCTCCTGCATTTCATATTTTAAAGATGGAATAATACAATTGAAAAGCATTTTAATTTTGAAACTCTGGTTATGGTGCAAAACGCCATACTTACAAGTCAGTTAAGTTTCGCGGAAGTGAAATTCCGGAAGGAATTGGTCCGCTTAGACCACTACCTTGAATCGCTCTGTCAAAATAAGAATACATTTGCTGTGTAAATATCAATAATAGAAATACAATTAAATCCCACCCTCAAAAGAAAAGGTTCATACAGTTCTTCAAGACTTGTCCATCTTTGAATAAACTCAGGTATGCTTCCAGAGAATTGATTGTCACTAATTCGGCTGCCACATGTGAGAACAAATACGAAAAGCTACTATTAATTGAGAACCAAAAATAACAATATAATTCCACATAAAATAAAATAAGAATCATACAATTCCTTTAATGTAGTAAGTCTTGCAAAAGTTGCAGGCAACTCTCCGGTAAAGTTGTTGGAGCTTAGATGCCTATAGCAACAAAAAATTATCAGCATTGATATTATGTATGTCACATAAATTTTAACAACCTTTATAGTACAAATTTTAGTTCAAATTAATTTTTTAATATAATGTCAATTGTCAAGAAACAATAAATATAAATTAGGAAAAAATATATGTTGTTGCTCTCCTAGCATAACCTTGATCTTTCAACAACAAGACTGAATGAAATCAATAACTAGCCATAAAAAAGCAGACAAAAATAATATAGTGTCTCTTAACAGCAACTAAAATGCGGAGCTTACAGTTGTTCAAGGTGGGCAAGATTCCCAAGTTCTGGAGGAAGATTCCCGGAAAATTGATTGAACTCAAGGTCCCTATCCATTTGAAATTAATTTGCAACGAATATGAATATAAAATTGAAACGGTACATATTCTTAACCTATATGGATAACCAGAAACTCACAAAAGCTTGAGACTGGTGATTTTTGCCAGCTCTGCTGGGATTGGACCAGTTAATCTATTTCCATAAAGAGAACTACAATGAGAATGAAAAAACATAAGTTAGATACATGTTTCATGAAACATGTCCAAGGAAACAATTAAATTTTTATATGAAAAAAAGCTAATACAACATAAAACGATACAATCATATAACATAAGCATATGCTAAAGGCATAATGAAGGAAATTTATAAGAGCAAAGTAGAAAAGTGGAGAGTGAAAGCACACATATTGAGAAGATTCAAGGAGCCCCATCCTCTAGGAATTGTACCACTAAGGTAGTTACGGGTAAGGTCACTGTGTCAAAGCAAGAAACCAGCAATGAATATTAGATTCATAGTGAAACATGCAGATACAGACAAGTTTGTTGTCCTTCAAAGAAGAGTATTACGTACATTTCTTTAAGGTAAGGCAAGCTGATCAGTTCGGGTGGCAGAGTGCCTTGAAGATTTTGTGACTTCAGTACTCTGAGTTTATTTACAACAAAAAATTAAAAACAATTAGAAAAATTTATGAATAGAAGCACTTTTGTAATTGCTAACTCATGTTTATTTTAAGTATCTTATACTTGTGCGTTGATAATAAAAGTATTCACACAATGTTTTGGATGGTTTTTTATTAATTGAATGGAACAAAACTAATAAGAAGGGTTGAAAAGAGAAGTGAAGGAATGACACAAAGTTACCTTTATTAATAAAGAAATAGAATGAAACTATTAATCTTATTCAGAAATTATATTATAGAAGAATGGAACAAAATTTTATATTGTTTAGAAGTTATAATTTTTAGTTCCCTTCACTTCACTCAATTTTACCTTAATTTTGAAAAAAAAAATCTTTTTACCTTATTTCCTTTCATCTTTTATTATCTTTCATCTAAATATATTGTTAAACAATTGCTATGAAAAGGTAATTATTGAACACAAAATGATAGGATACTAATTTTTCAAGCCACTATAGGCCAGTGGGCGGTGAGGGGTCAAATAATTTTATACTTTGCTATTGTATTATTAAAAAAGAAAAATATTTTTATGTACATAACCTATAATTACTCAAATCGATATATAATGATCACAATTTAAATAAGTATAAATTTTGGTAATATAAGCATTGAATATAATGTTAACTAATATCTACAGCACTATTCATGAAAATAATATGTTGATTTAATACGTACATAAATAAAATTTACACTTATTTAAATTGTAATTATTATGTATCAATTTTAATATCTAAATTATTATATTTAAATAATGAAACGGATTAAATAAAAAGATAGTAGTGTACATGTAATGTTAAGAAAAGGGGATTTGTTTGATTAGAATAATTTATTTTTCAGGTTTTGTTTAAAAAAAAAAAACAATTCCCATTTTTAATTTTTGGTGCATATATTAAAAAAAAAATGCTTGCTGTGATTTTTTTTTGGTCAAATGCTTGGCGTGAGTCAAGTTGAAGTAACAATCAATCTCACGACGCCTATCTAAAAGAAACCAAGACCAAGTACACTGAGGAGTTGCCAAAGCCCATTGAGTACAAAGACCAAATCACTCGTACACACTACCTCTGAGAAAGGCCCACAAGAGATCTAGAAAAATGCATGAGGGTCACCACTGCTCCCTTATTTTATTTTCTTTCTCTTTTGTGCCTTTGCTGGTGTAATCTGTTTGTTAGATCATGTCCTTGACTCCCAAATCTCAGGCTTCGGTGCTAGTCATGCTCTCAGCGTCTCATCCCTTTTACGCTCCCTCACTCACCTTTGCTTGTATAAATAACTAAGTGATATCATAATAACTTAAATTATTGTTTTATCCAGTGCCAATTTCTTATTTCTATAGAACAAGAAAGTGAATTTTATATAAATAATAATATATTTTTTTATTTATAAAAGAATCAAGACTATAAATGTAATAAGACATAAATATCACTCAAACA
The DNA here is from genome assembly GCA_031439585.1 of Pterocarpus macrocarpus. Lineage (NCBI taxonomy): Eukaryota > Viridiplantae > Streptophyta > Magnoliopsida > Fabales > Fabaceae > Pterocarpus > Pterocarpus macrocarpus. Next base: position 14,379,011 of record CM062517.1, on the reverse strand, counting down.
CTCACTTGATTAATGCAGACACTAAGCACCTTCACACTAGTGCACACATGCACCTTACACACACTAAAAACTACTCACCTCTCACACACTCACATTGCAGACACTAAACACTCTCACACTAGCACACCTAGACACTCACCGCACACACTAGTACCTCACTTCACATACTTACTATTTCTCTCTGCCACACTCAGGTCACTCACTTCCTGCACCTCTCTTTTTTTCACACTCACACTAGAGCACTCCACTAGTATTTATAGCCTATCAAGGTCGATGAAACACCGACATGCAAATAGCTAGATTTTTCTAGCATAAAGTGAATTCTAGACAATTCCATGTATATGAAGCTTCCAAGTTCCTTCTTGAAGTCGGTGCATAATTTCTTTGAGCATGTAGAAGCTTCTCGTTACTGTTGCTCAATTTCATCTTCTAATATGTAGAAGTTTCTAGAGCTAGTGATGATATTTTTCATCTTCCATTTCCAATTTCTATTATAGTAGTCAGAGCATACCCCCTTTAACTTTCGCTGCAACCAATAGCCAGAAATAGTCACACATCAACCAACTAGTCCACCTCGAGCAACATAGTAGCCGGGGGAATTGCCAGCCCAACTGATCCCAATCAGGATCCTTACTATGCACTTAAATAAGCTCCCTTCAATCATCATGGTCCCCTTTCAACTCATTAGATCGAATTATCATGTATGGGCAAGAAAGATGAAATAAGCTATGATCTCCAAAAATAAGTATAGGTTTCTTGACGGATTTATTCCCGCACTTGATTCTTTCCATGCACTGCACAAATAGTAGGAATGATGCAACATGATGATCCATTCCTGGCTGACAAACTCCATGGCTCCTTCCACAGTGAAGAGCGTCGATGCGATCGAGAATGTCACAGACATTTAGCATAATCTCCGGGAGCGATTCTCGCGAGGGGATGTCATGCACATTGGCAAACTTCAATATTAGTCGTATTGGCTTTAGCAAGGGACGATGTCAACAAGTGAGTATTTTACTGAATTGATGACTCTATGGGAAGAATTAGAACATTATAGACCTCCTTTCAATTGCCTTCGTCCAGTGAAGTATAGCTATGCTGCATCCAGAAATTCAATTCTTTTCAAGGAACATGATTATATCCTTAGATTCCTACATGGACTCAATGATGAATATGCAAGTGTGCGATCCCTGATACTTATCATTGACCTAGTTCTAGCTTTAACTCAAGGTCTATTCGATGGTTAAGCAACAAGAGTGCCAGAAGTGGCTAGGATTTGTTGAAGACTCCGTGGCAATGGTGAATGATGCCGAATATCGTAAGGGAACAGGCCGAGGATGAGGAGCGAGACCTCCATCCTTTGGTCATGGGAAGTTTTGTACATTTTATGATAAAATGGAACACACTGTGGACATGTGCTTTCGCAAGCACCACCGGGTTCTCATCCCCAGGAATCACCTTTAACCCATAATGTCATCGGAAAAGATGAGGGTTACACAAAGACTAATGATCCGAAGTAAGGAAACCAGACCATGATTCCTAATCTCACTTTGGACCAATATCAATGCTTGATGGCTTTGCTCCAGCTTGCTCCTCTTGATGTTTCACAAGTTCCAAAATCTTCTTCCTCCATAATCGAATCAGGTAACCAAACCTATGCCCTTATGAGTGCTTCTGGGTTGACCGAGGAGCCTTGGATCCTTCATTCTGGTGCCTCGGATCACACGTGTATGAATTTGGCCCATTTTAGTTCACACCACAAAATAAAGCCCATTAAGATTAAGCTCCTTCGTGCTCGCTGTATGGAAACCCAAACCTGTGGCACTATGTATGTCTCACCTCACCTAGTCCTTTTTAATGCGTTATATGTTTCTCACTTTACTTACAATTTAATTTCAATTCTAAAATTGACAACAAGCTTATACTATTCACTAAATTCTTTCCTTGATTATTGTCTCATCTAGGATATGAGATTACTGAGGATGATTGATTTGGCTAAGCATACAAGCCGACTTGTACCATATGGAAGGTTGCAACCACATCACCAGATTGACCACACTACAATCTTCCATTAATTCAGATGAACTCTGGGCATTTCCAATTAGGACATTTATCTTTTCAGCGTCTTAAATTCCTAACTGACCATTTTCCTAACATTACTTGTGCAGCTAGTTTTTCTTCTTTGTGTGACATATGCCAATATGCAAAACAAAAGTGACTCCCATATAGTATTAGTAAAGGCAGTGCAAATCAACCATTTGAACTGGTGCATTTTGATATATGGGGTCCATTCAATACTCCTTCAATTCATGGCCATAAATTGTTCCTCATTTTGCTTGATGACCATAGTTGGTTTACTTGGATTTATTCATCAAAAATCAAAAGTAGAAGTGCCGGACAAGGTACAAAGTTTTGTTAACTTTACCAAGGTACACTTTAATGCTCACATCAAACTTATTAGAAGCAATATCAGAATTTTATTCTTCCATGGGCATTATCCACCAAAGTAATTATAAAGAAATGCCACAACAATAGGGACGTGTCGAGCATAAGCATCAACATATGCTCAATGTTGCTAGAGCCTTACTCTACCAATCTCACTTATCCAAAATGTTTTGGTTCTATACAGTTTTACACGCTGTTTTTATCATTAATCAAATTCCATCACAAACTTTGGTAAAGGTTATTCCATTTGAGTTATTATATGTCAAAAGGTAGAATTATAATGATTTCAAAGTTTTTGATTGCCTTCATTACGTCTCCACTCTCACACATAACAGACACATATTTGATCCTCGTGTAAAATAGTGTATCTTTGTGGGTGTTAAAAAGGATAACAACTATTGTATGATTTGGAAAGTCGAGAAATAAATGTTTCAAGGAATGTTAGATTTGATGAATTAAATTTTTTTCCTTTTTCTTCAGTCCAACATCCAACTGCGGACCCAATTGCTTCCTTTTGCCCCAATAGCACCCCATTGAATCATTCTACATCTGACAGCGGCCCAGAACCCACTTCCACACCAAACACTCAAACTTCCACTGCTTTAAGGTTGTCCTTGCCTACTAATAAGCCATCCACAATCATAGGTCCACCTATAGCTACAGCACCTGAAACATGCTGGCTGCCTCAAGCACTAAACCTAATACTACGTGTTCACCTCCTGTACATGGTGTTCGCATCGTTGGGCCTAACACTCTTCGGCCCACTCACAACAAACATGCCCCTTTTGAGGAATTACATATGTTACAGTGCCATTAGTAAGGCCGCCGATCCACTTGGTCCAAGCGATCCATACCTTCAATGCTACACCTTAAATAATTTTTTGTCTCTCATAAGAACTATGCCTTAGCCCTTTCATAAAAAATTGAACCCCGGAATTATTATAAGTTTAGCAAGTCAGCATGTTGGCGCTAAGCCATGGAGTTGGAGATTGCCGTTCTTGAGCTGAACTAGACATGCATTTTGGCAGACTTACCTCTAAGCATCACACTTGACAAATGGGTGCATAAAATTAAGTGCTTTGCCAACGGTTCCACTGAGAGGTACAAGGTCCATCTAGTGGCAAAAGGGTATACCCAAGCAGAGGGCCTTGATTATTTTGATCATTTTCTCTGGTCATTAAGATGACTACCATTCAGTTTCATTTAGCATTACTTCTATTAGACATTGGCATTTACACCGATTTGATGTAAATAATGCATTTTTACATGGCAACTTGTAAGAAACCATTTACATGCAAGTTCCTCTTCGTGTTACCACTTCTTGGCTTAACCAAGTGTTTGAATTATTGAAATCCTTGTATGGACTCAAACAAGCAAACATATAGTGGTTTGGGAAATTATCCACTCTTCTTGTCATGTACTAATATGCACAATCCTCTAGTGATCACTCTTTGTTTCTCAAACATGCGAATTCTCGTACTATAGCTCTACTTATATACGTGGATGATATTATTCTAATTGGGGATTCTTTAGAAGAATTTACTTTTATTAAGGCTACTCTTGATCAACACTTTGGAATTAAAGATTTGGGGCTTCTCAAGTATTTTTTGGGCCTTGAAGAAGCCTATTCACATTCTAGCATCACACTTTGTCAATGTCACTACTGTATGAACTTGCTTACTGTATTTGGGCTTTTGGGATGCATGCCAACCCAAACCCCAATAGATGCATGTTCATCTTTTCATCAAGATTCAATGGCTGCCTACGCTGATGTTTACCTACAAGCACCTTGTGCTTGTGGGTTGGCTCCTCTATCCCATCACCACTCGTCCTGATTGACATCAGTTTCGCTACCCAATAACATAGCCAATCCATGACAATCACCCATTTCCATGCTACTATGTGCCTATTGTGTTATCTAAAAGGAAGCCCAGGTCATGACTTGTTCTTTCGTCAAGACTATGAGTTGCAATTATTAGGGTTTAGTGACGCCGACTGGGGGGATATCCAGACATATGACACCTAATCACTGGATTCTACTTTTTACTTGGAAGCTCGCTCATCTCTTGGTGCGCCAAAAAGAAAGCCATTGTATTGCATTCCTCCACCGAGACAAAATATTGTGCTTTGGCCTCTGCAACCTATAAGCTACAATGGCTTAGCTATCTCCTCCATGACTTACATGTTCATCCCTCTCGACCTTCAGTTCTTTATTGCGATAATCAAAGCGTGTTACACATCACTGCCAATCCAATGTTCCATGAATGAATGAAGCATTTGGATATTGATTACCACATCATTCGTGAGAAATCTTAGTTGGGGTTGCTTCCTATTCCATCTGCTCTGCAAATTATGAGCATATTCACCAAAGGAGTTCCCATCTTTTCTGCGTGCCTTCCTTCCCAAGCTAGGGATGATGGATATCTTTCATCCTCCAACTTGTAGAGGGTAAGAGAAACCGAGACCAAGCCCAATGAGGAGTTGCCCAAGCCTATTTAGTTCGAAGACCAAATCACTGATACTTAGTAGAAGACTACCTCTAAGAAGGGTTCGGAAGGGATCTGGAAGAAATGCACGAGGATCACCATCGCTCCTTCATTTTATTTTCTTTCTGTTTTACATTTCTATTTTGTGTGTTTGATGTTGTAATATGTTCATTAGATCTTGTCCTTGATTCTCGGATCTGAGGCTCTGGTGCTAGTCACACTTTCAACATCTTATCCCTTTCATGCTCCCTCACCCACCTTCTGCTCATATAAATAACCAAGTGATATCATAATAATGTAACCTGTTTTACCCAGCACATAAAGTCCCGACCTCTTTATCTTTCAATTTCTTTTATTATTATTATTATTATTTTTGTTCTAAGTAGTTCTTAATGGAGCTAGGGGGATAAGGGAAAGGATAGGAATGTGGGGATCGAACTTTTGACCCAACACCACAATTTCTTGACACAAGGACCAAGGGAGATGTTACTTAAATTATAGCTCATTTGCTTATCTTCCAAATTCTATTACTATCATTTCCACGGCCACATAGTTTCTCTGTCCTCACAACCTTGTCACCAGATACCAAGGTTAAGAAAATCGAATCGGGCATCAAATCGATTAAGACAGGGGTTCAACAGTTCAATTAGGGGTTCGATCGGGACATAATAAAATATATATATCTAATTATTTATATATAAATATATACGTATGATTAATTAAAAAGTAAAAAATTATATTAAATTATTAACAATAACATAATTAATATAAAATAATATTTATTATGAGACATTTTACCAAACATCTTAAATGTAAAATCCAATTATTTTAATTTTCAATTACAATTCTTTTAAAAAGTATTCATAAACAGTATAAAAATTATTTTTAATTTTTAATTTTTAAATTAATTTAATAATATATACAAATAAACATACTAAAAAACTCAAGATTATAAAATAAATAAATATTTATTCTGATCTTTTTCTTTTTTTATAAAAGAAACAATAGCATTTTTATCAAAATTAAAAAAAAAAATCAAACCAGTCAACCAATTTGACTGGTTCATTTTATATTGGTTCACTGGATTTTCCTAATTTTAACCAGTTCTTGATCGATTTTGATCGCATACAATTTTATGATAAAGACTGAGCCCGTTTGGGGTCCTATTCTCAGTTGGACCAATCCAACTGGCTGGTCCGATCCAATTCTCTTAACTATGCCAGATGCCACTCCCCAAGCCCAACATAAAAGCCCCGCTTTCAAAATATGAGAAAACTATTATTGACCGAAAAAGAGAAGACGTAAGAATTAAGAAAATGTTGCAGACGTTGACCAAAAAGAAAAGGAAAAGAAAACTTTGGAGACAAAAAAAAATTGTTAATTAAAACTGTTTTTTGGTAGAAATTTTTTTGTTCACCAACGATAGCAAGGAGTTAAAATTAACTTAGATGAAGTTTCTTATGAATATAATAATATTATCTAATCAACGATATAAAGTGTGTAATAATTTTAAGTGATTCCATCAGTTGATAGCAGTGTCTGTAATGAACCATCTCCATTTTTTATCCAAGTTAGTAATAAATGAATATTGTGAAAAAAAATAGTGAATGGAGCAAAATTGTAATTTTAGAAGTAAAGTTAATAATTTTTAATTAATTTATAATCAGCACCCAAAAAATTATACTAACATCCAAAAAATTGAGCCATTAATATATATTAAATTTTTAAATATATATATATATATATATATATATATATATATATATATATATATATTTAAAATCAATATGCTAATTATATCAAATAAAAAACCTCATCAAATATATCAAATTTAGTTGATTGAAAATGTATTTAATTTTGAAAAAAAATTGATTTCTAACCAAAAACATATTTTGTAAAGGCATAAATTATTCTAAAATTAAAAATTTTTGTTTTGAGAAAGGAAAATGGCTATTAATGAATGAGTTGAAAAACCTAAATTTTATTATGCAACTATTTAATGCAAGTATTGAAAAAAGATAAAAATAAAAAATATTAAATTGAAGTATTAAATTAAGACTTTTGATATCAAAAATATGAAAAGTTATAATACGATATAATATGATGGTTATTTTAATCTACTTTTAATAATAATAAGTTATTGATCCTGTCTATTTAAATATAAATAGAGTCATAATATAATTTCATAACTTTAAATATAAAATTTCTATTGACATAAAATAAGATTCTAAATACTATTAAAAATATAAAATTTTAACCATAAAATTAAAATTTAATAACATAAATTTAATATCAACTAATCACCCACTTGGATAGTAACTAAAATGGTCCACCACAATTTCTTCTGGCTTTAGTTGATAGTTGAACATGTGAAGATACTCAAAACACAATTACCAATAAGGGGGAAAAAAAGTTACTCAAAGCACAGATATCCACTCACGCAGAGAGAGAGAGAGAGAGAGAGAGAGAGAGAGACATACATGGTGACAATATGGCAGAAGCTGTCATTGGTGCAGAGCAATCACATGAAACATTCACTGCTTTGGATGTCACTGGATCGGGTGTAGCAACCCAGTTAGACTGATTACTGCATGGATCTGTGTTGAAGTCCCAATCCTTCTTACCAAGTGTGTTAGCTGTCTCTTTCAGAGCTTGCACTAAAATATACCAATTAAACTGCTATCAGCGGAGTCTCTGCAGTTGTCTTCTAAATTTAATACTTCTATCTTTTACAAGAATGATGACAAAAATATCAATAATAGCATTAAAAATAAAGATTATAAGTATTTTTATCTTAAAAATATAAAAAAGTCTAATATTCTATTCTTTAAGTGATTAGAATAATTGATAAATGTTATTTTTAACTTTTAGCCTGAGCCCTACATTAACAAAATCTTTTCTTTACTTGGGGAGATAGATATATCATACCTTCTTTGTCTGGCAGCCGAGAAGTGGCTCCTAAAGCAAGTGATATGAAGCAAAATGCAAGAAGCGATGAAAGGAAGAGAATTTGAGAGGAAGTGATCATTTTCATGCTGATTAAATGTTGGAAAGGATCCAAAGGAGCTGAGAAGAAAAATGATTTAGCTTAATGAATTTGGAATTTTTGAGACGTAAGAAAGGGAGAATTTCGACTCTTTAATATTGCAAAGTGAAGAAGACAGCTTCAGAATTGAATGGTGGGAACGGGAAAGGCTAAGCTGAGGAGATAGACATGAAAGAAGGAAGGGGCCGGGAAAGGGGCAACGTAGAAATTCCTGTGTAGCTTCGGCACATGCATGCTTGCCTGAGCCACGACTTAGGGGGGAAAAAAGTAGGGATTAAATACTCAAGCATTGATTGCCTTTTTCAAGTCAATATCTAGGGGCCGGTTTCTACGCGCTTTGCCGTCTAAAGTGGTTAGTATATCTTGTAATTGTAGCGTATTAATAGGAATTTATAAAGTATATTGGTATATTAATTATTTATAATATATTATAATAATATATTAATTTTAAAAAATATAATTAAATATATTTTAAAAATTAATTTTTATATATTAATAATATAAAATTATATTAATAATATAAAATAATTTTATATTATTAATATAAAATTATATTAATAAAATAAAATTATGTTAATAAAATTTTTTAATTATATTAATAATATAAAATTTTTATATTATTAATATAATCAAAAAATTTTACCATCAAATTATAAGATATATTATACTCTTTGACCGACAAAACACACCATAAAACGCACCCAATATTCTTAGGCGAGCAGAAAGTTGGTGGGGTTCATAAGAAAGGAGCCTTTATCGCGGTCCCAGAAAGCGAACAAAATTAGATGTGAAAGGACCAAGAAAGAGGTAAAAGGACAAAGTTGCACTTAAACTGATCCTCAGACTTACTTGTCGTTCCGTTGGAAAGGCATGGCCAAGCTTGTAATTCATCATCTATGAGCCCAAAACTTTCAAAGAGACAAGTCATGCTCAATAAGGTAGATTTCTTATCTCGTGTGAAAAAAAATAAAAAAGGATAGATTTCATATCAATGCAGTAATTCTCAATTCCATTCTCCTTAGAATTTTCAAAGTCGGTACTGATCGGTTGGCGGTCTCTCAATGCAAGTAGTTTTTCATGCCCCTCTCCTATAAGGAATAAACAAAAAGAAGGAAACAAATGAGAATAAATTTTTTATCAAAAATATAAATCCTTATTTTAATTCTTCCGGCAGTCTGCTCAGGGTTCCAAACTTCATGTTGGCAACTAAGCACGAGGGTTGCGCTCGTTGCGGGACTTAACCCAACACTTTACAGCACGAGCTGACGACAACCATGCACCACCTGTGTCCGCGTTCCCGAAGGCACCCCTCTCTTTCAAGAGGATTCGCGGCATGTCAAGCCCTGGTAAGGTTCTTCGCTTTGCATCGAATTAAACCACATGCTCCACCGCTTGTGCGGGCCCCCGTCAATTCCTTTGAGTTTCATTCTTGCGAACGTACTCCCCAGGCGGGATACTTAACGCATTAGCTACAGCATTGCACGGGTCGATACGCGCAGCGCCTGACAATACTCAACACAGTTACCACAAAATATACAAATTCCGAAATCAATACTGTAATTAAGCAATCGTTTCTTTCGAATATCCGTTTCCAGTTTCCAATCAACAACGAGTAGATCTATAGGACATACACGAACACATACTTCACAAGCAATACATTTATCAAATTCAAAATGGATTTGACTGCGGAAACGTTCCGATGTAATTAATTTTTCATAAGGATATTGAATAGTTACAGGTAAACGATTTGCGTGGGATAAGGTAATCATGAAACTTTGACCAATGTACCTTGCAGCTCGGACTGTTTGTTGACCATAATTCATGAACCCAGTTACCATAAGGAACATATCGTGAATATCTATGAATATTTTTGTTTTGTTTCTTTCTCTTGTTTGAGACAAGTTACAAATATATAGGATCAATCTTTTACAATGAAAACAGTTGAGACGAAGTTGTTAATAATAGATTACCGAGAGAAATAGGTAAAAGAAACTTCCACCCAAGATTTAATAATTGGTCCATTCTTAGCCTAGGCAAAGTCCATTTTTATAGTTTATTCTCTTAGAATAACTTTTGTCAGTTTAGCCCTTAAAATTTTAAATCCTTAACTTTTTAATCCCTTTATCTATTTAAATTTAATATTGTTAATGTTAAAAAAAAAATTAATGAATTTTTCGGTATCCAAGTAAAATAGAGAGTTTTAAGTACTATTTTGAGCAGGTCAAATATGATTTTATCATCTGTCCGTTCATTGATTATTGCTATAAGAGTATTGCCCACATCATGCATTAAATTGAGAAACGAATATATACAATGGGATCCGATAGAAAGTCCAACTGTCTACCTCCTCGTACGAAAATAGGGGTACGTTTATTTATGATTATTTTACAAAAAAATTATTTTTTTATTAAAAATTTACTTATGATATATTTGAATAATTTTTTAAAAAATAATTAGAATATAAAAACAACCTGTTTTCAAATTTTTTTAAAAAAATTAGAAAAAATAACTTCTGAATTTTTTTTAAATTTTTTTAGCTATATATAAATTTAAATTTTATAACCAATTTTTTTAAAACAAAATTGAAACAACCACACCTTAATACTCCTTCCATTCTATTTTATCTAACACTTTAATCATTTTATTTAGCATGTCTGATAGGATAAAATATGATAAAATAAGATTTGATAATATAAGACTTAATTATATAAAGTTTGATAAAATTTTAATAATATATAATATTTGTTATATCAATGTATAAAATGATGTATTATATAAGATAATAATATTTTTTCACTAAAACAAATAATTATAGTTAAAAGTAACAAAATAGTAATTATAATAAAAATAGTAATTTTTATTAATTATAAATTAACAAACATAATGATTTTTATTTTTAAATATAATTTTTGTTAATTATTTAATTAAAATTTTTAAAATTAACATAATTTTTAAATATTTATTATTTTAATTATAATTGTTTATTATTTAGTAGTTATTTTAAACAATTATTTTTGTTATTTCATAAATACATTAAAGTTCAATCAAGCCTACTCTCACATTTCAAGTACATCATATATAATTACTTTTATTATTATTATTTATATATTTTTAAAATTAGTTTGAATAGCTACTTTCATATTAAATATTATTCTTTTAAAATATCTATTTATTATTAAATATTTTTATTAAAAATATTATTTTTATTTATATAGTTTTTGTTATTTATTTAATACTTATTTTAATTTTAATAAAATATATTAAAAAAAAGTAAAAGAGTCCTTATATATCAAAAACTAATTAAGCCTATTCCAGCTTCACTAAATTTGATTAAGTTATCCATTATTTTAATTATAAAGTAGGATTATGACGGATAAACTTATACAACATATAGTTTGCACTAAACAAGAGGAGAGTAAAATCAGATAGAGAGAAGACAATAGGTGCTTATCCCTACTTCTTAAAAGCTAAAAGTAGGTAAGAAATTCTCACAATTCATTCTAAATATTTTTATTTGAGAATTTATGTGATACTAGAATGAATATTGCACTTGCTAGATCCTTATTTGATTCACTAACTAGGCTGTGGCATCATGAAAATATAGTTACACAACAAGGGGTTTTGGGAAAACAAGAGGAGAGTAAAATCAGATAGAGAGAAGACAAAAGGCACTTATCTCCACCTCTTGAAGGCTAAAAATAAGTAAGAAATTCTCACAATTCATTCTAAATATTTTGATTTGAGAAATTATGTGATACTTGAATGAATATTGCACTTGCATGATCCTTGTTTGATTTACTAACTAAACTATGGCATCATGATCAAGGTTCGGAAAACCTAATCGAATATCGAATCAGATAAGATATTGGTTCAAAGATTCATTAGCTCAACTTGTTCAATCAGAATTTAACCAAAGTGGAATAAAATATATATAAATCTTTGTTATTTCTTTGAAAAAATAATGCAAAAGAAAAACACAATTAAAACACAAGTCCAAACCAAAAAGAAGTAGATTATTAAAAAAAAAAACAATTAAAGCCCAACCTAATTAGCAATTTTGTTCTTGTAAGATTGAATTTCCATTGTAATTGATTAGGAAAATTAGGATACTTTAATGTGCCCTAAAAGCCCATGAAACCGAAAAAAAACCCAAAATACAAAAAACCCATCCCATATAAGATTCATTCAAAATATTATTTATTAGTAGAGATGGCAAAACAAGATCAACCCGCTAAATTGGCCAGCCTAACTCGCTAAACCCTAAAAATAGCGAGTTAGGATGGTATTTGTAGTCTGCCAAAAAAATTCAATTGGCCTAACTCGCGAGTTAAGGCAGGCTTGGCCCAAGAGCTGGAAAGTTTTTTTTTTTTTTTTTGTGCTTCACTATCAATAGAATCAGCACATGGATTTTTTTTATTTTTTATTTTTTGAACAATTGGACCCATGGTCTACACCCACTTCAAACACCAGCCTTTTTTCACTTCTCTTATTCCCAAAAAAGTGAAGGAAAAGAACACAGTTACAGAAGGTGAAGGAAAAGAACACAACAATAGCAACGACTTTTGACTTCTTTGATTTGAGGGCTTCTCAATGTCTCATCTCCCTTAACTCACTCTCGCTCCTTCATTCATCACCGACACAACAACAGACGTGGTGCAGACAATGATTGGCAGCGCCATCGCCGACGCAATGATGGAAGCAATCTTCGGTGAGAAGAGGCAGACACGACGATGATGATCTCTTGTCTTTAGCAAACAGCAGCAGCGTCATGTAGATCCACCTTAGATTGCTTTAGTTGCTTCTTATAGATCCATCTTTGATAGTAATTGAGCATTCTTGATGCTTTCCCTTTTTTTTTTTTTTTTGGTGGAGTTCTTGATGCTTCTCCAACATTCTAAGGTAGTTTTGCTTTTTTTTTTTTTTAATAATTAATCTAATGGTAATGAGTTTTGCTTTTGAATTTTCATCAAATTCTTTTGGATGATTCAACTTATTGAAAATATTAGAATTAATTTGTTTAAATTTTTTTATTTTTTGACTGGCTAGCCCGCTAACTCGCCAAGCCGACTACAAACGGGCAGGCTAGCATGTTCAGTCGGGTTTAACAAGTCGATCTAGTTGATCCAGTAGGATTCTTAGAATTATGATCATGATACACTCAAATTGTCAAAACATTCATTGCATGCACAGATACTTGTTCCAGGTTCAGAACAAAGAAAAAACAGAGTCTCCACGAACAAGTGGACACTCTCACACATACAACACTTTCTTATCTTCACATACACCACACTATCTCAATTCTCTAACTTACAAACCATCCATAAAAACCAAAAAACAAAATGAAAAATAAAGAGCATAAACAACATACGAGAACCTCAAACCAAATTCAAAAGGTCACCTGGAAATAATGCAAAAATAGAATAAAAAATAATAACAAAGTAAGATGAAAGTTAAAATTTTAAAGCCAAGGACCTCCCCATCAACCCCAAAACTCAGTAGCTTTAAATCCCAAACCACCACCAATCCATAACCTAAATCCAATAGCTCCTTCTTTGTAGCAGCCCAAACACCCTAATAGTAGCATTTGTCTTTTTCACTACAAGAAGTGGAGATAGGCTAGACTACTCATTGGGGCCTTCAGCCTAGCTTGCATTAGGCCTAGTTAGGTCTAGCCTATTTAATAAATAAGTTGGGTTAAAGCTTTTCAAAAAGGGTTTTTTAACTAAAAAGGTCATATTATAGGCTATGATAAAAACTTATTGGGCCTAACAGTTTGAGCTATTCATACTATATTATTATCATTATTATTTCAAAAATGCTTATGGTAATAGAACTCTTTTGGTCTATTTAGAAATAGGTCTTTCGGTCTATTTAGGAAGCCTTTTGGCCTATTTAGAATTAATTTTTTTGACATATTTAAAAGTCTTTTGACATATTTAATTAAGAGTAGGACTTTTGGTATATTTAAAAGTTTTATTATTACGTAAGATTTTAAATAGGATTTCAGGCCAGGTCATACTTTTTAAAAGATTAGGCTAGGCCTTAAAAAAAAAAAAAGTCCTGTATCAAGTAATAGGCCTAGAATCAAACTATATATTCGAAATACAGGCCAGACTTATTTAAGCCAAATCCTAACATAGCCTATTTCCATCCCTATTCACCACCACCCAGACTTGCAAGCCTCACTTCACCATGGTATATGTTCTTTTGTTTTTTATTTATTTCGATTTAATTAATCTGCAAGTCCTTATAATTTCACTCAATTTTCAATTAGGTCCTTATAGCTTAAAAATTTATAATCAGGTTCCTATATTATATAAAATTTGTAATCAAATCCCTATCTCTAACTACCATTACAAAAATGTGAAATTAAACAGAATATTCATGAAATATTCCTTGACCTCAACACCACCAAATCCAAACCCTTTTAATCCCAGCCATTCAATAGAAATTAACGGTTGAGATTGTTATACAGCATCTATACAACCCACATAACTGGTGTACTCTATAGCTTTTCCATCCTCTTCCACTCTTCCCCCTTCCCCCACCACCTCCATTTCATTCCCACAATTTCTAATTATGATGTTTCGCTGTTTGTGATTTATAGACACCACCAATTGCCCTCCCAATTTCATCATGGCCAAAACCTCCTTCAAGTTTTAACATCCTCTTATGCATCTACTAGCAAGCTTCAACAATTTCCAATTTATACAACAAAGTAATGAGTTATCAAATATCCATGAGAGAATAAAAACACCATGTGATCAAAAATGCATAATGATGTGGTCAAAGATCACCACATGGTCGTTTTGTAGTAGCTGCATGTCTATTACCATGATGCTAATGCTTTTTTGGAGTAGTTGCCATTAGTTGCCGCCAGCTACAGCGAGAGTGGTAGTGAGGAAGAGGAGAAGTGATGTGGGCATGGTCATTATTTGTGGGTTTTCAAAATGAGTTTGTTTCTATTTTTTGGATTGTGTGGTTGTTGGTTTAGTAGTTGTTTAGTGTGTTGTGAAATGAGATATTGAATTGGTTTTGCAATGGCTTATTGGTGTTACTGCAGAGGGCTGTTTGCAGTTGGGAGAAGATGGAAAACTTATATAATACACCGATGCGTGATTGTGTGAAACGTATAAACTGATTTTGCTTTTTGAATAGTGTAGAGTAATATTTAAATCAGAGATTACATGGCTTTGACCTATACTGTAGTAACAGAAAGATATGATACGAGACTAGAAGATTGTTGGATTGCACAACTTTGACCAATACTTTAGCAATAGAAAGATATAATACAAACTAAAAGATTCCTATAGATAATATAGGCTAGTGCAACGGATTGCGAAGATCACGAACTGGTGAGTACACCAACATGCCTCCACAAGATGGTGGAGGGGCAGCAAACACCAATCTTGTCCATGAGAAAGAAGTGTCGTGTAGATGATAGAGGCTTGGTTAGGAGGTCTGCAAGCTGGCAACTTGATGGAGTATGACAGACGAGCAGTTCCTTAGATGCGACGAGGTCACAAACAAAGTGGCAATCGATTGCCAAGTGCTTCATGCGAGTGTGGAAAACTAGGTTGGCATAAAGGTATGTTGCTCCAATTAAAGATGGCAAAGCGAGCCGGCCGGTCCTAACCCTCTAAAAGCGAGCCTGGGTTGAGCGGGCAGAATTAGGAAAGCGGACTCAATATTCTAACCTGCCCCGTTTAAGGGCGGGTTAGCCCGCCAAAAAAATAAAAAATATAAATAAATTTATTTTAATATTTTTTATAGTTAAATTACTTTAAAATTTAGAAAAATATATTGAATGAAAAGTCTACTTAAATAAAATAGAATAAAATAATTAAATTACATAATTTGTATCCAAATTTAACTCAAATATAAATATAATTAACTAATTAGGATATATAAATAAGTTTACAGATAATAACTAACTATAAATTTATAATATAAAGTTCACAAATCAATAAAAGTACAATAACAACATAATTTATAATAAAAATCTAAATTCTTTTTTAAAAAATACTCTTGAACTTTAAAAAAAAACAAAAAAGAGACAAACTTAGCCCGATAGGCCAACTTGCCCTAGCCCGTCAAAGCCTACAGGTTAGGCAGGCCGAAAATTTTTGGCGGGCCAAATATATCAACCCAACCCGTTATTTTTGGCGGGTTTAGCAGGCCAACCCGACGGGTTAAGGCCATTTTGCCATCTCTAGCTCCAATGTTGTCTGAGAACAAAGATGGTGGCTTCACTGTGGAAATGTCGAGTTCCATAAGAAGTTATTGTAAACAGATTAACTCAATTGAAGTGGTTGATATGGTTCGATACTCGACTTTTGTTGATGAGCGAGCAACTGTCGACAGCTTTTTAGAGGACCATGAGATGGCATTTGGTCCCATGTAAATGAGATAAGCTATTGTGGATTTTCGATCTTGGGTGTCACCAGCCCAATCAGCGTCGCAAAAGGCAGTGAGAGAGAGATCACAGGACTTAGTTAAGCCCATGAGCTAGAGTTCTTTTAAGATAGCATAGCAAATGCTTCACAGCTTGCATGTGCAAGTCAGTGGGAGCCTTCATGTATTGGGACAACCTGTTGACAGTGAAGGAAACATCCGGTCGTGTTAATGACAAGTACTGCAAGGAGCCAACAATGCGACGATATTCACTACCATTGCAAGAGGAAGATGCCGCTGAAGGTGTTAAATCACAAGATATAGACATCGGAGTTAAGATAGGTTTGGCATCTTGTATGTTGGTTGAGAAAAGGAGATCACGAACATAATGATGTTGAGTTAAAAATAAACCGTGAGGGGTTGGAACAATTTCCATCCCAAGAAAGTGATAGGGTTGACCAAGATCTTTGAGTGAAAATTTGTTGGCAAGTGCAGTCTTGAAATCAGACAGGAAGTTAGCATTATTCCTAGTGAGAAGAAGGCCATCAACATAAACAAGAAAATATGCAATTACATTATTCTTGTTGTAAATGAATAGAGATGTATTTGTCTGAGAGTTGATGAACCCAAACTCTAGTAGGAAGGCTTTTAGAGTATGCTACCAAGTACGAAGGGCCTACTTGAGACCATACAAGGCTTTATGAAGTTTGCAAACATGATTTGGAAATTCTGAGTTCACAAAGCCAGGGGGTTGAGACATGTAAATATCCTCATTTAAGCTCCCATGAAGAAACGCATTATTAACATCCATTTGGCAAAGCGGCCAGCTATGAGATAGAGCAACGCACATAACCATTTTGATGGTTTGAGGCTTGAGAATCGTGCTGTAAGTGTCAATATAGTCGACCCCAGGTTGTTGATGGAAACCTTTGGCAACTAAACGAGCCTTATACTGAGCAATAGAACCATCAGGATGTCTTTTGATGTGAAAGACTCATTTGTTACCAATGATGTTGAAATGTGGTTGCTTAGGGACGAGAAACCAAGTTCCATTGGCAAGAAGAGCAGTGAACTCTTGAGACTTTGCCTAACACCACTCACTGTGTTTCAATGCTTGGGTAAGGTTGGAAGTTCAACAAGTTCAAAAATGGGAAATCTAGTGGCTAAGTAAGAATATTTAGGCTTAAAAATTCCATTTTTCGATCTTGTGACCATGGGATGTGGGGGCAAGCTAGGCTTGGAAAAGCATCGAGGTAATACTGCTGCCACAGTTTGAGAGGAAGACTCAGTGTACAAGATGTCATCTAGAGAAGATGTTGGGGTTATGGAGTTTGAGATGGTCTCGGTAGTGTTGGTGGTATGGTGAGGTGAAGGTGAAATATGAGATGGAGTAGATGTTGAATTTTGGGTGTGAGAAGGGGAGTTTAATTCGGGTGTAGGTTGAGATAATAAAGGAGTATGGGATGTGAATAAAGATAGTGTTGGTTGCACGGGGAAGGGGTTAGGGGACGTTATGGGGTTTGACTTGGTGGAAGGTTGTTGATTGGAAAAAGGAAAAATTGTTTCAACAAAGGTGACATGGCGAGAGGTGTAGAGTTTTTCGGTTTGTGGGGGAAAGCAAAGATAGGCACTTTGTGTTGGACTATACCCAAGAAATATGCACAGTTGGGACTTTGGAAGCAACTTGTTGGAAGTGTATGGACCAAGCCATGGAAAATAGAGGCAACCGAAGATACGTAACTTGTCATAGTTGGGGAGTGTGTGGAAGAGGATTTCATGAGGGGATTTCATGTTTAGGCTAGGAGTTGGCATGCGATTAATGAGATAGGCTGCAGTTTGAAGAGCATAGGACCAGAATTTGAGTGGAAGGGAAGCATGATGAAGAAGACACCATGCAGTTTCAATTAAATGATGATGTTTGCATTCAAACAAACCATTATGTTGTGGGGTGTAGGGAGGGGTTGGAAGATGAAAAATATCATGGGTTTGTAGAAAGGATCTTAACTTGATATATTCACCACCATTGTCAGTGTAAAGAGTTTTTTTTTTTTTTTGTGTTCAATTGGTTTTCAACTAGTGACTTAAAAATAGGAAAAACTTGAGAGACATCAAATTTGTATTTGATTGGATATAGCCATACATATTTTGACAAGTGATCAATGAAAATGACGTAAAAGGCAAAATCATTTATTGAGGAAATTTGGGCTGGACCCCATACATCAGAGTAGACAATTTCTAATGGACAAGAACTAGACAAACTAGACTTAGAAAAAGATAACTTATGACTCTTGTTGGCTAAACAATCTAAACATTTATCTAATGAAGAAGAGAATGGAAGAGCATGGTCCTTTAGTGCGTGGCGAAGGACGCGAGAAGCAAGGTGACCCAAGCAACTATGCCAGAGGGAGAAAGGTGGGGTGGATTGAACATGATGGATGGTTAGTTGAGATAACTTGGAAGAAACCTTGTACACATTATCTTCATTCTTTCCGCACAACAGAATTGCCCTCGTGCTCAAATCCTTGACCTGAAAATACCATGGGAAGAATTCAATGGAAACAAAGTTAGTTTGGCATAATTGGGAAACAGAAATTAGATTTTGAGAGACGTTAGGGACAAATAGAACATTGGATAGATGAAGGGGTGATGAGGAGGTTTGAAGGGAAGCTAATCCACAGTGAGTAATAGGAAGTCCCTTACCATTAGCGACAACAAGTTGGTCATTACCAGTGTAATCATTGGCTAGAGAAAGGTTTGCCAAATCTCGAGTGACATAATGGGAGGCACCAGAATCCAGTAACTAGGTGGACTTAGAGGATGATTCTTTTTGCACCAAATTTGCTTGGTGTTTTGG
The DNA here is from genome assembly GCA_031439585.1 of Pterocarpus macrocarpus. NCBI lineage: Eukaryota > Viridiplantae > Streptophyta > Magnoliopsida > Fabales > Fabaceae > Pterocarpus > Pterocarpus macrocarpus. The sequence continues at coordinate 14,359,786 of CM062517.1, read as the reverse complement.
GTGACCAGGAGGATAGCCATGAAGGTGGTAACATGTCTTGGCAGTGTGGCCTTTCTTGTCACAAAATTGATAGATCAAATTTGAACGTGATGGGGAGCCACGAGTAAAGGAGTCGTTGGGTGACACAAATGTAGCGGAGGAGCCAGAGCTAGGAGAGGATGGATGGTGCTTTTGACGACTTTGATAACGAGAGGCATAATGAGCAATGACTGGAAATGAGGCTTGTTGACGCTTATCTCGTTGTAGAAAAATCTCATAATCAATGAGCTTGTTGTAGAGATCATCGAATGATAAAGGGTAGTCACAGGTACGAATTGAGGCACAGAATTCACGAAAAGCTGGACCAAGACCGTTGAGACCAGCAATGACAAGATCCAGGTCATCAATGGGATGGCCAATGAGAGCAAGTTCATCAACAATAGTTCGGAGGGAACGTAAATAGTCAGAGACACTTGACTCTCCCTTGGTGATACAGGCAAGTTATTCCTTCAATGACATGATGCGTGTTCGGGATCGATTGGCATATGCCTTATTCAATCGAGATAATGCATCAGTAGATGACGAAGCAGAAGACAAAACAAGTTGTGCATCTGGTCCATAGGTGCCCAAGAGTGCAAGAAACACATAGTTATCCTGACGCTTCCAAAGAGAGAAAGCAGGATTGTCAGCAGCAGCAGCACCAATGCCAATCTTAGAAGGGGGACATGGAGTATCCCCAGTAACATATCCAAGGAGATTATGGACATCAAGGAGTTTGGTGATTTCCATGTGGGATAATTGTTGGAGGTGAGTTTGATGGGTAAGGAGGTAGAAGTATTGATTTCAATGGGATTGGAGGAGGAAGCTGCAGTGGTGCTAGCCATAGTGAGAATCGTAGGATGCTGATTAAGCAAAAAGGCTCAATGATACCATGTGAAATGTAGAAACTTATTGCATTTGCTTTTTGAATAGTGTATAGTAATATTTAAATAAGAGATTACATGGCTTTGACCTATATTATAGTAACAGAAAGATATGATACAAGACTAGAAGATTGCTGGATTACATAGCTTTGACCAATACTTTAGCAACAAAAAGATATAATACAAACTAGAAGATTCCTATAGATAATACAAGCAGGTGCAACGGACTGCGAAGATCACGAACTAGTGAGTACACCAACAGATTGTAGGGTAATCTCACATTTTTGTAACAATAATTACAAGCACGAACTTGATTACAAAATTTTATATAATATAGAGATTTGATTACAAATTTTTAAATTATAGGGATCTAATTGAATTGAATGAAACTATAGAAACTTGTAAATTAATTAAATCTTTTATTTATTTTATGTTTTTCGTTTGAATTTATTTTTGGTTCATGGCCTGGAGCCTCGAGCTCTCTTTGGAGGCCCTATATGTTCGTATTCTATTTTTCCTGGGCTGCAGCGTCGTTTTGACTTTTAAGTGGACTCTTGTAGTAGTTTAGTTCCTTTAGTTACTAGTGGAAAAAAAAAAAATAAACTTTCTTTTTATTTCACATATTTATTTGTTATCTTTCTACATAATATGTGAGATAAATAAGTCAAGGTGAAAGACATGTAATTTTTAATTATTTATGTTCATGAATACACTTCTTGTCATTTGTGTAAAATAAATTTTAATTGTGAAATAACTAGTCAATGATAGAAGTTCTTCATGAAATTCTTGAAGTCTTATATCAAGTTATGTCAGGAACACTAATAGGATCTGAATTCAACAACTAAATAAAATAAATTTTTTGTTATAAATTTTTATGTAAGAATAAACCATTGATAACAATGAACCAATCCATATAATCTCAACATCATAATTGAAATTTGTTAAATGCTAACTTAAATAATTTCTTTCAGTTTATTCCTCCATTTAGAATTTTATATCAATAAATATTTGAAATTAGCCGATGATGAAAAAATAGGAGATAATTGATTGATAAGTAAACTTATTTTGAAACTCGTGAGACTTCATATTATATTTTATTAGGAGTGCTAGTAGGATCTGAATTTGATAGCCAAATAAAATAAAATATTTTATAACTACTTTTTGTATAAAAATAAGCAAATAATGGTGAACAAATTCATATAGTCACAACATTATAATCATGGTGGATTGGATTTTTTTTTTAAATACTCATTTAAAATAGAAATAATTTCCTCCATGAAAATAGTTTCTAAATTTTACTTTTCCATTGAAAATGTCTTCTCACAAATAAAATAGTTTGCAAAATCATTTAAAAAAAATTATATTTTCAATTCACCATTTTATGCAATATGCTGTGAGCCTTAATTTTGTTCCACAATAATGGCAGTTTAGCCAATCATTTCTTGTCTTAATCATTTGTCACCCATGATAAATGATAACATGTTGCAAAAGCGGATATTTAAAAAATAAAAACAAGAATACTTTTGTTTTTTAAAGAAAGGTATAAAAAGACCAATGCAATCAACAATACATTATAACATCATATTAACATGTAAGTGTTCTTAAAAAGGATGGAATAAGGTGCTACTATCTTCCTTACTCATAATCAACCCTCAAATTTGAATGCTGGTATTGCTAATCTTTTCTTCTTTTTTTGAAGTCTAATATGCCATTTTATTTTTAATGAAAAAATTGATTGGTGGCAACTCTAAATCTCAGCACACAATTCTCTCATCATTCCACCAAATGTAAATAATAAAATTTTATTTTTTTCTCTTTTAATAATTTTGGTCGCCTCCATATTGCCAGGTTGCAGCATTAATTACCTAAATTAGCTACTATGTGTGGTGGTTTTCATTATTTGTTTCTCCAAACAAGTCAAGGCCTACGGATGAAAAACCAATGTTTCAGCTGAAATCTTTGGAAACCAATATCTCATTTTTGCTCTTATTTGAATAAATAAGGAGCAGATTTAAAAAAAAAAAAAATAGTAGGCTGTGGAAAAATAGCAAAACGGCCTTACTTGAACCATGCAAGTCTGCAAGTATCGAATATTTCATTTATATATTAATTCCATTTTTGAAGAAAGAAATTCATCATCTAAACCACTAATGGCCTAAAAACTAAATTACTTATACTTAAGGGCTATTGTTACCATCTCAAATCTAACTTAGATTCAAAGTTGATAACTGAAGTAAATGCGAACTTTGAAACCAATCAAAATAACATTGATATTTTTTATCTTTTAAATTTTTATTTAAATATTCAATATTACTATTTTCATTTTTCAATTCCACTGGATAAGGTATCATTCTCAATTATCTCAGTCGCCAAAATCTTTGTTCGGTCAGCAGAACAGTAAGGCTAGGATGACGCTTATACATGATGTCCTTAAACATGAGTTAATTACTTAACTGATTATATATAATACGAATACTCGTTCTGGAGATATACATCTGTTTTAGAGTATGGTTCTAAACACAGTGATTGGAGAAGAAAAGGGAAAGGAGAAAGAAGGAAAACGCTGAAGATATTCTCTTCATTCATGTTGTTATTCTATTCCATCAATAGGGCTTGGTATTTTTATAACCCAAAAATACGAGCCATATTTTTTAGAGACAGTTGTGATGTAATTTTTTTGTCCATGCACCATCTAGAATAGAACCATAAAACAACAAATATAGGTACAAATATTCATTAACCATTTTTTTTTTCACTTTTTTCTCTTAATATATTTTATTCCAAATATATTTTATTACATTTCACGCCAAAACGACATCATGGTTGCAGCATCATAGAAGCCATGGCAGGATGTTAGACAGATGGATGCAATTTATGAACACCCTACTAATTAATTTCTTTTCTCCCTGTACGAAGAATCAAGGTGCAAAGGATAAAGGTCTGTTGAAGATGAAGCAGTCCATCGTTCATCAATTTCATTTGACACACTTTCTACCTCATTTATATTATTTTCTTCCTTCCGATAGTAATACTGTCGCATTGCCTCCAACTTCATTTCATCCATTACCTCACTTGGATCTGAAACAAATTCTGGAACCACAGTTCTGCCTTCAAGCATGCTTAGCACTGAAGACATGGAGGGCCTAAGATTTGGCGTGACATTGGTGCATAGGAGAGCTACTTGGATCATCACCATTACCTCCTCATCATTGAAATCTGAGCCCAACCTTCGATCAACTAGCTCCATTAGCATACCTTTCTCTTTCAACAGATGTGCCTGTTGAAAGAAATAAAGGAATCAGTTTGATTCGAGACTGGAGAATCATTTAGGATGGAAACATTCAACCTATAATGATGTCACTAGCATCAAGATTCTTCAAAGTAAGACACTGGCCATATTTGTGTGGAGGGGAACCATATAACTAACAATCATGTCACTTAAATGCTTCACATTAGCAAAATTTCATAAAATGTCCGATGTGTTGCACTACTGCTCCAAATAATAATTGAATGACAACATATGTTTGACACAACACTTAAAGCATGAGTATATAGTATCATGGATAATCAGATCCGCATGGCTTGATCTGGGATAAGTGTCGGTGGAGGTGTTAGCTCCTATGGTTTATGGAAAAAAATAAAAATAAAACCCTTTTATGGCAACGTGCAATCTATACTACAACATGTTGTATTAGGCTAGAGAGAAAGTCTTCTATTTTCAACAAGGATTCTGTGACACAGACTTGATTTGGGATAACATTAGGCGGCTTACTTCTATTTGGTGCAAAATTCAAGGCCTTTTTTTTTTTCATGGATTTCTCTAAGGCTATATTTGGATGGAGAAAAGAAAATAGAAGGAAAGAAGTTGAGAGGAAAGAAGTTGAAAAGAAAGAAATAAAATGGATTTGTATTTTTCATAAGTATATTTGGATAAAAAGAAAATAAAATGAAAGAAAATAGAAGAATTATATTTCATTATTTATTTGTCTGGAAAAGTGAAAAAATAAAAAGAGATAATACCGTCAAATTATAATTTTACCCTTATATGTTATAAAAGAAATTTCAACTATATTAATTAATATCAAATAAAATTTTTTACTATTTTTAATTTAATAGTTTAAAATAATATCAATATATTAAATCAAACTAAAATTAACAAAAATAAATTATTCAAAATTATTTAAAATATAATTAATATTTTTAATTAATATAATATTTCAAAAAACATTACTTAAAAATATGTGTTACCAACTAAACAATAGCACAAAAGAAATTTTAAAATTTTATTCAGCTATTATTTAAACTTTTAATATATCACAAAAGAAAATCAAACCTTATATAATACCAAAAATATTATTTAGCTATTATTTAAACTCTTAACATAGTATAAAAGAAAATCAAAACTTATGTAATACACTATTTAAAATAAAATACCTATTTAGAATAAAATGCTAGTAATTGAAAAAATTTAAAATTTTACATAACTTGTGCTTTGGGTATTTTTCATACTTATTTTTAATAATATAATGATAAAAAATTAAAATTATTTAAATGAAAATTTTGAAATATTGATTTGGAAAGAAAAAGAAAAGATAAAATAGGGGAGGGACTATGTAACATCTTCAATGGTGTTGGGCACCTTAGTTTCTCTCGCTCTCATCATGATTCATCTCATCTCCCCTCTCTCCGTTTGATGTCTTGCAAAGGAGGACAAAAAGGGAAATGGCAATGGACTACTATTTTCCCCCAATTTTCTGCCCACTTGCAGGGGTAAAATATTTTTGTACTGTTCATGTGGGGTTCACTAACTTTTGGATATTATTAAAGCTTTTCTTCCCAATTTTTCCCTCCAACTAAACAAGGAAAATATACCACTTTCCTTCCTATCTCCTTCCCCTCCCATTCCTTCTTTCCTAAATTACTCCAACCAAACAAAGCCTACATGATATGATGACGCATTGAAAAGCTTTATTACATTGATTTTTTCCCCCTTTTTGTCTTATGATCTTTGTTTTTCTTTGTGATCTAGGAAGATTCTTCATCTTACTCACTGTTTATATCTTTGTCTTTGTCTTAATAAAATTCATTTTTCTATATACATAAAAAAAAAAAAAGAATTTTAATTCACATGAAAAATGGAGAGCACAAAAGTAAGTTATGTACCCAATCAAGAAGATATAATACTTCCTCCTTTGATCGGTGAATGGTGTTAGCCTTTCCGCTAACAATTTCCAAGGCAACAATCCCAAAGCTATAGACATCTGCTTTGTCAGTCAAATAACCATGCATTGCATATTCAGGTGCCATATATCCACTGCAGTATCGAAATACAGCATTGCAATAATTTGATATTAGTATATTTCATAATGCTCTAATGTTCATATCTAAAATCTCATAACTTGGATGAATCGAGGTAGATTACCATTGTTAGTTTACATTCTATTTTAACAAATATTTTTATAAATTCAAAGAAGAAAAAATGCTTGTAACTCACTAGGTCCCGGCTATTTTGGTGCTAATGTGAGTAGTGTCTTCGTCATTGAGCCTTGCCAAACCAAAATCGGATATCTTTGGGTTCAAATCTTTGTCAAGCAGCACATTAGTGGCTTTAATGTCCCTATGAACAATTTTTAGTCTTGACTCTTCATGGAGGAAAGCCAAACCTCTAGCAATACCAACACAAATCTTGTGCCTTGTTGGCCAATTCAATTTTAAGTGGCGTTCTTTTGGGCCTTTGTGAATGAACAAAAATCAGGCAAAAATATCACTGAGTCAAGCATATATGTTATTCATAAAAAGAAACCAAACATGAGCATATAAGGCAATCATTTACCAAATAAAGCATGTGCAAGGCTATTGTTTTCCATATATTCATATACAAGCAATAGTTGAGCTCCCTCAACACAACAGCCATAAAGTTTAACAAGACAAGGGTGTTGCAGAGATGAGATCATTGCTATCTCATTAATGAATTCGCGATTTCCTTGCTTTGATTTAGATGAAAGTTGTTTAACTGCTATTATAGTGCCATCCAATAGAATACCCTGCATATAAGAAATGTTGTAAACATTTTGTGAAATTTTTTCAAAATAATTTTCAATTATTAATACACATAATTACAATAGATCAATCATGATAGTAAAGAAAGGATACCTTATAGACCGGACCAAAGCCTCCTTCACCAATCTTATTGGAGATATCAAAGTTACTTGTTGCTGCTTTAATTTGATGTAAGGTAAATAGACCAGTTTGCATATCCAAATTCCTTAGCTCTGCTTATAGAAGCAAACCAAAAAGAGGGATCTATTATTTTGGGAGAATTCAGTAGAATTAACGGTTTAGATAAAATAGCATATTCTTCACTGCCAAAATAAAGGGTCTGTTGTTTTAATTAGATTCACTACATATATGCCATTACTTTATTCCAGAGAGTTAGCAAGACAGTTAGCTAGAATGAAAGATCAAATATCTGCAACAAAAGCCCAATTCTGTGCATGATAATTCCTAAATGTTTCAGTAAGGTCAGCAATAATGATAACGAGTTAATTGCTTTGTGGGTCACCTTTTGCTAATGATGTCTTTTTCCCTAGACAACCTCTCCACCAAAGTACAAAAACAATTAGGATGACAATTATCACAGCAAGAGCCACAATTCCAACCACCGCCGCTGTAGGCATGCCTTTCGAATTCGATGGGGGTGAAAAGTCTGGTTCATTATTACACAAGAGGCATGCATATTAGATAATAGTGTGAAAGCATCAAGGTAGCAAAAAAAGAGTTAAAGCTCATAGAGAAGATAACTTACCAGAAGTGACAGATATAGCTGATATAAGAGGACCATATATTGATCTGTATGGAAGACCAGTAGTCCCTTTCCCAGCCCAATAGAAGCGGATCTCTAAGTCATTGTTACTTACATAAGCAGGAAATGGTCTTATAATTGGCTTACCAGCTCCTTGTGCTTCTTTTACAATATTGAAATCCTTTAGAACCCGCTTTCCCTGCAATATTTCAAATTTAAAGCAAAATGGTTTTCAGTGTTCAGAGTTATAAGTCTACAATCCTTCTTCTTTTTTTTTTTTTTTTCAAATTATTTTGGCAACTGATTCTGCAAATGAAGTCAAAGCAATGTGTATAGCAGCCACTTCTACATGTATCATCTGATATGCTTTACATTATTACTGTGAAAAAATTTGAATCTCGACTTATGTCTTCATGATGATCCTCAAGGGAACTATAGTGACGAGTTGGTTAATAGCTAGCCATTGTTTGATATTAAACAATTAGTTGAAAAATAATGAAAAATATTGAAACCAAGTACCTGAATGTATACATCAAATACACGCCTCCCTAGGCTTTTATATGTGTTACCATTAGTAAAAACTATCTCTGCAAAGTGGAGCTTTACAGTGTAGTTTCCATTTGCTAGGCAAAATCCGTAATAAGTCAAAGAAATGGGGGAACCACGTGCATTCACATACAAATCAGCATCAGACATCGAAAGCATAGATTCATTTTTCTGAATAAGGCCATAACCAAAAACATTATCCAAGAATTCACCGGTGCTGCTAACTGCCCAGTTTGTTTCACTCTGTTTAAATGGTACTCCTTCATCTAAATCATCTAAATCACCATCATATGTTGTATTTCCAATGGTTACCAGACTTCCACCACAATTTATATGGAAAGAATAAAAGTCTGGCGAAAGCGAAAAAGGGTCAAAACTCATAAGCTATAAGGAGTAAAGCATAAGAAGAAATAAACATAAGAGGGGAAAAAATAATTTTTAAATTAAATTTGATACACTTTTAGTATAAAAATATTTTTCACATACATTTAACTATATCTTATCACATAAATAAAAGTGTTTAATTTTCATATCCAGTACCTCAAAAATTCCACATATATTAGTATATAATTGATGATAATATAAAATTATTTTATATTGGTAATTTATTAATTTTAATATTTTAATTTTTACATACAATTAGTATAAAAAGGTCTTCACTTATTACCTAATCATCCTCATTAATAATAGAATTCAATTTTGATATAATATCAATGCACATATTTTTATATAACCATCTAACCATATATTGTAAAAGTAAACTTTAAATAGTTAAGTTCACCAAAAAAAAAAAATATTACATATCATCACGTCAGCTTACTTTTAGGACATGCTTCTTTGTCTTTCCCACAATAAAGGGGTCCTCTGTGAAAATAATGGACGGATAGAGAAAAACGGAAAAACAACTAATTATAAAGAACATAAGTTTCACAAAGAGAAAGGAAATGAAAATAGTGTATACATGTGGCAAAATTTAGCCCATAAAATATAAAACTTACAAGTTATTGCTATTTGAAAAACTCGCAAATAAGTTCCTACGGCATATAAGAGATGAGTAAGCCTAGATAACTTCGTGAAATATTCAAAACAAAAATGCAACTATTCTTACATGTTTTGCTTGTGACATGTCACTATTGGCTCTGGGATTTCGTTGCTGAAGTTGTTATATGAAAGATCTCTGTTCAGGATGTATAATATATGATTTAGATACCAGGAAGATAAAGCAGATTTATTGACAAAAGACTAGAAAATTATGACCGAAATTCGTGTGCAGAAAAATTTCGAAATAATTTCTTCGACGTATAAGTGGGTAAGCTGCTCATTAGTTATAGAACTAAGCAATTCTCATTTAATTTTGAAAGGGTCTTTTTTTTTTTTTTTTTCCTCTTCCCCCCCCCCCTTTTGTACATAATGATTTTAAAAGAGTCCAGTGGCACTCCGAAAATGTTTTATTTAATTATCATTTATGACTCAAAATTGCGTGACTAATATATATATATATATACACACACACACACAACAGAAGATGATGACATGAGAATAACAGAAGTTTACATGTGATCTGTATTGCAAGGAAATGGATCCCTTGCAGTTGTAGTAAAAACTGCAGGGAGTGCAGTTTTAATATCTACCAAGTATAATTGCTTAACTATGTTAACGACCCACATTTTGCCTAGTGTGAAATAAACTGCAGATGATCGTCGTAATTCCATACAACAAAATACATTCTTTTGAGAAATTTGTGAGATTAAATTCTATAATATATTGTTTCTAGCTTGCAAAGGTAATGGTTGATGAAATACTAATAGTCCATTTCAGAGAGAATATAATTGAAAAAATACTACTAGTGCAAACTTGGAGAAAATATTGTTAAAAGAAGACTACTTTTAATTTAGCTTTTTTTTTTTGGTACATCTGAAAATTAAAAAGATCAAACTAACTACTAACAACTTTTAATTTATCTTTCAAAGTCACTAATACATATTTAGTTTTTATTAACATTGATTAAAATTGCAATATTTTGAAAATATTACTAAAAGTATTAAAAAAAGTGTTCTTAAAACTCTTCAATAACATTTTTATAAATGTTGTATATAAAATATATCAATAAAGAATTTTAATTTTTAATAATTTAAAAATATTTTTTTAATCTCAATTATATATGTTATAGTGAATTAGTTGAAAAATACGATCTTAGCTGATAAAAGAAATCACAAGTTTTACATTTTGCATTTACTATTACAAATATGTGCTCAAGCTCTTCTGTCCTTTCTGTATTCATCTTCTGGTTGTTTTCTTGTATGCCATTTGCCTTATACTTTGAGTTTTTAAAAATGTCCTCGTCTACATTTTTTTTTTTTGGTTGCTCACTGACTCTGTATGTGCCAATATTATAACTCATGACCAAGACTATAAAGAAATATCTTAATTTCAAAGGGCTATACATCATATCATCTTATAACTAAGCTTTACCAAAGTAGGTGACCCAGAATTAAATGCTCGAGACATAAGCATATACACGTATGAAGTGTATAAAATTATACTTCCTAAAGAGGAAACAAAGAGAAAATGTATCCGGTATCTTTTACCACGAAGAAAATTTAAATTATTTGATTCAACTAATAGGGAGCATTTAAAAGAGAACTCACATGGATTTAAATTTCTCTGTCCACTGGGGCACTTTTCCAGTGAGAAAATTTCGAGTTAAATACCTAAGTAAAGCAATATCAAAAGGCAACAATGCATATAATTGATCAGTCATTGATGAACAAAATGATAAGTATATAACATAGACATCTTATTCCTTGCTTCGTTCTTCCACTTTCCTTCTCCTAAAAGCAATTCAATTATAAGATTGTCACTGTCCCCCACTGATCCTTCTATTAACTAGATTACTTTAACTGCATAGATATCTTGATTTAATATGGAGGTGCTAGCTGACAAAGATTAATGAAGTTATCCTTGGTAAAAAATTAGAACTAAAATTTTAATTGGTTTAATTAGTTGCGCATATTTCTCTTCTCCTTATCCACCTAGCACTGTTCCCCATATTTTTGCCTTGGCAAGAAGCAGGAGCAGAATCCTAACGGAGAAGGGGGAAAAATGATCTAGAAAAATTTATACATTATAACTGTCTAGACAAATTTCAACTGTTTGATGAACATGTGTATTTCGTATGTCAAATATTTAAACTTTTTCTATATAGCTTTGCAAATCATTTTCCATTTCATTTTTATTAGATTAATCTAATTTCTATCACATAGCCAAGAATGCATAGGTACTATTGAGAAGAACTATATGACTTTGAGTAATGTTAAAAAAAATGGAAAAAAAAAATTGTGTAAGAAGCATTTTCAACATAATTTGAAGAAAAATTTATCAGATGGAGTATTCTATATGTTACATGTACACGGAAAAAAGGGCATTCTTGTTAACTTTCCTCTTAAATGATTCAGGGTGTATTTGTTTATGATTTTTTTGTCAAAAAATTATTTTTTCATTAAAAAAATTAGCTTCTATATATTTGTATAATTTTTTAAAAATAATTAGAATTTCAAAATAATCTATTTTTAATTTTTTTAACCATATATAAAATTTGAATTTTATAATTATTTTTTTAAAAAAATGAAACAATTGCACCCTCAATTGAATATAGAGTTATGTTATTTTTATATAGTGAATTAGGCACCTTAATTGACATCCTATAATTATAATTTAAATGAGTGTAAATTTCAATTATAAGTGTTTAATTGACATATTACTTTTAATAACAGACATGTGGTGATCAAGTTCATATAAGTATAAATTTTAGTTATATAAATGTTAAATTAATATATTGATTTCATGAACAGCACATATTTTATTATGAATTGATATTATGTTCAACACTTATATAATTATAATTCACAATTATTTAAACTACTATCACTAATTGCTAATTGAGTTTCTAGCTCACCATATATAAGTAACATTTCCTTTGAATTTAACCGTTCTTTCACATCAACCCCCAAAGTTTAACTTTGAATTATTCAGTAAGATATTATTATTTGTTTAAGAAAAAAAAAACAAATTGTGGTGGTGGTAGTAACCTTAAATCTTAAACTCTAAACTATAAAACACAACAATTTAAAGTAGCAGCAATAGCAGCAGTAACCCCAAACCCTAAAACACTATAGGTGAAAGCAACTCAATTTTTGAAATCGACTAATGCTAGTCATCTTAAAAAAAATTATTATCAAATATTTGGAATTTGAAATGACAGGAAAATGTTAAAAATTTTCTTACAGTTTAAGCTTGTTTGTTAGCTCTTCAGAGAAATTTGGAATTCCTCCACGTAATTTGTTATAGCTGAGGTCTCTGCAAGGTAAATATAATCCAGAATAAGATAAAGGATTAATTAAAAAAAATAAACAAATAAAACATTAAAATATTTATTATCAAACATTTTTCTTTGTTATATTTTATCTATCACTTTAACTATATGTATAAGAATTAAGGATCCAAAATCAAGACTTAATTATGAAATATTTTTACTAAAATGTTCTTATTCAATTTTAATATCTAATTAAATTTATTATTTTTTAACTGAATTAAATGTATTATATTATAATATCTCTCTACATTCTTTGATTATTAATGTGCTTAAAATATTGTGAAGGATAAAATTAAAATGTCAACCATAAATATTTTATTGATAAATAAAAATGACAGACATTATAAACCAAAATTTTTTTTCTTAGAGTGACAAATAAAATGAAATGGAGGTGATGTTGGTTTCCAAACATTTATTAGTTGCTACTTGCTAGTATTTATTAGTTGCTGCCTCCCAACAAAATATTAATTATTTTATACTAATTTTATCTCAGTCTTCATTAATTGCAACTGTTTGACTCTTTTTCATCACCTCGCCATTGACCTATCAAATAATGTGACGCTTCAAAAGATTAAAGGAAAATTTAGTTGTTCCTAATTAATTCTTCCTTTTTTTTTTTTCCAAAAATTGAAACCGTTAAATTATTTTCTTAATCTTTGTGTCACGGTCTTAATCAACTATTATTGTGGAATGGAGGGTGTACTAACTATTTTAATCTTATATTTAAATCAGTAATGAATCCTATCATTAATTAGTGCTAATTAAAATGTAATGTTATTAATAAAATAAACATAATATTATATGACATTCTAAGAACATGTAACAATTTCTTCTTATTTAGGGGTGTAAGTAGACTGGTTTTGATTTGGATTTGAGAGGAACATAAATTTAAACTGATTAAATTTAATTTGATTAATTTGTTTTGGTTTTTGAAATTCTTTTCAGCAAATTTGAACCTAAGCAACCTGATCAAATCAAGTTGGTTCAAAATAAAATAAAATAAAAACTTATGGTTTTTTAATTATTTTTTATCCTTATAATAATTAATAATAGTGTAAGGTTGGTTTATGATGAGATACTTAATAATAATATGAATAGATAAATGTCTTAAATAAATACAAACAAGATAAAAAGTAATTTTATTACTAAAAGCTTAGGGCAAGATATTTCAAGTTTAGAAATAAATGATAAAAACATAGTTGATCGGATTTGTTCGGACTTTGGATTTCTAGTTGACAAATCATAAGTCAAAAACTAAATTAATAATAATTATTTTGGTTTAGTTTTACTTTAAGATGAACTAACTACTCATACTAATTCAAATTAGTTCCTTTGGTTTGGTTTGATTTTCGAATTTATTATATCAATTCAGTTGAGTGAACGTCCCTATACCTACTAAATGTAGAAGTATTTTAAATTTTATCACTACAAATCTATCTTTACATAATTTTCAATAGTGATTAGGGATGTTAATTTAGTTCAGCCTGACTTATTTAGGATTAATTATTGGTTGATCTAAATCCAAGTCAACACATTATAGGTCAAGTAAATGATGGCCAATAATTTGCTAGCCCAGCTCACCTCTGTACAAGTTATAGGTTATTCAAGTCAATCTGTATGCTTATATTTTATTTATTTATTTATTTATATAATTAGAGTATTAATTCTTAATATTTTATTTGATTAACTTATATTTTTTGATATATAAAAAGTTTATATTGTGGGGAAAGGTCTAGGGTCAGAATATACTTTTGTATTCATTGAACATTTATAGAGATTCTTACAGATTATCCACTAATGAGAGATTCTAAGAATCAAACTAAAATCATGGTGATACATGAGCAAAAAATTGACTAGGTGAGCTAATTAACCCTTGTTGACATTTGATAACTTATATAAAAAGATAAAAATTCATTTGCATTGAAATATTTAAAATTAATTATTACTTAAAGTATATGAATATTTATTTTAAAATGGTATTTACATGAACTATAAAAAGAAAAACTTAGTAGTTTTTGTTGAAAATGAAGACCCTGCAAATAAATTAAATGAACAAAGAATGTGAAGTCTGAAGTCTGCAAGCTTGCACTACCCTTAAAGATTGTTCCGGTGCAACGTGGAAAACCCAGGAGTACAATAGATTATTCTCGTCATACCCGGAACTTAAGAACAACATGCCAAGTGCCCGCGTAGAAGTTGTAGGAGGAGAAGAAGCTGGAGAAGGTAGAAGTTGTATAATGCAGATTTTGAAACCAATTTTAAACATAATAAAACGTTAAAGTTTGAAATAAACTTGAGTAAATGGGGGGCAACGATAGTAGGTGGTGCTGATTCTCTTGTAATAACTAAAAATGTTAAATTTCTGGAACCCAATTCAAATAAGATTAACTTTCGACCAAGAACTCAAAAAACAACAAGCCAATTTTCCGCGTATGACCACGGTGGAAGAGGTAGGAGGAGAAGAAGGAAAAGTAGGAGCAGGAAGACGACGGGAGAAGGTAGAGGTCGTAGTGTGGATTTATCTCTCTGGGTTGTGGGACACAGGTGCATAATATAACACGAAGAGATATTTTGGTGTAACATAAGAGCAGTGTTTTTATAAGTTGGTGGCACTTTGATGAATAGCAACGTGGCTGATGTAGTCTGGTGTATGTATTGCTGGCCTCTATCGGTTGTGCCTGGTGCTGTATTTTCTGACCATTGTTTTAATCCGCAATCGTAATTGCAGCCCCAATATTGAGGTTGCATTGCCCTCTGCAACCGCATCGTAGTAGTAATTACAGCTGTTTTAAATATGTTTTCTCACAATTTTCTACGTCACGATGCAACTGCAACCGTGACCGCAATAGCAATTTAAAATCATTTATTTCTGACATACTTTGCTGTTTTGCTCCTAGATTCTGGAGTGAGTCTTGTTATATATATCGACGAAAGAAAAGCAACGTGGCTGATTTGTTTGTGTGGTGATTTCTCCTCATGACATTTTTAAGCATTTGGAGTGCAAGTTGTGTGTTGTGATTTTTAGTTTTGTGTGAGCATCTAACATGAGAGATTAAAGGAGGTACCTATCCCGAGAACGGATATAGATGTGGAGTATAGCCTATTGAGATATCCATGTAATTATTATATCAGTTGAGAGTTTTGGCCTTGAAATGATACTTTTAAGGGTTGGTATGGAAATGTGGCACTCGACCGGTGGCAGAATCATGAAAGCTCAAGGCTGTACGTGGTGTTGGAGTGATATGCTGTGCTCGTTGTCAAGTGAATATGCAAGTGGCTGTGGGGTGTTTGGTTAGCTTGGTGCTCTATTGAACCTATAGAGGAGTCTTGTTGCTGTTTTTTTAGCTGTTGCTGGTTTGTTGAGTCTTTGTTGATTGTTGTTGTGTTGCTTTTGCCGTCCTGTTGAGACTAGTCCTGTTTCTTGTCTTTTGCTCCTCTCTTGTGTGGAAAGTTTAGAGCACTTTTTCACTTATCGAAAAAAATGTGCAGATTTTGAAATCAATTTTACACAAAATAAAATGGTTGGGCGGTTCTAAAACAACATTTTCTGGAAGCTAATTCAAAAAAAAATAACAATTAAAAAATTAAAAAATTAATTAAAAACGCAAAACACAATGTGAGTTGTATTATTTTGCACATGGAAAGGATAAATTTCAGATTTGCATTGAACACACGTCACTCACCCAAGCTTGTGTGTATGCGAGCCCACTTTAGTTGTAGGTTTTTGGAACGTTAGAAGATCACTTTGGTATGTAAATAGTAGTCTCTCCGTTTTAATATATCTAACTAAATTATTCAAATTAACAGATAAATAAAAATAGAGATAATACTTTAAAATATTTGCTTCACATTATGTGGGACATAAATCTTTTAAAATATCTCGCGAGTTTTAAATAACACAATAGTTTTAATGATTGTTTTGACATTTTTGGACTTGAGGACCGATCTAACGTTTTGTGAACTAGTCCGTATTAATTAGGACAAGTCAAAATTGGGGCGAGTTAAGTTGAGCCAAAGTATTTTTCTTATTTTATTGACATAACCTGTATATTTTGTCAAGTTATTTAAACTGACTTGTTGGACTTAACCCATTTTAATACATGTAATACCGATGACTAATGAAAATTTAAAGAAAGTGAGACTTTCTTTCACCAGAAGTCCTATTGGCAGACTGTAGAATTATATCGTGAGAAAAAATTCTTAAGTACCTTAGATGTAAGGCAATTATGGTATATCGTATCATTATTTTCTCCTATTTATATGTCTCTTCCTATATACTCCTTTTCCACTCTAACAGTGGGAATTACCTCTAATTAATAATAGAAAAATTGACTACTAGTATCAACTAAGTACCCATGTCAAAAAAAAAAAAAAAAAACAAAGTATGTTCAAAAAGGAGAGAAGTAGCACTTACAATATTGTCAAATTTGTAAAGTGTCCAAGATATTGAGGTATTGTGTCATTAATATTGCAATTCCTTAATATCCTACGAAAAAAAAAAATGAAATAAGTGCATTCTTTAGAATGGAGATGTCATTGTCTCTCTTTACTCAGATTTTGTACTCATTATATATATCGGTGCCGTATTGGAGCATTGACTTGCAAAGAGAAAGAAAAGGAACAAGGTCACAATGTATTCTTTAACTCACAATGTTTTCAATCTTGTCATATTATTGATTGGTGGAAAAGTAGAATCAGGTCCATTCAAGTCACTAATCCTCCTGCATTTCATATTTGAAGTAAGGAATAATAGGATTGTAGCTAGGAAAGTAACTTAATTTTGAAACTATTGGTGTAGTATGGAACACAATACTTACAAGTTGCTTAAATTTTGTAGAAATGAAATTTCAGATGGGATTGGTCCACTAAAACCGCTCCCTTGAATTACTCTGTCAAAATAAGATAACATTTGCTACACATGCAAAGAAAATGCATAACCAATAACAAAAATACACAAAGAGAGTTCACCAAAATAAATGATTCTTACAGATTTTCAAGACTTGTCCATCTCTGTATAAAATTAGGTATTTTTCCAGAAAATTGATTGTCACCAAGTCGGCTGCCTCATGTACGAGCAAACAACAAGAAAACATACTATTAATTCAAAACCAAAAAATCACCAGACATTATATAATTATACTTAGTCATTGTAGCTAAAGGAAATAACTATAGGAAGCCTACAGTTCCGTCAATGTTGTAAGCTTCGAAAATGTTTCAGGTAGCTCTCCTGTAAAATTGTTGGAGGTAAGATGCCTGTATCATTAAGAAATTGTGAATATGAGGCGTTGAATGAATCTATATGCATTTATATTTAGCTTATGCTTGTTTGCGTAACTGAAGAATGGAATGATAAAAGATATTCAAATGAAAATCATTTCACACTTACATGTTATGACAGGAATGCGGAATTATCGAATGTGGACTATAATTGATTTACATTCATATAACTTTTGATTGTTTTTACAATATAAAGTTGAACTGAAAGCAGTTTTTCATTTTCTATCTGCAGGTAATACAAATAAAATTCAAAACTTTATTATTTCATATTTTCTTTTTTTTTTCAGTCTCCTATAATTTTTCCACCAAATCAAACAAGCATATCCTTGATATTTCAATAGCAAAACTCAATCAAATAAATTAATAGCTTGTTTGGTTTTACGGTTGCAAGCCCCAAACCCTCGTTTGAAAATAGGTAACGCGATTCTTGTATAAAATTTTATGTTTGGTTGTTTTTAAAATGACTTTTAATTAAAATTAATTCTGATAAAATCAATTTTATTAAGAATTAATTTTATAAATGCAGGCAGAACCATACATATACACACTAAGTGGCCATAAAAAGGTGGAAAAAAAATAGTTTCATTTTGATACAGAATTTATGCAAACTTGTTTTTATTATTAATTAATCAATTACATACTAATTTTAATTTTAAAAATAATTATAAAAAACGTAATATTTAAAAAAATTATACTAATAATATATATATATCAAAATTAAATTAAAAACAATACACAGTCTATGTTGGCAGTTGAAATAGTAAAAGACTTACAGTATTTTAATGTGTGAAAGATACCCAAGATTTGGAGGAAGACTTCCAGAGAAATTATTGAACTCCAGGGACCTACGCATTTTTAAGTTAAGCTACAATGAACAATATAGTAATGTTGAAATGGAAATAATAATAATAATAAATGTGGATAATCAAACACTCACAAAGTTTCTAGAGTGCTGATGTTTGCCAGCTCTTCTGGGATTTGACCGCTTAGTCGGTTTGCAAGAAGAGCACTATCATGAGAATGAAAATCGTTTCATGAACCAAAAGCAATTAATATTTCAGCAAGAAAGAGAAAAGAAAAGATTTATACAAGATAAAACAATACCCCCATCTTAGAGGGATATGCAATAGAGAGAAAAAAAAAAAAAAAGAAGGGTAACATCACAGAAAAAAAAGATGAGACATAAAGCATACATTTTGGTAAGTCTCATGGTACCCCATTCTCTGGGAATCGTACCGCTAAGGTAATTGCGGGTGAGGTTACTGTCCAAAAGTGAAAAAAGGAAAAAAGAAAAGCAAAGGTAAAGTAAATCATAGTGACGCATGTAAATAATCGCATGCAAGATTGTCAATTATTGACATATGTTTATGATTTATGATTTCCTTCAATGAAGAGTATTACATACATTTCTTGGAGGTAAGGCAGCTGGACCAGTTCCGGTGGGAGCTTGCCTTGAAGATCTTGTGCACTCAGAATTCTGTTCATTTTTTTAACTATTGGAAAATTAGAAATAACTTGAAAATTCTAGCAAGATAAGAATTTTCTTCCTATATAATGATATTCCTACACAAATTCTGGAGTTTCTTACAGTATATCTAGTAATATTTTACCTTTAGTAAAGAGTAATACTATACCAAAAAAAAAAAAAAAATTGTCAGAATGTTTAACAAAATAGAAGGATAGCAATTCTTAGATGAAATAAAATAATATAACTCACGTATTAATTTATATATATATATATATATATATATATATATATATATATATATATATATATATATATATATATTCTTGAATTAATACATGAGTTATATTATTTTATTTCATCTAAGGTATATATCATGTTATTTTAGCAAATAAATCTGAACAAATATTATGGCTTTGTGGCACTTTCTTTTAGCATGTGATGTTAGTATGTGGTCACATTTTATTTTTGTGTTTTCCTTTTCAAATATCAATATAATTCATTTAAAAAATATAAAAAGAAAGTTAAACTTTTAACCCCTATATGTGTTATTAATTTCAAATTTAGCCCCTATACAAAAAAAGTTTTTAAATTAATCCCTTCACATGCAATTGTTTGTTAAAAAATTCATTACTCTCAATAGGAGTCATAATTCCAATTTTACGTAGCTAATAAAGTATAATCTGATTATTTCATTTATATAGTTGGCTATTATGTGGCAAATACCAAATACCATATAATAGAGCACATATTGAGCTCAAATCATACTTTATTAATTACGTAAAATTCATGAAATTATAACTTCAATTGATGGTAAGGATTTGTTTACAAACAATTGTATGTGTGGGAACTAATTTAAAAACTTTTTTATAGGGATCAAATTCAAAATCAATGATATATATAGACACCAAAATTATATTTTAACCCAAGAAGAAAATAATTATATTATAACATGCTGTTACATTTGCTCTCGATCGCACACTGAAAGTTCGAAAAACTGGTTTTAAAAGCTAACACTATAACGAAGACATTTTTTTCAAGACACAAAATAAAAATTAAAAAAAAAAAATAGATTGCTAAACTTTAAACTTTCTTTTTTGATAGTTGGAAAAGGCTCGACACTCCGAAGAGCAGAGCAAGAGCCAAGAACATCAGACCCACAAAAGACAAATGGTCGCTAGAGACCACCCAAACATACAAACATAGATACCAGATGTCACCCCTAACACCTCACCCAACACCCAACAAAGGGGATAACAAACAACAAACAGAAAAAAGAGAACTAGGCATGAAACTCCCTACCACCGCAAGCAAAGCTGTTTGCCGAACTCTCACGTCCTCCTTACCTTGTTAATACTCCTCTTCTCGTGAACAACATGATCCTCGTCCTCAGGGGGAATCCATGTAAGTAGGATTCTCATCATTTGATAAGAATATTGTTTCCCTCACCCTTGTATCCAAGCCAGCATCATTATTACCTGGTTTGTAAACACATTAATTGCTTCTTTCTTCGAGTTTTAGTGTTCTTTTTTGCCTATTTAGATTTGTTTCTTGTAGCCAAGACCTCAATCACCTGATCTTCATCAAGCGTAGTGTCCCAAGCCTTTACCGAAATTCCAATGATGCAGCTCAAGTGAGCTATACCTTCATCGGCCCCTTCATAATTTTCTATTTAATAAAGTAAGAATGATACCTTATCTTAATTAGTATTTAGATATTTAATTTATTAAAATTTTGATTCTATTTAATTTATCTTATCCCTAATTGTTGGGTTTATCTTTATCTTTTTATTATCTTTTAATTTTATTTCCTAATTTATTGTTATTCTTGTAACTGCTTTATTTATATAATAAACTTTCTAATATAAGTCATACTTGAATTCAACCAGCTTTTTATTCAAAATATCTTCATGGTACAGAGCCTCTTTTATGGTTAACACCAAATCAAATATCAGAATACTTGATATCTTTTTTAATGAAGAAACACCAATGTTTCTCAACCTTGGTAGCTTTATCGGAGAAACTCTGGCACTCCTCCCAATGATCCCTCCCCTCGGACGTGCGTATAACTAGGTAAGAGATTTGATCATCTCACCTTTGGCTTTTGCCATTGGTGCATCTCTTTTTATTTTATTCGAATTTGATTCACAAATTATCTTATTGAAGACCCTCCGATATCTGGCTATAGACGTAAGATTTTTTCAAAAGGTTTGGTTGATACTCCAATTTGTGTTTCATGTCTACATCTGGTATTTCAAGACCAAATGTGATGATTTTATAGTTGTTTGCAAGCTGTCTTTTAATCAAAATCAACTTATTCACCTTCATTGTGATATAGACTCATCACTCATTTCTGGTGCCATCATTATCCAAACATGACTTTTACAAAGCGATGTCCAGTTTAAAGGGGGTAATAAAATAATGATGACACTCTATCTTAATTAATATTTAAATATTTAATTTGTTATGATTTTGATTTTATTTATTTTATCTTATTCTTAATTATAGGCCTTCTCTTTATCTTTTTATTATTTGTTGATCTTATCTTCTATTTTATTATTATTCTTGTAACTATTTTATTTGTATAATAAACTTCCTAATATAACTGATACTTAAATTCAACCAATTTTTCATTCAAAACATATTCACTGTTATGTCATCCAAAGCCTTGGTCTCTCGAACGAACTCCCAATTATGAGCTCAAGCTTCAACACCAAGTGGGCCATTGGGCTCAAAGCCGGGCGAAAATTGGTAGGGGAAGGGAGAATGAGTTGGGCTTGGCCCATCATCGTGACCCTAGTTCTGGATGATCGCCTCACCAACAAATCCTCGGCCATTTGATACCTGGTCCAAATCCAGATCTTGGCCATGACTCTTGGTGTTAATGACCTCACCACCTCCGCGCACGTGTCATCGTGGAGGCTCCTTGTGCGGCTCACCCCACCATATTGATTGGCAGAGACATGATATAGATGCTCATCATCAGGGCATATAATGGCTTTCTCCATTCACCAGTTTGTTTGATAGAGGGTAGAAATAGAGGAAATTTTTTATTGAAGAACTTCATCCATAAATTTATATATGAAATTTATTTATAAATTTTTTTTTCTATTTTTATCCCTTTACCCAATACACCATCTCGTCCGAGATGAATACAAGGAGGCAAGCAAGTACCATCTCCACCCCCCCTCTCTCTCTCTCTCCTCCTCTTTTGACGAAAATTATATAAAGATATCATTAAGTGAATGTTGCTCAAGTGGGGGTAGTGCTGGCCAATTTCCTTATGTAGGAGGTACGGGGTTCGCGCAGGACATTAGAGATGTGTCCAGCGCAACTTGTTATCTCTTTAGCTTATCACTTTTACTCTACAATATTATATATATCCTTTTAATTCAAAAATTATCTTTTCACCTATTTAGATCATCATCTAGATGTTCTGCCATTGTAATTGAACACTTGGAACTCAAGTGAGAAAGTGCAGTGCAAGTATGCTTATTTATTTTTAATGATAAAATAATTATTTTTTATTTCCTTTTTAAATTTTATTTATCTTATTTATTAATTTATTTTTAAGAATAAAAATATATATTTTTACAAAAATCAAGAGAAAATAAAAAAAGTATAAATAGAAAATATTATAAGTCTTGTAAGCTATTAAATTTAATATGTTCTATTTATTTTATCCATTGTTTGATTTAAAAGTATATAATATAATTATTGAAAGCATATAACATAATTTTTTCAGTTATTAATATTGTGAAGAGTTGACTTAGAAATAAGATAGAAGATAAGGGCTTGTTTGAAAGTGTTTTTATTTTTTAGTTTTTAAAAACTGTTTTATAAAACTGTTTTTAAGTTCAATTTTTAAAAACAAAGGAACAAAAAAATCTGTTTGATAACTTTATTCTGAAAACAGTTTTTTAGTGGTAAAAAATAGAAAATCTGTTTGGATGATTATTTTTAAAAACAAGTTTTAAAAGTAATAAAACAAGAACTTGTTTGGCAAATTTTTTTTAAAAGTTGCAAATATATAATAGCATAATTGAATGTAATAATAATTTTGATACATAATATGATCATAAAGTCTCAACAAATATCTTAATACAACTTGATACATTTTTATATTCATAAATCAAATTATATACTATGCATTATGTTCTTGTCACACATCCACCTCAATTTTGGTCTAGTCACGATTGCCATTTCTCAGCTTCATCGCTTAATCTCATAGATTGTCATTATTGAAATTCACCTCCAAATTTGTGTTGTTATTTCAGTTGATTTCAAGGATCCATATTCTCCCATTCTCTAAATAATCTATCGCATTCACCTACATACAATTACGAATCTGCACAACAAAGAATGATAAGGCGTTGTCTTGAAGGCCATGGTGGCATTAGCTTCAAATGGGAATCTTGCTTTCGATCATCTAAACAACGCCATTATTGTCATCCTCAAAGACGAGTCACTAAAGCTAAATAATTCCAACAGCTTCTAAATGGCCTACCACTAATCATAAACTCACAGACGCCAGTATCGCTCACTCATAAAGTGGAAAGTTCTCCAAGATACATGGATAACTAATCCACTGGGATAAAATAAACCTAAATCAACGAAAGCATTAACATTAATTTGGCAAGAATATGTAAATTAATAATATCATTATATAATAATGAATAATTATTCTATTAGATAAAGATATATCACCTTCAGGAGGCCAAGGAAAGTGTGCATTTTGATTAGTAAGTGCATCCAAAAAAACTTTTGAATCATGAGCACTACCTTCCCAACCTGAATACACATATGTGAATAGCATATTGAAGTCATATATGCATAACATTTTGTGTGATAGTTGTTTTTCTACTTCTACATGATGTCTGCTTATCAGCTGGAACCCACGCACTTATATGTGTTCCATCAATTGCTCCTATACACCTGATACAAGTATACATGCAAAAACATATCAATTTGACAAAGAAAAAATAATACAATGCACCATATAATATAAAACAGACAAAAAAGAACTAACCTTGAACCAGGATAGTATTTTGGATTATTTTATATGATCAGCCATCACGGAATCTGTCTTATGATTTCTTTACCTAAACGACAAATTGCTCTTAAAACATTCTTGAAATAAGGAGAAACAGTTTGAGTGGAATGTTGAAATCGATCTGCTACATTACTCTGTGACGCATTATGCCCAATGATAAATAAAAACATTGCCACTTGTTCTTCTAAGAACACTTCTCTCGAGTCTTCTAGATAATTTTTACTCCTCGCCATTGCACAAATTAATATAACATGCCTTCTCCATAATGCACAATTAATTGTACAAACTGTTCAGATTCCTTCAAAAGTTCACTAACAAATTCTCGACCGCTTAGTGTATATTCTAACAGGAACTTTATTGTAAAATTTATACTCATAATCACTAATAAGATTAAGTATCAATAATTCAACAAATTCAGAATCATCATCACTAGAATCAGACGAGGATGAAGACCTTCAAAAGATTTGCTGAGATACTATCACTGCCTGAAGGATAATTATTTATTTCCATCACAATAAAACCTGCCATTAAACATATATGCATTTAAATAAGTAATTTTAAAGAAGCTCAAAGGATAAATTAACAATAAAATAAATACATAGTCATACAGAAGTACAAACTAACAACACAAGTCATACATAAATATGAAGCCAAAGTACAAATCAATAACAAAAGTCATACATAAGAACAAAGCCAGAGTACAAAACAGTCACACAGCATCAATCCATGCCTTTCTCTATCCTTGGTCATGTTTAAAAAGGCTTCTCTATAATCAGGATCTTTAAATTTCTCCACTGCCTTCATGTAGGAGTCATCTGAGATATTTTCCATCTCATTAAGTTCAATTACACATTTAGCTATAGTGTATTCAGATGATGTAGTAGCAGAACTAGTGGCTTCCATACTCCTAGCCCTATACTTTTCAGCTCTAGCCAATGAAGCTTCAGCCTTCAATTTAGATGCCTCTACAAATGCTTCTGCTTTCAACTTAGATGATTCAATCCATGCTTGAAGTGCATCTCCCACTTGAAGGTTCTTATACTCTTTCCTTGCCTTGCGATCCCAACTTTAATTGTCCTTTACCACTACTGGTGACTCTCTCTATCGGGCTATCCTCTTCCTCCTCCCCATCATCATATAAATTTACGTGAATCCCACCGTGCAAGTATTCATTTTCTAGCTCATTTTCATCAATTTATTAGGTGGATCTTGAGTGGACGAATGATGAAATGCAAATACGTTTATTAAAAATTACTCCCAATAATTTGTAATGCTCCAATCCTTTCCTCTTAAATGGTGCAGCATCAGGGTGTGCCTATAAAGAAAATAAATAAATAATATATCCTAAATCTAATAAATATGTAAATAAATATATATAACAATAAAAATGTTAATAGCTATTTGTTGTGTACCAGAAGGTAGGTGGACCAAACCTTCCTGTAGCAAAGAATAAGATTAGTTTCTGCATCCCATCCAAATCCAGTTTGTTGTAGCAAATGAGAAAATGTAGCATGTTGTTGCCTTAACCTATTAAACTTTTGCTTGATTTGTTTCATGTCAAATGCACGTCCAGTTCTTGTATTCAGTGTTTGCAATATGGTTTGCCATACTTTAGGTGTAAATATGTTATTTCTCATATTCCCTTTGTTAACCTCTTCAACCATTATGTCTATATAAGTTTTTACCACTAATGAGGACCAAAGTGAAGAAATCTCTTTCCTGTCATGTTCCATCTACAATAGTAATTATATTCAACAATTTTAGTAACAAAAAAATAACAAAACAGTCCATATAAACACAAAATAATCAATACAATCAAGCGCAATAACTAAACAAATTCAAACCAAATTACCAAATATTAGTCCAGCACAATACAGATCAATCCAATCCAAATTATCAATCCAAAGCAAATTATCAAATCAAAGTAAATTATCCAGCAGATTACAACCAATCTAGCACAGTCCAAAGAAAAATTATCCAAAGATACAGTCCAAAGAAATTTACAAATAATCCAAGACAATTCAGTAAAAATCTCCAAAGAATTATCCAATGACAATCAACAGAACCGTAGAAAAATAAAGAAACATAAATCAAATCAAAAGAAACAGAAAAAAAGAAAGGTAAAAGGAAAATGGAAACCTGAAAAGGAAAAAAAAGGAAGGAAGGAAACAGACGAGATGGCGGCAGGGTCAAGTGGCTAGCGGGCCGGTCAGCGGTATGGCTGGTCGGTCATGACGGCGGACTGGTAAGGGCGTGTTTGGTGGGAACGAACGAAAAGGAAAGATGGTGGCGGGTGCGACGGATCTCGAACAGAAATGGCTGAGAACTGCACATGCGATCAACAGAAAAATAGCAGATCGTAAGAACCACAGTAGGAAGGAAGGTGACAAAGGAAGCCATGAAGGAAAGGAAAGAAGGAAAAGGAAGGGAAAACGAATCAAAAGGAAGGTCACAGTGGTCGTGGCAGAGAAGGAAAGGAAGGGAGGAGAAGGAAGGGAAAGAAGGAGAAGGATACGGGGCTAGCGCTATGATCTCGAACCCATAATCCATGAGGAAGCGAGGCAAACTAGGCGGAGGAAAGGGAGATGATGAAGCCGTGAGAAGGAAACGAAAGAAGGAGAAGGAAGGGGAAAATTAAATGAAAAAGATGAAAGTGGCTACGGCAGAGAAGGAAAGGAAGGCAGGAGAAGGAAGGGAAGAAGGAAGAAGCTACCTTTTGTCAGAGAGTGAAGTTCTGCCTGAATGAGGGACGTGAGAGCTCGAAGAAGTTTTTTCAGATTGAAGGTGAATGAGGAATGAATTATTGAAGGGAGAACACGTTAATTTCAAAATTGCCACCGCTTGTTTTTGTGTTTTCAGAACAAAAACTTACAAAACATGTTTAACTTGTTTCTTGTTTTTTGTTTTTAAAAATCAAACTCTATTTTTTTGTTTTTTAAAACAACCGTAAGAAAAATTCATTTCAAACATGTTTTTTTATTTTTTTGTTTTTAAAAACTCAAAACTGTTTTCAAAAACAGATATCAAACAAGGCCTAAATATCTTGCTGATTGTTTTATCACTTATATTAAAAGAAAGATTGTCGAAAAATTTGATGCAGATTTTATTATTTACGATTTTTATAATTTAAAGGAACGCCGTGTCGGTGTCGATAAACGTGATGTGTATATTATTAATTTTTGTACTGTAAGAATTTTTTTCAGTACAGATTATAATATTTTTTTAATAATATAATTTTTTATTTTCGATCGCTTTGTAATTTTTCTGAATTCGTCCCCACATGTCGTCGTCGCAATTAACAATTTCGCCCTCTTTCAGAACAGTAAACGTCAACGTGCCTTTAACTCTGGCTTCACGTGCTGTCCCCTCGCCATCCAGGTGCAGCCGACGATGTTATGTATATATTATTAATTTTTTTTTATTAAATGTGAAAACTTATTGGTATAGTTAATTAAAAATGTTTAGAGATTAACTAAATATGAAAACTCACCCCCGATACTTTTTTTTTCAAACTCAAATTAAAAGATACGGAACAAACTCAGTGTTTAATGTGATTTATTATGACTGCATTATTATCTACTTATGTTTTGACACATTACAAAAAGGATTTTAATAAAATGGAAATGCAAAATTCAAAATATATTTTATAAATAAAAGTGAGGTCATTGCAATAATAAGTGAAAATATTGTCATTATGATTCTCCACTTATGTATATAAATTTCCTATTCATTTATGTACACATTCATTATGTTTCTCAAAATTTTTCATTAATTAATATAAATTTCTCACCAGTAACACATAGACTCTCCTATAAATGTCGGCAGACATATTCATTGAATATATCCAAATAACATTATAATATTTTAATAGGTCAAATTCTTTATCTAGTTCTAACAAATTATATATTATAACGAGTGTGCATCAAAACTAAAACTATTTGCAAATCGTACAGCACTCGGAATTGCCTTTTACATTATGGATCGATGGCATTTGAGATTGTAGTTAATGATTCATGCATGAGTTCGCTTGCATCTTGTTCACCCACAATAGCAAGCAATTAAGATTTCGATAAAGTTTCATAAGTGATATAAACATTATCTAGTAAACAATATAATGTGTAATAATTTTTAATCATTCCATCTTCTTCTGTTATGTGTAATATAGTTGAAAATGTAAAGATACTCAAAACACAGACACACTCAGGCAGAGAAAGAGACATACATGGTAACAACATGGCAGAGGCCGTCATTGGCGACTTTGCAATCACATGAAACATTAACTACTTCTGATGTCTTGCGAATAGGTGTGGTAACCCAGTTAGGCTGACTACTGCATGGATCTGTGTTGAAGTCCCAGTCCTTTCCAAGTGTGTTAGCTATAACTTCCAGAGCTTGCACTAAAATATACCAATTAAAGTACTATCAGCAGAGTCTCTCCACTTGTCTTCTAAATTTAATACACTTGTATCTTTTACATGAATGATGACAGAAATATCGATCATAACATTATACTAACATGAAACCTTAGCAAAAATATATTTTTTTTTATGGATTTTGTTAATATGTGATACATATTAAGGAATTAAAAATAAAAATTATAAGTATTTTTATCTTAAAAATATATAAAAAAAAATTAATATTTTGTTCTTTAAGTAATTAGAATTTTTTATAACTGTTATTTTTAATTTTTAGCATGAGCCCTACGTTAACAAAATCTTTTTTTTTATTTGGGGGGTAAGATATATCATACCTTCTTTGTCTGGCAGCCGAGAAGTAGCTCCTAAAGCAAATGATATGAAGCAAAATGCAAGGAGTGATGAAAGGAAGAGAATCTGAGAGGAAGTGATCATTTTCATGCTGATTGAATATTAGAATGGAAAGGAGCTGAGAAATCAATGATTTAGCTTAGGTAGAAAGTAGAGGATATATATACTAGTCATGAATTTGGAATTTTAATGTGAAACGTAAGAAAGGATATTAGACTTTAATATTACAAAGTGACGAAGACAACCTCAGAATTGAATGGTGTGAATGAAAAGCCTAAACTGAGGAGATAGATATGAAAAAAGGAAGGGAGTGCGAAAGTGTCCTGATCTGTAGCATCGGCACGGCACATGCATGCATGCCTGAGCCGCGACTTAGAAAAAGAAAGTAGACATTAAATAGTTAAGCGTTGATTTTTCAAAAGCATTCAATTTATAGCACTTATCAAGAATTGAGTTGTGGGGTTCATAAGAAGGGAAGCCTTTATCGTGGTCCCAGAAAGCGAACAAAATTAAATGTTAAAGGACCAAGAAAGAGGTAAAAGGACAAAGTTGCACTCAAAATTTTAGTTACCAAACTGATCCTACTTACTTGAGCTTGTTTGGGCATATATATTTTTTTTAGGGTAAAAGGCTTTTTATTAGTATAAAAATAAAAATATATAATAATTAATATATTTAGATATATAAATTTATTTTTTAAATTTATTTTTTAAAATTTCAGAAGATTTTTAAAAAAATATCTTTAAAATTATTTTTTATTTTAAAATTTTTTTCAAAAGATAATTTTATTATTATTTTTATATGAACAATTAAAATAATTTTAGTTTATCATATTTAAATAAAAATATTTTTTAAATTTATTTTTATCATATTTAAATTAAATATAAATTAATTTTTTAAAAAAATAATTCTTTTAAAAATAATTTTTTTAAAAGATTTTCATTAAAAGTAATTTTCCCAACATTAAATCTAACATAACCATGGGTTCGTTGGAAAGACGTGGCCTACCGTGTAATTCACCACGTACGAGCCCAAAACTTTGAAAGAGACAAGTCGTGTCTAATTAGATAGACTTCATATCGCGTGTGTGAAAAAGTAGAAGATAGATTTGATATCAATGCAATAATTCTCAATTCCATTCTCCTTTAGAATTTTCAAAGTCGGAACTAATTGGTTGGCAATGTCTTTATGCAAGTAGTTTTTCATGCCCCTCTCCTAAAAGGAATAAACAAAAAGAAGGGAAAGTATATATATATATATATATATATATATATATATATATATATATATATATATATATATATATATATATATATATATATATATATATATATATATATATATATATATATGAGAAATAATTTATTATAAAAGTAAAAGATATAAATTTGAGTTATATAATTATATATAAATAATTAAAATTTAAAATTATTTAAAAATTATATAATTATTTTAAAAAATTATATAATTTTATATTTTAATTTTAATTATTTATATAAAATTTAATGACCAAAATTTACTCTTTTTTTTTTCATAATTATATAAATAACCACTCCTCTAATTTGATAGGCTTCTTTATATATATATATATATATATATATATATATATATATATATAATGAAAATTACTGCATAGTTCAATTGTCCGCCTCCTCTTAAGAAAATAATATCGTCTTCATCTAAGGGTGGCAAAATGGATCTAATTCATGGGGATGATCCGTCCAACTTATCATTTTTAACAGGGTGGGTTGAGTCCGCAGGTTGCCTTTTTTTTTTTTTTTTTTTTCAGTTCTTAATTCAACCAAGTTTTTGGCACAATCTTTGTCGAAATGCTTGTGTGCTACCAATAACCCTTTTGACCAGTCCATTTCCCCCAACCCCAACCCCAGCCCCTGCAACTGCTGTCCTCTCACTAAATCTCTTCTCTCAGCCGACAGCCATACAACACAACACAACACAACTCCACTCACTCACCTCTTCTTCCATAGTCCACGAGTTGCTACTTGCTCGTTTTGGACGGTGAGGCACACTGACACAAAGAGCTTGCGGTCCTTCTTCCAACTTCAAACAGCCAAGACGAGGTTCTGCGTTTCCTCCTGCGGCGCAACACTCCGGTTGCAGACAAGTCAATCTCCGTTTCCAACAATATTTGCGGCAACTGCTTCTTTCGAATTCTTTTTTACTTCTTTTTTTTTTTCTAAGTCAAAATGTTGCATCTATTTTTTACCTTGGTACTGTGTGTTGCGTCTAACTGTTGGATCTAATGATTCTGAGTACTTTGTTGCTCAATTTTTATTGTTAGACTGTTGTTCGATTTCTGAGTCTGGGTTTTTTATTTTTTATTTAATTTTTTTTTGGTTGATCAGCAAAATCATCTTATTTTTTTAATTTTTAATTTTTGGTATATCGACCTGCCAACTTGAAAATGGGTGGGTTAATAATTTTAACCCGTTTTGCCAAGATGAGTCAACCCGCTCACCCCATTTCGGCTTTGACCCATGGTCGGTTAGGAGAGACCAACCCATTTGCTGCGCCTATCATCAATTCATTTTATCTCCGTCACATAGTTCAATTTTCAACCTCCTCGTAGGAAAATAATACTCCTCCCATTTAAATCAATAATAATAATAATACTCCTTTTCATTTCATTTTATCTAATATTTTAATTATTTTATTTGGCATACCTGAAAAATAAAATCTAATAGAATAAAATTTAATAATATAAAATTTAATCAAATTTTAATAATATATCATATTTCTTATATCATTATATAAGATATTATATTATATAAGAGAATAATATTCTTTAACTAACACAAATAAATGTAATGAAAAGTAAAACATCAATAAAAAAATAATAAAATAGTATTTTTATTTAAAAATAGTTATTTTTATTAATTATATATTAACAAATAAAATAATTTTTATTTTTAACTCTAATTTTATTAATTATTTAATTAAAAATTAACATAATTGTTTAAATTTATTATTTTTATTATTTTTATAAATACATCAAATTAAAGTCCAATCAAGCGCCTACTCTCACATTTACTTTGCATCATATATAATTACTTTTATTATATATATATATATATATATATATATATATATATATATATATATATATATATATATATATATATATATATTTAATATTTTTTAATTTAATAAAACATATAAAAAAAAGTGTAAAAGAGTCCGAATATATTAAAAGCTAATCAAATCTATTATGACATCCATTAACTTAATTAAATTATCAATTATTTTGATATAAAGAAGATTATGATAGATAAGTTTATACAATATGTAGTCTACATCATATAATGGATAAGATTAACCTATAATATTAGCTTATCTTATTATATCTAATACAACAAATCAAACACACTCCTAATTGATTCATGAAATTAATGTCACACTATATATATATATATATATATATTCGATTATTGGTATTCTTAGAACATTGTGAAAGGTATAAACAGATATATGCGGAACAAAATTTTTTTCCCTAAAGTGACATGTATAATAGGATGGAGTGAATAATAAGCTAATAAGAATGAATTAGTTGTGAAAGATTTAAGTAATTTAATTTGTATAAAATTATAGATTCAAATTTTATGCCATTATAACTGTGGCCCATGCAATATTTGGGGAACTTTCACTACTATTGCTAGAGACCTAAATGCAGACACGAACACTAACAAAGAAAAACTTAAGCAAATCAATTAGTTAGTTATATTCTCAAATGTTAAGAGTAAAAGCACTATACATTTCTAAATGAAGATTTGCTCATTGCACTAACCAAGTAATGCAGTTTTAATAAGAGTCTGTTCTACCAAGAAAGCAAAGGACAGGTAGTGATAACTGTTGAAAGGAATTTGAGAGGCAGGGAAAAGAGAAAAGCTTGTTGTGTGGGTTAGGATTACATACATCCAATATAGAAAATCTTAACGGCCCATATAATAAATAGATTGAGAAATTTTGGATTTCTTTACTTTTCCGTTATATTCTTTCTTATGATCGTTTCTCTGTCATGCTAGAACATGGGTTTGTTACATCGTCAGGAGTATTAGCTCTTTGTGAGTTCTTTTTCTAGGCAAACCCTCAATTACGTACCAGATTGTAAGTTCAACCAGGTGGTGAATCCCATTCTGTGCATGGAGGAGGACGGGTTAGAGACTGTCGCAGCAATTTGTCACCAGTGATAGGAGAACCGACAATTAAGTTTAATTCTGAGACAAAATATCAATCGATTTATATAATGAAAATTATTTCAGTTTGGTGCATCGATTTGACTCTATCTAAAAATTGAACCAATCCAAACCTGCAGGTTAAATCAATTTGGATTAGTTGATCGATTGATTTAATTTTTTTCAAAATTTTTATAAAATATAACATAATAACTTTTAATTTTACTAAATTAAATTAATCATTATTTTAATAAAAATTTATAAATTTAAAATCTAAATTATTAACAATGTTTTCATAAATCAGGGTGTTTTCGTATGAGATTGTCCTTAAACTCAATTTGTTTTTAGTACATCGATAGTATTGAGATTCGAATATCTAATCTCATGCATTCTTCTCAGAGGCATTGAGATTCAGACATTCAGCTTTGCAAATGGTGTGCGGATACTAGTATGGTTTGTCATTATTCTGGGCAGAATTAACACTAAGGTAAATCTTCAGTCTTAATATTCTGAGGAATGATGATACTTTGTGTGTGTTACGAAAAAAGAAGGAGGAGGATATCTCTCATTTGTTCTTTATGGTGTGGTCAATCTGGGAACTAAGAAACAATATCAATTTTTAAAATGGAACACTTGACTACAACTCTTTTATAGCTGATCTGATGCAAAAATGGAAATTCTGGATATTTTTGGATGGCGTTGAACATCAATTCAGTTAACTGATATCTTATTTCATGAGGACTGACATATCTGAAATATGATGATGTGGTGTTAATCTGAAATATGGCTTCAGCTGCATGATTTCGACACGGGTGGCTTGCTGTCAGTTTTAGCTTAAAGAAGGTTTGGTCAGCGAAAACAGTGAAGGCTCCTGTCTGATAGGAGAATTGAACTTTTCTTATTGATTTGCATACCGTCACTCACAATTGAAGTATTACAATAAGAAGAAAAATATTTAAATCACATTGGATTTAGGAGGGAAAAAAATTCACACACCATATTATTGCAAGATGTATAATTGATACAAATTGATGCAACTTCTCTTCATAGTATCTAATCTCTTTTCTCCAGGTAAGAGGAGTCCAGGTGTATGGGATACAGATCTGGTGCAGAAGTAGATGAAGCAGTCAATGGTGCCTCCTCCATTGAGATAGTCTCGTCTTGGTAATAATACAGCCGCATTGCCTCCAACTTCTTCTCATCCAATAACTCACTTGACTCTGAAACTAGTTCCGGAACAGTAGTTTTGCCTTCGAGCATGCTCACCACTGAAGACATTGTAGGCCTAAGCGTTGGAGACACATTAGTGCATAGGAGAGCCACGTTGATCATCGCCATTACCTCCTCTTCGTTGAAGTTTGAACCCAATCTTCTATCAACTAGCTCCATTAGATTACCTTTCTCTTTCAACAAACGAGCCTGGCATGGAAAATGTTAAGAAAGGCATGTTTATTCCTAAGTCAATTCAAAGTTGAAAAATAGAAAAACAATCAATTGATCGGAAGCACTCTTTTTATGTTTATAATTGAGTAAAAGGATGTTAAATTGTGGTCTCCTGGTTGGAATACATTCACATTCTAAGGCATTGGACATATCTGCTTAGCCAGAAAATTAAAGAGTAGTTAGAGTTATCGAATTATTGAAAATAAGAAGCAGTAGTGAGATAAAATAATTTTCAGTAGTACTTAATGGCGCGAAAACAATTACGTGAAATTGTCATGAATGCATCTATAGCCATTCATCAGGCTTTGTAGTTCAAGGCAAGAGAGAGAGAAAATGGATTTCGGCGAAATTTACAGACCCATGGCCAATCTTGTTGATTCGTAGTGATTTTACGAAACTAATTTTCGTACACTCAAGCATTTTCCAATAACTTTTTATAGTACAACATAATTAAGAAAAATTTGAAAAGCAACGTTACTAAAATAGACAAAAGTACTTTTGTTAAAATTCCTTAGTAACAAACATTGTGTATGTATATATATATATATACACACTACACTTGTAAAAATATTACTGAAGAGTTTTAACAATTTTTATGTTTTTAACATTATTTTAAAATATTATTAGAGAGTTTTAACAACACTTTTTATTAGTAAATGTTGCTAAAAGATGAGGATGTAGTACGGTATATATAATCATGGTCGGCATGATACTCTTAAAGGGAGCCATGAGATTAAATTTAAACATTATTACTAGTAAGTCAATTCTCACCAAACAGACCCATCTTGGTTAACATTCTCAAAGACGTATTGGCATGAACTTTTCATGAGAATACTTACCCAATCAAGCAAATAGAGTGCTTGTTCTTTTTGTCGTTGAGTGGTATTGGTTCTCCCGCTTATGATTTCTAAGGCAACAATTCCGAAGCTATATACATCTGCTTTGTCGGTCAAATAACCATGCATGGCATATTCTGGAGCCATATATCCACTATATAATAAAAATGAGAATGATTATAAGATAAATCAACTTTAGAAACTTGCAAAATTGTAAGTTTTTATTTTTCTTTTCAACAACAAAAATAACCAAACCTTATCACACTATTTAACCAATCTATTTTGTTAGACTACAAACAAATAACAAAAATTTTCAGTAAAACTATTTTTAGCGGAATTCATCTTTTTAATCTTAAGATTTTTTTTTATCTATAACAATAGGTTAGTCAAATATCCGTATATGCCCTTTGTAGTTTTTTTTGTCTTCATAATTCAATCAAATCATACTACAAATTATTTATTGATAAAATTTGCATAGAAGAAATTATAATAGGGGAACTCACTATGTCCCAGCAATTCGAGTGCTTATATGAGTGTTGTCCTCTTCATCAAGTTTGGCCAAACCAAAATCAGATATCTTTGGGTTGAAATCTTTATCAAGCAACACATTGGTTGCTTTGATGTCCCTATGAACCACCTTCACTCTTGATTCCTCATGGAGGAATGTCAATCCTCGAGCAATACCAACACAGATCTTATGCCTTGTTGGCCAATCCAATTTTATTTGGAGTTCTTCTGGGCCTTTATATGTGAATATGATAGACATCATGCAACAGTATCATATATTCAAATACATAAGTAAGAAGATATGGAATATTAGAAAAATGACAACCAAAATAGACCAAATAGAGAAGAATTACCAAATAAAGCATGAGCAAGGCTATTGTTTTCCATATATTCGTATACCAACAATAGTTGATCCCCCTCAACACAACAGCCATAAAGTTTAACAAGACAAGGGTGTTGCAAAGCAGAAATCATGCCTATTTCATTTAAAAACTCACGATTCCCTTGTCTTGATTTGGAAGAAAGCTGCTTGACTGCAATTATCGTACCATCTGACAGCCATCCCTGCATTTCAATAAATGCCATATAGTTATTGGAATGTTGAAAAAGAATCTTCACATAGTAGCATATAAAAATATATAATAAATGAATGATATTAAAAAGGAATATGTTCTATTAGACAAAATACCTTGTATACAGGACCAAATCCTCCTTCTCCAATCTTATTGGTGATATCAAAGTCATTTGTTGCTGCTTTGATTTTTTGTAAGGAAATTGAACCCGTTTGCAGTTCTAAACCCTTTAGCTCTGTTAATTAAAGCAAAGGAAAGATTAGAGACATCTTATACTGGGAAAAATTCCATATTGACACACTGGATGAACAATCATATGTTGGAAGCCTGTAAGTTTGTTGCTAGAAACATAACTAAGTTATACACCCTAATTAATTTAGTTGCTATACATGAAAAATCAATATGTTTGAGCAAAAACTTTGGCAGTCATGACAATAGTAGTAATTTCTTTTTAATTACCTTTTGTAGAAGAGTTTTTCTTTCCTAAACAACCTTTCCACCAAAGTATACCAAATACCAAGATGATGATAATTGCCACTGCAGCCACAATTCCAACCACAGCCCCTGCTGATATGCTACTTCCATTTTCTGAGAAGTTATAAAGTTGGCATGATCGATTATTACACAACTATAAGTATTAGATGATAACATCAAGATGGTAGCAAAAGAGTAATAACTTAAAGAGAAGTACAACCCACCATGCTCTATAGATATAGCTGATATAAGAGGACCATATACTGATTTA
The DNA here is from genome assembly GCA_031439585.1 of Pterocarpus macrocarpus. NCBI lineage: Eukaryota > Viridiplantae > Streptophyta > Magnoliopsida > Fabales > Fabaceae > Pterocarpus > Pterocarpus macrocarpus. The sequence continues at coordinate 14,322,308 of CM062517.1, read as the reverse complement.
TATGGGATACCAGTTGTCCCTTTTCCAGCCCAATAAAAGCGGACCTCCAAGGTAGTATTAGTCACAATTGCAGTGAACGATTTTATAATTGCCTTACCAACTCCTTCGGCTTCTTCTGCAATGTTGAAGTCCTTTTGCACCAGGTTTCCCTAGAACATTTCAATCTGAACCTCAATGCTTCATGATGATTATAAGACTATATTGCAGTCTTCATATTGTTTTTAAAATATTGTAGTAATTGATTTTATGAATTGAGTCAATTAGTGAATTGCTAGGTGGGAAGAAAAAAAAATTCTACAATATTTAAATGAGGTATTTATCTTTTATTTTATGATTCGAATGATGGTCTTTTTTCTATATGATAGAGGACGAAGTAGAAAAAGTTTTAGTCGTATACCTGAATATAGATGTCAAACACACGCCTTCCTAGGCTATTATATGTTTGATCATCAGCGAACATGATTTCCGCAAAATGTAGATTTACCATGTATTTTCCATTTCCAAGGCAAAATCCATAATAAGTCAGAGAAGTGGGAGAAACACGCGCATTCATGTACAGCTCAGCATTCGTCATAGAGAGCTTAGATTCATTAGATGCGATATATGGCTGAGTTTGGGTATCCATGTAGTTACCAGTACTGCTAAATGCCCAGTTTCCACTCGTACTCTGATGGAACATAGCTGGTCCTCCTGGATTTGTATCATCTTCATATCCGTTTCCATTGACTGTTACCGGCTTTCCACCACAATTTATATGGAGAGAGTATGAGACTGTGACAAGCATAATAAAATGAGCAACTGTCCAAAGATATCAATCACATATGAAAATTGCATTTATTCAGGTATTATTTTTCCATTCTCTCCTTGTCTAATTGTTGTCTTGTTTTCTTTCCTTTTGGAAATGCAAGTGAATGGAGGTAGTCAAAGGGAGGCATTGGTGATATTCTATATCCCTTAACATACACAAGTTGAGTAAAGTATGCTCAAAGATTTGCACCAGATTTTGCAAACAAGAGGAGAAGATAACTAGCAATTTGCAATCGCCAACCAATAAAATTCCTAATTGTGCACTAATAGATACAATCTTATGCATGAACTTCTAAAGTAGACTTGGTCAACCTAGAAAAACAAAAGAAAACCCTTTTGCAGAAGTTCCATGTGTGCCTTTGATATGAAACATTTCTTGGAACTAGATGTTGGGTGGTCAGTTCTAAGTTCTTATACGAAATAAACAAATTAATAAATAACCCATGGTTACATTGGCAAAAAAAAAAGTTATCCCATTTATGAACATAAGGTCATTCGGTGAAGTGCTGATGCAAAAAGAACAAAATTAAGATAAAATCCTTATCATGATATGTTGGTCTCTTCTGTGGCTTATATTATTAAGTATTGATCTTTTAAGTGATTCGTATAAATACTTTGAAAATGATGCCAAAGAAATCCTAGATCAGTGGTTTATACTATTTTGATAAGTGGTTCATCATTGAGAGGTTTTAGGTTGCTAGACAAGATCTTGTGTAAAAAGCATTGTAGTCTTTAGTTCCACTTCCTCTTGTATCCATAAATAGGCTAAGAGAAGCTTTAAAATGCCAAAGCAATTGCGAGACCTTAACATTCTATAGGAATTTCACCACAAGTAACTTACCTTCAGAACAATCAACGCTACTCAAACATGAAACCTTTCCTCTGAGAACATAATGGAAGAGAAAAATAAGTTAGCATAAACTCATCATAATCAGTATAATATCCCTTACATAATAAGGAAAATGAAAAGGCAATGTAGATGTAAGACAAATAATTTAGCATGCAGAATATCAAACTTACGAGTCGTTGCGTGTTAAAGAGCTAGCAAACAAGTTCCTATACATATAAGAGAAGGTTAATACTCGGATAGGTTCTTAAATTTGCTATCAAATTCAACAAATGCAAGGATTCTTACACATTTCCTTCTTGACACCGTTGGCTTCCAATGCTGAAGTTATTATATGAAATATCTCTACACAAGTTATAGAATTTGTTTCAAAATCTAATAATATGAGAATCAGAAAGACACGATGACATATTTATGTACCCGAAAGAAACCCAAGGATATTAACATCAATGATCCAATAAATGAATGCACAATTGATGATCAATAAATTATGCAGCATAGTTGGTGACCATGAACTTAATGCTCATGGACATAAACAAAAACTATATATAAAGTTAAAGCAACATTTCTCTGATGGGAAGAAGAGGAAAAATGGGTAAAGAATAAGTCCACTCAGAAAAGTGAAAAAGGAACCAATTATGTGTTTATATTATTTTTATAAATAGATGATATATATTTCCAATCCAGCCAATAATATAAGTAGAATCTAAGGATATGCTTGTGAGTTTTACTTGAGAGGAGAAGAACCTTCCTTTCCTTCTATTCTCTTTCAAAATGAAAAACTCATAAACACACTCTAAAAGAGAGCTTACAATGAGTGATTGACTTTCGTTGTCCATTTAGGTGCAGATCCCCTGAGAATGTTTCCGGTTAAATACCTACGATAGAAAAAAATCAAGAAATCAATATATAGAACATTGCATATATTGAGGACCCAACATTATCGAGAACAAGCTTGTCATCCTTAATCAATGACATCAAACGCCAATAATGTACTAGAATCCAAAATCCTATGTTTGTTTTACTTTGACTTTCATTTTCGCCACTCCTGTATTGTCACCTTCTCTCTCTTTGATTTTCTTTTCCCTTTCAGATAGAAGCAGACACAAGATCCTTTGAGAGAAAATATGTTGCATTGCAAAGTTATATATAGATAAGTGTGAAATTTTGAAATAGAATCCAAGGATGCATATTTGCATGAATTTTATTTGAGTAGACATATAATTAAAAAAATACCTATAACATATTAGATATATATATTAGTGGTGCATCCTATCACAAACAAATATTAAATTGGCATATAATGAATAAAGTGAACACCATTCTACATAGCACTCCAAGAGCATCTCCAATAGATATGTGATTAGAGATAAGCCCCAAATTAATAACCACTGAGAAAGTATAATGAACTTATTACATGTACTTCACTTTTGTCAGGTTCGTATATCCAGGTGGAATTGGTCCAGTTAATTTGTTAAAGCTGAGGTCCCTGAAAAAAAAAAATTATAACAAGAATGAGTTAAAAACTGTCGAAGAAGATTATCAACAGATAAAAAAAAATTATTCTTGAAATGTAATAGGCTTGAAAGCCGTATAAAATTTGTATACATTCTAGAAGTGATTACAAACGCTAGAAATTTTTTTTTTTTTTTTGACGTGGAAGAAATGCTTTTTCTTAAATAGATGAACTCATACAATCACTGAGAGCTAGAATAGCCACAGCTTGCAGACACTCCTCTATCCAAACTAAGACAGGATTGGTACATGCAAATTTTTCTACACTATGAGCAAGAATATTAGTAGTTACAAATATAAGCTAAATTTTTCTGAAGTTTGCTCCCCTCCATCTTGGAGCGGTTTGAGCTCTACTTCATTTATCGGGAACATATTACCAGAAAATTTAACCATTAGTTGCAAATTGCAAACAATCAAAATGGGAGAGTATGCAATTACAAGGTTTGTAAGTTTGTCATGTTCTCAAGATATGCGGGTAGTGTTCCATTAATGTTGCAACTCCTCAGAATCCTGTGAGACAATCAGATAGACAACAACATTCTTTGAGTACCACTTCTTCTACATTTTTCTTTTTTTTTTTTTTATTCCTATTTTGGAAAGAGTGTAATCAATCAACTCACAGATTTTTCATTGACATATTACTAAGCTGTGGAAAAGGTGAATTTTCAGATCCATTCAGATCACTAATTCTCCTGCATAAAAAATTAGAATCATAGCTAATTAAACACAATCCAAGCGAAAACAACTTTTGAAATGTTGCTTATTTATATAAAATATCATACTTACAAGTCAGTTAAGTTTCCCAAAAGTGAAATCCCAGAGGGAATTGGCCCACTCAGTCCACTCCCTTGAATCACTCTGACAAAATAATAAAGTAACCATTCGTGGCTATTTTAGGTAAGGACAATTGTAATTCAACAACAGAAAAATAATTAAAGCGGAGAAAAAAATAAAATAAAATAAAATAAATAGTTCACACAATGTCTGGAGACTTGTCCAGCTTTGGATAAAATCAGGAATCTTTCCGGAAAATTGATTGTCCCCAAGTTGACTGCATAATGTAAGGTCATGAAACAGGGAAAAATTAAAACCAGTTCACAAACAATAATGCTTAATTTTTCCCTTGCTTATCAGTTTAATAAAAATATGAAACTTACATTTGTTGCAATGAAGTGAGCTTGGCAAGCGTTGCAGGTAGCTCTCCAGTAAAATTGTTGGAGTTAAGTTGGCTATATATGGCAATTACAAAAATAGGAATTATGAAACTAAAACTAAATTAGTAAATTCCAAACATTGGCATTTCATGTTTGGATAGCAATCATCAATCAAAGAAATCGAAGGCCAAAATATATTAACAAGGCGGGGTGTGAATGGAAAATAAAATAAAGGACTTACAGTCGTTGAATTTGGTTTAGATTCCCAAGCTCGCGAGGAAGATTTCCAGACATTTGATTGAACTCCACGACACTGGCCATTTCAAGTTAATAGTTAAGTTCCACTAAAACTCTTTGAATGCATAGTTACAAACATGCGAAATGGGAATTTTTTTTTTTTTTTTGGTTATAAGGTGGATATGACGAGAAACTCACAAAACTTGGAGAGTGGAAATGTTTGCTATCTCTACTGGTATTGAACCCGTTATTCGATTTCCCCCTAGGGAACTGTCATAATGAAGAAGCAAGTTGACATTAGCTTCTTGTTGCACGAAGTTATTATAAGGCCCTATTTGATACGCATGGTAAAGATAAATTTAACAGTGTAAGTTTTGAGGTTTTAATACTGGCATGATTGTACAAGACTTGTTAGTTATAGGGTAATTGGCATGATATTTTATAAATAATGTATTATATAAAATAATGTTATCTTTTTACCGTCATAAATAATTATAATTATGGCTAGAAATCTATCAAGAAAAAGGAAATTATTATAAAAATAATAATTTTTACAATTATTTAATTATAAATTTTAAAATTAATATTATTTTGTAAATATTTTTATTTATTATTTTATTTCAAATATTTGTTTTATATTTTAATTTATATTAAATATTTTTTATTTATTAATTTTTTAAAAATCTCTTTTTATTTAATAAAATGTAAAAATTAATGAATGCATCTTTCTTATAGATTTTGATATTTTTATGTCTCTTATTACAGGATATAACAAAAAAGAATTTTATAACAAAATAATAATTTTTATTAATCATTTCATTATAAATTTTAAAAATATCATTGTTTAAATATTAGTTGTTTTTTATTATAATTATTGTATTTATTTCAATTCTTCATTATATATAATTATAATTTATAGTTAATATTATTATTTATTATTTTTATATACTTTAACACTAATTCTTTTTATTTTATTCAAATATATAAAATAAAAACAAGAGAGATTTTATACATTAAAATTTAATCAAGTCTAATCCCATACATCAAAATCTGATTAAGTTATTAATTATTCTAATATATAAGAGGATTATAATGGATAGGATAATATTAGCTTATCTATTAATCCTAATATGACGTGTCAAACATATCTTAAAATTAACAATTATGAAGTCTTAAATAGAACATAAAATAAGCTTATCGAAAAAAAAAAAGAATATAAAATAAGACATGTCAGGATCATATATCATATAGAATAATGATTAAAAAAAGTTAATAGAGAAATCAAATAGAATACATGAAGACGAGATTCATGGTGCCCCATTCTTTAGGAATTGTACCATTCAGGTAGTTGAAAGTGAGATCACTGTAGCAAAGAGAGACAAAGCGTGTCATGTAACATAATATATAGATATATGTAGTTGAAGACATGAAACAATTCCGTAAATTGGGGTTGAATTTAGCAAAGTTAGAGAATTACATACATTTCTTGAAGGAAAGGCAGCCTGACTAATTCTGGCGGGAGTTGGCCCGGGAGACTTTGTCGTTTCAAACATCTGCTTGCTCATTTAACCGTGAAAATGGTTTTGAAAAATATTATAAAAATAAAAGGCAAAATAAAACGTTTTAAATTTAATATATTGTGGAACTGTCATATAATTATGTATTATGCATTCTTCTAATACATATTATGACAATTTTTCAAAAGGAAAAAACTTAACAATTCATGACACAATTCTTGAAACATCAGGGTAAACAAAATTATTCTAAAATCAGTTGGGATGAAAATTCTAAAACCAAGTCACTAGGAATGATTTCGTGCTAAAGAGTTCGGATAGTATGTATAAGTTCTAGGCTTCAAACCTAATGAGAACTGATATACTAATAAAAAGTTCTAAAGCATCATGACCAATTGAGTTTGCTACCTCAATTATATATTACTGACCCAAGTCTATAAAAATAGAGGTGGGCATAGGACTTTTTTCACTCAACCCGCTCATCCAAATAGTGGGTTGGGTTGGATTAGATTGGCAAATATTTTCTTTCAACTCGACCCGACCTATCTCACTCACGAATGGATTGGGTTGGGTCAAATTCGTGAGTTCGATATACATTAAAAAAACTACCTATTAGAATATAACAAAATATATAATCAAATATAATAAATCTAATTATATATAACATAAAATGTAATATAAATATCAAATATTTTAATAATTATATCAATCTCAATATAAATAAATTTTAAAAAAAAATTATAAGTCCTAAAAGTTTAAAAAAAGAAACATATTTAAGTTCTAGTCAATTTTTGAAAAATATATATAAGCCCTAAAAAATAACAAACTGCACGAGTCTATTGAAATCAGTTATCACATATAGCATATCGATTAACATAATTATTAATTTCATTCTCAATCATTTTAAGATATTCATTATTATTCAAACTTTCACTAGATTTTTATTGCAATAATCCATGAGATACTCTATCAACTTTTTATAAATGGGTTGAGTTGAGTAGTGTGAGTGTCAAATTTTTAAACGCATGACCTAACCCATATCACATGAGTTATAAAGTTTGCAATCCAATCTAACTCATTAACCCAACTCAACTCGTATTTTGTGAATTGGCTCCGGTTAAAATCCGTGCGATAAATTGGCCCAACCCAGTGTCTAACCCCTATATAAAACCTAGCTAAAGCTCCTATCAGATTGCGAGGGTAAATTCTTTTAGAGTAAGCTTCTTTTATTTAATTATTATTTATAAGATTAAAATGCAAGAGTTGACTTAAGAATAATAAAATTTAACTACTATCAACAATTTGTTAGTCAAATAGTAAATAACTTAGCTTTCTGTAAGGAGGGGGACGCAATTTCAATTTATGAGAAATGCACTTATTGGAAAGAGGAATAACTGTAAGTGCTTATCATTCATAATTGCAAGAGCAATATCTCCTATAGTATCAATCAAATATAAATATTAACCGTTTAAGCTAACTAACCATCGGTCCTACCGGATTATCGTTGTTCATACACATGCTAGCATTCTATGTTATGCCCTTTAAAACAAAAAGGTTTCCTAAAAATGAAAATATATAAGAAAAAAATAGTGGTTCAGTACTGATTAATTTTTCATCGTCCGCGCACAGAGTTGGACTTCTTTCACTGTGTCCAATATTTTGCTATTTAGTCATTGTATTTTTAAGACTCTCGGTTAGATCACTCGAATGGTAAATATACTTGATGGATTTACTCTTCCCTCGGGACACGTGCCGGACTGTCTTACATAATTAGAGAGTGTGGGAGACGGGAGACACAGCCAAATTACCAACACAAACAAGTTGTGAAATATACAAGAAACTTTAAGATCATGACCGACAACTTAAAAATCGAAGTTAAGAAAATGGACCGCACATCCTACGTACGTCTTTTTTTCTACTTGTGGATCAAATTAATTGACACATCAATGAGCTCGGTGGCGTTTCTGTATTCCATTAATTTGCTCATTTAAATCCATTTATTCTATTACATCACACAAATTTTCATTAGTTTTTAAACTTTTATGGGGATTTGATTTATAACTTGTTTAGAATTTACCTTTTTGGTACAATTTTAGAATTTAATTTTAATATATTAATAGTGTCAATTTTTTACATTATTATTTAATTATGTTTATTAGTCACATAATTGAACGAGTATAATTTTTATTATAACTATTTTAAAAGTTATGTCAAAAATAATATATGATTAGTTAATAATATAACATAATTTAGATTTATAGTTTATTAAAATTAATTCTTCTTTTAGATTATAAGTAATTTAATAATTTTGGATTTTTCAAACAAGTGCTCTAAATTATCGATAGTAAAAGATTTGTTATTGAAAAGTAAGATTTTTGAATTTTTAATTGTAATAAATGCATTAAAAAGTTTTAAAAATTTTCAATCTTGATTTCTTAGTTATTGGTTAAAAAAATTCTTATAATTTTATCCAACTCAATGAAATATATATATATATATATATATATATATATATATATATATATATATATAAAATCTAGTTAATACCCTCTATATATCTAAATAAATTTCCTGAACATAATTACCAAACCACAGGGTTGACTGACGAGGACTCAAATACACAGATAAGGAGTGAGAGATATACAAGCTAGTGACGTGACAGACGGTGGAGGAGCAATTGCAGATGACAACAGTTTCGTTGTCTTTCACATCCACACACGAACCCACATCACTGCATGCTGTGCTGGAATCCCAATCCTTCCCAAGTGTTTTAGCTATGTCTTTCAGAGCTTGTACTATAATACAACAAACAAATAATATAATTATGATCTACAGCGCAACACGCATTATTTAATATTAATATATTACCAATATATAAAATTGTATATTATCCTTCAATTATACCTTTCATATTATTAAAATTATTTAATTCTTATACTAATTACTTTTAAAAATTAAATATATTATTAATTGATTGAGTAAAAAAATTTTAAAAAAATTTGACATCCACAATATATAAAACTTTATGAAAAATGAAAAAAAATAACATCATATTACAGTTATATATAAATAACATATCCATCGTCAGAATTTTTTTTCACAGGTGTAAGATGTTTACGCGCATACCTTCATCTTCTGAGGGAGTGGCTCCAAAAGCTAAAGAGGAAAAGCAGCAAAAGGTAGCAAGGAGTAAAAGGAAGAAGAAACCGGGGGAGGTTATGTTCATGCTTGCTGATTTGATGACTAAACAAAGCTTCAGAGTTGATGGAATTGAAAGCAATTCAGTGGTAAGAACTGATCGTACATATATAGGATCAGTTTGGACTTCATTATGATGTGAAAATAGTTTGGCAGCAAGCGCGGGGAAGGGTAGACAAGGAGGATACCTGATGTCGGTGAGGAAATGAAGAAAAAGGATGCGAAAGTACGTACACAGAGACACAGAAAAAAGGTACTTAAAAATACGTTCAAGACCTTAAACAAGATATGCGCATCTGACTAAGACGAATGCCCGCGCAACTCATGAGGAATTACCAGTTTGTGTAATTTTATAGAATATAGACGCAAGTGGAATAGGAGAAATTGTAACTTTTTTTTTTCATAGTAAGATAAAAAATAGATCATTCACAGTTTAATACATATTAATTATGAATTTAAATTGTTACAAAAGTGCCACCGACGATATTCACTAGTTTACTTTACCTTCTTTGATTATTATGACTTGGGTTCAAATTTTAATTATTTTTAATGGGTAACATTGAAAAAAATTGTAATATGTACCTTTCATAATTTAATATATTAATTAATAAATTACAAATATTATGAGAAGGATTCAATAAAAATGGTAAAATAGGTTAAATTTGACGAGTCAACCCAGTTGATTGGTAAAATTGTAAAATATGTAAAATAGGTAAAAATGGTAAAATGAAGGATTTGATGACATTTTCAAACGCGTTTTCCTAGATACCCTATGTTAACTTGTTCTACATAACCCGCGGTTATGACAAGACAGGGCAAGTTGACTGATTGGGTCAACTATGTTATTTTTAATCCCCTTTTAGGTGGATTAAACAGGTTCTTAACCATTTTAAAGTTAAGTTAAAGCGATTTAATATGTCAACTCGTGGGTTAAGCTACTTAATCTACTATTTAGGCAAGTAAACCCAATAATTTACCAACTTATTTACTTTTTATTTTTTTATTTATTTTTAATCAGATTGACTTACTAATCTGCCAACCCACCATAAAATGGGAAGGAATGACAAATTCATGTTAGAATTTTCTGGGTTTGGGATTTTATCGATTGGTGGATTTTTTAGTGTAATAAAACGGGTTGAACGGATAGCCTGATTGTTAATTGAAAATCCATGTAATTATTAAGTTATTCATTATGGATCTGTGATTCATCACGTATTATTGGGCTTAGACTCAATGATGAGTATGTTAGAGAGTATAGAGGCTTAAGATAACCTAGGTTTTTGATGGATAGAACTAGGATACTATATATATTCATATTATGGGTAGAATCCTCACTCTAGTCTTGACACTTTTGACGGCTACTACTTCATCGATGTAGCCCTCTGGAAGAGAAGGAAATAAAGTGGGTTCTCTTGTACCTAACTTATATATGTGCATACATTTTCTCTTCATAATAGGATTCATAGACGATATTCTTCGATAATATGGATCTAACAAGTACGTATTGTCATTTATCTAAATTCCTATTATGATTGGTGTTCTAAATTCCTGGTATTTGATTCGATAAATCTTACACTTCAGTCCATTTTTAAAAATAGGTCAACTTGCCTCGCTTGATTTTTAAGCTAACTCATGATAAGGCAGGGCAGGTTGAACTATTTATTTCTAAAACTTGATGAGCTCAAAAGCATGTCTTGACCTTGGATAAAAGAGTCATTCTCTTAATTTATATAAATTTTTGTGTACCCATAAAAGTATTATGAAAGTAAAAGACAATGGTTTACCTACAAAATTGATATGTTAGGCTATGAATGGTACGAATTGTTAGGGAAAATTTTCCCACTACACATGTCAAACAAATAATCAAAGCAAAGAAACACAAAAAAATTAATATGATTTGACCTTTACTACTTATACTCACGACTATACAAATTAATCCAATAAATTTAATTAAAAATTACAATTATCAATATTAAAAAATCTCCCTGATACTCAAAACCTCAAATACACCTAATCTCACAAAATATTATTATTCTCATCCAAATAAAATTCATGTGTTGCCGTTATTAATGGAATTTGCCGCCTATTTTCATATTGCTAGAAAGACTTTGATATAATGATTTTACATGTGGATCCACCAATCATTATTCTTCCAATACTTGACCAACCTATTCACTTGTATCACTGGTATTCACATAACATATCGTCTAACCTCCACATCATCAGAAAAACTTTCAACACAAGGGATTCCGTATGTAGATCCACCAACCACCTTCTTACATTTGTAAAAATTACCTATCAATTTCACTCTCCTTCTTACCTTACTTATCAAACTCACAGCAACCTCATCACTTTCCCCATCACCATCAATGTTTTTCTCATCATCACCATCCTCCATTTTTAACCTCTCAATATGTTCCCTTCTTGTGCCATAAACAATTCTTAATACAAATATTTGTAGCTCACAAATAATTTGCATGATGATAAATTTCCTTTTTTTTTTGTCAAATCTGTCTCATTTTTTCTCAAAGATTTTTTTTTTTTCTAAAAATATAAAACTATCAATAATAATATTTAATTAGAAATTTGGGTTGAATTTAGCACAAAGTATTTTTCTAATTCTAAGAATATCTAAAATTTTCTCAATGAAATAGAGCAACAAGTAAGACTTTTGTACTCATGAAGCAGGGAAGAAATTTCGTCCTCCATTGAGCATAGTGGCCATTAGTTTTCTGAATTGTGTAAAGGTGGGTCCTACATAACCATTCAAAAGTAAGAATGCATTGGGCGAACATAATAGTTGAAAATATGTTAGGTTGGTTTTTCAAAAAAAATAGTTTTTTCAAAACAATTAATGAAGCATACGCCAAGGTAAGCATTGCGGAATGGTTTCATCTTTAGGCTCTGACTTCTACGCGTTTCGTAATTGAAATAGTTTGGTGTATCTTGTGACTATAGTGTATTAGATGATGAAGATTTATAAGATATATTGATATATTAATTATTTATGATGTATTACAGTAATATATTAATTTTAAAAAAATTAAAAAATATAATTAAATATATTTTATAAATTAATTTTTATATATTAACTGTATAAAATTATATTAATAATATAAAATAATTTTATACTATTAATATAATATTACACTGATAGACAGTATAAAATTATATTGACAGAGTAAAATTATATTGATAAAATTTTTATAATTTTTAGAAATTAATTTTATACACTAATAGTGTAAAATTACACTGATAAAATTTTTTGATTGCATTGACAATGTAAAATTATTTTATACTGCCAGTATAATTTTACACTATCGGTGTATGATAATTAATTTTCAAAATATATTTAATTATATTTTTAAATTTTCTTAAAATTGGATTTTACTATAGTGCATCATAGGTGATTGATACATCGATACACCTCACAATCTGACCATCAGATTGCAAGATGCACCATATTCCTTGACCAGCGAAGTGCACCGTAGAACGCGCCTCATCTTTAATGCGTTGTACAAAGTAGACACTAAGAATACTCGTACATGGTGCACCTGATGATGTATCATACACCAATTTTTAGCCACACTTATGAAATGTAGTTAGATGAACATCAGAGTGTGACTAAATGAGTTTGAAAATGTGATTGAACGAAATTAAAAGCATAGCTAACTGACTTCCTCCTTACCTTCTTCCTCTCCCTCCACGGTTCCACCTAGTCGGCTCCCCCTCCACGCCCTGCATCTCCCCTACTACCCCGGTGCCATTGACTCCTTTGACCTCCACACTACTCTCTGCCTTCTCTTCTCTTACACACCCGCCACTTCAGGTCGGGTTGCTAGCTTGCTCTCCAATGGCCACAAGTTGCTGCGCCATAACCGCTTCGAAGACGACGAGGTTTTTGAGAGGATTAGGACTGGTGCCAAAATATTGGTCGTTGCATATGCGCAGCTGCAAGGGGACAGGGAGCGGGAGGATGCTGTTTTGGAGGATGCGATGGTTGCACTATCGGCAAGCATAGAGTTGGATGCATCTGCCTGAGGTTCCCTCCATCGGCCATCAATGAGGGAGTAGGAGTTGAGGTGAGAGGGGAGTCCGTGGGGGGAAAAAAGGGAGGGAAGAGAAGAAAGTTAGAGATAAGAGGGATCGTAGTGGAGATTTAGTCACAACTTTTAATCTACACTGTTTAATATTAATAAATCCTAATAAATGATGTGGATAATCTCAGAACCATGGTATCAAAAACCTTATTTAATGAGGTCTATGGCAGAAGGGAACTTGAGAAATATCATGAAATACATAGAAGCTTTTTGCTTTTGGTGTGACATGAAATCATTTAATAAGCAATTATTAAATTATTATAAATGTTAACAAAGAACCAAGGGCCATCAGAGTGCACAGAAATAAAATATAGGATGTGTTTCTTTCAATTCAAAGAAAAAAACTACAATATATATTTTTTAAACTTAAATAAGCTTTTTTTTTTTTCAATTTATGAAAGAAGTGCAACCAATGATTAGTTGGCGCTCAAGCAATTTAATATTTATTTTTTTTAAATATATTTTTAAATTCAAATAATAGAAAAAATTATTGTTGAGCGGCTTTTATCTCAAATGAGCCAACTTAATTCAAATTAAATTAATCAAAATTTAATAAATTTTAGGTATTAATAATTTAAATAAAAATAATAATAAAATATTTTTCTAGTTTCAGTTTTTTTCAAAAAAAAAATCTTATCTTTTCGTGTCAAATTTTTAATATATATATATATATATATATATATATATATATATATATATATATATATATATATATATATTTTAATTTAAAATCAATTTTTCTTAGAAAAAGCTCAAATAAATGGCCATAAGTAAGGAAAGTTGGCGAGGCGATTGGATTATGATTTCATTAAATAAAATTACCTACGATATCTCATTAGAAGTATAGTTGTGATCAAAGAAATAAGATATGAGCTCATCAGAATGCTCAACTTCACAAAGTCAGGTTGTGATCATGGAGGGAATGACTTCGAAAAAGAGTGATTTAGAAAAGAGCTACCTAACAAAGTTAGAGTAAAGCCACTCAAAGTGGGCTACCATAGTTGCCAGCCCCAAAATGGAGATGACAGTGTTACAAGTACCACATTAGCAACTATACTATCTGTTTAACTGATTTTTTGTCGATAAACAAATAAACGACGATAACCTTGCTTTTCTATCTCAATTCGGGGAACGTAAGCGGTTTCTCTTATGGACTCTCAAGATTTTTAAATAGTAGATAAAATAAGCAAAGAAAATAGAATAAATGTAGAAAATTAAAGAAACAAATTCAAGTGAAATGAAAAGGAAGATTAAAGAAACTTGAATGAAAGGAAACTATGAACAAATACCAAAACAAAGTGAAGCAAAATTGAAATGAAAAAGGTAAAAGAGTGTCAATAACTGAAATAATAAAACAAATTAAAGAAAGAAAAATTGAGATAAACTGAAAGTATCATAATATTGAAATGTATGAAGTACATGAATTGAAATTAAAAGAAAAAGAAACCAGAAAGAGATGGATTAAGAGTAATAAAAATAAAACTAGAAAGAAGATGAAAAGAAAATAGGATGGGATGGAATGCTTGATTTTCCCTTGTGCATCCGTTGATGTCAGAGTGACGAAAGGATACATAAGATACTTCTCAAAGTATTTCTCCTCTTTTATTGTAGTTCTACAAGTCTTATTTATAGACAAAAGAAATCTCTAAAAATTAGGCCTATTATTCCACATTCTCTAACTTTAGCCTCAAATCATGTCCATTCGTTGATCCCCTCTTTTGAGTTGTGCGTGGCCCCTTCCAATGCTTGGCTCCTAAAAATATGTGCATGACTTCAGGTTCAGTATTACTCTTGCCCATATTTATTTATCACTTTGACTCCAGGAGCTTCGACATTTAACTCTAATTCAATATGCTCTCATTTCTCGACATCTATAATTACACACAAGAAATGTCATCTTTTGACCCATCATCATGTATTCCCCATCATACATGCATTCCATGATATATTACTATTTTGAGTCATTCACCCACTTGGCTTCAACATTTTGCTTTATCCATTCATTCCTTGATAATACAATGCAAAAAGTCCTCCAAGTCGACATGGCCTTCTACCAACATTGCTGATTACACGTTACCATGTCGATATTGCCTTGTATTTCAACCTTTGAGATATCTTTCTTATTTCGACACTCAAAATGCAACCAAGCCATGCCTACTTTTCCTCGACAGCTTCTCTGATCAACATGTCAAAACTAATCATTTCATTCTAAACACATTGTCAAACTTGTTGGCCGTGTATATGTATTTTTGGATGTGAAACCAAGTATTTATAAGCCACATAAAACACAAGCCACATAAGACAAAATAACATACCCATGGTTTTGAGTCAAGTTCAACATGCTTGATGTAAGCATCTTTACTCAAACATTATTTTATTATTTCACTTGTGACTTGCATGAATTCCAATAATTCTAGTATGCACTTTCGTGAATTTTTCATCATGTACTCATACTTGTCATCCTAGTGCCACATCATGCATCATAAATCCAAATCTTTCAATTTGCTTTTGCTATTCGATCACTCTTTTTTTTTACGGTTGGCCTTAATTATTAGCAAGATTTGTCGAAGAGATTATACCCCTAACACTATCTAAGTATGGTACTTAATTTTCCACTCAATAGTAATTTTGTCTTTTGGATTAGACAGCATTGAACTTGAGTTTATAATATTATATAGTACTAATGATACGATATTCATAACTGCAATTAGTGCATTTACTCAATTCTATTGTTAGTTAGTTACTAAAAAAAGATTGGTTAAATAGACTTTAAATGGTCAATATAACTCACTAAATATAAAGAAGTTTTTACCATTGAAGATGATAGCTTCTTAAATAATTCTTAGTTTTAATTATTTTTTACCAAAAATATATTATAATTTAGGGTGAAATGTGCCCATCAATTGCATCGATTAAAATAAAAAGTTTACTTGGTTTAAATTAGAGTGAAAAAAATCCATTTGACTCTAGCTAACTGAAAGGAGTTTTGCTATATTTTGCTAAAATATTTTTTAAATAATTATTTTAATATTTGATAAAGAAAATATTAAATAAAAATAAATATATTAAAAAAATATTTTAAGAGAATTTAACCATTTTGACCTAAAAGGTGTTTTGTCTTCTTTATTAATTCAATGCTGAGGATGGAAAAAGAGCAAGTTGGGGAGACAGAAATGAAAGAAGGAAGGAACTGGGAAAGGGTACACGTAGAAATTTATGTGGAGTGTGTCGACACATACCTGCATGCCTAAGCGCTAACTTTAAAGGACAGGAAGACATTAAGTAGTGGAGCAATGATTTTTCAATGGCAGTCAATTGTGGGACTTATCAAGAATTTGCGTGGGGTCGACATAAACAAGAAAGCGCGTAGTTTGCTATGAAAAGGCGCACACAATTAAATGTAAAAGGACAAAATTGTACTCAAAATTAGTGTGCTAACTTTGAAGGTTCCAAACTGATCCTCATACATGCTTGTCGTCCTTTTGGAAATTCAGGACCAAGCTTGCAAAGTATCCTGCATCTGTGATCCAAAATTTTTGAAAGATTCAAGTCATGTACACCAAGATATGGATGATTTCACATCAATTCAATAATTGTCAATAATGGCTTGTTTGGTGTAAAGTTTAATGTCCCAAAAGTATTTTTGTTAGTATAAAAATGAAGTTACATAATAATTTAATATATTTAATATTTTTTATTTCATTAAAAATATTTTTAGAAAAAGTATGCTTAATATAAATTTTATTTTAAAAAAATGCTATTGAGATAAAATTCTATAATTATTTTCATATTAATAAATTAAAATTATTTTATTTTATTTTATTTAAATAAAAATTATTCTTTTAAATTTACTTTTAATATACTCAAATTAAATATAAATCAATTTTTTTAAAAATAATTTTCTAAAAAATTAAACCAAATATCCTTAAAATTTGCAAAGTTGATGAATTGGTTGACAATTTCTCTATTCAAGTTTCATGCCCTTCCTATAAGGAATAAATTAAAAGAAGTGAAAGCATACAACCAAATTATAAAAAACAAGTAAAACCTTATTTAAATTCTTTAATGATACATTCTTTATCAATTTATTCGTTTGGTCTTTTAGAAATAGTTTTTGTCAGTTTTGTCCTTTACAATTTTAAATCTTTAATATTTGGAATCTCTTCGTTTATTTAAGTTTAATATTGTTTTGTGAAATTTTCGTTAAGTAAAAGGGAAGATTTAAGTAGCTTTCTGGGTTAATTATGATTTTAATGTCTATATATCCAAAAAATTCTTAGGTACTCGTAGAGATGGTAAAACGAATTTCAGCTAAATGGGTTGGCCAAACAGCTAAAAATAATGAGTTGAGTTGACTTATTTGGCCTATCAAAAATTTTTGACCTGCCTAATAGTCCCGTCGGGCCAAGCTTGTCTCTCTCTCTTTTTTTTTTTTAAAGCTCAAGAGTATTTTTAAAAAAAAAATTTTAATTTTTATTATAAATTATATTATTATTATAATTTCAATAATTTATGAAATTTATATTATAGACTTTTTATTATAAATTTATATTTAATTATTATTTATAAACTTATTTATATATCCTAATTAATTTATTATATTTATATTTGAGTTAAATTTAGATACAAAATATGTAGTTTAATTATTTTATTCTATTTTATTTAAGTAGATTTTTCATTCAATATATTTTCTTAATTTTAAAATAAGTTAACTCATAAAAAATATTAAAATAAATTTATTTTTTTTGATAGGTTATATTTAATTATTATTTATAAGCTTATTTATATATCCTAATTAATTTATTATATTTATATTTGAGTTAAATTTAGATACAAAATATATAGTTTAATTATTTTATTTTATTTTATTTAAGTAGATTTTTCATTCAATATATTTTCTTAATTTTAAAATAAGTTAACTCATAAAAAATATTAAAATAAATTTATTTATTTTTTTGATGTAGCCATTCTTTAAATCGAGTGGGTTAAAATATTGAACACTGTCTTACAATTAATTTCATGCATAGCCTCTCTTTTGGCAGGTTGGGACGGGACGGCCTACTTTGCCATCTCTAGATACTCGTAACGTGAAAAAAAAAGAAAAGAAGAAGATTACTTTGCTCCATTTTGTTTTTCCAAATACTTCTATTAAATGTTTAATATCTTGGTTTTCTAAGTCACCATTATTTTTTACTATAAATATATTTTTAATACAATAATTAGAGTGTCAAACATTATCTCATAGCAAAAATGTGTGCTCTCAGGATACCGAAGAATGTCTCGTGTGGACTCATTGATTATTACCGTAATAGTACTGTCCACATTATATAATAAATTGAGACACGATAAAATTTATGAATCTTTTATATTACAAAAGGAAAAACAATTGATGGAAATAAAATTCAATACAATTATATAAACTTGATTTCTTTTTATTAACTTCAAAATTTATTTGATTAAATTTGCACAACGGTGGTTGCATGCTAATTTTATAATAATGGCGAGTATAAACGATGTTTGGTAACCTAAAAAATTAATTTATTATGATATAAAATAGAATTGATTATCTTGAATTGTACAAAATGAACTAGCATAATCAATATTTGGTTGGAAACTAATTTAAAAATTAGTTTAATCAGTTTTTTAAGTTGTTGGAAAACGATAAGATGATACATTGATAGAAAAAAAAAAAGATTAGATAAAATTAATTTACAATTGATTTTTTTTATTAGTTTTAGGTTGAATTGTTCTGGATGAAAATTAATTTTAAAAGATAAAAATCAATTTTAAAATTTTTTATTAATTACCAAATAATATTTATTTAAATTCTGATTCATCGTACTTAGATACCTAACTTTTCAGACAGGACGCATTTGTTTGGGATACGTTTGTCTTTATTTAACGGATTTTTTATTTATTTTTTCAAATTACAATGCTGACGGTCGTTAGACAATGGATTCATTGGAAATTTTACGTGGTTTGTGAATTAAACTCTCTCTCTCTCTCTCTCTCTCTCTCTTTCTTGTACTTTATTTGTTCTCATTTTTTCTAAACTATTTTCTTTTTTGATATTTTCCGTTGACTGTTGGCGTCTTGCTTCTTTGTAGCATGGCTGGTAGTTGCTCGGGTATTTCAATTTTTCCTTTTTGCGATTTTATATTTGTGTTTCAGCTGGAATGATTGTTTGAAGGCGGAGAAGATATGGTGGCTGTGTCTTTAGGGAAGATTTTGGGTTCCTATCATGGTGGGCGTTGCCCTTTTTGTCCCTGTTTGAAATTTTAGTATATAATTTGAATTATTTTTTGTTGTTGAAATAGGTTAGATTTTTCAGAATTTGTTTTACTAAGTTTCGATATTTGGACTTTCTTCATTTTATTTTGGGTGAAATAGCATATATTTCATATTTTTTAAAAACAGATTTTTAGTTTATATTTTATTTTTGAGCGCCAATTCATGTCTGAGAGGCGAACTAGAGAGGGAGATGGATATGCTAAGATGGATGTGTTCCCTATTAAAAATATTTTAAGGTTTATTTTGCGGTAAAAATTACAAGTTCCTTCGATATCAGGTAATCAACACCAGCCATAAATGAACTTCAGAGAATATGAGTTGTTTTGATATTGGTCTTTTCTAATATTTTTACATTGGTTTCCGCCCCTCTTTTTTTGTGTTGCTGGAATTTTTTTGTTCCTACCGTTTAGATTTAATGTTAAAATATTATATTGATAAGGATGATTTTTTCAAAAAATATTTATAAGAGTCAAAAGCAAAATTTTTAATACTTACATAAACTAAATATATATTCTAAAATATTTATAGGATCAAAATTTAGAGTAATGAAAATAAAAAATAAAAAAATAAAAAAATAAAGAAATCAAAATTAAAACCAAAATTTTAGAAAAATTAAAATTAAAATACTCTATTTTTATAAGTACTACAAACATATTTAAGCATAAAATTTATGATATCAACTATAAAGTTTTGGGTCTAGCATTAACTGGATCCAAAGAAATAAAATGAAGTCAACCTTACGAAGAAACTTTCGTTCTCATTCAAATCCATTATATTATATATAAGTCCATTCTATTAATGATGTCCATATACTATTATTGAAAGTGGTGGGCAGGTGTCACTAACTCAACTTGGTTTTTTTGTTTTTTTTTTTCGGTCTCGGAGGATTGGGCTATGCCCCTTCGCGACTCGAAATTGCGCCCTTGTCGGTGCACCCTGCATTAAGAGGTGGAACCTGAACCTTCTGTGCTGGTCTCTGGGTGCAACTCAACTTATTCGTTTCCTTTCTTGTCCCCATGGATCTCTTCCATGCAATTAAAAGGCAAACCTAACTACCTAGTTAGTTATGGCGCATTCTACGATACATTTAGCTAGTCAAAGAACGTGGTATATCTTACAATTTGACAGTGAGATTATAAAATATATCGATATATCAATCACCTATGATATATTATAGTAATATCTAATTTTAAAAAAATTTAAAAATACAATTAAATATATTTTAAAAATTAATTATCATATCTTGTGATATAAAATTATCTTTGATAGTATAAAATAATTTTATACTGTTAATATAATCAAAAAATTTTATCAATGTAATTTTACTCTGTCAGTGTAATTTTAATCAAAAAATTACACTGATAAAATTTTTTGATTACATTAACAGCGTAAAATTGAAATTTTTTGATTACATTAACAGTGTAAAATTATT
Source organism: Pterocarpus macrocarpus (assembly GCA_031439585.1). NCBI lineage: Eukaryota > Viridiplantae > Streptophyta > Magnoliopsida > Fabales > Fabaceae > Pterocarpus > Pterocarpus macrocarpus. The sequence goes on along the minus strand of CM062517.1, from coordinate 14,301,213 downwards.
TTGTACTGTCAGTAGTGTAATTTTACACTATTAGTATATAAAAATTGATTTCTAAAAATTATAAAAATTTTATCAATGTAATTTTACTCTGTCAATATAATTTTATACTATTTATCAGTGTAATATTACACTGATAATATAAAATTATTTTATATTATTAATATAATTTTATATTATCAATGTATAAAAATTAATTTCTAAAATATATTTAATCATATTTTTTAATTTTTTTAAAATTAATATATTATTACAGTGCATCATAAGTGATTAATATATCGATACACCTCACAAATTTTCATCGTTTGATGCGCTACAGTCACAAGGTGCACTAAGCACCTTGGACCGCGAAGCGCATAAAAGTTAGCCCCATTAGTTATTGTGTGTGGTTCGGCGTTCATTGTTTGTTTCTCAAAACTGGGCAAGCCAGATAAATACTACATACATGGCTCCATCCCTTATGCACCCTATTAAAGATGATGCATGATACATTTTGTAAGTGTCTTAAATCTAAGTTGATGGAGTACCATGTATTTAAATCATAGTAATACACTGTAATAGCCCCCTAAAGTTCCTAAACTCAAAGAGAGATGGATGATGATATTCTGGAGTGTATCATAACTAATTGGAATATTGATAGACCAACGATCTTCACTATTGAATCACTATGTGTATTATGCACCATTTTAAAGTCGGAGCATAGCCAAACCATTGTTTTAGTTAAAATCTTTCAAAGCCAGTGTCACATTTTTGTTCTTATTTTTATTTTTTTAGAGAATCTTCTTATCTAATAAGTAAGAAATTAATTTTTCAAAATATAATTAGGCCTCTAAATAAAAACCTCTCCTAATAATGTATATATTTTTTTATGGATATAAATTTTGGAATTGAATCCAAGATCTTATATTTAAGGGATCAAAGCCCCTTTGGATTTAAATAAGGATAATTTTTTTTTAAAAAAAAAGACATGGAAAAATTAAATAGCAAAACAGCGTTGTAATTTTCTAGCTAATAAAAATTTTATTTTCACATTAATTAAATTTTTGGAGAAAACAAAGAAAAAGAAATTCTTGATCTTAACTATTAAGGGCCCGTTTGATACACATGATAGTATAAAACTTGATAATATAATATATTTTTTTAATTTCAAATTTGATAATGTAAGACTTAATAGTATCAAATTTGATAAAATTTTTATACTATGCAATATTTGGCATGACATTATATAAGATACTATATTATATATTATAATATTATTCTCAAGCAATTAAATATTTTTAATTATATGAAAAAATTAATAAAAGTATACTTTTAATAAAATAATAATTTTTATGAATATTTAATTATAAATTAAAAATAAACATTATTATTTAAAATTTTATTTTTTTAAATGAAAATATTATGAATATTTCTTAACTTTTATTATATAAAATATTAAATTCTATTTATTACTCATTTCAATATTTTTCAATAATTATTTTTTATTTTCATAAAATATAAAAAGTTAAAAATTATATAATACTTTCTTTCTCTTGTAAATTTTAATATTTCCTACTTGTACTTTTCATCATATATATAAAAAAAGAAAATTTATTAAATTAATAATTTTTATCAACTATTTAAATATAAATGCAAAAACGGATATTATAATTAAAATATTTATATATTTATTACAATTATTTTAAATATTTGTATTTTTATGATGTAATTAATTATTATGTATTTATATATTTTTTATATTATTCTAATTGTTATTTACATATTTAATATAATTTATTTTAAAATATTTATTGTTTATCAAATTTTTAATTAAAAATATTTATAATTGTAACATCCCTTTCATAAAATACTTTGTGCAATAAAAGTTTTTGGATTCTTTACTTGATTTAAATATTTTACTTGGTTTGTATAAATTTATTTTATAACAGTGACTAATTAAAAATTAATCAAATAGTTAGGTCTATTTATTATAGTAAGATAAATAATTAATTCAAAATATGTAACACCAAATTAAGAATAAGGTTTATTATAATATTAAATATTTTATAATAAAAAATGTGTGTTTTATAAAACAAAAAGAATAGAAATGAGAGAGAAGAAAAGTTAAAGCTAACCCCCAAAAAAAAAAAAATGGTTAGAACGTAGTCAGGTGCGTAAGCACGTGAGGCCAAGTCCAGGGGCACTACAAATACTCAGAGTAAGTTGATCTTTCGTGCCACAAAATAAAAGGCAATGTGAGAAAAAGTGAGGAAAGAAAAGATAGAAACAATGTTTGGTCAAGAGGAAGAAAAATATAATATTATAGCTGCTCATGATTATTTTGGTCAATTGATATTTCGATATTCTAATTTCAACAGTTATCGTTCTTCATATTTTTTTCCTAGCTGCTTGGCATGTAGTAGGCATCTGGTTTATCGTGTTAGACATTAGTATATGGCTTTCAATCCAAATGGTTTCAATTTCAACCAATCTATGGTAAGGGATATTGTTACCTGCCAACTCTAATTTAGAGTTCGAAGAGTGAAAGCTGAAGTAATATGGAGAAAATATGTTTAGTCATCTGAATTTAGCAAAGTATAAAGATCGAAACGAATCAACATAACATTTATTGAATATTTAAAATTATTGATTATTTCTACTTCTAACTTTTCATTTAAATAGCCAGCATTACTATTTTCAATTGATTCTGGATAACGTAGCATTCTCAGCTGCCAAAATGTGTCTGCAGTCAGTCGAATAATAAGGTTAGGATTACACTCACAGTTTAAGGAATCACATCAAAATGGTTAGGTCTTGATTTCTTACTATCACACACAAAAGCATAAAATTTGGTGTCCTTAAACATTAGCTAACTCATTATAATTGAGTACAAATACTTGTTTTGGAGAAATACATCGTGGTTGTGTCACCGATAGATTGGCAGGATATTAGTCAGATGGATTCAATTTATAAACACTATTAATTAATTTTTTTTCTCCCAATAGGAAGAATCAAGGTGCACAGGATAGAGGTCTGTTGAAGATGAAGCAGTTGATCGCCAATCGGTGTCATTTGACGCACTTTGTGCCTCATTTATCTCACAATCTACCTTTTGATAGTAACATTGTCGCATTGCCTCCAACTTCATTTCATCCATTACCTCACTTTGATCTGAAACAAATTCTGGGACCACAGTTTTGCCTTCAAGCATGCTTACAACTGAAGACATGGAAGGCCTAAGGTTTGGAGTGACATTGGTGCATAGGAGAGCCACTTCGATCATCACCATTACGTCCTTTTTGAAATTTGAACCCAACCTTCGATCAACTAGCTCCATGAGCTTGCCTTTCTCTTTCAACATATGTGCCTAGTAAATGAAATGAAGAAATCAGTTTGATTTGAGACTAAAGAATACATTTAGGATGTAAACATTCAAACTATGATGTTGTCACTAGAATGAAGATTTTTCAAAGTTAAAGACATTGGCCTTATTTGTGTGGAGGGGAACTATAATTTCTGAAAATGACCAACAATAATGTCACTTAGATGATTCAAGTTAGTAAAATTTCAGAAAATGTCAAATGTGTTGCACTGTTGCTCTCTTAGAGTGGCATTAGATGGTAATTAAATGACAATATATGTTTGACACAACACCTAAAGCATAAGCACATTGTATCATGGATAATCAAATTCACATGACTTGATTTGGGATAAGATTTGGCAGCCTGCGTTTATTTGTTACATTGGACTAGTTCTTGAAGGTTAGCTTCTATGGTGTAGGGAGAAGAAAAGAGACTAAACTTTTATGACAATGTGCAATCTAGAGTATAATATGCTGTATTTGGTTGGAGTAAAACTCTTTTATCTTCAAGGAGATTTTTATGACACAGGGACTTGATTTTGGGTAAGATTTGATAGCTTCCGCCTATGTGGTGCAAAGTCATCACTTTTTCTTAGGAGTTTCTCTAAATGATAAGTTGAGACATTGAAACGCTTTGATGCATTGATCTTTTCTTTTTCCCACTTTTCTTTTCTTGTGAGTTTTCTACCTCTTTGCGATTTAGAGGATTCATTATCCTATTCACTTTCTATTTGTTGTTCTTTGTGATTTAAAAGGAATCATTATCTTATTCACTTTTGATAGTCTATCTATTTGTCTCAATAACATTCTTAAGTAAAAATAAATCAAATCCATATGAAGAATGGAGAGCATGAAAATAAGTTACCCAATCAAGAAGATATAAGACTTCTTCTTCCCTTGATCGGCGAATGGTGTTGGTCTTTCCACTAACAATTTCCAAGGCTACGATTCCAAAACTATATACATCTGCTTTATCAGTTAAATAACCATGCATTGCATATTCAGGAGCCATATATCCACTGCAGTATTGGAAAACATCATTACAACAACTTGAAATTAGCATACTGCATAATGCTCAAATTTTTATATCTAAAATCTCATAAGTTGGCTAAATTGAGCTAAATTGGTTTTTAGTGTACATTCTACTTGAATTTATTTATTGAATTCAAAGAAGACAAAAATTATTGTAACTCACTAGGTCCCAGCTATTCGGGTACTAATGTGAGTAGTGTCTTCTTCATGGAGCCTAGCCAAACCAAAATCAGATATCTTTGGGTTTAAATTCTTGTCAAGCAACACATTTGTAGCCTTAATGTCCCTGTGAACAATTTTCAATCTTGATTCTTCATGGAGGAAAGCCAAACCTCTAGCAATACCAACACAGATCTTGTGCCTTGTGGGCCAATTCAATTTTAAGCGACTTTTTTCTGGGCCTTTGTGAATGGACAAAAATTAGGCAAACACTTCATTGAGTCCAGCATATATGCTACTAAGATTGGAATATAAAAAATTAAAAACGGCAACCAAAAATAATTATATAAGACAATCATTTACCGAATAAAGCATGTGCAAGGCTATTGTTTTCCATGTATTCATATATCAGCAATAACTGATCTCCCTCAACACAACAACCATAAAGTTTAACAAGACAAGAGTGTTGCAAAGCTGATATCATTGCTATCTCATTAATGAACTCATGATTTCCTTGCTTTGATTTAGATGAAAGTTGCTTAACTGCTATTGTAGTGCCATCTGATAGAATACCCTGTATTTAGGAAATGATGAAAACTTTTTGTGAAATTTTTTAAAAATGATTTTCAATAGTTAATACCCATAATCACAGTAGATTAATGATGACAGCAAACAGAAGATACCTTATAAACAGGACCAAAGCCTCCTTCTCCAATCTTATTTGAAATATCAAAGTTATTTGTTGCTACTTTGATTTGATGTAAGGTAAATAGACTAGTTCGCAGATCCAAATTCCTTAGCTCTGCTTATCAAAGCAAACCAACATAAGAGATATATTGTTTTCAGAGAATTCCTCAACTTCAATGGTTTACATAAAGTAGGCATTATCTTAGTCTTTCATTACCAAAATAAATGGACCATTTTTTTAAATAGATTCACCGCACATATGCCATTACTTTATTCTAGAAAGTAAGAGAGATAGTTAACTATAGATATCAAAGATCAAACATTTGCAACAAAAGCCCATTTTTGTGCATGATAATTCCTAAATGTTTCTACAAGGTCAACATTATGCAAAAATGATAACAAGTTAACAATAGTAATTGCTTTGTGGGTCACCTTTTGCCAATGATGTCTTTTTCCCTAGACAACCTCTCCACCAAAGTAGAAAAACAATTAGGATGACAATTATCACAGCAAGAACCACAATTCCAACCACCTCCCCTGTAGGTATGCCCTTCGAATTCGATGGGGGTGAAGTGTCTGGTTGATTATTACACAAGAGACACACATATTAGATAATAGATTTGTGTGAAAGCACCAAGGTAGCAACACAAGAGTAAAAGTTCACAGAGAAGATAACCTACCAGAAGTGACAGATATAGCTGATATAAGAGGACCATATAGTGATCTATGCGGGAGACCAGTAGTCCCTTTCCCAGCCCAGTAGAAGCGGATCTCTAAGTCATTACTACTTACATAAACAGGAAATGTTTTTATGAGTGCCTTACCAACTCCTTGTGCTTCTTTTGCAATATTGAAATCCTTCAGAACCAGCTTTCCCTGCAATGTTTGAAATTTAAAACAATATGGTTTTTGATAATACAGTTATAAATCTGTAATCCGGATTTTGTTGAAAATATTGCAATAACTAATTCTATAGATGAAGTCAATACAATAAGCTAAGTACAAGCACTTCTACATGTATCTTCTGATACTCTGTACATTTAACTTAGACACAACTTGGATTCATACTGAAAAGTAAAAGCACAAATTGTCCCTAAGGATCTAACAATGATCCTTGGTTTATGTCTTGATGATGATCCTCAAGGGAACTAGTGACAAGTTGGCTAATATATAGCATGTTTGATATGAAATAATTGGTTGAAAAATCTTGAAAAACAAGGTGAAACCACGTACCTGAATGTAGACATCAAATACACGCCTTCCTAGGCTGTTATACGTGTTATCATCTGTGAACATTATCTCTGCAAAGTGGAGCTTTACAGTGTAGTTCCCATTTACTAGGCAAAATCCATAATAAGTCAGGGAAATGGCAGAACCACGTGCATTCATATACAGATCAGCATCAGGCATTGAAAGCCTAGATTCATTTGTTTGAGTAAGGTTGTAACCAAAAACATTATTCAAGAAGTCACCGGTGCTGCTAAATGCCCAGTTTGCTTCACTCTGTTTAAATGGTACTCCTTCATCTAAATCACCATCATATGTTGTACATCCAATTGTTACCTGACTTCCACCACAATTTATGTGGAAAGAATAGAAGTCTGGCGAAAGGGGAAAAAGGGCCAAAACTTATAAGCTACAAGGAGTAAAGCATAATAAGAAACTAACATAAGAAGAAAAAAATAATTTTTGAATGTGTAAAAGTGTTTTTTCACATATATTCAATCATATCTTACCTATTGATTTTCACATCCACTACTTCAAAAGTCCCACATATAATAGTATATGATTGAATAACAGTGTAAAACTCTTTTATACTGATAATTTGTTAAAATTAATATTTTAATTTTTATATACTATAAGTATAAAAGAGATCTTTGATTATTATCTAATCATGCATTAACAATAGAATTTAATTTTGATATTATACCACTGTAAATATTTTTAATAATCATACAAGCATGTATTGCAAAAGTGAATTTTAATAGTTAAGCTCACATAAAATTATATATCATCATGTCAACTTACTTCCATAACATGTTTTTTTGTTTCTCCCACAAGAAAGGGGTCCTCTGTGAAAATAATAGAAGGATAGAGAAAGTAAAAAAAACAACTAATTTTAAAGATCATCGTTTCACAAAGAGAAAGGAAATGAAAAGGGCGTATATATGTGACAAAATTTAGCCCATAAAATATAAAACTTACGAGTTATTGCCATTTGAAAAACTCGCAAACAAGTTCCGCCTACGGCATATAAGACATGGATAAGCCTAAGATAACTTCACGAAATATTTTAAACAAAAATGAATGCAACAATTCTTACATGTTTTGCTCTTGACATGAAATTGGCTCTGAGATTTCATTGCTGAAGTTGTTATATGAAAGATCTCTATGGATGATGTGTAAAATATGATTCAGAAACTAGAAGATAAAATAAATTCATTGATAATAGACAAGAAAATTATGACCGAAAAATTCGTGAGCAGAGAAGTCTCAAAATGATTTCTTTGACTAATAGGTGGGCATGCTGCGCATTAGCTACAGAAATAAGCAATTCTTATTTGGTTTTAAAAGAGTATATATAGTGGCATTCTAGAGTTGGTACCTTGGAAAATATTTCACTTAATTACCACTCATTACATGGAATTGCATGAGTAATTACTAAACAAATTGAAAAATATAGTGGTACAGAAAAGCATTCCTTCAACAAAAGATGAAGACATGAGAATAACAAAAGTACATGTGATCCGTTAAGCAAGGAAATGGATTCCTTGCAGATGTAGAAAAAAACTGCAGGGTGTGTAGTTTTATATCTAACAATTCATAGTTGATTAACTTTGTTTACTGCCCACATTTTGCCTCGTGTGAAAGAACTATAAAATACACTCTTTTGAGACAAATATATAAGATTACACTTTATAATGTATCTTTTCAAGCTTGTAAAGGTTATAGTTGACGAAATAATACTATTCTAACTCACACAGAATATGGTTGAAAACATACTTCAAGTGCCAAATTGGAGAGAAATATTGTTGGAAGAAAACTACTTTTAAGTTAGCTTTTAGATTAGCAAAGTGATAGGGGGACTCACTTTTTGTGGGATATCGTATCGACTCACCACTCATCCACTATTGGATAGGATGTAAGCCCAATTTAAGTGGGATCCACACCTCATCCAATGATGGATGAGTGATGAGTTGGTACGATGTCCCATAAAAGTGAGTCTCCTCAATATTTCTCTTTAGATTAAGTTAAAAAATACTATTTAGCTGATAAAAAAACCTCAAGTTTTACATTTTGTTTGCACTAGTACAAAATATATATGAGCTCAAGCTGTGCTGTCCTTTTAGAAATTCCCTAGTCTACATTTTTTTTCTTCTGGTTGCTCATTGTATATGTCAATATTATAACTTATGACCAAGACTAGAAAAAAAAAAAAAAGCAATAAGGTTTTGTGTTTTTTCACAAAATCTTAAAAATAAGAAACAAAATAAAATAATATGGTAATTTTATAATTAATATTAAAAATAAAAAAAATCAAAAGAGTATATGTTTTCTGAAACCAAACAAAATCTAGATATATGTCTTAATTTCAAAGAGCTAGCTACATCATGTCATCTTAATTATAACAAAGCTTTATCTAGGGGACCTAGTACTAAATACTTGAGATGTAAGCATACACATGTGTGAAGAATTAAGGCTTAGTTTAGTATTATTGTGACTTTTGAGAGATATTGAATTATTTGGGTTACCTAAAAGCTGCTATCAAAAAGTTATAGTAATACTATTTAATAAAATAATATAAAAGTTATTCTCGATAAGTAGAGATTATAAAAGTAATATTTAGTAAAGTTACTCTTAAAATCTAAAATATCTATAATGGATATAAATCCCAAAGAAAATAATTTCTTTTTTTAAAGTCATTAAAGAGAACAATATTATATTAGTTTTTTAAATTTTAAAGAGTACAAGTCAGTTTTAAAAAGTATCTTGTAAAGGTTCCCCAAAGTACCCTTGATTTTTAAAAACCATAAGCAAAAATATCCTAATTTTTTAATTTATCAAACAGAAAAAAATTAACTTATACTTTTAATAAGATAAAATACCCTATTGAAGAGTACTACCAAACTAAGTCTAAATATATAAAATTATATTTCCCAAACGAGAAAATCGCAAGTTTTCCACTGGAAAAAGAGTAAATAAAAAAATAAATGTATCCAGTATTTTTCACCACAGAGAATATTTGAATTATTTGATTCAAGTAAGCATAAGTAGCATTTAAAAGAGAACTCACATGGATTTAATTTTCTCTGTCCACTTGGGCACTTGTCCAGTAAGAAAGTTTCCAGTTAAATATCTAAGTAGAACAATATCAAAAGCCAACAATGCGTATAATTGATCAGTCATTAATGAACCCATATCAAAATGATAAACATATAAAACCGAGTCCTCATTCCCAGCCTTCGTTCTTTTACTTTCTTTCTCCTAAAAATAATTCAATTATAAGAATTGTCCCCACTGATCCTTCTATTAACTAAATTATTTTAACTGCATAGATATCTTGATTTAATACTGAGATGCTAGCTAACAAAGATTAACGAAAGCATCGCCGGCATCCATGGAGTAATTACTGGAAACTGTTAAAACTTTCTTACATCCTGTCCACTACGTTTATTAGGTCTTCAAAGAAGTTTGGAATTCCTCCACTTAATTTGTTGTAGCTGAGGTCTCTGCAGTGCAATGTAGTCGAGAATAAGACAAAGGAAAAAGATAAAGAAAATATATTTATTCTCAAACATTTATTAGTTATTATTGCCAGTCATACGTGGTGAATTATAGTATTTATTAGTTGCTACTTCGCAACAATAATTTATTGTTTTTGGGAGTTTTATATGATACCCAATAAAATTTAAGAGGTTTAGAAGTCATGCTGAATTGGATTAATTAGATAATGATGTATAATTTATATATATGCATAAAATTTTATAAATTTAATTATTAATAATTATAAATAAATCCTTTTAAAAAGTTTAACATTTGCTCCAAGTTGATTTGACCTGGGTCCAAATAGGCCAAGCTTAAACGAGTTTAGCTAATATTATGCTAACTCATTAATATTTACTATATATTGACATAATCCATTTAATTAGCAGGTTTCAAATGGGTTTTGGTCGAGCTTAAACATGTCTAGCCTAAATGGGCTACATTGCCCTGTTTAAATTTGTGGGCTAACCTTTAAATAGGCCAGGCCAATATTATACTATCTTATTAATAGTTGCTATATGTTGACTTGATCTATTTAATTAGCGAATCCAAATAGGTTGGGCCTAAATGATCCAAACCAGTATTATGTTAGTTTGTTAACATTTGTTATAGGTTAACCTAACCTAATTTAACTAGCAAGTCTAAATGGGTTGAGCCTAAATGGATTGTGCTGACTTATTTAAGTCTATGGGCTAGCTTTAAACGGGTTGGACCAACATTATACTAGCTTGTTAACAATTCTTTAAGGGTTGACTTGATCTATTTTACTAGCAAACATAAATGGACTAAGCCTAAATTGCCTTGGCCTATATTATGCTAACTCGGTAACATATATACTATAGGTTTACTTGACCCATTTAACTAACACACCTAAATAACCTAAGCTTAAATGGATTGTGTTTGCCTATTTAAATTTGTGGGCTAACTTTAAATGGGTCTCACCAACATTATGTAGGCGAGTTAATATTTGTTTTAGGTTGACCTGGCCTATTTAACTTAAAGGTCTAAATGGGCCAAACCTAAAGAGCCAAGACCAATATTATGCTAACCCATTCACATTTGTTAAGGGTTGACTTAACCCATTTAACGAATAGACCCAAATAGGTTAGGCTTACACGGGTCGAACTAATATTATGCGGGCTTGTTAACATTTACTATAGCTTGGATGAATATTTAATTAGTGAGCCTAAATGGGTTAGACTTAAATAGGCTGAGTTGGATGTAATATTTTTTTAAAAATAAAAAAAATTATTTTTTATAAATATTATTTCTTTAAATACTATTTTAAAAAATAAATATTAATATAAATACAATTTATATGCCATGATTGTAAATCTACATATATCTTTTTTTTTTTTGGTTCATGTATTCCGGGGTTTTGGAACCCAAAAATATGTAAAGGATTATAGAATTTCCCTTGTTTTTGAACTTCTTATAAGATTACGCTCTCCTTCTATTCACAACGTAATATTTAAGTATTAATTGATGATAAAGTCCGTCATCAATATACACTTATTGTTTCAATTTTACTTTAATTTTTTTTTAAAAATAATAAATATTAAATTAGTAAAAAATTAATTTTAATCCACTATTAAGAAAAGACTTCTACAAATAGAAGTCATGACAAATGCGCCCACGTCTAGCCTGCCATGGGGGTTAAGTAACAAACCGCTTCAGCTTATTAGGGTCCGTTTGGTTTAAATTTTAGGAGAAAATTTTTTGAAAGAAGATTTTTTAAAAGAAGATCTTTTAGAAGAAATACTTTTAAAAAAATAATTTTTATTTGATTTGAATATGTCAAAAGACCTTTTAAAAAAATAAGTTTTGTTTGGATAGGATAAAATAAAATTATTTTTTGTTATTAATGTGAAAGTAATAATAAGATTCCTTTTCAAAAGATCTTTTTTTTAGAATAAAAAATAATCCCAAAAATACTTCTACTAAAAGATCTTCTAAAAAAAATATTTTAAAAAAATTAAATCAAATATTATTATTTATTATATAAAATTATTTTTTTTTTCTAAAAAACCTTCTTACCTTATAAACTGAGAACCAAACAGGCTCTCAATCATTTGAATGAAGAATGGCCACCATTGAATGCCCGTCCCGCGGTCTCCTTAGGTCTGACAAAGATAATTTGCATGCTTGATGATGTGACCAAGAGGAAAAAGTGACTCCAGACAAGAATAAGGCTTGTTTTGGTGTTGCTGATATTTTATATAGATGTTGAGTGTTTTGGATTTTTTAAAAATTATTCTTAAAAAAAATTATAGTTGTATTATTTGATAAAATAATATAAAATTATTTTTAATAAGTATAAATTATATAAATAATATTTGATAAATTACTTTTAAAATTTAAGTTGATTATAATAAATATAATTATTAAAAAATTATTTTTATATTTATTATTATTAAAAAAATTAAAATTATATTAATTTTTAAAATTTTAAAAAATATAAATCAATTATAAAAAATATATTATATGAATTTTAAAGTATTTTCTAATTTTTAAAAATTAAAAAAATTGAATTATATATTTTATAAATAGAATAAGCCCTCAAAAAATACTTCTTTAAGTGAAACAAGTGCGGCTGAGGGGGTATTTTGGTAATCCCATATATCTTCACGCCTTGCCCCTTCTCATGTATAAATACCCGATGTAAACATAATATGGGGTTAAAGTCTGAATATGTAATGCCATTTTGACTCTTGAGTGAAGAAACCTTATACCCCAAACATCATTTAGTCTGTTAAAGATTATGTTCATGAGTTGAGATTGTATCACTATTAGCAATTTAAAGTGCGAAAGCTATTAGAATAGTGCCAAAAAAAACCAATCACGTATTTAAATAAATTTAGATAAAAAAAAAATTATCTTCATGGTGGATATATACTCGATTTGTGAAAAGCTGAAGTTGGTTTGGTGGGCGATTTGTGCTGGATTTGGGTTGGCTTTGTGGGTCGCTTCGGTAGAAGGTCAGGGGAGGAGTGGTCATGGTGGAAGGTCGCAGTGGAGTTTGGTTTACTCTTGTGGGAAGAAGGTTTCGGGTAGGGGACTGCCTTGTTGTTTAGAAAAAGATGATGACAGTAAGTTGTATCTTTTCATGGTTAGGTCTTAGGAGTGTTGAATCACATTTTGACTCTAGTTAAGCCTCCTAATTATGTCTAGGATGTGAACATTTCATCAAAACCTGCCGTCCAGGCTTGTCTTCTCCGAGATGAACCCACTTGTCGCACCTTCTCTCCGCTAGGATCACGACGCACTAATCTTGGCGGATGTCAGTACCGCATGAAAAGGAGAAAGGTTTCTCACATGAGAAAGGGACTGCTCTTTTTTGCTTGCCGACAAAGGGTTGCTATTTTTTCTTTCTTGATCCAGAAAGGGACTTCTTTCTTGCACCGTCTGCGATGCGCTTCGCAGCCCAAGTGCTTAGTGCATCTTGTGGCTGTGGCACTCGGACGGTGGAAATTTGTGAAATATATTGATATATTAATTATTTATGATATATTATAATAATATATTAATTTTTAAAAAATTTAAAAATATGATTAAATATATTTTAAAAATTAATTTTTATATATTAATAATATAAAATTATATTAATAATATAAAATAATTTTATATTATTAATGTAATATTATACTGATAAATAGTATAAAATTATATTGATAGAATAAAATTATATTGATAAAATTTTTATGAATTTTAGAAATTAATTTTTATACACTAATAGTATAAAGTTATACCGATCGTATAAAATAATTTTACATTATCAGTATAAAATTATATTGATAGAGTAAAATTATATTGATAATATTAAATTATTTTATATTGTCAATATAATTTTATACTATCAGTATATAATAATTAATTTTTAAAATATATTTAATTATATTTTTTATTTTTCTTAAAATTAGATATTACTACAATACATTATAGTTGATTAGTGTATCGATACATATCACAATCTCACCATCAAATTGTAAGGTGCATCATACTCCTTGATCAACTATAAGCACTGTAGATGGCGCCCTTCTTTCTCCTTATTTTGTTCGATAAAGGGACTACTAATTTTATTTTATTTTTTCAACAATGAAGGATTTGAAACAAGATATCAATCATTATTACTTTAGTCACGGGTGACTGCCTATATAGCCTAGTAACCTCTACTAACAGGTAATCTTACACGGTGCACTACACACCTTCTAAAATACTGGGCATAGGAGCATTGTCCCTCTTGATATGCTAGGCACAGGACCATAGTTTTGTAATAATAATATGAATCAGCCATGCACAGTGAATTTAGGAAAGAAAATAAAAGAGTGAGACTTCAGTTTTCTTATCAAGGTGATTAGGATTATATGATTTTTTTTGGTGTGGATCACCATCGGAGGATGTGCTCTTGTGTGTCTAATTGAAGGATTATACATAATAAGTCATTGCCCATTTCGAAGACATGTTTCTAAACCAATGTCTTTGAATTCTAAATCACATCAAGGAGATCAATGGAATTTATAGGAATATAAATTTTTGTGTTTTACTTCTGCCGCACATCTTAAAATTCCTAACAATGAAAGCTTCATCATTATTCTCATTCTCTAGTACTTTCCTTCTATCCATTTAGTAGTTCTTAATTTTGCTTTCACCACGTTATTATCATTATTACCGTTGTAATTACCATCATTGTTGTTCTTGCATTATTCAACGTGCTCTTTTACGGCTCATAGTGAGTATTGAAGCCCCACCCAGAAACAAAAAAAGTGTGACTTTCTTTCACCAGAAGTACTCCAAAGATCGGAAGACTCTAAAATTATATTACAAGAAAAGATTCTTAAGAACATTAGATGTGAGGCAATTATGTTATATCGTATCATTTTGTTTGTGTTAGCTATTTTAATGTTAATCAATCAGAGTTAATGTATGAATCATGGAAGAGAATTGTTTATGCATTGTAAGTAAGAATTTCTCATTTATGAGAACCATCCATACAATTAATAAAGTATTAATAGTCCCTTAAAAAAATTTAGTAACACTTTCATCCCTAAAATTAAGCACAATGTAACAAGTTAGTCCTTCTATTAACTCATATTCAATAACTCTCAATGGAGATGATATTATGGTTATTAAGTGTCATATTGTAGTTGACCATTGGTTAGTGTTACTTATTTGTCATTAGAAAGAATAATATTGAAGTAAAAGTGATTTATTTGTCTTTAAGGAGAATAACATTGGGGTTATGGAGTTAGTATGAGTTAAGGAAAAATAATTCCTGTTAATTATGGTAGTTATATAAAGTGTAAAGCATCTCATAAAATTCCTATAAGTATTTTATATATTTTAGAGTTTATTGAATAAGAGCAAAAGAGAAATAAAATTATTGTCTTCAATATGCATTTATGTCTCTTCCTATACTCTCCTTCCATTCTAACAAAGTGGAAACAAAGCTTGTAATTGAGAGCTTGTGACTTTCTTAGAGATGGAAGCAAATAACAGAATATTTCCATCTTAATTTCCTTGTCTTACAAAGGATAACTATGAGTCTTGGTTTAGTCATACGAAGATGTTGCTCAAATCCCAATATGCTGGGGACATTGTGAAGAATGGTTATTCTAAACCAAAGAATGAGGCTACATTGTCTCCAAATGAGAAAGAGACAATGACAAAGTTGAAGAAAAATGACCAACAAGCCTTGTCTCATCGATCAAGGTTTGGATGATGTGATGTTTTGAGAAGGTGGACAATGCATCCACTACAAAAGAAGCATAGGGGATTTTACAAAAATCTATCCAAAGAGTGGATAATGTGAAGAAGGTGTGACTTCAAGTTCTACATTGTGAATTTGAAACTTTGCACATGAAGAAATCTGCATCATTTTTGGATTACTATTCAAGCGTGTTGGCCAATGTTAGTCAAATGAATAGGTATGGAGAAAGTATTGCAGATGATTGCATGAAGGATAAGAATCTTTTGCTTTGACTCCAAAATTTGATTATGTTACTTGCATTTTTAGGAGCTCAAATGAGCTAGATACAATTACTATCGATGGATATTTAATTTGGGGCTATACATGCCGAAGGAAAAAATAAAAGTTAAAAAGGAAAAGTGAACAAGTTCTCAAACCCAAAGTTTTGTTAAAAGGTGATGAAGGAGACAAGAGTCAAAGAGGGCATGAATGTGAACAAGGAAAATAGCATGGTTATGGCCAAGGTGGAAGACAAAAAGACAACCATGGCAATTCAACCAATGAAAAGACAAGTCATCATTCAACTTGAGGCTATGGAAGAAGAGTCACTAGAGGAAGAGATACCTATGCTAGAACAAATGAGAAGAGGTATGACAAGTCTCACATTCACTCTTTCAATTCTCATAAATTTTGTCATTATGCTTTGGAATGTTGTTATGATATAATGGTGTTGAAAAGAAAGAAAAAAAAGGTAATTTTATTGAGAAAGAAGATGAAAAGGCAACCTTATTGTTGGCACTCAAAGATGATAAAAAATATGATAGAAATTCATGGTACTTGGTTAATGGAGCAAGCAATCCATGAGAAAAAATTTGTGCAGCTTGATGATAAGGTGAAGGGAAATATTTCATTTGGAGACATTTCAAAAGTGCAAATTCAAGGAAAATCATACTGTTTTAATTTTTTTAAAAAATAGTAGCTATAAGTTAGTAACAAATGTTTACTATGTACCCAAATTAATGAATAATATTTTGAGTGTAGGACAACTTGTTAAGAAGGGATATGAAATTCACATAAAAGATTATTACCTCAGCTTAATTAGAGATCAAAATGCTAGCTTGATTGCTAAGGTGTTTGACAAGAAGTAGAATTTTTTTTGTTGAATCTCAACACAAGTAAGGCAAGGTGTTTGAAAGCCATTGTGGGAGATGAAGCATAGTGTTTGATATGCGATTTGACCACTTGAATTTTGATGCACTCAAAGCTTTAGAAATAAAAGAAGATAGTGAATGAGCTTCCCTTCTTTAATCATCCCAATCAATTATGTGAAGCATGTTTCCTTGGTAAACATGCAAGAGGGAGCTTTCCAAATGAAACAACTACAAGAGCAACCAAGCAATTGCAACATGTTTTCACCGATATGCGTGGCCTAATAAATCCTAATATTTCCTACTTTTTTTTAATGATTTTAGTAGAAAAATTTGGGGGTATTTTCTAAAAAAAAATCAAAAGCATTTGTATCCTTTAAAAAATTCAAATCTTTTGTAGAAAAGGGGAGTGGTTATGTAATTAATGCTCTAATATTCAATAGAAGGGGCAAATTCTCTTCCAAAGAATTAATAAATATTGCAAAATAGATGGAATTTGCCGCCCTCTAGAGGTTCGTAGATGACCAAAATAGTGTAATGGAGAAAAAAAATAGAATTGTTCTTAACATGGCTAGATGTATATTGAAAGCCAAATTATGCCCAAGCAATTTTGGGCTGAAGCTATTTATTGTATAGTTTATTTGCTCAGTTGCTCTCCAACAAAGAGTGTGAAGGGTCAAATATTGCATGAGGTATGGAGTGGAAACAAACCAAGTGTCAACAATTTCTAGATTTTTTAAATTGATATATGTCCATGTGCCTGAACAAGGGAGATGAAAACTAGCTAGTCGAAATGTGAAGCATGTTTTCCTTAGTACAACGTAAGCAATGGTAAAGTTGTTGTGAGTTGTGATGTGAAATTTGATGAAAAAGCCACTTAGAGATAGGAAGAAATTGAAGAAAGCACCTTGATTTCTTTCTATTTTTTGGAGAGGAAGATCAAGAGACCAAACATACATGTTCAAGAGGAAACTCCACCATCGTAACCCATACATGAAGCATCCTTATCTTTTGAAGATAGTTCTAGTGAAAGGCCTAGAAAAATGAGAAATATTGAAGAATTATATGATGTAATTGAGTCTTTTAATTTATTTTGCCTTCTTGCTGATAGTGAGCCTTTAAACTTTGATGAGGCTTTTAAAGACAAAAGGTCAAGACAAGCCATGGAGGAGGAGATTTTTGTAGATTTTGTCTTTATTCTTCTCCTCTCTATTTAGAGAGTCTTGAGTCTTGTATATAGGAGGAGACTGAAGCTATTAAGAAGAATACCACTTGGTAGTTATCTACTCTTCTGAAGGGTTATTAAACAATTGGAGTCAAATAAGCCTTCATGGCAAAGAAAAATGCGAAAGTTGTGGAGAGATATTAAGCAAGACTAATTGCAAAAGGTTACAAGCAAAAGTATGGAATTAATTATGAAGAAGTGTTTGAAAATATTCAATATAACTTGATTGATACAAGCATATAAACAAAAGATTTCATTTCATTAGAGAGTATATTGACAAGAAGGAGATAGAGACCAATTATGTGAAGAATCAAGATCAAATTGATGATATTTTCAATTTATTAGGCCTCTCAAATTTGAGAACTTAGAAGATCAAGAGCAAGATTTGGCATGAAGAAGAAGACTTCAAATTAGGGGGAGTGTTGAATAAAATAAAATAAATTATTAGTAATTTAAAGTTAATGAGGAATTTGATAACTTTTGGTGGTTATGTAACCATTTGTTAGTGTCACTTGTGAGTCATTAGGAAGAATAATGTTGGAATTACAGTGAGTTATTTGTATTTAGGGAGAATAATATTGGGGTTATAGAGCTAGTATGAGTTAATAAAAAATATTTTTTTTAATTGTGGTAGTTATAGAAAGCGTAAAGCCTCTCATAAAATTATTCCTATAACTATGTTAATTATGTATTTTAGAGTTTATTGAGTAAGAGCAAAAATGAAGTAAAATTATTTTCTTCAATTAGTGTGTGTATGTGTCTTTCTATACTTGTCTTCCAGTCTAACAGTAAGAACTTCCTCTAATTAAAACAGGCAAAATTGACTACTAGTATCAACTAAATATGTTTGAAAAGGAGAGAAGCAGTGCTTACAATGTTTTCAAAGTTATGTTTCCAAGATATTGAGGAAGTGTGTCATTAATATTGCAACTCCTTAATATCCTACAAAAATATAAATGAAATGAATGCATTCTTTAGAATGAAGATATCACAATAACACAAAAAGAATGAAGATATCAATGTCTCTTTTCATTTAGATTTTGTACTCATTATATCGATGCCACATTGAGGCATTGAGTTGCAAAGAGAAAAAAATAGAAGGTCACAATGTACTATTTAACTCACAATGTTGTCAAATTTGTCATATTATTGATTGCTGGAAAAGTAGAACCAGGTCCATTCAAGTCACTAATCCTTTTGCATATTTTACATTTGAAACAAGGAAGAACAATAATATTCTAGCTAGGAAAGTAACTTAATTTTGAAACCATTGGTGTAGTATGGAACGTCATACTTACAAATCAGTTAAGTTTTGTAGAGATGAAATTCCAGATGGAATTGGGCCACTAAAACCGCTCCCTTGAATTACTCTGTCAAAATAAATAAGGTTACTTTTGCTATAGATGTATGGATAATGCATAACCAACAACAAAAATACACAAATAAAGTTCACTAAAATAAATGGTTCTCACAGATTTTCAAGACCTGTCCATTGTTGTATAAAATTAGGTATTTTTCCAGAAAATTGGTTGTCACCAAGTCGACTGCCTCAAGTAAGAGTAAAAAACAAGAAAAGTGTACAACCAATTCAGAACCAATAAATCACCATATAATATATAATTATGATTCATTGTAGCTAAAGGAAAACAAATATACAAAGCTTACAGTCCTTTCAATGTCGTAAGCCTTGAAAATGTTTCAGGCAACTCTCCAGTAAAGTTGTTGGATCATATAGTATCAAGAAATTATGAAACGAGGCATTAAATGAATCTATAAGCAGTTTAGATTGTGCTTGTTTGTAATTGAAGAATGGAAAGGTAAATGAAAATTATTTCACACTTATTTGGTATGATCGTTGTGAATGAGGAACTATCAAATCTGGCTTATTTACATTCATCATAAATTTTTATTTTTTTAACAATATAAAATTGAATAGAAAGCCATTCTTCATTTTCTTGTAAGAATTTTTCTATTATATATGCATTGTCACAAATTGATATTTTATGGATTTTATAAAAAATGGAATGATGTGCGATCCATTAGGTATTCAAGATAGGCCAGGGTGATCCACTTATTTTTAGGCTTATCACACCTTATTGGACTAATGTGTCACATTGCTTGGTGTCTAGGGAGCTTGGTGGCTTGTGATAGGAGGGATCAATAGGGTTGGCATCCTTTTTTTTTAACCCTAGATAATTAGATAAAAGTTCAACTCTTAAATGGAGAGGAGCATAGGAGGGTACATCTTTCTCTCAAAACACAAAACAAGATTCTCCACACGACATCACTCATAACACCTACTAGCCAAGACACCCTCTTACACCTTTCAAAAGGAACACCCACTAAAAATTAACTACGCCTTGAACAATGGGAATCCTTGTCACCCCAATATCACATCCCTTGAAAAAAGGAAAACGACTCAAACATGGTTTTCCAACAAACATAGACACATCTCAAACCAAAGACATAATAATAACACTAGCCAACTTGTCAGAATAAGTAAAGAAATATGATCCTTTTACTACCAATTTCGACCACTAAAATGGCCACTCCATTTCTCTGATATTGACTTGAGTAAAGTGGCATCGACAAAACTCGAGCACGAAAAACGTGAATACACCAAACTGAGCATGAACACGAACATGAGAACACATGTTCATAATCTTTAGAGCAAGTTAGAAAGGCACCTTAAGATTGACGAAGAAGAGGAAGAGTCCCATGCAAACACCGAAACTACTAAGAGCATCAGCAACAGTCACTTGATGGTCTCAAGTATGCCACTTGCAGGGGCCACCAACACTGTCACTGAAAATCTCACGACACTACCATTGTCACAAACTCCCACATGCAAGTAGAGGCCAATGGGCAACACAAAACATAGAAGCTCTAAATGGAGTTATGCAACACGATTGTGAAGAGCAATGAATATCGGGCCTGCAATAGAATCAGTTCAGAAGAAGCAAACTCGAAAAAGAATAGAGGACGAAAGGCAAAAGGGTATGGCAAACAACGGGAAGAAGGCAAGGTCAACATTTAAGCTCAAAGATTGGGGCCTCCACCGAAAAAGGTAGAAGAAAGCTTAAAAAAAGGAAAGGTGGGAAAGAAACATGAAAACATTGACAAGAAGGTATAGATAAGGCAAATGGAAGAGAAAGGGCAAGGAAGAGGAAGAGTTGGACCCTAGAGAGAGGTTGGAGCCCCTCTCTCTACATTTTCTTTTATAATTCATGGCTATGCATTCTTCCAATCCATTACGCAATGTTCTTCCTATCAAGATTCGCAATTTGTTTGGAGCATGGAGGGGAAAACCTAGCCTTGGAGGAGTTTATTCAACTAATCATGCATGGTTAAATAGGTATGCAATTTATTGCTTTAATTTTATATGTACTGCTCTACAATTATATATGAAATTTGAAATTTATTATATGTGGTATCAGAATGGTTGTATTTTTTATGGGAAGATCACATGAGGACCAACATTAGATGTAGCACTATTGAATAGCAAGTTGGTTCCATTTTCTATGTTACACTTCCATATTTGTGACTTTGGTTCATAAGATTGGTGATGCATGGAAAGTCTTACATTGATAGATGGCATAATTGCTACCATGATTCAACTTTGTCAATTGTGTGGACCGGGTTAGGTCAAAGGTGTTATCGGATGGATTACGTTTTTGAAAATCATGGCCATGTTATGAAAATTGTTTGTCAACTCGAGAGTCATTTTCAAAATAAAGTTGGTTTTCTTATAAACTCTTCAATAAATATTGCTCATGTGGAAAAATGTAAGAATTTTTCTATTATGAGCTACCACTAATTGATGTTTTTATGGATTTTATAAAAACAAGTTAATCAGCAATCCATTTGGAAATCAAGATAAGCAGGGGTGATCTACTTATTTCTAGGCCTATCACATGTTAGTGAGCTGATATATCAAGCAACTTAGTGTAGGCAATGATCTTGGTAGCCTGTGATAAGAGGGTTATATATATATATATATATATATAGAGAGAGAGAGAGAGAGAGAGAGAGAGAGAGAGAGAGAGAGAGAGAGAGAGAGAGAGAGAGAGAGAGAGAGAGGACTCCCCTCTAATCCATAACACAATGTTTTGCCCATTGAGAAGTGCAATTTGTTTGGAGTATCAAGGGAAAGACGTTTTCTCGGAGAAGTTTATTCAACCAATCATGGCTAAACATCCATGCCAATTTTTTCCCTTAACTATGAGACCAATTTTGATATATTGTAAGTATAAAATATTTTATACTGTCAATCAATCAAATTTCATCATATATCTGACTTTTGTGGTAGTTATTATAAAAGTGAAACATTTTTTATGATATGATAGTATATGATTGCTAAGTAAATAATTCTACAACAACAATTCATCGAAATAAAATCCTTAACTTACATGTGAAATCCTGATTTTTTTTTTAAAGATTTCTATATAGAGGTAATACAAGCAAAATTCAAAAGTTTATTATTTCATATTTTCATTTTATTTTCATTCTCCTATCATTTTTCCTCCGCTTCAAATAAATTAAGTAGCCATCAAAAAATGGAGAAAAAATAAGAGTTCAATTTGATACATTGTTTATGTAAATTTTTTTATACTATTAACTAATTATATAATTTTTTATAACTTCTAAAGTAATTATTATAAGAATTAAATAATTTTAATAGTATTATATATTATTAAATGACAAGATTAAAAAGAAATTATACTAATAATATATTAAAATTAAATTTATAACAAAAAAATATAAATTTATAAAAATATACCGCGTATGCTGCGGTAACTAAAATAGTAAAAAACTTACAATCTTTCAAGGCGTGGAAGATAACCAATCTCTGGAGGAAGATTTCCGGAGAAATTATTGAACTCGAGGAGTCTGTGCATTTTAAATTACGATACAATGAATATTCATAAAATTGAAAAGGAAAGAAAAATTCTTAATAATTGTGGATAATCAGATACTCACAATTGCTCGAGAGTAGTGATGTTTGCCAGCTCTTTTGGGATTGGACCACTTAGTCGGTTTCCAACAAGGTGACTGTCAGAAGAATGGAAATTATACTTTGATAACTATTTCATGAAAATAAAATAAATAATAAGGGTGTATTTGGTTTTAAAATATGTTTTTTATTTTTAATTTTAACTATAAAAATATCACATAATTTTTAATTTGTTTTCTATTTTCATAATTTTGTAAAGAAAAAAATTAAAAGAGTATTGTTTTCATTATTTTTCATAAAATTATAAAAACAAAAAATAAAATAAAATTGAAATTTTTACAATTAAAAATGAAAATAAGAAATAAAATTTAAAAAAAAATTTGAAACAAAAAATGTTTAAAAAAAAGAAAAAAGAAAAAGAAAATTTGTACAATATAAAACAATATCCCATCTTTAGGATATAAAGTCATTCACTTATATATTTGATACTGTGTCTTAATATCTTGAAAGACTAAATTATTAGATAGAAGTAAATATGTGACTTCATATTAACATCTTATAGGCATATGCTAAAGAAGAAAAGCTAATAGCAAAAAAAACAAATAAAGAGGGAGAAAGCTCACATGATACGAAGTTTCGAGATGCCCCATTCTCTAGGAATTGTACCGTTAAGGTAATTGAGGGCCAGGTCACTATCCAAAGGGGCAGAAAAAATATAAAAAAAGGTAAATTATAGTGAAAAAGTACGCATGCAAGATAGTTAATTATTAAAACTAGGTCATATATGGCTTCCTTCAATGAAGGGTATTACATACATCTTTTGGAGGTATGGCAGCTTGACCAGTTCCGGTGGGAGCTTGCCTTGGAGATTTTGTCCGCACAGAACTCTGTTCGTTTTTTCACAATGGAAAATTGGAAATAATTTGAAAATATTAAAAAGACAAGCATTTTTCTTCCAAACACTATACCAAAAGAATTTTCTAAGTTTACCAAAAAAATAAATAAATTTACCCAAAAAAAAAGAATTTTCTATGGCACAAAATTTTATTAAAAAAAAAAAAGGGAGATTGATTGAAACTTTAATGTAACCGGTATGGTATGTGTATTTTTTATTTATTTGTCAAATGTGAAAAACTTAAAGTTATAGTTAATTGAAAGGTTTAGAGATGAACTATACATGAAAACTCACCCGTTGATTTTTTGTTTTAAACTCAAATCACAAGATACCAAACTAACTCATGGTGTTTAATATGATTTATTATGATCGACTACATTATCATTTACTTATGTTCTGTTACATTTCAAAAAGAATTTTAACAAAATGGAAGCACCGATCGAATTCAAAATATATTTTATGAGAAAAAAATAATAAGAAAATGATCACACATAAAGTTTTCATTTATACTTTTACAAAGATGCTAAACTTTTAATTTGTTATTAGTGTAAACTTTTTTTCATAGTAGCATGGAATCATATATTTCTATATTACGAAAATAATAATAGGGCATAATTAGATGATAATATATGAGAATTTCATAATATGAAAAAATTAATATTAAATCTAAAATTATATCATTTATGCTTTTGAAATTCCAAACGTATGTTTCTCTATTAATAACAATCATCGTTACAACTTTTTCACTCTTTTAATAACTACCAACTAAATAGTTATCTCCCTCTCTCTTATAACTACTATTTTCATAATCTTGTCAATTAATGATAATTATTTTATTTAATCAATTACTTAATATTGTGTAACAAAAGGGGAAAAAAAAGAATAAACAACTATTTTAATTCCGCGAAGATATAAATATTATCATTTTAGTCTCAAAATTAATAATAAACAAATTAAATAATTTTTTACTATTAAATTTATATTAATTCAATCCTTTAATGTAATTTTTTGGCATCAGATTAATTCTTTAAAAATACCAAACCGGTGTGTTATTTGTTTTTCTTTTCTTTATATTGCAGTCAAAATGTAACTATATACAAATTATATGTTCATTTATTCATTAACCAATCTCGATTTAATTAATATCAAAATTTAACAATAGATTACTGTTTTAAGATATTTATTATTAAATACCAATCTGATATTTGAAATATAATTTAAAAATTTCATTAACTATCAAATAAACTTTATGTATAGAAATGACTTCAAAATTTATGAACTCTAACATAATTTTAACAACTGACCTTTTTAGTTTATTTCCGGATATAATTGTTCTAATTAAAGTATGGGATGCATTTTAAAAGAAAAAATACATGATATTAATTGTTGATGAAAAATAAAACTATATATATATATTAACTCCATGTGTGATCTTTCATACAAGTTATTGTATCTTATAAAATTTTAATCCTTCAATTTTATCATCAATAATTATAATTGCAAACTTTATCTCAAGTATTTATAATAATACTATCAGATAAAAGATATAATGAGTATTAATTTTAAATGATTTTATTTTCTACCACTTTGGGTCTTTCCTTTTTCCTATATCCACTTTCTAAACAACATCCTTCAAATATAAAAAACGTGGAGATATTCAAACACAGACTGACCCAAATAGAGAAAGAGACATACATGGTATCAACATGGCAGAGGCTGCCATTGCCGACAGAACAATCACATGAAACATTAACTGCTTCTAATGTCTTGCTATTGGGCGTAGTAACCCAGTTTGACTGATTACTGCATGGATCTGTATTGAAGTCCCAATCCTTCTTACCAAGAGTGTTAGCTATATCTTTCAGAGCTTGCACTAAAATATACCAATTAAAGTGATATCAGCAGGGTCACCCAAGTTCTCTTCTCAATTTAATGCACAATATATCTTTACAAGAACTATGACCAAAACATCAACGATAGCATTATATATACCCACATGAAACCTTCGCAAAAATATTAATTTTTTTTTATGGATTTTGTTAATATGTGATACATATATAACTATTTATATTATCTTAAAAATATATAAAATATTTAATATATGTTATTCTTTAACTAATTACAATAAGTTATAAATATCACTTTTAATTTTTAACTTGAGCCCCAAAAGTACACCTTAACAAAACCTTTTATTTATTTGGGGGGTTTAGATATATCATACCTTCATCGTCTGGCAGCCGAGAATTGGCTCCTAAAGCAAATGATATGAAGCAAAATGCAAGGAATGATGAAAGGAAGCGAAATTGAGAGGAAGTGATCATTTTTCATGCTAGTTGAATGCTGGAATGGAAGGGAGCTGAGAAATCTCAATGATTTAGCTTTGGCAGAGAGTGGAGTATACATAAACTAGTCTTGGCGTTGGAATTTGAAACGTAAGAAAGAGAGTTGACCCTCCAATATTACATAGTGAAGAAGTCAAGTTCGGAATTGAATTGTGGAGATGAAAAAAAGGGGAGCTAGGGAGACAGATATGAAAGAAGGAAAGCGCTAGGAAAGGGTCCACGCAGAAATTAGTGTGTACCATCGGGACATCACACACGCATGCCTGAGCACTGACTTAAAAGAAATTAAAAAAAAGAAAACAATAATTAAGTTGGTGTCCTAGAGTGAAATTACATCGGATTAGTTAAATTTTTAATAATAAATTATTAGATATCGGTAGTTTTTTTAAAATAAAATAATCTATACTATTATATAAAGAGATTGAGATACTTTAACCTTGTTTTTAGTCATATTTTATTTTTTATTATTATCCTTTAACTTCTCTTAATTTTTTTTAATTTTTTTCAACTCTTTTAATTTTTTAATATTTTAAAAATAAACTTTTTAATTAATAATAAAAAAGTGGATTGATAGGCACTCAATCCACTAGTAATAATAAAGTTGTTGGGGTCATATATGTTTAATATACGCTCGGAAAATGATCAAAATTAGATGTGAGATGTCTGAGAAAGAAGACTTGTTGTCGCTTTGGAAATTCATGGCCAAGCTCGCAACGTGTTCTTCATCATTTATGAGCGCAAAACTTGAAAGTGACAAGTCATGTACAAAAAGATCGATTTCACATCTTGTTATATATATTTAAAAAGAAATAAAAAGAAAAGAAAAGATAGATTTGATATCAACTAGAGGTGTTCATGATTCAATTCGGTATGGTAATCAGCTATGGCCCGAGACCTTTTGGATCGTATTTAAGTTGTGAAATTTGATTTAGTATAATTTTTGAGTCAAAATTAAATTATGTTACGTGTTAGTTCAAATTGATCTAAAATTAAATATTTTTTAAAAATTATAGTTTAAAAAAATAGTGATGAGTTATAAGTTTTTTATATTTTAATTAATATATTTTATATAATATGATATTATTTTTATATTAATATAATTTATTTTAAAATATATATTATAAAATATCTTTTAAATTTTATTTTTTATTTACAAAATTTTACTATTTTATTATATATAATCTCAAAATTTTTATAGATTTTGTAAACATTATACGGGGTCCAATTTGATCTAGTCATTAATTGAGCTATTATTAAATAAAATCTAAATTTAATAAAATGATCTAATTAAATAATCGGACCAGACACGGATTCAGCTTAAGTTGTCCTCTGCATACCTCTAATGTCAGTGCAATAATTCTCGATTCCGTTCTCCTTAGAATTTTCAAAGTCAATACTAATTGGGTCGCAATGCCTTTATCCAAGTAATTATTCATGCCCTTCCTATAAAGAATAAATAAAAAGGAAAAAAAATTAGAACCAAATTTTTATATCAAATAAAACCATATTTTCATTATCGAAAGATAAATCGTTTATCAATTTATTTATTTATTTATTTATTTTTTATAGATATCTTTTATTAGAAGCAACTTATGTAAGGATTTGAGATTTTATATGGATACAAGTATATAACTCTCTAACATCTTTTAATATTATTTATTCTATATCCAAGATTTAAAATTTGATATTATTAATCAAAAAAATATATATTTATCATTCTAATCGACTACATGTTCATTTATTAATTTAGTTTAATCCCTTAAAAATAAGTTTTATAGATCAGTTTAATACTTAAAATTATAAATCTTTAATTTTTTTCATCTCTTTTTCTATTTGAGTTTAATATTGTTAATTTTTAAAACCTTTTTTGGTGAATGTTTTGGTAACCAAGTAAAAGGTAGAGTTTAAGTACTACCTTGTTGAGTGGGTCAAACATGATTTTGACATCTGTGCAGCGATTGGTCATCACTCTCCGTAACAGTGTTGCCCACAACATGTAATAAATTGAGACACGGACACCTTTTCTATTGGCTCAGATGTTCATAAAGGACTTAATACGTAATTTTCACGAACTAAATCATAAATCTACACTTGTATCATGATAAATACTTACGTAATCACCATATAACTGTATTTTTAATTAATTATATAAGTATATTTTATATAAAATTATATATTAATAATAAATTTTATATAAAATATATTTATATAATTAATTCAAAAATATAGTTTTATGATACTTTTAAATCATGTAAATATTTTTCCTTGTATCCATGATTTCGCCACTCATCGGTGACATAGAATGCCAGTTCCACTGCTGCTGCGATGGCGTCCATGTCCTTCTCATCTTCCTCCAGGACTCGAATGGGATACACCACAATTAGCCCGCAATTATGAATGATCCATGCCATACATGGAGTACTTTCACTGCTACTGCTAGAGACCGAAGTGCAGGAACTAACACTAAGAAAAATAGAGCTACAGCCACAACCGCATCACAACAGCATCAAGAAGTTACGCGGCTTTGGATAACTATTTGTTCAACCGGAAAATGGACAAATAGAGATAAGTGTTGAAAAGAATTTCAGAGGTAGGGAAAAGAGCGAAGCTTGTTGACTAGGCCAGGATTACATACATCCAATATAGAAGATCTTAGCAGCCTATATTGTGATTTTGTGAAGTCTTGGATTTCTCTACTTTTCTGTTATATTCTTATGGTTGTTTCTCTTTCATGCTAGAACATGGGGTTGTTATATGAGTAATGCTACAAAATTAGAATTAGAAGGATGTAATTAAAATTTTATATAGAAATTATGATAATAATTAAATAATATAAAATTGGTAAGATTTATTTATTTATTTAAAAGTAAATAATAATATTATATAATTCTGACAATCAAATTATATATATGAATTTTTTCTTGTTATATAGTTGCAAGTCTTAGTTCGCCTTTTTGCGTGAATCCATCATTTTCTAGGCTAATTGCGTACAAGATGGGCAATTCAGCTAGGTGTGGATCCCATTTTAAGGCAAAATCATAGGCGGATTCTGCCATGTCACACACCTTCACACATCTTGTGTAATTAATGGTTAGATGTGAGGATGCATAAATATATTTTTATATTTGACCATTAATTTTATAAGATGTTTGATATATTCTTATATTTAACCATTAATCTTATAAGATATGTGATGTACCGCATAAAATCTGCCATATCACACACCTTCACACATCTTGTGTGATTAATGGTCAAATATAAGAGTACACAAATATACTCTCACATCTAACCATTAATCTCATAAGATATTTGATACACCTTCATATTTAATTATTAATCTCATATAATATGTGATGCACCTCACAATGGCAGAATTTACCCAAAAATGGCAATATACCTACAAAAAAAGTGAGATACATCACAGAATTCACCCAAAAATCGCAATATGCCTACAGGAGGAAGGGGTAGACCTTGTTGATGTGGTGTGTTGCCGACAGTAAGAGTATTCACAGTTTGGGTCAGGGACAAAACATTAATCAATCTAGACAAAGGAATTTTTTCTTTTTTTGAGCCTATTTAAAAACTATACCAATATAAATCAATTTAAATTAGTTTAAATTAATTCGATTGATTTAGATTTTACTAATATTTATAAAATATAAATAATAACTTTTAAGTTTATTAAGTTAAATTAAATTATTATTTTTGTAATGAAACGTTGTAAATTTAAATTCTAAACTAATTATCAAAAGTTATATACACTATCCAAAAATAATACGGCAAGTATTCCATAAAAGATTTGAACAAAAACAATGCATATAAACTCAAAACTATTGAATAAAATGAAAAGTAGATAATTAGACGTAAGAAATATTGATTATTATCGATTCAGTTTACTTTAGATCAATTTTAAAAGTAAAACGAAAAACAGAATTGAACCTATGCGTTTTCATAAATACAACTAATCCAAACCAATTATGTTTGGTTTTAATTAGTTTTTCACTTTTTTTTTTTTTTTTGATTAGTTTTCGATTTTGATTTGGTTTGAGTTGAGTTTGAATCCTAGAGGCAGTAGGTTGTGACAGCTGGGGATAGTGAGGTTACAAAGGAGTGATGAGTGGGACTACGTGTGTAGAGGCAAAAGGAGACGGTCAAATCAAGTTATTAAGCTTTTGCAGCTTGAACAGAGTTAGCCTGCTTGCTGCCTGTGAAACTTCTTGGGTGATGCATATCATTGAAGACATGGTAGGCCAAAGTGTACAAGACACATCAATGCAGAGGAAAGCCACGTTGATCATCGAAGAATAATAGCAAAAATTTTCTCAAAAGCCCTTTGAATTCCTCTTTCATGAGAGCCTAAAATGTGGTAGGGTTATCACAACGTGCCAAGAGGCCACGGTGACAGAAGGTGACCAAAAATTTAATGAAAAAATTTCAAAAGAGTCGCCGTTAATTTTTATTTATGAAAAAATCAGAAAAAATTTTATGCTTGCAAAACCGATTTTTGAAAATGAAATTGAGTTCGAAAATTTGGTTCTACGATAGGGAGGAAATATATCTCACCGCATCTTTAGTACATTTCATTGCACTTTTAATATATCTATTTTATAATAATTATTTTAAAATTTATTATGTAAATTAATAATTATAATAATAATATTTTTTTTAAAAGAACTCCAACAATTATTTTAAAAAAATAAAATTTAAAAAAATTTAAGATACATTTGATTTGTAAAAATATTTTCTATTTTTATTATCTGTTTTCATTTTTTAAAAAAGATTTTTATTTTTAGATTTTCTGAATTTAGAAAATACGTTTGATTTATTTATTTTCAAAAAGGAAAAATAATAAAAATATGTTTAGTTTGTCTGTTTTCAAAATATATTTTTAAAATCAAATTTGAGATAACAAAATTATATTTATTATTAAATAATGAAAACATTATATATATTTTTTTACACATTTAGATAAACTTTATTATTTGTAAATTTAAGATGAATTTAAAAGTATTTATTAAAATAAAATAACTTTATAAAATTTTAAGATTCAAAATAAAACAAATTGCTCATTTTTAAGTAATTTATTATCATTATAAATTATTATATAATTAAAGACAAGAAATGAAACTTTAATTGAAAAGAGACAAAACAAAACAAAATAACTAGTACTGTCACGAACTTACAGTCTTTGTTTATACTTCAACTTGTCAATTAGCTAAAACATACCCCAAAAAAAAAAAGAAAAAGAGAAATATATCATCGTACAATAAAATATAAAAAGTGATAGTCATCAATCATTGACGATAATTATCCCATATTTAATTGGCAATTGTCTTTCTAACTGGTGCCATTTGAGTTGCTTCAATAGCATTAATATCAACACCTTCTTGATCAGTAGCATCCGAGAGCTCCAAGAAACACTATTATCCAGCAACACCATTATATATTAAACACAAACTTTTAAAACTATCAGCAATACAAAGATGGAAAGACATAATGCGATACCAATAAGCAAAACCACCAAGCAGAACTAGCCAACAATAATAAAAGGAAAGCATGAAATGTACAAGCAGAACCAGCCCAAAAAAATCCAAAAATAAGGCCGAAACCATATCAAATAGAAGCCACAAAAAAATAGGAAATTCTCTCTATTCAATTATTAGTAAATTTCAATTGAATATATCAACCATTCATAGAAACATATCCACATATGATAGTTAACATAATAAATATACCAAAATAGGAAAAAAAAACTAAAACAGAAAAAAACCAAACCAGTAGGGGAGAAAAAAAAAAGAAAAAGAAACCAACCATACCAAAACATAACCTGAAAACAGGGGTGAGGGAGGAAGTCACGGTGTGGTGGTGGTATGAGCAGTGGCAGCGAGTGGCGGCGATGGTCCCTGTGGTAGCGCAACAATGGTTCAGGGAGGGGAGGAAAAACAATGAAAAAAAAAAGGCAAAAACCACATATACATCCATACCGTGTAAGAAGCAAAACCAGGGGTGAAGGAAGGGAATCGCTATGGTGGTGGTGGAGGTACGAACGGTGGTGATCGGTGACCGTCCCTATGAGTAGTGCGAAGTCAGAGTAGGGAGGAAACGGTTGAATGGCTGATGGCAACGACCAAGCAAGCGACACCGATCTGACGAAAGGGAAGACCAAGGTGTTGATGGTGATCTGAAAGTCAGTCGACGGCAAGGTGGTCGGCAGTGAGATGGTTGAGGAAAGGGATGAGCTATGGGTTTTAAGTGGTTAGGGCTTAGTTTTGACTTGGGGAAAAAAATGCTCTCTTCCTTTCCTTTGTGGCTCGAAACAGAGATGGAAAATTAGACCACCAAAAAAAAAAATTGCAAATCATCTTAATTATTACCATTATGCCACCGCTTCTTCAGTGAAAATATTTTCAGCAACAGACCCAAAAATATTGAAAACGTAGATTCATCATTATCATATTTTCAAGCATTTTAGGAAATATTTCCTGAAAATATTTTTGAAAAACTGACACCAAACACATTTCCAGTCCCAATTTCTATATTTTGTAGAAATGAAAATGAAAAATGAGAAACAAAACAGCCTCTTAATTTTACTTTGACTTACACTCTTACATATCTTTTGATACAATAAGAAATTTAATCTCGGTAAATCTTACTTTATCACTGAATGATCTATCAACATGTTTTTTCACATGTTGCTTTGAAATTGAAAACCCAATAGCTTGTGTTTATGAAAGCTATAATTTATGGGGATGTGAATTTTCGAATTACTTTTGCAGTTTTGGTATGTCCTCTTTGGATTTTAATCTCTGATTGAGAAATAGATGGATTTTTTTTGGGGGTTTTAGTTATCTACAAAATGGAGTTTTTTCTAAATTGATTTGTGGGTTGAAAGTTGTGTTCGGTTAAATGCCCAAATGACGTTTTTTGAGTTTTGCTTTTACTAGCTGTCTTGTTGTTCTTTGATTATGGGCTTAATGGGTGGCTTTTTTACGGTGCATGGATTCATTGACTATTTATTGGTGCTTAGGCTTAGCTAGATGGTGCTATTTATTGATTGGTTTCTTGGTGTTGGAATTGAGGTGTAATGCTGTTAGTTGGCCCCTTTTCTTGTTTAGTTAGACTTGCTTTCACTGTTGTAGATTAGATGGTCTTTGAATCTGAACAAACTATTATAGAAATATGATGGTGTCTAACATGACATTAGCAAAACACAATATATTATTATGAGAGACCAAGATTTTTTTCTCATTTTTTGTACTGAGTATCTACCTTTTCCGAATTTTGAATATTAGAATTCAGGTTAAACAGAAAAAATAAAAATAAAAAAGTAAAAAAATGTATTGAATAATATGTAAGAATTAATCATAAAGTTCAGAACTTGTAGTAAAAAAGAATTGGCCCCTAATCTTCTCTGTTCAGTTTGTGACCATTTACTATAGCTGGAGACTTCATATTAGAAGGAACAAAACGTGCACATGTCGCTTTTTATAATCTTGACATATGCCTAGTTGATTAATATAAGACAAATGAAAAACCTAGCATGATTACCATGTGTAACTTTATCAAACAAAAATAATAAAGCAAAACAAATGTTTATGAAGTAGCCACACAATTCATTTTGAACTAGAAGACAAAAATTTCTGCACTCAGCACACTTTAACTTCTTGAAAAACAAGACTATACCAGTAATAAGCTGATCATATATGTCTCTGTTCAAGGACATTGACACAATAATTTTGACAAGGAAAGAGAATTACATTGCAAAAGGACAACAGCATGTTAAATTAAATAGAGAACTATAGAAAGCTAACCTGTTTAACCAGTGTTTTGATAATCCAAAGACAGTATGAGGATTTGAATTGTGTTAATAAAGGACTGAACAATCAGATGAATAGATCTATTCTACCATCAAGGATCACTACTTTTATAGAAATTATAATTATAAATTATAAATATAACACAACCTCAATGAAATTATAAATGAAATTGGTCACACTAAAAGGATACACTTCTCTCACACCCTATCCTCCCTGATGATGCATCTTTGAGGGAAGATAAAGAGAAAGCAATTAAACCAGGAATCAGGAAAACTTTGGACATAGTGGAACATAACAAATTAAAAATATTGTATTTATCACCATACCATTAACCACAAAAAAAAAAAAAAATAAAACAATAAAAAAATACTTTGATGGCTTAATAACATTATGACTAACAAATTAATAATAATAATAATGTGATGCTCAATAAGAGAATCATAAAGGGTGTGCAACTTGCAGGCCAGCTTTCACTTTCATTATATATAGGGCTCTCAGTTACTTACCACAGCTCTGGCCATATTAGACTCATTACTATTATAACTTTGAGCTTTGAGAAGTGTGCTAACATCTCATGCTCTCTCTGCTATATACTTCCTTAGCTTTTCCATAAACACAAGGAAGAAAAGAGGCTAGGTTTCTTATTCTGCTTTTGTGTTTCCTCTACCATTCTCCTTTTACTATTGAGTTTGAACAAAACTTTAGGATCTTGTTCTTCCTTTCTTCATACTACAATCTGCTGCTGCATTTTTTATTTTTATTTTTCCAAAAAATATCAGTAATTTTTTGAAGGGACCTATGTTAGTACTTGTATTGATATCCAGTTCATTGTTGAACTTGTGCTGGTAACTCCACTGTTCTTCTTTCTCCTATGCCTGTCCCTTGTGATTTTGTTGAATATTGGCTTTATGCCAGAAAAGTTTAATTGCCATATCATGCACTAGAGTCCAAGCTAAGCACCTCTTGTTTTGTGTTTGTTTTATCAATTTTGCTTTATCCATCTTGAATCTATCTTGTGCTTGATGGACTTCGGTCACTAGAGGCTAGCTATGATTGCTTTAAACCTGATTTGACTATTAATGTTCTTGAACTTTTAAGATCAGGTTGCTGTCTTTGGTTACTATGTAGTTTTGTTTTTTTTTTTTCATAAAAAATTGTAGAGATATTCTGACATAATGAAGCATCTATCCTTTTTGCATATTCTTTAATTCTTCAAAATACAGGTATGGAAACAGAATCATGTCCTAGGCCCCAGGTGAAGGCCACAATTCGCCTTGGCACAAAATCATATTATGTTCAACAAACAAAGCTTCTTGATCAAAGCAATTAGTTTCATTGAAAAAGAAAACTATGATCATATTGAAGGACTTCATAACAAAGAATTAAATTCCTCATGATGTTTCTAATGAGTCATTAGAAGCCTCTTCAGAAGATCGAGTTTACTTAGCTTTTGAAATATGTTAGATCTATCTGAGTGCTTTGACATGTGTATCTTTAAACATTTAGTGTATTCGAAAGTTTGCAATACAGGTTTTGGTGATAGGTAGCAAGTACTAACTTCTAGCTATGAAGATTTTATAGATTTTTTAGTGGAAATATTTTTAGTTTTTTTAGTGTAAGGAGATATAAAGATTGTAGAACTACATCCACACCATCATTTACCAAGATAACTACTGCCTATTGAGGAAGTGAAACTCCTATAAGCATATGACAGTTTGAAAGCTTCCTTGTATAAAGTTTCATCAAGTAATTCAAGTTATCTCTCAAGTACTTGTTGGACATTTTTATCCTCTTAATTATAGTAACTTTGTGCCAATACTGTCTTGATCTTATCCCAAGAGTAAGTCTATGGCAACTCTCAATGAAATAATGGGTCTATGTTAGAAACACAATGTTGCTCATATCATATAGGAGAGAAACTCTTTGTTGCTCGAGGTTGATCAACCTCCAGTAAGTTACCTCTCCATAAAATGTTGGAATCATCTTCAAGTGAACAACTCACAATTGTCAAATTTTAATTTGGAATTCAATTTGTTAGTATGTATTGTTTTAAATTTGTTAACATATAATTAGGGACATTAACATATTTAAATAATTCGTTTATCACAAGCATATTAATATAGAAGGCTTTGTAATTACCTGAATTTGAAGGTAAAGTAGTATTCCTCTTTAAATTCAGCAATTGCTTTTTCCTCATCCTGGCTTCCCAAAATTGGGAAATCTTTTGTGCACCAAAGAGTTGCAATTCTGTAATTGGATATTATAAACATAAAATGCCGGTACAAAATAAATAAATTTAACATGAAACTAAGAATATTGCAATCCAAACATTAGCATCTCACCAAGGCTCATAAGCATCTCTTGAAGGTGCAGAATCTCTATCCCTCCTTTGTTCTTAAGCATCTTCATATGCCTCTTCAATCTGGCTATCTTGTAGGAAAATTTGTGCTGCTTGTTACTGCAACTAAATAACCGTCTACCAACATATGAGGTAGACAGAAGTAAGCTATAGTTATTCATTCTAAAACAATAAGAACACACACTATAAGAATTCAAAAATGTGGAATAGAAGATTGTGAAATAGAGTTTAAGAAGATAATAGAGAATGTTAATTTAGTTATGTAGCCATAAATGTATCTTAATATGTCTAGCTGTTGTGTGAATCATTCATGGGCAAAATTGACAGTTATGTTAAAAAATTTGAATCAACAAATGGCAAGCTAATAATTGTCAAATTTGAAATAATCTATTTTTTTAATAAATAATGAAGGTAACCCTAGCAAGCAAAAGGGGATTACCGTAGAATGTGGGCACAAAACAACCATTAGCCACCAAAATGGTACAAATACAACAAAGAGCCAAGAGTAAAAAGAAAACATCACAACCAGCAAGAACAGAAACTCAAACAAAATCAGTGCTTTGTGCGATAAAGGATAAGAGCTATTCCTCCACCACCCATTTCACTTATCATCAGATTACCATTTCTTCTATTTTCTCAACCAATTTCCCTGAACAACTGCTGCCGAAGAGCTGCAGGGAACCAGGGGAAAATGCACAGTTGTCAAAAAAACTCAGAGCTGGCCATCGCTCACCCACCAGAATAACTGCTCGCCACATCGCCGGATCGACCGCACACTGCGTGCTTGGGCGCCGCTTGGGAGCCAGGAAAATGCACAACAGAGAAAACGTGGAGCCGCCATCGCTCACCCACCAGGGAAAATTTGAACCAGCTCGCTTTGCCAGGCCCGCCATCGCCCACGCAGCGTCGCTGGGCATGGGGGGAGCAAAATGAGAGACACAGGTGAAAGCTTAAATAGGCTTGCAATTTTGGCAAGGGACTAAGAAGTGTGGGTTTGTGAATGAATTGGAAGAGGGAGAAGGGGGTTGTGCTAGGGTAGGAATAGAAAGAGGAGAAGGAAAAAGAAAAGGCAGCCCAGAAAGGAGAAGAGGGAGAAGGGGGTTGTGTGGGTACAATGCCATTTGGGATTTTGGAAAAGGACTGAGGCCGTGGGGTTGTCAACAAATGAGAAGAAGAAGGGTGTGCTGATAACGTGACTGAATAGAAAGGCTCCAGGTAAGAAAAGAAGGTGAGGTGGCAAATTATAAAATAATGAAGTGTCAACTTACGAGTATACTAATACTTTGTGCTCAGAAATTATATATTATAAATAGATGTGGCATGTAAATAACTACCTAATTGTCAATCACTTTAAAATCAATTACTACTCCATAAATAATTAATGCCATCAGTGTTTCTTTGGTTTTCAAATTCAAAAAATATCTTAACTATATAAGTTAAGAACCTTATGGATAAAAACTAACCTAGAAATTATATACACATTTAAGAAACACCAATAAGCGCCCTGTTGATCTCATTTGAGTTGTTCTTTAAATGCTTAACAATAGATTTGCACTTCATTATGATACACACCTTGTCTTGTTGATGCATTCTTGAGCCAATTGTTTCACGTCTCTAAATTCACGATTCAGATCCTCTATGGCATGGCTGAATGTCACATAATCATTAACTTTCTCTCTCCTCATATTTTTTAATATGGGTGCGATTCTTTTCAAATAAGCAGCAAGTTTCTTAAGACTATCCTTCTTCACAAGGACATCATTAGCATAAAATGCGAACTCAACAATGGTAGCCACAATTTGAGAAATGGCTTCTGAAGTAGGACCAAAAGTCAATACATCAAGAAACTCATCTTGTGACGCAGTTAAGCTAAGGAATGAAATCCCTGCTTTTCCAATGAACAATTACTCCACCTAATGATGGTAAAAAGGTTGCATCCATACACTTTTTAATTCAATTTCAAATGCCTACACCTGATCGATATCAATAAAAGAACTTGTTAAAATCATATTTGCTAATGAATTTTTTTCTACTACTAATGATAAACTAACATAAAAACTTGTGTACAAATGGGCTTCATGCCTTCATGTCTCCATTTGGTTTGTTATATTGTGGATAAAAAAGAAATTATTGGATCAAATTATAAATACTAGGCCAAAAGTTATAGTTGACAACAAAAATACAATTTTATTTAATTAAAGTTTTTTAAAATTGGAACTAGCATAATAGGCTACACCCAATAGACAGTCACAAGCCAAATATTAAGCCTATCAAATTTTAAAATGATATTGGTCAAATAAAATTAACAATCTCCCTTCTACCAATGTTAGCTAAAGGATCCAAACCAATGACCTTACTCTAATACTACTTGATAGTAAATGAGGATTCAAACTAATGACTTTGCTCTAATACCACTCAATAATTTATTAACTATTTGTGAGTGATTAATACAATCACTCACAATTTTTTTTAAAAAAAAAAGTATTATTTTGATAGGGGAAAAAAAACCATAGTCGAATCAAATTGGGTTTATTGGAAAAAAAGAATTTTACACACCAACTTATGGATAGATATACATAATTGATAGAGATTAATGCAATTTCTCTGCATGGTCTCTAATCTCTCTTCTCCAAGTAAGAAGAGTCCAAGTGTAGAGGATACAGATCTGTTGCAGAAGTAGATGAAGCAGTCCATGGGCCCTCTATTGAGATACTAAGGTCTTGGTAATAATTCTGCCGCATTGTCTCCAACTTCTTCTCATCCAATACCTCACTTGGCTCAGAAACTAGTTCCTGAACTATAGTTTTCCCTTCTAGCATGCTTACCACTGAAGACATGGTAGGCCTTAGTGTTGGAGACACATTAGTACATAGAAGAGCCACATTGATCATCACCATTGCCTCCTCTTTGTTGAGGTTTGAACCCAATCTTCTATCAACTAGCTCCATTAAATTGCCTTTCTCTTTCAACAAATGTGCCTAGTACATATACGTAATGATAAAAGAAGGCAGGTTTATTTCAAAGTCAATTCAAAGTTCATAAAACAACCAATGGAAGCACTCTTTTTGTTACAATTGATAAAAAGCAATTATAATGTCTCATAGTTTGAATACTTATACATTCTGAGGCGCCAGACATACTTGCGTAGCTGGGAAATTGAAAGAGTACATAGAACTATTGAAAACAGGAAGCTGTTAGATAATATGGTTTTTTTTATGATTTTTTATTTAATCATGCTTAGGGTGGAGTATGTTATTCTTATAGGGAGCCATGAGATTAAATTTGAAGCATTATTATTACTAACCCCATTCTAACCAAACATACCACATTTTAGTCAATATTTTCCTTGACAATTTGCATGAACTCAGCATGAGAGTGCTTACCCAATCGGGTAGATAGAGTACTTCTTCTTTCTGTCGTTGAGTTGTATTGGTCCTCCCACTTATGATTTCCAAGGAAACAATTCCAAAACTATAAACATCTGCTTTATCAGTCAAATAACCATGCATGGCATATTCAGGAGCCATATATCCACTGCATAATAAACATTAAAAAGTTTATGAAATATATTAACTTTAGAAACCTATATAATCCTTTGTCTTTAATTTTTGTTTTTATTCTGTTCAACAACAGAAATAACCACATCTTGTCACGCTATGTGAGCAGTCAATGTCGTTACATTATGTCAAATGCAACATTTTAGTAAAGCCATTTAGAGCAAAATTCAGTTTTTTAACATCTCCAAAAATTTTATCCATAATAACATGTTTGTTAAACTGAAGACCTTCCCAGTCCAATAATATCATGCTACAAATTATTTCTTTGATAATATTTGCACAGAAGAAATTAAAATATAGGAACTCACTATGTCCCGGCTATTCGAGTGCTAATATGGGTGTTGTCCTCTTCATCAAGCTTGGCCAAACCAAAGTCAGATATCTTTGGGTTAAGATCTTTATCAAGCAACACATTAGTGGCTTTGATATCTCTATGAACCACCTTCAGTCTTGACTCTTCATGGAGGTATGCTAAACCCCTAGCAATACCAATGCAGATCTTATGCCTTGTTGGCCAATCCAATTTTATTTGTTGTTCTTCTGTACCTTTATATGTGAATATGATAGAAATTAAATTGTGGTATGATATAGTCAATTACGTACATAACTAAGAAAATGTGGAATATCACAAAGATGACAACTGAAGTAGACCAAATAGCGAAGAATTACCAAATAAAGCACGAGCGAGGCTATTATTTTCCATATATTCATATACCAGCAATAGCTGATCTCGCTCAACACAACAACCATAGAGTTTGACAAGACAAGGGTGCTGCAAAGCAGAAATCATTCCTATCTCATTCAAAAACTCACGATTCCCTTGTTTGGAGTTAGAGGAAAGTTTCTTGACTGCTATTATTTTACCATCTGGCAGACATCCCTGTATTTTGAGGAATGTTACATAGTTATAATTGGAATTTTGAAAAGGAATTTTAAAAAAGTTAGCATCTACAAATATAATAAATGAATGATATTCAAATAAGTTTCTATCGTGCAAAATACCTTGTACACAGGACCAAATCCTCCTTCCCCAATCTTATTGGTGATATCAAAGTCATTTGTTGCTGCTTTGATTTGTCGTAAGGAAAATAAACTCGTTTGTAGATCTAAACCGTTTAGCTCTGTTAATTAAAGCAAAAGAAAGATCAGAGACATCTCATATTGGGAAAATTCCATATTGACACCCTGGATTAATGATCAAATATTGGAAGCTAGTAACTTTGTTGTTAGCTCTCTAACTCGGTCATTAAAC
This sequence comes from Pterocarpus macrocarpus, assembly GCA_031439585.1. NCBI lineage: Eukaryota > Viridiplantae > Streptophyta > Magnoliopsida > Fabales > Fabaceae > Pterocarpus > Pterocarpus macrocarpus. The sequence goes on along the minus strand of CM062517.1, from coordinate 14,259,999 downwards.
ATGAAAAATCCACGTGTTTCAACCAAATTTTGTTTGGGAGTAATTTCTTCGTAATCACCTTTTGTAGAAGAGCTTTTCTTTCCTAGGCAGCCTTTCCACCAAAGTATACCAAATACCATAATGATAATAATTACCACTGCAGCCACAATTCCAACCACAACCGCTGCTGATATGCCTCTTCCATTTTCTGAGGGTGGTATAAAGTTGGCTTGATTATTACACAAGAGATATGCATATTAGATAATAACATCAAGATGGTAGCAGGATAATAAGAACTTAAAGAGAAGTACAACCCACCATGCTCCGCAGATATAGCTGATATAAGAGGACCATACACTGATTTAAATGGGATTGTAGTTGTCCCTTTTCCAGCCCAATAAAAGCGAATCTCCAACGTATAATCAGTCACATTTGTATTGAATGATTTTGTGATTGCCTTACCAACTCCTCCTGCTTCCTCTGCAATATTGAAGTCCTTCTGCACCAGGTTTCCCTACAACATTTGAATCTGAACCTCAATGCTTCATGATGATTATAAGACAATATTGTAGTCTTTATGTTGTTTTTAAAATATTGAAGCAATTGATTTTATGAATTATGTCAATTAGTGAATTGCTAAGTGGGAAAAAAATTCTCTACAATATTAAACTGAGGCATTTATCGTATTTCATAATATATGATACAAAACATAAGAATCTAGTGAACAATAGACTATAGTCCATTTTCCTATATGAAACACTTGCATGACAAAGTAGAAAAAGTGTTTTGTCATATACCTGAATATAGATGTCAAATATACGCCTTCCTAGGCTGCCATATGTTTGATCACTTGTGAACATGATCTCCGCAAAATATAAATTTACCGTGTAGTTTCCATTTCGAAGACAAAATCCATAATAAGTCAAAGAAATGGGAGAAACACGTGCATTCATGTACAACTCAGCATTCGTCGTAGACATCATAGATTCATTTCCTCTGATATAATACTCTTGTTCTTCATCCATGTAGTCACCAGTACTGCTAAATGCCCAATTATTACTTTCACTTTGGTAGAATGTAGCTGGTCCTCCTTGATTACTATCATCATCATATTTGCTTCCATTGACAGTTACCGACCCTCCACCACAATTTATATGGAGAGAGTCTGAGACTGCGACGAGTAGAATAAAGTGAACAATCATCTAAAGATATCAAGCAAAGTAAGAAAATCACATAAAGAAATTGCATTTTATTCAAGTGTTATTTTTCCATTCTCTCCCTGTTTACATATCTTGCTTTCATTGCTTTTGGAAATGTTGGTGAAAGAAGGCAGTCAAAGGGAGGTGTTGGTGATATTGTATATCCCTTGAGACGCACAAGTTCAGTAAAGTATGTTCAAAGATTAACACTAACTTCTGTAAATAAGAAAAAGGAGAAGACAACTAGCCATTTGCGATTTTCAACAAATAAAACTCCTAATTGTGTCGTAATATCTATAATTGTATGCATGAACTTCTAAAGTAGATTTGTCAACCTCGAAATGAAAGAAAAACCATTGGCACGAGTTCAATGTATGCCTTTGACATGAAAATTTTAATGGAAGCGAATTCTTGCACTATTAACAAATTAATAACTAATCCATGATTACATTGAAAAAAGACAAATAATTTGTTAACTAATTTATGAATATAATGTCATTTGATAAATTACCAATACAGTAGAAAAAAACACTATGATAAAATCCCTATGAAGATATGTTGCTCTCTTCTCTGACTTATATTATAAAATATTGATCTTTAAAGCAATTCGTGTTTAAAAAGGATGCCAAAGAAATAGTTGACCAGTGGTTTATACTATTATGATAAGTGGTTCGAAACTCTGAGGTTTTAGGTTGGCAGAACAAGATCTTGCTTATGATCATGGCAGTCTTTGGTTCCACTTCATCTTGTACCCCTAAAAGGGCTAAGAAAAGCACAAAAATTCCAAAGCAACAGAGATACCTTAACATTCTGTAGATAAACCACAAAGAGAAAACTTACTTTTACAACTATCAATGCCTCTCAAACATGAAATCTTTCCTCTGAAAAAATGATGGAAGGGATAAAATAAGTTAGCATAACCTCATAATCAGTATAAGATCCCTCAGAATAGGCTATGTACATGTAAGACAAATAATCCAGCGTATAGACTACCAAACTTACGAGTCATTGCGTGTCAAAGAGTTAGCAAACGAGTTCCTGTGACATGTAAAAGGTTATTAATCAAATAGGTTCATAAATATGCAAACCAATGCACATAAGTACAAGGATTCTTACACCCTTGCATCTTGACATTCTCGACTCCCTTGGCTTTCAAAGTTGAAGCTATTATATGAAATATCTCTATATACAAGTTAGAAAATTTTAATTCAGAATCTAATAAAATGCTAATTAGAGAAAAACAACGACATATTTGTGGACTCCAAAGAAACCCAAGAAAATATCAACATCAATAATCCAATAAATGCGAGCACAATCAAACTCTATGAACATAAAATTTCCAAAATGAATTTTAATTTGTTACATAGAAGTAAGGGAGGTAATCATCAACCATTTGTAAGCAGAAAGCAGAAAACCTTCACTAGAAGGAAACAAAAAACCATTCATAAACAAATGACAATAGAATGAAAAGGGATTAAGAAGGCTATTTTTATCTCCCAGTTGACTCTTAAGATTATCAATATAATATAAATCAAATAATGGACAGGAAACTAAAGATAGACATAGCCATGCTGAACATAGATTTAGGCAACATACATCTCCTACTCCAGCAGGTATAGTGCACCATAGAAAGAGGGGAGTATATAGCATATCAATGTATCAGAAACTAAACTGATTATTGACGAAGCATTAGATCTTAGGGGAACTAGATAAAGGATTAAGCTGTTGTATTTGTTTTTTTTTTTTCTTTTTTACTTTTTACAAAAACAGATTTATTTGTTATTTTGTTTTAAAAAAATTGTTGACATGTTATATTACACAATTACAACGTTTCCTGATTTATTACATCTAAAAGACTACCTAACTAGTGTTTTATGTCAGGATCATTTATGCATTTGGTGATCAATAAACACCGTAGCATAGTTAGTGGCAATGCAATGCCTATGGACATAAACAAAAGCTACACAGCTAAAGCAACATTTCTCTAATGGGAAGTAGGGAAAAAAGGAAGATTAAAAAGTAGAACCAATTGTTTCCAGTATTTTTATGAACAGATAGTATGTATTGTGTTCAACCTAACCAATTATATAAGTAGCATCTGAAAGAGAAATTACAAGTTGCGAGCACTGGTTGTCCATGGAGGCAGTGCTGATCCCGTGAGAAGGTTTCCAGTTAAAAATCTGCATTAGAAGAAATTAACAAATTAATATATAGAACATATCATATATTGAGGGACTAGCATTATGGAGAACAAGCTAGTCACCTTAATGACACCCATTTATCTCTCATTATTCTATCTGAAGGATTGAATCAATTCACAAAATTGTCACAAGAGGAACTAAGATCAACGACATAAAATGCCAGTAATATAATGTACTAGAATTGAAAATCCAATCCTTTTTTTTTTTTTTACCAAACTCTCACTTTCTCCACTCATATGTTGTCATCTTCTTTCTCTTTGACTTTTGTTTTTCCTTTCAAAGAGAAGCAAACACGCAATCCTTTGACAGAAAATATGTTGCTTTAAAAAGGTATACAAACCTAAGTCTCAACTTTTGAAACAGAATACAAGGATGGATGTTTGTATAAATTTTATATGAATAGACATATAATTAGGAAAAATACCTATGACATTATATTTTCAATATGCCTATCCAAATTCCAAAGTCCAAACTAACTCATCCCTTATTCATAATACTGGCCATTACAATGAAACCTTGGTTGGAATCTCGACTACATACGCTCCATTATGTTGACGTCCATTCTGAATGTATTTAGGTTGAGAAGTTTTTCAAGGATCCAATTAGGCCTATCTAGGAATCTATCCTTCTATAGACTAAAAGTTGAAACTAGAGCTTTCGATGCAAAGAAGCCAATTAGCCAACACATGTGTAATTAAAAATATGCCCCAAATTAAGAACTGCTTGGAAAATATGATAAATTTATTACATGTAATTCACTTTTTCTAGTTTTTTGTAGGAAAGTGGAATTGTTCCCGTCAATTTGTTAAAGCTGAGGTCCCTGAGAAAAAAACAAATATCGAGAATGAGTTAAAAGTTGATGAAGATGATCATAGCCCACAAAAAAAAAAATTCCTTAAATGTAATAGGCTTAAAAGTCATATAAAAGTTGTATACATCATAATAGTGACCACAGCCGCAAGAACATTAAAAGTTGTATACATCATAATTGCAAATTGTAATCAAACAAAATGGGAAAGTATGCAATTACAAGATTTGTGATATCTCCATTTGCTCGAGATCTCCAGGTAGTGTTCCATTAATGTTGCAACTCCTTAGAATCCTGTGAAACAATCAGATAGACATCAAAATATTATGAGTACCACTTCTTCATTGACTTCTTTTTATTTTTACTATCTATTTTTGAAAGAGTCAAATCAATCAACTCACAGATATTTCATTTTCTTATTACTAAGTTTTGGAAAACTTGAATTCTCAGATCCGTTCAGATCACTTATTCTCCTGCGTATAAAATTAGAACCAAAGCTAATTAACAAAACACAACCAAAGTGAAAAGTAATTTTTGAACCTTGCTTGTTGTATAAAATATCATACTTACAAGTCAATTAAATTTCCTAAAAGTGAAATTCCAGAAGGAATTGGCCCACTTAGTCCACTTCCTAACATAAATCTGTCAAAATAAATCAACCATTGGCGGTTTTAGATAAGGACATAGTATAAATCAACAACAGAAAAGTAATTAAAGTTAACAAAATAAAACAAGATAAAATAAAGGGTTCACACAATGTTTGGAGACTTGTCCAACTATGAATAAATTCAGGAATCTTCCCAGAGAATTGATTATCCCCAAGTCGACTGCATAATGTAAGGGCATGACACAAGGAAAAGTCACTAATATTGTTTCATTTTGTTATTACTTATCTGTCTTTAAAAAATAAAATAAAATTGAAGCTTACATATCCTGCAATGAAGTGAGCTTGGCAAGTGTTGCAGGCAGCTCTCCAGTAAATTTGTTGGAAGAAAGTATCCTATAAAAATATAATCATCATCAGCAACAACAAAAATATAAATTATGAATTTAAGCCATGGAATTCAAACTAAATTCCAAAAGTTGACCTTTCATATTCGGTGAGGCTTGAAAGGAAAAGTAATGCATAAAATTATAGTTAGAATTTCTACGGAAATAGAATCTTAGTCACACTATAAAAATTATAAAAATAGTTTCTCAAGACATAATAAATTATTTCAATAAGAGCATTTAATCCAAGAGAGTTTGTCATTAGAAGACTACACCTATTATATGTGGTTCAGAATGGGCCACACAGCCCAAATTATACAACACAATGTAGGTCACACATCTAAAGTGTGAGTCATCCTTTTGTGCAAATATCTCTCTACAACCCAAAATATCATCATCTTCTTCCCTCTCCCTCTCAAGAATTGCTAGACCTCTCCCTCCTCTCTACTTCCAATTTTGCTTTCTTTCTTCTCTAATCTTGTTCTTCTACTTGTTCTTTTAGTACACCGCTCAAAGCCTAAGCTCCACCACCATCACTAATACAAAAAAAAAAAGCCCTAAAAATATTCCTCCCTTGGTGATAGTAATTGTTGCCATATAGAGGAAAGAAGTAATATCTCAGGCTAGAAAACTCCAATTGAAACAAAACCAGTTTTGAATGAAAATGCACTCATACAGGGTATATTCACAAAATTTGAGGTTCATTGGGAGCAGGATGAGAGAGTTATGATTTTCTAAAGTAAGTTATTGATTAATACTCCTAGTTTTGACCAGTCCATGATATAATGGACATATTTTGCCCTATGCAACTCCAATTTGAGTGAAACCACCTTTGTTACAAAGCTAACAAATAGAAAATCATGCCTAAAAACTTTTAGATTTTCACTTGGAGGCAATTATGAGATCCTTCTATTTGAAGGCAATTATAATAAAATTATAAGATCCCTCCAATTTAGAGGCACATAAGTTCCCTTGTTAATTAGTACTATGAGACAACGGTCGCAAGATGAGATCATTTCCCAAATTAAGCTATCCAGGATCAGTAAAGATTAAAGGCACATGCTAAGTAAGTAAGAAAGTAAATGAGAAAGTGCATTAAGTCATGCATTCATGAGCATGTAACATATTTACCATTTTTTAAGAGTTTAATTTGTCAGGATAATGCATATCTATTAATTGTATGCTTATTGCCATACTAGAACTAAGTGTATGAGTTAAAATTAATTTGCTTTGGAAGGATATGCTTTCTAAACTTAATAAATGAACCTTTATCCCTATATATGATATCACATTTTTTTTAATAAATCGAAGCAGCTAGGATGTTCGTGATGACATAGATTGTCTGGTAGCCTATGATGCCTACCGAAAATATAAAATTCTCACTTCTATGTATATATTCCCATGTCGTCTCCAAATAGCTCGGGAGATTTTGACAACAACCATCCTGGGGGAATCAGACTGAGACTAAATTAGCTGTTAAAAACTTGCTACTAGATAGTCATTAATGCTAGATGGCTATTTCGCTAGTTGAAGCTTTTAGTGGAGCTACTTATGTAATCTAAAATTGCTATTACTGTGATGTAAATATTTGTTTATGTAAAGGATTTTCTATCTTCCCTAGCTATTCACTTGTGTGTATGTATATTTTAGTAGCAACCTTTAAATGTAATGTTATGGCTTAAGTATAATGTTATACTTAGGAGGATGTTATAACAAATCTCATTATTCTTTAGCAATTTCAATCGTCCTCCCTATAACAAGGTCCTAAAAGATACAATGAGAATAGAAAAACATTGTTGCATGACTCTTTTTTTTTTTTTTTTTTTGGGTAAGTTTATGAATAAAAGTAAGGATATTGGAGAGTTAGGGAGCATGAAGCACATTATTTAAGTGTAAGGAATGATGAAGAACAATCGTACTTGAACTTGCAAATGTGGAATAAGAACCATTAGCTACAGTTACATGGTGTTTACCAGCAGAGGGATGGTCAGATGAAAAAAATGTTCGGACTTTAAAGGCCTTACAATTAGTCGTACCAGAGTTAATTATCCATAAATCTTTAAGAATATTAATAGATACATTAGAGGATCAAGAACAGAAATTCATACCAAACAAGGTTAGCGACCAAGAGCCAACAGGCTTATTGAGGGAACTAGAGAGAGTCTACAAGTGTTCAAGCTCATCGATATTAAGGGCGGAACCTCATCCTCCGCCTGTACTATGAATGTGTTGTTGTGGTGACATTGTGTGAGGTGGCCACATTGGCTTAGCTATTTGGAATACATTAAATCCTTTACAACTAAGAATTTGTTCTTTCCGTAGAGTTTGAAGTAATTCTCCTTGGCATGACAAGACTTCTTGCAATCTTTCTCTTAGGCTGTGAGGAAGATGAAGATTTTGACTTGGCTGCTACTAAGACGGAATTGCTACCGAGTTTGTCATCAAGCATGATAACTCTACTACTTTCCTCTCCTCAAAACAATGTAAAACACCTAAGATAGTGAGGGCAATCTCTCTTGACGTAGAATTTAAACACAAATAGGATCATATTGCATATTTAAGCCAAAGAGAAACTTAAAGATCCTATCCAATTCAACAAAGCTCACGTGGAAGCATTCTTACTATATTACATATGTAAATACTAATATGGTCCAATTCGATCCATAAACCAACAAGAGTCCCACGATATTCGATAACCAGCATCGCATCTTGCTTGGTTAATAATATCTTTGTCTTCAACTCATAACAAGTAGCAGTGTCATATTTCATGGAGAAGATTTTTTGAAGAAGGACATCCCAAATTTCACATTAGGAACAAAGGAAGATACATTTCCGTATCATGCTAAGAGTCATGGAGTTCCAGAGCCATGTCACAATAAACGAGTCATCATCATCCCATGTCTCAAAGTGTGGTTCATTCTTTGTAGGAGCAGTCCCCTAAGGGGAGGAAAAAAAAATGAAAGGAAAGAAGTTGAAAAGAAAAAAGTTGAGTGGATTTGTATTTTTTATAAGTATGTTTGGATAAAAGGAAAATGAAAAGAAAAAAAATAAAAGAAGAATTATTTTCTCTTATTTATTTGTATAAAAAAACGAAAGGAAAAAAAAATAATGTTGACAAATAATAATTTTACCCTTACATTATTATAAAAGATATTTTAATTATAAGTTAATACAATTTTATCATAAATTTATCTATCAAAATAATATAAATAAATATAATAAAAATTAACCTTCTATATTTATATAAAAACATTCATGTCAATATTTTTAATTTAACAAGTTTACAATAATATTAACTTATTAAATCAAATCAATATTGATAAAAATGAATTATTCAAAATTATTTAAAATAAAATAATTATTTTAAATTAATCTAATATTTTAAATATATTACTTAAAAATATATTCTACTAACTAAATAATACTAAAAATATTATTTTAAACTCTTAATATAATATAAAAAAAAATAAAAACTTATGAAATATCTTTTTTAAAATAAAATGTATGTTTAAAATAAAATATTATAATAAAAAAATTTAAAATTGTATATAATTTGTGATTTGAAATTTTTTTTCTCTATTTATTATTAATAATATAATAATAAATGAATTGAGATTGTTTAAATAAAATTTTTAAAAATATTAATTAAAAAAATAAAAAAATAAAAAAAAAGTACCATACATCACCTTAAATGATATTACACACCTTAAGCCTCATCTCTTCTTCATCATCTCACCTCCCCATCTCTCTCGATGTTCTCTTTCTCTGTTCTTCTCCCTCACAGAACCTCCATCACCAACGCCACCCTGCCCACTCTCTCCTCCTGGAATGCCAGAACCTCATACTGCTCTCAGGATAGTGTCACCTGCGACGTGCAGCGCCACGTTACCGCCATCGAGTGGGGGAGTGGACAAAATTGAAAAATCAATAAAACCCCCTTCTTCGCAAATTTTCTGTCTGGTTGTGGGGAAAAATTTGCACTATTTATGTTGGACCCAGCCCTCTTTATTTTTTCCTCTTCCATTTTCCTCGCATCCTAATAAGAGAAGCTTATCTCTTTTTTTTTTATTTTTTTTCTTTCCTTTTATCCCTTCCAAAATTCCTTCAACCAAACATAGCCTAATTGTGGCGTGATTTTAGGCGACCTTGAGGGCAGTCCAAATGGCCTAAGCCCATTGCATGTAGTTTTTCCCATTAAGGTTAGAGGTAAAGTATAGGACAAGAAGATCATTATAATTTAGACACGTAGGTTGAGTTAGAGAGGATTGTGGGTTAACTATGGTGGGATAAGGGTTGACTTTTGGAAATTTGGGTTCTATCCTAGTGAAAGCAGGGTTTGTAGTGGTTAAAAGGTAGACGATGATGGCTAGCGGTGAAAAGGCTGCCAGAGAGGAGGTCTCACGCACCGGCACACACTGCAAGAGGTTTGACGCGTGGAGCTATTCACCGAGAATGGTAGTGAAGAATGACGGGACGATCGAAAATTGTTCAAGCTAGGTTTGGTAGGGGTCATTGGTCAGAAAAGATGTCAAAAAGTTGGCCGATGGAAGTAAACAATAGCAGAAGGCGAGAAAAGTAGGAGACGAGAATAAGTAAAAAAGAAGGAAAAAGATAAAGTGGCTTGGGACGAAGAAGGGTTACGAAAAAAAATTCTTTACAATAAAAATTAAGACTATAATATTTTCGTTAGGTCTAGCAATAAAAGCTGATGATAGACATAAGGGAAGTTAGAGATCTAAATCGGTTGTTTTGAATCGAATTTGAGTGAAAAATAAATTTGAATCGATCAAATTTAATTGTATTGATTTGACTTAAATTTTAAATTTTTATTCAATAAATCCGAATCAAACTAATTTGATTAGAATCGAGTTAGTTTGGTTTAAGTCATCAGATTAAAGTAAAAAAATAAAAAAATATTTTTTTTAAAAAAATTTATTTTTATAACAATTAACAATAATATAAAATTTAATTATGATATACTTACTAATAATATAAATAGACAAATTATTAAATAAATATTAACAAAAAAATTTAAAAAAAGTGATTATATTACTAAAAATTTAAATATAAAACTTTGAAATATTATAAATATATTAGAAATTTAAAAAAAATTTAGTTGATCGGGTGATCGGATTGGGTACTTGAATAATTGGGTTGAAAAATTATAATCCAAAACTGAACTAATAATAATTGATATGGTTTAATTCCACCTTAAAAATAAATCAATTATCCAAATTGATCTAAATTAATTTCATTAATTTGGTTTAAATTTTTAAATTTATTGAATTAATCTAATCCATTTATATCACTAATAGAAGCAGTGAAAGGTGCATGGGCTGTCAAATTAAGAGCTCTAATGTAAACTTGAAAAGAAAAGTAATGCTGAATATTATTTTTTAATGATAAAGTTGTCCAATAATTCACGCTATATAAAGTTATTAGGATTGGTATAGTGAGAAGAAATTTAGATAATTAATATGAGGTTCTATGTTTAAAATTTATTGCAATTAACATATTAAAAAAAATTCACGCTATGTAAAAACTTGACAATTATTATCTAATAATAAGCAAATCATTAGATGGTAATATTATTATCATCTAATGACTTACTGTCTAAAATAATGTACAAATAATTGCAATATATCTATTATAATATATAGAAATAAATATCTTGACAGAGAGCAATCATCAATAAAGGAACTCAAACAGCCAAAAGATTTTGACATATATAGTGGGGTGTAAATAGCTAATAAAATTAAGGTAAAGTGCTTACAGTCTTTGCATCTGGGTTAGATTCCCAAGCTCAGGAGGAAGTTTTCCAGACAATTGATTGGACTCCACAACACTATTCATTGCAAGTTAAAAGTTAAGTTCCACTAAAACTCGTTGAGTACATCATTCTAAACATGCGAAATGCGATATTTTTCTTTGCTAAAAAGTTGATGACGAGAACTCACAAACTTTTGAGAGTGGATATGTTTGCTATCTCTACTGGTATTGAACCCGTTAATCGATTTTCCCCTAGGGAACTGTCATCATGAAGAAGAAGGTTGACATTAGCTTCTTGTTGCATGAAATTATTATAAGGCCCTATTTATTACACATGATAAAGATAAGTTTTAATATAGTATAGGTTCTGATAGCGGTATGCCGGTATGATAGTATTGAGCTTGTTTAAATGATACTATTCTACTATATTCGGTACAGCATTTTATAAGATAATATAATAAACAAAATAATATAATCCTTCTATTATCATAAATAATTCTAACTATAAATAAAAATCCAATGAGGCTAAAGAAATTATTATAAAAATATTAATTTTTATTGATAATTTAATTACAAATTTTAAAATCAATATTATTATGTAAATATTTATTTTTTAATTATGACTATTTAAAATTTTTTATATTTTTTATTATATATAATTGTATTTTATATTGAATATTTTTTATTTATTAATATTGTTGATAATTATTTTTATTTTAATAAAATTTCAAAAATAATAAATGCATGATAGTCTTTCTTATACATTTTGATATTTATGTTTATGTCTCCAATTACAGGATATAACAAGAAACAAAATTATAATTATAAATTTTTAAAATGTTATTATTTAAATTTTATTTTCAATTTAATTTGAATTATTTATTTATTTATTTCTTAATTTATTATATAAAAAAGTTTAATTTTGATTCACTGTCAATATAATAAAGTTTTATACAATAATCTAATCACATATTTCTATTTACAAAACTTTTAAGATAGTTGGTGATTGACTCAAACAAATCTGATGATATGACAATACATAAATAAATATTTGTATAAAATATTTTTATATTAACAATGTATTAAAATTAAATTTTATACATAATTCTAATTTATATTTATTAGCTATTATTTGTTTATGTATTTTTTTTTTCATATTTACTCTTTTTATTATAGTAAAATGTGTAAAAAGCAAATGAAAGAGAAAGTTTTTGTTTATTAAAATCCAATTTAGCCCAATCTTACATCTCAAAATCTAAGTAAGTTATCAATCCTTTTAATGTATAAAAGGATTTTTATGGACAGATTAATAAATACATTGTTTGTACCAAATTTTTCTTCAAAAAAATTATGAAGTATTATATTAGCTTATCCTATTAACCGTGATGTAGGTTGTCAAACAGGAAGTCTTAAATAGAAGGTTAAAATATAATTTCTCTCTTTATATATGTCATCGATTTTAAATTTAATTCCTGGATAATTTTTTTTTAAAAAAAAATCTGCCCTAACACATGCAATTGTATTTAAAGAAGTCCCTACTATTAATTTGAGTTATAACATTGTGAATAGGTTGTCATCTGTGACTAACTGAGTATAATCTAGCTAAAGATCTCTATCTAATATTATAAATAACGATGATATGTTTGTGGGTAGACTAGAGCATGCGCATGAGTGAAAATTTTTGTTAGGATATGTTGCACTTCGTTGGAGGGAAGTGATTTGTTCTAAGTGTTTGTTCGGCTTATCTGTAATTTGCCACATAATAGCTAAAAATAATTGCAAGTATAAAAACTGATTTTTTTATGAAAAAAATTGTGTAAGAATTTAATTCGAAATCAATGATATGTATATTCTAACCTAAATAGAATATAAAATAAGACATATGTCAGGTTCATATATATCAGATAGACTAATGACAAAAGAAAATTAATAGAGAAATCGAAGACAGTACATGTTGATAAGATTCATGGAGCCCCATTCTTTAGGAATTGTACCGTTCAAGTAGTTGGAAGTAAGATCACTGTAACAAAGAGGGAGAGTATGTGTCATGCAAAATTGTATACAGATATATGTCCTTGAAGAAATGAAACAATTCCATAAAATGAGGTTGAATGTGACAAGGTTATAGAATTACGCACATTTCTTGAAGGTGAGGCAACCTGACTAATTCTGGCGGAAGTTTACCAGGGAGACTTAGCCGTTTCAAACATCTGCGCATTCACTTAACCGTGAAAATAATAGTTTTACAAAATATTATAAAATTAAAAGGCAAAATCAAACATTTTATATTCGAATTTAATTTTGATGTAATGTTAATATAAAAAATTTTTGCACTATTCTCTAATCAAATACTTCTATTTATAAAATTCTCAAAATATTGAGTGATTGAATTGAATATTTTTGCTAACATAGCAATACTTGATTTGATATTCGTATATTTTTTTTTATATTGACAGTATATCAAAATTAAATTCTTTAAATTTTATATATTGAAACTGCCAGTAATTATGTATTATGCAATCTTGTAATAGAGATTTTAACAACTTTCTTTAATAAAAAAAAAAGAAAAATTAAACAACTTAACAATTCATGACACGATTTATGAACATAAATAAATAAATAGGCGATGACGAGTTACTGTTTTGTATTTAAATTTCACCTTTTTTTCAAAAAAAAAAAATCATTCAGATTTTGTTCTTTAAGCTTAGAACCCATTTGCCGCTAAATGAAGCCCTCCGATAATAATTGCCTAGTAAATTGTGGATGTAATCCAGAAAAATGTACCATACCAGATAAACTAAATATTTCTGAAACTATCAATTATGTTAAGGATTCTAATGCTACCATGCAAGATCATTATGAGTTTGTTATCTCAATTATATTTTACTGATTCAAGTCTATAAAAACTATCCGATTAGATCACTACGAAGTAAAACTATTTTAGGGTTAATTTTTTTATTTATAAGTCTAGGATATGAAGTTTTATTAAAAATAATAAATATCAAACAATTTGAACAAACTAGATATTAATCCTACCAGAACTTCTTTGTCCATTTATTAACTAGCATTTCTATATTATGCGCCCTTAGAAACAAAAGGGTTTCCTTGACCCGGAAAAAAAAAAAAAAAACAAGCCAACAGCAACAGCAATAGTCATTTTGCACCGTTTAATTTTTCATCGTCCACACAGTTGGACTACTTTTATTTTACTTTATTTTTTATAAACAGTTGGACTACTTTTATTGTCTACTGCTATTTAGTCATTATAATTTTAAGATGCTTGGTTAGATCACAATGGGTCCGTTTGGAAGTGATTACAGAAAGAGAAATGGTACTTATTTTAATAAATAAGCATCTTTTAACATTATATTATTTGTTTGTTTGTGTTTATGGAAAAAAAAATACAAAAGTAGAAAATAATCAGATTTTTGCTTATTTTAAGAGGCAAGTAGATAATTGCTTATGCTTTTAAGCAAAAGCAATAGAATAGAGAAAAAATATAACATAATAAATGAGTCAATTATATTTTTAAAATATCTTTAATACTTTTTAAAAAACAAAAGATGTCCTCACCTCTACTTTAATTCTTAAAACTCTCTCTCTCTCTCTCTCTCTATATATATATATATATATACTCTTTATCTATGAATTTAGGATATTTTTATAAAAATAAATTTTTTATTAACTTTAATTTTTTATTGACGATATGTTTAATTAATTTATTTTTAATTAAAAATAAAAAGTAAAATTAATTATAAAACTTTTAAAATTTATAAATTAATTTTGTTTGTATCTACTCGTTGGGATAAAGGATAGATGCAGGATAGTCCGGCCGACTATTTGGTGTGTGTTAGAACAGGACCTAGCCATTAGCCAAATTACCAACATGACCCAAAAAAAAAAAAAATGAAATTAGACCACACATTCGTTGTATTCATTGCATAAAACAGTACATATTACGTAAGAAACAGCTGGAAGGTGACTAAAAGCCAACTTGTGGATCACATTGACAAATTGACATATAAAGAAGGTGGGGTTTATCTATTCCATTAATTTGCTCATTTATGACATATCAAGGAGGTGGGGTTTCTCTATTCCATTAATTTGCTCATTTATAATGGAAGATGGGCCAACCTGAGAGGAAGGCAAGCTGGCAGAAGCTATCCAAAAAATTTAAGTAATGGGAGTAAATATAATAAATATATAATAAAAAATTTTATATAATTTTTATGTTAAAGTAAGTACTAACTTGATAAGATAATTGAGATAAAATATGTATATATTTATATACTTTTAAAAAAAAATTCAAATTTTGATCGGGACATATAGTGAATAGATCCATCCCAATAAACGGCTTGAAACTTATGACTTGAAGACCAAATTAGACTTCTCGCAAAACGACTCTCAACGAGGACGTTGAGACTTTATGGGAAAAAATTTAGTTTTGGATATAGAATAATTGGTAGATGGAAAGTCATGCTCCATATAAAATAATTAAAATTATATCTCATGAAAGGACATATGTTTTCGTTAAGAAGAAAACAAAGAGTGCACAAGTATTCTAGATAATAATAAGGGAAATGACTTTTTCCTTTTCAAATCCAAATTTGACATTGATTAGATCTTTATTGCAAGCGCTAAATATTGAGTAAATATGCATTTTAGTTCTTTAAAGATTTATTTGACATCAATTTAGTATTTATAAAGATTTTGAGATCAAATAGCTAGGTCCTTGAAAAATCAAATGTAACATTATGTTAGTCTTTGAAAATTTTTGCCATCAAGTAGGTTCTAAAAGTTAAATTATGGTTTCATTTTAGTCCTTTGAAAGATTATTTAACACTTTTTTTGATAAAATATGAGTTTGGAAGAATTTATTTGATATCAATTAACTTCTACAAGGACTAAGACTATTCAATTCTTCTTTTTTAATAAAATATAAATTTTTAGGGATCTATCATGTCAAATAATTTTTAAAAGGACTAAAATAATATCATATTTTAATTTTTAGAAATCTATTTATTGTCAAATGATTTTGAGGGACTAATAAATGTCATATTTTAACTTTTAATAACCTATTTGATGTAAAAAAAAATTTAAACAGTAAATTAATGTCACAGCAATATTTTAAAAACTAAAATGCATATTTATTCTATTTATATTCTATAACATCACAAATTTTCATTACTTTTAAAACTTTTGCTGGAGTTGATTCATAATTCTTTTAAACTATAAATGATTTTATCCAATTCATTGAATATATATATACGATCCATTTATTCTAAAAGTATGTCTTAATATATTTACTCTATTAAATAATTTTTTTATAAATATTAAGTTTCATCAATCTAATTATTAAATTAAAAATTTTTACTAAAAAGTTCAAGTATATAAAATTTTATACCATTTTAAAAAGATTTAATACTTCTTTGTCTCACTTTATTTTGACGTTAGTGTGTTTAATTGTCAAAATAATATCATATAATTTAACAATTACATTGTCAAAAATTAATATTCAAAACAATTAACAAGTTATTCAATGAAGTAAATTAGTAAAACTTACTCTTAAAATAAATATTTTTTATCATAATTAGCCAACCACACCGTTGACTTATGAGGGCTCAAGAAGACACATAAGGAGCGAGGGACATACAAGCTTGTGACATGACACACGGTGCTATCGGCATAGGAGCAATTGCAGATGACAGCAGTTGCGTTCTGATCTTTCACATCGTAACACGAACTCATACCATATTGGAGACTACATGGATCTATGCTGGAATCCCAGTCCTTCTTTCCAAGTGTCATAGCTATGTCTTTCAGAGCTTGCACTATAATACAATAAACAAGTAATATATTTATATATCTACGACTCAATATTTATCAATTAATATTAATATATTTTTAATTTAAAAAGATTCATATTATAATTCAATAGCATATCATTAAATTATTAAATTTTTATTCTTTTAAAATTTCACATATTATAATATATTATTTATTGTCAGCATAAAATATTTTTAAAAATAATTATAGAAACAATATATCAAAACTTCTGAAAAATCAAAAAATAACATCAGATTACAGCTATATATTAATCCATTGTGAGAGTGTTTTTCTCACTATGTAAGATGTTTTAAGTGCATACCTTCAACTTCTGGCAGAGTGGCTCCAAAAGCTAAAGAGGAAAAGCGAAAGGCAGCAAGGAGTAAAAGGAAGAAGAAACGAGGGGAGATTATGTTCATGCTTGCTGATTTGATGACCAAACAAAGCTTCAGATTTGATGGAAATAAAAGCAGTTCAGTGGTAAGAGCAGATCATAAATAGGATGAGTTTGGACTTTATTATGATATGAAAACAGTTGTGGAGAAACATATATTAAGCGCAGAGAATAGAGTAGAGAAGGATATTGGCTGCTGGTGAGGAAATGAAAGAAATGAAAGCTCACACACGGAGACAGAGTTCTAAAAGGGTGCTTAAAAGCACATTGAAGACCTTAAACAAGATATATAATGCTAGTTTAGATGAGTTTTTTTATAAAGATTTTTTTAAATTATTTTTTTTTAAAGATCTTTTAAAAAAGTAAAAATTATTTTATATTTAAATATAAAATTAATTTATATTTAAATGTAATATTAAAATATTTTGTATCCTTAAATATCTTTTTTATGTTATAAAAAAAATATTAGAAGATGAAAATTATAGTTTCTCAAAAAAAAAATTTTTGTGCTTTTTCTAGTGATTCTATTTTTATTAAAAAGTTTTACTCAAACATATAAAAAATGCCAAAAATACTTTTTTATTAAAAAAAATTATCAAAATAATGGCACCCAAACAAACACATATTCTGATTAAGCTAAAGCATAACTAATGAGGAATTGCCAATTTGTGCAATTTTATATAATATAGATGAGCAAATGGAATATGAGAATTTCTTTTTTGACGTGAATATTACAAATTGTTAGATGTTTTCAAAGTTAATTTGAGAAAAAGTTAGCATGGACCATTCACACGCAGTATATTACATTGAATCGGATTCTCTTCAAGTGCCAGGGTCGTCTTAGTTGATATTTGGCTGTAATAGGTAGCAAGCGATCGGTGTTGTGTTTACTTCTTTACTTTTTTGGGTCTTATTTTACGCTTTGTTCACGGTACTGGATGCCGTTCTGTAAGTGCTGCCTCTACTTTGGAAGTTTAGCCTTCTATCCTTATCGAAAAAAATGGTGGGGATGAATTGAAAAAAGAGCAAGTTGGTGAGGAGACAGATATTAATTAAAGAAGGGAGGGATTGCGCAAGGGTCCGCGTGGAAATTATTGAGTATAGTATCGCCACATGCATGTGACTTTCGTTAGTTTAAGTAATATGGTATTTGTTTTTCTTAAATAAAGTTGTTTTGAGTTTAAATTTTGTAAACAGAAAATAAATGCTAAAAGAGTTTTATCTTTTTATTATAAATCGATTCAATTTGAGCTAGATTAGTTAAAATATAATAAATTTCAAAAATTTTGATCATTTAATGTGAAAATAATTATAAAGTAAAAAAATAAAAAATTATTTATCCCTAAATTAATAATTTTTATTATGTATAGATCTCATCAAAATAATCTAAAAATAAATATTATTTTACTTTCTCATTTTACAATTATATTTTTATATCATCATTCTAATTTTTGGTTAAAGTTTAAAGCTTTTTGTATCATCCGTCAAAGAATATGGATGTTGACGGATACGTATTTCTAGTGTTGCAAAATTGAAGAGGAGCCTCTACCTCCTGGCATGTCCAGTTTTGTTTGCAGAATGTTTCTAATATGGGAAGTTTTTAACAAGAATCAAGTTGGTCTTGAAAATCTAATGGGTGATATATAGGGTGTATTCATATACCTTTTTTTATATGGTGTATTATAATTTTTTTTGGTTAGTCAAATTAAAAAGAAAAAAGGTTAAATATATTTTGAAAATTATCAAAATTTTTTTTGTGAGATTCTGAAATTAATTATAAGTCTTTAGGTATTGCACAGATAAAATTTGATATTTTTTAGTGTTACAAAAATAAAAATTTGGTCATTTCTAAAATGCAAAAAATATTATGCAGATAAAATTTGATCACTTTCTACGAGATCTTGAAATTAATTGAAAATTTTTAGATATCACACAGATAAAATTAGGTATTTTTAAATGTTACAAAAATAAAAATTTAGTCACTTTTAAACTTGATTAATTTTTATTTGTATAATCCTAAAAAATATTATAATATATCATATAAAAAGAAGTGTATTAATACACTCTTTTTATCTATCATTAAATTATCCAAACCAACCTGATCCAAAACTCATCGCGGACCAAGTTAGAATCAGCCATGGTCTCATACATGGACCGGAGGATGCATTGTTCCCAATCTTAGGTCATTTGCTTCAAAAGCTATATATATATATATATATATATGTTGATGTGTATAATTTACATTCATCATAAATATATTTGAGTAATTGTGTTCAATTATTTTATATAGTATATTTTTATATGGTAATTTTTCTTTTAATTTTAAATTATATATGTTCATTCCGCTCCCTTTCTATTAAATTTCTGACTACCCCTCGTTGTGTAGAAACATATATTAAGCGCAGAGAAAAGTCGAGAAGGATATTTGTGAGGAAATGAAGGAAGGGAAAGGTCATACATGGAGTCACACAAAAAATTAGATTTGAATCCTCTATAGTGAGAATATTTGTAAAATAAAAAAGTGAGTAGTTAATTATTCTTAAATTATTTATTAGATTCTAATCACAATAAAAATTATTGATGGAAAGGTATTTAACCCTTCACTTTCTTATTTTATAATCCTACTTAATTTAGAGGATTTTTTTTCAAAAAAATTAAAGGGTTCTGGAAAGTACACTGAGGACATTAAACAATATATATTCTGATCAAGGCTAAGTCTCACTCATAAGGAATTGCCAATTTGTGTAATTTTATAGAATATAGATGAGCACAAGGAATATGAGAAATTGTTAGATGTTATCGTACTCTGGGGAAGAAAAGTACTAATATGGACCATTTTTAAAAAACCTCTTTAAACATGTTTTATCATCTGAATTAAATGGTGGGGTTGAAAAAAGAGCAAACGGATAAGGAGACAGATATGAAAGAAGGAAGGGACTGGGTCCACGCGGAAATTCTTGTGTATAACACTGACGCATGCATGTTTTAGTTTAAATGATTAACTACTTATTTATTTTTAAATAATGTTGTTTTTTAAAGTAAATAATTTAAATATTTTAAATAATTTGATATTTATTTTTTTTAAGTAAAATTTTGGATTCGAGACAAGTGGACGAAAAAAATTAATGTTAAAAGAGCTTTATTTTTACAGTAAATTGATTTGGCTCAAACAAAATTAATCAAAATCAAATAGACTTTCAAATATTGGTAATCCATATTAAAAAAAATTATTTCAAATTTGCATAATGTAAATAAAAAAATTAATATTAAAATTTTTTTATTCCTAGTAGCAACTTAACAAGCACTTTTCTCCCTGTGCTGCCTTTTTATTTTTTTAGTGTTAATATAATTAACCATACAATTGATGAAATATGAAATTTGAATATTATACAAGGAGGGAGCGACTATTATCACTATTTTTATCTATCAAAATTTGAATATTATACATGGAGGGAGTGACTATTACCATTATTTTTTGTCTATCTCCACTCCCATTCAATAATTCTATTCATTACTTTCTCTAAATTATCTTTCCATAATTTCATAATTAAAATAACAAAATTGTTCAACTTCACAATATCTTATAGAATATATTAGACTAAATACTTTAATTAAAAATAAATAAAATAATTTAAATATGTGGCTTATATTTATCATCATGATAATAAAATTATTGTACATGCTAAATTCAATCTTTACTTCACATTTTTTTTTTATACTTTTAAGAAGGGGTCATTATCATATATGTATTTGTTGTCAATCCTATCTAATTTAATTTATTTAATATATCTAAAATACTCTTTTCCTTCTTTAATGAAACTAATTATTTAATTTTTTTATTATCACTCTTGATTTTTGGTTTTTTTTGTGACAACTATTTTATGAATTTATAAATGTACTTATCTAATATAAATTTAAACACTAAGTATCAAACTAACGTGATTTCAAGTTTTTTTTTAAAAAAGAATCATTAGTAAATATGATAAATTCATGTGTTATATAAGGTTATTAAAAACAGTTATTTTGAATTCAAAATTTGACAAATTAATAAAATTTTATAAAATTTTCTTCTCTTTTATATATATATATATATATATATATATATATATATATATATATATATATATATATATAATATTACAATATAAAAATATAAAAAATAGTATATCTTTTAAAAAAATGCTAAGTAAAGATTGAATTTAGCATCTAAAGTAATTTTGTTATCATGATAATAAATATAAGCTACATCTAAATTGTTTTATTTATTTATAATTATAGTATTTAGTCTAATATATTTTATAAGAAATTATGAAGTCAAACAATTTTATTAATTTAATTATGAAATCATGGAAGGATAATTTAGAGAAATTAATAAGTAGAATTATTGAGTGTGAATGATAATAGACAAAAAGGAGTGGCAATAACTACTTCAATGCATGGAATTCAAAATTGAGAATAAGGCAATTATTATCAATTAAAGGCAAGTC
Organism: Pterocarpus macrocarpus; assembly: GCA_031439585.1. Taxonomy (NCBI): domain Eukaryota; kingdom Viridiplantae; phylum Streptophyta; class Magnoliopsida; order Fabales; family Fabaceae; genus Pterocarpus; species Pterocarpus macrocarpus. Next base: position 14,238,346 of record CM062517.1, on the reverse strand, counting down.
GTGCCCGTCAACTTGAAATATTTATTTTTTGAATATTGATATAAAATTATTACTTATATGAATTTGTATTTTATTTTTTGAGAGTAATTTATATATATTGACCGTATAAAAATATTTTTTGCTGTTAACCAATAAAATTTTAAGAAATTGGCACATCATAATAGGTAACTATCCACTATAATAACTATTTACTGTGATTTATTATTTTTCTAAAATTTTATTGACTGACAATATAAAATTAATTTACTTTATCAATATAAGATAATTAATCTCTTATTTCTTTTATATATTAATATATGTCCTTGGAAAAGTACTGAGCCTGAGGTATTAATCTTGAATTTGCGAGGAACTTATAGTGCATATTAGTGTGGGAAAGGGAACATGCGGCATGCAGGGTGGTAATGGAGATGCCTTATGACATTGCTTAATAGGACTAACTAAGAATAAGATCCCCGCTCCCTACATGCTAGCCTCCCACTGCCATCGTTTGCTTCACACTCCCTGGATCTCCATTTTCCATCTTCCTCCAGGTGTCCTCCTCCTCTTCTGTTTGATTTTAACGTCGATTTTGGGTGCAGTTCAAAGCCCTGCATGCTCTTCATGTCCAGTGCAAGGTGTAGCGCTTTGAGGGAGAAAAAAATGAACGACATACAGTTACAGTTTTATCCTTTGTTTACAATTTTAAAATAACAAACATAAAGATCAAATGTCAAATATGTAATGGTAAAATAGGGAAAAAAAATTAGCAGTTAACAACATTATCAAACTCGAGAGTTTAGGTAAATCTGTGAAGTCTTAGCAAATTCAAATTGTAAACTCAATTCATAGACTGATAAAAGTTTACATATTTAAAAAATATTACTTAAAAATATATTTTAATAATTAAATATAGTTAAATAATATTTTCATAATTAATGTTGAACAATTTTAACTTTATAGCAACATAAATGAAAAAAATTATAAAATATAGCTTAATATATAACTTATATCATATTTTATTCGATACATATATTATTTTGTAGTTCAATAAAATATAATTAAATAATAAATAAAAAATTAGTTTAATAAAACTAATAAATACTGTATAAAATAAATAAGTAAACTAAAGTATACAATAAAAATGACTAATATTTTATATTTGGAGAGTAAAGTCAAATATAATTTTAGATTCGTAAACTTATTTGTAGAATCTAGAGTTTACCAATTTTGTTGGAATTTATCTAAATTCATGAGTTTAACAAAAATAGGAATTTATACATGAATTAACTCGTTTTAAAATAATAGGATCGTAAACTTATAAAAGTTTACATATTTAAAAAATATTACTTAAAAATATATTTTAATAATTAAATATAATTAAATGATATTTTTATAATTATTGTTGAACAATTTTAATTTTATAGCAATATAAATGAAAAAAAATAAAATATAGCTTAATATATAACTTATATTATATTTTATTCTATATATATATATATTATTTTATAGTTCAATAAAATATAATTAAATAATAATAAATAAATAAGTAAATTAAAGTATATAATAAAATGATCAATATTTTATATTTGAAAAATAAAATTAAGTATAATTTTAAACTCATAAACTTGTTTGTAGAATAAAAAATTTATCGATTTTATTAAAGTTTACCTAAATTTATATGAGTTTAACAAAAATAGGAATTTATGCATAAATTAACTCGTTTTAGAATAATAAAAATGTACACTTATAAGAATTTAAAAATTAATTCAAGAGCTTAATAATTATGATAATTAAAACAACCAGTAACTCAAATCGGATTAATTATAGTATAATGAGTTTTAAATATAGAAATTTGAAAAAAAAAATGGAATGAAGATTCAAAAGCAAGCTTGTCTTTTCTTTGAAAATTCTTCGTCATTTATGAACCCAAGAATTTTCAAAGGGACAAGCCACGTACAATAAAATAGATTTCATTCTCAATCGCGGAAAGCTTTCGTTCTGCTTAAAATTTTCAAAGTCAGTAAATTGCAGCGCAGGGAGAATCGGATAGGACCGGCCAGTTAGACCGGTTGAACCTGAAATTAGATTTTAAGTCGGTCTAATTTTTATCATAAAATTGATTATGGTTAAAATTAATCTAAAATTAGTCAAAATTGAAAAAAATTGGTGAACTGATTTGAATTGAATCTGTCAAATCAATTGATCAATTTTGTTTTTTTTTTTAATTTTGAAAAAAAAATGTTATTATTTTTTTATAAAAAAAAACTCAATTAAAACAAAAATTTATTTTTTTTTAAATTTTGATTCTTTTAATATGCTTATTTATTATATATTATTAAATTAATTTAAAAATAAAAAATAATTACTATACTATTTATAAATACTTTTCAAAAGAAATATATATAAAAATTAAAATAAATAAATTTTATATTTAAGATATTTGATAAAATATCTCATAATAAATATTATTTTATATTAATTATGTTATTATTAATAATTTAATATAATTTTTTATTTTTTAATTAATTATATATATATTTATATATATGAATAATTAAATATATATATATATATATATATATATATATATATATATATATTTTTATTATATCGTCAATTTCAATTGAATCTCTGAACTGAGCTTTGACCCTGCCTGATCCGATTTTGTTAACCTTACTAAATTGGTTTGCAATTTCTTTGTTCAAGCAATTTCTCATGCCCTTCTTATATGGAAAAGAAAAATAGAAAGAAAGGAAAAATAAAACTAAATTAAGAAAAATAAGGGATTTAATTTATATATATTGTTAATATAAAATTTTTGTATATTATTATTTAATTATATATTATTATATTAATAATAATATTTAATTCAATCATCAATATTTTTAAAAGTTTTATAAATATAAATATTTAATTAAATAATAATATAAAATTCTTTTACACTTCTAATAAATAGCAACTAAACTAAAAAATAAAACCTTAATTTAATTCGTGAAACATGCATCTTTTATTAGCCCCTTTGAAATAATTTGTCAGTTTATTCCTTAAAATTTTAAATCCTTCGTGTTTTCATCTCTTCTTGTATTTAAGTTTAATATTGTTAATTCATAAAGGATGGGTTTAATTGCCTTTTCGAGCGGATCAAATACTTCGGCATCTGTGAACCAACGGATAATTATCATTATCAATGTAATAATAGTAGTGTCCACATCATGTAATAAATTGAGACAATGATACTTTTTCTATCCTTTCTCTAGATGGTTAGATTTAGATATTTATAGAGGAGTTAAATGTAATTTTCGAGCGGATCAAATTACTTTGACATCTGTGAACTAACTGATAATTATCAATATAATAGTAGTGTCCACATCCTATGATAACTTGGGACAATGATAATTTTTCGATCCTTTTTCTATGATTAGATGTTTATAGAGGACTTAATGTAATTTTGAACAAACTAAATTGTACATCTGTATTTGCAGAGATACCCCTACTCATTGACAGAATGGCAGTTTCGCCACGCACTTTAACGGAGTCCATTGCCTCCTCCTACACGGCTAGAATGGGATCCACCACATAATTCAACTGTCCACCTCCTCGTAGGAAAACGAGTGGCATGTGCAATATTTGCGGTGCTTTCACTACTAGTGCTAGAGAACCAAGTGCATACACTATCACTTACAAAGAAAAATTGAGCCAGACCAACTAGTTATATTCTAGATGTAAGAGTAAAAGCACTATACATGTCAATCTGAATGGAAGAAATGATATTTTGCTCATTATAACATAATTGAAATTTAGTAATATAGTCTAAATATAATGTTATAACTTTTTAAAAAATTTATTAAAAACTAAATATGTGATAATGGCATAAATTTCATTGGCTTATTGAAATCAGCAAGATATGCGGGTCTGGTTAAAAATTTATTCTACCAAGAAAGAGAAAGGAACACGTAGAGATAAAGAAAAAGAGAAGCCTTCAAAATTAGAAGCTTGCTGTGTGGGTCAAGTTTACGTGCATCCAATATGGAAAAACTTAAGAGGCCCATATAATAGATAGATTGTAAAATTTTGGATTTCTCTAAGTTTCTGACATATTCTTTCTTATGATTTTTGAATAATCACGACCAGTTTCTCCATATATAACACTAAGGTGCTTCCTTGAATATCTCTTCATAGATTTTCTTATCGACTCAACGCAGAGACATGAGGCTTTCTTTGTTTCTTCAATGCTTGTTCAGCTTGGCGCTGCTTCTGATACATCCCTCCATTGTTTCTGGGTAATTAATTATTAAGAGGCTGAGGAAGAAAATCACGCTTTCTCTCCCACTTGCCATAGGCCGTCACTCTCCACCTAAACCTAGTGGATTGAATGGAACACTGGTATGTGGTGGAGTTGATTAGGATGGCCATGATAAGAATGGGGAGACGAAAACCAGTATTTCTTCCTTCTCAGTTTATGTCAGAAACCTCCTTTTTTCAACGACAAATCAGATCCGGCAAAGCAAGTGTTACGGGTTGATCTCATCAAAGTTTCATGAATTTTTGTATTACCCAATTATTAAATAAATCCTTGATAATATCATTACCGGTCAAATTACTTTTAATTATAGTCAAAACTCAATGGCTTGATACTAGGACTCTCTTAGGATAAGTTGAATAGTTTAATTTCTTGGACTATTCTAAACCTATTCTAAGGATAAAAAAACAAGAATTCAATTGGCCATACAAATGAGTACTTCCATTCCTTGCTACTCTAATCTATGTTAATTTCTAGTTTGACTTATTTTATGAAGTGAAATGTCTTTTGACGTCGTAAAACTATACATCAGTTAATAGGTGATCAAGTCAAAAACAGCATTAAGAATACTAGAAATTAAGTAATGTATTAAAAAGAGAATTAAAATAATAAAATAAAATACAAAATCAACTCCCTAAGATTACATCTCCCTAATACCTAGAGAAATTTAGAAAGCCATGGAAAAAGAAAAGAAAACAATACTCAGAATCATGTCAATTGAAAGAAGCCTCTCTAGAGCCTCTAGCCTTTGGTCTATGTTCCCCTCTCTCTAACAATATCTCTCCCCTCTCATATATAAAAGAATTTAAATCAAAACATAAAGAAACTAATTCCCTTGATTTTTTCCTTTTTCAAATCTATATCCCCATTCTTTTATCTTGATTTCTTTAAAAAATCTGATTAAAATTTTCAAATAATATCTTCTATCTTTTTCCTTCTTTGATTCAAATCAAATATTTCAAAAATTCTCTTTTTGCTCTTCCAAATCTTTACATGCTTATTCAATTGTTCCCCTCTAATATTCAAATCATTGATGCTAAAAATCAATTCTGCAATAAACTAAATTTAGTTAGAATATTTGTCATTTAAACTCAAAATTATTAATTTCTCACTAAAAGCATCAACAATTAAGATTTATTAAATTAATCCAAGAAAATCATCATTATGAGAATAAATTTGGAAAAATTCAATACACATATATGTGGAAAAATAATATATTTTCACCAGTCATCAACTTTCAACTGCTTTGGTGATATATCAGATATTTTCATATCTAGAAAACCAAAAAGAACATCTTCTCTCCATTTTGCTTTTGTTCATTTCTCTTTAGTGGCTGGGCTTGTGTAGCCATTTAGGAGCTAAATGGGATGTTGGTGGATGGTTGTCAATTGGTGGTTGCAAAAGCTTCTGAGAAAAAATCTTCCCCTAAGAGTTTTTCTGAAGATAAGTAACCTCTAGTTTTTGAAGATTATGTCTGCAAAGCCTATCCATCCATGATTGGTGCCCATGCTTATTCTTTTGATCAAAGAAGGATGACAAAAGCTACCATAGGGGTTTGAACACAATTCAGCGTGGCTTATTAGAAGTTTGATTGTGGCCACCCAAGGGTCCTTAGTTTCTAATTCTTTTTCTGGGTTGGCTAAGGTTGCATCGGACATCTCTAACATTAGTGTTCTTAACCCTACACAGTTTTTGGTAACCTTCTACTCCTTTGAAGCGATGAGAATTACTTTCTCTGGGAGAGTGCATCCACATCTTCTTTTTGCTCTGACTTGAGACAATGGAGTATGGAGGTTTGGACACCATCTAGGCTTGTATGGATTGAGCTTTTTGGCTTACTAGCCTTTGCATGGTCAAGCAAAAATATGATTAGTATTGCAAACCAGTGGGGCGAAGTCAGAGGATTTGATGAAAGAACAATGAGAGGAATGTCTTTTGAAAGTGCAAGGTTATTGATTGTTATAGAGTCTATGGAGCATATTGACAGGCATGTGAATTTTGTTCTTGGAGATCACATGTTTTCGGTGAGTATTAGAGAGATCCCGGTGTGTCCTTCTACCCTATGCTCTTTAGCTATTTCTGCAAAGGCAGTGGTCATGATGGAGTTCCTTTCCTTCGGCGGTGATAATGCTGTTTCCTGGAATACCAAGTGTCAGCCAAGCTCACGTGAGGAACATGGAAGGTTAACCATCAATCTAAGCTCACGTGTGGCTGTCATCAATGATTAGCAACAGAACCAAGGTTGTGGAATGCCAGGAAGTGGGCTTATTAATGAGCATGTTTCTAATGTGTGTTGTGTCCCAAGTAAGTGCCCTCGATCCGATCATGAGCTGTTGTTGGAAGTTTGAAACGATTTGGGGTTGTTGGAGGATGGGAGTTGGACTATTGAGTTATGTGGTTTGGGCCAATGCTCAACAATCTCCAGCCCAATAAGCTCATCTCTTTATCCACCAGGCTTTGAACCAACTGAATATGAGCCTAAACCTCTTTTAGTTGGACAAAATCTTGATAGGCCCATGGTTTGCAATGACTCTGCAGAAACAGACAAGTCCAACATACTAACAAATTCTGATTAGGAAGATGTGGTCTTGGCTGATTTGGTTTTGGATTGCAAGAAAAAGAAGCAGTTTGAATATATCTTGAAGAAAAAAAACACACTGTCCAAGTGTAAAGATAAGTTGGATGGCTCTCAAGTGCAAGTTGGAGCAGATAACCGAACCTTTTTTACCAACCCAGTAGGTGTTAATAATAAGGCTTTTTCTAACTCTACAAAGGAAGCTAAACACACCTAGGCATTGGTAAAAAGTCTAGGTTTATATGCTCAAAATGAAGATGTCATTGTGAATGCTTTGGCTAACCTTTGTATGGAAAAAGAGGATTAGACAAATGGGCTTGCACTAGAGGTAAAAGGACTAGGAAGAGAAGAAATTGACTAAGTGATCCTTGATGTTTATGGTTGTCGTAGGCTTAGCTTCGCACCTTTTTTCATTAGGTCTTTGTTTTTACAGCTGATGCTACTATGATATATTTTGGTACAATCTTTTGCTATTTTGATCCACCTTTTCAGGTGTCTTGTATATGCTCCACTTTTTACAGTGTTTTGAGCTTTATCTCAAAATTATTAAAAAAAAAAAATCCTTTCTTATGATTACTTCTCTTTTATGCTAGAATAGGGGTTTGTGTATAGTCACGATTCTTATTTTGCCTTTATATGTGAATCCATCATTTTTTAGACGAACACTTACATAGCATATGAGGGCAATCCAACTAGGTGGTGGATCCTATTTTAACCCTGGAGGAAGAACGGTTGGATGTTCTTGCCAGCGGGTAGTAACCGTTGGTGGCAATGATGTGACAAAGGAGCACCGAGTAGTGGGACCTTGTGTAGATGGTGGAAACAAGTAGGTCAAGTAAAGCTTTAGCTTAAACAAAACACAACCTATTTTCTAAATAAAACTCTGAATATGGCTTATTTACTTGGTTTAGGCCTTTTTTCAGAGTTTGTCCTACTGTGAAAGTATATTTAAAAACTTACTTAATCCCTTTAAATAGACTAATAGGCTTATTATGAAATAGGCCAACAAGCCTAAATAAGTTAGTAGGCCTAAGCTTAAATAAGTTAGTAGATGTAGTCCTACGAATATATTCACTTATAGTCTAATATAATATGTTAAAAGTGTTGGGGATAGCATGGCGACATGGGTCTCACAAACATTAGTACAAATCCAATAAACCAAATATAAATACAAAATATTAAGGAAAAAAAATTAACAAGGTGACAATGAGTGCAACGATACAAGAATTTATGTGGTTCAGCATATCCTATGCCTAGATCCAAATTGCAAGATAAACACTTTCACTATGAAAAAAAACAATATAACAATATTATTTTGTTCTCATACCCAAAACCCCTTGTACACCCTCTCTCGTAACCCAAAGTACCCTTCTTTTACATTCTCTTAATCTTTGACTGTCACACAGTTAGACCATTAATTTTATTTATAATTAAGAGTACTTAGCCTATAAAATTTTTTATCTCATATCCTAATAGATTTTTCAAATCCTACTTATTTCAAATCCTATCAAATTAATATGCCATCTTAACAAATTAATTTTTCATATGTTTTTTCTTTTAGGATTCTACCGTATCCTTAACTTAAATATTCCTAAATCTAAGAATACACATATCTTAAATATATACATGAATAAGATCAACTACAATCCTATCAAGATACACAGATGAGCCAACTGTTCTAATAAATCTCCACCTTGGCAAATGTCCTGCCATATTAGAAATCTTTAACAGCTCCACCTTGATCCAGATCCAAGTCGCCTAGTCACGTGCAAACCTTCATAAACACCATGAAGAACCTTCATTTGTAAATACCACAAATAAGCACTATTGGCGTCAATGCAAACCAACTACACACAACCTAATCAACCATATAACATGGCTCCACGTGGTTCGAAACCTCGATCAATGAGTGTGCAGCACTACAATCCATCATCAAAACCTAATGATACCACTCAGTGTCCGTTGTCTTCTCCAACTTCCCATCCTTTCACTTCAAGGTTTTTTACCAAACCTTTTTGAACTAGGATGTGCTTCACCCTTCTTTATGCTAGACATATTTGTTGGATCGTATTGAGCTCAAACAAGCCCTAATACCAATTGTTGGGGATGGCACAGTGAAATGGGTCTCACAAATACTCGTTCGAATCCAATAAATCAAATATAAATACAAAATATCAAGGAAAAGAAATTAACAAGATGACAATAAGTGCAGAGACACAACAATTTAAGTGGTTCGACATATCCCACGATTAAGTCCCCTCCGGAGGATAAACACTTTCACTAGGAAAAGAAAAATAGTACAAGAATATCATTTTATTTCCATATCCAAAGCCCCATGCACAATAGTCCAAAGTACCCATCTTTTACATTCTCCCAGTCTCTGACTGTCACACACCTAGGTCATTAATTTTATTTATAAATAAGGGTCCTTAACCTCTAAGAATTCTTATCTCATACCTTAACATATTTTTCAAATCCTAATAGATTTTTCATATTTTTTCTTTTAAGATTTTACCGTATCCTTAACTTAAATATTCTTAAATATAAAAATACACATCTTAAGAATATACATAAATAAAATCAACTACAATCCTATTAAGATCTACAAATGAGCCAACTTTACTAACAAAAAGAACATACATGGCCTTCTACCATGTGGTAATTGGCATTAAGAGTTGAAATATTTTGAGTTCTTAAATTTATTGAACATGGCAATTATATGTTAGTTCTTCCAGTTCAAAATAAGTGTCACTCTAACCATTTGCACAGATATTAAAAAACTCAAAATCAAGGATTGATTATAAATATATTTACTAAAATATTCTTATTTAATAACTAGTTTATTCTATTAATATTTAATTATTTGTTGTGTTTAAAATTGTATGGAAGATAAAATAAGAAGATTCGCAATAAATATCTTATTGAAGTGTGAGAATAACAGATAATATAAACCAATTTTTCTTCTCAAAGAAGTATGTTTTTGCGACTTGGCAACTAATTGTTTAAACTTTAATAATTTGTAATTTATATTTAATATGGCATGTGAATGATTATCTAATTGTCAATTACTTTAAAATCAATTGTTACTCAATAAATAATTAATGCCATTAGTGTTTCTTTGGTTTTCAAATTCAAAAAATATCTTAACTATATAAGTTAAGAACCATATGGATAAAAACTAACCTAGAAATTATATACACATTTAAGAAATACCAATAAGCTTCCTGTTGATCTCATTTGAGTTGTTCTTTAAATGCTTAACAATAGATTTGCATTTCCTTATGATACATACCTTGTCTTCTTGCTGCATTCTTGAGCCAATTGCTTTACATCTCTAACTTCACGATTCAGAACCTCTATAGCATGGCTGTGTCTCATAATCATTAACTTTTTCTCTCCTCATATTTTTTAATATGGGTGCGATTCTTTTCAAATAAGTATCAAGTTTCTTAAAACTATCCTTCTTCCCAAGGACATTATTTGCACAAAATAAGAAGTCAACAATGGTAGCTACAATTTGAGAAATGGCTTCTGAAGTAGGACCAAAAGTCAATACATCAAGAACCTCATCTTGTGACACAGTTAGGCTGAGGAATGAAATCCCTTCTTTTCCCATTAACTATTACTCCACCTAATGATGGTAAAAAGTAGGCATGTCAACCCCATCTTCACGCTATATCCACACGGATGCCTATCTTTAAATTCCCTCGTAGGCAAATGGGTATTCGTGGATATCTATGAGTACCTAATGTATTACTACAAATTTTTAAAAATTCCCAAAAAAAAAAAAAATAGTGAAGGAAAATTCTAATTTCATAAAATTTTGAAATATTGAAATGCTATGGTTTATGAAAACTACAATTATCTTTGCATTCTCATTTACATTGATATCCTATGAGCAATTGAATATAAGTCAAAACATTGCTTACTTTTTCTACTTATTGTGTTTGAAAAATCTTTTGAATTAAATTATTTTGTTAAGCATCATAATCAAAATATAATAAATCCAAACCAACAATATGCATATATAAATTCAAACCAATAGTTCTCCAATTTTGAATAACAAATTAAAATATTAAAAGAAAGATAAATTTTTTTGACATTTTATATAATAGATGCCTGCAAGTATGAGTATAGTGATCCCGCCTCTATCCCATTCAGTAAATGGGTATTAAAAATATATGTTCCCATTATTCGAAAAGGGAAAATTTGTCCCATATACCCACCTTGCTGCAGGTATTACCCACAAGTATCCATGGGAGTAGTTAAATTGTCATCCCCAGCAAAAAAGTTGCAGAAATTTTCCATGACTTTTGGTTATAGGAATGCATCCATACCCTTTTTAAATGCCTACACATGATATCAATAAAAGAACTTGTTAAAATCATTCGCTAGTGATTTTTCTACGCTATCATAACTTTTTTTTGTACAAATGGGCTTCATGTCTCCATGTGTGATATTGTGGATGACAAAGAAATTTTTGGATCAAATGGTATAATAAGCCAAAAGTTATAAGTGATAACAAAAGTACAACTTTATTTTCTTAATTCTTTTTAGAATCGCAACTAGTATAACAAGCTACACCCACTAAGGAGTCGCAAGCCAAAATGTTAAGCATATTAAATTTTAAGGGTGATGTTGTCAAATAAAGTCACCAATCTCATTTCCCCATTTGTCAGCTAGAGGATTCAATTCCATGACCTGTTCCAATACCACTTGATAGTAAAAGAAGATTCAAACTCATGACTTGCTCTAATACCACTTAGTAATTTATTAACCATTTGTGAGTGATTAATATAATCACTTACAATTAAAAAAAATGTATTCTAGTACGAGAGAAACAAAAAAAACCATAGTGGAATCACATTGGGTTTGTTGGAAAAAAACAATCTTACACACCAACTTATGGATAGATATACATAATTGATACAGATTAATGCAATTTCTCGCATAGTCTTTAATCTCTCTTCTCCAAGTAAGAAGAGTCCAAGTGCAGAGGATACAGATCTGCTGCAGAAGTAGATGAAGCAGTCCACGGGCCCTCCATTGAGATACTCTGGTCTTGGTAATAATACTGCCGCATTGCCTCCAACTTCTTTTCATCCATTACCTCACTTGGCTCTGAAACTAGTTCTTGAACAATAGTCTTGCCTTCTAGCATGCTTACCACTGAAGACATGGTAGGCCTAAGTGTTGGAGACACGTTAGTGCATAGGAGAGCCACATTGATCATCACCATCACCTCCTCTTTGTTGAAGTTTGAACCCAATCTTCTATCAACTAGCTCCATTAGATTACCTTTTTCTTTCAACAAATGTGCCTAGTATATAGAATGATAAAAGAAGGCAAGTTTATTCCAAAGTCAATTCAAAGTTCAAGAAACAACGAATGAAAGCACTCTTTTCTATTACAATTGAGTAAGAAACAATTAAAATGTTATCTCCTAGTTTAAATATTTTTAAATTCTAAGGCTCCGGACATATTTGCATAGCCCAAAAATGGAAAGAGTACATAGAACTATTAAAAGGAACAAGCAATTAATAACACTAACACAAGATTAAAGTCGAACATTTTTGTTGGTAAATTAGTTCTCACCAAACATACCCCATCTTGGTTAATATTCTCAAAGACAAGTAGCATGACTCGACATGAGAATACTTACCCAATCAGGCAGATAAAGTGCTTCTTCCTTGATTCGTTGAGTTGTATTGTTCCTCCCACTTATGATTTCCAAGGCAACGATTCCAAAGCTATAAACATCTGCTTTGTCGGTCAAATAACCATGCATGGCATACTCTGGAGCCATATATCCGCTGCATAATAAAAATTGAAATATTTAATAAATAAATTAACTGTATAAACATATATATCCTTCTTTTTTTCTTTTCCAAAAAAAAAAAAGGTTGCACAGAAGAAAACTCCTTTGATAAAATTTGCATACAAGAAATTAAAATTTTGGAACTCACTATGTCCCTGCTATTCGGGTGCTAATATGGGTGTTGTCCTCTTCATCAAGCTTGGCCAAACCAAAGTCAGATATCTTTGGATTGAGATATTTGTCAAGCAACACATTAGTGGCTTTGATGTCTCTATGAACCACCTTTAGTCTTGATTCTTCATGGAGGTATGCCAACCCTCTGGCGATACCGACACAAATCTTGTGCCTTGTTGGCCAATCCAATTTTATTTGATGTTCTTCTCGGGCTTCATATGTGAATAAGATAGAAAACAGACAATGGTATCAAATAGTCTCATGTACATAAGAAAGAAGATGTGGAATATCACAAAAATGACAATCGAAGTAGATCAAAGAGAGAAGAATTACCAAATAAAATACGAGCAAGTCTATTGTTTTCCATATATTCATATACTAGCAATAGTTGATCTCCCTCAACACAGCAACCGTATAGTTTAACAAGGCAAGGATGCTGCAAAGCAGAAATCATGCCTATCTCATTTAAAAATTCGCGATTCCCTTGCCTTGATTTAGAAGAAAGCTGCTTGACAGCGATTATGGTACCATCTGGTAGACATCCCTACATTTTGAGAAATGTTTTATAGTTTTTGGAATGGTGAAAAAGGAATTTTCAAATGGAAATATTAACAATTATAATAAATGAATGATAAGCAAGATAATATGTTATATTGTGCAAAATACCTTATACACAGGTCCAAATCCTCCTTCTCCAATCTTATTGGCAATATCAAAGTCATTTGTTGCTGCTTTGATTTGTCGTAAGGAAAACAAGCCCATTTGCAGATCCAAACTCTTTAGCTCTATTAATTAAAACACAAAAAAGATCAGTGGCCTCTTATATTGAGAAAATTCCATATTGACACTTCGGATCAACAGTCCGCATGCTGCAAGCCTGCAACTTTCTTTTTAGCAACATAATTAACTATCCTCAAAAGTCAATACCCTAATTAAGGTAGATACTCAAACATATTCAATTACTCTACATGCATTTTTTTTATTTTTTTTTATTTTTTTTGCATGCGAAAAATCCATATGCTTAGCAAAATGTTTGATAATCATGACAATGTTAGTAATTTCGTTGTGCTCACCTTTTGCTAAAGTGTTTTTCTTTCCAAGACAGCCTTTCCACCAAAGTATACCAAATATTAGAATGATAATAGTTGCCACTGCAGCCACAATTCCAACCACAGCCCCTGCTGATATGCTACTTCCTTTTTCCGAGGGAGGTGTAAAGCCTGCTTGATTATTTTACAAGATATACACATTAGATAATAACATCATGATGGCTGCAGAAGAGTAAGAACTTATGAAGAATTACAACCCACCAGGTTCCACAGATATAGCTGATATAAGAGGACCATAGACTGATCGAAATGGTATAGCAGTTGTCCCTTTTCCAGCCCAATAAAAGCGAATCTCCAAGGTATTATTTGTCACAGCAGTAGCAAACGATTTTGTAATTGCTTTACCGACTCCTCCTGCTTCTTCTGCAATATTGAAGTCCTTCTGCACCAGTTTTCCCTGCAACATTTCAATGCAAACCTCAATGCTTCATGTTGATTACAAGACTTACATATTTCAGCTTCATGTTGATTACAAGACTTGCATATTTCAGTCTTCATATTTTTTTTCAAAAAAATAATGTAGCAATTGATTTTATGAATTAAGACAATTAGCAAATTGTTGATAGAAAAAAAAAAAATCTACAATTTTTAAGTAAGTTATTTCGCATATTTTATGATTTGAATAAGAAATCTTGGGTTATATTTATAATGCATATAAAGGGGCACAGAAACCACTTGCCTCAAGGCCTTTTTTTTCGATATGAAACACCCGTATGACAGAGTAACAAAAGTATGAATCATGTACCTGAATGTAGATGTCAAATACACGCCTTCCTATGCTGCTATATGTTTGATCATCAGTGAACATGATCTCCGCAAAATGTAGATTTACCGTGTAGTTCCCATTTCCCAGACAAAATCCATAATAAGTTAGAGAAATGGGAGAAACACGTGCATTCATGTACAACTCAGCATTCATCATAGAGAGCTTAGATTTATTTGATGTGGTATAGTAGTCTGCAGCATCATTATCCATGTAGTTACCAGTGCTGCTAAATGCCCAGTTTCTATTTCCACTCTGGTGGAATCTAGCTGGTCCTGCTGCATCTGCATCATCATCATATGTGCTTCCATTGACTGTTACCAACTTTCCACCACAATTTATATGGAGAGAATATGAGACTGTGACAAGTAGAATGAAGTGAGCAACCTTCCAAAGATATAACATAAAGCAAATCACAAGCGAAAATTGCTTTCATTTAATTTTTATTTTTCCGTTCTCCCCCTAATTAAGTATCATGTTTTCTTTCCTATGGGAAATGCAGGTGAATCGAAGGAGTCATGTTGAGTTATATAAGTCTAGTCAAAGGGAGTTGCTGCCGATAATCTATATTCATGACACACACAAGTTGAGTGACATATGTTGAAAGATCTGCACCAATTTCATAAGCAAGCCAAATGAGAAGATAACTAGACCGCCAACGAATAAAAGTCCAGATTGTGCAGTAATATCTACAATCTTATGCATGAACTTATCAAGTAAATTTGGTGAACCTAGAAAAAAGAAAAAAAAAATGAAGAATACCCTTTGTAATGAGTTCCATGTATGGCTCTGATATGAAACATTTGTTGGAATCAAATGTCGGGTGGCCAAATCAAAATTCTTACAAAATTAACAAACTAATATGTAATCCACGATTCCATTGCAGTAAAAGAGTTTTTTTAACCCATTTACGAAGGCCATTTTATAAAGTAGCAATGTGGTAAGAACAAAACTAAGACAAAATCCTATCAAGATATGTAGCATTCTTAGGCATATATTATAAAGTATTGATCTTTAGAACATTTCGTATAAATACTATGAAAAGGATGCCAAAGAAATCCTAGATCAAATGGTTTATACTATTTTGATAAGTGGTTCAACACTGAGAGGTTTTGGGTTACCATAACAAGCTCTTGTGTATAAGCATGGTGGTATTTGGTTCCACTTCCCCTTGTACATTTAAAAGGGCTAAAAAAGATTTAAAATGCCTAAGCAATAGTGAAACCTTAACATTTTGTAGGAAATTCACCACAAAGAAACTTACGTTGAGAACAATCGAAGCTTCTCAAGCACGAAACCTTTCCTCTGAGAAAATGATGGAAGGGATAGAATAAGTTAGCATAATCTCATCACAATCAGTAAGATGCCTCACATAATAAGGGAAATGAAAATGCTACATATATGTAAGAAAAATAATTCAACATGTAGAATGCCAAACTTACGAATTATTGCGTGGCAAAGAGCTAGCAAACAAGTTCCTGTGACATGTAAGAGAAGGTTATTACTCAGATAAGTTCTTAAATTTTCAAACAAATGTACACAAATGCAAGGATTCTTACACATTTCCATCTTGACATGTCTGACTTCCTTGGCTTCCAATGCTGAAGTTATTATATGAAATATCTCTATATAAAAGTTATAAAATTTGATTTAGAATCTAATAATATGCAAATCAGAGAGACGCAAGGAAATATTTGTGGACTCCAAAGAAACCCAAGAATATTAACATCAATAATCCAATAAATGCATACATAATCAAACTCCATGAGCATAAAAATTCCAAAATGATTTCCTTACAGTGAAGTAGATGAGCTACTCATCAAACACTAAATGAGAAAACTCAACCTTCACTAGAAAGGAACCTCAAACCATTCATAAACAAATGACAGTAGAATGAAAAAGAATTGAGAAGGCTATTTTTGTGTCCCAGTTGAATCTTAAGATTGTAGATATAATATTAATTAAACCACGGACAAGAAAGCAAAGTTAGACATAGCCATCCTGATCATAGATTTGCACGACATACCCCTTGTACCTCAGAAGGTATAGTACACACGGAAAGAGGAGAGATTACAGCATTTTAAGTTTTTGATGTAAGGGAAAATTAACTGATTATGGACCAAGCATTAGATTTCAAGAGAACTAGAATAAAGGTGTAAGCTGTTATATTTGTTTCTTACTTTTTACAGAAAATGATTTACACCTTTAAAAAAAAAATTCTCGACCATTTTATATTATATAAGCTTTCTTGATTTTTTTATATCAAAAGACTGTTTAATTAGTATTTTATGTTAGGATCATTTCTGCATTTTATGATCAAAACTCTACAACATAGTTGGTGGTCATGCACTTTACAACATAGTTGGTGGTCATGCACTTATGTCCATGGACTTAAAAACTATACAACAAAAGCAACATTTCTCTGATGGGAAGAAGGAAGAAAATGGAAAAGATCATGTCCACTCAGAAAGTGAAAAGGGAACCAAGTATGTTTTTCTAGTATTTTTGTACACACATGATCTGTATTGTTCAATCCAACCAATTCTATAAGTAGCATCTAAAAGAGAACTTACATGTTGTCAGCTTTCTCTGTCCATGCAGGCACTGATCCCGTGAGAAGGTTTCCAGTCAAATATCTACAGTATAGAAGAAATCAAGAAATTAATACATAGAACTCATCATATAGTGAGGACCTAGCAACGTGGAGAACAAGCTGATCTTCCTTAATCACACCCATATATCTGTTATTATTCTCTATGAAGGATTGAATTAATTCACATAATTGTCACAAGTGGGCTAAGATCAATGACATAAAATGTCATTAATGTACTAGAATGAAAAATCCTATGTTTTTCACTTTGATTCTCATTATCTCCACTCACATACTGTCATCTTTCTCTTTGATTTTTTTCCTTTTTTTTTTCCCTTAAAAATAGAAGCAGACACATGATCCTTTGATAGAATAAATTTTGCATTACAAAGGTATGTAAATAAGAGAGAACTTTTGAAACAGAATCCAATCACGGATGTTTGTATGAATTTTATATGAATAGAACACATATTAATAAAAATACCTACAACATAATATCTTGCATGCATAACCAAATTCCAAAACTGACTCATCCCTTATTCATACCAAGTTGCCATTACCATTACAATGAGATCTTGGTCGATTAGTATGGCATCCATGATCTGGTTGAGTTTAATCTTCAAGAATCTAATGGGGTTTATCTAGATATCATACGGTTAAAACTAGAGTTTAACGTGTATAGAAGCCAAGAAATCTGTGATTAAAAATATATCCAAACTAAGAACTACTAGGAATGTAGGATAAATTTCTTACATGTAATCCACTTTTCTTAGGCCATCATAGGTAGGTGGAATTGGCCCACTCAATTTGTTAAAGCTAAGGTCTCTGAAGGAGAAATTATATCAATAATGAGTTAACAACAGCTGATGAATAAGATGATCAAAATAAATAATTTCCTGCAAAGTGGTAGACTTGAGAACCATATAAAAGTTGTATGCAGCAAAACAGTGAGTATAAAATGCAAAATTATTAAAGATTACAAAATAAGCTGAACATACTACAAGAAAATTTAACCATTAGTTGCAATCAAACAAAATGGAAAAGTAGGAAGTTACAAAGTCTTTAAACTAGTCATTGCCCCAAGATATGCAGGTAGTGTTCCATTAATGTTGCAACTCCTCAGAATCCTGTGAAACAATCAGATAGACAACAAGATGTTGAGTACCACTTGTTCGACTTCTTTTTTTTTTTTTTTTTCACTTTCTATTTCTGATAGAGTCAAAGCAATCAACTCACAGATGTTTCAATGTCATATTATTAAGTTGTGGAAACGGTGAATTTTCAGACCCATTCAAATCACTAATTCTCCTGCATATAAAATTAGAACCATAGCTAATTAAACACAATCAAAGTGAAAGTAACTTTTCGTGTATAACCTTGCTTACTATATAAAATATCACTTACAAGTCATTTAATTTTTCCAAAAGTGAAATTCCAGAAGGAATTGGCCCACTTAATCCACTCCCCTGAATCACTCTGTCAAAATAAAGCAACCATTAGTGGCTTCAGATAAAGACATAGTGTAATTCAACTTATGGCTAACAAAAAATAAAATAAAATAAAATAAAGGGTTCACACAATTTCTCGAGACTTGTCCAGCCCTGAATAAAATCAGGCATCTTCCCAAAAAATTGATTGTCCCCAAGTCGACTGCATAATAAAAGGCCATAAAACAAGGAAAGTTACCACTAGTTTAAAACCAATATATTTTTATTTTGTGATTACTTGTCAGTTATTAGTCCAATAAAAATATGAAACTTACATATCCTGCAATGAAGTGAGATTGGCAAGTGTTGCAGGTAGCACTCCAGTAAAATTGTTGGACGAAAGCAGCCTATATGTATATAATCAACAACAAAAATAGAAATTATGAATCTAAACCATGGAATTCAAACTGAATTCCAAACATTGGCCTTTCACATTTGGAGAGCAATCATCAATCAAGGAAATCAAACATGCCAAATGGCTAGTAAAGTGCTTACAGTCTTTGAATCTGGGTTAGATTGCCAAGCTCTGGAGGAAGATTTCCAGACATTTGATTGGACTCCACAACACTGTCCATTTCAAGTTAAAAATTAAATTCCACCAAAACTCTTGGAATAAATTATTACAAACATGCAAAATGGGAAATTTTTATTTTGCTATAAGGTGAATAACGAGAAACTCACAAGCTTTGGAGAGTGGATATGTTTGCTATCTCTACTGGTATTGAACCCGTTACTCTATTTCCAAGGAGGGAGCTGTCATAATGAAGAAGCACATTGTCATTAGCTTCTTGATACATGAAGTTACTACTCACTATATAAGATAACAATTATAAAATAAGGCAAGTATGTCAGGCTCATATATTATAAAAACTAGTTATTAAAAAAAAATAACAGAGAAATCAAAGAGAATACATGTTGACGAGTTTCATGGAGCCCCATTCTTTAGGAATTGTACCGTTTAAGTAGTTACGAGTAAGATCGCTGTAGAGCAAAGAGAGAAAGAGTGTTTGTCATGCAAAATAATATATATAGATATATGTTATAGAAGAAATGGAACAATTCCATAAATTGAGGTTGAATTTAAGCAGCAAAGTTAGGGAATTACGTACATTTCTTGAAGGTATGGCAACCTGACCAGTTCCAGCGGCAGTTTGCCGGGAAGACTTTGTTGTTTCAAGCGTCTGCACATTCATTTAACCACACATGGTTTTGAAAAATATTATAAAAATAAAGTCAAATTTAAAAGAATTTAATTTGATACAGTTAAAAGTTTTTATATTATTATATTGAATTTAATTGGGATACACTGACAGTGTAAAATTTTTTTACACTCTCATCCAATGAAAACTTTTCTTTTGTATGACCATTCAAGTAGTGGGTGGTTATATTAAAGACTTTTGCTGATGTGGCAATACATGATTGGATGTCTGTGTAAAAGTTTTTTACACTGACAATGTATTCAAATTAAATCCTATTATATTATTCAATTATAAGTTGAGACATAATATTCTCACATCATCTTTTTCAAACCGATTAATTAGGTTTAAGTTTACAATTAATTGTGTATATGATCTGGTAATATAATAGTAGTCAACTATCATGATATCGTGGTTAATTAAGTTAAATTTGTGGTTAATCTTATAATGTAACAATACTAAACTATTATTAACTAGTTAACTAAAACCTATACAGGATTAACCATAAATTTATACGGGATTAACTAAGTGTAAAATGTGTGTGAATGTTTAGTGTAAAAAATATTATAACAATAGTGTATTAAAATTAAATTAAGATAAAATGTTTTTAATGTGTATGTATTGTCAAAATGTCATTTGATTATGTATTATGCAATCTTGTAATAGTGATTTAAAAATGCTATAAAAACTTAATAATCATGAAAAAAAAAAATCCCACGACGATATGGGCTTAGAACTATAACTACATGGGAATATGGGCCTAAAAGAAGCTATCCAAAAAAATATCAAGGATGATGAAGTTTAACATAACAAAGCTCTGGGATCCGAGATATAGAACTTACAACTGGAATATTTAGTTTTTATACAGTCTAGGTATATTGATTTAATGATATCTTAAATAGATATAAGATTTGACATATTCATCTCTGCATTAATGGGTATCTGTAGTGTAATCCAATTGCATCCATATTCTGAGATATCTACCAAAACTGTATAATGCATT
This sequence comes from Pterocarpus macrocarpus, assembly GCA_031439585.1. Lineage (NCBI taxonomy): Eukaryota > Viridiplantae > Streptophyta > Magnoliopsida > Fabales > Fabaceae > Pterocarpus > Pterocarpus macrocarpus. The sequence goes on along the minus strand of CM062517.1, from coordinate 14,217,352 downwards.
GGTTAATTTCATAGATTTAATTTTTTTGTGTCAATAGATTTTATTGCACCACTTTCTCTTTTGTAATTAGAATTTGCCTTTAGTTATTAATCAAGAAGCTTTTCTAACAAAAAAAAACAAAAAACTCATTGACTCAAGGAAAAAAAAAAAGCTCGTTGACTGAAAAAAAAAAAAGGAAAACACGAAAATGCTCAAGTTGTAAGAGTAATATTTTTATATATCATTGTTGGTTTAGATAATTATTTCTGTTTTGTAACAACCCTAAATCACTAATTGCCTAGTAGATTGTAGATTTAAACCAAAATAGACGAAAGACCATGTAGCATTTCCTAGTCCTTTAATAAACTCCAATAAAAATCTGAAACTGTTTTAATCATTGTCAAATCAGAACAATATAAGCTTTATTCACTAGGGTGACACAAGCTAAGCATATATAAGGAATTGACTTTAAATCAATCCCAAATGAGCAGCAGGACATAAATATCCATTAGCCCCATTGTCCTTGTCCCTCCCCCTCTTCTCCTCACCCCTACCCAATCCAGAAGACATTGGAATGAGAGATATATTTGGCGATGTTTGTAAGAAAATGCTACTATCTAGAACTTTTTCGTAAAATAAATTAATTAAATACTAATGTAGAAACTATAAGTGCTGTGGTCTCTTGTGAATATTGAGCGCGTTTTGGTTAAACTTTTTTGGGAAAAAAAAAGTGATTTTTTTATTAAAAAAACACATTTTATAAAAGCTATTCATTTTAACTTCATATATTTTTAAATTTTTGAGTAAAAGATGAAATAAATAATTTTTGTAAAAAGTGATATTTTTTAGTAGTTAAAAAATCACTTTTTATAAAAAAAAAAATAAACTAAAACAAACACACCCATTATATGATTATTATTTGCACCGAAATTGTTATTAGAGATTTGATGTGTTATGAAAGGTAAACAAAATATTGAAAGTCTTACACAAACAGCAAATCCAACATATTATTGTTTTTATTTATTAAAGTATTCCCTCATCCAACATATGAGAGACTAATTTTACAAAATATGATCAAACATTTAAATGGAATTCCTTCTAATGGTGTTTTATATCGAAATTATAACTTTATCCTTAAGAGATCCAATTTTGAGATCGAAATTGGTCGCAAATATATTTGCAATCTGTTTAAATGCGACTGATTTTGGTCTTTGCGATTGGTTTTGCCAATTTTGCGACTGAAAAATTGGTTGTAATCAGTCAATCTTCTGGTAGTCTAGCCCATTCTCTCACCAGACAATCTTTGTCCGTATGTATGCTGTAGCACTTCTATATTATGCCCATAAAAACAAACAGGGTTTCCTAAACAAAGGAAAGTAGTGGTTGAGTACTGCTAAATGTTTCATCATCCACAGAGTAGGACTTATTATCATTTATGTCATTTAGATCACAAGAATATTATATCCATTTGTTGGTTTCACTCTTCTCTGTGGACACATGCAGGACAGCCTTGCATGGTGACTGAATAGTAAGTGGGAGAGAGTGGTAGTGTTGCTTGTAAAATATTATTTGTGATTATGGCTAGGACTCACTAAGATATTTTTTTAATTATTGGATGAAGAAAAAAAATGAGACCACTTCTAACCAATGATAAAAAAATAACTTAGTAAATTTCATAAAAAAAATTTAATTAAGTATAAATAACATAACTCTATTTATAATTATATTTGTTTTTTAGATCCATTTTTAGAGACACAACAAGAGAAACGATATAAGATAATGAGTCCGCTATTTTTTCTTTTTTAACATAATATTTATCATCTTATATTTCTCTCTTATTATATTTATATATGTATAATGAGCCTAGAAGTAAGTAATAATAGAATTTTTCAAGAGAAACAGACCAGCCAAACCGACACAAACAAGTTGTGAAGATACAAGCGACTTCAAGATCATGCATGACAGCTTAGAAGGCAAAAGTCAAAGTGAAAAATTGACCACTCAGTATTTGTATTTTTCATAAAACAGTACAAGTGGTACATTCTACGTTAAAGAGCAGTAGTGTGTTTATTTCAGTTTTTTTAAAAAAATAATTTTAAAATTTAAATTTTATATATAATTAAAAAATTAAAATTTATTTTTTTAAAAAAATTATTTTTTTAATTTTTATAAAAAAATTAAAATAAATTTTTTAAAAATTTAATTATTTTTAAAAAATTATTTAAATATATAAAAATTAATTTTTTAAATAAAAAAATAAATTTTATATTAAAATAATCCCAAATAAACACACCTAAAATTTGAAAAAACCAACTTGTGGATCAAACTGACAAAGTGACACATCAAGTAGCGGCCTTTCTGTGTTTCATTAGTCAGACATTTATTTTTCATGACGTTACACAATTTTTCATTACTTTTTAAATTCTTACTGGATTTAATTCACAATTTTTAAACTATAGATGATTTTGTGATTGTATCCGACTCAATGAAGATTTGAAGAATTGAAATTTTATGTATGCTTTCAAAAGTCTAATCAATACCCTATGTATATGTAACTAAATTTCTCGATCATAATTTCCCAACCACACCGTTCACGGATGAGGAAGCTCAAAAACACAAAGAAGGAGCGAGAGACATACATGTTAATGACATGACAGACGGTGCCATTGGCAAAGGAGCAATTGCAGTTGACAGCATTTTCACTCCCTTTCACTTGAACAGATGATGTCCAGTTACGTTCTCCACTGCATGGATCCACACTGAAATCCCAATCCTCCTTCCCAAGTGTCCTAGCTATGTCTTTCAAAGCTTGCACTACAATACATAAAGCAAGTCATATATTTAATTATCTACATGGTAATATATACACACATACACAAAGACTTGATGAAAAATCAAAAACGAATACAAGGTTACGACTGTATATACACTCATTTGTGAGAGTGTTTTTCTCAATGGTGTATAAGATGTTCATGTGCGTATATATGTACCTTCATCTTCTGACAGAGTGGCTCCAAAAGCTAAAGAGGAAAAGCAAAAGGCAGCAAGGAGTAAAAGGAAGAAGAAACGAGTGGAGGTTATTTTCATGCTTGCTGATTTGATGACTAAACAAAGCTTCGCAGTAGATGGAATTAAAAGCAATTAATTCAGTGGTAGGAACATATCATGTATAGGATCCGTTTGGAATGGACTTTATGATGTGAAAATATAGTTGTGGGGAAACATGAGCACAAGGATCAGAGAGGATGTTTCCGGGTCGGTGAGAAAACGAAGAAAGTGAAAACTCACACACGGATAGACAGAGAAAAAGTAGTTTTGGAAAACACATTATTGAAGACCTTAAAACAATACATGTTCAGATTAAGGCGAAGTCAACTCCCAAGGAAGTATAGAATATAGATTAGCAAAAGGATAAAGGAACAGTATGGTACTTGAGAATATTTGAGGTTGGTTTTCCAAAACAATTAATGAAGCAGAAGATAAGATAAGCGTTGCAGAATTGATAAAATATAAAAGACCAAGGACTAGAGACCACTGCTTTATAAAATCATATAATATTGCTTTATATATATATATACACCCAAAGCAGCTGGCGATGACAGCCCCGCAGAGTACAGTTAGCTTCATAGTCAACTTTTTTAAAAGTCTCTTTTAAATATTAAAAATCAAAGAGAGGATGGAGTATATCAATTAAATTGCGACGGTATGAAACCTAACCCACGGTTCTTAACATCAACTAATATGTATGGTTCTCGTTTATAATTCTTACAATTTTGGTTCAACTATATTGAATATTAGCTACAAGTTAAGGTTAAAATAACTTAAGGTATTGATTCTAAAATGACAATTAATTTGAGTCCTTCTGGTGTCATGACCACATCAAATGAGGCTTCAAAACATTTGCTTTGGAATTTTTCTTTAGGGCTTGAAAAATGTATCCTTGTCTTCTTTGTTTTTTCCCAATCTTTCATAGCATGCATATATGAGCCTCCCCTTGTTCACTTGGCTTCACAACTTCTGTGATTTTCCGATTTTCTTTAGCAGCCACACCTTCACGCTGGCTCCCTTTTTTGTCTGTCTTCTTTGTTTTTCCCCCTCCAAAAATATGCATTTTTCTTGTTTTCAAACTTTGGGATATATTAATATCTTACATTGCTTAAAAATATAGTTAAAATAATTTTTATAAGAATTTCGGTAACATTTCCTCATAAATTAGCTTTTGGGAGTGTAATTATTCTCACTCAATTTTAACTTTCAAATCCTATTATGTGGTTGTTATTAAATCATCAATAAATATTAGTCATACTTTATGCTTCATATGTCCTGAATTTGAAAAAAATATGTTAAAATCCCATGTCACTTAAGATACTTTCCCCTTAGAAACTTTTTCCCCCCTTTTTTGGTTATATCCCCCTTTCTTTATCTTTAAAAAACAAAAATAAAACCGATGGACGAATTGAGTTCACCCTTTCGATCGGGTGACCTGGATCCAGCATATCACCTTTTCCAACAAATAGAAGTTACTAGGAATGAACCTTCAGCAGCACATGTCGTTTACAATTTTCAAATGTGATTCATGTGAGGATGAAAAAAATGAAGGGGTAAAGCTCTTATAGTGCATAAACCAAAATAGGTAGAAAAATGAAAGAATAAGGAATCTGGAGGGGTACAGATGTTGAGCCTTCTGTATTACTATTAATGCAAAAAATAACTTAATGACAGTGCAAAAGAAATTACTTCTATTAGCATTTCTGATGTTTAATAAGGGCAGAGCATGAAAGCTATTTTGTTTGGGGATGGTCAAAATATGTTGTAAACAAAGACCACTCTGCAATGAAATAAACGAATAAACAGTATAAAATTTATTGTGTGCAGGATTGCATTACTCTTAAGAATTATTTTAGTGCAGTGCGAAAATCTCCCAAGATACCGCAGACTCTTCTAGTTGCACCAAAAATAGCAACTTGATTATTTGTGAATGAACCCAGGCAAAAGAAGGCAAAGGAATTAAAGAGGGAAGAAAGTAGGCAATACAAGCAGAGCAAGCAGGTTGCGATGTCCCTGGCTAATAGTCAAATTTATTTTATTTCATATAAAAAGAATATTACCGCTTAAATATATTCTGAAAATAGGCAAAGGAAGAAGGAAAAAAGTAGGCGATATAGGCGGAGCAAGGTAGGCTATGTCTAATAGTCAAATTTGTTTTAATTTCATATGAAAAGAAGGAAAAATTATATTTTATCCCTTAAACTATAAATCATACCAACTTTAATTTATATATTTTAAAAATATATAAATCAACTTTCTAAATTTTCGCAAATCTACGTTTTACCTAAAATAAATATATTATATCCCTCGAATTTTGGGTTATATGGAAATTGACCTTTTGAAATTTTGTAAATATGTAATCCAATACCTTGAATTTTTTTGAATATGTGATATTTTTATAATTAATAGAAGATTTAGTTTGCACATTTAGGAAAATTCAATCGATCAATTTGCATATTTTTTAAATTAAAAAGATAAAATACACATGACTTATAATATAATTCAAAAGGATAAATTATTTTTTTCTCTTAAAAAATATTACTACTTGAAAATATTATGAAAATAATAATGATAACAGTTATCAAATAACATCACTTAAAGGATATGGGACAGATTTTTTGAAATTATTATCTTCGGCCAATGCATGTAAAAATTGTGCCAAATTCTAGTTTTCTTCCCTTGGGTTCAATATATCCTATAAACATACAATGTGTCTTTAATTCTAGTTTTCTTTTCTTGGGTGGGTTCCATAACTAGAGCTAGGTATATGGGCCTCAAACCACAAAATGGTTTGTTTAATCTGCAATCACATGAGTTAGAATCAAGTATTTTTCTAATCCAATAACATTATTTCATCTGGACACCCTCACAATTTTAAATAATTGTATTTAACTTAAGCTTGTATCCTTCTGCAATTCATACGGTGTTTTATTTATTTTCTTATAGGGAATTCTATTTGGCAAATGACATGATGCTAATAAAGCTTCTCTCCCAGAGATTGTCATGTGCATTAATTAAAACTAACTAAAAAAACATTTATCATTTGTTTTAATCAGGTGAATTATATAGAGGATTAATTCACGTATTATTCCTTCACTAAATAGAAAGTATTCACCTTAATTTATTTCATCAAACTCTTTTAATTTTTATGTTTAATTGATTTTTCACTTCTGGCTTTTTATAAAAAAAAATCAAAAGTTTCATCCTTATTTTTAATTAAGTATATTTTAGTATATCCAATTAAAAAAATCATTGATAAAAGTAAATATTATTTTTTACCTCCTATAGTTATAGTTTGTTTTAGATTTCCGTAGTAATTAATTCTGGAAGTTTTGTTTCTTTATGTCTGGATAGACATATTTTTTAATTAATTTTGATTCAGCACATATTTCACATTTATCCAAGCATGAATCAGTTAAATCAGAAATTAATCCAAACATATTCATGGAATAAAAAAAATAAGCAGAAAAAAATACATTTTCATTTATTATTTGTGAAACACTCAATACAAACAATCCTTGATTGTAATAATCTTTCCAATAAATACATTACTCTTGGTCATCACAATTTGAAGCGCTTAATACAAATAGTCCTTGGTTATAATAACTTTCCCAATAAACACATTATTCTTGATCATCACAATTTTGTAAGATTTAAAAGAAATCTTGACACCAATTTTCCTTAGCAAAGCCACAGAGAACAAATTATCCCAGGTCTTTATATGTGCGAGCTCACATTCTCTAAGCCTTTGTAACTCTCCAAAAACCACTTTGATATTTTTTTTTTTTAATTGTTAACCATGATGTATACACTTTAAAAAACTTTGCTCTAAATAATGTCAGACATAAAACTTTTGAAATACGTCACAAGCTTTAAAACACAACAAAATATATAATATTTCACACCTTCAATAAGCTTTTTCCAATACCCGGTTTTTAGGACTATGCTTAGATTTCAACCTCTGCTGATTTTGAAGTACGTAAACAGCGCTGCTGTTCTTTACTAGGATTGATATTAAATTTTGACCTAGTTCAAAATTAAAATGTTTGAATCAAGGAAAAAAATAATACTAGTTATTATAAACAATACTTTAATCATTGTATGGCGATTATGTACCACAAAAGAATTGTATAGCGACTGATATAGAACTAATTAACACCGACTTGTAAAATTTATGAACCGTTTTATTGCAAAAAGAAATAACACGATTTCAAATTTAAAATGTTTGAATCAAGGGGAAAAAAAATCATGCAAGTTATTATAATCTATATATATTTTAATTGTATATCGACTATGTACAAAAAAATAAATGTATAGCGACTGCTATAGAACTTAACACCCACTTGTAAAATTTATGACCCTTTTATTGCATTGAAAAAAAAAAAGATTTCATTTTAATTTAATTAATTAACTTCACAAATGATTTCTTCTATTAAAATATTTCATTCTAAATAGAATCAAAATTTGGACTGTGGGTAAATTCAAGTCTGGCTAGTGACATAAGATGCATTTATTTCAGTTTTTAAAAAAATTAATTTTAAAGTTTAAATTTTTTATGTATAATTAAAAAAATTTAAAAATTGATTTTTTTAAAAAAATTATTTTTATCTTTTAAAAAAAATTAAAAAAAATTATTTTAATAATCTAATTATATTTTAAAAATATCTAAATATATAAAAATTAATTTTTTTAATAAAAAAATAATATATTTTATTAAAATAATTTCAAACAAACACATCCATTGACATACTGGATGATATTGATTGCTCTCACACAGATGTATACTCAGGAAAAACTACAAATAATAGGGAACAGGAAGGAAAAAAAGCAAGTCAACTCTTAAAAAGTCGCCGACGTGTACGTTCTTTTATTTAATGTGCATTGTTAATAAATGCTGTTAAGACACTGGTTAAAATTTTTAATGGTGAAAAATTTTGAAATTTTTAAAGTAATAAATATATAAGAAATTTGAAAATTTTATTTTTTAATTAAAATTTTCTACTATTGAAAGTATCCTTAAGACATGGACAAATAAAACCTTTACTTAATTAGCTGAGCAAATGGAAAGACTTGCAGAGGAACATTTATTTACTGACCTGAAGAATTCTAAATGCGTCATGTGAAAAGGAGGAATATATATATTAACGATTTAATGATTCTACTTGATTATGACCCCTGCTCCCTGAATTCACTTTTCCGTGTGCAAATAATCACTCGCTGTGTGTTGAGACTGAGGCAACCTCAGATGGGATTCTCTCCAGACGCACACTAGCTAGCTACGACCCATGAAAAATATACTGATCAATAATTTTATATGCTGCTAATAAATGTTCTTAATAATTATCTTGATTATTGAAAGTGAAAAAAAGTATTAAATAATTTTAAAATTCTTATTAAGATATTATGGTTTGAATATTTTATATAAAATTTACTATTTTAAATAACAAAAAGGATGAAAGAATATTTATTAGGATAATATATAGCGTTATTTAAATTTTAAAATACAGTTTTATATTATATGCATGGAAACGTTGCACTCTATAAATACGCTTTCCAGTTGTTTATATAGCAACCCTGGAATTTAACTGATCTACCTAGACTTTGATCAAAACTAATTTTGTATTCATTTTGAATTTTCCATCTTTCAAACCTGCACGCTGAGTATAAAAATAATATTATTTTATGCACGCACGTAATTTGAGCATACTTGTGGCTTGTTTGTATTTGATTCTCTTGGAACTACAACATAATTGAAATTGAATAATATTATTAAATTATTATAAAAAGTATTATTAAAACTCTTTACTAATATACCCTAAATACAATTACTAAGGAATTTTAACACTTTTTATATTTTTAATAGTATTTTTTAAATTTTGTAATTTTAAACAGAATGTTACTGAAAACTAAATATTTAGTAGTGTGAATTTGACCCCTTTAAACTATGAGGTACACATTAGAAATAAAAACTATTAATTTTTAATATTAACGATTAAAATCATATACTTTACCTGCATTTACTTTAGAGGAGGTAAAGTCCAGAGATTTTGGTACAACTGTATGCCATGGTGGGGTGTTCATTTCTGCTATGCTAATACACCACTGGATTTCTTTGAAGCTTGGGTAGGTGCTCCTTTCCGGGGATTTGATAGACATTTATGGATTTCATTGATGTATGCTGTATTCTGGTCTATTTGGAAGGTTAGGAACAGGATCATTTTTGAAAGATTCGTACCAAGCTGGGAGTTTGAGATTATGCAGATTAAAGTCCGGTTGGGGCATTGGGCGAAGGCTTGGTGTAAAGATCTCCCCTTCTCCCCCGATTTCATAGCCCAACACTTGGCTGAAGTGAGATGCTGGCCTCACCCATTAACCTTAATAAACAGGCTCATTAGCAGGTAGAGTCGCAGGGGTTCTTTCACTGGAGTTGGGTCACATTGGCGTTTACTATCTCATTGATGATTATGGTTTTACTCTGTAGTTTGATGATTATCAGGACTTATGTTAGGATTTATTTTGGCATATGCTTCTACTATATATGATAACTGTACTTTGCTCTCCCCGCTTCGGTGATTGAGTATCCTCTTTATCAAAAAAGAAAAAAAAAATAAAATCCATATATATAGTACAAAGTGAAAGAAGCTTTCAAATAAGAGTGATATTATTTAAACGTTATTTTCATAGATACTATTTAAATACTTGGAGAATAGTGTACATAATCGACAATTTCAGTTGCAATTTTTGTGAATCTGCTAATAAGAAAATTTGGAGAATTATCTGTTAATAATTGTAAATACTGGTTATCTTATTGTTGAATCTGATAAAATGATTTTACATCAATTACTGGTTACCTTACCACATATATCATATTCATCAAGAAACATAATTAAATTCCTAACTGCTTATACATTAATCCTCATATATCGAAATAATGTTTAAGATTATGGGTATAAATATAATTTCTCTTCAAATAAATCTTCTTTTCATGGCAAGGCAAACTAGCTATTAGATGATTATATATCACGTTGTAAACTATTAGACTTTTCAATGCTTCCATTTTCAAGATTATTGACTATAGTGTTTTAAATTTACTGCCTTTGAAGAATATAATTTATTTAGTCTAATTTCAAGTTTATTCGTCAAATTTTAGAGCCCCAAAAAACAACAAACAGTACAATTTGGCTATACCATTTCATTTCCCAGCATGAATTTGACATTTAACCATCGGGAAACTAAATCCAAATCCCAACTTATGATTTGAAGCGGTCATAAGCTGGTTGACCATTTTTTATTAAAAAAATTTACAGTCAAGAGGTATTTGTGTTATTTATCTGCAGCCTGATGAAGATATTCATCAAAAGTTAATTTTAAATAATTGGTATAATGAAGATTCGGGAAGTTAAACATATATAAAAATAATATGCCTATTCACATATCATAAACCCGTCCATATTTAAATTAAGTACGTTAAGGCTGGCTATCTTTTGAACATTACTATATTTTGCCGTTTTATCATATTTTTCATTTTTTGGTATATAATTATATGCACTGTACAGGTAAAGAATAGAAGGACAGATGACAACTAAGAAACATGATCTAGCATTGCCCTTTTGCGGTTCTCAGATAAGATCAATGTGATCGATCGAAAGAGAAGAACTACATAGGAAATCATGGCTTCAACAGGAGCAACAATAATGAGAAACTTTTCGTGGAGAATCAAGCTAGCTAGGTGGTAGGGTCTTAAACCAGCCCGTGAGTATTGACCGGTAAAAAGCAAGAGCAAGACAAAGACATTGCAAACTAAATTATTCTGGTGTGCGCCCTAATCAACCTTGTCGGCAACGTGCTCCCGATTGGATATTAATTTTGTGTTCTTAGGAGAATGAGAATGAGTAATATATTAGCCGCAATTATTTACCTATATTCTCATAGCTTTATATAACAGCACGATTAAGACAGTCGGATTAACGCATCAAGAATTCAAGCAGAACAGTAAAATTATCGATCCAAGCTCTAAAGTCTAATGAAACAGTGACAAGTCTTAATGACAGTCAGTACAAGAAATTTGATATTTAGTAACGACTTATTTTGTGACGACCAAAAAATCTTCAGTAAAAGTGGCATTTTTGTTATGACTTTTGCTAGTTTCATTAAAAGCTGGATTTCGCTAGTTGCCACGAAAATTGTATTTCGTGACAACATAATAAAATCATCACAATAAATCTAGGTATTAGTGACAAGTTTTTAGGATAGTTACACTAGTCAAAATTTTTAGTGACAATTTATAAATGTCGTCACAAAATAAGAGAGACTTTTGTGACATTCTTTGTTAATTATCACCAAATTTGAACTGCTAGTTGTATTTTGTGACAATATAATAAAGGCATCACAATAGATCTAATTATTAGTGGCAAGTTCCTAAAGTCCTCTCATTATACAAAAGTTTTAGCAACGACTTTTGATATTTGTCATTAAAACCACAATATCAAATATATTTTGCGATGACTTTTTTTTTATGATCGATAAATCATCACTAAAATCAATATATTTATGAAGGCTAAAAATATCATTATAGCAGATCTAACTTACAGCGATAACTCATAAAAGTCATCACCAAAGTCATTTTACCTTTTGTGATGACATTATTATTGTCACCAAAGAGTATCAAATGTTGTCACTAAATCCTTGGAGGGAAATTTTATTGGGTGGCTGGAATAATAAAATTATATTTAGTGACAATTATTATAAGTCATCACTAAAAATATCATTTGCAATGACTTTTAGTTATCACAAAAAATTATTTTAGTAATGACCTTAACTTGTATTCATAAATATAATATAAGTAAAATTATATTGAAAAATTAAAACGATTTCAGCTGTCGCAAAATCACCATAGACTTAATTAACTTTTAATAAATAAAGTCTCTTTTACATTATTTTTATATTTTTATTAAAATAAAAATAATTATTAAAAAATAATTAATAATATAAATAAATAGAAGACCAATTATTTTAAAGAAAAGATATTTAATATGAAAAGAACTATTTATAATAATATAAGAAATATATAGATTAGTATTTATTAAAAATCTTTAAATATATAGTAAATAATATTTAATATAAACTATAAATAAATATAATAAAAAATAAAAATATAAATTGTTATAATGAATAAATAAATATAGTAAAATCATAATATTTATTTATAAATTTAAAGTTAAATAATTTATAAAAATTATTATTTTAATTTTTTTGTTTTTATATATTATAGTAAAAATTACATGCAAAAAATATGAATTTAATTTGGATGTACTAAGAATGTAAAACTATTTTACAACATTATCTGATTATATCTTGTCACAATAATAAATATGGTTAAGTCTTACAACCATTACTTGTTTATATAAATGGAATAATATGATTCGTTGATTGTACACTATCAATGTATCCAAATTAAATTAAAAAATATTAAAAGATATAAGAGATAAAAAGTATTATACTTTTATTAATATTTTATATTTCACTAAATAATAAGAAGACATTAATTTTGATATAATACTATTAGTATAAAAGAATTTTATATTATCATCCAATCACATGTTTCTATTTTTAAGACTTTTAAGATAGCGGATAGTCAAATCAAATACTTTTATTAATATGCCAATACATGATTAGATATCTGTGTAAAACTTTTTTACTCTGACAGTGTATCAAAATTAAATTCTAATAATAATTATAAATATTGAAATTACTAATATTTTATATAAATAATGGGGTTTGATAGCGAATGGTTGTATGGCTTCTCACTGCCCAGTTCTCCTTCTAATATCCTGGGGTTGGAGTTAAGAGGCCATGAAGTTTGGTATTTGTAGAACCTAGGATCAAGGTTTTAAAATAGTTTGGTGTGAAACAGATAGTCTTGAGGTGTTTAATTTGCTCCAGCATATTGTGGATTGCAAGGACAATGACTTAAAATTTCTAGTTGAGCATAATCAGAGGCTACAGGATAGAGACTGGTAGATTCATGTTAGGCATGTCCTTCATTTAGCTAATACGGTTGCCGACCATCTTGCTAAGCGTGGATCCTGTTTGGGTGCAGCCCTTTGCGAGTGGAGAGATGTGTCCTTTTTCCTTTTTTTTGTTGGATGGGGAGGGGTGGGGGGGAAGGGCATTTTGGGCTCTAACCCTTTTTGCGAGTCGAACTTGTGCCCTGGTGCACTTGCTTCTTAAAGGCCAACCGTATGTCCAGTTGTTCCACGACCTCGGATGCAAGTCCTTTTTCTTTCCTGTGATGTTACTACATAATGGTCTTTTGTTTTGTTTTCCGTTTTTATCTTAGCTTACCAAAAACAAAAAAAAACTACTTGATATGCCTTTTTCTTTTTAGCAAACGAGCTTGCCTTTTTCTTACCACTAGTAATGACAGCAACAAAAGAATGTAATGAGTCCAATGGGCCAAATAGCCCAATTGATAGTGTGGAATGGAGTAAGCGGAGGAAAGAACAATAGAAAGAGGCATGAGTGAAGTAAGGACAAATTTCTCTCCTTCTAAATTTCTCTAAATGTTCTCTGCCTTTTTCTAGAGGTGATTCAGTTTGGTTTCATTTTGAGACAAAAATTCAACCAATTCAAACAATAAATTTTATTTCTATTTAGTTTGATTTGATTTAATTATATTTGAAAAAATCAGACCAAACCAAACCAATTTGAATCGGTTTGGTTTTATTTTCTATTAAATATTTTATAAAATATAAGAAGGTAACTTTTAACTTCATTAATTTAGATTAATCATTAGTTTTTTTTAATAAAACCATGCAATTATAAAATCTAAATTAATTATCAAAAGTTATACTAATGTGTAATATTAACAAGTTAAGCAAATAATAAATGATTTTAACAAAAATCATGTATATTTATATAAATATAAATATGGACAAGTAATATATAATATACAATATATTTCATAAATATATATAACTATTAATGTGTAATATATTATTGGTTTGGTTTTAGAAAGTAAAACTGAAAACTGAACCAAACCAATCAATTTCCATAAAATAAAACAAATCCAAATTGATTTATTTTAGTTTTGATCAATTTTTGACTTTTTTGATCAATTTTTGTTTTAATATTCGATTTTAATTGGTTTTCAGCACCCCTAATTTTCCCCTTTTCTGATGTACATGCTTAGCTTTCTACTCTTTCTATATTGAAGTTGCCAATTATTTCTTCTATAGTAAAGGATTTATCCAGTAAACGGAACAATATCGGGCTAGAGTCATTTGTTGTCGAGTTACTTCTTTTCTTTGTTTCATATTTTTGACTCATTATATTAGACTTTAGGGAGATGTTTTTGGTTACTTTTCTTTGAGCTATTTGTTGAGTTACACTTTCATTTTTACATCAGAACACTTGATAGTTAACTAAGTGTTTAACTCATTTTTTCGTTGGTAAACAAATAAACAACAATAACTTGGCTTCTCGATCTCAATTCGATCAAGAAACGGAAGCTGTTCCTCTTATAGACTCTTAGGATTTTTTAAATAATAGGTAAAAGAAGCAAAGAAAATAGAATAAATGCGGTAAATGAAAAAAAATCAAATCAAGTAAAATGAAAAAGAAAATGAAAGAAACTTGAATGGAAGGAAATTATGAACAATGCAAGAATAAAATAAAGCAAAATTGAAATGAATAAAATAAAAAAAACATCAGTAAACTAAAACAAGAAAATAAATTAAAAAAAGAAAAATTGAAATGTAAGAAGCACATAAATTGAAATTAAAAGAAAAGATAAATTGGATAGAGATGAACAAAATGTACTGGAAAAGAAACTAGAAAGAAGATGAAGAGAAAATAAGATGGGATGGAGTACTTGATTTTCCCTTATGTATCCTGTAATGTCAGAGTAACGAGAAGATGTGTAAGATACTTCTCAAAAATATTTCCAACCCCCTTGATTTCAATCCTAGAAGTCCTATTAACAAACAAAAGAAATCTTTAAAAATTAGACCCATTATCCCATGTTCTGATTTATGCATGGGCCCTTCCAAAGCTTGGCTCCTTCCACATTTGATATGTTGCAATTTCATATTATTCTTTTCTAGAATAACTTCCATGTTGCCTACTAGTATTGCTTTTCATGATCCACTTGTTGCTTCATGTGCTGTAATCATGTAGGCATTCTTTAACTCTTATTGTTGAGTCCTTCACTTACTTTGACACTTGCTTCATTGGATAATCAAATTCCAATATATTGCTTCGAGCCTTTCAACACTCGTAGCTTGCTTGAGGGTGTCGACAAATTCTTATTGTTGACAATGCACCAACCAGTCGATGCATGTAACAACCTCATGTCCTTAGTGCATCCTTCTTCATTCCATCCTTAATTTAATGTAACTTATATATCAATATTGCAACCCATTGGGAGCCAAATTGACGTGGCAGCAATTTGTAATGTTGAACAATGCTTGTGTTGAGTTGTCTTTTCCAATACTTGTGGTAACATGCCTATAATTTTGTTTTATAGAAATTCCAATGCATGGAGGATATGGTGTAGTTTCAATCCTTGCATCAGGAGCGTCTATAATTCCTTCTTCTATTGTTTCTCCTGCATATATGAGTAAGATGGAGTACAAAATGCATAATGAAAGTAAGAATTTGGAGTTGGTGGATATTCCTGTTTATGGTGGTGTTAAGAGGGCCTCAATGGGAGCATCTACTATTATGACTTTAGGATCCTATAATGCTCTTAAGAGTAAAGGAGTAGTATTGGCGATAAAGATGAAAATGGATATCAAAAGGGGTTGGGACATGGCATCACTCCCGGCCCGTTGCTGTTTAAAAATTTGCCTCCTGTTCTTATTGATGTCACTGGTCCTCATTCCCCACTTCTCGTGAGGGTTTAAATTCTCGCATTCCCCATATATATATTCGGTTATATTATTAATGCTGTAATAGATTATAGATCCCATCACCACTTTTACCCCATTTGATACACGGGGACTCCCATCCCTGCATAGATCGAATTTGTCCTCATACTCATCTCTATCATCCTCGCAGGTTAATGTTAATTAATATAGTGAAAACTTAAACATGATCTCTATGTATACAACACTATGGTTAATGCTTTAGCCTGTATTTAGTTTAACATTTGGGGAGCCGAACCCACGTTCAAATCATCACCGACTTGATTTTGAGTGAAAAATATTTTGTTTGGCAACTTCTTCACAAAATCAATTGTAGCCTCAAACCTAGGTTAGGGTAAAAGCAACAAATGGTTGCTTTTTCGTTGGAAAGTTCACGTTCAATGAATATATATATTGTTTAAGAATTAAATTTCCAATACTATAACCTCGAACAATTATATAAGATTTAATAATTTTAAAATTATTAAAATTATATATTCAAAAATTAAAAAAAATTATTTTATAATACTTAAGTTAACGTTAACAATATAAAAAGTTATTTCTTCATCAATTTATTTATAATTAAAATCTTAAAATATGTTGTCTTATTTATAATATTCATAATTATTTTACCTCTATATAAAGGTGCTAAGGAGATATAACTGCTATTTGGTCACAATTTATAATACCTAATTTGTCTTTACTTATTTAACACAACATTCACAAACATATCACACATGACTGGCAACGTGGGGACCACATTCATTGCCCGCGTTTATGTCAAAGCAGCTTGCACCGACGCTCACAAATGTACTCATCCTTCCTCACTCTTTCTCATTTTATGTTCCTATTGATTTTAATACCTAAAAGAACAAGAAAGGTGGCTTAACAGGTATGGTAGTGCCTATTAAGCCGCTAATATTTATAAATATCTTGAAATAATAACTATATAATATTTTATAATAAAATCAATATTATTCATTTAAATATCTAAAAAATAAAAATAAAATAAAACGATAATATTAAAAGTATAATATAATCTATTTCATTAATTACATATTTAAAAGTGATTCTGATTAATATCATTCAAATAAAATTTATTCTGTTATAATTATTTTTTATATAAACATTTTCAAATATAAATTACATTGGTGCTAATTTATTTTTAGTCAAAATTAATTTTATAAAATCAAATTGAAACAAATTCTAATCAAAACATACTTAATACTTAAATCTATAATAGTAGATCATTTCACTAGGACCACCCATCATTCTAAAGTTTTTAGGACTATATTAAATGCTACAAGAAATTAGAATCGGTGAGTTTTAATTTTTTTTAATAGACTATGCATGCACTTTCTAAGGATCTTTTTGCTGCAACATTCATTGCATGCACCGTAAAGATTTCATTGAAGGGATCTTTTTGGGGTGCAATAATAGACTGAAACAGTACATTAGACCCTGTCGATGATCAAAGTTGTGTCGACTAGGACCTGTCTTTTGTCATGTATTGCTCTCGTTTTCGTTACTCTTTAGAGGATTACTAACGTAATGCAATTACAGGTTGCAGGATAGCTTTTTTTCTTTTTTTTTTCCCTCAAAATCACAAGTATTTTTTTTATTGAAGGTAATCTTGCTTAAGTTTGAGTTAAGCTTTTTCTTTCAA
Source organism: Pterocarpus macrocarpus (assembly GCA_031439585.1). NCBI lineage: Eukaryota > Viridiplantae > Streptophyta > Magnoliopsida > Fabales > Fabaceae > Pterocarpus > Pterocarpus macrocarpus. The sequence continues at coordinate 14,199,754 of CM062517.1, read as the reverse complement.
ATTTAAACTTATATTAATATTTTCTATCAGTTTTATGATATAACAATAATTTGGGATTAAATTAACAATAATTTAAAATATAAATGACCAAATTAAAAAAAAATAGGTGAAGGCAAGAGATAAAAAATTTATATCAATTTTTATATACGTAAAATTTTTTTCTTAAAATTAAACAAAAGTAAACAAACGAAGCCACAATCAAGTTATTTAATTTTATTAGCTGACTCAATTTTAATTTATCGCTTTTTGCTGCACCTCGATGGACAAACGTCCTTACTAACATAAAAGAATTAATTTAATGTCAAATTATTTATATCAATAAATAAATTAATGTCTAACTTTAATTTATTACGTACGTATATCTCCTACTTTTGCATCAGTTTGAATTAAATATCATTTATAATATATTATAGACATTAAATTAACCCTTTTAGGTTTTTTTTTAATTTTTTTAATAGCATGAGTTATTTTTAAAATACCAAATTTTAGACTTAGTTCTTCTTTATCAAAATATAATTAATAAATAAGATTAGGTTTGATACATTATTAGTATAAAATATTTTTATATTATTTTCTAATTATATATTAATATATCAGTAAAAATGGTTAACTCTCATATTTACTATTTCAAAAATCTCATATGTAACAATAAATGATTAAATAAATTCTAATTAAATCAATATAATTTAATTTGATTAAAGCCATTACACTTGATTGATTTTAAAATTTAAATTAAACTGATTTAATTAATTTAAATTAATATAAATTATATTATTTTTTCAAAATCAATTTTAGCCAAATCTCAAAAAGTCAAAAGTCAGCAGGCAAATGTCAAACCAACAAGCATAGAATATATTACTTATGATGAGCAATAGTATATGAGAGTAATTTTGATGTAATTTATTAGTGTAAAATTATTTTATACTATTCACAAACCAAATCTCATTATATGAGTGATTTTCATTGTAATTATTATAAAAATTAAACACTTATGATAATATAATAATACATTATTAGATAATTATATATGTAAAAAATTTTGAGTTTAATTTTTATGTATTAATAATATAAAATAATTTTATACTATTAACTAATAAAATTACAAAAAAGTACCAAACATGATAGGTAGTTTTCAATCATGATTTGACATTTTTTTACAATTCTATTAATTAATAATGTAATAATTTTACTATCAATACATAGAAACTAATTTCAAAAACTTTTACTCTAAATATATGTTATATATTCATTCATCATGAACGGAAAAGACATTTTTATTAAATTAATTTATCTCTTGACATTAAGGTTTCTTTTTCTTTTATCAAAATTATTGCAAGTTAACAATCTTTGTAAAGTCTAAGTTTGACATAATACAAAAATTAAATTAATTATTAAATTCACCTCAAAAAATTTAATCATACGATTATGCTAAATTATGTAATATTCCCTAAAGGTTTTAAATGTTTTATTAATTTATTACAAATAATACACTATTTTATGTGAAAACAATACAATATTTTTAAAATTTAATTAATATATACTGATTCTATAAAAAGATTTTTATTATCATTTAATAAAATATTTACATTGAAAATTTTTTTAAATAATTATTAATTGAATCAAATATTTTTATAAATATGATGATACTAATAATATAAAAATTAGATTTAATTTGAATACATTATTAGTGTAAAAAATTTTTACACAGACATCCAATCATATATTATTATATCAGCAAAAGTCTTTGATATAATCACCCATTACTTGAATAATCATACAAATAAAATATTTTGATTGGATGACAGTATCAATGCACCTCAATTAAACTCATAAAAATTAAATCCGTATTTTTATTCATTAATAATATAAAAATCATTTTAAAACAGGGATGGTCAAAGGTGATGGAAAATGAAAATTGAAGAGGAACCGTTGGCGGTTGCTTTTGACAGATTGGGCAATCCAAGGAATGCCGTCCCTCTGACTCTTCCCTGTTAAGACCGTGGAAACTGCTGCCGGTGGCTGAACTACGTACTCTGAAACTGAACCCCAAAAATAAATAAAGTAACCACTACTAAATACACAAAACCAAATTTTTTTTTCAAAAAAAAAAAAAAAGCAAACACACTTGTTAAAAAAAAATCTATTTCAAGTTCGACGAAAAGGACCCTTCTATCACTTTTAAGTTTCGCACTTCATTCATGATAAAAAAAATAGATTGTACACCATACTTTAAAACGTTTCTCAGTCTCTTTTCCTCCAACAAACAGACAAATAATCTTAACAACTCTTCTTGTTTTTGCTTCCTGCTCTTTTGTTCTTGTCTCGGTTTTTCTGCTTGTGGTCTTTATTCCACTAATTCTGAACGGTTGTGTCACAAAACCAAGGAAGGTGGCCTTCAATTACACACCATGATGGAGTTTGTGATGCCAAGCTCCAAGTTTGTTTGTGTTTTCATCTTTGTGTTCCTGAATCTGAATTGCTTCCATGAGTTTGGATCCAACGCTCAACTTATACCACAAGATGAAGGTACGCTTCCTTTTTTTTTTTGCGGTTGTGAATTTTGATGTTTATTTGATTGCTCCGAAGTGCAATTGTTGGAACTACTAAGGAACTGTTTTGTAACTTCCGGAATTGGCTCTCTTTTTTGGCTGTTTTGAACCGTGAAAAATGAAACTGCCTTAAAAAATAACGCCGCTTTTTTTTTTTTTTTTTCTAAGTTCCAACCTTTCTCACTTGTTTAATAGATCGACATAGAATCAGAGAAAATTTGATGTTGAAAATTTGTCCTACACAAACTTTGTCTGACGGGGGCTAGTTGGATTCAATAAGCATGGAAAGTTTTGCGTTGCTATCCTTTCAATTCGTTCAATTGACTGATAATGATATGTGAATAATCAAATACAATCATTTTCTGAAGAGCGCAAGTTGGATTTTTAATAAGCATGGAAATTTTTGTATTGCTTTCCTTTGTTTTGTTTGTGTTAACTAAGGATGTGTTGAGTGGCCTCTGCTTTCACTTCCAGAATTTAGTTCATCAACTTTCATTGCTATTTTTGCTATCTGGGTTTTGATGGCTGTTACCAGATCTACAAGTAATTCACCAATCTTCATATTTTTTTTATTCTCTGCATTTACTCTTCCTGTTAACATCTGAGCAGTTTTTTGCTTGCATCAACTTGCTCAAAATTATTTCTTTTTGGTTTCTTATATCTCCGAGCTCATCTGCTTGCTGTGGTGGATTCTTTATCATACATCAAGGAATCATCTCTGCTTTAGCTTTATTTTTATTAAAAAAAATTATGGGATCATTAATATATGAGTTTTTCTTTTTTAGATTTACTGTCATCTTGGAGTGTTTTAGTTTTCCAATAAAAATCACTATGATTGCTGGCTGTCATCCAATGTGTGGTGGCCTCATCCTTGAGGACCGGGGGGCCACTTTTTTGTTTTTATGTATATTATGTATATGCTAATAATAGATAGATGATATCTTTTGTTGTAGTCAAACGAAGGGATGGATCGTGCAGCTGATACTTTGATAATAAAAATAAAAAACATAAAATAGGTTGTTTTATGATTTAATTATGTACAAGATATTTTAAAATTATCGACCAATTATAAGCTTGAAAATTATATGTTTCAAGTGTGAATTGTTGACTTAATGGCCAAGCGATTTATTTCATATTAGTAAGGCTGAATGTTCCTTTTCTGTGTTTTGGCCATTTTGGGTTAACTAGTGTTCACTTTTCCAAGAGGAAGATGATTTTAATTTTACTACCATTATCATGTCACTTGTGACAAAGGTGTGGCGCAAGTTGAATACTATGTAGTATTTATTGGCAAGTGGTTGATGGAAACTAACAGAGGAAATAAAGAAATGGCTATTACCACATGCTGCACTACAGCGGTAACCCAATTAAGGGTTAGGCTAAGCAATTCATTAATTCCACATTGGAAAGAGCCAGATTATAAATTCCCTATATGACAACTGTGGTTCCTTATTCCTTGAGTTATAGAAAAAATGGCATGGTTTTTAATAGAAATCTTTGGATATTTTTAAAATATTACGTGAATATATTTACAGTTAATAATAAAATAATATTTTGAAATAAAATTTATTATTTATTTTATTTTTATTTAAAATATTATTTTATTATTAATTATGAATATAATTTATATGATGGTCTTTGAACGTGGTGAATGTATTTACGTGCTGTGTTATTTGATATACTTTTCATGTTAGTGCTGTGCAATGTACTACTACTAATTTGCGCCCGTTAAAAACCATGTGATTTCGTCAACTTGACTTTTCTTCAACTTTGCCGTAGACGGCATAAATGCTCCTTTTTATGTGTCGTTTCAATCCTAATAATCTAATCGGACTAGTAGCATGTTTACTTTTTCGTTGGAATATCTCAAATTATGAATTATGCACACATATCTTAAACGGAAGACAAACATCGTAGGCTGCTGCGTAAGTCAATATGATAAGCCTTGAGAATATGAAATTTGAAAGGGACTTGTATCGTTGCATGAAAAGTTCGATTTTTGTTCATTTTAGATTGTATTGCCCACCATGTATGACTTAGTTAGACTAAGGATAAAAAGGTGGTATCATATTCTTTTTTTTTATTATTATACAGCATCCCGCTCATTTACTTAGGCTTTTGACCACGTGAATTGAAAGTATGAGCTAATTAATGCTTTTGACCATGAGAGTTTCAAATTACGATCCAAAGCATGTGATTGTTGAAATATTCGTACGTCGATATCTAGAAATATGGAATTTACCTGAATTGACATGGTCGAATTTAATAAATGCTTAGAGTTAGATTTAAAACAATTTTATATCTTCCTCAATAATTCTTATAGTTAGTAAATGCATATATGTCTTTTTATTAATGTGGTTGAAAAATGATAAACCCTTGGTTAATTCGGTACTTGTTGATCCTTTTTTCTTGAAGGTAAATATTGAAACAAAGATGAAATGCATGTATGTGGCAAAAAAATAAAAATGAAAAAGATGAAATGCATGTAGCTAAAAGCCAATTGGATCGTCTTGTGTTTCAGTGAAAGTACTACAAACAATATCGGACAAAGTGAAGAACTTGAATTGGAAAGTTACACAACGTTCCTGTAGCGGAGATGGAGGATTTGCGAACCGCATTATTTCAGGGAAACAAGTCGCAAGGAATGTCACATGCAATTGCTCTTTCAATAGTAGAACCGTTTGCCATGTTACAAACATGTAAGTTCCCCTTTCTCCCCCCTTTGAAAAACTAATGCTGATAATAAGTCTCTTGCAAAGTATTTTGTTGTTGTTGTTATTATTATTATTATTATTTATTTTCTTATATAAAATTGTGAGATACATTGCTCTCACAATTTTGAGGATATCTCTCCCACCAAATGTGTTTTTTAGGAATTGAATTTGTGTCCTTATGCTTACAGGGAATAAATTGTTTACTACTCGTCTAATAGCTTGATGGTTTTGCTAAGTATTTTATTCAATTTCAATTTGTGCAACTTTGACCGAGAGGACTCTGGTTATTGACACCAATAGCTGTATAAGAGTAGAAAATGACAAAAAAAGTGAATTATTTTAAAAATTAGGATCAATTTTGAAAAGATAGTTTAGGGAATTTAATCTTAAATAGTTGAATTTTTATTGGTTCTTTTTTAACTAATCATTATTTATGCAATTTTTAAAATTACAGCTCAATCTTTTCTTTATGTGCAATGTGACCTGCACTTACATTTTACATTTTTCTATCATTTACTAACTGAATTTGACGGTTAGCACTTCAACGTGCCTTAGATCATTAGTGCTTACTAACACAACTTTTTGGATATGATAGCGTGCTCAAGGGTCTCAATATATCTGGAGTTATACCCAGTGAATTTGGAAATCTCACTCATCTGACTGAACTGTAAGTGATTCTAATAAATTCTTTTTCCTCCTTCTTTTCTTGTTGTATGCTCATAAATGTTGCCATTTTGTTAGAAAATGTCAATTATAGATTATAATCATGCATTTAATTGTTGTAGTCAGTCACTAATGGATGCAATTGTACAACTATGAACAATGAAGAATTGTGAATTGTGACTTGTGACTTGTGATTGCGAAATTGCGAAATTGCATGATTGTAGTATTAATGTATTATTCTAACATTCGTATGCATTCTATTTCTTTTATGTGAAAGCAAATATTATTAACCTCATCAAATGCAAAACAGAATCTGTAACTAACTGAAACTTTCATACTGAGCAGTGATCTTACTCGCAATTATTTCAATGGCTCAATTCCAAAGAGTCTAGGACGCCTCTCTCTTGTTAATCTGTAAGTCAATCTTACCTTTCTATCTATCTGTGCGTTCTTTTCTTGCTGTGTATTATGCTTGCACTTCTTTTATTAATACTTAGAACCTTTGGGAGCAATAAGTTTCTTCAATTTTGCTTTAACTAACTTCCATGATTTGCTATGTATACATATTTTAAATCATCAATCTACAACTGCTACTATGCTTCAGGTCACTCTTGGGAAATCGACTTAGCGGTCCAATTCCCTCAGAAATTGGTGATATTGCTAGTCTGGGGCAACTGTAAGTGTTTGAAAAAAATATCATGTCAGATTGGTTGTTACTGGTACTGGAAGTAGAATAAATATATATTTGTAATCCATGTTAACAGGAACTTGGAAGATAATCAACTTGGAGGACCTCTTCCACCCAGCCTTGGAAATTTAAGCAACTTGGAGCAATTGTGAGACTGTTGTTTCTTTTAAGTCATTTTCATTTGCTATGCATAGTCAATTCCAATCATTTATGTTTGAGATTAATTTTTTTGCACTAATAATATAAAACAATTTTATACTATTTGCAAGAAATTGTCAAATTATGATAGGTAATTAGTCAGCATGATAGGTAACTCCCTAAATCATAATAATTACCCATCATGATTAGACAATTTCTTGTAATTTTATTGACTGATAGTGTAAAACTATCATAATGTAACAATTTTTGCAATTCTACTGGTTGACAATATAAAATTACCATGGTCAGGCAATTTTTTGCAATTTTTTGTATCCCTGTTTTACACTGTCAATGCATAGAAATTAATCTCATTTCTGCATGATGCATTTCTTATCTATGATTTCATATTGCTTTTCCCAGGCATACCTAACTTCTTTTAACTTTGAATGTTTATGCAGACTTCTCTCTGCAAATAATTTTACTGGGACAATACCAGCAGCATTTGGCAAACTAAAGAATCTCACTGATTTGTGAGTGATATGATTTGATACAACTGTTTCCTTTTTTTTCTTTTTTTCTTTTTTTCCTTTTCTCTATGTTGAATTCTGAAATCACTCAACTTTTTTTGTAGTAGGATAGATGGGAGCAGTTTATCAGGGAAGATACCCAGCTTTATTGGGAACTGGACTAAACTTACTACATTGTGAGTCTAAATTTTGGTTCATGCATGACCTTTTCCTTGTTAAAGAAGGGCACAATTTTACATCATGCTAAATTGCTTATAATTCTCTGAGGAAAGCTTGTATTTTGTAGGAATTTGCAGGGCACATCCATGGAAGGTCCAATTCCTCCTGCCATATCTGAGTTGAAAAGTTTGCAAGAACTGTGAGTACTTTATCTTTTTTAACATATTCCTGAATTGTCTGCATTGTGGAATACAATCTTCAAAAGACGAACATGTTCTTTCCATTGATGAAATGCTTACATATATCAGGAGAATAACTGATTTGAAGGGACCAACCATGACATTTCCTAATCTTAGGGATTTGAAGAGCTTGATGAGACTGTGAGTTAAATCCTTTCCTGCTATTATATGAAGAACTACATGATTCATTTAGGCTTTTCATTAAGTGATCTTTTTTTTTTTTCTGGTGACTTAGGGAATTGAGAAATTGCAATATCACTGGTCCCATTCCAGACTATATTGGTGAATTGCAAAGTTTAAAAACTCTGTGAGTTTCCTTAAGTATATATTACTGGTTATCTATGCTTCGAGTACAATTTTCTCTACCTGTTTACCAATACATCTGATTTTTCTCATTATCTATATGTAATTTTAATTTAATGTTATATATGCAAGAGTGAGTCTGCAAGCTTATGTGTTTTTTTTTTTTTTTTTAAATTAATATTAAAAAAATTACAGAGACCTGAGCTTCAACAGGTTGAATGGTCCAATCCCAGATTCACTTCAGAACTTGAATGGAATAAATTACATGTAAGTGAACAAATTCATTTCCTGGCCAGAAGACTAACATGAAAGGATGTGGATATTCACCTAGTAATTTGATCTCAAGAATGTTGGATCCTTTTGCTTTATCGATTTTAGCCTTCTGTGATATGAAGGACACATATTACTGATGGATGCAGGTTCCTGACTAACAATTCTCTGACTGGAACAATTCCTGGATGGATTCAAAGCAGCACTCAGAACATGTTAGCATATTTCCTTCATTTGTTTTTCCCCTTTAATTGCACTCTTTAGAGTCACTTGTTCAAATTTAGCTGTTACACAAGTACACCATATACTCATCTTGTCTTGAGCACTCATTGAATTTTGAAGAAAATAAATTACCTTGTGTTCTATTTCAGGGATTTATCTTACAATAATTTTACAGCGTCTTCTGCACCTAGTTGCCAACTCCAGGATGTGTAAGCTTCTCTTTGTCCAGAAACTATATAAGCATTTCACCTATGCCAATACTAAGCTCAGTATTATTATTGAATAGGAACTTAGCTTCCAGCCTCTCTCCCTCAGCAAGCACTTCGTAAGTTCCTGGTTATGGTCTAGATTTGATTCTATCTATATCAGCTTTGAATCATCTGTTAAAACTAACTTCAGGTCTTATAGAGTTTCTTGTTTGAAGATGGGCCTGCCATGTTCAGGAAAACCACAGTGTGAGTGCTCAAAACATAGTAGATCAATATTGTTTTCATACATTACATTAATTTTGTAAATGAAACAATGGTAGTTTCCTTTTGAAGCAATGTTATGACAGAAAGTTGTTGTTTCTTTTTCTGCTTTTGTGTTAAGCTTATTTATTTTTCTTAAAAATGATTCATTTTCACTATGTTTATGCAGATTATTCACTGTTCATAAACTGTGGAGGACCTGAAACTGATTCTGACGGAAATGATTATGACGCCGACCTCAGCAGAAGTGGCACTTCAAACTTTCATCCTAGTAATAATGGCAAATGGGCTTATAGTAGCACAGGAGTATATTTTGCAAATGATAAAACTCCTCATGTAGCAACAAATGATTTTAATTTGAATATTAGTGGACCTGAATACTACCAAACAGCGCGCCTTGCCCCTGTGTCTCTTAATTACTATGGCCTTTGTATGCGTAAGGGCAATTATAATGTGAAGCTTCATTTTGCTGAGATAATGTTTACTAATGACCAGACATTTAGCAGCCTTGGAAGGCGCATATTTGATGTTTCAATCCAAGTGAGTTCTGAAGCAAAATATATGTTACATATTTTTCTAATTGCTTTTCACATTTTACTCAAATATTGCACCTGGTTTTGCAAGAAAACAAAAGTTCTGAATGTAGAAATTTTGAATACTCTCTCATGACAGGGTTTTAGATATCTGAAAGACTTTAACATTATGGAAGAAGCTGGCGGAGCTGGTAAGCCGATCACTAAGGAGTTTAATGTAGATGTTAATGACAGTACCTTGGAAATCCACTTATCCTGGGCAGGGAAAGGGACTGATGCGATTCCTGTGAGAAGTGTATATGGACCTCTTATATCTGCTATCACCGTGACCCCAAGTAAGTAGTTTTCACATTCTTGATTTCCTCTAATTCTTTTACCTACCCTGTTATTTCATGTTCTATAAGCACTTCTACTTTGTTGTAGACTTTAAAATTCCTTCAAATGGACTGTCTACTGGAGCAATTGCTGGAATCGTGGTTGGATCATGCGTGCTTGTCATACTGATACTCATTGCCCTTTGGAAGAAGGGTTTCCTTTGTCGGAAAGATCCAACAGACAGAGGTAAGATTGAAGTCCAAAATAAAGCAAGCAGTTGCTGCCCTTAAGATTTGGCTTTGCTAATAAAGGTTCAGATTGTTTAGCAGTGAAGCAGGATGAATGCACATCTATGATAATCTATGATATAGTAATAGACATGACTTTCATACATCTATTGATATTAGATTATTTTAAGAATTTAACTTGTATGCACTGACAGTATAAATTAACTTCACTCTGTCAGCTAATCATGCTAAGTAATTATCAACTATGACGAGAGACTCACTATGATTGGCACTTTCTTGTATTTTTATTGATTGACAATGTAAAGTTATTTTACACTATCAGTGTGTATAAATTAAACTCTTTTTTTAATACATGAAATTTACTGCAAAGATCCAAAATGATGTTTTCTTTTAATATTATTTTTGAGCTGACAAAATTATGGTAATTTTAAGTTAACAGAAAATGCAGACATGGTTTCTCATAAACGTGTTGCTTTCTTTCTGGAACTTATTTATTTATTTATTTTAATTCTATATTTCTTTGTCCCTGTCTTCTCTCTTTTATTTTTATTCACACTTCTTCTTTCTAAGTAGCATTACACCTACCTTGTTGCAGAACTTTTAGATCTGAAAACAGGCTATTTCAGTTTAAGACAAATCAAAGTTGCTACTAATAACTTTGACTCAGCAAATAAGATCGGTGAAGGAGGCTTTGGGCCAGTATACAAGGTAACTTTGAATAGAATATAATCATCTTACTTAAGCAGTATGAAGTTTTGGAATACTGGGGTATGTCATTTATCCCCAGTACTGATATATGAAAACATGATACTAAATACATTGTCTATTCACAGGGTGTACTGCCAGATGGTACTGTGATTGCTGTTAAGCAGCTCTCCTCCAAATCAAAGCAAGGGAACCGTGAATTTGTTAATGAAATAGGCATGATATCTGCTTTACAGCATCCAAATCTTGTGAAGCTTTATGGATGTTGCATTGAAGGAAACCAGTTGCTACTGATATATGAATACATGGAGAACAATAGTCTTGCACGTGCACTTTTTGGTAATACTTCATGAACAACTTGTGGTTGTGTGTGTATGATCCTAGTTAAATCTAACTGAGAAAATCTTCTCTTCTAGGTAAAGAAGAACAGAGGATGCACTTGGACTGGCCCACAAGAATGAAGACCTGTGTGGGGATAGCAAGGGGATTAGCTTATCTACATGAGGAATCAAGGTTGAAAATAGTGCACAGGGATATTAAGGCAACCAATGTCTTGCTTGATAAGCATCTGAATGCTAAGATCTCTGACTTTGGTTTAGCCAAGCTTGATGAAGAAGAGAATACCCATATCAGCACAAGAATAGCTGGAACAATGTTAGTATTGTGCCACAGCATTTTAAGTTGGAATCCTAGACTTGATTCATCATTAGTTAGCTTGCACTGTTATCCACAGTCTCCCTCATGCATGCAGCTATAATAATTTACATAATCCTATAAATGCTTATGTTTTATTTTGTTTTGTGAAATCACTTACTGAAGGATACTAAATGTTCTCTTACCAGTGGTTATATGGCTCCTGAGTATGCTATGCGGGGTTACTTGACTGACAAAGCAGATGTCTATAGCTTTGGAATTGTAGCTTTAGAGATTGTTAGTGGGAAGAGCAACACAAATTACAGGCCAAAGGAGGAGTTTATTTATCTTCTTGATTGGGTAAGTTGCACTTTTTTGGGTTTTGTGAGTTTATGATAACCTGAAGTTTTGTGCGAGTATCTGGGTGCATAATAACCAACTTACTTTGTCATCCTCACATATTAAACTGATTTCAATATGTTCAAAATATTTTTCCTATTCTCACCTGTATCTGGGTCTTCATCCCATTACAATAAAACTAGGCTCTTGCCAAAGAATTGGACTTCTCTAAAGCGCACTTTGCACTTTAGAAAGTAAAATACACAATCATTGCTGTTGACGAGAAAATTGATAGTTTAGAATTTTATAAGATATATACTTGCATGACAAATCATAAATGTGCAATAATCATTCTTGATTTTCTCATTATAGTTATGATTTGGTTAAATTTCTAATTACTATCTTTTGCATGCCATTGAAGGCCTACGTTCTTCAAGAGCAAGGAAACCTTCTGGAGTTGGTGGATCCAAGTCTTGGCTCAAGCTACCCCTCTGAAGAGGCCATGAGAATGCTGCAGTTGGCACTCTTATGCACCAATCCATCTCCCACTCTCAGGCCACCCATGTCATCTGTCGTAAGCATGCTTGAAGGCAAAACTCCAATTCAAGCACCGATAATCAAACGCGGTGAGGGTACACAAGATGCAAGGTTTAAAGCCTTTGAGATGCTGTCACACGACAGCGAAACTCATGTTTCTTCTGCTGCATTCTCACAACAAAGTTTTGAGCAAACAAGCAAATCCATGGGTGGACCATGGATTGACTCCTCCATTTCTCTTACAAGCAGAGAAGATTATTCTTCAACCAATAACCTTATTGCAAGTTCGCATAATGTGTGATTTATACGAAGTTTGGGAGGCCAACCCACATTAAATTCCAATTCTTTTTGTAAAGGATGTAAGCAGTCAACAGATTGAGAGTGATAGCATACATTGAAAAATGACATACAATAAAACGTTCGAGTCAAGCTTCAGGTTTCACAGTGTATATTATATGTTTCATTGGTTGTTGCTATTGTGGTTTAAAATCATTTCATGCGTTAATTTCTTGAAGCAGTTAACTCAGTTCCAGTTTCAAACCTCCAACTGCGCTGATTTCTTTAGACATTAAAGGACATCCAAGGAAGGTGTATGTTTCTGGGGGATAATATTGTGGATAAGACTAGGCTGAATAACAAAGGCTTCAAGATAGGATATACCCTTAAAATTTGTCTTCGAATTACATCCAAGGAAAGAAAGAAAAGAAACCATGAGTTCGTCTGGGTAAACTTTTAAAAAAATAATTTTTTTTTTATAAATTTTTTTTAGTAGGGTTTTAATTTTTAGAAAAAATTATTTTATATTTAGATAGATATATGAGAAGTATTTTTAATTATTAAAAATATTTATTAATCTGTTTGAATATAAAAGAATAAAAGTATGTTTTTTATAGTCAAATAATAAAAAATATTCAAAAAGAGGAAAGAGAAGTAAGGTTTCATAAGAGATAAGAAATAAAGGATATGTATTATAATTTTAATTAAAGATAAAAAATATTTTTAAAAAATAATTTTATTAAAAATTACTTCTACTTCTATTTTTTTTTAAAATTAGGTATTCCTAACTTTTAAAAAAAGGAATAAATTAATTTTTTTTAATTGAAGTAATTTTTTTGAAAGTTGTATGCAAATATCAATAAAAATATATAAAAGTACTTTTTTTAAAAATAAGCACTTTTTCTTGAAAAATGCCAATTCAAACAGGCTGTATTTATTGGCAAAACATTTAATGTCTGGTACCAGATCTTAATGAATCGGAACATACCTCAACCGATAAAGATATAGAATAAAAGAATATAGATCAAGATAATGCTTACAATACTAAAATTTTCTGATCAAAACAAACAGAAATGTTGATCATAGGTACAAGATGAAAGAAGACAAGCTAGAACACACAAAGCAAAGTTTTAAAACTTCAGCAAATACACATAGAGCAAAGAAAGAGTAAAGAAAGATCGGTGTCTCCTAACTATAATAAGCCTCTTCTTATTGAGAGTCTTTTTTATTTCAAAGTTATTTGAATCTGAAAAATTATTGAGGATGAGCTAGGGAATCTCGAATATCCTTACTGAGTATACTAACAAAAATTATCAAGCTAGGAAACCATCGTGCCTTACATAATTATCCTTATTCAGAGTGCTGTTCGAATAATTTTCATAAATTATTGAGCAAGAGAATCTTGTGTTTTGAATGATTAACCTTGCTGACAGTGTTGACAAAATTAAAATTACTGAGTTAGGAACTCTTCGTGCCTTACATAATTATCCTTATTCAGAATGCTGTCAGAATACTTTTCATAAACTATTGAACGAGAGAATTTTATGCTTTGAGTGATTAACCTTAGTAAGAGTATTGATAAAATTATTGTTCTTTTAGTCATTAAGAGCATCTTTTCTGAAAGTGCTTTATTTTTATATTACTTTGTGGAATTGGTTCATATCCTTTTATTGAGCTTAACTTGTCCTTGTTCTTCCTGTCAGATTTGGGAAGATCGAGTCTGTAATAGTCGTCTTCATTATCTTGATCTTTGTTCTCCCGTTCTTATCGGTAAATAGAAAACATTTGATGTCTATAGTGTGAATCACAAATAGAGAAATAACAAAAGGCAAAATCATGGAAAGATAAGGATTAGCTCAAGAAATCACATAGAAAGAAAAGATTCTCATACGTAGAGATATCTATGATCATGTAGAATGAACCGAAAAGAGTACATAGGATTTTATGAACATATGATGTTGCTGAATAGTTGATGATCGGAAACTTATTCTTTCATGATAGCTAGCATTTGGTTTAAGAAGCAATTGAAGCATCTTATCACTAACAAAATAGAGTCTAGCTCACAAATAGAGCACGGGAATAAAATCTTTATTAGAAATTTGAGAAACAAAATGAAATGTCAGCCTTATAGAGGAAAAAAGTGGCAAGGTTTCACAGCGGATTTGACTTTTTTAAAATGCACCGTGCATTTTAGAGAGTAAAATTCACAATTATACCATTGACTAGAAGAACAAAAAACCGATTATTATACATCTATAACCTATTAGGCAAGTGCATGTGTTTTTCAAAATTATATATCACTATCAATGACTATAATTGTGCACTACTCTTTTTGAAGCATAGAGTATCAGAATTTTTAAGTGAGCAATAAACTCCCATATTGGTTAACGATACACTAAGTGATGACCATACAAGTGACAACATTTATAAACTCGTTGCTTTAATATTTTGGATTAAGATGTCATATTAGCTCCATCATTATAATTTCTTACTTAGCCTATTGATGGTGAACTTTTAAGAGTTTGGACCCTCCATAACCACTCTGACAAGTGACATTAAAGCCAATGGTTCGGTTTGATTGAGTATTTAGAGATGATAGTTAATATTATGAGTTTTACCCTAACCCATGCTGGGTCATTGGCCAAGACTCTAGTCTCAGTTCTCCATGATTCAAGTGAGTAATAAAACCCCACATTTATTAAACTTAAACTGAGTGAAGACCATGAGTGGAACTTATTACCTTTTAAGAGAATTTGTCCCTGAAATGGTAAATCGTAGGTGGAAGAATTAAAGTGTTTTGAAGTACTTTTTTTCAAACGCAGAAAATGAGGAGCGTATTTCATTAGGGGACTTGGCTCTTGGTATTTCATTAGCGTATTTCTTTAGTTTGGTAAAGAATTTTTGGTAAAAACAGAGTTTAAGGTAGTTAAAAAATGGGCGCTTGACGAGACGAAGGCCAAAATTTTGAAGGGTTCTAACGAACTTTTAAAAGATAAAGACAGCATTCCACAAAGAGAAGCGAATTTCTTTAGGGGATTTTGGTTTTCATTGAGCATAACCAAACTGAGATTGGTCATACAATTCATTGGGGTTCATTATACAACCCGTCTGACTAAAAAATAATTATTCAAATCATTAACTTCATTCGTTCAAACTTCTTACATGGCCCTCTCATCATATCCTTCTAAGAGAATTCAATACTGCAGCTTCAAGCTTCTTTCTGGTAATTATTGACTGGATATCATATAGTCAAATTTACAAGCTACGGACACAGCAAGGCACCTTAAATCAAAATCCACGACTTATTCTCGCCTTTCATGGCTCAAATTGACTAAGAAGTTGAAACTAAGAGAAGATTCTTCATTAATAACCTTGAGCATACGAATACTAATACTAAGCCAAAAATAACAATGAGAATCCCACTTTTAGAAGTTGAGCCTGCACAATAATTAATAACTCAATTATAGGTACACGAGGCTCTCAAATGATTTGGGCCAAACCATAGAAGCAGTGAAAAATAAGAAAAAATGATATTTGTATGTGTAGAATAGACGCACTGTGAACGCATTACCAATATTTTTTTTCCAATTATTAATTTTTTAAACCAAAGTTACCAACTTATTCGACTGAGTTACCAACCAGTTGCAACGTGCAAAATATCATGTAATTCTCTATGCTACAACTAGTTAATAACTCAGTCGAATAAGTTGGTAACTTTAGTTTAAAAAATTAGTAACCGGAAAAAAAAAGTTGGTAATGCATCCATTTTGCATGTTCATATATCTTTACTCCAAAAATAATATTCTGCGAGGAAGAGATTTTCTATTCACATAAAAACTGTACGCTTTGCTGATGTTAGGACTTGGGAGCTTTCTTTACGTGTCAAGGAACCAAACCTATGTACACTTCTAATGCAAAATATGGAACAGATACTGACAAACACTTTATCAAAACTCAATGCCACTATTTATCTGAATGGAGAAGGAAGGACACCCAACATTGGAGAGGGGAGCATCAACTCTAAGGACAACACCTGAGTTCCCAACATTTCCATTCCACTTTGATCTACCAATCTGAAAACACAACAGTATAAATAAGTGAGCCAAGAAACCACTTAGATTATCATGAAAAAGAACTTTCCTAACATCAACTTACGGATACTGAAGCAAACGCAGAAGGATACGACATGAAGGCACATCCGCAAATTAGACTTAGCTTCTCTTTAACAGAATGTATGAGTTCAGCCCGCAACCCTGGATTGCTTCCACCAACTGTAGGACACACACTGACCATACATAGAAAAAATGGAAGATAAGGTTTATGAACCAAATTGAAAGTACAAGTTAATAAATACAGAGAACTATGAAGTACACCAAAAGATTAGTTAGCCTTGTATTGGATGCATGGGAAAGATTTAGAGTTTAGACAGTTGGTAACTGTATTTATAGAATATCCGAAACAAATAGTTTTGCAAGCAGGGGCAAAACAGAACCTTTTTATAACAGAAAATCATTATTATTCAGGAAACTAGAAGTTACCCATCCAACTTCCAATGTTAGAATGTACGTCTCAAAGTAAACATAAGAGCATAGCAGCACTGCACAGTCCAAATGCTTCCTGAACCAGACGTAAAATCTAGAAAGGACATCCTAAAAAGCCTTTGTTTTCTCAGCTCATGAATGGAATGATCACACTAAACCTAGGCCATGTTTGAAAGGATGGGAAAGAAGGGAATGACGAGGAAGGCAATGTCTAATTTTGGCAAAAGTGTGCTTCAGAACGATTTAAAAGGAGGAAGTCAAATGGTAATTAAGGAACACCTTGTCCCTCCCTTGCCACCCGTAGTACCCATTTTTTATCCCTCCAATTGGAAGGTCAAGGAGGGTGCCATATCCATTTCCTTTCCCCTCCCTCATTAAATTTATTGAACAACCAAACATAAAGATGGCATATTCTATTCCACTCTATCCCTTGTCTTTCCATCCCATTCCATTACGAGTCACTACCTTCTATCATCTATAAGACTCCCAATCAGAGACTCCTAATGAAATAGAATGAAAAAGTAAGGAGTAGAGTGGAATAAAACATACCACCCTCGTGCCTTCTTGTTTGGTTATCCAATAAGTATAATGAAGAAAAAGAAGAGAAATACATGTTATTTCCTCCCTGACCCTACAATTTTGAGAGACAAAAAATGGTGGGTTTTGAGTGGCAATTGCCAATCCACTCCCTCTTTTAAATTGCTCCCATTTCCCAAACAGACTTTACTTGAATTTGTTCATTCCATTCCATGTCATTTCCTCCCTTGTCACCCTTCCAAACATAGATCCTTAGTTTCTTTTCTTCAGGGACAGGGAGTGAGCCAATTTCAGGAGTTTAAAGCACATGACGGGAATCCCATACTTATCACTTCGGTAAATAATTTCATTCAGCTTTAGAAGAGACAATATTTAGCTAATGGTTTCTCTATAAAACCTTCTTCATTTGATTTGGAAAGGAACTGGAGAACTCTCCCGAGCTTATCTATTCTTGTTTTGGTCAGGTATCTTTGGTGTGCTTAACAAGGATTCCTCGTGCTCCAATTTTAAACTCTTATGATAGGACATTATTGTGTGTCTAGTCCATGTAGCCAATCCCCACCTAAAGGAACAAGGCTTAGTTGTTATTGATGTTATCAGATTGAGGTCTTCTATTAAAAGAAGTTCTACTTTAATGTATTTTTCTAGTTTGAAGAGCATATGCAATCTCTTCGATTATTAATAAGGTTGAAACATCTTACCTGAATTGAATGGTTGGCCTCACAATGAGACCAGATCTCTTCCAGGCCAAGGCTTGAGCAAGACCCAAAGAAAACGATTTGTCAGGCCATTGTACCATTGGTGTGATTCTTGTTCCCCACTTATTCTAAGAAAACAGAGGAATAGCATACATTAGTTCCCATGCATGAGAATAGCAGTTTGAGATCACCAAATTCTGCACCTAGCTAACTTATTGTAAACTTAAAAAATTTATACTACTGAAGCCATCAATAGCTTGGATTCTAACCTTGCATGAAAAGCTGAATCTCATTTCCCCTGGATATTGACCCTGAGCTTGAAGAAGACCTCCGCAAACAGGAAGGAAGGCACTCGTAGTTAGCCCCTCACCAGATACGTAGGTCAGTTGTCCATTAGGAAATTGCAGATCCACAAATGACTGAGTACATGGAGGAAAAAAAAAGAGGATGAAGAAAGGAAATTTATTACATGATGATTCAACTAGTAGACAATCATAATTCTTACAGGCTTATACTAAGAAAATTATTAAGATTACATATAATAGTAAATTATATTCAATCTAAATATTAAATCCAGTATTTTATCCTCCTAAGTGACTTCAATGGCAGTTTGCCAAAGTGAAGATCATGTCCAGAACTGTCTAGGTTAAACCTAAAACTGAATTCTTTATAAATTTATGTTAGTTTCAATTTCAAACAATTCATAGTTTGCCTAAAATTTGGTTTTGAACTAGTTTAATATCAAATACCATTAGGTAAAACTTGGTGGATCTTTTTTGAAAATTTCAAATGAAGTAGAAAGGGAAAAAAAATGGAGGTAAAAAGAAGAGTACTTTTTATTTGAACAAAAACCAATTAGTTTTAAAACCGACTTTATTATTGCATTCTTTGAACAAGTTTTGACTTTAGAAAAATATCAAATAAGAACGGGGTTTTAAAACGGAGGTATTACCAGAATATGGGATTTTAAAACCAACTTCATTGCTCCTACTTATTTGCCTTTTAATGTCAGGTGAATTTCCTACCAAAAGTTATATGTCACCTGTTGTAAAACACTAAATCTTTCATATCTTTCTCAGTAAAAATGCTCTCTATCTATATAAATAAAAACTTTTAAAGGTATTAAGGAATTGACCCTCAAGATCAAACAATACTGACAAGCCTCTCTATCTGTCCTGTGCTCTTGAATAAAAGACTAATACAACCAATGATAGGCAATCAATTCAAGTGTTCTATGACAAATTTACAATAGCAATGAAACACCAGTATGATTGGTTCGGGAACTATGTTAGATTATGCCTTAGGATAAGATCATTATAGTCCTATATATATCAAATAAAAAATGAAATCAACTTACAGATAAAGCAACCAAAGCACTAACGTTGGTAAACTAATATCATATATGTCATCACAGTGCTGTATACAAAATCAGTGCACAAATAAAAATTAGAGCAAGAGTTTTTTGGGTCATCAAAAGCTATCAACTTACACAAGCTAAGGGATTCAAGCAAAGCATGGACATCAACAGCCACCTTCTGTGTTTTGACCACACTGCTGGACAAAGGGAATGCATTCCGTTCTGGCAGTCAAAAAGTTATCATGTAAATGATCATGTACGATAAAAAGAAAATGGAGGGAAGGTAGCCTAGATGGAGACTAAATAAGCAATTCAAAAGGTAATCAAACAATTTCAGCTGGAGTGAGTGAGAGTAAATACAATCTATCACTGTAAATGGTAGCTTGCTTATCCGAAAAAAACCAAAACTACCCAGAATTATTATTTTTTTTTTTTGGCCACAAAATACCCAGAATTAATACATGTCTCATTTCAATTAGCAAACCTTGCACTACCTTGGAGCAGAAAGTTGATCATGTAACCAGGGAAATAGTGTTCAATAATTAAATGCATATGATACAGTATATAAGACTTTCAGGACAAGTCATAAAAGGTTTTGCTAACCACAACTTCAACATAATGCCCACAAAGATGCTGCTCTAGGATAAAACCCATTTCCACAAGCACGCTTAATTTCTTGTATGTTAATATTATAGCAAAGTCCAATTTAGCCAGCTGATCCTCGTCTTTACCTTTCTATCATAGCCATACCAAAGTAAGTGTTGCTTTGACAAATGAACAGGCAGAAGGAGAGTTGAATCACGAATGAAGAGGAGAGGTCCAAGCTGGACCAGAAAAAGAGACGAATTTCCATTTCCAGATGTAGATGTAGAACCACCATGTGATGCTTCTACTCTCCACAGATCTCCCCTTGCAACTACAGAACCTTCCACGTCTTGTGTTCTACTATCATAAGTTGACGTAAAATTTATGATCCCCTGCACTTACAAAAAAAAAAAAACAAACAAACAGTCATGGAAATAGCAAAGTAAAGGAAGTAGGCAGCTGAGTGAGAGAAGAGAATTTGGCCATAATACATATCAAGAATTTAACACCACAAGATACAGATTTAAGAGCTTGCAGCCTTGCACATTTTCTTACATATATTTCAAATAAATGTTCGATATAAGAAATATCTCCTATACAACAAAGGAAACTCAAAAGATAGTTGGCTATATATTAAATTGTAGGACAGGAAACTACCATAAAGAATACCAGATAATAATTTCAGTTGAATACATTGAAAATCAACTCAGACAATTCTAAGGAATATAAAAGGAACGGAAATAGGGAAAATTAAGTGTGCTGACCTGTCATGGTTTAAATTAATTTTTCACGACACATTTACCATTGACTAGTAGAAATGGTTCAAGATTACTTAAGTCACTAAGTAACTAAATTAACTGCAAAACGGTTAATTGAGTACAAGACTGGTTTAGACATCTTTATGCTTAACATGTGCTACCCTGAGTTTTTCCCAGAGGTAAAGTGGTAGGAAGTCCATATCTTAACCCAAAAAGTCAAAAGTTCCCAATATACACAACTCTAAGATGCCAGTTGTGTAGCCACTGACCCAATACTAATAAATCAGTCTAAAGTCTCTGCTTCCCAATGTAGATCAATTTTCAAGTTGACATTCCAACTGAACAATAGGAACAATATTATCAAGCTACTTGGTTGGTAACATGATCAATTTCATAAATAAATAATTTACTCTGAACCAGTAAAAGCAAGTACTGATTATCAAAATTATGAGTTTCTTGCTGCATATAAAGGTGAAATTTGTGAGCTGAAGCAAGACAATAAAACATCAAGGTGCAGTTTTTACAACTGATAAAGTAGATAATCTTTTGCTCAACTCTTCCTTTTGTCTTTCTCAAAGTAGGACTTGAACAACTATACAAAGGCCACAAGATGCCACTGCTCCTCACACATCATGAATCCGTAAAGCCTTGCCTCGCTAGGAAGGGTTGGCTCCATGTGGATCAGAAGACACTAAAATGTCCTATCGTAATGTTACAGTCAAACCATGAAAATCTAAATCCTTTTTTAATGGTTTTGCCTAAAGTTTTTCTTGGTCTCCCTCTCCCTCTAGTTATTAGAATCTTCTTCATTCGGTTTGCTCTTCTCATTCTATAGGTCTTCTTCACACGTGCCAAAACCATCTCAGGCAAGATTCTTCCATTTTTTCACAATAGATGCTACACCAACAAAGATAACAACTCCAAAGAAAACTATGAGCAATGCACAGAAAACAACTCCTGCACATAAGTACGCAATTTAACAACCTGCTGTAGCTTCCTTTCAAATGAACATACAGACATCACCCTCCTCACCATAAATTCATAATATCTAACGCCACAAACTAACCAATAAAGGTAAAATCATTAATTGCTTTGTTTCAGACAAATGACCAGGTCCTTGGCCAACTATTAACATAATAGCGACTTAAACCATAACAAAATTAGATTTTAGAAACATATACAAATTTTGTACGTGACTCGTACAATTTCATCATATAAACCATAAGAAGCAACTACATCAAACAGATCCTATAAAGGGTTAAAGCTCTCCTAACATTTGAACATCAATTATTCTCCATCATTACACACGAAGCCAAACAGCTTCAACTAATCAATTCAAAATCCGACAATCCACAAGCAAATTAACAAAAACAAAAATAAAAATTTGCACAATCTTTTTACAACAATCCTATGTCAAAAGAAGAAACAACTGAATATGCAAACAACACCAACACAAAAAACAAAACAAAAAAATTACCTGTCGCCTACCCATATGACCAATAGACCCGAGGTTAAAGCCACCACCACCACCATTTTCCTCCTCCCCACTTCCACCACCACCACCACCGCTATTATTCTCAGCAAACCCATGATTCTTCAACCTCTCACTCAGTGACCCCAAACCCAAATCCTCCTGCATAACAGCAACCCCAACACCAACGCCGCCGCCGCCACTTCTCTGCCTACCCTTCTCCCCATCTATCCGAAACGAACCCACCACCGCCTCCTCCTGCTTAAACTGCACCACCGGCAACGGCAGCGACCGGAAAAACTGCTGAACCAGGCCGTTCAAGCTCGCCCCAAAGTCCGCCCCGGCCTGCCCGATCCGGTTCCCGATGTCGAAAATCGCCGATACGCCGTTGATTCCGTACTCCTGCGTGGCGAGGGCGAGATCCCTGCTCCCGAAGCTCTGCGTCGGGAACTCGAGATCGAAGAGCTTCGATTTCGGCGGGTTGGGCCACGCGAACTGCGGCGGGTTCATGTGGGTCTGGATCAACCCGCTGAAACCCTGGGCAAGCCGGTCAGCCAGGTCCTGACCGTGCCGCTGCACCTCCTCCCATGCTTCAAACGACCTTTCCACGGACATGTTTTTTCTTCTTCTAGCCAAAAATCACAAACTTCCCATATGAATTTGTGTTTATTAACAAAACCTAGCTCAAAAATCAAACGAATCAAAGCTTCAAGAGTTGAATATGAATATTTATTGTCCGAACAAGCGAAACGAGTCGAAGCTTCAATATTAAGTGAACAAGATAAGGTGTACGTAGTTGAGGCAGTTGCAAAGGGTGGCTGTGTGTGTGAAATGGAAGAAATGGAAGTGAAGGTGCTTACGGAAAGAGGGCCCCGGAGGAGAGAGAAAATAAAAGGGGGATAAATGAGACCAGGGGCGTATGAGCCTAAGATGCGCGTGATGCGCAGTGCGCACTCGCTTTTGTCTGGTGCCACGTTGCGCGTAATGTATTGTTGTGGATGAGGAGGAGTGAAGATTTTAGTTAGAGGGAATGAACCCATCACCCGTAGAGGATGGAGGTGACGATCACTGCCCAATGGGAATGCGTGTTTTCGAACGCTTCTGACAGACAAACTTTTTACACTCTGTTAAAATAAAAAAATATATAATTTTTTTATTATTTAATTTAATTAAAAAGTAAAAAAAATATAATTATAGGTAAATAATTTTTTTATTTTTTTATTTTATTTAAAATTAATTAAATTATGAATAGTTTAATAATGGATCTCACTTTTTTTATTTTTTATTTTCTATTTTTTTCTCATATTAAAGAAGAAAAATTTTATAATAAATTTTATTTTTTTTCTTATTTTTTATTTTTAACTAAATAAAAAAAATTTAAAATTTTTTTATTTTCTCTCCTTCCCTTTTTTTTTTTCTTCCCTTTTCTCTCAATCCAATGGGTTAGAGCATAGAGGATCTCTCGATTTCAGAGATCTCAAGATATGCTATTGACCGAGTCCAAAGCAGGGGCAACTTACAGTGGTCCTTTATCTCAAACACGGACCGTGGGCTAAGTTATGCAAGATACCTGGTAAATATTTAATTTTTTTGTGACAAAAAAAAAGGTATTTAAATTTATTCTTAGGTTAGTAGAATTTGAGATAAAATTGAATTTTAGAAAATTAACTCAAAAAATTATTTTTTTAAAAAATTTTTCTTGATTTTCTTCTTCTTGTAAAATTCATTTATTAAAATAAAACTAATGATAATTTAAAAAGATACAAGTATCTTGTGTTTAAATAATATTTTCCTTCATTATTTAAAATTCTTTCGGAAATATTTTTTAAATATTTTAGTCTTACACAATTCTCTTTTATTTTTGTAAATGGAAAGTAGTTTGTTGAAGTAAATAAATTAGACAACTCAAGTACCTCAAGAGATTAGCAAGATAAGTTTGAACATTATTAGGCCCTTGTAATATTAAGAGTATATTTGACTTTATACATAAATGAAATTCATAAAAATTTATTCCCCGTTTTTATGCCCGAATTTAAACCGCAAAATAGCACTTAGGGAAAAGGGATAATTTATGGATTGAAGCACAGCTTAGCGGCATATCCCCCGCCTCAAGGGAGCACATCTTCGAGGGGTCACGACTTCAACTTTTGGGGTAGAGCCCAACACACACCAAAAAGACATAAAATAGATAATTTCTGCTCAGCAAAGTCCATACTAGACTAAGAACTTGGCTGGTTTTCTATTTCTTCGGCCACAAGGTTCCTAGAGCCGTCCATTTAATTTCGGCTTGCCCAACCAACCCATTTACCTCAACCAATTTTTGGACCTTTCCTGGCCCATTTTTGTGGATTAAACAAAATTTTCAACCCTCTTCTTTTTTTCGGTCAAAATTTTACAACCCTCTTTGTGCAAGGTAGATTCGACCCATAAAAATGAAAGAGCCGAACAATGCCCCAATGGCCCGACATGGCCAGTTTAAAGGTCCGTTTTAGCACATTTATTCTGTTAAAAGTAAAAACCACTTATTCTCAACTCCTTGATCATGATTAAACTTGATTAGAACAAAATAAAACTTGACGTCCGAAACAAGAAACATGTTTAAACTTGAAGCATTAACCACGAGGGCAATTTTATGGAAGAGATAAAAAATTCTTAGTATTTTCAAAATTAATCCATAATAGAATTAATTGAAGAGAAATTAATTAATGAAAACCCGTAAAATTATCTTGTCAATTATCAAAATTAAGGTATTACTACGGTCTATCTTATTATTTTTTAAGGTAACAATATCTTGGTAAATTGCCGAATATATTATAGGCTGTTCTTCCACAATAAATATAAGAAACCCACTACATATACTCAATAGATAATTAAGAAATCATACTACCTAAGTATCCTTCAAAATTACATGTGGGTCTTATAAAATGAAACATGCGAACATAGAAAGATACTACATAGCCAAAAAATTTCTATCAGAATTTCTAAAAGTAAAAAATCATAAAGATTATTGAATGATATAAAATAATAAGACCTACTTATTCATTCAAGAGTTAACAGCATATAATAACTTTCTATCAATTTAAATTCTAGCAATTTTTTCTGGTTGTCTAACTTTTTTATGTAAAGATAATTATTAAAAGGCTATCTCTCTTAGAAGAATAATTCTATATATTCACATCTATGCACACACCACTTTTCATATGTTAAGATTTTTTGACCTCATTATAGTTAATATTATTTTATTTTTACACCTATATTTAAGTTTTGTAATTTCTGAACAATTAGAGGTCATATTTTGTTTTGATCTAACAATCAGTATAATTTGACTTAAGTTTGGTCGATCTATTATGAAAATAAAGTTCTTCCTGTATTAATTTTTTTTTATGCACAAGACTTGAATATAAAATTTTATTTAAAAAAATAAATATTAAATTATTTAAATTAACTAAATATTGATATGGTAAAAGATAATATAGACAAAAAAACATATATCAAGTATTACTCCCCATAAATTTTCGGGATAAAAAAATAGAGGGTAGAGATTTAAGATTCATGTGTTACTTATACCAAGTTTATGATCACTAAAATCAATCTCAAGGTTAATGATAGGATTAATTGTGGTTAAAGTGGCGATTTGATGTGACGCATATCAAAATTAGCAGTTACTCTTATTATTATAAGTAAAATTTTAACTTAATTTTAAAGGGAGATATAGGACATCAATTTAATTTTTAAAAAATTTATAATATTAATTTAATTTTCAAAAAATTAATAAAAATTGATTTAATTCTTAAAAAATTATGATATTAATATTATAATTCTTTTAAAAAATTAAATTAATTTCACAATTGAATCAAATTAATATCCCATAATTTTTTAAAAAATTAATTTAAGATTTTACCCTATAATTATTAACGCTACGGACATGTGACAAGATCCCAGTACCAGACCCTCATAAAAGAGTTGTACATGTAACCACATCTTGCCGTCAAATGCTACTATTTGGGACAATGTGAATGAGATTGATGTAAGCAATGTACTGCATCTTTCAACGCTTCACAAAAGTAGAAGGAATCTTAGTTACTTTTTCACAGTACTGCAGCTGCCGGTTCTTTTCTTTTATACCCTTTATTTCCCAATCAACAGCTGTCTCAGTTGAAAATAAGGTCTGCTTACAATCAATAATCAGACCTCGGCTTTTTCCACGAAGTCCTATGCAAAATTTAATATTTTTTTTACTGTAGACATTTTGATGCTCAACATTACGCAAGATCCGATCACGGGATTTAAGTATGAAAATAATCTCTTATTTTCTCATATTGTTTGCTTTCATATACAGGATGTGTTTCATTTACTTTATTTTGACAAAAAAAATTTTAATTAAAAGGATTACTCTTATAAAAACTATTTATTTTAATTTTAACTTAAAAGCTAAAAAAAATATTTTTAACTTTTAATTAAAAACTAAAATAAATAATTTATGTAAAAATTAATTTTTTATTAGTTAAAAAATTACTTTTTATAATAAAAATAAGTTGAAATAGACACAAAATATACGTTTGATTTTATTTTTATAAAATTAATTAAGATAAAATAATTTATATTTAATAGTTTCTTTAAAAATAATTCTAATAAAAAATAAAAAAATTTCACTTCTCTCATAATTAGTTATAAAGACAAAATTTGATTCTAAAAAACAACAAACTTCATAAAAAAATCAATAAAATCAATTCTAAGGGCCAGAATCAATTTTAGAGATGACAAATATGCTCCCTAATATATTAGTTTATTCTCTAAAATCAATTTTGAATTTAAAATTAATTCTAAATGGAAGTAAATAATTATTATTTTTAAGGTTTTAATCAATCAATTCTAGGTTTTTTACTCTCAAAATCATTTCCAAAATTAAATTATCAAATATTAATAACTTTATCTTAAAATTAATTTTAACTAAATCAATTCTAACAATATTAATTCCATAATTTTATAAATACAAGACCAAACAGACACCGACTCTTTTGAAGCGCTTTTTTCTGAATAATGCTCGGTACACAGCACCAGGCACACCATTTAATATGTGTATGAGGTGACCAAATCAAGACGCGAGTATGCAAAAAACGAGATTAAGCCAAATAAAACTAATTGTAATCAAATCATCAAGACATGAATATACGTATGTGCATAGTTATTTAGATAGAAATAGTAATACAAGCCAATTACAAACTCATATAATTCACGTGTGCAAATATAGCTTAATTTGGATAACTTATATCTATCTGCACAATAAATTTTCCAGTTTAAGGGAAAGCTCGATCAGATAAGACAGTGTAGCTTATAGGTCCTTGCAATTTCGGCCATCCAACTGCTACATAGACGTTTAAGTCACCTTGAAAATTTTTTATATGTACTTACAAGAAATCAAAACCGAAAGGGCTTTTGGTCATTTAGTTAGGTTGCAACCTCTGGAGCCATTCAGTTCATTCAGTGGCAAACCAAGCCAATCCATACAATGTATATTGATGTTTCCAATAATAAGGTTTAACAAAACGTACAATGATGAAATGAATGGGTTGCAAAGCCACCCCACACCTAACTAGACATGTATATTACTGGAGAATTTAACAAAATGAAAAAGAGTTTAAAAAAAAAGGGGAGGGGGGGGGGATTAAAGGAAGCACCAGCTTGCACTCACCTTGATTACCTTCTAACATTTCTACAGAACAAGACCAACAAAAGACGATGTTCACATAATCACATTCAATTACTGACATTCCTATTTATAAAGACATTACCTGCCAAATAATAATAATGTTAAAAAGGAATAAGAAAACATTAAAATGAAAGAAAACACATTCAATTGATCATATAATAGTGCTGAAGTACCTGGTCTTTGAGCTACCAAGTGTGAGTTCAAGATCATCTGATCCAAATTCCTCATGGATCCTCTCTCCTTCCCATGGCTTCACAAGGCCTGATGTGTTGCTTCCAAATGCAAATTCATCTGAAACAGCTTCAGACATTGGAATGTCAGCAGTGTGATCAGAGCCTGCCGCGATCACCGGAGAGCATGTCCCGCTTTGTCCAGGAGTCCACATGCGCGAGCCGCTGCCGGCGAGCCCCTCTTCCTTGAAGGCAAATGGGTTGGAAGATACAAGGCTGAATGTTGGGGAAGTTGGACTCACATGGGGAAGTTTAATCCCAGCAAACCATTCAGGATCAACAACCTGGCGGCCGGGGCTTGGAGGACTAGAAGATGGCAGGAATGAGTAATGCTGTCCGGTCCACCCCGGCCGGGCAGACTGATCGCCCCAGTCAGCATTGATCCTTGGTGTTCTGGCAGTTGGAGAGCTCAGCGGAGGCGTGACAGGAGCACTGATGGAGCCACTGTGAAGGTAGAGGTGGGGGAGCTTGGGGGATGATGCTGAAGACGATGCAGTGGAGAGGTTCTTGAGCCACGGAATGAGGGAGTTGCCATCAGCATTAGGATTTGATGTATAGGGGGATGAGGATGGGCTTGGGAAGGAAGATGAGCCGGGGCTCGGGTTGTAGGAGGCACAGGGGCTTGGATGGTAAGATGAGCAAGGGCTTGCTGCTGATGAACCACCAATTATATCCATGCGCTCTAGAGGCTTGCATCCCTGGTTGTGCAAAACATTTCCATTAACTGATCAAAATGTAGCATGAACATACCAAGTAGTTCAAATGCATAGGTGGGGTTTGCATGACCAGACAAAGTTTAAACAAAACAATTAGATAAACAATCAAGCAAAGATTACATGTTTGTAATGAAGTGATACTCATCCCTGCATGTTCTCAGGTCTAAAGTGCTACTGTTAAGTCTAAACTATATAGTATAACTGGTCAAAGCCTTAGTCCATGCAGGCACAATCTATAGAACGGCAACAGATTTGAATGATCAGCAGAATACATGGTAGCAAGTTCAACCTATTTGAATTCAACCTGTAACACAGGTCTTCCTATTAAAATCAACAGAAATATTGTCCGATGACACCAGGAACGATGTAGCTATTGACTGATTGTATTTCTGCAATAAAAATCGATTGTAATGCTTACGAGCATTAGACTATTTGGTTGAATTACTGCACAATCTTTTAGACTTTCATGCACTTACCAAGCCTAAATTATGAACTAAATGTCCTGGCTCTCTTGCTGCTCAAGGAAGCGCAGCAAAAAATGTATATTAAGAATTTATGATAAGGTTGTGCTTATTTGAATAGGTGGAAAATGAGAAGTTGAAACCAAAGGGGTAAAATGGAGTAGGATACGTTGATCTTGAGTTCCATTCGTTGTTTAATTAGTAAAGAGAAATCACTTTCAAGTTTCAACTCATTTTCATGCTATATGAGTGGGCAAAATATGAGAGGTGGAGTGTAAATGAGTCATTTTCAACTTAACATTTTTCTTTTATCTATTCAACCAAACAGAAACACACATTTAAATTTATTAAATTTCAATAAATGTTTTATAAGAAAACTTCTTTACTAATAATTAAATGGTTTTGCATTTATAGCTGTAATTACTCGGCTAATGGCTATGACTCACAGTCAGCAATACAAGAATTTTGTTACTCAAAAGTTTTTCTAAAACAAAATTATTTTAAAAAAAAAAAAGAAGAAGAAGAAAGATTTAGGTCCTTTTCACCACAGAGAACTTACAATTAAAGAACTTACATCTCGAACAAGTCCCTCTCATTTTGCATAAGGAAATGAATTATGCACAGTAACTTTAATGATCCCCTCAGAAAAAGAAAGGAACCGTCATCCGAACAGATGCAAGAGACGCTCCAAAATGGAATCCTATATGGCTATGGCCACATAATAGTCTGAAAAAAGCTGCTGCTAGTTGCTACATTGCAACGCATAAATCACAAAACAAAACAACACAGTGACACACGACCCAGGGAACAACATGAGCTAGCAAAAATACCCTCACACTTTTCCCCGTATTAGCCGGTTCATGTGCTTCTTTTGGCAGACAAATCAAAAGCATCAACCAAGGGCATTTTCGTCTTTTTAAAGATCTGAAAGGAAAGGTCCTGCTCCTCAGGTGACCATCAGTCAAGTAACATAGAATCTTTGATGCTTCCCACTAAAATGCCAGGACCAATGAAAATAAAAACAAAAAAACAAAAAAAAAGGGGCCCTTTTCGGCTTATTGGAGTCTAGAGAAGCGCTTAGCTAGACTTTCCTCCTCTTTACACCATAAATTTCACACAAATTTTACATTTCTTAGTTTTAGAAAGAAATGAAAAGAGAAAATATATTGAAACAATGACATCTGTATTTTTTTTTTCAGCATCTAAAGAAGTGAGTTTAAACAATTTTTAATTGGAATTTTATGAATGAAAAAATAAAATTAATGTTGATAGAAATTTATTTCATAATGTACCAACAAGGCTCAAATCAATAGTCAGAATGATTTGTGAGTTGTTTCACTTGAATAAAGTCTTGAGTTCGAATTATGCTAACGAAAAATTCTAGTGCTGAAAGACCATAGGGTTTTTTCTTTTTTTTTTTTTTGAACTAAAAGACCATAGGTTTACTCTGGTGCGGTATAGACAAGAAATAGCATATAGCCATATAAACATCATTATTCCAAGGAAAAGCTCTTAACTAACGCAAAATTCTCTGCTTAGAGACAAAATCACTTAACCAAACCATTTCAACGAAGCTAAAATTGGACCAAAAAAAACAAAAGAATTGAACGTTTATGTTACGTTAGACTTGTTTACCTTGCGGTAAGTGGTGCCATCTGGTTCAACGGTCCAACCAGCTTCGTTACACAGAGCCTTGAGGACTTCATTGTTGTCACAGTGTTTTGGGAGCTTGAAGTTGCCGTACATTCGAAGCCCCGCGAAGATCTTCGCCGCTATGGCCCTTCTCCTCCTCTCTCTCCTCTTGTTGTTCTCTCTCTCCTTCCATGTCGGAAGCCTCGTCCCCGAAGTCATCCTCTCACACAAAACACGATTTCAAAGCCTATGAAAACCAAAAGGGTACCCACGAAACAGCGTAAAGAACAGAACTTTGAAGCAGATTCGGGTAGAAAAAGGCTTAAAAACTTCTGGGTCGACGAGAAATTGAAAAGGGCAAAAAATAAAAAAAAGTAGTGAAGCTAGAACTAGAACCTGATGTTAAGTGAGGAAGAGTGTGTGTTGACGGTGGGAAGTGGTGAAGTCAGCACATTTTGGCGGATTTGGAAGATGGGTTTTCGAAGTGGGAGAGTGATCGGTGGCCGGTGAAGATCTGCGCCGGAAAAGTTGGTCGGAAAGTTGGGGTATGGTTTTTGATGAGAAAGGGACGAGAAAGAAAGAAAAGGGAAAGCGGTGAAAGGGAAGCGTGGATTTTGGGCAGAGTACACGTTGTGGAGGGCACTTGATTAGCCAAATTTGCGGATCAAATTCACGATCATGGCACTTGGATTTTAGAGAGAGAGAGAGAGAGAGAGAGAGAGAGAATGAGTATTGGCACCGCAGGACTAGTGAGTGTGAACTTGTGACAAGTGACAACCTTCAGACTTTAACGACCATCACTGTATGAGATTTTTCAAATTTTTTTTTCCTTCTAAATTTAGCTATTTTTCGTAAGAATACACGAATTTTATGTTACGAAATAGCTAAGTAAAGTGGCGATTATATATCATTCAAATTCTGAAATTATAAACAAAGTTTAATTGAATTACAGTTCACTTGCATTACAAAAACAACTACTTTTGGGTATTCGAATTGAGCTATATAATTTTTTAACATAATATTTCTTTTACTTGAATATATATAAGATTTTTTATTTCAATATCCATATATTTTGATACTCACATATATTTATATTCGTATATTATATTTATGCTATGTTCAGATTAATTTTTATCTATTATTAATATAAAAGAATATTATATTATTATTTAATTAAATATTTCTAATTATAAAATTTTTAAAATAATAAATAGTTAAATAAAAATTATTTGCTAGTATAACAATAGGCGATTGTATATCTATATAAGATTTATTTATATTGGTAGTACAATAAAATTAAATTCATAAATATAACATATTCAAATAATATATGAATTTTCCTTTTTATTTTTCTCTTTTTCAGGCTTCTTTTTTATTTTTAATGTTACTGGGGGAATAAGGATAGCTTTTAACAAAGATGTCATATGCGCTTTAATGAAAGTAAACTAGTAGTAGTCAAAGTGGTGCCAACTTTTGTTCTTGTTCTTGCTTTAAAAGTTAACCCCAAAAACATTTAAGTGTGGAGCATGATTTCCCTTTTTTTTCTACTTTGGCCATGGTCATGTGGGTTTTATTAATGAAAGTTCAGTAATTGGGGTCGAATTAATGCTGCTTTTTCCCACAAGAATGAGGAAATCTATCATGGAGAATAACCTTTTGTTTAAAATGGAATTCAAGTTATGTCGTTTTGCCTTTAACTTTGTCTACTCCCTTCTTTCTACACCATAATATCATTTATTTTTCTTATAAATTATCAATATCTACAATTTATTATATTTCTTTCTAATTTGATTTGAGGCAAATCAATTAAAATTCAAACTCAATAAAGGATACGACTAAATAAAAATCTGGAGATAATGCGTATAAAATTTTTGCTTGTTTTCTCTTGTTTCTTTTCTATGCTTTCCTTTTCCTTGTTATTCCCCAGCCTACTCAACCAAAAAAGAAAAACTAATTCTATTGTTTTGTTTATATCGATAATTTGGTGTTGATTTATACAAGTACACAAATAGTAATTTATATAAATTTTATTTTATCATGAAAAT
Source organism: Pterocarpus macrocarpus (assembly GCA_031439585.1). Taxonomy (NCBI): domain Eukaryota; kingdom Viridiplantae; phylum Streptophyta; class Magnoliopsida; order Fabales; family Fabaceae; genus Pterocarpus; species Pterocarpus macrocarpus. Next base: position 14,166,485 of record CM062517.1, on the reverse strand, counting down.
CATAAAGATTATGTATCAGGAATTTTATAAACATTTTTATAATACAATAACGAACTTTGAATTGTTATTTTGAAGGAATATAAAGTGAATGCAAATAAGTAAAAAGAAAAAAAAAAGTGATAAAAAAAAAAAGTTTGGACATGGAAGAACGTAAATAAAAGGATGAGGTTATTTGATCTTTCCATCCTTGAGCATGTAAAGTTTGGGGTAGGGAAAGTTGAAGGGATGAAAGAAGAATTTACACTTGTTATAAACTTTCTCTTCGTCTGTCAATTGTGAATGAGAAAGGGGTAGTGCAACCACAAATGAATTAACCCTTTCAGAACGTGGCCCGAGTTCTCTCTTTATGTCTTCTCTCCCACCAACCAAAGTACCTTTAATCAATGTTTGCTGAGGGAAGGGCCAGGGGCTACAGCATAAATAAGACAGTTTTGATTTGGCCAGACGCAAAAATGCATAGATATCTCATATCTGGAAGGACAAATGCAAAATGATGAAAAGAACCTATAAAACATATGCATATATAGCTGTGTTTACATGCTTCATTGTTTATACTATACACATTTCAGTTGGTAAAGACCAACTTCTTGATTCCTTAAAAAAAAAAAAAAAAAACAAAGAAGGCCAGTTTCTTGTTAAAAACAAGTAAATATATTCACCTACTATCAATCGATACCATGCTTGTTTCTTGAAATCTAGACGCCAATTATGGTAGCGAAAAGAAATGTGGAGGCCCTGGGGAATCCAGATCAAAGATTGATCATTTTCTTAAAGATCATTCCCTTAGAATAGCATTTTACTAGCTCTTGCTAATTTTGCATGTTCTAGAAAACAATAGCCCCTACCAACTCTTATGAAAGTCATCAAAGCATTATAACTCGCACACTGTATATTCCTCACCTTATCCGCTTAGAAGAAGTCCTAAAACATTAATTTATTTATACTAATAATGTGATACTTCACAGCATTGAAAATTTATGATAGGGTATTCCAAACAATTTGAGACATCACGATTTTAAAAATTATCGATCATCTCACATAATTGAAAGACATAAAAAACTTCCATTGCCTGTATGTTTGGAATTTAATCAAGTAAATAAAGTCACTTAAAAGTTAAAAACATGAGTATCAATTAATCCCTTTAACTGTGGTAATGAGGTGAATCTTAGTTAAATTATTACGAACGGACTAAATCGAGGCATTTTTTACATTAGGTTGGTTCATTGAAAACTATAATAATAATAATAATAATAATAATAATAATAATAATAATAAATTCTCGAAACCAATGTTTTCAATAATCCTCTTAATTATTATATAAAAAAATATTAAGTACTTTTAATATTTTTAAGATATCCATTTTTATTTAATAATCTTTTATTAAATATTAGAAGAATTCTTTAAGAAGATACAAAAAGAGTTTAATTGATATGTTCTGACAGTATAAAATAATTTTATACTGTCAACTAATAAAAATACTTGAACATGAGAAATCATGATAAAGCTCTTATTATAATGGACGATTATTTATATGAGTTAGCACTTTCTACTATTTCTATTAATTGGTAATGTAAAACTATTTTATACTATCGATGAATTTAAACTAAATTCATACAAAAATTAATCTAACCCATATATTTGGAATTCGATTAATAAAATATGCACGTGTTAGAGTTCGGTGCACGTGTAAGATGAATTCGGACCCGTTATCTACGTTGAGAATGCGTGGGGAGCAAAGCAATGAAGAGTGAGGGATGATGATGGTCTTATTGACATTGTGTTGGAATGGGCTGTGGAGGGCCCCAAACCCAATCCAAGTGCCACTTTCATGTGGATCCCACCTTTTCTTGTCGTGCCAATGGGTCCCATTGTCACATAATCTAGTCAACTAAAATTTTTCAAACTTTTTTCTTTTTCTTTATCTTAACGGATATTATTAAAAAAGAAACAACTTCAAAAATCAATTCTTACCTGAAGATGGTTGGTAGGCAGTCGTAATTGAGCTACATACTTAAAAAGATGACCAAAATTCAAATCGTAAAAATTTAATTATTGAAATGATCTTTTAATTATAATAATATTTGAAAGTTAAGATATTTTAAAAATTAATAAATATTAGAGTGTGTTTGTTTGAAATCTTTTTAATAAAAAATCATTTTTTATCAAAAAAATTAGTTTTCACATATTGGATAATTTTTAAAAAATAATTATAATATCAAAAAAACCTATTTTTAATTTTTTTTCAAAAATTGAAAAGAATAATTTTCAAAAAAAATTAATTTTTATTTTTTTAGTTATATATAAAATTTAAGCTTCAAAATTATTTTTTTAAAAAAATTGAAATAAACACATCCTTAATTCTTTAAAAATTGAGATATCTTCATATTTTTTTTAAATATGTTTTTTCTAAATAAGTCTTTTAAAATTTTTAAAATAGAACCACGTTAGTTATTTTAGAAAACTAAAATAATGATAAAATAAAATTTTTAGTGATTATTTTATATTTTTAAAAGATCAATTTGGTGATAAAATTAAATAAAATTTAAAAACTTACTTTAATTATAAATATTCAATAAATTAAAACTGTCACCTAAGATAAAAATACGTGGCCCCTTCAAGTTCACCTAAGTATGTAGGAAAGGTGAAATAAAAATAAGACCTAAGTTATACATTATGAAGCAATGTGATTGCCTTATATATTGATTTATTGCTTAGTATATGTGTGTATACACACACATGTTTGAATCTTGGAATTATGTATTGGCAGATGATTATAAATCTTTCATAAAGTTGGTGGTTTATCCTGCTCTTAGAATGAGAAGAGTCTCCCCTTAGCTCCAAAATTGTGTATTAAAAATAGGAATATGTTTGATTTTGTAAGAAACAATAATCAACTAATACCTATAATTTAACAAAAATTGTTCAATAATTACAATTTTTTTCCTCTTGAATAATTACAATTTTTGTCACCAATAAAGATTTAAGAAACGATTTTATATCTCATAAGATATGAACTCGATTTTTATTATCAATATGAAAACTTCTTCAATAAATGATTTTATAAGTTCACTATAAATACATGATAAGCCCTAAAATTTCATTTTGGCTCTAGTGAGATGATAAGCGCCAAATCTACCTATACGATACAAGTTTTTGTCAAACTTTTCGGTATAATGATTTAGCCTTCGTATTGACTTTTGTGAACAACATAGAGGGGATGGTGTACATGGCTGATGGTGATATACTTAAGATGATCTACAATAGGGAGTAGAGGTTGGGTTTGGTGGACGTAGGTAGGGGTTTACTTAGTGGTCAATGTCTTCTTTTGCATGTCATGATATAGTAAGCGGGTCAAATATGTACCAAAAGAAAAAGTAAGTGGCTCAAATACTTTTATTCAAGCAAAAATACTCTTTTAATTTCAACAAAAAACCACATATTTGTAAGCTTTCTAACACAATTTATCTTTTCTTTCCTATACTCTTATATTTGATAAATTTGACCATATCGGCATACGACAAAGAGTTGTTATAATTTATCTTCACTTATAAGGGAATCAACTTTCATCCATTTATCATATCAAAATTAATTATATATCATGCTGTAACAAATTTTATTTTTGATTTTCTAAGAGTATTTCCCTTTTTTATTAATAAAAAAAGAAATTAATCCCTTTTAAACATAGTTAAACTTACCCTTTCAACTAATATTCTCTTCAAGATTTGAGCTGATGTCCTTTCTGGGACCATAGTGTATCTTTATCAATTTGTCAATTTTCTCATTCATTGTTGTAACAAATTTTATCCTATTACTTTTTATCTTATTACATAAATAAAATCTAAAATAATTTACCCCTATTTATTAAAGTTAGCTAGAGACACATTATGATTTTAGGAAGACTCCTATTTAATTTCTGGAGAACATTTCAATTGCTAAGGCAAAACTAATTATGCACAAAAAGGATTAGTCACCTTCCCTAATTTTAAACATTTTTCTGTTAAACATTATATTTTGTTTTTTTTTAAGTCTTACCTGGATTTAAATATATTAATGAATTTTACGAGATACTTGCCAATTTATTTACCTCTATGCCGCTATGCGCATTCTGCATGTCTATGGTCCGTATCTATTTTATGCTCATAAATATTGAAAATTTAACTTAGCTATAATAATGCATGTTATAATACTTTAAACTTTTAAATACTAAAATTTTAGGTAAAATGTGTTTTTTCTTTCCTTATCTTTATTTATTTTTTAATGTAGTTATTTATCTTTAATTTTTTCTTTTTGATCCCTTACATTATAAATGATCTGCAATATGGTCTTTTATCACTTTTCTATTATAGAATTGAGGGAAAATGCTAGCACAAATGGTGTCGCATTCGAGTATGTACCACGTCAATACTATTTGTATGACTTTAGTAATTTTTTTTTCATTAATTTGGTGACGAAAACGTGATCACAAACCACAAAATCAAATATAAGGAACCATTTTAAAATATAAATATAGATGAGGCACAAAAAAAAAAAAAAATTATTTCCAAAATTTTATCTCAAATATTTGCCTCCGAAGTTTTGGATGCTTTAGGATTGTTCTGTGACTCAGTTAAAATTTCAAAATACAATTAATATATCAATACTTTAGAGAGAGAGAGGGGGGGGGGGGGAACTCATATAAGATTAACAAACAAGCCACCGCATCCAACTATCTGATGACATGACAGCTAGATACGCATATTCTCAACGTAATTATCAAGTTTTGAGGAATCATCTGACGATGGATGGGACAGATTTACTAGTCTTGATGGTAATATCAAACATACGAGATTGTGTTGGTGAAAAAAATAAAAGAGCTCTACGTGTGTGCTCAATCTTAGCCCCAGTCCATCACAACATAGTAGGGTTCTACTTTGATTCTCCTTTAATTAAGGCACGAGTGTTGTTATGTTTTGCTTTTAGCTGGAGTGTATCTTCAATTTTAAGAGTAGCTTTGATTTGTGATTGATGATTCCTTGCTTATCTCTAGAGTGGCCTACACATATTCGCAATGACAATGTCTCACAAAAACAAACAATATGATAGTAAATAGTAATTAACAAACGGATTTATAATTTACTGTTCTCTAAACTCGCCCATTCAGTGGCCCTTTCCCCAAATCCCCTTTCTGTTTTTCCTAAACATAAATGATTTCTTTCACTAGTCATTTCTTCTATTCATTATTATAATTCATGGGGGAGCAATAATTGGAAAGTTATGTCATATAAGCTTCTGGCTCAGCTTGCCATTGGGTTGGGTCTCGCAAATTTGTTTGCTTTCCTCTCGTACGTGGGAGGTAAATTGACTCTATATAAGTCTTTAAGGCTATTATGAATGTTAAAGTTAAAATTTTTATAAATATAAGATAAACAGATAGATAAACTAAGTTTCTATTTTACATATCGTGTCTACTAAATATATAAACATTTTGTTTGATTTGATTTTTCAAAATACTAAAAATGTGTTCATGAGTTATGAGGAAAAGGAAAGAAAAGATGTCCAAGAGAAAAAAATAAAATGAAAGAAAGGGGTTTAAAAGGTTTCAATTAATCTTGTTCACAAATTTAAAATTTATAAAGGAAAGAAAATTGAGAGCTTATAATATATTTTTATAATTTTACCCTTTATTAAAATAATTGATTATAATTAATATATTTTATAGTAATATTAATTTAAAAAAAATTTAGAAAATATTATATATATTTTGTAAATTTAAAAATATTTCCTTTCTAAATATTTTTTAGAAGGGGACAAATTTTGATAGAAATTGATAAAAAAAATTAGGAGAGAAATATAATTTCTATAAAAAAAATTAAAATAAAATTATAATGCATTGATAAAAATGATATTTTATATTTTAATAAAGATATAATAGTAAATTAAATCCAAAACTCAGCAAAATTTCTCAATTTAGAGGAACTATGAAATGGGGGATTTTGGAGAGTTTTGAAGGACTAGTTAAAATCTCTGTATACCTTTCCTTTCCAAGAAGTAAAACTCGTGAATAAAGTGTAACTCTCATAAGTCTTTCCCTTCCCTCATATTCTCTTTTAAATCAAATTCATGAACATATCCTAAGATGATGAATAAATATCTACAAGTAGCTAATCTATAAACAATTATTCTCTTGTAGATAATATATACGTAAATTTAATAAGTAATGTTGCATACGGAAAATTTTCTTACAAATTTTCATTTTGGTTGCATTTAAGTCTAATGTATATCCAAACCCTTTTACCTCAAACACAAATTTAGTCACATTTTATTGGGAAAAAAATTATATTCATCATTTTCTCACAATTGGGAAATTAACATTACCCATATAATGTAATATACCGTTTAAGTTTGGGATCATATACATATACATAATTTCTTTTCTGCTTGTTTACACCAAAAAATAATAATTGGCAAACTAGTTGAGGGGTGATTTGTTGTTAGGCAATTGCTTAGTCGAAGCTAAATAAGGAATTAGTTGAATTGGCCTCACAATTTTATTGGACTGAGCCAGAATCTAAAGTTGTTTCGTTAGGCCTCTTAAATACTTTCATTTTTTGTTTCAAAGCATTGAATTGAAGGAAGAAGGAGATTTGATCAAGTCCTATGTTATTTAACCAACTTCCTAAAATATAGGGATTGATTTGAAGAAACTGGAAAGTAGTTGAAGTAAATAAGATTCAAAGAACTCCAGAACGTTGAACAAGTTAACACTGAGGAAGAAGAACTGGACCCATCATCTAATAATAGATCTATTTGGGATCTTTATCTTTATTGCTCCAGATTAGCTAATTCAACATGAATTTAAGTGACCTGACAATATGCTGCACTAAAACTGTTAGTTACTACTCTACATGACCCGTAACGTGGGATTAATATTGAAAAGTCATGGGATATGGTTTTAATGGGTGTAACAACTAATTTTAGACCTATAAATAATCATTTAATGGTCATTTGTAATGGGTGACACCGCCAACAATCAGACCAAAGTCTCTTCATATTTACTCCCTCCATTCTATTTTTTGTCATTTTGAAGAAATTTTTCATTCCATTTCATCTGTCATTCTTACAACCAATGCTTAGTTGGTTCAAGTAATACAACACTTATTTCTCTTAAGCAAAATTTCATGTTCGAGTTTTATGGATGAAAAAAACTAACACTGGAAGAGATTTATCGTCATAGTAGGTGAATCTAGATTAGTTGGAGTCTAGTAGATTTTTGGATACTAATGGTTCATACCAAATAATCTATCATTCTCACATTTTAATGTAGAATTTTTTGCTATTTTTACAATTTTATCTTTTCACACATTCTATAATTTAATGTGATATTAATAATAAATTAATTACATATTAAAAATTAAATATTTGGTAACATACTGTATAATCAAACATTAATGTTGAATTCCATAATCCTTGTGCATAAGTCTAAAATGACAGATAAAATAGAATGAAGAAAGTATCTTTTATTTTATTATATTTTTTCCAAGCATTTTACGTTTCAGCCTTTACTATCTTTAATAATTTACATTTACCATTAGCAGTTAGTCAATAGCTTTTAACCATCAAAGGGGACTTAATCAACAAATTTGTTTCAAAGTGATAGTTTCGGCTAAATGTTTTCCTTAATTAGATTAAGAGCCTATAATTGAGAGCAGAGCTTTTTTCAATGCCTTTCATCTTAACACAAGAAGAAAATCAACTGATTGTTTAGCTAACTCATTCGGGTAATTAAGGGTCCATTTGTTTATAATTTTTTGGGTCAAAAACTATTTTTTTATTAAAAAATTAATTTTTTATATATTTGGATAATTTTATAAAAATAATCCGAATCTCAAAAAAAAATTATTTTTAGTTTTTTTATAAAATCTTAAAAGAGTAGTTTCTAAAAAATTTCATAATCACTTTTTTAAAAAACTGAAATAAATACACCCTAAATCAATCACTACTAATTATAGCATACTTTTTGAGAGATTATTTCTAGTATGGAGAGTCACATTGCATTCTTTTCTTATGTTGTCTGAAATTTGAACTCCTCCTCCTCCGTCCATCTTCTAACTCAATGGGGATGGTAGCTCTAAGTGCATATGCTAGGAGAACATGGTTGGACAGTAATGATAGATAGGTAGCATACTTTTAAGGCTTTACTGGTTTTATAAAATTTACGCAAGGTTATCATGTTTGATGACAAAATAAATTCAACACAGGAAATATTAGAAAATTTACTTGAAAAATTCAAGTTTTCTCCTTATTTTTATCAAAATTTGAGTTTTCTCTTTTAGAATGGAGAGGGAGAGTTCAAAATTCTCCATCAGGACTAAGTAAGAAACCATGATAATCAGTTTGATGTCATATTTTGATCCAAAACATTAAGGCAGTGATTTTATGGGTCTTTACACTTATATGGTCCTCACTGAGGACATTTTTAACCAATGTGGCCCCATAAGTGTGATCCCCATACACCAACCAGTCACCATCCACCAATATTGGGCCTAGTTAAATTATCAACTCTGATATTACTTGTTAGAGCAATCAAAGGGAGCCCAAAATTCTAGGAAATCACCAATAACTGGTTAAGCAAGAAAGCGTAATAGCAAGCTTGACACGACTTCTTGACCCAAAATCTAAGGCATTGAGTCTATAAGTCTTTAAACTTATATAGTCCACACTTAACTCCTTCCTAACCAATGTGAGATTTCATCTTGAAATTTTAATATTGTCACATGTATTTACTATTTACCTTAGAAAAGAATAACACATCACTTTTTTCTTGGTGCATCAATAACACATCACTTTAATGCAAGAAACTTAATTCAAGTGGTATCAAGTTTTCTTTAAAATTACTTAAATTAATCCCAATCTAAAGTAGACTACTTTGCCTCTTTACTTTAAATTATCCTCCTCTTGTAGTAGTACAACTCCTTAGTTAATAGAAGGGTAACAACTTAATCTCCACTGAGTTTTTTTCTACCAAAAAAAGGAAGAAAAAAAAGAATTTACCAAAGAAACATTGTTATGAATTATAAGTTTAATTTCAATATATTTTCGGTGTAATTTTTTTTCATATAAAAAATGATACGAACCCTATGTAGAAACGCGACACCCATAAGAGATTTGCAATTGTATGGCACTTGCAAACCTTACTCAACCCGTGAATAAGAACCTTGGGATATGCTATCCGCAACCCTCAATCAACCCATGATGGAAAACCTTAGGATAAGGATTAAGATTCTTAGCTCGTTATTTATAGATGAAACAAAAACCAAGAATACCAAAAACTCACAAAGTATGAGAGTAAAAAGGAATAACCTCACAAATGTATTGATCATCAAAATTCTGTCTGGTCTATAAGCCAATTTGCTTATATAAACATAAAAAAAGAGAAAAGATAATGAAAAACTGAAAATCCTAAAAAATTGATCCTAACTAAAAAAAAGATTTGATCTTATCTCGAAAGATTTGATTATAAATAATGTTAGCTAAAAGATATAATGCTAACTAAAAGATATGAACTTAACAAATGTTAATTAAAAACCCAAATAATAAAAATCAAATATCAAAATATCTTAATCAGTAATCTCCTCCAAATTAGCCCAAATAATATAAGAGTGTTTCAAATCAGCCCATATTTCTAACTTTGATCCTTGTAGCCCAATCAACTAGATCCCTTACACTATGGTCCCCATCAATAAACTAATCATCTATGATTTCATACATATTTTTAAGATAATTATTATAAGAGTTAAATACTTTTAACAACATAAGAGTATAGAATTAGACAACAATGCAAAAAATAACTTTTACACTAATAATGGGTGCATGTGTTTGCTCTTATTTAGTAAGGAAAGTGCTTTTTGAAAATAAGGCATCACTTCTTAAATTTTTATAAACTATTTGAATAGGATTCTACAAAGATAGAATAAAAAAATAATCAATTTTCAATTCTTTTGGAAGAAGCTAGTAAGAGTTGCTTTTGATAAAATTAGTTCCAAAAGAATCAACTTTAATTACTATCTTAAAATTATTTTTTTCTTTGAAAAGTTTATCCAAATGCACCCTTGTGGCTTCTATCATGGTTATAATTTTGACCATGGCTCTAGTCACCCTCGAATCGCTAGAACCATATAGAAAGTAAGAAAAGGTAGAATGTTCACTTGCATTATTTAGCAAAAACAAATTACAAAATATATAATATATAGATAGAGAGAAAAGAGACAAGAGACAAGATTTTTTTTTAGTATATCTCAAGTACTCGCATAATAGAGGGAAAACAAAAAAAAGATAAATAACTCCCATCCTATAAGAAATTTAAAAACTAGAAAAAAAAAATGATCCTAATATCTATTTGTCTATTGACACTCATTAATTGGGATCCAAATTGGTTTGAGGATCCTATTAGACCATTTTGATGATCGAACTAGTTAAACTCAGTAAATGAGGCACAACATAAATGACAACATCTCTAGCCTTGTTACACTCCATCCAACGAACTTAAGGAGCCGTGTTGACTTCTGGGTTTGAGACCCATGTCCCCCCTTCCCCAACAATAAACCAAAAAAAAAAATCACAAAAAAATAGTTAAACTCATGAAAACCTTGGTGACTCATCACTTGGAAAAATTTTGCTATACTTCAAGAGGAAGAGTTTTGCTTCCTTCACAACGAATTGTTGCCTCTAAAAGCTTACATGGGACCCATTGGTTCGTACAAAGTTAGGTAATTTTGGGGTGAAAATAGCTCTTAGAGGAAGAAACTTTTTTTTCTCCAAGTGTACACTAGAATTATTCCTTGGCTTGACCTACTCTAGTGAAGCTCTGATTTTTTGCTTTTTACCGATGTTAATTACTTGGTGTAATTCACCATGGCTCCACGATTGTGTGATTTGCTAAGGTTGTGACCTTGTGTGTGTCAAAAGCCTAAGTGCCATCGAGTTTAAGGGTGGCAATTACAAGACGATCTATGGGTACCCACCCCGCCCCAACTTGGTTGGGCTAGGTTTTGAACCCACCCCGCAACGTGGCGGGCAGGTGTGGGACTGATTTTGGTGCAGGTAAGATTCGGGTTCTGATTCAAGGCAAACCCACCTCACACCTGATACACACACAAAAAATATAATTTTTATATATTATTTATATGAATTTTAATATATATTTATTATTATATATAAGATTTTCTCTAATATTTCTACCATTCTAAGGGTGTGCTTAGTATGAGAGTAAAGATAAAGAGAAAAAAATTCATAAATTAGCTTAATGTGTAGTTTTCATATTGTTGGGTGGTCAAAAAGTATATTTTGACTAATGGAGTAGATGCTTGTTCGTCAAATCTTAGTAAGTTCTATTTGACAAGGAATGCAATATAAGTCTTTGTAAAAAATATGCATGAATGTTTCAATAGTTAAAAATTACCAATTATGGGGACTAAGTCATTGTTGAGTCTTTAAGTTTATGAGATATATGATGATGCATGAAGAAATGAGTATGTTTTCGACAGAGAATAGTTCGACCTCAATATGGAGTGGGAGATGAGGCCATCCGCAACACTTAGTGAATTTCATGAAAGATGTATGGTTGAGAAAAGTGTTGACTTCGGTTAATGGATTGCATGTTGCTAAGTTGGAAAAAGAAGCACAAACCCACGATTGAATGTGTTTGAGATTTCAGAAGCGGTTACCAACGTTTATCAAATCCAGATCAGCACGTTAGAATGTGAAGAGCAATTATTAAGCTAGTCAGAATGTGGTAGAAATCAACATCTTATATGTCAAAAGATTGACATACTTCTAAGAGTCAAGATTTTGCCAGGTGGTAGAGCAATTACTTGGAGTTCAACTAGAATTTTTATCTATAAATAAGATCTTTGGGTCATTAAGAAGGGGATGGTTGAACACTTACAAAATATCTTACAGTCCACACGACAATGGAGCCATAGGGAAATGCTAAATATAATACCATTACCTTAGTCTAGTTTGCTTTTTCATTTCATTACCTTTCAGTCAATTTGCTGCTTTCAGTTCTTTCATTTCATTTACATTCTAGCATTTCATCTTCATTTTAATTCTTGTAATTAACGTTTACATTTCTATTCAATCAAATTTCTCAATTACAATCCTTAATTTGAGAATATATTCGATGACTGAGCAATGCTTCTACGTCAAATTTTCCACTTCACATAAACCTTGCATCCTTTAAGAAGAAGTAATTTCCTTCCCCGAATTGAGATATGGAATCAAAACAGATTCGTCAAACTTATTTTTCGATGCTAGAATTAGGATCAAACAAATTGGCATGCCCGATAGGACTAATACATATAAACTTTGACACCTAATGCATTAAGTCAATTTGCTAGTCAATCAGTGCGTCAAACATATATAAAGTTAATCTATGAAAATTTTCACTCCATTTTTACCCTTATACTAAACACACCCTAAGTATGAATTAAATTTTAAAATGAAAAAATTTAAAATAATTTTAGCTATTTAAAAGAAGCAGCAAAAAGATACGAGTTGAGATGAGTTGTCTGCAAATAGGGTTCGAGTTGTGAATGTCAAAACCCGTGAATAGGGTAGGGGTTGGTTGAAAGTTGTTCAATAAAATACACAGTGAATTTGGATTGAGTTAAAATCTACCTTATTGCCACCCCTGATCGAGTCGAGTGCATAGTGTGCCCTTGTGGTTGCTTTTGTTAGATGCGTTGCTATGTCAAGCTTGTGTGCCTGTGGTTACTACTTCCATTTATATATGTAATAGTGACTTACTGACCATGTTTGGTACTAATCTTTGCGTAGCTCTAGCTTAATTTGACCATTCGGTTATTGAATTTACTATTGAAATTTGTTAAGCCCAAGCAATTAGTTAAAACCATTGAACCAATGCTCCGGAGAAGGTGATTTTAGATTGAATTGATTAATGTTATTGATATAATTCTTTGTGTCTAAAGCTTATGCCAATGACTTGATTAGCATTATGGATTTTCGCTTTTCGGTAAACTTATGAATTTATGACTTTGGTAAGAATTGATTAGTGTTATAATTATAGTATCTACTGGTCCTATTTAATTGATTAATATACATTGATTATTTGGCTGCTATAATATATGATTTTGGGAATTGATTAGTCAATGAATTGTATTTTTTTTCCTTCAAATGCATCAACGGTAATAAGGTTCAAACCTCTTAGATAAGTTCCTTACCATTAGACCACTGTTAGTGGCTTAATTAATGAACTGTTTGCTGTTATTGGCATTGCAAATTGATTATCGTCTGAAATCTGCATGTGAATTATTTTGTCATATTTTCCGTAGTTTCTTAATCCAGTTACTCGACTCGAGGATAGAGCATTCTTCATTTTTGAATTAGCCAACTTAGTTTTGACTCTCTACATGGCGAAAATCAATAAAGGTCACGACCTATGCTCCTTTTCGAATTAGCCATACCTGTGTCACTTTTACTCTGAAAATGACGGTCACACTCTCAATAAAAAGGGAAACGCAAAACAACTCAAATTGACAAGAAGGGAAGGGGTAAGCACTTTCTTTCTCTTTTATTATCGGCAAGGAAGTGTGAGCTTTTTTGTGATAAAGAGTGCGCGAGGGACATTTTGTGTAACGATCGGAAGGTGATACCACTCGCATAATGGCATCATTATGGCATGTATTGGCTAGGACAACAACAAATTCGTAGTCTTCATTTCTTAGCCGGCGTCAAATATCGGTCAAAGGAAAGTAAGAAGTTAGGAAAATAGACACATCCATAGGCCAGAACCATTCCAGTTTCAGGAAAATCATTGAGAAGTACTAGTAGTGCTCTGGTCCATCATTATACGAGTAAAATTTCAAATTGAATCTCAAAAAAATTCTAGAACATCAATTTGGCCCGGATAACTTTATCAAAAACCCTTATTTATGACACAAGAACTAAAGTATTAGATATGAGAATAGAACTTTAAATTGGTCCTCAAAAGAGTTATGAGCATTAATTATTGAAGAGTATAGATACTCTAATAAAAAATAGAAATATCAAAGAAAGCTCACTAACAAATCCGCGCCTATATGATAAATATCTGCCGCCCAGATTAGGCAAATAAAATCAGAAAAACACGGAAACATAGTTGGCCATTCAGGTACACTTAAATCTTCAAGTAAATTTTTCATTAAATATTAAACCAAGATCCATACAGGTATATCGATCTTTCTAATAGTATTCAGGGTTTGGGCAAGACACTAACCAAATAAATGGCAGCAAAACCCCTACACCTAAAGCTGTATACAAAACTACGGAATAGGTTAAGACCTAAGAGAAAATTAACAAACTAAACGATCAGCAGCGGTTTGTGTTCACCATAGTTCCCCCTTCTTCCAACCTTTCTACAGAGTAGAAAAAGAGGGTCAAAGTTCAAGGGAACCACTGGCTGTTCATTTATGCAGAAGTTTGCCTGCAACAGAACAAATTTAGGTTAAAAACTTATTTGGAAAGAATGAAGAGCCATTAAATTCCAATTGATCATATATATATATAAACGAAATTTTAGTGCTTATCTTCAACTACCTGGTTTTTTAGCTCCCAAGAGTGAGCTCAAGGTCATCTGATCCGATAACGATCCTCTCTCCTTGCCACGCATTCACAAAACGTTTTTTGGAGCTTCCAAAGGCAAACTCATCTGAAGCAGCTTCAGCCATCGAAGTATCGGCAGTGTGATCAGAGCTTGCTGCAACAACAGGAGAGCATGTCCCACTCGGCATTGGTGTCCAGTTGCGGGAGCCACCACCACCAAGAGCCTCTTCCTTGATGCCAAATGGGTTTGAAGAGACCAGGCTGAAGGTTGGAGAAGTTGTCCCATCACCCTGGGGAGCCCCGATCTTACTGAACCAATCTTGGTCAACAACCTGGCGTGCAGGGCTTGGAGGCGTGGATGAGGGCATGAAGGAGTACTGCTGTACACCCACCATGGGATGGGCGGACTGTTCCTCCCATTCAGCTCGAGCAGATGGAGAGCTCAGTGGAGGAGTCACAGGAGCACTTATGGAGCCATTATGAATGTATAGCTGGTGAAGCCTGGAAGAGGTTGCTGATGATGATCCAGATGAGAGGTTCTTGAGCCATGGAATGAGGGAATTGGGATCAGCATTAGGATTTGCTGCAAAGGGGGATGCACGGGGGCTAGGGAAGGAAGAAGATCCTGGGCTTGGGTTGTAGGAAGCACAGGGACTTGGATGGAAAGATGAACATGGGGTTGCCACTGCAGAACCACCAACCACTTCCAAGCGTTCAACAGGTTTGCATCCCTTTACATACAAATCATTTTCAGTTAACAATCCAGAGATAGCATATATAAACCTATGAGACTGAAATAACCAGCATTCATATAACCAAGATATATCACCTTAGCAACTAGAAAGATCCATCATCCCTAGACTATAAACAATAATGTAGCCATTTCGTCTTGAGCAAGGCATCTATTTATGCTCTTAAAATCTTACTTTCGTACATCAATATCCTATGCCACAATAAAAGTGGTGGAAGAAAATTCTGCCTGAAGATTCCAAAATATTGATTTCAATACTTCTTAAATCATAACAGTACCTTTTTTCAAGTGGAAAATAGTAACAATACTTTATATCCAACATTGATGGTGTCAAAAGTAGAAATATATAAATAAAGGACAGAATTAACCAACAGAGCATTGGTAAGCAATAAAAGCAAAGATTATAGTAACTAGCATCTCTTTCTCTACAGTTAGAACAATCAGTGCATGCACACAACGCATCAGGGACCAAGATGGGGTTAGAACAATCAATGCACAAAATGTACAAATACTCCTACAAAATAGATTACGATGATTCTGCCTGATCCAACTCATTTTCAAGCCTTCATCATTCTTCATTCAATTCAATTACAACCATTCCACTATTGATGAAAACCAGCATCCCAAAGTTCAACATCGAAGAGTACGACATATTTACATGTTTATATGCATTAAATTGTTTAAAAAGTACATATCATCTAGCTAGATATCGACTCTTTTGAAAGCATCTACAAATTTCTACAACAACATTTAACACTTTAACTGAAGTTACATTAATTATCAACAAGTTGTTTGCTTTCAACAAAGATAGAATAATGTACCTCCTTACACACACGTACTTCCAGCCCCCTTTCTTTACCAAAAACAATAAAAAGAAAAAAAGGAAAAAGTAAAAGAAGAGAAACCAAACCCAGAAAGCCCTAATGAGCCTAAACAAATCTGGCGAGTCAAAACAAGCTATATCTCCAGTTATAGCCGGTATTATTGAAACACTTTATGTAGGGTGTCATCAATAAAGGTGCCGCTGCACAAAACAAATAAATATAACTGCAAATCACGGGTACTGAAGGTAAAAAGAAAAAGGGCCATCCAAATCAGAGTACCATTTTATGTCTGCAAAAGCTTCTGCCATGTTACAACAAGCATTCAGCAACCAACTAAATAATATATCCCAAACAGGACACGTAAACTGGCAAAACTACCCCTTTAAATCTCTCTAATTCCCAGTAAGAGAGTTCTCAGTTCTGGCACTCCCTTGAATCCATAACGGGCATTTTTCTTCTTTCCCTACCCTCGAGATCTATGCCCCTCTTCTTTGGGGCTCTCACGGATTGCTATTGTTATATTATACGACTCATAAAAACACCACCACGGATTATGCAGCGAATCTTTTTGTGCTTCACACAGCACCGACCAGATCTAACGTACACCGGTGAAACCCCTCAAAAGGCGATAGAATCTAGCCCCACTCCTAAGTCATCACTCATCACTCATCACCAACTCCAAAACCATAGACCAAAAACGCAACACACACAACAGTACAAACACTAACAACAGCAGCAAATGCAGCTTCATCAGCATTTTACCACTGCAATCAAAATCAAATCACATATAGCTACAAGAAACAATCCTCAAATACCAAAGAAGATCACAATTAATAATTTTGATACAACAAATATACATACAGGAAAAATTTTGCATGTTTAACTAATTCAACAGTAACAGGTGAAGCTTTTGGTTGATAGTGTGATTACCTTCCGGTAGGTGGTGCCGTCATTTTCAACGGTCCAACCAGCTTCATTGCATAGCGCCTTGAGCACCTCGTTGTTGTCGCAGTGCTTGGGAAGCTTGTAGTTCCCGTACATTCTCAACCCGGCGAAGATCTTCGCCGCGATCGCCCTCCGCCGCCGTTCCCTCCGCTTGTTGTTCTCCCTCTCCTTCCACGTCGGCTGCCTCACTCCCGTCATCGCCGGAAAAATTCGCCCGGAAATTCCCCCGGCACCAGCGAAGAAACTGCAAAAGCTCTCTCAGAACGAGCGAATAAATAGGGATCGAGGCGCCGGATAGCAGTCAAATGCAACCGCTTCTTCACAAGGGATCAAGCCGCGGCACGGATTATCCGGACGATGCCGCGATTCCTGCAGGTTATCTGGCGAGATCGCTCAGGGGAGGGTCATTCCCCTGTTGTCGAGCGCAGAACGAGGGGGAATCGGATAACTCGAGTGACTTGAACCAGAGGAAAACAACGCCGGATTCTAGAAAAATCTCGGGTGCGAACGAAACTGTGACATGCGAGTGGGTTGAATCGAAGCGGCGGGTGTATGAAGGGATCGACGCGTGGGAGTTGACGTGTTCGCCGGAGCGGGATCGGAGGAGTGGAGTTGCCCCGGAAGGTCGTCGGGAAATGGGGAATGGATTGGGACCGTGACGAAGGGAGAGAGTGTACGAACTGAGGAGGGCGGGTTAAATATGTTGGGGGAACTTAATTGACCATGGTTTTTTGAGAGTTTTACGATTGTGCCATTGGAGTAGTTAAATATGGATTTGTGATATTGTACGTGTGTGACCGGACTACGTGCCTAAGGTTGACTGACCCCATGCACTGCCCCCACATGGACGGCATCGCGAGGGCTGTCCGAAATTTTCAAATATTTTAATTATTTTGCAAATAAAAAGTTGTAATGTTTATGAAACATTTTGTTTCTTGAAAAAAGAAAGAAAAAAAAATTAAAAAACAAGGGTGGCCAAGTTTAGTTACATTTTATCGTGAAGGTGAAGTGTTATATGATTTTTTTTTTCTTTATTTAGCATATTTATGAAGTGAAACTTAAACTTGCAGACATGAACTTCCTGTCTGAGGGACTGAGGGTAGCTTTTTAGTTTAGTCTTAATAATGGAAGTTTTATAATTAATTGGTTATCAATAGATGTTGCTTTCGCCAACTTAGAAAATGTATCTGGTGTAGTTTAAAATCAAGGTATCTAACAGAAGGTGTCTAGACGTTCATAAATGATATATGTACTGTCATTTATTTTTCTCGTTACTTCTCCAGCTCAAATTTGTCTGATGCCTCGACGCATAAAAGTGGAAGACAAACCTGTGGGTTTTGGCTATTCTCTGTTAGGGCAAACTGTTGTCTATGCAGCAGCATGATTTTAAAAAAAATAAAAAATAACAGAAGCAAAAAACCGCTTAGGCGACTATATTCGGATTGGTGATTTATGGTGGAGTGGAATGGAGTTTAAGGGAACATAATAAACTTTTATTATTTGAATTGATAAATTTATAATGAAATAGAGTAAAAAGTAAACTTATTCCACTAAAATTTCATTTTTTTGTTCATCTCAATCTAGAGGTTTGGGATAGAATTTTATTTTAATTAAATAATAGAATAAAATAATTACTTTACTTTATTATATTTTATTCTACTCATTTGAACTTTATTACTTATTATCAATCCAAACGTACCCTTAATAAAAAAAATTCAGTTATATATCCACATGATGTTTATCATGCTTTTCTCTCACTATCTATATTACAGGCAGTTCATAATGGTCAATGTAGCATAATTTGCCTAAACATGATGTGTATATAAATTTCGATTTTCATTTCATAAAATAACTCAAAGAAATTCTCTGCTTTGCAGCCAAGATTATGTAAAATATTGGATTACATCTCCACTGTTGAGACTTACTTGATCAAGATTAATATAATTTGAGTGGAAATGATTTATTACAAAGACAAAACTCTCTTAGCATTAATTTTTTAATTTATAATATTTAAATGTTAGAGTCTTATATTACTTAAGGATATGACATAGATAGTTTTTATAAGATTTCAACCTTTTCTTCCATGAGCTTTTGAGTTGAAGCAGCCCACTTAATTCTAAGATGGTATCAGAGTCTATTCTGTGATTATTATTGGGTCACCTATAGATATTCAATCCTGTAAACTTTACACTCCATATGTCCAATCCTAGATGTAAAGGGCTGTGTTAGAGTCCCATATTGCTTAAAGATATCGTATAGATAGCCTTTATAAGTATTTAAACAACCTCTTATAAATTAACTTTTGGGGTTGATCAATTAGATCCACTCAATTTTAAGATTAAATTCAAAATCTTACTTACAAAAAATATTTTAAATCATTCATTATTATATTTACAGAGTTTGTTGAAAAAATATATATAGTAGAGGCAAAATAAGCTAGCTTGTTTCAAGTGATTAAGGTAGAACGTAGAACTGTTTTCCTTAATGTTTTCCTTAATTTATTTGCCGTATGTGTACATTGTTGTTGGTTGAGGGGGAATGGCAAAAGGCCAAAATGTTGCATTATTACAAAGCATGCTTATTTGTCCTGAAAAGCCCAAAACTGATGTTGAAAGGCCATGAGCCTCGTTGATGGGGATAGATGGGAACACGGATAATTCAACAATTCCGGTAACAACAAGACGAAGAAAAAGATGGCACTGTCTCAGGGGTAATTTGGGAATTTTACTAAGCTTTTTCAGGGGCAAAGGAACGTTACAGGCGACTCACCTTTTTTTACGCACCGCACAACATATACGGAAAAAAATAAAAAAAATTAATAAAAATATTTGGGTGATCAATTTTATATAAGTATTATTATTTTTGTTTAATTTTTTTATTTAAAAGTTTATTAATGTAAATAGTATAATACTAGTAAGTTTTGTAACAAAAAAAAATTTATTAGCTCAAATAATGTAACATTGGTAAATTTTGTTTTTATATATATAAAATTTACTAATATTTGCACTAATAAATTTTTTTTTTAATAAAATTTATCAATACTTATATTGTTTATGCTAGCAAATTTTTAGATTAAAAAAATTAAATAAAAATAATAATAATTATGTAAAATTTATCATTTAAATATTTTTATCATTTTTTTTATTTTTAATATGGATCACATATGTCACTGCTAATGCATACTATTACATGCAATGTGCTATACGGGCTATGGCGTCGTTTCCGTAACGGTCTGTCCAGTGTGAAAAGAAAGAAAAAGAAAGACAAAGATGTTATTTTAAATAATAATAGTTTAAATCTTATTAATATTATCCAAATTATCCACCGCTGGTCTACTACAATGACTTATAGAAAGATGGATTTTCTTTCTCTTAGCCCTTTCTCTGTTGTTGTAATAAAAACTATTTATCTAAATAAATTATTATCTGTAAATTTATAAGTAATTTCTTTAAAAAAATTATTTTTTATACATAAATATTAAAAATGTTTAATATCATTAATCAATTAAAAATGTTTAAGTGATTTCTTTAATGTTTTTTATATCAGAATTTTTTTAAAATTTAATTTTAATATACTAATAGTATAAAAAATATTTATACATTCAATTAATTATATTTTTTTATTTATATGATCATTCAAATATTAAATATGAGACTTAACCATATTTATAAATACGGAATTATATGATTAAATGATAAAGTAAAAAAATTTTATATTAATAATATATATAAATTAAATTCTCTTTTTATTAATACAAAAAATAGTTATAACAAGAGTTAAATATTTTCAATAATTTAATTATATATAAATAAATAATTGTCTAAAAAATTTTATACTAATAATTGCATCAAAACAATTTGTTAAAAAGTTAGTTTAAGAAAAAAATATAAGTGATATGATATAATTTAACATAATTTGATTCCGAGATGGATTTTGAAATTTAAAGTATATCATCTCAGCTGTTAATAAGAAAATTAATTATAAAAATTATTATGAGTTAATGATCTATTATACTAATATTTATATTTTATAAAATTTTAAGTTATCAATTTTTATCAACGATTAAGATTATGCATTTTATTTTTTAAAATTTGAGATATGATTTAGAAGAGCCAAATTCAAGATGTCGAATCTTTTTATATTTATATATTTCTCTAGGCATTGAAATCTTGTATTTCTGGCATAAAAGATTTCAATCCGTAGAGAAATATAGATGAATGGCAAAACGGCAGCGTACGAGGGAAGGAGGCACGTGTGTGGAGGTGGGGGCGCACGTGCTGGATAGGGACAGTGGCGTGCACGCGTTGCGTGGGGAGGGAGGACATGAGCCGATGATGTTGGTGGCGGAGGTGGTGTCTTTCACGTGACGCCACGCCTTTGCATGACCCCTGTGGGTCCCACTCTTCTCTCTTTCGCTCTCTCTTTTCTGTTCTCATGCAACTCGCCCCATTGCAAGCGTGTGTGCCCTACCACTTTTTCTTCCTGAACTCATTATCTTAATTTTCTTTTCTTTGCTTTCTATACTTAAGAGTTACGTTTGGATTATAGTTTCAACATCTTAAATTAGAGATTATGTGTGTTAATTTAATTTCATTCTTATTTAACATATTTTAAAATATTTATGGCTGTATTGCATTTTAAATATGGGTTTCAGATCTTCATTTAAATAAAAGTAAATAAAAGGTTACTCTTTCATTAAAATTGTAATATGTAAACTGTAATTTTAATACATCGTAATAATTTTTTAAGATTAAGGGTGTGTTTATTTCAACATTTAAAAAAAGTGATTTTTAAATATTAAATTTTATATATAATTAAAAAAGTTAAAAATAGATATTTTTATATAATGATTATTTTTAAAAAATTATTTAAATATATGAAAACTATTTTTTTTAATGAAAAAAGTGATTTTTAGCTAAAAGAATCCTAAACAAATGCAGCATACATTGTGATGTAAAGTATTTTCCACTGTTAATCAATCATTTAACATTATATGTATGATCTTTAAGACATTTACTTTAAGAATCAAATACTTTTAATGTCATATACATGATTGAATATATATGTGAAAGGTTTTCCCATATATAGTGCATCAAAATTAAAACCTAATTTCTTTTGGAGCTGTTCTTTTAAAATACAAAAAACGAAAAATAGATTTCTTCACTCCAACTGCACCAATTTAAGCGGATCAAAGAAATAAAATATAGGTTAAGTTGAGGGATCCAATTAGTGTAACCAATAGCGAGAAAAAGATAAAGTATCTAGGAGAAAAATGATCATATGAGTTTTCTTTTATGGTGATGAACTTATAGTGTTTAAACAAGTTAATTGATCATAGTTAGAGATGACAATTAAAATGAGATATATAACACTTGATGGAATAACATAAATATAGTTCTAAGTTCTAAGTTCTTTATAAATACCATAATAATTAAATGTTGTCTCACTAGTATCAGATGGCAACATAACATTCTATTGTAAATTATGTCGTTTATGAATTTTAGGTTAAGCGATATCAAGAATTTCAGGTAAAAAGAAGTGGTATCAAATTATTGAAGGACTACCTAGTTTTAAAATTGAGTTTTCCTTTTGCCCCGATTTTAACTTACTCTTTTTTTCACTCTTTACTTCTACCTTTTAGATGTCAAAAATGAATTAGGGGGGAAAAAACTGTTTACATTCTTACAACAAATCTGTTCATTGTAATAGAAAAAAGATTTGCAAAAAACTAGCTAACAAAGATCTGATATTTGACATTTGGCATCTTTAATAAAATATAAGCCATATTTTTATAATATATCTAAACAAACCATCAAGTAAAAAATCTTTAATTAAAGTGATACTAATCTCTTTTAGAAATTATTTAATTCCATAATCAAATTTCAATATCAAGCTAGTTTTCCTGCACTGCCACACCATGTCTAAATACTCTTTCTAATCAAGTAAAAATGTTTATAAAATTTGAAATTCACAAATATAATATTATGAGATAGTGGCAGAGCGTGACATCTCGCGAGGCGGTGCCTCCCTGTATAGCTACGGAGGTATTAAAAAAAAAAAAAATTGAACAGTATCAAAGCACGTGCAAAAGTGTGGGAAAGACCGGTCAGCGTAGAAACAACGATTGTATTTGTATTGTATACATGCAAAAATGCGTGTCTTAACATGATATTGTATATGAATGCGTGATTCAAAGTCTGCATTTTTCCCTACCGACATCAAGAAACAGACAAATGCCAACTTCTGCCAAATGCTACCTCCGCTTCTTCCCTCACGTCAT
Organism: Pterocarpus macrocarpus; assembly: GCA_031439585.1. Classification (NCBI taxonomy): domain Eukaryota; kingdom Viridiplantae; phylum Streptophyta; class Magnoliopsida; order Fabales; family Fabaceae; genus Pterocarpus; species Pterocarpus macrocarpus. The sequence continues at coordinate 14,143,105 of CM062517.1, read as the reverse complement.
CTAAATATCTCTTTGATTTTCTTGTCCTTCCTTTTGCTGGCTCCAACATTTGCATTTTCCTTTTCTTTCATCCAATTTACCGTATCATGTTCAATTCTTCATAATTTGTGAGACATAGAGATATAGTTTTTAGGATATGCAAAATAAATGCTGTGTTTTACCAAATCCTCTTGAACTTAGGGGCCGTTTGGTAGAGGGTTTAGAATAGAATTCCCAAGAATCGTGAAGATCTTTTATGTTTGAGTCTGCAGTTTTGGAAAAATATTCCCGAGAATGTAATATTTCCGGGATTGATTTTGGGGGAAGATTCCCCCCAAAATATTCCCATCTCACACATGGGATTATAACATTCTCATGGTATGAGAATATTTTTATATGTGAAAATACCAAATTACCCCTGCTACCACCCACCACCAGTTACCCTCCACTACCGCCCTCCATCGCCAAACCGCCATCGACCACCGTCGGACCACCGCGGGCAGCCGCCAGACCACCGCAAACCACCGCCGGCTACCGCTAGACCACCGCAAACCACCGCCGGCTACCGCCAACCACCATTGGGCAGTCACCGGACCAACATCAATCGCCGTTGGACCGTCGCCGTTTGCTGCCGAACCGCCACCGTGAACCACCACCGGCCATGACCAGACCACCGCCGATTGCCGCCAACCACAGTCGTTTGCCGCCAGACCACCATCAGCCACTGCTGAACCACCATCAACCGCCATCGAACCACCATTGTTTGCCGCCGGACCACCATCGGGCGTCGCCCGAACCACCGTCATTTGCCGTCGGACCACCATCAGCCGCCGTCGGACCACCATCAACCACCGCCGGACCACCACCGATCATCATCGGACCACCGCGGGGCTGCCACCGGACCACCACCAACCACCGCGAGCCACCGCCAAACCACCATCGACCACCGCAGGCCACCGCCAGACCACCATCGACCACCGCAAGCCACCGTCAACCACCGTCGGACTGCCAAGGGTATTTTTGGAAATGAACAAAATTTTCCTGAGATTTTAATCCGTCTACCAAACGCCTCAAAATATATATGCCTAGAAAAACTATTCCCGGAAATAATATTCCTTGGATTAAGATTCCCAAAAATGAAAATTGAAACCCCTACCAAACGCCCCTTAGAGGAAAATAGTAAGTAATTTTGTGAAAGAAACATCATTCTTTTAAGTTTTCAAGGAGATGAAATTTGCTAAAAGACGGAATAGAAATTGAATGTGTTTATTGTGTTGAGGAGATGATCATTATTATTTTTTTGTCAGAAGGAGATGATCATTCAAAAGCTTTTTTTTTTAATTATAAAATAAATTTACGTGAATTCAACGCTAATTATTCTATCAATACCAGTAATTTTGGGTTGGGAGTTGGACTCTTCACTTGTCCATCCCTTTTCTTCTTGTCTTAGTCTCTGGAAGGGCTCCCAAAAAGCTAAAAAGAAGAAACGGTATTACATGGATTTAGATGGGCTCCCTGCTTGCATAGTATTTGCTGGGCTAAGTCGGTTTGTGCTTTCAATCAACAATTGTATGTTGGCATGGGCCAAAAAATTAGACGTATACACGTAATGGAGGTACGACCATAAAGAAGAAAAGCATTATGGCAGAGACTTGAGGCAAAGTGGTTAACATTATTGCCTCAAAGAACCACTAGTAGGGTCAGCCCCAACACCCCCCCCCCCCTCTCTCTCTCTCTCTTCCCCTGACCCCAAAAAATAAAAGAAAGACAAAATCTAGCCCTAGGTCACATTTATTCTTACCTCGACATGGTTATTAAAAATCCTACTCTCATTTTTTTTCAAAACAAATAAAAGAATATCCCTTAAAATTTCACCATTATTACTCCAAACCAAACACGCTCTCAATGTCAATTTCACATCACTAATCCCTGTAGATTTTATCATCGGCACTTCCTACAATCACAAACTTATTTTTCCAGAGGAGATATTAGTGGGTTGTCTTGCTGTCGTGGTGAGTTATGGATATTCAGAAGAAACCCTAATTTATGACTCCATTTTAATATTTACTAATTGAATTCTGCAAATATCATAAATACTCAACAATAGAATAATTTTGGCAAAACTTTATGCTTAATGTTGCAGCTGACCGGGTTTAATAACAGCACCCCATTTCTATGTTTATAATTAGAATTTTCCCAGCAGTTACATGAGATACATTCTCAAACTTACATTCTATTCAAAATTTAAAGAAAGCAAAAGCCCATGAAAGTGATATGCAGTGTGCTTCCATTTCACACACGCCACCCATCTGAAATTCTGAATTATGGAGAAGTAGTTTCTTCAGATGAATTGACTTCTTTTGCCTTTAAGCATCAATTGACAACTTCTAGGCTTGTGCAGTAAGAACAGTAATTTTTAAAAAAGGTTTGAAAGGCCTGATTATGCTCGCAAACAACAAAAAGGCAGTTTAGTGCGCGAGGCTCCCACCTAATAGGGTCTAGGAAGGGTAAATATACACAAACCTAGATGCTCACAAGTAACCACTTGGTAAACATGCGAGAGCTGGACTGCACCTCATGTGTCATGAGAGTCTAATGCTTCTAAGAGATTTGTTAGAAAAAGCTAAAAAAAAATGTAAGTCATTCTCAGTCACCTAGAAGCAACTCAGGTGGTTTGACTCAGTTTCACAACCTCCTTCAGCAATTGACTGACAGACTTGTTAACTTCATCAGGCACAACCAGCTGAGAGTGCACTAACTCTAAAGCATATGAAGTCATTACCTTCATAACTACAACCAAATCCAAAGTCTTGGTGTCACCTTTCCACACACTTTGATTTGCAAACTTGCATGACTGTCGTAGTGTGCATTTACTGCAAACCTGATGGAAAATGAAACTGTAAATAACAAAAAGTAAACAGATACATTATAGATAAATTAGAACACACAGCGAAAGTCTTCATGCATGTTATGCCTTACAGTGTTTTCTGGAACCTCAAAAAATTTTCGCAGTCTTTTAGCAGGAAAGACACTCCCTCTGTCGACAGAGGGGCAGCCAAACATTGCTACCTGTTTCAATGCACTTCCTGATAGCCATCTGTGAATCAAACATATATAGAAATAAATAACTTGGGGAAAATAACAAAAGATAAGCACCAGAAAAAAATGAAATGGAAATGTACCATGGAGTCAATTCAATTTTAAAACACGTGAGGTTGCCTACTTATATAAAGGGAAATGCAATTTGAGTCATTTGCAAGTTTGCATAGGCAATATCAGACAGGTAGAACCAGAAATTTGATAATCTCCATCTGCAATGATTTTATCAATAGAAGGAAAAAGATTCCTCAGCAATGGATGACAGCTTAATCAATACTAACCAATTCTATGATTTCTTTGTCATATGTGATCAAATTGTCCACTTAATATCAAAAATAAATCCACAATCCTAAAATCAGATATTAGTTTTTCTTTTCATCATGACAATTAAAATTAGTTGAATATTTGTTAGTTGAAGCATTTTCTTGTATTTGGAAGACACACCACAAACTAATTGTGTTTTAGATTGCCAAACTAACCACATGTCACACTACTATTAAAATCAATTAATGGACAAGATCCTCGGTGTCTAACAAGATAACAAATTCTTAATCCTATATGCTCATTTATCATCACAGACTGGCTATTTTTGTATTTTGCAATGACTACTGCGCTCGATGATTTGGTTCTATGACAGTAATGATTTTAGTCTCAGCTCAGGAGAAAAAAAAAGGGAGAACAAATTTCAGGTTTCTGGTCAAGCAGAAGTTCTGGTCACATCAATTTATTTACAATCTAATGCAAGAAGGAACTCATACTCTTTTTGGTAAGTACCCATCTGAAAGTGATTTTTATCAACACTATTCAAACAATGTTCATTCTTCCAAAATCACTACATATAAAGGTTTCTAAACATAAATCACTCCACTACACACACAATTTTAAGCAAAATCCACTCCAAACACACTAGTATGTTTGCTTCCCAACCATCAAAAGGTAAAATATATGTTGTTTACAGGGTTGTTTTATCTTTTTTCAAAATATCAGTCAATATTCAACAAGCATGTATCTCGAATACACATAATATCTTGCAATAAACTTACTTTATAACATACAACATAACTTTCATTGATTTTGTATCTTGAATGCAAGAACAGAGTTTTATTTTGATTTGATGATAACATAACTAGTCTGCCTGCAGAACACTGATACTGCTTGTCGGTCAGCCCCCTTTCTCTCCTAAATAAAAAAAAGTCAAAAAAATGTACCCTTCAATTGAGGAAATTCAAGGAGCTTCTACTCTTAAAAATGCTAGCAGGTCTGTTAACACCTTTTGGTCTTCCTAGTTTCACACAAGTGTTTTTTTGTTTTTCCTTCTCTCCTCCTCCTCCCCCCACCCCCTCCAAACATCATGGCACACAGACACAGCAAAGAAAAGTGCAATGCCAATAGCAAATGGGTAGGGCACTTAATTGCAACAACTTGGAGACTTAGGGGTTAACATTGTTACAATTGAAACGAGGGCGACTGAAATCAACCTGTGGTTAAATTAGAGGACCAAAAGTGCCATTAAACCAACAAGTTCAGTAGTTGTGACAATTTGCATACCAGTTCAGATATGATACAAGTCATGAACCCTATGTTGAACACCAAACATACTTGATAAGTCAAATAAACAAATAGATAAAGATATGAAAAACAAATAAATGAGGGTGAGGTGGGAGAAGGTACCCCTTTAATTAATTTCAGTCTCATGGACTACTCAGGTATATGAAAAATACAGATGCAAGTAGACATTATTATCCAAACACGACAACATTTCACCATGTTAGATGAGAAAAGTTATATTTCATAGAGCATCACTCATATCTTCTCAAGAAAATAATGCTTCCTGATAATCCTTCCCAGTTCCCAGATATTATCTAATCACAACTTCATAGGCTTTAAACAACAATATCCTTGCTATTCTTTAAGCTGCCAAGTGCCTACCATAAGATGGTGCATCAATCCAAAAGCCTATACAATCCAAAGTTATCCCCAAAGTTGAAAACATTTGCACTTCATTAGTTACTCTACTAATCCAAAGAGGAAGAAATTGGCTTCGTTGAGTTCATTCCTGCTTTTAGAAAACAAGAATCCTCGCTCTTATCTTTCACTGTCTTCATCAAATGTTACTAGTTCACATTCTCTTATCTTCATCTTCTCAGTAAATCAAACACAATAAGACAACAATATCTATCACTGTGGTAACCAATGTTATTAGTTCACATGCTTTCACACTAATTAATCTTCTTCTCATTAAATCAAACACATGAAGTAAAGGCAACCATGAACCATCCAACACCACTTAAAAAAGCAAATGTACATAGAAGGCGACAACCATCATCATCATCATTAACATCATCATCTTACTTGGCAATCTCTTGATTGTCTCTTCCGAATCTCTGCGCCGCGAACTTTATGTAGCCCCTCGCGAAGTAACTCTCGAACCAGCTAAGATCAAACCTCTCCTTACCCCTTGCAAAATTGGCATCTCTAAAATACCCATTTCGGAACAGGTGCTCCACGAACACCTCCATATCAGGGGAAAGCTCCTTCAAAACCATTGGCTCCCTCAGCTTCACTCCCTTATTCACATTGCCAACAACACTCCCATCATCATCATCATCATCATCATCAGGCTGGTTGGTGAACACAGCAAACAAGCTCCTCCTCTTACTCCTCATCACATCTTTCTTCCCTTCATCTTTCTTTGCTTTCTCCTTCAAGCTCCTCACATCTTCCTCTAACTGCCTCAGGTTCTTTTGCAACTCACTCTTCCCTGATTCTTCTTCTTGTTGTTCTTCTTCTTCTGGGGTGGTGGTTCGTGTTGTCTCGTTCAGCCCCACGGCTTCCATGAAGAGGGCATGGAGGGGCTTCTTCTGGTTTTGATGATTTTGGGGTGAAGTGGTGATGATGGGTCTGTGAGGGTGAGTGCGAGTGTGAGGGAAAGGTGGGGTTTTGAGGGGGTGAAGGGTGTGGGTGAGGAGGCGGCGAGCGAGGAGGTTCCTGAGTAGAGACATGATGGAAGGAGATTCAGAAGGGTGGAAGGAGCACAGTGATTGAAGAATAAACCATGGAAATGGAAGTGGCGGCAGTGCACAGAAGGAACTAGAAGGGGAATGGATTTTTTTTTTTTTTGGATAAAAAGGTGAAGAAGGGTTTATGGCATTGGGGTTTTGGGAATAGTAACATAGAATGTGCTGGGATTACTGTTATTATATTAGGGTGGATTGAAATTTGACCGGCACTTCCACATTTTATTTAATATAAATTTAAAAATGATTTTTGTTCGGCTCTTTACAAATTTAAATTAATATTTAAAAATAAAATTAATTTAAATATATGAATAATAATTTTTTGAATTAATTTACTTAATTATTTTTATTATATAATTGTTTATATTTTCAATTAAAAAAATTTAAATTAAAATAATAAATTCTTGAAAATTAAAAGTTATCAAGAAATGAGGCTAACAAAGAATATGAGTTGTGTAAAAAACAATTTTAACATCTGTATCAATATATATAATAAATAAAATATAAGGATGAAAATAAAAAAAATTAAAATTAAACACCAAAAAGTAATCAATGAGGGGAATTCCCTTTTTTATTATTATTATAATTATTTAGAGAATAGTTGTGTTTTAAATATTTAAATATCTGTTATTATTATTTGGAGAATAATTGTTTTCTAAGTAATTTTCTTTCAATAGAAAATTAATAATAAAATGTCTGAAATTTAAAATAAATCATTTAAAGACATACTTAATATAAAATTGATTTTCGGTTCTACAATCTAGAATTTACGACGAAATAATATTTTATTTTACTTTTTACTAAAGTTTATTACACTGCCTACATTTAATATTAGATCTCCATAGGAGTTGTGAAAATATTCACATTTTGTACACGGTTTGAAGTAAATTTTTCGATAGTATTGCATTTTCAAGAGTAAAAATTTCCTCAAAATCATTTTTGATATGATCCAAACTCTATAAATCATGCAAGAAGGATCTACTAAGGTTGGAAAATGTAATTCAGTACGAAGATAATAAACCATGTATCTCACACTACAAGGCTTGGAATTGGATGATCCAAAAACGAGAAGAAAGTTGACGTTTTGGGAAGCAATTTAGGCTCAAGAATCACTAAAATCCGATTTGTATATCTTAAGATATAGATGAAGGTTAAATGGACGTTTCTAGGTTAAAACATGAATGCTTTCAGGATTAAAATGTGAATCAAAATGTGAATGGAAGAGGATGAACAATATGCCACAATCAAGAGATTGATAAGCCTAGGGATGCCACGAGGATGAGCACCCTTGATAAGTTCAGAGATTCTATGAAGAATCAAGAGAGAGCAAGTCTTACACTTTAAGCAAATATGTTCTGAATTTTGATTTTCAAAAGTTAGGGTTTGCCTTTTATAATGGGCAGCACCTTACAAATTTGCTTAGGCCCGGCCTAGCTCAAGTCCCTTATAATTAGTCCCAAATCAACTTACTAATTCAACCCACCACTATAAATAAAACTAATAATAAAATAAGAATGTTCAACCTATTAAAAAAAAGTACTAACTAAGATTGGCTAAATGGGCCTTATTAAAAGTTTTAATTCAAAAAAAGAAAGAAAAATATAGGTGCAAATTGGCCAAATATAGATGCAGCCTTCATGTTCCATTTCACCAATTTGGATTCCAATAATTGGATGGAAATAAAAAATAGGCTCAAACTAAATGCATCCCTCAAGCCTCTATTTCTTTAATTTGGATTAAGCAATTCACCATCTTAAGCTTAAGCTCTTCAAGACTTGAGCTTACTTCAAATAAAGTTGATACAAAGTTATTTAGAGCCTTTTTAGATCTTTTCTTTGTCATTGAGCCTCTAAGATCTTATAATTCTTCCTTGCTGCCTTTCTTGGACTTGCTTCCTTTCATGTCTTCATCAATTTCCAATCCCCCATAGGAATCTAATATTCCTATGAGAAGGCAAAGGGTTTTTTAAAAAGACCATACTACCTTATAGCCACCCATTACCACTCATCGCCACCCACTGCTGCCATTTGCGCCCATTGCTGTCAAGGTTATTTTTGAAAATATATAAAATATTCTTGAAAATTCAATTTACATACTAAATATATCTAAAATATTATAATTGAAAAGTCATTTTTAAAACTAGAATTCCTAAAAATACTATTCCAAGTAATGAAAATTCATTTCATTTACGATACATCTATCATTTTGAAGGTTCAAGATCTCCTTTCTTGGAATTGGGAAATGAACCTCACTCAACAAGTGGAGCTTCCTCCTGGTGTTGGCTTGTGCTCTAATCTAATGGAATACTTTCATGAGGTGGCCTTTCCTAGGCTGTTATTGTAGTCTTTTATGTTTGGGCCTAGCTCCATTGTTCCATTAGAAAAGAAGTATTGCATCGCCAAAAAAGTGCCTATCACAGCTTTATTTATTTAAACAATACAAATTTTAGCTTTAATATTCAATCTACCATATTTACAAGATTAATTTTTCAAATGTGTTCGTTTTTCATATTAAGGATGAGTTGATTTCAACTTTTTCCACAAAAGTGATTTTTTTAATTGAAAAAAAATTACTTTTTACTGAAATTATTAATCTCAACTTCTACCAAGAAGTTAAAAAAATTATTTTTAATTTTTAAATAAAAGTTGAAATAAGTAATTTATATAAAAAGTGATTTTTAATAATTAAAAAAAAAAAACAAATGCACCCTAAAAAATCGATTTGGCACAAATCATCTTGATGTGAATTATATGTTTTTTACATATATAAAATGTTGATAAATTAATTTTTTAAGAAATTGGTTCCTCACAACCACCTGCTCACAATTTTATTTTAATTTTCCCCTTATGTTTACATTATTCAAAAAGAAGTTTTAGAACATGATGCAAATTGTATTAAAAAACAAAAGCTAATAAAATTGAAAACCTAAAGTGTGTGTGTGTGTGTGGGGAAGGTTGAGACCAACAAGCGTGTAGTTTAAGCTGGGTCTCGGATGTGAGCATTGAGTCTCGGATGTGAGCATTGAGTATCCAGCTATGTCTTAAAAGGGAGAACTTTGCCGTCCAAGTAGCCCTACTTAGTTCGAGTAGGATTGCCTCTAGTAGGAAGATACTTTGTGATTTGCTTTAGGATCAAAGCATATCGCCAAACTCATTAAGTGCTTACAAATCAACTACCAATAGCAAAACCATAAGAATTGAACCTAAGTCATAACGATATAATAATTTTTATAAGGTGATATATCCATATATGATTAAGAAGCATTGCATATTAATATTAATTACCTACTCAACAATTTTTTTTTTGACAAAAGAGCTTTTTTTAATTAAGAAAAAAAAGAAAGAAATTTAATCCTAATTAAGGATGAGGATAAAACTTATTTCCAAAACAAAAATAAGGGTATGTTTGTTTAAGTTCTTTTTAAAAAATATTTTTCATGATATAAATTTTTTATAAGTTGTTTTCTTTTGAGTTTCTATTATTTTTTTGAAAATTTTATTTGATTATATTAATTTATATATTATTTTATTAATTAAAAAGTATTTTTTTTTGAAAAAATTATACAAACACATTCTAACTATTACCCCAAAATTTTCTCATTTCTTTTGCTTATAAATCACACACACATCTCATCTCATCTCATAATTAACTTACTCTTTAATCCTCTAAAATTTACATCCTGATTACCCCAGAACAAACATATAGTTGGTTGTTAGTGTTGCATGAGGGTGACAAGATCAGGTCACGGTATACACTTTGAGAGCTTCATTTTTTTTTTCAACTTTCTTTTCTTTTGGTGGGGTTTTTTCTCTCTTTCTTTCCTTCCTTTTACATTAGAGATATTCATATAATTGGTCGAAACAAATTTATAGCAAGATTCGAAAATGATTTAATGATTTGATTTGGATAATTTATTTGAACCCAAATTTAACAAGATTATTGTATGACTAGTGGTCGGATTGACTCGATACTTAATTTAAACATTGTACATAATTAAATCACAAAATTTTAGAATAAGAAATAAATCTAATATATATTCTTCAATATTTATTTCAAACCAATTATTATGTACATACAAATTAAAATATTATTTTGTTATACAAAATGTATTAATTTAACTCTAAAAATCTTATAATTTTTTACTTATATTGTTTTTCTTGAACTGTTTAATACTTTATTGTTAAAAGTTATAATTTCAAAAAAAAAAAATCATATAACTTCATGTGAAGTCAAGTCAACCCTACATATAACTTAAATTAAACCTGATTAAAAAATGTATTGTATCTATTACTTAGAACTTAATAAACATAAAATCCAAGTTGGTCTTGATTACCGCAGTATACACAGAAACCTTTCACTATTCAACATATCAAGCTTGTGGTCCACATTAATAGCATCCTACGTACTCAATTTGACAAAAAGCAAGGCGAGTGATACCGTGCCAATTGGTGACAACCAATATGCTGCCAAAGACAGAAAAAGGTGAATGGATTCAACCTAACTTGGTGGGTATTTTTTTTTTTTAATCTCTAATTAAGTATTGATAAAAAAATTCGTCTACTAATTTTATTATTTGCCGAAGAAAGCATATAAACTGCGTGTGTAACTACTCATAATAATGTTGTATTATATATGCCAGTGAAGATTAATACATACAGTACATATAACGATGAGACCAGTAGTATTTGTTCGAAGTCAACGAGAAGCAGTGTGAGTGTAGCACTGTATGAGCGATAGATGTTGACAAGTGATCACTGCGGGAAAAATGGTTTATTTTCCCATCTGTCAACGGGGAAATAAATTGAATTTGAATTGGTCAATATTCTCCAACTTTGTTTGCGTATACGAGAAAGAAGACTTGACCTATCTACTTTAAGATTGATTTAAGCAAGCTTAACGTATGTACTTTTTTTTTGGATAGATCTTAACGTATGCACGTTTAAACTTTATTCAACATAGGTGTTTTATTCTAATTTAACGATATCAATTTAAATTTAGATGTGTAAGACTATTCACTGCTGCTCACATAGTATGTTTGAAATGTTAAAAAAAAAAAAAAATTAATTTAGAAATCAAATTTTGTATTTAAAAATAAGAAATAAAATAATTTTTAATTATTATGAATTTTAACTATTTTCTATTTAAAATCCTATCAAAATTAAAAGGATTTGATAGGAATTAATTTGATTTTAAAATTTAAATACAAATCAAATCAAATCAATTTCATTCTTAATCATTTCAAATATAATCTAATATATTAAAATTAATTTCTAAATTAATTCAAATCCTATTTTTACATAATCATTCCACATATAAAATTTAATTTATAAATCAAATCAATTCAATTTAAATCAAATCAATTCTAAAATTTAGTTAATCCAAACACACTCACAATGCCCTTCTTAATTTTGAGTATTGGCTTCCAAAGTTTAATGTCTTTTTGTCATGACTCATGAGTAAGGAAAAGGATAAATCGACATGAAATTCTCAAGAATACATGATAATCTGGAAAGGAAACAAACTCAAATTATCTTATACAATCAATTAACCTACACACTGCAACGTACAACTTATAAGCTAAGCAGCTCATTACAGATAGAAACACCATCTGTAAGTGTGCAAATGATGAAAAAGCACAAGTAATACACCATGGCAAAAGCTGAAATCAACACAATTTATTGTTATCCCATATGCTATATATCGGATCACTCACCTAATCACTCACCATGAAACACTAAAATCACTATTCCCTGAGCTGCCTGCTAACTAGTTTTTAACTCACGAACTTGCAATTAACAGTAATTACTTGTTAGCCACTCATTGGCTACGTTATTAGATATCGTTGACCTCGGTTTTTTTAGCTTCCATTGTTATTATTCTGAACTTTGGAGTTGCTGGCCGAACCCTCCTTCTGCATGACACTCATTGCTCCGAACTTATTATGTTGTCCACCACTCCCCCGGCTGAGGGGTGGCCTTCTTGGTCTAGTTCTGACCCGAAAAAAAAATAATCATGTTAACGCATAATTGAAGTTTCATTTTCTGAGTGAAAGATCTATACACACACACACACACGCATATATATATATATATATATAGAGAGAGAGAGAGAGAGAGAGAAATTTTGATATGCTCTCGGCAAAAAAGAAGATGATGTTTTATCTCTTTTATTACATTAAAATTTAAACATATAGCAAAAGTTAGAAACAATAATATCTTTATAATAATCTTTAAAGATAAAGTGTTGAACTATAAATAAAATTAAACATTTTTTTTTCCAATGAGAATACCTTTGTAGAACGTCTAGCTAACAATGAGAATTATGCATGTCAAGAGCCCTTAACACTTTAACTGGAAGAATAACTGTGCCTTCTAGGAAGAACATGTACCTTCTTCCTACTTAAAGGACAACTTTAATTTATCTATCCTATTATACTTTCATGCATGGATATTCATGAAAGTTTATTCTGAAGTTGAAAAAAATATATATGAAATTAGTGTCTGCAGTACTAGACCAATGGTTTAAACCAACGAAACAAACGATGCAGCAAAGGGGCAAGCAAAAGGAAAAGAAGTTAGTTACATGATAAGGGATTCAGCTAGGCGGGGCAAGGAAGCCAGTGTTTGAACAAACTTTTCAGGAGTGAAGTTTCCCAATAGACGACGAGACATGATGATCAAGCTGCAAGTGAATTTGCAATTTGCTCAGCTATACAAAGGGTAAGGTGAGGGACTGAGGGGTGAGTGACTTTGGATGGCTGCAAAGCGAGCAAGAATGGGAGATTTAAAGAGCTTAACTGAGGTTTGACATTGACTCAACAACTGCAAGTTGGAATAATTCCTATCGTTTAATCCATAATAAGAAATAGTCCCTTTTCTTTTGCTAGGCTATTTTCCTTTTGTCTTTTCATGTATTTTTACCTTTGCTCAAGTGGGTCCATTTTGATTGGTATCCAAATATCCATCTAATAGGCGTGTTGACTACTCAGGGTTGTATATATATATATATATATATATATATATATATATATATATATATATATATATATATATAATGTGGCCGTCACTATAAATTGGAGTTATGATAATTTACACATATGAAAAGAATATTATTGAGAGGGTCTTGTTTAGCTACTTAACTACACCCGAGAAATTAGTATATCTTCTATTGGATAAGGAAATATTTTGAAAAATCGAAAAAAGAGTTATGATAATTGCCTTTGCCCAAAGATAGATGGTATATTCGTATTATCTATATAATTGACCCTCATAAAAATCGATTTGAGCCACTTATAAAAGAGAAAAATTAAAAAGAAAAGATTAAAAAAGAAATCAATAGTTGTAATTAAATGTTTTTGAAGCCTGTAACATATTTTTTTGGGTATATCTAATTATTGATTGAAATAATCAAGGAATATTCTGAGTTACAAGAGATCGAAACCATGTTAACTAGCCCATTATGGGGCCTAAGATACTGAAGTATTATTGGATAATTATAAGTGAAATATTTCTGGGATATAACCATCCTTATACTCTGCGTTGATATATCACCTATCTACCATTAAATAGGGTATGATCTCTATTTAAATTAGGTTTCACACTTCATTTAATAATAAATGAATGATAGACGAAGTACAAGGATGACTTCGTAAATATAACAATACTCTAAATATAAATAAGCATTTTGTAGGGGTCCTTAATTCTCAGCCTTTTGTAAACTAATGACATTGAAGAAGACTTGGATAGTTGACTAGGGCCGTCCAAGTTTATATCCCACTTTTTTTATGTGTTTACATTTTATCCTGCGTTTTCCTCCTCTACTTTTGACAGTTTCTATGTCTCTTTGAACAGTTGCTCTTCGTCGTGATGCATGACTGACAAGTGAATTTTATTTAAATATTAACAGAAAATAAACTATGTACACTTATACAGTATTATAGATTGGCAACCAAACTTTGGTCGCGTAGTATTTGTGGCTTAAATATACATATATTATAATTTTTTTGGTTATATATAAATATTTTATAATTTTCTAATACAGATAATTAATTATATGCAGCATGAATACTCTAAAAACTACATTTCATTATATATCCCATACAATACCACACTCAAAAGGAAATTAGTAAATGTTATTAAAGTGTTTTGCAAAATTGTATTTATTTTATGTAAAATTTAAAATTTCATTACTTATTATTAATGATGAAATTTATTGTATAAAAATAATAAATATATATAAATTAATAATAAATCTCATTACAAATCGCAGCCAAAATGTCAAAATTTGAAGAAGCCTCTAATAATAACTTGTGATGCTTCAGAAAACGTAACCCAATGTTGGAGAATTAGAGAAGGTAGATTAAAAACAAAAGAAAAGAAAAGAAAAGAAAATGCGCAACTCTTTCTCTCAAAATAGAAAAACTGGAAATATCGAGTCTTTGCATAATATATTTTGTTATAATTTTCAGTATGCTATTACAACTTTTATGTAATTAATCCAATTCGTGCACATGATCCACTATTTTATTTTATTTTATTTTTTCACTGGACATGATCAACTATTTTATTTGGTTCTTGTGTTGGAACCAATCACTTGACAAGATATTTGTGGCACAAAGAGAAAGTTAAAATTACACCTTTTTCTTTTCCTCTAATGTATTTTTTATTTTTAATTTCATTACTTAAATCTTAGTCGGTTTTAATTTAAAAGTTTGTTTTAAAAATACAATAACATTTTTTTTTGTAATTCATAATTTTCTCTAGTCCATTTCCTCTATATGATACTAAATATGACAAGCACGGATTAACAAAATTGATTCAAAAGTTGGATTAGATTTAAAGAATGGTGGAAAATTACCTTTATTAATATTTTTCATGATAGTCATGCAAAATAAATGATGTAGTAATTACCTTCAACGTTTTGTCATCAAAGAAAGGAAAAATATCAAAGTTATAAAAAGTGTAACAAGAGAGAAAGACCTGCTGCTAAGGGGATGCCTACCCCAATGTTATCTACTTTGAAACTATCTATTGAGGGAGATTATAATTTTGAAAATCCAACCTTATATAGGTCTATAGTTGGAGGATTGCAGTATGCAACAATAATTAGGCCAAATATTTCATTTTTCGTAAATAAAGTTTGTCATTATATGCATAAACCCCTTGTATCTCATTGGAAAGTAGTAAAACTTATACTAAGATACTTATCTGGTTTCATTTGATCAAGGTCTTATGTTTTATAAATGTCATGATTTGAGGCTGTTAGCTTTTTTTGATTCTGATTGGGGCGTTGATGTTGATGATAAAAAATCAACATGAAGGTTTTGCGTTTACTTAGGTTCAAATCTTATCTCATGGTCTAGCGAAAAGCAGAAAAGTATTTAGCAGATCTAGACATCTAGTGCTAAGGCAAAGTTTAGGAGTCTTGTTGCCATACTTATAGAATTATCTTGGATTCAATCTCTTCTTGTAGAACTGCATATCAAGTGTCCTATTCAACCTACTGTGTTTTGTGATAGCTTGAGTGCAGTCTTGTTAGCTGCCAATCCTATTCTCCATAGCAAAACAAAACATTTTGAGCTTGACCTCTACGTTGTTTGTGATCAAGTTAATCAAAATAAAATGTTTGTTGTTCATATCCCTTCCTCGGAACAAGTGACTGGCATTCTCACCAAACCACTCATAGCTACTTCCTTCATCAAATTTTGCTCCAAACTTAGAGTTTCACCTTATTCCACACTGAGTTTGCGAGGTGCTGAAGAGGAAGATACTCATTCTATTATTTTCGTTCGTAAAGGATAGGATTAGTTGTGGCTGTTTAGATTCAAATCAATTTGTTATGTTAGTTACTTTTGGATATGATATGCTGAGTGCATATCACTCTAGCCTCTATATAAACACTGGTTGTATCCCTTTGTGAGTTAATCAATACATTCATATTAGTACGTATTCAAGTTCTTTCTCTCTACTAGTTCACAATCCTTTTCAATTCTCTCTCTTATTACACTTACGGTCTGATACCTTTCAGATATTATATATTACTATAATTATTATCATTTTATTTCGATTAGATCTTAATTATCATGATACAAATTTGATTATAAGGAATATTTGCGTGGAATTTTTTTTTTTTTTGACAAGAAACAAATTATTCATTCATAAATAAACCAAACAATACTTACAAAGTGAAAAAGAAATATCAAATCCAAATTTAATAAGAAACAAATATATTCCTCATTTTGAATTAACCAATAATCTGTGGCTCTACTTCTTGCTGAAGAATATCAATATTTAAATATCTTTTACATAAGAGATTAACACAAAAAATATTATAGTTTGAAGAATATATTATACCTCCATTCAAAATAAATCTAAAATATTTACAAGGGAAAACCAAAATATCTAAAAAGAGGAAACAAAATCACCCACAATACAAAAATATCATAAATGGCATAACGAAAAACATCTACAAAGGAGGACAACAAAGCAAAATAAAGAATACAAAAGCCTAACAATGAAAACAAAAAAATTGGTGAGGCTACTGCTAAAGAAAAAATATAGCAGTTCTCCCAACAACACTTACATAAGGGAAAACCATAGAGAAGGTAGAAAACGAAGGAATAGGATTTGGGGTGAATCGAGTTATGTTTAAAGGTTATGTTCTGTTATTTTTGTCTGTTCTTGAACATTAGTTAACTCCTCCCCTTTCCAGCGAGGGTTGAGCGTTGATGTAATCAATTATCCGAAAAAAAAAGGAAAGAAAAAATTCTCCTCTTGGATTATAAATGCCATATTCAACTGCCCTGTACATTAAGGAATAAAAAGTATATTTTTTGTGTATTAGATTAGTGACATATCTTATCATTTCGTTTTGCACCATCTATAACTAAGATTATATAAAATCAACTTTGTTATCAAATATTCGTTTCTCCCAACTAAAATACAATGATTCAATACTGAAAACGTGTCAATACATGATTACAGTTATTAAGATCATTATCAAATCAAAATGTGTAGTAGAAAAACACAAGTAGAACAAACAAACACAGCCCAATATTTAATATCTATATATAGTGATCATCATCAACTTGGCCATAGGACTATGAGGAGGCTCAATTCTTATTTTGGCTAGAGTAATCACCAATCCTTTCCATGCTTTTATTCTCGCCTTCATTAGCAATCAAGCTGGCGGTGTCCTCAACAGGAGAATGCTAGGTTGTGCTTTCGGGTGGCTGTTCATCATTATTTGTTTGTGGATCAGTCCCATTGCCTGGATTTTCCTTAGTTTTCTTCTCGTCTTCATTAACACTCAGGCCGGTGGTAAAAGGGGCAAATATCGCTTGTGTGATCGCCGAGCAAAGATTTGTTTGTGGATCACGCCCCGCTCCTGGATTTTCCTTCTTGTTGGATAGAAGTAAAACATTTGCCTGGTTTGGTTCCTTGTTGTGGCTAGCGCATCTTCTGATATCCACAGGAGAAAGCAACAAATATGGTTAATCACTCATGTCACTATCAATTATAACCACATATCATAGTCCAATTATATAGCTATGATGACAGATTGGATTAGGAAGCATCGATCAAGCATATATAATCAGACAAATTGCAATTAACGATATGTATCTCTATGAATACAATAATTGGAAGAGTGAATGAAAACAGCATAATATTTTTTGGTACATTAAAAACGGCATATTTGAAATATTGATAGAATTATCATACATCAAACACTTACGATGGTCATCGTCATTGGTTTCTGTGGGCAAGACTTATAATTGGACGTTCTCAGCACTGGCATGTACATAGAGCTACCTGCAGCAAGAGCCATGAGCAAGAGACCAAATTAAAGTTGATTTAATTTCTCGTGCTCTCTGAGGTAATGGCGCCTGCTTGCCTGCTGAGTATATATAGCTCAACCCACAGATTTAAAGCCTTGTTTTATGTTCCATTTTAGTGGGGCGTTGAAGCTGGGGTTTATAGGGATGAAGCATGCAAGAATAGAAGAAAAATTCAACATGCAAGAATTTTATTTTTTATTTTTTGATGTGAGAGCATGCAAGAATTTTAGGTGCTCAAAGTCAATACAGCGTGTATATATTTTTTTGGATTATAAAATGGGCAGTCTAAGTACCACTCGTTGTCTGACTGAACATGAACATTTCACACGATAATGGTTTTCTTTCTTCTTTTCGTTTTCCCTTTTTCCAAATACTTTTGTCCCTTTCAACGACGCATATAACTTGTATTATGGTTAGTAAAATAATAACTTTCCAAGAGTCCTCCAATTAACCCAAAATAAAATAAAATATAATGCATGTGTTGATATAATATCTTAATGTCTTTTTTTTCTTGGTTATTCAAATCTGTTTTCGAGAAGGCATATCAGGTCTGATTAAAATCGCAACATAATTAAAAAAAGTAATATTATAAGCCAAATATTTAATTATGTGAAATCCTCCTAATAAATTTTATATGGAGTAAATGCGAAAAGCCTCAGTTGCATCGAGAATGGTTTCAGACTGCTAAACGCGTATTTGTTTAACTCTTTACAACTGTAAGTGGAGAAATTTTCAAATAGCTAGCTAATAGCACTTTTTAGGGCTTTAATTTTGGTAGATTATTAGTGTAAGAATTTTTGTGCAGTATAGTTATATTATTAAAATTATTTAACTTTTGTCATAATGGATTTAATTTTAATGCAAAAACTTTTATATTGTCATTCAATTAAAATATTTTATTTACATATTTATTCAAATAGTGGAAAAGAGATTTAATCATATTTATTAATATGATAATATATAATTAGATATCAATATAACCTTTTTTTTAATATTACCAATATATTTAAATTAAATCCTATCATAATTACATTATAAGTTACTCCTATATGAAAGAAAAAGATAAATCAATGAGAGTAAACATTTTATATTAATAATGTATCAAGATTAAACTCTAAAATTAATGTCATTATTTTAGAGGTAGGCAGTTTATTAATTAGAGGTGTTTCAAAGCACTCGAGCTCGTAACTCATAAGCGCTCGAAGTTTGCAGCGCTATTGGATCTGTAACTTAACAATGAGACTAATGTAAAACGCAGCGTTTACCTTCATAATTTGAACCATTTAATAATAATAACATAATAATAATAACAATAAAAAAGCATAGTAAGACCAGACGAAAGTATAATCAAACATTATTTGAATAAAAAATATATAGAAGGTACGGTCGCACAGATGTAAATTTTTGTTAAAAAAAAACTCATAATTTGCACGTTGATGGTGACATGAGAGTTGTTCAAATTGGAAAATAGACTCTGAATTGTTCCTTGTCCTCCCCTTTTCAAAATTTACAAAAGAAGAACTAGACCATTGAATTGTTCACTACTCATCATATTTGTAATTCCAATGTTCTCCTCCCTTATGCAAGAGGCTCAACATGGTGTGATCCCCCCCTAGTGTAAGTTATGGGTGATACAAAGTCTTGACCAAAAAGCTCTAGGGTTGGTACCACACCCAAGCACAAACGAGCTACCATATCCAAATTTAAGTTTCAAATACTTAGCCTAGTTAAGGCCCAGCCAAACCATCAATTCTGATGCCACTTATTGAGTGAAGTGGTTCAAGATAGCCAAAAAATTAAGGAGATCTAAACCAATGAGTGAAATGAGAAACTAAAATAATAGGTTAAACACCACATCTTGATTGAAAAACTTTGAAGTAATGAGTCTATAAATCATCTCAAATATATACTTTTTATTTAGTCCAAACCTAATCAATGTGAAATTTTATTATTCACATTTGAAATTCCAACATAATTTGTCAAGAAAACTATTGCTAGATATATGTGATAAATTTTATGTTGAAGGACAAAAATCACGAGGGAAAAAAATTATGAAAAGTTCTCACATCTTGTCACACAATGTAGGCATAGAGAAGGCAAATTTTTTGATTGGCAAGCATTTTCCTTACAATATATATATATATATATATATATATATATATATATATATATATATATATATATATATATATATGTATGTATAGAATATGAATTTTTTTTAGCTCAAAGAATGAATTTGAATTAATTTTTTAAAAAGAATACAGTAGTATCATATATATAATGATTTGTAGAAAAAATATGTACAAACTTTATGAATTTAATTTTGATACATTATTAATTAGTATAAAAAAATTTATATAGTTCTCTAATCATATATTGTCTTATCAACAAAAATATTTTATTTTTATGGTTACTATCTTAAAAGTTATATACAGGGATGACAAAATTAGCTCAATTTACTGGGTTGACCCGCCAAAATTTTTCAGCCTGCCTAACCCGTCCTATCTAATCTATGGGCTTTGGCGGGGCTAGGCCAATTCAACCAGCGGGCTACGGGGTTGTCTTTCTTTTTTGGACACAAATCTTTTTTTTTAATTTTTGAGTTTTTGTTGTAGATTATGTTGTTATTATACTTTGTTAATTTATGGACTTTATGTTATAGACTTAGCTTAATTATTATTTGTGAACTTCTTATTTACACATCCTAATTAGTTTATTACATTTGCCTTTGAGTTAAACTTAGATATAAATTATGTAGTCTACTTATTTTGTTCTATATTATTTAAGTGAAATTTTCATTCACTATTTTTTTAATTTTAAAATTTTTTTAAGGTAATTTAGCTCATTAAAAATATTAAAACAAGTTTAAACAGGGTATTACAACCTTTACTTCTAAGAAGAAATGGAAGGGGCCTTGAATGAGGGTAGAGACATACTACATGAATATTTTGCTAGAATTAGACCATGGTCTGTTGAAGAAGTATGTCAAACTAGGCGTGTTTGGTTGGAATGTTTTAGCATTCCCTCTCATGCTTGGTCATCGGAGAACCTTGGAAAAATTGGATGTCAATGGGGGACTGTGGTTTGTTTTGACAATTATACTACTTAAAGTCTTGCTTTTGGTGCTGCCAAAATCTTAACTGAATCATGCTAATTCCAACAGATTAATGGCGTTGTATATCTTTCTATAGATGGAATTGGTTTTGATGTATATGTGAAGGAAGAGAATATAAGCCAAACTATGCCCCTTGGTTTTGGGCCTCCAATGAATCATGTGCTTATTGGGCTTAATACCAATAATGAGATACAACCAGAAGTAGAGAATGGAAGTAGAGATGATCCACTTTTAGACCCTCAAATCGAATTGGATGCAGAAATTGTGGAGGGGGCTAATATTGACAAGGCGGTTGGGACGTGGCATATTGGTAAAATAATTGGTCTCACAACTCTAAATGAAGGTGTTGTAAAAGAGTCGATTATCGATCAAAAACTTGAAACAAAAAATAATAAAAAGATGAGATCAAGGAATTAGAAGCTTGCAAGAAAGAAGAAGCAGGGGATGGTTCAAGAGGTGGAAATCATGGATATCTAATTGGTACTCAACATGTTTTGTCTTTAAGTTTCTTTGTGGTTCCGTGGGGTTTGGGTGAGTGGTGGTTTTTTGTCCTAATCTGTGTCTTGGAGTTTTTAGTGTGTTTGTGTATCAGGTCCAGGGTGTATTTCACTCTTAGTAGTTTGATGTTATTTTCTAGTTTGTTTGGGGTTACTTTTGGAGTCAATTTTGGGTGTTATATTTTCCGCTTTGGTCACTAGAATGTTTTGGGTGCTAATTTGCTTTTGTCTAGGTGTAGTGGTTTGCTATATCTTGTTTTGTGCTTTTCTTTGATGTACTCTCATCGATGCTCTTCTCCTTTTGGAGAGTTTTGAGCCTTTTCAATAAATTATTGAAAAAAGCAATTGGAAAAAAAAAAAAAAAGAAACACAAATTTTTAGTTAGTCCTATGATCATCTAAAGCATGTTAGGCAAGCAAACAACTATTTGCTAAGGTTTAGATTGATATTATATTAAAATTGGTTGTTAAAAGTTTGGTTGAATTCAACAAAACAGAGTCATGCATGGGCATGGCAAGTGAGAGTCGTAATAGAGGAGCTACAACCAGTGGCAGTGGTAATAGTGTCCGTCACGATGGTAGTGGCAGAAGGAGAGGAGCAGTAGCATGCCATGAGTAAGTGGGTGGTGTTCAATATAATTCTATAATCTAGGGTTTTTGGCGTTTAATTAGATTGGTGGCAAATTTCATACTTTAGTTTTTTGTTTTGTTAGATGGTGTCTATAAATTATTTGTGTTAACTGCTAATAGAACCTTAAGAACTATATTGTAAATGAAAAAAAAAAATCAACAATTCATACATTATCAAATAAGCTAATTTTGATAGAGATAAATGAACCAATAAAACTATATACAAAGGTGCATTTTGCAATGCACCTGTTGCACCTAGTTTTTATCCACAATAAAAAAATGTGGCTAAATGAAAATAAGTATGTGACTAAATGACCCCCCCATTATCTCCTTCTTCTCGCTCCATCAATAAAGCCTCGTAGCTCCCCCTTTGCGCTCAACCATCGATGGTCTCTGTATCACGCACCAAGTGACAATCGATGGCCTCCGCACCGATTAACAACAGCTCCGGCAAGGGCAGCAACAGAGGCACAATCAACTAGCACCAATCGAAGATGCTGCTGGGCACACGTCAACAAGACATTGGCATGAGGTGGCATCATCCTCCACATGGCAGAATCTCTTCCACTGCGTCGACTTCTTCCCACTACGGCATAGCCATGCATGCCCTCCCACAAGGAAGGTTTCTTCCTGTGCTGTAGCCAGTAGGTTTGTGAGGGATGAAGACAACATAGAGATTCTTAGAGTGGGTGGTTGCGACACAATGATGGGTAGTGGAAGCGGTGGTGCTAAGCGAAAATGGCAGTGCGATAGTTAGTTAGGGGGAAGAAAAGCGGCAATGAGAGAGGAGTGGGAAGAAGGGCACCATACACCTAATTTTATGCATAAGGTGCATTATGCCCCCTACTTTGTATTGTACATTATGGAATGCAGCAATATTATACAAATCATAGAAGGGTAATATTAATGTTTTTAATAATTAAAGAAACAAACAGAAACAAAGTAATAATCTAATTGAGTATAATACCGTACAAATAGAAATGACACGCACCTGGTGTTTGTGTACTAAAAGTTCTAATAATTACAGTACCACATACAAATTAAAAAGTTTTGTTTTGCGCATACAAAAAGTACAGGGATGCTACTCTGTTATGACCAAAAAATATAAAAAAATAGATAGAAAAGCTAAAAGCTAAATTAAACTAAAGATTAAATATATTTTCTTTTCACTATTAATTCATATAAAGGATTATATTTATAATGATATAAATTCTTCTAAATCTTTCTTTCCTTATAACAAATTATGGACACCTCATACCTAAATCTAGAATATTATAATTATTCGTTCCTATCGTACTCTGTATAATATTAGCTAGCTATCATATCATATATGTTAAAGAAATTAAGCTGGTGAGCTCGCCATAAGTTCACGTTAAAATTATTTTGAAAAAAAGATTTGCATCCACTTAAGCATATTTTTTTATATATACAGAATTTCGCTATCAAATATTTTTGGAATACTAATTAAAAATTAAAATGTTAAACAATAATAAATATTTATATATCGAAATTTGCAATAAAATATCTATATCACGGGAAAGTTGATGAAAAGAATTTGTGATGCTACTTTACACTTTTTTTCTTTTTAGGTCAACATGCTACTTTATTTTTTAAATTTTTTTTGGTCCACAGGTGGAGGCAGCTCCATCTTGGTGGTGGTGATGGTGGTGGTGGATTTTTCTTTTCTTGTGGAGCTGGAGGACATGGGAGCTCAGCTACCTAGGAGTCGAACACACTCCCTTCGATTCGGATACACTGCAGTTAAGGCACCTCTGCTTTATGCCATTTGAGCTAGGCTTTGCATGCTACTTTTTTTTCTTCATTTGACCTAGCATGCTACTTTATTTTCACACAATGTTTTCCATCGTCAAAAAATTTATCAATTTATTTTATGGTCCAAAAAACTTATCAACCCTTTTTGATAAAAAAACATTCATCAATTTTTTTTAATATAAAAAATTCATCAATTTATCATCATTCATTTGTTTTTTTTTTTTCGGCCTGACATCCTTCATTTGTTTGAAGAAATAAAAGTTCAGACCCAAAAAAAAAAACCCAAGTAAATGTGGAAGCCCAACCGTATGAGATTCAACCAAAGTCATGGGTGGCAGTTTGGATTTCAAACTGCAATTGATTGTAAGATCATGGGCCCAAATCTTAGCCGAGCTGCTGGGAAGCAGTACCATGCCCAAATTATGTAAATTCAATCCATTGAACCCAAATCAGATTATTTGGGCTTTTGTAATTTCTATTCAACAACCGACCTCCAAAATCCAACGCTCAAATGCAGTTTTTGTGAGCGTTTCCCATGGGTCCAAAAACTATAGGCCCAAAAAAATTGAACCTTTCCCTTCGGTCCAAAAACAAACATGAGCCCTTTTCGTTGATCAGGTTTGGGAAAGTCATCAAAAGACTTCTACTGCCCCGACTTAGTTTAAGCGCGCAGGCGTTTGGTAGGCTTTAATTTTCATTTCTGGAAATTTTAATCCTGGGAATATTATTCCTGATAATAGCTTTCCCAGGCATATATACTTTGAGGCGTTTAATAGACGGATTAAATTCTCAGGAAAATTTTGTTCATTTCCAAAAATATCCTTGGCAGTCCGGCGGCAAACGGTGATGGTCCGGTGGTGGTGGACGGTGGGTGCCCGACGATGGCTTGCGGTGGTCGATGGTGGTCTAGCAGTGGCCCACGGTGGTCCAGTGGTGGTTGGTGGTGGTCCGACAGCAAACGACGGCGATTCGATAGTGGTTGGTGGTGGTTTGGCGGCGGCCTGCGGTGGTCCGGTGATGATCGGTGGTGGTCCGACGGTGGCTAATGGTGGTCCGGTGGCAAATAGCGGTGGTTCAGCGGCTGCTAATGGTGGTCCGACAGCAAACGACGGTGGTCCAGCGGTGGCCGATGGCTGTCCAGCGGCAAACAGCTTCGACAGTAGCTGATGGTGGTTGGCGGCAGTTAGCGGTGGTCTGGCCATGGCTGGTGGTGGTTCACGGCGGCAAACGACGGCGGTTCGGCGGTGCTCGATGGTGGTCCGGTGACAAATAACGGTGGGTCAGTGGTGGTTGATGGTGGTTCAGCGGTGGCTGATGGTGGTCTATCGGCAAACGACGGCAGTCGGCGGTGGTCCGGCCATGGCCGATGGTGGTTCACGGTGGCGGTTCGACCGCAAACGGCGATGGTCCAACGGCGATCGATGGTGGTCTGGTGGCTGTCCGATGGTGGTTGGCGGTAGCCGGCGGTGGTTTGCGGTGGTCTGGCAGCTGCCCTCGGCGGTCCGACGGTGGTCAATGGCGGTTTGGCGATGGAGGGTAATTGGTGGTGGGTGGTAGCAAGGGTAATTTAGTCTTTTTACATGAAAAATATTCCTATACCATGAAAATGTTGCAATCCCATATATAAGATGGGATTATTTTGGAGGGAATCTTACCCCAAAATCAATCCCGGGAATATTACATTCCCGAGAATATTTTTCCAAAACTTGTACCAAACATAGGCATCTCCATGAGATTCTCGAAAATCCTATTCTAAACCCTCTACCAAACGTCCCTAAGGGTGGAGCCAGCTTGGATTTTGTATCAAACCTTTTCCGACCAAAACAAAAACTAAATCATATAATATAATATTTGTATTTTCATGTTTGGGTGTTATACTCCACTCCAATGGAGGGTTGAGCCTTCTTTTCAACTATCTAATAAAAAAGGTAAATCATCATATGCAACTTGGAACGTTGCCTATTGAATAATCCTCACTCGTAAAATATGTACTTTATTAGTTATTACATGGTTTTACATGTTATTTGGGTACCAGAAATGTACCTAATTACAGCATATAGCTATGACATATTGCTGGGGAACTTGCCTCTTGGATGGCAAAGAAGACACAAAAATAAATAAATAAATAAAAATTATGGACTGAGCTGATTTGAAACTTCTAACCGACATGTTGATTAAAGGTTTGTTTGGGAGTTATGAGAAAAGAGAAAAGAAGGTATCAAAAGGGAAGAAATGGTAAAGGGAGGAGGGAGATTTGAGAATTTAACCCTCTGTTTGAGAATTTAAAATGTATATAAGAGGAAAGAAATAGAGGTTTATGAAATTTTCCACTTGGGGGTGTTGGAGGGTTGTACATTTTCAATTTGAAATCCAACAGACACCCTCTAATACATAAGATAAAAACGCATTTAGAAATGTGTAGTAAAAAGTATTTAAAATTTATTGTACTTATAAGGTATCTCAGTGTATGTCCAAGAGTTATGTATAAATATTATCTTTTATTCTAAAAATCAAGTTTGGATATATATATATATATAGCCAGAACAGATACAGTGATCGTCTTAAAGAACAAAGAGTGAGCCATGAGAAGGTACATCTAACAAAATATTACAGCGATCATAAAATATCCAAAAACAATACCTCCTGCCTATCTAATTGGCACTTCAACACTCCACCGTACAATTATGTAGTTCAACTAGCTAGTCCTAGGATACTGTCGCATTATTATAAATCAACTACACATCAAACAAACTCTTCATAAACATTTCTTTCAGCGGCCAAATATTTTATTGCAACGTCAGACAATCTAGCAACAAACTGAATCCGACAGAGCAGGAAGGGAGATAACATAGATATTAGTCTTTTGACATTTTCCATCTTCAAGTTAGACACCACAAAATCTGGAGAGGGGAAATTTTGAAAACCACCCTCTTATCCATGTCCCAGTTTAATCTGTGCCACCTCTTGACACCAATCCAGAACAAAGTTTTCAAAGGCAATCTGATTCTTAATCTCCCAAACTAGATAATAAAAAAACAAGGATGCCCACATTTTCTTTTGAAATCCATTAAATGCACTCCAATTCATGCCTTAAAAAAAAAGTTTTGGTTGGTATATAATACGAAAATAGTGGATAATTTCCTTTCTTCCGGGAAGGAGTTCCTTAAAGTAAAAGGAAACAAAACATAGAAAAAATTATTTCTTCCGGGAAGGAGTTCCTTAAAGTAAAAGGAAACAAAACATAGAAAAAACTAAGGTTGAATATTTTTTTCTTTGATTCATTCCTCTCAAAAGATTATATTTGTAGTGGTGTTAACAACTCTAAAATTCTCCCTCCCTAACAAATTACTAATAGCTCTTTTTCTCACATACCCATCTCTAAAATATTCCTATTTAGTTATTCCTTCCTATAAATATTGCTATATATACAACATTCTAAATATCCCACCAAGATAGGCAAGAGCACCATATCAACCAAGATTTCCTACAAGTAAAGAATAGATGACAAACTAATTCTTGTACCAACATACAAAAAGGACACAAAGAATCACTTTTTTTGCAGAATATTGAATTTGCATAGCCGATCTTTAGTCTTCAATGCTTCTAAGAAGAACAAACCAAACCAGAAGTTCAGCTCGTGGAGATGCTAAACATTTCCACACCCCTTCAGTATAGTTCATATACATACAGCCCGCAGAAGACAACTTAGCCACCTGTAGAGAAAAAGTTCACCAAGAATGAGCCTTTTGAATCGAAGTTCCATAACCCCTTATCCTTATTTTTCAGACAATCATTCCCTAACTATACGTCCAACCAAAATATGGTAGAAGCTCCATTACCAATCTTTTTCACCATCCCTTGAAAGATGGCTGTAGACACATTTTGTTCCACATCTGTGATATTTCTAATTTGTGCCCAAAGACCACCATATTTTCTTCCTTGTTGCATTCAGGGACATCCAATAAAAGTCGGAATGGATTCTAAAGAATTTGGAGATTTATGAAAAATCTCATATTTCCTTCCCATCCTTTTACAAAACTCCCAAACAAAAAAAAGATAAATACAATAGCTTTCATTTCCCTATTTGTTATCCTAAATCTAACTCACAAACGCATCCTAACTTATTTGTGCTGCCAGCTGTGACTTGCCTCATGGCTTTATGTGACAGTATTGGTTAAGGAAAGTAGATTTGTGGATTCTTTGTTGTTTTTCAAATAATAGGGTGTTATTTTCTTTAATTTTCCATGAGTTTGAATCTATATCTTTAAAATCATGAAATATATAATAGTGAGTTCAAATTCAATGTCTTTGCACCTAAATTGACGAGAATATATATAAATTTTGCTTAAATATAAAATCTTAAATTTATGTTCATGCAAGAATCTCTCAAATTTATATCATGTTAAAATAATGGACCAAATATCGAACTGACAAAGCATTTCATGGGCTTAGGATGAAATTAGCCGATTAGTTGCTATAGATGTTGACTTTTGAAACTAAGAGACCGGATTTCTTGGTGAAATCGTTCTTTTTAATTCATTAGTATTATACAGATATGAACATTCGTGATTTTTTTTTCAATTTATTTTTCATTTCTTTCTTTCTATTTTAGGGACCACACGCCGTTGTCTTTTTCCCAAAAAAATATATCATGCACGTTGCACGCAGGCAGCGCATGTAACGTTTGACCTAGCTCGTCAAATTGTAAATTACGAATAGTATATGGGCTAAATGATAAAATAGAAAATACTAGACACACCCTTTTCTTTTTTTTTTTTTTATCTTTAATAACTACACTCAATTATATGGTTAATTATATGTGTAATTCTATATAAAATTAACTAAGAAGCAGGAAAATTCAGAGCGGATTAAGAATTAGGTAAAATTACAAATTCAAATAAACTTTGGATGAATACACAAACCCGTTGCGATTGTACGTAAATTTTACCGTATACTCAAAATGGCAACAGACCAACAGTAATTAATGCTCATAATTGTTTGGGCAATAAAATTTTCATTTGCAAACAGTAAAGGTAATAAGAATTACATTACATTAACCACCTAAGATTATATGATCGGAGAGGCTGAAATATTTTTTTCTCACTTTACTAAAACTGTAATTGAAAATTAAATTATTTTTCATTTTCTTTTAAATCTAGAGGAATATATATATATATATATATATATATATATATATATATATATATATATATATATAAGGCCACGTAATAAAGCCAACGAGAATTGATATAATTGGTAAGGAACGAACTCGTATCTCCCAAAAATATGAATTTAATCCTCGCTGTCTATACGAGAAATCTGTTGGCCGGAGATCTTGTAAATTTTTTATAGGTGCTCAATAAATTTTAGGGACATGTCTTAATCTTAATGAGATGATTAGTATCAAATTCACCTAAATTTTTTTATTAAAAAAATATCAGATAATAAGCATCTAAAAATTTTTCTTCAAGTTAAAAATTATCAGATTAATTTCTACTTTTTTCTGACATGAAATTGATGTCTACTTAATAACACTTTAATAGATCATATGGTAATGTCACTAATGGCAATAAGAAATCAGGCATGGGGCCTACCGCGGCTGCCCGTACCCTAAAAAAATCACTAATTGCGCTCGGAGCTGGCTAACGACAGAGCTTGAGGCACTTGCGTAAGCCAAGTGACATCACTTCACACTTCACATTAAATAGATCTTGATTGTTTGTGCATTCACACTGCTCAAACACGTTGGCGCGGGTGGAAAAGTTGGCCTTGGTCCTTGCACTCATCGAAATTTGTTTCATAATTAAAGCCAGGTACATCGTTTGATAGAATAAAATTTATTAATATATATGAAGATTTAATAATATAGTATAAATTATGTATTATATAAACTTTTATATTATTCATATTTAATGTATAATGTATGGTTATATAATTTTATTTACTAAATATTTATTATATCATATACAAATATTAAAAATTTATTTATAATAAATTTTAAAATAAATAATTAGATTTATTTAATTTAATAAAAATTAATATAATGAATTAAATTTATTGCATACTTATTAAATAAAAATAAAAAGATTAAATTTAACTAATGTCTAGTTAATTCAAATGGTTTAAAATTTATTATTTTTAAATAAGATCTCAAGTTTAAATTTTGTAGATAAAAAATTAGTATTAAAAGAGTTTTACTTCCATAATAAACCGACTCGACTCTAGCTAGATTAGTTAGAGTTAGGTAAACTTCAATTACTACTAAAAAAATAAAAATCAAATTATAGCTTATACAAGATAACATATACTAACTATTATTTAACAGATAATATCTTAATAAGTTGCATGTTGCTTGCTCCGCGCATTCTTTACTCCGACAAGCAAAAGCGAAGTCTAAGCTATAATTAAGCTCCTAAATCCAGAAGCTGGTCGGCAAAAAAGATGGAGAATCACACTTTGGATCGCAGAAAGGTAACGGAAGCGCTTATAAGAGGACGCGAGTTTGCTAATCAACTTCTTCAACTTGTCAATAAAACAAGCGGAGACGAAGAAGAGGCAGGGTCAATAGTGCCATTAGCTGAAGATCTTGTGCGTAAGATATTCAGATCCTTCACAAATACCCTTGTGCTTTTGAATGGTGTTTGTCCATCGCGTGGCGACGAGGTCTCTACAATGAAAGTGAGCGATGCCTCATGTCCAAACCGTGAAAGTTTGGAAGGAAATTGCTCTAACATTCAAGATAGAAGGCACAAAAGAAGGTAATCAATGAACTAGGCTCAAGTTTGAGATTTCTTTCTTTTTTTTTTTTTAATAACATTCAGTTATAGTAATCTTAAATGGTTAGCTTGGTTTCGGAGTAAAATAAGAGTAAAAAATTTACGAATTATATTTATTAATAAAATCATATAAAAAACTTCATCTATGAATTTTTTCTCTCCCATTTTATCTCAAACCAATCTGATTTTAAACAATATTACTTTCAAGTCTTTGGTGAATCTCTGGAAAGAAAAATTAAATTAATGCTATTGCTTGGAAGGAGCTATATATTCATGACTAATTTCAGAAGCCACTTGCATTCCTTTCTAATAAAAAAGCACGCCAGATTTTCATGACAATGTTACCTTGAAATTATGTTAAAAATATTCATTTTGTTAAAACTTTTCCTAGCTGCATTTATTTTCTTGTTTTTCAGTGTTAAATTATATTTCCCAAACATCCAAATACTTCTATTTAACAATAACAATAATTGTAAAGTTGCTTTCAAGAGTACCCACTAGTCTTTTAAAATATTTTAGCTTGTCCTTACTATTTTGAAAATTTTAATAACATATTTAAAACACAGCATACATCTTAATCATGCCATAAACTTGTAAGGAACATTACTTATTACACTTTTTTTATAATATGACAGCTTGTCAATTTTTATCTTATTATAATATATATATATTTTTGTACATATTATAATATATATTAAAAGACATAGAATAATTTTTATATACTAATAATATAAAATAATTATATACTGTTAGTTAATAAAAATTGAAAAAAATGATAAATTATTATAGATAGTTATCATAATAGATAATTATTCATTATAATTTTTTATTTTTCTTAAATTATAGTGATTGGCAATATAAAGTTATTTAATGTATCCTATCAATACAAAAAAATTAAATCTTAAAAATAATTCATTATAATTATAATATATACTAAATGATAATCCATTACTTTTGTTAAACTGATGATTTATTAGTTTGGTTTTATATATTATAGTTGACAATATGTTATTTTTATCTTAAATTATACATGATAAATATATTCGAATTCTTCTAAAGGACACTCCTTGCAAGAGAAATGAAGACTGAGGGACACAAAACCAAAGCTCATTAGTGTTACATGGATGAGCTGGCTTCAATACATATGGGAGTTTTTCTTTTTCGTTTTTTAATGTTAAACCTTACTGTAGAATCGGTAGTACATCAATCGCCATGCCATTTATAAGCATTAATTTTTAAAGAACAGTAATATTAATACTCATGAATTGAGTTTTATTATCTGATATATTCTTATAAAAAATTATAAGCTCCACTTTTAAATAATATATTATATAATTTTATTTAATAGTTCTCTTTCTTTAAATGCCAAGCAATAAAATTGGGCAAAAAAATATGTTCAAATATTATTAAGACGCATTTGCGCCGTACAGCACTATTCTACTTGCAAAGTTGCTTTCAATATTAACTTTTACAAATATATAGCTTATGCCTTCTTTTCACCAAAAAAAAAAAGTATTTTTGAATTAGATTTTACAGCAACGAAATTAGGCCCGTTTCCAAAAAGGGCGCTTGTACCCACAACGATTTAAGAAAATTGATTCTTCTAAATGCTAATTGTTGAGTAGTATATCATCTTAATTAATAGGAAAATAACATCTTATCTTGTTGAGTTATTATTATTATTATTTTATATTATAGATGACAGTCAATTATTTTTATCCTATACTATAGATGATAATTTATTATTTTTACCTTATGTATAATAGTATTTATTTTTGTTTTACATTATATATGACAACATGCTATTTTATATTATTTTTTAATTAGATTTTACATCAACGGAATTAGGCCCCTTTCCAAAACTTAAGAGTGCATGTACCCACATCGGTTTAAGAAAATTGATTCTCCTAAATGCTGATTGTTGAGTAGTATATCAACTTAGCTAATAGGAAAATAAGCTCTTACCTTATTGAGTTATTTTTATCTTAATATATATTATAGATGACAGTCTATTATTCTTATCTTATGTTATAGATGATAGTATGTTATTTTTATCTTATATTATAGATAAAATTTTTTTCTTTCTTACATTATAGATGACAGTCTCTTATTTTTATTTTACATTATAGATAATAACTTGTTATTTTACATTTCTTTTAATTAGATTTACACCATTGAAATTATTCCCCTTTCCAAAACTTAAGGGTGTACCCACATTGGTTTAAGAAAATTGATTCACACACACACACACACACACACACATATATATATATCCTTTCCAAAACTTAAGGGTGTACCCACATTGGTTTAAGAAAATTGATTCACACACACACACACACACACACACACACACACATATATATATATATATATTATTCTTATCTTTTGTCATAGACGACAGTCTGTTACTTTTATCTTATATTATAGATGATAATTTATCATTTTTTTATCTTACATCATAGATGATAGTCTGTTATTTTTATTTTTTATTTGTAATTTCTATCTTATTTGTAGGGAAGAACATGTTATTTTAGATGTTATGAAGTATATATTTATCATATGATTTACATAATAGTTGTAAAGTAATTAGTATTTTCGGAATTTTTTATACAAATTAGAAACATTGAGATTAATAATACAGACAGCTTTAGAAAATAATAAATATATTTTAGGCTACATGGGCTCCAAATTATCACTTGCATTGCTTTCATTCATGAAACACATTTCTCTTGCTTGACATAATGATTCAGGAGAAATCTAACACCAACTTGGGAGGAGGCCAGCTCAACTCTTATTGATGATGACTATGCATGGAGAAAGTATGGACAGAAACGTGTACTAAATTCCAATTACCTCAGGTATATTTTCATTTCCAATTGTTCTGCTGCTGCTCCAATTCACATACAAGCCAAGTCTGATCAAGTCTAAGAATACCTTCTGAAAAAGTCTGAATTGGTGAGGGTGGAAATGTGCAGAAACTACTTCAGGTGCACTTACAAGTTTGATCAAGCTTGTCAAGCTTTGGAAGAAAGTAATATGTTCCTGCAATAACCTGAATACTGACATACCAATAGTTGATCAGTCTATGAAGCACAATGGTGAAGTTTGGGGTGGTATATGTGATGTTTGGCGTATAGACAAAAACATTGAAGAAATAACCATAAGCGGCATTCGGGAAATAGTGGCAATGGCAGGAGCAAACACTTTTGGGAGTACACATGGCTTGGTGATAAAAGCCTAGCGGTGCAGTTTCGGAGGTTGTATTCAATGTCTCTGCTACAAAGAACTTGAATGTGGTCTATGGGATGGTGCTATTTGGCTGTGGAACCTTAGGTGGAGAAGGGAATTTTTCCAATACGAATTACATTTGATTGCTAATTTGTAGATCTTGTTGGACCGGCCAGGTCACGGTTATGAAAGACATTCAAGACAAAGTGTGGTGGGGCTTTCATAGCTCGGGATGCTTTTCAGTTAAGCCTTTCCATCATAAGTATATCATGAGGCCCAAATGTAAATTTTTCGCTATGATACTTCTGTTAGCAAAGTTTGGTGCGGTTTTTGCCCTCCACAAGTGGAATTACTGGTGTGGCTGATTTTGCTTGGAAGAATCAATACAAAGGATAGGCTGCAGTGCTGCGGTTTGATGATACAAGATGCGTGCTTTGTAACTCAAGTAATGAAAGTCTCTCTCATTTTTTCTTCACTTGCGATTTTTCATGGAGGGTGTGGTCCTTTTGCTGTAACACATGGGGTATTTCTTGGGTTCAATCTGATTGTCCGCGCATCAATTTTGAAACTCGGAGGGCCAATGGCTTAGGGGTGAGAACGAAAAGCTTGGCATGTATGCTTCTATGCCATTCTTTGGTCTATATGGGAGATGAGGAGTAAGGTCATTTTTCAGAATGCTAATTTATGCTGGGAAAGTTTCATGTTGGAGCTTATGAATCGTTGCAAGTAGCGGTTTTCCGCATTGCAAATAGCACGACACTCTGATATGGTGAATCCTGCTATTCGGCAGCAGTGAAATTTTGGTGTAGGAGTAAATCCAAATTTGTGTATCTTGTCTTGCCTTTCCTTTTCCTTGTTTGTACTTTGCTTCCCTCACTGGGTTAAGCCTTTCTTTTGAATAAATATCGAAAAAAATAGCAACCAAACAGGTGCAAAGAATTCAAAGAGGATCCTCCGTTATACCGTACAACATATTATGGCCACCACACTTGCAAAAAGTCACAGAACCCTGATGAGATAATGTTGAATTGCACTTCTCCTCAATACTGTTCCTTGTTACTTAATTTCAGTAACTCACAGGACTACACTTACTGCTCATCGTCTTCTCTTCATCAGCGAAAATCGAATTTCAGGAAGTGATTCCCGATTATCATGTGATTAACAACCTATCATCCAATTCGTAAAGGTAAGTCACTTCTGTGTTCAACCCCGGAATCAGTCATAAGGAATTAAGGATGTAAGTTCTTGTATCTCGCTAGAGGCATTTGAATTTTCCATCACTTATTGTATGCGTTGTTCTGCGTTCAATTGTTTCGGCCAAGATAACCGTTGTAGCTTAGCTGAGTTCGTGTGAAATTTGCAGCATTCTTTAACCATTAATTGCTGTTATGAATTGATGTAGGTCCAATTGTAACTTGTAAGAGCATCAACCGAATAGATCAAATGACAGTTTGGATTTCAAGCAGCCATTGATTATTCCTCCATGAAGACATATATTAATTGCCTTAATTAATTATATATATGCCTCAAGCCAAGTTTAGGAATTTGTTCAAAGCAATAGAACCAAATAAGATTTTTTGGACTGAGGCAAGTCAATTCAACCAATAACCAACCCAGGGACTGCAAATTGGAAGCTCAATGCAGCTGAGTACTGCGTTTTTTGAATGAGCCCTTCATGATGATCAAGTTTAGGTTGGTCAAGTTCAGCGAGGAGCATGGCCCGCTGAATCATTCTCCTGCATATTTCCGCTTCAGACTTCAGTTAAGATTCAAGAATTTCAAGTTGGGGAACACAATGTAATGAATGTATTTATGAACAAATGTTTTCATGAATGTATTTAGGAGTAGGTTTTATTGATTTTGCTAGATAATAAGGCTTATATAAATAGGGGAAAAAACTTCTTTTAAATAAGTGAAAATGTTTCTATTATAATTATTAGAACTTTTATAATAATAATAATAATAATAATAATAATATAAATAGACCAACTTATTAAACTCAATAACCTTTTTTATTATTTGTAGTCTAGTCTTTTTAGTATTTTTTTTTTTTGAAAAGCCTTATCTCAATTTATTTATTAAATGGGCTAAATAATATGAGGCTTAACATGGATCAGACTGTAAACTCCTTATAAATCATATTATCTATTTCTACCCTTACTTATGGTTCTAGCTCATAACCTTACTTGTATAATAATATATTTTGAAATAAAAATGTTAAGGGCATGTTTAGTTTTTATTTGTATTTTCAGGATTTTATAAAAAATAAATAATTTTTTTTTATTTTCACTATTTATTTTAAAATCCTGAAAATAAAGTGAAAAAAAAAATAAAGAAAAAAAAAAAAAAACAAACAGATTGTCCCTGAATTTATATGTTTTTCGTTTACAATAATTTCTATGAGTAAACTAAAGAGAAGAAGGGTTTTGTTATATTCTTATTTTAATGTGCAAAGGAACTGTAAAAGACTGTTTCCTTTTCTCTTCTATCTATTATACTAAACTATTTTTGTTCACCTTGACTTGTCATTTCTTTTTCTCCACACAAGATCTCACATTTCCTCCGTAAACAGAAAAAAAATAATTTTAATCTTCTTATCCTTTACCAAACAGTCAAATGGGGGAGCAAAAATCGTAAGTGATGAGCTCCTAAACCCAGATCGCAGAAGGGCAACAAAATCGCTTATCAGAGGACGCGAGTTTGCAAATCAACTTGTTCAACATGTTTAAAAGTAAGTTGAGAGATGACGAAGATGGGTCGATACTGCCATTGTTTGCTGAAAGAAGTTCAGATCTTTCGCGAATACCCTTTTGCTTTTGAGTTTTGAACAATAGTTTTGTCCTTCCGACTCTGCAATGAAAGTGAGCGATTCCTCATGGCCAACCCATTTAAAATTCGAATGACATCGCAAGTGAGCACGCAAAAAGGTAACTTATGAATTATACCCTAGTTTGGAATTATTTTCTAACCTCCACAAAGAAAATTTAAACCATGCCACTATCTGAAAGTAGCTATACACACAGGATTACAGAAAACACTTGGATTCTTTTTTCTTTTCTTTTCATTTTTTTTTCCTGGTGTGTACACGGCGCAGGAGCCCCTTCCGGCACTTGCATTCATTTAGTGCTAACAAAAAACGTACCAAATTTTCATGACAATATAACTGTGAGATACTGCCCAAATATTTATCTTGTGTGTACTTTCTTCATTTGCATTTATTGTGTTATTTTTCAATGTTAATAGTTATTTTAATAAATTTATCAAAAAGAAATAGTTATTTTAATAAATATGAATTAAATACTCAACTAAGTGACGTTTCATATATATACTTCTAGTTAATACTATTTATTCCCCTTTGTTTGGCTTAAATAGAAAATAGGAGAAAAAAAGAATGAAGTGAGAAAAAAAGGTGGAATATATTATTTTTATTTTTCTTAATTTTTCTTTGCAACCAAACGAAGCAGTAAATTAGTTACTTTTAACTGATTAGCTTCTGTATAATATAGCTACTATTTTAAAACTTAGCATGTATCCTTTCCATGTTTGAAGAGAATCTTTCTGGCTACGAAGGTAAGGTTATGATTTGGTGTGAAGAGAATTTGATAAGTTAGATTAAAAAAGTCTTGAACAATTTTAGTACCACTTGAGCAAATGGACTTTGATCAATCCATTAAGTTAATCTATTTGAAAAATTTTAAATTTATCTTATATACAAATGACAGTATGTCAATTTTACCTTATATTATAAATGATAGATTATTAATTTTATCTTACATCATAGATGACAGTCTGTTATTTTTATCTTATATTATAAATGATAGTTTATTTTGTCTTATCTATTTTTTTTCTTCTGTTCTATTTTATATTTTATACATGATAGTGTGATACATTATGATTTATATAAAGATAAATTACATTAACCTGCTTTGAGATTTGGTAAAATTCACTCAATTCTCCTCTATTTACAAAATTATACATTAACTTCTCCTGAATTTTAAGTAATATTACTTTGATACTTTTATATTTTATAAAATATGACATTAAATGTCCCTGTAAATATAATATTAACCTCCCTTAACCTACCGTAAAGGGAGATCAGTGTAACCTAGACAAATACAAGGGAGTTAGGATAAATTTTACCAAATCTCAGGGAGGTTAGTGTAATTTATTTTTTATATAATATATACAAACTAACTAATAATTTTTAAGTCAGTAATAAAATTTATAACATATTTATTTTCTTTCTTTTCAAAAATCACAACCTTTATAGGGGTTGGGAAACAACATGAAGCACTTGCTTTACATAATCTCCATTACAATGAAGGTGCTCAGCAAGATCCTTTTTATTAAACGATGGATATTGTTGTATCAAGCGCTTGTCAATGGTCTTCTTCACTTATCTCTCTCATGCTGCTAATCAAGGGCGCATGGCTTCTGGGATTGGTGCATGTTTAAATAATACAGTACGGTCATTCAAATTAACAACTATATATTGATCATGTGCACCTCGTTTAGTTTTGTTTGAAACTTAGCAGCGTGATCATTCTTCTAGTTTGTTAGAAAGAAGAGTTACTATAGACAGGTCTTTAATAAAATGAAATATATTTTAGGCTAGTGATTGCAACTTTCTTTGTCTTCGCTTTAGCTAACAAAAGTCGATAGTGGGCAATAATTCATCAAAAGCATTACTTATTATTATATGAAAATTAGTCATGTGTTAGAATTAATAATGTTTTAAAAATTGAATCCAATGTTAAATTGGTAAGACTTTTGGATTACAATTTAATTGTTTCAATACTCAAAATTTATAGTCAAAATGTAACTGAATCTGATAATTCTCAAACTGAAACCATAGAATAACTAGTTGATAGCTAGACTAGTTTAACAGTTGCAATTCATTTCCAACTTTTGAAGCATAACTCAACGTGATTTTACCAAATATATTAAAATAGATTAAAATTTAGTTTTACCCTTTAAATCATAGTTTGAGTGTGCAAACCTGAAATTCAAACATGCTATAAATTGTTGATGGTATGGGTTTACCTTGAATTAAAATGGAAAGTTTTCCCATCAGTCGAAACCTTTTTTTGTTATTATTAACAAAAAATTGAAAAACTACTACAGTCAAACCAAAGCAACGTCGGCTACCCTTACTTGCTAAACTTTTTTAAATGGAGTCCACATATTAGGCTACTTGAGCATATTTAGCTAACTAGAGATTCCATCCGATTGTCTTGCTGTCTTATCTGCTCTTAACAAGGTAGTGCCAGAATGATGGAATTATATTGCAAATACACTAAAATGCAAAGCGCCTATTTTATATTCGTATCACCGTTACTTATGAAAACAAGGATAAGGTCTAGTCCTAGTTTAATATAACATATATCTCTAATTCTAGTAGTTACAACAATATATTAATGTAAGATTGCAGTCGATTACTGTCAGAAAAGTATTAGAAGACAACTTCAGATTTTGATTTTGATTCACAACAATAGGTGAATAGTTTCCCTTGTCAAAGTTACAATCCAAACTGACTATTGAAAATATAACAGCGTCAACTAGCAACCAGGGTATTGATAATGATATTACAATCTTTGCGCCCAAGCATCAATCAGCAACGCAGAATCATCCAACCTGGTAATTGTCCTTAAGCGTTACTTGTCCATAAGTGCATATACAGAGGCCTAATTACCCTACCTTATTTGACTGAACATGTGGAATTGCATCCCAAAAGAAAATGTTCGAAAGCCAAAATTTTCACTTGAATTGATTTATTAGAATAATTTGATATGTATTTAAACTGTTGGATAAGTAAGTAAGTCATACCATTTTATTTTATTTAATAGTCATTTTTATTTTATTTTTTTTTTTGGTTAAAAGTTTTGACAATAATTTCTGACAGGATAGCATTATTCCATCCCAAATTGCAACCATGCAAAAATCAAGGGCAAGATGGTACCTTGAGATAGCTGAGTTCATGGCGTGAAGTAAGCCTTACTATTAGGCTATTAGCTTATCCCTGTGATATATATAGTTAAATTCTTAACTGTTTCCAAAGAAAAAAAAAAGGTTATCACTATGTAGAGTATTCAACCTGTGATATAACATTAAAAATGTTAATAAAATAGAAGACAATGATACTTCATATAACTAATGTGGCAAATACTAAATGATAACAGAGTAATAATTCTTAATCTTAGGGCATCTTGGAAACACCCTCCTTGGCTGTCTGGATCCATCCAATCAGAGAAAACCCTATGGCCTATGCCTTACGTGGCAGGCAGATCTTAACTGGTTGTGTTCTTCACTTGATTCTTTGGCTAGTGGCCTCCAATTTTTGCTGAGGATTGACCCATCCAAACAAAAAAAAATAATGTATTGAGGAATCTTTTTATTTTTCTCAACCGTGAACAACAACAATTGTTTAATTTGCAAGTGGTCCGGGAGTGCCATCTTGAATTAAAAGCAGTGCTTCTCAATGCTTCACCCAAAGGTTATTGTCTCAAACTGTGTTTGCGGAAAGAATTAATGGAGAATCAGCCTTCACATGGCAAAAAGGCAATGGAAGAAGAGCTAATCAGAGGGCGTGACATGGCAAACCAGTTACTTGAAGTACTTGTTGATAAGTCAAATATTCATCTTGGAGACAAAGAAAGGTCAATGCTACCTTTTGCTGAAGATCTTGTGCGCAAGGTACTGAGATCATTCACAAATACCCTTTTGCTATTGAACACCAATCATAACTGCGGTGAGGTAGTGGTGCCTGTCACTATCGGAGATTTCTCTTTGTCCGCGAATTGCTCAAAGCCTGAGGGTATTGATGAAACTTGCAAGAGCGTCACCAGCAAAAGTCGAAGAGGGTGCCATAAGAGAAAGTAAGAATCACTTACAAACCTTGCAAGCTCTTATATATATGCCATTACACATATTATGTAGCTTCCCTTTAGGATCTAAATTTTCACATGTGAACAAACACTTAGATGTAATTTCAAACCGTCTGATTCATAGATATAAAATCCAGATATATAAATAGTAAATCCGACCTTCCACCCAGCGAGTTCATTCTAGTCAAGAAAATTATTGCCAACATAGAAAATACTTGAGAGCACAAAGTAAAAAAAAAAGGCAAATTATAAAACTGTTTGATTGAAAACTGATGCCTAACCGTGCCGGTCAAGGACCCGAAGTCATCCAAAATAGAGTCTGACCAACCAAGCCAATTTGGGATTTAACACTACTCTCAATTAGTCCCTTCTATGCAATGTCATTTCCTAGGTTAAACTAGATTCCCTTCAATTTTAATGAAAATTGATTTGCTGCCTCAGAGCGCGCTTTCAATTGTTCTAATTTAGTCTCCAATATCATTGGTGGGTTCAATTTATTAATTTTTATTGTTTCAATTGAATCCAAGCTCTCTCTTTCAAATATTTTCATTAAAATCAATTCTATACATTTAGAAGAAAAAAGTGTTCACAATGCTTTAATTTGGCATAGTCAAAATAATTGTGTTATACAAATAGATGGTCGGTTGGAGTGACAGATGCTCTTTCCCCTTAATCAGTGGTCTCAAATTTGAGTCTTGGATATGGAGTAATCAATACTAAGAGAGTCATATCCTTTATGAGATCTCTAATATTCGAACAAGATTGCCTTCAATAGAGTGATATCTGTGGTTTCAACTAAGACAAAAAAAAGTAATTGTATTATTTCAACCTGTATATATTGAGCCAATATAGCGATATTGAATATTTATAGAATTTATATTTCTTCCTTCCTTACAATTATT
Source organism: Pterocarpus macrocarpus (assembly GCA_031439585.1). Taxonomy (NCBI): domain Eukaryota; kingdom Viridiplantae; phylum Streptophyta; class Magnoliopsida; order Fabales; family Fabaceae; genus Pterocarpus; species Pterocarpus macrocarpus. Next base: position 14,101,370 of record CM062517.1, on the reverse strand, counting down.
TTTCCCTCTCTTTTTCTTTATTGTTTGTGTTGAAAACACAAATATGAGTAACAAAAGTCCTTACTAATAAAGAATAAGTTAATGAAGTTGGCTCATTTGATCGGTTTCAGCTCATGTATTACCATAACTTGGATTTGATTTCTAGGTACTCTCATTAATAGGTGATCTATAAGAATCTTTGTAAGTATTGAATGAGTTTGGAGATATGTTCTAGTCCTAGATTGAGGCAAGCAATTTCCTCTTAACCTAAATTTTTTAAATAAAAAAAAAGTTAAACGATGACTTAAAGGTGAGAAGATCTTTATACTTATTATTAGTTATTATCTTAGAAGTTTTAATTAAGATGTAGTGACAAGTATATTATATATATAGTAAGTATTGAAAGAGATTTTTCCAAATTTTGAGCTTCCTAACCATCCAAAATAGTCTCTGCCTATCTTGTTTATGTTTATGTCTACATCTTTTCTGATAATGAACCGAATCAATGATGTTTCACACTTCAACTCAAGTACGTCCACTAGGGTTGAATACAAGAGTTATTACAAAATTATTGAATCAAGGCATAGCATTACTCTTGCTAAATTGGTTCCACAAATTTTTTTATTTGTTGTATAGTGGTTAGTCGTGAAAATAATTAAGGATTTTGTAATTGGAATTTTTGTGGGCTAAAGATCAATTGCACCAACTTGGAAGAGGGACAGCTCAATTATGTGTGAAGATGGTCATGCATGGAGGAAGTATGGACAGAAAAAGACAATGAATTCCAAATACCTAAGGTATTTTTCTATAGTTTCGTTTCAATAATTAAATTACTCTGCTATAGTTTTTTTCATATTTGTAAGTATATAGACATATTATTTGGACATAGTATATAAACATATTGATCAACGTCTCTGGGTTTAGATAAGTGTATATTTCAATGACATAAGTATCGATTGTAATATTAACTAAGAATGTATTTATGGCATTAGTAAATAGCAAATATTGATTCCTCAATCTTATGTAGCGAAATTCACACTTATATAAACCATAGATGTCAATTAATATGTCTAAATCAATATAAAACAAATAACACTTCTCTTATTCATAATTGACAATAAACACCCCCCCCCCGACCTTTTTTCTTTTTCTATTGAATGATGTATCCAATATATGACTGAAATATGTGTTGAAATATGTGTACAGGAGCTACTACAAGTGCACTTACAAGAATGAACAAGGTTGCCAAGCAGTGAAACAGGTGCAGAGAATTCAAGAGGATCCTCCATTGTATCGGACAACCTACTATGGCCATCACACTTGTAAAAGTTCTCTCAGCCCTGAATCAAAACTAGAACCAGCTTCTTCTTTTCAGTCTTCTACATTGCTATGCTTCAGTAATATGCTCCCAAGTAAACAAGCACAACCATTTTCTTCATCAACAAAACAGGAGCCTATGGAAGTGATTCCTGATGATCATATTGCTCACAACCAATCGTCCTCATCAAATGACCTCTTATGTGACTATGAACTTTATTTCAATTATTAGAGGAATATCTCTATGCTATATCATCCAGCAAGAGTACGTAATGTTTACGGGCGGTTTGTATTTTGACGGCTAAGTATGTTTCGGTCTACAAATTTCTTTCGGAGAGGGCAAGGTATTGGTGGGTAACACAGCTTAAATCTATGTGTATTACTAAGCCTACTCAGTGAAATCATTTTTTCCGGAGATCAAGGGGGTTTTATTAAAAAGATTCGCGTTTCCTTCCAAAAAAAAGAAGTTATATATGAATTTGCACAAAAATTTGATGTAGTTCTGCAAATTAGAACTACATATATATGATTGGCATGCATAAAATTAATATTTTATATATTTCAAAAATATCCTTAATAAAAGTGGCTGACAACGATGGACGGCTAGCTAACTGGTAGTGATGGATGGATTTGTACGGCAATATAAGTATTTTAGTCTTTTTAGTATAATAAATATTACCTTCCCATGGATTGGATTCTTATGAAGAGATAGAAATATTTTGAGAGATATTTTTATTTTTAAAAATAAAATATTTCTAAAAATATTATTTAAAATCTTGAACCAAATATGAGAATATTTTCATATTTTCACCAAACACCCTGGGGGTTTTTATTTTTTATATGGTATTTGAAATATATTTATACCAAAATATGGGAATTGGGAGGAATTTACGCGGATATGGGATTTAACAAAATCGGAATTTCCGATTTCAGAAAAGGTGAAATCGGAAATTCCGACTTTAATTAAAATAATATTTTACTTTTTGTCTGTAGTGAAGTCGGAAATTCCGATTTTACTACATATTTTAATTGAAATCAAAAATTCCGATTTTATTACATCCCATATTCGTGTAAATTCCTCCCAATTCCCATATTTTTGTATATCTTTCATCCAAATACCATATAAAAAAAAAAACACCCACACCCTGGGATATGCATTATGTTCTTGCATATTTAATTGCTGAATGAAATCAGCTTGTTCCACTTTGAAAAACAAAAAAATACAAGAGAAATCCCATAACACCGTTGTCTAAGAATTTAGATTTTCTTTTCACAAAATAATATCATCTTTTCCGAAGAATATGATCTGGAAGTGGACAAGTATGTGACGTGCAAGCAAAAATCACACATTTGAATCCTGATTTATATCTGTTATTTCGAGTAATTAGGTCGCAAAGAATATTTATATGAATTCCTTTGTTCTGAGATTAGTGACTTGCTTTTAACCGACGTGGGAGGTGGATTAGTCATCATATATGCAAATTAGTCTGAATACTGAAAAAAATAGTAATTAGAAATATAAGAACAGAAGATACAAATTTTATTTTGGATCAACTCACTATTACAGAACAGTGCTCCTCTTTTCTTCCGTTCCATGACCGCACAAAAGTTTCAAAACTATAACTTCACATTAGACGTCCAAACCCCCTTTGACGTACATAAGGCCTAATTACTATAATCTCTCCAACAGTTTAATGCATTTAGAGTTTTGTACCCGGTGCTGTTCCGATTCTTTCTGGACACTCTACCAACAATTTCAGATTTAGAGACGAAAAAAACTTATCTCTAAAATATAAAAGTTCTGTTTCTAACAGAATTAGAGATACAATTTGAAATCGATGAAGGACAACTCTAAAAAATGGGTCACTAAATATTTAGGGACATATTTTTCTATCTATCTCTAAAAAGATGGAAAGCATTCACTTCTAAATTAAAAACTTCTATCTCCAATATGTGACCAAGGGTTGGTTGCTTTCTTAAAGAATAAATTAATTAGAGATGGAATTATCCTGTCTATAACTTAAATATTTCATCTCGAATTTAGAGATGGATATGATCCGTCTTTAAAAAATTCTTTCCCAACAACGAAACATTTCATTAGACGGAATTCATCCGTTTCTGTCTCTAATTTCAATAAAATAATTTAAATTAACTTTTTGTTATTTCATATCTGATTTGATACTAATTAAACTTATAGAAAATCGATAATGCAATATTATAAATTATAATACTATATAAGATAATAATCAAAATTTAATACAAAACTAAATATATTTGGTTAATAAAACTACCAACAAAGTCCAAAGTACTATTTAAGTTTCCATTACAATAACTAAAATTTAAGCCCTTAAAATAAAGTTTAACTAAAATCTACGAATCATCAAATTCTACACCATCAACCGTGTCATCATCATGGTTATCCTCTGGTGTGGGCGCAAGCTGTGAAGGACCAGGTTGTGAAGGTGGCGATGTTTTGAAATTATCACCAAGCATTATACTTGCAAACCTCTCGTCCCACTGGTGCATCTTTATTATATCAATGGATCTTATAGCAATATCTTTTTGTCTGTAAAAAATTTAATTATAGACAAAGTTTATATTTGCAAAGTAATGTAACTTAACATCAACCTTTGCTTGTTCTTTCGTATCATTTGGCTTTTCTTTGGGTTTGAGCAACCGTACATAGAGGTCATATAAGTTTGCTTTCCTATTTATTTCTACTCTCTAAAAGGACAAATAATAATGATTATAAGTATAAAATGAATATGAACTTAATAAACTAGTCATTACTTTGATAAAACTGGACTAATTAATCTCTTATCATGTTCACTTTTAGATATAGTTTAGAGTTATCAAAATGGGCTAATATGATTCATTCGGATTAGCCTACCCTGGGTTAATGTATTCGAGTCAAAACAAATTGGCTCGATCACTTTAATAATGAGTTGAAAAGAAAAAAAAATCACAGCCTGGCTCAACCTAATCCTAACTTCAATCTCCTCCTGTCAATTTCTTGTAGAAGCTAAGCTTAACTCCAAGTTCTAATAGTCTGGTTTGACATTAATTTAGTTGTTGAAAATGCATTCACCAATATAACTTGTCCGTTTCCTCATAAACACCACAAGTAAAATACATTATACTTTCAATCACATTATCACTCAATTGAAGATGTCATCAGACAAACAAAATGTCAGATTTATAAATATGCCTTTGAATTTTTACGATAATTGAACTTTGAAATTGTTCTGAACTAGCGATACCAACAGGACACTTTGTTTAGCCCTTGGAGCTCTAGTCTTGTTAACGATATGATATATTAATTTTTTTGGTGCAGGAACAATGCCCTAGGTAGCACTATTCTCATTAACAATGTTGATATATTAATTTTTTGGAGCATGAACAATATTAATATATAAACTGAGAATTAATTGACCGTAGAGCGGTAGAGGTGGCACTTGTCTCGTTAACAACGAACTTTTTTTTTTTTTCGGTGTGAACAACATAATACATTTAACTCAGTAATTAATTGTCGTTCGAGGCTGCTTTCGTCAGAGCTTAAGGCCCCTTACGTACCTCATGGCCGAGAAAGTCTTCCTTCCTTCATTCATGGAAAAAGCTTTTTTTTTTTGTTATATATAATATTTATTAATTTTATCACTTTCTTTATTTTTTTTAAGAGTAATTAATAGTACAAAATCTATATGAAAACCAAAAATTTCTTCCTCCATAATAGATTTAAGAATTTCTCCTTCATAACCTCTTTGTATGATTTTATCGCCTTCTCCATTTTTTAAGACTAATCAATGATACAAGATCCATAAGAAGAATTTCTGCCCCATCATGGATCTAAGAATTTCTCCCTCATAACGTCACTGTTTCTATAAGTCGTAGATCCTCATTGTTTGGTTTTTTTTTCGCACAACGTGTATTGGAGCGCGGAAAAGTTAGTTTAGCACTTACACTTGTCGAATTCGTCTGGAGATTCCAAATTAAAAAAAAAAAGAGTTAAACTTAATTATTTATTGAGAGAAAATTTTAAACACGTTTTTTTCAAAAAAAAATCATATTATTTATTATTTATCATTTAACATATTTTAATAATAATAATAATAATAATAATAATAATAATAACCCATAAAAATAAGAATTTAATTTAAATACACTGATAGTATAAAATAGTTTTACACTATTAACTAAGAGAAATAGTAAAAACTACCAACTCATACAAATAACAATCCATTATAATCAGGGATCTATCATGATTTCTCACTTTTCCCTATTTCTATTAGTTGATAATATAAAACTATTTTATACTGTCAGTATATATAAATTAAACTCTAAAAATAATAGATTAAACTATAAATGATATAAAATATCAAGGTGTATTTGTTTCATATTTTTTAAAAAAGTAATTTTAAAATTTAAATTTTATATATAATTAAAAAAATTGAAAATTTACTTTTTTTAAAAGATATTTTTTTCAATTTCTCTAAAAAAATTGAAAATAAATATTTTTAATAATCTAATTATTTTTAAAAAAAATCCAAATATATGAAAATTAATTTTTTTCAATAAAAAGTGATTTTTTTACTCCAAAAAAGCACAAACAAACATATTCTCAATTTTAAGAAAAAAAAATTTAGTTTGGTACTTTTCTTTAAAGAAGTATTGTATTATCTCTTAAAATGTTATTCACTCCCTTTCAAAATATTTGCTACTTTGATTATTTATATGGATATTAAAAAATCTAAAATTAAGAGTTAATTATAAAACAATTTTATTAAATTATTTTTATTTAACGTTTAACATGTTATTATATTGTTGTGTTAGTATCAACGGTATAATTGAAAATTTTGTAATAAATTCTCTACACAAATATAAAAATGACAAATAAATTGAAACAATATTTTATCTAGTGTAACAAAGTTTTAAAATGGAGAGAATATATTCTAAAACAAAAAAATTATAATAACAATATTAAAAGTCAATGCATTAAAAATATTTGTTATACCTTGAATAATATATAGATTAAGAATGCAATCCAGAAGCTGCCACTTTCTAAACATGCTTAATACATATCGTTTAGAATGTAATAAATATGACTAATGCTTAATTGTGTCGGATGGTTCGGTAATTGTATACCTTAATAAGATTTTAAGAAGAACAAACCAAACCAGAAATTTAGATATTGGAGATGCTAAACCTTCCAAAATACCCCGTTAGTACCGTTCATATACATATAGCTTAAAGAAGACAACATAGCCACATGCAGCCATAGAGAAAAAGACTTCACCAAGAAGCATCCTTTGAGTCAAAGTCCCTTTAACAACTTATCCTTATTTTTCAGAAATATCATTACCTAGGTATACGTCCAACCAAAATATGGTAGAAGCTCCACTGCCAATCTTTTTCTACCATCTCTTGAAATATGGTTGTAAACACATTTTGTTCCATATATATGATATTTCTAGTTTGTGCTCGAAGACTGCCATATTTTCTTCCTTGTTGCATTAAGAGACATCCAATAAAAGTGGGAAGGGAGTTTTAGGACTTCGAAGATTTATGAAAAATCTCATATTTCCTTCCCCTCCTTTTACAAAACTCCCAAACAAGTAAAAGATGTATATTGTAGCTTTCATTTCCCTCTCTTTCTTATCCTAAATCTAACTCACAAACACATCTTTAGTTGTGACTTGCCTCATGGCTTTGTGTAACAGTATTGGTTAAGGAAAGTAGATTTGTGGATTTTTTTTTTCAAATAATAGTGGTGTTTATTTTCTTTTCCATGATTTTAAGACATCAAGTGTGTATACACACATATATATAACCATATATGCTAGCATAGTGAATACAAATTCAATGTCTTTGCACCTAAATTAGTAAGAATAGATATAAATTTACTACCTCATGTTCATAATAAAGTTGATGGAACTTTTACCTAAATATACATTCTTAAATTCATATTTATGTAAACATCCCCCAAATTTGATTCTTGAGAATAATTAATTCGGGGTAGCCAGCCCTAATCTTTCTTTTCTCTCTTCTCTCTTTCTATGGTCTTTCCTTGTGTTAGTGTTGTTGAGAGGGCTGCCATATTTCCTTTTTGGTAGTAGCTCTATTGTTTTCTTTTCTATTAATTACTTAGAGTTTTGTGTCTTTCATTTTATTTTTGTTATCCCCTTTGTGGTGTTTTTGTTTGTCCCCTTTATAATTGTTTTTGTTGCTCCTATTATGGGTGTTTATGTTATCCCTTCTGTTCCTGTCTGGTACTTTGAGGTAGGGTACGTTGGTGTTTAGGCAAACCAATGTCCTACCTCCACTGTAGAGAAGGGAAGGATATATGTAAGGCTTGGTACAGTTATGACAAGGAAGGGGCCCATTAAGGCATATGTTAAGAAAAGAAAACCCTAACGGATTATCATTAATGTGATAATGTATGTGGTAGTTAATGAGTTAATGTATGTCTTAAATCGGGCACTGGAGAGTTGGTAGATCAACCCCTAAGAAGTTCAACTTAGAGAACGAGCTTGTAACTCCGTCGAACCTAAAGGTCGGCTAGACCATGGAGCCCAACAACCTCAAGCTCGATTAAGTAGTCAGTTGGACCATGAAAGTCGGTTTATGCTTATTGGACCACCTTTTGTGGGTGTTTTGCTTTTCCCCTTATGGTATTTCTATTTAATTTTGATGGTTTTACAGATGACATATATGTTTAGACCAATTTTGAATAAAGACATAATACATACTTCAAGCTGCAACAATTTGCATATTAGTCTTCAATGTGAAAGATGTTTAGACATCAATAGTCTTTAAGCAAGAAGCAGAGCCACAATTGTTAATTAGTTTAGAATATAAAATACATTTATTTTTTATTTAATTTGGATCTAATATGTCTTTTTCGATTTGTAAGTGCCATTAGACTGTTTTAATGAAATTTTCTCTCTTGTAAAAAAAAAAAAAAAGACAAAATACCCATTTTAATCGCTAATAAAAATTTTGGGGGATAAGTTAATACTTCAAGATTTAAAAATTGCTAAATAGTCCCTTATTATTCAAAAAGGGGGACACAGTAGTCCTTCTATACAAATCCATAGTAGTAAAAAAATTCTAAATGGAGGAATTAACATGCTCTTTTTTTTAGAGTAAAATACACGTAACACCCTTGAAGTATTAAGAAATTACACTCCACCCCATTTGTTTACAAAATATATACTCCACCCCAATTTACTAAGAGTGCGTTTGGTTGGTTTTTATTTAGAAAAAAAACTTTTTTAAAAAATTGCTTTTATAAGTTTTTAAGTATGTTTGGATATAACTTTAAAAAAAGTGCTTGTAAAAAAAAAAGTTAACTTGCCATTTTTTAAGAAATTAGTAATATATAGCTTCTAAAAAAAGTAGAAACAAAAATAGTTTTTAATTAAAGATTTGTTTGGTTAAGTTTTTAGGAGAAATACTTCAGAATCAGAAGTGGAAGCACCACTAGAAACAAAAGTAAAAAAATATTTTATATTTGAATATATAATTGTACAAATATTTTTTATCAAAATTAGAAGTTATTAAACTATTTGAATATAATAAATATAGAATAATATTTTTTTGATAAAAATATAATTAAAAGACATGGAGAGAGAGAAAGACAGAGAATAAGTGAGAATAAGAGTGAAAATGGAATGTTTCCTAAATTTGAAAAACAAAATTCTCTCTTTTTTATTGTTTTATCTTTTTAAACAAATAGCTCTTTATCTATTTCTCAAAAAAATAAAAAATTGATTATTTTCTGCTTCCACTTTTTTTCAAAAAGCATAAACACATACCATTAAAAATTTTATAAATAATTTTTTTAAAAGAATTCTATAATAAAAAAGTTTTTTTTTACTAGAAATACAAACAAAAGCACCGAAAATTATTTTTCAAAAGCCACTTTTGCTCTTGCTTTTATTAAAAGGAGAGTATTATTAACTTTTATAAAAAAAAAATGGTAAATTGCCTTTTTTTTTTCTATAAGTATTTTTTAAGTTTTATCCAAACACACATTTTAAAATTTATAAAAGTAATTTAAAAAAAACACTTAAAAAGTTTTTTCCCCAAAAAAAAAATCCAAACATTTCTCTAATAAATTGAGGAAGAGTGTATATTTTACAAATAAATGAGGTGGAGTGTTATTTCTTAATACCTCAAAGAAGTTAAATGTATTTTACTCTTTTTTTTTAATAATACAGGACCATCCAAAAACTTTTAAATATTGAAAGATTAATTTATCTTCTAAAATTTTTGTCAGAAATTAAAATGAGTATTTATTCTTTAAAAAAAAAATCTCTCAGATTTACATCATAATGAAGCAAATATCGAACTGGCAAAGTATTTCATAGGTTTAGCATGAAATTAACCGATTAGTCTTGAAATTAGCCGATTTGCTGCTATATATCTTGACTTTTGAGATAAGAGACCGGATTTCTTGGTGAAATCGTGCTTTTTTATTCGTTAGTATTATACATACATGAACATTCGTGATTATTTAATTTATTTTTCATTTCTTTCTTTCTTTTTATTGGACCACATGCCATTGTGTTTTTCTTACTAAAATATCATCACATCGCACGCAGCGCATTGTAACGTTTAGCTCGTCGCATGGTAAATTACGAATAGTATACGTGGTTAGATTCAAAAACCCAATCTGGTTTGAAGGATTCAAAAATCACCCTGTTCCGTATTTACCAAATGGACCAAGCAACAACAAAATATACATGATACAACCATTAATTGCCCTTGGAGCTAGCTAACGACACAGCTTGAGGCACTTGCGCAAGCCTAGTGACATCACTTCGCAATTCTGCAAAATTTATATTATATGTACCTTCTAGATCTTCATTGTTTGTGTTTTCATACTCAACATACTGGCGCGCGTGGTAAAGCTGGCTTTGGCACTTGCACTTATCAAAATTTGTTTCACAATTAAAGCCAGGTACGTCGTTTGATAGTATAAGATTTAATAATATAAAAATTTAACAATAGAGTATAAATTATGTTATATAATTTTTTATATTATTCAATATTTAATGTATCATTTATGATTATATAACTCTATTTACTAAATATTTATTATATCATAGGTTAATTAAAAAATATTTTTATATATGCAAATATTAATAATTTATTTATAATAACTTTAAAATAAATAATTAATTTTATTTAATACAATAAAAATTGATATAATAAATCAAATTTATTCCATATTTATTAAATAAAAAATAATTAAATTATACCAATGTTCAATTAATTCAAGTGATTCGAGATTTTATTCCCCTTAAATAAAATCTTGAATTCGAATTTTGTAAATAAAAAAAATTAGCATTAAGAAAGTTTTACCGGCCTTCGTAATGGACTGACCTTACTTGAGTCATATTAGTTTGAGTTTAATAGATTTTAGATATTGATTGTTTAAACATAAAAATAAAAAAAGAGAGAGAGATAAAATTAGATAGACTTATTTTATTATATGTGACATTAAATATATGATAAAAATAAATAATAAAATAGAAGCATAAGCTACCAGATCTTATGCAAGATAACATATACTATTTAACAGATAATATCTTAATAAGTTGCACGTTGCTTGCTCCGCATTTTTTATTCCGACAAGCAAAAGCTGAAGTCTAAGCTATAATTGAGCTCCTAAATCGAGAAGCTGGTCGGCAAAAAAGATGGAGAATCACCCTTCGGATCGCAGAAAGGTAACGGAAGCGCTTATGAGAGGACGCGAGTTTGCGAATCAACTTCTTCAACTTGTTAGTAAAACAAGTGGAGATGAAGAAGAGGAAGGGTCAATAGTGCCATTAGCTGAGGATCTTGTGCGCAAGATACACAGATCTTTCACAAATACCCTTGTGCTTCTGAATGGCGTTTGTCCATCTGGTGGCGGCGAGGTCTCTACAATGAAAGTGAGCGATTCCTCATGTCCAAACCGTGAAAATTTGGAAGGAAAGTGCTCTAACATTCAAGATAGAAGGCACAAAAGAAGGTAATCAATGAACTAGGCTCAAGCCTGAGATTTCTTTCTTTCTTTTTTTCTCTCCTTTTTTAGTAACATTCAATTATAATAATCTTAAATGGTTAGCTTGGTTTGAGAATAAAAATAAGGATAAAAAATTCATAAATTATATTTATTAATAAAATTATATAAAAAAATTCATTTATGAATTTCTCACTCCCATTTTATCTCAAAACAAACTGATTTTAAGCAATATAAAGTCTTTGGTCAACTCTGGAAAGAAAAATTAAATTAATGCTATTGCTTGGAAGGAGCTATATGTACATGAGTAATTTCAGCACTTGCATTCTTTTCTAATATAAAAGCACACCAAATTTTCATGACAATGTTACCTTGAAATTGTGTTAACAATATTTATTTTGTTAAAACTTTTCCAGCTGCATTTATTTTTCTTGTTTTTCAGTGTTAAATTATAAATATATATTTTCCAAACATCCAAACACTTCTATTTAACAATAACAACACTTGTAAATTTTCTTTCAAGAGTTGCCACTAGTCTTTTAAAATATTTTAGCTTCTGTCCTTACTATTTTGAAAATTTTAATAACAATTTTAAAACACAGCATACATCTTAATCATGCCATAAACTTGTAAGAAATATTACTTACTACACTTTTATAATAATATGACAGCCTGTCAATTTTATCTAATTATAATATATATTAAAAGATATAAAATAATTTTTATACACTGATAATATAAAATAATTATACATTATTAGCCAATAAAATTTAAGGAAAATAATAAACCATTATGGATTGTTATTATAGTGGATAATTACTCATTATGATTTATCATTTTTCTAAGATTGCAGTGACTAGCAGTGTAAAATTATTTGATATACTCTATCAATATATAAAAATTAAATCCTAAAAATAATTCATCATAATTATACCAAATGATAATCTATTACTTTTCATAAACTGATGATTTATTAGTTTGGTCTTATATATTATAGATGACAGTATGTTATTTTCATCTTAAATTATACATGATAAGTATATTCGAATTCTTCTAATGAACACTTCTTGCAAGAGAAATGATGATTGAGTGACACAAAACCAAAGCTCATGAGTGTTACATGGATGAGTTGGCTTCTACACATATAGGAGTTTTTCTTTTTCTTTTTCTTTTTCTTTTTCTTTTTTTAATGTTAAACCTTACTGTAGAATCAGTAGTAAATCAATCATCATGCCATTTATAAGCATTAATTCTTAAAGAATAATTATATTTGTATTCATAAATTAGGACTTACTGTTTGATACACATGCTCACAAAAAATTATAGGCTCCACCTTTGAGCAATATATCATACACTTTTATTTAATAAGTCAAATAGGAAAATATGTTCAAATTAAACATCATTTCTGATTCTTAAAACGCATTCGCGCCGTACAACCTATTCTACTTGCAAAGTTGCTGTGAATATTAGCTTTTGCAAACATATAGCTTATGCCCTTTTTTTTTTCTTCATCAAAACAGTATTTTTTTAATTAGATTTTACACAAACGAAATTAGGCCCCTTCCCAAAATTTAAGGGTGCATGTACCCACAACGATTTACGAAAATTGATTCTCCTAAATGCCAATTGTTGAGTCTTATATCATCTTAATTAATAAGAAAACAATATCTTATCTTGTTGAGCTATTTTTATTTTATATATATTACAGATGACAGTTTATTATTATTATTTTGTCTTATATCATCGATGACAGTCTGTTATTTTTATCCTATACTATGATAATCTATATTATTTTTATCTTATGTCATCGATGGCAATATGTTATTTTTATTTTATATTATATATGACAACCTGTTATTCTATATTATTTTTTTGAATTAGATTTTACACCAACGCAATTAGGCCCTTTCCAAAACTTAAGGGTGCATGTACCCACATCAGTTTAAGAAAATTTATGGCTTAAATATATTTTTAATCCTTCTAAATATTTGATTTTTTAGATTTGGTCCTCCAAAAATTTTTCGCTTGATTTTGATCCCTTATTTTTCAGACGTTATCAATATTAATCCCTACCATCAACTGAGTGTTGTTAAATACTGACGTGATAATATGAGATTATGATGTGTTAATACTGATTAGATTTCACGTTGCCACGTCAACACTTAACAGTACTCAGTTGATGGTAGGGACTAATATTGGTAACGTCTGAAAAATAAGGGACCAAAACCAAGTGAAAAATTTTTTAGGGACCAAATCTCAAAAATCAAATATTTAGAGGGGCTAAAAACATATTTAAGCCAAAATTTATTCTCCTAAATGCTGATTGTTGAGTAGTAATATCATCTTAGCTAATAGGAAAATAATCCTTTATCTTGTTGTATTATTTTTATCTTACATCATAGATAACAGTTTGTTATTTTTATTTTACATTATAGATGATAACATGTTATTTTACATTTTTTTGAATTAGATTTTACGGCCTTTCCTAAATTCAAGGGTGCACCCTTTAAGAAAATTGATTCTCCTAAATGCTAATTTTTGAGCAATATATCATCTTCATATATATATATATATATATATATATATATATATATATATATATATATATATATATATATAAAATGATAGTCTATTATTCTTATCTTATGTCATTGATGACAGCTTGATATTTTTATCTTATGTTATGGATGATAATCTATTATTTCTATCTTATGTCATAGATAATAGTCTGTTATTTTTATTTTACAATATAGATGACAGCCTGTTATTATTATTATTATTTTTTGGTAATTCCTGTCTTATTTGTAGGGAAGAATTTGTTATTTTAATTAGATGTTATACATGGAAGTATGCATTTATCTTATGATTTACATAATAGTTGTAAAGTAATTAGTATTTTCGGAATTTTTTATACAAACTAGAAACATTGAGATTAATCATTATAGACAGCTTTAGAAAATAATAAAATATATTTCAGGCTACATGGGCTCCAAATTATCACTTGCATTACTTTCATTAATTCATGAAACACATTTCTCATGCCTGACATAATGATTTAGGAGAAATCTAACACCAACGTGGGAGAAGGACAGCTCAACTCTTATTGATGATGGCTATGCATGGAGAAAGTATGGACAGAAACGTGTACTAAATTCCAGTTACCTCAGGTATATTTTCATTTCCAATTGTTCTGCTGCTGCTTCAATTCACATACAAGCTAAGTTTGATCAAGTCTAAGAATAACTTCTGAAAAGTCTTAATTGGTGAGGGTGCAAATTTGCAGAAACTACTTCAGGTGCACTTACAAGTTTGATCAAGCTTGTCAAGCAGCCAAACAGGTTCAAAGAATTCAAGAGGATCCTCCCTTGTACCGTACAACATATTATGGCCACCACACTTGCAAAAACTTACAGAAGCCTGATGAGATAATATTGAATTGCACTTCTCCTCAATACTCTTCCATGTTACTTAATTTCAGTAACTCGCACGACTACACTTACTGCTCATCGTCTTCTTCATTAGCGAAAATTGAATTTGAGGAAGTGATTCCCGATTATCATGTGATTAACAACCTATCATCCAATTTGTAAAGGTAAGTCACTGCTGTGTTCAACCCTGGAATCCAGTCATAAGGAACTACGGACGTAAGTTCTTGTATCTCGCTAGAGGCATTTGAATTTTCCATGACTTATCGTATGTGTTGTTCTGCGTGCAATTGTTTCAGACAAGACAACCATTGTAGCTTAGCTGAGTTCATGTGAAATTTGCAACATTCTTTAACCATTAATTGCTGTTATGTATTGATGTAGGTCCAATTGTAAGAGCATCAACCAAATTGATCAAATGGCAGTTTAGACTTTAGATTTCAAGCTGCCATTGATTATTCGACCATGATGATATATATTAATTACCTCAATTAATTATATATATGCCTCAAGCCAAGTTTAGCAATTTGTTCAAACAAATAGAACCAAATGAGATTGTTTGGAGTGAGGCAAGTCAATTCAACCAGTAACCAACCCAGGGACTGCAAAATTGGAAGCTCTATACACCTGAGTACTGCGTTATTTGAATTAGCCCTTCTTGATGATCAAGTTTAGGTTGGTCAAGTTCAGCCAGGAACACGGCCTGCTGGATCATTCTCATGCATTTTTCCCATTCATACTTCAGTTAAGATTCAAGATCCAATTTCAAGTTGGGGAACACAATGTAATGAATGTATTGAAGAGTAGGTTTTTTATTATTTTACTTGATAATAAGGCCCTTCTTTTATATAAGTGAAAAAGGCTTCTATTATAATCATTAGAATTTTAATAATAATAATAATAATAATAATAATAGTAGTAGTAGTAGTATAAACAAACGAGTTTGTTAGGCTCAATAGCCTTTTTTGTTGCCTGTAGTTTAGTCCTTTCGGGTAAAAAGATTTTTTAAAAAACTCTACCTTGATTTATTTATTAAATAGGCTAAGTTAGATTAGATCTAATGTGAATTAGACTGAATGCTCTTTATAAGTTTTTTAGTCTATTTCTATCCTTATTTATGGTCTTAGTTCATGACCTAACTTGCATAATAATATATTTTGAAACACAAATATTAAGGGTCTATTTGGTTTTTTTTTACTTTCTATTTTTAAAATTTTGTGAAGAAAATAATAAAAATAGGAAACAAAATTTTATTATTTTTATTATTTTCTTTGTAAAACCCTAAAAACAAGAAATATAGAAAATGAAAAGAAAAACCAAATAGATTATTCTTAAACTTCTATGTTTCTCATTTATAATAATTTCTATGAGAAAAATAAAGAGAAAAAAAGAAAAGTTTTGTTATATTCTTATTTCAAAAAAAAAAAAGTGCAAAGGAAGTGTAAAATCTTCTTTCTTTTAAACACGTGTTAGTGCGGAAGGTAGGTTCTCCTAATTTTAAGGATACCTATTTTCAGGTCTCTCTACCCCTCTTTCTTTTTCTCTCTTCCTTTCTTTTCATCTTCTATTTATTATACTAAACTATTTTTGTTGTCATTTCTTTTCTCCACACAAGATCTCACATTTCCTCAGTAAACAGGAAAAAAAAAAAGGTTTAATCTTCTTATCCTTTCCCAAACAGTCAAACAGGGGAGCGAAAATAGTACGTGATGAGCTCCTACACCCAGATCGCAGAAGGGCAACAAAATCGCTTATCAGAGGACGCGAGTTTGCAAATCAACTTGTTCAGCATGTTTAAAAGCAAGTTGAGGTATGAAGAAGATGGGTCGATACTGCCATTGTTTGCTGAAAAAAGCTCAGATCTTTCGTGAATGCCCTTTTGCTATTGAATAATAGCTTGTCTCCTTCCGACTCTGCAATGAAAGTGAGAGCGATTTCTCATGGCCAACCCATTTAAATTTGGAATGAAATCGCAACTGAGCACACAAAAAGGTAATTTACCCTAGTTTGGAATTATTTTTGAGATGTGTTATTTGGAAATAATCTATCTCATACTTTGGGTTGATATATCATTTATCTGTCATTGGATGGGTGTAAAACCCAATTTAAGTGGAGGCTATGCAACTATTCAATAGTTAATGAGTGATATATCAACCCAAAATATGAGATAAATTATATCATAATATCATTTCTCTTTATTTTCAAATTTCCACTTATCTGAACCAATATAGAATTACTTTTTAAATTTTTAAACTTTGATGCAATTATTGAAAGAAATTTAAACTATGCTACTGTCTGAAAGTAGCTATATAGTCAAGCAGGAGCCCCCTCCAGCACTTACATTCATTTATCTTTTTCAGTGCTAACAATTGTACTTTTTAAACTAAAATAAAAACGTACCAAATTTTCATGACAGTATAACTGTGAGATACTGCCCAAATATTTATCTTGTCTGTACTTTCTTCATTTGCATTTATTGTGTTATTTTTCAATTTTAAAAGTTATTTTAATAAATATGAATTAAGTATTCAACTAAGTGACGTTTCATATATATACGTCTAGTTAATACTATTTGTTCCCCTTTGTTCGGCTAAATAGAAAATAGGAGGAAAAAAAATAAAGGGAAAAAAAAGGTGAAATATATGATTTTCTCTTATTTAAATAATAAGAAAAAATAAAAGAAAAAAAAAACAAATTAATAGTGGGTTTTATAAGAAAATTTTTCTTTCCTATATACGAAAAAATTGAACGAAGAAGTAGTTGATGTTATAAAATTACAACTTTATCTCTATACTCACTACATGAAACAGTAATTAGTTTTATTTATGTATATTTACATTTCTCCTTTTATTTTTTTTCTTTTCAATAAAATAATAGGAGAGAAGATTTTTTTTTATTTTTCTCATTTTTTTCTCTTATTTTCTCTTTGCACCCAAATGAAACAGTAAATTAATTGCTTTCAAAAGTAGATTTTACAATTTTTTAGCTTCTGTGTAATAGCTACTATTTTTTTGGTACAATAATAGCTACTATTTTAAAACTTGGCATGTATCCTTTCCATGTTGGAAGAGAACCTTTCTGGCTACAAAGGTAAGGTTATGATTTCGTGTGAAGAGAATTTGATAAGCTAGACTAAAAAAAAATATTGAAAAAACTTAGTACCACTTGAGCAAATGGACTTTGATCAATCCATTAATTTAATCTATTTAAAAAATATTAAATTTATCTTATATATAGATGACAGTGTGTCAATTTTATCTTATATTATGAATGACAGACTATTAATTTTATCTTACGTCATAGATGACAGTCTATTATTTTTGTCTTATATTATGTATGATAGTTTATTTTGTCTTATCTATTTTATTTTTCTCTTTTCTGATCTATTTTATATTTTTTTAACATGATAGTGTGATATATTATGATTTATATAATATATACAAAATAATTAATAATTTTAAAGTCAGTAATAAAATTTATAACATATTTATTTTCTTTCTTTTCAAAACTCACAACCTTTATAGGGGTTTTGAAACAACATAAAGCACTTGCTTTACATAATCTTCATTAAAATGAAGGTGCTCAGCAAGATCCTTTTATTAAAAGATGGATTATGTTGTATGAAGTGCTTGTCAATGGTCTTCTTCACTTATCTCTCTGATGCTGCTAATCAAGTGCACATGGCTGCTGGGATTGGTGCATGTTTATATAATACAATACAGTCATTCAAATTAACAACTATATATTGATCATGTGCACCTCGTTTAGTTTGTTTGAAACTTGACAGCCTGAACAGTCCTCTAGGTTGTTAGAAATAGTAGTTACAATAAACAGCATGCTATTTTATTTAATAAAATTAAATATATTTTAGGTTAGTGATTGCTACTTTCTTTGTCTTCGCTTTGGTCAACAAAAGTTGATAGTGGGCAATAATTCATCAAACGCATTACTTATTATCATATGAAAATTAGTCATGTGTTAGAATTAAGAGTTTAATTGGTATGTATTGACAGTGTAAAACTGTTTTATACCGTCAATCAATAGAAATAGGGGAAAGTGAGAAATCATGGTGGGTCCCTCATTATAATAAATAGTTATTTGTGTGATTCGGCATTTTTCACTATTTGTATTGGCTGACAATGTAAAATTATTTTATACTGTCAGTATATTTAAATTAAATTCTAGAATTAATAATGTTTTAAAAACTGAATCCAATATTAAATTGGTAAGACCTTTGGATTACAATTTAATTGTCTCAATACTCAAAATTTATAGTCCAAAATGTAACTGAATCTGATAATTCTCAAACTGAAACCATAACTAGTTGATAGCTGGACCAGTTTAACAGTAGCGATTTATTTCAACTTTTGAAATATAACTGAACATGATTTTACCAAATATATTAAAATGGATGAAAATTTATTTTCTCTCTTTAAATCATAGTTTGAGTGTATAAATTGTTGATGGTTTAGGTTTACCTTGAATTAAAATGGAAAGTTTTCCCATCATTCGAAACTTTTTTAATTATTATTAACAAAAAATTGAAAAACTACTACAGTCGAACCAAAACAACCTCGGCTACCCTTACTTGTTAAACTTTTTAAAATGGAATAACCATATATTGGGCTGCTTGAGCATATTTAGCTAGCTAGAGATTCCATCCGATTGTCTTGCTGTCTTATCTGCTCTTAACAAGGTAGTGTCGGAATGATGGAATTATATTGCAAGTACACTAAGATGGAAAGCACCTATTTTATATTCATATCACCGTTATGTATGAAAACAAGGATAAGGTTTAGTCCTAGTTTAATATAACATATACCTCTAATTCTTACGACAATATATTAATGTAAGATTACAATTAATTACTGTCAGAAAAGTATAGAAGACAACTTCAGATTTTGATTTTGAATTACAACAATAGGTGAATAGTTTCCCTTCTCAAAGTTACAATCCAAACTGACTATTCAAAAGATAACAGCGTCATTCACATTTAAAACGTGCCAACTAGCAACTAGGGTATTGATAATTAATGATATTACAGTCTTTACGCCCAAGCATCAATCAGCAACGAAGAATCATCCAACCTGGTACTTGTCCATAAGTGCACATATAGAGGCCTAATTACCCTTCGCTATTTGACTGAACATGTGGAATTGCATCCCAAAATAAAATGTTCCAAAGCCATAATTTTCACTTGAATTTATTTATTAACATGATGTGATATGCATGTAGATTATTAGATAAGTAAGTCATGCCACTTTATTTCATCTAATAGTTATCCTTTTTTTTTTCAGTTAAAAATTTTGACAATAAATTCTGGTAGTGTAGCATCATTCCATACCAAATTGCAACCACGCAAAATTCAAGGGCAAGATGGTATACTGATATAGCTGAGTTATGGCATGAAGTAAGCCCTAATATTAGGCTATTAGTTTTACCCAGAGATATATATAGTTAAATTCTTAACTGTTTACAAGGAGGAAAAATAAAAGTTATCACTATGTATGGTTTTCAACATTTGTTTCTACATCAGATATAGCATTAAAAATGTTAATAAAATAGAAGACAATGATACTTGACATAACTAATGTGACAAATACTAAATGATAACAGAGTAATAATTCTTAGGGCAACTTGGAAACACCCTTCTTGGCTGTCTGGATCCATCCAATCAGAGAAAACCCTATGGCCTAAGCCTTACGTGGCAGGCAGATCATCTTAACTGGATGTGCTCTTCACTTGATTCTTTGGCTAGTGGCCTCCAATTTTTGCTGAGGATTGACCCATCCAAACCAAAAAAATAATGTATTGAGGAATCTTTTTATTTTTCTCAACCGTGAACAACAACAATTGTTTAATTTGCAAGTGGTCCGGGAGTGCCATCTTGAATTAAAAGCAGTGCTTCTCAATGCTTCACCCAAAGGTTATTGTCTCAAACTGTGTTTGCGGAAAGAATTAATGGAGAATCAGCCTTCACATGGCAAAAAGGCAATGGAAGAAGAGCTAATCAGAGGGCGTGACATGGCAAACCAGTTACTTGAAGTACTTGTTGATAAGTCAAATATTCATCTTGGAGACAAAGAAAGGTCAATGCTACCTTTTGCTGAAGATCTTGTGCGCAAGGTACTGAGATCATTCACAAATACCCTTTTGCTATTGAACACCGATCATAACTGCGGTGAGGTAGTGGCGCCTGTCACTATCGGAGATTTCTCTTTGTCCGCGAATTGCTCAAAGCCTGAGGGTATTGATGAAACTTGCAAGAGCGTCACCAGCAAAAGTCGAAGAGGGTACCATAAGAGAAAGTAAGAATCACTTACAAACCTTGCAAGCTCTTATATATATGCCATTACACATATTGTTATGTGGCTTCGCTTTAGGATCTAAATTTTCACATGTGAACAAATACTCAGATGTAATTTCAAACCGTCTGATTCATTGATATAAAACCCAGATATATAAATGGTAAATCCGACCTTCCACCCAACCAGTTCATTCTAGTCAAGAAAATTATTGCCAACATAGACAATACTTGAGAGCAAAAAGTAAAAAAAATGGCAAATTATAAAACTATTTGATTGAAAAGTGATGCCTAACCGTGCCGGTCAAGGACCCGCAATCATCCAAAATAGAATCTGACCAACCAAGCCAATTTGGAATTTAACACTACTCGCAATTACTCCTTTCTATGCAATTCATTTCCTAGGTTAAACTAGACTTTGTCCCTTCAATTTTAATGAAAATTGATTTTCTGCCTCCGAGCGCGCTTTCAATTATTTTAATTTAGTCGCCAATTTCATTGGCGGGTTTCAATTGAATCGAAGCTCTCCCTTACAAATATTTCATTAAAATTTATTCTATACATTTAGAAGAAAAAAGGGTTCACAATGCTTTGGCATAGTCAAGTTAATTGTGTTATATCAATATATGGTCAGTTGGAGTGGCATATACTCCTTCTCCTTAACCAGTGATCTTGGATTTGAGTTTTAAATATAGAGTAACAAATACTGAATGAGTCATACCTCCTATGGAATTTTCAATATTCGAACAAAATTATTCCAATAAAAAAATACTTGTGGTTTTGACCCAAAAAAAAGGTAATTGTGTTATTTTAACCCATATATATTGTGCTAATACAGTGATATTTAATCTTTATAGATTTTACATTTCTTTCTTCCTTACAATGATTTTCCTTCTCTTTTTCTTTGGTGTTTGTGTTGAAAATTCAAATATGAGTAACAAAATTCCATACTAATAAAGAATAAGTTAATGGGATTGGCTCACTTGGTCGGCTTCAACTCATGTATTGCTATAACTTGGGTTTAATTTCTATGTATCTTATTGATAAATGATTTATAAATACCTTTGTAAGTGTTCGATAAATTTGGTGACATATTCTCATCCTAAATCGAGGTAAACCTTCCCTTAACCTAAATTTTTTAAATAAAAAAAGGTTAAAGGATGACATAAAGGTGAGAAGATCTTTATACTTATTATTAGTTATTATCTTAGAAGTTTTAATTAAGATGTAGTGACAAGTATATTATATATATAATAAGTATTGATAGAGATTTTTCCAAATTTTGAGCTTCCTGACCGTCCAAAATATTCTCTACCTATCTTGTTTATGCTTATATCTTTTCCGATAATGAACAGAATCAATGATGTTTAACACTTCAACTCAAGTATGTCCACCGATGATTACTCACTTATTGAATCAAGGCATAGCATTAGTCCTGCTAAATTGGTTTCACAATTTTTTTTATTTGTTGTATAGTGGTTAGTTGTGAAAATAATTAAGGATTTTGTAATTGGAATTTTTGTCGGCTAAAGATCGAACGCACCAACTGGGAAGAGGGATAGCTCAATTCTGTGTGAAGATGGTCATGCATGGAGGAAGTATGGACAGAAAAAGACAATGAATTCCAAATACCTCAGGTTTTTTTCCATAGTTCCGTTTCAATGATTAAATTACTCAGCTGTAGTTTTTTCATATTTGTAAGTATATAGGCATATTATTTGGACATAGTATATAAACATAGTGATCAACGTCTGTCAGTTTATATAAGCGTATATCTCAAGTATATAAGTATCGATTGTGATATTAGCTGAGAATGTATCTATGATATTAGTAAAGGCTAAATATTGATTCCTCACTCTTTTATAATTGAAATTTACACTTATATAAATCATAGATGCAATTAATATGTCTCAATCAGAATATAACAAATAACACTTCCCTTATTTATAATTGACAATAATCCCCCCCCCCCTCTCTCCCTCTTTTCTTTTTCCGTTGAATGATCTATCCAATATGACTGAAATATGTGTACAGGAGCTACTACAAGTGCACTTACAACAATGAACAAGGTTGCCAAGCAGTGAAACAGGTGCAGAGATTTCAGGAGGATCCTCCGTTGTATCGGACAACCTATTATGGCCATCACACTTGTAAAAGCTCTCTCAGCACTGACACAAAACTAGAACCGGCTTCTTCTTTTGAGCCTTCTACATTACTATGCTTCAGTAATACCCTCCCAAGTAAACAAGCACAACCATTTTCTTCATCAACAAAACAGCCGCCTATGGAGCTGATTCCTGATGACCATATTGCTCACAACCAATCGTCCTCATCAAATGACCTCTTATGTGACTATGAACTTTATTTCAGTTATTAGAGGAATGTATCTATGCTATATCATCCACCAAGAGTACGTAATGTTTATGGGCGGTTTGGATTTTGACGGCTAAGTATGTTTCGGTCTACAAATTTGTTTCAGAGAGGGCAAGGTATTGGTGGGTAACAGAGCTTAAATCTATATATGTCTATTAGTATATATGTCTATTAGTAAGCCTACTCAGTGAAATCATTTTTCCAGCGATCAAGGGGGTTTTATTAAAAAGATTAGCGTTTCTTTCCGGAAAAAAAAAATGAAGTTACATATGAATTTGTACAAAAAATTGATGTGGTTCTGTATATTAGAAGTAAATCTATACTACTATATAAAGAGGTTGGAGCATTTTAATTTCCCTTTTGGTCACATTTTATTTTTCATTATTATTCCTCAACTTCTCTTAAATTCTTTCAACTTTTTTTAATTTCTTTCAATTTCTCTAATTTTTTAATATTTTAAAAATAATAAAATCATTTCAATTTAATTTTTAAAAATAAATAAAAATAAAATTTTAAATTAATAATAAAAAAAGTGGATTGATAGGTTAGTGCCTATCAATCCACTAGTATATATAATACGTACGCATAAAATTAATATATCTGTAGTATCTTTTTCTTTTCAAAAGAATAGAAATAATAGTAATTATATATGCATTGGCCTAGTGCAAGTACAAGTTTACTCTAAGGAGACATTTGGTAGATATGATGAAATTTCTTTAAAAAAAATTATTTCTGACAATAATTTTTTTAGATATAATATTTTAAATATATTTGGTGTGTAAATTAAAATCTCAAAAATATTTTATGTATTTTCAAAAATATCCCTGACAAAAGACGACTGCAATAGTGGGTGGCCAGCCGGGAGTAACAAATGGTTTTGAGTGGCAATAGGAACATTTTAATCTTTTTATTATAACAAATATTCCTTTCCTACGAGAATGTTGGATTCTGGTAAAGAGGTAGAAATATTTTGAGGGATATTTTTATTTTCAAAAATATAATATTTTCAAAAATATTACTTAAATTTTATATTAAACATGAAAATATTTTCACATTCCTAACAAATGCCCCCTTATATGCATTATGTACTCGCATATTTAATAGCTGAATGAAATCAGCTTGTTCCACTTTAAAAAACAAAAGTGACGAGAGAAATCCCAAAACACCGTTGTCTAAGAATCTAGATTTTCTTTTCACGCAAAAAAAAATCATCTTTCCTAGGAATATGATTTGGAAGTGACAAGTATGTGACGTGCAAGCAAAAATCACATATTTGAATCCTGATTTATATCTGTTATTTCGAGTAATTAGGACGGCAAGAATATTTAGATAAATTCCTTTGTTCTAACATTAATGACTTGCTTTTAACCGACGTGGAAGGTGGATTACTCATTGTATATGCAAATTAGCCTGAATATTATATAACCGCAATACTGAAAAAAAAATAGTAATCAGAAATATAAGAACAGAAGATACAAATTTTATTTTGGATCAACTCACTATTACAGAACAGTGCTCCTCCTCTCTTCAGTACCGTGACTGCACAAAAGTTTCAAAACTATGACTTCACATTAGACGTCCAAACCCCCATTGACGTACATAAGGCATAATCACTATAATCTCTCCAACAGTTTATTGCATTTAGATTTTGTACCCGGTGCTGTTCCGATTCTTTCTGGACACTCTACCAACAATTTCAGACTTAGAGACGAAAAAAAATTTATCTCTAAAATATAAAAGTTCTGTTTCTAACAGAATTAGAGATAGAATTTGAGATCGACGAAGGACAACTCTAAAAAATGGGTCACTAGATATTTAGAGACATATTTTTCTATCTGTCTCTGATTAAAGATAGAAAACATTCACTTCTAAATTAAAGACTTCTGTCTCCAATATGTGACCAAGAGTTGGTTGCTTTCTTAAAGAATATAGTCATTAGAGATGGAATTATCCTGTCTATAACTTAAATATTTCACCTCTAATTTAATTTAGAGATGGATATGATCCGTCTCTCATAAATTCTTTTCCAACAACAAAATATTTCATTAGATGGAATTCATCCGTTTCTGTCTCTAAGTCAGAGGTGTATAATCTCTAAATTTAGACAGATAAATTCTGTCTCTAATTTCAAAAAAATAATTTAAATTAACTTTTTTATATTTCATATCTGATTTGATACTGATTTAAACTTATAGAAAATCGATCATGCAATATTACAAATTATGGGTGTTTACTTATAATTTGTTTTACAATAAATTAATTTTTTTTACTGAAAAAATCAGTGTTCATATATTTAAATATTTTTTAAAAATAATCACAATTTCAAAAAAAATTGTTTTTAACATTTTTGTAAAAATAAAAAAGAATAACTTCTAAAAAAAATTATTTTCAATTTTTGTAATTATATATAAAATTTATGTTTCATAATTAATTTTTTTAAAAGTTGAAACAAGGATAACTTCTAAAAAAAATTATTTTCAATTTTTTTAATTATATATAAAATTTATGTTTCATAATTGATTTTTTTAAAAGTTGAAATAAATACATCCTATAATACTAAGATAATAATCAAAATTTAATACAAAAATTAAATATATTTGGTTAATAAAACTACCAACAAAGTCCAAAGTAGTATTTAAGTTGTCATTACAATAACTAAAATTTAAGCCCTTAAAATAAAGTTCAACTAAAATCTACGAGTCATCAAACTCTACACCATCAACTGTGTCATCATTATGGTTATACTCTGGCGTGGGTGCAAGCTTTGAGGACAAGGTTGTGATGGTGGCGATGTCTTGAAATTATCACCAAGAATAAGAGAAAAACTTGCATGGTTAATACCATCATATATTTGTATTTTCGGTTAATTATATAAATATATTTTATATGGAATTATACTTTCAGTCAATTATATTAGTAGTGAGTCTCATATAAAATATATTTATATAATTAATCAAAAATACAATCACATAGTATTTCTGGACCATACAAATATTTCTCGCAAGCATCATACTTGCAAACCTCTCGTCCACTGGTGCATCTTTATTACATGAATGGATCTTATAGCATTATCCTTTTGTCCGTATAAAATTTAATTATAGACAAAGTTTATATTTGCAAAGTAATGTAACTTAACGTCAACCTTTGCTTGTTTTTTCGTACGGAACTCATTCGGCTTTCCTTTGAGTTTATACAACCGTTCATAGAGGTTATATAAGTTTGCTTTCCTATTTATTTCTACTCTCTAAAAGGATTAAAAAAAATGGATTGAAAAAAATGATAATAAGCATCAAATGAATATGAACTTAATAAACTAGCCATTACTTTGATAAAATTAACAAATAATCTCTTAGCATGTTCACTTTTAAATATAGTTTAGACCTATTAAAATGGGCTAATATGGTTCATTCGGATTAGCCCACGACCACCCCAAGTTCTAATAGTCTGGTTTCACATTAATTTAGTTTTTGAAAATGCATTCACCAATATAGCTTGTCTTTTCCCCACAAACACCACAAATAAAATGCATTATACTTTCAATCATGTTTATTACTCAATTGAAGATGGCATCAGACAAATAAAATGTCAGATTTATAAATATGCCTTTGAATTTTTACGATAATTGAATTTTGAAATTGTGCTGAACTAGCGATACCAACAGGAAACTTTGTTTAGCCCTAGGTAGCTCTAGTCTCATTAACAATATGATATATTAATTTTTTTGGTGCAGGGACAATGCCCTGTGTAGCCTTATTCTCATTAACAATGTTGATATATTAATTTTTTGGAGCATGAACAATATAATATATAAATTGAGAATTAATTGACCTTAGAGGTGGCACTTGTCTCATTAACAACGTACTTTTTTTTTTTTTCGGTGTGAACAACATAATACGTTTAACTCAGTAATTAATTGTCGTTCGAGGTGGCTCTCGTCAGAGCTTAAGGCCCCTTACGTAAGTCTCATGACCTCACTGTAACCATATGTCGTAGATCTTCATAGGTTGGTTGTGCTTTTCCACAAAACGTGTATCGGATCGCGGAAAAGTTAGTTTTAGCACTTACACTTGTCGAAATCGTCTGGAGATTCCAAATTCGAAAAAAAGAAAAAAAAGAAAAAAAAGGTTAAACTTAATTATTTATTGCGAGAAAATTTTAAATACGTTTTTTAAAAAAATCATATTATGTATTATTTACAATTTAACATATTTTAATAAAATATAATCAAATTATAAATACAATAATAACCTATAGAAATAATAGATTAAACTATAAATGATATAAAACATCAATTTTAAGGGGAAAAAAATACAGTTTGGCACTTTTCTTTAAAGAAGTATTGTATTATCTCTTAAAATATTACTCACTTCCCTTCAAAATATCTCCCACTTTAGGTGTTTATATGGATATTAAAAAATTTAAAATCAAGAGTTAATTATAAAATAATTTTATTAAATTATCTTTATTTAATATTTAACTTGTCATTGTATAGTTGTGTTAATATTAATGGTATAATTGAAAATTTATAGTAAATTTTTTATAAAAATATAAGATTGACAAATAAATTAAAATAAAAAATTTTACCTAAAGTAAGAGATATTTTAAAATGGAGTGAATATATTCTAAAAGAAAGAAACTACAATAACAATATTAAAAGTTAATGCATTAAAAATATTTGTTATATCTTGAATAATATAGATTGAGAATGCAATCCAGAAGTTACCACTTTCTAAACGTGCTCGACACGAATTGTTTAGAATGTAACAAATCTGACTAGTGATTAATTGTGTCAGATGATCCAGTAGTTGTACGTTTTAACAAGGTTTTAAGTTTGAATCTCAGTGTATTTAACAATTTCAAAAATTAAATTAATATGATATAAAGTAGAATTAGTTATATTAATCGGTATAATAATGAACTAATTTTTTATTAAACGTTATTTAGTTTGACAATTTAAAATTTAGTTTTAATATACGTTGCCTTTTTTTATTATTATTTCATTCTTCTTTCTTCTTGATTATATCATTAAAAAATCAATCTAGCGGATTGTAGCGATGACAATGATGGATCTTTGGCGATGGATGACGGTGGCAGAAAATGGTGTGACTAGTGGCGGCAAATGGTGGCGGATGGGGCAGTAGCGACAGCAGATAGTGGCAAATAGTGATGGATGATGATAGTTAGTGACGGCCAACGGTGGCAATCAATAGCAGTTGGCGACAGGCGGTGGCGACTACAATGCTAGTTGGCGGCAAACGATGGCGGACGGCTGCCGCGGATGGTAGTGGATGACGGTGGTAGACTGTGGCAACAAACAGTGGTGGACAATGACGGCAAACAATTGACAAGGTTAATGGAGAAAGAATTAATCGGTGTGAAATAACAAGAATAGTAGTGAGAAAATATAAAATAGAAGAAGAAAAAAATTGAGATAAAATAAAATTAATTTAAAATTAATTTTTTTAAAAATTGATTTTAGGTCTAAATTGGTTCAAATAAAAACTAATTTTAAAATATTTAGATAGTTACTAAATAACGATTATTTAAAATTAAGCTCCATTATATCTGGTTAGCCAATTTTTTTAGTTTGTCAAACACCCCTTTAAGTAGAACATAACCAATGTTGGAAGATATTTATTTCGATACTAGAGTGATCTAGCTAGAGACAAATTAATTGAAATATAGAAGACTGAATTTTTTAATATTGATAATTTAAATTTTAAAAAAGGAAGAATTTTGCTAAAAATAATGGTTAAGGAATCAAGAAAAAAAAATTTAAAATTTCTAATGCGTTTAATTGATGCATTGAAACCTTAAAAATATTTATTCCAATAAACCCTTTCCCTTCTTGATTTCTTAATCATTGCATTAAGGATATTGATTAGATAAATCCAAAAAAGAATGAAAACATAACTTCATTAAGGCATTATTTGGTAGAGTGGAAAATAAAGGGAGGATAGAGAAAGAAAAAAATTGGAAAGAAAGGGATTAATTTCCTTTATTTTGATAAAAACAAAAAAGTGAGGTGAAAAAATATACAGTGTAAAAAAGTTTGTGAGATCCACTAATCTTTTTCCCTTGGCAAAAGATGGGATGAAAATGGCTCAATGACGTTGTTTCCAATATTACCCTTTACCTGTCCGCACCTCAAACAGAGCAATAATTACCTATAATAAATTTATAGTATTGTGCTGTCATTATCAATAGTGCTGCAATTCAACTCCTTACTATGCAAAAGTGCCCATTAGATATTCTATAAACTGTTCTATCTCTCTATCTTCTTCTATATACTAAATTCAGGTTTTTTCTTTTGAAAATATAAAGTTGTAAAATATATTTTTCGTATTCAATATAACTTCTCTACTTAATATTAATTACTATAATTATTAAATGTAAATTAAAAATATAGAAATGACAATAATTTAATACAATTTTAATTAAGGTTGTTTTAATAATATCAAAATAAAATAAACAATAAATGTTACAATAGATAAAATAGATATAAATCTAAATACTTTTATATAAATATAGAAGATCAATTTTTATTATTTTTATTTACATTATTTTGATAGATAAATTTTTAATAAAATTATATAAACTTTTATATTTTTACTCATTTTTTATATGACTCCATATTTATTTTAACATTTTATAATAATAGAAGGATAATATTATCATTTGATATCATTATCTTTTTCTTTCCTTTCACTTTTTCACACAAATAAATAAAAGAAAATAATTCTTCTTTTATTTTCTTTCCTCTTATTTTTCTTTCATCCAAACGTATTTATGAAAAATAAAAATTCACTTATCTTCTTTCCTCTTATTCTCTTTTCTTTGGTTCTCTATCCTCTCATCTTCTTTTCTTTGCCTAACCACCTAGGAAGTATAGACACCGACACAGACACAGAGATGGAGATACACCAAATCATAAAATTACAACACATGGACATGGCATATATATATATATATATATATTAAAAATTTAAGAAAATTTCATAATTCATAATATTATATTACAATATTTTTAGATATTTATAGATTTCAAACTACCAATTTTTATTATTTCCTAAATGCAAAAAAAGAAGTATTCTTAATATATGTCATGTATATTTCGTATACCCCTTTCAAAAATATGGAATACTATTTCTATTGATATCTTAAAAAAATTCCTAAATAAACTTGGGTATTTGAACTTTTAAATTCTTTTTTAATTCATAAAATAATTGGAAAAAAAA
Source organism: Pterocarpus macrocarpus (assembly GCA_031439585.1). Taxonomy (NCBI): domain Eukaryota; kingdom Viridiplantae; phylum Streptophyta; class Magnoliopsida; order Fabales; family Fabaceae; genus Pterocarpus; species Pterocarpus macrocarpus. Next base: position 14,070,725 of record CM062517.1, on the reverse strand, counting down.
AGTATTAGGCTGTGTTTCGATCGTATCCAGCCATGTCCAACGTGTGCTCAAGCCACGTCCGACACATATCCAAATCAAAAAATAATATTTTTTTAAAACACGTAAGATTATATGTCGAACACACGAACACACCATCAAATTGGTGTATCCGTGCTTCGTAGCCTAGCACACTATAAGAGATAGAATAGTACCCATTTACGAAACAGGAGAACAACATAGCAGGCTTCGAAATTTCTCTTTTGATTTTCCAATAGCTGAGGATCTACTTACAGCTATGATGGAGAATGACCCTTTCAGACAGCAGAAAGGCATCGGAAGCGCTTATTAGAGGACGCGAGTTTACAAATAAACATCTTCAGATTACTAGCAAAACAGGATATATATATATATATATATATATATATATATATATATATATATATATATATATATATATATTAGTGCTGCCATTCACTGAAGATCTTGTGTGCAACATGCTCAGATATTTCACAAATACCCTTTAATTTTGCTATTGAAAAGCCTTTTTCAGTCCTCCGAAGGCGCGGTCTCTATAGTTGCAAGTGCTCCATCGTTCAAGATTGAAGAGGCAAGAGGTTATATACTGAATATGTTTTGAATGAAAAACTAGTTGAAATCAAGTGTAAATCATACTAGGAAGTTTATTATATAGATAAAGCAGTTATAAAGATAACAATAAAATAGAAAATAAAATCAACAGATAATAAAAAAATAAAAATAAGATCTACAATTAAGAATAAGATAGAATAAACTGAATTAAAATTTTAACAAACTAAGTATCTAAATCTTAATTAAAATAGGGTATCATCCTTACTTTTATCACCCCCTTCAAACTATACGTCGCCTTGCAAAGGCCATGTTTGGATAATGATAGCAACAGAAATAAGTGATGAGTCTAAATCACAATAAAGGTGAATAAGTTGATCTTAATTAGAAGGCAGCTTGCCAATAACCATAAAATCATCATATTTGGTCTTGAAATATCAGATGTAGACATGAAACACATATTGGTGTATCAACCAAATCTTTTGAAAAAATCTTATGTCCATAGCTAGATAGCAGGGGGTCTTCAATAAGACAATTTGTAAGTTATACTCGAACAAGATAAAAAGAGATGCATTAATGGCAAAAACTAAAGATAAGATGATCAAATTTTTTGCCTGGTTACATACACATCCAAGAGGAGGGATCATTGGGAGGGGCGCCAGAGTTTCTCTGATAAAGCCACCAAGGCTGAGGGGCGTTAGAGTTTCTCCATTAAAAAAGACCAAGCATTCTGGTGTTTGATTGGGTGTTAACCATAAAAAGGTTCTGTACTATAAAGACATTTTGAATGAAAGATTGGTTGAACTCAAGTGTAAGTCATATTAGAAAGTTTATTATATAGATGAAGCGGTTACAAGGATAACAATAAAATAGGAAATAAAATTAACAGATAATAAAAAATAAAGATAAGACCTACAATTAAGAATAAGATAGAATAAACAGAATCAAAATCCTAATAAACTAAATATCTAAATCTTAATTAAAATAGGATATTATCCTTACTTTATCACATACAAGACAAGGTAATTCATGAACTGTGGCCAAATTTGAGATTTTCATTTTATCAATGGCCTTTACTTCTTATAACAACAATACTATGATTGCTTCTAAAGTCTCAGGTGAATTCTTGAAAGACACTTTTAAAAAACTTAACAATGCTTGAAAGCAATAATTTAGGATCTTCTTCCATTTGCTTTCTATGCAGGGTTTTTTTTAGGATTAAAAGTTATTTCAGTAAGGGTGTGTTTGGAATGTTATTCATGAATTTAATCCATGAAATTTTGCTCTTATTTTTATACCTGTATCAAACATACCGTAAATATTAACCCAAACCAGTTTTAGCTCAAAAGTTTCTAATGTTAGTAAATATGCTAGGAGTCACTTCTTCATGGGCTCTAAGGTTATAATGGCTTCTGCTATGATTTTATTTAAGATATGATAAAGATAAGTTTGTAGTAGGCCTATAAGGATTTAAAACTTCTAATTAAGCTAATTGTAAAGTTGCTTGTCGAGATTGAAATTTTATATGTAGATTATGTCGTTATACTCCTTAAAAAAATTTAGCAACAATTTTTAATTTTTTTTTTTAAATCTATTCGACTCACAAAGAGTCGGTTGAAAGAAAGGCAACATTGATCCGCTCGTTATGATAATGACACAAAGTTTAAATCTTATAAAAATAATTTTTTAGGAAAGTTACATAATCTTTTTTATTTTCATAATCGAACAAAAATTAATCTTATGAATAATTGAAATCGGTCAAACTTACAAAGATGCATTATGCCTTTTTATTTTTATTTTTTCAAAAAACCTTTTTATACATCCTAACTATGTTATACGAGAATCTTTTTGCGCCACTATTATTATAATTATTTAATTGTTATGCTTCATCCTTCAATGTATGACTTGTAGCACAAGGCAATCCGTCCGGTTTGGTGTCAGAATTGATTGCTAGTAGTAGTCAATTGGCGTCCCTGCTCCTGCAAAGAAGCCCCTTTCTCTAACAGTAGAGACTTGGTCCTGGTGGAAAGTAAAAGCTGTGGCCGAGTGTATAGTCAAATAGATTGTTTAAGCAATGGTAGTTAATTAAAAAAATCCCAATTTCTCTCATATCTCTTCACTCTAGTCCCGGCCATTCTATCTCTCTACCTTTGTCGTAGCACAGACTCAGAATACCTTACCAAGTGCTTTTCTAATGCTGATTTCGGATTTATTTCGAGTATTCGACTTTTACTCTCCAAATTTTCAAATAATGATTTAATCATAGTTGCAATTAAGCTTACTTCATTCGGCCTTTTACTTTTGATTTACAAGGAAAAACTTCCGGGTGGAATAGAGGATGTCATCTTTGAGAATGTAAAGTTTGATGCTACTCATGTAAGAAAGAATATAGGGCTTTGGAAGGGAGATGTGGATGACCTAAAACCACGTTGGGTTAAGCCATCTGTAGGTAAGATTTGATTTTGAAGACTTGCACTTTGTTGAGGAAGTTATATCAAATAATCGACATTATTACATGTCTTTCTGTCCTGCAATTCATATTTTGTCATGGCTGGCAGAAGCTGTGGACCAGACTGCAAGGGTTTGTTACTTTTGCATTAACCAATGGCCCGGAGTACCATACTTCTCAGGTAACTGATTCAACCATCATGCTTAACATATTGAGGTGGTGCTTATGTATCATATGTATGACTACTTGCAGCTGTTCCTCAAACATTAGCAGTATTTTTCCTTTAATAATGCCTATCCCTCTCCTGCCATAGTAATGGTGCCACTATTGTGGATTGTTAGTGAGAAAGGGAAAGACTATTTTATGACATATTCTGGTCACCATTCACTACTGATGATAGTTATGCTAAGATTTATAACGGTTTGCTACTGTGTTATTCATGTGCTCCTTTATCAGTAAATTCTGAGGTTATTTACATACATACATTTTCATTCGTAATTCTCTTGGCTTTCTGCTTTTCTGTGCACTGCTTTATCCTTTTCTCTTTGAAGTTTTTCTCCTATCACCAAATGTCCCTTTAAATGACTGAATTTTTACATAGTTACCCAACCCAGTAATCTTTTTATCAGTTGGTGGATCACGCTACATGTGATTCTCTCAATATATTATCTACTTATCATCTAGAACTTATCCTTTATGCCTTGTATATTGAGTTGAACGCTTTCCAAGAGTGATGAAGAATTGCTTTTCCCTTTCTTTTTCCCCTCGTCTGCCTTTTGATTCTGCTATTTGCAAAATATATAATTGGTATCTTTTTTATTCATTGCCTCATAACTTTAGATGCCGTCTGATCCTGATAGCTGGACCCTCCCCACTATGTAATTTCAATTATCATTTCCTGTATTCCCTAATTCTGTAGTAATTGTCCAGATAGCTGATGCGATGATTGTTGCTAGAAATCTAGGGGCAACACTTGTGATGCCTGACATCAGAGGAAGCCAACCTGGTGATAAGAGGTTAGAGCTGAATTTCACTTTATGTAAGATTAAGGATGTACTTGGCAGAGGTGTGTAAGGAGGAGATTTTTATTTAATCAATTGCGCATTTTAGCTTCTACCTAGCAGAGTCAAAAGACTATTTTTCTTTTTTTCTAATTTATCTATTCCATTACCAAACCTTAATATTGTTGCTTGTTTTGCTTTCCGTGTTTCATTTTTGTTCATCTTTTTGTGTCATCAACCAAGATTTATGCACTATCGATGGAAAGATGAAATTGAGTTAGCTTTATTTCTCAACTACTGAAGATTTCTTTTTTTACTGCCTTTTCATTTGTAAATAGTTAGGAGCTCAAAATAACTTCATAATCCAATCTTGGGCTTTTGCCTAGCGGCTAAGCTTCTTAGGATACTTGGTCCTTCACGTGAGTAATGCCAGTCTAATTTGCTTCATCTTTCACTGGATATCTAGCATTAATTGTATTGCTGCTGTTGTTAGTGAAACATAATACAAATAATTATCACAGGGAAGGGAGTATATAGGTGGTTTAAGTTTGTGATCATTTTATCAGCCAATGCCTGGCAAAAAACTTTTCTTCTGTATTGTTATAAGGTTTACTTCTTAATACCTGTGCCACATTCAGCTTTCCCGTTACCCCATGCCCTTATTTAAACATACAAGCACACTGCTGGCTGAGGTGAGGCAAGCCAGGGCCAGGCCAATCCCCTTGGCCAAGTTGTAGGTTAAAAACTTAAATAAGTCACTCATGCATTAAACAAGGACCATTTTTCATCTTTGTTATTTCAGGCCCCACACTAATTGCAAGCTTGCTTTGGAGGTAGCTCAATTTGAAAATGCGTAGTTGTTTATTACACTAATGAATAATAGCTCAAAGTTGAACTCTATTTAGAATTCAGTCTGGTTTACTTTTGAGTGTAAAGAAGAAATTCTTTTATTACTAAAATATAATTGATGTTTCAGGAACTTTGAGGATATTTATAATGTTGATGTGTTCATCAAAAGCGTGGAAGGGGTGGTCATGGATCTTCCTGCTCATATATCAACACCGAATATTGCTGCTGTGAAAGTCCCTAATCGGGTTACGGAAGACTACGTAGCTGAACATTTTGAGCCAATATACAGAACCAAGGGAAATATAAGGCTTGCAACTTACTTCCCTTCAATAAACATGAGAAAGGCAGGGAAAAAAGGTGACACTGGTTCTGTTGCATGCTTAGCAATGTTTGGAAGCTCAGAGTTGCAGCCAGAAATGCATGAACTGGTTGACTCAATGGTTAAGAAAGTGATTGACTTCTACATAAGTTCTCAGAGTAACGTTTTTGTACCAGCAATTTCCGGTCTGTTCTATGCAAATGTAGTTGCTAAGAGAATCGGTTGTGGTAAAACCCAGATATTGGTTCCGGCTGACACTTCAGGTTCATCTGCTTCTGCCTCCAATTTCCTGTCCCCATATGTCTCCAAGAAAAACCACTTTGCCTATTCTTGTTACTGCTAGCTTCCTGTGAAAAATCTAATTGGCCTTCGAAGAAGGTCTTGCTTCCCCTCTTAATTTGTTCAACTTATTATGTTCTCAAGACATTGTGGGAGTTTCCAAAAGTAACCAATCAGGAGTTTCGGTCCAGGTTATGGCTTTTTGGTTGTCTCAATTTTCATTTGTTTTTTTTTTTTTTGGAGCTTTCAACAAAAAGGTTGAGCATTTCCTAAACTCAAGTCATTGTAAAATATCTACACGTGCAGTTTGTAAAGTTATGGTTACCTCATTATTCGACGAAACAAATCAGTGTGCATCTACTAATATAATCTACTAATATAATATTTTAGAAGTATAACTTGAAAAGTTTTGACAAGTGGTGACTTTTTATTCTCCTTCTTTAAAATTCTACAAAAAAATAATTCTATTTATAGTAAGTTATTCTTATTAGTTGTCACTCTCCATTATTTATTAATCCCATTATTTGCACTATCTTCAAAAGTCCACTAACCAAGAAATTAATGTAACTATCATTTTTTACCAATCAATTAATTTTTTTTTTGGTAACATTACTAATCAATTAATTTGAATTGAATCAATTAATTTTATTTATTTTTATTTTTTAATTATCTTTTATGTTAACCTATACAACTATATATTAATATAATATTTTAGAAACATAACTTGGAAAGTTTTGATAAGTAACAGCTTCCAACTCTCCTTCTTTAAAATTCTACAAAAAAATAATTCTATTTTTGGTAAGTTATTCTTATTAGTTATCATTCTTTGTTATTTATTGATCCCACTATTTGCACTATCTTCAGGAGTCTGCTAACCAAGAAATTAATGTAACCACCATTTTTTACCAATTAATTAATTTTTTTTTTGGTAACATTACTAATCAATTAATTTGAATTGAATCAATTAATTTCATTTATTTTAATTTTTTAATTATCTTTTATGTTAACCTATGCAACTATTTCTTAATTAATTATATCTTTGACAATATTTCATGGACCTTTTTTTGAAATGGATGGAAGTGGAAGAATTTCTATAACTAATAGAAATCCAGTTTTTTTTCTTTTTTCAGCTTTTCCAAAAAACTATTCAAATGGTTCTTTATACTATTTTCAATCCTGCATAATAATCAGATTCATTTATATTAATATGTACATGATTGAAAGTTTTATAGAAAATTGTTATAGGAAAAAAATATATGAGAATAGTTAATAAATTATCTCATTTGATGTATCTACTAATATAATATTTTAGAAGCATAACTTGAAAAGTTTTGACAATTGGCAGCTTCTTATTCTCCTTCTTTAAAATTCTACAAAAAAATAATTCTATTTATAGTAAGTTATTCTTATTAGTTGTCACTCTCTTCAAGAGTTCGCTAATCAAGAAATTAATGTAACTACCATTTTTTCCCAATCAATTAATTTTTTTTTGGTAACGTTACTAATCAATTAATTTGAATTGAATCAATTAATTTCATTTATTTTTAATTTTTAATTATCTTCTATGTTAACCTATGCAACTATCTACTATCTACTAATATAATATTTTAGAAGCATAAGAGTTTTGATAAGTTGCAGCTTCCTACTCTCCTTCTTTAAAATTCTACAAAAAAATAATTCTATTTTTGGTAAGTTATTCTTATTAGTTGTCACTCTCCATTATTTATTGATCCCACTATTTGCACTATCTTCAAGAGTCCGCTAACTAAGAAATTAATGTAACCACCATTCTTTACCAATTAATTAATTTTTTTTTTGGGTAACATTACTAATCAATTAATTTGAATTGAATCAATTAATTTCATTTATTTTAATTTTTTTATTATCTTTTATGTTAACCTATGCAACTATTTCTTAATTAATTATATCTTTGACAATATTTCATGAACCCTTTTTTGAAATGGATGAAAGTGGAAGAATTTCTATAACTAATAGAAATCCAGTTTTTTTCTTTTTTTAGCTTTTCCAAAAAACTATTCAAATCGTTCTTTATACAATTTTCAATCCTGCATAATAATCAGATTCATTTATATTATTATGTACATGATTGAAAGTTTTATAGAAAATTGTTATAGGATAAAAATATATGAGAATAGTTAATAAATTATCTTATTTGATGTATCTCATATAAAATTTTCAATGTCTATATAAATACTGTAGGAATTAATTTTAATTTTAATTTTAGTATTTATAATAAATATATATTTTTACATTATTGTTTTTAAATTTATTTAAATTTATTTTTTATAATTAATATATATTATTTACATTATGGTTTTAATATATCGCTATTAGGAAGCTATATAAAGAGGCCATATAAAAGTAAGTGAGTGAGAAATAAAATAAACTTTTCCATAAAGGGCAGAGATTAAGAAATGAAATTTTTTTTTTTTTGGTTTTTTGATCAATATTTGAAAATTTAAAATAGATCTATATGATTGAATTATGCTTTAAAAAAATATGCTTTCAAGAATATTCTTGCACTATCTTCTATAAAATTTCCTGTTTTCTTCAACAATAATTACGTAATTATATTTTTTATTTTTCTATATATTTCTATAAAAGTATGAGGACGAGGAAATGATTATTTTAAATTTTTTTATTATAAAATTTTTACTAAAATATTGCAAGAACATATATTAGATAAAATTTTTTATTTTTAAGATTAAAATATATTCTTTTCAAGTTAGTTTTTAATAAATTGTTAATAGGTGAGAGAGAAAAATGAAATAAATTTGATAATAAGGGGACGGAGTGGTAAATAGAATCAACCTTTTAAAAAAAGAAAAATATTCTAATTCTCTAAAATAAGAGTAAAATAAGAATATTGAATTGAAAAAATAGAATAATATATATAGACAAAGTGAAATTATAGAAAGAATAGTCTATTATAGAATATTAGATATTTTATACACATCTTTTTTTGTTTTCCATTTTTTTTTTATTGACCAGATTGGTAACTCCTTATCCCGTATTACTTAAAAGTTAGAAGAAAAAGATTTATTCTCATATAAAAATTGGAATAAAGAATTTCTTTATAGAACATATTAGAATTTTAATAGTAAATAATTACATAAAATAAATATATATAAATATTATTCAAAATAATTAATTTATCTAATAAAAATTTCACAACTATTTTGTATTATAGAAATATTTTATTTTACATAATTTTAATTAAATACTATTTAAAATTGATTTATATAACTATATTTTATTAAAATTTTATATTTTACTATATTTATACATTAAAATAAAATATTAATAACAAATTATTATATCAAGTTATATATATATATATTTGTTACAATTTACACCCGAGTGCATGGGTTAAATACACTAGTTCATTTGATATATAGGACTACGAACCTCCACACTTTTATATGTGGAGGGCAGCAATCTTAATATTTAATGCACCCCCGTTTTTTTTTAACCTTTTCAAAATTAATTTAAAATGCTAAATAAATTTATAATTATATATTATCTACATTAATTATTTTTTAAAAAAATTTTCTCTCTCCTAGTTAATATTCTCTTTCCACTATCTTTTTTTTGTTAAATTTATGCTTCACACATAATAAAAACTAATTAAAAATAACAACATTAGTTATTTTTTAAAACACATAGTTTAGTATTAAATAAAAAATTTTAAACTTTTTTTTTAAATTTTTACCGTAATAATTACATACTAATACGATGATTAAAAATTCAATTAATAAACAAGTTGTACATTGATTTAATTATATACTAGTACGATGGTGAAAATTTATATCTCGTATTTTTATCATTTTGTTTTAATTCAATTTCAGGAAAAAAACATAATACAGGTTGTACATTGATTCATTAAAATTCAATTAATACAAGTTTAAATAACTTCGTCAAAATATAACAAAATCCAAATTCAAATTCTATGTACCAGTTTAATTATTTACAAACATTAAAGAAAAAATTATTGATTATTGAATTAATATTAAATATATTTACCCAACACATAATAAAATCACTTGAGCTTTCAATCAATTATATATTATTCAATAAGAGAAAAATGGAAAAATGATAATATTTTTCAAATAGAGAAAGATAGTGGAAATAGAAAATTAATTAGGAAAGGGAAAATTTTAAAGGAGTAATTAATGTGAATAACATACAATTATGGACTTCTCCATAATTTTAAGTAGATTAAAACCTGGTTTGGTAGTGATATTTGAGAGAATATTCCTACTTATAAAAAATATATAAGCCAATTTTTTTTTTTTTGGTAAACAAAAATAGTAAAGTGTTTTTGCTCTTGATTTTTAAATACCATGGATGCTTTTGAGAGTCCTTATGAAATATTTTTTAAAGTTGACTTATATTCTCTAAAATTTAAAGAATTAATATAATTTTACTCTCTTTAATATTTATATCCATTATATTCATTTTAAATTTTTAAAGCAATTTTACCAAATATTACTCTTATAATTTTTACTTATTGTAGATAATTTTTATATTATTTTATTAAATATTATTATTATATATTTTTAAAAGTAACTTTTAAAAAATCCAAAAAATTCAATTATTTTAAAAAAATTATAATAATACCAATCCAAACCTAAGAAAAGATATGAATGAGTTTAATATTCAAAATAAAATATTAAATTTATTAATCTCCACATAAAGCCTACTTTTTTAATGATTCACTTAGGTGTGGATTATCTATAGTTTTCAAAGGCTACAAGAGATGTAGTTCTTGATCTAATGGTTTACCCTTGTCAAACTACATTTACAATTTTTATTTTGCCAAAGAGAAAACATTTTCTAAGGTGTAGATTTTTCGTACTTCTTTTGAATTTGCAAATGATTCAATTTTGAATTCATATACTCTATTGAGTATCTCATTTGTGATTTTTTTTTTCAAAAAAAATATAATTTAAAGAATGATATATTTTTTTAATATACTATAGTGTCATCTCAATTTTGAATTCAAATACTTTATTGAGTATCTCATTTGTGAGTGTATTTTTTCCCAAAAAAAAAATTTAAAGAATGATATATTGTTTTAATATACTATAATGTTATCTTCTATATATATATATAGCGAACTTCGTTTAGTGAAATAAGATTTAATTATTGTATATATTATTTTAATAATCATGCATATAAATTATTAAATTAAAAATATTATTTAAAAATAATTACACTAACCTTTTTCTAAAATCTTTCATAATTATATTTGTCCCTTTAAATTTTAAAAAATTACTCACCTCCCCTAATTGATTTAAGGTTACTATAGTTTCGCCCCCTGCGATTAGTTATCCGTCCATAACAGTTTAGCCACGTCACATGATTTTTAATAAAAAAATTATTTGAAATGCCATAACTACCCCTGCCCATAGCCACCACCCACTAACCCCAACACACCCTTTTTCGATCGGCGACCCTACCCAACCCCCACACGTCCCCAACTTCTCTTCTTCTGCTACATCCAAGAAGCCCACCCACCCCCACCTCACACCTCACACCTCTCACCTCAGCTCACCTCACCTCAACCGTCACTGCCACCCACCCCGAACCCACCGGCTCCACCCTTATTCAACTGCAAAATCAAATCCCCACCCTCATTCAACTGCAAAATCAACCATCATTGAAAGAAAAGAAGCAGCCAAAAAATGAATATAATGAAAAAAAAATTAATATAAGATAAAATAGGAAAAAAAATAAGAGGCCGCCAGAAACAAAGAGCACGATGAACACACCACTGTGCTGGAGCCCGACGCCGCTACCATTGCCGATGCTGAAGAAGAGCCCGATTGAGACGGCTCTGGATCCGATTCCAGGAAGCTCCAGAAGATCGATAGCGCTGCCGAGGAAGCCGATTGGCGGCTCCATCAGTGGCCAACGATCTTTCTCCCTGGTCACTAAAACGGCTGCGCCTCGTGTGGACACTGCAACTCCACAAGCGAAGGTCCTTCTTCTTCAGACCAGTTGTTCGCATCCACGCCTGCGCCACAGAGCTTGCGCAAGTCCGGTGACGGCAGCGGTGGCGACAGTGATGGAAGTGCGAGGCACTCGCACGGGAGTGGACACCTTCCGATGCCGTATCCGGTTTGTGATCTGACGGCGGTTTGAGTGGTAGGCAGAGGGGGTGGGGGACGGGCGGCAAAATGGTTGGGGCCAATGGGTTCGTCGGAGGGAGGAATGAGTGATTTTAGGAATTTAGGGTTCAATTAGTGTGAGACTTTTCTTGTGTTTTAAATTTGTAAGTAAATTGATATTACCTCCGTTAATTATGAAAGATCTCATGGAAGTTCCGCGTAATTTTCACTATTATTTATATATATGAAAAGTAAATATAATAGACACATTAAAAAAAGAGAGAGAAAAAGTATTAGTCTCAAACACCTCTAGCTCACTACTAAATGTATTATATTTTTCTCTTATTATGATGTTTATAAAAAATATCCATACAAATAATATTGTTGATTAAAAAAAAAAATTCCGTCTTACCTAAAAAAAACCTAAAATATTCATACATTATTATTCTTATCATTGTACTCTTTTTTTATTCTTAATTCATTATTCATTATTCATTTTCACTTGGAACCTCGGAGCACAAGCACATACCGATTAGCAAATCAGTCTAAGTCAAAGTCGGAGCAAAGGAGGCTTTATAATTTTATCTTGTGATCTAATTTTATGTTTGTTTATTTAATTATTTGTGTTCATGTTTATTATTTTTTTCTTTAGACTAGTTAGATCATTCTATTAGTTGCATTCATTGATCCAAAGGAGCGAAAAGTTGTTAGAGTGCTGCATGGTTGACATGGGACGCTAAGCACGTGTTTGGTTTGTGAAAATATTTTTTATTTTTTTTTGTTTTTATTTTTTGAAAAGATTTTCACTTTCAAATTTTTTGAATTTAAGAAATGTGTTTAGTTTATAAAAATTTATTCTATTTTCAAAAAATAAAAATAAAGAAAATATGTTTGATTTGTCTGTTTTCAAAATATAATTTTCAAAATCAAATTTAAGATAATAAAATTATATTTATTATTAAATAATAAAAATGATATATATTTGATTTGCATATTTTGTTCATCTAATAAAAGTATTTATCAAAATAATAAATAATTATAAAATATTAAGATTAAGAATAAAATAAATTGTTCACTTTAAAGTTATTTTATTATCATTATCAATTATTACATTTTGATTTTTATACAGATAAATATTTAAATACTATAGTTAGTATTATTTTATTATTTATTTAAAAAAATTACTAGAAATTCTTACTTTAAAGTGATAAATCATAGATGTATATTATACGCACGATATATGATAATATATAATTAAATACTATAAAAAAAACTTTAACTACAAAAATTACTTGTAATAACAAAATATATTTGATTTGTTAGTAACTTATAGTCACATTAAAAAGAGAATATTAGGAATATAGGTAACATCTAGTGCCTCTTTTTTCCCTCTTCTTTTTATCCTTTTTTCCCTTGTTTTTACTCTTGGAAAAAAAATTAAAATGATCGACAAAAATTTAAAAAAGGTGAGAAGGTTCGAACCCCAACATTGGATTTCTTGGCTCAACATACAAGCCAAATATGCTGCCAATATTTTTTTTTTTAATTATCTTGTCCCTTTTTTGTCTTTTATTTTTTCCTTTGGAATATGATTGACAAAAATGAAATGGCTAGGGTAAGGGAGACTCAAACCCCCACCATTAAACTTATGAGCTAACCATGCTTGCCAACTGTACTGCCAGCGCGTGACTATCGTAGGGTGTCATTAATTATATATAAGGAAAAGTGTACAAGAGTGCGTTTAAAGAAAAAAAAATGATCCTCACCGTGGATCAAACACGGAGCATTGCATGAGGAAAAGAAGGAAGTTCTGCATATTTACCATGATGTCGCTGCATTTTTATTGAAAATATTTTCAAGTTTTAGAACTTAAAACTCTGAAAATGCTAAAAATGTGAAATCACCATTTTCAATTTTGTGTGTGTTTTCAAAACCATTTTCAATGAAAATATTTCCTATGAGCATAACATAACATATTTTCAGGTTTATTTTTAATTTTCACTGAAAATGGAAATGAAAATGAGCAAACCAAACACCACCTAATATTTTAGTAGTTAAATAAATTGAAGCATGCTGCTTTCAACAGTCGTCTTAGCTTAGCTGGTAGAGCGCATGTCTTTTAACCATGTGGTCATGGGTTCGATTCCCACAGACAGCATGACTTTGATTATTAATCTTCTAAGCATAAAAGAAAGCATATGATTTCAGAAGAAAATCCTTAAAAATTTATTTTCAAAAGGTTTTGTTACTTTTTATAAAATAATTCTAAATCTTCTTACTACTTTTTAAGATTCTAAGACATTGATTACATTTACTTTAATACATTGCATCTCGAATGCTTATGTTTAAATCCATTAGGGACATATCTGATGATAATGATAAGACTGCTGCTACATATGTTGAATATACAGTACATATTACAAATTCTAGAAAGAAAACTGAGCAATATGGAGTATGATATGTATGTATGTATGTATTGTCACATGTCAGTCAAGCATAAGCTTACTATAAATTGGAGGACAGGTGATTCTCGTTGGCGTTGCGTGAGATGCTCTGCCTCTGCTGGCCTATTGTGCGGCATGAGACTTCCTGAGTTGCCTGAAATGCTTCTTGAAGGATTGAGACAATGGTGTTTTGGGGACTGGAATTAATTTTCCAGCTATAGCAAGAGGCCAGCTGTAATTGGAAGGAAAAATCAGCTATAGCAAGAGGTCACTCACTTGGGACCAAGTTTCTGAATGAATTACAAAACTTGCATACGGGATTTTTAAAGTTTATTCATATCATATTAGATCAGAGGCAGAATACTCCAACACTTCCAATGCATTTGGTAGAAGCACTTACTATTAATGAGGGTGCACAACCTTTTGACGATGCATCTAATAACGATTAATCACTTTTAACTCGCCATGTCAAAAATATCATTGATGTCACCATTAGATTTTGTCATTCTAGCATTGAGTGACATGTATAAGTATTACTTTCAGGTATGTATATGAAGAATAACCCACTTTCATCAAATAGCATGGCTGGTCCGAATTCATTATTATAGGTTAGGCCATTGTCATTTCATTAAAGTTTCATATGTGGATATTCATTTGTATATTCAATTATCTCATTTACTTATGGTAGTCAATATTATAAATAAAGGGGATTTATAATTGCTTATGATTTTGGTTGTTCTTGCTTTAACTTTATTTTTCATTCAAGCTTCGCATATCCAGTTTGTTGGGCTGAAATGGCACCATGCTATAGCCTTGTACTTTTTTTTTTGTTAGATTTGAGAAACTAGCTCATCCTTATTAGGTCGAGGGATATTAGACTTTGTTGGACTTCAGAACTATCATAAGTGGGTCGTCATGATTGATTCCCCAATTAACCTTATTTGGCTCTCCTTATTTGATATTTCCTTTCTTATACCCTCCTTGTTGTTGAACTCTTAATTCTACGTGATCAGAATTAGTGACCTCATTTGGTGGTTTGAAATTTTGAATGATATGGATTCTTCTACTTTTTATTTATTTATTTATTTGGGGGGTTTGGTTTATCTTCTCAGTTAACATTACTAGTGTAGGCCTCAGGATCACAACATTTGGGAAGATCGTGACTTCTCCATCTCACGCAACCAAAGACCACCTCTTTTGACAATACAACAGCGTTGCCAATCCCATATGCCAATTCACCTCGGTCTTCTACAAATATGATGAATAAACCTTCCCCTCAGCAACAAACCCAACAATAGTAGCAACAACCACCACCAGCACAGCCCCAGCAATGGTCAAAACTGATGCAGTTACCTCCATAGTAGCAATAACTTCTTGCTCAACAGCAACAGTTTAGGAAATCTGCAATGCAAGGATTGAGATAGGTAAAATTTGCAAGTTTTGTATATATACATTTTTGTTAAATATATTATTATTATTATTATTATTATTAAAATATTCAAAATTTTTTAAAATAGATTAAAACTATTTAATTGTTATGATAATTAAAAAAATAATTTTAATATATTATCAATATAAAAAAGTGAGTTTAATTTGTATGTATTGACAGTGTAAAATAATTTTACATGTCAGTCAATAGAAATATAAGAAAATGATATCTCATGTAAATAACTACCCACTATAATAAGGGATCCACCATAATTTGGCATTTTCTTATATTTTTATTGGTTAACAATGTAAAGTTATTTTATACTGTTAATGTATACCAATTAGTCTAAAAACAAAATTAATACATATACATTTTTTTGATGAATTTTATTCATACTTTTAATTACATATACAATATCATGCTATAAAAAAAACTTAACTCCATAAAAAAAAACTCTTACTTAATATTAAAAAGAAAAAGGATCATATCTATAAATCATAGCTTTGAAAATCGGATCCGATCGGCTAGTTAAACCAGTTGAACTGGGAATGGGCCAGGTATCCAGTTCATGCATAGCTTTAAGAACCATTTTTTGAAAACCGGAACGGAACAATTGAGAACCGTCCAAAAATCGCTGAACTAGACCGGTTTCAACGATTGAGTGGTTTTAGTTTAAGGAAATGCCCATCTCAAAATGGCGTTGTTTAAGGGGTTTTCAAAAAAAAAACAAGGTGTCTGAAATTTGATTCGATTTCATTTTGCAAGGCCCCAAAAATAGAGCAAAGGAAAAGGAAGTTGTAGGGGGTAGGGAGCCCTAACTCCAAAAGCCATTGACACATCCTCACCTACCTCTTCCACCGTCACACCTAGTGTCATCCCCCACGACGTCCATTGCACCGTCGTCCATCAGCCTCCGAGTGCGTCGGGACTTTCGCTGCAACACCCATCGCACTATCCACTATGCCGTCCTCTATCTGCCGTTGAGCGCGTTAGGACGTCTGCTGGAGCACCCATTACGCAAGACCTCTATAGCATTATGAGAGATAAGAAGGAAATGTTTGTGTTTATTATTGTTGTTGTTGTTATTGTCAATAGTGTTAATTTGGGAAAATTGAGTTGCAATACTCACTACCTCCTACACCGTCACCGACCTACTTCGTGTCCGTGAGGTCCAGCTTAGGATCAGGGTCAGATAAGCGAATCCAACTAACTTATTATCCTCTTCCATTCACCACTTCGCTTTCAGTAAAAATCGACACAACTATAAAAATAATACCTTTGTGTGTTGTGTTGAGTTGAATTGAGTTGTGTTGTGGCAGCTGCAACTAGCAAATAGCTCTCTTTCTCTCTCTTTCTCTCTCTCTTTATATCTCTAGCAATGGAAGTTAAGGGACAAGGTGGACAAGGTGGTCAAGGACAGGGAGAGAGGCTGAACCAGGCAGTGCAGTAGCAGTTGAACTTGGAATAAGTTAAGACCCGTGCTATCAGCCTATTCATAGCCATCTCTCGGATGCTCGAAGATTTTGACGCTTATGCTCGCATCAACACCACCCCCAAGTGGTTTGTTTCTCCTTCCTTTCTTCTTCTTCTTCTTCTTCTTCTTCTTCTATAATCATTTATCATTGTTAATCAATGAATGAATGAATGAATGCCATTCCATTCAATTCTTGACTTGACCCTATCCTATGCCCCCTACTTCCAGGCAAGACATTCTGGGGCAATATTCCATGGTGAACCTTGAGCTCTTCAATATCGTTGATGAAATGAAGAAGGCCTCCAAGGCATTTCTAGTGCATCCCAAGAAAGGTAATGCTAAGAATGCTAATGGCATGCTCTCCTCCTTTCCATTCTCATGAATAATATTGAATCAATATTTCCAACAACACATACTTCACATTGTTCAATGTATTCTTTGATTCAGTACTTCCTATTATGCTCTCCTCAAAACTACTCCCTGAAATGGAGATGGACGACAACTCTAAGAGAGATTAGTTGCTCTAGGGGATGCAAGACCTCCCAATACCTACTCAAATTGACAAGCTCAACGTGATTCCCATTCCATTTCGTGGACTAGTCAGCTATCTTCTACTTTGAGCCACCTTTTCTTGATCATCAATTCTTTTGCAGGCTAGAATTGATATGATTGCAATAGTTTGTGAAGGTGCTGAGAAAGTCTTGGCTGACACTCAGAAAGCCTATTGCTTCGGAACTCATCGAGGCCCAGCTATTGCTCTGACTTTGGACAAGGGTCAAGCTACCAAAATTTCAGAATAAGAAAATCTACTTTGAGCTGTTGTCAATGTTGGTAAGGGTAATAGTTGTACTTGCTGCCATAGCCAAATTGTATTTATATAAGATGTGCTCATGCTTAATACTTTATTTTGATTTGTTTATACAATAAAATCATGCTTTAGTGCCAACGGGTGACGTATGTAGGGTTTCAAAAGGCTAAATTTGGGATCAAAATCATGCGCCCCAAGAATATGTGAATAAGGCGTGTTGTTGTTGTTGTTGTGTTTGCAACGACACCTTCATTATAAAGTGGGTCAAACATTTGAGAATCTAACAAAATCCACTAAAATTTGTAGCATTAAACTTTGGACCAATAACATCTTCTAATATTGTTGAAGAAACTGGAGGCTTTTTTTAGCATATATGTTGAGATCTAATTCCAAAATTGCATTCCTACGGGTAGTTTAGTTATTATACATTGTTAGCATTAGATTTAGTGTAATTTATAAAGGACTTGTGTACAGTAAGGTGTTTTTTGCTAGCATACTATGGAGAAAGCTTTTGTTTGTTGAAACTCTATACACCTCCATGTTAAACACCTCGTGTGCATGTTCTTTATGATAATTATTTGGATAAAACTAGACTGCACGCAGGATTACAAATACCTACAGATCTGAGGCAGATTTCTCCAGCATTTCCAATGCATTTGGCAGAAGCACTTACTATCAATGAGGGTGCACAACTTTTTGATGATGCATCTAATAATTGTTAATCACTTTTAACTCACCATGTCAAAAATATCACTGATGTCACCATTAGATTTTATCATTCTAACATTGAGTAACATGTATTACTTTCAGGTATGTATATGAGGAATAACCTGCTTTCGTCAAACAGAATGGTTGGTCCGAATTCATTGTTATAGGTTAGGTCATTGTCATTTCGTGAAAGTTTCATATGTGGATATTCATTTCTATATTCAGTTATCTCTTTTACTTTTAGCAATCAATATTGTAAATAAAGGCAATTTATAATTACTTATGATTTTGGTTGTTCTTGCTTTAACTTTATTTTTCATTCAAGCTTGGCATATCCAGTTTGTTGGGCTGAAATGGTGCCATGCAGTCCTATATTTTTTTTTTTTGGGGTTAGATTTGAGAAACTAGCTCATCCTTATTAGGTTGAGGGATATTAGACTTTGTTGGACTTTAGAACTACCATAAGTGGGTCGTCATGGTTGATTCCCCAATTAACCTTTTTTGGCTCTCCCTATTTGATATTTCCTTTCTTATACCCGTGTTGTTGAACTCTTAATTCTGTGTGATCAGAACTAGTGACCTCATTTGGTGGTTTGAAATTTTGAATAATATGGATTCTTCTACTTTTATTTATTTATTTATTTTTGGGTAGGGGGGTTTGGTTTATCTTCTCAGCTAACATTACTAGTGTAGGCCTCAGGATCACAACGTTTGGGAAGATCAGCAGCTTCTCCATCTGCTGCAACCAGCACCACCTCTTTTGACAAGACAACAGCATCACCAATCCCATATGCCAATTCACCTAGGTCTTCTACAAATATGATGAATACACCTTCCCATTAGAAACAAACCCAACAATAGTAGCAATAACCGCCACCAGCATAGCCCTAGCAGGGGTTGAAATTGATGCAGTTACCTCCACAGTAGCAACAACTTCTTGCTCAGTAGCAACAGTTCAGCCAATCTGCAATGCAAGGATTGGGACAAGTAAAATTTGCAAGTTTTATATATATATATATATATATATATATATATATATATATATATATATATATATATATATATATATATACATATTTGTTAAATATATATTAATAATATTATTATAATATTAAAATATTCAATTTTTTTAAAATAGATTAAAACTATGTAATTGTTATAATTAAAAAAATGATTTTAATATATTATCAATATAAAAAAGTGAGTTTATTTTGTATGTATTGATAATATAAAATAATTTTGCATGTTAGCCAATAGAAATACAGAAAAATGGTATCTCATATAAGTAACTACCCACTATAATAAAAGATCTACCATAATTTGGTATTTTCTTGCATTTCTATTGGCTGACATTGTAAAGTTGTTTTACAATGTCAATGCCTACCAATTAGTCTAAAAAAAAAATTACATATACTTTTTTTTTGATGAACTTTATTCATACTTTTAGTTACATATACAATATTATGCTATAAAAAAATACTTGACTCCATCAAAAAAAAAAAAAATGCTTACTTAATTTTGAAAAGAAGAAGGATCATACCTATAAATCATAGTTATGAAAACTGGACTCGACTGGCTGATCAAACCGTTTGAACTAGGAATTGGCTAAGTATCCTGTTCGAGCATAGCTTTAAGAACCGCTTTTTGAAAACCAGAAAGGAACCGTTGAGAACTGCCCAAAAATCGTTGAACTAGTCCGGTTTCAGAGGTTGGGTGTTTTTAGTTTAAGGAAAAACCCATTTCAAAACGGCGTCATTTGGGGGTTTTCAAAAGAAAAAAAGGTGTCTGAAATCTGATTCGGTTTCATTTTGCAAAGCCCCAAAAACAGAGTAGGGGAAAAGGAAGTTGCCTGGGGTAAGGAGCTCTAACTCCCAAAGCCATTGACATAGCCTCACCCACCTCTTCCATTATCATACCATCCACCACGTTGTCCACTGCGCCATCCTCCATCAAGTGTTAAGCGCGTCAGGACATCTGCCACGGCACCCATTACCCAAGACCTCCATAGCATTTTGAGATGTAAGAAGGAAATTTTTTGTGTTTATTGTCGTTGTTGTTGTTGTTGTTAATGGTGGTAGTTTGGGAAAACTAAATTTTAAGCTATAACTAGGAAGAGACAAAGGACAGAGAATTATGTTATGTTATATGAGTCATACTAAAGATTTAATGATTTTTCTGACAATAGTTTTTAATCACATTTGCTTAGAGCATCATCGCCACTCATTAGCTTTTCTCCATCTCTCGTCAGATCACAAGTGAGTTTCCTACTTATTACATTGATTCTATTAATTAAAAGAAAAAAGAGAATAAGATAAACAGAAGATGATTGGAAAATCCAGTAGTAGCAAGCACAATTTGTAACCCTAGATTGAGGTTGAGGGGGAGGTGGTGGTAGAGGTTGTCATACTCATTGCCTCTTATGCCATCGTCGGCCTACTCTATGTCTGTGAGGTTCAGGCTTAGGATCAGGGTCAGACAAGCCAATCCAACTAACCTATTATCCTTTTCCATTGACCACTTTGCTTTTAGTAAAAATCGACACACCTATAAAAATAATACCTTTGTGTGTTGTGTTGAGTTAAGTTGTGTTGTGGCAACTACAGCCAACAAATAGCTCTCTCCCTATCTATCTTTAACAATGGAGGTTTAGGGACAGGGTGCATAGGGTGGTCAAGGACAGGGAGAGAGGTTGAACCAGGCAGTGCAGTAGCAGCTCAACCTGGAACAAGTGAAGACCCATGTTATTAGCCTTTTCAAAGCCATCTCTCGGATCTTCGAAGATTTTGACGCCTATGCTTGCACCAACACCACCCCCAAGTGGTTCGTTTCTCCTTCATTCCTTCCTTCCTTCTTCTTCTTCATAATTATTTATCATTATTAATCAATGAATGAATGCTGTTTCTTTCAATTCTTGACTAGACCCTATCCTATGCCCCCCACTCCTAGGCAAGACATTTTGGGGCAGTATTCCATGGTGAACCTTGAGCTCTTCAACATCGTTGATGAAATGAAGAAGGTCTCCAAGGCATTTCTAGTCCATCCCAAGAATGTTAATGCTGAGAATGCTACGGGTATGCTCTCCTCCTTACCATTCTCATGAATAATATTGAATCAATATTTCCCCGAACACATATTTCACATTGTTCAATGTATTCTTTGATTCAGTACTTCCTATTATGCTCTCCTCAAAACTACTCCCTGAAATGGAGATGGACGACAACTCTAAGAGAGATAAGTTGCTTCAGGGGATGCAAAACCTCCCAATACCTACTCAAATTGACAAGCTTAAGGTGATTCCCATTCCATTTCATTTACCAGTCACCTACCTTCTACTTTGAGCCACTTCTTCTTGATTATCAATTCTTTTGCAGGCTAGAATTGATATGATTGCATCAGCTTGTGAAGGTGCTGAGAAAGTCTTGGTCGACACTCGCAAAGCCTATTGCTTTGGAACTCGCCAAGGCCCAACCATTGCCCCCGACTTTGGACAAGGGTCAGGCTGCCAAAATTCAAGAACAAGAAAATCTACTCCGAGCTGCTATTAATGTTGGTAAGGGTAATAGTTGCACTTGCTGCCATATCCAAATTGTATTTATACAAGATGTGCTCATGCTTAATTCTTTATTTTGATTTGTTTATACAATAAAATCATGCTTTAGTGTCAAGGGGTGACATGTGGAGGGTTTCAAATGGCATAATTTGGGATCAAAGTCTCACGCCCCAAGAATTTGTGAATAAGGCATGTTGTTGTTGTGTTTGCAACGGCACCTTCATTATAAAGTGTGTCAAACATTTGAGAATCTAACAAAATCCACTAAAATTTACAACATTCAACTTTGGATCAATAGCATCTTCTAATATTGTTAAAGAAACTGGAGGCTGTTGTTTAGCATATATATTGAGATCCAATTCCAAAATTGCTTTCATACCAATAGTTCTGTTATTATAAATTGTTAGCATTAGATTTAGTGTAATTTATAGAGGACTTGTGTATAGTAAGGTGTTTTTTGCTACCTTGCTATGAAGAAAGCTTTTGTTTGTTGAAACTTTACACACCTCCATATTAAACACCTCGTGTACATGTTCTTTATGATGATCATTTGGATAAAATTGGACAGCACGTAGGATTACGGATACCTACAGATTAGAGATAGATTACTCTAGCACTTCTAATGCATTTGGTAGAAGCACTTACTATCAATGAGGGTGCACAACCTTTTGATGATGCATCTAATAACGGTTAATCACTTTTAACTCGCCATGTCAAAAATATCATTGATGTCACCATTAGATTTTGTCACTCTAGCATTGAGTGACATGTACAAGTATTACTTTCAGGTACGTATATGAAGAACAACCCACTTTCATTAAACAACATGGGTGGTCAGAATTCATTGTTATAGGTTAGGTCATTGTCATTTCATGAAAGTTTCATATGTGGATATTCAATTGTCTATATAGTTATCTCATTTACTTTTGGTAGTCAATATTGTAAATAAAGGGGATTTATAATTACTTATGATTTTTTTTTGTTCTTACTTTAACTTTATTTTTCATTCAAGCTTGGCATATCCAGTTTGTTGGGCTGAAATGGCCCCATGCTATAGTCTCGAATTTTTTTGTTAGGTTTGAGAACCTAGCTCATCCTTATTAGGTTGAAGAATATTAGACTTTGTTGGACCTCAAAACTACCATAAGTGGGTTGTCATGGTTGATTCACCAATTAACCTCATTTGGCTCTCCCTATTTGATATTTCCATTCTCGTACCCTCCTTGTTATTGAACTCTAAATTCTATGTGATGAGAAGTAGTGACCTTATTTGGTGGTTTGAAATTTTGAATAGTATGGTTTCTTCTACTTATTTATTTATTTATTTATTTTGGACGGGTCTGGTTTATCTTCTCAACTAACATTACTAGTGTAGGCCTCAGGATCACAACTTTTGGCAATATCAGCAACTTCTCTGTTTGTTGCAACCAGCACAACTTCTTTTGACAATACAACAGCATCGCCAATCCCATATGCCAATTCACCTAGGTCTTCTGCAAATATGATGAATACACCTTCCCCTTAGCAACAAACCCAACAACAACAGCCACAACCACCATTAGCACAGCCCCAACAACGGTCAAAACTAATGCAGTTACCTCCATAGTAGCAACAACTTCTTGCTCAGCAATAAAAGTTCAGGCAATCTGCAATGCAAGGATTGGGATAGGTAAAATTTGCAAGTTATGTACTCTGCATGGGGTTAGTACATCCTTAAGTAGGCTTAAAGGACTAGGTTAGAGTATATTATACATATGGTTCATTAAATTTGGTAGTCACTTTTGGAAAGCTATATTTTTGGAAATTGGATTGGACCTTTGGCTGGTATGGGTTAACTGAGATTCGGTCCTTTGGCTGGTCTACTCCGATGTGTTGAACACCAGCTTAGAAACTGATGAATTGGTACCAAACCATTTAAATCTTGTGAACTAGTCATGGACTCATGGTTTAACTAGATGTACCAGTTCATTTTGATAAGCAAATTATACAAATAGGCATATCAAGAATTGAACCTTCGTTGTGGTGTTAAGTCCCAGTGTTTCACCACAGAACTAGAGGCATTTTCTGGTGTTTTATCTAAAGATTTTACTGTATTGTACTAACTTAAAATATGCAAAAATAAATGTTTATAACTCCAAGAACTAAGTTACATTATGAAAAATTGAATGAGCTACCATTAAGCCATTGGTATATTTTTATGTAAGATTGAAATTATTTTTTTAATGCTTAAATATGTTTTTAGTCCTTATAAATATAGGTTATTTTGATTTTGGTTCCTCTAAAATTTTTCCTTTGATCCTGGTCCCTCTAGGTCTGGTCTAGGGGAACAATAACATCATCTCATTCTTAATAACACAGAAACAACGCATATAACACCACACAGAGAAAGAGAAAGATAGAATAGAAGAAGGAAGATAAGATCTAAGAAGCAGAGCCAAAATATTTCAAGTTTTGGTTCATCTCATCTCATCTGTAAGAGGTTGAGCCTAAGGCAGGTAGCTTTGCAGATTAAATTTAAAAGGAAGGAAAAGAAAATGAGCGTAAATTGAATTGAATTCATCGATTGATTTGATTTGCTTGCAAAGTGAGGAAGAGAGAATTAATTGCTTGCCTTCTTCATTAGGCTTACCTAAATGATAATAACAATGATAGAGACAGAGGGAGACAAAGGCTTGCAATTGCTTCTACAAGCAAACCCCAATTTGATCTTAATCTCGTTGAATTCAATTATAACCAACCTAGTTGCTATAGCAACTCCAACCCGAACCCGAACCCGAACCCCAATGCCAACGTCAACGTTAACAACAACACCACCACCCCAACTCCTTCCTTCCTTACGTCTCCTTCTCCTTTTCTCTTCTTCTCCTTTTCTAAATTTTGGTCTTTGGACTTTTTTACCAAATGAATTTTAAGCCCACCTATGAGTCTAGTCGCTTTGGCCCAAAATTACGTGGACTAAACTGAAGGCTTAGGCAATTGGACCCACGGTCCACGCTGCTCGATCAATCAGAAATGTTAATTAATTGCGGTTAACTTATTATGAATAATTATGTATATGTAAAATTTGATTGGTCTATTATTTATTCATTAATTTTTATTTTTCTCTTTTTGTCCAAACTGCCTTTTCTGCACTCTAACTAATTTGATTCAAATGCAATCGACCCATTGTTAAAGTAAAATTCTTCCAATGCAAGTTTTTTCATTTATAAAACTCAAATATGATATGATACTTAACGAGAATAAATGTCAAACCAATATAATTTTAGTATGAAAGTTTTGTATATATACATATTTGTTAATTATATATTATTATTTTTATAATATTAAAATATTCAAAAAGTTTTCAATAGATTAAAACTATTTAATTGTTATGATAATTAAAAAAATTGATTTTAATAATTATCAATATAAATAGATGAGTTTAATTTGTATGTATTGAAAGTATAAAATAATTTTACATGTCAGCCAATAGATATACAAGAAAATGATATCTCACATAAGTAACTACCCGCTATAATAAGGTATCTACAATAATATGACACTTTCTTGTATTTCTATGATAGTGTAAAGTTATTTTACACTATCAATGCATACTAATTAGTCCAAAAAAAAAATTACATATACTTTTTTTTGATGAATTTTATACATGCTATTAAAAATAATACTTGACTCCCAAAAAAAAAAAAAACTCTTACCCAACATTAAAAAAAATAAGGATCATACCTATAAATCATAGTTCTAAAAATCAGATTGGACTAGTGGGTCGAGCCGGTTGAATCGGGAATTGACCAAATATCTAGTTCGAGCATAGCTTTAAGAATCGTTTTTTGAAAACCAGAAGAGAATCGTTGAGAACCGCCCAAAAACTGCTGAACCGAACTGATTTAAGTGGTTGGGTGGTTTTAGTTTTAGGAGAAACCCATCTCAAAACGGCATCATTTTGGGGTTTTTCAAAAAAAAAAAGGATGTCTGAAATCTTATTCAATTTTGTTTTGCAAAGCCCAAAAAATCGAGTAAAGGAAAAGGAAGTTAAAGGGGGGGGGGGGAGGGAGCCCTAACTCCAAAAGCCATTGACATAGCTTCACCCACCTCTTCCACCGTCACATCTAACATTGTCCACCACACCATCCTTTGTTAGGCGTTGAGCGCGTTAGGACTTCCACTGCAGCACCCATCGCATCGTCCACCGCGCTGTCCTCATCAGTCATGGAGCACATCAGGATGTCTATTGTAGCACCCATCGCGCAGGACCTCTATAGCATTGTGAGAGGTAGGAAGGAAATTTGTGTGTTTATTATTGTTGTTGCTGTTGTTATTGGTGTTAGTTTGGGAAAATTGAGTTGTAAGTTGTAACTAGGAAAAGAAAAGGGACAGAGAATTGTGTTATATTATATGAGTTATATTAATGATTTAATGATTTTTCTGACAATAGTTTTTAATCACTTATATTTGCTTAGAGAATCATCACCACTCATGTCGAGACTCAAACCCACGTATAATGAAACCTTCCAGTTACCACCCACTTTGCCACTACGCCATTGGTGTCTTGTAGCAATAATGTGGATATTTTATACCTTTATGTTTTTATAATATTACATTTAAAATCAATCAAACCCTAATATTTTTATTCTCTCTTCGCTCTTAATGGTGGCAAATATAACTCGACTTGCGGGTACCCAACCCTATCCAACATGATTGAGTAAACCCACCCCGCAGCAGAACGAATTGGCATAAGGTGAATTTTGAGTGCAGGTATGATCGAGTTCGAGTTTAATGCAAACCCACCTCTATCCACACCACACCCTATATATATATATATATATATATAATTTTTATGTAATACAATTATATAAATTATATATATTTACCTTTTTTTTTTTTCGTTTTTATTTCTGCTACTGTACTAGTAGTGACCTAAACCTGACATGTTCCCCCTTTCCTTCCCTTCTGAAGCTGGACCTCCTTCTTATCCTTCTCCTTGGACCGCGTCGCAGTCACACTCCTCCTCTAGATCCCCTCCTTGATCTTGCTGCTCTGCCTCTTCTACACCCATCTCCCTCTTCCTTACAACCGTGCAACGCCACCGCGTTGCAGTCTTGCAGAGCCTCCGCGCAGCACCTCGTCGCCGAGCGTAGCCACCGCATCCCAGAGCCACCGCGTCGCACAGCCACCGCCGGCGGTGCCCATTGTTGCTCGGCCGCGAGTCCAGTCCGCCAAAGGTCTTTTCTGCTTCTTCTTCGCTCTTTTATCCCTCTTTTCTGCAGTATATTGTGATTGCAGTTGGAACGTTGCTGTGAGGCATTTGTTTTTCCTATGAGTATATTGAGAGCTTGGCTTGTGTTTAGCATTAGTTCTTAAGCTTTTACGATGTTCTTAATTAGATATTTTTTGTGCAAGTCTGGTTTTACTTGTATTTTTATTAAAGCTCATACATTTTTTCAATTCCTAATTTACTAATATTTTATTTTGTTTTTCCTCTGTTTAATGGTTATAAAAATAAATAATATTTTAGATATATCCCTAGGTTAATTTCGTTTTGCATTGTTGGCATTGTTACATTTCTCTTGCTTAGGAAACTACTATTTTAGCTTTCTGTAAGTACTGATACTGATGCTTGTCATGTTCTGCAATATATTGTTGATGGTTGTTGGATTTTCTCATGGATGGATCAGTTGGATCACAAGGTATCTATTACAGTATAAATTTTTTATTGATATATTGCTTTACCACGCTGCTAAAATGAGAATAGAGTTTGTACTTCTTTTCTTGTTCCCTTTTGTCATCATAATTACAGTGGTTTTCTGATTACTTTCCTTTTGTTCATTATTTTTTAGTAACTATATTGGGGTAAAATGTTTAAAATAAAACTTATAGTAACTACAATTAGGCACTTCAAAGGATAAATTTTCACACAATTTGTCAGTAATTTTAGTAGAGTCAAATGTTTCATTCCTGATGACAGTTGAAGGCAACTAGCTTATCCTATTTAAAGTTATGAGATTAATTAATGGAGAAAATCATATGCTTGTTACTTTGATAGGTATGCTCTAAGTATATCATAGTGTATATTTATTGAATTTGTATATCAGATTCTTCTGAAGACTGCATCTAATTTTCCTTGGTGATCTAGTATCTGAACTTAATCAATCATTTCGATTTCATCTAGAATATGGCTGCCTTTTGCCAAGTCTGCCTTCAGATGCAGTTTTTGATAAAACATCAGGCATTGGATCCATGTTTTTGCAACATGGCATTTGCTTTCCATTAATTTGGTTTTCTTTTTGGTGGAAAAATAACTTGGTTTTCTAATGTAGTCTTGATGGTGCTTATCATGATGTCACTTATACCAAGTATCAATCCATTCAAAAGAAGTACCGTAGCATTAGAAAGTTCCCGTACTTTCAGTAACTGAGAAAACACATTTTGTATGTATTCGAAAAGGGAATATTTTTATGTTTTTTCTACCTAGCCAGAAGAGATAGAAATTAGTTAACAAATAACAACAGGCTCTGCACGCGGAGTCATTATCAGCCTGGAAGAGTTCTTTTAATATCTGTCAGGTTTAAGCAATAGAAAGATAGCAATGAGAGGAAGAAAATAATTTGCTTTTCAAATGCATTTAATTTTCTTTCTGTGAGGCATGTAATTCTTTGTTTTCATTATTATTTTTGGGAGGTGGGGTTTCTCATGTGTGTAATGTGCAATCACTCATAAAAGGATTTACTGATTTACATACTTTGCTGGAAATAACAGTCATATCCCAAGGGTGAATGGGTACAAAAATAAATGGTCCATTTGTTTTTTTGGTTCTGTTTCTATATTGATAGTCTACTCAGTTGTACTGTGGGCTCTGTTGTCTGAACTCCAAAGTCCAAACCATGGTTCACTTATTTGATTTGATCTTCTGTGCAGGGCTTGTTAGAATGAGAGTTTTTTAGTTTTAATTAAGGCATAGTTTTTTTTCTTACCCAGGCACTGGAGAATGATCTGAATGTCCTTAATTTGAATCATTTGCTTCCATGTGTTTGATCTGAATATCACTGCCGATACATGAACAACAGAACAACCTGACTAAAGCTTCCTTCACTATTTTCCAATATTCATTTTCCCTTTTTCTTTGTTCTTCTCAACTTTTTTCCTTTCATGTTTTCTCATGTTTCTTGACCAAGACAAATTAGTGAATGCTATCTCATGTTCATGTTGTATTTTAAAGTGTTGTGTTGTATTTTAAATAACTGTGTTAGACTTGTTTAGTTTATTATTTGTTGTTTTTTAATTCCACTTTTTAGATGTTATGACTGGATATGATGTTGGTTTAATTTCTATGACTGTTATGTTTGAATAATTATGTTATGTTTGAGTATTATGTTGTATTATTGTGTTTTAGAATAATTTTTTTGGAATTTAAAGAAAAATAGCGGGTAGAGTACGGGTTGGGATGGATTCTTTGCGGATAGGGTTTGGTTTTTGATTGTTAAAATTTGCGGGTAGGGTGCGGGGCAGGTTGATGAGTGTTTAATAGGGTGTGGGGCAGGGTAGGGTTGGGCTAAAACCTGCCCCAACCCACCCCACTGCTACCCTTGTATCACTCTTCGTGCTCAGTAAAAGCCGCTTCACTCTTTCCCCTTTCTTGCCCACTTCTTTAAACCCTAGCAGTCGCCAGTCGCCCACCCCTTCTCAAGCTCTCACCGCCGTCCACCGCCCAGCATTCTAGGTCCTGCAGCTGCTGCGAACCTTGAAGAGCCTTGCCGCTGTCACCGGAGCTGCTTACACCGCCGGATCTTCCTTGCCGGTTGTGAATCTGTCACTTCACGGGTATGGTGTTTTGAAACGTGGTCATGTTAGAAAACATAGCTGCTCTTCATCTTAGAAAACGTGGTCATGTTTTGAAATTATACAAGAACCAGCTTATTTTTATTCCCTGCCATTTTTTCCAGCCATTGCTAATACATATGTTCTAACCAATTTTACTAAAAGCCTTTGACATTATTCGCACTGCATTAAGAATTGAAGATGCCAACCACTTGCGTTTTATAGCTGCATTCAATCTTCAGAAAATAAAAGGAAAAAAAAATGTAAGGCTCTGATCTTAAGGAAAAAAAAAAGGTAATGCTCTAAATGAAACAGAACATCTCTAGCTGAAATGTTTAACTATGAATAGAGCGTAACATCATTATTTTTGTTTAGAGAGCATCTAATTATTTCTATTTATACTATGGTTTATGGACTGAATTGGTGTTGGATTTCACTTTGTCTTGGTTTGAATTGTTGTTTTTGTTGTTGTGTGTGGATAATTTAGATTTTAGATGTTGTTTTGGATAATTTGGTACCCTTAGTTAAGTTGTTAAATTAGTATTTAGGATAATTGGACTGAGTTATTGTAATTTGAATATTGGAAGTAGTTTGATTTTATCATATGGACAGGTTCATAGTTGTTTAGTGGCCTTTCTAGGCATATTTGTAGGCCTGGCCTGTTTTGAGGCCTGCATGAAGGGTGGCTATATGTACGGCCTGATTATGGACAAAGGCCTATTTAATGCTTTGGCCTGTTAGCCTGTATAAAATGTTCAGAATTACAGGCTTTGTAAACAGTCCCTAGGCCAGGCTAGGCTTATTAATAGGCCAAGCTTAGGCAAAAAAAAAAAAAAAAGAGCCTATAATAGGCCATAGGCTAGGCCTAGGCCAATTTGTTACTATAGAGGCCTGGCTTGTTAAAGTGAACGCCTGGCTTGGCCTAGCCTGTTTCCACCTCTAGTTGTCATACTCATTGCCTCTTATGTCATCGTCGGCCTACTCCGTGTTTGAGGTTTAGGCTCAGGATTAGGGTCAGACAAGCCAATCCAACTAACTTATTATCCTCTTCCATTCACCACTTCGCTTCTAGTAAGAATCGACACGACTATAAAAATAATACCTTTGTGTGTTGTGTTGTGTTGTGTTGAGTTGAGTTGTGTTGTGTTGTGGCAGCTGCAGCCAGCAAATAGCTCTCTCTCTGTCTCTAGCAATGGAGGTTCAGGGACAGAGTGCACAGGGTGGTCAAGGACAGGGAGAGAGGCTGAACCAGGCAGTGCAACAGCAGCTAAACTTGGAACAAGTTAAGACTCGTGCTATCAGCCTCTTCAAAGCCATCTCACGGATCCTCGAAGATTTCGACGCCTATGCTCGCACCAACACCACCCCCAAGTGGTTTGTTTCTCCTTCCTTCCTTCCTTCTTCTTCTTCCGTAATTGTTTATCATTATTAATCAATGAATGAATGAATGAATGCTGTTTCTTTCAATTCTTGACTTGACCCTATCCTATGCCCCCCACTCCTAGGCAAGACATTTTGGGGCAGTATTCCATGGTGAACCTTGAGCTCTTCAACATCGTTGATGAAATGAAGAAGGTCTCCAAGGCATTTCTAGTCCATCCCAAGAATGTTAATGCTGAGAATGCTACGGGTATGCTCTCCTCCTTTCCATTCTCATGAATAATATTGAATCAATATTTCCCTGAACACATACTTCACACTGTTCAATGTATTCTTTGATTCAGTACTTCCTGTTATGCTCTCCTCAAAACTACTCCCTGAAATGGAGATGGACGACAGCTCTAAGAGAGATAAGTTGCTTCAGGGGATGCAAAACCTCCCAATACCTACTCAAATTGACAAGCTTAAGGTGATTCCCATTCCATTTCATTTACCAGTCACCTACCTTCTACTTTGAGCCACTTCTTCTTGATTATCAATTCTTTTGCAGGCTAGAATTGATATGATTGCAGCAGCCTGTGAAGGTGCTGAGAAAGTCTTGGCCGACACTCGCAAAGCCTATTGCTTTGGAACTCGCCAAGG
Organism: Pterocarpus macrocarpus; assembly: GCA_031439585.1. Lineage (NCBI taxonomy): Eukaryota > Viridiplantae > Streptophyta > Magnoliopsida > Fabales > Fabaceae > Pterocarpus > Pterocarpus macrocarpus. The sequence continues at coordinate 14,038,883 of CM062517.1, read as the reverse complement.
CCCAGCCATTGCCCCGACTTTGGACAAGGGTCAGGCTGCCAAGATTCAAGAACAAGAAAATCTACTCCGAGCTGCTGTCAATGTTGGTGAGGGTAATAGTTGCACCTGCTGCCATATCCAAATTGTATTTATACAAGATGTGCTCATGCTTAATACTTTATTTTGATTTGTTTATACAATAAAATCATGCTTTAGTGTCAAGGGGTGACATGTGCAGGGTTTAAAATGGCATAATTTGGGATCGAAGTTTGCGCTCCAAGAATTTGTGAATAAGGCATGTTGTTCTTGTTGTTGTGTTTGTAACAGCACCTTCTTTATAAAGTGTGTCAAACATTTGAGAATTTAACAAATTCCACTGAAATTTACACCATTCAACTTTGGATCAATAGCATCTTCTAATTTTGTTTAGGAAATTGGAGGCTGTTGTTCAGCATATATGTTGAGATCCAATTCCAAAATTGCTTTCATAAGGGTAGTTTTGTTATTATACACTGTTAGCATTAGATTTAGTGTAATTTATAGAGGACTTGTTTAAACTAAGGTGTATTTTGCTAGCTTACTATGGAGAAAGCTTTTGTTTGTTGAAACTCTATACACCTCCATATTAAACACCTCATGAGCATTTTCTTTATGATGATCATTTGGATAAATTGGACTGCACATAGGATTACGGATACCTGCAGATCAGAGGCAGATTACTCCTGCACTTCCAATGCATTTGGTAGAAGCACTTACTGTCAATGAGGGTGCACAACCTTTTTCTGATGCATCTAATAACGGTTAATCACTTTTAACTCGCCATGTCAAAAATATCACAGATGTCACCATTAGATTTTGTTATTCTAGCATTGAGTGACATGTATAAGTATTACTTTCAGGTATGTATATGAAGAATAACCCACTTTCATCAAACAGCATGGGTGGTCAGAATTCACTGTTACAGGTTAGGTCATTGTCATTTCGTGAGTTTCATATGTGGATATTCATTTGTATATTCAATTATCTTTTACTTTTGGTAGTCAATATTGTAAATAAAGGAGATTTACAATTACTTATGATTTTGGTTGTTTTTGCTTTAACTTTATTTTTCATTCAAACTTGGCATATCCAATTTGTTGGGCTGAAATGGCCCCATGCTACAGTCTCATATTTTTTTGTTAGATTTGAGAACCCAGCTCATCCTTATTACGGTGAAGGATATTAGACTTTGTTGGACTTCAGAACTACCATAAGTGGGTCGATATGGTTGATTCCCCAATTAACCTTATTTGGCTCTTCCTATTTGATATTTCCTTTCATGTACCCTCCTTGTTGCTGAACTCTTAATTCTATGTGATGAGAACTAGTGACCTCATTTGGTGGTTTGAAATTTTGAATAATATGGATTCTTCTACTTTTTATTTTTTTATTTATTTAATTTTGGGGGGGTGGGGTTGGTTTATCCTCTCAGCTAACATTACTAGTGTAGGCCTCAGGATCACAACTTTTGGGAAGATCAGCAGCTTCTCCGTCTGCTGCAACCAGCACCACTTCTTTTGACAATACAACAGCATCGCCAATCCCATATGCCAATTCACCTAGGTCTTCTACAAATATGATGAATACACCTTCCCCTCAGCAACAGACCCAACAACAGCAGCAACAACCACCACCAGCACAGCCCCAGCAACGGCCGAAACTGATGCAGTTACCTTCACAGCAGCAACAACTTCTTGCTCAGCAGCAACAGTTCAGGCAATCTGCAATGCAAGGACTGGGACAGGTAAAATTTGCAAGTTATGTACTCTGCATGGGGTTTGTACATCCTTGAGTAGGCTTAAAGGATTAGGTTAGAGTATATTATACATATGGTTCGTTAAGTCTGGTAATCACTTTTGGAAAGCTGTATTTTTGGAAACTGGATTGGACCTTTGGCTGGTATGGGTTAACTGAGATTTGGTCCTTTGGCTGGTATACACCAGTGTCTTCAACACCAGCTTAGAAACTGATGAATTGGTACCAAACCAGTTAAATCTTGTGAACCAGTCATGGTTTAACTAGATATACCAGTTCATTTTGATGAGCAAATTATACAAATAGGCATATCAAGGAGTTGAACCTTCACTGCGGTGTTAAGTCCCAGTGTTTCACCATTGAACTAGAGGCACATTCTGATGTTTTATCTAAAGATTTTACTGTATTGTACCGACTTAAAATATGCAAAAATAAATCATTACAACTCCAAGAATTGAACCCAATTACATTATGAAAAACCAAATGAGCTGCCACTAAGCCATTGGTATATTTTTATGTTAAGATTAATTTTTTTTTTTTTACACTGTATTTTGTTTTCTTAATCTCCTATATATTTATGTTTACTACACTTCTGTAATATGTTGATTTTTTTTATAGAAAAATAAATTTATTAATATGTTGACTTATATGTGTCATTTATCACTTTAATCATATAACGTACATTCTGATGTTTTTCTTCTATAGTTTTATTTATATACCTAAATATGTATGTTATATTTCTTACATGCTATCAAATGCATATTCAGCCTCAAAACCTTAAGCCTCTCCCTTTACCATTTCATTGACCAATTCGGTTTTGAAATCATTGGAAAAAGCGAAAGAAACAAATATTGGAGTTTTGATGGTCTTGCAAAGTTCTCTGGTGCTGAGAAGTTCCTTAGATGAACAACTCAACATTGAGAAAGATTCGTATCCTTCTAATCTTGTTTAATGCAAAGGAGAATAACAATTTAGGAGTCAATGGATCAATGGCTTGAATTTTGATTTTTCTTTTTTGTTTGGCTGTATATTGGTTGAAGTTTATTTATTTATTTTTGGAATCCGGATAAAGTAGGTCTTGAAATTTATGTTCATTAAACCATATTGTGTCTTTAATAGTATCAAATTGAACCATCTAGATGCCAGCTTTCCTTAACGTAAATGTGGAACCATTACCTTCAGCCACATGATTTGCAAGGGGACCAAAATGTCTCCTTATTACACCCAACCCGTTTATGTTGGCTGCTTGCCATGAACGATTGTGTCAGAACTCAAAATGGCACAAATCACAAGTACCAATTCAACATTGTGTTTTATAGACTTGCAGTTATGCATATTAGTTCTTGTTTACAAAGTTGGCCATATGTAACATTCTCTTTCTGAGTTGTCACAGATGTGTGCCTGTCATTATTGTTTTGTCGTAAATTTTATTATTGCTTACATTTTTCCAAGTTGATGCCTAGTTGCTTATCTACTTGGGGAAAGCGATGGGGATTGTAGAAGAAAAGATAATTATTGCTTGGACAGCTTCACTAAATGAATATTTTCTGTCTAACAAGTTTGCTCTGTGTTTCTGAATTCTAATGAGTTTGTCTCCTCTCTCTCTCGCTCTATATATATATATATATATAGAGTGAAAGAGAGAGAGAGAGAGAGAGAGAGAGAGAGAGAGAGAGAGACTTTTAGTATGCTTCTCTTTCTTTGTTGGTGGTAACACGCTTTGCTTTCCTACTCAGTTGCATGGACAACATCAGATGCAATTTTCTCAACCACTTGGGCATCAGCAATTTCAGGGTAGGCAGCTTCCTTCAGGACATGTTCAACATGGCATTGGTCAAAGCCAATTAAATCAAGGAAATCAGATGACTCGTTTAGGCCAGTTTTCTGGGCCTGCTAATAGCGCATTATTCAGTGCTGCTCAAACAACGCCTAATACCCAAATGGTACGATAGTCATGTAATATAATTTAATCAAACAGCGGTTGTTGTTACCATGACTATTTTTTCCACCCTATCATGAGCAGCTAATAGGAGGAGTTAGAATAGTTAACTTGTTGAATTATTTTGACAACTTGATGGTGCTGTATTTGCTTTCCTGCTGTCCTCTCTCAGTGGTTAACTTCTTTGAAGGGAAAAACAACCCCAAAAGAAATAAATCTTTAAAGGGAGGCAGTCTTTTTGAGTCCAGATCATATTCATTACTTTTGTATTGTTGTGCTCCTCACCTGCCTTTTTCTTTTTTTGGGCTTTTGGGCAACTTTTGTTATTGTTAGTATGCCCATTTTCCTCCTTTGTATGATGTTTGCTACAATTTTAAGCTTTTGCATCTTGTAGGCCTTCTCTTTCGAAGAGGGGGAGGGGGGAGTCATATTATAATTAAGTATACGTGTTCAGATGGCCATGTCTTAAAGAATTTTTTCAGCTTTGTGCATTGTTGCCAGTTCATAGACTAGCTGGCTTTTCAAAAGCTTTTGCACTCCAAGCATAATCAGCCATTTTAGTTATTTTGCAACAAGCCTATGTACATATATATTGGGTTAGAATCAAATTATACTAGTGTAACTTCAGTATAGTTACATTATTTAATAACTTTCTATAAAATATAATTTTTGATCCAACTATTGAATTACAATTATCTATTATGTACATCATTCGTGTCAATTTTTTGTTTAAAAAATATTGAACTTCGATAAAAATGTGATTCAATAGCTCTTATTTTTATACATTTTAAATATATGTATTTTACTGATTTTGATATATATAAAAAATATATCAAATGATTTTAAATTTATATAAAATTTTATAGGTATGATATATAAGACATCAACTTTCAATCCAACAGGTTCTGTGAAAAAAATTCACTAATAAAAAGTTATTTAATGGTGTAAGTTGCTTATAGTTACATTGGTGTAACTTAATCCTGACTTATATATATATATATATATATATATAGCCTTATTATTACAAGGTGCTATGTGGGAGTTTGTGTTCATTTTCACATTGTTGGAGCATCCTTCAGGCAGAGGGATCTGATGGCTCCTTGTGTCAGGAAAATGGGCTGTGATCAAGTTCTTTTGTTGAAAATGTAATTATTAGTGGTGCAGAATCTGATTGGACATACTAGCAGTTCTCTTGGGATCGAATATCACCCTATATGAAAATATAATTTTTCTTAATGTTGCCCTTACTGTAATGTGCTTTTCTTCTTCAATGATTACTTCGATGATGGTTTTTATTTCAAAATTTCAGATCCCAAACATTTCGGCCACAATGCCTTCTCAATCTCTTTCGCGGATGCAGGTTTGTTTCGGATTTTCTCTGCATGTGGTGTATTCCCAATAGATCTCGATGGTCTTATTAAGTATAAATTTTGTTGGATTGGTATGAACAAAAGAAGTTGAAGGAGTTGAAGATCTGTCTAACACACTTGTGGCACATTGTACTTATTCATCAGTGTATCATCACAATTATAATAGATATTGCTGGGTAGCTTTTAGGGGTTGTTCTAATTTGCAAATTTAAGAAATTCATATTTTAATAAGGCAATTGTTATTCTCTTTTTCTTTGTCTTTTTCTTTTTCTTTTTTTTTTTGTTAAAATTTATGACATAATTTTCACTATCACATCTCTCATTTTGCATAAGGCTCAGCTGGTCTTCCCTGGCACTCACGACAGGTTGGCCATTTTTTGGGCAAAATAATTTTTGTTTTGCCTTCATTTTTTTTTCATTAGCAGCATAGAATGTATATTTGTCTCAGCTTGTTTATTGGTTAACCTTTAATCATACGAGGATAACATATTCAAACTTGTTCTACATTTTTTACTTCCTCAGTTTGCCACTTTTTGCTTCTTTTTTTTTGTTAAAATTTATGACATAATTTTCACTATCACATCTCTCATTTTGCATAAGGCTCAGCTGGTCTTCCCTGGCACTCACGACAGGTTGGCCATTTTTTGGGCAAAATAGTTTTTGTTTTGCCTTCATTTTTTTTTCATTAGCAGCATAGAATGTATATTTGTCTCAGCTTGTTTATTGGTTAACCTTTAATCATACGAGGATAACATATTCAAACTTGTTCTACATTTTTTACTTCCTCAGTTTGTCTTTTTCTTTTTCTTTTTTTTTGTTAAAATTTATGACATAATTTTCACTATCACATCTCTCATTTTGCATAAGGCTCAGCTGGTCTTCCCTGGCACTCACGACAGGTTGGCCATTTTTTGGGCAAAATAGTTTTTGTTTTGCCTTCATTTTTTTTTCATTAGCAGCATAGAATGTATATTTGTCTCAGCTTGTTTATTGGTTAACCTTTAATCATACGAGGATAACATATTCAAACTTGTTCTACATTTTTTACTTCCTCAGTTTGGATTATCTGGAAACAACCCTCAGCGAAGTCATGCTTCACAAATGTTGGGTGATCAAAGTATGAATTTATTCCTTAATATCTTCAGTTTTATTTTATTATTGGTTAGTTTTGGAACCTGCTGTGCTTAGTCTGCCCTCCTTGAAATGGTTGTCATGCAACCCGAGTGTCATTTATTCAATGTCTGTATGTCTGACTTTATGCTGAACGCCACTGGCGGTTCACATTGCAGTGTTTAACATCGGAAGTGGCAATCCAGGTGGTATGATGCCCATACAGCAGCAGCAGCAGCAGCAGCAGCAGCATGGTTCACAAGGTGCATTTGGTAGTATGGCATCAAATGCTCAGAATCTACAATCCGGAATGGTGACGCTTCAGAACACCCAACAAAATCATACCAATTTCTCTCAACAGAGACAGCAGCAAAATCCACAGTGATACAGTGTGCTTGTATAAATGGATTAAAATGTTGCAAACATAATTTAGAAACCAGTTGCTATGTAGAACATAAAAGAGTTGCTTGTTTCAGAGCTAAATTATTATTCTTTTGGGTAAAATAATCGAGATCCAACTATGTTCGCTTTGTTTGTTTGTTTTTTTTGGTACACGTTTTTGGCTTTGTTATTACCAAACCAAACGTATGAAGGGTATTTGGTCACCCCTCCTTATACCCCTTGCCCTCTCTAAAGTCGAATCCGTGATTACTATTAATATCATCCATAATATACTGACTGAAATTTGGACCAAATTTGTGGCTGATAATTCTTTCTCTAGCCTTTACTCTAAATTTAAATATTTCGGTTCCACGATCATTGATCTATTGTGGCACAATATTCATTGCATGCCTATCCAGTTACTAAATCGAATTTGACTATAAAATGTGGATTACACTTTGGGGGATATGCTTAATCTTAACTATTGATAAGAAAATTAATGAAATGAAATATTGTACATGTATAATTTATTATATTGATGTTCATATCTTATAAAATTTTAAATTATTAAATTTTTTATCAACGATTAAGATTGTACGTTTTATCTTGTAGTGTACTTACACATTTTACGTCCTTGGTGTATTACAATATAGATGCTTATGCTCTGGCATTTTACATGTCGACTTTTAAAATGTTTTATGTATATACAGAGCATAATAATTCATGAGCTCGAACAATTTTGGGGGGCCAAGGGGTAAGACATTGAGGTTCGGAAAAATTACTGAATAGCACATAGGCAAAATAGGAGTCTTAATGAATATCTCAACTTCTACTGATATGTTAATTGTTCAATTGTACCTGAATGCAGAATGCTTTCAACTTTGTCTAAAAAGAAAATTGAGGAAAAATAAAATCTGTTGAGGAGATTGAATGCAGCAGACATGTTAGAAGTTGTTTGAGCCATCCAACTGAATGCCTTATAATCTTTTGGAATAAACTCTATTAACCACTGCATTGAATCCTTGAGCTGTTATGTGGTGTTAGGAAGATTGGAGGAAACCCTCTACAGCAACTGCAGCATCGTTGTACAAACCATTCCAACCTCCTCTTATTCAGGGGGGGAAAGAGAGGGAGAGAGAAATATAATTATTAAAAAAAAAAATTCTGAGGTAGCCGAAGCTTTTGAAAAGAAAAACAATGATGGAAAATAATATGTTATTAAACATGCTTTTGCACCCATAAAAAAGGTAGAAAAACACACTTGCATTTGACGGGTGGGAGTCTGCTTGGATACTCCACGGAAGAATTGCGTGTTTGGAATGAAAGGAACCAAACCTACCGGTCAAGAAACTTACAAGAGTGACCATTTGTTATGTTGGATTACTTTCACTAGCGTACGACAAAACGAAGCAGATCATTCTAAATTATCAAATGATTCATACTCTCAAGTCAGGTCAATAAAGCATGATCATTTAGCATCCCCCGTATGCTGTTCACTTATTTCTGTTTCCCGAATGTTCATCAAAAGTTCAACTTAGAATGTAATCAGATGGCATCCAAAATCAAATTTTATGCTGCAATAGCTATTGCTCAAATGCCAATTGTAATTCCATGACTGTATAAGAAAAATTCTGGAAAAAATCACCTGCAGTGCTCCAAACTTAAGTTTAGATATGTCATTATTCAAACACGCTATTAATTTCTACCACTAGATCAAAACCCGTTGGCTAGAACTATATTAATGTTGAGAAAAATATTACTTTTGTATAATGATTTAAACACTCCATTGACATAAGCAGTTTAAAAAAAGTATGAATTTTAATTATATAAATATTAAACATAATAATAATAATAAACTTATAATAGATATCCATTATTCATTAAAATAATATATTATTTGATATTTACATAAATAAAGTTTAAATTGAAATGTTCACTACTGGATTCAAATAATATAAACCTTCTATTAATACTGTTTCTTTCACTTATAGCATTCTTTTTCTTTTTCTTCCTCAATTTACTGTTCAAGTTTTCTGCTTTTCCTCAAAAGTCGCTTGCGATTTTGTAACCAAAACAAAAGTTACTTTAATTTTTACAAACGATATTTCTTATAACTTTTGTTTTTTTGATGAGGATCACACATTTTTCTTACCATTATATTAAACAACCTAGCTCACAATATCCAAATATAAAGAATGTTTTAATATCTTAAAGTAGGGAAAATGTTAAAAACAGCTTTTAACTATGGGCCATATACATGAAAGGGTAATGTTATATAAAAGCGCATAAGCAATGCAAAAGCGATGCATATGCACAAAACAACACAAATTCCGCTAGTCCACCCGTAGACCAATTGATTATAGTTCATATTAAGAGTTGTTTTGTGCGTGTGCATCACTTTTGCATTACTTCATGTTCATATAATATTACTCTACATGAAAAACATTCTTCTGAGCTTTAAAACGCGACAATAAAATATCTCAAAACACGTCAACCAAGCTTCTTCACTTTGTTGTTTAAGGGGAACCAATCCTATGGACATGATTCATCCTATCCATAGTGGCTTCAGCACCCTCTCCATTTTTCTTTTTGTTCTGTTTTTTTAGTTAGTGTATGTTTATATGTGTCTCACTTCTCCATTACTTATAATTTGTTTTGATTTTATTTTTAGTGAATACTTCTTAATAGCAGCAGTATCTGAATAATAACAATAGAATAAGGCTTTTGACATCTTTGTGCTTCTTGCAATTACTCACACTTCACGGCTTCGAAATACTGCACTTATGACATGATAAATCAACTTCCTCTATTAGTTGTGGACTACTAGGACTTTTATTTTGTTGCTTTATGTCATTAGCATATTTATCATGCCTTATCATGTTTAGAGAAGAAGGCCAAAAAAAATAAAAAGTGAAGCTTTTTGCATATTAAAGATGATATAATTTGAGTATACAATAAAAGATCAAGCTCAGGAGAAAACTCAAAGAATTCTTACAAAGCAGAATTACATATATGTATCTTTATTCTTAAATTAAGTTGTCTATTTTAGTAAAAACTTGTTTGGAATTAAATAAGGGTTGCTATCGTTTGTTTCAATATATTCCAACCTCTCTATATCTAGTAGAGCTGTCAAAACAGATTGGCTCGACCCATTCGGGCCTTGTCACTTCAGGCCGGGCCATTTTCAAGTTATATTTGATCGAGTTAAGTTAGTTTTAGGTTAAGTTAGTTTTGGGCTAACAAAATGCTAACCCAACCCAATTCTTTGCAGGCCACAAGCAAGATATCAGGCCAAGCTATGAATTTTTTTAAATGCAATATATATAAAAGGCATAAAATGGGCAAAAATAAATAAATAAATAAAGAGCAGAGGTGCTAACCCAACCCAAAATCGGGTTTCATTTTGTCATAATGTACATTTCTTTTCTTTCTTTCTTTTTTCCCTTTTTGGTCCAATATGACGTCCATTAAGATTGTAAACTCAAATATCATATTATATCGTGAGGTGTCCAAGAATGATTGAAACAAATTTTAGCTCAAGCCCATGCCTGCAACTGAAAATTCATAGGCAAAATTATGTATCTTGAAAAAGTATATATATCAAACATTATTAAAAGGTTATAGCTTATACAACAGTTTGATATTTTTTGGGAAAAAAAATTTATTTGAGTTGGCCTGGCCTGAAGCGAACTGGCCCAATTTAGGCCGACCCAAATTAGGTTGGGTCAGGTTGAGCTAAATATTTTTTTTACTCCTATTTTTATAGCCTAGTCTAACTATTTTTTCAAGTTATTCGAGTCAGGTTATTTGCTACTTATCTAAATTTCATTTCAACAAAAACCCATTTCAATGACTCTAATATCTAGTAGTTATATTGAGCTCGTGTTTGCTTCTCGACTGTGGGTTTTGAGTTATTTGCTTTTTATATTTTTCCAATTGTTTGTTGGATTTGATTATTATTGAAATTCAATATTTCGACAAATGAAAACACACACACACACACAACAACAACAACAACAACAACAACAACAACAACAACCAGAAAAAAAAAATCCACATATGGTCTAAACATGAAAGGACCATTGTAAAAGCCAAATCCATTGTAATATACATCAATCTATAATATATACAAGCATAAAGGTACTATGAAATTAAGAAAGAGATGGGTATCAAGGGCTTGTTCGTAATTGTCTTTGTTTTTGTGTTTTCCAAAATAATTTTAAAAAATAAGTTTAAAATCAATTTTCAAAAAAAAATATTTTATTTGATAATTTTACTCTTAAAACAATTTTTCAATGATGAAAAATAAAAAATTTGTTTAAATAATTATTTTTAAAAATAATGACAGATACTATGGTGCACTTGGGGGTCAAGGTGCACCACGCACCGCCATGATCTAAAGGATAGAATTGAAGGTGTATTGATACACCAGCTACAAAAGATCCATACTAAAATCTTCTCTATTTCTCCCTCATCCTACTTCTGCAGCTGCTCATCTTCTTCTTTGCAATCTTCACCAACAATTGCCGCAACCAAGCAGCCCTCCTTCATAGCCTAAATTTGAACCGCAACCACTACCATCATCCTTTCCTGTATTGCGCACAGCCTCAACTACAAACCAACAACCGCGCCACGCACCGGCCGCCCAATAGCAACCGCAAAGCACCGCCCGACCACGTCGCCGTCGACCTGGAGTGCACAGCTACTTTGCTGCCTGGCGTCGTGGAGCCATCGCAGAACCCAACCGCGCTGCCGTTGACCTCGAATGCATGGCCACCGCGCTGCACTGTCGTGAGAATCTATTTCAACAATCTCCTTTCTTAATAGAAGCGAGAATCGAAGCATGTTTTGAAATCCATAAAACCACATATTTACAAAACTACCACCGTGTTATCAAGTGATTTTAAAAGCAAAACACAAAACATTTTAAAGTTGTTTCTGTTTTATGTTTTCAAAACACATATTCTGTTTTTCAATTTTTAAAATTAGTATGAAAAAGAAACAACTTTCTAAACATATTTTTTTGTTTTTTTTTTTTTTTAATTTTAAAAAACTAAAAACTGCTTTTGAGAACACATTTCAAATCTGCTCCAAGTTTTTTTTTTTTTCGTCGGGGGAGTGGGGATTGGAAGGGGAGGATTCTCTACACACTATTGGCCTCTGGCCAATTCGAACCTAGGTGCACTATATGTAAGGCCAATGACATGACCATTGATGCAACGCCTCGCGTTCATATGGGTATCAAAGTTGAACAAGGCTGACTTACTGACTACACTATCATTTCAAGCCCAAGTTCCCTTGAGGAGGGTACTAGTAGATGCATGTGCAGGTGCTACGTCTCCAAATGTCTTGAGGAGATCAGAGTAGGATGCAACTTGTTCCCCTTTGGTCAGAAGCTCCAGACCCAACTCGTCTTCAATATGGTCAGAAGCCGTTATGACCCTTCGAAGTTGAGAAAGTCAGGCGGACAGTTGGCATGGCCCTGAAGCTGGGTGGGGAAGACAGCCTTGCGTTTGTGTTTGGAGACCCCAACGAGCTGCTGCTGCTTTTGGCTTCTTTATTTGAATTATGAATGAGCCCTCCACTCAATGTTGAGTGACTCCTGTGGTTCCTTCTGTTATAAATGTGGAGGTTGCCTAAAAATTAGGCATAAATAAAATAGCAACAAAAGAAATATACGGAAATGTAAGAAAAATAAGATACAAAAATTTAATATGGTTAAGTAAATAGTCTACGTTCATGATAAAGGTAACAATCAAATATTTTATTAAAAAATATATGATAAAAACATAAAAAATGATCACACTCCATCCAACCAAATTTTTAAATATATCTAAAATAACTTACAATATTTTCTCATTAATATATACTCTCGACACTCAAAAAGAGAAAAACTCAAAAAGAAACAAACAACTCTCTAAATAGCCAAATGCTAATGCAGGAGTGAACTTCGAATTGTTGTTGTTGGCCTGGATGCATAGAGAGCTTCTAAAGCATGCTCTATGTATAGAGCTTTCCGTGCAAATTTTCAACCGAAGCACTAAATGCATTCGGTGCTTCCAACTCAAATTTCTACTGCAACATTCTGAGCACCTTGAAATGGCAAGCTTCATTTATGCGCCGAAAGGAAATATGGACTTTTGTCCATTTGCCTCTGACATGGCTTGAAAAATAAAGCCATCCATCATGTCAACACCTTTCTTCTCACCTCACCTTGAGGTGGAAATTCTAGCTTGTAGATCAAATGGGTGTGGTTTCTTCTCCCTCCTGCTGCCTCGATCGTGCCTCAATATTTGGTATATGCCTTCTCCCACTACCCTAGCACCTAGCAGCACTAGTATGTCTGTGCCCTCTTGTTGAAGTTTCATACTTCTCTACCACCAAAGCCATCCAACATAATATCATATATACACATGACTACATTAAAATGAGATATGCTATATAAACATAGGAGGGTTCTACAATAGGGAGAATCAAGTTTTGGATCATAATGGTTCTGGGCCCATTTTTCAGTTTTGAAAGAGTTTGAGGGTTCATAGGTAAATAATTTTATTATATTAATCCTTCAGCCCATTCATTCCAACCCATCCACCACAATTACTAACTCCCTTTGCTATTGCTTGACCAAAAAATAAAAAATAAAAACAAAACCCGCTACAGCATTCTCCCCAGCTTCCCATGCCGTTGGCGCTACAGCCGCACAGTCCCACAATTATGACCTCCACAAATGCAACTTATTCTGCAATCATCCCTCCCATCCTACTTTCCTATCACATGCTACAAAAGGTCTCAAACGATATTCCTCAACTGCACCGTAAGATTGAGAAAGGGAAGGCCATACTGGCAAGTTGTATTTCTCTTAGCAGGTATCCCTATAGGCTATCATCCCGTGACTCCATAATTGAGAAAGAGAAACCCATAGAGCCAGCCTTCTCTTGGGTGTGGAGATCTCTCTTTTCCCATCCAGCCCAAACTGATCTCCAATTGCCCCATTATACAATTCGCCATCATTCGATTGGCTTGGCTCCCGGATTCCTTGGTTGGATTTCATCGGTCTCCGGACTATCATCTCCTCCCATTACGAAATGACACCCTACACCACGGTTCGCACTGCATCTTTCCCTATTTGCCCAAGACAAAGCATGACCATGCTAACTATGCTTGACCTTTGACTCCTTCCTTAATGTGTCACAAATGCACTTTAAACCCACAATTAAATTTGACAAACTAATTACACCATTTAACCAAGAATCAAATTGCAATTCTCATATTTTAAAACTTAACACCTATGGGCCATTTTACAATTTTAAAACACTCTCATAGTAATAAAATCTGGATCATCAACCTCGCAATCGGCGGCTCATATACTGGCACCATGATGGTCCTCCTTTTTTAACTCCGCATGTAAGTCTTTGCCTTTAAACATAACATCCCAACACAGTATTCAGCTGACACCCCAACAATTCACGTCAAAAAAAACATTGAATTTTGGAAATTTCAAATCGAACAGGCAATTCTATTCTTCCCCATAAATTTTATCCATGTTGTCATATTTTCCTAAACTTATATTACGTTCAAACTACGTTAGCAAAATATATATTTATCCGCAAACTTAGCCAAAAGCGCCACGTAAATGGTTATTGGGTATAGCGAAAAATGATCATCATAACTCATATTTGAGATATTTACTCAAAAGTCCCTCCAAACGCCTCAACAGCCGCGTAATCGTTAAATTATATGCAAACAAAGGATAATATAATAGTACATGTAATCCCTAATTTAAGGTGCCTCAAAGACAAAGCTCCAATACATTAATTTGTGTACTTGTCTCATTCTCAACATAATGATAATGTACTTAACTGAGTAATTAATTGTCCTCGGAGGAGGCAGCCCTTACGGTCTTTCCTCTTGACTTCACTCGCATATTATATAAGGGTTTTGTTATGTTTTTCTAAAATATTATCTTAATATTTAATTAAAAAATATTAAATAAAAAAATAAATTTATTTAATATCTTGTAATCATAAAAAGTATTCAATACTTTTTTATTCAGCAATTAGAAAGATTATTAGGAGGATAATTTAGGAGGATCTAACATTTCTCATTATATATACGTTTTATATCTTCATTGTTTGTATTTTCAAATAGAAACGTTATTATCCTTGAATTTCTATTTTTTTTAGTTTACATTAATTTCTATGAGAAAAATACAGAGACAAAAGATAAAAGTTTAGTTGTGTTCTTATAAAAACCAAAGCTTGGTTGATTTTTATACCAAAAATTTGTATTCTTATAAAAGTTTTTTAATTTCATAATTAAAATATTTTTAATTTTTTTTTACAGATTTTAAGAGTATTAAAGAATTGCTTAATTTTTTTGTAAAAAAAAAAATAGACACATGCAGCGTAAGTATAATACTCTTTTTTTTTTTTTTTTTTCCAGATACGTGCTAATGAGAAGGTAAATATTGCATTGGCACTGGATTATAGTATCCTAATTTAAGCGTCAGTTTAGAATGAAATAAAAATAAGGAAGAAAATTTTATGAATTAAATTTATAAATAAAACTGTATGAAAAATTAATTCCTAGAATTTTTAGCACTGTTTTTACCTATTATCAAACTTACCTAAGAATATTTTTTCTTTCCACATTTCTCTCTAGATCCCTAGAAAAAAATTGAGTTTCCTTTGATTATGCAATCTCAAAAAGAAACTTTACCAAACTATTTTTGTTTACCTTGACTAGCAGTCATTTCTTTTTCTCCACAGTCCACACGATATCTTAGATTTCCTTAGGAAAAAGAAAAGAACGACAAGTTTAATGTTCTTGTTCTTTCCCAAACAGCCAAACCGGGGAGAAAAAATCTTAAGTGATCAGCTCGCAAACCCACAAACCAGTCAATCGCAGGATGAAGAATCAAGCTTCAGATCGCAGGAAGACAACAGAAGCGCTTATCAGAGGACTTGAGTTTGCCAATCAGCTTCTTCAACATGTTAAAAAGCAAGTTGAGATGAAGAAGATGGGTCCATACTGCCATTGTTTCCTGAAAATACTCAGATCTTTCACAAATACCCTTTTGCTTTTGAATAGCTTTTCTGCTTCCGACTCTGCAATGAAAGCGAGCGATTCCTCGTGGCCAACTTGTTGAAATTTGGAACGAAATTGCAAGTGCTCCAACATTCAAGATAGAAGAGGAGACAGGAGGTAATTTATGAACTATACCCTAGTTTGGAATTATTTTTCTCAGTAACTTTCACTTATCAGAGCCAAAATAGTATTGTTTTAAAATTTTTAATCTTCGGTGAAAATCTTAAAAGAAAATTACAGCTATGCTACTGTCTGAAAGTAGCTACATACACAAATGATTTCAAAAGACAATTGATTTTTTTTTTTTTTTGGTGAATACAAGGGGCGGGAGCATCTACACTTGTATTTTTTTCTTCTTTTTTGATGCTTAAACTTGTACTTTTCTTAACTAAAATAATTAAAAAGTGTACCAAATTTTCATGATAATATAACTGTAAAATACTGTCATCTTGTGTGTATTCTGCATTTATTGTGTTATTTTTCAATGTTAAAAATTATTTCAATAATTGTAAAATATTTAGAGTGTATGATAAAAGATTTGAATAGTTTGTATAAGATTAAAGGTTTAAATTTTTTTTGTCACCAATGTAAAAAGAACAAAAAAGACATATCGCCACATTCAATTCAATGAATTTTCGTGTTCAAACTTCATTCTGCTCCCATCGATTTCATTGATAAGCTAACTTCGTTCCAAGTTCTAATCACCATGGTTTGACATTAATTTAGCTTTTAAAAATGTATTCATCAGTAATACTTGTCTATATTCCCCTTAAACAACACAATTATGGTCCGATATACTTTCAATCATATATATATATATATATATATATATATATATATATATATATATATATATATATATATATTAAGTACATACCTAGAAGTATTTAACATTATGACTTTAAATTTTAAAGATAATTGAGCTTTGAAATGGTTCTGATTTCTGAACTTGCGGTACCAATAGTAAACTTTGTTTAGCCCTAGCACTAGTCCATTGACAATCAAAATATATTTAATTGAGTAATTAATTGACCTTGGAGCCGCGGCACTTGTCTCATTAACGGAAAATTTTTACTTTTTCCATGAAGAATTTTTTTTTTTCATACTTCACTCCTTCTATTTATCATTAATTTTCTTTTCTCTTCCTTTCTCTCTTTTATACTTTTCAAAATTAAAGATTAAGATTGTTTCATGGAGTAAAAAAATTTTACTCATAAAAGATGTAGGAATGTCTCCTCATTAACAGGGTAATGCTTTTTTTTTTTTTTTTAATGCATGCGAACAACACAATACAATTTAGTAATTAATTGTTGTAAGAGAGAGCTCTCGTTAGAGCTTGAGGCCCTTCCACAAGTTTCGTGATTAGAAGAATTTAAATATAATTTAATCTAATTAAAATTATTAAATCAATCTAATTTAAACCAAAAATTGGTTAAAATTACAAAAATTTGGATTGATTTTGATTTTTTTTTTTAAATTACTTGGATCAAATCAGATTTTAAATTTAATTTTTAAAATTAATTTAATTTAATTCAAATAAAATAATATTATATAATATAATTTTTTATATTTATATATTAATTTTATTTAAATATTATTTTATATATATTACATAAATTATTTTTATTTTTATTTATTTATTAATTTAAATTATTTTTTATTTGTAATATTTTATATTATATTTTTTAATAAAAAATTAATTAAATTGATCCACTTTAAATTATTATCTATTTTATTATTTAGGTCGGATAAGTTTTTTTACTAAAAATCAATCTAGACGACACACACGAAGCCCTGCTCAAAGACCTCACTGAGTATACGTTGTAGATTTTGATTGGTTGATTGTAACATGTGTTGGAGTGCGGAAAAGTAGTTTTTGATAGTCGAATTCATCTCGAGATTCCAATTTAAAAAAATTAAACTTAATTACTCTCTCGCGTTCATTTCGTCTATTGTGCACGAAGTATGAAAATTAAGGATTTAAAATTACGGTTTATGAGATTTTTATTAAAATTTCTTGATTTAATTTTTCATACTACTAGTTAAAATACTCTATTAATATTAGAGTTTGTTAATTAATTTTAATTATGAAGGATACAATATTATAATTTTTCATTGATATGTAAGAAATAAAAAATTAGTTTAACTTTAATACACTATTATTATAAAAGTTTTAAACTGTCGTTTAATTATATATTTTTATTTGTAAGACTTATAAAATAGTAGATTATTGAGTTAAATATTTTTATTAATATAGTAATATATAATTGAATGTCTATATAATTTTTTTATATTGATAATATATCAAAATTAAATTCATAAAAAAATTATAAACAATCCTTTAAAATGACAACTACAAAACTAGTATTCATCTATTTCATAAGATCTCTCATTTTAGGCTTATTATGCCTTAAAAGTACACAAATTATGCATTTAGAGGATACCATGTAAGACAGGGTTAGAAAAGTTCTAATTATCATTTTACATATCAAACTCTTAAGTGAGTCAGGAACCACGAGTGTCCAATTTTTGTAGCTGTCGGAGACCATAGAATCCAATTGATTTTTGGCATAGACCAACGTGTCCACCAAGGAAATTGTCATAGGTTAATTTGGGGGGTTTACTCCAAAAAATTGAATTTTAGAATTTCCAATGATTATATGATTAACAAGTGATAACTTATGAAAATATATATTTTTAGCCCATATTTGTACATTAATTATAAATTTGTTGTCAAAAAGATAATTCTTTCTAATTAATCTTAATAAATTTAATTTATGTATGCTATTACTAAGAATATAATTCTTTGATGCTTAATAGATAAAGATTTACACTAAATTTGTTTAGATACATGATAAAAATAGCACCAGCAGATGAAAAGATAAAAAGAAAATATTCTTATGAATATTTGAAAAAGATTTGGAAGATTATTAGAATGGAGTAGATTTAAAAGAAAAAGATTTGAAAAGAAGATCAAAAGAAGATTATGCTGATTTTAAAATAATTTATTATACATTTATTGTAATTGTTTTCTTTTGGGGGGGGAGGGGAAGCTAGCAAGGAGAATGGTTTTTTTGTTTAAGTTTTTTTTTTTAATATTTTCTTAGTTTACTTTTAATAATGTTAGGGAGATGTAGTTTAAGAGAATAGGTTTTATATTCCATTATATTATTTTAATTTTCTTTTTCAATACATTGCATGATTTCTAGTAATCTTCATGTTATTTTTAGTCTTGATCATTGATTAATTAATGTATAGTTTTATATTGTCGAAAGAAATTTCACTTTATAATAAAATAAGTCAATCTAGAAATTGCCATAGGTTAGAATAGATAGAAATGTAAGTACTCAATTGTGTAGACTTTTGAATTCTTATTCTTCATCCTTACTATAAGTTTAGAATAGTTTAAGGAATTAAATTATTCAACTTATCTTAAAAGAATCGTAGACTCAAGGAATTGAATTTTGATTATTAGTTTTGAGTAATTCAACCGATAATAATATTGTTAAGAAATTAATTTAATATTGGATATCGCAAAACTTGGAAACTTAGATAATATCAAACCCTAATATCTGTCTTGTTATTGTTTTCTTTTTTTTGCATATTTTATTTTATTTTATTTGTTTATTTTTATTCTCAAACTTCATATTTTCTCCCACCCAAATAATAATTGTTCTAAATGAACTGGTACTTAGTTTGCAATTATCATGGAAACAATACTTTTTTTACTTGCTCTTGACCTGGTGTATTTATTAGAGCTAATTTTCTAAATTAGCTAAGAAGTTTTTGACATTGTTGCAGAGGATTATTTAATCAATATTATTAGTAGTTTAGTTGTTGCTAATTTAGGGTATTTTTGTTCCTATTATTATTTTTTATTTTGGTTTTCTTTTTAAAAATAAAATAAGAAATATTTTTAGTTGCTTTATTTTATTTTCATTTTTCAAAAAATAAATATATTTTTGTTTTATTTTAGTTGATCTTATTTTATTTTATATTCGTAAAAAAAAAAAAAAACTTTGCTTTTTTATTCTTCTTCTTCTTAACTTACCTCCCTACGGAGTGTTGTTTGCTTTTAACTCTTGTTTTGCAAGGTACATGATGTGGAAGCTCTGATTGGTTTGTACAAAGGGTTGACTAAACAGTTTTCTGCGTTCATAACACAAATCAAGCAGATACAGGTTGAAGCTGTAGATCATCCTCCATTGAGATATGAATTCTGCAGAGGAAACCATTTATATAGGAATTGTGTACTGGCTAAATTTTTTGCATAATATCACAGCTAAATTATCTGGACAACTCCCAATGGCCCCGTATTTCAACACGAACAACTCAGGCAGGAGAAATCGTCCTAACTTCTCCTGGAGTAATCAAGGGTATATAAGACCACTGGTTCATGCTTATCAAGCTCCAACTCCTCTTCAAGAGAACAAAGCTGATTGGAAGATATCATTGGAAAAGCTTGCTCAACAAATTGAGAAACTTGCTCAATAAACTAAGAAATTTGTTGAGGAACTTGCTACAATTCGCAAGGAACAAGAGGCAAGCTTTCGAAATATAAAGGAATATCTCTATCGAATATTCAAACATCTTTTTAACACACAATCATGGTTTTAAATTGCGGACCGCATCACGTGATGCGTCAGCACATTGATATGTCATCACCGCAACCGCAGATCACACCGTGAATGCGGTGTTTCGTTTATTCACGTAAAATTGACCGCAACGTAATCAAGACGGAGCCGCAATAGTCAGATCGAGTCGCAAGCTGCCTGATCAGTCGCTAAATGCATCAAGCAAATGAGCTTAATTTCAAACGACAAACTTAAAAAGAAATCACACCGCAACGACCACAATACGCATCGCGACAGCTGCAATGCCCGCAATCGCAACAACCACAACCGGCTGATGATCCGCTAATAAGAACCGCAATTTAAAACACTGCACACAATAGAGGACTTTCCTAGTAACACCGTTCCTAAGGCAAGTGAGTAATGTGATGAAATTATTCTTAGGAATGAAAGCACAGTGGGACAAGATGAGAATACAATGATTGAGGAGGAGGGTACAGAAAAAGGTAACCAAAACAGCTGCAGAAAATTCATAGGGAGGAGAAAAATGAAGAGAAAAATGAAAAAGAGGTAATGGTAAAAGAATGAAATGAGCTACAAAAGATCAACCCATATGTAAAAATCCCATGTCCTGAGAAGAAAGAGAAGGATCAACAGTTTGCTTGGGTTTTACAAATTTCAGTTGCTGAAGCACAGAAACATATGTTTTATTGTGCAACATTTAAGAAGAAGTTGTTGTCCAAAAAAGAAGGCTGCAGAACAAACTCAAAGATGCAGTCAGAAAATTCGTGATTCTGATATGGAATTTAGACATAGGAGATGAAGTCTAGCCAAAATTATAAGCGCTTCTTATAATATAGATGTAATTAATTGTATAACTTATAATTTGAATTTAAACATCTCCCTCTATAGGTAATTTGTAAATCATTGATTGTTTATGTTTACCTGGCTTCAAAATGGAGAAAGCTTCTCATCACTCTAAACTTTTTTAATTAACAAAATATTTACGAAACCACTTCAGTCAAACCAATCAGATACCCTTACTTGTTATTACACTTTTTGAAGTGGAATAGCCATATATTAGGCTACTACCATTCTGAGCTTTACCTTTTAGCTGGCAAGAGATTCCATCCTATATTGTCTTGCTGTCTTATCAGCTCTTGACATACAAAGTAGCGCCATAATGATGGAATGATATTGCAAATACTCCAAGATGGAAGCCACCAATTTTGTATTCAGATCACTGGTAGTCATGAAAACAAGGATAAGGTCTACAATCCTAATTTACTACAACATATATATCTAATTCTAGTTGTTACGAGAATATATTAACATAAGATTGCAAACAATCGCTGTTGGAAAGTATTAGAAGATAACTTCAGATTTTGAATTTGAATAACAACGAGAGGTGAATAGTTTCCCTGTATGGTCAACTTACAAGGAAATAACAATTTCTTTGGCAGTCAAAGATAAAATCGAGTAAACAAACCATTCAAAAGACAAGAGTATTCACATTCAAAACGTGCCAACTAGCGACAACGGTAATGATGATGACATTATAATCTTTACCGCCCAAGCATCAATCAGCAACGCAGAATCATCCTACCTCGTACTTGTCCGTATTTAGTGCATAGAGCCCTAATTACCGTTCCCCTGTTTGACTGAACATGTGGAACTGCATCCACAGTGCAACCGTGCACAAATCAAGGGCAAGATGGTACTTCGAGATGGCTGAGTTCATAGCTTGAAGTGATATATATATATATATATATATAAAGAGAGAGCGATAGAGAAACTCTTTGCTATGTAATATTCAACATTTGTCACCTAGTTTGTTATACCATTAAAAATGCTAATAAAGTACAAGAAAATGATGGTTGACATAAAATTGCTCCTTCCTTAATTTTAGAACATCTTGGAAAACACCTTCTTTCCTTGTCCACGGTCTGGACCTATCCAATCGGAGAAAACCCCTATGCCTTACGTTGCAGGTCCTCACTGGTTGTGTTCTTCAGTCAACTCTTTTGGTTCGTGGTCTTCAATTTCTGCTGAGGTTTGACCGAAGAAAAAATAATAATAACCTGCATAGGAATCTTTTTATCTCGACTCTGAACAAGAACAATTTTTAATTTGCAAGTGCCCGAGGAGTGCTATATATATTGAATCAAAAGCCGTATTGATCTTTGCTTCACCCCAAAGTGATCTCTAAATTCTGTTCAGTGAAGAATGGAGAATCAGTTTTCAAATAGCAAAAGGGCAATGGAGCAAGAGCTAACAAGAGGGCGTGACATAGCAAGCCAATTACTTGAAGTACTTGTTGATGAATCAAATATTCATCTTGGAGACAAGGAAAGGTCAATGTTACCTTTTGCTGAAGATCTTGTGCGCAAGATACAGAGAACATTCACAAATACCCTTTTGCTATTGAACGCCAATCATAACTGCGGCGAGGTGGTGGTGCCTATCACTATCAAAGATTTCTCTTTGTCCACGAGTAGTTGCCCAAATACTGAGGATATTGATGAAACTTGCAAGAGTTTCACCATTAAAAATCGAAGAGGGTGCTACAAGAGAAAGTAAGAATTGTACATATATCTAGCTAACTCATTATATATGTGATTGTTAATGTTATGCAGGTTGTCTTTGGGATCTAATCTCCTGTGAATTTGGTTTGGGATAAAAATATGATGAAAAATTCATGGACCAATTTTTATATAATCTTGCTCATAAGTTAGATTTATGAAATTTTCACCATATTTTTACTGTCAAACCAAACTGACCTAGTGAACAAATACTTAGACGTAATTTTACGCCTGCACTTTCCAAAGAATTTCATTCCTAGATTAAACCGGCTTTTGTCTCTTTAATTTTAATAAAAATTGGTTTTCTGTCTTTAAGCTTCCGATTGTTCTAACCCAGTAAGCTTTCCCTTTCAAATACTTTTATAAAAAATAATACTATATATTGAGAACAAAAACATATTCATCGAAAGCTTTCGGCATAGTCAAACGAATCCAATTGCACCCCATGTAAAAACAACCATTGATATTTACAATGACAAGTATCTTCACATGTTTTACACAAGATTTGGAATCTCCCTTCTTTCGTTTTTCTTGTTGGTTCTTTCTCTCTCTTTTTAGCTTCCTATCAATGACTCCCCCAGTATCACTGTTGTCTGCCCCTGTCTTGCGTGTGTATATAGCTTTTCCGATAATGAACGGAACCGATCCAATATCATATTAACCAATTAAGTTCTTGTTGTTTATAAACTTAACCTCGACTGGGTCCACCAGAGTCGAAAATGCTAACCATTTCACAATCATTGGATTGGATTAGTATTTATTTTTTTTAAAAAAATATATTTAAATTTGTTCGTAGATTATTTGATAGTTTAAAAAATATTTAAATAGTTAAGGAATTCGTAATTGGATTTATGTTGGCAAAAGGTCAATTGCACCAACTTGGAAGAAGGACAGCTCAATTCTGTGTGAAGATGGCCATGCATGGAGAAAGTATGGACAGAAAAAGACAACGAATTCCACATACCTCAGGTATTCTTTCATGGTTCCTTTTCAAATTACTTAGCTTTAATTTCGCATATTTATAACCTACTAATATTCTCTCTCTCTCTCTCTCTCTCCATCGCTCTCTATCTCTCTTGACTGACGTATTCAATACTTTAAGTACATACACTAACTAGAACATTACGAGTTAAGATTTTTATAGAAGAATTTGTTCGGAAACACAAATAAAATTAGAAAATTCTTTTATGTTTAAATAATTATAAAAGTATATTTTATCATAAGTATAAATTGTTAAATTATTTGGATATGATAAATATAGAATTTGTTTGGATAAGCTTTTAAAATAAAGACTTTTTCTCTAAATTTTTTTTAGAGTTTTGATTTTTAGAAAAAATTATTTTATATTTAGATAGATTATCTGAGAAATATTTTTAATTATTAAAAATATTTATAAGTCTGTTTAGATATAAAAGAACAAAAATACTTCTTTTATAGCCAAATTATAAAAAAAAATATTCAATAAAAGAAAAGATAACTAGGATTTGATAAGAAATAAGAGAGGAATGATATATATTATAATTTTGAATAAAGGTAAAGAATATTTTTTGAAGATAATTTTATCAAAAACTACTTTGACTTCTATTTTTTTCAAAAGCTAAGTATTCCTATCTTTAAAAAAAAGTGATAAATTGACTTTTTTAATTGAAATATTTTTTTAAAAAGTTATACCTAAACACCTATAAAAATTTATAAAATACATTTAAAAAAATACTTTTTTTCCTTAAAAAAAGCCAATTCAAATGGACTCACATTTTTTTTTGGCATAATTATGTTAGTGGCTAAGAAGTGATATTTTGAATTAAAAAAAAGGATAGATTGGTAATAATGTGAGAAGTTAGTAGGTTCCAAAATTTAAAGAGTACTTTTCTTTCTCTTTTATTGTTTTTGATTATGAGAAAAATAATTCTCTATCAATTCCTCAAAATAATTAAAAATAATGATTATTTTCTATATTTATTTTTTTGAAAAGCATAAATAAATAATAACACAAAAAATTTTAAAAGTACTTTTGTATGAAAATTTTTTTAAAAAATACTTTTATTTCTTCCAAAAGCACTTACATAGAGGCCACCATGACATAGATACGAGATGAGCTTTTCTTTCCTCCTCCTGGAGGGAAAAAAATATATATATTTCTCGCCACAATGTCTTCGCCGTTGAATCATGTTGGATCCCATCATTGTTACTACTCCCATAAAAAAATGGATGGTGTGACATTCATGTGGAGGACTTTCAGGAGGATACAAGTATTTTTTAGTACAAGAGACACCAAATTTTAAAAAGAGAAATGTGTTACTTAAGCCTAACTTTTGGATATTATTTTAGACATTTGGATATTGGTACATAAATAATTGAGGATTTTAGTTTTTTTTAATATGGTGAATATAATAAGATAGTAAATAATAGATGTAAAATCTTTTTATTGGATTCACTAGTAGAATAATTGAAATCCTCATTTATTAATATATAATTTTCCATATTTTTTACAAATAGACTCACCAATAATACAAATGATATTTCCAGTTGTTAATACATGATTTTCCATATCTTTCCATTGATGTCTAAAAAATTAATGCATCAATAACAATACTGTAACTTTATTTTGTATTGTTAAAAATTATTTAAAAAATTAAACTTGGCCAAATCTTTGTGTATTATTGTTTTTTTTTTCCAAATTTTATATAGCTTTTATCTATAACTTGACAGTTTATATTTGGTGTATTCCTAATTTAGGAAAAACTCTTAAGATAGTCAAGAGCAAGAAAAAGCTTTTGCTTTGGTTCATTTAGTCTTGATTTGGTATTGTTGATAGTTTTTAGAAGTTGTCAAATTCTTTAGTCTCTCTAAAAGCTATTTTTATAAAATTATAGTAGTATTGTATATTAAAATAATATAAAAATTACTTTCAACAAGTAGAAGTTATAAGAGTGATATTTGATAAAGTTGTTTTTAAAATATAAAATAATTATAGTAGACATAAATATTTTCTACTTTTACTATTATTAAAGACAATAAAATTATATTAATTTTTCAAATTTTAGAGAGCAGAAATCAATTCTAAAATATGTCTCATGAGAGCTTTTAAGAATACCCCAAACTTTTAAAAGTCAAGATCAACAACACAATATTTTTTTTTTACCAAACAAAAAAAAATTGACTTATTAGGAGCACTCCATTATAAAGCACTACCAAATTAGGTATTAATATTTTACACCTCAATTGTGTGGGTTATTATTGTCTTCTACTATAGCTATATTTTTAATACAATTGTTAAAGTATATTAAGTATAATGATTCAGAGCAAAAATTTTTTCTTACTTTCAGAGCTAAAAATATCTCCCTAATATGACTCAAATATGTGAGTAGAAGCTATTACAGGTGCAGTTACAAGAATGAGCAAGGTTGCCAAGCAATAAAACAGGTGCAGAGAATTCAAGAGGACCCTCCATTGTATCGGACAACGTATAATGGCCATCACACTTGCGAAAGCTGTCTCAACCCTGAGTTACAACTGGAACCAGCTTCTTCTTTTGAGTCCTCTACATTACTATGCTTTAATAATAACATTCCAAGCAAAGAAGTACACTTTCATCATCAGTTTCTACATCAACAAAACAAGAGCCTGTGGAAGTGATTCCTTATGACCATATTGCTCAAAAGCAATTGTCCTCTTCAAATGACGTCAACCTCTTATGTGACTATGGGCTTGATTTCAATTATTCAAGGCATGCCACTATGCTATCATCCACGAATCTATTGAATTCGACAATGTTTATGGGCGCTTTGGATTTTGACGGCTAGGTATGTTCCCGTCCACAAATTTGTTTCAGAGGGGTCAGGCATTGGTGGGTGGCTTCATATTCTTGGAGCAGGGCTTAAAAAATCTATATGTATTAGTAATCTTAATCAGTGAAATCATTTTTACATGGATTAAGGGGGTTTCGATTAATCACGTTTCTTGGAGAAAAGCCATATGTAATTTATATGCATATTGGAAGTCCATATACTATGAATAAAATATATCTCCAGTATTTTCTTTTCAAATGCATAAAAACAATAATAGTTATACACGCCTTGGTCCAATTCAAATACAAGTGTAATTTGGCATGCTTAGTGTACCTTTGCTGAATGAAATCAGCATGTTCCACTTCAAAAAACAAAAATTGACTCAATAAGAAGAAATCCCATAACACCGTTGACTAAGAGTGTAGATTTTCCTTTTTCAAGAATAATATCTGTTGGATCAAATATTTACTACTATGTTAAAAATTATAACTATTAGCAAGAATGTAACATTATTTTTTTTAAGTTTTTCATAACCGCATCAAATATGGGACTGCACCCATGGGCCCGAGATTCCTATCGAATTTTAAAGGTAATACTAGTTAAATAAAATTAATAATCTATCATTTGTTAGATCAAATATTTATCATTAAATCAAAAGCTATAACTATATTAGTAAGGATGTAACCTTATTTTCTTAAAGATTCTTAGAACTGTATCAAACGTAAGCGGCTATGCCTATTGCTGATGCTATGGACCAAGATGTTAAACCTATTGGGTCCTAAAGACGATATTGACCAAATAAAGCCAACAATATCATCTTTCCTAAGAATATTATCTAGCAGTGGACAAGTATGTGATGTGTAAGCAAAGACACTATACCAATTATTAAGAGTAATTAGGCCACAAAGAATATTTATATGAATTCCTTTGTTCCAACATTAATGACTTGCTTTAACCTGACGGGGCAGGTGGATTAGTCATTGTGTATGCAAACTAGCCGAAACATTATATAACCGTAACATCGAAAAAAATAATTTATAATTTAAATCTTAACATTATATATCAGTTCTTTTCTTGATTGCACAAAAGGCTCGTTTGGTTGAATTTCTTCGAAAAGGTAATTTTAAAATGATTTTTGTTTAAAATTATTTTAAAAAATATAAGTTATTTTATGTTTGGTTGGAGAAAATAAAAATTATAATTTCTAAAAAAAGATCTTTTTTATATTTTTTTCAGTAATTCTGTTTTTACTAAAATTTTTTATCTAAACATAACAAAAAATATAAAAAAATATATTTTATTATAATTGTTTTTTAATCAAAATAGTCATACCCAAACAAATACAAAGTTTCAAACCTATAACTTCACATTATTAGGTACCCAAACCCTCTTTAACATAAGGCCAAATTATTCTATAGCATGTGTGGTTTTCTGTTGAAAATTTCAAAACCATAATTTTGACAAAAGCTATCTCCAATTACTTTTGCCAAAACCAAGATTTTGGGATTCCAAACCAAAAACTAAACATACTACTAGTCTGAGAAATACTTACATTGTCCAAGAGTATCATGTGGCTGTGCTTTTGAATTAATCATGTAAGTATATTTTATATGAGATCTAACACTAACACATAATTCCATGTAAAATATACTTATATGATTGGGTGGAAGCATAGCCACATAATACTCTTAGACCATGCAAGTATTTCTTCTACTGGTCTCCCCGAAAATTTAATGTATTTATAGTGTTGTACCCGATGCTCCTCGATCCTTTCGGATATCAAATACTAAGAGTGTTCTATATGTACTTTCTAGTAAATTTAGTAAGACTTTAGATTCAATTGATTACAAGCAAATTAATTGTACACCATACGCTTATAGAGAAATACTTATATGGTCCGAGAGCACAGCCACATGGTACTCCCAGACTATGTAAGTATTTCTCTACACTTATAACATATTTAGTTTTTCATTTGAAAATCTCAAAATTATGGTCTTGGCAAAAACTATTTTTTTTTTTTAAACTTTTGCCTAAACCATAGTATTAATATTCTAAACAAAAGACCTAACATATTATTGGTATCTTGATTTTCCGATTATGAGCTAGGGGCTTGTGTATTATCGTATCTGCTCAACTGATCCCAATCCATCCAATTTGCCATCTTGGTCCACCAAATAATATATTACTCCACGATTCACCGCTTACCCAGCAACTAATAATTGCCACATTAGCAATGAGTTATGTCCACCATCATAATTAGAGGCCTCTCCTCATCTTTTAAATAGGAGACTTAACCCTTGAATATGATATTCCTTTATTTAAATTGTCAGTATTCAAAGTTCAATACCTAACTCCACTCAAGTTAGTCTACTATAAACTATGCCCAAGTATTTCGCTTTCCCTATAATGATTGGAATACATCTAGCCCACTGTGAGGGGAGTTTCTCTTCCAGTAAAGTTGAATGCAATAGAGTCCTTATGCAGAGAAGACGACTCCTTGTTAACTTTTAGCATACTCCCTCAATTCTACAATAATATAATAATTTAAGAAAATAACACAATAATTACAAAATAATTTAATAACTTTAATTTTTCGAAAATATTTAAGAGATTAAATTATTCTTTAATTTATTAGAAAATCATATTATACAATTAATGAAGATAAGAATAAAATTAGCATAAAATAATTAATATTTTTTAAAAAAATTTAAAATGATAAATAATATGAAACAATTTTTTAAAAAATACTTTCTCTATTTCAATATATCTATTAATTTGGATAATTTGATATATTCTTAAATCAATATATCTTAATATAATTTTATCTAGATATATTAATTTAAAGATGTACTAAGTTATCTAAATTGACATATATATTAAAATGGAGAGAGTAATTATTATTTTAAAATGAAAAAAGGACCAACAACCGCTAATTAGAAGATATATCACTATATCACCAAAGTCAATCCAATGAATTTCGTCTTCAAACTTCAATCTGTTCCTGTCAATTTCAAGAAGAAGCTAAGCTTCACTCCAGGTTCCAACCGTCTTGTTTGACATTTAGTTTTTGAAAATGTATTCACCAATAAAACTTGTCTGTTTCCCCTTAAACAACATAAGTAGAGTACAGTATACTTTCAATCATATTGATCAATCAATTGAAGATGTCAAAAATGTCTAACGTATACATATAAATTTGGATTTTTAAGATAATTGAGCTTTGAAATGGTTCTAAACTAGCAACGCCAATAGGAAACTTTGCTTAGCCTTAGCTAGCCCTACTCTCATTAACAATACGACATATTAATTTTTTGGTTCAGGAACGGATCTAATACATTTGATTGAGTAATTAATTGACCTTGGAGAGGTGGCACTTGTCTCATCAACAACCTCATACATATTCTTTTTCGGTGTGAACAACATAAAACATATAATTTTGTAACTAGTTACTTACCCATGGGTTGCACGGTCTTTGTAATTCATAATGGTATCAATACGAGGACTTGGCCATTTGATTAAGTATGTTTATAGAAATTTAAAGTAAATACTCCCTTTATTTCAATTTATTTGTCAATTTAGACAATTTATCTGTCAATTGTATTCAGATATATTGATTTAAGAATGTACCAAGTTAGTCCAAATTGACAAATAAATTGAAATGAAGAGAGTAATTGTAATTGAGTATTGCAAACTTTCATAAACTTAAAAATTAATGATTAGACAATAAAAGCAAAGGATTGTAGAAGCGAATATACGGTTAATCAATATACACATAAGCCATAAGCCACAAGCCAAAAAATTATTATATAGTCTAATGCTAATGGATTGCTTAAGAAAAGAAGCAAATGAATTATCTGCCCTTATAATTAATTAAAATTAACATGTCATAATTTGTAGTTTATACTTCTTGCATTTAAAAAAAAAAATCTAATTGCATCCACAACATGGCAAATGAGTACTTATGCACCAATGAAGACATTCGAAAAAGATAGTCAAATGTAATTGAAATCCTAAGTCAAATCTGTTTTTTTCAGCATCAGCTATAGTGAAATGTATGTAATCGAAATTCCCCCCTAGGCCCATGCAACTGAGAAAATTCTTTTCATCCACATTCGATCCTTGCTCTCCCATACGTCTCTTCTGATCTCGGAATTTTGCATGAAATTTGAATGCCAGTTGGTCCACGAAGAATCCATGGGATATTTGCAGAGTTTATAGCAGAATTCCAGGAAAAGGTTTTAATAAATATTAATTTTGATAAAATATTGACATTTTTTTATTTTGATAAATCAATAAAAATATTTAATTAATGTTCATTTTTTAATATTAATTATCACACATTATAGCCTAAAATTCTTGAAAAAAATACACAATTCTTACTTTTTTAAAAACAGTCATCATAAATTATAGTTATTATTAATAATTCTTTTCTCTTGATATAATAATAATTAAAAATTAATATATATATATATATTGAAATCTATTTTGTAAAATAAAATATTTTTAAATGTAAAATAATGGATATTTAACTAAATCACTTAAAATTATATTAAACTGTAATAGATATTCATCTTTGAAGAAAAGAGAATGTACATTTTAAAAAGATAGGAGAAGGTTGTTTAATAAGAGCATCTCTCAAAAAAAAAAACTTATAATTTAATGCAGTAATTCATACTAAACAATGGTTATATAAAATAACTTAAAGAATAATTAT
The DNA here is from genome assembly GCA_031439585.1 of Pterocarpus macrocarpus. NCBI lineage: Eukaryota > Viridiplantae > Streptophyta > Magnoliopsida > Fabales > Fabaceae > Pterocarpus > Pterocarpus macrocarpus. The sequence continues at coordinate 14,007,568 of CM062517.1, read as the reverse complement.
AAAAACAATTTAATGCAATACAGTCCTTATGCGGAGAAGGCGACTCCTTGTTTGTTTTAGAATAGAATACTCCCTCAATCCTACAATAGTTATTTAAGAAAATAACACAGTAATTACAAAATAATTTAATAACTTTAATTTTTCAAAAAATTTAAGAGATTAATTATTCTTTGACTTATTAAAAAATTACATTATACAATTAATGAAAATAAGAATAAAATTAGCATAAAATAGTTAATATTTTGTTAAAAATTTAAAATGATGAATATTATAAAACATTTTTTTTAAAAAAATAGCGATTATTTTAAAATATAAAAAATACCAACAACCCCTAATTGCAAGATACTACTATATCAGTATATCACCAAAGTCAATCCAAGGAATTTCGTGTTCAAACTTCAATCTTTTCCTGTCAATTTCAAGAAGAAGCCAAACTTCACTCCACGTTCCAACCGACTCGTTTGACATTTAGTTCTTGAAATTAAATGTGCATTCACCAATAAAACTTGTTTGTTTCCTCTTAAACAACACAAGTATAGTACAGTATATTTTCAATAATATTTATCAATCAATTGATCTAAGATGTCAAAAAATATGGCATATTAATTTTTTAAGTTCAGGAACGGATCTAATACATTTAATTGAGTAATAAATTGACCTTGGAGAGGTGGCACTTGTCTTATTAACAGCCTCATACATATTCTTTATTGGTGTGAACAACATAAAACAATTAATTTGGTAACTAGTAGTTATTTAACCGTGCATTGTACGGTCTTTGTTATTCATAATGGTATCAATATGAGGAATTGGACATTTAATTAAGTCTGTTTATAGAAATTTAAAGTAAATAATTGCAATTGAGCACTGCAAACTTTCAGAAACTTAAAAATTAATGATTAGACAATAAAAACAAAGAATTGTAGAAACGAAAATATATGGTTAATCAATATACACATAAGCCACAAGCCAAAAAACTATTATATAGTAGAATGCTAATAGATTGCTTAAGAAAAGAAGCAAATGTATTATCTGCCCTTATAATTAATTAAAATTAACATGTCGTAATTTTTAATTTATACTTCTTGCATAAAAAATTCTAATTGCAGCCAAACATGGCAAATGAGTACTTATGCACAAATGAAAGCATTCGAAAAGGTAGTCAAGTGTAATTGAATTCCTAAGTCAAATCTTTTTTCAGCATCAGCTATAGTGAAATGTATGTAGTCGAAATTCTACCTTTAGCCCATGCAACTGATAATTTTTTTTTCATCCACTTCCGATCCTTGCTCTCCCATACTTCTAATCTCAGAATTTTTCATCGAATTTCAATACCAGTTGGTCCATGAAGAATTCATGGGATATTTGCAAACTTTTTATAGCAGAATTACAGGAAAAGATTTTAAAAATATTAAATTTAATAAAACACTGACATTTTTTATTTTAACATGTTTTAAAATTAATTATCACATATTGTAGCCTAAAATTTTTTAAAAAAAGAGTACACAATTCTTACTTTTTTCAAAAAACAATCATTATAAATTATAGTTATTATTAATATTTTTTTTTCTCTTGATATATATATATATATATATATATAGTCATATTAAGTGAGAGGAGTACTTCATTTTAAGAGTAAAAGGAGCAAATCCAAGTTATATAATTATACATAGAAAATCAAGATTAAAAGTTACTTAAAGGTCGCATGATCACTTAAAAATATCAAATGATTTTATGTTTTAATCTTAACAATTAATATAAGACCCAACAGTTAAAATTATTTCTTTCACTCTCATAATTAATCACCTCTCTTATTTGATCCTCTCCATAAAACTATTAAGGGTATTTCGACAAAAATGAGGTGACAACATAAAATGATAGTTATTTAACCAAAAAAATTGAAGTGTAATACATATTCATCTTTGAAAACAAGAGAGCATATATTTTAAAAAGATAGGGGAAGGCTATTTTATAAGAGCATCTCTTGGAAAACAACTTAAAATTTAATGTAGAAAGTGAGAGAGAGATGAGAGAGAGAGGTAGAGAGTGGAAGCCGATTGAAGGGTCATCTTTCGATCACCAACCACGATTCTTTCCAACGTAGAGTATATGGGGGGTTTTAAAAATAGGAGTCAAGTATAGAAGGATAGCCAAGAGTTTAAACTAGGTGAAGATAGGGCAAAATTGAAGCCATGGAGACAATTAGAAGCAAAAATTGTCATAGTTTTTGTTGATAACCTTCTACTTTCGATGACAACTAGTTGGCTCTATTCAGTCATGAAGAGCAGGTTATTGACGTATTCATGGTAAGAAAGAGAAGGGCTACAAACCCTTATTCGTTTGCCTTCTTTCGATGAGAAAGTTGATGCAACTAGGGCGATTGGGAGTCTAGATGGAATGTTAATAAAAGGGAATGGAATTTCAGTCTTTGAAGCTAAATATAAGAGACGAAGGGGAGTTCTAAGAACTAGGTCCGAGAAACAGACAAGCAAGTAGAAAGGAGAATTTTTAAGATGGGCAATGCAAATCTTCATGATGGCAGAACATATAAAGATGTGGTAGTGTCCAAAAAAGGAGGCGAAAGGTCAATTCTTGCTCATGGAGATTATCAAAATGAAAGGAACATTATCACTAAAGAAAGACATGTAAATCCAGAAGAGAGGTTTGATGGGGGGAGAACTAATAATCATGTCATAGTGGAAGGAATTGTTAATGAATTGATGAAAGAGAAACTATAGAGAAGCTTGATTGGAGAGTCTGCATATCCCATGAATATTGAGGTGACTAGAGATAAGTTCATGTATGACTGGTTCACTATTAATGAAGTGAAACTCATGGATACCACCAAAGTGGTTATAATGTTTGCATCTAAGAAGGATATGGAAGATGCTCTTGAGTCACATTATTTGTTGAACTATTTCACCTTGAAGTAAGGAGATGGTCCATTACTAAATGTAGTTAATCTCATAAAGCTTAGTTGGAATGTTTTGGCTTACCTCCTCCTGCTTGGTCAGCAAAAAATTTGAGGAGGATTGGAAGCTTATGGGAAGAAGTGATAGGGGTGGACAAAAGAACGGAGGGTGCATATGATTATTCTTTAGCAAAAGTGCTTATAAATACAAGTTTTTACCCTTTCATTCAAAATAATATAACATTAGTAGTGGATGAAATTAACTTTTATTCGTTAAAGAAATCAACATGAGTATGCTAGTTTATGGAATTATGATTCGAATCAATGTCAGAAGCGAAGGGGTGAAGAGGAAAAGTATGAAGACATTGAAGGTTCCTAGCAGGAGGAAAGAGAAGATGAGTTAGATTAGAAGGGTCAATGCTTAAATAACAAGTGGCAAAGCATTATGCTGGTGGGAATAAGCTAATCATAAAGGAGACAGATTATGGGAATATGAATCAATGTATAATGGGGCTTGAGAAGCTTGTTAACAAGAACAATAATGAGCAAATTGATGATTCCTCATGTTTATGGAAGGTTTCATCGGTAAATCCAAAAACCCAATTACAATGGCTCTTTCTCCATGAAATTTTTAAGTTGGAACATTAGAGGCATAGGAGGTGAAGGGAAGATAGGTGTAGTGAAAGAGCTGGTTTAGAAATAGAATGTTTTGTTGCTGGGGTTAATTAACTAAACATTCAAAATTAAAAGGATTTATAGTAAGAAGGATGTAGGATTCTTATAATTTTGACTGGGAAGTTGTTGATGTAGTGAATCGAGGTGGAGGTTTATTATGTGTTTGGGACTCAGATTTCTTAAAAAAGGAAGAGGTAATCAAAGCGGAAAGCTGGATTTGTGTGAAGGGCTTTATTAGAGAAGTTGATTTAGTTTGTGTTATTGGTGTGGTGTACGGTCCCCATTCAATCAATGAGAGAAGACTTATGTGGAATGAATTGCTAAAAGAGAGAAACAGATTCAAGGCCCCTTTTATGCTTATAGGGGACTTCAATGAAATTTTGAAGCTCGGGGAAAGGTTTGGTACTAATTTTGTTACAAGAAGTATGACTAAATTTGAGCATTGGTAAATGAGATAAATCTAATTGACTTACCTATTGTCGGGAGAAAATTTACATGGAGAAGAGGCAAATCTTGTAACAAGCTTAACAGGGTCCTAATTGATTCGATGTGGATTGATAAATATCCAAATATGAAATTGTTAAGAGTAAAATGTCTAAAATCCGACCACATCCCTCTTTTGTTAGACTCCTCTGAGATCAACTAGGGTCCTAAATCTTTCCGATCTCTTGATGTGTGGTATTCTCATCCAAGTTTTAGCAAATTGGTTAAGGCAGAATGGAGAAAATTGGGAGACAATGGTTTGATTGAAAAATTGAAGAGCATCAAAGAACCATTGAGAAAGTGGAGTAAAGAATCTTTTGGAAATATTGACAGCAAAGTAAGAGTTCTTGAAGAAGAAATGGAGAAAAATGATTTGCTTCTAGAAGCAGATGAGGCAAATGAAGTACTACTAGCCAGGCATAGTGCCTTGATGTCTAAAATATATTTGAGGTGTAAGAGGAAAAATGACTTTTGGAAACAATTATCTCAAGACATGTATGCCAAAGACTTTGATCGAAATTCTAAATACTTCTATTCGATAGCTAACTTCAAAAAAAAGGAAGAAGCAAATGTTGGAACTCAAAGTAGGAGGTAGGCTTCTTCAAGATCCAAGAAGAATTAAGAAAGAAGCTAGAAGATTTTTCAAGGAGTTATATCCCCAAAAAAGTAGGCCCAACATTTCTTTTGATGTTTCCTTAGTTCAAAGGTTGTCCTTTGAAGATGCATCAAAGCTGGAAGTGATTCTAAAGGAGGAGGAAATAAAGGAAGCTATTTGGGATTGTTATCCTTTGAAAGCCCCAAGATCCAATGGGTTCAATATGAACTTTATTTAGAAAATGTTGGATGTAGTGGGTGTAGATTTTACTCACTTAGTATTGGAATTTTTTATTTCAGGCAATCTTGACAAAGCTTTAAATAAGATGTAGGTGACGTTGATTCCAAAATTTGAAGGTGTCAAGGAAATGAAAGATTTTAGGCCAATAAGTATGGTCAGATGTGTATACAAGATGATAGTAAAGGTATTAGTATGAAGAATCCGAGGGGTGTTGGAAAATCTGGTTGGAGAGGTTGACGACTTTTATTCAAGATGGGAAATTTTGGATGGTGCTTTTGGTAGCCTGTGAATCTGTGCACTAGCTCAAAAAGACCAAAATAAAAAGGAGCAATTATTAAACTTGACTTTAGAAAGGCTTATGATTTCATGAGGTGGTGTTTTGTGGACCAAGCATTGGAGAGAATGGGTGTTGGAAGTTTATGGAGAGGATGGAATCAGAGTTGCCTTGGGTCAGCTTCTATGTCAATTCTCATAAATGACTCTCCTTCTAAACCATTCAAGATGGAAAAAAGATTGAGACAAGGGGATCAATTATTGCATTTCATTTTGTCTTAGTAGCGGAGGTTCTAAACAAGCTAATTCTTAGAGCAAGAAAAGAGGGTCTAGTTAGTGGCATTCTTATTAATAAAAATCACGTGGATCGCATCTGTAATTTGCAAATGACATAATTCTTTTTGTCCTGTGGATAAGAAGTTTGTAAAGAATTACAGGAGAATATTGGACTGATATGGATTAATGTTCGGCTTATCTATTAATTATGATAAGTCAGTAATCATTCCATTAAATTGTTCATATGAGGATATTGGGAGAATGATGAGAAGTTTTGGTTGCCTTCAAGCATCCTTACCTATCATGTATTTAGGTATTCCTCTAGGGGTGAATCTTAAACAAGTAGCAACATGGGGACAAAGTAGAGAAGAAACTATAGAGTTGGAGAGCTAATTTGTTGTCTAAGCTGGAAGGTTTGTCCTCATCAAAGTGGTTTTGCATAGTTTGCCTCTTTACTACTTAGGTCTTGTTCAAAATGCCTAAGGTGGTTGCAAAGAAGTTAATATCTTTGCAATCCATGTTCTTCTGGGGGTTTAGTAAAGAAAAGAAAGGGATGGTAGCAGTGAATTGGAGTCAAATTTAATTGCCAAAGGAAACCAGAGGTCTAGGATTTGGGGATGTAGTTATTAAAAATGCAGGGTTATTGTTTAAATGGTGGTGGCTGTTCTCAACAGAGGAGAAACCACTGTGGAAGAGGATTGTGTGTTCCTACCATGACCTTGGTATGAAAATCCTTGTTTGGAAGTAGATCAATAGAAGGATGGATCGGATACGATCCTCTATTTGCAGTGTCCAGAAGATTAATCCAGAAGTTGAAGCTGTGGTAAAGAATAGGTAATGGACGCTGATTGGAGATGGAAAGAATACTCTGTTTTGGGAAGATCTATGGATTGATGAGATGTCTCTGAAGGAGCAATTCCCCAGCCTTTACTCTATTACCTCTTATAGAGATACACCTATTGCAGAGTGTGGGTTTTGGGATGGGTGTTTGTGGAATTAGAATATCCTATCGGAAAAGATAGCCCTTCGAATAGGAATACACTTGCGTGTTTGATTTGCAGGTTTTGTTAATGTAAGTTTCTCTTTGTTCTAAGGCAGCTAACTGTACCATTTGCAAAAGTAAATTTGCTGGTGCTTTTACAGTAAAGTCCTTCACTTCTCTAGTGGTTGCAAAACAGATTATAGTGGTAGAAAATCAACACATCTTCTCTAATCTCTGGAAGAGTTTTGCACCCCCTAGGGTGGAGTTGATGGCATGGCTTGCAGTTTTGAATAGATTATCTATAATGGACAGGTTAAGGAAATTCAACATCTTGCAATGCAATTCATTCAGGTGCATTTTCTGCAATTTGGAAGAGGGGTCAAGAGAGCATCTATTCCTTCATCGTTCTCCTATACGGAAAGTGTGGGATGAATGTTTAAGCTGGTTTGGTGTATCTTGGGTTATGCCTCGTGATCTTAGATCAATGTCGGAAATTTGGTTTGATAGCGAGATAACAGGGTCAAAACTGAAATTCTGATTCTCCATGTTTTTTGTGATTGTATGGTCAACATGGAAAGCCAGGAATCAGGTTATCTTTGAAAAAGAAAGAGGTGAATTGGTGCAGTCTGGTGGAGCAAATAAAAGTGTTGGGGAGATCTTGGTCAACTTGTAAGCAAAGTTTCATTTCTACAGGTGCTGTTGCTAGTCAAGAATTCATTCATAGAGGCAATACGGTTTCTAGAAGGGCAAGTTTCCATAAAAAATTGCAGCAAGTTTTGAGGTCTAGAAATGTTTGGTGGCTTTCTGTGGATTTTATACAAGATAGAGATATCCATGCTGTGGGTGGATGTATCTATAATCCGAACAACAACTTAATTTCTATGTTGATTGATTTTTAAAAGCCAAGATCTTGGGGAGAAGCTCTTTAAAGGAATCAATCCAAAGTGCTATAGGGGAGTTTGATTATGATGTATCAGCTTTGGAGCTTCGGTCTTTCTCAAATGATTTGATTTATTGGCTACCTGACGAAAACAATGTGAACTACGAAAATAGATTTGCAATAACCTAGTCGAAGAACTTTAAATCATGGTTTCCAGATGTATCAATCCTATTCTATAAGAAGTCCGAATTTAAGTGGTATCAAGTATGGAGATCTAAGTGTAATCAGGGCTCACATAGACAAGTGCTAAAGGATGCTTCAATCTGAGCTAGAAGGGAGACTCAAATCTTTTATGAGATTTGGCTTGGCCTCGGTCAGTCAGGTGCAATCTTTTCCAGGAGGGCAAGTCTCGTAGGAGTTGCTTAGCAGGTTGTTTGGTATCAGTTTCAGGAGTGCATCCATCATGGAAAGGCAATTTGATACAGCTTTATACGGTTGCCTTAGTATTTTGCAGTTTTAGATTGATTTCCTTGTTACATACTCTATGTCTTTAGCTTGTTTAGCTTCTCACTCCTATGGGTCAAGCATGTATTGAACTATCCCCGGGGGGGGTTGGAACCTTAAAATTTAATGCGGTAATTCATAATGCTAAACAATGGTTATATAAAATAACTAAAAGAATAATTATAAAAATAATTTAATGCAATATAGTCCTTATGTGGAGAAGACGACTCTTTGTTTTTTTTGGCATGCTCCCTCAATTTTACGATAATATTCTCTCTGGTTCAAAATAATTGTTACTTTAAGTAAAAATTTTTGTTTTGTATTATTTGTTATTCTCATATTTTAATGAATATTTATTGCAAAATTTTCTATTTTACCATCTATACAATTTAAACGCAACAAATAATAAAATATTAATACAATAAATTTGTAGTTAAATGAACATATTTTAATAAATATTTTTATAAGTAATCCTTGATTTTGAGTTTATTAATACCCATACAAATAACCAAAATGAAAGTTATTTTAAATTGGATGGAATAATTATTTAAGGAAATAACACAATAAGTTAATAATTTTATTTTTCAAAAAATTTAAGAGATTAAATTATTCTTTGACTTGTTAAAAAAATCAAATTATTCAAATAATGATGGTAAGAATAAAATTAGCATAAAATAGTTAATATTTTGTTAAAATTTTAAAATGATAAATAATATAAAACTTTTTTTTTTAAAATAACTATTATTTGAAAATGAAAAAGTACCAACCGCTAATTAAAAGATATATCAGTATATCACCAAAGTCAATCCAATGAATTTCGTGTTCAAACTTCAATCTGTTCCTGTCAAAATCAAGAAGAAATTAATCTTCACTCCACAGTCCAACCGCGCGACTGGCTTGACATTTAGCTCTTGAAGATGTGTACTAATAATACTTGTCTGATTCCTCTTAGACAACACAAATAGAGTACAGTATACTCATATTTATCAATCAATGGAAGATGTTAAAATGGTCTAATATATATATATATATATATATATGGTTCAAAACTAGCGACGCCAATAGAAAAATTTGTTTAGCCCTAGTCTCATCGAATGAGGGTTTTTGGCAGAGGAAATGGTTTTATATTTTCAAGAATATAAAAACATTTTTTTATTTGATATAAAAGTTAAAAAATATTTTTAAAAATATTATATTTTTAAAATTAATTTTTTCTTAACATTCCTCTAAAAGTAATCCATCCTTTATATAAAATTATAATATTTTTATGAGAAGAAAATATTTACTTTTATAAAAAGATGAAATTATTCCATCGCCATTATCATCACTGTCACTGATCTTTACCCTCCACCAAAAATATTATTGGAGATATGTAAAATATTCTTAAAAATTTAATCTATCTTTTAAATGATTTAAAAATAATACATATTTTAAAACATTATTCCTAAAAATAACATTTACCAAAATAAAATTCCCAAAAATAAACATTCTAATATTCTACTAGACGACCGCCATGATGTACTATTTTTTTTGGTTCAGGAACGGATCTAATACATGTGATTGAGTAATTAATTGACCTTGGAGAGGTGCCACTTGTCTCATTAACAACCTCATACACATTCTTTCTTGGTGTGAACAACATAAAACATTTAATTTAGTAATTAATTGTCGTTGAAGGCGGTTTATCGTCAGAGATTTAGGCCCCTTACGCAAGCCACATGACCTCACGCTAAACTTTACTCGGATGAAAAGAGGAAATAAATAGAAAGAAATTAAAAAGGAAGAAAATAATATATATATTTTATTGATTGATTAAAAAAAAATAAAGGGAAGGAAAAATATAATTATATATAAAAAATAATTTTATCAATTATTTTATATAATTAAAAAGAGATTAAAATGATAAAAAAGATAATTCAAATTATAAATTTTTTCTTTTTTATTTTTTTATTAATGAAGGAAAAAAAATTTTATATAAGATTCATATTTTTTTCTTTTTTTATTTTTTTTCTATTTAAGTAAGAGAAAATTTCAATTTTTTTTCTCTCTTACTTCTTTCCTTCCAATTTTTATGCTAGGGTAAGTATACGTTGTTGACATCCATTGGTTGGTTGTGCATCTTTCACATTGTCACTTTGCTTGGATTGTAAGAGAAAATAGGAGAAAAGAAAATAAAAAAAATAAAGAGAAAAGTTAGTTTTCTTTTCTATTATTTAGATAAAGAAAAAATAGAGAGAAAAAAAATAATAAATATTTTTTCTTTTATTTGGATTAAAAGAAAAGTGAGAAAAAAATAAAATTTTATTAAATAACATTTATATCCTTATAATAACTTTATATCTAATATAATTATTTATTTAATTTTATTTTATATCTCTAAAATACCTTTTAATAAATAAGTAAAATATATATTTTATAACAAATACTAAGTATTATTATAATTTTTTATTTATTTATTGTCACTTTTCTAAACTAACTAAGGGCAAAAGGCAACCAAAAATAAAATAAATTAAAATAAAATACACGAAGAAGCTTCTAATGCTTGGATATGGATAACGATATTAAAGAAGTTTTGAAAAGCTGTGCTTTCACATAGAATCAGAAGCAGCTTCTTTCGGAAGTTACACGAGATTAAAGTAGAGCAATTTTGGGCAACAAAATTTGAGGTACAACTTTTCTCGATTTTCTTCTCATAAGTGTGAAGAAAATATCTTTGTGGAACCTATATCATATATTCTCTTTTCCTCTTATTTTCTTTTTCAAACCAAACGAAGGAAAAACATGTTTTTCATCCAAATTCTCTCCATCCATTTTCTTTCTACTGATTTTCTCTCAAACCAAACAGTGTGTATGTGTCTTGGAGCACGGAAAAGTTAGTTTTAGCGCTTGCACTTGCTGAATTTCGTCTCAAGATTTCAAAATAAAAACATTAAATCTTCTTAAATAGCGTGCTTAAAATTTTTTTAATTTAAAATTTTATTTATATTTATTGAATGATCTTTTAATATTATATAAATTCTATAATTCATATTATTGAAAGTAAAATTTTAATTAAAAGAATTTTTAATTGAATATTAAAAGGAATACACCAAAACTCTAAACTTAATTAATTTTTAGAAAATTTTAAAGAGATTAATTTTAATATATTATTAATATAAAAGAATTTGTATTATCAATTAATCATATATTTTTATTTATAAGATTTTTAAGATAATAAATGATTAAATCGAATATTTTTGTTAATATGATAATATATAATTAAATATTTATATAATTTTTTTATATTAATAATGTATTAAAATTAAATTAAAATTAAATTAAATTTTGAAATATTTTCTAAAAATAATATTAAATATTATTTATAACTTAACACTTTATAATAATATAACAATAATAATCCATACAATTAATATATTAAACTATACCAATATTTAGTTGATTTAAATAGTTCGATATTTATTCTTTTAAATAAGATTTTAAATTTAAGTGTTATAATAAAAAAATTAACATTAAAAAAGCTTTACTCCAATAAATCCACTCAACTTGAATTATAAAGCTCAATAGATTTCAAATTCTGATATTTTAGACTAAGTATAAATTATATAAAATAAAATTTTTTTTAAGGAAAAAAAAACCTAAAAATTTCTCTTTTTCTAATAACGGGAGCTCACAGCCATCATGGAGAATCACCCTTTCGGATCGCAGAAGGCAACAACAGAAGCGCTTATCAGAGGACGCTAGTTCTTATTAGCAAAACAAGTGGAGATGAGAGATGACAGGTTTGTATTATTACTTTGGTGACTTGTTTGCAAGATAATCGGGTCTTTCACAAGTACCCTTTTACTCTTGAATAGCCTTTTTATTTGGTCCTCCAATGTTGGCGAGGTCTCTTCAGTGAAAGTGAGAGAAATCCTCATGGCCAAGCTATGAAAACTTGGATGGTACGTATTTGCAAGTTCTCCAACATTCAAGATTTAAAAGGGTATCTACAAGACAAGGTAATTCATGAACTATGGCCAAATTTGGGTTCAATTTTACAATCAGTGGCTTTCACTTACCATAACCACAATACTATGATTGCTTTTAACTAATAGCCTGTTTGGTTTCCCATATGAAATTGTAACTTTTGTTCAAACCATAGTGTTGGGGTTTAAAACGAAAAATCAAACATCTTACTAAGTCTTTGGTGAATTCTTGAAAGATAATTTCAGAAAAACCATACTGTTGGTTGAAAGTAATAATTTCTTTTTTTGTTGAAAGTTATTCCGTTTGCTTTTATTTTAGTCTTTTTTCAGCATTAAAAATTATTTTAATAAATATTAACCAAAACTAATTTTAGCTCTAAATTCTCTAATGTTAGTAAAAGGGACTATGCTCGGAATCACTCCTTCGTGATCTTTATAGGGCTATAATGATTTCTGCTATGACTTTATTAAGATAAGATAAAGATAAGGTTATGGTAGACCCATAAGTAACCCACCTGATATTAAACACTTCTAATTATGCTAATAGTAAAGTTGCTTTCAAGACAATATGTAGCCTCGTATTTTACCCACAAAAAGTTTGTTAAGCTGAAAAGCTAAATAATTTTTGTATTTTACGGTCAAAAGAAAATTAATCTTATGCATAATTGTAATGGGTTAAACCGATACAGAAAGATACTTTATGTTTTTTTTTTTGGTCTAAAAATATATAAAAATTTTGTTGTACATCCTAACTATGGTATAAGCAAATCTCTTTGCTGTACTATTATTTTTATCTTACATTACAAGTGGCAGTTTATTAAATTATATAGTATCATATTGTTTTTAATTTTATACCATTTTTTTCATTTATCTCTCACTCATTTCATATTGTAGTTGACAATTTCCCTTTTTTTTTTTTATGAGTAATTTCTTGTATACGTATGAGATATTATAATTGTCTCATGTTAATATATATATATAACAGCAGTCTATTATTTCTATATATGATAATTGTTATTTTGTCTTACGTTATAGATACGAAAATATTATTTTTGTCTTATATTATGTGTGACTATCTGTTCTGTTTTAGTTTTATATTATTGATGATAGTCTATTATTTTTGTCTCATGTCATAGACAATAACCTATTACTTTACGTTATAGGTCATAGATATATTTTTTTGGTTACGTATATGAGATTAATTTTAATATATTATTAGTATAAAAGAATTTTATATTATCATTCAATCATATATATTTATTTATAATTTTTTTAAAATAATCCGTGATTAAATTAAACACTTTTGTTGATATAGTAATATATGATTAAATGTTTGTATAACTTTTTTCACATTGAAAATATATCAAAATTAAATTCTATGTATATTATTTGAATTTCATTTTCATATTTTGTTAGTGTAATTTTTTTATAATATTAAAAGTATTTAATTCTTACCATAACTATTTTAACAATTACATATATGGTAATATATAAGTAGTTAATGGTGTAAAAAACTTTATGCTATATCAAAACTAATGTTATTATTTTTGTCTATCATAATTATTTTTAGTATTTAATTAATTTTGACACATCATTAAAAGTGTTTATCTTGATATTAATTACCCTAAAAGTCATATATACAGTAGATAGTGTAAAAAAATTACACAAATAATATATCAAAGTTGAATTTTTTTTATATAGTACACTATATGATAGAATATATAAAATCTCAAAATCTAATTATAATAAATTAATTAATTAATATCCTTCTAGTTTAAGAGAAATAGTGACTTAGTGAAATTAACTATTAAGGACATTAGACTATATAATGTAAATATATTTTAGGCCAGACGCACTCTAGTTATGACTTCTTCTTTTTTTTTCTCTATTTTCTCTTTGTTCTTTGGATTTAGAGAGGTCTTATATATATTAAATCTAAGGAGAAATTGGAAATGAGACATAAGGCTTTGGTTTTATAAAATGTCTTTTTTTTTTAATTATAAAAGTGTTACATTGTTTTTATTGTATTTTCTATTTAAAGGATTTTGTAAAATATACATTGAAAATAATTTATTCATTTCCACTATTTTCGTCATATGAAATAGAATAAAAATAATATAATATTTTTATAATTAAAAATAAAAATAAAAATAAAAATTATTTTCTAAAACTAAATACAGATAGACCAACTAGGGAGTTCATATAATAATAAAGGCATACTATAATTCTAGAAAGGATTTCTGATTCAATTTTTGAAGAGAACTCCAATTGGAAGAACAAATCTAATTATGTACGAAAGGAATTAATTTCCTTCTTGGTAATAGCAAAGAGAGATACATTTAAAAACTCAAAAATAAAGATCTAAATTTCAACCCTAGCCCAGCCAATTAATTAGTATTTGGGAATGCTAAAGCCTAACTGCCTTGGCCCCATGAGCTAGTTACCCCAAATCTCCACAACCCACGAAAAATAGTTATAGAGGATCCATATGCAACATGTTGGGGGCAATATGTTATACAAAAATTTGAGAATTTTTCTAAAAATGTATTTGTATTTATATTTGGTCTCCATTATTTTATTAAATTGACCATAAAATTATACATTGATGTGCTACTAACTTAACTTTAAATGTTAATAGGGATTTATATATCGATTATAATAAATTAGTAAGACAAATGTAAATATTCATAGTTGGAGTTCATGAGTGCACTCCAAGTATTGATGGTAGACCAATGCATCATGTCAGGACCTTAACCGTATAATAAATAAAAAAGTTAAGGCTTGCCTTTCACAAAAGTCTTTATTGATTAGGCGAACCAATTATTAGTTATATCATATGTTATTTAAAATAATATTATCTGTCAAAGCATTTCTAACCAAAATTTAAATCTATCTTGCGCTCATTATGATGAAATTTCTTATATTGTTACCGTTAAATTTCATATTAGAAAATGTTAATCTATTAGGCTATTACCCATAAATAAAGAGGAATATTACCTATATACAAAAAAAAAGTAGCATTACAGATTTTACTCAAATTTACCTTTTATTGATTTAACTTGTTGATTATTTGTCTTGAAAAACTAATTCATTAATTTTGTTCAATTTGATCTATATTAAATTTACATTAATATTTTTTATTTAAAATATTAGTATTTAGAGTTTATTAAATTTTAATAAATTTAATTCAAGTCAAATTTGAAACACTATAAAGATAAAATTATTTTAAAACTCAAAAATTAAAATCTAAACTTTTATTTAAAATAAATAAATATTAAACTACTTGTACTAATCAACTATTATTATTAAATCTGTATTAATATTATATGTAAAAAGTATATTAACAGAAAGAGTATTTACATATAATATAAATATATAACATGAGACAACCCCAGACAGGGAACTTTATCCTGCTCTGCAGATTAGACTCATCAACAGGATAATATATTTAATTCATTAAATAATTAATTGTCCCTGTTGGTGGCCAACTGAAGGCACACTTGAGGCCGTTACGTAGGCCTCTTGACCTCAGTCTGCATATACTTCGCAGATTTCCATTGATTGTGTTACAGCGTGCAAAAGTTGGTTTTAGCACTTTGGTTATTTAAAAAGTTTGAGCTTCTTAATTATTGGTTAATTGGAGATGATGGGTTGCTCCACATCGTTTTTACACGCAAATTAAGGAAAAAGGTCACGACAAAAGTTGAAATTTTGAAAGGGTAATTATTGAAAGTGTTTCTTGAATGCTACCGCATCTTAAGATTAATCTCTCAATAATACTAGCTATTTACGACAATATTTAGCCAAAAGTTTTAGAAAATTAAAACAAAAAGTCTTTAACTACAAATTTTTAAGGGTTTTACCAACCAGTGATTAAGGACATAAAAGTGGAAGATTTTTATTGAGAAAGTAAGATTTTTAAATTTTTATGACGTTAAATATATAGAAAACATAAAAATCTTTCACTTTTGTATTCTTAATCAGTGTTCTTAAGATATTGGTTAGCAAAACCCAATTCTTAAAGGTCTATTTTTTAATTTATATAAAGTATGTATAAATTTATGTTTTATAATTTATTTTATTATATATTCAGTTTAGTTTGATATAATATGATACACTTATTTTTTATCATATTTATATAAAATTCGATTATAAACTTCTAATAAATATGAAAAAAAACCTTATATGATAATACAATAAATATTGAAAAAATTAGTAATAAAGACCGTTAAACAAGGATTAATTAATAAAAATGACCGATTATATTAAAATTATTAAGAAAAAGCAATTTGAATTATATTTAAATAGGAGACCAAAACCTTTTTTTCTAGTAAGATAATAATACCCTTAAGTCATTTTTCAATCTATCTTTTTCTTCTTTACCTCCCCTATGCTTAGAAGCGCGCTTTCTATCTCTCAATCTTGGCTCTTGAACCTCACCTTTGCTAGCAACTAGCTTTTGCCTGTTGCTCATTTGACACAATACCATGGTTGTTGTTCCACACCTCAGCATCTTAATTGATTAATTCTCTATTTATTTTTATTTAATTGTTTAGAATATATACCACTTTTTTCTTCAAGAAATTGACTAGGTTATCACTTTTAGTTGAACCTACACTGTTACTATTAGGATTAGAAATATAGTATTTAGTTATGCCCAAAAATTTTCCATTGTACTTTTTATGTGCATTTCAGGTAATGAGCTCCTACCTTTTAAATTTTATTAATCTGATTCCTCTCCTTAAGCACATGTTTGATTTTTTTTTTATTATTATTCAATAAGTAATGTAACTTTTGAGAGTTTATTAAGTTAAACGTAAATAAGTATGGTGATAATATGTACTCATTATTTTATTTTTTTGGTGATGATATGTACGACTATTTTGTTTTGATGGTTTTGATATGTACTCACTATTGTTTCATAAATTTTTATTTTATTCTCATCTAACATAAGTCATAACTTAATTAGAAATAGTTATTTCGATAAATTTGGTGGTGACATATACTTACTATTTTGTTTTGTTGGTCATAATAGTGATGATAGGTACTCACTATATGCAGTCATTATTGTTTCATAAATATTTGTATCATTTTTATCTAACATATAAGCTAGAACTTAGTTAGACATGTTATTTGGATATTATTGTCTAACAATATTAAGAGAAAAGATAAATTAAAAGATAGTCTAAGGGTATTATTATCTACCTAGAAAAATAGATTTTGGTCATTTTCCTTAAATATAATTCAAATTGGTCTTTTTTTATAATTTTAATATAATTAGTCCTTTTTATTAAATAAATCTTGTTAACGGTCCTTGGTATTAAGTTTCCCATAAATATGAATTAAATAAGATAAAATTATATAATGATATATTCCAGATCAAATGATAGATAATATAAAGACCTATACAATATATAACTTATACCATCCAACTTACTATCAAACTCACACACCTTATCATATGCAATGTATTAACCAAAGTCTAAATTGAAAAGCTAGTCGGCTCTATATATATATATATAACTTCGCTTAGCATAAAAGCAACAGAAGCGCTTATTAGAACGCAAGTTCCGCGAAGCAACTTCTTCAACTTTGTTAGCAAAACAAGTAGCAGATGAATTGAAGAAGAGTCAGTGCTGCCAATAGGTGAAGATCTTTGTATTTATGTGGCTCAGCAATGCTCAGATCTTTCACAAATACCCTTTAATTTGCTTTTGAATAGCTGATTCTCCTTTCAGCAGTGGGGACACCGGCGACGTCTCTGCAGTCTTCAATGAAAGTTTCCTTATTAGGGATCTGAAAGTAATTCATGAAATTATTTTTTGTCAATAGATTTCATTTATCATAACGCCCATAGTTACATTTAATAAGTCATTGATGAACTCTTTGGAAAAGCAAATTCAGAAATTAGTCTTATTTATTAACTATTGAGGAATTAAATTAATGCCAATAATTTATCATCGAGACATTAAATTTATGATATATTTTTATTATAAGAAACTAAATTGATGTCAACACAATGTTTTGAAAGCAAAATAGTAATGATCTTTACAAATACATAGTTTTTTGTCATGATCATGTTAAAACGTCGCTTCTTTTTTTTTTTTTTTTGGTATTTTTACAGAGTGGGGTTTATTGATCCGGAGAACCCCGGGATGATAAATTAAATTAAACAGTAAAAAAAAAGGGTCCACTAATTGAGCTAAAATACTTGAGCCTATCTGTTAGTTTCATTTTCTATTATGCACGACAGTCTGATGATTTTATTTTTTTATTATAGATGACATGTTTTATTTATACATTCAATAGGTTTTTTCTTATGTTGTAGATTATAGTTTATCATTTTTTTTATTATATGTCATAATCTTATCTCATGAATTATTTTATTTTACGTGGTCCAAAATTTAGTGCGGGAATAGTATCCTGAGGAACTCACTCCCCTTGATCATATGACTCACAACCTATTACCCATTTGTACGGGCAAGTCATAGTTCGCTCGTCAACTCAGGCATCCAATCACATGGACGTAATTTATTGTGAAAGTTTTAAAACAATGCAAATCAACCCTTAAATAACCAAACTACCTTCATCTTGGAGAAGAAGTGGAGGAGAGAGTGGAAAGAGATGATGATAGTTTAGTCATTTAGAGGTCAATTTCCACAATTTTAAAAGTTCAAAAATAAAGTGTACATAACCTATATAGTTCAGGGATAAAGTGATTTTTTTTCTTTTTAATGACAAAAGTAAGTTGAGGAAAGATGAAGTTGTTCTATTCCATAATAAAGGCATGCTGCAAGGCTTGTGAAATACTTGTGGTAGTATTTATAGGATAACTAATAATAAGGAATCTTTGGCGAATGTCAAATCAAAAACCTTTTATCAACTTGTTTAATTTACCAATTGAGCCACTATTAAGGATTAGGTATAGTGGTAAGCAAATTGCATACTTCGAAAGAGTATTAAGATTCAAAATTGATTAACACAATTGTTGGAAGGGCCTCTTGCTCATGATAGTGCCCAAGAAATTAATCCTAAGAAATTAATCTCATAATAATGTCATTAGAAACACCTTAAAGATCAGAAAAAAAAATTTATCAATTTGAGCCAAATCACATTGGCTAGATATCCATGATTAGCCACATTTTGGTCTGCATTATTTATATAGATACAAATAATCAACTTTAGTCAGGGCCGAACTCTTCATGAGATTTCTAGCTGCATTACTTATTACTTTTTTGTTCATAGACAAAGCTAATACAGAATTCTTTGTCATTCTATGATGTAACTTATATCAATGTGCTTCATATTTGCCTAAAGTTTGATATATTAAGATATAAATTAACAAGTTAGGTTAGGTACTACAACAGCAAGCAGCAGCCCACAACAATCCAAGGCCCAATTCAGCCAAATTAGAATAGTTAGGCCCTAAGAGAAGATACTTAACAAGCGAAAGGGGGAGAAGACATGTGATTTGACAACCACTGATACAATCAATGCCTGTAATGAGGCATGTTATTTATACACACCTAAATCTTGGACATTCCAACACCTCCTCTCTACTTTTTCTCTCTCCATCAATCATTTCATTCATTTCACTTTTCTGTTATATTTTTTTTTCTCTCCTCTCTCTGGGTGTTCAAGGGCGTCTAACTACCAAGTGGTACAAAAAATATTTCTCACCTGTAATAGATTGTAATGGAATAGTTAGTAGATGTCAACATGAACAAACACATAAATAGAAGCAGTTACATGTAATAAACAAAGAAGAGAATTAAATTTGGCGGAGTTGCTCTAAGCTTTAATCAGAGCGATAGTTGTAATCATACATGCTTCTTGAGGAAGCTTTGTGAGAAGTAAAGTGTTACTGCCATTCTTAAGTGTTCTACCCCAAGTCTCATCATTTGGTGCTCTCGTTGAGAGGGTCATAGGGCAACTATGACCGAAGGGACTCGGTTTAGGCAATTGGAAGATTCCAACAAAGAATGGTGAGAGCACATACAGAATTGCAAGCAGGTCACTGTGCAAATCAAGACCAAATGGTTTCCATGGAGGATGTAATCAAGGGATTCCATGAAACCCTCAAGGTGCTATTTGAGAATATGGTGGGTCTACCAAAAATTGTGGTGCTCTTGCAGCAGCATTTCTGATTCGATAGAGCATGCATCAAATTCTAGAGTTATGAGAATACACTGATAACATATTCAAGCTTAACTAATGTGTGAGGGTGAAAATCCCCAGTTTCAATAGAGAAGGGATTGAAGAATGGATCTTCAAGTTGAGGCAGTTTTTTGAGATCTATGAGGTCCTAGAATATTGAAGGACTAGGGTTCTTTCTTTTCATCTCTCAGGGGCTGCTAGTGCTTGCTATAGATCTAACTCATTAAACTTGAAAAAGGTTTTTGGGGGAGTCACAAATTAGGCTTGGAGTCAATTTCTTCCATGACCCTAGGGCTCATGGTTTAAAATTATGGTTGTGATCGCAGTTACGATTGTGTTGCAATGCGAAAAATTGCGGGAAAATATACTTAAAATGGCTGCAATTGTTACTATGATACAATTGTAGAAAACACTGCAACCGCAACATTATGGCTGCAATTGCAATTGCATATTGCAATTTGAAACCATGCTAAGGCTGCATTGAAGGAAATTAAGAAAACATGGTCGATATCTGAACACCAAGCAAAGTTTGAGGAGATATTAATCTAGGTTATAGGCCTTACAGAATCGTAGTTAATCCTTTTTTCTTTATTGCTAGTTTACATGAATCACTTAAAGTGTGAACTGTTACTTGCAAAACATGCCTCCTATGTGCAAGTTGTGTCTGTTGCCAAGTTGCATGAGTAGAAACAATTATGGCTTCAACAACCACAACATAATCAAGGAAATAGCAGGTAACATATATTAGCCAATTAGGAAGGGAAACTAGTGGATATTCTGGATCTATTAGAAGTATTGCTACGACTATGTCTTTGCTTAGGAATTCTACCCCTGGCATCAATAGTAATTAGCAATGTTTACTTGTAAATGCATATATCTTCTCAAAATTCTAACCCTAATGCCACTTATAAGAAAGACAAAGAAGGAAAAGGGGTCTTTGTATTTCTTGTGATGAAAAATACAACTTTTCTCAATTTTCGTAAGTAAGGTTGGGTTGGGCCCATTTTTTTTTTGAAAACAAAATAACAAGACAAACCCAACTTAACCTACTCTAAATCAAGTTGAATCAGATTCGATTGTCGGGTTGTGCTATTTTTCTAACCAGCTAAAAGATAATATATGGTTGGGTCCATTTTTTCGAAAAAGAATTAGCAATACAAAACAACTTAACCTAATTTAAATTAGGTTGAATTAGATTTGATAATCGGGTTGTGCTTTTTTTTATTTCCCAAAAAATAACATAAAAAGCTAAACAAACCAATGAATAAATGAACCATTGATGGCTGAGTAATGAAAGAACCAAAGATGGCGAGGACGTGAGGCACTGAGGCCGGGACTAGAGTGTGGAAGCAAAATCATGAGGATGGGTAGAGAGAAAAGAAGGGTTATAGTGAATAAAATAATGAATGGTCCAACAATCTAGCGAACCTGAGAGACAACGATGATGGTGTTTAAATAGAATTGTGGCCAGTGGGGACGAAGACAACGAATTGGGTGGCTGGAGGCCGTGGTGGCTAGGGCTTTGACTTGGCGATAGGGAAGTGAGAAGACGAGTTGAGAAAGATAAATATGAAATTGAAATTGATGAGATTTTTTTTACTTTCAGAATAGGAAATGTAATTAAAAAAATAAATAATATAATAATAGGCAATTTTCTAATTGGGTCATTTGAGTCGCATCATTAGATACAATTTCTGAACCAATTATAAATTAGCTTGGTTGGGATGGACTCGAACTAACCCAATGACCCAATTGAACCTACATATTTTAAATTGAGCTGTGGCAAGGTAATTGGATAATCAGGTCTATCCGAAGTGATGATCACCCCTAAATGTACTTTGAGAATGCTGATTTTACAACATCAAGTGAGACTATGGGCTCATCCTATATCTTCGTGAATATGCAAGCACACCACTTCGGTTTTCACCTCTTAATCTCTCCTAATAGAATGATTGTATGTAGTCAGTAACAGAAAATTTTAGCAAATTAAAACTAATTATTCAATTGAAAAACAATTAAATAAAATGCATAAAAATAAGAAGGATAGGAATGAGAAGATTGTACAAATAATTTCATATTGGTTCAATCACAATGTCTGACCTATATATGTCTGACCTATATCTAGTCCCTAAACAATAGTTTATATTTTTTTTACTAGTCAAATTTTTTCTTAAAAGGATTCCTATGAACTTTTCTCCATTCAATCCCAAGTGGAGTATGCTATGATTTATTTTTTCTAAAGATACCACAAAAAGCTTCCTCCACCTCAACTTGAAATAGAGTAAATCATGGTTTCTTTAACTCAAGAATACCATTCCTCTACATAGAGTATACTTAAGGTTTTTTTCTCTCAAAGATACTACAAAATTTCCCCTATCTCAAGTTGAAATAAAGTATACCCTCTTAAGATATGGATGCTCTTATGAATAAGTAACAAGGTTTATAACAAAATTCTCTCTCTAAAGTAGATAAGACAGTCTAGGTGTGTAGCAACAAAGAGAAGAATATGGGATAGCAAAAGTGCAGCAACTTCTCTTTAGTTTCTTGCCAATGCTTTGCTCTCCTCTTCACTTTTGTCTTTTCCAAGAATGGCTTCCCTTTTGCAATGGATGAGTTCATGTAACTTTGCTAGCCGTTAGAGAGTGATTGGAGCCTGCATTAAGTGATGAAACAAGTGGTATGGATGATTTATTGTGGTTTCCAAACGTAATAGTTGTTGTTTCTGCTACAGGTAGTTGTTGTTTCCTTCTGCTGTCAAAATTCATCATATTTTTAATTTATATCATTTGGAACATAATTTATTCTATGAATTAGAGATATTAAATCGTAAATCATTAATCAAATTAATATTAAATATCAATCATATATCGAATCAAGTTAAATTTAAAATTCAAATTTAAATCTCATGTCATAAATCAGATGCACAATTGATTAACACATGATTAGTTCAATAAAAAATCACAACTATTGTAATTATGCTAATCAAAGCAAATTTAAATATATTAAGTATTAGCAAATAATAATTATCTCATTTAAATAGATGATATTTATATTGCTTATTTAAATAATATTCATCATCAAACTTTAAATGATAAATCCAACACTCCCAAATCCAATCATAGAAAACCCCTCTCCCTTACATGGCAAATCTTCATTGATTGTGCTCTTCAAGTAATTCTTTGGCTTGTGAACTATCTGCTGTCAATTTCTGCTCAGGAAGTTTTGTCTCAACTATGAAGAACAACGATTTTTATATTTACTAGTTGAGGAATTGTCATCATATATTTTGAATAAAAGGCGTGTGTCTCTCTCATTTTTTCTCCAACCCTGTAAGCGCTTCAAGAAATGGAGAATCATCCTTCAACGGGAAGAAGGGCAATAGAACAAGAGCTACCAAGAGGGCGTGACACAGCAAACCAGTTACTTGAAGTACTTGTTCATAAATCCAATCACAATGGAAATGAAGAAGGGCTAATATTACCATTTGCTGAAGATCTTGCTCACGACGTACTAAGATCATTCACAAATACCCTTTTGCTCTTGGATCTTGATGAACACAATATTGATGTCTCCAGTAAGGGGCTTGTGCCAATCACTATCAGAGATTTCTCTTCCTCCCCGAGGTGCCAAAAGCCCGAGGACATGGATGAGGCTTGCAACAGTTTTAACGCTAAAAATCGAAGAGGACGCTACAAGAGAAAGTAAGAATTATAATCAATGTGCTGTTAGCAAATTATTTATTATTGTTGATTATTATTATTTTTTTACAGTACTGTCGATTATTGGTATGATGATTATGAGTAAGAATTATTATTGTGATCATTGTCGATCACCAGATTTGGATGCTCTGCGTTCTCTTTAAGTATTTAATAGCACATGTATACATGTTATGTGTTGTGAAAAATTATGACGCATATCTGAAAAGTGGAAGTGCATCATTCAATCGCTCTCATTTTATTTTTTTTTACAGTAAATGACCTATATCAATTCTACTAAACCTCATTAATTGTGTTTCAATCCAGTCGGCCTATTATGAGTAAGATTTTCTCGATGTTATTTTTTCTTATTTATAATATTTAAATTTGAGACTTTTTTAAGAAAAATAAGTATCAAATCAATTAAATAAATCAAGTGTTAGTTCCGGTGACTCATTAATTTATTTAACTTTTACATTTTTTTGACTAAGAATGAAATAATTTTGGACTTTTCTGATGAAGACACTAATTAAGAAAACAAGAATAGAAATTTGACCAGTGCCTTAAATTAAGGCAGTAGCCTGGCTAGCAAAACCCAATAATTTTTAATGTTAGGATCTTTTATAGTTTAATGAAACTGTTAACGATCCACATCAACGAAAAGAAGTCAACCAATCTCGCAGAAGTAATTTATGCTTTGCCTCTGCTGGTTGCATTACATTATATATAATGTTCTTTGGGAAGCATTACATTATATTTAATGTTCTTTGGGAAAAAATGAGTGATGATCAAAGTTCATTGCCAGGTTTTTAAGATCTAAATTTTGTCAGTAGCTGCTCTTAATAATTATGGTAGTTCTGAACAGATTTAGTCTTTTCTTAATTTTCATTCGTCATGGGATTTTTTTCATTTTTGTCCTTTTTCTTAGAAAATAAATTTTTTAGGCTGCTTGAATGTTTGGGATGTGTTTGATTCAGATTTTTTCTACAAAAAAAGTGATTTTTTAAATTAAAAAAATTATTTTTATAGAAGTTATTCATTTTACCTTTTACTCAAAAGTTGAAAAAAAAAACTATTTTTAGCTTTTACTTAAAAGTTGAAATTAGTAGTTTCTATGAAAAGTATTTGTTTTAAATAGATGAAAAATCACATTTTATTATTGCTCACATCCAATCATTCTCATCAGATGACCTCCTATTATGTCACTATGAACATGATTGCAACTACTCAAGATATGGTGCTATGCTATCACCCGCTGAATCTGTTGAATTTAACAATGTTTATGAGCGTAGTAGGGATTTTGATGGGTTGTCATGTTCCAGTCTGAAGAATTAGTTAATTTCAGAGATCGCAAGTTATTTGTGTTCATCTTGGAACAGAGCTTAATTTTATGGAACTAAGTTAGCTTAATTATATGGAACTAAGTTACCTTAATTGAAAAAGTTTGTTTCCAGCAAGAATTAGGTGTGGTAATAAGCAAAATACACTCTTAAGGAGAGGATCATAGTTCAAACGATAAAGAAGACAATTGATGAAAAGTTCTTTTAGTGGCGCCAATACTTAAAAGATTCTCACAATAATACTTGTGATAATACAGTGGTCAAAGACCAAAAAAGATAAAAGTTAAGTTTCTTATAGAAATTGAGGGAGCTAGATCCAGTCATTGAAAAGAAAAAGTAAAGGACATAGGAAACCTAATCTGTGGGATTATTCTTTCATTGCAATTTGTTTTTGAATTTATGCAAGTGTGCAAATTAGTTGTTAATTTTATAAATTTCTCGTCAGTTCAGTTCTTCATAAAGACCAAACTAAGGTTGAAGAACGATTAGTGCAATATAAGTGTTAAAACTTTATGGCCAACCAGAGTTGATTTACTTGTTCAACCTTCTATTTATGTATTTTTATGATTTAGGTTTAATTTTTAGATTCTTTGATTGGGTGATCTATAAGTATATTTGTATGCGCTTAATGAATTGAGGGATATGTTGACCCTAAACTAGAGTTAACATTTCTATCAATCTAAACTTTTTAATAACAAAAAAGTGTTGTTGTATATAAATTTAATAAATTATGAGTTAAAAATAGTTTCAATGACTAAGTTATTTGTTTTATTTGTATAGTGAGAAATTAAGGTATCTTTAGTAATCACTTTTGTAACATTTGAACTTGCATTCCTGTTTTAAAAAATTATAATTATTTATTGTCTCAATTAAATCTTTATGAATCACTTAGTTATTTATTGACTCTTAAAAATATCTCCTCTTTCTATAAAAGTTAGAATTTAATTTAGATACATTAACAATGTAAAACTCTTTTATCCAATCATATCTTATTACATCAATAAATATAATTAAGTTTCACACTCTTTACTTGAGTAGTCATACAAATAAAAAAATATGATTTATTGACTGTATAAAATATTTTAACATTGTCAGTCCATCAATCTATCAAAATTAAACTTTAAAAGTTACATGTAAGTTTGTGTAAAAGTTTGATGCGGCTATGCATAGTACTTGCATTTTAAAATATAGCTGTAGTATATATTCCCCGTATTTTCAAACGCATGAGAAGTTTGCGTTGGTTCAACAGCATACAAGTATATTCCATTTATGTTATGGGTAACCTAGTTCAGTGGGAATTGAAATCAGCATATACTGCTTTCGAAACTAGGCATGGCAATGGATAAGATAAGGTAGGGTTGTAATCTACTTAAAATTTGCTCTGCATCTTAATACAACACTTAGAACCCACTTCTAACACTCTCAATCCAACGATTAGTTTTGTGAAAAAATTCATTAATAAAAAGTTATTCAATAGTATAAGATATAAGTTTAATTTATATTTATGTAAGTAATTGATCACTTCTCATGTGAGAAGGGATCCATTGATATCGATATAAGACTTAACAAACTTACATCTTTAATAATTTTTTATAAAATATAGTTCTTATAATTCAAGAATTTAGCTTCATTAGTTTCACCACTAAGCTTCTTTTGATGATGATGTTGGATATTGGTGCTTAAAATAATATTTTTTATTCAAAAAAAATTATTAACCTATAAATCTACCTGCGCGTGCCGTCATTACTAGAAAATTACATGTGTATGGCACTTAAAATTTCCAAAACTTATAAAATTCACAGAAAGTATTGATTTGCAACAATGTAGACCTACCCTTAAAAACTTAGATAGAAACATTTTTTGAGACCCACTTTCAAAGAATCTATTTTTTATTATCCGATTTGATAGATATAAAAGTTATTCATGTACCCTTATTTAATAGTTTATACTTTTGAAAAACATATATAGTTCGTCATACAGTAAGAAACTTTGTGTTTAGCCCTAGTACTTGGCTCATCAACAAAAGAATTTAATTGTGTAAGTAATTGTCCTTGGAGATAGCTAACGACACAGCTCGAGGCCAATGCGTAAGACTCATGACTTCTGTCCGCATATACTGCGTCTTTTATCCTCGATGGCTTTGTCAAAATTTAAAGTGTAAGAACAAATATAATGTCAAAGTGCTGAGATTAAATTGATGTTAATTTTTTTTTAAAATCAAATTGATATCAATTTCAAAGTGTTTAAGATTAAATTAATGTTAAAAAATTTTTCAGGACTAGACTGATGCTAATTTTAAAATGTTAGGATGAAAAATATTATTTAATCAAGAAAAAGAAAAGTACCGGAAGTTACTCGCATCTTTTTTGCAAACGAAAACATGCCAATAATCATAATATGATGGTGAGATTTTGTAAATACTCATTTGCTAGAACTCTCTTCGTTAATTTGCATTTATTTTAGTCATTTTCTAAATTAAAAGTTATTTCAATGAATACTAATCAATCATTAAACTAATTTTAGAATTAACGTTTCAAATACATGCTTCTAATTAATTAACACTACTCTTAATGTTACTTTCCAGATTAGCATTTAAAATATGAGTTTAATTGGTATATATTGACAGTACAAAATAATTTTACATTGTCAACCAATAAAAATAAGGGAAAGTGAGAAATCATGGTGGATAATGAGTGATTATTTGTATATGTTGACACTTTCTACTATTTCTATTGGTTGACAGTGTAAAATTATTTTTACACTGTCATTGCATTTAAATTAAATTCTTAAAATATATCTTGTGACATTACTTTTTAAAATATGGCAAGAATTTTGAAACGTGGTTAGTACCCTAATGTTATCAGATGCTGTTGTAACAGACGTTATTGACAGTCTGTTGGGGATACTTTTAACCAAAAAAAAGAGAGTTTTGATTTGTTGATCAAGAGGGGAAATGATAAGTTAACTGAAACAGTCTCAACAGATTTGGTGCACAACAAAGCTAAAAAAATTTAGCCAATATGCTAGTGTTATCTATAATGCATGACAACTTATTTATTTATTTAATTTTGTAAAAACTCCATTTTCATCTCTTATATTTTAGTGATATCTAAATTCTGCCCTAATTATTTTTTTTTTATTTACATTTCGTTCTAACATTTTGATAAAGTTTCAATATTATCATTTTCGCTGACCACATTAATTTTATTAACAGAGACTATTAACTTGCCTTTGACATGTCCAATTTTTCTTTTTTCATTTTTTATGTGGATGGCTGGATGCAATGTTATAGATATAAAAGCTCTATTTTCATCCTGATCTTCAAGACTTCAGTGTTTAGAGTTAAGAGTTATTGATAAATAGAACTTAATTGATTTTAAAAAGCATGTGGTTAGATAAAATAGAGTTTTTGCAACTACAATCACTATTAGAAATCCGTGAATCACCAACGGAAAACATCCGTCAACATTGCCAATGGATTTTCAATAAACATTCCGTCATTAACCCAATAAATAAATTTTCCAAAAAAAAAAATTCAACGGAATAGGTGCTCCATTGGAAAATCCGTTGATAACGTTTGCACCATATGGCGCGAAAAAGATGCTGACAAAATTATTGATGGAGTCTACGTCACTACAAGCAAACTAGTTCATCCTACCATTACCGGTGGATAATTCGTCAGTAATATTTAATTAATTTTTTAAATTGTAAAAAATTTATTTATTATCCATGGAAAAAATTTCTTGATATTCAAATTAATAACCGTTGGTGAGAAATTTTGTTGATATTCAAATTTATATCCCTTGGAGAGAAATTTAAATATTACTAATGAATTATCCATATGTAAGATAAGTTAGTGAAAGGCTGTATTTCATTTTTTCAATTACCAACAAAAATCCATTGGTAATATAAGGCTCAAAACTTAAATGCAACCCCCTTCTTCTTTCCTCATTTCTCTCTTCTTCTTCTTCTTCTTCTTCTTCACACCACTGCCATTACCGTCACCACGATTGTTGTTTGTTGCCACCGCCACCATCGCTCTCTCTCTCTCTCTCTCTCTGCCGCAACACCACCGCCATTACCGTCACCACGATTGTTGTTTGTTGCCACCGCCACCATCGCTCTCTCTCTCTCTCTTTCTCTCTCTCTCTCTCTGCTGCAAGCCACATCACTACTACTTCTTGCTGGCACCATCACTAGCACCACCGGCCTGTCACTGCCTCTTCAATTTGTGAGGTTTCGATTACTAACCTTTAGTATAACATGTTAATTTTATGACTTTAATTTTATTAGTTTAACATTAGTCTAATTTTCTTAGTTTAATATGTTAATTTATGATTACTATTATTATTAAAATTGTTGAATTGTGTTGAAATTTATGAGTTTAGGTTATTGAAATTTACAAGTTACTATTATTATTCTCATTAATTGTGTTAAAATTGTTGAATACTGTGTCTGATTAATTATTGTGGAGTCTCCTAATTTAAAGAGAAACTCTATTGAAATTGTGTTGAAATTGTCGAATATTGCGTCTAATTATTGAATTAATTATTATATATATTTGTTTCAAATATGGCGGGCAAAGACAGAGGTTGATTGAAGAAAAACAATACTCGTTCCCCTACATCGGCGTCCACCTCCACCACTCCAAATCCAACCACCACCCTTACCATATCTACCCCTACTCCATCACCGTTGGGCACATCCACACGAATTCCAGCCATCGTGTTTGCCCCTACTCTACCACCTCCATCACTAGATAATCACCCCATTATTTCACAGTTGCAGCCACACCCAATAGTGGAGGAGCAATTGGCTGGTTAGCTAGGCAAACATAGGGGTCGTCCACGGAGCCACATATTCACTTGGTTTTGGACAAAAAAACTTAGTAAGTAATTTCGAATTTTAAATTTAATATCCGTCACTTTTTGTTATTATTAATTGGTATATAAATTTTAATTTGTTATGTGTCTCATATAGTTAGCTACCTTCATCTGAGAGTCTCCATAAGATCAGGGTGACCATCCAGAAGCTGCATGATCGATTGTACAAGAGTTTCGGCAAACTCTTCAAAGACGAAAAGCAATGGCGGTATCGCGATTGGAAGGTGCCTTAACATCCATTAGTGTCGTGATCCCGACCTGTAGTAGATAATTGAGGCTAGCTTGAGGGCTTTATAGGACTACTGGAAGTCTGACCAGTTCCTGCAAAAGTCGACAAAGGCTAAGGCCAGTAGAGCCTCAGTTAAGGGTGGCTCAACCACCACAAAGTCCATCAAGGCACGACTGATAAGTTAAATTGCTTTTGTATTTAATTAATTTAACGATTATTTATATTTTTATTTACTTATTGACGTCAAAATGACTTTGAAATGCATGCCAAGCTTTGGAATAAGTAACCTACTTAGAGAGAGTTGTTCTGGGAGACCCACACTCGGAAGGAGGACAAGACACAATGGGTCAACCAATGCTCTAAGCAGACCTATATAATTTATAAACTCAAGCCCTTTTTTAATTATTCCTAATATATTCCCTTCTCAAAATCCAATTTGTTTCACTTAATTGTAATTATAAGTTGAGTTCCCACAGCGATTGCAAGAGGCTAGGTCCTAGCAAAGCCAGCAGGTTGTGGATGGCACCAAGGACTACCTACTATTGTCGAGAACATGGTGGAGCCAGATATAGTCAGCGATTCTTACAAGAACTGCATCTACGGCATGGGGACCTACTACGCTGATAGCGTGTCCATTAGCTTTGTAAATGAAGCCTTGATTGGGGGGGGTCTGCTATTGATGATAAGGTCTGCAAGATAGTTTTCAAGCTCAATAGAGAACTTCAGGCACTGTCTCAGTGGATCAAGGAGTAGGAACAATGCCATATCCAAGAGAAATTTGAGTTGATGAAGCAATTCACTAACCAGACTAAGACCTTGAAGAAGGAGTTAAAGCAAGACAAGAGGAGGCTACGAAAGGAGATGATGGGCTTTTTTAAGCAAAGGCAGGCAAGTGGTTCAACACCAGCCAATGCTTATTCATTTGATTTTTCTGACGTTGAGGACTACTCTTGATATAGTTTCTATTTGTCCCCCCTTACATTTTATATTTGAACATTTTATGTATTAAGTTCAATTAATTAATTTATGTATTCGACTTGCAATTAATTTGTGTACGTAATTATTATTTTAAATTATAATTTTTCAATAAAATAAAAAATTAATTATAAAGAAAATAAAAAAAGAAACAACAATTAAAATTAATTAAAAAAATTATCATTAGTTTAAAAAAATTACATTTACCTTACCGATGGAACATTTCATCAGTAATAATATAATAATAAATTTAAAATGCACTATTATGGAAGGAAATTTCTATCTTTAATTTTTCAAATTTGTTGAGAATATATCATTCCAAGACAAAAATAGGAACAAATTTCCTTAAAAATCATCAAGGGATTATTTTATTTTACCGATGGAATATTCATTGCTAGTTTACCAATGAATAAATTTATTTGTTGGTAAATTTTATCAAGTAGGGTTTTACCAGTGAACACTTTCCATTAGTAAATCCGTCAATAGAATACATGTGAGACAAAAATGGATATGTCAAAGTTAGATCAACAATATCTGTTAATCAAATTGGTGGTATTAGCCAAAAAAAGTAACATTGAAATTTCATCAAAAGAATAGGAACGAAATTGGGAAAAAAAATTGAGATGAAATCAAAATATTGCTAAAAGATTAGGGACAAAAAATAGATTTTTTGCCATTTATTTTTATATTTTTTTAAATAACATCTCAAGTTCAAATTTTGTAAATAAAAAAAAAATTAGTATTAAAAAAACTATATTTATACTCCCATAATGGGCTAAGACGATTCAAATTATATTAATTGGGATTTAATAGTCTATGAGATACTAATAATTTAGAAAAAAAAATAATATTTAACGTATTAACTATTGCGTTAAAAAATGTAATATACTTGATGAATACCTCATAGAGGAAAGATGTGTTGGATGACACAGACCAACAATTTTTCTTTTTAGGAGAGAATCTAACCTTCTCCGCGTATAAACATAACACTAAAGTGTGAAGAAGACTCATTTATTAGTGGGAACTGGGAAGTGGGATGGAGTGCGTGCTGGAATGTAGTACGGTATAAACAAGTATATATCCAATGCAACGTACTGAAATTGAAGGGACTCAAATTTTATTGTATCATTATACTCATACCGATTTTTAAAAATATATATCAGTATCAACTGGTTTATCGTAATCTTCTAGGAAATCACCGTCGGAAAGTTTTAGCATGAAGACTTGACTTTTCTTATTTTGAATTAGAATCCTTGAATATTTTGGCTATACCCAGAAAGGAAACAACCAATTCTTTCACAATCAAACTATAAAGTGTGATCAAAACCTTTCATATGATAATAACAGCGTTATTCACATTCAACACGTGCCAACTACCGTCGAGGGTGGCAATAATGGGAATAGATAATTGCTATTGGTATCCTTCAAGGTCTAAAAGCTTATTCAACTTCGATTAATATGGTTTAAGTACATGAATATATTATAAGGGTAAAACTCTTTGAACATTAATATTTTTCATTGATAAATCTCCTAAGACCTTACTAAAGGATATTGGTGCCTTTCTTATGAAAGAGTTAGTTGTCAAATTTTATTGACAATTGGTTTCATAAATATCTCAGATAATCTGTTGAATATAACCAACAATTAACGTTTGATTTACGTTTACATTTCATCCTGATTTATGTTTGATTCCTGAATTCACTTGTTGATGAGTTGTTTATAAAATTTTTTGTCAGCTCTCAAATGAATTCAAGTTAAGGTATGTCCTTATCATAAGCTAGAACCAGATTTTCTCTTAACCTAATTTTTTTATTATCCAAATAAAAACATAGAAATGTCATTTTAATCCTAATTATAATAAGCTCGATTTGACTGAACATGGCCTCCCACTGTCCCCACCATCCCACTGTCCCCACCATGCAAAAACCAAAGGGCAAGGTTGTCCTTTTGAGATGGCTGAGTTTAATAGAATGAAGTAAGCTCAATGAGGTCATCTTGCATCTCCATGAAAACAAACACACCCCCTCCCAATCCACGCTCTTGAAACTTCCAATAAGAGAATATTGATCTCCCCTACGTGGCAAAACTTCATTGGTTGTGCTCCGCAAGTAACTCTTTGGCTCGTGAGCTAACCCTTGTCAATTTTCTGCTCAGGAATTTTTGTCTCAACTATAAAAAACAGCGAATTTTATATTTGCTAGTTGATGTAAGTGTCATCATATACTTTCAATAAAAGGCGTGTGTCTCTCTCATTTTCTCCCCAAATCTGCGCGCGTTTCTAAAACAATGGAGAATATGCATCATTCAAAGGGAAGAAGGGCAATGGAACAAGAGCTACTCAGAGGGCGCGACATAGCAAACCAGTTGCTTGGAGTACTTGTTCATAAATCCAGGAACAATCACCATGGAGTTGATGAAGGGTTGATATTACCATTTGCTGAAGATCTTGTGCACCAAGTGCTAAGATCATTTACTAATACCCTTTTGCTCTTGAATACCAATAGTGACTTCTCCGATGCGGTGGTTGTCCCTATCAATATCGGAGATTTCTCTTCTTCCCCGAGTTGCCAAAAGCATGAGGATTTGGATGAGGCTAGCAAAAGTTTTGACACAAAAAATCGAATAAGGCGCAACAAGAGAAAGTAAGAATATTCATAAGTGATGCCTTTGCTAACAAATAAATTCTGTGTTATCATCGATATTCGGATTTGCATGTTCTCATTCTCTTTTTAAAAATGATAGTATATTTCATTTTATATTGTGACTTGTTAAAGATGAAGATGCAGCTTTTACTAAACAGGCCGAGAGGGATGTGTCTGTTAAAAGGGGAAGAGAATCATGTGCAGATGGAAAGAGAACCGCATGTTGTGCAGTTTTGAATCCAATGCTCCTTATTATTTAACGTGTATTTTTAAATTGTCTTTAATACAAAATTAAATAATTGTTAAAATTAGGATTTTCTACAGTTTTACAAAAACTGTAGATGATCTGCATCTGTGAAAAAAAGTCAATCAATCACGCTCGGTGCCTC
This sequence comes from Pterocarpus macrocarpus, assembly GCA_031439585.1. Lineage (NCBI taxonomy): Eukaryota > Viridiplantae > Streptophyta > Magnoliopsida > Fabales > Fabaceae > Pterocarpus > Pterocarpus macrocarpus. Next base: position 13,973,477 of record CM062517.1, on the reverse strand, counting down.
TAGTAATACATATTATACGTAATGTTCTCTGAGAAAAAAAATATATGATCAAAGTTTATTGTGTCTCTTTAGGCTCTAAATTTTCTCAGTGCCTGTTGTAACACTCATTCGTCATGGATGTTTTCTATTTGTCCTCTTTCTTGGTAAATTAATTTTTAGGTTAAGTAAATGTTTAGTCTCTTTAATTTTTAGGTCAATTTTCTGATATAGTCCCGGCTCAACTTTATATTTGGGTTCAATTTTGCACTTAAATCCCAAAGTTTTCCTTTCAAATATTTTTATCAAAAGTCTACATATACATGTTATTGTGCTAAAACTTTTCCCCATGTAATTTCAGCATAGCCAAATCATGCTATTTCACCCCAGTACAAAATCATTGGATCAACTATGATATAGTGCTAATACTTCATAATATTGTAGTTAGTAGGTTACTAGATTAGCTCAGCAAATATAAAATAAGAATTTTATAAATCAAATTTCTGTGTTGACAAGATCAATTGTACCAACTTGGGAGAAAGACAGTCTAATTCTAATCGAAGATGGTCATGCATGGCGAAAGTATGGACAAAAGAAGACAATGAAATCAAAATACCTCAGGTATTTTCTTCGATTTCAAATTATTCAACTTCATATTTAATTATTTGTAATTGAATTATAACCTACCAATATATGTTATATAATCCCTTTCTCTCTAGGGCTCTCTCTTCATAATCATGTATCCAGCATGATTCAAGAAAATCAATGCATGCAGGAACTACTACAGGTGCACTCATAAGTACGATCAGGGTTGCCCAGCAATCAAACAGGAGCAGAGAATTCAAGAGGATCCACCATTGTATCGGACAACCTATTATGGTCATCACAATTGCAAAAGCACTTTTAATCAGGGGATAATTTTGGAACCTGATTCTTTTTCTGGCTCTTCTATGTTCCTTAGCTTCAATAACAGCATTCCTAGCCAAGAATACCCATTTTCATCACCAGTTTTTGAATCAACAAAAAAGGAGGAGCCTGTGGAAGTGATTCACGATGACCATATTGCTCACAACCAATTATCCTCATCAGATTACCTCCTATTATGCGACAATGAACTTGATTTCGACTATTCTAGGCATGTTGCTATGCTATCATCCACCGATACTGTTCAATTTGACAATTTTTATGGATGCGGTTTGAATTTTGGTGGCTTGGCATGCTTCGGTCAACAAAATTATAATTGATTCCAGAGATGGCAAAACATTTGATGACTTCATCTTGGAGCACAGCTCCATTGGAATTTAGTTTCCTTAATTACGAAAGTTTTTTAGTGATTGAGTGAAGTTTTCAAATTGAGAAAAAATAAATAATTAAATAAATAATCTTTCTCCGTGTAATTATCCTGTCCTTGCAGTTTGTTCTTGAATTTATAATTACCTGTCTTAGCAATTTTTTTTCACATGTAATTTATAATTACTAGTCTTATAGTGTGTTTGGTTCTTTTTTGTAAAATTGATTTTAGATAGAATTGATTTTAAGATAAAGTAATTTATATTTAGTATTTTCTCTAAAATTTATTCTAATATAAAATAAAATAAAAATTTACTTATCCTAAAATTAATTCTATAGGCAAGAATTGATTTTCATCTATTAAAATCAAATAACATAAAAAATTGGCAAAATCAATTTTAGGGGGATCAAAATCAATTCTAAACCCCCAAATGCTTATCCAAACATGTTAGCATTTAAACATACAAAACTCATATCAATTAAGTTTTCCCTACAGTAGAGACTTAAACAACACTATATAATGTAATATAAGTTTTATAAATTCTGTATTCTCATACACAAAAGTCAATTCTTTGACTAAAAGCAAGTTCAATGACTAACTTATCTACACTCATGCAAAATTTCACTTTTTTTAATAAGTTATATATAAATTTGTATAAAAATTAGACGTGGCCCTAGGAATTTTACATATTGGTTTGGTTTGAATTTAAGGAGAAAACAAATTCAAATTAATTAAATTTAATTAAGCTAATTTAATTTAATTTTTTTTATCAAATTTGAAACAAGCTAATCCGATCAAATATTAGACTTGTTTGGTTCAAGCCATCGAGTTATTATCTCTAACATTTTTTTTTAATCTTTATAAGAATTCATGTACTGTAAAGTTAGCTGACAAGATACTTGATAATAATTTGATAAAGTAGCGAATTTAAGAAAAGATTGAAAAAAAAAACCTAATTACGAAAGTATAAATGCAAAAAAATGAAAGTTTAGAAATACATTAAAAATATATATAATTGGCCATATAATTGGATTGGGTATTTGAGTTTCAAGTTGAATAATCATAAATTAATAATTAAACAAATAATAATTAGTTTGGTTGAGGTATAGTTTGAAATGATCTAATTACTTGAACCAATCCAGGCCAACTGCATTGGTTTAATTTGTATTTTCGAGTTTATTGAGATAATCCAGTTAAATGAACACCTTAAAAGTGGCTCCGCATAGCTAGACATATTTTATGCTTTGAGATAACACGTGCACTACATGGAAGGGGTAAAAAGAAGTATATATATATTTTTTAAATAAGTATGTACTTTTTTCATTGATGAACTACGGGGCTTACGCCCAGAAAAGAAAGTACCTTTTTTTTATTAATTTTCTCGTAGACTTAGATGAGCCCCAAATAAATTGTTTACAAATACGGTCAATTATAGCACACACCACATTGGGAATTTTCATGGTTTGCATGATATAAGAAATTGTGGCTAAGGCAAATCGAGCTAGTGTAACTCTACCGGCTAAAGATAAGAACCGGCTCTTCCAACCATTTAATTTTTTGCTCATACAGTCTAAGACAAACTGGAAATCTACAGCCTTACGCCTATCATGCAAAAGCGGGACACCTAAATATCTCCCTAAATTCCTAATAATTAAGATGAAAGCCAAATCGGTTACTTTACTCTCTTTGACACCTACATGAAACATTGCTTGGAGGAAAAAATGCAAGATTTATTTTGATTGACCTTTTGTCCTGAACTTTTACAAAAACAAATCTAGGACTCCTTTTATGACCTGAACGTGATCCTTATTTGTTTTATTTGAAGATTGTTTTATTTATTTGTTTGTGATTTTTAAAAAATGCTGAATTAAAAAGTAATCAGATTTTTTTTCTAAGAAGCAAATACATAATTACTCCTAATTTTAAATAGAAGTAGTAAAAGAGGGGGAAAAAAACATACAAATGCATAAAACACAGACCCAATTATGTTTTCTAAAACATCCTTGATAATTTTTTAAAAAAATAACAATGTATATATCCTAGCTTCTCTCTTGAATAAATTTATGGCACTTTTAGTAAAACATATTTTTCTTATTAATTTTAAAATATATTTTTATTGACTATATATTTCACTTTATTTTTAATAAAAAAGAATATAAAATAATTATCAATTTTTAAAATATTACAAAAAGTAATTTTTTTAATAATTTAAAATTACCTTTTTATCTAATCATATTTTATGAGAAATAATTTTTCATATCTTTGATTGTAATTTTATTAAAAAAAAATATTTTCATATCTATTACATTGAAATAACATAACTTTTTATTGAGATAAAAAATATTTATAATTATATTTAAATATAAAATAATTTTCTACTTTTATTTTTAATTCTATTATTTCATTTCACATTTTTAAGAAGGTATTTTTTTTTCCCCAAAAATTTCTTCAAACGGCCGCGATAACTCACTAAACTTTTATTATGAAGTGACCCGTCATTATTTATGCCGTAACAAGTTCTTACTCGGAAACTTCGCAGGATATATAGTCGTCAAAATATATTTGAGAATTGACAGCAGCCACCCCAAAACCTTGGCTTGTTGTGTTGTAGCTTTCAGAAATACATCACCAAGCCGCTAACTATTGGCGTTATCTGAACTTTTCCTCGTTTCAATAAAAGAAGCAGAGTAATTATGATAACATATATGGAGTTTATGGAAGAGATTATTGATATAACACCCAATAAGTTTTCCGATCATATAGCCCGCAAGTTCACAACCAATCACCCGCCTCCCACTAGTCCAACGAAGTCGCCTCCTAACCATCAAATTAGAATATTTAATATGGTGCATGCTATGGTACCATAGTAAAAATGTGTATTTTATGCATTTTTGTGATGAACGATGAGGATCGTGTCATAGATTGTGAGGTGCATCAATGCATCAATTACTTATGATGTATTATAATAATATCTAATTTTATGAAAATTTAAAAATATAATTAAAGATATTTTAAAAATTAATTATCATACACTGACAGTATAAAATTATATTAATAGTATAAAATAATTTTATACTGTCAGTATAATCAAAAAAATTTTATTAGTGTAATTTTAATTATCATACATTGACAGTATAAAATTATTCTGACAGTATAAAATAATTTTATACTGTCAATATAATCAAAAAATTTTATCAATATAATTTTAATTATCATATACTGACAGTGTAAAATTATACTGGCAGTATAAAATAATTTTATACCTTAATTATCAATATATGATAATTAAAATTATACTGATAAAATTTTTTGATTATAATGACAGTATAAAATTATTTTATACTGTCAATATAATTTTATACTGTCAGTGTATGATAATTAATTTTTAAAATATATTTAATTATATTTTTAAATTTTTTTAAAATTAGATATTATTATAATGCATCATAGATAATTGATGTATTGATGCACCTCACAATCTAAGGCACGATCCTCACCATTCATCACAAAAAATGCACAAAATGTGCACTTTTATCAAGGTACCATAGAATTCACCTATTTTTTAATATAGTGTCAAAACAACCAACTTTTTTATTGTTTTATGATTTTGTTTTGCTAGACCATGTACCTTGACTGTTTTCTCCCCATGCTTGTGGGTTATCTACCGAAAAAAATATAGTGTTATAAGAGAACCTTTTCATTTTATTGTCTATTCGGTTTTTTTTAAAAAAATTTAACATTAATTATTCATATAATAATTTAAAAATATAAAAAATAAATTTCTAAATGCATTTAATTTATTCAAAAATTTCGGAAATTATAACAAACAAAGATTTAATATGTTTATTTTTAAATATAATTATTCTAGATATATAATAATTCAATGTAATCTCTTTTATTATTATTTATTTTTATCATAATAATTATTTTAAAAGTTCAAGTCAAATTAGCATATAGTGCATATCAATTTATTCATAATAACAAAAATATAAATTGTAATTATAATATTTTATGCAAGCCACTAAGAATGAGTTTGTGACAAGGTATCCGAAAGTTAAGTCACCTTTTTTTTTTTTTAATACCCAAAAATCTAGGTGGGTTTGGCATAGGCTATGCCACTAAGATCAAGTCACTACTTGTGGATCTAGAGAGTATTTATAAGAGACTTACAAAATTAAATACTAACAAAGTCTTCAAATTAACAACAAAAATTGAAGCTATATCTTTGTACGATCCAAGTCCATTTCTTACTAATTATGTAAATCCTTATTTGCGAAATTCGAGCCACTTCCCATAAATGTGTGATAAAATAAATACTAAAATTAGTTATTTAACTATTCACGGGGTATCAAGTGTACTTGACTTCTCAAAAATTGTGGACATGAGTTGAGTTATTAATATTTAAACTAATTTATAATTAAATAATTCTTTTGTAGCATAAAAGAATAAATTAATATCTTAAAATGCAGAATTACTTGCTACAAGAGAAGGTCTTCTTTTTGCCCGGGGAGTGGACTGTCGTAGAATCTTGTTGGAGGGGAATGCTCGCAGTGTTCCAGAATTTTCACTAATTCATCAGAAGACCTTTTGCTAAATGGAAATGATATTCTATTCGTTTCAATTTATCTATTAATTTAGATAATTTGGTGCATTCTTGAATTAATATAATTAAATATAATTATATGTAGATATATTGAATTATATGTATACATTAATTTAATAATATACCAAATTATCCAAATTAACACATATATTGAAACAGATAGAATATTATCCTTCAGGATATCTTTTACTATGGTTTATGGTTTATTAGATTTAGAAGCAATTTTGCCCCTAGATGTTGTAATAATGTGGCCGATAACTTAGCTGAGCATGCTAGAAATACTAGCTGCGAGATATGGTTGGAGGATCCCCCAGAATTACTTGCTCCTTGCGTTGTTTCTGATTTTGAGAATTAAAAAAAAATTCAATGTTCCTATAGAAAAAACAAAAAGAATAAAAGAATAAATTAGTATCTAAAATCTTTAAAAGATAAAACTTAATTTTCCGTGTATTCTCAAGGACCAATTTGAACACACATTAAGAGAAAAAAAAAAGGACCAATTTGAATAAATATAGTTGGCATGCTTTATTTAGCTACTGAAGGATTTTGCCCGTAAGTCTTTGGTTTTTTGCAACATCCAACATTCCCCTTTAATAAATAAGATGTAAGTATCATAATAATCTCTTATTCATTTCTATCATTTTGTGACATAATTGCCTTAATTTTCGAGTAGAATAGTCTCTCTTCATTGAACTTTTTATAATGAAAAATGAGAACATTCAATATTCAGACACAGGGCTATAATTTCCTTTAAGAAAGGATAAATTAATAAACACCCTCTAATCCTTGAAACTGTTCGGACTAATCTGAGGGAAGATTTTCTTTCTGTATCTGATTGCATACAAATATAAAAATGTCCTTATGCGAGGAAATACCATAAAAAAACATTTATTTAACATTCCAACAACCACATTGAAGGTGTATCAACCCAATGAAGCTTCCTGTGGAAACTGCAATCTGTTCCTGTCTATTTCAGAAATCAGGCTTCGTTCGACGGTCCAAAAATTCGGCTGGTTTAACATAATATATAGTTTGATAATGTCCTTTAATTTAATTCATTCAGTAATACTTGTCCGTTCCCATCATAGAACACAAGTAGGGTATGTACGTCTTGATCATATTTATGCACTTGCGTAACAACTCCATTAATTAAGAAACATATCCGGTTTGTAGCTAAAATTACTCTTTGTTCCGTATTTAAGTTGTCCTGGTTAAATTATTAAACTCAGGTAGTTGAATTAATCGAATTATATATAACTTCGAGGTCCCTCTAATTCAATTTCTAAATATTAGTTGTTCTTGTATTTTTTTTCTTTAAGGAATTTATTTGTGAAGAATTTTTAGTATTAAAAAAAATGTACACATGCATTTTATAATATATTAAGCTAAATCTTATATAATTGTTAACATAGTTAAACTCATTAAATGTGTTATTAACATAAAATTAAACGATGATATAGAAATTTTTCTTTGGGTCTTATGATGTTTTTTTTTTTTGGTCAGAATATAGAATGTTTGTTTAATGAGTTTATAGCCTAGGTCTTAGCCTAACAAACTTTTGATAGAAAGACCCATTAGATAATGTTTATATATAGATTTAGGGCTATTTGTGGTCCGATTTGATTCAATTTTGGAAAAAATCTCAACTAAACCAAACCAACCAGTTGGTGTAAATATTCATAAATTATTCAATTATGTCAATCAAAATAGCACAAGACAATGAAGAGAGAAAAATAAAACCCCAATAAGTGACACCCTTAAAAGAAAAGGTAAATATACTTTTACTAAAATCCAATAACCCAGTAACATAACTCAAACCCCACAACACTTGAATGAATAAACAATCAAATTCCCAGAAGCATACATCAACGTAATTGATTAAAAATATGCTGTGACAAGCATTTTTTTTAAAAATATATAATAATGTTGGGAGAGGATCAACTTAATTATATCGGTATAAATTAAACGCATATCTTACACTATTGAATAATATTTTATTGAAAAATTTTTTTACAAAACTAACTATTAAATTGAAAGTTCATATATTATAGATCATGCCTATAAAATTTTATATTAATATGAAATCATGCATACACTTTTTATATATATTTAAATAAATGTAATATATACTTCTTAAATGTATATAAAAAGAACTATTTAATCATATTCTTATTGATATCTAATATTTTTAAAATTTGGCACAAATGATCTATATGATATGTGATTATAATTCAACAATCAGATTGATAAGAACTATATTCTATAAAAAAATTTTAAAAGTGTAAATGTCTTAAGTCTTATATTGATGTCAACGGACCCTTCCCCGTATATATTTGTTGTGACTTTGTGAGATTCACAATCCCTTGGGCCTTGCCGTAACCTACTTCGGTACATTAAGATATCCATCGTCATCAACCATAAGATATGGTAGCGAAATTTAAGAATATATTTGTGCACAGAATTACATCACTACTGTCACAATTCACATCTCTTGATTAATTAAAATTCCTTTCACTACAACATATTTGATTTTTAGCAGCATTTATTAACAAAATAATGTTGTTAACATTCTTTAGCAAGATTTAAAAAATGTTGTTAAAAATATAAAAAGTATTGTTAAAATTCTATAATAACATTTTTATAAGTGTTGTACATATACTACATTACTAAGGAGTTTTGACAATATTTTTAAAAAATTTAGTAACATATTTTAAATTTACTAAATTTCAATTATATTGCAGTGCTCGCACAATGGACTCAAAATCAATCTCTAGTTCTTTAATGCTCTATACTCTAGTGTTAAGCCTCGTTCAAAACAATATTTTGTCCCCTATTTTATTTTTTGTTTGATTTGATTTGATTCCTTATCTTTATTTAATTTTTAATTTGGTAACTTAAGTTATAAATTATTTTTAATTTAGTCTTTAATATTTTTCTGTCACATAATTAACAAAAGATTATGACGTGATACAAACAATGCTGATGTGACATACACATAAATATGATGATGATTGTGTCACTTCATTATTTTTTATTAGTTATGTGATAAAAAAATAATCACGTATCAAATTAAAAATAATTTATAATATAAAAGATCAAATTAAAAAAAATTAAAGATAAAAAACTAAAATAAAAAAAAGGCCAAAAAAAAAACCTATTTTGCCATTAAACCTCATAATACTTAAAAGGCTTTTTATTTTTTATTTTTGTCAACGAATATTTAAGAGGCTAAAAGCTTTGTTTTTTGTGATAGGATAGACTAAAAGCTAACCTAACACTTATAGATCAAGCCCAAAAAACTTTTACCTTGCTTTTCGCTCTGTCAAACTGTCACTAACATTGCAAATAGGGTACAACCCAAATGGTTACACCCAAAGTTAAGAAAATTGGACTACATATTGAACCAGTCAAAACACTGATTCAAAGGTTCAGAGGTTTAACTCATTCATATGGAGATTTGACCAGGGTGTATATATATATATATATATATATATATATATGTTTAATTATTTATATATATAAATATATACATATAATTAATTAGAAAGTAAAAAGTTATATTAAATCATTAACAATAATATAACCAATACAAAATAATATTTATTATGGGGCATTTTATCAAACATCTCAAATGTAAAATCCATTTAATTTAATTTTTACTTATATTTCTTTTGAGAAGTATTCACAGACAACACAACAACTATTTTCAAATTTTTACTTTTAAATTAATTTAAGAGAATATAGCAAATAAATATACCACAAGAATCAAGATTCTAAAAGAAACAAGTTTTTGATTTGACTGAGCTTCTTTTTTTTTTAAGAAATGACAACATTTTGACCAAATTTTTTTTTTTTTAAAAAATGAACCAGCTAACCAATTTAATCAGTTCGGTTCGCGCTAATTCACTAATTTTGGCTAGTTTGACATCAATTGAGGGCAAACAATTTAAAAGAGATGACCGAACTGACTTGGGGTCCAATTCTCGATCGAACTAGTCCGACCGGCCGATTTGTCCAATTTTATTAACAATGGTTACACTTGTGGCCATGTGTAGACTACACCCAGGAGCTTAAAAGGAGTTGTGTTAGACTCCAAGGGTCTTGGACCCATGTTCCTCAACCCCTTTCCAAGATGACCCAAAAAAAAAAAACAACAGGCACTAACATCTACGGGAAAAGAAAAAGCGTTACGTTGAACCCAAAGAAAAAAAAGTTACAATCAAACTAAAGTATATGTCTTGGTTGATATTCAAATGATTTGATATATATTTTTTTAAGCAATGTTTTAAGTTTGAATTTTGTAGATAAAAAATTATTGTTGGGAGAATTTAACCCCACAATAACCGACCTGACTCAAAACAAATTAGAATCTAATAGACTTTGAATAATAGTTTAAATTATTAAAAAAAAAAACAACTTGGGTGTTTAGTAGGATGCAAACTTGGTTATGTTGCAAGATCTACCATCAAGTCTTCGCCCTCTCATCTTAACGGATGTTATGGGAGTTGTCTAATTTTTTATTAATTTGCTCTTCTTATTTTCCAATGTACCAAAAAATAAAATCATCTAAATCTCATCTTTCATAATAGCTTCCAAACACAAAATTTACTTCATACAAATATAACAACAACAAAAAAAGCTTCGTTCCTCTAGATAGGATTGATTACATAGATCAAATGACGTCATAATATTTTGTTATAATTTATGTTTATATTTAGATGATTAAAATCTAACTCTTTTTTTAATAGTTTCATCTATGATTTTTCTAGGCCTTTTGCTATCTCTAGTTATTGCACTACCCTCAATCTAATATACTCGCCTTACTAGGGATTCTACAAGCTTCTCCATACATGCCCAAATCACCTAAGGCAAGATATATTACACCATACTTTCCACAATAGGTGCTATCCCAACTTTCTTTCTAATGCATTCATTCCTAATCCTATCTTATGTAGTATGTCTATTCATCTAATGTAATCTCCTCATTTGCAATATTAAGTTATTTTCTTGTTGGATTTTTACTATCCAATATTTAGTCCCATATAATATCATCGATCTTATAGCCATGCGATAAAACTTTTCTTAAGCTTGAGTGATATTTTTTATCACAACTAATACTTGAATCACTCCTCCATTTCATCCACCCAGCTTGAATTCTATGGTTAACATCTTCATTTATTTTTCCATGATCTTGGATAATGTATCTAAGATACTTAAATCATGTAACTTGTGATATTTGGGCTGCTGAGGAGTCTATAATTATTCATGTTAAATTGACATATTGCAAGATTTTAAACTCTTTTCCTACAATTGAGATTATGTGTAGTTTGATTTTTTTTTCACAGAGATAAAATTTTAGAATTGATATTATAAAGGTGGCTCTAATATCCGGCAGTGGCATTGTATCTGCACTATGGCACTCAAGGATGGTCTTGCGAGTATTGACTTTGAAATATTTATTGCAGTTTTGATGCTTCAGTCTACATGTGAAAAGACACTTGGCTACTTCTTCTTGAGTCTTTCCTTGTGTTTGTTTTAACTATTAAAAAAAAAAAAAGTTACTTGTGGTATGGTATTATCCCCAATTTTTACTTTTAAGTTAGAATTAATTTGTTTGTCTCTTACTAAACTTGCATTTCATATACTCCAAATTACTTCTACTTATTTGAAAATTATATACTTCCAAAGTTTGTCTCCACCATGCTAACTTCCTATTTAGTTATTCTTTCAATTCTCCTACTAGAATTATATCACCTACAAAAAGTATATACTATGACACTAAATCTTGAATATGTTCAATAAATACATCCCAGTTCTCCATACACTTCCTTTGAAAAAGAATTACAATAAATTTATAATAAATTGTTCCAACACCAACATTATAGTGTTAGCCAGGCGTTATCTCGTTGGAAAGTTGACAAAATCGTGCTATTTTCTCTTCAAATCTTATCTCTTATCTGATCTTTTTTCAAATTTGTTCCAAATCTTTCGAATTTCTTTTCAGATCGTTATCAAAATCTTTTTGTCTTGTTAAATCTCTTTCCAATCTTTTTAAGATGTTCTTTTCAAATCTTTTCCTTTATCTTTATCACCCAATTTTTGGGCGCTATATTTATCTTATATTAAAATAAATCAAGTAAGAATCTTTATCCATTAAAACAAAACAGTTGTATTTCTCGTTAATAACACTCATAAATTCAATTTATTAAAAATTAGTAAGGGAGATTGGCTATTTGAGGATAAAACTTAAACAATTAAAACACAAACATGGGACGAAAATATATTGTATTTCATAAGTTATCGATGTCTATGATGCCTTTTTCAAAAAACTAGATATTAGGCTTCTATTCTTTTTTGTTTCAAGTTGCCTCTTTAAACCAAATAAATGTGGCCTCTACTCAACTTCATCTAAATAGTTGGAGTCTTCATTCGATCTTAAATATCTTAATGGAGCTTTTATGGGCCCCACTGACCATTGGTGTTTTCTTCTTTATTTTAGGTTAACGGTGTCAAGAAAAGGTATGGGATATCCCGTAGTAGCCAACCCCAAAGGAAAATACTCACCTTGTTTTCTAGCTCCTATAAATACTTTAAAGAGCGGCTCTGTCAAGTCAAGTCTCCAGAGTCCGAATGCCCCTTCTTCCTAAATGAGGACAGCTCAGAAAAATTCCACGTTTCTTGGAATCGTTATCCTAGATGGACTCTCCATATAGATTATCACAATCTCCCTTTAAAGGACCAATTTGTCTTGGACTGCCTATCTGAGGAGTTGTGAACCAGAACACAAAGAGGGCCGAGGTATTGACACACTTCAATTAATTCTTTAGCTCTGCCTTTTTATTTTATCCTTGGTTTAATATCTATACATTTCCGAATGAAAAAGTAAAAAGTCATCATAGCTTTTCCTGACATAATAAATGTCACACCCTCTCAAATTTGATACATATTTTATGTGCGATCAAAATAGTAGAAAGTAAGTTGCATACATATTTTTTACATGGGCTTTCAATATAATTGACATATCTTTCATTTTATAATCTATATATTTTTATATATTTATTGAAGGTTAAAACTAATTTTTGGTAAGGTTAAGAAAATTGGACCAGACATCAAATTAGTCAAGGTACTAGTTCAAAGGTTCAAAAGTCTAATCAGTTCAATTGGAGATTCGACCTATATATTTAATTATTTATATATATAAATATATACATATGATTAATTAGAAGGCAAAAAATCATATTAAGCCATTAACAATAATATAACCAATACAAAATAATATTTACTATAAGATATTTTATCAAACATCTCAAGCTGAAAATCTATTTACTTTAATCTTTATCTTTATTTCTTTTGAAAAGTACTCACAGATAGTGTAACAACTATTTTTAGTTCTTCATTTTTAAATTAATTTAAGAATATATAACAAATAAGTATATTAAAAGAATCAAGATTCCAAAAGAAACAAGCTTTTATTATGATTGAGCTTCTTTTTTTTTTCTTTTTTTAAAAAGGCAATATTTTGACCAAAATTTTAAATAATAATAATAATAACCGAACCAATCAACCGACTTAACCGGTTCAATTCGCACCAATTTGTCGATTTTGCCCAGTTCTAGCCAGTTTGTCACCAATTATGGAGGCTAGCAGTTCAAGAAGGATGATCGGACCGGCCAAGTGTCTAGTTCACAGTCCAACTGGTCCGACCAGTCGGTTCGATCCGATTTTCTATTCCATAGTTTTTGGTCCTTTCATATGTCTCAAATTTTGATTTTAGTCCTTATACTAAAAAATTTTGGTTTAAGTCTTTACAAGGGTACCCTACTAAGGATTTAATCTCTATTGTTAGAAAATTACTAGATGGTATTAGTTTTTACTGATATAGCTAATAGAATCTAACAAAGATATGATTTATTGTTAATGTAATTCTAAGATGACCTTTTTTAGGCCCGAAGCGACCTTTTTTCAAAAATAGAAAAGGAACTGAAACAGTATTGAAACGACTTATTTTTAAACCAAAATGACCTCAATCGAGTTTTACCATATCTCATATCAATTCTCGTTAATCACATCAGCAAAAATAACACTATTTAATAATTTTTTAATGATAGGGATTAACCCGATACCAATATAGGGATAGTATATGGACTTATGCCAAAAATTTTTAAATGTATAGAAACCTAAACCACAATTTTTTTAATATAAAGACTAAAATCAAAATTTAGGACATGTATAGTGAACAAAAACTAGTTTTAACTTTTATTTAATTATATTCAGTTTAATTGGTTCAACCAATGACTCAATGACCCAATGTTTTGGTTGAGTCGAGCACTAGGTCAACTTTTATAACTATGGGTAAAAGTAATTTTTAGCCCATGGCTTACGAGTTACCAGACCAAGTTTATCAAATTGCATAGGAAACTGGAGAAGAAAATAATATGAATTGCATTTGCAACTTGCAAGAGAAAACAACTACAAATCGATTGGACACTTCTTAATTTATTTTACATATCCATGCATGTCATTCCCATCATGATCGAACAGATACAAACCACTCTTTTAATTTATTGGAATCTGAAACCACTACCAGGAACTGATAAAATTCACATTACAGAATACAAAATGCCATATCAAGACCATTACAAGGACGAAGGCTTGTCTTGATTAGGCACCTTAATATAGCCCACATGTGTGGAATTTGCCACTCTAGTAAGGGTTTGCAGATCATAAGCTATCCAACACCTTGAGTTATCCTTGCTGTAGAAATACCCTACACACTTGCAATCCTTGGTACATTTGTTTCCACAGGTGCTTTCACTTACCCTATCTCCAGTATTGTATTTGCTCATGTAGTGATCAACTCCTTCAAGTTTATAGTAGTGGAAATCACTGGCCTTGCATGAAGTCACAGGCTTAGCAATGCAATTTTTCCTCCACCCAAATAGCCCATTCTCCAATGGACAAGCAACACATTGGTTGTCCTCACAAAGTCCAAATTTCCCGCACCTCTCTGGCAATTGGCACTCACTTTCCTCATCAGAATCTCTATCGAACAAGGTGTATGTCACTTTCCAAACACCATCACGCACATCAAGGAAGTGTGCAGCCTAATGTTACCATCAATTCCAAGCTTAAGATATGTTAAGGTGCTGTTGTTAACTGGCATAGCAATGGTCCTGGCACTGTCGAAAGTATCAGCCACATGGAAACCAATTTTTTTTTATCTTCTTTGGTCAATGCATTGTAACCAAATCCAATTACAAAACTTTCTGAATTAGATCTGAGGGTGACATTTTGCAAGGCGAAGCCTCGTGGCATGAAGAAAAATATTTAGCTGAAAAGAGCCCATAGCGAACAGGCCTAGGAGAATCCTTGCTCTGCAGTAAAGGGCCAACCCTTTGGGCTCCAACACCAAACTTTAAGGCCCATTCACGTTTTCCTTCTGTGAGAGCCTACTAACAGGCTTGCTTGGCCCTTCAGCTCTTAGGGACTGACCCACCAAGAGGGTATCAGTAGGGCCGTCAACTTTGCCAAACGTAGTTGCCATTGGAATCAAAGAGCACCATGTCACCATTTAGGAGCAACCTGATGCAGTAACAGATCTAGAAAGCTTAAGTTATAGAGACAAAAATAATATATAACCACAACAAAAGTTTCACATAATTTTTATCTTAGCTAGATGGTTAAGATCAAGTTACACTTGTGTAACTTTAAGTATAGATACATCATCTAATAACTCTGTATAAAATATAATTTTTATCGATATAACCGTTAAATTATAATTATATATCATGAAAATTATTTATGTTAAATTTTATAAAAATTCAACATCGATCAATAAGAATGTAATTGCATAACTCTTGTTCATGTGTATTTTGAACATATATATTACATTGATTTTGATATATATAAAAAGTATATCAAATAATTTTATGATAACATGAAATTTTATAGAGATAATTTATATGATATAAATTTCTAATCCAATGTTGAGATTTAAAAAAATTATACCAATATTTTGGTGGGGGCATATTTTGTTTTGTTAATGGATCCGTCACTGACCTGAAGGCAACAACACCCTTGTTGTCAGTGCTGGTTTGCCATGCAATTCTAGCATCAGCATCAGCCAACACAAGGTTGCCATCAGCACCTAATGAAAAGGTGGCACCTTCACCAGCCGGGTTGCCCCTATTGGCCTCCCAGACCCAATGGATCAACATCTGCTCCTAGCGTACAAGTCCTATACGAAGTGCTAGAGTGAAGCCATTGGGGCAGTGTTGTAGAAACCAACTTCGAAGGGAGAGTTGAAGATGTCTATCAATCGGTAATTACCACCATACTCTACAATGTAGTCGCCAAATTCATCTGAGACAACAAATGTAAAGGTCTCGTTTTCAGGAACAAAAGCATGAGCAATGAGGGTGGAGAAGGAGAGGAGCAAAAATGTGAGAAGAGAGGCTTTGGGGTGAGGCTGAGAAGCCATTGCTATGGCTGATGAATATGTTGTTGTGTACTTGTGTCATGCCATATGTGTAGCTGCCTCTATTTATAATATGAGTTACGATATTATAACTCACAATTTTTCAGAAATACAAAATACAACATCTCGATCCATCGTATAGATATACACAATATACCCACTAACATGCATATATTATATCTATGCTATGTTTATACATAGTGCCTGTAGATAACTTTTCCCCTATAATATATATGGTATGAAGTTAAAAGGTACTTCAACCACCTTTGGTCATTGTTGTCAACTAAAATATTATATAAAATAATATAAAGTTGTATCTAGATCAAACCAATGCCACGATAAATTATGAAAAATACTATAGCTAAAGTTTTTATCGAACTTTGTAATAATAAGTTAAAAATGTTACTATTCTTATACGAATAAATAAATAACATTATTTTATTTTATTGAATGACTATCTTTGTTTTCTCTTTAAAGTTTTGACAATTTTTTTAACTAGTGTTTTGTGGCCCATACAGTGCATATGGTTTTAAAATTTTACTTCAATTTCAAAATTTTTAATATTTAATTTGATTAAATTGTGTGATAAAGTAAATAATTTAGTTTTACTATAAAATAACAAATTATTGTTATTTTTTTTTTGGTACATCTGAAAGTAAGAAAGTAACATGTCAAAAAAAAAAAAAGAAAATAACAAAGTATTATTTAAATAGAAAAGTAATACACATCGTCATAATATAACAAATGAATTAATTATGAACATAAAGTATAACATGAGTTCTAATAATAAGGAAAAGATAGATACAAATTTAATATTATTTTTTTGATTTGTCATATTTATCTACTTGACAAGATTAAAGTAAATTTGAAAAAATAAAAACGAGATGAATCCAACTAGAACAAATATTTTGTGATCTTATAAAAAAATTAATTAAAACAAAATAAAATCAATAATTGAATCAATTTTTTTTTCCGATGATTTGAAAAAATCTCGGCCTACTAAAGAAGAAATGGAGAACAAGTGTAACATGAAATAAAATTGTAACTATCAATGCATGAAATAAAATTATATCCTGAAATTTATTTGACTAAATAAAAAAAATCAAAATTGCTGGATTCCTTTATTTTTATCCTTTATTTATGTCCTTTATATGCTCATTTACTAAAATCATAACTGAGCCAATTTTTTTTAATGTTTTTCATTTTCTAATTATAAATGTATTTAATTTTTTTCTTTAATTAGAAATTTTTTAAAATACAAACAAGTAAAACTCATCAACTTTGGACATGTATAAAATTTTTTATGTAATATCTTTTGTTTTATAAGTACTCCATTGATTAGGTGTAATTATTCATAAAATATATACAGTATTGATGAGAAAGATGCCAACTGTCATAAATCATGTGAATTCTTTTTTTTTTTTTTTACTTCTCATTTTTGGGGTCCAATTCTAGGGCACCATCCCTAATGCACCACCTTAAATATAGTATTTGAAACATCTTTGAGTTGTTGCGACCATAAGGTCACGGATGTATCGATGCTCCCTTCTTGTGATTACAATTTTTCACAATCTCTCTTCTCCCTCACCCCGTTGCCTTCCCCTGCTTCTTTGACACCAACACCAACACCCTCATGCACCCTAACATCAACACCACCACCAATGACCGTAACGCTAACGTCATCACCAATGACCGCAACCTTAACACCGTGACAAGACGGCTTGTAGCGTATGTGGGTGAGCGGGGGCTGTTTGTGGAAGTGGAGCTATAGCTAGGAACGTGGCGACGACCACAACCTCAGGAAGTCTAGTGCGGCGGAGGAACTTGCAGCTAATAGCCACGTCAAAGGAGTGGTGGTTCACAACATGGTAGAAGAGTGGGTTGGAGCCATTTCTGAGGTGACTGTGATTTGAATCTAGGGTGTTTGTGATTTGAATCTATTGCATGTTTGAGATGAAGATGAAGAGATTCCTAGAGGTTGTGGTTTTGCCGCAAGGTTGTAGGTGGTGTGGCGAACGATGCGGTGGTCACACTGGCATCAGCAGTAGGTCCTTATTTTGCCAGCAATAAGGAGTGACGACAGTGTGAGGAAAAAAGACGATGGTTGGTATCAGTGGGTGGGTGACAGATTGCTAAAGGTGGAGAGAGATATAGTGATTTTTATGGCATACCACAAAAAATATACTTGAACATTCAATTCGGTGGATCACATGATGCATGGCGCACCATTTTTAATGCGGTACATGCTAAAACGTGCCCCAATTCTAGTGCACTCTTTTAGTATCATAAAATCAAAGAGTTTAAACATTTAGCCTCACTCGTGTAAACATTTTAGCATCATTTAGCATCATAAAATAAACAGAAATGCTCATTGGTATGAAAATAAATTCGTTAAATGGCGTATGAATCCAAATTACTATTGCATTTTGAGCATTAACCCCACCCATGTATTGTTATTTGTGCGAAAATTACGCTGTCACCCAATTTCAATTGGTCCACTTCATTCGTCCTGTTGTTTCGTAAATTTTGTTTCGTACTATATATCATTGCTCTAAAATAAATGAAGTTTTCGTATCAACTTTTACTAGTTTAAACATTCTAGCACCACTCATGTGTAACTTTAGCTATAATTTTTCATTATCCGTCCTCAACAGAAGCAACATCATGCTTTTCAAAAAGTGCTTCATTTAATATATCACCATGCTGGTAAAGTCGGGAAGAATTTCTCGAAATACAATGGGCAAAGATTTGAGTTGCCTGTTGTTTCACTTGTCTGTGTTCAGGGGTTGGAAGTCGCGTGTCTTGTCTGGACACAAGTTAAACGTGCTACAAATTTAGCGTTTGATACTGCTTTTAGCCTTTTATGTTATATTCTCTCCTATTCAAATTAACAGTAATGTTAAATAAAATTTTTTAGTTTATTTCATTTATGATTCTCGTATTTTAATAAAATATTTATTAGAAATTTTTTAATTTTATTTTCTACATGTTTTAAACATAATAAACAATAATACATTAAAATAATAAGGTTAAATTAAAGTTTTTGGTCGCTATACTTTACATGGATTTTTCGATTAGTTCCATACTTTGTTTTTCCTTTTTTAATTGAATCCTTATAATTATAAAGGTTTTTAAATAGATCCCTTTCCATTATAACACCATTAAGCAAGTTTGAGATGGCAAATATCCTGCTGACACATTCTCTCGTGCACTCATTAGCTGACTCATTCACTTTCTATTTTGCTCCAACTGAAACCTAAAATAATAAAAGAAAGTTTAAAGAGACTCCTTCCCTTCCCCTGTTTTTGAGTCACAGCTGCATTTTATTTGCTGAAAGTTGCTTTGCGTTGTCTACGGAATTTTCTTTCTCATTCTACTATTGTGAAATACACCAATGGCTGAATATCGTCCTCCATGTAAGTTGACTCAGAAAAAACTTATTGAAGTGGGTATTCTGTTCGGTAATTTTCTTTTGAAGCTGATGGGTTTCATATTGAAGTTTCAGTTTGATTTCTTGTTTTAGTTACATATTTTGGTTTGATTTTTGTGAGTTGTAGGAATTGATTATTGGGGAATATTATTTTCTGGAAAAATTGTTTGGCTGTCTATATTCACATTTTTGGGTGTGCAGAAGCTTTAATTATATGGATATGATTAAAGACATAGCAAGAAGCTCAAAGCCAAATTCATTATTAGTTTGCGTGTTTCTTGTCTAAATATGAAGTGCAAAAAACTCGTAAGTTCCTTGATAAATAGAATTTAGATCATAAAAAATCTTTATACAGTAATCATGGCCAGTGCTGCGGTGCATTAGGCTAAATATAGTGCACCACACACTATATTATCTAATGACCAAGATTTAAACATCTATCTATATACTAAACATCCACGGTGCATGATAAAACTTTTACTCTCCCTCCCCAACTCTCCATTAGCCACCTTCCTCATCAGAACTCAACTTCATCGGCCCGACTTAGCCGAAAACCACCATCAGTACCACAATGTTAATCTTTGAACCACCACCGCCGCATCATCGTGATCGCACCTAGTCCAACTGCCGCACTAACTAACAAGACCATGACACACCCTCAAGCGACCCTGAACCCACACCATGCAGCCATCATCACCAGCCACCACCGATCCACCCATCTCTACCACAAAACAACATCATCGTCTTCCTCTAGCTGTTGTCAAACCGGGCAATCAACGGTAAAGATTGTGGCTGTGAAAGGAAGGCGGTGCGGTGGGACATGATGGCTACGAGGTGCTTCGATACTTTTTTGCCAGGGAGGTCAGAACTCATCCAAATTAAAGGAATCGTGTATTTGGGTTGGAAGCAAGAGCAATACTTTTTCTTTTCTTCCTTCATTTTCTTGTTTATCCATGATGCTATGATTTTCATTTTTTTCATAGGGGAGATTAGTGATGGTGCGTATTCGGGCCACCGAAAGTGAGTCGATTGGTGCTTAGCAATTGCATCCTTCGGATGATTTTCCCTCAACACTTGTTTGGCACTCCCCGCAAATGCATGGTTTTGGTTACTAGTTAATAATGAGGAAGAAAGGGGATAGGCTTCCTATCAAGAGGTTGAACAGAGAAGAGAGAGTAAATAAGAAATATTTAGGTGCATTGGAGATTGTTGGTTGTATGAATGTACCTCCAATCCTCATCATTAGATCCACCTGATGTGTGGTGCAGTATACTTAGCCTGGTGTACCACAACACTGGCCAGTAATCATATGCAAATAAGAGTAATGGAGGAGGACACTGTCTCAAATATAAAATCTTTAAAAAATCTTTAAACTTTTGTTTATTTAGGCTTTAGTTATACGAAAATAACAAGTGAATGAGTCCGCAGATGAGTGTATGAGAGAGAACAGACACATCAGCAGGGCATTTGCCATGCCAGATTTATTTAACGGTACTATAATGGAAAGGGATCTATTTAAAACGTTTACAATTATAAGGATTTAATTTTTTAAAAAATACTTGTTATTCATCAATTGTTATTTTCGTATCACTTTGTTGACCTGTCTCAAATGCGTTGATCATCATGGAGTAACACTGTAACAGCCACACGGCCAAGCAGCACATAAGAGTAATGGCTGAGAATCAAATTTTAGAGATTGATTTTGTTTTGGCTGAAATTTATTTTTGTATGACAACCTGATTTATGACCCTAGACGTTGAGATAAAACGCAGGCTATTTTACATAATTTTATTTAGCCAGTTAATTTTATTTAGCCAGTTTTGCATATACGTAGAAGCACATTTAATCTGTGGGGTCAACAGTTTTGCATGACGTTATTTTTGCACATTAAAAGTAAATAAATTATTATTTCTTATATTATAGCTAGAAGCTTAGTTATGTTATTATATTTCAAACGTTATACAAGTAATTGAAGCATAATATGTCGAAATAAGAACTTCATAAATCAATCAATATGAAAGCAAACTTGAAATTAAGCTTGTCAAAGAGGAGTCGAGAGTAATCCCT
Source organism: Pterocarpus macrocarpus (assembly GCA_031439585.1). Taxonomy (NCBI): domain Eukaryota; kingdom Viridiplantae; phylum Streptophyta; class Magnoliopsida; order Fabales; family Fabaceae; genus Pterocarpus; species Pterocarpus macrocarpus. The sequence continues at coordinate 13,951,633 of CM062517.1, read as the reverse complement.
CTTTATTTTGTAAGTGCTTACTTAGCATAACCGCTTAAAATACCTTTTAATGGCTTAATTAAAATATATTCTCAAAGTATAAGTGAAGCTGATGCAAGTTAGAAAGGTGAAGCATAGATGTTTAGCAATTGGAAATTAAACTTGCATGAGATGCATCATACTCAACAATGAATGCCCCAAAATCACCATCCTAGACAAACCTGAATGTTTGATTATAATGAAGAATCAACATCTTGAGAAATGAAATCAGAACATGAGATAAAAAGAGCAACCAATGAAGTTGAGACCGAACCAAAGGAAGCCATAGTTCTTCTGTCAGGATGTGAGATTTTAATATCTTTTTTTCGCTTTAGGTGATTTTCGTAACTGCTGAGAATGCAATGTCCATTTATAGGAAAAATATGTATGTGAGATGAACTGTTCTTTAAGCCTTTTGGTTCGCTCAATGGATTAATTTGTCCATCAAAATGAATCCATGACTACTTGGTCAGTGTACTTCACCAAAGAACTCACCTAAGAAATTACATTTAAGCATGACCAAAAATAAAAAAGAAAGAGAGAGAAAGGATACTGCATTTGAGGGACTATAGCATAGGTATTATTGGGCTTAGATTCTGACTCGAATTGCTAAGACATAGACTATATTTCTTCAAGCCAAGCACTTAAATTATTGCCGATATAGAATGATATAATTTGCACGCCATTAAAGTACTGTAAATTTTTATTTTTATTTTTTAAAAAAAAAAGTGCGAGTTTCTTGCATTATTGCTGTTATATATTAATGTAGACAGCCAAGTCCCACCTCCTAGGAACCAGTGCTGAATTCTCTAGGCTTAGATAAGGTTGAGTAGAATGGATTTGGATACTCTTATGTTGAGGACTTGGAAAAGTATTATCCTATAATAAGTCGACGTAATTTGAAATGGATTAATTAAAGTTTAATAAATTTTAAATATTAAGAATTTAGATTAAAAAAGTAAAATTAAATAAAATGTGTTTCGTTCAATATTATTTCTTTCTAGATTAGCGGGTCATGCCATGAGCATTCCTCATGCATAAGCCTCCACATATCCTCCTTATATTGGAAGACCAACACTCTATCACCACTCTTAATTATGAAGCCAACAACTCCTATAAATTAACAACATTTAGGACATGTTTAGTTTTTTAAAAAACTGTTTTTGTTTCCTAATTTTAATTTAAAACTTTCTTAACTTTATCTTGTAAAGCAAAAGTTTTTAACTTGAGAACTTATAAAAGGAACTACGGTTGTTCCTTGAATTGAGATTATGAAATAAGATTGTAGTCATTTATTTATTTACTAACAAAAAAACTAATAAAACACCTAGTTCATGCCTTTTTTTACCTCAATCTCACCCATTCCTTTCAATTTGAGCAGAGTTCCAGCAATTCCATTCTATTCCTAGTCCCTTCTTTTTCATAAAAAATCGATTATGAATTAACAAAAATAACGGACCATGAATTGTGAACCAAAAGAAAAACATGAGACAAATTCATCGTCCCTAGGAAAAAAAAAACGGCAGTTTGACATTTTGATTTTTGTGTGACATCTTATCTTGAACTGAGAATTTTGCAAGGCAAAGTTTTTCTATAAGCTAAATAAATAATGATATATTTATCCTTAAATCATTTTATAAATTGAAGAGTAAATATCCATTTTGGTCCTAAATACACATGATATTAATATAATGTTTGAAAGTTATTTTACATCAAATAATCCTAAAAGTTAGACTATAGCATCACAAAAGTTGATACATCAGTATTTAGATGAAGGAAAGGAGAATTAATTTGGAATGACATATCAAAAATTGATAACCATTATATTAGATAAAACTTCAATGGTTAATTCCTGCAAGGCCATATTTTTGTGTGGATGCAAACATTCCATAATGCTTGAAGTATACAACTCAAAATTTTTCAGAAAAGAACCTAACAAACTAAACAACAAAGAATGTTTGGACAACAACGACTTTAAACATTTTAAGTTCAAATAATTGAAACTTCAATCATCCTTTGCTCAGCAGGATTAATCAACAGTAGGGATGACAAAAAACAAATACATTTAAACAGGTTCCTCATGGGAAGTCCCATGTTTACTAAAGGGGGAGAGAGCAAGGAATGAAGTTCCCTCCCTAAGGAGATCCAATAGGTCCCCAAATATAATCATGTACTTTTATTGTTAATTTGGATTATGTTGTTTTAGTATTATTGTAATAAATTATAGATATTATGTATGCTTTATTCAAGTTTAAGAGTGTTGTTTATGAATTTTTTCTTTTCTTATTATTATTTTTTAATTTTTTACATAAACCTACATGGATTTAGAAGGTAGGCATTTTTCAATTCCAGAATTTTAGCTCCATTCCTACCATTACCTTCCAGCACCTACTTTGCAAGCTGATTGATGATCAAGTAGATAATTTTTCCACGGAGAAGAAAAAGAATGTAACACCCCAGCATGAGTTGTAGTCACTCGTGGAAACCGGAACCAAAAAAATTCTGAGTCTGAACCCTATACCTCCTTGGAGAGCTATAAGATTGAGGTATTTTCTTAAGATCAAAAGTCCCGGTAATGGTTCCCTGGGTATCAATGAGTTGACGAGGGATTTTTAATGAATTTTAGGGAATGGATAACCCTTTCGTTTTTAACCCTCAAGTTTATAAAAATGCAAGTTTTAGGAGAATTGTACTAAAATCCAAAAGTTGGATTCTAATTCCTAAGGATTTTGAAATTTTAGATATTTTTGTTGAATCCAAATGGGGGGTATTCCTTATTCATATTTATGTTTTAAAGTTAATAGAGAGTCAAGTTAAAATTAAGAAATGAAAATAAGTCTGTGCAATATCCTGGACTTGGGAAAGGATTACAGAAAGAAGGAACCAAGTTTTTGGAGTTGGTAATCGATTACAGAGGACCTGTAATCGATTACAATCCTCTCTGTGCGCCCACGAGTTAAAATGTTTCGCGTGGTAATATGGTAATTGATTACCAGTTTTGGGTCTGTGGTAATCGATTACCAGCATTGGTAATCGATTACCACAAATCAATATATAAGCCAAAACGCGTTCCTCCCCCTCATTTCGCGATTTTCTTTCTCTTTGTACCTTTCAAACTCTCTCCCTTCTCTCTAAAACACATCTTCCTTCATTCCTAAACACAATCTTTCTAATCCTTCCATCAAATTACACCATTTCCACTCACTTAATCTCAATTTCTTTCTCCAATCCCAAATCATATCTTCATCCAAAAATCAACGCATTTGGTCTTGGAGCTTGGAGGAGGTGACACCAAGGCTCCTAAAGCTTTCTTCTTCCTTTTTCTCTTCTAAAAGGTAATCTTCAAACTCCTTTCCTATGATTATGGGTTATCTATCCAATAATGAGTTCTTGGAGAACCATAGGTTAGAAGAATTAGTGATTTTCATATCTGATAGTAAATTAGATTAATCCTTAGTCTAAGTGACTGACCCTGAATTAAATTGCCATATTATTGATAGTAGATACCACTGGAGGACTGACTTTGGCTCTTTGAGTTCATGGGATTAGGATTCCGCTATTGGCGTTAAGTCTGTGAGTAGATAGTTTATCCCTATCTTAGTTTCCAATATATATATATATATGTGTGTGTGTGTGTGTGTGTGCGCGCGCGCGTGCACGCGCAAATGATTTGGTATATCTTAGAATCTTGATTTAAACTTGGTAGCCTACTTATTCAAAATTTACCACATGAGACAATGACTGGATTTTCAAAAAGTATAGTAATTGTTGTTATATTGGTTTCCTATTAAACCTTGGAAAATAAATCTTGTTTTGAAAGGATTTAATATACTTAATGGTCTATAGTTTGGTATGGAATTGCTCCGCATCTGAATTGTGAATGATTGAGTAAGAGATAAAATGAAAGGTTTTCTAAATAAAGCTTTATTTTCTCTGAGGATACAATTTTATGTTTTATTTATGATATATGGGTATGCTTTATGAGAATCATTAGATATATTACGTATAATGAAAAGGAAAGACTTAGGAAGTCTAGACCAGGATCTACCTGCTAACAGCAGTAGACGTTAACCCTAGTGTACCTTGAATTATAAATTTCACAGCCACTCAAGGGAGTGGTGTGTGCCTGATATTCACAGCCACTCTAATAGTGGTGCGTACGTGATTACGAGATTCACACGAAGGAAGGGCCACCTAAGTATGATTCCTACCGGATTATCCTGGAATAGATAGACTCTATATTTTTGGAAAAGGAAATTTGGATAATGTTTGATTAAGATTTCCATTTTACTTTTATTATACATATAATTGTATTATCTTAATATCTATAAGTTTGCACATTGTCTCATGTGGGTTCGGGACACTCTATTTCTCACTAAATTTCATAAACTCACCCTATTGTTTCTTTCTCTTTTTAAGATACAGGTATTCCGGTAGAATCTAATCCTTCAGCTCTCGTGATTAAATTCCGAGTTTTGTGGATGAGCCTTTTTCTATTCATGGGTATATTGTAAATATTTGAGTTTTGAGAAATCCTTAGATAGTGGTAGCTCCATGGTACTATAAGCAGGGTCCGGTCTTGACCTGATTATATTGATTCTATTGTATTTTATTTGTTTATACTATGTTGTTGGATTTCCTAAAGGATTTGGTTTTCTAAGTAATTTAAGTTATGTATTTTGGATGAATACTTGTAAAAATATATATATATATATGTATATATTTCTCTGTTATACTGTGTGGTGTGGGGTGTATTCGGAGAATGCCTGGATCCCCAATGGTTTGTGTGTTTGTGTTTTCTGTGCAGGGAAAGGATCCGTATTTGGGAATAGTCCTGAATACAAAGGAGACTCTGCCCAAAATTTTAAGAAAATTTTGCTTGGTGTAGGCTTGCTAGGGAACTCGTCCCCTATGCGCCGGTCACGGCTCGGGTTGGGTCGTGACAAAGAAGACAGCAGATCACTCAATTGGGAAAACTAATACCAAAGCTACCATCAAACCTATTACTTCAGCCAAGGCTTCCTTAGTTAAGGGTATAAGTGCTTTCCATTTTCCTTCTAGCTATTTCCTTCTTCAATTATTATTAATATCTATATTTCAACTTTTAGGAAGTCCACCAATTTGGCAATCGTTGATGTTGATGACATAACTTTATTTATTAGGGCAACAAAGCATACATCGTATTAGCTAATAGAACTAATTGGTAGACTTTGGCACAACTGAGCTCTGATTAAACACGATTAGGGGCTATGTATCAAATCACCATATTGGCCTCATAGGTCGGCTCAATGGCTCATAAGCATGGAACCATAGAGAAACTACCAGACCCAAAATTGCTTGATAATAGATCAATAACTTGCACCAAAAGGTCTTGCCTCATATTCAAGTCCAAGAATCCCACAATTCTAGAAACATCCCCATAATACTCAAAATAGAGATAATTAAGGATAATGGCCCTATAATAGAAGACTCACGTCGTCAATTTTAAATGTAAACCTCCATCGAGGACCCAGGTAAGCATTGATTTTATTCGCAATAACAAAAATACTAATTTGAGCATTAGAATCCCTTACAAATTTCTACTGGCATTGTGCAGAGCTTGGATTGGCGAAGAACTCATCGACCTTAACACTCAAGTCAAAACAATATTATTAAAATGAAACATGTTTGATATGGTTTCAATTGGTGGAGCCTAGCCCTCATAAGTAGCCTAGTTAGTAGTTACCATCCAAATACTTTTGATTAATTACCATAGGTTTAATTTGTGCGATTTTGAATCTCATAACTATAAGATGGCAAAGATGTTATTTGTCAACAAGTCTTGCAACGATGATGCATTCGCACCTTAACCGAGTTATATATGTTCAAACATTTGACATAATAATATACAAAAAGACCTTTATTATAATATAAGCTACTACCTTTTTGGAAGGAGTAGCGCATAACATAATGATTGTCCCAAAAATACTACATTATAAGGTTTCCAGCAAAGTTGTGTGATAAAAATCATACATTAAGAAATTATTGTTACTTTTAAGGTTGCACTTTATGTAGAATGATATGAGCACCATATTGTGGCTGAAGAGTAACCACAGTGGTTAGAGCACCATATTCCTTTTTCTTCTTTCATTATTGGATGAAGGTGTTTTGAAATAGGGCTCTGCTATTTTATTGAAAGGAAAACAAAAAAAAGAGTTGTTGTGAGCTGAGTGTTTTATTTAGCAGGAGTGACTGCATATGCTTGATAGAAGCTGTGTGTGAGTTTTGTGTTAAGTTTTGGTTTGATTTGGCTTATGAGGAATTGGTTTTGTGATTGTTGGTTGAAATAGATGAGATTTGGATATAAAGTCTATGAAGGTTTTATGGGACTACATTATTTTTGCCTATGACCTGAGGAATTTGGAGCATATGAGTGTGTTTTTTCTGTTCTACTTTTTGGTTCTCCCCATACTTATACTTCATTTTTGACTCTTTGATTTTTCGCTTTATTTTTCTAGGGGGCGTTTAATTTTGGCTATCAAAAGCTGTTGCATGAAGAGTTGCAGGAAGATATTTCAGGTTTGTCTCCATGAGCTTTATGCTTCCTTCCCTACAATGTTGCCTTTGTGCTTGACATGAAAGCATGTGCGACTTTATGCAAGTGGGCACTCTGTTCATGGTCGTCGGAAGTGGTGCTTTAGCTCGTCTCAAATGTGTTTGGGTGGCCGGCCGGCATCTAGAAGAAGCCAAAGTGTCTTTTAAGGGTTTGCCAAGAAGTTGAACAGTTACAAGAGTTGATATATGCTAATAGTGTTGGTCTCAAGGTCCCCTCAAGCTTGTGTATCACGTTTCGGGTTTCAGGTTTCGAGTTTATTGTCTTGTGTTGTCATACTTCACGTTTAGAGAAACGTATTTCGTGTTCTGTGCTTTCTTTATGGACTATTTGATGTATCTTAATTACAAGAATACTTGGGTAGTCTTGAAGCATCACATGGCTAAGCTTACAACCAATAATATAATGACATTTTAGATGGGACTTATCGCTAGCTTGCACTTTTATCTAAAATGTCATTAGATGAGCACCACATAGCTTGATAGAAGTTGTGTGTGAGTTTTGTGTTAAGTTTTGGTTTGATTTGGCTTATGAGGAATTAGTTTTGTGCTTGTTGGTTGAAATGGATGAGATTTGGATATAGGGTCTATGAAGGCTTTATAGGACTACATTATTTTTGCTTATGATATGAGGAAGTTGAAGCATATGAGTGTGTCTTTTCTTTTCTACTTTCTGGTTCTCCCCATATTTATACTCCATTTTTTACTCTTTGATTTTTCGCTTTATTTTTTTATGGGGCTGTTTAATTTTTGGCTATCAAAAGCTGTTGCACAAAGAGTTGCAGGGAGATATTTCAGCTTTATCTCCATGAGCTTTATGTTTCCTCCCCTACAATGTTGCCTTTGTGCTTGACATGAAAGCATGTGCGACCTTATGCAAGTGTGCGCTCTATTCATGGTCATCGGAAGTGGTGCTTTAGCTCATCTCAAATGTGTTTGGGTGGCCGCCCGGTGGCTAGAAGAAGCCAAAGGGTCTTTTAGGGGTTTGCCAAGAAGTTGGACAGTTGCAAGAATTGTTCGATGCTACTAGTGTTGGTCTCGAGGTCCCCTCAAGCTTGTGGATCGTGTTTCGGGTTTCAGGTTTTAAGTTTGGTGTCTCGTGTTGTTGTACTTCACGTTTAGAGAAATATATTTTGTGTTTTGTGCTTTCTTTATGGACTATTTGATGTATCTTAGTTACAGGAATACTTGGGTAGTCTTTGAGCACCATATGGCTATACTCAGCCAATAATATAATGACATTTTAGATGGGACCCATCGCTAACTTACACTTTTATCTACAATATCATTATATTATTGACTGTAAATACAGCCATGTGGTGCTCTAGAATCACAAATATTTCTCTCTTAATTATTTCTCTCTTTTTGAGAGTTGAGCTTATTCAATTATCTGGAAAAAAAAGATGCGCAACCTTAGTACTCTGAAACATTCTTGCTCAAGCTTTGGTTGTTTTGTTTTGGTTTGGTTTTCTTTTTTCTTTTGAAAAAAAAATGATTTTTTTTAGTAAAGTGTAAAATTTTAATTTGTTATTGTGGGCTAAGAGTAACTTGGATTTTTCATCATTTCCAAAGTAGGCTGAAAGTTCTTTTTAACAAAAGATATGAACTAGAAAAAAAAGGATTGAGCTTACTCTTTTCTTTTCTTTTATTTTTTTTGTATTTTTGTTATCTAGCACAAATGGAAAGAAAGAAAATAATTAAAAAAGAAGTGATTTTTTTTTTAACTGCCACAGAAAATTAAAAGACAAACAAAGAAAACTAGCATTCAAGCACAACACCCATCCTACTAGCTAGAAGTAAGTCTTGCAAGCCATTTGGGGGAACTTGTAGAACCACCAAATGCTCTTGTTGTCTTCTTGGCTAGGTAGTATGCACATTGATTTCCCTCATGATAGGTATGGTGGAGAGACACTAACCAATCCCTCGCCAGAAGATCCTTTATTTCCTTCACAATGCATGCATATAGATGATATGGGCCAACAACTTTCTTGACGAAGTCTATGACCACTTGAGGTTAAATTTGAATATGATGCAATTTCTTTCTTTTCTTTTTTTTAAATTATGACAAAACATGGTCTTCATAATGGAAGGAAGTAGAAAAATGCAAAATAAATGAGTTATTTATTTATTCTTTTTTTTTTTCAAAATTCTTAGTACTCAATGCAATTGATTAAATGTATTCAATAAAAAATTTGGGTGCTGAATATAAAATAAAGTTAATTTTATTATATTTTAAATTTTCAATTTATATTCTATAATTATTGCTTACATTGTCTTTAAATGAGTTGAATTTAAATTTTTATTATTGATTAGAAAGAAGCAAATAATATTTTTAAAATAAAAAATTATCCTTCTTTAACTCTTATTAACTTTTAGAAATACTTCATGCTCTTAGTTAAATCTGTCACATGGCAACATATCCATCTTTTTTTTTTTATAAAGGCACATAGCTCGACCCTAAAGTAGCGCAGCAAGGTTCTGCAGTACATTAGCACAAAGGCATACACATAATGTTTCTCCAAAAAGACTACAAAACAATACAATGCAAATACAGCTACTACACATGACAAAGACATGCCTATTTTCAAAGCAAAGCAAATGGTAGAATTAGCATATGCATTAGAAAAACTAGTAGAAGCACAAGAGTCTACACTTATCGTGGCATTCTGTTAATAAATATCATAGCATGAAAAACACATATAAGTGATAGCACCTAAATGACGATCATGAGCCATTGAGTAGCCACCGTCACCTTATTAAGGATGAAGGATTAGAAGACAAGTTTTCCACCATTATGGTTCTATTAGCCATCCATGATTTTAACCAATAAGCCCATCTAACTTTGACCTGTCTCTTCTCTAGCTCCCAATCTAGTTTGTGGTTTACAAACACCAATCTATTTTAAGTAGACCATAATGTCCAAATAATAACATAAAAGAAAATAATCCACATCTTCCTCTCAATGCCATTAAAAGGCAAACCGCACCAAGCATTGTAGAAGGATAAAGGCTCATTTGGATAACACCATGTCATTCCCCACCAGTGGATACAATCTGACCAGATATCCTATGACAACTTACAGCTAAAAAAGATGTGTTCAATGGTCTCAACAGCTTCAAAGCAGAAGGGACACGCTACCGCAACAGGGGGTATAATATTTAGGCTGGCAAGCCTTTCTCTAATATTTAAGCATCCCTGCAAAATGAACCAAACTAAGATTTTAGCACACAGTGGAGCAAGTCCTTTCCACCATCCGAGCTGAGGGTGTGCCAATTATACTACTAGCAACCATACATTCTATCTTGCTACAAAATTCTTTGGTGGAGAAAATACCAGATGGATGGTATCTCCACACAATTTAGTTTTCCTCATCATTATTCAATAGATTCTGCTGTAAAAGAGTTAGAAACCACTCATATAAATCAATTTCCTATTGCAGAAAGTCCCTTTCCCAGCTGAAAGTCCACTACCATATGTTACCATCCCAAGAACCCATATCTACAACCAAAGTACATTGCTAGTTGGACATGTTGTAAAGTCTAGGAAAGGATTCCTTGAAGGATCTATCTCCAATCCATTCGTGTTCCTAAAATAAGGTTGAATTGCCCCTTCCAACTTTCCTCCATAGGCCATTAGAGATAACTTTATTTATCTCATTAAGATTATATGAAATAGAGATAATTTGCCCCTATAAGCCTCCTTTTTCCCCAAGTTCAACATCAAAAGCATCAAGATTTGGATCACTATAGTGATTGGAAACCACCACTCTTTTCCATAAGGAGTCGTCTTCATTGAGGAATCGCCACCACTACTTAAAAGAGTAATGCAGCATTCTTAATGATTAGGTCTCCTACGCCAAAACCCCCACATGATTTTGATCTTTGAATAACTTCCCATGCCACTAATGGAATAACATGATTATCTGCTTTCCCAACCCAGAAAAAATTCCTCTGAAGCTGTATGATCTTTTTCACCACTGCAATTGGGACTCTAAACAGCCCCATGTAATAGATTGGTGAGCTGTTTAAGATTGCTTTAACAAGAACAAGCTTGCCTGCTCGTGAGAGTGTCTTAGCTTTCCATATAGCTAATCTTTTTTCTATTTTGTCTATCATAGGCTTCCAGGTTGATACCTTTCTTGGATCAGCACCAAGAGGGATGCCAAGATATGTCACTGATAGCTTCAATAGATTACATCTAAGAATATCGGCCAAATAGACAGTAGCCTTTTCCTCATATCCCATCAGAATAATAGCCAATTTGCTGTAATTTATATTTAATCTAGACATGACAACAAAGCAATCAAGAATTCTTCTAACATTCAAAATATTCTCCTAGTTTGCCAAGTTAAAGATTAGAGTGTCATCGACAAATTGAAGGTGGGAAATATCCACTCTATTTCTACCTACTTTGATCCTTTCAAGGACACTAATTTTCTTTGCCTTCAATAGCAAAGCATTGACTTCCACCACCAAAAGAAACAAGAAAGGAGAAAGGGGATCACCTTGTCTTAAACTCCTCTCATGTTTAAAGGGTGCTATAGGAGATCCATTAACTAGAATGGACATAGAAGCCAATGATACACACCAACCAATCCACTTTCTCCAAACTACTCCAAAGCCCATTCTTTGTAACACCAAGTCAAGAAAATCCCACCTAACCGAGTCATAAGCCTTATGCAAATCCAGTTTTAGCATAACACCCTTTGATCTCCTCTTTTTCAACCACCACACCACCTCATTTGTAATTAACGCACCATTAAGATTTGCCTATTCTCAACAAAACCAGACTAAGTTTCACTAATAAGGACCGGTAGTACTGCTTTGAGTCTATTTGCAAGCACCTTAAAATTGATTTCATAAAGGCTACCCACATACTAATGGGTCTAAAATGACACAAATCAACATCATTATCCACTTTTGGAATAAGGACAATCCAAGTCATATTAATTTCATCTGAAGACACCTCGTTATCATAGAAATTTATAATAAAATCAGTGATCTCCCGCCCCAATTAGCTCCCACATATTTTTAATAAAATTGAAATTAAAACCATCGTACGTGAGAGATTTCGAAGAGTTGCAATCCCACATAGCTTGTTTAACTTCTTCAAAAGATATTCTCCTTTCTAACATATCAGCTTCCTCTGCACTTATTTTCGGCAACAAATCTTCAGGGATAATAATGACAAGGGCTTGAGACTGAGAGTATAACCTTTTAAAAAATCTTCTAACAACATTCTTAACTGCTCGGGGGCCCTTTACATGCCTTCCATTAACTCGAGTCTCTTGAATTATTTTTCTTCTTTTACGGCATGATGCTATTGCATGATAGTATCTCGTATATCTATCCTTGAACCTAATTGAATTTTCTATAGAAATTTGCTTCCAGAAAAGCTCTTTCCTCTCATACCATAACTGTAGTTGGCCTTGCAATGCCAACAACCAAGCCACGCCCACTTCATCCAATTCTTCTAATTCTAATTTCTCATCAATGGGGGCAATTTCTGCTCCTAGGTTATTAATATTGTTGTCAATGTCACCGAATTTTTCTCTATTCCATATTTTTAGAGGTCTCCTTAGCTTATTAAACTTCTCAATAATAGGGATTTCCTCAAGAGAATACCATTCCTCCCTAACCAACTTCACAAAGCCCGGATGAGTGAACCAAGCATCAATAGACTGGAAAGGCTTTGGACCACAGTTAACACGTTGGGTTTCTATTTTGTGCCCCAGAACATTAATTCTTTTTCTTTGGTCTCCTTCTTTTTCTTTTCCCTGTAGCCTCCTCCTCCATTGGATTGCCTTCTTTCTCTGGTTTTTTGAAGAGCCAAGAAGACATCTTTTTAGTTACTCGCATGTAACGCAAGCTTCTTACCAACCTCCCATGCTTGTACCACTGCACCACTAGTACCATCATGTTGCGTCTCGTTCGGCTTCGAGATTCTAGGACAAACTTTACTCAGGGTTTCGTCTTTCTCATTTGCAATAGATTCAAGCACACATTCATCTTCACAAGTTTGGGGAGCAAGTCTCGTGCCTTCCATCAAATCCAGATCAAAACCGGGTGGGGGTCCATTAGATTGCTCCACCACATGGCAACTGAGACCCATAATCAAAGCCTCCTCTTGGCCCATAATCAAACCCACCAACATATCCATCTAGAATTTCAAAACGGGCTATGGCATAATATAAAAAAAAAATGTAATAATTTGTTTTAGTTTTACCATTTTATATTAATTCAAATATTTGCTCATACTCATATGCATAATGTGACTTATAACAAAAACATATGAAAACAAATTTGCATATGATATAGATCATTATGTATATGAATATTTTACAAATATTACTCAATTGATTTGAAAATATTATTTTAGTTTGCAAATTCTAGCAAAATCGATAGATTAGGGGTTTTAAGTTGCACATACTAACAAAATTGATTGATTTTTTTTCTAAAAAAACCAAACTAAATTATTTAGAAATTTTAATGGATATTTTATAGATATATATATTTTATTATCATCTATCATTCAGCCACAACAATAAAAATAAACAAATGTTATTATTATAAATTGTCATGTGGTAGCATATGTTTTTAGAATTTTGTTAATGGTCTCTCTTTATATATTAATTAAATTTTGTTAATAAAACTAATTAACTTATTTAAAGTAGTTTTAATCAATATTTTAGAGATATTTTATTATTATATAACATTCATACACAATAATTAAAAATAAATAAATATTATTATTATAGAATGTTACGTGATAATATGTAATTTTCATTTGTTTTTTTGAAAGACTCTCTCTTCATATATTATTTATATATATATGGACAATGATGGGGTTCCACCTTGGCAAAATTTTCATAGGCTTTTTTCAACATCGAAAATTTGGGTTGGGACACCAGAGAGCCTTGTTTGCAGATGTGTCAGGCGTATATCATGGCAACAAAGGCCTGTTTTTGGAACGTCACTTAACCTTTTTCAATTTTTCAGAAATAAAAGATTATATTTTTAAATTTTTTATTCTGTTTTGACTATACAATCTATTATTTTAAAAAAAATGTTATTTTTAGTATTTTTTTAATTTAAAATATCTATTTTTTAAGAAATATTTTTTTAAATATTTTTATTATTACATATTTAAATATAAAATAATTTATTCAAAAATTAATTTCACATAAATACTTCAATAAATTATTTATCTAAATAGCTCTAAGCTTTTGAGAAAAAAAAATCATAGTAATAATTTTGAATTTAATTTAAATATATTGATAGTATAAAATAGTTTTACACTGTCAACTAATAAAAATAGTGAAAAGTACCAACTCACATAAATAACTACCCATTATAATAAGGGACCAATCATGATTTCTCACTTTTTTCTATTTTTATTAGTTAATAGTATAAAATAATTTTATACTATTAGTATATACCAATTAAACTCATAATTTTTTTTCTTAATTTATTTTCTTTTTTGGCATTGTATTAATTGACGTTGTTTGTTTCTCCACTTCAAAAAAAAAAAAAAAAAAACGTCGTTTGTTTCCTTTCAATAATAAAATTTGTATTTGTCATATTAGAGCTGTCGTCTAGCATATCAATTATTACTGGCGGGGCCACAAACAAAATTAAATACGATAGCATTGTGCATTGATTTCGTCCGGTCAGGTTGGTAGGAGACCATGACTAGCGAGGACCCGATACTTAGCTAGCGTAAATTATAGTTCGTTTGGTTCAATTTTTGGGTTAAAATCTTTTAAAGGGAGATTTTTTAAAAAAAAAATTTTTAGAGAAATTATTTTTATAAAAATAATTTTTATTTGATTTGAATATATTAAAAATAAATTTAAGAGAATAAATTTTATTTGGATAGAATAAAATAAAATTATTTTTAATTATTGATATAAGAATAATAATAAAATTTCTTTTCAAAAATTTTTTTTTAAAATAAAAAATAACTTCAAAAATACTTTTTTTAAAAGATTTTTTTTTAAAAGACCTTTAAAAAATATTAAATTAAATATTATTATTTATTATATAAAATTATTTTTCTTCTCTTAGAAAATCTTCTAATAAATATAAATTACAATCCAAACAAGCATTTACTCTTTCATTTAAAAATATTTATCACTTTACAAATATTCAATTTTTGTATGTATTATTTAAAGAGTTTAATTTATATGTATTAATAATATAAAAAAATTTATACTATTATCTAATTAGATATTTATATTTATAAAATATTTAAAATAATAGATAGTTAAATTATATATTTTTATTGATGTAATAATATATAATTAAATATTTATATAAAAAAATTTATATTAACAATATATACAAATTAAATTTTTAATTAAAAAATTATGAAAGTACGATCCTAATTGTTTTATTTTATCTTTGTGTATTAATATATTTATAGATTATTTAATAACTTTTTTTATCCTTATATAATTATAACATTACGTGTTTTTCAAGATGAAGAGTTGGTCTAGTTCGCTGTGATGCCACAGTGGCTCCAGAGTCCAGAATGAAAGTGCTTTCGAGGTTAGCGACTGAGATCTCAATACGGGGGGTGATAATGAAATGAATCTCATCTTTTTCTTAGTGGGCTGATAGGTCTTCTTAGTGGGCTGATAGGTGGATAGTAATAATGAAATGAATCTCATCTTTTTCTTAGTGGGCTGATAGGTCTTCTTAGTGGGCTGATAGGTGGATAGTAATAATGAAATGAATCTCATCTTTTTCTTAGTGGGCTGATAGGTATATGTCAAATCAAATTAGCAATCGGACAATGCCAAATAAAATTAAATCAGGCCAATTAAATTAAATTAGATTAGGTGGGATCAAATTAAATTAAATTGAATTAATTAGACAAAATTGAATCAAATAAGATCAGAATAAGTCAAATCAAATTGGAGAAAACTATATTAGAGTAGATTAAACTAAACTGAACAAAATTAGATCAAATCGGATGAAGTTGAATCAGAACAAATTAAATTAGATCAAACTGAACTAAACTAAATCAAACTAATTCAAATTAAATTACGGATTGGATCAAATTAGATCAAATCAGAGCACACCACACTAAATTAGATTACACCAGATTAAAACAAATTATATTAGACGATATCAAACTAAATTAGACTAAATTAAATTGATGATATTGAATCAAATTAGATCAAATCAAATTGGATTATTCCAGATCAAGCTAAATCAAACTACATCAAAGCCGACCAAGTCATATAATATTTCCGTGAACTGGGCATATATAAATCGGGACTATTTAACATGCTTAATTAATAATTCATAGATAAAATAATTCATGCCATTTTCTTTTGTTACTTTCCAATTTTTAGGGTTAAGTAATGAAAGTTAACGTTAATCGCTCGTACCTATATTACGTTCCTCTCCTTTATTTTTATGAAATAATAATGTAAAAAAAAAAAATCCACTTTAAAGAGGTAGAACTTTATTAAAACATTATATGATTGACTGTCACAGATTGTTATTATCTGTTATTTAATATCGTAACAACACCGTCAAAGAAAAATATCGTTACAACTTGTTAAAGGCTAACAGCAATTAATGATATCAATAATAATTTTTCAAATATAAAAATATTTTGATAACAAATAGAACAATATTAATCTTCACCACTTTCTATCATATATTTTGAGGTTTGTACGACAAGAGAGTGCGGTTTGGCTGTCAAAGCGCCCATCTTTCATTGAAAGCTAATTGGCTCGATGTACTTTTGTCCGTTCTGAAGTTGGATAAAGCATTTCTCCTCTCAAATATAAGTATGTATATAAATTGATGAAATCAGCTTAAAATATCTAATTAAAAAATTATAAAGTATAAATAAATATGAGCAAAAGCTGCAAAAGTATATATTACACGTATAATAGCAAATTAATATTTTTACTTACAATTTTATTGGTAAAAGTTAACCTCATTTAATTGATGCCAAAACTTGTATTTCTGTAAATAAGACAAACAAAACTTGATAACGAGTATCATTACTTGATACTGTAGTAAAGTTTTTCTTTAATATATATATATATATAAAACAAAGAAAGAGAGAGAGACTTTATCAAATATATTTCTTTTGCTGGCAAACAATTAATAGTATATTTAATTTTACTTTTGTGAAATTGATTTTATATCATAGCCCAACCCGATCGTAACCAGCGTATAGGGAGTCTTGGGTCCCTAGCAAACCTCTACTAAATCTTTACTGAAAAATTGAACCTTTTTCATGAGTAATCCCTAAATATTTAATCTAATATATACAAAATATATGTATACATATAAATTATTTTAACATAAATAGGCCCTAACTATCATATAAACAATGTGCGCAACATGGGAGATTATTTAGAATAACAAAGAGACAAAGAATGAGAGTATCATTCCGATAGGTCTCTCGTAGTGCCATAATCGTGGAAATGAGAGCGCTTCCATTTACACAGTTGTGATCTTACTAAAGGACACTTGCTTATGCCCTTTCATCCTAGAAGATGGGTCATATTCATCTAGTTTATTTCCTCTTTCTACAGCATTTGGTTCAAACTTTACTAATACCATATTTGCATATTCTCTTTTGCTAGCGTATCCACCTTGAATGTTACTTCCACTTTTTTCACTTCAAAAGTGGTCCCTTTGTCAACGGACCATCATCCATAATCACGCTCTATTGAAACGATTCCTTGTTATTCAAGGAAGAGATTTTTACTCGACATGGAGCATTATATCAACCTAAAAGTAGAAAAGTCTCTAACAACCAAAGCTTTTCTCTAGAAAAAATACTTCCTTTTTCTTACCGATCTGGGCACGCTAGAGTGTAGGGGGCCGCGCTCAAGTGTGGCCAAGTTCCAGAATCCTCTTTTTTCTGTCCTAGAAGTACGCTAAAGCGTAAGGAGCTGCGCTGGAGTGTGGCTTCCAAACTTTCAAAATTATAGTTTTTTTCGTCCTCTTCTAATCTCCATTACTCCTCAAGCTATGGTCTTACACTTATTTATATTTACTAATTTCCCCTTTAACTTTATTCAAGCCATAGTCTTACCCTTACTTCTCAAGTTAATGTCCCCTTTAACTTTACTCTCTATTAACTTTAAAACATAAATGTAAATAAGGAAATACCCTCATTTGAATCTAATAAAAATATTAAAAAAATCAAACTCCTTAATAATAAAAATTCAACTTTTGGATTCTAGTACAAATTTCCAAAATCCTAATGTCTTCTTAAACTTCCAAGCACATAACCCTCCAATGAGGCATAGTGTTTAGACTCGAACTTTTGCTGGATCCAACAAGACAAAATATCACAATTCATATAACTCTTGACCTAGGGGTTATATTCTCTCCCCCATAAGAAATTCGGTCCCGAATTTCATAAAGGGATTCTAAAAACGGATATCTTAATATTTCCTTTCTAAAGCATGTTTGCACTAGGTTGCATAATGCAAATCTCACATTTTATGTTATCAATATCTCATAAATTTCAATATTCACTTTATAAGCTCATGTGCTGTCCAAAGCTACACATTTCATAGAAAGAATTAAAATCCTCCCTATGCATCGATTACGATTGGGTTGGGTCATGACAATTTAGATAGAATTAATTTTGAGATAAAGTGATTTATATTTAATAGTTTTTTTAAAAGTAATTTTGACAAAAAATAAAAAATTTTCACTTCTCTTAAAATTATTCTAAAGGTAAAAATTGATTTTGATTTTGAAAAATCAAATATTATAAAAAATAGTTAATATCAATTTTATCATCTTAAAATCAATTCTAACTTCATCCACCACGGATCCAAACACACGCTAAGATTTTTATTTTTGGTCATGGAACAATTTAGATTTGGGAGACTATGATTCACAGTGAGAATGGTGAGGGGTTGGCCCGAGGAACAAGTTGCCAAATTGCAAGGATGAGCCTCAAGAAAAGGACAAGAGAAATGGCTGACGGTTAAAAGGCAAAAATTACTGCATATTACTATTTCTATTTTTTGAAGAAATTTATATTTTAACTAAATTAATAATATATATTAAAAATAAACAATAAATAATGAAATTCATAATAAACTTATTTATCAACTATAGTTAAAATATAAATTTTTCTAACTAGTGCCTTGAGATACTGATTAAGAAACTTAAAATAGAAAATTTTTGAAGCCATAATACGAAATATGAATTTTTCTAACAAGTACCTTAATTTATACCTAAACAAGCTCTCCGACACTCCACTCATAATACGATACATGAGCTCCAGTTAAACGATAGGACCCAATAATTTCTCGTACGAGTTAAAGTAGGTTAGGTAAGATAATAGGTTTCTTGGTCCTTTAATAAAAAGTTTTGGATTCTAGTTTTAAAAATAGAAAAAAAATTTGCAAGAAAACACTTACCCTTATAAAGGATCTCCATTGAGTTGGATTAAATTAGTTAAATTATTGATAACGACTTAGATACCGATAATTTCATCAAAAAGAATAATTTCTCCGTACGTCACTGGATCAGTGGTGTGGTGGGGCATCATGGTGGTGACCTGCGAGCACATATCAAAATTAATCTTCTGCCAACCCATAGCCGGCCCAATTCTAAGGCACAATTCATGATTCATCTGCGTCTACGCTCGGCATGCAGGTGTCTCCATTATTGAAGTACCTTCAACTACTGGGGGGAAAAGGGGAAAAGATGATGTTCCTCAAGTCAAAGATTAGGTTAAAGTTAAGCGTTGTACTTACAGAGCTAGAGTATCATATCATCTCTTTATGTATTAAAATAAAACATTATAATTATGATATCAAACATTATCACATTAAAAGTATTTATTATATTCAAAATAAATAATTATTTTGTTTTGAATATAATAAATACCTTAATGTGATAACTTTTTGTATTATTGTTGTAACATTTTTATCTTAAACTGTAACTTCTAAAAATGGTAGCAAGATACTCCCTTCAAAAGAAAAATTGAAATAAAAGTCTAATAATAATTTACGTCTTTTTTTAAAAAACAAATTATAACAAAACATAAATATCTTCATATTGAAATTTTTAATAAATATTTATAAAAAAATAAATGACATGAAAATTAAAAATAATAATAATAAACAGACTGTTTTTAATTATTGAATAAATTAATTAAAAATATAAGACCATTTTATGGCTATTTATTATATAATTTAATGGGACAATATTGATGTAAATATTTATTAAGAACGTAACATACATTTTTTTAATAAATAATTATTAAAATGTAAATAAAATAAAACAAAATTATTAATGAAAATAACATAAATTTTAAATGAAAGAAAAATAGAAATTTCATTAAAAAATATGCAAAATGTAAATAGTTTTTGTTGAAACTTTTCAGTAATTGTTGAAGATATTTAGGACTTTTTATAATTTTTATTGAAAACATAAATATTTTTTTTATTGAAATTTATAATTTTTATTTCATTAAAAAATACCGTTATTTTTATAATATATTTAATTTTTATTTTATTTATATTTTTAAGTATTTGTTAAAAAAATTTAATGTAAAAATATTCAAATTTTCAATAAATATTTATGTAAAATATTTCACATCAAAATATATAATAAATAGCTATAAAAATGTCAATAAAATGAAAATTAAAAACATGAATAGAAAATAAAATACTTTTTTAGTGAAAATTTTTGAATTATTAAGAGAATATGTTTCTGTTTTTCATAAATAACTAAAAAACGTAAATATTTTTTACTAAATTTTTTTATAATTATAAAAAATATGTAATTTTTTGTTAATATTTTTAGTTTTTTTCAATGTGAAGATATTTAGTTTTTTATATTTTAAAAAAATGTAAATATTTTTATTGAAATTTTTTATTTTTATATCACCAAAAATCTCTATTATTTTTTCTTAATTTTATAATTTTTAACTTATATAATCAAATTCTCTTTTTTAATTAATTATTAAATTTAATGTTACATCCTCTTCATTTAAGCCACAGCCAGAATTCACTATTTTCTTTCTTCATCAAATTGCATCAATCTTAAATCGTTACATTAAATGAAATCAATGGCTAAATATCGTTACATTAAATGAAATCAATGGCTAAATATTGGTATAAGAGTAATGAAGGAATTATAACGCCCTTGGATCAAAATTTGATTTCGATTATGGCATGAAAATCAAGAGCAAAATCAAGAACATAATATGTGCGAAAAAATCTGGTTCAATCGATAAAGAACGATCTATCCAAAGCTGTTTTCCGTTCTTTGATCTTGGAGAAAGAAGAAAGAAATTGGCCAAGGAAGGCCAGAAGGAGAGAAGAGCTCCTCCTATTCCCCAAGGAGCCAAAAGGACGTTCTGTTTCAATGGGGCCACAGCGCCTATATATAAGGTTAGGAGGAGGGGCCTCTCCCTGTGTTAGAAAAGTGATGTGCTAAGCCACCCATTATAGCAAGGCTCATACACACAGAGATATATAATAATACCCACCAATGAGCAGTGCGTAGGCCTAATAACAATAATAATTACAATAATTTGGGCTTCAACAATTAGCTTTAATCAATTTTGACATTTAATTAATCCGAGTTCAAAATTAAATACAATTTGATTTATGTAAGTCCACAAAATTTTTCAACAATCTTCCACTTGGACGACATAAATCAAATCCTTACAAAACAATTCCCCAGATTAGTTCACAAAATGTGGCCACAATATTATGTCGAAATTAAGCCCGCACTTTCAACCAAATGGTCCGATATGAACAAGCACTCAACAATGCAAAGAATCATACTCGAAGGAGTACTGATATCATACATGCAAGATACTCATTTCTCAGTGATCCAATAAATGATGGTACACAAGTCAATGGGGATGCACAACAACAGAATAGCATGCCAATAGATTATCAAAGTGCAATTCCCAACAATTGGCCCTAGCATCTGCCCTGAATGCTATATGAGATCTAATAAATCTAATCATAATATAAGATGGGTCTGAAATGTCTCTAATATTTGCCATATCAATATAAATGCGCACAATAATATATGGCAACATAAGCATCCGCCCAATATGCTCACTGAGATTCAACAAAATATCTCAACACAACAAAATTGAGACTGGGTTTAATAAGTCTTAATAATAATGCCATTATGTAAAATTGCACAAACAATTAAGTTGCGCAAACTTAAATGGCATTAACAGTAACATGAGGTCATAGTAAGCCTATAAAATAAGCTCCCACTAACCCAAAATGCCAAAGAAACCTCAATATACCCATATGAGTTACAAAATCAATAATAAAACCTTTGATGGCTAACCATTAGTTAGGGGGATCAACAACAATAAATTCTGTAGGAATATACTCAAGAAGAATATCGAGTCTACCATGAATTGCCATATAATCACAAAATGATACAAATTAATATATGGCACAATATCTCCCACTAATCCAATATATCAAACAATATAAACATTCCGATTAGAGACTACAAGATTTCAATATACTCTAATAGTACAATAAGCAATAGTTTGTGGTAGAGTGTTCAATGTAAGTTTGAAACTTACCACTATTCTCTCTAATAACAAAAGTACAAATAATGAGCACAAAAGTGCAGAGTCATCAAAATTTTCAGCCATAAAGTTTTACAGAATTGGCTTCATATATTCTGTCTATATAATTGAGGAGATCATAAGTCTCTTTGACATTTTAAAAACAAATATCCCCTCTCTCTGTCATTGCAAACTCAAACAACAAATTATAAAGGCATAGCAAAATTAATATACTAGTCAAAGCATTTTAAACCTATATAAAGCTATTAATAAGGACATAATAAAATCATAGAGTCTGTAACTTCCATTATAGCAATAATTTCTACATAAACAGGAGTAACATTATATTCTAAGAGACTCAAAGTGTCCACAATATAAATCTCAAAATAATAGCGCGATGACAGCCCAATAGAAAAAAAAAAACCGTACATCAGAATATCATAATTTATTCATATAATAAACTTGGTTTTCTCACGTTCAATCAATTGGGCAATTAATTGAATTAAAGACCTTGTATCATTGCAATCCTACCGAAGAGTCTCGGATCACAATAGACAAATCTCTTTCACTTGATAGAGTCTTCTCTATCACATAATGATTATGTCAAATAATGTCACACCGAAGGGTATGTCCATTATCTACATAATCCAACAATATTCGCAATCCAAAAATAATTTAATTCAACATAAATAAGCTTCACAATAGGTAAAAGCAAAGTTCATAAATATTGATTGCTATAAAATGCTCAATTAACGAATGGAGCCTCATGTAATTGCAATACCTTTTAGGATTTCAAATTTGAACATGAGTAAACTCCAATAAACAATAAAATCACGTCTCTAAAGCTAGTATCGAGAGAAAACTGAAAACCTTAGGACACAATTTTCAAATTATTAAGAATTTGTCAATAAAAACAAACCGAAAGGTAAGTTCATTATGAACGTAATTCTCAACGCAACATAAGTAACAATATATTTAAAATGTCCACAAAGATTAAAGATAGCACAACCAAAATAGGAGATAAGCTAAACTTTTGAGTTTATCAAATGAATGCTCATAATATAAAAAATAACCCCTTAAATTTTCTAAGAGGAAAGCACAAAAGGTATACAATAAATAATAAATTCTGTGCAAAACTCCCCTTTAAAATTAAAATGCACAAAGCTGTCAACTTGTAGATCTAAACATAGATAGATTTTCAAAATTTGAATAATTTCTCTCATTTTATAATGGTGAACCATATCACCTAAAATAACTTTCATTTATGGAAAGTAAGATTTTAGCCAACATAATAATAATTTGACTATCACAAATTTTGTGCTTAAACAACAAACACTCCCCAGAAATAAATATTTTCGAAATCCATAATATCCTCTATTATTTAAGCATGTATTTAATTTGGATTAAATCCAAATTCAAATTATGATTTATGCAAATCCATTCTAATTTATGCAAGTCTACAAATATCAAACATTCTCCCACTTGGACTGCATAAATCAAATTCTCAAAATTTTACATAAAAGAAGCCATTATTTCATATAAAATGACAGTGTATAGCAAAATCATGTTCTAGAATTTTAAAAAATAATTCTCAGAACAATTTTGCCCAACATTATTCACAAAATTAGCATTTATCATAATTGGTCCTGCAAAGGCAAGCTCACAATCATGAAAAATGCCCAACAATATTGCCAAAATATTCTAGAAATTAACTCTCAGAGTAACATTACATAAATCCGACATAATTGCAAAAATTGCAATATTCCATAACCAATATAAACAATAGAGTTGCTCAAAATTATTTTAATATTCAAAATATTCTAACTCTGAGAATGCATAAATTATGACATACCTAGATACGTCATAATTATCCACAAAATTTTCTAGAATAAAATTGGGAGACTATCATATGATTTTAGACAATTTAATTTTTGGAAAACTCAAAATAATTTATTTGATGCCCAAAATTTTATTAATACTCAAAACAACAGTCTTAATATTTCTTAAACTGTAATTCTCAGAGTAATATTGTACAATATTCAATAAAATTGGCATATCATAATTTTAATGTGCAATATAATAAACATAAGGAGCTCAAAATTTTTCAATATGCAAAGCACATTAACTCTGAGAGTATGCTTAACACAATATGCCCAATAATAGCACAAATGTACACAAACATTTTCAAACCAAAATTCGGAGAGTACCATATAATTTTGAGCATTTTAAATTTGAAATAAATTCAAATAAATATTTTTAATGCTAAAAAAAAAATTCACCAATAAATTTATCTCAGTTAAATACCCAAACTTGCAAATTTTGGTACAAAAATGGATCCTAGAATGGGCCCCACAGGCTGCACACGCCACTGCCCGCGAGTGGGCATCGCAAATTGGCCACTATTCACCATCTTCAACCTCTAGACGGGTTGAATCGACCCAGTTCGTGACCCATCAAGCCCGAAACGGGTCGAAGGCCATATCTCCCTCATCCGTCCTCCATTTGACGCATTCTTGGTGTCTATGAACTCGTGAGAGTGAGATCTACAAAACCCATATAATATCTTGAAGAACCATGGTCAATATTTTTCGGGGTTGCTCCAAGAAAAAGTGCGTGGGTATTCGCGATTTTTCACAATTTTCTCCCTCAATTCTCAACGAAAATTCATGTTCTTGGTTTCTGTAGATTCAGCTTGAAGAGCTCTACAAAACCCATATGGAGTTCGAATACAAATCGCTCTAGATAACTAAATTAGTTTTTCGATCAAAGTGTTAAAAGTTCTTTGGTTCTTCTTTGATTTCTCTCTCAATCCAGCCTCAAATTACACAATAATCGGTTCAATAGATTCACAACAATATGAATAACAATAATCCTCAACAAATTTTGAAATCAAACGGCCAGAATCATAAATTCAAAATCGACTCCTTTGGGATTTATGAACATTCGAACTTCAAAACACCCAATCACACCAGAAACACAAACAACAGCCATAATCAGATATCAAATAGGGCTCTGATACCACTTGAAGAAATTATAACGCCTTTGGATCAAGATTTGATTCCGATTATAGCATGAAAATCAAGAACAAAATCAAGAACATAATAAATGTGAGAGAACCTGGTTCAATCGATGAAGAACGATCAATCCAAAATTGTTTTCCGTTCTTTAATCTTGGAGAAAGAAGAAAGAAATTGGCCAAGGAAGGCCAGAAGGAGAGAAGAGCTCCTCCTATTTCCTAGGGAGCCAAAAGGACGTTCTGTTTCAATTAGGCCACAGCGCCTATATATAGGGTTAGGAGGAGGGGCCTCTCCCTGTGTTAGAAAAGTTGACGCGTTGCCACCCATTATGCTAAGAAGGTCATACATACAGAGATATATAATAATACCCACCAATGAGTAATGTGTAGGCCCAATAACAACAATAATTACAATAATTTGGGCTTCAACAATTAGCTTTAATTAATTTTGATATTTAATTAATCCGAGTTTAAAATTAAATACAATCTAATTTATGTAAGTCCACAAAATTTTCCAACAAATAAAACTGTTAGAGTGATATTATTTGATCCATCGCTAAACTAAAAAACTAAAAAAATAGCATTGCAAGAGGGAAAAAAATAGTACTCAACTTTTGCCGCGGCACTGACTACTGCTAACATAATGATTTTATTGAAAAATTAAAATTTTGTGGCAGCCATGACTGCTATAAAAAATTTAAAAAATAAATAAATAAAATAACACTTTGCAACAGACTTGGTCGTCGCAAATTGAGATACTGAAAATCTCATCAAACCCATTTCGTTATGCTTTCTTCCTTCTTCTTCACTTTCTTCTCTCTTTCTCCCAACCACCGCCAGCCTTTCTTGACCTGCCACATGACGCCTGACCACCACCCCTCCACAGCGATTGCAACAGCTGCTGCCACAAATAAAAACAGGTTGATGAGATAGTCTATAAATAATTAGCCCTAACAAATATATGATATAAAATATATAAGAATTGACATCTTATATTATAAATTTAGTTGGGTGATTAAGTATAGGCCCAAATGGGCTTTAGGTCTATTGTTACAGAAATTCATGATAGGAGAGTTCGATAACTATATAAAGGTGTTAGGTCTCCTCTCTAACCTTATGAAAATATTTGTAAGAATTGAAGAGATATTGTCAAAAAGATGTATCCTCTAGTTTTCTGTGGTTTGCTGCCATGGAATAATTGCCTAAGGAAGGGATATAAGAAGAAAGATTTTTGCACAAGATCTAGAGTAAAAGTTTATTTTAGTCTTTAAAATTGTTGACATGCTTTACTTTATTCTTAAAATTAAAAAATTAATTATTTAATTTCTAAAATTATAAATTATATGTCACCTTAATTCTAAAATTATGTGTCACTTTTATAAATCACAAATTAAAATAAGGCACAATTTACAATTTTAAATATTAAATAATTAATTTTTTAATTTTAGATATTAGACTGAAGTGAGTCTATAAATTTAGGAATTATACACACACACACAGAGTCGGTCATCAATAAGCATGTCTAGTGCATTATAAAGAAAGCAACTTTATGGTACCAAAAATAAAGCAATTTTTCAGTTTTTTTTTCTAATTATTTCATTAGTCATTCGGGATGTTAAATTAAGATTTTATTTGTGTAACCTGTGTCGTTATCTTCACCGTTGATATTTTAAAGTTAAGTTGCACGTTTCAAAATTCACATTTAAACAAATACTTCATTCTAGGGAGCCGCTTGCGAATAGGGGGATTTTTTTTTTTTATATTGTTTTGAGTGGTTTATTGACATATATGAGATTTTTGGTAAAATTAGTAAAATATGAAATTTTGAAAGAAATTCGATTTATTATTAGCCAAATTTTATTATGTTTAATAAAAAATAAAATCTAAAGTCTTTTCAATCAAATTTTATTATTTTAATAAAAAATAAAAAAAGAATCTAATTTATTATTATTCAAATTTTATTATTTTAATAAAAATAAAAAAGAAAAAAAGAGAATCTACTTTATTATCAATTAGATTTTATTATTTTAATAATAAAAAATTGAAATTCAATATATTTCTAACCATATTTTTTTTGATGTTGTGTATATTGTACGTATGTGTGTGTGTGTTTGTGTTTTTGAGAGAGAGAGAGAGAGAGAGCGTGCATGGGATGAGAGAGAAGAAGAAGATAGAGGAGAGAGAAGAGAAAGGGGGAAGCAAGAGAGCGGATAAAAAAGAGAGAAACAAAGAAGAGAGAAAAAATAAAAAATACAAATATTATGTATTTTTAATTTCACCCAAAATATTATATTTTTCAAAATTTTTCACAAAAATTTCGTATAAAAAATAATTATCCTTGCGATCCAGATGTATTCACTTTTCTTTTATTTTAGAGGAGTGAGACGTCCATGTCCATAAATATTACTAATATATTGTTGTGGAGGGAGAGATCACACAAGTGTGTGGCGAAGCAGGAGCCACGAAAAACGTCATGTTTTCACGTGGTTGGACTAAAGCAAGTGGGATCCCCAAGAAATGTAGTTTATATATCCACGTGGGGTAAAACTTTGCATCCAAATAGTATTATTTTTTTGTGTACTCTTGCAGCTCGTACTAAGTTCTTCACGTGCTATTTATTAACATAACAGTATTATGTTGTGAAAGAAAAAATATTAAAAAAATTAATAAATTAACATAAAAAATAAATCCTTGAATAACAAAATTTATATTTTTTATAACATGATGATTTTAGATTAGTAAGTAATATAGGAAGACTGATCATCTTCTTTTCTTTTTAGAAGATTCGGTGCATATCCACTATCAAATTTTTATAAATATTAATGTGAGTTTAGACAAACTTATTTTAAGTTTAAAATAATTTATAATAAAAAAATAACTTTTGATAAAAATAATTACCTCCTTTAAAAAATTATTTCCAGACATGTTTTATAATATAACTCGTATACATGCAGTGTGTTTTGAATTTTTGTTTAGAACTTTAAACTCATAGACTAAATAAAAATTATAAATGACAAGTTTTTATGTATAGTTTGATGATTCTCAAACGAAAAACCAAATACGCAAGTAGTTGATGAGACTTAAATGATTCCAATGGAAGAAAAAAAACAATTAAATAACATATAATTATTCGTCTTCGATTCTTTTGGTAGATAATACTCGTTGAGATGTTGAGTTTACTTTATGCTGGCCAGAACTCGACGGAAGATGTCACTTTCTACTTTACTGTCTTACCGTCCTTCATGTCCATCATCTTTTGGTACATATATCAATAAAAAAAAATGGTACATACCTTCATGTCCACCATTGTTTCGAAAAGAATAAAATAAATATTATCGTATGCAAACAAGGCGCCATCTACAGTATTCTTCGCTGATCAAGGAGCATGGTGCTCCTTGTAATCTGATGGTGAGATTATAAGGTGTATCGATGCACCAATCACCTATGATGCA
The DNA here is from genome assembly GCA_031439585.1 of Pterocarpus macrocarpus. Lineage (NCBI taxonomy): Eukaryota > Viridiplantae > Streptophyta > Magnoliopsida > Fabales > Fabaceae > Pterocarpus > Pterocarpus macrocarpus. Next base: position 13,922,998 of record CM062517.1, on the reverse strand, counting down.
CTGTAATAATATCTAATTTTAAGAAAATTTAAAAATATAATTAAATATATTTTAAAAATTAATTATCATACACTGACAGTGTAAAATTATACTGACAGTATAAAATAATTTTACCTTATTAATTTAATTAAAAAATTTTATCAATAAAATTTTACTCTGTCAGTATAATTTTACACTGATAATATAAAATTATTTTATACTATTAATATAATTTTACACTATTAATATATAAAAATTAATTTTTAAAAATTATAAAAATTTTATCAGTATAATTTTATTCTATTAATATAATTTTACAATTCTATCAATATAATATTACACTGATAATATAAAATTATTTTATATTATCAATATAATTTTATACTATCAATATATAAAAATTAATTTCTAAAATATATTTAATTATATTTTTTAATTTTTTTAAAATTAATATATTACTATAATGTATTATAGATAATTAGTATATCGATACACCTCACAAATTTAATCCATTGAATATGTTACAGTCACAAGGTGCATAATGCACCTTTGATTGCGAACAGCATCGCAGTCGACGCCTGCAAACTAGGCGCGTTCTGCTATGTATAGGATTAAATATGGTGCATAGTGCACCAATATTTTACCACATTCGACCAAACGCGATTAAATACATTGAAACTGTGGCTCAATACATCCGGATGGAGCACTGCACTCGCACCCACCTTCTCCCGATATGTGTCGTGCTGTCCCCATCCATGTTATGCTCTTCATTGATGGATGGGAGCTCCTTTTCTCGTGCAAACAGTCACCATGGGAGAACATGAGTGACAAGATCCAGTCGGCGAGCATAACAGCATTGGGTTCTGCCACTGCCGAAGGAACAAACCACCAACAATCTCATGGAATCAAAATCCATTGTTTTTTTGTCTGTTTGATGGGTAAGCTGGAAAATTGGAAACCACAAATGGTGGGTAATGATCGCTAGTTGGCGACGGTGGCCTTGGTAGGAGGCGAAAAGCCTGGTCCCTTGGTAGCAGCGAGAGGCCACTGACGTGAAGCTCTCCATCGATAGGGAGGACATGATCGCTTGCAACATCGAAGACCGCAGTGGACGCCAGCGAGTGGATTGCAGCTTGCCGGTGAGTCGGCGGTGTTGATCGGGGTAGAGGGAGGGGCACCATTTCGCCGTCGGCTGGTGGGCAGTGGGGATTCTCGCGCACAAGATGATGTGGGACGACGCCGTTTGAGAGACAAAATCAGATGGTGTATGGTGGATCACATATGAGGTAAACGGTGCACCATGCACCATATTTAATCCGATGCATAGTAGAATGCACCCGCAAACTATATGTACATTAACACTAGAGTTTAATTTAGGTATACCGCTCTCGTTCAATCAAAATCTTCCATTTGCATGATTATTTAAATAGTGAGTAATTATATTAAATAATTTTATTGATATGATAATTTATAATTAGATATCTGTATAAAAATTTTTTATATTGATAATATATTTAAATTAAATCCTTAATACTATTTGAAAAAAGCTACATTCACATGTGATGCTATCTATATTATTAAAAGTAAATATCTAAATTCGTCTCCCATAATATCTTAGACAAATATATTGATCTCTAATAAAAATAATTGATTTCATAATCTTTAACATATTGATCCCTTTATTATATGTAATTAAATAATTGTCTAAAAAACTTTTTCTTAGACAATCTAAAAGAAATTAAATAGTTATATAATATTTACATATCATATATTAACAAAAGATTTTAGTATTAGATATATTAAATTAATCATAGAATTAAATGAATCTAATTTAATATTAAAAATTAGTTTATGGATAGAATAGAGGCTATCTCGGTATCTTTAATCAATATTCTTTGATACAAACTTCTATACGTAAGGCTAGACATTTGAAGTTTGAAAATAATATGGAATTTTAATGCACCTTATTCACATTTAATATTAGATGTTTTAAGCGTAAAATTTATAAAATTGAACATCAAAACAAGTTAGCTAATGGAAAAGGGATTGCTCATCTTTTATGCAGACTATTTTGGTTACATAATTAAGAAATATGGGCCTTTTAACAATTAATGCGAGTTTAAAACTTTTAAACAAATAATTTGTCAATGGCAGTTAACGTACCAACACCATAAATAGCCCACCATCTTCCTCTTCTTTTGCATGACACCCTCACACGAATACACACTTCACTCCCATTTCTCTGACATGTCACACCCCAACCTTTACTATCGTCCGGTGATTGGAATCCTGAGTCACCCTGGCGATGGTGCCTCCGGCCGCCTCAGCAACGCCATCGGCGTTTCTAACATCCCGGCCTCCTATGTTAAATTCGTGGAGGCCGGTGGAGCCAGGGTTATTCCCCTTATCTATGATGAGTCGCGTGAGAAACTTGCTAAGGTACTCTAATCACATTAATAGATGCTCTTAATTTTATTTTTGGTTTCATAAGGTATTTAATTATTTGGTACCAGTTCGGCGAAAGATCAGATCTTCGAAGATTACAATAACAATTCTAATCTAGTACCTTCTATAAGACTCACTCATAATAAATCTGGTATCCATCAGTTATGTTTCTAGAAATGTCATCTGAAGGTAAACACAATTAATATATTAATTTATAGATATAATAGAGAGAGAAAAAGATTAAAAAAATGTAATGATAAGTAGAGAAAAAAAGTTAAGACTGTTAGCCAATTTAGAAAATTAGCTTCGGCAAGTATATCGGGTCATAAGTAATAAAAAAAATGAGTATGGGATTGTCGTTCCCACGAGGATCAAAACCAATTACCGATTCACTTGGGCACGTCACTATTTAGGCAAACACAAATTGAGAGAAAATTGGAATTTAAATAAATGTAGAAATTGTAATTAAACAAGCTATAAAAAATAGAAATAAGCAATGGATGGAAAGCAGGTGTTAGGGGTTAATTTCATCAAAGTTTCCTAAATTTTGTATTATCCAATTATTAACTTAGTTCCTTGACAATATCATTACCGGTTGAATTACTCTTAATTATAGTCAAAGCTCAATGGCTTGATACTAGGACCCTCTTAGGACAAGTTGAATAATTTAATTTCTTTGACTATTCTAAACCTATTCTAAGGATGAAAAACAAGAATTCAATTGGCCGCACAAACGAGTACTTCCACTGCTGGCTACTCTAACCTATGTTAATTTCTAGTTTGGCTTATTTTGTGAAGTGAAATGGCTTTCAACGTCACAAAACCATACATCGGTTAATGGGTGATCAGGCCAAAAACAGTATTAAGAACACTAGAAATTAAGTAATATATTGAAAAGATAATTAAAATAACAAAACGGAATACAAAATCAATTCCCTAAGACTACATCTCCCTAACACCTATAAGAAATTTAGCAAGTCTTGGAAAAAGAAAAGAAAACAATACTTTGATAGGCTTTCAAGTCTCCAAATTCAGCTTTATGTTTCTCTCTCCCCCATCGATTCCCCCCACCCTCTAACGGATAAAAGAATTTAAATCCAAACAGAAAGAAACTGATTTTCTTGATTTTCTCCTTTTCAAATCTTCATCCATTCTCTTATCTTTATCTTTTTTTAAAAAAAAATTTTGATTCAAATCTTCAAGTAATCTCTTCTATCTTTTTCCTTCTTTAACTCAAATCAAATCTTTCAAATATCATCTTTTTGCTCTTCCAAATCTTCAAATCTTTATCCAATTATTCCCCTTTAATCTTCAAATCCTTGATGTTAAAAATCAATTCTGCAATCAAATAAATTTAGTGAGAATAATTGCCAATTAAATTCAAAATAATTAATTTCTCATTAAAAGCATCAACAATAAAGATTTATTAAATTAATCCAAGAAAATCATCATTATGAGAATAAATTTGAAAAAATTCAATACACAAATACGAGGGAAAATAGTATATTTTCACCGGTTATCAAAGACCTTTTTACTATGTTTGTAATACGTTTATTTTTTAGCGTGTAGATAATATTTTTCTTTTTTTTTTCAGATATACTTACTTACTCTTGGATCTCACTTATTTTATTTAGAATTCACTAAATATGAGATATTAAATTTATATTTTAAAAAAAATTCTAAAGTGATATGGTAGTGTTTTTAGTTCAAGCTATAAAGAAGTTTACTTACTATTTTTATCTTATATAAATTATCTCTCCCTAAAACTTAAATTTTCAAGTAAAAATATATAAATAATTTTATATCTTAACAAGTCTTCTTATGTAAGAGCCTTTTTGCACTTGAAGCATAGATAATATACAGATCCATTCAATCTTATGATAAAATTTAACATTTAGACAAAATTTCCAGATTGGTCTCTCTTCATTTTTTATGTTGAATAAGTTGGTCCTTGAAAAAAAAAAAAAAAACTCAACCTACAATCCCTACCAATTGCAAATTATGCCGGACAAGTTAGTCCCTCCTTAATATTTTTGAAAGATTTTTAGGACAAATTAATTCCTAATGATTTATAAATAGTTTAACTTGATCCATAATAAAAACATAAATAAGACAAAAATGTTTAGCGAAAAATTAAGGAAGGACTAACTTGACATACATTTTTAGTGTTTCATATATATATATATATATATATATATATATATATATATATATATATATATATATATATATATATATATATATATATATGGGACCAATTTATCCAGTATTATTTTGATATGGACCAACTTGGGGATTTTGTCTAACATTCATTTAGAAGAATTGGAGTAAATGAGAATCGAACTTTAGATCATTTGGTCATAGAGGCTCCAATACCATGTCATAAATCATTTCTCTCAAAAATTTAAGTTATTAAATAAAGACATATAAATAATTTTATATATTTTTTTAAAATATGAGATATCTTTATTATTAATTTAAAATGAACTTATGTAGGGTATTATGTTGGCATGAACATAATATTTTTTAAAAGAATTTTTTTTCCAAAATTTTGTTATAAACTATAATATATAAGTGTCTAAATTTAGATAACAGATAATCAACATATGATAATCCATTTTTAAGTTTGTATGGTCCATTTCTTTTTACTTATAAGAGTTTTTGACAAATATATAGCTTATTATGTTGAAAAAGCGGAGAAGACAAAAATGTGGTGTACCTTGATGATATGAGACGTGGGTAAGGTATGTCAGGAGCACAGAGAAGTGAAGGTGACTAGAGCTGAGATTTTAGATTTTTTTTTTTTTTTTTTGAAGAGATAGAATCCAAATTATTTTGCTTATGAATAAGAAATTTATGCGACTGTAATTCTCATATTTTGTTTTTCACTACTGCAGAAGCTCGATTTGGTCAATGGGGTGCTCTTCACTGGTGGGGGGTCTAAGACTGGTTTTTATTCGGAAACTGTTGAGTGGATTTTTAAGGTATGTGTTTATATTTTTCTAACACTTTCAAAGTTAGTAATATGCATTAATTAATAATCATCGATTAATAATAATAATAATAACAATAGTAACAGTAGTAGCAGCAGCAGCAAAGCAATATGCATCTGCAGTGGCTTGTATTGTGATTAATCAACCTGCATTTGATGGAAATTGGCTTCCCCTGAGTGAATCTGAATTAGATGTAGGAATCGTTAACAGTAATTTTTGCAACTTTCTAGTAGTAATTTTACTTGTACCTATTCTTACATAAGTAATATAAGATCCTAAAAAGTCATTAAAATGGGATAGTTGTGAGAAATTTGGATAATTTATATGAAGTTATAAGTTCAAATCGATATATGGAAAGAAAATGTTCTAAGTGTGTTTTCCTGGGAAATGGATCTTATGCAGTAGTAGGAAAGAGACAGAGACACCACTTTTTTTTTAGTATATCAGCGACAGTAAGGTTTAAACTTAAGATTTTATATATATTACTTAAGGTTTAAACTTAGGATTTCATATATATTACTCAAACTTTTCACCATTAAGCCACTTTTAGTGGTTTAAAGAGACACCACTTTAAAAAGCAAACTACTTTGTATTTAAAAATTATAAAATTTATTTTGCCATTTCTAAAATTTATAAAAGAAAAAAACTGTATGCAGTTCCTCAACAATTTTAGAAGATACATGTGCATTTTAAAGCTTTACTTATCAAGTCTTATGTCTGATTTACGTGTGCAGAAAGCTTTAAAGAAAAATGACGCCCGTGACTATTTCCCAACAATTGGTATCAACTTCGGTTCTGAACTTATACTAATCATCGTAAGCGAGGTAAGTTATCTTTCTTGTGATTTAATTGTTTGTGCCTTTGGAAAAATCACTCTCCAAAAAGATGAAAGTTGTGGGGAATAAGAGTGAGTTTGTTATGAGGTAAAAATAAAGTGAAAAAATGAAGAATGAAATTTTTGTATAATTTTTTTAATAAATCCTACCTATAAAGTTTGTACGGTCTTTTTTATTCTTATGCCAAACAGATCCTAATTAAGTCTCATTCTTTCCTACTAGCCAGATTAATTTACTTCAATTAATCTTTCAAATGACTCATAAACAAGGCGAGTTTTAACTTAGTACATTGGATTCTTTTTATTTGTAACAGGACAGTGGCATTCTTGAAGACTTTAATGCATCGAGGCTGCCAAGTACTCTTCAATTTTCGGCGAGTGCAAATATTGAAGGAACTCTATTTCAAAGGTAACTGAACAATCTACATTAATGTTAGTTCTCTGAAAGGCACGTTAAAGGGACATCTTACAAGGTTGGAACTTGGAAGTCTTCCTTTTTTAAGGGCATGGTATTTATTTAACAAGATGCAGAATGTCAGTGTACCTAAAGTTTTAATCATGCTTGGGTTAAATTTCTAGGTTCTACAAATAACATAATTTTGCCACAGAATGAGATATGCAATGCAAGTTAATCTTCTCTTCTCTCTTTCACACAGATTCCCTCCAGATTTGTTGGAGAAGTCAAAGAAAGAATGTCTTGTCCTGCACAACCATCAAGTGAGTTTTATATTATCAATTGCTTTCTCATTGTGTGAGTTTTGGATGCGTTTAATTAGATAAACATATTTTAAAGTGCAAAATAATTTATACTAAAAAAATTCTTTTAAAAAAGTTTCTTATTGCTTAAAATTAAGTTGTTATCCGACACGTGCAAAAAACTAGTTATCTAGATGTTGTTTATGTGTTGTTTCAGTTATTGTTGACTTTACCTTAAAAATCCAAATTACAGTTAAATAAAGTGTATCAGGTATACTCATATACATTTTTGAAATTCAGTAACCTGATTTTAATCTTCTTTTGGGCATGACAGCATAGCATATCCCCTGCAAAGCTTCGAAGCAATGCGAAGTTATCGAGCTTCTTTGAGATCTTGACAACATCAAAGGATAAAGATGATAAGGTACATTAATGTTGTCTCTTACAAGTTAAACCTGTTTGTATATTCATAACTTAATTATAATCTTTACTTAATAATACTGTGCTTCAGGTTTTCGTTTCAACAGCACGTGCACGGAAGTATCCTGTGACTATATATAGTCCAATGGAATCCAGAGGTGATCATGAATTTGCTTTGCATGTCACGCACCACTTTCGACTCATTAGCTGTTCATGCTTATTTTGACTATATATATAACTTACTTTGCAAATGATGTGGCAGAAAAATGCATTTGAATGGGCCGCATGTGCAACAAATCCCCACACTGAGGATGCCATTAGGATGACCCAGTCTACCGCAAACTTTTTTATCAGGTTAGGACTAAGAATTTGATATCATATATCTTCATCTACTACATTATTCTTCCTATGCACTATAATTATTCCATTCATGGTTATTCGCTTAAATGCAATTTTTAATAATTGAACTTGGAATGAACCGGTTAAGCTTCCAAATCATGGTTTAATTAGTTCAATCTGTTAACTTTATGATTAAAAGGTTATTAAATCGTAATTGATGAATAGAAAATTTTGACTTAAAAACATGACCATCACTTTATGGTAACAGGTTCAGTTGGCAATTTGGTTTGATTTTAACAATATTGATGTACCTAACCCAATAATTTACATGGGACACAAGTTCTCATGCTCACGCATTCTTGTCCTAAAGCTCCTCCCCACTTCCTATCTGTCCCCACAAATTACTATTTAATTGTGAATACCATATAAGGTTCTGAAACGAAAAACAATTTTGAATCTTTGATACCCTCTTGTTGCCTACGAAATTGTTGAGCTCCGTTAGTATAAATGTTCACAATTTTGTGAAATTTGGCCACAGTGAAGCTAGGAAATCCTCAAACAGACCAGATGCTCAAGAAGTACGAGACAATCTCATTTACAATTACTATCCTACTTATGGAGGGAGGGCTGGGTAAGCCCAAGATGTCTTTATGACAATGTTATTAATTTGCTTTGCACATGAAGTTACAGATGTTGATTTTACTTATTTATTTATTTTTGGCTTCCACTTGCAGCAAAGGATATGATCAAGTTTATCTCTTCCAGTAATTCTAAATTCCAGAGGAGTCCACGGATATAATTTTGTGCACTATGTTACTATGTGGACTATGGTTGTATGCTTGAGGAAATAAAATTGTTATGCTCGTTAATGTGTTAAACTAATCTCGCAATTGCCCCACCTTAGAGTATTACGCATTTGAAATCCAGTAATTGCATGGCTGAGGTTGTGATCTGCAAAACTATTCCATGCCTTAGGCTTCTAGAAAGAGTAGATAATGTGATGTAGCACGTGGTCTATAAGACTGATTCCCCTCCAAAGGCATCATTTGGCATTCTAAAAAATGGGAGATTTACTTTAAATGTAATTAAAATAATAACCATTGATAAAAAAAATGTAATGGTTAATTTTGTGTTGAGACATAAGCACATGAATAATAAAATATGGATTCGTTAAAATTTCAAAATTAATGAATCTCAATAGTTCATTTTTAAGTCTAAATTGAATCTCTCAATTTAAGTTAAATTTATTAAGTTGTTACATTACTTTGTTTTCAAGAAAGTGAGTATTAAAAACGCTAATCATTTTGCTTGGGTCGCGTAACTCAAATAATATCAATGAGGGGAATTTACACTTTATCACATTCAGCATAATTACACCTGACAATCCAATTATTTCCTCCGTAGATGGCTTGCCATTAGGAGTAAAAAATTTCTAGTATAAGTGATGTAGACTGGGGAACTTTATAGTCATTTTAAGAATAAAAAGCTCCTAGTTTTCGTAACGTCGGAGTTAGAGTATTTTATATTTTAACCTATTATAAATAAATGCTCTTGCATCCTAAAAGTATAAGTATAGTTTAAAAGAAAAACATTTTTTTAAAAATAATTATATTAGTATATATGTGTATGTGCACGTGCATGCGTGCATATATATATAAACCTTTGATTAAATTAGTTGAATTAATGAATCTTTGAATCAGTATCTTATCTAGATCGGTATCGATCCAATTTTTAGAACCTTGAATTTAATAGTTTAAATGTAATGTATGAGTGAGAGTTAGTTCATCTAGTCAATCATCTGTTTATGTGCCACTGAAACTATGATTGGGGTGAGCTTTTCTCTTAACTTAAATTATTTTTATCAAAAAAATAGTTTAATGTAATATATTTATTAATATAAATTTTTTAATATTATTATGTAATAATATAAAAATCATTTTTAAAAATATCTAAACTTTTTGAATGTGATTATAATAATTGAATTATTTATTTATTTGACAATACATAGCTAAATTATTGTATTAAAAATAATTAAAACTAAATTAATAATTCAATGTATAACATATAAAAAAATTAATAAAATGTTGAGTATTTTATTAATATAGTGACTTTTATATGTGAGACTGTTTCGAAGTTACAATTACATTAAAATATTATTTATTGGGTGGCGATCCACTTACTCCAAAAGTAAATCTTATATATTTAATTTATTGAATGATTTTTTATAGATATTGAATTTTATAAATCCAACCGTTTAATTATCTGATATTATCTTAATGATCAAGTTTACCAAATTTAAGAAAATTTGGACATCAATAGGTATATAATCTAGTAATAGACATTTACTTGTATTTTCAAAACTATATTATACGTCAAAATAAAGTTGTGTGATGAAGCATCAAATCATTTTTAAATTTTGTGAAATTTTGTATATTTGATCTACCTAATGGAAAGTTTCAATGCAATGGTTGGATTGATAAAATTTAATATCTATAAAAAATTATTCATTAGTGTAAGTAACGGGAAGTTTCAATTCAATGGTTGGATTGATAAAATTTAATATCTATAAAAAGTTATTCATTGGTGTAAGTATGTCAAAACTTACTCTTAGAATAAGTGGATCTCCACTCTTATTTATTATATAACTCATATGAGAACCTATCAGTTACGTGAGTGTAACTTTATGAAAGGAGAAACGTTATATGAACGTGCGAATGCAATGCAAAGGCGACACATATGAATGGAAGTAGCGGGGATAGTGACGAACGTGATCAACCCATCCCATACCTTCGGGAGGAACCTAAGTTGTACTAAAATATAATTGTTCTACGGTGAACTAGTGGAGATAAAAAAAAATAAGGCTTAAATATGTTTTTAGTCCATCTAAATATTTGATTTTTCAAATTTGGTCCCTCAAAAAATTTTCGTTTGGTTTTGGTCCCTTATTTTTTAGATGTTACTAATATTAGTCCCTACCGTCAACTGAGTGCTGTTAAGTGCTAACATAGCAACATGAGATCTAAAAGCATAACATATGTCAAAATCTTACGTTGCCACGTCAGCACTTAACAGTACTTAATTGACGGCAGGGACTAATATTGGTAACATCTAAAAAATAAGGGACCAAAATCAAGCAAAATTTTTTTGAGGGACCAAATCCGAAAAATCAGATACTTAGAAGGACTAAAAACATATTTAAGCCAAAAAATAAAAAGCTTCAAAAGTGAAAAATTCAAAAAAGAAAAGCCACAATCACCCACCCACGAAACCCCAATTGTCTAAAACTTTCTCCCGCTACAACCACGGCAACACATACCTACCCGCGAACTCTCTCCCCCCACGAATTTAAAAGGTTCGCTCACTTCTCTCCCACACATGTGTCTTCTTCCCTCCCAAAACACCCTCCACTTTGAGACTTCAAACTCTGCCACCCCCTGGCCTTGCAACCAGCATTGCTTTGTCTCTGTTTTGCTCCCTTGCTTCTAGACGCCTAGGATGATCTTCATCACAACTGAACCTTTTCATCACAAACAAAAAAAAAAGAGCACAAGTTAACAACACAAATACGCGCAAAGAAATGATGTAACACCCCAACCACACCACATAACACAGCATCATCGTTCTTTGTCTAAATCTCCTTTGCAAAGGTTAGTTCTTTCACTCTCCAACGCTACCTAGTTTTCTGAGCTTGCCCAGAATTTTTTATTGTGGTGTTGATTTGGTGCTTGCAGGTAGATCTTAAAATAGCATTGGTAGATCTGAGAAAGGTGAGATTTTGATCAAGGATTGGACCACTACTCGGGTACACTTCTATTCCCTGCCCCCACAAATACACATGTGCTTCATTCACCTCCCCTGTCTTTCCTCTATAGTATTTGAACTTTGAACTTTTAACCAAAAGATTGCATCAGAACTAGTTTGTCGAGATTTAAATGAAGAGAATGACAAGCAAAAGTAATAGAAAGTACTTAAAGTTAATTTTAATTAAAATAATAAAAAATAATGTTCCAAAAAGTTGCTTAAGAAATTAAATGAAAGCCAATCCTTACATTTCTGCATTTAAAACTACAATGAAACAATTAAGACAAAGGGAAACTATAACATGATGCACAAATGCTATTTTGAAAAGAATTTTTTCCTTATTCTGTCTTTTCATAAACAAACGCATCCCTGGGAATTTTTGGGAGAGAGGTTACCTAAGAATTTATCATCAACCAGTTGCAACTTCTGCTCTAGATCTTTAATATCTTTTGTCTTGACTTGGGTTAAGGTAAAACTGTGTAGATACTCATTAACTAAGACTAAATAGTATATCACTTTCAACTGGTACCTTTCACAATTATTTATTGCTACTGCAGTAATAGTTAGTTGATATTGTAAAAAGGATATATGATCTTAGTGTCTGTACTTCAAAATGCTAGTTTTATGGTTGTAGTCCTAATCAGTTTTGTAATAAAAATTAGCATTCAATGATAAACTTCGGCTTAGACAATCACAAAGGGAGCTCAGTTTACTAATATCATAAATACATTCATGATTGAATGAAAATAATACTTGTTAAATGCATGTCCTCAATTTCTACAATGCACTATATATATATATATATATATATATATATATATATATATATATATATATATATATATTCAAGTGTTTTAAATGATTTAAAAAAAAATTTACTCCAATCCCCAAAAATGTTAGGCTATGAACAAAGATCCACTACTTTTAACCATACAATTTAAGTTATGACTGCTTTTTCTACCATCATTCTCTGAGATCACCATTAAGAGAATTACTATATCAATTACAATGATGAATAACTTCAGTTGAACAACTTACTGTACTAATTGCTTCATATGACTCTTACATAAGTTATGTGGTCTATTGTATAGGATCAATTAACTAAAGTTCAATAAATAATAATGACTTGTACAATAATCTTAGGGTCAAATTAAGCATCAAACACAACTATAAGCATTACCATATTTAGGCTTTTCTTGTGCTGCACACCCCTTTTTCCAAACTAGAAGTTATAATATGGTTACATGTATGTCCTATAGTAAACAAATCCATCCAAGGGTCCAAAGTCCTAAAGACTTAAGTATAATACTAAGCATCTGTGTCACACTACTATGATTTGTTTAATCTATAGATCAATTTTTCTTGGACCTAAAGTGTTTACCACCATGATTTTGTTTTGTAGCACTACTTTGGTTTTTGTGACACCAAAACAAGTTTGTATTCTATTGAATTTGCAGAAAATCTTCTTACTTTTTTTTTTTCTCAATTCCATCGAAACAAGGTTTTGCTAAGTATGTTGAGTGGAGTGCTAATATGATGGAATAAGAGGTAAAGAGGAGGCTAAAGACTGCAAAGCTCCAGGCAAAAAAGAGACAAGTTAAGGATTTGGACAAACTATGTACCATTGTTTTCAGGTGAAGAATGCAATGGTCTCCCCTCATGAAGTGGAGAAAGGACTTTGGCTGAAAACTATTCTCTTTCTAATCATGTTGGGTTGACTGCTGTCTTTTTACCAATGAGGATGAGATGTTATGGATCACAAAATAGTAGCTAGCTATTTTATTGCAATATAGGCCTTTACTAGATTTTCTTTTTCTTTCTTATAGTTTGTGAAAGCATAATGTATACTAGCCCACAAAAAATATTTTTGTTCAATGTGTCTTATATATCCTTGTGTTTAGTCAAAGTAGTTCATATTTGTAATCAAATTTAATTTTGGTAGGCCCTAGCTAATTATTATGCAATTCTTTCATTGGTTGGTAACTCCATTAAATAAGTTGGTAACTTTAGTTAAAAAATTTGGTAACTAGGAGAAGAAGTTGGTAACTTTTAGATATTAGTTAATCTCGATAAATCTATAATTCATTGTTATATTGAAGTTATGAAGATCCAAATAATATGGAATTAAAACAACCATTGTCACTTACCATGCAATTTTATGTTGCAACTGATTGATAACTCAGTCGAATAAGTTAGTAACTTTAATTCAAAAAGTTGGTAATTAGAAGAAGAAGTTGGTAACTTCTTAGGTCATAGTTAATCTCGATAAACCTATAATTCCTTGTTATATTCAAGTTATGGAGATCCAAATAACACGAAATTAAAGCAATTATTGTCAGTTATCATACAATTTTATGCTGCAACTGGTTGATAACTCAATCGAATAAATTGGTAACTTTAGTTCAAAAGGTTGGTAACTGGGAGAAGAAATTGGTAACTTCTCAAGTCTTAGTTAATCTTGACAGATCTATAATTCTTTGTTATATTGAAGTTATGAAGTTATGGAGATTTAAATAACATGGAATTAAAGCAACCATTGTCACTTATCATACAATTTTATGCTGCAACTGGTTGGTAACTAGGAGAAGAAGTAGGTAACTTCTCAGGTCTTAATTAATCTCGATAGAAATATATTTTCTTGTTATGTTGAAGTTATGAAAATCCAAATAACATGGAATTAAAGCAACCATTGTCACTTATTATGTAATTTTATACTGCAGCTGATTAGTAACTCAATCGAATAAGTTGGTACCTTTAGTTCAAAAAGTTAATAACTAAGAGAAGAAGTTGGTAACTTTTTAGGTCTTAGTTAATCTCGACAGACCTATAATTCCGTGTTATATTCAAGTTATGGAGATCCAAATAACATGGAATTAAAGCAACCATTGTCACTTATCATGCAATATTATGCTACAACTGATTGGTAATTTAGTCAAATAAGTTAATAATTTTAATTCAAAAACTTGGTAATCTCAAGTCTTAGTTAATCTCGATAGATCTATAATTTCTTGTTATATTGAAGCTATGGAGATCCAAATAATATAGAATTAAAGCAACCATTGTCACTTATCATGCAATTTAATGTTGTAGCTGGTTGATTATTCGGTCGAATAAATTGATAACTACGAGAAGAAGTTGGTAACTTCTCATGTCTTAATTAATCTCAACAGACCTATAATTCTTTGTTATATTGAAGTTATAGATATCCAAATAATATGGAATTAAAGCAACTATTATCACTTATCATACAATTTTATGCTGCAATCCGCTGATAACTCTATCGAATAAGTTGGTAACTTCTCAAGTCTTTGTTAATCTGGACAGACCTATAATTTCTTGTTATATTGAAGTTATGAAGATCCAAATAACATCGAATTAAAGCAACCATTGTCACTTATCATGCAATTTTATGCAATAATTGGTTAGTAACTTAATCAAATAAGTTGGTAACTTCTCATATCTTAGTTAATCTCAATAGATCTATAATTCTATGTTATATTGAAGTTATGGAGATCCAAATAACATGGAATTAAAGCAACCATTGTCACTTATCATGCAATTTTATGCTACAGCTGATTGGTAACTCAATCAATTAAGTTGGTAACTTTAGTTCAAAAGGTTGATAACTGATAAAAGCAATAGATCTATAATTCCATGTTATATTGAAGTTATGGAGATCCAAATAACATGAAATTAAAGCAACCATTGTCACTTATCATGCAATTTTATGCTGCAGCTGGTTGGTAACTCAGTCAATTAAGTTGGTAACTTTTGTTTAAAAAGTTGATAACTGATAGAAGAAGTTGGTAACTTCTCAAGTTTTAGTTAATCTCGATAGACCTATAATTCCTTGTTATATTGAAGTTATTGAGATCTAAATACATGGAATTAAAGCAATCATTGCCACTTATCATTCAATTTTATGATACATCTTATGAAGTTGGAAGCTAGGCTTTGGACTTAAAACCGTTACGTGCTTTTTAACCACAAAAAGTTTTGCGAATGGAATAATATACCCCATACTATACCCCAGTAATTCCTTATTGCCTTGTTTCAATTAGGCCTCTTTTATTTTGGAGGATGTCGGAGTAATTTAGCGAAATATTAGTGTGCCTGAATTTTTAATCGTTCTTGTGTTATTTTTTTAGGCCGTTTAGCATCAAACTGTGTTATTTATACATAATTTTTCAATATCAAACACAATATCTATCACATAAATATACAAAACACTTTTTTCATTTCAATACACATATATTTTGATACTCATGCACACTTACATCTATATACTATGTCTATAAGTAGTGTGCTCAAATAATATTTTCCTTTAGCATTTGTTATCATCGAATGGGATCAGGAAGTTAATATATTTCTCTCTTTCCTGCAGTTTTCCTCCGGACTTGTTAAAGAAGTTGAGTACAGGTAGTGTTGTCATGCAAAATCATCGTGTGAGTTTTATATAATGCCAGTAACTTATTGCATTGCACGAGCCTTTTACTGAATTTCACAATTTTGAGTGCATAAAAATGTCATCCATTTTGAGGATATAGGTGCAGTGCGAGCTTCCCTTTAAACAATTCTTGTTCGTTTTAATCTACAACCTATATTCTGAACTTTATAGTCGAAGTTTCATCCATACGCTAGCTGGTGACTGAAAATTGATAAAATTGTTCAAGGCATTTAAATCTTTATCCTATTTCTTGAACTTTAAGGATTCATGATTCACTTGCCAATAACTTCATGTTTAGTGGTTCTCTCTCAGCTTTTCTAAGTAGCTATGTTAAGCTGTGCTATTAATCAAGCTGGTGTGTTACTGGCATGTTAAGTTATGTTCATGGCATGTTTGCTATTTTTTTGTCACCTGGATGTTCTTTATATTTCCATCTTTATGTATAAAAGAAATTTAATGCACTTCATCATATATACATTTTTAAAATTCAGTAATATTAGTTACATGGCAGCTTGGTATATCCCCAGAAAGGCTTCTGGATAATAAGAAGTTATCAAGCTTTTTTGAGATCTTGACACTTAGTAAGGATGAAGATGATAAGGTATTAAATGAAGTAATTCTTAATTTTTTATACTGATTTCCAAATCCCCTAGAAAGTTTTTTGACACATTCATAAATTGTCATCAGCTTTTGTAAAAGAAATATGATATAATCAGTAACTGTTATAGGTGTATGTTTCCACAACGCGTTCACGCAATTATCCTGTGACTGGCATCCAATGGCATCCAGAGGTGATCCATAAATTTGCTCTTCATTATTTCTTTCTGTATTGTAAACTTCAATTCCTAAGTACCATTGAATTAGCTCATTCTCCTCATAAGCTTATTCTCATTTCAATTTTCTAACTATGTAACATCCTTTACAAATGACGTCGCAGAAAAATGCCATTGGATGGGGCTTATCAAAAATCCCACACACAGGAGATGCCATTCGGGTAACTCAGTCTACAGCAAACTTTCTGGTCAGGTTAGAATTCATTGTCTGATAATATCTTCATCTCGTGAAGTATCACTGATGCATAGGTGATTCTAAAAGGTCACCAGGCTATTTGAATAAGAAGAGTTATGAAAGATTAGTTTGTTACAATAGTAGCCAGTCTAATGGAAATGACTGATGATAATATATATATAATGACAGATCGAGAAAATGTAGGTAGTGAAGGCAAAGATAATATATAAGTATAACAACAAATGTTACATAATTTTTATCTTAGTGTAAGGTCAAACATAATAAAATAATAAGATAAAATATATATATGTCTATAGAATACCAACAAAATTCTCAAATTTTGGTGGGACATGCGACCCAACACTTTATATGTAGATCTTTCCTTAAATATAATGGATGATTTAATTAATGTACTAGATTCACTTTATAGGATTTAAAGAGAATATATATAAATAATCTTACCATGTAAGTAAAGAGGGTGCTTTTACTATTTGAACCATCGACCCCAGGTCACAAGGCAAAAACCTAGAGGTCAGAGAGCTAATTTTTTTACAGGCTCCATCAAATATATTCTCCATAAGCTGCCTTTACAGCTTCTTCAGGATCCAGAAGCTCAGAGGGGGAAAAAAAGGACAAAAACAAACATCACTTTTCAACAAACAGAATTCCTTATTCTAATCGATAAGCTGTAGCAAGCTCTTATGAGCTGTCATCCATACGGGCCATGAAAGTTGTCATTTCACCCTTTTATGCCTCCTCTCCACTCCTTACTCACTCTTCATTGCTATGTTCACTCCATGTACTTGTCAACAAGTGAATTAACATGTCACTTTCGTTTGTGGACATGGCTCTAGTGAAGCTAGGAAATCCTCAAACAGACCAGATGCTCAAGAAGTGCGAGACAATCTCATTTACAATTACAGTCCTACTTATGGTGGTGAGGCTGGGTAAGGCCAACATGTCTTTAGGACAAATAAATTAATTTTCTTTGCTCATAAAGTTATTGATTTTGATGTTTTATACTGCTCGCAGGAAAGGATATGATGAAGTTTATATCTTCATGTAGAAATACTGGGAGGGGTCGCTGGATGCTATTTTGGGCACTATGCCCTATGCTCAATAATATGTTTTGTGATATAATCCCGTAATAATATACCCCGGCCATCAAGATTTGCATTTCGTAGAATTCCAACCGTTGCATGATGTATATATATATATATATATATATATATATATAAAATGAAAAATAAATATCAATAAGTGTGTAATTAAATAATTTTTATTTTTGTATGTTTAAAATTTATATATTATGTTAATTTTGATGTATATGAAATATATATCAAACGATGTCAAATTAATATAAAATTTTATAGATATAATCTATAAATTATATACTTCTAATTCAATGGTGGATTTTATAAAAATTATACCAATAAAAGTATTCAATGGTGTAATAATTACTTAAAGTTATACTGATGTAATTTAATCCTCATATATATATATATATATATATATATGAACTCTAAGTTTGTAGTAATCTGGCAGGCACATGCATGCTTACCAGGATAACCTTCCCTGTTGAAGATAAAATGAAACAGGGCAACATTTTCTCTGTCCAGCCTGGTTTGATATCCACACCTATTTAATTGCTTGCCAAACTGCACCTTAATCCACCGGTTACATATCAGAAACTACCAATACAATTTCTAAACAACTGCTGAACTGCGTCACTAAGGACTAAAAGATGGCAATGGCTTAAGAGAAATGCTTATTAGGTGTTCGTTTTGCCAGAGAGATAGAATTTCACTACTAAAAATGAAAGGGCATGCAATACTTAAGTATAAAGAAGACATGGGCTCAACCTGAGGTCAGCCCATGCAAGGACATGGAAGAAGAATAACCAGCAAAATAGTACATTTCGATGATCCTAATAAATTGATAAGCCAATACAACATTTTTGTTTTGCAATATTATAAGGTATTCTTTCAAATTCAACTCATTTAAACCACAAATAATATTAATCCTCATTTAAGTATAAAAGCACAAATGTTGTTAGCATAAAATTTGAAGTGTTCTTGTAGAATCACAAAAATTTCACTATATTGCTATGAAGTTCTTGGTCAATATGACCAGGAACCCTAAATCCCTACAAGGATGAGGGATAATTCAGGAGTTCCCTTAACTCTCTCAATCCACTAACTCCATTTTCATCCCAAATTTCTCATTTCTATTTGTAACCAACTAACTCTGCAACAAATACATGTAACTAACTACTAATGTCTTATCAAATACTTCAACCCCCCCAACAAAAGGAAAAGGTCAACGTTGTCCTCAAAGTCGAGGTAGAAGCAAGGTTGCTAAAATTGAGATCTTATGTATGATCAAAAGGAGAACACAAAATTGTAAAGCATAAAATCATAACATGGATCATAAGATCGTGCCAAAAATAAATAATTACATTCATACAAATATATGTACATAGATCATAACATAACAAAGTAAAATAAAGAAAAAAAATAGTTTTTTTAATGTTTCTAAAACTTAAAAGATCGAAAAGTTTTTTTTTAAGAAAGTAAAAAGCCCAAAAAAGAAAAGAAAAAAAAATACACCCAGACCAAATAAGGTCACATTCAGCCCCCCAAAAAATAAAACATACGAGCATTCAACTTTTTAGAGCCCAACTGCGAACCTAGTTGCTTTGTTTGTTAATCCTTTAGGCTTTGTGGTTGTGTAGGACTTTTTCCCTTGTTTGCAAGTGAGTTTCAAAGACCCAAAAAAACATAAAAGAATTAAACTAAAAAAAAAACCCTAAGGGAGTAGATTCAACACGAGGATATCCCTCTATCTCTTTATTTACGACTGCGTACCCTTTCTTCCTTTCTTGATTTCTGTCTCTGCAACAACCATTTCATTGCCAGCCACTGTTGGCTCTCGATTTGTCCACTGCCGATGGCCCGTGATTTGACCACTTTCTTCTTCAACTTCCTTCTTCCTTCCCTCCTCTTGTTGCGGGCTGAAATAGGTTGGGTTATGGAAGAAATGGCGCCACCGCTCCACAAGAAAAGGGATGCAACCGGCTCGCGAAAATCGCCCAATCCAAGCAATTTTGATATCTAGCTCAGCAATCCCACCACGATCCCACCAGTCTAAGTTATACACTAGGATCAGGATCGAAGAAGGCATTCAAGTTCGTAAAATTGTGTGATCCAACGATATAGATCGTGATTCTAGCAACCTTGTACAAGGACTTATACTAGATATTGCAATTAACTCCCACTAGGGTCTCATTGCTTGAAATATAAAAACTTGAACCTTTCCTCTTCATTTGGACCCAATCATCTTCCTTCAAATATAGCTTCTCTTTCTAACATGAAGTGAACTTAGTCCTTCAATAGTAAAAGATAATTCCTCCTAAATTCCCACTATGTTCAAAAAATAATTTTTTAACCAAAATTTAGTGTTCTCTCTTTCTTGTTGGACTTGGCCCCTTAACTCTAGAGAATAGTTTCCCTTTTTGCTATGGGGAAGGGGGTAAGATTGGGGGTCGAACCCTTACCCCTAGTGTGGTATTACAAGGCCACACTTTCAACCACTTGTGCTCATGTCTCTTTCAACCACCTCTACTTGCACTTCGGTTGAGGATGTCCCGCCACTGATTGCCGCATATGGGATTAGGTTTAGTGTTTTTGGCACTTATGTTTCTTCATCTAAGACAAAGTCCAATGGGTCCAAGTTTAGAGAACAATCTTTCTTTTCTAGAGTGTCCTCCTCCTTTGCTTCATCTTTGTTTATTGTCTCCTCTTCTTACCCTTCCTCAAACCTTCCTCTATCGCAAGTTTTTCTCTCTCAGTTCTAGCTTGAACTTGCTAGCCTTTTCACAGTCTCTATAAGGCTTCCTTCCAGCAAGGAAAACTAACCATCAATTTGACTAGGAGCCTTAAATCTTGATGAGGATAAGAGATACTTCAAGAGTCCTCTCAACTCTCATAAGACTCTCTTAAGTCACTAACTCCATTTCCACCCTAAATCTCTCATTTCTATTTTATAACTAACTACCCAAACAAATATATTAAACTAACTAATAATATCCCTTTATATTCTTAATTTGGAAAATCGTTTTTAACTAGGTATATATAATATATCCAACTTCACCCAAGAGCTTCTAATCTCTCAACTAAATATAAACTTATAACAATATATGCTTCAAGACTAATGATATGATTAGCATAATATAGAGAACATAACCCAAAAAGAATACCATTAACAAGAAACTTATCCGTTTTCTCGGACTGCTTGATGTTTTAGAGACGAATGAAGTATTTGAACATTTTATCCTTATATTCATTTTGTGTCCTGTGTATCTAACTATCTATGTTATAAAATAATTTATATCATATTGACAAAGCTGGTTTATTTTGTCGACCATTACTAATATATATATTCCGTGTTTAGAAATCTCAAATTATAATTTGAGTGAAAGTTATAAGAGAGTGTATAATTCCTATCCCAATTATAATAAAGCAGTTTGCAGACAAAAATTTGAATAAACTATTAGCAATTACTTGCACAATTTTAAACTAAATTAATAATAAAATAAAATTCTCCTCAAACAATAACTTGAAGAATAAAATCTCTAATATACTGCATGTAAAATTTGGAGCAACAGTTTTATTCTAATCCCAAATGATTAGCGTAGTAACTAGAAAACACATTAATAAATATCTAATCATGAAACACATAACTCGACAGAAGTAAAACTACACTTTGGTTTATTGAAGATTTTTGTTTTAATATTTTGATTTTTAAAATATTAATTATATATATTTAAATCGTTAAAATATTTTGCTTTATAACACTTCGGTATTTTTCATTAATAACTACGGGTGTTTGCATACACTTTTTTATTATAATACTCTTGTTTTAATACTTTAATAAATGACAGAAAATACTAGTAGTGGGTTAATGTGTTTATATCATGAAATCTTTAAAGAGCTAAAATATATATAATTAAATTAATTTAAAAAAATTAAAATATTAAAAATTTAATTTAAATATATTATTAATATAAAATTTTTTTATATAAATATTTAATTATATATTATTATATTAATAAAAAATTTTGATATAATTATTTATTATTTAAATAATTATATAAATAAAATATTTTAATTAAATGATAATATAAAATTCAATGTCCCAAATTAAGATCAAATTTTGAAGAAAAAATCTTTTGGGGGCAAAGTGTAATTTTGCTCGCTCGATATTTTATATCAAACTTTGTAGCACTATCTCGTGCTCGTCAGTCTCTTCATTCCAAGCTGCTTCACCATCTTCTCCAACACCAACTGCTCAAAACGGCACTGATCACTTCAATTTTCCACCCTCCGACATGCCAAACGACGCTGTTTGTGTCTTCTTTCTAATCGCCATCTTCGAATGCGTCGTTCTCTCCGCCGTGAAGGCCAACTCGGCGATCCTCCTCCCGAGTCAACTCGGCCGCGACTTGCCGATCTCGTCGTCGCGGGCGACTTGCCCCGTTCCCAACCCGAACCTCTACTACCAGCCGGTGATCGGAATCCTGAGCCACCCCGGTGACGGCGCCTCCGGCCGCCTCAGCAACGCCACCGGAGCTTCCTACATCGCGGCATCGTACGTGAAATTTGTGGAGGCCGCCGGCGCCAGAGTCGTTCCCCTCGTCTATAACGAGCCACCGGAGAAGCTTCTCAAGGTATGTTATCGAGTATATGCAACATCATCTTAATCCTCTAATGATTTTTCTGCATCGATTTGGTGATTCAATATTTAAAATTAAACATTAATTTAATTCTCTAATTTATATTTAGACATTAAGTGTTTTAAGTGTGCAACCTATACTCACAATTATTCTTTTGTTGGTGTTTATAAGTCCGTTAAATTATAAAATGTGTTGGTTAGTAACAGTATATGGTATTAAATTGCAAAAAGTGGGGAAGAAAAGAAAAGCACTGGTCAACTTTTGACTATGAGAGTTTTCCTTGGATGGGAAAGGTGATGAAGGTGGTGAGATTTTAGAATCCAAGTTAGTTGGATAATGCTAGGGAGTGGGAGGCGATTTTTGAGAGTAAAAACCACTGCTACTGTCAGAGTTGCTGGATTGTATGAGCATCTGTGTACAAAAACTGTTGATGTGATCTGCTAAGAAGGGAGAGGTGAATCTAATGGTGAAGTATGGATGTTTACGGTTTTTTTTTTTTTTTTTGGTGAATAAACATTTGTATATGTAACATTGCCCCAGATTATTTCACTTATGGTGTAGAAATATTTGTGTGGCTCACAACATTTTTTTACTCATTGCAGAAGCTAGATTTGGTAAATGGGGTTCTCTTCACCGGTGGATGGGCTAAAAGTGGTTTATATTTTGAAACTGTTGGGAGAATATTGAAGGTATCTGTTAATCCTTTTCTGATGCTCACCTGGTAATATGCATATTGATTTCATAGTGGCTTGTATTAGAAGTAACTGACTTGCATTTGTTGCAAAAACACTCTTTGCGCCTGTGTCAAACTGAGGCTTCTAGAATTTGGAAGGTGAATATTGAGTGTAGGAATTATTATTACTGACTTGATAGTGAGTGTTTTTGCTACTCACAAGCAATTATTTTACTTTTACTTTTGTTTCGCTAGATAAGTTTGTTTTCAAGATGTAAAAGTAAGCTTTTTGTATATATATATGCAATTATGTGGTTTAAAGGTTTGCTTATCAAGTTATATCTATCTAATTGTCTGTGCAGAAAGTTTTGGAGAAAAATGATGCTGGAGACTATTTCCCATTATATGCCGTTTGCTTAGGATTTGAACTTTTGACAATGATCATTAGCAAGGTAAGTTAGCTTTCTTGTGCTTTTATCATTTGTGACTGACTTTGTAGAATTACTTTTCTAAATAGGAAGAGTCTGCAGGTAAGTCAGATACTCTCCCGCTACCACTAACCAGGGTACATTACTTGATTGATCTTTTAAATGACAGATATAGAAAGTGAGTTTTTGCCACCATATGATACTTTTCTCTGTAATTTGCTAAAATAAAAACGTTTTATATGTTATCTTATTTTACTGTGTGTTGTGAACATTGCTGTTCATAATTCCTCTTGGATTCAAAATTCACAGACAGTAAAAAATTAGCTGTTATATCAGCTTGGCAAATTTTATTCTTTGCATTTACTTTTAATGAGATTAATGAAATGGCGACAAAAGTTCAAAACTTCTGACATCACACTTTAGTTGTATTCTTTTTTTTGATTTTACAAGTTTGGCTGTTCTTTTTCTTGATAATAGGACAATAACATTCTTGAAGAATTTAGTGCAATAAATCAGGCAAGTACTCTTCAATTTGTGGAGAATGCAAATATTGAAGGAACTGTGTTTCAAAGGTAAATAATCTATTTTTAATAGTATTTTTCTGAAGCTGGATATTGATCCCTTAATGGAAAAATTATGAAGTTACAAGCTGGGCTTTGAACTTTAAATTGTTTTTTCCGACCCCCCCCCCCCTTTTTTCCTTTAAAGGGATTGGTCAACTTTGTTCCATTTCTCTATTTGTCTGCTGTTTAATTTTTCACTTTTTTGCAATAGAGAATCACCTGTCCTCCAAATTCCATGTAGTTTTCTTTTCTTCATCTTAATGGAATTTCATCTGTCAGAGAAGAAAAATGTTATCTCCTTGTATACTATGCTACTTTTATTGAGGGCTTGGGATTCATCTGTGAGAGACAGTTTCTTGTATTGACACACAAACCTAATCATTTAGAGAAAACCAACCATAACTTGGCATCGAGAAAAATGGGCCAGTTGAAGACAGAGAGGAGGCATTTGAGAGTCTAAGGAAGAGAAGCCAGAAGGAAGACAATGTCATGATACAAGAAATTCTCTCTTTCCTACAGATTTCCTCCAGTCTATATCTATACAAGAATTTCTCTCCTCTACCATTTGTGTATATGTTAACCATCCAAAATTGTTAAATTTCTAGACTTTTTAACTTTTTTGTCACAGGATCTGATATGCAAGTTAATAGTCACTTCTCTTTTTCCTGCAGGTTTCCTCCAGACTTGTTAGTGAAGTTGAGCACGGATTGTCTTGTCATGCAAAATCACCATGTGAGTATTATATTGCCAATGAATTCTTCAACGTGAGGCTTTTACTGAGTTCCACAATTTGACCAGACAAATTGTCAATAATCAGAGTATTTAGCTGCAGTATGAGCTTACCTTTAAATTGGTCTTGTTTTATACATTTACTAATTATATTTTTGGCCAAGTCTATGTGGTACACCCCCTAAATTTGAATGCATTGTTACAACATTCTGCTGGCTCAAGTTTATAGTTGTGGTGACCTGGTATATATGACATGACCATCACAGGCAAGCTCAACAATGGTTATTTCACCTACCTCAGGCATCAATGTCTTCTATTTGATACCTTTGGGGAAGACATTGAAGCACATATGGATTTAACCCTTGATATTAATACTAATGCTATTATTAATAGTATATGTAGGAAGAAAAAGGAAGGGGTTACTGATGTATATGGGACGTGTGATAAAGGCATGGGTAAGGGGTTTTGTAACTGACTGCCAGTTAGGCAGAGGAGAGAGAATATCCTGAATCTGTTAGGGGAGGGGTGCTAAGGGGGGCATCTTAGAATTGGGCAGATTTGGAATTGGGAGAGCTCTAGGTCTCTCTAATACCTAGAAACCAGTGTATCTCGTTAGGAGACTAATATCACACTGATATCATCTTCTCCAATGAATTAATACAGCATTTCTATTTTATTCTCCATGGCTGGTGCCAGGTTCCTAACATTAACATTTGGAGCCTCTAAGGGATGGTGCCAGTGACCCCAATGCCTACATCCTATGTAGATTCTTAACCTGATCAAAGTGATTATTGTGATGATGGAGGTGAGGGTGGTTTTTTTGTTGAGAAGAAGATTGTGAAGACTGAAAATTGGATGATAATGGAAGGCAGTAGACAGTGAGAGGAGATGACAGGACATCAGTTTCAGTTGTGTTATCTGGTTTTTCAAAGGATAAAAATCTTATCTCATATCACAACCGTCTATGTAATCCAATGGCCCTTAGTCAGGAGCACACCACTTTGCCAAATTTTACATTTTACAATCAAACATTCATCCATTGAGCCAGTGAATGAAACTGAATAATGGTGCTTACTCAGCTTTTGTAAGTTTGACATTAATCCAGTGTGTCCCAATCAACAACAACAAAATATTATGTGTTCCCTTTAAAGTTTCCCTACCTTACACTTGCCTGCCCATTATATCCATAATCTTCTGTTAGGGACCGAGTCCTTGAAGGGATAAAAGTGTATAAACACAAGAAATACAAGGGTATTATGGGCAATGATAGAGAAAAGAACATGGGGCAGCAGCCTAACTAATCTGCTGACGTGGGGGGTGTGAGTGGGATTCTGTTAGAGAAAGGTTTTATTTGTTTTGGAGTGACGGGGAGAGGGGCAACCAGACTTTTGGGTTGTGGGATAGGAGAGTGTTGAGCTGCTTTAGTGCTCATTTCGTTTTCTCAATTTCTGTGTTTCTTCATACTGTTTTCCTCTTCTTCCTTGCTGATAACACCTTGTTATCAGTCCAGGAAGTGTCAATAATACACTGTTACCTCATTTCTCTGTTCATTCCTAGTTAGTTTCTATCATCTTCATCGGCATGGAAAGGTTTGCTTCTTATGTAGAGGCTCCTAAAGATAAGATAGTTCATTGCATGCCTTCCATTTTCTGGTTACCTGGATGTCCTTTGTGTTTTAAGTTGTCATTTTGTTGACTCTATTTTAATTCTTAAACATAAAATACAGTTTAATGTTTTTAAGTTGCTCATCAGATGTAAATGTTTGAAATTCAGTAACGTGATTTTATCTGCTTTTGCACATGACAGTATGGCATATCCCCAGGAAAGTTTCTGGATAATCAGAAGTTATCTAATTTTTTTGAGATCTTGACAACTTGCAAGGATGAAGATGATAAGGTATTCAATGTTATCATCTCTTAAAAAGTGATGCTGGTTTGCAGCTATGTTTTTGGCATATTCATAACCTGCCGTAGGATTCCAACATAAGGAAATCTAATGGCATTAGTAATTGTTTTAGGTTTATATTTCGACAGTACAATCACGAAACTATCCTGTGACTGGCTTCCAGTGGCATCCAGAGGTGATTAATTGATTCTGTGTGCCATCTTTTGCTGTATTGTGAATTTCAATTTCTAAATACTACTTTAATTAAGTTCCTTAAGGACTACAGTCATGCACCACTTTCTACTTAGTTCTTAATTATTTCAGCTATATAACGTCCTTTATAAATGATGCCATAGAAAAACACCTTTGAATGGGGTGTACCAGGAATTCCACACACAGAGGATGCCATTCGGGTCACTCAGTATGTTGCAAACTTTTTGGTCAGGTTAGGACTCAATTTTATAATATCTTCATCCGCTAGTATTGCAGATAAATGATTCTCAAAAGTCATTGGACTGCCTTAACAGTTGACAGAGTTCTCCAGAGTAATTGCCAGTGCAATGCAAATAAAAAATGATGCAATTTGTGTTTATTATTTACAGTTATGCAGAGGATAGTGATTATGTACCCATTGAAATGGGATGAAACTTGTTAGGATTACCCTTTTATGCCCTTCATACCCAAGATGCTACTTAATTGTGAATACCAAATAAGGTTTAGAAAAACATCTTTAAGACAATTTTGCTACCTATGAAATGATTGAGCTCCATTTGCTATGTTTTTCATGTAATTATTAATGGCTAACTCAACATATTTCCACCTTCATGGATCCAAATCCAGTGAAGCTAGGAAATCCTTAAACAGGCCAGTTGCTCAAGAAGTGCTAGACAATCTTATTTACAATTACAGTCCCACTTATTGTGGGAAGGCTGGGTAAGCTCTCGATGTCTGTATGACTGTGTTGTTAATTTGTTTTGCACATAAAGTTGCTGATGTTGGCGTTTAACTGTTTATGATCCTTGTAGGAGCGGATTTGATGAAGTCTATATATTCACATAAGTCTAAAAGAGTCAACAGATATTATTTTGTGGATAACAATAATAATTATGGCTTAATGTTGTATATACATGAATAATTATTATTATTGTTATGCACAATAATGACAGTAAGAAGCCTAACATTGTGCCGAAGCTATGCTCATTGGTGCATTGTACACCGTTATTGACCAGCCTGTGGCTTCTGCATCTGCTTGAGTTCCACTACGATAAGCTGTACTGTACAGAATTAATGCATGGCTGTAAGATGGCTTGTTGACAAGATAAATAACCATGTATTTTTTAGGACTATTTCCTGTTGAAGGATTTGTAGCATGTTTCAAATGATCCATATATTTGTTTGGTTTGTTAAAGAGCAGATTAACAATCAAACACAAAAATGGTGAGAGGTACATTGGCTTAGGTTATCAAACGAAAATATAAACATTTTACATTCTGTTCCAAAGCAATTTGTAATTAATTTTGGGGGGTACTCGAAACGCAAGCGCCTAACTGATTTTTCGTAGTATGGTGACTTAGAATTAACATTGTGTCATGTCTCATGAACGAAGCTTAACTAATGCATGATGAGTCAAACCGAAGTCAAATAGAAAAATTAATCCCTGAAAACAGAACAAAGCATGCACGCTACCAATATTTTTAAAACCAAACCAGTGATTCAAAGAAGACATTGTCGGTTCATGTTTTCATTGGTTCAGTCAGTCTCGTTTATAGTGTAAGTGGAACTAAATTGTAAATGAATCGAAAAACATTTAATCTAAATATATAATAATCATTAAGGTCTATTCGGTATTTTGGTTAAAATATAATTTTGCTTTTTATGTATGTTAGTTTTAAATTTAGTCTCTACATAAAAAATTTTAAATCAATCCTAATACATGTAATTATTTGTAGAGAAGTCTCTGAGTTATAACTCTATTGTGGGTTATTATATATGACTAGCAGAGTATGATATGACTATTTACTTGCTTAATTGGCTATTATGTGGCACTAGCAAATGTCAGATAAGTAGAATAAATGCCAAGGCCAAGTCTCCCTTTTGAGTGAAGTATAACAAAGTCTAGTATAAGTTTTTACCTATGCACACAGCTCTTTTGCCTACTCACAAGTAGATCATTTTCATTTAATGTATTAAGTAGGGACTTCTTTAGTCGGATCATATTCCCTAAGTCACATATAAAGGTCCATTCATAGAGTTATGATTCCAATTGATAGTAGTGATTTCTTTACAAATAATTGCATGTATAGAGATTGATTTAAAAAAAATTTTGTACAAAAACTAAAATAAAAATCAATAACACATATAGGATCAAAATTATATTTTAATTGACATTGCTTGGTTCAGTACACAATAGAATCAAGCATAACACTTTAATGTATGTGTGATATGACAAAACAAACCATAACCATATTATAAAAACTAGCGGCTTAAATGGCACTGTTGTGCCTGTTAAGCCGTCTTTCTTATTCTTTTGGGTATTAATATTATTAATACACAATAATAATTTTCATAGGATTTGTAATGTAAAGTTTTCACTATTATTTAATTATTATTAAAATGAAGAGGAACGTAAAATGAGAAATAAAAGGAGGGAAGATGTGGGTGTCGTAGCGTGTTTTGTGCATAATAGGAATAGGAGTATGGGTGTAAACTGCTGTGACAGGAGTATGGGCAATGAATGCAGTCCCCATGTTGCCAGTTATGTGTGACATGTTTGTCAATGCTATGTTAAGTGAGTAAGGGTATATTGAGTATTATGAATTGTGACTAAATAGCAATTTATACAAAGATAAAGATTATGTAAATATGAAATGTTTTGAATAACATTGTTCATATAAATATTTCAAATGAATTTAAATGCCATTGAATTAGTTTATTTATTTATTTTATTAAAAAGAGTTTTAATATTGATACACTATCAATATAAAAGAATTTTATATTATTATTCAATTACATATTTGTATTTATAAGATTGTTAAGATAATGAATAGTTAAGTCAAACATTTTTACTGATATGACAATATGTAATTTAATATTTGTATAAAAAAAATTTTGTATTGAAAATATATTGAAATTAAATTCTAGTAAAAATAACTTATAATGGAAAACTTTTGATCCTTTTTTATAGTTTATTATAAAAAATGACTATTTTTCTTTTGAAAAAAGCAAGCGCACACTGGCTATCCATGGCCTGTTTAGCATGTAGTCTCAGAAAGAGGTGAGTGGAGGAAAATGCACATATTGGCGGGAAAACGAGGCCATAACAAAAACATTTGGGATCGAACCGGAGGGAAATAATACAAGCAAAAAGCCGCGAACGCTTCTATCCATTCCACATCGTCCCTCTTCCTCTCCTCTCCTCTCCTCTCCTCTCCTATGGCGCAAATCCAAACCCAAACCCTGGCTTTGATTGACGAGATTGAATCTCTCGTCTCCGATAAACTTCAAGTGGTAACTCTCTCTCTTAGTCCCTTTCGTTTTCCCCTTTTTCCTCAGATTCACTCAGATTTCTCGTTTTACTTGTGCAATTTCACACTTACGGTCCTTATGTTGGGTTACGTTATTTTCATGGCTTTTAATTTCTGAATGGTTTTTTTTATTATTTATATTTATTTAGGGTCAAATTTCATCTCTTTTAATCCCAAATTATTTTCGTTTTTGTTGCAAATGTTTGATTTGATAGGGTGTGGCATCTTGTTTCAGGTTTCCTACAAATGGCTGAGTCGCAATTACATGGTATCATCCGATGAAGCAAAGAGGTAAAATTAAAAACTTTTTAAAAAAAAAAAAATTGCTTGTAGATTTTTTTGAAAAATTATGTTATGATGTTTTTGAGCAGTTGAGAATTTTGCTATATTTAGGTTGCTTCAGGAGTTTGTTGAAAAGCATGATGGTGGGTTGGAGGTTGTATATGCGTTGTCTGGCTGGTTAAAGAGCAGCCATCCAAGTTACCACATAAGGCTTGTTACTGGCAGAAAGCTTGCAGGTACTACTAGGACCTTTTTGGGAAAAAAAATATAATTAATGGGTATGCTAAAGTGTTTTACTTGATGTGGTTCCATCTGCAAATATGAATTATTGAGAATAGGAGAAGATGAAAATTCATATTTAACTGTGCTATAATGGTAAGTGTTTTTACTGCTGACCCCCTTTTGTAACATATTCTTCTTTGGTGTGATAACTTTTTCTTGTTCTGTGCCTTAGCTTCTTAAACTCTAATTATAAAAACTTGGTTCGTGTGATTTTTATTCATTGTCTTTTTGCTGTTTAATTTATGCTTGTTTGTTTAATATTTAAGGTATTAAGCTTTAACTTGAGGGCCAGTCTTAGAACAAACAGAACCTGCATAATTTGCGTTTCCTTAAACCCCTGTTCAAATGGTGGTTTTCATTTAGCATCTTATTCAACCGGAGATGGATCTATTTGGTGTTTCTGTGACTTACCAGCCTGGTATGATCAGTTCTGTCTTTGATGGGAGAACTGCTTAGTAAGAACTTTCACTAGTTGTATGATGTGAAAATGTTTGCCTGTCATTGTTTGATATGGAGTGGCTTACAAACATTGGGGATTGGGACAGTAACTGTTTCCCACTTTTTATGCAGAAGCACAACAAGAATTTGATGGCAATTGTTCAGTTCAGGTGTATAGTGTGCAAGCTAGCATTCCAAAGGATCCAGCTGTGCTTTGGAATGCAGAATTTATTCAAGCAGAGGAGCTCTTCAAGCAGCCCTGGTCAGTTGACAATTGCTTGAGAGATAACAGGCAGGTTCCATGTCTTCAGAATATCTGTGTAGTATATATGCATTTGGTTGGCTTGTTTGATAGCGGTCAGACAGGTCGAAAGTATTAAGTTATCTTGAGTTTGTTATTAATTTCAGTCAATTTGCTATTTCCATTTAATCTTTTACATATGTATATATGCATATGAACATGAAGACATATTTATGTTATGCTAGGTCAGTTCCAGAACAGTGTGCTGTACTGTAATGGCATATAGAACTGATAATAGATCCTTTTTCACTGAATCAAATTCTTTTATCCAAATCATAAAATATATACTCTGATTTTGGTTTCTATTTGCTAGGCAAAGATAAAAGACAGAATGCAATGGTATTACAAACTTACAATGCATCTTTCCAGCACAAGCAATAGCATGAAACATTTAAAAGAGAAAACAAGTTAGTTTGAAATTAGGGGAAGCGGTTTTGATTGGTACTTGGATTTGATCAACTAGGTGTTGTTTATATATGGCTTTGAAATTGGAGAATCTTTTGACATTAAAATGTGATTTTTGTACCCAAAAAAATGTGGTGATTTGATTTTACCCTCTTCAATTCATTGTATCTATGAGCAACAAGGACTCTATTTTATGATCTCAATCTGCTGGCAGGTCCTGTATACTGTAGGAACATATTTTTTTTTACTTGATGTCAAAGATTTAATTTCCAGAATCCCTTCATAGTGAAGAATATAGTCAATGAAAAGTTTGTAGCAATTTTCTTTTACTGCCGGTGCTTAATCTTCTCTGTTAGCAGACATGCATGCATGATTGTTGTACGCCAGTTTGGAAATGGCATATGATGTTTTAATAACTATATAGAGATATGTTTGGGGTTTTTCATGGTGGCTAACCAGCATACTTCTCAGGTTCTGTGGGATCTCTAGTTCTTTTGTTCAACGGAATGTAGATGGCCTGCCAGTGGTTTCTGCAGCTCCACAAACAAAATCTGCAGTAGGCTTCAAACCAAGAAAGAGTAATGTTCTCCAACCTCCGAAAAATATAGCATGTGATACTATTCCCAAAGTTGATCTCAAATCACAGGATGTGGTGAAAGATGCCAAGAGTGAAAGCAATGGTACAGGGAATACAGGAGTTCATGATCACATCAACAAACCTACTGAAGACAGAGAAAAGGTCCTTCCCTTGCCCACAGGCAAAAAGAAAGCACAAGCTGATAAAAGTGGCTCTGTCACTGGAGGTTCATTGGCAAGCTTTTGGGGTCGTGCATCTGCAAAACCCAAGCCTTGTTCCCTGTCAGCAGAAAATAATAAAACGGTTTCAAATCCTACTGGTTGGTATCCTTTGCAGTTTATTCTATTTTGTTTGTATTAGATTTTCAGAATTTTCTTGGTGATTGTAATGGTAATAGTAATAGTAATATTACAATCCGTCTCCAACATGTTTATTTGCACATAAATGTTTCAGTAGCTACTGAAGATGCCCAAACTAGTGCTCGTGAAGCGGGAGAGGGTGACAGTGGGGATGATGATAATCAAGATCTCACCTTAAGACGGTCATCCAATAGGAAAAGGAGGGTTGTCTTTGATTTCTCAGATGAAGATGAAGATGCTGTCAATTTAGCATCACCAGAATTACCTAAGAAGCAGTCACCTCAAGATTCCAGACAAAATGATAATAAATCATCAGAGAAAGCCACTTTGAGTTTTGACATGAAGATAGAAAATAAATCAAGGGCTAAGGAAGAGAAAGCATCTGACCAAAAAGCTAACCAACCTTTCAGGGAAGAGGTTTCAGTTATCAACAAATGCACAAGTACTGGGAAATCATCTACTGAGAAGTTGCAGAGTCGTGCTTCTGAAATTTCTGTTAATAAGGATAGTCTAAACAATACTGCACCTGGTTCACCAAAGAGGAGAAAAGTGATGAAGACCAGGATTGATGAACGAGGGAGAGAAGGTACCATGTTCTTAGTGCATTATTTTCACAAAGCGGCTTCTATATTGCCTATTTGCCTTGTAGGATACAAGCTAACTTTTTGTATGAATATAATAGATTACTTTGGAACTTCTATTCTTAACAATGTTCGTTATTAAACATCAACTATACATCTACACTTGTATGAATTTTGCGTGATCTATATCTAGAAATTTAGTGAATCTCAGCAAATCTAAGTTATTTTATATTATATATTTGTATTTATCTCTTGTTTACGTTTTATTATTCTCTCCAGTAACTGAAGTAGTCTGGGAAGGGGAGGAGACAGAAGCAAAGAAAGCTGATAAGGTTACAGCAAAGAAAGCTGACAATAATGCATCTACCAATCCTGTCACCTGGTTAGTGTTATTCTTCCTTATCTTTCAAGCATTTGAGCTAAATGACTGGTAACATGCAATACTTCAAAGGCCGAATGATGCCCTGTCAGTTGTCCTCTGAAGCATTGTAAGGGTGCTTCATTAGGTTTGCTTTGCTCCTTGCAAGGTATATCTGAACTTTCTTCAAGGTCCTTTGACAAAAAATAAATTATAATTTATTTTGTGATATCGAAATATGCACTATGTACATTGAACTAATGCAAAATATTGCTGAGATTTGTGCTTGAAACTAGTGCAGATAAGGTATTTAATCATTTTATGTTTGTGTTTGTCGATCCCCTATATTCAAGAGACAAATTGCTATGGCTTGAAGCTTTTGATATAAAACATGGAACCTATTTAAGAAGATGCACATAGAACCTGTTTGTTTTAGTGATTGCATTGAAAATAAGTTGGCCAGCGCACATCCCAAGGGCATCTGAAGGAAGGAGACTGTTAAGCTTGGTTGATTTCACTGCTTTGTTGTCTAAGCTTGTTAATCATAACTTTATTCATTGGGTACGTAATTCCAGTGCTCCGGCAACGAAGAAGACACCAGCTATGGCAAATACGACTTCTGGAAAAGGAGGAAGCAAGAAGACAGGAAACACAAAGGATCCCAAACAGGGCAATATTCTTTCGTTCTTCAAGAGAGTTTGAGATCAAGCTAGAATTACAAAATTGAAGAGGCATTGCTTTCAGCAGGATTATCCATTAGTGCTGCTAGTGCCTTCATGATTGAGGATTTTGGATTATGTAGATATTTTCCTTAGTTGGGGGTTTCACGGGAATCTGAATGCAGGATAGTTTGAAATACATTTATGTGTATGTTCTCCTTATGCACACTCTTGCTAATAGTACTCTCATATCCTGTTCTTGCCTTGCCTTAGCCATAGTTCACATACAGGCCAATGCACAACAATGAACCACGCTGTCATGTGTTAGCTCTTGATCCAGGCGTCTTGAGGAACTATAGATGTCTTTTCAAGCCTAGGCTATGCCACTTAAAGTAGACACTCGAATGCAAAAAAGGTGAAAGGCGACAAAGCAATTTGTAGAATAAAGTTTAGATGCACTCATCTTTTATGTATCTATTTTCACTTAAACCATGCACAAATGTTCGGTAAATGTGAATCGAGAGAGCAAACAAAGCTTCTGATGTTTGCTTTAAAATATAATAGAACGGCTATAAAAGTTGGACATGAGAGTTCAATCCTTAAATTTCAAGAGGTAATTGATTTACAAATTGGTTCGGTTGACTTACTACCAATAGTAGTTTGAGAAACGGAATTAGATCTTACTCGGTGAGTTGATCCGTGTTATTGGTTTAACGAGTTGTAGTTAGGTTACTGATTCAACCGACCTGTTACATTTAAACGAAAAAATAAAATAAAATCGTAGTTATCTTTTTTATTTTTAAAAACAATCAGATTGGATTAAAAGAACATCAGAATTAGATTAATTTTGTTGGGACAATATCTACTGCAATAATAGCCTAATTTCTCAATTAACTTTTGATAATAGACCGTGTTCACCAATCCAACAATTAGTTCATCAATTCTTTTTCATGAACATCCGAGGCAGAGTCCATTTTGTAAGCGTTTTCGCACTCGAATTTACTATAGCAAAATCCTTATAACAATGGAACGCAGATACAAATTGTTCAGGGAAGTGCAAATTATAATCTCGATCCAAAGTGAATTTGAACTGTAGTCAATTTCTTAAACAAGCATCTAACCAGGGGAAACCAATTATCGAAAAGTTGTCCAAGTGTTTTTCTATGAACACAAATACAAAATCGATGTTAAGGAATTGCCGTGTCGACTCCATTCATCATGGATGGAAAATACATAATGGAGTTAGTATTTACCAAAGGATAGTAGTCACCTGATACAGAACGTACTTGTTCAATTGATTGAGGAAACATAGGGGTAGATAGTTGTCAAAGGTGAGTGCAGTTGGAAAGGGAAAAACAGTTGCTACACTATGCAAGTTACCAAATCAATGAGATGATAATATACATGATTTACAATAGCTTTCCCATGAATGTTACTATTTATACTGTCTGTTATTAACTGTCCCGAATCAGGTTGGTTGGCTCGCTCAAAACGTACTTGGGTAGCTCATACTTTGCTCCTGCAAAACAAGCATTGCAGCAACAATCAGAACAAGAAAATGTTGATGAATACTGCAAAAAATGAACATGCTATAGCCCCAAAATAAAGAACACAAGGTGCAAGAGTACATGTTCATTTTTTTTTTTATTTTTTGTTGACAAATAATTAGGTCGAGGATAAGACATACCCCGGTCCAGGATCAAATAAGTATAGTACTTCCAATAATTTCCAAGATTTTGTGGTATCTCACTTTAAGCTAGTGTTACCTTTTTATTGCACTTCACCAGCAATATATACCCTTCATAAGCACGTTTTTAAGTTTGAAGATGAATCTTAAGATCCCAAGGGCTTTCCATATATAGTGTTTTTTTTTTTTTTTTCCCATCCTTTTTAAGAGGAGGAGATTTTAATAAACTCCAAATGGGAACGCATGTAAAGGGAAAGGGTATTGATTGTGAGGATACATGTTTATGTGGTAAGGCAGCCGGGGTGAAAAAAGGTAATGGTGGGGCAATAGTGCTTTCTACAACAGCGCAAAGTATTCCACCATAATCCACAATAAAGGTGGATGTGTCACATGATAAGAGTAGGGTTGGACCACAGTTGGATAATTATTGCGAAAAGTATGGCAGTGCTGCTGGAAGCCCATATGTGAGTCATGGCATAAAAGTACTCGGATACTTTTCATCTTTAACTTCCAATTTCATAAATCAAATTAAGATTTTAAAGCCAAAGGAAATCAAATCAATTAAAATTTTCAACTTTTGGTTCAAGACTGATTTAGATTATAGAAATCAAATATCCTCTGATTAGCTTTTTCTTTCCCCCCTCCTTTTCTGGTCCTCCTTACTTTTTAAATTCTGTTCTAGAACATAGTAAATCGGAGAATTCAACATGAACTAATTACCCCTTTCATCATAGCATACTGTCAAATCTGAACTCTGGACAATAACCCCAGCACTATCAACAATTGCTTGTGCTAAAGTTAGATCAGCCTCAGCAGCAGCTCGAAGAGCATCCCAAATCTCTAGCATGCAGAAAACAAGATATGCGCTTCAATTAACTTAAAACAATCAACACATGTATTAAGGAAGAATGAAACAAAACAGAATGATTGACTACAACAAAAAAGCTTGTATATATATATATGGCCTAACATAATATCATTTTTGGCATTGCCACTTTAATATTTATGGGAAGAATTCGTTATCTGACAATAATTTTCTACAGCTAAAAATAATGGCAAAGTCACTCTGCAGGCAGGCAATGATCACTCTTGCAACTGATAAATACCAAACAGCTTTCATTGCTTTTTCTTATCTGCTTGACGCTAAGCATTAATTCTACAGTGGATTCTTTTGAAAATTAAATTCAATCATCAAGTCAATCAATCATCAGAGTAAATTAGAATTTGTATACTTCTTCTTGGCTGCCCAGAATTCAACATAGAAAGCAAGATGGCCCTTAAAGCCACATCATATATCCCATATATGCATGAGTCACAAGCAATCAGGCAGGGCTCTTATGAAAGCACAGCATTTTCTATTTTCTCCTTGATGTAAATGTATCATCCTTTCCTTCCAAAATTAGCTTCAGGCCCATATTTATGTGCCAATTGTTCTATTTCATAGCTAACATGTTTGTTAGTTATACTATGAAATTCAATAACAAAATGAAATATAAACTTTACCCTTAACATAGTGAATATCATCTTTATCAGATCTTAGATACTTTTGTGAAACCTAAGCCTTTTCCTATACAACACAGAAACCATTCTGTATTTGAGGCATCATATATAATAAACGCAAGAATGACAAAGCCTTATGCTGATGATTTGCAATGGGATAACACAAGGTTAGAAGGTGAAGGTCATTCCTAAAAGTATGATCCTCTGATCTCTCGTTTTTTTCTCTCCAATTGCTGCTGAGAAAATAAATGACCTTATGGCAAGAAAAACTCAGCCATAAACAAATTATTGAATAGCCATTTACATTCCCTTTCTCTAACCAAACATGAAGCACTAAATATTTATTAACTTGCAAAGCTCGATCTCTACTACCTCAGCCCGCCATCCACTCCCTCCAAGTTGAAGCTTCCTACCAACTTCTTTTTCCAAATACACACTCGTCAATCTCATTTCCGCATTCATGGCACCATGATGTGAACAAAAAAATAATAGACTTCCTAATTAGGAGGGTACACGGTGTCTAGAGTCCCTGTAAAAATTTCTTTGATAAAATGCATTCTCACAAACTTCTTGTTAGCGAAATACCAACCTATTACTTGGGATCAGCTTTCTATGCATTTCTTTGACTTGAATATGACCCGAAGGAAATATTCGTTCAGGTTGCAATTACATGTAATAACCTTTGGTTATTGTCAATTTATATCTTCAATAAATTACCAACTATCTTGTACAACATTGTGACTGTAAATACAGAGGCATCTTAAGAGATGACCATACTAGAAGAGATTGAAGCAACACAGCAAGCTGTGGATTATTAATTTAAATCAGTTAGAAAAATAATCTAAATTAAAGAAATCTGAACAATATCCAGAAAACTGTGGGAAGTGAACTGATTCATAGAAAGCACTCCTTAAACTCCTATTGTCTACAAAGGCAATTTAATTATACATAGGCCTTG
The DNA here is from genome assembly GCA_031439585.1 of Pterocarpus macrocarpus. Classification (NCBI taxonomy): domain Eukaryota; kingdom Viridiplantae; phylum Streptophyta; class Magnoliopsida; order Fabales; family Fabaceae; genus Pterocarpus; species Pterocarpus macrocarpus. Next base: position 13,884,113 of record CM062517.1, on the reverse strand, counting down.
AAAGAATCCAAATATAATCAGTTATCAAATTATCAAATTTTGTTAATACCTTTACGGCCACCATAGTGAGGAGCTGTGTCCCAAAACTCATCGCGCAATTGTATTAGCTGAGTCTTTGTTATTGGCTGAGGATGCTTCCAAGGCTTGGGCTTCCGGATCTTTTTCACTGTCCCTGTTAAAAATGTATCAATTTTATATCGGTGTAAATGGCAACTGACATTAAACTTTAATCCAAAACTTGAGCATTCTCATCAGGAACAAGCAAGTAAGATGATAGAAGTAGGATGCATTCCAGAAAAAAGCACATGGTTTCAAAGGAAAAAGCAATTAGACTAGTTGGATATTTGTTTACCCTTTCCAACCACCCGTTTCACACAGGAATCAAGAAGAACCAATTTCCATCTTCGATCAAATCACTAAATACTAACTACAATTGTCCTCATTAGTGACTAAATTTTCAAAACTACAAACAAGATAGATAGACCAAGCAAATCACTTGAACCTATTTAAAGCAAATCTAAGCACCTTCAATAGTTTACAAATTTGGTACAACAGACAATCCTAACTCTTATCCAAAAACAGCCATTAACAGCAGTCAAGCAGATTATAAAAGAGTACCATATGACAACAATTGCTCGGAAAAATAAACATAAAAGATTAATGCTGTCAGTATCTTCCTTCTTCAGAGGGTAGGATTTTCATTGCTTTACACAAATGTACTACACATCCCCCCAAAACGAAAACAAAGACTTGTTTGCAACTGTGCCCTATGCAATGAAATTCATTCTTCATATTTTCCAGAATCACTATTTGAATGATTAACATAATAATAACATTGGGGGGTTTCACAATTACAAGCATCAAACAGGATCCCAACAAATAAATCCCAGAAAGAACAGATTTTGACCTCAACCCAAGATCAATTGACTGAACCCTTTACCAAAAAACCAGATAAATTTCAGGCCACAAAGAAAAATCAAACCAAAACCCAAAAAAGAAAAAGAAAGAAAAAAAAAAAAAGAAAAGAAACAAGAAGAGGGGTTATAGTGGATGATGCTCACCATCAGTCTTGGACTGTGAGGATCCAGCACAACCCATTGCAGAAAAAACCAGAGCTTGGTTGGCAGCAGTAGCCTCAGGATGAGGACGAAAAAGTGGAGAGAGAGAGAGAGAGAGAGGGTGTAAAAGTAGCTTGAGTGAGGTAAGATGGCAATTGGCAAGTCAAAAACGTAGTCTTTGAAGGTAGTCACGTTATTCAGTGGGTAAATCGTAATGGGGGTTAATAGGTACAGTGTACATGGTGCCTTATTTGGATCAATGCTTATTCACAATTTATCATAACTAATCTTTTTTTTTTTAAAAAATTATATCCAAAATTCATTATATTTCAACTAATTTGGATCAAAATTGGTCAGCTCATAATCGAATAAATCTTTTTAATATTAATTTTTTTATTCATAAAATTTAAACCTAAAATTTTATCTAATAAAAATAAGTATCAAAATAATTAAATCAACTTGATCAACTAATTTTATTCGGAGCAACTTGGTTTATTACATAATAAGGTCCTCTTTGTTACTTCATAAATTTTTTTTTATGGATATGAATCTAATCTTCTGACAGGGAAAAATATTTGTATCTCTATTTTTGATATATTTATCTAGACCCAATAGATTTTTATAATTGAAAAAATATAATGTAATAATGATAAAATACTATGAATCCACCTTTTGTGTGGGAGGGGAACGGCTTGAATGCGTTCAAGGTTGTGTGAACAAATAAAAAAGCCGCTTTCAATATACTTACGATAAAATTAAGCTTTATTAACTTTATTTAATATACATTTACTTATTTTAGTTCTATTAACTTTATTACAAATATACTAAAATATAAATTGTTAGATTTATTTTTATGAAAGAGTTTGCATCTCTCTCTGTTATTCAAATTTTTTTGAATGGTATTAATTTTTAGAGTAAGTTGTCAAATGTAATATTTTCAGATTCTATTTAATAAGATTTTAAATATTTATAATAAAATCAATAATTAACAGTTCAATAACGTAACATACATATTAAATTACACTAATATAGTTTTTACCATTAAAGAATAATTAGGTTACACTTATACGATGGTTATGATATTACTTTAATGAGAGATGTGTTTTCAAATATTATGTGTCGGAAATATTTTTTTTAAAATATTTAGATACTGATTAAGAAATCAATAAACTTTTTTGAAGTTTTTAATATATTTAATATTTAATATATTAAGAATTTTAAAAAATTATTTTGTAATTAAATTTTTCTTTTTGAAATTCTTTAACTATTATTCTAAGGACAGTAAAACTCAATTTTTAATCAATATTTAACTATTTTTTTTTTGTCTAAATCATCGATATTCGAAATTCATTGGATTCTAACTAATCTGTTTCGAGCTAAGTCAACCCATGATGAGGTTAAAATTCTTCTAATGCTATTTTTTTTTTTCTATTCACAAGATTTAAATCATAAACTACGTTGGTATAAGTGCTTACTTTGGATATCAATGCGCTTAAATTTGGTTTGATAATACTATAATTTTTTTAAATTTATTGAGTTTTTTAGTCTTTCTAAAAATTATTCTTAAAAATTATAATAGTATTATTTAATAAAATAATATAAAATTTATTTTCAATAAAGAGAAATCATAAAAATAATATTTGATAAATATATTACAAAATTATTTTTAAAACTTAAAATAATTATAATAAATATTAAAGAGACTTATTTTTACTTTTATTATCATTAAAATAATAAAATTATATTAGTTTTAAAACATTAAAGAGTATAAATTAATTCTAAAAAATACGCCATAAAATATTCATAAACCACAAAAGCAAAAACACTCCATCATTTTAGTTTTCTAAATAAAAAAAAATTAATTTATTCCTTTAATGATAAATTTGATAAATAGATAAAAATGAAAATAAATTTTCATAAATTTAAATTTATGAGCAATTTCACGCATAAATTTACACATAAATTCAAATCTACGAAAATTTATCTCCATTTTCATCACTCGGCTAAACATTCTCCTATAAGTAGAGTTGCCTGTCAAAAAGCACTAATAAACCACGTCTCAGCAACTGTGTATAGGACTGTAGGGATTAGGGCAACCTCATTGATCGGCCAGATACAGCCTGTGTTTTATTTTATTTTATGCCGCCCCTCTAATTATGCCATAATTGTGTGCAGCCACTCCTACTCTATTTGTTTTAGTTTTTACTTTATGATTCTTAAGCAACTACGAATAGTAGTCTCCATATCCTTTACCAAGCTACATGTGCATAAATTCGTTAATCAAGGTACAGGGAATTGTTTTTTTTCCAAAAAACATAAAAAATGTACCACGCTGAAGTAAAGTATCTCTGAAATTTTTTTAAAGAAAGACTTAACCAATTAACTGTTAAAGTTGGTTTTAAAATATTCATACCCTACAACTCAAGTCCTAATTAAGGTAAAAGTGACGCTAGTCCAGGCAAAGATGGGAGTAAATACTAATGGAAAAATATTTGGAGACGCATCTTTTGCAACGTAATACAAGACTTATATCGAAAAAAATAAGTAAAATGATAAAAATATTTGAATAATTTATATAATTATTGTTACTTTTGTTCAATTTTTTTAATCTAAAAACTTATCAATATTTTTTATATATATACAAAACTTATCAGTATATTATTGAAAAATATTTATAAATTTTTTTTTTACAAAACTTGCACGCGTAAATAATGCACAAAACTTACCGGCATGTGCATTGTTTACGCTAGTAAATTTTTTTTTTTTTTTATAAAACTTAATGTAACAAAGATATATCTTTGATAAGTTTTATGTAAAATTTATGAATAAAAATTTTTTTTTAATAAAAATAGTAATAATTATATAGAACCTATCATCCAAATATTTTTGTCATTTTTCTCATTTTTTGATATGCATCCACTGTTTATGCATCCCTTATCGATTCTCATATTAATATTAAGACCAGATAATGGTTACACATATTAGTATGTATAACCATTCACTTTTTCAATAATCAATAATTAGCAACTTTCTCAAAGATTTTTTTAACATAATATATAGATACTCAAATTGATATATAAAACATAATTAAAATAAATATAAATTTTAATTATATAAGTACGGAACATAATATTAACTCGAACTCTATATTATTAGTAAAGATAATATATATATTCATTCAATATTTACATAATTATAATTTATATTTATTTAAACTACAGTTATCTCATGCGGATTGGAGTCTTTAAATCTTTCCATACAAATAATTAAATTTTTATTTTTATCTTTAAGGAAATGCGTTGATTAAAGTTGATTGTTAGGAAGAGGGAATCATAGTGGCTCAATAATAAGGATTACTAAGTGTAACCGAGAAAAGGATAGAAAACAAGAAAGAAAGAGAGAGAAATTAGTGGTTGGCTGTCAATGTTCCTTGTTGTGCGTGGCATTGTGGTGTGTGTGGACTTTTATTTTCCTAATGAGTGCGGCAATTTGTGGAGAATCTGCGGTGTGAGTTGTTTCTAAGAAACCAACAAATTCCAACTTGGCAACTTGCTTAATTTGTTCTTGTTATTATTTGTGTAAAACAATAAATATTCTTTGTAACTAAGAATGTGTTTGTTGGTAACAATTAAGATATTTATTGATTTGTTTTGTGGGTAGAAGATATCTATTCCCTGATCAAGTTTAATGTCTCTATGTTTATGTATAAACATGGCTTCTAATCTGATGTTCTTTTTCATACCAAAATAAGTAACATTGGGTTTATCTAATAGAATAACTCTTTTATGCATGCTCAAACATCTCAACGTCAGAAAAGAAGATGTATCTTTCCACTTAAAGTAAACACAAGTCAAAATCATAGTCATAAATGAATATCACATCACCTATTAAAATTGTTCATAGAAAAAGTTATTATAACAAATAATTATTTTTTATTTATGTTAAGAAATTAATTTTAATTCGGTATTAGATAAAAGTGTTTTTACATTAGTAATTAATTTTTAAGATTACTATTATAAAAGTTAAATATTTTTAATAATATGATAATAAGTACCCATAATAAAAATGATATGATAATATATAAGTAGATAATAATATGAAAATTATTTATATTATAATTTTATCATAATTAAATTCATAAGTTAAAGCACATGTAAATTATCCATAATCATTTGCATTGATTTATTGATAAAAGATTTGGATAAATTGTATGAGGTTATTGGATTAAACCTTATTATCAACAATGTAACCAAAAAGTTATCCACAATCGTTTGTTATCCTCTTTTTATTAAATAAGCTTTTCCTGTTTTGTTTTGTTTTGCGCCTAATAAAATCAAAGTTATCATTTTGGCAAGATGCCCGTGTAGGTGGATGGTTGGACCTAACCTTTAGAAGAGAAAGAGGAAGAAGATGATGATTAAACCAAAAGACTTCATGGATTGTGACAAATACAGACTAGCAAACAAATAAGCAGAACAACCACCCTAACCCTCTCTGTTTCTACAACTTTCTTAGGAATAGTGATATATCAGAATTTGAGTTTGAAACATTTAATGTGTTTATTTTCTGAGGATTAAAATAACTATATGCTTAAATTTTAGCCAATGCTTCCACCAAAAAAGAAAAAAAAAATTGCCAATGCATTTGATAGTGAATTAAAGCCTATTTGGAAGGACGATAGAGGAAAATTAATTTTATTATCTAATTATATAATATCATATTATTTAAAGTATTTGATTCTTATAATAACTATCTCATTAAAATTTATATATATAATAATATATAATTAGCTGGTTGTATAATGCAATTTGCATTAGCAGTGTATTAAACTTAATTTAAGAAAAAATGGATGGAGAGCTTTATATTCTTAGTAATACGTGTCTTCGTATACATTATTTCCACTTTTTCCAAACAGAAGTGGGATTATTATCTCAAGTTGTTATGGTTATGGGCATAAAAAATAGCTAAGTTTTACAGATGAAGAAGGAATCAAATCCAACACATTTTTGTTCAAAGAAAAATGCTATTTACGAAGTAAAAGTCATGAAACGGTGCACGAGTAACAAAATTTATTGCTGTTTTGCATTTTCACCTGTCCATAATTTTTGCAGTCTTCAAACTGCTTTCTTCTATTTAATTTTTCATTGAGTAAATTCATTCTTCATTGTTTTGTAACCATTTTTTTATACAATATAGCACTATTGTTCGTTTAGGGTTTTGCTAACATGCTCACAAAGGATGTGAGAGCATGGATGGTCTCACATTTCAGACCATTGCTATATTTGATTTTAGTTTGATATATCAGTAATACTAATATTTGAACTGAAGATCTCATATAAACTATTCAAACTCTACCGCTAAATTAGTCCTAGTTGCTTGAGCCATTACTTCATTATTATAAAGTAAAATTGGATCAAAAAAATAATTATCAACGGTTCAAATTTAACTTTTCTCTGCTATTTCATATTGTTTTGGAGCATGTTAGCATCTGTTGCTTGTTCAATACATCTTATTGACTTCATATATACATTTTCAAATGCCTTTCTCTTTTATACTTTTATCTAAATTTACTGAAATACTTTTTTTAATTCAATTTAACTTGCTTAAATCTTAACTAGATTTAAGGTGTGTTTGGATTAATTATTTTGCTTTCAACTTTACTTATTATCAAAAGCTTTCGGAGATACTTTTTGAAAGAAAAAAAAATGATTATTTCTTAAAATCAAACTGTTATCATGCTTACTCAAATATTCTTCTATTTGGAATCTTTTTTCATTATACATAATAGACCGGTATTTCCTATCCACCAAAAAGTAGACCGGTATTAAATTTGCAAAATTTTGCTTAGATTCTTAAGAATGTTATCTAGAATGTAAATATCCATCGTTGGTATGAAATTTGTACGAAGATTCTCAGAATTTAACTTTTTTAGGGAATAAAAACGGGAAAAATTATATTCACATTAAGTGCGATGAAGAGTAATAGGACTACCCACCTTCATTAATTTAAATCACATTACAGTCTCAATCTCTCTTTTTGTTTTTTTTTCTTTCTAGTGTTGTACGGGTTCATGTATTACTGGGCTTATACTCCCAGTCTTCTGACTTCTATGACATAACATTGCTAGATGAAGTAGTGGTGATGATAGTAAAAGTTATAATGCTGTTACTAGTTATAAGATTTATGTTAGATGCACAAAATTCACATAAAGTGTGGTATGTAGTCTAAGTAGATTAATGAGAAAGAGGGGGAAAAAAGTTGTTGATGTATTGATATTATGTGAAGGAATTTTTTTTTTTTTTTTGGAGCCACTAGGTTCAGAATTTATTAAACTTAACTAATTTGATTTTAATTAAATTGACTTATTATAAGAATAAAATTCTTTAAATATTATTTTTTATTTGTAGTATTTAAACTCAAAATTTTATTTTAAAAAAAATAAATATTAAATCATTTGAATTAAATTATCAATTTTCTATTAACAATGCTAATATCGATGGATGGGTTTACAATGAATAAATTGTGACCATCAAGGCAGTGGCAGTGGCAGTGACTGTTGTGGCTGACATGGTTGTGCACATATGTACCATAAGGAAAATTCTTATCTATATTATAGAGGAAATACTTTTTCTTCTTTTATACCACAAAATACTTAAAAAAAGAAAGAGAAGATATAATAAAAAATTTAAATGAATGATTATAAAATAAAGTGGAGGAAGTATTTTTTCCTCCACAAAGGAGGATAGAAAATCTCTATACCATGGAGGTGATGATTCTGGCGGGAACATATGTTTTAGGAAACTCAAGATTCTCAGTAAAGCCCAATTAAAAAGCAATCCATTAGTCAAAAATCTCATCCATATTTTCTAAAAATATTCAAAGTTGAAACAATTTTTTTACAATATTTCGGATTATTAGAAAAGTGATTTGGCATAGGAATTCTAGATTCCAAATATCAAATTCCAGCTAATAACTTTCTCGTATTTTTTCTTTGGTGGAAAATGTATCTATTTCTTTGTCACCAGTCTATTGTCTCCGTTTATTTTCTCCTTGAATTAAGGACATAAAGTACAATTGAGTGCGTTTCCATAAACCTCTTAAAAGAAAAAAATTAATCTCGATAATTCTTAGAATTAGAGGGCGTTTGTTTCAATTTTTAGAAAAAAGTTATTATAAAATTTAAATTTTATATATAGTTAAAAAAGTTAAATATTGATATTTTTTTTCAGAAGTTACTATTTTCTGCTTTTACAAAAAAAAATTGAAAATAAATTTTTTTGATATTCTGATATTCTGATTATTTTTTTAGAATTATCAAAATAATTTTTTTTTGCCAAAAAAAATAAACAAACACACTCTTAATTTTATCAATTAATCAAAAAAGAATTAATTTTATCCAAAAATAACTATTACTCTTCAAACGAAACTGAATATTTTTAGTTTACCTTTTTAAGAATTTTTATCTAAATACAACATATCAATAAAGAGTCCATTTGATTTAATTTTTGAGAGAAAATTTTTTGAAAGAAGGTCTTTTATAATAAGGTCTTTAGAGGAATTACTTTTAAAAGAATAATTTTTGTTTGATTTGAATATATTAAAAGTAAGTTTAGGAGAATGAATTTTATTTGAATAGGATAAAGTAAAATTACTTTTGGTTATTTATGTAAGAGTAATAGTAAGATTCCTTTTTAAAAGGTCTTTTTCTAGAATGAAAAGTAACCTCAAAGATATTTCTTCCAAAAAATCTTTTGAAATTTTAAAAGGTTTTTTAAAAAATAAGAAGTTAAATCAAATACTACTGTTTACTGTATAAAGTCATTTTTTTTCCATAAAAGACCTTTTAGTGAATACAAACAGTAATCCAAACGGGCTCTTTATCATATTAATTGAGGTGATTACATTATACATAGATCAAATGATAAGGATTTTAAAAAATATTTTTTATTGAAAAAACAATTTTCTTATTATAAAATAAGTGCAAACAAGCACACCCATTTTCTGCTAACTTCATGTGGGTTGTTGCTTCATGTCAGTACAGCTCAGTAACACCGTGCTACAATTATGTAAAGTTCCTTTTCTTGCCCTTTAGCCCCAAGCTTGCACTTCAAAAGAAACGTGTTAGGTGGATTCTCGTGCGTGTTTGGAGGTCAAACAGATAAGCCGCAAATTTTTCTGGTAGATCTTCAACAAGTGATGCACATATATTATTCATATGAAGACAACATACCCCATCATTAATACAAATGCAGATGGAATAGTTGCTTCAGTAATGAGCTCACAAAATGAGATGAAGGCCTTCTCAAGCCTATGAGATTGACCAATGCAAATGCCAAACAGAAACTATAACTTGGTTCATCTTCAACTTTCATAGTATTTAAAAGAAATGAATCTTTTCATGTGAAAATTTTATATGACCTAATTATATATTAATTTCTAGGAAAATGTTATTTTGTTTCTTACTTTTTCTAAGAACACTAATAAAGGAAGTGAGTTTTACCTCTCAACCTTCTCTTTCATCCATATAACTACTCTATGATTTCCACTAACAGCTTTATTTCATTGGTCAAAACACTTTTCGTGTGTTTTTGTAGTGTTGTTATTCATACTTAATAGCAATGCTCTAATTTTTATTATTAATTAGGAAGATGAACTATAGCTTGAATCCAACAAGAAAATCTAATCAATGTTAAAAATCAACACACGAACTTATGTAAAAATCATTAAGTTTTCACATAAGATAATCCATTCTTGTGTTTAATGCTTCAAGTTAAAAAGATAATGACCAAGTTCGGAATAAGTAGTTGAGAAGTACTTGAAAAAAAGGAGCAATCTCCTTGAAACTAACAGCTTTGAATGTAGGTGATGCTAATTTTGCTACTAGTTTTTTTCCAACAAATGGATCAAAATTAACCCTCCCACCTGGATGGTTATCTAAGAACAGAATCTTTACTTATAATACAGCTTCAATTACAGACTAACTTCAAACAGATGTAGGTGCACAATTGCACATATTCAATGTAATGGAGAACATAATAACAAGTGTAAAATAAATCATGCAAAACTTGCTACTGAGAGTTGAAACGGAAGGACTCCCCAGATGCATACTTAGTCCTCATACTGTAATGGTCAAATTTTGGATTGTTATAATCAACAGCCCTTGTCTCAACAGGTTTTGCCTCTGCCCCAAAAACAACTTCTCCGCTCTTTTCTCGTGACCGATGTCTTGGCCTTTCTTTTGGGATCTTAGATTTAGTGTAGGGTGGAATTTCAGTTGATCCATAAAATTCAGCATACTCGGCTCGTTTCGATGAACGGTGCTTACTTGACGGTGAGGGGTCCTTGGGACTGCTTGATTTTGTCTTTGGGGGCTTCATTTCTGAATATTTCTGAGCCGTGATTGGAGTATGGACCTGCCGAGTTTCGGTGAGAGGAGCAGAAGCACTTTGCCTAGGAGCAGGAGCACTTTGCCTATTGACCAATGGAGGCTCCACTTCATCTTCAGGCACCCTAAGACGATCTTTCAACGGTGTTAGGCCTCTTCTGGCGCCGTCAAATCTGAAACACGATGGTATTAACTGAGTGAATGCACTAGCCAATGCCTCAAGGGAGAGCTTAGAAAGGTCAACAATAAGCTGTCCAAAAGACGGCCATCCTGGCTCCTCTTTACTGCTCTCCAGGATTGACATGGATTTCTCATTGCTTGCTTGTGCTTTAAACACTCTTTCTGATGGTTGCTGCAGCATTTATGTTGTGTAATTAGCCAAGCAGCAAGGCTGAACTACTATTTACAAATCAGCAGCATGACATAGGATTTTGCAGCACAAGGATGCAAGTCAAATGAGGAGGAAAATACCCCAAAAGTAAAATAGACAATAAAGAACAAAGCAAAGAGAGAAATCATTCCACGTTAAAAAATTGACTTTGAAAAGAATTATTGTAGTTTCAAATAACGCTAGACATGTTATGGCAAATCAACAGCAAGCATTGTCCAGACAAAGAAGAATAACTTTTGGCAACATTGTAAGGTTACAACAGTCAAAACATCATATAATTCTGAAATATTCTAAATTTACAAATCTTATTGAAGCAAAGTAAACAACTAAACATACAGTTTTCGAGAAGAAAGAGGATCCAAATCCCTGCTGAAGCATGCATGTAGCATATCCCAACATGACAGCACCAACAACTGTAAGGATATCTGCAGAAAAACCAAGAAAATGGACTAAAATTAGAAAGTTAATTGGAGATGGAGAAATCTAATGGGCTAAATAAAAGATGCAGTCACATAGACACAATTTTCAAATTTACATATTCCACAATTTACATATTCCACACTGTTTCATTCCTCAGCTGAATACAGCAAATTCGCATATTCCAGCAAACACCCACACATTTAAATACTATATGTACTAAATTCAAGCTTAAGAAAAAAATTTACATTCAACTAAAAGATCAATAGTGTTGTATGAGACTGAATGTCAGATGGTAAAAAATCTACAAGAAAATAAGCTCAATATTGCAGAGATGAGGATATTACATTGGAAGAGTGAACACTTGCATTAGAGAAAAAGTTGGGTAACATCAATTGTGGAAAAACGGTAGAATCTTGTCTTAAGTGGTTTGATTATATGTGAAGAAGGCCTATACAAGTCCTAGTAAGGAGAGTAAATCATATATAGGGTAGCCTAATAACTAAATGTAAAAGGAGACCAAGAAAAACTACATGAGAAACCATTAAAAATGATTTAGATTTTAATAGTTGATTATAGACATGGTTTATGATAGAACAATATGATGTTGTCTGATCCATGTAGCCAATCCCACGAGGGACAAGGCTTGGTGGTTGTTGTTGTATGTAATGAACACTTTTAAAGAACAAACTTATGATAAAGAATAAACCCAATCCACCAAGAACAACATAGCGAAATTAAATTGAACTTGCTTGACTGGCATATTTCCATTCCACTTATGGAACACAGCCAGGGCAGTTAAGACTAGGACTGAGCAGATACATCACTTGGATGAACTAAATTGAAGTGATCTCACAAGTCACAAGCCTAGTCCAGGAAGGCAAATAAAATAAAGTTACCATTTCACATCAAGCTGCATCCAATAAAGCCACCCTCCCCAGCTTATCTAAAATATGCCATGATGGCAAGATGAAAGTAAACCATCGTATCAAAAATTGTTCAGGAACTGATGTCCATAGTAGTCAACACTCATCAGATATTCAAGCTCTACAATCAGCATTTAGTTATTTTATCTTTCTTTCTTCGTAACTGATATTCAATGTTTTTATTTCTTCTTTTCTTACTTTTTGTTTATTTACAGGTGATATTCAAAATTCAGAACCAGAACTTCAACATCGGAATCCCATGTTGTAAAGGCCAGGAGTTTTTACTCTTCAGTGAAGCATAAACCATTCAAAACTTTCCTGTCTTGTCATCACATGTTTGGAATGTGCAGGAAAAAGCACCAGATTATTATCATCTTATATCAACAGAGATTATTATATTACATAACAAAAAATATCATACAGAAGATAAGAATTTAAACCTGTACTGGAAATTGAACTAGACTGAGAATCACAATCCTCCTGGTAGAGAGAGATTTGCCGAAGTGCAGCATTTCCTCTATCAATGACCAACAAGGAACAGGTGGGCCTAACATATACCACATCAAAATCATTTGAGAACTTAGCATCCTCACTGGGCCCATCCCTGTAGCCTGCAACAGTTGACTTCCCTCCAGCAATGGTTGTCACACCTAAAAAAGACTTGCAAAGATCATTAACAATATCCTTTCTCGCCATTCCATCCCCCAATAAATTTGGATTTTATCTACCAATGCAGAAGTCACAAGTTCAACAAATGGTAAGGTATTATTGGTCCTGTATTATGCATGCAGGACATGTCCATAACCTACTGGCCTCAGTGGTAGAATGAAGGGTTCAAAACTTCTAGCCAAAAGAATTTCAGATTTGCATCTCGGGGTACTCGTAAGACCTCTATATTGAATTCCTATTATGACTTTTGTGTTCAAACTTCATTCTACTATTGTCTGATACCAATAGACCATGTTAGTCCAGAACGAATCCAGAAATCTTTTAACTCAATTAGCACATACCTGCATCTCCAATCTTTCTGATGGCCATATTCTGAGTATCAGCAACATAAACATTTCCTTTATCATCCATGGTTATGCCTTTGGGATGATTAAATCGAGCATCACTTGGTTTTCCATCCACATGACCAGTGTATCCCTGAAATGACCCAGCCACCAATCTTCCTCTGCTATCTGCAGTAGTAAAAAGTGAAAACAGAAGAACAAGGAAGTAAAAATAAATCCAATGAGTGAAGATCAAATCATTCTAGTTCTCAATTAATCCAAAACTCTTTCACTTGCCAAATACTAGCATTCTTTTACTCATGCCACTATGAGACACCCGTGAACCAAATATATCATAAAGCTTAAGCTTTGGTTTCTTTTTCTCCCTTTCCTTTTTTCATTCTTTTACCCTTATTTTTGCCTGGGGAGCTATCAATTCCCAGTTAAGTTGAACCAGTCAAAATATTAAAATACTAAAATGCAGATTCCTTCATATTATCTCTATCATCGTTCTTACAATTCAAGTGCAAAGTACAGATCCAATTTGATAGAATTATAAGAAAGTAAGAACATCCCAGGAATGTATGTCACGTGTCATATCCTAACAAATCATATTTGCTAATAATAGTTATAAAGAATCAAGATTCAAGAGGATAAGAGCAACCATACATTGGGACAACGGCGGGGTAATTTTAACAATGTTACTATTAATTGCATCAACAGCATAGAGTTCACCATCCTCCTCAGACACACGGATCCTATGAGGGATGACCCCAATTTCGTTTCCTTCCACAACAGTCTCAACTACATAACCATTCTCAAATTGAAGAACATTCCCATCTGAAAAAAATAAATAAATAACAAATTACATTTACATTTACATACACACCTAAACCACAAGAATCTTATAATACACAAATGACTGAGTTATCATCACTGCACAATGAACCTGAGTGTGGCGTCTTGGTGGTAGACCTTGTCCATTTGAGAATTGAAGAAAGATGCTTAATCAATGGCCCTGATTTATCAACATTAATTAATTAAAGTAACCAAAAAAGAAACAAAAAACACAAAAACAAAAAAAAAAAAAGTATACCCCATTGTAAAAACATGCAAAGTAAGAAGGGAATCAATTGGTATTAAACAACATAAAGCAAAAAGATTCAAAATTTAGCATTCCCATTAAAGAAATTGGAAAATCCAAGTTGTTAAATAAAATGGGGTAGCGAAATTTTCATTTTTCCTCCCTTTTTGGCTACCTGCAGGAGCAGCTTGAGCTTGCAAGCGGAGAGAGAAGGTGGCAGCAAGTGCAATGAGAGCATACAATAAAACGTGATTCCTCATCGTACTTTTTTCCGAATGATCCGAGGAGAGGGAAAGGGAAGAATGAGTACTAGGTTGTGTTGTGTGTGTGTGTGTGTGTGTGTGGTGTGCGTTACTTGTTACTTTGAGAAGAAGCTATGGAAGAGGAATGAAGTGGTGAAGGGACATTTTGGCAAAGAAAGCACGCAATCTAGAGAGTAGATACGAACTAGCTAGCAAGCGGGTTCTTCTTCTCCTTCTTCTTCTACTACTTGGGTCTTGCTTAGCACAACAGTGCCCTTCACTCTTCAGGCTTCAATCAATGCCTCTCTCTCCCTCTACTCAACTTTCTCTCACAAAAGTGCCTTTTTTTTTTAAATTATTTATTTATAAAATTTATTGAACTAATATAATTTGAGTCATGTAAACTTTGATATAAATAAAATAAATCGTTCACTCAAAAAAAATTTAAATAAATCGCTTCTACAATTAATTTCTTTTTTTAATTTACAGAATTTAAATACGAGATTCTACTTTAAAAAAAATTAATATTGAATCATTTTGTTTAGCAAAAACTAAGTAAAAGTGCTTTTATTTGTTGCCTTTCTTTTGGTCTTTTATTTTAACTTTGTTTTTAGCATTTACGCGGAAAGTGAGTTTTACGAGGTGGGAGGGAAGACAGTGATGAAAATGAAACGCTTTTACTGCTGCTGGAGTTGCTTTTGCTTGGCTTGTCTGCCTCTCTCCTTTGCCTTGCATTCCGTGGGCAATCTCTATTCTGTTTTGCTGATTGCAGAGGCGAAAAAAATATAAAATAAAATAAAATCTATATGAGAAATAGTTTAATAATAAAAAATTTGGATAGTTTAATATTAAATTAACTCTTATTGTTATCAATATACTTCCAAAAAAAAAAATACTCCTTAAACTTTTGGATGAATTTTAAATTTTTCAATTGGTCCATAAAATTTAATTAACGATTAAATTGATTCTTTTTGTAAGAGTTTCATCATTTATTAATGATATTAACTCATAAAAATATCTTATCCGTATCTTAGTCTAGATTTTTGTTTAATTTATTCGTTAAATGGTATAAAACTATAAATTATTAATATTTTTTATTATAATGCATTTTTTTTGTTTATTTTTTAAATTTTAGGAATTTTTGTCTATTGTTTTACCTATTTAAAATTTCTTTAAATTTAAATTTAACATATAAATCAGTCAATAATATAATTTATTTAAAATGGTTCAATCAGATATTTTTATATGATATTGTGATTAGTAAAAATGTAAAATGAAATTATCTATTGAGTTAGTAGTTAAAACTTATGGATTAATTAGAAAGATTTTAAAGTTTATGATGATAATTTATTAAAGAGTAAATATTTAAGAGAGTTGTATATATTTTCTCTAATTATAAAAAAAAAAAAAAAACTCATGTATTAAAATAGGTGTTAAAATGCTTAAGCGTTCTCATAGCATTGCACTCAAGAAATATAAAAAGAGTAAAATCTCTTCACAGTATTTTTCCACTGTCCTTACATTTTACTTCTTCCCCCCTAACTCGATTGCACAAGGTGGAATTCAGACAATTATTGAAAAGAGAAAATGTATAAAAATTATCTTCAGGTTAATACTGAGAATTCCATTAACAAAAAATAGAAGATTATTCATCATGGCAGAAACTATGGTGGTCCATCTTCAGTTATGGTTCTAGTTGATTACTGATTGATATTAAATCTGTGCCATTGAATTTTGATCTTATGGCTAAAATTTTATATTTTTAATAGTATTTAAAATCTTATTTTGCACTCATAGAAATTTTATATTTAAAATTATAGAATTGTATTGTAACCCTATTTTAATTTAAGCAGACAGAATTAATGACTTAATATTGTTGAAAATAGATTAAAATAACCATCATATTATATCATATCATATATCTATATCTTAAAGTAATATTATAACTTTTCATATTTTTTATATCAAAAATCTCAATTTAATACTTTAATTTAATATTTTTCTTTTTATTTTTTTTCAATACTTATATTAAATAGTTATACAACTAATTTTAGACTTTTTCACTCATTCATTAACAGTCATTTTCCTTTCTCAAAACAAAAATTTTCAATTTTAGAATCATTTATGCCTTTACAAAATATGTTTTTGCTTAGAAATCAATTTTTTTTACAAAATTAAATATATTTTCAATCAAATAAATTTGATTTGCTTGATGAGATTTTTTATTTGATATAATTTACATATTGATTTTAAAAAAGTATAAATCTTATAAAAAAAATTTAATATATATTAATGACTCAAAATTTTTTGGATGTCCGTATAATTATTTGGGTGCTAGTTATAAGTTAATTAAAAATTATTAATTTTACTTTTAAAATTAAAATTTTGCCCCACACATTATTTTTTTTCACAAAATTTATCCATTACTAACCTGGACCAAAACTGGAGATGTTCCACTGCAAACACAGCTATTCAGCTAGGATATTAGCAACTTGTGAGCCATCCCCTTCTTTTTTGTGCTCTGAGTTGTGAGCCGTCCTTAACCCAAATAGCGCTCCCCAATACGTAGGGTCGTGGGCTAGTAAGAAGGGTCATGTTACGTTGCTCCCCATCAACTATCGGAGTTAGTTACTCCTTGTGAAACATCACAAAAATAATATTGCAAAAAAGGTGTCTTGTATTTTTATTTGCAAATAGGGCCATTGCAGATCCAGCGGCCATAGCGACTCAGCGAATAAAAATTCAGTGCAGAGCGTGGAGATGTGCGGCAAACATGAAGTGGCACGGGTTGAGTCGCAGATGGATTGGGTCATGGTGGCGTCAACGGCACATTTGGAGCTTGACTGGTGGCGTGGTTCATGGTGGCTTGGAAGAGGATGTCGGTGGCATAGATGTGGGAAGATTCGTGGCGAAACGAGGTGGGAGGTGGTGCTGGCTAATGTAGTGGTCAGGGTTTTTGGGACAAAAGGGAGCAGATGCCGCAGCAGATGTTGGGTTTGGCGAGCTTCGTGGCCTTGAGGAAGGAAGGCGGAGGTTGAGGCCGAGAATGTCGGTGATGAGGGCGGTGAGACCAGAGGGGGAGCTACCGCAAGCGAGAGCGGCTCATGGGCTTCTCTCAACCTGGGGCCTCAGGAGGAGGAGAAGGGAGGAATCGCCAAACAGGCGCGATGGTGGGTGGTGGTGGCGGCGACGGAGGGAGGGAAGAGGGGGAAGAGGAAGAAGGCAAGGTAGGAGGAGGGGCAGATTGCAAAATTGTTTTCTAATTTATTAAGCTGGGAGTAAGTTGGTCCCAAACTTTGGGGGACCAACGTAACACGCACCTAGTAAGAAACATCAATATGCTATGATGAGCCCAGTGTAGGTTGGTGTTTTGTTGGGAAGATTTCAGCAACGAGACTCAAACCATAAGCAAGTACATAAAAAATACATAGGCTATTCACTGACCTTGTGCTTCTATTGAACAAAAAAGACCTTGTGCTTCTGCTTGCTACTATCATATTCGACTTTTGACTAAGCCTTTTGTTGGGGTGAAATTTCCCAAAGAATGAAAAGGTCAATGAAGATGAGAATAGGCGACAAAAGGAAATAAGTAAGCAAAGGATTTTCAACACTTGGTAGGGTTGAAGAGTGAAAAGACTCGGCAAGTCATGAAAGTTGAAGACTCAAAACAACCATGTAACAGGAAATTAGCATTAGCAAAATCTTCACAATGAAGCTTCATGATGAATTCACGGCTCATGTTCTTAAGCATACTCTCATCATGATTCCACTGCCCCTCGTCATCTTTCAAAGCCAGAATTTTATTATGCCTTCTTTTGGCTAGAGTGAGTAAGTGAAAATACCTTGTATTTCTGTTAGGGATAGTAATAGGTATCCATAAGGGCGGGAGGTCCATTTAGGATTTTGCCCCCAGTCGCAGATCCCCGTTCCCTATTCTCTGCAAGTATTCGGATCCCCGCAGATATTCACAGGTTTCTATAAAAAAAAAAAAAAGATAAAAATATAAAAAAATATTTTTAAGCTTAATAAAACATCCATAAATATTCATAATTCATATTATTATCCAATACAATACAATACAATTTAAATTAAAAATAAAATATATAATTGCAAATCCATTACAAGACAATAGAAATATCCAAATCACAAATTACAAATATTCAAATTACAAAGTCAAATATCCAAATTCCAAATTCAATTAGTAAACTTCTTAATAAGTGTGCAAGTCAAAGAGAAACATAGGTAGTAAAATCATATACTCCCTCCGTTTCAGAATATCTGTTCAATTTTGATATTTTAGAGTTTCAGAATATCTGTCAATTTATAATATGACGATAGCATTAATTTTTTTTTTCATTTATGTTCTTAATTTTAGGGGTGCAGTGCAGGTTGACCATGAACCCAAGACCCGACTGCAGACCGAATGTAAAAGTCGGTTCGAATTCGGTAATCTGTCTAATCGGGTAAAATCCGATTGATTCCAATATTGATTGAGTAACGGTTTAAAAATTAAACCCATTCAGACCGACTTTGACGAACCCTTCTTTTTTTTTTTTTTTAATAAATAATGATTCATTTACTTATATATTAATTTATAAAATTATAATTATAAATATTGACTTTTAGATTATGTTAATATATTAGTGTATAATTAAATTTATTGATGATTGATATTGTATAATGCATAATATATAATATATTCATGATTATGATTATGGAATTATCAATTATGTATGTAATTTTTTTAAAAATATATTTGATTATATTCAAATTTTAAAAACACAATTTAAAGGTTTCAAAATGTCACAAAATTGAGTATTTTAATATATCTTTCATCAAAAAAAAAAATTGCTATCTACTCTTATACTCCTAATTCAGATCCAACCTAGAAAATGTTGGTTAGGTTGGTCAGGAGTTAGAAAAAAAAATTAAAACCCAATCTGACCAATTCAGATTATATTTAATTGGTTTGGGTATTTTTTTTCCCTGAACCCGATCCAACCCGACCCGTGCACACCCCTACTTAATTTAATTGTCATCCACTATTATCGTAATTAAAGTTGAAGAATGTGTTAGACCAACCGACTATCTTTAGACAAAGATAATTTTATCCATTTATATAATTTTATACCACTACTAAGGTTATTTTTTTTTCCTTAATTTGTGTATTTTTTGGTTTTGAACAAATATTCTGAAATGGAGGAAGTATTTAGTTATTATAAGACACACACACACACACACACACACACACACACACACACATATATATATATATATATATATATATATATATATATATATATATATATATATATATATATATATATATATATATATATATATATATATATATATTTAAGCGGGACTTTGAGGGTCTTCATGGAACGGGAGACCTCTATTAACTAAACAAGGACATCCCCTCATCCCTGTGAAAACTAAATCTGTCCATGTCCTTATCTCCATTATGGGTAATCCTCGCGGGTACCCATTTTAATGGATATTTTTGACATCCCTAATTCCTATCCCCTGAGTTAGCCACCGACATCTAGCTTTCTAAGCCCATAAAGTCTCTTCCTCAAACAAAACAACCTCATACTCCCAACAAAGGCATTGTTGAAGGTCCTCCAAAAGTAAATTCGCCCCCCTACAACTATGAATGCCATGCAATCTATTCAAAATTCTTTGCTTCTTCTTTTGGATATGAACAAAAATATTCTTATTCCACAAAGCTGCCACTTGAGTGAAAGCTTTGATATTCTCCCCCCAAGCTAAGTCATGCTTCAACTGAGATAGGTCTAAATCTATTGAACTCTACAACTATAACCTAATGTCATGGATCAAGACCCTATTTAGAGATAAGTCTAAACTACTGCTCTTAATATAATCCATCGCTAATCTTGCATCCCTTCCAAAATTATTGAAGTGAGCCCTATCTCTTTTGCAAATAGAACCCCCTCTCTTGCGGCTTGAATTTCTGCATAATAGGTGTCTTGTCTACCCTGGATCATCTTGTACAGGCCGCTACAAAAGCCCCCATTCCAGTCGCGGATTACTACTCCAAGTCTACAGGCACCCTCATTTGCAAACATTACACCATCAAAATTCACTTTAAAGCATGGCCTCTAGGAGCGCTGCCATCTCAAGTGTATCACAAGTCCCGGTATGGCTACTTCTTCAAATTGTCTTGCTCTCTTGTAGCTAGTTAATGCTTCAATGGTTTACTCTGCCACTCTTTGGTTTTCATTTTTGCTTTTCCTTGCCAATAGCCATTCCTTTGTTTCCAGATTGTGTTCCAAACCATTGCCACTAGCTCAATTTCTTCTGGTGGTTTGATTCTTTTTTATTGCTATTTTTTAGAAATTTAAAAATTAAAAAATTGAATTATTATAGAAGATGCAAAATTAAGAAACAAATAAAAAGTCAAAAGTAAAATAAATTAAAATGAACATAAGAGAAATATCACATGATCATGGACGAACATAAATGAAAGTAATGATTAAAAATTAAAAATTAAGAAAAAAATGGCACATTAAAATATTAGTGGAAGAAAAAAGTGTCATATCTTATTTTAATATTAAAAATAATTACATTTATATTGCTATTTTCAAAAATTAAAAAAAGTAAATATGAATAATTATAATAAATGGAAAATTAAGAAAGATATAAATAGGAGAAATGAATATAAAAATAAAATAGATTTAAAATAAACTCAACAGAAATGTTACAACATAATTGTAATAAAAGAATGTAAATAAAAGAAATGACAATTATAATTTAAAAACATTTAAAAATTTAGAATTAAGAAAAAAATGTCACTAAATACTGATAAACGTAAAAGGAACAAGTTTTATAACTGGTCCAAAAATATTTGTGTGTCAAGTGTCAACAATACATTGTCATCGTCCTTTTTTAAAAAAGTTATAGTTTCCTATTTCTACAGAACTAAAATTTGAATGAATTTTTGGCCACAGAAATTCAACACGTGATCCATGACTAAAACAGGGAAAAATATCCATTAGCCGATCCTTGAATGTCTTCATGGCTTTATATCAGGGTAAGCGATCGGATTAATCTAATTAATTTAAAGATTCAAATTAAATTGGTAGAATTGGTTTGGATCAGTTTAAATAATTAATTTATTTTTAAGATAAAATTAAATTAAATTAATTATTATTAATTTAATTTTAAATTTGTAATTTTTCAACTTCATTATTTAAGTACTTAATCTGATCACTTAATTAATTAATTTATTTTATTTTTTAATATTTCAAAATTTAGCATTTAAAATTATAATAATATAGTAATTTTTTATTTTATTTGTTAATATTTATTTAAAAAATTTACCTATTTATATTATTATTAAGTATATCATAATTAAATTTTATATTATTATTAGTTTTTATAAAAATAAATTTTTTAAAAAATATATAATTCTTTATTTTTTACTTCAATTCAATGATCCGAACCAAACTAAATCAATTCGATCTTAATTAGATCGATTTAATTTAGATTTGTTGAAAAAAATTTAAAATTTAAATCAAACTAATCTAATTAAATTTAATTAATTTAGATTTATTTTTTATTTAAAATCGATTGAAACCAAACAATTTACACTTCTATTTTATCTTATTTCCGAAAAAATAAAAGGTCAAAAAAGGACAACTTCTTCCA
Source organism: Pterocarpus macrocarpus (assembly GCA_031439585.1). Lineage (NCBI taxonomy): Eukaryota > Viridiplantae > Streptophyta > Magnoliopsida > Fabales > Fabaceae > Pterocarpus > Pterocarpus macrocarpus. The sequence continues at coordinate 13,861,947 of CM062517.1, read as the reverse complement.
CGTCGCCATCCCTAAACACATGTCCAATCCTGATTGGTCCTTCCACGTAAAGCACTATGAAGCATGCAACGCCAAAATAATCCTCGCGAGGGATTCAAGTCTCTCTCTTTTAGGTGTCAAACAGGTTAATCTGGAATAAGCTCAACTCGTTTAATTTATAAATAAATTAAACGTAGTTTATCAAAGTTATAATGGATTTTAACAAGCTGATATTTCATCAGTTTGGATAGTTTTAAGGTCAGTTTATCGGTTTAATTATAAATAGGTTAAACCAATTTTTTATTTTTATTTTTAAGATTATAATTTATATAATTAAATTTAAAGTTTAATATATCAATTTAAATTCAAATTTAAAATTTTAATTTACATATTTTTTTAATTTATAAAATTCTTTAATTTTAAAATAAAACAAATTATATATTTTCCTCCCTTTTATACTGTCTTTTTTGAAAAAAAAAAACTCAAACATTAAATTTAATTTTAAATTTAAAATTTTGATATTTAAAACTAAAAAAAAAAAGATTAATGAGTCAACTCGATTAACTCTTAAAAAAATTATAATTTAATCCGTGAATTAAAAAATTAGGTTAAAAATAATTTTGTTCAAGGAGATTAAGCAAAACCGACCATTGTTTGACCCCGTTTAGAAGCGCTCCCTCTCCTTTATATATAGACATCCAACGCAAATGCGCCTTCTTCTTCTCATTCGCTAAAAATTTTCTTCCCCAAATCGTAGGTAGATCTGCGGTTACGCCTTTCAGCTACGGTAAAAGAAAATTCTCCTTCTTCCATCATTCGCTTTCGTTTGTCTTTCCCGAATTCCCAGATCTAGCGTTGCTTGTTCCGAATTTCTATTTTTTTCGCTCTGGTTTTGCTTGATTTTCTTCTCGATCTATGTTTTTTCTTACCTCGTTCCGTTTATTCCCTATTTGCACGTGTGAATTAGGGTTTGAATTTTGTGCTCGTGAATATATGAGACAGATCTAGCTATGATTTTGCATGCCGTGGTATTGCTTGATGTGATTTGCTCGATTATTTGATGTTGAACGTTGGTTATGTATGATTTTATATTGTTATGCAATTGATTTATCTCTTTTAATAAAAAAGTTTTAAGAAAAAAAAAATTGTGAACCCCAGATAAAGGGTTGCTAGATTGTTTGTTTTGTATTATTCAATGCATAAGGTTGAATCAGTGAAAAATGGCAATTGGTTGTTGTTGGTGTAATTTTAGTTGGTATATACGGAGCAGTAAATGTTGTATAATTGATTGAGGTGCCAATGCATGGATTGCTAGTATTGTATAGACTAGAGATGACAATCCTTTTTGTTCAGGAAATTTCTTTGGAACCGGAGGTGATTCTTTTTGCTATGCTTTCTCCTTTTTTCTTTTAATTTTTAATTTTATTTTTTTCGATTTTGCTTGTTTTGGACAGTATCATTTGTTTTCTGTGCTTGGTTGAATGCTCGAACTTGAGATTATCCCAAAAGCCTGTGTTATAAGTTTCAGCTGGCTTTTAAACTTGAAACCAACATGTGGTTGAGGAGGGGACTTACTGTGCAGCTCTTGCTGATTCTGCTCCCAAAAAAAAAAAAAAAAACCCCAAAACCAAAAAAACAAAAAAAAAGGAAAAAACAACCCTTACAAAAAACCAAAAAAGGAAGTAACTTAATAAACATTAATTGGGTCTTGGTATCATTTACCTGATGAATTGTTATTTGGATGCTGGGGTGTGCTATAAAAGTACTAGTTTTTGGATTTTCCCCCGATTCTGGCAACTGTCTTATATATGCATGTTAAATGTATGGTGCAGGTTAAATTGGTGTAGTTTTGTAAGATGGGAGGTGGGTTTAGAGTGCTTCACTTAGTTAGACCATTTCTCTCGTTTCTTCCTGAAGTTCAGACTGCTGACAGGAAAGTGCCATTTAGAGAGAAGGTCATATATACTGTAATCTCTCTTTTCATTTTCCTGGTTTGTAGTCAGCTCCCTCTGTATGGAATACACTCAACGACAGGTGCGGATCCATTCTATTGGATGCGTGTTATCCTTGCCTCCAACCGGGGAACTGTCATGGAGCTTGGAATCACCCCCATTGTGACTTCTGGGCTGGTGATGCAACTTCTGGCTGGGTCAAAGATCATTGAAGTGGACAACAATGTACGAGAGGACCGGGCCCTCTTGTAAGTCTTTCTTTGTACATCTTATATACTTCCATTGAACGGCATATATTTTCTCTTTTCCCATGTCAATAATTTCAGCTGATTGCATTTGTGGTTGTCAATTTGGCATTCATCCCATCATTTAATGTTGTATAAAATTTAGTATGTTCTGTGTTATGTATTATGGTTGCTGGTATTTCTTATTTAGGTTTGTACAGCTCCATGGTGGCATATTTTGTTATATGATATAATTTCCTTTTCTTTCCCAGAAATGGAGCTCAGAAGCTACTTGGTATCTTGATAGCTGTTGGAGAGGCGGTTGCCTATGTTCTTTCTGGAATGTATGGTAGTGTGGGGCAACTTGGAGTAGGAAATGCCATCCTCATCATCGTCCAGCTCTGTTTTGCGGGTATAATTGTGATATGCTTAGATGAGCTTCTTCAAAAAGGATATGGTCTGGGGTCTGGAATTTCCCTGTTCATAGCAACTAATATCTGGTAAGATTATAGTCTCTGCTAGTGAGATATTTCTTCTGCCATTGTTGATCTATGAAATTTCTGCTGTCTTATAGCAACTATTGAGTTGGTATTTGACCTTTTATCAAAAACTTGAAAAAGGAGTTCTCTTGTTATTTTGCAGTGAAAACATTATATGGAAGGCATTCAGTCCTACCACCATTAATAGCGGACGTGGAGCTGAATTTGAGGGTGCTGTCATAGCTTTGTTCCACTTGTTGATAACTAGAACAGACAAGGTCCGCGCTCTTCGTGAGGCATTTTACCGGCAGAATCTTCCCAATGTGACAAATCTGCTTGCTACTGTCTTGATCTTCCTAATTGTGATCTACTTCCAAGGTTTCCGTGTGGTCTTGCCTGTAAGATCAAAGAATGCCCGTGGACAGCAGGGTTCGTACCCAATCAAACTGTTTTATACCTCCAACATGCCCATTATTCTTCAATCTGCTCTCGTTTCCAATCTCTACTTCATCTCCCAGGTAATAATAGTTTTATGTTGACAAATTGCTACCTGGACTTCACATTTTTGCATTTACTGTTCTAACGATCTAATGTTACTGGAATTGTTCAGCTGCTTCACCGAAAGTACAGTGGAAACTTCTTTGTAAATCTGTTGGGAAAATGGAAGGAATCTGAATATGGAGGTGGTCAGTCTATTCCTGTTGGTGGTATCGCATACTACATCACTGCACCATCCAGGTAAGAAAAGTTCTTCTAATCATACAGTTGATTATCCAAGTTCCATATATACACAGTGTTCTTTCTCATTGGATAATTCTTAATTTGTAAACTTGCTCTATACATTTTGCAGTTTAGCTGATATGGCAGCGAATCCTTTCCATGCTTTGTTCTATCTTGTTTTTATGCTGTCAGCTTGTGCCCTGTTCTCTAAAACTTGGATTGAAGTCTCTGGTTCATCTGCTAAAGATGTTGCCAAGCAGCTGAAGGTATTTACTAACATTCCTATTGCAGATACGCCTTCATATATTTTCCCCTGCCCCTCCTTATAACTACCCTAGCAATATATAGAGGTTATTTTTCTGGAGATATATCTCTGCAATTAAAGTTATCGTGCTTGATAAGCTGTGTGATTTATAATGTTAGGAGCCATTGGAACTAGTTTCCCAATTGACATGATATAGTTCTTACATGAAGCAAAATATTAGCTGCATTTGGGTTTTGGCTATAATTAGATGCAAGCAATGCCATGTCTAAACAGCTACTTGTTATTTCAAGCTTTAACCCTACTCTGTTATTGTTGCTTTTTGTTAGTTTCCAACCATTTAGATTTCTAATTGACCTTAAATGTTATTATACTATAGGGGTCAATGGCTGGAGGTGCATGACTGTTGGCACCGTGTCATTGAACTTTTAGCAGTTCATAATCACAAATCTTGGGATAAGTGGTACAGTTGATATGGTTATGATATGCTTTGGTCAGGACTACTGCAAAACAGGGAAGCCATATGACTTGATGATTAGTATAGAACAGGCACACTAGAGATAACTGAGAGATCAATGTGTTTGTTTATCCATATTTTGTGAATGTCTTCTTTGTGTCTGCTTCTACAATACTGGTTCAAGGTTGGGTTTAATGGCTTGGGCAACTTTATTTGGCTTGAAAGCAAAAATGGTGGCTCTGAAACTGAGTTTATATGGAAGTTCATCTTCATATTAAAATTCATATGAACGATCTATATCTATTAGGCTGGGTCTTTGTATTTCAACTGTCATATGAACTATCTATAAACATGTTATATGTTTATGAATTTGCAGGAACAACAAATGGTAATGCCTGGACACCGTGAGTCAAATCTGCAGAAAGAGCTGAACCGATACATTCCCACTGCTGCAGCATTTGGAGGCATGTGTATTGGTGCCCTGACAGTGTTGGCAGATTTCATGGGAGCAATTGGTTCAGGGACAGGAATATTGCTTGCAGTAACAATTATCTATCAGTACTTCGAGACATTCGAGAAGGAGAGGGCCAGTGAGCTTGGCTTCTTTGGTTTCTAAGCTCTGCATAGCAATTGCTGTTGGTGGCGCTAATGAACACACTCCGGCACCTGCAGTTTTGTTGTATTGAGGGGTCATTGTCCTCGTAGGTCATCTAACACCATTAAGGGAGGACTTAGAGTAGTCTGTTGTCATGTTTTATAAATTGAGGAAGTATGAAGTAGCTTATCATTGTAAACATTTTTTGTTTTCCTTGAAATATAGTACTTATTTATCATTAAATTTATGCAAGTCTGACAGCACTAGTTATTATTATAACTTATGAAGTGGATCTTAACTGTCACCTTGTTCCTGGAAAGCGCTTAATGTGTGATATGATGTGATATAGATTTCCCTGACGAGCCTGGGAGTAGTTTTTACATAAAATTTTCTTTCGAATAATGCCGGGGTAAGTAAATAGAGTTTAATTGATGTGTACTCTATGTAATCTTATACATGGAGTTGATTTATGGAAATTCTTTTTTCATTTTTACCTGCTAATCAAGTATATCCTAAATGTAGATTTTGCATGGAATGCCAAATTTATTAAATGATGTTGTAACGTATAGTTTGATGTAAATTTTTTTTTTTTTTATGGTGATATGTATTAATTGTTTTGTTAATGAACCTCGTTGTTCTCCCATAGCTGTGCCCATTCATACATAGAGCCTTGGGACTTTCTTGTGATGAAAAGATTTCAGCCCTTGCCTGGATTGAGTTCTCCCTCTTTATTATTTTTTTTCGTTTGGGGGTTTTTGGTTTTTTGGGTGGTATGGGGTGTGTTCTTGAAGGTTGGGTGGGACCTAGGGGTGTGGTCCCAAGCAGGAAAGGATAGGGATGCATTGTGTTCCCTTTGTAAATTCAAGCTGTGAAACAAGTTCTTTTGTCTGAAACAAAGGCCTAAATTTGGCTATTTCTAGAAGGGCATAGATGCTCTTATATTAGATTAAATTCTTTTATAAGTTCTGTACTTGATCTCGCCATCTTAATTAATGCTAAAAAGGTGACGTTTAGAATGCTTATTATAAAATATAAATATTGAATATTTATTTAAAATTAAATTATTAATTTACAATTATTTACAAATTTAATGGTAGAGAATAATAGAATAAGTTTAATATGTTAATATATGATATTAGAATATTGTAGTCAGTGAGTTGGGCAGTGTCTGTTGTCAATGTCAAACTTGGAACTCAAAAGTCAATGGATGTATGTTTTTGTCAATGTGAGACCGAACTTGGAACTCGTAACCTGGTGTCCATAAGATGATATTTGTTAGTACAAGATCTAATTTTGAACTCGAAATTCGATATCTATGGAACTCGAAACTCAATATCAATTAAATAATTAAAATAAGATAACTGCCTATAACAAGTAAAAAGAAAGTGAACATTTAATGTTCATATTTGAAGGTCAGGATTCTATACTTTACCAAAAATTAATATACGATCAAGTCAGTAATGTGAAATTTTCACATTAAAAAGTCCATTCTCGTAACATCACTTTACTAGACCTTGCATCTAGCTGCTGAGATACAGATATTGTTGAGCAATCGTTTTTGGATAATTTCGTCTAACCAACCGACAGGTACGAATTTACCTATCGAAAGTTCTTAGTAATGTAAAGTTTCTCTAACTTCCTGCTTGATTGGTTAAGCAATCCATTTTGGATGATTTGCGCAATCATGGATAGTTATGATGTTCGAAAGCTGCTTGTAACGTAACCTTTGTGTGGACGTTTTAAGCAATTATAATGTTCCCGCTGGCTTCATGGACAGTCCAGTCCCACCAAGGATGGAGCGGCAAGCCGGCGATGTTATGAAGTTGTTAGCAATTTTTTGGCGCAATTTTATGATGATCTTCATCATTCATTACGCTTCGAATTGGGTTAAGATAATACGATAAATGTGGTAGTAACATCTAACGAAACGAATTGGCTTCTTTCAAAAAGTATTATTTATTTATTTTTATTTTTTAAGATTCATCTCGTGTTTTCAAAGTCATTTATCTTCGTCACACTTCATTAAGATTTTATCTTGTGTTTAAATGCATTTAGAAAGGTTCAGAAAGCACTATACACTTATGACCTTTCCTGTGCATCTTCATTCAGCATTTTTTATTTTGTCGGTTTGTGAACAAAGAACGATCAAGTCTTTTGTGTGTTTCAGAGTATAATAATTATTTATGCTATGTTTATAGACAAATTATTTAAATTTTGATTTTTTTTGAAATAGTTTTATCTATAAATGTTTTGATTTCTTTCTACCTCTATTAAGTTACTTTTTATCTGATCTATTCTTCTTAATTGAGTTTTCATAGGGCTTATGGTTAATTGATCTAACTCATTATATGTCATTCCAATTTTATCTCTAATGCAGTTATTTTCAATTTCATCTTATCTAGTATATTTATTTATCTAACACAATATTCTTATCTTTACAATATTGACATATTCTCATTATCATTATCATTTCGTGAACTCCTTATAAAAGTAAAAGCACATTGAACTTTTCTCTTTTAATTTTTCTTCCTTCTCTCTCTGTCTGCTAAACTAAACCACTAGCCTCATTTTGGGTTATTTCTAATTACTCATTTACTCATCACAAAATATAATGCATACAAACATTTCAGAAAATTAACTGAGTAGTATCTACATCATATTTTCTAGCATTTTTTTAACTAAATACTTTCTAAATCATTATTTAGTCTAGCAAAACAATTAACTTGTTTTTACTTCCATTCAAATTATGATTCAAGATTAGCATAACTAAATCATGATTTTGTTAATAATATTATTTGTAAATAAATTTAATTATCATCCTGAATTGAATCAAGTCTTCTTCTTAACTAAATTCTTTCATCCTATCCAAAAAGGAATTCAATTATCACATCTCAAACTCCAATTTAAGGTCTCCAAACTAAGATTCAAACGTAGTATATTGATTTATGCTTGTAATTGTTTTTCAATAAAAAAAAAATTACAACCCATTTGGTTACTAGTTTAGGGTCCCCAAAAGTAGTTTTACTAGTATGAAAATGAGATTAGATAGTAACTTCATTTGGCAATTTTTTCATGCCACTAAAAGTATTTTTCAAGCAATTAAAAATCATTTTAAAAGAAGTATTCTTAGATATATTTTTTATTTTAGGAGAAATATTTTTGAAAAAAAATCTTATTATTATTCGCATATTAATAATTAAAAATAATTTTATTTTTTTATATTCAAACAAAAATTATTATCTTAAATTTATTTTTGGTATATTCAAACTAAATACAAGTTCTTCTAAAAATAATTTTTTAAACAATATTTTTTTAACTTAATTTCTTTAAAAGTAATTTTTCCAAAATTAAACCAAACATACACTCACAACTTGTTTGGATCAGTAAAATTTAAAAGAAAAGAAAAATGATAGAAAGAAAATGGGAAAATTAGGGTGTTTTCTCTCAATTTGGTTTGCAAAGAGAAAGAGAGAAAGAAAAAATCTAGCATGTGACCAGCTCAATCTTTTCTTCTCAAACCTACAAAGAAAATTATTGAGAAGTGAACAAGCCATTCAAATGACAATTCCACCCTTACTTTATAATTTAATCTTAAGAAAACTGCATCCTCCAATATAAAATAATAGACTAGCAAGAACTTTTGAAGTTAACCTGAAGTGAATGCTAAATAATAACAATCTTGATGAAATATATCAAGTTTTTATCATTTTGTCAACCATAATTAAATAAATATCATTTTTTATATAAATTAAATCAATATCTTGATGTCATTCAAACCGAACACTATATTTCATAAAAATAAAATATGACATTTTTTTAGAAAGAACGGTTTAAATAAAAATTATATTAAAGATAAAAGTTTAGATAATTTTTATATATGAAAATATCATAAATTAAAATTGTAATGCAGTAATTTTATTTGAAAAAATAGTTTCAAACAAAATTTTATAATTTAAATATTAATAAATTAATTTTTAATTAATATTATTATAAAATTATTTATTTAAGTAATTTAAAAAAGTTATAGGAAATTAAATAAAAATAAAATATTTATAATTTATTATTATAAGAATATATATATTATTTTGTTAAAACTCTCATTTTCTTTTCTTTTATTTTTTTATTTATTTGCTCTTCATATAAATATATAAAAAGAAAATATATTTTTTATTTTTTATTTTTTCCTTTCATTTCCTCTTCACATTAGATAGTGTTTGGTATGAGATAATTTATCTAGATTACTGACAATATTTGATTAAATTACCTAGGCCCACAATATTATCTTATTTGGTTGAATAATATTACTGATAATCCAAATTTCTAAGATAATATGAATTACTACCAATATGGCAATCTTCTAATTATTATTATTATAATTATTATTATTAATTAATTGTTAACAATTATTATTATGATTAAATATTATAATCATAATTAATAATTAAATTTTCTTATTCTTATTAATTAATAATTATTAATATTATAATAATAATGTTATTATTATTATTAACTTATTATTATTATTATTATATTAATTTAATATATATTATTTAATAATTTTTTAATATATAAAATAAAATAATATAAATTATCACTTAAATTTTTATATATATCAAATATTATATTTAATATTATTAATAATTTAAAATATAATAATTTTTTTAAATAATAATCTATATTACGTAATAAATAATGGACCAAACACAGCCTAATAATATAAATCGGTGTCGTTGATTGCATAAAACACCCAAGCTGCTAGAGCCTAACGAAGGTGCATGCAGGCCTATAGATAGCACAGGCTATAGGTTATAGGTTATATAGTCTCGCATAAAGAGAAGATTGCTGTTGCTTACAGGGCCTCTAACCCAGCCAACATCGATAATCCGCAACACATTTCTATATCGTAAAGTACCCCACTCGTGCGCTATACTCTATGCCACGAGAGAATCCAATAGACTTTGTGTTTTGGGTCCTATCACTTTGGGGTTTGCAACTTTCTCCCCGTTGCTACGAATGGAAAACTAATTAGGACATTATGTGGCTGTATTTTTTATTTATATAAATATATTATTTGCAGGATTGAAAAATATTATATGACTATATTCTCAAATTAATTATATAAATATATTTTATAAAATATATTTATATAATTAATTTGAGAATATAGTCATATAATATTTTTGAATCATGCAAATATTTTTCCCATGAATATTTCTGAGTGTTTTTTTTTTACCAATCCAATCTTCATGGTTTAAATTACTTCATAATCCAAAATCCCTGTCGTCTAGATGAAGAGAATACGAAGTGAAATGCCTTTTACTACCTCTTGGCACCTACATATGGTGGCGTGTAAAAGTGGAAAACATATCAATTAAAGAAATAAAGCAAATCTAGTTGACTAAGATGTTAGTATTTACACATGTAGGGAAAAAGAAAATTGTGTATGGAGACGTACGTAAATAACTTTAACTAAGTTGGTAAAAATCTCATGGGACATGTTTCTTTCCTCCTTTTGCTTTTGAACTGAATAACAAATAAGATTTTTTACTTGATCAACAATCGAATTAAGGCTTGTTTGCTTTTGATATATTAAACTATGAATAATACAAAATGCTACTTTTTTTCTTACCGTTAAGAACACCTGAAACTTTCTCAATTGTTATATACTCATATCAATGTGTTCACACTTCCACCAATGAAGGAGAAGTAAACTCGTTGTTTAGTGGCGAGGGAATTCGTTAATTATGCTGTCAATTGTGCATCGAACACTCTCGAATGCACAAAATTCATGCTTCACATATGTAAAGTCCTCTAAAGCGTTGCTTAGTGGCTAGGGAATTGGTTAGTGAAGCATCTTAATTCTTAAATCAGTATTACCACTTCCACCAATGTAGGAGAATTAAGCTGGCTGTTTACTGTAAGAATGCTAATGCTAATAGATTGGAATAATTGCACAGAAAGACAATTGCGTTATTATTAAATAATAATATCCACCTTTTGGCGAACTAATAGATAGTTTAAATTTAATTTTCTAAATATTCCTTCTTTTAGGCTATCTCTTTACTCTAAGTACTATAAACTTGTTTATTAATAAACTATATATATTTTGTACATTAAGTATATGAATAAATTTTACGTAGCATCACTCTGATAAGGAATTTTTTTTTAGTTTCTTTTTTCCATAAAAATAAAACTTCCTTGGATTACGAATATGCATGCACATGCTGCTCTGTCGCGTAATTCTCAGTTGGGACTCGGAATGTACTAGATTTGACGTTTTAATATTATTATATTGTGCACATGCCTACTGTGCATTGCGTGCCTGAAACGTGCTTTTGTCTTTCACTCATGGCCGCACTTTACTGTGAAAAGGACACAAGAATCATAGCTAGGCGCTGCAGAACCCATTCAGGCATTTAGGTCATGCAATTTTCAGCATGCTACATTATAGAATGACAATATTTATACACATACTTTATTTTCTTTTATTAATTTCATATAAATTTCCATTTTTTAGATAGATAAAAAGTGAGAGGCTCAAAACTCTCCAAGTAGAGAGGAGCATGACAGAGTACGGTAAAAATGAAACAAGTTACATAACAAAAACAAATACACAAAGGCTCTCCATGAGAATAGGTTCATTCACACATTTACCTGCAAGCTTGTTAACCTTTATTTTCACCTTAAAAGTATGGAACCGTCTTAGATGAAATCTACTTGTAAGATGGATTGTGTAACTTGAAAATCTAATGAGTGAGATTTGATGATATATTAATATATTAATCACCTATATTATATTATAGTAATTGCTGAAATTAGATAAAATTTTATTTGTACATACGATCCTAAAATTAAACAAAAATTTGAGGGATATTTTAATATTATATAAATAAATTTTAATCACTTTTAAAATATATATGATGCATTGTAGTTATTTCAAATTTTTTTTGCATGATTTTGAAATTAAACAAAATTTTATCTATATAATCCTGAAATAAAACAAATTTTTTTGGAGATATTTTAAAATTATACAGATAAATTTTAGTTATTTTTAAAATATATTTAACTATAATTTTAAAATTTGATTAAAATTAAAAAATTACTACAATATACCATAAATAATTAATGTATTAATATATCGGTAAATCTCACCCATACGTCATATTGCACCTAGGCGCAGCCGCCCCTTTCCTAGCACTCGCTCAAAAGCATTCTAGCATTCCCCAACCTTCTGCAATTCACATGAACAATCAAACAAAAACTATTTTGTTGAAACTCCTTATCCCATGAAATTTGTTTCTTTCGTGACACTATCAAAATCAACCCAAAATAAACCACTTTAAATATATAAAATCTTAAATTGATTTAAATCGGATCAACTATTATAAGAATATATATATATATATATATATATATATATATATATATATATATATATATATATATATATATATATGCACACAAAAGAGTAAGACTTGAATCTGAATTATTGTTTAAAAGAAATAAATATGGAATCATTTAAATCAGCATTCGTCAATTGAATAAAAAAATACTTTATACGAGACTTTATGAAAATTATGTATAATGTGCTTCTGCTTGAGGTTTCCATGGCAGCTGTAGAACTTGGACCGGTCCGGCTTGGTCGGTTTGGTCGAAATTTTGGTTACGTTGATAATAAGACTTAAACCATTTTCTGAAATTAAATTCGATGTTATTTGAGTATAATTCAATCAACTCCACGAATTTTAGAAAAAGTTAATTACATCAATTATTTTAAAAACAGAAAGTGTACATCAGAGAAAGAGTTTTGGAAATGCAAAGAAAGAAAAGTTGAAGGAGATACGAAACTAAAAAGTTAATGGTTATGAATATTTTTTTTTGCGACTGTATGTTATTAGTCTTTAATTTTCCTTTATATAATGTTTTGCAATAAAAGCATCTTAATTCTTAAAAGATACATTTGTATATGAATTTTTTATAAAATAAAAATGTTAAAATAATTTCGTTTCTTATTAGAATATTGTCCTTCTGCAAACCGGCCGGTAATGAATATCATATATACTTGGAGCTTCTAATTTAAAAAATTAAAGGAAAGTTATTTGTTTATAACTGAAAAAAAATTAATATCACTTTTATTATTAATAAATTAAATTAATATCAAGTATTTTAAAAGACCAAACCTATGTTATTTTTCATGAATGAAAAAATAAATTAACATTGACTAGAGTAGATTTTTCTCTAACTTATATTTTTTGTTAGAGAGTCAAATCCTCGATTTGTCAATATGATCAAACGAACAACTGTAGTGTAAGTCCCTTTTTTTGGCTAGTTCAGAATGTTTAAGACCCAACGTTAAGACAAAACGGTCAGTTAAAAACAAAAAATGAGCTAAAATGATTTTTTTTTCTACACAAACAATATATTTCAGACAAAAAAAAATATTAAAAATAAATTCGTTCAAGTTTTATGGCTGCCATATTTTTCACATGTATACAACTAAATAAATTAGTTTTCTTCTTCACGCCCATATTAATATTATGTTATTATTTGAAAAAAGCAAGCGCCGCCCCCGCCCAAAAAAAAAACAAAAAAAAAAAAGAGCAAGCACGCCAAGTCTTTTATTAATCCACGTTGCGTTGATTATGTATGATATTCCGTTTCATTTAACAAGTCACGTCATTATGAAAATGACAATGGTTATTTATTTAAGAGGGAGCAATCTTTAGTGATCCTGAATTCCAAGCCTTTTCTTTCTGAAATACTACAATTTTATGGAAAGTCTGAGATAATACAAAAATGTAATTTTCATATTGAGGTGATATTCATTAAAAATTACTAGTTAACTCATGAACGTTTCTAAGCATCCAAGAAGGTAGCAATATAATATACGAAATAGTCAACGATAATTACCTTAAAAAAATTTTTTCGGTCGTATCATATTCATCCACTAATTACTCCTATTGCACTCTCGCCTCTCAAGGCTCTTAACAATGACTGAAATATTCACGCAATTACCCATAATAAAATACTGATTAAATGCACTATTAATAGGAAATTAAGTTTTAGGTTATAGATTTCTTTTGGTGAGAAGTTACAGAGTTTTTTTTTTTTTTTTAAGGAGTCTTTGAGGTATTTTTACCTTGCATCGAGTTTCGTAGATTGTCGAGATGATGATCCTTAGGAATAAGATGTGTGGATGATGGTGGTGTTGTTATAGGGCATTTTGATGGCGGTGGTCAGAAAGATTGTCCAATTTGGTGTTGTTTGAATAAATTACTGTTAATGTTATTAGGTGCTCTGAAATCAAGGTGTGGATGTTTTTCGGACCTTTTTTTTGTTTTAGGTGTGTGTTGTCAAAGTTTTCTGTGATGTTGTTTATTGGGTTGTTTGATCTGTTTCTCGAGGGTTTCATGTGTCTTTGTATTGATTATCGGGGATGCTTTGCATTGCTCCCCTCTTTTCAAAGAGTTTTGAACTTTTATTTAATTATATGAAAAAAAAAATATTTTGGATATTATGATTAAGAGACTCTTCCAATAATTATCTTTTCTAACATTTAAATTTATCTTCTTTTTTTCAGAAATGCAATTTATTTACCATTATATCTAATTTTTATTTGGGGTGTAAGGTTATAATCCCTAATTTAAAGCCAACAAATCTCTTGTCCCATAGATTAAGGGAGGTGCCATGCACTTGAATTACTCCTTATTGGCTTGACTCTTTTTTTTTAAAATAATTACTAAATTTGACCCTTCTAAAATATGAGATATAACTTAAAAAATAAATAATATAACTTTTAATTGCTAGTAAAAACATATGAACAATTAAAAATTTTTTATTGTGAATAATTTTAGAAAACTAAGAGTAAACTCTCAAATTAGTCGCTGATAATATCCTCAATGGACATATTAGTCTTTACCAAAAATAAATTAGTCCAAAGGTCCTTGATAATTATAAAGATTAAATACGTTAGTCCCTAACTCACTTTCAACTAGTAAATAGTGTAATATGTAGGTTACACAATAATTAGGACATTCTAACCCTATCTATATCTATGCCATGTGGTATCGCTTTAAACTTTCCCAAACATTTAAAAAAAAAAAAAAGAAAAGAACAAAGAAACCTCAACATATCAACCCCTAATAATAAGACATAGCACTAAACCTCATCCCTTTACCAATTGCGATAATTCCTCATTAGCTACCAACAGTAAAAACTAAAACCCCATGTAAACCCGATCTCTTCTTAAATTGGAATAATTCATCACTATTTCAGTCGTAGTATTAGAGAGAAGATAGAGAATTCAATAGTAAAATGGTAATTTTTTTTTTCATGTTTGGATGTTGGTGTCTCATGGGATGGGATTAGGATATTCTAATTAGTATTCAACTTACACATATTATTTTTATTAATTACAAGTGAATTAGAGATTAAAGTGTCTAATTTTTATAATTGTTAAAGGCTTTGGAACCAATTTATTTTTGTCAAGAACCAATTTATCCATTGATAATATTATCAAAGACTAATTTGAGGTTTATTCGAAAATTAAATATTACATGGCGGATTATACGTATATTATAATTAATATCACTATTTTTGTTATCAACAATTAATATATACACTTTATTGTCTAAGAAATACAGATTAGAAGATCCAAACTCTAACCAATCATTCTCTTTCATTTCATATATTCTCTTCGAACAAATACGTTCTCGGCATTCCACTTCAATATAATTTTTGAATACAAATCATGCTTGCACATCACAACGTTACAGAATTGTTGGTAACATCAAACAGAATTGGATGAACGATTTTAAAAAGCTAACAAACAAAACGAAAAGGATATGCAATTAGACGACGCAAATCTAGTAGTCTCTAATGCTGATAACTAATTAATCTAATTTTCCCCCCATATTTTATACAAAATGGTTCGTTTTGCGATATTTGTAGTGTTTAATTATTCTTTATAATTTATTTTTCGAAACTAGCTGAATTTTTTACAATTTGGTATGCATAATTGGCTTAATTAATTGAGAGATGTTACCTAACTCTCAAAATAAACACAATATAATTCATCCACATATATATAGCTTGTGCCATATGTACAAGACACAGACAAAAACAGAAAAAGGTTTTGCACAAGTTGGAATAATGAAAAAGATGCCTTTTAATTGCTTTTATTATTAATGTTGTGCTGTAACGTATGCGTTCTCCGACTCCAACCATTCAACTCCGCGAAAGGGGAAATTCATATATTATTCTCCATGACCAAAATTTGCAAACTGGAGGCAAATGTCGCACAAATAAATAATAAGACTAAGTAAACTAAATCTCAAATTAACAAACAAAGAAGCAACATATATCTCAAATTAACAAACAAAGAAGCAACATATAAAATCTTTGTTTCCAACTTTGAAAATAACAGTCATTGTTAAATATATGTATTGTGAAGAGGGCAAAGTTTTGGGTGAGCAAGTAAACTACGCGTTTTGCCGTCTCAACTTTGCCTTAATTTGTTATCGAAAACTATAAACACCAAAAAAAACTAGTACAGTTAATGACATAAAAAAAAATTTAATTTAAATGCACTGACAGTATAAAATAATTTTATATTATCAACCAATAGAAATAGTAAAAAATACCAACTTATACAAATAACCACCCGTGATAATGAACAACCTACCATGATTTCTCATTTTTTCAGAATTTCTATTGGTTGACAGTGTAAAACTGTTTTACACTGTCAATATATACCGATTAAACTAAAATAAAAAAAAATTGTACAGTTTGATTAGATATTAAACATTTTTATTTTCGTTTTTTAATTTTTAGGGGAATAAGTGTCATCTTATCTTATATATTACAAAATGAACCAATTTAGCATTGGGTTGGTATGAAATGTGGGTTTGAATATGTCTTTAGATTAATATTAGATTATTTAAATAATTATAAAATAATTTAACTAATTTTTGTTTGGTGATATGAAATTTCACTTTTCCCCTCGAAAATTTAGTATTTGGGGTGAGGGTTAAGTTGACTCTTTATCAAATAGGGTTATCTGAAAAGAAGGTTACATATTAATTTCCATAAATTTATATATATTCACAATAAATGTTATCAATAATTAAATTATTAAAAATTGCTTTATTGTTTTTTTTTTTTTTGGATTTTTCAAGAGCATCTCCTCTCCATAATTATGGAATGAGACTAATTCTTTTTTGGATATAGTTAAATTTGTTCTTTCAAATATTCAAAAATCAAAATAAATTTTTTTGTAAAATCGTAATATACCTCTGTTACGTTAACTTTTTTCTTAGTGCTTTATTGATATATTCGAACATTTTTTCAAAATAAGATATTGGAAATAATGTGCACTGAATTTCAAATTTTAAAAGTTCAGTCACTTTTGCTTTTTGACAATTTTTATTTTATGCTGTACTTTTTGACAAATTTGGCAAGTGATTAGACAAACCGGGTTAAGCTTAGGCGTCTTTTTTTTTGGGGTGTTTGTTTGTATTTTTTATTATTAAAAATATATTATTTATTAAAAAATATTTATTTAGGATGTGTTTAGTTGAAAAATAAAAATAAGGAGAAATTTTTTTTCATATAATGTATTTAGATAAGTTTTGTTTTTTGAAAAAAGAGAATAAAATAATACTTTTTTTTGAAGAAGCAGGTTAAAAATAACTTCTACTCTATTTTTTTGTCTTAAAAATATTTTTTTTGAAAAAAATTATGCAAGTACATTGACACAGACTAAACACAAGTCATAAATTATTCAAAAAAGAGGTTATCATTGCCTCGCATAATTCATTTCGACAGAGTTCCTCATTTTAAGGAAAAGGAAATAGTAGGGCAGTGTGGGTTATTTTAACCGATCAATACTATCTTTGCATTATGAAAAAATTCGATCCTGGCAAACTTTAATATTTGGTAAATAGAGGGGGAATAACGCCGTCACAAAATTTTCAAAATATATATTTTTAATTAACTTTTAGTTTTTCCTAAAAAATAACCCCTTCTGATTTTTTAATATCTAACAATAAATTTTGTAGCTTTATCTTAAATTATAAAAATTATTATTATTATTATTACTATTCTGAAGCACCAATTTTAAACTATCTTTAAAATGCTTCAATGCTCGTGGATTTTGTAATTAAATAATTATCATTTAATTATAGTCTCACATTTAATTTGTATTATTTTAGCACAACAAGTGTTACTTAAGTGACCATTCAAATAAGATTATGACAATAAAAATGATGCTAAAACTACAAAAACCAATAATTAGTGTGTAAATTATTAAATTCTTCATAAACAACAATATTTACACAAATTGAATGCTGCATATGCACAATTTACTCTTCTGTTTTTTTTTTGGGTAAATCGCAATTTAATCATCTGAATTAATAAAACACCAAATACTATCCAACAGTTTACATAGCCTAAGTGAAAAGTTTATAAATACAAACATATACAAATATTATTATTTTATTTATAAATCTAGACTCAAAAATTGCGAGCCTTACGTTCAGGCTTAGAGGACTAGTGAGAAGAATTTTTTTTTTTTTTTTTAAAAGAGAAATCTGATGAGCAGTTATTATTAAAAAAAATAATTCCAAACAGTCAACAACTTCTCGTCAAAACAATATTTCAGAAGCAATGAAGCAGCAGCCGCACAACTGCATTTGCATACGGTAGGTACACCCAATAATACAAGGAATGGTCCCGGCCAATAGAAAACAACGCATCCCACGTGTAAGCCATTCAGCTAACTCGCGCACGCCTTTTGGATAAATGCGTTGCACAGAAAACTTTCCCTGTCACTAAGATCTGACCGTCCGTTTCTTTAGTCCACCTGCGACTTACGTAAGAACGGAGGATCCACAAGCACCGTAGACTTATCGTTACTATCTGCTGAAATTCCAATAATACCATCCTCAAACTCGAAATACCCAAAGCTTTAACTAATATGGAGTAATAATTAAAACTAAAACTATTTACACAAAATAAAATAAAACTATTTAATTTTAATACATAGTTGATGTAAAATATTTTTATTTGATCATTTAACTATATATTATTATTTCATTAAAAGTGTTTAATTCTTATAATAATTATCTAAAAAAATCATTCAAATAATAATATACAATTAGTTAATAATATATAATATTTTGTATTAATAATATATTAAAATTAATTTTTAATTAAATTATTATTTTAGTTCTTGAAAGTAAATATTGATCATAATAATTTTTAATTTAAAAATATTAGTGTAAAGTTCTTAATATTTTAGTTTAGAATTAAATTAAATTTTAATATTATTTTTTAAATTAATTCTTATTGAATAAAGTTGACTATATAAATATTTCATATTTACAATCAAATTATTAAAATTGAAAATTTTTTTAATAATTTCTCAAATTATTATTATTTTATTTTGATGAACTATTGGAATCTAAACCTTATTATTAAAAATTTAATTTGATATATTAGAGGTCTAAAAATGATATGTGTCTCTTACTAAAATTTTTTTCTTATTTTCAAAACTCAAAACTGAAAGGTCATTATGCCTACTGCCAAGTCAATATTGATTCTCCAATTATTTCTCTTCATCACCTCAAAAGAATTTATTTTAACTTTTTTTTTAATACTTATTTTAACTTATTCTTATAAACAAACTATATTACTATTAATTAATGGCCCTCGTATAAGGGCATAAATGTAAGATGAATTTACGGACAGTGACTCGACCTTTGCGACGCTTTAAATTCCCAATGTCACGTCAGGTTTTCAGACAGTTTTTATTTTCTCGATCCATGCCCTTTTTGGTCATTTCATACTCTTGCTCAGTTTTATTTCCCTGCTCTGTTTCTAAGCTCTGATCTCTCTTTCTCTCTCTTACTATTTCCATGAAACTTTCTCTCTCTAAATTTTTCCCTCTTTCCTCCGTCCAGCTGTGGTATTTCTGTCCCCTGCCAAAGAGTAAACCCCCACCCCCCCACCACTACTCTTTCTTCTTTCCAAAGGGCAAGTTTTTCCAAGCTCACAGAAGCTCAGAGAAAAACAGAGGAACCATCATAGAAACAAACAAAGCACAAGCCTTTGGTTGCATTGAAGAGCTCATTAGAGGTTAAACTCTTCAAACTTCATTAGTCATTACCCCTTTTTTGTTTTTCATTTGTTGGGTGTCCTTCATTATTCTTCCATCGTCCTTCACAACACAAGCTTCTCTGAAGCTTGATCAATGAATCGCTTGCTTCTGGTGTTTCTGTCCCGTTTTGTAGGTGAAAGCTTGCGTTTTTATTGACCCTTTGAGGAAAAGTTTCCATCTTTGAACACGGGGTTTTCTCTCTCCCTTGTGCTTGTTAGATACATGCTATGATGATGATCATTGTTTTGTGGGGTTTTCATTTTGGTTTGGTTTCTCTCTGGGGTGTTTTTATTGTTGTTGTTGTTGGTGAAGGAGCTCATTGTTTTCCTTTTTATTGTTACCTTTTCTGGTGTTGTGTTGTTTTTTTTGGTTGGAGCAAAGTCTTTTCTTTTTTTTTCCCCCTCTCCCTTCTCTTTCTTTTCTTTTTCGTTTTGGTGTAATCTGATGGTGTTTGCTTTGTTCCTTGGGGTGTGCTTGGTTGCAGACAAGGGTGTGTTTCAGAGGGGTCGCATTTGGAGAACACATAGGCATATTTTTAATTGCTCTTTGAATGTTTTCTTGAGATTTACGTTTCGCAAATGAGAAGTTGACAGTTTCGTTCGGCCCGCTGAATTTCTCGCGATATTTCCTAAAGGTGCGTTATATTCTCGTGGTATTTTCAAATCAATGGTGTGTGTTTTGTGCTGGTACAATCAATGGCTGAGGCCACCAGTTTGTGGTTTTGGGATTTTCACCGCAATTTACTGCATGTTTTTATTTACTTTAATATTTTTTTACATGCATAAGAGATGAATTTTTAAGCATTTACTTTGTCATTGTTGTGATAATAAAGTAAAATATGCTTTATTTACATTTTTTTTTGGGAAGTATCTGTCTATTGGAAGTTTAGGTTATAAGCTGCAACCTTTGGTGGAAAAAAAAAATAGTAGTGAACGATTTACGCAATACAAAAGGGTGCTGCATTTTTGCAGTTGTTTCTTGTTTGTATTGGTTTATTCTCTTGTTAATGCATTTTTTTCGCAACATTAGTGACTTTTTTAAAGTGTTGTGAACTTTGGAATGAGTTTGGTGTTTGCAAAATTGCAATTGTTTGCTTTTGGGTGTATATTTTGAGGTCCCTCCCTCTTGTCTTGTGCCTGTTTTTAATAGTATTGTGCCCTTCTTTCTAATAGAAAAATGTTTTCTTTACATGATACATGTACACCCAAATCGACCTCTAATGAATTTCATATTTATTTATACACAGTTTACTATATATCGATTTTGGAGTCTATTTTAGTGTCTCAATTAATATGATCAAATAATAGACAAATTCTTTATAAAGGTGAAATATGGATTTTGAAAAGCATCAAAGAATCTCATCTTGTATGATTTTGACTTTTTTTATCATAGCCATGTGAATGTCTGTCACAGTGGATGTTGAAATGACATTACTTATGGAAAGCTGTTTTGTGTGATATGAGAATTTATGCAACGTTGATTTGGGTTAGAAAACAGTCAAATGAGAGTGGGGCAAAAAATTGATGTTATTGTACAGTGTTTTTTTTTTTTTTAACCACTCTTGTAGGCAGCATAGGTGCTCAGAGGCCGTGATTTTAGTCACGGGAAACATCACTATGTTTGAAAGATAAATTGTCTCTGTTAAGTACAATCATCACAATGTCTATATGCCTAAACTGTTGTCCCTATTTGTACCATGGAATCTAAATATATATGTTTATGCATCACATCTTTTAGGATATTTTTGAAATGTTTACCCCACCAAAGCATAGTGAGTGGATCCCACACACACTTACACGTACATATATTATTTGATATTTGTACAATTTTTACAATTTAATTATAGTTTCTTTTATTTAATTTTGTACACTTAAGTTTGATTTTTTTATATTGATATTCTTGTTATGGTACCTCACATTATGTGAGTGTGAGGGAATGTGCTTGTGAAGTACACCAAGCATTATTCTTGGTAGGGAGAGGTGGATATCTGTTCTCCCATGTGCTGATCGTTGATAAATTTTGAAAAATAACATTAAGCAGTAAGTTCCTGTCAGATACTCACTTTGATATTGGTCCTGTTGCAAACACTGTTGGCCAAGTACTATCTTGCTTTTAAGGCCATATCTTTTTGATGTTGAATATGCAGTACTCAGGGAATCCTATGGGGTGTTATGAATCAGATCAATAATCTGTTTACAAGAAAAACAAAACAATTGCCATTTTTTTTATTGGTTACAACAAGATTTTTAGTTCAAATCTATTTAACCAACGAAAGTTGTGGCTTACCCGAGTTTTTATTTTATAGTTGGATTGTACCATTCCTGTAGTGTGATGGTGATTGTGTTTAATCATTATTACTTACATAATAATTCATGCCAAAGAAGCACAGAAAGAAACTATTTGACCGGTTACATATTACAAATAGGGTATGATTAATTGACTTGATGGGCCTATTGCTCCTACGCTCCTTGGCATAAAGGAAACTAAACAAGGCCTGATCAACATGTCTAGTCATAATAAAGTATGCAGAAATGATGATTTTGTTCCTTTTGCTGGGGTGGTGGTGATTAAATTGTTGCTTAAAGTTTAGCTTTTTCATGGTATGAAACAGTGTGTTTTGATAGTGTCAAGTAGGCATTTTAATGTGAATTTTAATTACTGATTCATCTTTTCTGCCTTTGCTTGTTATATAATCCCTTTGTTTTGTTTTAAGATTCATGTTTCAAGCTGCCGTCTTGGACAAGATGCCTAGAATTACGTGGATAAACTCCAACTTTGAACTTTAATGCATCTTTAGATCTTGCCCTTCATATTATTTTATCTCTTGCTGCCTATTTGCTGTGTTAGAAACGACTTTTTGACACTTTTGAAGGTAGGCATACGATGAACTTTATAGATGAAGAACAAAAAGAAAAACTCCCGCCTCTATTAAAGGCCTCGATCTATGTGTTAAAGCATTTTGCTTTTCTTTTTAATAGTATTTTCATGAACATGCCTCATCATGACCATCATCATCTTGTAACTTTATTGTCCTTGGCTCCTTGTGAATCCTTTTTACATATTGTTAACACTTTGAATACATTTCACAATCGTCATCTTCGTTTTGCAGATATTGGTGACACTTTCTGTAGATGGAATCAGTGAGGCCATCAGCAGTTACCCCAAGCAAGAAGTTGGCTCGCAATTTCGCCAAGGTTCTTCATCTTAGAGCACTGATTGGGATTGCACCAGTTGATGGTCTGAAGAATGTCATATCTGATGCAAACCTCAAGGATGAAGGGAACATGGGCAAGACTACAATAAATTGGCCTCACTCTTTCGACAAAGATGATGAAGAGCTTCAGGAAAGAGTTGCTTTCGAAGCTCTCCTTGCAAAGCTGTTTGCTAGCACTTCAACAGTTAAAGCTGCATATGCTCAGCTGCAGTATGCTCAATCTCCTTATGACCCTGATGGAATTCAAGCTGCTGATCGATTGATAGTCTCCGAATTGAAACACTTGTCCGAGATAAAGCAATGCTACTTGAAAAAGCAATTTGACCCTTCACCAGAGAAGGCTATTCTTGCAGCTGAATCAAAGGAGCTGCAAAGTGTTATAAGAACCTATGAGATCATGGGGAAGAAGTTAGAATCTCAGGTGCGTCTCAAGGAATCCGAAATCATATTTCTTAGGGAGAAGTTAGAGGAAGCTAACAAGCACAACAAGTCAATTGAGAAGAGATTGAATCAAAGTGGCCAACTATCTGTGCTTGACAATCTCCATATATCAGGTTTAAGTCCTAGCCATTTTATTACAGTTCTTCGCCACACGGTTAGGTCCATTCGAAGCTTTGTGAGGATGTTGGTGGATGAGATGAGGTCTGCTAATTGGGATATTGATGCTGCAGTCGATGCTATTGAGCAAGATGTGGTTTACTGGGTAGAAGATCACAAGTGTTATGCAATCGAGTCCTATGTTTGCAGGGAGATGTTTGATTCATTCCACTTTCCTAATTTCTCTCTTCCGAATGAGTCTCTTCCGGACAGGAACAAGCGGCAGCAGCTGTTCTTCGGGAGGTTCAATGAGCTCAAGTCCATGAAAGCAAAGGAGTTCCTCGCCGAGAAGCCGAGATCATCATTTGCAAAATTCTGCAGGATCAAGTACTTGAAACTTGTCCACCCCAAGATGGAGTCATCATTCTTTGGCAACCTGAGCCAGAGGAACGTCTTGAATGCTGGAGGATTCCCAGACACAGCATTCTTCGCATCATTTGCTGAGATGGCCAAGAGGGTATGGCTCCTGCATTGCTTAGCCTTCTCATTTGATCCTCAAGCCTCAATCTTCCAAGTGGTGAAGGGTTGCAGATTCTCTGATGTGTACATGGAGAGCGTGAATGATGACGTGCTCCTCTACTCAGACCAGACAGTGGAATCAGATCCACAAGTTGCATTCACTGTAGTTCCAGGATTTAGGATTGGTAAAACTGTTATACAGTGCCAAGTTTACCTCTCGATGCATAAAAAAACCAAGGTGAAAAAGTCCATGTCCACTAGGCAGAGGTAGCAGCAGCTTGGTCAGGCACTGACCCCACCCAACACAAGTGATTGAACTGGAATCCATTTATTTTTTCAAGGACATTGCAGTTACTGTGCATGGCTGAGTGTGTTGTGGGGACTCAAACTCTGGCATGGTTCAATGATGGCATCTTTGTCCATTTGTATTTTGGCCAGTTTGAAAAGAAAAGCGCGTGGACCGTTGCATTGGGAGCAACCCTTTTCTTTTAGAATCTTTTTTATCTTTTTTATTCATGCAGATTTATCAAAGACATGCCCCAAAATTTTGTTGATGTCAGGCCAGTGACAGGGATTGTCTAGCTGTTACGCATCTTTACCAGACATTGCATGATATATAATATGTACATAATGATATGTAGGTAGGAATTTTATAATCCTCTTTTCTTAATATAATCTTATGTTTAATTCCCTCTCTTTTTGACCTTCACCAAGTTTATTTTAATGCCACTTACAGCCTTGGATGCCTCTAAATCTACGTATGTATTGTTAGAGGTATTATGCTTCATTCTTCTTATGGAATGCTGCATGTTGTGGGTTGTTGAGATTCAAGATAAACAGAGGAAAAAATAAATAAATAAAATAAAATGCCAAATTACAATTTTGCCCTTGTAGATGGGAACATCATTTGATGGGTCTAACGAATCTATAGTACTGTACTCGTAACACACGATGACACATTAGGTTTGTGAATGTGTAAATGAAGGTGTAGAACCCCACATGCTGCCAGCCTTTATTGAACGAGGTCGGTGGTGTAGGGGCATGTGAATATGAAGACAATATTTGCAAACCTTTCTTGTCCCATAAAGGAGGATGTGATCCTTGATGGAAGATGTATATTCCTATAATGCTTCCTAACGGTTACAAATATCTAGTAATATGCAATTGATGAAAGCACATTTGGGTGTGGCTCAGCTCATTTATGGTAGAAATGGAAACTGGAAAGGACTATATAATATGGATCTTGAGGGCAAGTCATGTCTTTAAATTCTTGGAAAGATGCCATCTTTCAGGGTAAATAATTGAGGGTCAATTCTTTTGCTTATTTGATATGCCATATGGCAATGGTTAGATATAGGTTATTTTCTCAATATTAGGGGCCCTGGATTTCTTTTTCTCCTATTATTTACCAGGTCATAGGCATCATGTCAATTAGGAGAGGGGACCAAGGGGCATTGAATAGAGGCTTCAATCGTGTGACAGGACAGGTTCTTATCTTTGTTATAACACGACTGACATAATAAAAGCTTGGCAGTTATAAAGATAGTCAAATAATGTCACTAATTTTCATTTTTTTAAAAAATAATTTTCATTAATACTACACATCATTTTTCAAGTTTATAGTTGGGTATAATTTTATTAAAATACATATATTGGAGTTTCATTTGCGGTTGAATGCAGTCACTCGTACAATTGAGACAATTATTGATGAGGGTGACAGAGAGTGCAATATTAGTTTTATGGGCCTTCTGGTTTCCCGATGTTTGGGGATTGATTTTTTCTTGGAAAAAAAATTTAGTGTGTATTTGTATTAGAGTTTATAAAATTAATTTTTTAATAAATTTAATTTTGATCCGAATTGAGTTAATTTTTACATGATTATGTTTGTTAATATTTATTTAAAAATTGATTTTGATATGATAAATATTATTTAAATAGTATTGATAAAAATAAATTATATATGTATAATTATTAAAAAAATGTGCATATAATATTTAAATAATACTATAACATTAAGTTAAAATGATATTTATATCAATGCACACACTAACAATATTTTGTACAATGCATAGTAACAAATATTGCTTTTGCGTTGAACGGTACAAAATTAAGTTTGAAACCAAACTTAATTTTATCGCAAATCATCCACATATGCTCGGCACAACTTTTAAAGTCTACAAAACCAAACACACTTTTAGGGGTTGGGGGAATGTAATTGGCTGTTGGCAAAATGACCATCTAATTGCTAATAGTAGTTTATAACCGGGGACAAATGCATGGTAGGCTTTGACCATATAAAAAGAAAAGGGCTTAGTCTCGGTTGCATTTGAAGGAAATTGTGACCTAGGTGAACCTTACCTAGTTGCATGCTAGTACAATTTTTTCTTTTATTATTTTAGGAATTTACTATATAATTTCGGGTTGGGAGTGATGGTTGGACAAAATCTCTCTATAGTAGCAAGTTCAAGATTCAAATACTTAACATTATATGTAAAATACGTCGGGATCACAATTCACTTCTACCATTTATTTTTTTTCCGCGGTCATAAATTCACTTCTACTTTGACCATCCAATTTTACGTCCAATATAATTTTGTATACCAACAAGAGAAAAAAAGCAAAAGGGCTCTATCAGGTAGGCCTATTGGGTTGTAAACTTGGAGCACCTATGATGATGATAACTTCGAGGTCTTAATCTTATCAACACTATACGTGCCTTTTGGACTATGCTATACCCATTAATTGGGCCACTTATGAGTGACGGGCTTCACATATATTCAGTAGAGAGAAATACTTACATAGTCCAGAAGTATCATATGGCCATGCTTCTAGATCAATCATGTAAGTATATTTCATATGGGACCTATCACTAACACACAATCCCATAAAAATACACTTACATAATTGATCGGGAGTACAACCACGTGGCGCTCCTGGACCATATAAAAATTTCTCAGTTGGCAGGTGAGATTTCTATCAAACATACCATACATGGCTTTTTTCCCCCTTCATTTTTCAAGTGTGTAAGTGTTTTGTCATCCCCACCTTCTCCATTGCACAATGGTTTGTTGATATCCTGCCAACAAGTTTTTTTTATGGCAGTAACATTTAGACCATGAATAAATGTAGTTCTTGTGGTTGTCATTATGTTAAGTTGAATCGAAGGATTGTATTTATGTCAAGCAATAGATTAGCCTCTACCGATGATTGTTGGTTGGATGATTTTTTGTTCTTGTGATGAAGACATATTTACCGAGGTATATGGCCTCTAATTTTGGCATTATGCTATGTTTTAAGTTTGCCAATTAGTTGGGGTATACCATAAATAAGGCTAGTAAGATGATTGGTTACTGGTTTAGTGTTTGTGGTACACTCTTTTTTTCTATACAACTTGTTTTAAAAATTGTTGAGTGCTTCAAAACCAAGACAAGCAAATCTTTGCTATCATGTATATCTCTAGTGTGACAAAATCATCTATATTCTGCTATTTAATATCTAGGCTGTACAGTCTTTGTTGATTATAATCTTAGGCTTAGCTTGTGTTGAATTATATCCTGCTATATTGGTTTGTGAAATGTGAATAGGCTATTGCCTTTTTTGATTATTGATCAATAAAAATATGTTGACAAAAAAATAAATAAATAAAAGGGGAGAAAAATGCTGAAATAATCCCCCCTCCCTCTGAAAAACAAAGAATAATAGTTCAATTTAAATAAAGTAGAACGTCAATTGACATAACCATTAAGAGAACAAACCAAACAAATGAAAAAGGTGATGTGGAAAAAACTAAGGGTACATTTAGTTTATGAAAATATTTCCTATTTTTATTATTTATATATATATATATATATATATATATATAACAAGTTTGGGTTATGTACCAAAAATATTTATTAAAGTAATAAATAGTCCTATAAAATAAAATATTTCTAATAAAATTTCTTGTAATGATAAATTTTGTTTGGAAATAAACTTTATTTTTGAGTAAAATGTAGTCATAATATAAAGAGATATACATATATATCTTTTGTAGATATGTTTTGGGTTTACCTTTAAAACTTGTCCGTTTATAATCACGTCTTCCCTTCAATAATCATATGCAAGAATTCATTAAAAAAAACAAAAAAATGAGCATAAAAGCATCTTAGATAGTGCACTAAGAAATTTATTGCGACACAGTGGTAATGTTCATCACTGTGAGTGGCTCAAATTGTGTTCGAATCCTGCATCGCCCAATTTGGACCACTTTTCTATCAAATTGGGCTCGATGCATTTTTAAAAAATTGGATAGGTATAGCGTGGAGTAGATTCGAACATGGATCATCAAGCACAATAAAGCATATTTCTTCATATTTACTGACATGCCATCGCATTTTTATTAGAGGATATTTCCAACAAATAATAAAGGAAACACTGAAAATGTGAAATTGGTGTTTCCATATTTTCACTCATTTTAGAAATCATTTCCACAAAATGTTTCCAAAATTTTTTAGCCAAACACGTTTTGATCTTTATTTTCTATTTTTAGTGAAAATGGAAACAGAGCTCAAACCAAACACGCTCTAAGCTTCACTCAAAGCAACTCGCAAATATTATTATTTTTTTATAATGTAATAATTTTTTTTTCGTATTTCACCAATTTTTTTGTACTTTTTAAAGTTTATTTATTTATTTCCGAATCTAAGGCATCTACTTTCTTTTTTCTTTTTTCCTTTTCTATATATATAAAAGAGCCAATTTAAAACCAATAAGAAAGAAAGAAAATGCCCTACTGACGCAACCAAAATCAACCACATAGAGAAATAAGTTGAACTTGATTCAACTAAAAAATCAACAAATTACCAATACCTAATCAGAACTTATTTATGGACCCAAAAACAATTATAATCAAACTTTACAAAATAAGTAAACTTATTCATCCTAGCCCACACCAAAGGAAAATGAAAAATGCAATCTTTCTTTCTTTTCTTGGTGCATTATACTATGCATCACCTCAAGAATGGTGCACCACGTACCTGGGGATCCAATAGAGAAGATTAAAGGGTGTATGAGTATTCTAATTTGTTATTATACACTATAGTAAGGCCTTTTTTTTTTTCCTATTCTAGCCTGTAACATCAATGAAGACCATGACGATGGTGGATTTGCGGCCTCTTTTAACTTGTGTTCTCAAATTCATCATCTACGCGATGGTTGGTGTCAGTGCAAGGGTGGATGATGAACTACTTCCACCCTTCGATTACATCTCGATGCACTGCCATCGAGCTTCAATGATGACTTCGACAACATTCTGGAGTTCGCCATCCTCGCCTACCAGAAGAACTTCAACCTCAACATCAACGGCGAGCTCGACGACACCACACTCCGCCAGATCATTCACCATCGTTGCAGCATCATTAACATCATCAATGACACCACAACCATGAACTCCAGCAAGTCCTACCACTTTTTCTAGGAACTTCCCTACTGAAGCCACCTGAAACTTCTCACTCCTCTCGTTAGACCTGGTGTTGGAACCATTGAAGAATATAAGGTCAAGGACGCACACATTGAAGTGAGGGAGGAGGGGTTGAGTTTGGGGGTGGTGGTTTGGGAAGAAGGGAAGTGATGGAAATTTTATTGTGCTATACCTAAGAATAATGTATCATAACCCCAAAAATCTTATCCTTTAGATAGCAAGGAGCATCAAGCACTATAGTTAGTAAGGTGCATATCGGATGACACCTTCTTGGTGCTCGAGAACCAATAAAAACCTGCATACATGGTAGTGGTTTTGGGCCTTTAGTTGATGCCCTAGCTATGTTGATTATGGTGGGTTGACTTGGGAAATTTCAAATCATGGTTTGTGTTCTTGAGTTGTTTGGTTCAATGGAATAGGGTTTATATGGCAAGGTTTGTGCATGGTACTCATGTCTTTGTTGTGCTTTGAGAAATTATGTTATGCGGACTTTGAGATGGGGATCTAATACAATGGTACACATTGGCAAAGAAAAACAAGTGTTTATGTGGTTTGAGGTTAGAGGTTTGTATTTGGTTTCGAGGCCTCATGGCCTTATGTGATTTTTGCTTAGGGTTATGTCTAATATGCATTTTGGAAGTCAAGGTGCATAATGCCTTAAAATTTGATGGTGTAGATCCTTTGATGTATTGATACACCAATTACTTGTAGTACACTATAATAATTTTTAATTTTAGTTCAAATTGAAAAAATATGATTAAATATATTTTTAAAATGGCCAAATTTTATTTGCTTGATCTTGAAAATGTTTGAGAATAGTCCAAAAATATTTCTATTTAATTTAAGGATAATTTTGTTAATTTTAAGCTCACATAGATAAATAAAAAAATATTTTGTGATACTTTGGAATTATTGAGAACATCCCCAATAAATTCTATTTAATTTTAGAATCACATAAATAAAATTTGATCACTTTTTTAAAATGCATTTGACCACTTTTAAAAGTCTGGTTAAATTTAAAAAATTACTATAATGCATTAGAAATAATCGATATACAATGCATCATCATATCTGCACCTTTAGACTATAAGGTGCATAATGCACCTTTGCAACACTCGCCTTGTTTGGGATTTGAGATGAAGGTTAGGTTAGGTTTAAGTGGTTGACCAACTGTGAGATTGTGGGTGATGTAGCTCAAGACAGTGCTCAATTTTTATTACTGATACAACCTTTAATATAATTTTATATAATGTACGAAATTAATATGCTATGTTAATTTATAATTGATAAATTGTATAAGTAATTTATTTTGTTAAATATATTTAAATAGTAATTGAATATTTTTTAATGTGATAAACAATACATGAATAAATCAACCTAATAAACCTAATAGGCTTTTTAAAGACCTAGCTTTAACTTTAAATAAGTCTTTCAGCTCAAATTTATCTAGATTTTATTTGAGAGGAATAAATGTTGAACCATTTGAACTAATAAAATGATTGGTTTATTTTCATTTCTAAATAGAAGTTTTTGTTTTTCTTTTGTCATATTAATATATAGCAGCTTCCATTCAACATATTCCCTATGTTTACTTAAATTGATTTAGGAAGCTTTCTCAATGAGATAACCATACTTATCATTATTTTATGAACTTAATTTTACCTTTCATTTTATTAAATTATCAATGTAAAAAAGAAAAGATAGGAGGGTGCCAATTTGTGGAGACCCTCATCATCACATGCGTCAAATTAGCATTTTAGATTCTGCTCTTAAGTACAACTTGGCATTTTTGAAAAGAAAATAGACGCAACTCTACACAACGAAAGTCACGTTTTTTCAAGAGTCTCGCGTGCGATAGGTGGGGGATTATCATTAAGACTTGCTAAATGTGACCATTTGAGATCAAATTCAGAAAATGCAGTTAGGCTGCGTTTGTTCGTGCAAAACAATCATAGTTGCGGTGTTGCACACATTATCTGAGATGTGTACACTTTGTCTTTTTTTGTTACATAGACATGTACATTTTAAATTTTTTGATAAAATCCAAAATGAAATCTAAAATAGTATCTAATATATTCCAATCGTATTGTCATTATTCCTTTTCATAGTGGTAACTTGTACTATAGGAAACAAGATCACTTAAAACTCTCTCACAGTAGTCATAATATTATTCTCGATCTAACATATGAAGCTCTAACTCAATATCATTAAAATGTAATATAGAGAGGAAGGCTAGCTAATGTCATAACTCTATGGTTACAACGACACATAATTATTATTATTATTTTTTGGGGTTCATACATAACTCTTTTCTTCGCAAGGGATTATTTAACACACAAGTACAGCTGCGAAACTTGGTGCTATTTTTGGATATCAGTCAGATTATATATCATAGGGAAAAATGCACTTTATACCCATGAACTATATGTTATTTGCACTTTATTCCTGAATTTTAAGAAGGTTCAAATTGATCTTTTAATATTTTATGATGGTACAAATCAACTCTTAAGTGACTAAACTGCCCTCATCTTGAAGAAGTGGAGGAAAGAGTGTAGAAAGAGATGAGGATAGTAGTTATTTAATGATCAATTTGTACTATTTTAGAATATTAGAGGATCAATTTATACATTTTTAAAAGTCAAGAGATAAAATACACATAATCCATAGTTAAAGGAGACAAAATACAGTTTTCCCTATATTATATTATCACTATCACTAGTGATTTAGTCACTAGTGCCCAGCACCAGGGCTTGGCGTAGATTGAGCGAGAACTCTTTCATTACTGGCAAAACGAGCATTGAGCCTTCCACTGCCACGCATGGGATAACCATAAGTCTCACATGAACGTAAGGTACCTTGCAAAGAGGGCACTTCTAGTGTCTCCACTTTGAGAATCTTTCGTGCATCCAAGAATGAGGAATAGCACACCAAAACAAGTAGAGTGATGACCAAAACAGAATTGAGGCGAGCCATGTAGAACACTAACAAAGACGAAGTAAGGTAATAAGGTATTAATGTGTTGGTGTCTTTGGTGATACGGTGATTGGTGAGGAAAGAATGACATAGTTGTGCTATTTATACACAAGAGGATGTTTGAAAGAGGAAGGTAAAGGGAGACCTAAGGATCGTGCTATTTGGCCAAACTAGCGTACATGGATGCTGTAATAAACTATCTTTCCAAAAGATTAAGCAATATAAATAATTTTATATTTTAATATATTCTCTCACATAAGAGCCTCTTTAAGTCTAAAACATAGATAATATATAGATCTATTTTATTTTATATTGAAATTCAACATTTTTTATTTATAAATGGGCTAAATAAGAATCGAATTCTAAACCACTAGATTATAAAGCCTCTAATACTATGTTAAGAATTATCTCTTCCAAAAATTTAAACTATTAAAAAGAGAAATGTGAATAATTTTATATTTTAATAGATGCCACTTCCATATGCAATTAAATAATGTGCTCATGGTATTGTGCTATAAGGATTATAGGTGTCCTAAAATTCCCTGTAGGTATTGGGTTAGGTACATGTGAACTTTGACGCTAGCCTGGGTTTCTATTGTTGCATTGAGACACTTATTGCTCTAATTACTTGTTTGTTCCAAATTCGTCGGAGTTGCTTATAGAGTATAGAGTCTTATTCATCACATGGCAATGAGGCATTGTACGCTTTGATCTCAGGAAAAAAGTGCACTCTTTCGTAGCTCATTGGTTAACAGTTTCAAATTATGGAAAGCACTTAGTTTGACTTTCCATAGTGGTCCTAGTCTCATAGAGCCATCGATGACCCTAGTTTATATTGGATCCGTGAATCAATTATGCATGTTAACTACTTCCTTTGACTTCGAACAATGGATGGCTAAATAGAGCCACCTCAATGCTTTGATAACTCTCAGAAATTATTGTGAGCTCTTTCACTAATATATGTTATCTACTACAGAAAAGAACTTCTCAACTATATATCAATTTAGAGAATTTGGTTCTGGCAAATATTTTAAAGATTTTTGGATAATGTTTATTTGCTTAATTAACAATTTTTTAACCATCCATTGTCTACAACGAGATGATATATGTAATTAATTTAACAAAATCCATGATTGGGGTTAAGTGTTCATATATAGTACATGGTATACGGTGAAGTGGATCAGGTCAGCTGCAAATTTGAAGTGGGAAAAAAAGGTTATTGATGAATTGTTATTACACGATTTCTTCTCCAATAGCGATGGGTACAAGTTATTAGGGTAGTGAAGACAAAATATACGCCACAAGCAACCAAAATGTGATGAATTAATGACGAATGAATGAGGAAGAATATTATTAATCTTCAGTTACTTTTAAAGGTACGATTTGTTATATAATTTCTTCTTGAATGGGCTATGGGCACAAATAGTTAAGGTGAAGAGAAAATAAAATGCCTCCATGAAGCAACTAAAAAGTCATGAGTGAGGAATATTTTAGTCTTTCTTACTTTTAAAGGAAGGACTTGTGGTATCATATCTTGCGAAAGATTTTGTTTGCATTTGGGGAAAGCGATACAGCATTTTAGAGAGGTACCATAGAACTCACCTTCTCTCACATATATGTAACTATCAATACTTAGAAAGTGGTAATACGATGCTGTTCATACTTGTGTCATGTGTCATATGTCAACTTAGATTCAGTTATCTAAGTAACCAAGGTATAGTGAGCACATTTTCTTAGTCACTAGCACAACTACATATTTAGCTTTTAGCAAATTATTAAAAGTCTCTAGTAACATTTGAAAAAGGGTAAAAAAAATATTTTATCCTCTTAAATTATAAGTGATGTGCACTTTAGCTCCTGTATTTTAAAAGGATATCTTGATACTCTGAACTTTTTTGAATATGCAAATCGACCTTTCTGTTAATATTTTCATTAATTGTTAAAAAAATAACGCATATTTAAGAAAGTTTAGAATATTAAATTATATGTTTAGAAAAATTCAGGAGATCGATTTACATATAACCCATGAGAGCATAGTATACTTATCTTGACTAATTAACATGCACGTAGAGGAAAGTCTAGAGAGCTGATTTACATCTTTTTAAAACATGAGTCAAAGTGCATATAACCTGTAATTTAGAAGGTCAAGCACTTTTTTTTTCCTTTAAAAATATTATTAAAAATATAAAAAATGATGTTAAACTTCTTTAATAAAATTTTTGTAAGTGTTCTATATATAGGCTGTTACTAAAGAGTTTTAATAATGTTTTTTTAATAATTTAGTAAAATTTTTCATATGTTACTAAATTATTGTGTAGATCAACTCCCCGGGGTAATTAACAACCCCTTTTTGTTTTATATAGCAGTCTAAGATGTACAGAATTCATATTTGCATAAAATGACAATTCTATTGTTTTTCTTTGGTTGAAAAAAAATCCATTTTTTTTGTCTTTTAGGTAGAAACTAGAAACTAGAAAATTCCATTATTAAGTCTGGACTGTCTGGACTCAAATGACCAACATTAATCTGAAGTAATCCAAAACTAGAAATAACAAATAGCGCTCATATGGTTTGACAGCATGATACTTTCCCTTCAGTTCAAGGAGGAATTTTAGGGGCGTACTCTCCGTTATGAGCACTCAAATAAATAATTAAAATTTGTAATTTTTTTTAAAAGTAGGCATATTTTTAATCCAACTTATATAAGCTTACACCGTTACACGTATTTAATTTGAGTTATTGTGGTAAGTATTCCTTGTCTAAGAATTTCTTCACAGTTAAAGGCTGACTTTCATCTCAGTTAAAAAAAAGAAAAAAAGGAAGAGGCTAACTTTCATCAACTTGACTATAGTTCTCTTTTTTGGTATTTTTTTTTCAATTTATTTTTTTTTAAAAAAAAATAAGAGATTAATTTTAATTTTAATACACTATCAATATAAAAGAGCGTTACACTGTTATCAAATCGCATGTTACTAAATATAAGATTTTTGAGATAAATAGATAATGGATGTGTGAATTAAGCATTTTTATCGATATAATAATATATAATTAAATATTTATGTAAAATTCCTTTATATTGATAGTATGTTGAGATTGAATTCAAAAATTAAAGGCAATATGTTTACAATAGAAAAAAAAACTGATATACATCGAATCTAATAAAATATAATTAGCTGTTTGCTATTAAAGTTATCACAACTGCAAAACTTTAGATAAAATACATTAGAATAGACGCATTCTACAATGCATCCCATAAAATAAGGTATGTGATATACTTATTGGGAAATGTGGTTAAATGAATCTAAGAATGTGGCTAAATAAACCTATAAATGTGGCTAAACGACATTTTATTTATCTCCTTCCTCTCCCTCCCTTGATCCACACTTGTAGCTCCCCTTCGCGGCCAACTGCTTCTCCTCGTCCCGTTGTAGATGAAGTGGCTCCAAGCTGTTGTGCCTTTGCGTCATGGACAGGCTTGCTATGGTCGAGCGTGGTGGAGCTCCAGCAAGGAACAATGTGCCTGCTAAAAAAGGATGTGAATGTTCTGGAAGATCAGAGGGAGAAGAACCTAGTCGTAAAGACTGACCACAATAGGTGGTGATTTGTTTGAAGGTGGCATTAACGGTTACAACACAATCGTCCTCCACCAAGCCCAACATTGACAACACCAACACACACACACACACACAAACACACGGAGAGAGAGAGAGAGAGAGAGAGAGAGAGAGAGAGAGAGAAGTGATGACTCGCTCTAATTGGGAGCCTTTGGTGGTGGCGCAACAGGATGATGAGATGGCTTGAGCACAATGCGGCAGCCGAGCACAGTGGCGTGATGCGGCAGCTGGAGAGGAGGTGGTGGAGCGCAACGCGAAGGTGGAGTTAGCAGAGACAGGAGACATGACGATGGGCAGTGGAAGCAGTGGCGCTGGGTTGTGGAAGTTGTGCACTGGGCTGAAATGGTGGTTCGGTGCTTGGATAGAGGAAGAAAAACGAAAATAGAGGAGGGAGAGCACAATACATCTTACTTTATGCATGAGGTGCATGATGCACCTTACTTTATAAAGTGCATTATAGAATTTGCCTTAGAATATTAATATGTTCTGGCTCTTTTATTTTTCAGTTTCTCTGCTGTGTACTTTGGACTTCTATTGCTCTTCACTATTTCGTGGGTTGAGCTTTTCTTGGGAATTTATCGAAGAAAAAATACACTAGAATATTATACAGTAAATAAATACTCGACAATACCCGTGCATTGTATGGGAAACAATTTTTAAAACTATCATTAATTTATTTTATTTTATAAGATATTAAATTAATTTTTATAATTTTTTGGGTACAAATTAATTTTATAATTTTATTTTTGAATATATATATATATATATATATATATATATATATATATATATTGTTATTAGTTAATGTAAAATAAAAAAAAAAAAAGTAAATCAAACATCTTGTCGCTAAGAGATATTTTTATTACACAACTTTCCTTCTATTTTTCAAAACATACACCCCAAATATGGTTATAAGATGAGTTTTGTTAATAAGTTAAAATTTACAAAAATTGAAGGTAATTTATTTGATAATGTGATTAACTACATAAATTTTTTAAAATAATTGAATATCCAATGAAACAACAAATTAGTTGAAATGATATAACATATAAAGATATAAAGATTTTGAATCTAATTAATTAAACAAAAATTTAGATATTGCCTTTATTAGGTTAAATTTAATATAAATACATTGGTCATGGATTGATGATAGTTACTGCAATTATTTTAAACTGTAATAATGATTTATGTATATTATGATTATTCAATGATTGTGCATAATTGTTAATCTCAAGAATTTTGAAATTAATCAAGCCAAATTATAGATATTGTGTTTGTCAAGTTTAATTTAATATAGATTAAACTAATATATAATATAAGTATATTAAAATATTACAAAATATTATAGAGTGCATCCCTAATGAAATCACTTGAATTATCCTAAAGTTTTGAGTTTGTCAAGTTTAAATTAACATAACTATGTTTTTATATAAATTAAATTAAATAATAATAAGATATTAGTTTTACAGAATAAGACACTCTCAAATATGGTTATAAAATTAATTTTATTATGAGATTAAATTAAAATAATGAAGGTAATTTATTTGACAATTAATTTGATTACCATTTTTTTTAAATAAAGATTTCGAATATCCAATTAAACAATGAATTAATTGAAAATGATATAACTTATAAAGATATAAAAAATTTGAAATTAATTAAATTAAAATTTAAATATTGCCTTCATCAGATAAATTAAGATACTCCCTTTTTTTTTATAGAATAAGCGATAAACGATATGAATATTTTAAAGAAAATACATATACATCATCATTTATGTAATTTGATTAAATTAGATTAAATTAAAATTTTGAAATTATAATTACAAAATAAATATATGAAACACATAAAAGTAAAAAATAAATAAATTACATGAATAATATAACAAAATTATGTTTACTAAATTTATTTATATATTATTAAAAGTAAACATATTTAATTATTTTACTCCAAATATATATACACACTGCTAGAATTGATGTATGTGACAAAAAGTATTTAGTCATGTGTTAGTATTGCCTTGGAAAATGTAAAATACTTAAAATAAGAATTTATAAAGATGCTTGAGATATTAATATATTAAGTGTTTTATTTAAATTTCTATTCTTTATTTTTTAATCAATACAATAATAATATAGATAAGAAATCCATACAAATATATAGAAATCATTTGATTGAAAATATATTGGATTTTGTGTAAAAAAAAAACATATTTTGGAAATGCATGAATTAATGAAAATTGAAACATTTTGGTTTTGGGGAGAAAAATGGCTATCAATGAATTGATGAAAATGCTTAAAATTGGTGGTATAACTATTTAATGGAAGATTCTTACAAAAAGATAAAAATAAAAGTAAAAGATACTAAATTTGGAGTATTAAATTAAAATTTTTGATATCTAAAATATAAAAAATCATAGTATTACTTTAATATATATATATGATTTTTTGCTTTTTAATCAATACACTAATAATACAGATAAGAAATCTCTACAAATATATAGAAATCATTTGATTGAAATTTTCATTTTGTAACAAAAAAAACATATTTTGGAAATGTATGAATTAATGAAAATTGAAAAATTTTAGTTTTGGGGAAAAAAAAAGGCTATCCATAAATGGGTGGAGCAGCTTAAAATTGATGGTGCATGTAACTATTTAATGCAAAATTCTAAAAAAAGATAAAAATAAAAGTAAAAGATATTAAATTTGGAATATTAAATTAAGATTTTTAGTATCCAGAATATGAAAAATTATAGTATTACTTTAAGATATAGATATATGATATGATATGATATAATATAATATAATATGGTAACAAGTGGACGTATCATATTCATATCTCTAATATTAACTACTCAATTAAACAAATAATCATGCCGTAACTTTTATAATCTGGTACCTTTTTGTTTTTCAATAGGAAATGGAAGTGATCACGGGCCTATAGTTATGGTTGAGCACGGGCCCAATTTACCTAGGTTGGGTGAAAACTGTACGGTTTCCTTCGCATAAAGTTCACTCCCCCCCCCCGGGCCGATGGGGTGACTATAATTTTTTATTTCTCTTCGAACCAGTGTCAAAAGTTTATTGGACTGCATTATAAAATTAAATAAATAACAATTATTGGACTCCTACTCATATGATTTAAATCAGGTCAGTTGACAATAGACGTAAGCTTTTTTTAGTGTTAATTTTTTCATTTATTTATAAGATTTGAATATAAAATATTATTTAAATAATACAAATATCTAACTACTTGAATTAATTGTGATTAAATAAAGTGATAACATATATGTTTGGTTAATATGCTACCGCGAAAAACCATTTTCCAAAGCAAAATTTCGAATTCCAATGCAAATTTTCTCAAAAAAATTAGATAATTTCTTCCACTAAAATTGATGTCACGTACTTTCCAACAAGCTCTACAACTTTTATTAAATATTAAATGTATCATTTTAATCAAACTAACAAATATATTGAAACGGAAAAA
Source organism: Pterocarpus macrocarpus (assembly GCA_031439585.1). Taxonomy (NCBI): domain Eukaryota; kingdom Viridiplantae; phylum Streptophyta; class Magnoliopsida; order Fabales; family Fabaceae; genus Pterocarpus; species Pterocarpus macrocarpus. The sequence continues at coordinate 13,822,318 of CM062517.1, read as the reverse complement.
ATAGTAATAATTTGTCTCCCTAAAATAATCTTCTTCTATTTAATTAAAATATTAAATAAAAATGTAAATGTAAATATATTTAATATTTTGAGAATATAAAAGATACTCAATAGTTTCTTCACTTGGTAATTAAAAATTATATAGGGAATTAGTTACGAAAGTATAATGTTTTTTCAATTAAAGAATAGTTCTAATCCTTGTAATTATTAAATAAAGAAAATATCCAATACTTTTATCTTTTTTATATCAAGTAAAGGATTATTAGAATGATGCTTTAACAAAATATGATAAAACTCATTATTAAAAGAGAAAAAAAAACTAGAAAACTATGCTTTGGATTTAATAACAAGTGTTAAATGAAAAGTAACATTTTCTTTTTACATTAAACAAGAAAAAAATCAATATTTAGGGTTTAGGGTTCAATTATCACTCGAACATGATTAGTATATGGTCAAAATGTAAAAATATTTTGCTTAAATAAACAACAACAACTAAGTTTTGCTTAAGGTGGGATTGGCTACCTAGATCATATAGTAATATAGTGTTGTATTATTATTATTATTATTTTGATTAACCAAAATTTAGGTGGATTCGACATCGACCATCTCACCAAGGTTAGGACATGGCTCCAAATTTAAAGAGTACTTATAGACGAACTTATAAAATCACCTATCAATGAGGTCCTCATATTGGCAGTAAGAATTGAACTTGCATCATTATGGAGTACGAGTTCATTCCTTACCAATTGTGCTAACACCTATTGGCTATAGTGATCTATTATAAACTATAGCTATAATCAAACCATTAAAAATTAAATATTATTTAATAATTTTATCTATAATTTTTTTAATCTATCTCTACCATTGATTATTGGGTTACTCTCAATCTAAGCTACCCATGCGCAAATAAAAAATAAATAAATTCTATTAACTACATAACCCATTACTCAAATATTCATTACAAAAAACCCCTAAAATAATAAGTTATTTTACGGCAGCAAAAAAATATAGTTGGTTATAAATGCCCGCACTAACTATCACTTGGTCAATTAGGGTGACAAATGCTCTTTTTTTTTAATCAATAATCTTAAATTTGAGTCTTGAATATGGAATAATTAGTATTAGAAGAGTCATATCTCCTATTGAATCTCAAATAATCAAATAGAATTATCTTCAATAAAAAGATATATGTGGTTTTGGCAAAAAAAGAGAGGCCCACACCAGCACCAAAAAAAAGATAAAATAAAATAAAGAGACAGAATGGCCACCCCTACTTACTGCTATCACTGCTCTATACAATGAAAAGGGACATATTGAAACTCTTGAGTGAAGCCCAATTGCCCAAGGCTGCTGAAATATACAGATCCGATCAACAATAGCAAAGATATCTCACCAAAAAAACAAAGGGGCACAATAGCGAAAAAAGGACATACGTAGTTACGTTTAACACTTTGAGAGTTCCCTCCTTTAAAGGAAAAAAAAAAAAAAAAAAAGGATTCTCATAGAATGCAAGAATTAAAATCGTTATGACGAATGCATATGTTGACAGTAAGACAACGAGAGGTGTGGAGCGAGGGAAGACAAAACGTCAGTATGCTAACTCGTATATGCATACAAGATGGGAGAGTGGTGTGTCATGTAGGAAAAACGATATGCTGTGGAAGAAGCTGGAATCAGTTTTGTATTCGGTTTTTGTTGATAACTTGCCAACGGAGATGACAAACTCTTGGCTTTGGCAAATCTTTAAGTTCGAAGGCAACGCGCGCGGTGGATATCTACATGTCGAAGAAACAGCGAAAATCTTTCATCTGCGCCTTTTGCATTTATTAGATTCTCACTGTTAAAGGATGCACAAGCAGCAATTAAAAATCTAAATGGAATCATGATCAGAGACCGTAAGATTGAGGTGTCGATGGCGATATATGGGCGCAACAAAGGCCAAGTGGAGCGATCGGTGTTCAAGAGGAAGAGTAACCAATATCAGTTCAATGCGGGTGGCACAGAGGTGGAAGGACGTTTGAGGATGTGCTGGTGCAGAATGGGGTGGCAGGCTATTCAGAAGATAAGCTTGTAAATAATGAAGAGAAGAAGAAGATAGAGGAGGATGAAGAGAAATACAAGAAGACAAGGGTTGTGCATGGTGACCAAGATGAACAGTTCGTGGCCGAACTTGAAAGGAGTTTAGTGGGCGAAACGCTGTATCCGATTTAGAGTGTTCTAATGGAAAGATAAGCTTAGAAGGGTATTTTGTTCGATTGAAAAGGTCCGAGAAATAGGGGCATATAAGGTCCTCATAACTTTCCCTACAAAGGAGGAAATGGAGGGCGTCTTGGAAGAAGGTGGAGATGTGCTGCGTGAATATCTAGCAGAGGTTAGACCATGGTCTGTGGAGGAGGTGCGCCAAACAAGGAGGATGTGGGTTGAGTGCTTCGGTATCCCACTGCAGGCATAGTCTTTGAATAATATCAGAAAGATTGCAGAGCAATGAGGAACGGTGGTTTGTTTAGACCACCAAACTCCGAATAAAGCATCTTTCGCATCTGCAAAAGTCCTCGTGAAGACGTGTCAATACCAGTATATTGAAGGAAGTGTTTATTTGTCTTTTGGAGGTATAGGGTTTGACGTGTATGTGAAGGAGATTGGCAGAGATATTGATCGATGGGAAGTTAAAAGCAGGGGTGAGACTAGTAGTTTGGTGGCTGAAGACATGAAGGATACGACGGTGGAAGGAGCAGATGAGGGGTCTCTAATGGTCAACTCCTACAATAATGACTATATAATCATCATAATGACTTAGTGGGGAAGTGTTTGGAGTCTAAGAATTTGGGAGAATATCAAGGAGTTGATTGGCTGGTAAATGCAAAATTAAATGGAAATGATGAGTATGATAACGTGATGGATACTAGCAATAAATCAGAGGCACGATGTCAAGATACTAGTGCACTTGAGGATGATCGTAGGACGCTCGAGGTGCTGAGGGACTTGGGACTTTTAAAGGATGGGCTGAAGGACTTTTAACAACTCTCTTGGGGATGGTATTGGGCTGAATCAGGATATGACTGGGTGCAGAGTTTGTGTGCCGCTTAGTCCTCAAATGAGTGATGCAGGTCATATGGGGCCTTATCGGAATGAGGAGGAATCTCGTAGCCGTGTTCCAAATTCCTTCTCCATTGGAGCATTACATACAGATGTCCCTCTTGATGAACACAGCAGTAGTGACCATAAATCAGATGAAGAAAACGAACATGACGAAGTAAATGAGACATGGAGAGTGGGTATGAAACTGGGACTATCAACAAATGATGATGGGGACGCAATCCAAGCTATTTGTGAGGAAAAGAAGGAGTGGGAGAAAGGGAATAGGAAGAACGCGAAAAAGGAGAAGGACAAAAGCAAGAGGAGGTTCATATGATGGGAGTTAAGGATCAGAGATGTGTTTCAAAATGCAACTGGAGCTCATCATGGCACAGAAGATGAGTCACTTCCTGCTGTGGTGTCTGATAGTTAATGTGAGGAGTTTTAGGAGTCTATGACAGTATGGTGCGGTATGGTGTTATATTAGAAGTTTGCAAGGATTGGTACCAACATATTTTGGCATATCTATCAAGCTTGTTCTAGTTGTGTTCACAGATTTTTCTCAACCATTTTGATAATCTTTGTGCTTCATCTTGGAGTAATTTGACGCTGATTTTTGGAGTTATTGAATTATAGGGGTTTCATTTTCGCATTTTGATTTGATCTTGGCGTATTTGCAGTTGCTAAAATTCAGGGTATATTGTAATTTTGGGATGTTTTGATAGGGGGACCATAATAAGTGTTTGTTAGGTTGTTCTATGTTGTGGGGTTATATGTTTACCAGTTTTATGTTTTGCTTGCTCCTCATCATTGATTTGGTGAGTTGAGCCTAATAATAGTTATCGAAAAAAAAATAGCAAAGATAAGCAACCGAAAAAAAGAGTAAAAAGCACAATAGGAAAGATACGATATATCGCAAAATCAATAACAGGCCAAAACAGCGAGCTTAAACGGAAAAACAAAGATATTAGTAATTTGTTGAAAAAAAACCAAAAAGAGAAAGAGGAGGGGGGGGGGCGGGGAAGGGAGGGGATGAGCAATTTAAAGACTAAATTAATTATGACTTAATTTCATAAATTAATTGCGATTAAAACTACTTTAAATTAGGCAAAGTTTGTCCCGTCAAAAAACTGGTCAATGTTTGTGAAAACTTGGTTGCATCAGCTTGCTTATCGAGTTGAACTATTAAGTATTTTCTCAAAGGCTCACTATGTTTTACATTTCGCAACTATTTTTATATATTTTATTTTATGTTAGTTGATTTATATTATTATGACCCTGTAATGTATTTAAACAATCGAACCTTTATCGAAAGTCTCATGGATTTATTGGTCGGTTCAATTTTAATAACATCAAATGTAAAATCCTAAGTAGGAACACCTAGAATGGAACTAGCGTTCAAAAACTTCAAAACCTTGCATTTAGCCTGCTTCAATTCAACCTCACAAGATAGATGGCTCAATTAGGCCTTTGCTAGTAAAAGCATCTATGACTTATTTGTACGATACTAAGGTTGGATTTCCATTTAAAACTGTAAAATTATAGTTTCCGTAAAAGTTATAAGAAAGTGTTCCTTACCAAAATATAATTTAAAGATTTTTAAACAGAAAGCTAAACACACTACGAACAAAACTTGTTATAAGAACCTAGAGCATAATAGAATTATACAATACCACCAACCAGTTGCAACGCAGTTTAAAATCATAATATTCGCCAATTATTCTTGTCATTCGAATTCATAGCACGTCAAAGTACGATTGGGAGAACGATTAAAACAAAATAGCAGCGCGGTTATTAAAGCAAACCCTCCCGGTTAAAATTGCAAGCCTAAATAATGTGTATCGCCCCCGATTACATCCACGAGTATAATGAATAATATATTTGGTTTGTACTTTGGTCTTAGTTAACCCAAAAGTTGGGGTAGGGAATCAAATCAAATTCAAGTTTGCAATCAGACGAAAGAAATGTATAAAGGAAACAACGGTTGTTTGCAGCGTCTGCTGTTGTGACTCTTGTCTGCTATTCGAATGGCTCAAAAGCAACACCAGCCAGTCTGAATATTCTTCCTGCTCTCTTGCTGCAAAATTCTGTTGGTCGCAAAGCATGTCAAGAATTCCAATTGATATGTCACTGTTTGTACAGACATTTTAATTTTTGAATTTCTACTGCATGACCAAAGCACACACAAATATCACACAAATCTTAATAGATATATGCATGCTTTAAAAGCAATAGCAAAACATAAAATTATTTCGGTGAATTTTTTACATTTAAAGGTGAGTTTGATATGGGATAAAATATGGGTGAAATTTTTATCCTCATACCAAACTCACCCTTAATTAGAGAAATAATATTTATATATTAATTTTCACAAATATAGATGGTTTATGAAGCTTGTCAAAAGGGGGGAAAAATCTTACATGAGGTACTGAGTATGAGCAAATTCTACACAATTTGTAAGTGATACATACTGCTTCTTTGTTCAGTGGTACGTATTAGCGCATATCAAAGATCTCTATTTCAACTTTGGACGAATTTCAAAAATAAAAACTATAGTTATATAACTTCAAATGTTTTTCACTACATAGACCTGTATAATATGAGAAAAGGAAGGGAGGGGGGGGGAGTTAACTTTGGCATGTGTTCAGTCTTTTTTAACTTTGCCCTATACATTAGACATTTAGAAATGAATGTGATTTACGCCAAAGATAATAATTAAATTGAAAAATTACTTTTAATTTATACTAACCCTTATTCAAGACAAACTTTTAGCGATCGGATCAATGTTGTATGACAAAAGCAAGAAAAAAAGAACTAATTGGGTGATTTTACAGCAATAAAAAAAAAGGTTGGGTGGTTTTATAATAATAAGATGAATCATGAACGTACAGGATATGTGGGAGCATTGAAGATATAAGCTTGCAAGTATTTGTACATCATCTAGCTCAATCTCTGTCTGTGGAACCCTTAAGGTTCATGATACCATTGGACCCAAAAGTTGGAAAAGCAGCCCTCACATGCACACTGCAAAGTAAAGATCATATATATTCCTAGACAAAACATGACTTTATCCCAAGAGATTATGGTTGGCATATGCACCTCCTGTATTATATAATCTTTCAACTTCAGCAGCACCAAAAGGCCTGCAAAAGTTCCAAACACATCTCAAATTAGGTTATGGTCTCTACAAATCCGTAATATAGACTCAATTCTATATAGAACAACTAGAACAACTGTACATCGAAATGTAGAGAAAAAGAAAGAGATTAATTTTAATGTATTGTCAGTGTAAAATGACTTTATACTATTATTGAATCATATTATTTTATTTGTAAAACGTTTAAAATATAAAATGGTTAAGTCAAATACTTTGGCTAATATGATTGGATATGATTGGATATCTGTGTAAATATTAAAATTAAATCAAAAAATAAAACTAATTATACAGGAGCTAATCAAGAACAAAAAGGGAGAAGAAATTATAAGAGTAAAGAGAGAATGAAAGTGCATATATACATATACATTGAAGCAAATTATGTGTCTCTTGTTCCATGCCTTCTTTGCCTTGTTGAGCTTTCTCAACATTTCATCCTCAGAGCATATGTTACCTGGTGAGGCCAAAAACACCCTCCTTCTTATTGGAGGAGACCACAAACCACTCTCCTGATAATCAAAATCGAACTGAGATGCATCAAAGAACTTCCCCAGAAGCCTATCAGAGACTGATTTTGAGACCATTTGGATGCTTGGACTCACAGTGGAGGAAGAGGCAGTTTCCAATGATGATGAGGGAGAAGAGACTTCAGACACAGACATTGTGAAGTTGTTAAGAGAAAGAAGAACCCACACACACGGGGTTGCACAAAGGTGGCTAATAGTGATGTGAAGAGTCTTTCTCAAAGACACATAAATAAAGGGGAGAAGGGGGACATAAGCAAATCATGGTTGATACTTGGGACAACTATGATTGGAGTTTTTTATTGTTGTCTGGCCTTTCTGGTTATCAGCATTGGCTTCAGGGGGGTCTTTTATATTTGTGAAGAAAAGAAAATTAGCATGGCAAAAAGAAGTTTGAGACCTACCCTTGAACTTTTGACATGTATGTACACGGATACAATACAAGCATGAGTATTGGAAGTGACATGACATGATATGATATGATACGATACGTAAATATGATAATTTTGTCAAAAAAAAAAAAAAATGCATGGTTACGACAATATTATTAAATAAAATATTTAACTATGTAATAAAAATAAAATAAAATCATGATTATTACAATATGAGTTATATGCATTATCCCTATCCTCTCACTTGTTTTATGGGAGTAAACATTTGTTGTTTTCAATTATTATTTTGAAAAAGGCAACATTACAAGTATGAGAATATGATTAGAGAAAAGGAATTCGGAACGACAGAACTTTGAATTTTTTATATGGCATTTTTCAAGTGACATAACTTTAAAGATGATGAATATCAACCCCCAAAAAAAAAAAAAAAGAATATACAAAAAATACAAATGCAGAAGTATTGTACAAGCATTGATATTGGATTTGAATGCATATCAATAATTTTAAAGTATTTGTGCATCATTGTTTAACATGTATCAGGTTATATATATGGATCATCTTAAAAGTTTATTTTTAATATCATTAATTCAACTTTACATGTGTTAAAATTTGATTTGTATCTTTAAGATAAATTTTTACTTAAGTATTTATCCTAAACATGACGTATTCTAGGTGAACTTTCAGGTCCCTAATTCTCATATGGGTCCCTAAATTAAGTCAATTAATTAAGGATTAAACACCCCTAAAGTTAATATATTTATTTTGCTTCTAGGTACAAGTTGATACTAGCTATTCGATGTGCTTTACTTTATGTTAGCAAAGATTTTTTTGAATTTTGAATTGATCTGGAAAGGCATGGATCGGTTATATGGTACAAAAAGGCTAGGACAGAGATCTTGGGAATCACATACAAGGTATTTGAGTAGTGATTTAATGTTGGGTACAAGATACAGAATCATTACAACTTTAGGTAACTTGATAAAGTGTACATGATGATCAGAATTGCATGCACTTAGCTACCCTCAGTGATTCTTACTCCTGGTAAACCCGAAGCAATGCTGCTCCCTGCTCAAGTGATTGCATGTGTCAGGTGTTCCATGCATATAACTAATTAATACTTTGAGTAGTTTTATTCGAAGATCACAATAACACCAAAGATGAAATCTCACTCACATATATATATATATATATATATAATTTGTTATCTTATTTTAATATACGTCTATCTGAATATTCACTTACACAGTTACACTAATATAAATTCACTATATTTATACATTTGTGTCTTTAAAATTTATTTCACTTATACTTTGTTGTAAACTTTGAGGTTTGTAGTATTAGTGTAGAGACCGTTTTTCAATAATTGTACAGGACTAGCAACTTCTTAAGAGGTACGGGTCAAACAAATCACAGTTGAGTTCACCAAATAGCGTAAGTGCATAACGCGAACCGATTAATAGCGTGCTAATTGTTGTTGGAATCCATGTTTGAGTAAACAAGTCAAACATTGTCATGAAATAATTACGAAAAAAATCATATAAGTGGAAAGATCATAATTATTATGACTTAAAATTTTCAGATAAAATATGCTACTGTGATATTTCGGCTTACCCGAATATTGGGAAGTTCGCTTCATCCGCTCCTCCTAAAATGGGGTAAATGCAGGTGAAAAATTTAGTGGATGCGGTTGTTCATTGGTAAATAAATTGCTTAGAGGCAAGTATCATCATGTTGCTATATTTTATGTTTTTAAGTGAGATCATTAGATATTTTATATGTTTTGCTTGTTTGAAAGACTCATTACTGTTTGATACTGTATATAACCTTGATTGTTTTATTTTGAATTTAATTATCTATTGATGGTATCGAAGGACTTGGTACCGAATTTAATAGGCTTAGTTTGCTATTCCAACCTAGGGCGGGTGTACCAGCCACGGAAAAAAAAAAGTGAGATGAGCAAATGTTGATGAGCTTTTAATTATTGAATCTATTTTGGGTACAATTACTTGGGTTACATATAGGACGCGGCTGGAGTCTGAGGCAACTTGATGAGGTTTAATGATGACGATATATGGAGTTATTTGAAATTTCACGGAATTGGGGGGGCAGTGATAGCTCGCTGCTATTTATCCAAAACAGGGGCAATGAGTTTATTTAAATTGGGAAATTAGGAGTGTGGCCATGATGGGGGCTTGTATACAAGTTTTATGGTAGTAAGATTTGTGGATTACCCATTATTATAGGGGATGTTACATGATTGGGGGAGTGATTGATTTGAGAAATTAATATACAGTGGTTCGTAAATGCTTTGGTTAATAGTTATATTATTCAAATGTGATACTTAAATCTAGAGGTTTTTCTACCCAATATGCTAGTCTTTTGGGTTGGATTGTCCCTTGAATTTAAATACATAATATCAATGTATTTATTAAATGATCAACATATAAAGGGGCAACCTAGGAAATGAGTGACCTGAAAAGGGTTATTTGAAAGGCCAGATTGAAGTAGTTTAGAATGGATAATCTAAAGTGAGCTGTTGTGGTTAAGGAGAGGGCAAACTAAAAAATGTGCAACCTAGTAAAATGCTACCTAAAAAGGTTAGAGTGAAGTCATTAGGAGTAGGTAGCATAGAGTGAATCTTTATTCATCAACTTTTAGATAGGGGTGACAATGTTACAAATCTGATATAGAAAAGCCATATTATCCTAATGCGATACTTAAGTCTAGGGACTCTCCCTTGAATCTGAGTCCATAATAGTTTGATTCTCAAGTTCCCTATTGGTGGCTAATTTTTGGATACTTTTGTAATTGTTCAATAAGTTCAGAGACATGCCATGACCCTAAATTGGGGTGAGTCCTCCCATTAACCTAAATTTTTATTATTAAAAAAAATAGTTGTAAACTAAAGTGTAAAGATTGAGTTGGACTATTTTAAAATGGTAAGTTTTCTTATGTACAAAATGAATTTTGATGAATTACATGAGAATAATCTATTCAATTCTACATTGGAAATTTTGTGCGGACTATTATAAATTAGTGTCACATTTTATTTTGGATCCAGATTAATTTGATGTCAAAATAATTAGAGCCACTTGTTTAAGCTCAAATTAATATGATTACTATTGTTATTGAGATCATTAGGCCAAAGTACTAATCATCGGTGGATTTGTTGTGGATACCTAAATATAGGCCTTGCTATGATGGGTGGCTTGGTCAATCATTTTGTTAACACAGGGAGAGGGTCCTAGGGCCGTCAAAATGGACCAAATCCGTTGGGCCAACCCGCTTACCTGCCAAAAATACGTGGGCTGGGTTTAAAAAATAATGACCTGTTTAAACTAACCCGTTTTCAGCCCAACCCATTTAATCTCGCAGGTTAAACGGGCTAGCCCACGCGGGTAAACGGGTTGCCCTGTTTACTCGCGTTTATTTTTTTATTATTTTTTAAGTAAAATTATATAAATTTAGGACATAAAAATATAATTTAATAATTAAATTTAGAACATTTTTATTTTTTTAATAAAAATAAGAATTTTTGGCTTTTTTTAAGATAAAAACTATTTTTTAATAATAAATAATTTTTAAAACATTAAAAGCAAAAAAAAATAAACAGGCCCACTCGTTTAAGACTACGGGTTAATATTAAATGGGTTGGGCTGAAAATTTTTTGTCATGAGCAAGCAGGCCAGTTTATTTTTATTTAAATCCGCCAACCCCTCATGTTTGACAGCCCTAGAGGGCCCTGCTCCTAGCCATATATAGAGTGCTTTGTTTGCTTCATTAATACCATGACATACAATACCCATTATGGAATAGGAGGAATTCACTCTCTGAATCCTAATTTAGATTTCTTTTGTTTTCTCATTTAGATCAAGTTATTAGGTGATTATTCTTTTGTCGATTGTAGATTTCTCATGTTTAACCATTCTAGATAATTCTAATTTCTCAATCTCTTATCTATAATTATAGATTATTACACATGCTATATTTAAAGTTAAATTGACATTTGGGATATAAGAATTTTGTGTTATTAGATGTGTTGATTCTGACTCGAAATTCCTTCATACTACTATTAAGGGGCTAAGCCACTTTAACTGTTTCTTATCTCATCACATTTTTTTTTTCTGTTTTACCCATGTCAAATATCATTATCATGTAATAATGAAATATTTATAAAGGATAATCATGTAAAATAATTTTTATAAAATACAATTACCATATCCACTAACTCCCCATTCCACACCCACGATTTTTACTCTTCCCCTCTATCACGCAAAGCTACTACACCCACATTGCTCTTTCTTTTTACACCCACATTACCCTTTTGCTTGGCTATAAAAGGAAAATGAAATGAAAGAAAATAAAAAGAAAGAAAATGAAGAGAAGAGAAAATAAAATATATATATATATATATATTTTCTTTTTTATTAATTAGATAAAGAGAAAATAAGAAAGAAAATAAAAAGAAAAAAATGACATATATATTCTTATTATATAATAAAGTATAAATATTGTTTTATTTAATTTTTAAATAAATAAATTACATAACTAAATAATATAATAATATAAATCATTTAATCATGTAAGCTGTAAATATAAATTTTTTATATTAATAATATATTAAAATCAAAATTGTAATTGTTAATTATAAAATATTATCCGATTATTGCTTTCTCATTTTTTTTATAGGACATGAGAATCATTTTGATAGTGTACGTATTACTGTTCACTTTTCTTCGCATATCCGCGAAGAAAATTTTTATCATGGGACCCACCAATAGGAAAGTACAAAATTTGCTTATTTTCTTTTTGCGCGTTCTCTACCATCCCGTTTTCTCTGGAGCCAATCGGAGCAGTACAAGTTTTTTGCTTTTATTTTTTTTGATAATTAAGGTTTTTGCTTTTTTACGTTGTCGTTTTTGTTTTTTTACGTTGCATGTTATGCAATATCTTGACGGTCACAGTACTATAAGATATAAGCTATAAGCTATATTTTAAAGACATTGATTGTTTATTAGAGTTTATGAGAGCCTATATTAGATGTGAACCTTTTTTATTAGCTAAAAAGGTGTATTTTGTTGAATGAATAAAATAAAAAATGTTCATATTAATCACCATAATTTTTTTATTTTTTTTTTAAAATTATATATTATATAAATAATTTTATGTCAATACTCTAAAAATAAAAAATATGGATTGTAAAACCGCTAATAAAAGATAAAGTGCTTAGTTAAACGCTTGTACTTTTGAAAATATTTATTACAAGAAATGACTTCGACAATCAATGATTTACATCCTTCATTTTTTTTTTGAATTTTTTTTTTATGAGAAAGGATCTGGCACTGTTAATTTTTTTTTAAGTATTTAAGGTGAAAGTGTAAATGACTCAAAGGTTTATAAGATCATAGTAAAACTTTTTTTGGTTTAAATATTTTTATAGTTCTTATAAATATAGGTCATTTTAATTTTAATTTTCAAAAAATTTTTTTTTTGATTTTGATTCTTCTTTCTTTTTTTTTTTGTCTTTATTATTTTAAATTTTGGTTCTTATAAGTATTTTAGAATATATGTTTAGTCTTTATAAATATTAAAAATTTTGTTTTTGATTTTTATAAATATTTTAATAATCTTTTTTTTTAATTCTTCATAAATATCACGTTTTAACACTAAGCCTAAATAGCAAGGATAAAAAAATCTAACAATGAAAAAGAAAGGTATTAGATCCAAAACAAGAATTTTAAAGGGATTAAATTTAAAACGACTAACATTTATAGAAACTAAAAATCATATTTAAGTCTTCTTTTTTAAATTAGTTGAAAATTTACTTCTGTCACACAGAAAAAAAAATTGAAAAATTTAGCTGGCATAACTAGTAGTTTGATTGGGATCAAGTGGAGTCTTGCTTTGTTTGGAAGGAAAAAAAAATTTTAGATCTTAGATGTTAAATCGTGGTTAACTATTCAATTATGAAAATTTAAAATTCATTATTTAAAAAAGCCACTAGAAATAAATTAATAATAAAAATTTTAAGTAATTTACATAAAATCATAAATTTAAATTTCAATGCCATCAATGTAAAAAAAAGCCATTTTTAAGAGATATATCTAAAGATGAGTTTAAATATATGCCCGATATGGTCTGAAATAAAAGATAATGCAGGTTATTTTTTTTTTTAATGAAATAAAAAACTGCAGATGTTAACGTATCAGTGACTAGCTTAGCACACGATGAGAGATTGCGAACATTAGCAAAAGGCCATATGAATATGATCACATTATTTATAGAATATAAATTGATAAATATAATATAAATTACTTTATACTATATTACTACTTACTATAATAATAACAAAGGTTTTTCATTTACAATAATTCCAGTAAACCTTTTACGGTTTAAAAACAATTAATTTTATACAATACATTAACAATAGAAATATTCTTCATCAGTTAGAATTAAGTCTTATACAAAATGAGTTTAAATATGTTTTTTATAGTATAAAATTTTTTATAATATACTTAATTATATACTTTCCTTTTTGATAAATTGGTCAAAAATAAGGTTCTAAGACTCTCAAGAAGAGAAGAGTAAGAACAAACTGTATGAACAAAAGACAATATATATACAACACACTAAGCAACACACAAAAAAACCAACTAAACAATACTTGAATGAACTCTGATATCCCCAATGCATAACAGGTAGCAACAGTAACTATTACACCCAAACTAAAACCAAACCCAACATTTTGTACCAAACAGAGAGACCAAAAGAAGCCTGCCCAGCATAATTTTTCAAAATGGCCACCCGTAGTTCTGCCATCAGCCTTTCTTCATAATAAACAAAAAGGACCTGCTTAGATTAGTCACCACAAGATAATAGTAGAGATCTCATAATAAATAAATAAATAAATAAAGAAATTCAAGATAATAGTACCCAGCCAAGGTCCTACATTCACATCATGGAAGCAAAAACACTCAAACTATTCATATACCGACATAGCCAAGCCTGTGACTCTAGCCTCAAATAAGGAGCCACCTTTACATATATACCTAGTTTGGAAGATTCGCCAGGAAATGGCTACTCCATAAAGGAAACCGTGTTCCTGTTTCAGCACAACACCGAAAAACACCAAAATCACATTACGAAGGTATTAAAATGCACTATCAGCTCAGCTTTAATCTGAAGGACTTATCTGCAGAAAACCAAAACGTATTGGCAACTAAGATTCACTGATTGGAATGGCCATTACTTCACCTTAATAAGAGAATCTTGCTACCATCGCATTCCATATCAAACATCTAAGCACTTCAAATTGGCAACAAAAAATAAAATAAAATGAAATTGCTGCTTTTTCCTTTTTTTTTTTTTTTTTGTTTTTAATGTGAAACCGCTGCTTTTAAAACTAGTATGCTCCAAAACATACCATTTTTCCAAACTCCCATATTTAACTACATCAGCATATCCAACATTCCACAACCACATCTAATCAATCTCAAAACCACATATGTAAAGAAAGATCTCACCTCATTTCCTATTTTTCACCGCTTTTCTTCTTTGCTTACTCCCTCTTGAAGTCACCTTCTTTCTCTTCTTCCCTTTTTTTGGCATTCTACCTTGCGCTATTGCTCAAATAATATCTATCTCACTTATTGATGTAAGCCCTATACCTTTTACCAGCTCCCAAGCTTTTCTTACTTCTTCCCATTCATATTATGTAGATGATTAAAAAAATCTACCCCTTCGATCGCCTTGTTTTACTGAATTTTCATCCTCGAACTCAAACTGAATTCCAACCTTTTTCAAAGATTCTCGCCTTTGGTCGAAACCTGGTGGGAGCATAGGGCACGATCAGGGACGGATTTAAGTAGAGAACTTTGGGGGCATTTGCCCCACTAAAATTTAAGGATTTATTTAGAAGTATATGAGTATTATATATAGTTTGCCCCTATTATTTATTAAATTTGACCCTATATTAAGACAAAATTTATGGAAAACTTTTAATTTTATATAGATAAAATTTATGTAAAACTTCTTATTATATATATATATATATATTTTGCTCCCATTAGCTAAAATTTCCTCTGTCACTGGGCACGATTAAGACACAACACTTACATCTCGAGATTCTTCCGTAGCATCTTCAGACAAGTTATTCCTTTCTAACATCACTGAAGGAGTGCTGATATGAATCCTGTTATCTACTGTTCCAAGAGGCGAACAAATATACATTAAAAGAATGTAACTTCTGAAATTGTTTTAAGAAAATCAGACCTCTTTTTGAATAATTGTTTATGCAATTACAAATATTTTTATATTTTATAAGTATATAATTAATTTTAAATGCAACAAAATCTATATGAAGAGAATTTTAGTAATTTTTATACACATAATTCATATTTAAAATAATATTTGAAAGACTCAAATTTCGTCCACTTGGAGCTGTGCTTACTGATTCCTTTTTTTTTTTTTTTTATAATGTTAAACTAGATTAAAATTAAATCCATCTGTATTATCAAGTCAAACTACAGCTACAAGCATTATTAATTGAACTAACATCACCTGCCATCATAAATTCGGCGCTTTTCAACGGCATGCTTGAAAACGACGTTTGTTTATAATCTTTAAGATATCTATTTTCAGACACTATCAAAATTAAAAACTTTTTAAATAATTAACTTTTCTAAGAATTGAACCGATATTCTTTTTTTAGAAGTGTAACTAATTTATCATTATATCTAATTTTTATTAGTCAAATATTAATAAAAGTGTTTAAGAGTGTGTTTTGATTAATTGAAAAATAATAAGATAAAATTTTATTTATCTCCCCTACATTTTATAAAAATTTTGATTTAATTATAAATTTTTTTTATTCTATTTACATTTCTAATTTTTTTAAAACATTTCAATTTTGCTTATTTGATAGACGATATTTAAATTATAAACAGAAAAAGTCAATATGGAGATTAGGTTATAATAATAATATTGTCAAAACACTACTAATAAGGATTTTTGCCTTCAATTCTCCAAAAAAAAATTTTAAATATAAATTTTAATAGAAAAAATATTAATTAATCATTATAAGGGATTTATATTAAAGGGGAAAGCCTTTTATACTTCCCAGAAATATTGAAGGGGGGATGACTTGGTAAATAAAGCCATTCCATCCAAATAAGTAAAGGCTTACTTGACTTTTGCATTAATTTTTTTAATTTATAATTTGAATGTTATCTATCAAAAAGATAAGATTGAAATATTTTTAAAATATTAGAGACATAAATAAAAAAAAAATTTTGAGACTAAATCAAAATCTTTATAAAATATGAGAGATGTAAATAAAATTTTATCCAAAGTGACTTTAAGATTTTTGTTTATATTATACGAAAAAATCATTAAAAAAATATGAAATGGTTTGTTTATATTATATAATGGGATTTATTTTTAATATACTTTTAGTGTAAATAAATTTTACACAATCATCTAATTATATATTATCAAATCAATAAAAATATTTGATTGTCATAACTACTATCTTAAAAGTCATTAGATATTCTCTTCAACTAAATCTCAAATTTTTTTATCATTTTAATATTTAACTAAATTAAAATTAAGTATTCAAATTCAATAATTACAATAAAAGAGAATGTATTTAAAATGAAGGTGGACAACACTATTATAGTGAGCTAATCCAACTCAAAATACATTAGTTATGGGAGTCGTTCTTATATACTCTGCAGAATTTTTCTAGTTATGGTGCAATGAACTTTGAATAAAAGTAATTTGAAAAAAAATGAAGTTGGATCAGCATATACTCACTTTAATTCCTAAAGTTGTATGCACTAGTCTATTTGATCTCTAAAACTTAAAAATTAATCTTTTAGCCTTAAAGTTACAAAATGTGAGTTATGTTAATCTCTAACTACATTTCGATTATTGTGTCTTTATGTTTTTGCTGGTGTGTTACATTAACTGACATATGAATATCGATGAAAAATAAATTTAAATTAATTCACTGAGATTACATTTTTATTACTATCACATTTGATTTATATGGCTTTTTTAACATATTTTCAGAAACTTCAACAACATAATTTAAACATATTTTTCGCCCATAGCACCTCATAAGTCACATAAAATGCTACCATGTTTCTTAATATGACATATTAGCAAAAATATGATAATACAATAATAGAAATGAAATTAAAGACTAAATGACCCATATTTTATAATTTTAGGGATTAAAATGTTTATTTTTAAATTTTAAGGATAAAAATAATTCTATACTTTAGACACTAAAATGAACATTTATTTGAGGTAAGGCTTTATATTATATTTTAAATAATTTGTATAAAGAAAATAGTCTAGGCAATTGGAAAAAATAATAATAATAATATTATTATTATTATTATTATTAGTGGATTGTCAATCCACATTTTTTTATTTTAATATAAATTTTTTATTATATAATTATATTTTTACTTTTAAAATTGAAATTTTTAAATTTAAAAAATAATATCAAAACATGAAAGTTATTAAAATATAAGCAAATAATCAACCAAAAATATTGGGAATATTTTAGAAAAAAAAAGATTTGGACACCAAAAAGCAGTAACTTTTATGAATTTTTTTATTAATAGTAATAGATTATGTTTTTACTTTTAAAATTGGAATTTTTAAAACTTAAAAGTAATATCAGAATATGGAAGCTATTAAAATACAAGCAAATAACCAACAAAGAATATTGGGAGTATTTTCGAAAAAAAAAAATTGGACGCCAAAAAGCAGTTACTTCTATGAATTCCTTTTATTAATAGCAATAGATCATTATTATTATTATAACAGAGATTATTTATATTATTAGTTTTTTCATACGCGATAAAATAACATGATTGCACTTGTTATGGCGCTTTTTTACGCGCTTTTCACGCATTCCAGTTCCCACTACATACTTCACTCACTATCAGCTGCCTTCTCCCAACACTTCCTTCTCCCTCCTTCTTCCTCTCTCTCTCTCTCTCTCTCTCTCTCTCTCTAGAAGAAGGAACCAACCAGCTCCTCATCAATGGCCGGTTACAGAGCCGACGACGACTACGACTACCTCTTCAAGGTGGTCCTGATCGGGGACTCCGGCGTGGGGAAGTCCAACCTCCTCTCAAGGTTCACAAAGAACGAGTTCAACCTCGAGTCCAAGTCCACCATTGGCGTCGAGTTCGCAACCCGCACCTTGAACGTCGATTCCAAAGTCATCAAGGCTCAGATCTGGGACACTGCGGGTCAAGAAAGGTCATTTTTCTCATCTGGGTCTTTTTCATCTTCTTGATGCTTCCTTGCTTGGGTGTGCTTTTCTTTTTTATTCCTTTGGTGGGTTTTGTTTGGGTTCAAGGGGAAGATCACGCTGAGGTGGCAAATGGGTAGGTGGGTATTTGGGTTGAGATTCGATCTAGAGAGAAAAAATTTGATTTTTTGAAAATGGATCTGAGGCATGTTTGGAAGTAGCTTATTTTGAAAAAAAAGTTGATTGTTTTTTTTTTTTTAATAGTTCAAAAGTTTTGATTGTAAGCTGATTTGAACTCAAAATAATAAGTCGGAATACAGTACGGGTTTTTTTGTTGGGTCGGTTGGGTTTGTTTTGTTATTGGGTGGATCGGTGAGTATTTGATTTTGTTGTTGTTTTTTTTTTTTTGGGTGAATAGTAAATATTTGATTTTTATGAGATCGGTTGTGGATTTGGGAATATTATAAGGTGGTCTAATGTTGTTGTCTTGTCTTTGGCATATAAGTACAATGTCATTAACTGATAAAATGAAGGAACTGACGTTAAAGTGTTTGATTTATTTAATTGAATGTAACCATTAGGTCTCATATAGATTGAACTTTGTATAACACTTCAATTGGTGTATTAATTGGTGATTATCAAAAGCTTTTTAAGTATTAGCTAGGAATGCATCAAATAGGCATGCCACTAGATTCAATCAGGGTGTATTAGAAAAGTAAAACCATTTTCAGTTGGAGTCGGCCAATACCTCGCTGACTAGATTGCTCGCTGACTAGATTGTGCTGCATTTGCATTTTACAATGGCAAATGCACAAGCCATGCTTGTTTGTAATGATTTTTCCTTCTTTAGAAAAGACTTCATTGTTCTGCACTTCTGTAAATTTGATAGATTTTGCATGACTTTGAATTAGAAATTGTTCCAGCGTGGTGGAAGTATTTGTAAAGGCACTCCAATGCTCAATGAGAGTGAGAAAATAAGTGAGTGTGCTACAGAGAGCACATACCTTGGATACTGTGGAGATACTCTTTATATTGGGATGCCTGGAGAAATTTTGCTTCTGCTCTCGCTTGGTGGTGTGGATTGCACCCCAGGCTTCTTGATTACCATGGTGCTAGGTGAGAATCCTGGTATATTACAAGCTAATCTCCCCGTGACAGGCGTCAACAGCCATAACAGTCACATTCTAGATTCTGGGTATCCCTTGACCGAGTCCAGGTTTAGGTTGACCAGCTATGTTGCACAGATATGGATACGGGATACGAAAATTGTGTAAAAACTGGGGTGCATGTGTGTGCGCGTGTGCGTGCGCGCGTGCTGCGTGCGTGTGTGCGTGCGGCGTGTGTGCGTGTGCATGTGTGACAGGAGAAGAGTCTAATTACTGATTTAGAATTTTTTTTTCCAATCTAAATAAAAGACCCACAATGAAAAATCACTCATCACACAACCACAGCCAAAATCCAAAAATAAGAACAAAAAATGGCATTATGGCAATGGGGACAACCACCACCAAAAACAAGAACCACTATTATAGTGCAAATATATTTCAGAGTTAAAAAAGAAAAATGAGATCTAGGTTTGGGGTGTGTGTGTGTGACAGGAGAAGAGTCTAATTACTGATTTAGAATTTTTTTTTTTCCAATCTAAATAAAAGACCCACAATGAAAAATCACTCATCACACAACCACAGCCAAAATCCAAAAATAAGAACAAAAAATGGCATTATGGCAACGGGGACAACCACCACCAAAAACAAGAACCACTATTATAGTGCAAATATATTTCAGAGTTAAAAAAAAAAAATGAGATCTAGGTTTGTGGCTGACAGGAGAAGAGCTTGCTGCTGCTGGTCACAGGAGAAGAATGGAGTGTGCTGCGGCTGCTCCTCAGGTACCTGCTGTCGAGGGACTTTGCCGTCACCGTGCAGCTCGGGGTCAGAGTGCACCACTGTCCTCGTGCAGCTCGTGGTCGGAGGAGTGTGTTGCTGCATGCTCTGTTGTCGTTGACGGTGCCTATCAGCGCCATCGCTGGTGGCAGAGAGGGTCTCTAGGTGCAGCTGTGATGGTGTGAATGAGGGGTTTATGTCTGGATAAGGAGAGAGAACAGGATTTGGAGGTTATTAAAAAAATAAAAAACCTGTAAAATGACACAGTTTTGAGTGAGCCACGTACCCAACCTGTAGATAGCCGTACCCAAGCAGTATTCGAGCCGTACCCAATTTTTTTATTTTCAAAAATTATTTTTCGGTACGTACCCGGTAGGGGTACTTTGCCCAAAATGGCGTACCTCGGCTTCAGAGTCGACCGGGTTGTGTGGATTTGATGGCCTGATTTTTTATTTGAACAATTAGGGTATTGGACTTGCATGACAGATTTAGGTTAATTGGATTGGTCGGGTCACGCACCTTTATTCAGGTCACTTGGCATTGAGTTCAGCCAAATAGGTCCTGTACAGTCCAAAAGTCAGAACTTGAGAGTCTGGATAGTTTAGATACGAGGATGTAGAGCCAGAAAGGCCTTTGCTT
The DNA here is from genome assembly GCA_031439585.1 of Pterocarpus macrocarpus. Lineage (NCBI taxonomy): Eukaryota > Viridiplantae > Streptophyta > Magnoliopsida > Fabales > Fabaceae > Pterocarpus > Pterocarpus macrocarpus. The sequence goes on along the minus strand of CM062517.1, from coordinate 13,801,380 downwards.
TCTTGTTCTGAACCAGAAAATTTTCCTTTCGCAATTTGGTTGAATATATTGTCCATGTCAGACAGCTGTTAATTAATAGTATATTGTTAATGAACATTGATCTTTACTTCTTGTCTTAAGTGAAGCTATTTATACTCTACATGACTACATATCTGTAAATGGATACTATTATTGGACTTAATTTTCAATTAGTTTATTCACTTTTAATATTATTTTCTTTACGGTCTGAACTTGGGATTTTTTCATACAGCTCTTGGTTTGTGAGTTTAAATACGGGGGTAAGCCTTATGTTGAACTTTTAGCTTTGGCAATTCAGCATTATAGCTTGGAAATGATTTGGCATGTTGGTATTAGTGGTTTCTATAGACTATAGAGTTTGATCATTTGAGATCTCAGGTGAATGGTGGTATAAGTAAACCATATGCTTTCCATTGGATACAAAATGTCATATGAAAGGTCTCTTGCAAAGGTGAAAGTTTTGACCTTTCTCTTGGGCCACCTAATGTGAATGTCAAAATGATGAATTTTAAGACTTAATTAATCATACTCCTTGCCCTTGGTGACTTCATTGTATTCTCCATAGACTATCTTAGACTATCCTGTGGAAACTTGTGTCCGGTAAAAATAAACCATTAGTGAAATTTTACTAGAAGACATTCCTGGAGAGTTTGTAATGAACTGAAAGTGTATCCACTGGAAACTTGATATTGCATTTGAAAGGTTGAAATCACATATCTATAAGGATATGTTGCAGACATATATAGTACTGTGTTTTGGACAAAACTGTTTGTTTTAAATTATTCTTACCCATATCACTTAAATTGTTAATATATACTATTTATTACTGTCAATAGATATATTGATGAAATTATGTATTTTCCCATCAAAGTTTGGGCTGACAGAATATTCCCAGAGGAAAAAGAAAAGCTGCCTTCTTTTCATTTCATTTTCTACTGCTATTTTTTATTAAAAGGTTATTAGAAAACCTGTATTGTGTAGTGAGATACTTGTTTGAAGTATGATGTACAGTTTATTAGAAGTAGAGATCTAGGTTATGCAGTTTTCAGTGTTCTTGGTATGCCCTATTGACTTCATATTGACTCAAGTATTTGTTTAGAGTAATTATTAAATACGAGTATCCAACTTGTAAATGTTAGGTATGGAATTGCAGTCTTGTTCATGTTGTGTAGCCGATGCCAAGACTATGCTTAGTCCACTCTTGTCACCAGCATAATTAACACAATTTTGCATTATTGCATTAAGATCTATTGTTTGTGGGTAATTATGTGTGATAACTATCCTAGCTTACACTGCATGTCATTAATTTACATTCTTTCTCTTTTTAGGTATCGTGCCATCACCAGTGCTTACTATCGTGGGGCAGTAGGCGCACTTCTCGTGTATGATGTCACTCGCCATGCAACATTTGAGAACGTCGACAGATGGCTGAAAGAATTGCGAAACCACACGGACGCCAACATTGTCGTGATGCTTGTCGGGAACAAATCAGATCTTCGCCACCTTGTAGCCGTGTCAACCGAAGACGGGAAGTCTTATGCTGAGAAGGAATCACTGTACTTCATGGAAACCTCAGCTCTTGAGGCCACCAATGTAGAGAATGCATTTGCTGAAGTTCTGACTCAAATCTACCGAATTGTTAGCAAGAAAGCAGTAGAGGCTGCTGAGAATGGAACTGCATCTGTACCAGCCAAAGGAGAGAAAATAGATCTTAAAAATGATGTGTCTGCCTTGAAGAGAGTTGGTTGCTGCTCAAGCTAAGGTTGGAAAAACATAATTCAAATTGGTTGCTACCGGCCATGTTGTACTTGTAATATTCTGAGATACGAACTAGAAGAAAAAACAAAAAATTAATTTTTCATAGCATGTTAGACTTGCTGTGTAACCTTAAAGACCATGTTTTCATGTTCAGTAGGCTGGGGAAGCAAATTGATTGCTTAAGCGGCCTAGTCTTACTTATTGTAGTGTTATTGTTATTGTTATTGTTTTTGAAATGTTTTCACTTGCAAAAAGGTTCAAGCTTGAAATTTATTGAGAGTTGGTTTGGATACGTATTTTTCCCTCTAAGATAAGAATTTATTATTTTAAAATAGGCATTTGTAAACATTTTTAAATGTGTTTGGATGCAAAGTTGCAAACGTAAAGAATTTGAGCAGTTGAAAAAAAAAATCTTATTATTTATTTTAAAACAAAGTAAAAATTTAGGTAACTGTAAATATTTATATATAAAAACAAAAGCAACCTTTACTAACAATTTTATCTCATGTTTTGTCTTGTTTTTGTATATATGTCCTATTTACAGGAAACATATTTAAGTTTATCTTTCCTCGTTAGTTGTTAAAAATTACTTATTATACAAGTAAATTTAAAAGGTATTTTATTATTTATAAGTACTTTTTAAACATTATATATAAATCTAAAATTTATGGGTTCTTTTTATTTAAACAAAAAAAGTTCTTTTGATAAAACAACTCGTAAGTTATATTGTTTCATACTGTGACGAACGGAAATCGGACTGTGACAGTATCCTGGTAGAATCACACTACTAATCGGGAGACTGTGTTTCTAAATAAATAAAGGTAATAACATCAATTTTTTTTTTTTTAATGTGAATAACATCATTATTTAAGTTAATGTCAAGTTAACCTTTTAACATGTTTTGGCCACTTAGTTATATTGTAAGGAAATGGCAAACAGAAAAATATATTATTCGATGTGCGATGTAGTAAGGAAAAGGACACATAATTCCGTTGCCGGGACTCGAACCCGGGTCTTTCGGGTGAGAGCCGAATATCCTAACCAACTAGACTACAACGGAATGCTGAGAGGTGGGACAAATATTTATTCAAGTTTAAAAGTTCCATAAGCAGAATAACTAAGGACAAGATATAGAATCTTTTAGGAATGATGAGGGTCAGTAACTTCTTCTGGGAATGAGACAATCATGTTACCCTATAGGAGAAATAAAAAGGGGACACAACAAAAAGCTTCATAATAAATTTTCAATTTGTAACACAACAATGTGAAGAATCTCTTACATAATCTCTGCATCCCTGCTGCAACACCTGAAATTTGACAAACAACCCATTAACGACAAAATGGGGAAGCTGAGGCAAAGAGTAAAGTGGTGAAGCAAGAGAGGAGAGAGACTTGATTTTAATGGTTCTGGTTTCATATACTATTAAGTTTAGTTCTCTTGCTTTTAAGACTGAACACACATCCTCAATCCATGGCTTCAAATGGTCCAAAGGACTGCATCATTTCCTTGTTAGCAAGCCTTGACCAGGGCTTTGGAGATTGAATTTGGCCCATCATCCTTTGAGTGCCCAAGATCTTCCTTGTTTAAATTGTTGCAACTTTGATCGGTGAATGATTATTATTTAGCGTTAATGTACTTAGCTAATCATGTTTATGGATTGAGCCTTGATGCATTATTAAATTCTTATGAGTGGTTTAAGTTGAGATCATGGAACAAGAAATTATTAGGTGTTCATGGAGCACTAAATAGGATTATGCTCTGATCACTTGTAGAGTGACATTTCAATTCTAAATAATAGTGATGGATCCTTCCACTACATGAAATGAAAATATCACTTTGCAAGTGATCATCACAATTCTACTTAAGGCTCGATGAGCACCTAATAATTTCTCGAAATCGGGAGGGATGTCATTGCACAAAGTCCTACCTTGTTGTCGAGTGTTGTAGCACATGCTAAACTTTATAGAAGAGATATGCAACCTTCCACTAGACCTTATAACTCAGTCACACCTCACATAAATCACACCTCTTACCTAATTACAAATTCCCAAACACAAACCAAGCTCAAACCACATCTCAAACCTACCTTACCACCATTGCTGCCATCACTACCCACTAGACCTGCATTCTAACCAAACAGAACCTCAAACATCAAAAAATAAAAAAATAGAGCCCAAATGCAAGTAAGGGGAGAAAAAGGCCTTTGCTTCGCCTGTGATGAAAAATTTTCCTTTAACCATAAATGTCCTAATGGACTCCTCAATAACCCTCATGATCATACTGACCAGCAACCAAACAATTCGGATGAGGCTCACCATTTGTCTCTCAATGCTTCAAAGGGAGCTAATGATGTAGGAACAATCAAATTTACATCTCAAATCAATTGAATGCCAAGTCAGATGCTTATTGAGGAAGTTCTGACAACTTCCTACGGCCTAGGGTGGCAAAGTTCCTCAAACTACCTATTGAACCAGCTCTTATGTTTAAAGTGATGGTGGGAAATGATAACTATATGGCAGCTGAAGGATTCATGCAGGAGATTTCAGTAGCAGTTCAAGGCCAACTTCTTCAATTATTATGTTCTACAGAATGATCCACTCTCGGATTGTTGTGACAGATTTATAACCAATTCTAACAGATTACAACAGATTATAACTAACCATAGCTGTCAATAACTAATCATTCATTTGCTGCTCTCTTCACATACTTTTTTCTTTTTTTTTTTTTGTATATTGGTGACACTGATATTTGAATCTATGACCTCACGTATACTTCCCAAATCCCTCACCACTAACTCACTTCTAGTGACTTTCCCTACACACACATTGAATAATACAAAGTAAGAACCCTCTTCTTTTTAAACTCGGTAAGCAGTCTAATTATTTGTTCACATAGTCATTTTGAGATAAGAGCAACTTTTATGGTTAACTGGTAAGTAGAAAAAATGATTCTTCAAGATGACTTTCTATATGTAGTATAATTAGTAGAGAAGTAATAATTGCTGCTTGTACAAAGAGTTAATAGAATTCATTTGTTGGTAGAAAAGCTCCTTTTATAAGAGCAAAGCTTCTATAAAATCGAACCCTTTGTGCTGTAACATAAGTATTAGTAAAAAAATTCTTAGTTAAGAAATTTCTACCATCGGTACTCAAATCAACTATTAATATGTGTAACATTGGGTATGTCATTTTCAAAGTACACTTATCTCTGAAAAATACTTTTGCCTATTTTAAGTTGATTTTAGTGTCAATGGTAGGAAGTTCTTACCTAAGAATTTCTTTATCTCCTTACCTTTTCGTTTTTTTTTTTTGGTTTTTGGATAGATAAAGCAAGATAGATTCCCATAAACAGAGAAGGAGTAATCCGAGAGTATCAAAAACAACAGGAACAAAACCAAACCAGATTACATAACAGAAGACCGAGACCAAAAACAGAAAAAGAGATGACCAAAAGGCATAAAGCCATAACCATGACCCCACAAAAACCTGCAAAATCCAGTATGGGATGGGAAAGTAGCATTCCAACCCATGTGCTTCACAGCACCAGTTGTGAAACTGCATAGTAATATACCAATCCAAAAATCTGCGTAGTACAACCACCAGCATCAGAATTTATTATTATGCTGTAGTTTCACCATTCACCAGCAAACCAACTTAATCGAGATAGCTTCCTTACTTATTTCTTTTTTTTCGGTTCATTGATGTTATATGCCAGAACTGGTCTTCTTTTATTTCTGTAACAGTTATGACTGCAGGAACCGAAGGTTGTGTTCTTGTAAGTTTCTCTCATGTAGTAAAATATTTTAGCCATTAACTGGATTGTTCTAATTATTTACTTTTGCTTTCCTGGGATTAAGAAAGTATCATTTATACCAAGCCATGTGATAAATTCTGGAAAACAAAAAAGAAGGCACAAACATGGCAAATAAAACAACTGTAGAGTAAGGAAGGGGTTTTTGTTTTTTGTAGGGGGGCTCATGCTCCAAATATACCACTTGATATCCTATGATACAGAGATGAAATTTTGATTGGTGTAATATTTCCCTTGACTTAAGGCTTTATTTTCATACATCTGCTTGTGGAAATTAAAGTTTACTCAGGATATTGTTAGTCCAAATTAAGTTACTAATTTGTGGATTATATTTGGCAAAGTATAGTGTTCTTGACTTTATCATGCGAAAAAAGAAAAGAAAAAGTAATGCTCCAATCCTGATCCTTATGAATGAACTGTTCCTCAGGATGTAATGTAGAGCAAGTTTACTCTCATTTATTTTTGTGCCTTCTGGTATTCTAAGTCCTTTTCCCTATTTTCCCTTTCAGTTTGTGTTTCTCTGTAGAATATACATTCTTCTTTGGACAATGGATATGAAAATCAAATAGGCAAGAGTGAACTTTAGCACAAAAGTAAAGTTATTTTGTAACTTGAAGATTGCATGTTCAAATCTTGAAAACAATCTTCAAAATGGTATACATTTATCCTTACAGATTTCATCAAATAAGAATCTCATGCATTGAATCGCCATTTTATGATTATTGAAATAGATATGAAATTATTTGGCTTTATGTTGTTGCAACCCATTAAGAGAGAATCCATTATAAATGGATATTTCCTGTATTCCTTTCTTTGGGAATGAGCTTATAGCATTGAGGTCATTGATAATTTGCATCATTAAGTACAGGAAAATGTTAGCTTACTAGAAAATTTGTGCTTTCTGACCAATTAAAGTAAGAAGAAAGAATGAAATAAAGAACTATGCATCAATTGAAATATAGAAATGATCTTTGTACGCATTTTCATATTCTCATTTTTTGACACCCCTGTGATTCATAGAAAAAATAAAATAAAATGTTTAAAACAAAAATTGTGCGTTTCCAAACGTAGATGTGATGATATGTCGATGGATTAGTCAAAATTTTTCTGTACAAATAATGGGCCTTACACTTTGTATGGGTGTGAAAAGAAAATAAAAAGAAAGAAAATAGAAAGAAAGAATATAAAGAAAAAAGAAAATAAAAAAAAGTATATTTTTTATCCCATTATTTGGATTAAGAAAAAAGAGAAAAGAAAATGTGAAGAAAAAAAAAAATCAAAAGCATATAAAATGCCATATATATCATTGTTATATAATAAAATATAAATATGTTACTTTTATTGAAATTTTAAATAATTTTTATAAATTATATAAAAATAATTTTATAATAAATATTATTTTTTAAATAATAATTTATTAAAATTTAATTATAAAATTTAGTTTAAAACGATTTGTTTAAAATAAATAAAGTTCATGTGAAATAAATTTATAATATTATATATAAAGTTATCTACATTTTATATTTTATTATGATATTTTTTGTTTTATTAAAATTGGCCAACATTTTTTGTCATAGAATGTCATATATATTTTTTATTCTCGTTTAGTTTAACTCAGGTAAATATACATACTGATGCATTTTATTGATCATCATAGAGATTAAAATTATTTTTTTAAGCCATTCTCCTTCTTGTTTTTGGTTTTCTTGGCAAATAAAAAGAGAAAAGTTTTCATATGTGATCCACTACATCTTTTCTCTCCTCTTCTATTTTCTCTCGTAAATCAAACAAAAAATAATTTCTTTTTCTATCCATTTTCTTCTCTCTCATTTTCTTTTCTCCTTCTTTTCTCTCAATCCAAGCAGCCAGTTATTGAAATAAGATTTAGAAATTAATGAGTCGGTTGAGCAAAAGCTCCAAACGCTTTTAGTCAACAATATAATAAATTTTGTTGCCACATGATCATAAAATCAATCTAGATGACTGACACATCAGACACTAGAAAGCTATTCTCTTAAATATAAATAAAATAAAATCACTTTTAAGTTACGAGACAGCATAGCCAAGTACCATCATATGCATAGCTGCTTTCCATAAACACAAGGCAGGAACTAGACACAGCACATGTATCACACAGGCTTTTTCAAGGTAGTAAACCAACTACGAAAGGGAATTCATTTTGTCATTTTTCCAACTTTATTCACTGGACCAGACATCTATAACACAAGTAGCAATATTCTTTTTCTTTTAATATCAGTTACCCCCACATAAAATTGATTCAAGTTATATAGCTAGATCAAAGGGTATAATTCACTCATAACTTAATTCAAATTATTTGGAGAAAGGACATCCTTGAGAACTAGCTGAAGTTTTGGTGTGATCCTCTATGTGGTAATTTGTGTACGCCCCTGATAGAAGGCCTCCTAGCAACTCTCCAGGGTCGTAGTAAATCTCCACCTCTTCAACTTTCAAAGAGTTGTCCACCTATGAAGTGAAATTAAAGCTATTGAGTCATGATTTTGACAAAGCCTCGGATAAAACACATTTTATCATGCATCATAAACAGTAAAATTCGCAAGTAACTGCCAATACACGGTGCAAAATTTTTCTTATTTTATGAATTTCATAAGCAATATTTAAATGTATAGATAGATACCTTGGGTGCCTATTTTCTTTTAAAAAAATTGACTTCACTCCACAAAGACATATCGTGTGTTTAGATTAAGAGTAATTTTCTGTTGGGCACTGCATACCTTATACACATTTCATTTAATATTAAATATCAAATAGGTATAAAACTGTATGGTTCACATTAAAAATACTTCAATTGCCAAAAATGCATTTATACTTGTCAATTCTTGAATAGAATGCTTAAGAGATGATGTGTTAAGTACTGTTTTCCTAAAAATTTCTCTTTGATTAATTTATTTTATATTCAAAATAACTTGTAATTAAAAGTTTTATGAAGCACCTTTTAAAAAATGCATTATTTCTTTCTCAAAATAATCAAACCCAAACATGTCTATGGTTAAAGTTGTACCTTGAGAGTTCCCAAGCCATAGAATTGGACCATCTTCCCAGTAGGAGCATGCCCCTTGAAAGGGCCTTCAAAGAAGCCCCAATGCCTGAACTTGAAAGCAATTTCAGGTGGTCCAGTATAAACTTTGATCACTTCCCATGCAAAGCCACGAGGAAAAGCTGACCTGAAAACTTCATGAGATGATTCAAAGGTCTCTTCATCTGATTTGTAAGGCTTGAATTCCTGTGGCAGAGAACTTCCCAACAAAGCATTGTAACTTCCCAAGCTTAGAGTTTCCTCTGCAGATAATCCCTCCCTCCCTTCAAATGAAAAATCTAAAAACATTATTTTATATATTGTATACTATGCCACTTAATGTACCATAAAAACAACAATTAATATAAAAAAGAAATTGATGCAACTATTATTTATTAGCCAACCTACCGACAAGATATCTCCAACCCTCATTAATACTTATGAGAAGAAATTTAAAAGTCAAAAAAAAAAAAAATGTAAAATGTTGTCTTATGATGGTCTCTTTTTGCTCCCAACCAAACCAGTGACAATTTTTGTCCAAGGTGGGTGATAAGGCCAAAATTGATCTTTAATGTGGAAGTTTATGATGAAAAATAAAAGGGACAAGAGAATAATACAGCGGAAAAATTGATTCATTTATTCTCCTTAATCATGTGCACCTTAGTAAATCAAATAGTAAACAATAATAGAATCAATATACTAGAACAAAGTGTATTTCCGTCAAAAGTGTCTTGAAATGATTGGACAGGACGGAATCTTCCTTTCAATCTAAACTTTTTTTGTTAATAAAAAAAATTGAAAGTATATTTTCCTTTTAATGGAAAAAGATGAAGAAGAAAAAGATTTGATACATCTCAAAAGCATTGCTTACCATTTACAAAAAGCTTGAACTTCTCAGGGTTTATGGTTTTGAAGTCCTGCAAGCGAGTCTTGTGTGAGAGCTCCATCTCCCATGATTTTATAGCATTTTGCACTGTTTCCTCTAATGATCCTTCTGGCCATTCCTGCAAATATGCAAATTAAAGTGACCAATACCATAGAATTTATAGAGGGAGACATGAATGAAGAATGATATATATAAGAGGGCTTGTTGATGCACCTTTGTTCTTCCTTCTTCAAAGAGCTTGTTGACATCATCATATGTGGGAGGGTCACCATGTCTCCACTGGATGTTCTCAGCTTCATCTTGCAAGAAAGACCTGTACTTGTCTTTGGCAAATTTTCCAGAAGCTACATCTGTGCTGGCCATGTCAAATTAGGCTACAGCTTATACACAAACAAAATAACATAGGAAGATGGCAATCACGGTGAACAACATGAATGGTATATATAGACTCTTTAATGTCACATCTTGGATCACTAAGATAAGGTTTTCCTTATATTTTTGAAGTATAAATATTCTGTCAGGACACTTAGATAAAATTTTATACGGAGGGTAAATAGGGGGGGACCTATGGAGGGTAAATAGGGGCGGATCCAAAGGGTCCCCCCGTCTTCTCTATCTTTTCCCCCTTGTCCAATTTGTTTGATTTATATTTAGGTTTTTAATTTAGTTTAACCTTTAGATTTTTTAGACAAATAATAAATTAGCAATTTATTAATATATACAAAAAATAGAATAAAAAATAAGTATTTAATTTTGATATAATGATGGTATTAAACTTTTTTACATTATCACCCATTTAAATCCTTTCATATGCATGCTTTGTGAAGTAGTGAGTATAATAATCAAATATATTTGTTAATGTAGTAATGTAGGACTAGATAATAGTGTAAAAAAAATTTAAAATAATAATATGATTTTATAATTTAATGTTAATCTAAAATCTTTATATTTTAAGTTTACCTTTATTTAACATAATCACAATTTTGAATGAATTTAATTTTGATGTACAATCAATGTAAAAGTATTTTACATAAATATCTAATTAGAGTATTGTCATATTAATAAAAATATTTAATTTTTATACCCACTATCTCAAAAAGTCTTACATATATGACATATGATTGGACGATAATGTATAACTCTTTTATACTAACATTGCATAAAAATTAATCTCATTTTTATATTATACATATTTGACTATTCTCTATTTAAGAAATGTCATTATTTTAATTTTTGGTTGTATAAAAATTTATAGTTTGAAAAATATAAAGAAGAAAAAAGCAACAATTTGATCCAATGAAAATATATACACCTGATGCAACTTTGTGTATTTAAAACACGTATACGCATTATATAACAGAGAAATATTTATTTTGCACGATTTTTCAATCTTTTAATCTCAAAATCTTAGTTTCATTTATATAATTAATTGTTGTAAAAATTATACAATATTTACATATAATTTTTAAAATATGCAAATTAATTAATAAGATAAGTTAGTAATAAACAATAATTTTTTTTAAAAATTAAATAAAATAAGTTTAATTATTATACATTAAATATTTATTTTGGCCCTTCCTATCTTTTTGGTTTAAACCACCAATACCAAACTCACTAGGCTCCAACTAATATAGCTCGAATTAGGTAACCCACTATAAGAGTAAGGCTCTTATAGTGTTATTTTTTTTTTTTTAATTCACAAGACTTGAATATGAGATTTTGTTTAAGAAAAATAAGTACTGAATTACTTAAATTAACTAAGCTTTGATTCCTATCTTTATTTTCTGGATTCATTTATGGACGAAATAATAAAATTTTAGAGGAAATAAACTTTTATGGGAGTCAATTAAAAAAAGTTATATTTACTATTAAGGATATTCAAATACAACACAGTCCAAACAAAATTGATAAACCAATCCCAAAAAACAAAAAATTGATTGAATTGAATTAGATTTTGTATTTAATTTTCAAAATCAATTACATTAGATCAGATTTTAAATTTAATTTTTAAAACCAATTCAATCAAATCTAAATCAAATAATATTATTTAATAATATACTTTTTTATTATTAAATATATACTTTTACTTATAATAATTATAATTTTATTACATAATTTTTTGATTTATGTGTTATTCTCACTTAAAAAATTATTTTATTGAATTTTTATTGATTTTTACTAAAAAAATATTTATTAAATAATAAATATATATTTAATTATTATATTAATAAAAGATATAAAATATGGTTCGTGCCTATCAGGCCGCTAGTACCCTAGAATGAGGAGACACCAAAAAAATAGTTATATTTGCATATGACTTGGGCTTTTTCACTCTTCAGTCTTGGTCTCTCTTTGATTTTTCGCTAATTTTACTTCCTATTCAGTAGTCATGCCCTGATTTATACGTTCCCTGCCAAGTGGAAGTCTTGATAAGTTTAAATTTATTGCTTCTATTAAATGTCAATGCTTGTCTGCTCCACCTTCACTACCATTTCTTGTATTTTACCTTGACCCGGCAAAATTTTTTTTTTCCTTTTTGAAAAAATGTGAAGTTTATGTTTTGAGAAGGCTAATCTTAAATCAGGGCCAAGGTATGGCTCTATCCTCGATACTCATCAAATCAAATCAAATCAAATACTTACATATATTTATAAAAAATTATCATATAGTAATTATAATAAAAAAATATTAGTGGGATAATATAACAATTAGGGAATAATTATAGTTTAAAAGTATTAAAAAATTAAAATTAAGATAAAAACGTGTAGCATGGACTGTTTGAAGTAATTTATTTTCAGTATAAAATAAATTCATCTCAATATACTTATAGATTTATAAAGTATAATAATAATAATACTCATATTTAAAATTTCATAATCATGTGACATCATTTTGTTTAATTTATTTTTAACTGTATTTTATGCACTTTTAAAATTATATAAATAACTTAATAAAAAGAAACATGTCAATATGATAATCAAGAACTTTTATGGTTTTTATTCTAAAACTTATTATTTTGAAAAATAGATTTCAGTCTCAAATGTTAATTATATTATGATAATTTTCTCTTAAAATTTTTATTGAAATTATTAGCAATTACTCTAATAAGTATTAGTATATCATTAATCTTCTTACTCAATATAATCTTAGAAAAATTTGGAAAATAAAAAATGAAAAAAATTGTAAAAATTGAAGAGTCAGCGAAAATATAATTAAAGAGTGATTGAATGAAGAGTGAAAAATGAAATTGTAAGAAAAAAAAAGTTAGTCAAAATTAAAAAAATGTCATGTGGCAACTTGAGTGAAAGAACTTTAATACATATTATAAATGTTATATACTCTAGACTAATTGTTTGATAGAAGATAGGCCATGATACTTTTTCATTAATCTCTATTTAGAGGGAGTTTAGTAAGGAGGGTAAAAATGGGAGAGGATTTTTTATGAATGAGACTTATGTGTAAAATTATATATAAGTATAAAACTCATTCATGAAAAATTCTCCTTTATTATTTAATTTCCTACCAAATTCACCCTTAGTTAACGAAAAAAGCAGATAAAAAGTTGTCATGTTTAGGTTTTGATCACACTTTTATATAAAATATAGGTATGCTAAAATCAATATAAGTATTAACATTATAGTAATATAGTATTTAAACATGATAATTTTTCCTCCATGTTTCTTCACAAATATTTCTTTCATCCTACGCTTTTCTTTGCTCGTGATTGTTCTTCACCTCTCGTTTTACACGATTGGTGTATGCCCATTTTTTTTTTTTTTCAGACTACGAGGTGTATGCCCATGTTTAAACTAAAACTTAACACTAAGTAGAGTTAAACTTAGGGATAAACGAATTGCACTCTTAGAGAGAGTACAAAGTAATAATAATAACAAGGAGGAGGATGATGATGTTAATACGATGGCTTGCTTCTAGCGATGGACAAAGGTCCATATGACGCAGAACCAAATGAAGTAGACGTGTAAATTGCATTCAATGCAATTTTTGGTGACTCGTTTTCTGTCACAGTACGTAACAGTGCAATTCAAGCGTAGCTGCTTACTTCAGTTTGCTTGTGATCTTTGAAACTTTCCACAACTTCATTAAAGACATATCAGGTACATTATTTTTAGTGCAAAGAGCAAGAGAACAGAGAAACAAGCACACGCATTAAGAAAGATCAATGCAGATTAATCTGTCAATTTTTTAAATATTCTTTTAGTATTGAGTCAATATACACAATAAAAAAAATAGTATCTATAAAATATTTTATATATATTTAAGATTTAAATTTTAAGTGGAATGTGGCCATCTATTGTTATCTATATAAAGGATCACATTAATTTCTTATATCTTTTGATTATTAGGTTTTTACATATTTATTTTATTTATATTTTTGGAGCATATCATATAATTAAAATATATACTGCAAAAATTTCAATCTTACATTTTAAAATTAAAAAAAAAATGATGCGATCTTGTATATTCAAGAGGATTTCTTGGATGTCCCAATTTGCCATTATCTCTCCAGAAGAGAAGATCATCAGCCGACTTTTCAGACTACCTGCCAGGTGTGGCGGAATTTCTTGCGCATTAAAATGCCATGGCCCCAATGCCAATTATTGAGGGAGTGCATGTATACACTGATAGTACGTGTGATTTAGTTTTTATTTTATAACTTTAAAATTATAATTTGAGCAAAATATGTACAAAAATAAATTTTTATTGAAATTATAATTGAATTTTTTTAAATTAAACGAAATAGGTTATAATTTAATTGATAGTTGTGAAATATTTTATAACCAAGATCTAATAATATAATTATTAACATATATCAATTTTGATATACGGTAAGAGTAAAAAGTTTTATAACATCATTTACTTATATATTATTATATGTATGATTTTTGAGATATTAGTTACAAGAAAAAAAAATTATGATATAAAGTTATGAATAATTATATAAAAATAAATAAAATAAAATCTTTACTTTACTATTAACATTACATGATCAATTTATAAATTACCAAAACTGTTCACCTTAAAATTCTTCATCGTTTTATCAGCATAAGCAAAATATTATTTTAATAAAAATTTTGTTAATCAGTGCCTCTGATTAAGAAATATAAAAAAAAAAAGAAAATATTAAAAATTTTCAACATACTCAATATAATAAAAATAGCCTTAAGTAATGGAAAAATAAACCCTTTTGACAAAGGTCGCACTTAAGTGGATATTTTAAAAATTCGGCAACCTCGACCTCGACCTCGAGCCACGCAACCAGATGGAGGTCCTTCGTCACCGCTCCTTCAACCACTATTAGAAGCTTATCAGTGGAAACCATGGACCCAATACAAGCGCCAAATTTACAGTGAAACAAAAATTAATGTTAATATCTTTATTTCTCTCTTTGCCATTGTCATAGATCTAAAGAAAAGAAATGTTTTCTTGGGTGTAAAAAAGGAGGAAAGAAGCTGCAACTTTGGCATATGAGATTGATAAAGAAGAAGGGGGAAAACAAAAGCTTGGCCCTTGGTTGCCATGGCTGCTCTATACTCCTTTTGGCCAATCAAAACTTCTTAGATTTTATTTTATTTTTTAAAATTTTACTTTTCAAAAACTGTGATAACAACAAAATTAAGCAGCGTTCTTTAATTTCTCTTCAAATCTTGTTGGTGATCCTTTAGAGTTGTGAATTTTGATGATCCCGTCTCTCTCCTAATCACCTTTCTATTTCAAATCTGGCATGGAGTACAGAGAGAAGAGGAGAGAGAAAGAATGAGGAAAAATCATGGTTGAGAAAAATAAAGAAATAGGAAATAAGAGCGTCTATTGTAAACCATTAGAGTATAAGCTCATTATGGACTTCACTAAATGGCTTGATCTGATAAAGCTGGTCATATTATCGCCGTTTTAAATATCCACCTGAGTGCGACTCCTTTAATAAAATAAAATAGACACGAATGCAATTAATGCTTATGGATCTCGATACGATGCCCAACTTTTTAATTGGCATGTTTTAGATGAAACAGCAACCTTGACTTCCATTATTTGTAGGGCACATATATATCTAAGAGTAGCTACTAATTTTTTAAATTTCTTTAATTCTTTTAATAATAATATTAATTAAAAATTAATGTTAATGCATAATTAATATATTTTTGAAATAATTATTATAAAAATTCAGTACTTTTAATTACATAATTATACGTAATTGAATAATTATATAACATAATTTTATAATACCTCAAAGAGTAGTGTTGCAAAGTTAAATCAGAATAATGTAACTAAATTTTTGACAAATATCATAGCGATAGTTAGATAAAATATAGTGAAAAGATCAATTTATTCATCAAAAGATCATCATCAATATCACATTATTCTCTCACTTAATTTCTGGAAAACGATTCTGATTATCCGATATTTTTCCACCTCGAATTCAAATCTTACTGGTTATTAATTAATCCCACAGTTTTTGTGCATAATCCCTTCTACAAGTGTATGATAAGTCAAACTAGAAGTACCTCACCCCTAGTAGTACGTAGTAGTGAACACCACGTTCATACGTTATCCTTCATAAACCAAAAAGCTGGTTAATTGTATAGACATGTCATCAGGTCATTGATGCTAATGACCCATCAACTAGTAGGCAGAAAAATAGTTATTAGGATTTACTTATCAATAATTTTTGAGCGACAAGACAACAAATCACGCCAAAGCATAATGGTAATTAAGAATAAGGCCATTAAGACAATAGTAATTTGTCATTGAACCAGTAATTAAGTAATAATGTTCCAAGAATGTATTATTGAACGTATACCACTCTACCTTTTATTATATTTTTAATGTCATTATAAGTAATTAAGATGGTATGCAATAAGGGGAAACACTCAAATTCCTCTACAAGTATCTCTACTTTGCAAAGGGCTGAGTGTGTTTTGAACCATCATCAACAGTGTCCTGCTGCTCTGCTCTGTGGTCAGCTACAGGCTGTTCCTTGGGTAGGACAGCAAATATGTCTCCTGGATCATAGTAAATTTCAACTTCTTCAGCCCTTAAAGACTCATCAACCTGCTAAATGAATTATTGGTTAATATGGCTACACGAGTTTAGTTGCTAAGAATTTCTTAAATGTTCTCAACTTATTGAAATTATTCTATATCATTTGACATTCTTAACCTCAACTAACATTAAAAGTATAAGTAAATATAAGAGAAAATGATAACTCATATTTGAAATGATAAATACTGAACATGAGCAACAACAATTCTAAAGGGGGAAGAGGGGGAGGCCAAGAACACACATACCTTCATAACTCCAATTCCATAGAACTCAGCCATCTCTCCAGTAGGGGCATGCCCTTTGAAGGGCCCTTCAAAATAACCCCAGTGCCTGAACTTGTAGGTGATCACAGGAGGCCCCGAATAAACGCTTATCACTTCCCATGCAAATCCACGAGGGAAAGCCGAGCGAAAAGCCTCATGGGAAGATTCATATGTCTCTTCTGATGCTTTGTAAAACTGAAACTCCTCAGGCAGAGAGTTCTTCAGAAGGGGATTGTAGCTCCCAAGCCTCAGAGTCTCTTCCCCTGACAACCCTTCTCTCCCTATTTGGTCACAATTACATCAAAAGCTTTAGTAAACTAACTGCTAAAACTGCCAAATTACGCTTGCTATTATTTGTATATCAAAATTTTTACATAAATACAACACTTTCCTTCTATATAAATATAAATTACATCTATCTTATTTTAGTATTTACATATCTCGATATTTGCACGTACTCACATACGGTGTCTCATACGATATTTATATATCTCAAGTTCAAAATTTTTTTTCCTTACATATAACCTAAAGAGCAGGATTCACACTAGAGCATTGCTATATGTTGTGAGAGATTGTTTTACGAAATAAGGTACGAGTATCTGGTCCAATCGGAAAAGAGAGAGAAATTTAAAGTGAGGGCCACCATAACCATACATGGTGGGTGTATGATTGAAACGCGGTTTGATTCTCAATTCATACGTTGTATTGCAAATTTGTTCGGACCAAAAAGCTTTATTCTACACGTTATTTTGGTGTCGTATTCTTTATATTTGTTTTTTTTTTTAACTTGTATTTTCTTTATATTTGTATTGGATCTGACATGACACACGATTTTATATATTTAATTTACAACATAGTTTTTAGACTTCACACAGTACAATACCATATAGGTAAGATCATTTAAAAAATAATAATATAACACAAAATTTTTAAACAATTTTTATTGTTAGACAAAGAAAATTATATATATATATATTACGAACAATAAATTTTTTTTAAAAAAAATCAATTCTATAAATATGTATATATGTATCCGTTTTTTAATCTTATATGCATATGATCAGTATCCGTATACTACTTGGCGCACATAACTCTTCTAAAGTAAGTTAATCAAGAAGGTTTACAAGCAAAAGAAATAAATAATCGTTATTGGGTTAATTAATTTGAAAAGGTATTTACCATTCACAGAAAGCATAAACTTCTCTGGATTTATGGTCTTGAAGTCCTGCAAGCGAGTCTTGTGAGAGAGCTCCAATTCCCATAACTTCACAGCATTTTGAACTGCTTCTTCTAGTGACCCTTTAGGCCACTCCTGCAAAACATGTGCATACATGTATTGCACATAAAACACTAAACGATCTAGAGCCAAGTATATACATACATAACTTTTGGAGTAATTAAGCATTTACATTGAGTTTCATTAGTTTTGCCACCTTGGTTCGGCCTTCTTCAAAGAGCTTGTTAACAGCATCAAAAACTGGAGGGCCACCATGCCTCCAGTGAGAGTTCTCAACTTCCTCTTTCAAAATTGTACGGTACTTGTCCCCATAAACCTGGGGTTCCCCTACCTCCTTGGCTACAGCTTCTGAATCATCACGTTGTTCAGCCATTCTAGGAGAGATTATCGTGCTGTATGAGAGTCGGTGATATTCAGTGACACCCTTATATAAGACAATGCCACCGCTTGTTATGCAAAAAATTCATCGGATACCGAATGCGCTTTGTCCTTAGTTAGCGTTTGGTAAGGATTATTGGCAATATTTAGTTAAATTACTTGGGCCTAAAATATTATCTTGTTTGATTCGACAACATTGCTGATAATCCAGATTTCTAAGGTAATATGGATTACCACTAATATGACAATATGGATTACTCCTATAGAGGGTGGTAATATGGATAATCACTAATGTGGTAATCCTCCTATTATTATTATTATTATTATTATTGATTTAAGACATATATTACCTGATAATTTTTTTGATATACCAAATAAAATAATGTGAATTATCACTTATATTACTGTACATATCAAACATTGCATTTAACATTATCAACAATTTAAAAGATGACAATCTTTCTAAGTGGCAATCTATATTACTAGTAATCTTAGTAGGTAATATACAAAATGCTACCTTATAGCCTTGAAATGTAATGTATATTATAATAATTAAGACTTTATGATATCAGCATACCCCAATCTTAATTTGGCTTGTATTCATACCAATGCCTTTGAAAAAAAAATAAGAAAAAAAAAATAAGAAAAGGATATATATATATTTGGTGCATTGGAAGTGGAAGTTGTGCCATGCAATTTCTTAATCCAATAGATAGGATTTGATGGTGTGTTAATACATTAATTATTTGTGGTGTGTTGTAATAATTTTTAAAATTTATCTGTATGATTTTAAAATTAAAAATATTTTTTGGAAGATATTTCAGAATCATGCAAATAAATTTTAATTATTTTAAAAATACCTATAATGCACTGTAATAATTCTTAATCTTATCTACGTGATCTTGAAATTAAATAAAATTTTATTTGCATGATCCTAAAATCAAACAGATATTTTTGAAAATATTTCAAGATTACACAGATAAATTTTGATTATTTTTAAAATATATTTAATTATAATTATAAAATTTATCTAAATTTTAAAAATTACTACAGTGCAATATAAGTGTTTAATATATGAATACACCTTTAAATTATATTCGTACACCTTTCCAAAGTGTATTATGGTGCCCCTTGCAAGGAATGGGCACCATAGCATTCGCCATATGTATAGGAATTAATGCAATTATAACATGCATTCTTCAACTTTGTGTGCGTAAGTGTGTGTGTGTGTGTGTGTGTGTATAATGCTGTTTATGCTCATACAAAAGATAATTAAATAATAGTGATCATCTATAGCAAATAGAAAAATAATAATATTAAGATGTAATTATTGATAAAAAATTATTTTGATATTAAATGATGTTATATAAGTTTTATTAAATTGTGTTATTAAAAATGTCGTTAAATACAATGAAATAATAAAATTTAAAAATAAAAACGTAAGTATTAGCCGGAAAATATAAATAGCAAAACAATAATATTAAGATATACCTTTTGCTAGGAAGGATATTTTAATATTAAATGATGGGATTAAATGTCTCTAAAGACAATCTTATTATATAATTATTTAGATAGAAAATGAAATTATTAATAACCTTAATAAATAAAAATTATATAAAGAAAAATAATAAAATTAAATGCAAAATAACCATTATCTTAATTTCTAGAAGAAAGAAGTAAGATAATAAAATCCAAAAAGATAATAACATCATGACATTTTTTAAGAGACATTTAATAACACCATTTAAACATACTCATTTTTTTAAAAAAAAATAGCTATGGTATGGTTATATAAAATAGCTTAATAAGAAAAATAAAATAATTAGAAATAACAAGTATTTAGAATAATTAATTATAAATAAAAATATAATTTAAAAATAATCGAATAATAGTATAAAAATTTTGATAAAATCTTTAAATAAATATTTAACTATATGATTTACAATTCAAAATTTGAATTGAAGTAATATGTAATGATTTATAAAAATATTCAAATTTAAACATCCTAAATATGAAAAAAAGAGATTTTTAATATATTAAGTTAATTATTAGCTCTTCACCCAAAACAGCAGTTAACTATTAGCTAATATTATTATAAGTTATTGTAAGTTTGTAAAGAAAGCGGCCGAAAATTCTTATTGAACAAAATACAAAAATTCAAAGTAAATACGAATTCATTAACAAGATTCACTCAAGTGGAATATTCTTAAAAGATTTTAGTAAATTGGTCACCCCTCTAGCTGAAAATTTGTATTAAATAAATAAAAAAAACTCAAAATAAAGGAATGTATGGATTTATAAGCATATTAACTTTAGTGGATATGCTTACAATATTTTAGTATAAATTAGCAACAGAAAAAAAATCTATCACTCTCTTCTTATTGGTCTTAGAGTAACGATCATAAACCTAACTCTAAAAAATTATATAATTTCAAATATATTAAAAACAGTCCTGATTCGAAACAAAGACAATAATAAATGTTATTGGATATATACAAAATCCTATTAAATGTAGGGATTGCATCAAAACATAAAAGATAATCTTAATAATATTTTTTGAAAATTGTAGGGTTTTATATATTTTGTTTTGGTATAGGGATAATGAATGTTATTAGATAGACATAAAATCTCATTGAGTGTAGAGATTGCATCAAGATATAGAAGATAATCTTAATAATTTTTATTTAAAAATTGTAGAATTTTATTAAATTTGATTGGTTTTTACTAAATATAATAAATTGAAATAATGTGTTGGAAAAGCTATAGGCGACAAGTTTCCACACAGAAAAAAGGGACCTCATTTGTATATAATATATTATATATTATATATATTATGAATATGAAATTGTATGTATCATGAATTTGGGTATTGATTTGGTTTGTGTTCACAAGAATACCTATTTTTAAAACAAAAAAACACAATAGAAAACGGAAACAACAACCACCACCAAAAAAAGGAGCTTAAAACAACAGTTTTTTGAAAAATAAAACACAACTAACACTTGACTAGATTGAGTGGCTTAACACTAATTCTTTAAATAAGATTTCCAATTTGAATCTTCAAATTGGTGTATTCTGCAGTGCACCGGGTTAACTATGGTGCACCACACACTAGTTTGATCCAATACTCATGATTGATAGTGTATCAATACAACTACTTACCTTTGGTGTATTGTAGTATTCATTCCCTCTCTCACAAATTAGCACTCACCTACCCACATTAGTCGTTCCATCTTCACCGTTCATATCACACAGCAGGTATTTTCTCGATAAACTTTGAATTATTTTCACTAGCAAAATAGCATTTGCAAGTTTCACCAATTCCTTTTTGGGGGCAATTGGTCTTGCCTCTCATAGAAAGACTCCTTAATGTAACTCAATAATGGCCTTCACTCTATTGCTTTCTTAAATTGGAAAAGTCAATCAATGAAACTGTCACAACAAAATCTTCTTACATCTCATTGATGCCTTGTTCCCATAAGCCATAACCAAATATGCCCATCACCATCTAGTATCAATGTGGCAAGGTGCTTCAAGCTCTACTCCAATGGTGGGTTGTGCGCAACCCACATGAACATTTGTTTACTTCTCTCCAACCCACAAACTATTTGCAGCTAATGGACCCACCTAGAAAATTGGGGTGGCCGATGCCATCAGGGGAAGGGCGGCGGCACTGATGAGAGAAGAATGATGACATAAGACGAAGGCTCTGAGAAAGAAAGTGAAGATATTATAATGTATTAGAACTAATTGGTTGTACCGATGCACTATCGATCATCAGCATTTGATCAAACTATTGTATGGTGCACCATAATTAACCCGGCACACCACAAAACGCACCATAAAAATTCTAGTGCTGAATAAATTTTACCCTCCCAATAAATCCACTCAATTCAAATTAAATTAATCAAAACTCAGTAAAACACACTATGTAAAAGTTGAGGCCTGAGGGAGAGAGGGAAGGTTGGCAATATTTTTTATGTTACCGTCAATCCATTGTCTTTGGCACAACGTTATAGTAGCAGAGGCAATTTCTCTATAAACTTTGTTATGCCTTTATATTAAAAGCAAATATCCAAAATTGCAAGCCTCAGAACATCAAATATGTCACTAACCCTGTAATTTAGATTTACATGGTATGAAACAAAAAATATCTTGAAAATAGAACCAGTATAAAATAGTTAACTAAGTCAACCAAGATCTGAACAGCACATTGACTGGTCACCAATTGAACAATTGAGGGCCAAATCACGCTATCTAATGTTAGAAACAAATTTGATTCATAAGTTGAACTCAGTCCTCCTTTCCCCTATGAATGTCAACTAGATATCTATTTAAACGCTGGCCAAATGTCTTTGTGGAGAATGAATCAACTACATGCTTTCTAGCTTCTCTGCCCATTTTTTCTGCCCCTTGGGGATCTTTTATGAGTGTAGCCATTGCTGAAGAAAACTCTTGTGGTGTAGGATCACAAAGGAATCCTGTTACACCATTCTTGACACTCTCCACTGGGCCACCACTATTGCATGCAATGACAGGTTTATAAGCTGCCATTGCCTCCAAAGGAACAATGCCAAAGTGCTCATCCTGCATCAAAGTATTATGTAAAACTAACTTCTATTCATTCAACTTCTACCAATTTTGAGGAATCGAAATTTATAAGGTTCCACACACCTTTGGAGTGTAAAGGACACATAGGCATTCCGAGAGAAGAGCATTCCTTTCCGCAGAAGAGCAAGAGGTGGTGAATTTTACTCTATCAGAGACCCCTTCCTTTTCAGCTAAATTTTTAAGCTCTTCTAAGTACTCCACATTCTCCTTCAACCTTATATCAAAACCACCTGGAACAATTTATGACAACAGATTTTTTAACCCTCAATTTTCATTTACACAAATGCTTCAAAAATGAAATGAATGAGTTTAAGGTAAGGATAGTTCAAACTTCAGAGTCGGGACCCAACTATTCTGCCAAGAAAATACATTTGTAAATTGAAGGGGATTGGCACAAAAAAAGCCTTCAAACACAAGTCAAATATTACCACTAACCTAAGAAGCACTAACAGGCATGAATCAATAAATTTCTTAATCTAAACTTTTTCAGAGTCCAACTAGATCTTACCCCTATTTTATTTTTTAGACTAGTGAATTGACAAGCACCAAAAACTTATTCAATGTGATAAATTCTGACAACATTCAAAGATCTGCAATAAGATATTATCAGTGCACAACATAAGGAAGATTCTCTTGAGATATTGATATCTCCCTGTGAACCAGCACAAACATCAGAGCAGTGTACTTAGTTCCTTGCACTTATTGGCCAATTTTATGAGCGAATACTAGTGGATCACATCTAGACAGAATAGGGAGAAATGTTTCAATGATACTAATAATTAATAAGCACTGAATTCCATTTTTACAAGATTTGCTCATCATTTCCCAGTCAAAATTTTGACTGCGTTATGTTAGACAAATACATTTGTGCCATTCTATGTTAAAGGAGCAGCTCAAAATTATATCCAAAAATCAAGTTCAAGTTTTTTTCACTCTTAAATGTTATTCAATGTCTATAGAAGTGTTAATTACTTATAGTGTATTATGATACAAAGAATCTAATTCTTTTAGAAGACATCTTAATCTGCTTCTTCATGGTGAGGTTGGTAACTTAGTTAATTCAATGCACTCCATATCCCATACAATGGCATTGAACTTAGATGTTTAATAAAAGAACTCTAGGTCACCTGATAATGGTTTATAAATAGTAGGTAAGTAATTACATCAGATGACCTGCCAGTGCTGTTTCCATGTCAATTATGGAAAGAATCAATTGAAAACCTGATGGCAAATCCCAGCTAGTGCAGGTGATTGAGAAACGATTGCACTAAAATGTCACACAAGATAATTTACCTCCAAACTGCACCATTGGGCAGAATAACGAAGTCTCTTGGCTCATGGACCAAACTTAGAACATAGAGCTAACTAGTATCTTGACACACAAATGATAGAGAGAGAATAAAAGAGTTCCAAAACTTAACACACCAAACATAATTTTCTCGATAGTAGTTTATATATTGAAGACACTAATATACCAAACTCCAGTCTGAGGCATATGCATCAGCACACATACTCTCAAGGCAATTAATAATGCATATAACATCATCATAATATCTATCCATCTATCATCAGGACTACAAAGCCATAAGCAAAAGATGCTCACCTGCAACAGTCAAAGAAGCATTAGCAATATCTTGATTCTTAAGAACTCCTTCAGGTGAGTGAAGCATAGCAAAAGCTGAAATTGCTAATTCTATGTTCTTCTTCCTTTCAAAGCGGTTAATGGAAAGAAAGTTCAGACTACAACAGAAGAAAAAAAATGCAAAAATAAGACTAAGATTCTATAAATACCGTAAAATGGTTATAAGAATAGGCTACATGCATAATCTTGTAAATCATGTCTAAAATAAGAAAGCAGCCATATATCTACAAACATGTCATTTACTTAAAGGAACTGGGTTCATTGAACTGATCCACATTGACTGCTGGGTATAGAACGGCAGGTCGAATCCCTTTAGCATCAAGATGCTTAAAAGTATTTGCAAATGTAGAAGCAGTGAAATTGCTGTTGACAAGTATCAAATCAGCCATTCCTGCAATTTGACAAAGTTTATATACATGCAAAATTCAGTATATATGCGATACAAGAAGTTCAGAAAAACAAAACAAAGCAGGGACACAAAGCCCAACCAGTTGTTATTTCTTCTACATAGTCTATCGGCTTCCTATACATCCTCCGAAGGAAAGTCGAATGCTGAGCCAGCAACAAGTCCGGAAAATGACAGTAGAATACAATCTACCAAGAAAACGAAACAAATGAAACAACTATGAATATGTCAAACCTTAAATTTACATACGATTCTTTTGATTTTTTGTTTCTACCTTTGCTGATCGTTTAAGCTTCAAGATGGGAATGACTACAGAGACCTGATCAGCCAGTATAGCATCAAACGAAGGCCACATGAAAAGCACACAGAAAGCAACAAATAGGCACCGAAGGTATGCACACAATGCATGAAGACGGTAGAATATATGCCGGGGAAGAAAGGAACCATACACAGTAACTGGAAAGGTACCTGAAACACGATCACAAGCCAAAACCATATCTCAATGGCAATGCAATAATTCCTTTATAATGAACAGAAAAGTGACACTCATATAGCATGTTTTTCAATCCATTTGAACCTAATTGGCAAAATCATGCTAATTTACATTTCATCATGACTTTTACTGTCGACCCATGTTTTGAATAGAACTCAAAAAAATAAAAAAAAAATAAAAAGTTGTTTTTCCCTTAGACCAAATCATGATTTGCAAACTATAAACCAAACGCACTACGCAACCATACACACACAGATAAAGGGAGAGAGATAGAGAATCACCAGCAATAGTTTCCTCAAAGCATCGATTTTTATCATGATGTGCAGTAAACATGTGAACTTTGTGGCCATGGGATGCAAGCTCAACGGCTGCATCCACAATCAACCTTTCAGCTCCACCTACAAAACAATGAAAAAGTAATGGAAATCAAATCAACAATGGGTAGTTGCAAAAAAATAAAAATCAAATATAGGGAATTTATTCAACGAAATTGTTGATTAATTATTGGAATTAAAATCGAGGGAAATTAATGGGAGATAATGGGTTTTTTACCTATGCCAAGATCAGGGTGAATAATAGCGATGTTGAGCTTTGAGGTTGTTGTTCCCTTCGCCATGTGGTGTTGTTAGCTGTCAAGATCGGAACTTGCAGATGAAGGCAACAAAACCCAGAAATGGTTCGCCGGAGGATGCAGGCGGAGACGCCGGCAACTATGGCGGTTCAGACGGCGGCGTTGTAATCAGGTAGAAACGTCGTCGTTTTCGTAGCTCACCTCAAATCAGTGGCAGGCGCAGGTAAATGCGAGGACTTCATTTCCTAACCTGTCAGTTGAATGGGAAATTCCTAAATCGAAAACAAAAGTACAAGAAAATTTGTGAATACTGACTTAGTAATAATCAACTACTACAATTACCGAAAAAAAAAAAATCAACGAACACTATGATAAGATTGTAAATCTCGATAAATTTAATTATGGAGTAAAGATTTCTCGATATTATTTTTTTACTCATAAAATTTGAATTTAATATTTTAATTAAAAAAATAAATATTAAATCACTTATACCAACCTAATAAGAATTTAAGATTTTATTTAAAAAGTAAATGTTAAATCACTTATATTGACTAAACTCAAATAAGATAAGTCAGAATTTAATGGATTTTTAGATATTAATATTCTATACCCAAAAAAAAAAATGTGCATCTAATATACTTACTATTAGATTTTTAAAAAAAAAATGCATATTTCGATAATTTTTGCACAATTAAATTTTGTTATAGAGAATTCTCAGTCATTTTTAGTCTATAATTGAGTAAATAAATGTCACACCCCAAATTTTTTTTTTTTTTTTCGCATCTATTTTTTACTAAAAGCAATATACAACCAGATATTAAATGTGAGTATTATCATTTTTGCGAAAACACGTTTTTTTGTATTTGGTGTAACTCTCCCATATTAACAACTCAA
This sequence comes from Pterocarpus macrocarpus, assembly GCA_031439585.1. Lineage (NCBI taxonomy): Eukaryota > Viridiplantae > Streptophyta > Magnoliopsida > Fabales > Fabaceae > Pterocarpus > Pterocarpus macrocarpus. Next base: position 13,774,298 of record CM062517.1, on the reverse strand, counting down.
TTGAGCATCATTATTTTTTCAAAAAACAACTTTTTTATTAAAAAAGTATTTTTTGTATTTTTTATAGATTTGAATAAATTTTTAAAAAAGAAAAGTAAAATCACTAAAAGATATAAATTTTTTTATAAGCTATAAACATAGTTGGCCAAGGAGGCTAGCTTGTTTGGTTAGACCTAATTTCCTTTTGTAATTTTAATGTCTTATATTTTTGTTTCTTAGTACTTTCGACATTAGAATTGGAATTATAACATAAAATTTTAATTTCAATTCCAATTCTTTTGGAATTGGAATTAACTTAGAATTCTAAGCTTTATGTTTGAATTCGTTAACGAATCAGAATATGAATTATAATTCTAAGTTTAATTTTAGTTTTATTATTTAAATGTATGATTCAAAAATGAAAATTAATAAAAATACTAATAAGCAATTTTGAACTATAGTAATTTTTTATGAAAATTATTTATATATAAAAATAACATTTTTTGGATTTGGATATATAAAATAATAAGTTAAAATTTAGGAAATTTTTTTTATTATTCTTTTTTTTATAAATATATTATATTTTACTAAATATGATAGATAACATATAAATGGAAAAAAAAAAAGGAGAGAATCATATAGACTTTAATGAAGAGAGAAACATTTAATAAATCTTGAAATTAGTAATTCATATGGTATGAGTTAAAAATTAGGAAGAACTCATTTTAGTTTTTTTTTTTTTAATTCCATGGAATTGAATTGACGAATTATAATTCCAATTTTATATGTTACTCTAAATATAAAAATTGGAATTGAGGAGTCAATTCTAATTCCAAGCTTTAATTCGATGCCCAAAGCTAAATGGGACATTAGAATAATTTATGTTAAAAAAACTCTTCGCAATAAAAGAAAAAGATTGAGTTTAATTTTGATATGTTGATATATAAAATTTTTTAATATTATCATTTAATTATATATTAGCATATCAATAAATAAGTTTGACTCTTATATCCACTACTTCAAAAGTTATGTATATATAATGATTTGATTAAATGATAATACAAAAAATTTTTACATTGTTAATATGTCAAAATTAAATAAAAGAAGATATTACGAGGATGTCTTATTTTTTTTGTACTCTTTTATTCTTTTCTAATATTTTTTCTATAAAAGAATGAAAATATTTTTTTTGGGTTACATTGTCGGTAATAGGGTTTAAATGTATGACCTCATACAATTTATCTAAGTCTCTCACTACTAGATCAATCTTACTGGTTTGAAAAAGATTTTTTTTTTTTTAGTGCAAAATGAAAAGGATTTTGAATTTACATTTCTTGTATGAATTGCATTATGCAAACTTTAATAATTTCAACAATTTTTTTTGTCAATTTAAGCTTTTGACAATAAATAAATGAGATTTCCTTTGATACCTTTGATTATATAAGAGTATTGATTTTTTTATATTTAATAATTATAATTTAATTATATATCTTAAATATAATTAAAAATAATTTAATAATTTAAATTAGTGAAATATATAATAAATTTTTAATCACACATAATTAATAAATATCATATCTTTAAATTTTATAGTTTTAGTGAAGAAATCCTTAAATAAATAAATAAATAAATAAGTTTCAACGAAATTATGCAGGGTAGCTTTTGAAACAAGGTTGGAGAGTGAAGTTAACAACGGTGAGTGAGTAGTGCGAGAAGTGAGAAGGAAGCAGTTTTCGGAGACATGACCGGCGAAGAGGTTTCCGGCCCCGCCGGCCCCAAAATCCTCCGCCTCCTCTACTTCATCGGCGCCGGAGGTATTCCATTTTCCGGTCACTCTCTCTCTCTCTCTCTCTCTCTTTCTCTTAATTGTATTATCGAATTGAATCGCTGTTTCAGTGATCTGCACCGTCGCGATCAACAATTGGCGTGACTACGAGAGGAAGACGATCATGCAGCAGCAGCAGCTAAGGAACAAGGAAGTCGCAGCAGAGGCTGAGACTCCGTCGGATTCTGCTGTTGCCGCTGTGCACAAAGCTCTCAAATAAAAATTAAAAAAAAAAAGGTTAGGGTTTTTAATTTTTTTTCTTTTTTTTTGGGATTTTTTTTTATAGCTCTATGTATTGCAATTTGGCATTTGCAAACGCTTCAGCGATATACGACCAGTGTTTTTTAATCTGTGGTTGTAATGTAAGACGATGAATTTTGCATCAAATGGAAAGTGTATTATGTAGCTCTGATTTATTTGATGAAAAAAAAAATGCTAGACAGCTAGAATAATCAATAATATGACATTAGTAGTGATCGTTCGGTGAATCAGGAGACCCTACCACTCCATTTCATCCAATCATCAAAAACTCTGATTACATTATTCTGGTTGTCTAACATTGCTGTTATTGATTTGTTATTATTGCAACTGTAAATTTTCAGTTAGATTAGGGTCTTCACTTCGGTACTCCTGTTTTTGTGGAGTACCATACTACTGTGGTAACAAAAGTTATCACGCATGCTGAGCGACAGGGTAACTACATTGTGTTCGTAGTTCAGGATGTAACATGGCTCCTGGTTAAATTGGTAGGTCAGGCATTCCCAGCGTGCCAAGCAAAACTGATAGTTACTTGGTCACGGCTTGTTGAAGCTAAAGTTCCATTAAAGAGCCTTCCAAAGGTGGCTTTTAGGGTGGTCCTCTGTTGTTTGGAAACCACTAGTCATCCCTAAAATTTTAGCCATTAGACAAAAATAAATTAAACTGATGAGATTAATAGTTAATAATTATTATAAATAATTTATTAAATAATATAACATCTTTTTAAAATTATAAAAGTGTCCCCAGAAAATTAAGATTATGAAACAGAGCTAGCCCTTCTCCATCACCTCTGCTCCCTTTCCCCATCCAGCCTCACAGCCAAGCTCCTCCTCTTCCACAACAGGCAACCATCTTCTTCCTTCCCGCGCATCCAATTACAGTGTAGTCGTAGCAGGAGGTGTTTGGAGCTGATGTTGCATTGTGCATAAATCTATATTTCGGACCTGTGTACATAAAAATTGGCAACACAGGAACATGAGAGTCTCAGAGTCCATCATAACACTAAATGAGTTTTTAATCAATTTAAATAGTCCTACAATGTTTTGCAATTGGTAGTACATTCAATTGGTAAGAAGAAAAAAGAAAGACAGACTAAAAAGTAAAATAAACAACCTTCGAAATATGCAGTTCTAAGGCACCGTCTTGGCTCCGTCACCGCTGAAGATTGGGAAAATGGGATAGATCTTTGCTGGTGCTCCCAAATATGCAGATCTGAAGAAGACTCCCCCCTCCCCCCCTCCCCCTCTTTTTTTCTTTTTTCTTTTTTTTCCCCCCTTTTTTGAGTGAACAAGGAGAAAGGGAGAATTTACAGGCTTCAGTGAGCCATGGAATTGGAAGCCAAGATGGTGGCTGGGATCTTAGAAACGTGGGAGGTCTTTTGTGGGCTTGTCAAGAAGAGAGAGCATGAAGAAGGGTAAGTAGGGTGGTGGAGAGGCGGATGAGGTGGTGGGAGAGACCTGAGAGGGTGTGGTAGTGGGTTAAGGTTGGGGCTAAGATCACAATAAGAAAACTTAATGGGGTGAGGACCACCGGTGGTTCAAAATAAGGGAGTACCACTGTAAAAGCCACCCATTTTCGAAGTGTAACTTTTCTGGAGTTAGTACAGTACTTCCTCCAAACAGGTAGTCCTGAAATAGGCCCCTTAGATTAGGCAAATGGATTGGGATATTTGTTGATGCTTGCTTGGAAAGATGGAATTTGATTCAATTGATATCGAAGACTAGATCACTAGAATGTTTCATGCATTGCAGCTGTGGAAAGAGTCACAAGCTCTAAGAGAATGTATTTCCTTTATAACAGAATGTATTTCCTTTATAACATGATTGAGAATTGTGCCTCTCCCCCCCCCCCCCCCCCAAAAAAGAAAAAGAAAGAGAGACAGACAGAGAGACAGAGAATTCTTGATTGAGTTATTCAGAATTAGCTGCTGATTGTATCCGAGTGTCTGAATACAAATGTATCATTGGACTTTATAACAAACTTAGATTAACTAGGTTATGGTTCCTCAAAGTTGCATCAGCATTCAAATGTTTTGAAGATTGAAATGGAAAGATCACAATTGGTGACAGAATTGTCATTGTTTTTTCAAATAACTGGGTTGAGTTATTCAGAAATGATCACTGATCATATCTGAGTGTCTGAATATGAACATGCCATAGGACTTAATAACAAACTCAGATTGAGTAGGTTATGGTTCTTCGAACTATTAAGGAACATGCATCAACATTCAAGATTTTCTCTCTAGTTGGGAAATTGAATTAGCAGCTATAGGTGGAAAGGAATACTCGCTTGATATCATATTTAGCAAATTCAAACTACAAGCTTTTAAGCAACCCAAGAAAGTGTTTGTATATTCCTTAAACCAATTTGCTTTCCTTTTCTTATTTTCTTCAAACTTATGTGTTTCAGTATTTGTTAACATTTCACCATAATTTGGCAGAATCATCTTGGTCACTTTGGTTCATCCATTGTGCAACCAAATCAAGAGTCAAGTGACTCAAGTCAATCATAAATCTAATGATGGCCGATAAATTATTGGCTAGACACAATTTAATGCATGTGTATTATGCAAACTAGGAGCCAACTCATTCAGACCACGTCAGATTTAGATCATAGCAACCAAGAATCTAGCTTAGTAAGCTGGTTAAAATTTATGGAGCTGAAAACGGCATAGCTGATATCCACCTGCCAACTTCTTGCAGAATCAGTAGAAGCTGCAAAATCGAGGGCTTACCATGTATATATATAAATATTGAGTCCCATTGTATTGCATGACACCACAATGCCAAAAATCCTACTATGCAAAACTACGGTAAGCCCTTGACGGAGGATATTTTATTGATGTTACTTATGAAAGCGGATAGAGTTACAAGAGAACTATAGTGAGTTGTGGGAACGTGATCTTAATTAGCTGATCTGAGCCTACCGGATTATTAAGTTGAATTGTTATTACTTGATCCAATCTTATGTACCTATGCTAAATGAGTTGACTTATCGGTGTTGGATATTCCTATTAGACAGGTGAGTGGCAGACCTCCCTGCCCATATTGCCCAATAGCAATACACAACCAAAAAGGAGGCTTGAGGAACAAATTGTAGCTGCCTTGTTAATATGGACATATACCAATGCAAAAGAATATTTTGCCTAGATGCTTTTATCTTAATCATAATTCACTAAGTGCATATTTGGATTTTCATTTGGAACACTAAAACAATAGTTTAAGTAAAAGCCATAGGAGAGATGCTTTTGTCCAAACTATGATTTGGGGTTGAAATACAGAAAACCAAACATGTTTGTACTAATTTAATGATGGATAGACCTAATTTTTTTTCATTTTACAAACAAACTCACCTTAGAGAAGACTCTTCTGTAGATGTACATGAGTTGGTCCCATCACTGTACGTGGTGTTGGTGTAGTGACGAAACATACCCCTGCAGGTTTCTGGAATGTACCTAGGCAGATGTATTCTATACAAATGTCATGGACGTAAAAGGTTTCAAGAAACGGGTTGGACCGCATTTTTGGGGCATACAATAAGGAATAGATATCCGCATCATATGGTTTATATATTGTAATTTATAAGCACGGCGATATTTAGTTGATTCAAACAGTTTGGTACTTGTTTCCCTTAGTCTTAAGTTCGAATCAAATTAATTATAGTGTAAAAGACTTTGAATTTAGGTGGTTAAGACCAAAAAAAAAAAAATCTCTATAAATCTTTGTTGACCCAAAAAAAAAAAAGAGAAATAACCAGCTATGAAATTATATATCTAAATAAAATATCTTGTTAGCCATTCTACTAATTCATTTAAAATGATAATTAAGGTGACGTTTGGTAGATTACCTATTAAAATTGCCAGTAATATAAATTATCATTTAAAAAGATTACCACCTTTTAAATTGTTGATAATGTTAAATGCAGTATTTGGTATGCATAGGTAATTTAAGTAGCAATTTATATTACCCTGTTTGATATATCAAAAAAATTATTAAATAATATGTGCATTAAATCAATATAATAATAATAATAATAATAATAAATAGTTTATTATTATTATTATTATTATTAGTTATAATAATATTAATAATTATTAATTAATAAGAATAAGAAAATTTAATTATTAATTATGATTATAATAGTTAATTTTATTAATAATTATTATTAAAAAATAATTAATATTATTCATATTATTTAATAAATTATTATTATTATTTATTGATAATAATAATATTATTATTAATTAATAATAATTAATATCATTTTTAACAACAACAACAACAACAACAACAATAATAATAATAATAATAATAATAATGGAAGGATTGCCACATGTGGTAATCCACATTGCCACTTTTCAGGGAGCAATATATATTATCACATTGGTAATAATTTACATTACCTTAGAAATACTAGTAATATTATCCAGCCAAACAGGGTAATATTGTGCGCCTAGATAATTTAATCAGATATTGCCTGCAATCCAGACGAATTATCCTATATCAAACACCACCTAAAAATGCTTGCCACCCTAAGCAATTTTGAAATGAAAACCAGGGGAAGAATGGTTTAAAAAGGTTAATTGTTTGGATCAACATTGTGGCTTTCTACTCGGGGTCAAATAATTGCTCATCTAGCTGGAATTGTTCACGACCAACAAAAAAAAAAAAAGCTGGAATTGTAAGAAGGTTCAAATTTTTTTTTAGTATAAACCATTAGTATCTATAATGCACTATATTTTAACTAATTTAATTCAAATGTAATTGATTCATTATGAGGTTAAAGTTCTCTGAGCGCCAACTTTTTTTTTTTTTAATCAAATTTGAACTCGAGATTTATTTAGGAAGAATAAGTACTGAACCATTTGAACTAATCAAGTGTTAAAAAATTATAGTTCTGAATGAATATGAATATTGATTAACCATTTGAGTATGATCTAAAAGATTAATGAGTTGAGCAAAAAGTAATCTGTTCTAATCTGTTCTTTTAAGATAAAAGTAATTTTTCCTTAAAGGAGAAGTGATACATCTTAACAAAGAGTTATTATTCCTTAAAATTAGCTGATTGCAAGTTGGCAACGTATCAGGAGAAAAATCCTTACTTTGCTGGGAGCACAAGCTACAAAACTTACTAATAAATTCATTTTCATTTCATTTATTTTTTTCGTTTGGTCAACATTTTCGTTTCTTTCTTATGATACAGTTAATAGATAAAGAGAGGAGCAACTACCAAACTACCTGCCATACTGTGAATGAGATAGGATTATTGACCATTTCTTCAAGAAAAATCACCACCTGGCACCTGCACTCTCAGGCTGTTCCTTTCAACAATCATCTTGGAAATGCCAAACTTCAGGACAATGGGCAAGCCCCATAGCAATGATGTACAAATAGACATGAAAATAGTTGACATTAACTGCTGCACTTTCACAATTAAAGCACAAGAAATCAGTGAAAATGGTGTTGCAGTGAAACGCACCAACATCACAGGCAAAGGAGATTTACTTCTTTGCTACATAGGCATGCTTGGGTTGAGGTAAAAATTGGGGTAAATTTTCATGGATGTCATTCATGTGTAATTTTTACATATGAATGGGTGGGATTCATAAAAAATTTACCGCCTATTTTTATCTCAAATCAAAAATACCCTTAGTGTCATTATTAAACCATATTGACAAAGTATAAACTTTAATTTTTCAAATGAATAAATTTAAAAAAAAAAAAAGAACAAAGAAATACAGTAAAGGTGTGCATTTAATATAGGGTTAAAAATCGAGGATAAAATTTTATAAATAAGTTCTATATGTAAAATTATATATATATCAAACACACCCTAAGCCATGAATAATCTACCTGGATACAATGAATAACTCGTATAACAAAAGACAGAAGCAACATGGAGAAAAACTTGGCATAATAGCTCATCTATCCTGATCTATTTAGTCTAGGCACATGTCATCACACTCATGGGAAAAATTCTCCATATCTTCCATCTAGCCATCAATCGCTTATTCAAACCCCCCATTCATGTCTTGACGCCCCTTCACCAAAGAGCTCCACTCCTCCCTCTCCTAGCTCTTCATCATCGTGTCTCATCCCCTCACCCTGATTGAGACCAAAACAATAGGAAATGCTAATGTTAATTAAATCATTCTCAAATTGAACCAAACATTTTAAAGTCATTATTGAACTCAATTCGTTTACTATACAAGATAAACTAAATTTGAATATTTTATTTTTACTATAAGCTCTACTTTTTTATGCGGAAAAAAAAGGTTTAAGAAAAAGAAAGTAACTATCTCATTTTGAAGATCGGCGCATGGCACAAGTTTTTAGAAGAATTAATTATATATGGATTGCATCTATGAAATTTTCACCCCCCCTTCCCCCATTTGTGCCCCCCAACTATACACACCCTATCATGTGAATGTTAAAAATCAAATCCCGACATTTCAAGTGAGGTGTGTGGATCTTTAACACCACAACCAAACTTTATTGGATCTACAAGCTCTACTTAGAACATAACTACATGGCTACATCATAGTGTGATGTTGTCAGAAGAGTATGGGCCCTGTATAAAAGAGGCATAATGCATATTTACAATCTTGGTTGATGCCTCACTTGGCTTTGATTTGAAGGCAGCAATTTTCTTCACATAGAATTCATTAATTCTTTTAAGCTTATCATCTTGTGTGGTTACTATGGTATGTAATGTAGCACATTTTTCAAGTTTTTGCCTTAAGCCAAGGAGCCTTATGCATATATAGATAACGAATATGACAGAAGGTTGGGCCTCCCCATCCCCTATATTACTTAACTATATATCTATCTATGTATAATAAATCATACATGAAAAGGACAAAGTATAGGCAACAAAAGAAAAATAAGTAAATAGAAAAAGTGACATGATATGGAGATGATAGAACGTAAGCAATCTCTATCAATTCATGTGTGAATTAACATGGTTTGCCATTTCAATATTTTTCTACAAGTATGATTTTGGAGTAGTGGTCTTGAGAGGGGTGCTCCTTTCCCAAATCTGATGGCTTACATGTTCCCGACAATGTCTGGGTGTCAAATGGGTATGATGGCCTTTCCTTAAATGGAATGATATGTCTTGATCAGTTCAAAGCATTGCAGAGAACTATGAGACCCCAAACTATTACTATATATATATATATATTTTTTTTTTTCTCAGATTGGCACTCAATCAAGACTCAAGGACACTAACATAATTACAAACGCTCCTCACTTGACTACTCCATGCTACTCAGCCACAACCCTTTTACTATCACTACCTATGAACTTGAACCAAAATTTTATACTAAATCTAGAATTAATTAACAACATGCCATTTTATTATTACAATATTTGGGGAATGGAAAGGAAAGTACCTGTTTTGACGAGGGGGCCACCCATCCTAGTTGATGATTTGTCAGTCTCATAACTATCTATATTGAAGGTTTGGACACCTTCTTTTACTTAAAAACACAAACCCTTTCAAAAAATCAGTGCCACCAATATAACAGAAAAATATAAACGAAAGAGAGGTCCCTCATGTTCTAAGTTGAAAGAAGAAACCTTTGCACCCTTTTCAAGTTTCAAATAATGCTTTTAATACAATCATGTATATGATGACTATAATTCTTATAGAACAGCCCAAGTTAAATACTTAAAGAAATGGTAACATCTATTTTGGTTTCATTATTATATAATATAAATGACATTGTTCTTATATAGTGAAAAAAAAAAAAAGGAGAGACCGAAAGAGCAAAGTAGTGAAACGAAATGTCCTCATCACTCGGGAGAATTTCCAATGAGAAGTGAAGATTGGTAGCTCACATGGCCACGTTTGAGTTGCTAAACAAAGAGTAATGGATGCCATCAAATTGGGGTACCAAAACCATGCAACGTTTTTAATGAAATGACATCTCTGTGAGATATTGTTCTGAAGGTAGATATTACTGCTCATAACTTGCAGCTTTTTGTTTCTTTCTGCCTTTTCAATATAATTTTTTTTTTTCCTTTTTGAAAATTTTTTGTTCTCTCTGGTGGGGTTTTCTAGCAGTACACTTGATAAATATTAAGTAAAGTGACCATATTCTGAACAGTAATTATATATATGTGCCTCCGTGCAAAGTGTCATTGGGAGCTTGAATCAGCAAAAGCAAAATAGATGGTATCATTGGTAAGTTTCGTGATTGTTCTAAATTTCTCACATCGTTTTCCAAGTGCCTTATATGGTGAAGAGGCTAGTCAAACAAACGAAAAACTATGTTATACTAATTCATAGCCATGCGAGTTGGAACGACTTAACTTTATAATGTAGGGGTAGTGGCCCCAATAGGACATTTTGCTGGTGCAGTGACCATAATGAAGTTTGTGTTGGAACTTGAATCAATAATGTGTATGCCCCTATGTCAGATAGTAACTTGAATAATGTTTTACATAAATAAATTTACTATGAAGCTAGTCATGATTCGTAAACTGTAAGGCTGAGTTTCAGTTCCTTGTTTAATGTCAGATACATAGCCGATTGGATTGGCTTTTCTATCAATATTTTGCTTATATATCGCTGTGACTTGAGTTTAATTTTTATATTTTTTTGTTAGTAAATAATTTTTAAATACTTTTATAAATGTTTGATGAACCCAAATACATATTTGACCCTAGGTTAAGGTGAATTTTTTCCTTAACTTAAACTTTTAGTTATAAAAAAATGCCAGTTACCTTCATTTAAGGACTGCTGCAAACTTCTATTGGTGACATAGTTAATAAAATTTGATCAAGAACTCCTCTGAGATGCAGCTAAAAGAGTTGCTACAAGATTTGCGAGTATAATTGGATAGGCAAGATAGAAATGGCTAAATGTAATAATTTATTGTCTAAATCAGTGAATAATGTTCAACAAAAATTTATACTTTTGCATGATATTAACTAAGATTCAGCTATTGATCAAAACATCAACCACTTCTTATTAGCATAAAATAATAACCTTAGTTTTATTTTATGACATAGCTCTTGTCAATTGAAGTGTATATAGTCCGAAAGTTGGAGGTTTTTCTGTAGGTAGATATATAACTTGCAAATTGCAACTTTCAAAAGCCATAGTTGGACAACGGATTGTATATTTTATTAACTTTTTTGTTGCCACTCTCATTGCGTTCGAAAAATTGCTCAAGAGAACAAAATGATTCCACAATAACTGGATAATGAGATGATGTTAAAATCTGCTAATTTTATATAGTTAGTCTACTAAAGTTGTCTCTTATGCACCAAATTACAGGTAACCTAACTGGAGACGTCACCAGGTATGAATAATCACAATGAGCTTGAGGAAGGTGTAAGTAGCATCTACAACGCTCACACACAACTACAACAACAACAGCAAATAGGGGAAGAAATGCATTAAAATATATATGTTGAAACTCTCTCAGAACTTTGGTACATATTATACTGAGAATAAGTCATTAAATTTCAGATCAGGAAATGATAAGATGGAAACTTTTCTCCTGTAACTAAGTAATGGAAGGGAAAGCCTTCATAAACATATATATGAAATCTAGCTAAGATGCTTAACATGGTAAATATAGATACATTTCAGTTGACATGACCCTACTTCAAGTAACTCCAATCTTCTCTCTACCTCTTAAAACTTGGAAGCTAACATAGTGATATACAGGATATCACAAATGCTATTTTATCCATATCTAATAGTGTACTGTAGCCTAAGAGTAAGTACCCAAACGAAGCTCCAGATCTAAATCATAATCTCTAGGCAAACCTATCTCCAAGTCCACCCTGAGGATCTCAGCTTTCTTCAAGATTTTACACCCATCTTCTCTTGCAAAAGCATCATATCCTCCAACCCCAGATAAAGATTGATCTGCAATATTTGGTTTTGTAGGCTCTGAGGTCTTTGTGCTCAAAGGGCTCAATAAGATACCATCCATAACAACCCATCTCTTCAACTCAGAAGGTGAGGCAGACGATGGAGAAGTTGAAGGAGGAGTAGGAGAAACAAACAAGGGCAATGTAGTGGAAGTGACAGGTTTGTGACTTGCACCAGATACTGATACTGATGATGATGATGATGGTAACAAGGACAAAGATGAGGTTGAGAAGCTAGGGTTAGTTGTGGTAGTAGGGTTAAGGTTAAGGTTCAGCATAGGGCCATGACCATGATCAGTTATTGGAGGTGACTGCCTCAACCTTGCTCTATCCCTCCTATGAACATTCATGTGGCCACCAAGGGCTTGTGCAGACTTGAACTCCTTTCTGCAGAAGCTACAAGTGTATGATCTTGGTGGCCATGGAAAACCACTCATGTAGTCCTCTCCAGTATTGCCATGTGAGTTATTGCATTCCCAAAACTCCTTCACCATTTGGTTCTTGTTGCGGTGGTTGTTGGCATAGCTGGATGACTCTTTCATTGGGCTCTTGCTGGTGTTGACAGTGTTGTGAGTGTAATCCTTCAAGCTTGTGCTCAAACTGTTCCTCTTCATGGCCTCCTTTTTGGATTCCTCAGAAAGACCTTGCAAGTTGCAATATCTCAAAAGGAAAGTGTATCTGACTCAAAATCATGTCATTCAAAAACTTACAAAAGAGAGATTAAAAAAGGCACGTGTATCTCTCAAAAGTTGTGTTGTGAATGACCACTTATAAGAGAGAAAGAAGAGAGAGAGAGAAGATAAAGGTAACTGACCTGAGATGAGAAGAGAATAGCTGTGGATGAATGATGATAATGGTTGGGGATATATATTGAGAAATGTTATTTCTACAAAGTAGACTCCTTGCATATTTACAATAAAAGAAAAAGGTATAAATGTGATGAATGTTAAAAGAGAAAGGATAATAAATCTATTTTATAAGTATAAATAATATTTTTTAATATATATTTTATAAGCTGACCTTACTCTTACTCGAATAAGATTAATCGAAATCAAATAGATTTTTAAATACCGGTCATTCATTAAAAAATATTAATTTCTCATATATATTCGAGTATGAGACAGTGTAGTGATGGTAAGGGGGTGGGAAGAGCATCAATTTTGTAAACCAATGACTGGGAATCCTATTGGAGGGCAAGCCCTGAAAAAGTCCTGTGTTGTTTGGTCACTGCTTGCTAAATTTGGAACCTCGGCCTGCGAGGGTTACACCACCTTTATGCCATATTTCTGTCACTGGTCAAGTTAGGATGACATATTCACATTTTGTTCTCGGTAAAGATACAACCATTAACTTTCAGATATTTTTTCCTTTCTCTCTCTCAGCACAGATAGAAGAAGCCAAGAGAGTGGAGTTAATGAGCATTAGGTCATAAATTGGCTTGAGGACTTCCCGGTCAAGATTGGGTGAAACTAGAGAAGTTATTACATGTTCTTAATTAGCACACCTCATTCTATTTATTTGGAGATGACTTCTTAGAAGTTAAGTCAGTACTGATGAGGCTCACTACTAATTTATATATTTATTAGTATTTATTTTTAAGAATAAAAAAAATATATTTAAGAAAATAAATATATAAGTTAATTTGGATTCTGTCACTAAGCTAAGATATCACCATATAAATGGAATAAGCATAAGCTGACATGGTATATATTCTGGGATTATACAATAATTTCTTGTGGGACTATGAGAATGGAATTTCTCATATCTTTTATCCGACCACATCATGCGAAAAAAGATAAACACAAGCACGCTAGAAGATTGGAACTCGACTAAGGTGAAACTTAATTTAATTATTTGTATCTATCTCTATTTATATAACATGGTCACAAGAATAAGAAATGTAAGTCGATTCATTTTCGTGAAACTATATAAGAATTCTTAGCCTATAGCCACCATCACCATGGTATAGGAGTTTTTATAATATTTGGGATTAAGTCTATAGAATTGAGTTCTAATTATGAAATGATCCTTTTAGCCATCAGTTTCATACAAACCTCACTTAAAATGGCTAGTTTATGTAATCATCACGCTAATAATTGAGGTTAGTCAAAGATTTTGACCATCGAAACTAAACATCTCTACTACATTACACTACATAAGTCCTTTTTCACTTTCTGTGCATACGAGGATTTTGCATTCACAGTCATAAATTAGGAAATTATATGAGCTAATAACGTAATGATTACATGCTCATGATGTCGTCTTTATCCTCTTTATCGTCTCGTTTAATTACAATGTTTCATCACCTGCGCGGTAAGCTCCATCAAAAATAATTGCAAGCCATATCAATCTCTCTCTCTCTCTCTCTCTCACACACACACACACACACACATTTAATTTGTTGAAATAAATCATACCAAGAGCATATTGCTGGTCAATATTGAAAGGGAAACACGTGATGTTATTGGCGATGCCGACGTTTACTAATGGGTATAATTTTCCGCAGATTTTACGGTGCAACACGTTTAGTTGTATTGGAAGTTGGAACATATATATGCGTTTTTTTATTATAAATTCTTAATGTCTTAAAAATCAAATTAAAATTTGAACCGGTGAGACTTCTAGTTCAGGGTTTAATTAATTTTACTGTTTACATTTGTGATTAAATTATATATGATTAACTATAATTGACACAAAAATATTTAAATAACAAATATGATCAGTTCACAGTTTTATTGGCCATTCAATATATATATATTATCAAAACATTGCAAATTTTAATCTCAAGTTAACACAAAAACTTCTTTATTAAATTCAAATTCAAAATCGTTATAATAATTTAATCTAACAAGTATATCAGCCAATAACTGGCTTCTCTTTGAAATTTATTTCTGGATCAAAGTGAACTTAACCCTGTGAAAAGTTTTTTTAATTATTTTTTTCCGTGATAATATTAACCCTGTGAAAAGTTAAAATGGTGCTGACAGGAAATTGTATTGATGCGCCAAGATTTTGCTAGTTGCACGGCAGAAGTGGTCCGATGATTAAAGTATTTTAGTCTCACTTTTAGAACTTAATTTTAATTAGGCTTCTACCAACGTGGAGTTGATCAAAGTGGTATGTATTTTAGCCCCTTAACTAGGTGTTTTAGGTTCAAACATTAAGAGTGGAAAAAATCTCAATTGAAAGACCTAAAACCCCCTTTGAGACCTCCACGAATTAAGTTAAATTAGTCAAATTTCTGATAATAAGATTCCGATAAATTGGTAGGCTTTACTCAAAAATTTATTTAACAAAAGATAAGAGGTTATATTGGTGAACCAAAAATGAAATTAACTCATTAATTTTTTTTAATAATTAGTAGGTGTTTAATTAGCAAGGAACTCAATGCAAACTTGTGCATGCGCTTCTTAGTTTTGGTTCTAAAATATTCACAGATTTTATATATTTTAACAAGTTTAGGTGGATTCGCGCCATTCAAGAGAGATTCTGCATATTTCTCTCACATGAAATGAAATCAATGGCCCCAAGTTTTCTGGACTCCGTAGTTGAAATTATGGATGAACAAGTTTCATCCATTGACTCGGATTTTGATGTATTTTTTCTGTGTATTTAATATTGTTTCAATCGCATAAAAAAAATAAACATTGTTTTAAAAAAAATTAATAAATGAACAACCAATTTGCCATTTTGTAATTTGTATAAAAATTTGTGAAAATTTTATAAGGATAAAACTTGTTCAAAGATAATGATTAAAAATTCATGTATACTTTTCAAATCACTACAGACTTTATTTTCTTCAGTAATGTTGGAAGTTCACCAAATAGTTCTTAAGCAATTGGTCTAATTTATATTATCATTAAGTAGTAAATTGTGTCTTTGTAAGTGGCGATCATATATCTAATAATATGGTGACTTGTGACTTAGACCAAGGTTGTGTCTAACTCGTCAATGCAAGAATCTCCAATAAATATTCATTATTTTTATTAGTATATGAGAAACTCGATTTATCATTGCAGTATATAGTGTGAGTATGCATAATAATTCATGCACCTAATATTGTAGGGTACTATTAGTGTAAAATTTTTTTACATAAACATCCAATCATATATTGTTATATCAATAAAATTTTTTAACTCAATCATTCATTACTTTAAAAGTTTTATAAATAAAAGCATCTAATTAAATAATAATGTAAAAAAAATTTATATTGGTAACGGATCAAAATTAATCTCATATTATAACCTATAAAGGTGTTATTATTGACATGATTTTTAGTCTTACAAAACATTATTAAATTTAGAGATAGTTTTAGGTGCTCTAAGAATAAATAATAAAAAAAAGTTTGTACTCTAAACTATTCATTGTTTGACATTTCGGAAAAAATATAAAAAAAATATAATTATAATTAAAGACAATACAAAATTGAAATATTAAATATTAAATGAAACAGCACAATTTTTTTTTTCTTTTTTAGCTCTTAGAACAACTAAAAACTTTTCATAAAATTTTGTCTTTACAATTTCTTTTATCACTTTTGCATAGTATCTTTTCAGATATTATTTTTGTAATAAACAATGCAATTGTGGGCTTTACCCCATTAGGCGCCTAATTTGATACTATTTTTACCAGAAAAAAAAATTTATGCTGAAAAAAAATTATAACACTAGGTACAAAAGTTACAACTTGATATAAAAAAATTATAGTTTAAATATCGAAAGTTACAATGTTACAACGTGAGAATTTTTAATATACCATTTTATGAAAAAGGAAATTGTTTCAATAGCATAGTACTACTTTTATTTAGAGACCGAATTCAGCACCTACTTTTTGAGCAACAAAGCAACTATAACTTGGTGGACCTCCGCTTCACAGAGAGTTGACAGCGTCTAACCTTAAAATATAAGTATTTTCACTTAATTCAAGTGAACGAATTATTTATATACTTATTATACTTCAAAACAATCTTTTAGCTAGCCAACCACGACATACCAAGGTAACTATAATATACGGAATTCGGACCTTTGGCACCTTAAGCAAATCAGATCTTAAACAAACTGGTAATATATACTACCTAGTTTCAAAACACTTGAATTAACAAGAATACAACAAACATAGTCATTAGATAAAATAAAATAATATATTTCATAATAAACGAGGCTTCTCTAAAGTGAATTTTCCTCTGATGTAAGAAAGTATCTGTAAGATATATTATGTGTTGATTTTATTAACAAATCTAGAGGCGGATAACCCATCACTTTTCATTTTAGAGAGAAGCTCAATTTAGAGGCGCTTCTCCCTTTTTTATATAGCTAAATAGAGTGATCCTCTCTTGACTCACGAGTTTTTTTCATGCAAGTTTTTTTTCCTACGTTGACATAATGTCGTTATATATAAAGAACTTCATGAATTCCACTGGGGGTAACATTATTCTGACTGAACAGGAAGGATTGACTAGCCAGTTAAGATACCATGCCAACATGGTTCCTTTGAGTCACTTTGTGTTGAGGAAAATTAAAGGGGCAAGTGTGATCAGAGAAGCCAAGATAGCCAAAAGATCCTCCCTACATCTAACCCCAGATTCACTAAAAGACTCAAGGCCAATGAGATGCTTGAACACAATGCCATACATGGGGTTCCATTTTCATAGGTTATGAAGCCGAAATGGCAGGGATTACCACAAATGCAAGGAGGTGCCGTCTCTGCCACTCATCATGCTTGAATTTCTAGAGAGTGTAAAATCAGAACATTGGTTAGGTCATCACCACCACCCTAGCTATAACACTAGCTATCATAGCAGGATCTGTCTCTTTTTTGTATATAATAATATTCAATATTAAGTATTAACTATCAATGGTTTCCATATTTGTGTTTGACAAAAAAGACAAACAATAAAGCCTCAAGGTTGAATGTATGTAAATGACTATGTGAGCTGCTACTTGCTAATATAAATAAGTTGATGTGTGTGTTATAACTTGATTGCAGTCTTATCCATCAAACCTTGAAGATTGCATTGTTCAGTTCTATGGGACTTTGACCTGCTTGTTGAAAAGGCTTTGGCATCGATGCTGTTTCCATCACAGGGTTGGGTGTAGTAGAGGGTTGAACTAAATATGAATGTGACAAATAGAAATGAAGTATTCAATGGCTGGTTCGGTTATAAGTCTGCACTGGCAGGTTGTCTTGGTGGGGGCTGCCAGGTATCATTGGAAATTTGAGAAAAAAATGAAAAAAAAAAGGTTATTTTTTCAAAAGTAATTTTAATAAACTTTTAATCATAAACTATTTTTAACTCAAAATAAGCTATTTCAAACACAAATTACCACAAACTCTTTCGTAAGTTGCAGTAGGAGTCACCAAAACTTCTGGTTAGTTGCTATGTTTACCTATTTTTTTAAGATTTAATTTTAATATATTGTCACTATAAAATAAATTTATATAATTATTTAATTATATATCATTACATTACTAAAAATATAAGGAAGTTTACAAGGATGGGCTTGCCTGGTCGATTTTTTGCTTATGCATTACCGTAACTTAAGTTTAATTCTTAAGTTCTTTTATTGGTGGGAGATTAGTTAGTATCTCTATAAGCATTCAATAAGTCTAGAGGTATGTCCTGGTTCTGGATTAGTGTAAGTCTTCTCCTCAACCTAAACTTTAATCTATCAAAAAAAAAAAGTGTAAGGAAATTTTAGAAAATATCAACCTATTAACATTCAAGTTTTTTTATCAATAAGATATTGGTCTGAGTGGAAAAGGTTAAGATCTCTTAAGTATGAGATCTTGGATTCAATTTCAAAATTTATGTGTATAAAAAAAATACTGTTAGGAGGGGTCCTCGTTAGGTATTTGATCATACACCAAGATTAGTCTCCTACCTAATGAATGAGGAGATAATTTGAGAATTTTTTTAAAAAACAAAATTCTAGTATTCTTAAAATCCATTGTGTATTTACATATAGCATTTTTTTTGGTAACATCAGTGATAATGAGGTTTAAACTTGAGACCTTATATATACTATCAAAACTCTTCACCACTAAACTACTCCCAGTGCTTTACGTACAGGATTTTTAAACATTCATCATTTGTTTTTTGTTTATTATTACAGTAAGTTATTAAATGCAAGTTTCATCATGCAACGGTTTGAAAAAGAATGTGCTATATCTAGAGCGCTAGTAGGAAGTTCCTAATTTATATAATGCATCATTGCAAAGAGAATTATACAGCGGTGATGAAAGATATACCAGTTTTGTGAGAAACTTTTAATACGTAGGTAACATTATTATTTATTAAAACAGTTTATTTTAAGTTTTATAAGATCAGCTGATTTGGGTCGAGCCAAATTAATTTAGAAGTCTTATAGATTTTAGATATTGATAATCTAAATAGAAAATAATAAAAAAAATATGATAACCAAGCTTTTTAATAATTCAAGACATTGATATTTTTTATACACTGGTAGTACAAAAAAAATTTATATTGTCATCTGCATGTTATATATGAGACTTTTGAAATAGTATGTATGAAAGTCAAATAATTTTATTAACATAATAATATATAATAAATATACATGTAAAATATTTTTATATTTATAGTATATTAAATTAAATTCATAATATAATACATCATTAAATGATAATATAAAAAATTATATTCACATTAAATGCTAACTAATAACACTTTTTTCTTTACTAGAGGATTACTAGAGGAATTGCATAAGACGATATATTTACACTCATTAAAATAATTAGGGTTTAGTATAATAATAAATTATAGCTGCACTAGCCAGGAATAATCTAAGGTTCAACTATGTATAAGGTAATTGCTAGGATTAGTTCTTAATTAAAATCATGATTGAGGAGTTAATCTCAAAAATATTTGTGGAGACGCGTTGTGCTGAAGTAAGTGTAAAATTGGATACAAATAGTAATACTCTAGCAGTGTCATAAATCAAATTTGTTCCTTAAACATTTTTTACAAAGTATATAATGAAGTATTTTTCGGCCCCCATACCACTGCCTAATCTAAATATAATGCATTATTACTGCATTATCTCATTGATCATTCTAGATATTTGGGTCACCGGAAAGGCAAGAATGAAATTGTACCCGCATGTCCCACTTCGAGCCCATCATGTGTGCCATGCTTTTTTCTTTTGGGTCTACATTGCAAAAGGCCTAGCAAATACCAATTTATGCAAATCTAGCAAGTTTGGCATCCCTAACCTTTCCTAAGGAAAACGACACAAGACCCATTCACTCTGCTGTTGCACGTCGAATGGGCACGAAGCCTAATTGCCAACCATTTTCCATAAGCGTAATTTTCTTTAGCACCAAAAAGTTTAGGCTGAGAAAAGGTTCGTCTCAATTTAGAATTAGTATATATCTCTGGATTCATTGAGTATTTATACAAATACTTATAGATCATTTCACCAATAAGAAAATCTAGGAATTAAATCCAAAATATAGTAATACATAAGCAAGTCAATCAATATACTCCCTATTGGTAGGATAGTTACTTACATCCAATTAAAACACATAAATGAAGAAGAGAAGCTTAGTTAGGTGTCTTGATCATGTAATATTAATGTAATGAACTTGAAAATTTAACCAAACCAATAAAATTAATTCTATTTGATTCAAATAATTAGAGTATTTTAAATTAAGCGAAATGCTGTTTAGTACGAACCATTTTTCGTGCAGTGCCACACGAATGAGATGTCATCCAACTTGGCATCCAAAGTGGAGGAAATAAAGCGGCTCTCTCAATTTTTTTTTAAAAAAAAAATAAGAAGAAAAAAAAAGGGGGGGAGGGAAAGGAAAATGCTTTACTACTCTAAGTCCATCTAATCTATCCATCTAACCCTCGCCAGAGTAAAACAAGTCGTCGTTGTTGGGAAGGCCATCTGATAGGGTCCTCGTCGCCGTGGGTACCACCACATTTAGCCCCTCCTTCTTGAAATCGCCGCCGTGGCCAAGGAGGACAATAGGTCCATTCATGTTTCGTATATCCAAGACCTGGAAGATATTCTCAATGTGGTGGGAAACTCATTTGTTAGTGCTCAACTGCTGTGAAATTGATATATATAACAATGAGATTCTTGTATTTGAGAAGCTTGACCATTACTACTGCAGCATGAATGAGAAACTCCAACTCCTCCAATTATATTATTTCTTTCTTTGTTTACCATACCCAAATTCCTTCATTTACATGTTGACCATACATTCTTTTTCTTTTTGCACACCAGGTATTGGACGAAATGACAATGAAAGGCTTTGAGCTTGGGTTGCTAAAGAAAGCTTGCGAATTTAACAAACACCTTTCTCAGTCAATCGTTGCTTGTACTTTGATGGATATTGTTTTTGAATAATTTAACAATAGTTTTTTTGAATCTTGGGTTGAAATAGGCTTAAGAGGATTACAAAAGAAAATTGGAAGTCCCTTTTATTTGTGATTGTTTGGTTTATTTGGCAGAATAGAAATAGAGTGATTTTTAAACAAAACTAAAGCGGACTAGAATAGCTCTAGTAAAGTAAAATTGGAGCTTGTGATTCTTTGGTACATTGAGAAACATGTTATTTTCTATATATTTCATGATAGAAAATGGTGAGATGGTCCAGAATTGGTATTGAAGGTGTTTAAGGCAATGTTATGAGAAAACAAAGCAGCAACTTGGGTCAAAATAATTCTAATATCATATATGCAGGAAGAATTAGTACAATTGAGATTGGTGGTGCAAAATGTTCTCCACTGCTGGTGACAATGCTTTTGTGTTAAAGTCCATTTAATTATTTTCTGAATCTGGAGCAACTCCTCTGCCATGCTATTTTTCTTTTCTGTGCAAAAATTAGTCATCTTAATAAACTTCTTTGCCGACTTATAATAATTTATACTTGAAGAATTTCTGACTGGTTTCTATCTGTTGTTACAGTACACTTGCAGAAAATGATGATCACAAGGACCAATTTCTCATTGTGATGAAACCGTGATGTGCCATTTGAAAACCAAGTTACCACTACAGTCCAGGAACTACAGAACTCACAAGGGTCTACAACAAAATACTCAAGCTTTGCCACTAGGAACACAAATGTTTATTATGTAATAAAGCTTAAAGTGCTTTAGGAATAGTTCCAGGGTGTCATTGTACTTATACTAGAATTAAGAGCCTATATCATGCTCAAAATGTTATTGTATTTACATTAACATTATATTTGAAAGCTTAATATATTGATAATACTTTTTGTGCAGTTCAAGTCTCAATCTATTTAATAATGAAAAGTGCAATTTTCTTTTAATAGCAACACGTTAATGAAAAAAAATAAAAAAGAAATATAATTCAAACATATCTTTGGCAAACAAGATCGTTCCAAATTAAAAAAAGAAAAAAAGGGGTAAAACAAAATAAAGCCTACTAGATAAAAGCTATTCTACTCTTGCGACAACATCAACATCAGTTGAATTTGCAAGTATACAATGACATTGACTCGCATCTCTTTAAGCAATGATTGATTCATATCCTTACAACGATGGCTGATCATTCATGTTTTTAAGCTGTGACATATCATTTAGCTCTTTAATCATTGGTTGATTGCTGATCAGGTGTTGTGCGTACAAAACAAAATAAATAAATTGGTGATCCTATACTTAAAGTTAAAATCATCAAATTATCATAACATAAAGGACCAATACCTGTAGAAGCTCAGAACATGTGATGTTATAGTTTAAGACTTGAGAATAATAAGGAACCTACAAAATAGATATTCTACTATGGTCAACTATTGTCATAATATAAACAATAGAATAAAAATAAATCAAGTACTTGTATATATATTTGTACCTGATTTACTACAGTAACAAGTTCATGATTTGGATTGAAGGGAGCTAAATAGTTTGTAATACCGTGTCCATTCCTCCAAATGTGACTTTGCTCATTCTACAAACATACACACACACACACAAACATAAATGATTAATATGTAGTGTAATTATGATCATTTGAAATAAACCTATTCAAACCTTTGCAATCAAACTTGAATAGAAAATCAAAGTAATATATTTTCCTTACATGAGTGTTCTCTTGTGTCTCAATTCCGTCAATAGTTTGAGATCCAAACACTTCTTCATTTTCATTTTCCTATAATGCAGTTGTACAAAAGTCCTACCATCAAATATCCATCTATATATATATATATATATATATATATGTAAGTTTCAACTAGAAAATTTTAAGATTACCTTTTCTTTGCTCTGATGATTGTCACTTTTTTTGCTATTTTTTTGAGTTTTTTTTCTTGCAAGCTTCTTTACAATTTGATCAACTTTAGAAGCTTTCCTTTTTGAAGGAGGACGCCCTTTACTTCGTACTTCGAGTCACTACAGGATCAAGAACTTTTGTCACTTGCTTTGAAACCAAAGTACTAGCATCTTCGGATATCATTGGCTCTTTAATCATCCCAGAAGATGTTTCTTCACCAGTTAACTCAATCTGCAAGTTCTTAATCCAATTCATTACTTTCAAGACATCATCATCGGTATTAATCCCTAAAGAAGCAACTTCATAAAAGGCATCACACACTTTATTAAGTTGTTGCAATTTAGCATTTCCTGCTAAATGATTGAAACCACATTTAATAATTGTGTGCCTTCGTTTTATATCCTTCCTCCAATGTGATAGAACATAACTAGGTGGCACTGATTCTGTTTTACCAGTGAGCTTAAGCATAGAAAGGATGTGTCTGCATAAGATACCTCTAAACTCAAAAAGACAACAGGTACATTGTAGTTAAAACTCTTTTTCATTGAAGGACACATTGAATGTTATATCCTTAATTTTTTCATATACCTTCTTGCTTTCTACAACACAAAATATTGAATTCAAACCTTCTGATCTCTCAAAGCAAGTATTACAATACATCATAGAAGCAACTTCTACCTGAAATTCTTTAAATTTTGCATTGGTAAATGCTCTTTGGAATTGAGCCTCAAAGCCAAAGTGACTAACACAAGCGATTCTTGTATTGAATGAACCAAAATCAGCCAAGCTTTCCTTTTCAATTTTGTCTCTTAGTGCATTAGCATATTGTTCAACAAATTGCTTCAATGTGGTCTTTGAGTTTACATACCCATCAAAAAATGAGTTCATACTTTCACTTCGCTGGGTTGTTGACATTCCAGCCCAAAATATGTCTTTTACATACACAGGAACCCAACAATGTCATTCATTATATAAACCTTTCATCCAATCATTATCATGTAGATTGTAATCCTCAATCATTTTTTCCCACCTCTCTATGAAATCAATTTTACTCAAAGAATCATACACAGCACCATGCAAAATTGTTTTGATAGAGTCATACTCAGAATGCCTACCTAACTTTTCAGGAACTTTTTTCATTAAGTGCCATAAGCACCACCGGTGATGAGCTTTTGGAAAGACAACCTCAATTGCATTTTTCATTGCTCTATCCTGGTCAGTAATTATGGCATTTGGAGCACACTCAGACATACATTCTAACCATGTTGTGAACAACCAAGTAAATGTTTTAGTATCCTCATTTGACAATAGAGCACAACCTAGCAAAATAGATTGTCCATGGTGATTTACTCCAACAAAAGGAGCAAAAGGCATGTCATACTTATTTGTCAAGTATGTGGTGTCAAAAGTTATCACTTCTCCAAAATATTCATATGCAACTCTACATCTTGCATCTGCCCAAAATACATTTCGTAACTGACTTTCATCATCCACATCCATTACATAATAAAATTGACTATTTTGTTTTTGCATTCTAACAAAATAGTTCTGGATTGCTTCAGCATCTCCAATCCCAAGTCGTAGCCTCCTTATTTTGTCTATATAGTTTCTACAATCCTTTTCTCCAAATGTAAGATTCTCATACCCATTTGCTTCAACAACTAGAGAACGAAAATTCCTGCTTACATTAATCCCAGCTTGATCATTAAGTTCTAGCCTCCTTTTTATGTGAGGCCCTAAATTTTTGTTGCATCTAAAAAATCGTGATTTAGTCGGGCTTAGCTCATGATTATGTTCAAGCACAACTCTTGAAACTATAACTGTTCCATCTAAATTCACAAATGCATTCAATCTAGCCTTACATTGTGTCTTTGTAACAGGATTTGGCTTCAAGAGATTCTTTGAATTGCTTACATACTTTCTTGCACGACTACAGGCAAGAGTGAAATATTTTTTTCCATCATCTCCATTTTTTAAACTTATTTTAGCAACGCCGAAACCCTTGGATTTACTATAGTTCATGTAGTACCTAGTAAGCTCATCTTTCGAATTAAATGTCATTCCAACTTTAGGTTCTTCATCTTCATTACCAACATTTGCCTCCAAATTATCATTATATTCTTGATTTTCTTCATTTATATCCTCTTCGTCAGAAGATATACATCTTGCTTCCACTTATACATTAAAATAAAAATAAAAATAAATAAATAGACTATTAATTAGAATAAGTATAAAATTTCCAATTTATGATTTAAATAATAAGAATAAATTATTTCTTATAGTTGAAACCTGAAATTGAAATAAGAAAAAAATACTAATAATGTTCTCTTACTTTAAAATCACACCGTCGGCAGTTTGCAATGGTGCGGTGTTCTTTTGTCTCTGGAGCAATAGTATGCAGGTATGATGAAGGCAATTGATGAGAAAAAAATGCTGAATAGAGTTGTAGCTAACCAATCCGCAAGCAACAGTGAACAAGTTGCAAGCGGTCGATTGCGTCGTTTGAGAAGGAAGAAAGAGGATTGTTTCTAAATTCTAATTTAGGGTATGTTTATTTTTTTTGTTATAAATAATCTGAATTATTTGAAAAAATATCAATGAGAAAGAAAATAAATCATGTGCAGGCTTTTATGACTTTACGCATCACGTGCAAGCTAGAAGCCTTATGCTTTTCCATCCACGTCAGTTCGTGCATTTCATGTATCACACTGTTCGTACTATATAGCAACACTGTTAAATTAAAATCAATTTAAATTAATCACTTTTAGTTCAATTCTTAAATTTATTATTTTTTTAACTTGGAGCTCAAACACAATTCGACCGCCTAGCCAATTACATTTATTGAATTTATGTCTAAATTTTTAAAGTTGTGCACTTAAGATTTAATAATTAAGCCACCCATTATTTGCTTCACATACATTTAAGACGTTCACTTATTAAACTATTATTCAAGTATTTCATGTCCTAATTTTGCATAACTTTTAATTATTAATATAAGGATAAAAATGTTAAAAAAGTATATAATTTTTTTTTACTTAATAGAACTAAAATAATATGATTTTAATCAATTTTTTAATTCAAATTTGTTAAAAAATTAAGGGTGAATTATACTGACCTCCTCTAAGGTTCAGTGTAATTATACTCGATACCCCTCAATTTTACTTTACTCAATATATTATCTATAACTAGAAGGATACCGAATATAATTACACTGAACCTCAAGAGATGTCAATGTAATTCACCCAAAAATTAAAATAAATGAAATAAATTTTATCGATTTAATCCATTACTTTTCTTTGTGTTTGGGCGTTTTGCCTCGTTTATCTACCCAAATTTTATTTTATCAATTTAAAGTTTTTACATTTTAAACTGAAATCAAACCACACGTAGACATTCTTAAGCATAGCATTATATCGTTCATCTTTTTACAAACTTCATAGTCCTTAGCTAGGCTCTATTCTCACCTTCTAGCCTTCAATTGAGGGCCACCATCCCATAGGGGTATATATATATATATATATAATGAAAAGAAAGGGGGAAAAAAATACTATAAGAGCAATGAATTTATGGTTAACTCAAATCTTTGGTGAAATTGCTAAGGAGAAGGAAAGTGTTAATCATCGTAGTAGCCTTCCAGTCACTCTTTTGTGGCAGATTTGGAAGGGCGAAAATGAGGTTGTCTTCAACCATAAGACCACCCAACCAGTTGGTACTCTGAAAAGGGCCCAAACTATTGGCGGCTGAATATCTGTCTGTGCTTTACCCAAATCCTGGCAGCAGATCGAAGGATCCTCCCTTTTGTCTCTTGGAATTGGAGACCGCCACCACCACCTGGAATATTGAAATGTAATGTAGATGGGACTTACGCTGAAGCAAGATGAGTGGGGACTTTTACAGCTATCTTGCGAGATCAATAAGGGAGAGTGTTTATTAGCAAGGCTCACAAAATCCTCACAGCATCAAGTCTAGTGCCAGAAGCAATGTCTATTCGGGAAGATTTATGTCTTGCCAAGAGTTGTTTTTGTGAGGAGATTTTAATAGGGTCCAGTTGCTTAACGTTGATTGAGGCTTGTAGAGACAAAGTTCTAATTCCAGAAGTTGCTGTGCCCATGGAGGATATTGGTCAATTACGGGGCCCTTTTAGGAAGTGTGGTTTCTTGTGGACAGGACGTGAAGCTAACAAGGCAGCGGATGAAGCTGCAACTCTATCTCTGTCAGAGAATCTCCCCATTGATTGGTACCATCGGCTTCCTTTATCCTTACAATCTATTGTAAACAATGATAGTTTGTAATCTCCTTGGCCTTGTAGTGGGCTTCTGTGTTTGTTGGTTTCTTCGCCCCAACCTGCTGGCTGTGCTACTTTGTATTTCTTCGCCTACTCTAAGTTAGGCTTGGTTTGTTCAATGAATCATCAATTTCGAACCCAAAAAAAAAAGGTAAAAACAGAAAAAAGAAATAGTCTATTGAGAGGAAGAGACTCTTGTATAAGTACTAAATATATATTGAGTCTTGAGTCTTATATCGAGTAAATAAGTAAGCTCAATGTCGTACCTAAGTTACAAAGCTCTCCTACTCAATAGATTAGTCTTTTATATTGGATTCCTTTTATAGGCTTGGATATAACAATTAGTGCTTTTATTGAGAATAGTGACGCTACTGTGCACATTGACTCTTAAAGAGGATGATAATATTATAAGTCCCACATCGAGTAAATAAGTAAGCTTAGCGTGGCACTTAAGCTATAATTAAGTAAGTACTCCCACTTAATAGGGTATTCTCTTAAATTGGGCTCTTTTTTTGGGTTTGAGTTATAATAATTTGTGCTTTTATTGAGAGTTGGGTTATGAAAAGGAGTCTCTATAAGCTGAATTAAGGTACAATAGTGAGAGTATTGTATCAAATACTGATAGATGAGTGAAGCCGCCAAGAGAAAAAGGGCTATCGCCAAGTCAACGTCGATAGAGCGAAGCCGCTATGTCGCCTCTTAAAGGGAGTAGGAATATTATGAGTCCCACATTGAGTAAATAAATACACTCAATGTGATACTTAAAAGTATAGTTATAAAACTCAAACAGGTAATCAACTCGGTCAAGGCACTGGGTCACTAGCTCAATCAATGATCCACTAGTTGAACTAGATATAGTTAAATAAATATATTAAAGTTAATATAAATATAATAAAATGATACTAATAATTAATAATTTAACACAATTTAAAAATTTGTATGCTTATATAAATATAAGCAAAAGTATGTATACAATTATTATATACTAGTTAGTACATTTAAATTTTCAAAAAAATATCTAAAATAAAAAATTTATTTTTATTTTTTCAAATTTTACTAAAGAGTTTAGGCCCAACACCAAAAAAAAAAAGAACTTATCTAATATGAATTGAGGCTTACTATTGCTCGTTGGGCTATTATGACATTTTTTAATTCAAAAAAACCAAGTGAAAAAGGCAAGTTACCAAGCCCTAGTTTGATATTTCTCTCAACTCTCCTCTGATACTCTCTTAGTGCTCTTAGTGCTGTAACACACTCCCTTTGAGCATGAGCTTTGCGCCTTTGTCTCTCTTTCTCTCACTCTCTCTCAGTGCCCTACCTCATCATAGTTGTGGCGATGCCGCAACAGTGCAAGATGGTGGTGATGGCCTGCAACGATGCGAGATAGCAATTGGCGGCTCACTAGTGGTTAGGGGAGATGACCAGACTGGCACAATGGCGAGCAGTGGAATGGATGAACGGCAACGACAATAATGACTGCTTCCTTGTTTTGTGCTTTTGGTCTTCTATTGTTGTACTTCTTCATTTTTTATGACTTGGTCTGATTTAATCAAACTGATCAAGTCACCGATTTTCAACAAAAACAGCCGTGTTAAACCGGTTCATTCTAGTTCCATTACATAATCAATCTTTTGAGTAACTTGAACCGATTGGTTGGTTAGTTCGCTGATTTACCGATTGGACCCGATTTTTACAACTATGCTTAAGAGTAAAGCTCTTATATCCAATAGTCTAGTCTTTTGGATTAAATTCTCTTCATGAGCTTGGTTCACAACAATATATACCTAATACCTTTACTTAATGCAATAAATAACATCATTTATCTCTTAATGGCCCCCAAAAAAAAAACATTATTTACCCCTTGAAAGCTTGTGTTTATCACTGCATAATTTAGTTGTTCATTCTAGGTCACTCGAAATTGCCATTATTTGAGAAATTTAATGTACTATATAAAATAATATACTCAGTCTGAAATTATAACTTATATCATAATCATACGAATCACTAGATTAAATTTAAAATATTACTATATAATAGAATTAAAATCAAATGTCAACATATTAACAATAATGTTCTAAAATTATTAAAAAAAAAAATTCTTTCACTGAAACCCTTTTGGTACAAATTAAATAGTCCTAATCTCAGGTTATTCCTTTTTTGCATTCAATACAAAAATCAGTTTACAAGAATAACTCATTCAATCACTTGCAACTTTGAAAACCAAAACATCTGCGTAGCATTTGCTGTAACAAATTCCTCAAAACACCAATCCTCAAGTCGGGCCACAGCCCACATGCCGCAAAAGAAATTGCAACGCTTGCTTTCTGCATCATCCAAATCCTCTCCCTGTGTTTGTAGCTAGCCATAGCCATTCCTTAAGATGACATTGTCTCCCACTATATAGAAATACTTAAATAGTTCTTGATTACCACGTAATTATAAGCATTGCCAATAAAAAAATAATATTTTAGATATAATCCATCACTAACTTATACTTTTATTTAGAATACTATTTTTTCATTGACAGTAGACACAACTATATAGGAGTCCAGGACCACCAAAGTATTTTAGCCCACAACATTGCTTAGGCCGTAGGAAATAAGTTGAAAGATGACGAAGGCGTGCAATTCCACAACTGCATGTTGACTAGAAAACAGGAAGATATATTTCTTTAATTTGAGCAATGTAGATGAAAACCGACAGCATTTATTCATGTGATACAGTCCAATGCACTATGAAATCGGCAGTGTTGCCATTCATAAATAACACTGAGAACCCACCTCTCTAAGCCCATCTCTCTAATAATAATAATAATAATAATTAATAATAAAATAACAAAGACTCAATGAAATTTCCATGTTTATTATTATCCTCTATTTTCATAAGATTCAGCATTGTTTTCATTTTGCCAAGTAGTACCATTACCAAATATTTCTCTTTCTCTTGTTTGAAAATAAAAAAAATGTTTGAGTCGCACTCAATATATTGTATGTTATTTCGCTGTACACGATTTTGAGAGAGAGAATACATTACCTGAATACATCTTTATAATGCGAACTGATCTAAACTTTTTATTTTTTGTATGTAAATAGATGCATATATTTAAGGTGTAAATGTAATAGAACTATTTGAAAAAATAAAATACAGAACTAGTATACGCCACGTATCCCTTGTCTAAAGAGCAGACCCTATAAACTCAATTTTGCCTCATCATTGTTGTTTTTGTCGGCATGAAACCAACTCATCATTTTACGTCAAATTTAAACATATGTTGTTAATCTGAAATTTAAAAAATAAAAAAGAGTCGAGAAATCCTCAGGTCCAAAAATTCTTAATTTCTCTCAAATTAACAAACAATAATAATATTTTAAAATATTTAATATTTACCACTTTAACACTTACATTCAAAATTGGTTAAAATAAAAGACAACAATCATCCACAAATATATCAATTATTAAATAAAATATTTCCTCAATTTTTTATTCTTAATCACTTAAATCTGTAATATAGTTATTTTGTCTTGATATGTAACAAGTGCATATTTTTTTAGATTTAAATATATTTTTAATCTTTATATTTATAAGAAAATTCAAGTTTCGGTCTTTACAAATTTTTTTGTTTGATTTTAATTCAAAATTTTTTAAATTGTTCAATTTTGGTCCCTGATTCATTAACCCAATTGTTAAGAGATGATATTTATAAAAATTAAAAAAAAATTATTTAAATTTTTTTTTTATAAAAAAAAGGATTTGTGCACATTTTTTATATTTACTTTATATTTGTATTAATATTATATTTATCAACCTCGCTCAAATTAGATTATACTAATTGATACTTCAAATATATATATATATACATATATATATATATATATATATATATATATATATATATATATATATATATATATACATATATACCATCTGTATGAAGTATTGGTTAAAAAAACATTTTGTGCTGAAAATATCTAGCTGCATGACATAGGACGAGTCCAATGCGTTCACGATACCAAACAGCTCGTAACCTGAGTCTTACACGTAAGGTGTGCACGCGCCTTCTCTCCACAAACTCTCCGCCACACCCATCGCCCCCCTTTATATTTTTCACACAACACAAACCACAACCTTAATTTCCTCAACCGAAAAACACCACCACCACACTGTTCCGACGCTGAAACCGAAACCGAAACCGAGAAGACACAGACACAAATAACCCCAACAAAGAGGAAAACAAAAAAAAAAAAAAAGAAAACGACGATGACCCCTTTGGCCTTTGCCCAATTCTACGACTCCTGGTTCGACCGCCTGCACCAGCTGGTCCTCCAGCTCTCCTCCTCCGACGCCGCCGCCGCCAACGGGAGTCCGCCGCTGACGGCGGAGCAGGACGAGAAGCTGGTGCAGCTGATCGACAAGGTGATGAGCCACCACGAGGAGTACTACAGGGCCAAGTGTTTGGCCACCGAGAAAGACCCCTTGAGCGTGGTAGCGTCGCCGTGGGCCACCACCCTGGAGCGGTCGCTTCACTGGGTGACCGGTTGGAGGCCCACGACGGCGTTCCACCTGGTGTACACGGAGTCCTCCGTGCTGTTCGAGTCCCACATCGTTGATATCCTACGAGGTGTGCGTACCGGCGACCTTGGTGACCTCTCGCCGACTCAGTTCCGACGAGTCAGCGAGTTGCAATGCGACACTGTAAATATTAATTCCCGTCACTTTTGCAATTTTCGTTTTTTTTTTTTTTCTCAGACTATGAGGTATTTTTATGCATTTGGTTCGAGGTAGTATAAGGGTTGGTTGCATGTTCTTTTATTGATTACATTTGCATGTTATTCTTACATTAACTATACATATTACATTAACTACATATCCCGTAATAGGCTCCTCAAAGAAAACTATCCCGTAATAGAAATAGAATAGATATTAATATTACTTCGGAAGTAGTTTTGTCTTTTCTTTTGGGATATAGAGTATGAAAAATAACAAGCATAATTTTTTAGCAATAAGGTTATGTTTGTATTGCACCAGTTTTACTTGTAATGTATAAATTATTTTTTTGGTAATAATGTGCATTGTTTGCTTACGTCAATTGGTACGAACCTTTTTTCTTTAATTCAATATTTTTTTCCCAATTTTCTATCAAATGTTTGATTTTTCCCCCCTCTCAATTTAAGCCCAGTTCCAATATTTAATTATTTGTCTATATTGATTTTTAGAGAAACGATTTTGGTTAGTAATTTGAATTGTGGAAAAAATCATAATCTTTTTAAATTTTAATCACCTAATTAAGTTTGACACGCCGTGTAATCCTCACCTTCTCTCTGTTCATATGATTTGAATGAAAATATATTTCAGAATTTTAATATTATTTTATGCTTCATTAATTTTTTTTAAAAAAACATGAACTTTAAAGTTAAATGGTATGCATTTTCCGCATGCAATACTTTACTTTCATTTTATATAAATGACGTTGCAATTTGCTCAAAAAGTTTTCCTTTATATGGATGAGACGAATTGTGAAGGACAATATTATATAAAAAAAAGTGAAATTAATTTCAAATTGAACTTAAAATGTCAATGTTTCCAACGTTAATGAAATAATGTGAGCTTGCAAAAAATAGTTTATTAAGTGAATCCTTAATCAACTTTTCGTGAAATAACTCATCGCTAAAACTCTTTTTTTTTTTTTCCTTTTGTGCTAATTTGAAAAAAAATAAAAGGTGAAGGAAGAGAATGCAATAACAGACGAACTATCAGACTGGCAGGACCGTGCGAGCGAAATGATGGGTCCACGCGCCGACATCAACGAGAAGATCGGGCGGCTGGTGTGCATCATCAAGAAAGCGGACGATCTACGGCTGAGGACGTTTCGGAGCGTGGTCGGGTTGCTGTCGCCGCAGCAGGCCGTCGAGTTCTTGGTCGCCTCGGCAGAGTTGCTCGTTGGGATCCGCGGTTGGGGAGTGAATCACGACCGTCCACGTCGCAGATAACCCACTGGGCCCAACCCCCAAGTTCTCTATTTTATCTTCGTTGAAATACATTTTGGGTTAAAATTATTGTGAACTATGATTAGTCATTCCACTGGAGCCGTGGCACTAATTTGCATTTTTAAATTTCACTGACTTTGTAGCCAATCCAAGAGACCATTTTTATTAGTACTTTTTCTTAATTATAAATTTTTTTGTCTATCAGTATTAGGCTTTAATTAATATATTTTAAGTTAGATGGATTTATTGTTATATAAAGTTTTTTTATTGTTGATTTTTTTATTTTTTAGATTCGAATATTAAATCTTATTTAAGATTTTAAAATTGAGGGAACCTAAATGAACTATAAAAACATATTTATGGGAGAATACTCTCGTAAAAAGTATAATGATGGTTATATTTAACAAACTTTCTTCACCTCTAAAAATGGATATTTGAAGTGTGAAATGTGGAAGATTGAGTATATGTGAATAGTTCAATATCAAATAAATGATAGATTCTAGTATTATTTTAAAATTGAGTAGGTTTAATTCAATTTCAAAGTTAGCTTATAAGAAAAAAAGTTATCTGAATTTTTATAAAGATTATTATATCCATACTCTAAAACATGTGGGACTTAACATAAGATCAACAAGTTTTTAAATTACAAAATTGACATTTGTTCGATTGATAATCTATTGAATTTAAGTTTCCACAACGTGACATTAAAATTTATATCACATGATACATGTAAATAATAAACTGCAAATTGAAGTTTTAAAGTGGAGGCATCTCATTTAATTAGATATTGTGATATGCATACGACGTTAACTAATGATTATGAGTTTAATTAAGCTAACTCTCCATGAAAGAGAGGAACAAGTACAAGCAAGAATAAAAGGAGAACCAAAATACATAATAGAAATTGACATAAGAAAACAAAAACAACAATCAAGTGTGTCTAACCCCTCCAATCAGCACATTTTTAACCTTTTTCTCTTCCTCAAAGATTGCTCAAACACACAACCAACTTGTATAGCCAGAATACTTACCATTTAGAGGGTCATAAGGATGTTCTTTTTCCCAAGGCTGTTAAATTAGTAAATATAAAAATAAAAATTAAATTAAACGTAAATTCTGACCATTTAAATGTAATAACTAGTAAAGCGTAAAAACATGAATTTTAACCACACTTGAAGTTACTTACTTATTACATTTGGTTTAATTTTTGAAAAAGTAATTTTTAAAAAATTCTTATTTTTTCATAAAGTTTACTCAATTGATGAGCCATAATTTTGGAGCTTCAAAAGTTAAAAAGCATGACGTTAGAGTGTACAGGTAATAAGGTTAGCCAGAAGGCAAATTGAAATTTTGTTTCATTGCTGCGAGAAATTGAGTTAAAGTCTTTTAATTAAGGTGCAATCACAAAGGACGCTGAAAAAAGCGAGAAATAGAGGGTTGAACAAGGCAAGGGCTTTTAGGTCATTCACTATAAAGGAAGAACGTACTACGTGTCTCTACGACAAGCTCATGCAGCATGCATTGTGACACTTTGCACAATTACGTGACCTTTTCGATTGGACATGCTGAGCGCTGAGTGCTGAGCACGAGCGGACAAAACAAACATTCACCCAAGGTATCAAGACCGAAAAAATAAAAATAAAAAATAAAAAATGTGTTTTACTTTTTATATGTATTTTTTTTTTTAAATATTATCTCATACATGTCACGTATTGTCTTCGATAGTATTTATAGTGACGGAAGCAAAAAATTTAAGTAACGGAAGTAATAATAGAAAAATAGATTAATTTCTTTTAATTATATTTTTAATTATAATATGGGATCAAATTTAATAAATAATAGGAGCAAAAATATATATATATATATATATATACACACATAATCTATGTATTAATAAAAAAAATTTAAAATTTTGATGGTTGCCTATATAACATAGATTTATCTCTTAGTGTTATTCAATAGGCCATAGATTTAAATTTCATTATTATTATTGATGTACTAAAAGTATATATCATAGTTATCTCACTATGAGTATTCGAATAAAGACTTCTTTACTAGAGAATTAGAATATCTTTGTCGATCATACAATATTTGTTTGAAAGAATTTATAAGTTTTAAAATATTTAAGTGAAAAAATTGGAAATAACACATAAATAGGTGGAATATCTAAATTCCTCTCTGTCATCCCCTTGTTGCCAATTGGCCATGCTTTTCATGAAGGTCCTCAAGGATTCTAAGTGCGGTCGCAAGGAGACCAAGAACATCAAGCACAATGGCATATCTCGCTCGATGATGTCATCGAGATCGCAAGGTTCATGAAGCTGATGGACCCGTCGTGGTAGAAGAGGAGGACATAGAAATCTTCTACATTTTTTTTTTCTTTCTAGTTATTCTTGTACCTTCATCTTCATGGTGGATATAGTGTTTGGAGTGGGTGTGATGTTGGGGGAGCTTCCAACACAGAAATTGAATTACACAAAATAAACATCTAGACCCAAAAAATAAATAGATAAATCTTACAATTGAAAAAGAATTCAATTGCTGTAATTATATTTCTCTATAATTCAAATTTCTTCTCATTTTTTTTTTTTGGTGCTACGGAATAAAAATTTCTTATCATTTGAAATTGAATCATTCGAAACATACTCTTAATAACTATTTTAAAATTATATAAAAGAGATGTATGATTTTTTATATTATAAAATACTTTATATTATTGTTGATAGTGCATCAAAAATACTTGTTTATATTAAAATAAAAAAATGTGTGTAGTGATACTTTTGTATGAAAAAGTGCAAATAACGTACACAAAAAAAAGGGGTGCAAATAACAAAACTCATGTTCAAGACTGGTTCTTTTGGATCGTAATTGATGTACAGTTGCTGAGAGTATGGATTGAAACGGAATAGGTTGGGCTCCCAGTCATATATGCAATTTTAGGTTCAGCCTAAACGTTTCAACAAAACGGATTGGGCTACCAGCCCTCCAACAATAAGAGAGAGCCCAATCTTTTTTATAAATTTGATTCAAGTTTATGATTGGGAAAAATAAAGAACTAATTAAGTTTAAATTAATTTGATTTTTTTAAACTTTTTCCACTAATTTAGACTAAATTAATCTGACCACAATTGGAATGATTGGGGTGGTAACCCAATTTTTTTTTTTTTTAATAAAAACACGTTTGCCATGGGTTTCAGTTTTAATTTATACATAAATGGAAAAATTAATAGTAGACAATTATATCTTTAATAATAAGAACGTTATTTGTATTATTAGTCACTCGGTACTAACCAATTACCGCTATAAAATCAATAGGCAATTTAAAAATTCTTTATAATTAAGTGCTTTGTAACTTTTATGTTGATTAATTAGTCACTAAATATTAACAAATGACCATTCAATAAAAATAAATAACTATTCATAAATTTATTCCTAATTTTATTAAGGGTATTAATTATTTTCTACTTTTTTTTTTGGTGCTACTAGTTAAAAATATTTGATCATTCTCCTTGAATAATTTTTTATTAGGAAAAAAAAAAAAGCCGATAACTCAAGTTCACCCACAAGCTATAAGTTTAACTTTAAAATTATGATGCCTTATAAATGAAGGCTTAAATTTATGATACACATTACGCAGAAGGATAAATGAATTATGATGCATAATGATTTTAGCTAAGAACATTGCTATTGTCAACTCAATTTGTTCGGTTTGGTGTACGGTAACTTGAGATAATCAATAAACCCAACCTAATCAGTATAAATGAGACATCCTTGTAGCATAAGGCATTGATCTATAATCTTTTCACTAAATTATTAGCACACAACATGGAGTCCAATTATCATATCTCACTTAAGCTGATATTAATTTAATTATATAAGTCGTCAATGAGGATTGACTTGAAAGAGTCAGATTATGTTAACAAATTAAAGCGTTTGGGTCCCCTTCTTAGGTATGTGAATTTTTATTGGTATGTTTGCTGTAAAATATTATCATTAAGCATATCGCTACGAGTCTACGACTTGTCAGTATATTCTGATATCACAATGAGGTATACTCTTATACATTTATCAGTTTAATTTGTAGGTATGGTTAGTAAAAGAAAATTTATATAAATATTTAATTATCTAATTATATATTACTATATCAATAAATATATTTGATTTAATCATTTATTATTTTAAAAAATTTTTAAAATAAAAATATTTGATTGAATGATAATATAAAATATCTTATAAAATAAAAATATAAAATTCTTTTATATTAACAATACATTAAAATTAATTATTACTTTTATTCAGGCATCACATATAAAAACAGCAATAATAATAAAAATAAAATAATCATACGCAGAGAGGTAGAGTATATATTAACATCTGTCTAAATCATCATTTATAACATTTATATATACTTGATCCTTATTTTTTTGTTTATTATAATTATATTTAGAGATTATTTTGGATATGTTAGTATTGTATAAAATTTTATACTATTATTTAATTATATATTATTATTATTATTATTATATATGACTTTTAATATAATAATTATAAGAATTAAATACTTTTATTAATATCATAATATATAATTATATATTTGTATAATTTTTTTATTGTTAGTATATTAATATTAAATTTTTATATTTATATAAAATATTTAATTTTAATATATTATTAATATAAAATTATTTTACAAATCTCTTATAGTAATTATTTTAAAAAGTTACGAACGTAATGCCATATAATTGATTAAAAGTATAAAACATTTTACATGGTATATTTATTTGAGATTTTTTTTTTGATAAAAAATTATTTTTTGTATATTTAAATAAATTTTTAAAAATAATTAAAATTTTAAAAATTATTTTTAATATTTTCATAAAAATAAAAATTTAACTTTTAAAAAATTAATTTTTAATTATATATAGAATTTAAATTTTAAAATAATATTTTTTTAAAAAATTGAAATAAATGCACAATTAATCTCTTATTTGTACGTCCACCTTAAATTATATTTATACCCCTATCTTCATAATGCGGGCTAATTTTGTTCCATATGTGTTTAACAGGCATCGTCATTGTCCATTGAAACTTTCAAAGAGTACACTTACTTGTCGCCCGGTCATTTATAACAAATCGTCTAAAGGTCCAAGATCTCCTATAAGTATAAATGGTTGGGAGAAATATTATTTATATATAATATTTATGAGATATTATATTAATATATTTTTATTTATTAATATAATATAATATAATATAATATATATTATATTATATTTATGAGATATTATATTATAATTTTATTTATTAATATAATATATTATTATTTATAAATAATATTATTTAATAATTCATGATTAGATATTTAATTCTCATTTCATGCTTAAAAAAAAATAATTCCATTTCCCTTGTACACCCATACGAAAAAAATCTAACCACTTCTTCCTTTATGGTTAAACAATGAAAAATTCATATCACAACAAATGCAATAAAAGAAAAATTTCAGGGTACATTTGACTGGAAACAAAAAATAGGGATAATTTTTTATGCTACGCTAAAGCCTAAAAAAGAAGACCAATTATTGTCTCTCTCTAATACCTAAACAAAAGACAAATGGTTTTTTTTTTTCTTAACATAAGTAGTATAGGAAGCTCTATATTATTATAAAGGTAGGTAAGTATTAAGATATATATGCATTAAAATAAAGTAATATATTATATATTTATATAAAAATAGATTATATTTTGGTATTTAAAATCATACACAAATAACAAAATTTAAAAAAAAAAAGGTTTGCAAAATAATAAAAAAGAGTTTAATTTATATATATAATATAAAATAATTTTATATTATCAATTAATAAAATTATAAAAAAATATCAAATTATAGTCGATAATAATCTATTATAATTTAATATTTTTCTATAATTGTATTAATTAATATAAAATTATTTTATATATATATATATATATATATATTTTGGTCTTAATTAGAAAACCACGCTATCATTTACCTCAGGAAAAGACCAAGAGCGATTTTTTTTTTTTATCTAGAAAAAAAAACAACTGTAATTTTCAATGAGCATTTTTTCTTTATAATTAGAAGATTACAGGCACATGAGTCAGAATCAAAAGGGAAAAGAAAAATAAAAAAAGGGGAAGATGGTAAATACAGGGTGGACCTAGTCAAATCAACAACACACCAACACCACCCAGGCCACAGCCCAGCACAACACACTTCAAAAATCAAAACCACACTCGCTAACCTCACGTGCCTGTCATTCGGTGCGACCCCACACCCGCAACCTCGGCCCCATCCCCTCTCCTTTCAATCACCCTCACCCACCCGTCACTTTATCGCAACCCCCCTCTACCCTTTTCCTCTCTCTCTCCTTCGTCTTTTTCTTCTTCTTCTTCCTCACTCGTTTAACTTTCTCTCTGTAAAACTCTCTCTCTTCTTTCTCTCTCTTATGAGAACTCCTTCTTTCTTCTGATTCTGAACCCTAAAAAGCCAATTTGATTCTTCCTTCTTCTTCTCCTTCAGCGATGTCTCTAAGGAAGGTCTTTCGCTCCCGAAAATTCTCGAGGTCGTTCAAGGAGGTTGCTATCGTCGCCGGCGTGGAAGGCGGCGACCGGCGGGCGGAGGGCGGCGAGGAGGAGGCGGGGGAGGGGGGGAATGCGTGGTCGGGGATGCTGCCGGAGCTGCTGGGAGAGATAATACGGAGGGTGGAGGCGGAGGAGGAGCAGTGGCCGCAGCGCCAAAACGTCGTCGCATGCGCGTGCGTCTGCAAGCGGTGGAGGGACATGACGCTTGAGATCGTTAGGTCGCCTTCGCATAACGGCAAAATCACCTTCCCTTCCTGCCTCAAGAAGGTGCCGATTCAAAATTTCTCTCTCTAATTTGATTTAATTTTTTTTCCCCTGAATTTTTATTTTTTTAAAAAATTATGTGTGTGGATTGGATGACGTATATGTCCCAGAAATAAAAAAGTTTGAGTATACTTTGTGCTCTTGTTTTTAATTTTTAAAAATAAAATTGGGTTTCTTTTAGTCATTGTTGGAGCACTCATTAATTTGTCTATTTTTAAGATTAATTTTTGAGTGATTTTAGAATTGGGATTTTGATTATATGGCATGTTTGGATTTGCTTAATTTTTAGGGGAAAATCCTTTTTTTTTTTTTTTTGGGTTGAAGAAAGCTGTGTAAGTGAGGTTTTGATTATTATGAGCTTTTTTGAACATAAAATTAGCTAATCCAAACACGTGCTTGAATGGTTCAATTAGTTTAGGTAGTGAATTACATGTTGTTGTTGTGAGGATCAGGAGTATTGATTTTGGGATCCTTGCATTAGGCCACGGC
Organism: Pterocarpus macrocarpus; assembly: GCA_031439585.1. NCBI lineage: Eukaryota > Viridiplantae > Streptophyta > Magnoliopsida > Fabales > Fabaceae > Pterocarpus > Pterocarpus macrocarpus. The sequence goes on along the minus strand of CM062517.1, from coordinate 13,733,464 downwards.
AATGATTGGGTAATTTAATGCCTTAAATTCAGGTTGGCGCCCTATTGCTGCTTGGGAAACTGCAGTAGTTTAATACAGAAGGGTGTTAAAAGTGTAAATCTGGTGGTTAAGGTTTCTGGGTATTGTTAGTTTGTTGCAGTTCTGTCTGCGTGGAGAGTGGAAAAGATGCAAGAGCTGGAGATGGTGATCTATCTTGATTGATTTTGTGAGGAAATTTTCAGATTCGAATAGTTGTCATGCTTGCGGTGCGCACAGAGGTGGATGGAGAGTTTCATCTAAGTTTTAGCAGATAAAGATCAGTCAATGGGATGATGTATAATAGCTCTGTTACTATTACATTTGTTGTGATGAATGCTTCATGTTCTTGTTACGATTTTGTCATAATTTTGTTTAATATTTTTTTCTTTTTTAGCTTTTGATGGCTATTATTTGTTTATATTGCATTGAATAAAATATTGAATTTTGGAGGCTTGGAGTTGACAGTATCATTATGTTTCGATGACTTGCAGCCAGGTCCGCGTGAACTTCCCAACCAATGTCTTATAAAGCGGAACAAGAAGACCTCAACATTTTACCTCTATCTTGCCCTTACACCATGTAAGTAAGTATTGTATTGGTGGAAGGCTTTTTCGGCCTGCTATTAGAAATGGATGAAAATGAATTATGGCCGGAGTTGAATGATCATCTGTGCTCTTCTTGTGTTGACAATATAAAGCCCCATGATGTATGTGTAAACACTAGAATTGGGCAGCATGTGATTTGTCAAGCGTATGACTCAAGCCTTTCTTGTTTGACTAGATGCTATCCTTTTGTGCAACCATGAAACCGCAAAAAGTCTGAAGGGCTTTGTGGTTTGCCAATATGTGCAGTGACTTTTATTTATATTAATAGATAGATGTAAACGAAAAATATTTTTCAAACTACATGACTCTACCATCTACGCATTTGATTGGCTAGACCCAGTCTATTGTGACTTGCCTCAGTCAACTCCCAAAAACTTGTTCAATTTACTCATATTAAGTAGTTTGATTCCCCAGAATAAGAAAATAGAAGCAAAATGGAATTGAAGTCTTCCATTAACATGTAAAATTTATGAACAATAATCAGAGGTGTTTTTCAGTGATAGAAGTGAAAGGGTATATGACGTGTGTGGTGTGCTTGTTGAAGTTTAGCATCGCAAATATTGATTTATTTATTTCATTCTAATTCTCATGTAGTGAAAGAAGAATTTTTATCAACACATAAGAGGGAGATTTAATAGGAGGCTAAGGGAACCTCAGAGAAGGCCTTCCTTGATGAAGCTTCATTTGTCAAGAAAAGGGACCTTTAGTAATAAAAGAATAGATGTTATTAAAAGCAGCTTTAATACAGATTCTGATTTGTTAGGAGTTAGATAGATTATTTTGCATTAAAGCATGGCATAACCAGTTGCTTAATTCTAACACCTCAGTCTTGCATCATAATAAATTTCTTAGAGGTTTTTAGGATTGTGTTTGTGTTGGTTTAGCTTGTGAGAAAGGCCTTTAAACAATTCTTGCTATGTTAATCACTTGAATAACTCATTTGGTAGTCATTTAGAGGTCTTGAAATTAATTTTCTGTTTATGTATGAAATTAATTAGGTAGACCAATGATGAGGTCTCTAGGATACAGTTGGTCATGATATGGGCTAGCAATTGGTTAGTTTTATGTTGTGCATTTGCCCTTTCACTTAGCCTATAATATAAAGGATATCCCTTTGTAGGAGCAGTCTGCAAGATTGTCATGTGAGATTTCAAATAAAGCTCTAGAATTCCAATTCTTGACCAATTATTGGTAGCAACATTATTAATGTAAAAATAAGCTTGGCAGAGTTGAAATTTTGAATCTTCAACTGGTTGAAATTTCGACTTTTAAAACATTGTAAAATCAGAATGTTATGAGGCATTGTAACCGATCAATGTAATTTGTTGAGTAGTTGATGGTAGCGATGATTAACTTTTCAGATGATGATTGTCCGAGGCTTGTATTTCTCAATATTTCATGAAATGTTGTCTTGTTGATAGTGCACGATTTGTGATTTCTCTTTTGCATTTCCTTATGTGCTGGAAATTTATGCCTCACTTTTTCTCTCTATACTCACCCACCCTCCCTCTCCTTGACAGCATTCACAGATAAAGGGAAGTTCTTGTTAGCAGCCAGGAGATATAGGTGTGGTACCCACACCGAGTATATAATATCACTTGATGCTGATGACTTATCACAGGGAAGCAATGCTTATGTTGGAAAGTTAAGGTAACACTTTCTTACTAACGGTGAAAGAAAGTTAACCCTTTTAGAAAAGAAATAGGAAAATTTCTTCTGTGTTTTTTTTTCTTCCTTTTTTTGTTTTCTTTGTTGAGTGGTGAGGTGTAGTATTCTTACAGCATGACCACTCTTCACCTTTATAAAGATGGTTTGTGTTTTCAAAATGCTTTAGCTTTGATGTTGAAACTTAGCCTTTCTTTTCATCTTTTTTGTTGTTGCCTTGGTTAGAATTAGAACTTAGTTAAAGCCCAATGACGAAACTGTACCTAGAAGTATAAAACAGTTATGATTAGAATTTTTATTTGTTTGCTTTTGATTTAAATGATTGAACATCTCAGTGACCTATTCGAACTATGTCCCCTCTCCCCACCTTTTTTCCAACAAAAAAATATATATATACAGAGATATTAAAGGAAATTAATGAAGACCTCCACTTTAAAGCACACGTTTGCATGTGGAAGAAGGAGAAAATGTTCTATTTGCTTGTGTTTAACAGGCATTAAATACTATACATGGTTGAAGCAGGGACACAAACAGGTTAGTTTTGGAGGCAATTTTAAGATCAAAACTGCATCGAAGTGAATCTAGGACCAAAGTTGATTGGTTTTAAAAAATTGAAACTAATATAACTAACCTTAATTTGCAGTTTGTTTGTTTGTCTTATATGAAACTAAAGTCAGTGATGACAAAGTGTCCTCTATCTACATTGAAAGCTGAATAAAAATGATTGAATCCCAATTCCTTCTTAGTCCCATCTTGATTAAAAAGCACTTGATCTCAATATTGGGCTATTTTTGCTACTGGTATTAACATTTATGCTGAATTCTGTTCATAGCTTAGAGTTTGAGTCTCATTTAAATAACTATATGTAATATGTGGAATGTTCGATCAATCTTTGGCTGGTTGTGTTGAGCACTTATTTTCTGAAATCTCTTCACAGCTCGGATTTTCTTGGCACCAATTTCACAATTTATGACAGCCAACCGCCCCACAGTGGTGCTAAACCATCGAGTGGGAGGGCTAGCCGCCGTTTTGCCAGCAAGCAGATAAGCCCTCAAGTTCCTGCCGGTAACTTTGAGGTGGGGCAGGTCTCCTACAAGTTCAACCTTTTGAAGTCAAGAGGGCCAAGGAGGATGGTCTGCTCACTGAAGTGTCCTGTGTCACCATTGGGAGAAAGTTCAGATAGCACGTCTCCAGACAGCCATAAGATGCACAGTAAAGAACAAGCTGCTTCAGGCTACACAATCTTGAAGAACAAAGCACCAAGGTGGCATGAGCATTTGCAGTGCTGGTGCTTGAATTTCCATGGTCGTGTGACGGTAGCATCAGTGAAGAACTTTCAGCTGGTTGCTACTGTTGACCAAAGCCAACCAGGAGGTAAAGGGGATGAGGAAACAGTTCTCCTCCAGTTTGGCAAAGTAGGGGACGATACTTTTACCATGGATTATAGGCAGCCTTTATCTGCCTTCCAGGCATTTGCCATTTGCTTGACTAGCTTTGGCACTAAACTGGCATGTGAGTAATATAGCTTGTCATTATGCTTATTTATTCTGTGGAATGTTTACGTGAATAGTTATTTTTGTTTTTTTTTTTTTTTAACTCGGCTGAGTCTATAATTTGATTGCAGGAAGCTTGTTGTAAATGTTGTTATATTAATAGAACATGACATCTTCCATAATGAAACATATTGGTCCTTTCCCGCAGTTGATCCTTTTAAATTTTATTCACGTTAGTATAAGCATACTATGCAATTGTTTAAGCCAAAAAACTTTTTGTCTGGGCTAGCAGACAGATATTTTAGTAAATATTGATGTGGGGTCCTGAGGGGCATTGATAAACTTGGAGGGAATGAGGAATGTGTATCTGAATTGAATATAAACCGAAGATGGCATCATGGCAGGTTGTGGGGGCAGATATGAAAATGACCAAAGATAGAGGAAATGGTGGATACCCTTTTGGAAGAAGCAGCTATTCATAATAGGGTGGGATGGGATGATATCAATCTTAAGTTTAGGTGGAAGATAACTATGGCACATATACAACAGACGTTGTAATGATCATCAAGCATTTCTTATTTAATACTTTTTTCTCCGGTACATTATTTTCTGGTCCCCTCTACTCTGGCACGGATTGTTCTGGACCGGTAGAAGAGCTTGAACTGTTATGTGACACATCATGTGGTTGGCCCGTGACATTGAAGCTAAAGCTGCATCAGATGCTTGTCAATGGATAAGGGGTTAGTTATGATATAAATGATGTATGAATAGTCCAAGCCTAGATTATTCTCTACTTTTATGGTAGCCTTACTTGGACTGGGGCCACTCCATTGCTTAAGGGAAAAGGGATTGAAAGGTGTAAGGTCCCACCATTCCATTTAAATTTTAAGGTGATTTCCATTTACAAATTTAAGCTCTTTAGCAAAATATCTCATAAAGGATAGGAATGGAGTGGAATGGCATCTACGAGCTGATATTCCCCCGGATTCAATTTCTCAACCTTATATTTTATGCGCTCCATTTTTTTTTTAAAAAGAAATTGTCTCATACCGTTCATAATTTCAAATAATCCTGTACATGTTTTTTTGTGTGGTAATTTTTATAATAAGATGAAAGAGTGACATTTATTGAATTATTATAATGCAACATGTTTCAATTATATTTTAATTATAATATTTTAATAATCACTTAAGGGTATTAACTGTTTTATTTTTTTAATTGAACATACTAAGTTTTGAAAAAAACAAGATGAAAATAGAAAATTAACCTAATGCTTATGACACTAGTACTATAAACTCATAAGATTGGATTGTCCTCATGAATTTATATTTCAAATTATGTCATATATAATTGATATAAATATCTTTATTTTCCACGTGTATGTTTTCTTGAAATAATTTTTCTTTTAAAATAAGTTGAATCAATAGTTTTAACATACTATCATATTTTTGACATATCAACCCTCTTCCACCCATTTTTATTAATTTTTAACACTTTTATGGTCAACTATTAAATTGAACTTTCCAGAATGATAGCCACCAGACTAACCCAACTTGGGTCAAACAGATAAGTCCAATAGCCTCAGGTTGAACAACTTGACAGTCCAATAAACGAAAGACCTTTCTTTTTCATACCAAGTTAAACAACTTGCCGGGCTGGTAGACCAAACCCATCAGTCAAGTATTTTCCTACTGGTTGGAGACCAATGGTTTGGCCCATGGTTTTTGTTTCATTTATATTGTTTCACTATAAAAAAGCAGAAGGGCCATTTTGGCATTGGCACATAGAATGTCAAAGTCCCATTATGACTCACAATACACAAGACCCTGGATCATATTCATAGGTAAATGCTGATGAGATCCTTCCAACAAGTAGTGATGATAATATGAGAAAGATTAATGCACTCCACCAGTTGCAAGACAGACACAAAACATTGATATTGATATTGATAGCCATCCTCTATGACCATGTTTCATTTCTTTCCACGCAGTTTTACACCAAGAGCTCTCTCCAGTTTCCCAATGATTTGTTGATTTGGAATGGCTTTGCCAGATTCATACTCCTGGATAACCTGTGGCTTTTCATTGATCATCTGACACAAAAGAAAAAAGGTAATCAATATCATAGCTTAGAACCAAACAGATAAAACAAACTCAAATGAGAGTGTGAGAGACCTGAGCCAGCTGAGCCTGAGTAAGTTTTTTGTCCAGCCGGGCCTGCATGATTGCCTTCTTCAATTCAGTTGGTACACGTTCGTCTGCGAGTCCGGTTAGAAGTCCAGATGTTTAGATTTGTAATAAAATGGTGCCAATGGTATAGAAAATTCGCGGAAAAATGCAAGGAATCTGGAGCTGAGGACATGGAACCGGGAAACAAATTGAATTTCTATGACTCATCCAGCATACGGTACCTAAGATGCTTTAAAGGTTCTTTAGTTGAAGTATATGTGTAATTAAAAACAAGAACTACCCACCTCAACTAAACAGAAGAAGTTTAAAAACTGATGTCCGCATACAAGGAGGCTTCAAGTACACTAGAACAGTATACAAGGGGTGAATGACATCATGATTTTCTGTTTGATGCTTTTATGCACATCATTGGATCTAGAAGAAAACCATCAAAAACTGAATCTATCTATGATCTGCATCAATCAATTATAGTAGCAAGAAAAAAGTACATCCAAGGACATATCAGACAGAACTTACAGGCAGGAAGAAGCTCAAAGTTAATGTTCTAGACCACAATGAAATGGGGTTAATGTTCTAGACCACAATGAAATGGGACTTCATGTTGGAAAAATTACACTCCCAACAGAAACTGACAGCAATCTGTTTTGCTTGTTTATAATGCCACTTCTTGCTATTTATTTTATAATCTTAGTTATTGCAACATCCTTTTTTTTTCCCCTCCAAAAAATTGAATTCAAGAAAGCAACAATCAGGAAAACACAGAAATAAATCTATTTTATATTTGTACTCCCGGTAAAGCTCTTCTCCCACCAATTTCCTTAATTACATTTTCTCCACTTGCTTCCCTAGTGATTGCAGGTTAAGTTGCACTATATTTTTCAATCAAACCCAACTCTATAAGACCATTGCATATATACATCTAAAAGATAGGGCAGTTGAGCAGAATCGACTAATGACAATAAAAAAAAAAAAAGTTGTAAAAATAGTCCCATAGCCTAAGGGATTTGAATTAATTTCAAGGTAATTATCAGTAATACCAACAAGATCATGAACATAAGTCTGGTTTTCGCACTCAATCTCGAAGAGTAGCATTATTTGATCCAAAGTGTTAACTGCTAGCTCAAAATACACTTTCATTGACATCAAGATATAAGTCATCACATTCCTTGCCATTTTTGCTCTCACTAATAGTCATTATTCATAATTCTCATTAACGATAACAAGGATTATGATTGACTACTTGTCACAAGGAAATTTTCACCACATGATGTCAGTATTGCGCTATTGAGGCTGAGAAATTAAATCATATGTGAAAGTCAAGACAACAAGGAGAGGTAACAATCGACATTCATTAATGTAGTTGATATGATAATGGGATAACAGAATTACTTAAAACACGAGGGAAATGTTCTATGAAAAATATAACTGAGTGAAATGCTCAAGCAAAGCTCAATTGATAGTTGAGAAACATTAAAGTGCGTTTTAAATTCAAAACCAGTATACTCCTTCAAATGTTAACATGAAAGTCATTCTGCTAAGAGATGTGATGAGTCAATATGAAAAAAGCCAGGTACTTTTGCTCTATACAGCGTCTCTTGATACAAATGCAAAATGCAGAGAAACAAAGCCATCAAGCTGCTGATGCTTAAAAATTGATCTGCCTTTCTATTACAATGAAGATGAAGCAAAGAAAGAATAGAAAAGATTAAAAAAAAAAAAAAGGTGTACTTACGGTGAAGATTCTCAGTTTCTTCATCAAGCTTCCTTGTGTTCAAAGAAGTGCTACTAGAAGCAGCTCTGTTTGTTCCAGAATTTGCTGTGGAGAACACGAAATATAGAGTTAAAAAAAGTGACAATGAAATTTCGTTATCAACTTGAGAGATGTTTCTATATTTTGAAAACATATGCTTTGGTATATATTAATGTACAGTTAGTCTCTGTCTATCAGTTGGTATATATTAATGTTTCTACTTTTTTTTCCTGATTAACCAATTCCTAATCAAAGATAAACCAAATAGACTATGACACTTGAATTAATCAACCAATTCCCAATCAAAAAATAAAAATAACATAGAGATAAAACTGCAAATAGACACTACTAGCCCAGTTATACAGATTCAAAAACAAAATTTCATTCCAGAAACATGTTTTTAATAGTCAACAAGCAACTAATAACACACATAACATATGAGCAAATCAGCAAACACCCACCTAACATCAGAAACTAAAAACATCACAAAAATAACCATCATTTTCAGTCATCCCAAATGATCCACTCCACAATCCACCATCAAAACCCCTACCTATTGACAGTTTCATCACAGGAAACAAATACAACAACAACAACAACAACAATAATAATAAAAAGATCAGCACAACCACGAGCCATGCATGTATGATTAGCCCATCATCTCTTTTCCTTCAAATTTTCAAACATTTTTCTCCTTTTTTCCCCCCTCTCTCTTCTTGGTCCTAATTAAAACCCTTAAAACAAAAAAAAAAAAAAAGCACAAGACGACCCAGAAGACAAAGTATGAAAAAAAAAATCTCTCTGTTTTTTTTTTTTTGGTCTCCAGAGAATCAAAACAAAAACCCTATTAGTTACATTTCTTGACAGTTTCAATCTCAGCTCCAGCTCGACGAGCAGCGTTGACAGCTTTCTCATCCTTCTTTGCCGCAGCATTTGGTGCCTTTTTCCTTATCACCACTGGCTCCCAATCCTGAGTTATGCGTCCCACCCCCGCCATTTCCTTCTTCTTCTTCTTTTCTCTCTCTGACTTCTCTCTCTCCCCTCTTTCTGCTGAAAGGTTTGGATGAATGAGACCATTTTCTTCTTTTTCCGGCTCAGAAGGGACAATTTGGGCCGGTCCAACCCATTTGGGCCGGGTTGAAATTTTCATGGACCACAATGCCCTTTTTGGCTTAAACCCCTAAAATTACGATCTGGGTTTTCCCTGGAACCCCTTCTTTTGAATGAAGATGAAGGAAAGTTTGTTCCTTTCGTGGTTCAAGGTGAAAACTTTTGTCCATGTTTTATAATCAAAATTTGAACTGTTTTTGTTAATATAATGTTAACTGATTTGGTTTTTGATGTTAAGAGAGGTGAATGAGATGTCCAAGTCTTGCAAAGGGTTGGCCATGGAGCTGGTCAAGTGTATCAGTGAATCTGATTGTGTTCAGGTTCGTTTGGATGATTTGTGTTTTGTTATTGGATTTGAATGTTTTATTTATTTATTTATTTATTGTGTGATTTGTACAATGTTTAATTTTGAATGTTGTGGTGATTAATGGATGTGTGTGTGTGTGTGTTTTGGGGAATAGGTTGAGAAACGATCCTATAGGGAGTGTATTGGAGAGAAGACCCCATCAATTCCCAGTGAGTGTGTGGGATTGAGGGAAACCTATTTCAATTGCAAGAGAGGCCAGGTACTTGTTTTTACCTTTTGAATTGAGCATGGTTCATTTTATGTGATTTCAAATGCATATAAATACCATTCTTTCTTTTTGGTATTTTCATATCATATGTAGTTGTCTGGTGCTGCCATTTTAGTATTTAAGCTTGAACCTTTAGGCCTAAAGTGAAAATTCTGAATGAATATTGAGTATTTCGTGATTAGTCACTTTGGCATTACTAATATCAATTTATCATCTCATATGGAGTTCATTTTTAGGGTAATGTAATTGGAGTTCAACCGAATTATTCAGTTGCTGATTTTCAAACTATAGTAGCTTAAAATAATGCACGAAAAGATTTTGGTAACTGATATATGGTTGCAAAGTATGGAATTGAAAAGTTGGGAAGGGCAATTTAATCTTGAGAGGATTTTTGAAAAATTATTCAGAGTGGTGGAATCCAGCAAGCAAGAATCGGTGTAATTAATTTTTAATTATTTATTTGAAGTTTCATTTTGCTTCTGTTTTCATAGTACAGGAAGGCATTTGTAGGATTACAGAAGTATGATAGGTTTTGCCGTCTGATTGGCAAGGAAATTTGCTGAAATCCTCTTAAAAGCTAGTTCTCGTTCTCATGATTATGTTCCCTCAAGTGAAAATTTTGAGCAGTTGCTAGCAATGCGACTTTTTATCTGACTGGAAAAGTGTTGAAATAGTTTGATGGTTAAGTTGATATACTCAGTCTATATTATATGGCATGCCTTGTGTCTCTTTAATCTGTAGCTTTAATTTCTATGCTAAGTTAATTTAGATTTTATACTGCAAGCAATTGTTTGGGAGGGGCCTTTGATCTCTTTCCTAATTGCAAGAATTTGTTGGTAGGTATGCCCACATGCAACAGGCTTCAATTTTTTTCTTTTTAAATTAGTTAAGGCCTTCATGGTCTACTTTTATAGGTTGGTTGGCAATAATCACCTAATAGCTGATCTAGATTTGTATGATGGTCCATTTTTCCATCTACGTGCGCAAATAATATGTGAAGTAGTAGGGCTGATAGAACTAACGGTCAAATGTACATGGTTGGTGAACAAAATGATGAATAGATTTATGTTTGTAATATCATTACCATATCTAAAGCTTCAGTATGATATTAAAATTAAACAGCTACCTTTTTGCTCATTCTTATCAGGTTGACATGAGAGCTAGGATTCGTGGAAACAAGGGCTATTAAGAGTTGGCATTTGGTGATCTGAACAATGAGATCATATGTTCCTTATGCTCCCATACTTTGGAAAATTGTATTCCAGTTAATCTGCTGCTTTCAATTTTTTTTTAGCTCAAGATGAAATCAATATGAGTAAACGTTGATGGTGAATCACAGAAATGGGAGAATCCTATTGATTGTTTGATTTGATGGCATTGCAAGATCTACACATGCACATGATGCCAAACCTTTTGCTTGGCTAGAGAGTACATTAATATACACCCTCTTCTGATGGTTCCTGGTTATTTCCCTAGGATGCTAGTTTCAAGAACTGGTGGTGGTCATTTGACCAATAAATAATAAATAATAAATAAATAAATAAGAGATGTGGTGGTCATAATTCATCAAGAGGTTTTGTAGCTGCCGACAAAATTCCCATTGTGCATGGATTCGTAGAATGGTCACATTTTCTCCATGTGTTGGCTATCATGGTTAGATAAGATTTCGAGTAAAAGGTTTAAACTTCGTTTTTATGATGAATTCCAATAGAATTTGAATGCTAAAAATTCAGAGTCATGAGTTACTTGATGGGTTTTGACGAATTCAAACGCTTGTAAACGTGAGAGCAGTGAAAAGAGTAATCTAAATATGTTATATGAATCATCTAAAGCCTAGACATTTCATTCTAGATATTCGTCGCAAAAATAAGGGATACAATTCCACATGTACATAAAATGAGATGGTGTCGTTGATATTTGTTTGCTATAATTTGGTGTTTATGCAAACCTAAGACTATTGTGTTTGAGCTTTGCCAATTTTTAAGGAAATTCTTTGTCTTCATGACAATAATCAAAGTTAAATTCTAAACAACTTAATGTTTATTTATAATTGATTCCAATAGTTTTTAAGTGAATCGAATAGAGGCAGGCTGCATGGAGATTCTGCATGTCATATTAAACTTTCCATATATGAAACTGAAAATTTTGGAAGGAACACATAAGTCTAAATAACTACTTTAAAGTTAGGCACCATCTTGAGAGGTCAACATTCGCATAGAAGGATTTACAGAATTATCCCTTGTGCAAGGGGAATTGATGAGACAAAACTATATAAACTAAATTCAAGTCAGAATCAGCAGCCTTCCATTAGTGTGAAAAATAGAAAAACCATGGTCCTTCCTCCAAACTAATCACAATTGCTATTCAATTTGCTTGCACTTTACTGAATAAGTACTGAATCATCAACATGACCATCAGCATTACCAGGTCCACCCTGTGAAAACAACTTAACCTAGTCAACAACTCAGCATATATTTGAAGTAACTATAATCTCAAACCAAATTATATAAGTCATATAAGTATCCTGCATATGATACTTACATTTGAAACATCAACAGGACTCCCTGCAGGCTTTTTGGGTTCAACCTGTAAAAAACCAACTCAGCCAGTTAGCATCATCAATAAGGTATCTATGAGAAACTCTAAGTAGAGAATAGAGATGTATCAGTCAAGACTGCTCACCAAAAGTTTCCTTGAACCTGCTGGCAACTGATCAATGTCCCAACCAACAACTTTACAGATGACCTGAGCATAAGCCCTGTGAGCTCGCCTCCTTTTTGTTCTTAGTACAGCAGTGGAATGCTGAAGTAGTTGATTACAATCCTTAAACCTCTTCCATACCTTCTTCCATACAGCCCCACAAACTAAACAATAAAAATGTCCTTCTCTATAGTTATTTTCGTAATATCTCCTCAAGTCACCGTCTTCTCTAAACACTTTTTCAAAGAACTTGTACTCCTCATATTCTTGAGAATCGTTATCATCATCTACCAACTCATCTTCGTCCTCATCATCGATGCCATCTTCATCACAGTCCGAACCAGCAGTGCCAACTAAGAATTCTTTGCAAGCTTCTAGTGCCTTGAGCTGCAAATTCAGTGCTGCTACAGTTGCTTGCTCTTCTGCTGAAAGCGAATGAGTGTGAGAAGATGACTTGGTGTTGAACGAGGGCCATCCTGAAACTGCTGAAGAGAAACCACCACTGGGGCTTTTGCAAACCCATCCAGCATCAGAAACCAGAGATTCATGAGATGCCTGCAATTTAGTGTCATTAATAACAGCAGGTAAACATATGTGGGATTTGCTAGCACCCAAATTAGTATTCCTCAGATTTTCCAATTTACCCAAAAAATTGGAGAAAGTGCAGCACAGAGCCAGTACAAATAGTAACCATAAAAGGAGTATAACTTTCATCTTGTGAAATTTTAATTTGAGAGTCCTGACAGCAAGGTAAAGGAAATAGAGGAAATGTATCTCTTAAAAGCTCTTTGTATTTGATCGAGTAATAATGTGGTTAACGTTCATGGCAAAGCAAAGTTCACTGTTCATAATTATTTATAGTCGTGAAAAAGATAACATAAATTTTGAAGGAACACCATATAACATTAGTCATAGCTCAGAAGTAAGCAGGGTATCAATTCACTTATGTGTGTATCTTGTGAAAATTTAGAGCTTGCTGTGTTCAGAATAGTTTATAATCAATTTCAAAAGCTTCTTGAGAGAACTTTCGGAAAAAGAAACCATTTTTACCAAAAAAATTAATCAAAACCAAACATGCATTAATTATTTGTCTACTAGTTTATAAATGGCTCTTAGAATTAGCCAGGAAAAGGAAAACCTTAGGTTTTACATAAATTAACACATAATAACAACAACTTTAACTACAATAATCCGCAGACAGGATACTCAATAACAATGACCGCACAACCAAGAAAGACAAAACACATGAGGAACTAAAAATGACCAAAAAAAAAAAAAAAACCTAAAGGTGAATGTTTATAATTTGAAATAGACCACAATTGTCTCACCTCATTTATTTCTCCTGCATTGTCTGATTTCAAGTCCAAGACTTTCTCATCTACATTCTCACCTTCCTTCAGACAACTCTAAAGACACAACAATCAAAAGAGAGTTAAAGTTAAAACAAAAAAACAAAAAAACAAAAAACAAAGAAAAAGGCAAGACCATTTTTTAGACCCAATTTATATAATTAGGTTCCAACAGTTTCTTCTTGTTGCTTTTTCATTTTTTTCCCACGAAAAAGGTAAAACTGATACACAAAAATGATTAACCTCACTAATAGTAGTCTGGTGAAACACAGGCACATGCTCCTGAGGCTCAACTGGTTTATCATCAGATTCATGGGGAACACCTTTTCCACCATCAGAAATGTCCTTAAAAAGGTTCAAAAACCACACCAAACTAACTCATTTACATGACAAAAGTAAAGGGGAAAAAAAATCATCTTTTGAATTGAAGTCAAAAGGAGCGTTACCTGTGCCGTAGTTGGCTTCATGTTGATCATGCACAGAGAGCAATGCAAAGGGAGTAGTAAAGCAGCGTTGGGTCTGTGAACTGTGAATAATGAAAATTGAAAAGGATTTTTAGGGTATAAAAAAAGTATAAAAAGTTTTGGGCTTTTTGCAATTTTGCCCTGTGGGGGACTAATGGGATATAAAAAGCCCAATTGGTCAATTCCGGTGCTGTCCACACTAATTTTTCCTCTGTTTTGAGTTTTGAATTTTCTGAATTAAAAAACTCAGCTTTTAAAAGCTTTATCCTATAATAATGTATTGTATTAATCCAACTTAAATCAGATTAATAGGATTTCAACAAACTTAATACTTTTTTTAAAAAGAAGAAAAGGAAAAAAGAAAAAAAAAAGCTCAATTGGTCCTTTCATGCTTTAACTTCTGACATGCCACCAGGGACTTTTCAATCTTCATTTACATTTATTTATTTATTTTGGGTATGATAAAGGGGCTCATTGACGTAATTATCCTTATTTATTACTCGTTCAGCAATTTACAATTACAAAGTTACGACACGGTGTGTGCGTAAATAAAAGGAGCTGTGGCAATCCGAAAAGAATTGGCCCTGAGGTGAGGCTAGGTTCTGATGAAGAAATATGTTTGAAAGAAATGATCTTTACAATTATTTATAATTTAGGAAATTGTTGTATAGTTGAACCAGTAGCCGTTTAAATGTTGCTTTTAGCTGATTTTCTCCTTCAAATTTCAGATGATTTATGTCTGTTTAAACTTCAAATTTAACTTGCTTGCAGTTTTGTACGTCTGGTGTTGAGGCCATGGTGGATATCAACTTTTCACTTTCTGATGTTAAAAGCAAGTACAAGGTGTGATTGTAAACTTCAGATGCTTCATAAGTTTCTTTTTTTTTTTTTTAATTTGAAGAAAACTAAAAGTATATATTTATTTCCTGGTCCAGGATGCTACCCTTCTACCAAAATGGAAGGCATTTCAGACAGTCATATTTCGTGAAGGGGTGATTTTAGTTTTAATATTAATTTCCTGTTTCTGTGTATTTTTATTGGACTTTGGAAAGGGACAAATTTGTGCAAACTATGCTGTTATGAGTAAGAAGGAACACGCACACAATGACACACAAATTAATGCATGGTGCTCTAATGTTGATATTTTCCACTTGTTCTATGCTCTAATAATTTGCAGGATGATGGTCTGCATGACTCAAGTAAGATTGCTGCCTTTGATTTTGACGGATGCCTTGCAAAAACTGCTGTCAATATGTATGTCTGCATCTCAAGTCTGATGTACTTCGTGATTATTGATGACAAAATTGGTTATAGAGAAAAGTATTGTTAAGGCCTCTAGTTATGTGTTACTAGCATAGCTAAATTAGTTATTAGAATGGATGTCTTTCATTAGAACAACCTTTTATTCAACTGATACTACTATCATTAGCATTGTCATGCACCATAATTTTCTTATTGATTAAGATTTTTATGTTAAATTTTACTTTCAGAGTCGGTCCAAATGCTTGGTCTCTCATGCATTCCTCAATTCCTGATAAACTACAAAGCTTATACAAGGATGGCTACAAGCTGGTGTGTCCCTTTTATCTGTAAAAACTAGCTGAGATTTATTGTAAAATTTGGCTGATTTTTTAACTGTGTTATTCTCACTGTTGTTCATCTAAATCTTTGCCTCTTTAGTAGTGTTGCCAGTAAGAAACTTATGGTGGTGTATGTTGACACCATTGGTTCATCATTGATGTTATTGTCTTCTACTACAGGTAATTTTTACCAATGAATGCAACATTGAACGTTGGAAGAACAAGAGACAGGTAGCTGTGGACTCAAAAATTGGACGTCTGAATAATTTTATTGAGCAAGTGAAGGTCCCAATTCAGGTGATGTACTCTGCAAGTTTATGTTCTCTTGTTATTAACAATTCAATTATGGCTGTTTTGTTTCACAGGTTTTAACTGTCATATTCTTCTCTAGTGCTTTTCCATTATTGGATTTAGGATTAGTAGAATGCCCTCACTAGTGAAACAAAAATGAGGTGATGATGGTGGTACTAAAAAGATTACTATGCTTTCACTTGGTACAAATACAACCGGTTAAGTTTTCTTCTTCTTCTTCTTCTTCTTCTTTCCCTTTTTCACCTGATTGGATTAAGCAATCAGGTTTATGGTTAATGACCGCTAAAAGCTGAATGTTATTCTATACTTTAAAATATTTAATATGTCTGGAGCTATCCCTTGGTATGCCTTTGAATCATCTTCCTTGCCACCAAATTTGTTTCCTAAGCCTGTATTGGTCCATCCCAATATTGAAAAATATTTTAGGGTGCTTCTACTTTCTATTCTCATTTTCTCAATGATCCCTTTGAAGTTTGAACAGTAATTAGGTCTAACCTTCCTGATAACTTGTTACTCCATCATTCTATTTTTTTTGGTTGTTGTTGAAGTCTCTTCTTATGTTGAATCTTTATGACATGTTAAGTCTCTTCCTAGATAGGATTTGTTCAGTACTACACTCTTGGCTGCAACTTTTCTCTTGTACTCTTCCCGTAACAATTTACTACATGAATTTTTTTACCTCCATTTCTGAGATAATATAGTTTGATTACATTAGAATGGTCATACATTTGGGAGGAAGTAAAAAATGGCTCATTTGGCACTTTTAAAGTGTTAGTTTTTAACTGATTGCCCCTCTGAAAAGATCACCTTCTTCAATAAGTACCAGTTATTCCCTTGATGAATGCAGAGCACTATTAATGATTTACATTTTTGTTACTTTCACTTGCAAGAGAAGATATGTTGGGAACGAATGGCATTGGTTCCATTTATAATCCTAGACGTTTTGAACCCTTTGCACCATAATAATTACAAAGCTGCACAATGATTTTCTCCACCTCTGAAAATTTAAGTCAATGGTCTATGATCCTTGGGGAGTTGCTGGTGTCATTCATTATGTAACAAAAGAATAAAGGGAGAAAAAAATAAAAAGATATTGGCAGTCCATTTGTTGTTGAAAATATTCAGAAGAAAAATACATGAGGTGCAAACTAATAACCATATTTATCTATAAGCAGGTTTTTATAGCTTGTGGTCCACCTAAATCAGGTAAAGCTGAGAGCAAGGAAGATGATCCTTTTCGCAAACCCAAACCAGGGATGTGGCAACTTATGGAGCAACACTTCAACTCTGGCATTGCCATTGATACGGATCAGTTATTTTTCCTTCCATTCAATTGTTCAATTGATGCTTACCTTTTCCACTAGTCTAACTTAAAACTTTGTTCAGAAATCATGCATTTTACCTATGAAGGGATGGGAAATTTAAGCATGCTAATTTTTATGTTGTAGATCCTTTTATGTTGGTGATGCAGCTGGGAGAGAATCAGATCACAGTGATGCTGATATTAAATTTGCAGAGGTAGTTAAACAACTTTAACCATGGAGAATTAACTTTGTCAATGTTTTTATGCATATTTAAGCACTACCCTTCTAGACTGATTCAAGCACCATCTTGAAAATGGTCGTTAGTTATCACCATCTTACGTGATACCTATTATTCTCCAAACTTTTGGTTTGTATTGTTTGATCTACAAATTGTCTCAAATAGTTGGTTATTGGGTGGACAGGGTAACCATTGCAAACATGATTACTATGCTATTTTTTGCTTGTATGTTGTGTAATATATTCATTTTTATTTTGTTTTAATGGTTGCAGGCTGTTGGTTTGAAGTTTTATGTCCCTGAAGAGTACTTTGACACATAAGGATCTGATATTGTCATTTGCTAGACTCTAGAGATATTCTCAATAGCTTCTACAGGAAGAAAAAAATGTTTCATTCAATGGTGATAACCTCAAGTCCTCGGTCTATTTATACTGTCTTTAACTGCAGTTTTGAAGTTTTGATGTGATTGCTGAAGTGTGAAGATTAAGTGTACGTTTTATTTTGTAACATCAACTAGAAAAGCTAGATTTCCTAGACGAAATCCCGAATACCTAAGTTTGAATTTAATATTTATGCACCTACCGGGTAAAATAATCAATAGAATTGTAAAAAAGTAATAAATTACGGTGGGTTATTATCTATTATGATAACTGATTAGTTAAAAGTTAATTTATTTAATTAGTAAATAGTTAAAACATATTTGATTAGTTACTATTTCTAGTCTATATACACTTAAACATCTTCGACTGCTTCATGAATTTCAGTTTCTGCCACATTTTTTATTAAAAGTTGTTCATGTAATTTTAGATCATAAATAATAGATAGGTAAAATTTTCCTAAAATGACAATTTTAGAGTTTGAATCCATGATATAACAAATAAAGTTTTGCCTGAATTTACATTTTACTGCTATTATGATCAGCCACTTTTAAGTAATTTCATTCTTATCTTTTCTTTCTCAACTTTCACGTGTAGTTTAGAGAAGTTTAAACTTAGCCGTTGAGTTAGTCCTGGATGTAATTCATTTCCTAATAAATAATACTATAAGCACATGAAATTGTCGTGTACCATTTTATATTTATATAATTTTCATATAAATTTAATGTTAATGTAATGTGAATATAACTTTATTTAAGATAACAGACCTCCTTATTGATTCAATTATAAATCAAGGTTTTGTAATTTTTTGATAGAGTTGTATTTAAACTCACATCCTTATTTTAGAGAATAAAAAATTTTTACTACTTGAACTAATTTTTTGTAAATAATGTAATTTTTTTCTTTACATTTCCATGTAATAATATATTATTTATATCAATAAAAATATTTAAATTTGACATTAATTATATTAAAAAGAGTAATAATAAATGAATTCATCTTTTTTTCGAATTAGATGAAGTATAAGTTGATACGGTATCATATTAAAGATGCGTTCACCGAATATTTCTCATTATAAAATACCTGTAATATGAGAACATGTTACATGGGAAGAATGATTTAGTAGGAGAGCGAGAGGTGCAGCGAAGAAGCAGCTTAGCTGAGCCTCAGATAAGGAGCACCCAAAACGGAACCCACCTTCTTCGCTTCCTTCATCTCTTCACTTCACATGGCTACTACTTCCATTCACGGTTACGGTTACAGTTACAGGCCAGCCCTCTCTCTCTCTCTCTCTCTCTCTCTCCTCACATGGCTGGCTACTTTCTTCAATTCTCCTTCTAACTATTGTCAATTTCTTCTTCTTCTTCTTCTTCACACAGTGGTCTTGGGTGGAAATCTTCCCCTTTGTTCGCACAATCTAATGCCTTCAATGCAGTTTCTTCTCCTTTCAAACCAAAACCGCCCCTCACCAATTGCTCCGTCACTTGCTCCGCCGCCTCCACCTCTTCCGGTACCTCCAATTTTCTTATTTTTCAGCGCAAATCAGCAATTGGGTTTCTCCCCCTTTTTTGTATTTTGTGTTCATTCTGCTCAATTTAACCTTTTTTTTTTTTTTCAAGTGGAAAAGTGGTTGCTTTATAATAAGATTCACTTTATAATTCCGTTAGTTTAGATACTGCTAGTTTGCAGTTATCATTATATGGTGCAAGGAGAGGGTAATTCAAGGGTGTATGAGATGAATTAGTCAGTGGAGATTGTTGAATTTGATTGAAGGAATGAACAAAGGGGGAAAAAGATTGTTAATTTGAAGGTATCTTGGTGTGTGCCATGAATAGATTGTGTCTAGAAGCCATTTAGCTTAGTTTCATGCATTTTTCAAGTTCCTCAAAAGTGGCTAATATCTCTCAAACGACCCCATTTAAGAGCATGTCGTTATGAACTTGTGAGCATTTCTCTCTGCTGATTCTCTCATTCTTTTTTCATCTCATATGTAGACAATTCCCTGCAAAGTGCAAACATATGGACAAGAGAAATTGACATGATGCTTTGTTTCCTTTTTACTTTAATTTTGTTTTTAGATCCGCTCTTGGTGAAGGCTGCTAGAGGAGATGCTGTTACTCGGCCGCCGGCATGGATGATGCGCCAGGCGGGAAGGTACATGGCTGTTTACAGGAAGCTTGCTGAGAAATATCCCTCCTTCCGAGAGCGGTCAGAGACAACTGATCTCATTGTGGAAATTTCTTTGCAGCCTTGGAAAGCCT
This sequence comes from Pterocarpus macrocarpus, assembly GCA_031439585.1. Classification (NCBI taxonomy): domain Eukaryota; kingdom Viridiplantae; phylum Streptophyta; class Magnoliopsida; order Fabales; family Fabaceae; genus Pterocarpus; species Pterocarpus macrocarpus. The sequence continues at coordinate 13,713,474 of CM062517.1, read as the reverse complement.
TTAGGCCTGATGGAGTGATAATTTTCTCTGACATCCTTACACCTCTACCTGCATTCGGGGTTGAATTTGACATAGAAGAAGTAAGGGGACCAGTTATACAGTCACCCATACGCTCCGAGGAGGGATTAAAGGCTTTGCATCCAATTGACCTGGACAAGCTTAGTTTTGTTGGAGAATCACTTAAGATACTGCACCAGGAGGTGAATTTAGTAGCATCGCCTCATTTATATCATGGCTATCCTTCGGAGCCTATTTCCCTTACTTTTTGGTTTTTCACTTAGGTTGGTGGTCATGCTGCTGTTTTGGGTTTCGTGGGAGCACCTTGGACAATAGCAACATATATAGTGGAAGGGGGCACAACACGCACGTATACAACCATTAAGAGCATGTGCCATACAGCACCACATGTATTGAGGACTCTTCTTTCTCATTTGGCACAGGCAATAGCAGATTACGTTATTTTCCAAGTGGAATCTGGGGCTCACTGCATGCAAATATTTGATTCGTGGGGTGGACAACTACCACCTGATATGTGGGAACGCTGGTCAAAGCCTTATATCAAAGAGGTAATTTAAAAAAAAAAATCCCATTTGTTTCTTTCCTGTTGAAATTGTGTTTTCATTTTTCAAACTGTTCTTTTTGGGATCCATGTCACCTTAAGCCTTCGCTTGTGTATAACAGCTTTGACTTATTTGTTTAATCGAAGATTTGAACTAGATAAACAATATGTAGCTCCAAGGATTGCAATGTTTACAGGTTTTATGCTAATTTGATTGTTATATAGTTCCAAGCCTCCATGATTGTTTTTGATTGCTTGACTTGGTAAAGAATAGGATAAGCTAAAAGCTTGTAATTTGTAAGCCTTTGAATAATAAATAAGCCCACTGGATGTTGATCTTGTGCTTCTAAATTCAAGGGAGAAAAATCTAAATCAGAGGCTACATCTTCACATATTTATATTTTCATTGAAATTAATATTGCTGTTAGTATGTCTTAATTCACAATAGCTAAATAATTAGCAAATTGTAGGTTGGATACTATTGTGCCATCTCTTTTTTCCCTTTTATCATGTACTGCTTTCTGAACTTCCAGATTGTAGATTTGATCAAGAAAAAATGTCCCGAGACACCAATTGTTCTTTATATAAATGGAAATGGCGGCCTTCTTGAGTGTATGAAAGAAACCGGAGTTGATGTTATTGGGCTAGACTGGACGGTGGATATGGCAGATGGAAGGAGAAGATTGGGAAGTGGGATTGGTGTTCAGGGAAATGTGGACCCTGCCTACTTATTCTCCCCTCTTACTGCCCTCACTGAAGAAATTCAAAGGTTGGTGATTTAATATCTCTGAACTCTGGTATTCTTGAAGTTATTCTATATGGTTGTTAGCTTAGAGCTAGACATAAACTTTACCTGTCCACGCTGCATTTTTTTCTTTTTTTCCCTATTCATGATTCACTGTCTTTGCTGTGGTGGTTGTACCCTGATATTTGCTTAATTAACTACATAACTGAAAATGGTGAAACAGGTAAAGGCAACTAGCGAAGAGTGGAAGAAATTTATTGATGGAATTGTTACAAAGTTATTTACTCTTATAGTTTCAAAACAATGATTGAGTTCAATGAGACTTGTGTGCCTTCGAGTTTTGTCTTACTCAGTGACTGCAGTTGGGGTCACTAGATGTTATGTTAGTGGTTTTGGGTCCAATTAAACCTTTATAGTCATAAATAAGAATAGAGAAATAAATTGTGTTATCAAATTATCTTGACTTCTTAATGTATAATTAACTTCTCAGGGTTGTGAGGTGTGCGGGGCCTAGACGGCACATCCTTAATCTTGGGCATGGTGTTCTTGTTGGCACGCCTGAAGAAGCTGTTGCACATTTCTTTGAAGTAGCTAGGAGTTTGAAGTTTAATACACTTTTTCAAAATAAAGCTGCTGAAGATCCTAAACTTGTAGTTTAGGGATAAATGCCACATTAACTTGCCATGTGCTTTTACTTTGCCGGGGAGTTCAAGCCCTTCTGTAGAATAGTGCAGGCTTAGTCCCTCCTCATTCTTATGTAGCTATGTGATGATCAGAGGTCGAGGATTTGCACATTGGAGTGCCGAGTGCCGGCAAACTGATGAACTAGATGAATTTTGATTTTGCATTTTACTGTATTTATTATTGAATATGATAGAGTAATTAGAGGGTTCTTTCCTAGTAATTTATTTTGGGTGGAATCCTTCTAATTTTATTTTATTTTATTTTATTTTTACTTGGGATCACACCCACTCTTTGTACTAATTATTTATTTTAAATAACTAATTTATTTTAAGTTTTTAAGGATCTTTGGCCTGCCTGTTCAAATTGTAATCAAATTTACCTGGTAACTTGATCTCTGGCATCCGTGTAGTTTGGTTGACATATAGAAAATTCAAATCTATTAGGCTTAGTACACAATGTCATTGTGATTAGTTCCCAATGAAAATTGGAACAATGTTATTAAAATAACAAAATAAGGTGACATAGTATAACGTGCACCTTTTTCTGTAACATGGTGAAGAGGTACATTGAAGGGAGTATATCTTTTTAATTTTGGTCATTGAAGGGAATATATTATCTAAGCATACATTTTCACTGCAGCGGAACCCTTCTTTCACTGGAACGGCTGTGATATTGCTGTAGAGCCTCATTTAGAGTCTTGAAAGCCTTGTCATATGATATAAACCCCATAAAATAGAACTCATAACCATCCACTTTGACAACCTTGATGTATAATTCTGTGGGGTTGAACGTATTTGTGGCAGGACTGACTGTGCTCACCTCATCCAGCTGCACTACAACCTAGATGAGACACAAAAAATTCAGTACATGATGCCAGAAAGTTCCCCTAAATTTTGAGATGCTGCTAATTTAGAAAATCCATAAGTATGATGGTGTCAAGTTATAATAATTTAATAAAGTATAAAAGTGTGTATTACTCTAAAACTTATTCACTAAATCTATACATTAGATACAGGAAAAAAGGATCCATCAAGGCATGTTAATATCTTCGGAAAAAATAATTGTTTGGACATTCAATAATCATTTCAGTAGATGCAACTAGAGTCCAGAGAGACCAGGTGCTGGTGCATACATCTCTGTGACACAAAAAACTTTTTCATGAAAGGCATGTTGATGGTAAATTACTTATCATGTGTGAAAGGCACTACTGTTTTATTTGGCCAGATTACTTGACTAGCTACATGCTTGAGCCCTTGAAAACACTACCTTATTTTCTCCTCGGATGTTACTGCATGTGCATGAAATCAACTTCTTGGGACAAGATGTCCATAAAGATCACAAACTCATCTTCACATGCCAAATTTATAAAGCGGTAACAATCTAGCTGATTCTATATAATAGCAACTCAATCATTCTTAGTCCCTATCTACCTAAAACATTTCAAGTAAGTGAACTGAAGAAATTTTTACCTTTCTTTTCCTCTCTGATTTAATTACTATAACAAATTGTAAGAAAAATCCAGCCACCGAAGTAGTGAATTGCTCGAAATTATGATGACTCAATGATGTAAGGAAGTACCTTATAATAAATGCAGTTATGCTGCTGCAGGGAGAATGGATGGTGACAAAGTGGATAGTCACTGCAAAATGCTATTCTTTTAGTGGATATATAAAGTGTTCCAATTACAGGTCCACTGGCTGTTGATATGTAGCAAGCATATGGCTTTAAGAGCTTCTCTCCAGGAAAAATCCCAAATGTCTGTTGAAATAGTTTATCAGTCCCTCCATTTGTGAGTACCCTTGTTCCTTGAACAATTCTAGCCATTGCAGCATCAACTGGATTAGAACTCATTCTGACTGTGTGCAGAAAATAGATTCAGCAAGAATTAAGTCAGAATGTTAAACACTAAGGTAGTGTTTGAAATTATTAAAATTAGGATTTGATTTGATTTATCAGTTAAAGCTTAGTGTTTGAAATGATTAAAAATAGAATTGATTCAACTTTATTTGTACTTAAATTTTAAAATCAAATCAATTTTCATCAAATTATTTCAATTTTAATAGCATTTCAAATACAAAGCAATTAAATCCATGAAATTTGACAAATAAACTCATTTTTTATTTTTAAAACATTCAAACACAAAATTTGATTTAAAAATCAAATCAATTCCTATTTTTTTCTCATTCCAAATACCATGGCTCTGAAAATCGGACCGGACCGGCCGGTCTAACCTGTTGAATCGGGAATCGGCCAGGTATCTAGTCCGGCTATATATAAAAAATCGTCCCATCCAAAAATCGATATTGAACCGGATAAACCGGCTGAAAACCGGTAAACGAGCCAAACCGGATCGATTTACCGGTTGGCCGATTTTTATTTTTTTGAAAAAAAATAATTTTTTTATCATCAATGATGAAATTAACTACTTTATTATGATAAAAAAAAGGCCCAAAAATACGTTTTGATTGGTCAAATTAAAAATTACTACATCTCTTACTTTTTAGAAAAGAATTTAGAGGTAATAAATATATTAAATATAAGAAAAAAAAATAATATATGAGTACTATTTATAGAAGTCTTAAGAGTAAAAAAGTTTTATTCTAAGCAATGTGAGATTTCTTGAATGCTTTATAATAGTTTTAAAAATAAAAAATTTAAAATCTAAATAATATGGGACTTAATACTTTATTTCTATTAGTTATATTAATTTGACTTAATATAGTAATTTTGATTTCTAAAACTATTTTTATCATATTAAAACTTTTTAATCATTTTTATTTATCTCATAACATATTATTAATCATATTTATATATAAATATATATATTTTATTACATTCCGACGAAACCTTTGAATCTCTGAACTATAGCTTGTCCGGTTCAATACCCGTCCGATTTTTAGTACCTTGCCAAATAGACTCTAACAGTAAGTATAATCACTGCCTGGGAGGGTTGAGTGACAAATCCTTAGTATGTCATAGAGATTGAGACTGCCATAAGTACACCATCTCCGATACATTTTATTTGTAACTTTAGGGGAATTTTTTTGTCCAAAATATTTATGGTTCTCATGTAATAATGAGGTATCTATGGTTAGATTTCCAATTTCACCTTCGAATATGGTTAATTCAAACATGTAGTGTGACATTAATAAATCGATATATAGTCCGAGGTTAAAAATTAAGTAAGGATATTTTGATTAAAAAGAAAAAATTTCACAAACGAGTTTTGATTTTAGATTTGTTAATTTCTTAATTCCCTTACATCTTATTAAAGTGAAAACTTAAATGGACCGAGGGAGTATTATTAAAGAAAAAAAAAAAACCCTTTAATAGTTTATATCATAGGACAGGAAGGAAAAAAATAAAATAAAAGTCCAGGAAAACTCACCGTGATTCCAGAAACTGTCAACCATGATTTCAGCTTGTCTAGTTGCTTTTTCAACGCTCCTGCTGTAATGATTCAATCTATCATGTATTGCTTCCATTGTTGGATTAGGACCTGAAATCACAGCACCAACATCAGTCCTTTGGAAAAGACTCACACGGTTGGCTGATGCAGAGGAAGGGGGAGCAGGGGACATGTGAACATAAGGGTTGTTGTTGTTGTTTCTGTTGTTAGTTGTTGTTGTTCTACCAGTGACAGGAATCTCTCTGTGATCGCTCATTCTTCTCGTGAAAGAGGTGGAAATAAAGAAGGGAGAGTATAACAGAAACAGAGGGGAGGATGCAGGGCAGAATAGTAGGACAAATACGATGGCCTTATATGCTTATGTTAGAATGCATGTCACGTCATGTGTGAGTGTGTGATATATTGATTGGGCACGCCTCGGGTGCCACTAAAAAATTATAATATAAAATCAGATTTACCGTGAATCTCAATCTATGTTATCATTACTCAAATTTTTAAGAGAAATATTGTTTAGGACAAGATGCACGAATGGGTTTTCATAACTTTTTATATAAAAGTTAAAAATGATAGTAGCGAAGTGATCAAAATTTCTCTTTCTTCCTTCACTCACCTATGATTTCCGCCAATTCTTTGATTCCATCAATTCCAAATATTTTTGTATAGAATTTGTAATGCTAGTTTCGTGCTAAATAGTAGACTAGCAATCTTCAATTTTTTGACATCTCTAGAGTAACAGAAAAAGTCTTACTCTATTTCATTTACTATTTTGATACCATTTCATTAAAAATAGTGAAAATGAAAAATAATAATAACCTACAAAATAAAACGTCAAATACTGAGTAGAACACGCCAAAAGTTTTCCCTTGCTATTAAAGCAACTAAAAATTTTTCTCCATAGTTATATTTGAAAGTTAATTTAATTTGACTTCCTTGGTCAACCTTTGTCTCATGCTTCATCATAATTTGAGTACCATTCCTTAAACTAAATCTTGTTTTTCCCTAGCCTAAATTATATATTATTAAAAAAAATTATATTTGAATGCATTTTAGGGAATGACACTTACTCATTATGCATATCTGCATACCACTATATTAATAATTATTATATTTGGATTTAATTACGAACGGATGCATTGGATCAAGTGAGAACATGGTAATGTAGAGGCTGAGTAATAGCTCAATTCATGTTTATAGAAAAGAAGTTGAGTTTTTTGTTAAACAGCCATGTTCAAACTTGACGTCTATGAGAATCATGTTTCAATTCAGAATTTCAGATTAATCGAAGTCTTGTGTTCGACTTTATGAGTGCCGAACTATGTGAAAGCTCAAAAGAATTTCATAAAAAAGCAAATATTCTTTAGTATTCTTGAAATGGTATGTGAGTGGTTCTTGTTTAGGAACTGGGAATCAAAGTAAAGTGAGGCTAGAAATGATAGCGATGAATAAGTTCAAGATGATGGAACATAACGCCGAAAGAGAGATGCTACCATTAGCAGAATATGATGCTAAAAGCATAGTCCGTGCACAGATTGATAGAAACATGTAGAATAGATTATTCTTCCTCCCCTCAACGACACGGATAGAGCATGTTTTAGAAAAGTACATAGGAGATTTTCTTTTTCTAGACTAGTGTAAGAAGTAGTTTGCAGAATTTGTATACGAAAGTAATGTGGAAAATTAACATTATTCTAAGAGTTTAATTGAAATGCAATTATAGTGTAAAAAAGTTTTACATAATTATCCAATCAAATACTCGTGTTTGTAATAAGATTTTTAAAATAGTGAATGGTTGAGTCAAATATTTTTTACTGATATAGCAATACTTGATTGGATATCTGTATAAAACTTTTTTACACTAACAATACATATAAATTAAATCCTTTCTAAACAACATCCCATTATGGAATGGTGAAATTGCAAGAATATACACCAATTTATATACTTATTAAAGTAAGTTCAAGCCTGTTATGTCATCGTCTCATCCAATTTGCTGATGTGAATTGTTATAAAGTTTAATTAATAAAGTGAATGCATATGTTGGTTCTTAAAAATATATTTTACAAGTCTATGTATTAATGCATGATGATTTGATGATGGGCTGGATGAGTCTTCCTCCATCAAACAACAATTTTATCTATATATTTTTGTTAGGAAAAAAGTATCTACACAATTTGCTAATTATATAATACATTACTTGGCTAATGTTATATCACTAATTATAGAAATATTTAAAGAGTTTAATTTATATGTACTGACAGTGTAAAATAACTTTATAATATCAGCTAATAGAAATGCAATAAACTATCTAATTATGGTGAGTCCCTCATTATAGTGGATAGTTACCTAGTATAATTTAATATTTTTTGTATTTCCATTGAATGACAGTATAAAATTATTTTATATTATTAATACATATAAATTAATCTCATTTAAAAATATACAAAACATATATTATGAGTTATATTATAAACTTTATATTTATTTCAATTTTTAATGTTTTACTCAATTTATAATTATAAAAATTCTTTAAATAATAATTTTAAAAATAAAAAAAAATAATAGTATGCAAGGGCACTTGCAAAGCGCAGGATATAAAGCTAGTTAATTATAAAAATTCTTATTTTTTATGTGCGTGTTTGAATTATCTTACCATGTATTTAAAATAACGTATAATTAAGAACTATGAGAGAACATATGAAAAAAGAAGCAATGATTAATTAAAAAAGTCAAATTCAAACATGCTAGTTTGTGTTATATATATTTTTTTTTATTGTTCACAATCAATATTTTCATAGCCGATATATATATATATATATACTAATTGGTCCGATGGGTTCTAAGGGCTAGTGGTTCGGTGGGTTCATAGCCTTGCCCTTATTCGGTTGACAAACCTCGTCGTCTCCCTCACTCTTCGAGGTTCGAGGCTGGGAGGCCCCTTGCAGTACAATTGGGCATGCAGCAGGCCTGGATCAGCCTACCTGATCCCTCATTAAGGGACACCCACCCACACACCCTTTGACCCCGCAGCCTAGACTCATAATGGATGAGCTCACATTGTGGCTCCTCACCCTTTACCCTCCCTTTTTTCCCCCCATATGGGAAAATACAACCACATCAATGTAAGCGCGATCCGCTCACTCAAATCCCATAACCCGTGCCCTAACAGAATCTGTTACTTCCTTAATCTACGCCCTTAAATGGTCCCCTGCCTTTATGGCACCTATTCTTTATATACCCCCTCCCTCCCTCCCTCCCTTGGGGACCAAGGTAAGTCATTCGTAACCTAAACATCAACCCACCCTATTTCAAAGCTCAGACAAAAACATTAATAACGCAAGAATAGCCTTTTTGGTATCTAAATTTTTTTTATAAAAAAAATAAATTTGAAAACAAAATAATAATTACTCATATTCTTGTCACATTACTTTTTAAAAATTGATTATGAGTTACATTCTTTATAATGATAGTGGTAACTACTTTTGAATTTTAAAATTATCAAACACTTACATACAAATTTATAAATAAACCACAAATTTGAAATCATAAATTTTGTTGATTCATTTTTGTTATATAATTTATAATTTATGTAATATTAAATACATTACTTAACGAAACAATAAAATTAAAAAATGTAAACTAATACAAACACTACAAAAAATAGTTCTTTAGTTTTGCCGTTTGTTTTGTTTCAGACATTCCACCCCGTTTACCCAAAAACAAAAAAAAAGTTGCTTACCTGCGATTTTTTACCATTAAGATAAAAGTTTAATTGGTATGCACTGATAGTATAAAATTGTTTTACACTGTCAATCAATAGAAATAGGGAAAAGTGAAAAATCATAGTGGGTCTCTCATTATAATGGATAATTATTTATATGAGTTGGCACTTTTCATTATTTCTATTGGTTGATAATATAATTTAAATTAAATTCTTAAGATAATTTGTATCAGTTATGCTAATTGACACAAATTACATGATTCTGTGGCAGTTATTATTCTATTTAGTGACGGTCCTATCATTTTTGAAAAATATTTATCTTTTAATATTTTTGTTTTCACAATTCTCTTTGACCTCTTCCTTCTTCACCCACTTCCTCATCTTATCCATCCATTTCCTCGTGACACCATGCTCCTCTGCCACTACCTTCATCGTCTCCACCATGCTTACCTTTTGATAATCGTCACCATGTTTGTCGTTGATGTCAAAACTGAACCTCACCACTTTGTCGACACTCTCAATAACTCTAGAACCACCATGCTGAGCGAGTGCTCAGTTTTTTGACCTCTATTGAATTCCACCTCCATTCGATGACACTCAAGCTTGATCTCTGGGTCCACAATCTTCTCTCTTCGTGTTTCAGATTTGATCTCCATTTAGATCCTTCCGAATTGCTTTCCCAAGTGATTGTTTAATTTGCTTTTCTTTTCAGATTTCTCCTTTTTTCTAGATTTGTTTTATGATGGCATTGAACCTAAACAAATGATTTCCCAACGGTTTAAACCGTCAAAAAATAATTTTATTGGTGGTCTTACTAACAGTGTCAAGGAGTTACCACTAAATGCCTCTCATCACTTTACATCCATTGGAATATCTATTGATGGAGGTTAAAACCGTTACTAAATGATATAAATAACCGCCACTAGCACACTTTTATTTTGTAATGAACATAAAAGTAATAGAACATTTATAGATATTATTCAATTTTATTATAGTAAAATTTATATATTCTTTTCACATAATATGATCTTCGTATATCAGTACGTAACACAAACATATCTTTTTACATAGATTTAGGAACAAATGAAGTGTGACACTCTCTTCCGTTATTGTATTATTATTTTCTAATCCAACTAATCATTAGGCACATGCTACTTAGTTTTAGAAAATATTCTATTTTTATTTTTTTGTTTTCAATATTAATGATCAAAGTGCCACATAGTTTTTATTCTGTTTATTGTTGTCACTGTTTCTTTTATGAAATTTAAAAATAGTAAATAAAATGCAAATAAACATGACACTTTTACAATTAATATTAAAAAAAATAGAAAATATTTTCTAAAATCAAACAATCCCTTTCCAATTATTTTTTCAAATAACATCACTCCAAAATGATAATAAGATTTCACATTTTTGAAAAAAAAAAAATTGCACACATAGCGATGTTGTGGTGATTATTGTTAACAAAAAAAAAGTTAGTTACACTTCGGCACATTAATTTGTTTTGTTTTTATTTTTTTGTTTACTTTCATTAACAAATTAAATATTGAATTTAATTTAAATACACTCACAGTTTAGATAATAAAAATAATAAAAAATACCAACTTATATAAATAATCACCTATTATAATGAGGGGTCCACCATAATTTCTCACTTTTCAGCATTTCTATTAGTTGACATACATACCAATTAAACTCGTTAATATTTTGCAAATTATATATATATATATTTCCTCTTTAGAATTAGAAGATCAATACTCCTGTTATCGGAGAAGCATGTATACAAAATCCAACTTTTCTAATTTAAAATCACTGAAAATGAACTCCCATATTATGTCTTGAGAAATTTGTATTTCTTTTGCGAATTCTAATAATGATTACACAAATTGTTAAACCAAAACAAAATATATTTAATTTTATAATTAACAATTACATGCAGACGAATAAATTAAAATTAGATATTACAATTCATTCACATGACTATTTTGTGGAGGGAAAAAAAATCGTAAGCACCTACATCAAGCACTCTACAACATTTTCCCTTTTCAGCCAAAAAGATTGTAGCTTGTTTTCATGTATTTTTAGGCTTATAGCGTTCCATCTCATATCTAATCATCCAATAATTGAAAAACCATCATTGTTATTGGCACAGTTTAGACATCATTGGAACACCTGCTGAATTACACACAGATAATTAGAAATTTCAATTGTATTACTGATAAACCTATTTATAAAGAAATATAAGAAATCATGAAATGCACTAATTTTTTAACATCATGATTGATCAAAAGCATTAAGTGATTTTTCCGAGAAAAAAATATATTTCCCTAATTTCCATCTACTCAATAAAAAATATCCTAATATGAATCCGTCGCCTTTACCATGTGTTTCTTTCTTTTAACTCATCATTATTTCAATAAAACTAATGAATAATTGATCATTGCCTTGTAACGACCTTCTGGAAAATCTTAATCATATTTATTGTACACACATTACAGATACTTTTTGTGTTAGTTGTTTTGCCATTAAACCGTGTGCTGCTTTTTCTTTTATATTTTTCTTTTGGATGAAAGTCTGCATTAGTTTATTATAATATGCAACAAATAAATATAAGACCTATAAAGGTAGTATTCAAACAATTGGGATTAAATTTTTAATTCATTTAAAAATATCGAAGCATTAAAAACTACTTATTCTAGTTCATAATAACTATTGCTTTAACAAAATTGATATTTTGTGTCTAGATACATTAATTTAAAAATATATTAATTTTATCAAAATGACAATTATTATGAATGGAAGTGAGTAATTTGAATTAGCTACTAACTATAACACTTGCAATTGCATCCAAGGCATGTAATAAATCATAACCATTTATGTTAATAATTTTAACTGAAGACTTTAGAAAACCCAAATTTCAATTCAAAGATTGGGGTCGTGATGGTAGAGATCTAAAGTGAGAAAAAAAAAGGGGATATTTAAGAAGGCCCATTTGAGCAAAGGAAGAAAAATTATTAAGCTTAGCATGTTCGAGGGAAAGAGCAATATTAATGCAATATGTAGATAGATATGGATGAGAAATTCTTATATGCTATGAGAGCAAGCCACTTCCTTTGTTGTGTACGATTCATTTTTTGCCATGTCAATAGTGTGGGTCAACCATCTTTCTTTTAAGATTTAATTATTGTATAATTTTCTATAATTTCACTAAATGTTTAATTAGATTTCTATAGTTTAAAAATGTGTAATCATGTCTCTATATTAAACAAAATTTGTGATCAAGTTTCTAACATTAACAACCATTACAAAGGAGACCCGCAACAACCATCAACAATAATCAGTAAACATCATCACCAAATAATCAGAAAATCCCCACAAAGCATCACTAAACCAATTTCATTGCAACCTTCACTCTACAAACCCTTATTAGATACTAGCGAGCAGCTTCCTTTTTGTGCCTCGCAGATTTGTTTTCTTTTTTTTTTTTTTACTTATATTTCTTAAGTTGCGTCTTTATGGATTGCTATCTTTCTTTGATAGTCTTGGGCATTTTCCTTTTTATTGTGTGGTCTGATTCCTCCAGTGCATTAATATTTTTTTTTTTTGGGTCAATCCGGGTTTTCATGGGTCCCTTCTCAAGGCATCTTTCTTATTTTCCTATCTTTTAATTTTTCTAATCAAATGGTTATGTTTTTTAATCGTTTCTTTGTAATTGGCTAATCTTTGCTTTGGGTTAGTTTAATTTTTCTTTCTTTTACGAATGTTTTTTTTTCCACACATCAGACCCTCTTTGCAAGGCCATTGTTGGATAGTTTTTGTTTGTGAGTGAGATTCTTATATAAAAAACGAAAACTACATGTTGTGGTCTTATATTTTTGTTTTTGTTTTTGATCTTTTGTTCAAGTGTCTAAGCTTATTCCCTTATCTCTTGAAATATTTCACAGTTTTTTCTTTTCTTTTAATTTTTAAATTAATTGTTTGTTGGTTCCATTCAATAACTATATTTTTGTTTTGCCTTATTTCCAAAAACTATTTTCATTTTGTTCTGTCTTATTTGTTTGCAATTTGTTTTTATCATGTCGTAATTTTTTTTTCAAATGATAAAAAATAATAAAAATCCTTTTTTGGAGAACTTTGTTTAATCCATGCAACAACTTATGACATTAATGTATAGCTTAACTATCCTCAAGAATTGTAAGAATCGTAAACGTTTATTGTGTAGCTTATTATTATCCCAAATCTTATACAAGAGTGGATTTGTTTTTTTTCTCTCATTACAATGAATCTTTTAAAAGATAAAGGTCAAAATTTAAATTCTCTCTTTCTTTTTATGTAAATAACCTTTATTTATTTATTTTTTTTGGATTTGTTTCCTTTCCCTTTTAGAATCATGAATCTTTTCAAAAATAAAAGTAAAAAAATTATATTCCCTTTTTTTTTTTAAATAATCTTTAGCTTTATGATTTGTTTCCTTTCCCTTTTAGAACGAATCTTTTCAAAAACAAAAGTTGAAAAAAATTCTCTTAATTTTTTGTAAATAATTGTTAGTTTTTTTTAAAAAAAAGGAGAAAAATAAATATTATTAAAGTTATTAATTAATTTGCATAATAAGCTCTAGGATAACAACCATTACAAGATGGATATATTAGGGGTGTTACGCGATTAAGTTTTCATCCTTCCCTGTGCATAAATAGACTCCCGAATCCAATCTCTTTAAAAGACTAATTTTTGCCAAATAAAAAAGTTTTTCCAATTTTTTCTATAAATAGAAATTGGTGGCGACTCCATTGAATTATTTTTCAATATTTTTTGTTGTTTTTCATCACGGTGTCCTTCGGGCACATTGTGATAGTTTGGCAACTCCACTAGGGATAGTTAGAGAGTCAAGCCCATTGGAGTGAATTATGCAAATTATGTAACTAAAATAATGTTTATTTTTCCCATTATTATTGCTTTTCACTTTTTTTTGTTTTATTTCTAATTGTAAATATTTTCATGAATATTTTTTATTTGTAAGTCAGTATTTTATTTTATTCGTTATTATCTATCACTTAAATCTTAGGGTAGTTGATTTCTTTTTCTTTTTCTATTTTTTGTATATATCTCAAACTTTAGGTAATTGATTTGTTTTGTATATATTGTTTGGAGCTTTATTGTGTAATTTTTTAGGGCTTTAAGATTTTTATACTCTTTACACACACTTTGCCATTAATTACCTTACACATTATTTAGGTTCTATACCTGAGCTCTCGAGTGCTGTAGGGCCGGAAAAGGCTTTGACGAGGTTATTGTGAGATTTATGTTTCCCTGACAATTGTTGATTCCTCGCTTAGATTGTTATTGGATTTGTGAGCAATCGTATTGTGACTTATATGTCTCTGTAGCTATGCTCATAAAATCGAGTCTTTACCTCATGGATAATGACAATATGGGGATCTTAACTTTTAGGGTGTCTAGATCTATCCTAGAAATCATAAACTATAGATTAAGCTTAGCAGCTATTCAAATTAAGGTTTTGACTTTAGAAATACCTAACCACTAGATCCCACCTTATTAGGACACAAATGAGTATACTTTTCTCATATTCTTTTCTTATAATCTAAATTTCAACTCATGCAACATATTATACATAAAGGGGCGAAAAAAAAATTATTCATAACATGCATCTTTCTTTCTTTCCCTATATTCCTTCCATGTTTCATGACACACATAGACATAAAAAAAAAAAAAAAGAAAAACTCATTCATAACATATCCCTTCCACACATTCATGACACGCATAGACAAAGAAAAAAGCAACCAAAAAAAAAAAAACTCATTCATAACATGCATCTTTCTTCATTTCCCTCTATCATTTCCATACATTTATAATACACACAAATTTTTTTTACAAAAAAAAAGTCATTCAACATGCATCTTTCTTTCTCTCTATCCCTTCCATACATTCATAACATGCATAGTTATACAAAAAATAAAAAAAATAAAAAAAACAAAGCACGCATTCATTAGGTTGCAACATTCTTGTCATACATGGTAGCATGCATAATCATAAAAAAAAAAAAAAAGGAAAGAAACTATCTGGCATGTTATGCACATCATACATTTGACCATTGTGACATGCATTCTTAGGCTTTCTTATTTGTCACACATGGTAACATGCATAATCATTAAAAAAAAAAAAAGGAAAGAAACTATTTGGCATGTCATGCACATCATACATTTGACCATCATAACATGCATTCTTAGGCTTTCTTATGTGTTCTCAAACATCCAACCATGTCATATTCATAGCTTGCACATCTCTTTTGTCTTGTCACATAGCATAGCATATATCACTAGGCATAAAATAAAAATCTCATATATGATGCATTTTTTCCTTATGTTCTTAACCACTTAGAAAGCAAAAGTAAATAAATAAAGAAATAAATCATTTAACATGCAACTTTCTCTTACGTTCTCAAACATTCATAGCATGCATGATTCTTTTTTCCTCCTTCACGCATGACAGAAAGCTTCAATAAGTATTTAGGGAAGAGTTTATCTAAAATGCACTTCTTTCTTTTCTTTATCCATGCCATATCATTCGTGCATTTAGACATTGCTACATGCATTCTTAGTCTTTTTGCCCCTTTTTTTCCTTCCATTCAGCAAAGCCATATTATAACATGCATGCACCAATAAGTATTTAGGAATGATTTATCTGACATGCATTTGTTTGTCTTCTTCTCTATATCCCTTTCATATCATTCATGCATGCCATTCATTTTTTCTCAATTCTAACACGCATCATTATCATAAATAATGACATCTCATTGAAAAAACCTTGAAAAGAGGATGCTCCATCCTGTCTCTAAACATTGCTCATTAAAAGAAAACTCTATTGATCCAAGTAGCTATGTTTGAAAGCCATGAACAAAAGAAAGAAAAAAAGAAACAAGAAAGAAACAAGAAAAAGAAAAAGGTAGAAGGAAAAGATTTAGAAGGGAAGGAGCCAGCTCAAGGAACCATAAAATAGAAGATCCCACTTCCTAGCCTTGGCGGAAGCTGCGGCACTCGATCCTGATGAGTCTATCAAAGCTCTAGAAGATGTGAAAAGACATGTTCATTGCAATGAAGAGGCATTAAATAATTAGGGATGCAAATCTTGATCTAACTTGATGTATCTTGAATGTTGAATGATAGGCTTTTATTGCCTTTGTTTGTATTGAGGTCCATTGAAATAATAAAATGATTATGCATGGTTTCTTCTTTCAAATCAACACATTAACTTTCATATATTGCCCATAGACTCTCTCTTTCTTTTACACCTTTTACATGGTAATTCCTTTCTTTTGGGATACCTGTCCCACGCAGATAATCATAAAAAACCCATTAATTGATTCTTGTATTACAACAGACATGAATGGTCATGAGCACAATGAAGGTCCTTAGCTATGCTAGCAATCTGCTTAGATGTTGAACTTAGTGAAAATTAACAAAATATTTGGTAACCAAAAAGCTAATCATCGCCTTGTACACACTTCATGAGCTGGTCATTTCAAGTGCAGTGGAAAAAGTATCTAGAGCCAAAAAAAGAAGAAGAAGAAGAAGAAAAAGATTGGCTAGCTCAAAAGATCGATTTAGGTAAAAGTTAGAGCCTAAAAATAGAATACAAAAAAAGCTCGTTAGATCGAAAACAAAAAAATGGTCTAGGTAAAAATTAGAGTTAGCAAAGAAAGAAAAAGAAATGCTCGCTAGGTTGAAAACTCGAAAAGGCAATTTAGGCCAAAGTTAGAGCAATAAAAAATATTTGCTAGGTTGAAAACGTGAAAGAGTGACCTAAGCAAAACTGTATCACTTTGGAAGTTAGACAATGAGGGGCATTGAAGGACTACTAAACTGGGGTAATTTAATGACAAAGGAATTATTTACTAAAGAGGAGGAGTCAACAATTAAATGTAGATTGGCTTGTTGCATAGCAAGAAATCCTACTCTTGGTCATGAGTTCAAGTTTGATATAAATAAAGAATCAATAAAATGGGTTAATCATGTGAAATCTACATTGTAAGTCTTTCCAACATTTTGTACCTAATCTATTTCTTCATACATATCCATATCTTGTAAATATTATCAAGTTTTCAGTTCAATAAATTTGCTTTGTTCCTTTTCCTTCTCTTTTGCCTTCATTCTTTACTCTTTTTTCCTTCTCTCCTTCATCATCAAAGGGTGCATTAATCAAGGCATTATATTTAAATAAAGCTAAGTGGCAATAGCCAACAAGGCTCTTTGGTCACAATTCAATTCAAGATCAGATTCAGAATCCACACAACAATGGACCCAAAAAAAAAAAAATGCTCACTAGATCGAGAACTTGAAAAAGGGCAATCTAGACAAAAGTTAGAGCAAAAAAAGAGGGGAAGTTGGCTAGATTGAAAACCCGATAGGATAATCTAGGCAAAAGTTATAGCAATATTTTTTTATAAAAAAAAATCGCTAGATTGAAAACCTGAAAAAATAGTCTAGGTAAAAAATAGAACATAAAAGAAAAAGAAAAAAGCTTGTTAGATAAAAAATAGAAATGACATCTAGGCAAAAGTTAAAGCAAGATCAAAAAGAAAAAAAAATCCCAAAGCATAATAAGACCAAGAATGAGCTGAAAATGATGATCAAGGTAGAAATTCAAAAAGCAAGTAGCTCACAAGATAGGCTTTTCGGCACATAAGCTGATCAGAAGTCAAAGTGGGGTTAGAGATTCATGAGATAAACAATTCATAAAAAAGGTCAAATGCAACATCTTTTCAACATGCAAGGCCATAAATTAGAAGCCAAAGTATAGTCAAGCCAAAGATTTGTGAGACAATCAGTTCACTATAGGGGTTAAATGCAATAGCTCTTCAAATAGAACAACTAATTTGGATTTGACAAATAGAGAGCAATGTTTGGAAATTGCAAATTGGAGCAAATTTTTTTTTTTTTTTGCTTTCTCATCGAGTTAGGACATTCGTGTTTTGCATCATCAAATCATCTAGCTAGGTCTTGGCACATGTCATTATTACCACTTCATTCTTCCTATATCAACACAATATTGTGTACTTTTCATATCATTCACCTTCATTTTTTGAATATCGCAAACTTGGGCAATTTTTATTCTTTTTTCATTTCTTTCTTCTCATTTTCCTTTCTATAAATCTTTCTCATCATGATTAGGGCATTTAGGTTGTGTCACTACATCGTTCATCATATCATTGTCATATCATCATCTCTATTTATTTCCTCTTGTATATCACAAATCATTTCCCTTCATGTAAATATCACACATTATGGACTATTCATCACAAATCATTTCCTTTCCTGTAAATATTACATACATGGATCATTCATTTTTAAAAGTCATCATAAATCATTCCTTTTCTGTACATATTCCATCTTGCCATCACTTTTCAATAATTATCACTATCATTTTTTAGAAATTATCACAAATCATTTACTTTTTGCATACTATCAGCATTGCAAAGCATTTTCTCTTTCACATACTTTTCGTAAAGCAAGGCATTTACTCTTTTGCATACTCTTCGTATAGTAAGGCATTTACTTTTTTGCATATTTTTCTACACTGCAAAGCACTTATCTTTCGCATACTTTCTGCATTACAAAGCTTTTAATTTTTGCATACTTTTTCGCAAGGCAAGCTTTCACGTTGGCAAAGCTGCATTTCATTTGTAAAGCTACATTTCACATTGGCAAGGTTGCATTTCATTCTCAAGATTGCATTTCGTTCACAAGGCCGCATTTCATTGGCAAGACTACATTTAACATTGGCAAAGCTGCATTTCATTTGCAAGGCTGCATTCATTCGCAAGACTACATTTCATTTTCACAAGGCATCTACTCCTATCATTTTCTTTGTTTGGACAAAAATACGTGCTCATATCTTTACTAATTCCTTACCACAGAAATATCAAAATCTACAGCTTTATACTTTCTAGTAAAAAATAAGTAAAGAGGGATAATTATGAACACCATATTTTGTTCAATTTTTTTTAAAAAATAAAAAAATATAATACAAGCCCAATCTTTTTTGGCCCATGGCTCATGGCACCTCTCAACTCAAAGAAATAAAAGATAAAAAGATAAAACAAAAAAAAAATCAAATCAGCATTTTTTAATCAAATCAAATTTGCCAATGAGCATACTTAATCAAATCAAAATCTCTCAATAAGCATCAATCAATATCAATTTAAATTATTTTGTTATTGTTTTCCAAGCATTTATAAATAGGCATCAAACAACAATTAGAAAGGAGATCCACCAACAATAATCAGCAAACATCATCACCAAATAATAAAAAAATCCTCACAAAGCATCACTAAGCCAATTTCATCTCAACCTTCACTTTACAAACCCTTATTAGATACTAGCGAGCAGCTTTCTTTTTGTGCCGTCGCAGGTTTGTTGGGTATTCTTTTTTTTTTTTTTTTTGACTTATATTTCTTAAATTGTGTCTTTACGTGTTGCTATATTTCTTTGATAGTCTTGGGCATTTTCTTTTTCATTGTGTGGTCTGATACCTCTAGTGCATTTGTATTTTTTTTTTTTTGTGTCAATCCGGGTTCTCATAGGTCCCTCTCATAGGTCCCTCTCGAAGCATCTTTCTTATTTTCCTATCTTTTAATTTTGCTAATCAAATGGTTATGTTTTTAAATGATTTCTTTGTAATGGGCTGATTTTTGCTTTGGGTTAATTTTTGCTTTCTTTTACAATGTTTTTAACACGCATCAGACCCTCTTTGCAAGGCCATTGTTGGTTAGCTTTTGTTTGTGAGTGAGATTCTTACATAAAAAAATGAAAATTGCATGTTGTGGTCTTATATTTTTTTTGTTTTTAATCCTTCGTTCAAGTGTCTAATAGCATATTTAGTTCTGCTTTTATAGAATTGATTCTAAATAGAATTGATTTTGTTAAAATTAATTTAATTTTAACTGATTTTGAGGTAAAGTGATTTATGTTTAGTAATTTGATTTAAGAATTAATTTATATTTGGATAGAATTGATCAAAATCACTTTTACATATATAATTTATAAAAAAAAGTCCAAAATCAATTTTGATAAAATTGAAAAGTAACAAATTTTCACTTCTGTCAAAATCAATTTTGAAATAAAATTGATTTTGGTGGAGGTATTTAATGGGAAACCAAACAAGGTGAAAAATATCCAAAATCAATTCTAGTCTCTCATAATTGATTCTGACTTGCCCAAACAATTTTCCAAACAGGCACTAAGCTTATTCCCTTATCTCTTGAAATATTTCATATTTTTTTTCTTTTCTTTTAATTTTCAAAGGAATTGTTTATTGGTTCCATTCAATGACCATTTTGTTCTATCTTATTTGTTTGCAATTTGTGTTCATCATGCAGTATTTTTTTTTTTCAAATGATGAAAAACAATAAAAATCCTTTTTTCGATAATTTTGTTTAATCCACACAAAAACTTACGACATTGATGTATGGCTTAACAATCCTCAAGAGTTGTAAGAATTGAAAGAATTTGTTGTATAACTAATTGCTATCGTAATTCTTATGTAAGAGTGGATTTGTTTCCTTTCTTATTTCTATGTTAAATTCTGTGTAAGAGTGGATTTGTTACTTTTCTCTTATTAGAATAAATCATTTCAAAAATAAAGGTCAAAATTTGAATTCTCTCTTTCTTTCTTTTCTTTATTTTGTAAATAACCTTTAGTTTTTTTTTTTTTTTTTGGGATTTGTTTCCTTTCCCTTTTAGAATGAATCTTTTCAAAAATAAAAGTAAAAAATTAAATTCCCTTTTTTTTTGTAAATAATCTTTAGCTTTTTGATTTGTTTTCTTTCCCTTTCAGAATGAATCTTTTAAACAACAAAAGTAAAAACGAAAATTAAATTCTCTTAATCTTTTGTAAATAATTGTTAGTTTTTTTTAAAAAAAGAGAAAAATAAATATTATTAAAGTTATTAATTAATTGCATAGTAAGCTCTAGCGTAACCATTATAAGACAGATATATTAGAGGTGCAGTGCAATTAAGTTTTTACCCTTCCCTATGTATAAATAAACTCCTAAATCTAATCTTTTTAAAAAACTAGTTTTTGCAAAATAAAAAGTTTTTCCAATTTTTTCCATAAATAAAAATTGATAGCGACTCCATTGAATTATTTTTTAATATTTTTTGTTACCTTTCATCATGGTATCCTTAATACATTGTAACACCTTCCCTTCAACATACCCACAAACCCAAACTATATACAAAAGAACATTCAAACCAAATAATATCATTCTGAACCAAACCAAGCCACACAACATCCAAACACAAATCATTCTCCCTAAAGCAAGTTGAGGCTTCCCACTGCAAAACCCAAAAATCATAGAGCTACACACAAAATCATCAAAAGGCCGAAGAGGGATTAGCTATGAAAAGAAAAGGAAGAGGCCAAAGCCCTTGGCACTTGAGGCAGGGCGAGTGTAGGGGCGAGTGGTGGCCGTGGTGATGAGTGGTTTAGATGATGATGATAATGGATGATTAATAATGGTGGTGATGATGAGTGGTTCGGGATTGTAAAATCAGTTTGTTGGATTTTGTGTTTTTGATGAAGGAGGAAAGGTGGGTGATGGGGGAGGATTCTTATGGAGGAAAGGAGAAAAGGAAGATAAAGAAGGAGAAAGAATATTTTTACAATATTTTGTTTAATTTCAAATTTTTTGTAACAATTGTTAAAGTTAGGGACTTAATTACAAAATTTTGTTTGATGTAGATATTTAATTACTAATTTTAAAGCTATAGGAATCTAATTAAAATTTGAGTGAAACTATATTGACATGTAAAATAATTAAATCTTCTTTCAATTAATTTTTTCAAAATTATTCCAAAAAAAAAAAAGTAACCATGGTTAGTTTAACACTAAAATTATATCATAGTCCTTTACTCACTTGCAAACTTACCGGTGGCTAGCACTGCTCAATAGTGAACAACAACCACCGGTCAAGGTAGAAGTGGCTGCAGCAACCACTGGTTCGGGACTTCATTTCTGAATCATGATCTCCTCCGTCACATTCACAAACAACACCAAGACCTCTTCGTTGTTTCTCACATTTTAGGATACAACATTGTTGTTTGCAACACAATCAAATCTTTCTTAATCTCATTTGTGCTCTCCTGTTTGGAGCTCTTTGTGTTGGGAAGCTATTTTCCAATATTTTTGTTGTTTGCTTGACAAGACTTCCCCTCGATGTCCATTGCGACATCCATTTGAATTTTGTCTCATTCTTTCATTTTGAAATGTCCATGGTGAATGGGTTCTATCTGTTCTCTTACCCTATGTCCCTTCCCAGATTTCGGATAAATTTTGTGTAAACTCAAGCTATTGGGCTTACTCACAAATTGAATTTGTAAAGGAAGATTCTGGTACATGCACCTTTATTTCTTTAATTATGTCTTTATTTTTTGATAATGATACTAATATTATTAATCTGATGATTTCCTGACTTGTGATGGTTGGTGTTTTTTTCCTTCAGTAACACTGTTCCAACATATGTAATTGTAAAAGCAAGGGGAAAAAAATTGAAAAATATCACTCAAAAAGAAAGAACATGAACAGCGGAACTTAAAAAAGGGATGGAGATGAATGACACCTGAGGCGGAGACCCATTTTAGGACGGCAGAGACAAAAGAGAGATTGGGATTAAGTTGAAAACATAAATGTTTTGAGTTAGCCATGGTTAGTTCTCTTTTTTTAAAAAAAAAAAAGTTAAATTAAAATAAATATGGCTGACTCACACTGTTGACATGGCAAAAAATGAATGGTATAGAGCATGAGGAGTGACTTGCTCTCCGAGTATATAAAAATTTCTCGGATATGGATAGGATACCTATTAAGAAATAGAGATGAATATATATAGAATGTGATTGGTTGTGATTTTGGAAGAATAGAAGTAACATTTTTTTTTTCCCCCAAAAAAAAATGCTTCTAACACTTTTTGAGTTGTTTGCTTGTGCTTTTCAAATAAAGTAGAAGCAGGAATAAAAGTAGAAAATAATTAATTTTTTTATTTTTTTAAAAAATAGGAAGTTACTTCTTCTAAAAATAAAAATAGTAAAAAAAAGAAAAAATGATCTTGAATTTTGAATCTATTATCTTTTTATATTATTTTATTATTCTACCATTAGTTTTTTCTTAAAAACACTGCTCTTTATTTATTATATTATAATTTTGCACTAAAAAGTCCTTTGTATTTATTATATTTAAATAATTTAATAACTTTGATTCTATTAAAATATATTTTTATAATTATATCTAAATACAAAATAATTTTCTACTTGTACTTTTGTTTTCGTTTCTCATTTTGCTTTTAAAGAAATACTTTTTTCAAAATATTAATCAATCAGGCTATATATATATATATATATAGTTAAAATTAAAACATAAATTATATAATTTTTTTAATTAATCATGTAAATTTAAAAAAAAATTTAATTTTAATCATCCATGTATGATTATAGTCAAAATTTGTTTTTCTTACCTCTTATATAAAAACACCCCTTTTTCTTTATACACCTTATATATATTCATTCCTCTTTACTTTTTAACAAGAATCTTATCCATATCTATCTATATGTTGCATTATTGTTCTTTCCCGCAAAAGACGTGGTATTTAAAGAGAGTATCTAGTATTGAAATAAAGAAAGTAACATAACAAATTAATCCTCTTCCAACCAATGTATTCCTTAGATAAGGTTTTGGATTCAGTTTGAAGGCTTCAAATATTGAGCACATAGAATAGAACAAACTACATTCTAGTTCATGGTTCAAGCCCAAGTTCATGAGCTTCAGCCTGTGTATTTCAAATACTTCGCGTCCATGATGAGCCATGAGTCATGATCCCATATTCACAACTGCAACTGTTTCGACTTTAGCAACAAGAAATTATCATACCCTCTGCCTAGTTATGTGGTGATATCTAGTGCAACCGGTTAACCCCTCTAGAGATCAAGCCCGGGATCTCTCAATCTCGCATACATTTGCAATTTGAAAGTTGTACGACTGCAGTTAGGGTTCTACGTTGTAGTAGTGATTTTGTAGTTTTATCTAATTTCTGACACGATTGAAAACATCAGAGCAGAAAATGTGAACATGCTTGAGGTCTTTGCACGTAAATTAATAACATGCATTCATGCCCATAACCTTGAAGTCCCCATAAATTTTATCGAAGCAGTCTTCAGAATATTTTGTTTCAAAACTAGCGGGGAATTGACTAATCACCGAGGCAAAGCTTAAGTTCTAGTTACTTCTCAATTTCAATCTAGTTTAATATTTTGTTCTAAAACAGTAACTTACACTAACTGCAATAATCTAACTCCTGAATTTAAAGCACATGCTCTCGTTACTTAGGCTTATAGTGGTTCATAAAGTATTTTTGTATGCTAGGAAATATGATCAACTTTTGCACCAAAAATGGAGTTAAAGAGATAAATTTGTCTTAGAAATTTCCCCATTAAGCTAAATGGATGGAATTCGAAGCTCTTTTTTGGTTGATATTGCTGAATTTTTTTAATACCTATTATTTCCACAAACAGAATGGTAATCTGATTACGACAAATCGAGCACTCAAACAGATCACCATTTTGATCAACACCAGTGATGAGAACTAGGAGTATCTTTCTATTTTCAATATATATATATATATATGTGATTTTTGGTGAAAAAAAAACTACATAATAAAATATCACCATAGGCAAGGTTTTTATTTATTTATTTTTGACCTTATTATGGCCTTAGGACCCACTCTAACTGCATTTTTCGGAATTGCCGCACCACAACGGCACAATTCCAAATGGAACAACTTTAATTTATAGAATTGCAGCTAATGCATTTAATCATGGATTAGATCTTCCAACAATAATCCAATCTTCAGGCCCCATATCAACGACTAATTAACTAATGCCAATTGCCAAAATTCTGACCTTTATAAACTTTCTATGAACAAATTGCTCCAAAGTATGGTCTTCCTATTTGAGTGGAAGTAGATCAGCCTACCTGTCGAGAGCCTTTGGCCCAGGTTTAGGTTTAATTTGACCTAACTTATTTAATAAAAAAGTTAAGCCATGTTATAGATTAAAAGAAAAATTTATTGGATCTAATAATTTGACATATTTATACTATATTATTATTATTATTATAAAAATCTAATGATAATACCAACATGGAGTTTGTCAAAGCAGCAGATACTTTGGCTCTTTAATCAGGTGTCTCAGGTTCAAGTGCTGAAAATGAAAAAAATCTCACAGAAAGACCAAAAGCCCTCTTGAAATCTCTATGAGTCTAACTGGATTAATCAGATTCATAATAATAAAGCCTAGTGAGCTAGTGAACTTCATTCTAATGATAATAGAAACCTTTTACTATATTTAGAAATAGACTTTTTTTTTTTTGCCTATTTAAGAAGTCTTTTGATCTATTTAAAAAAATATTTTTAAATACATTTAGAAGCCTATTGAGCTATTTAAGAATAGATTTTTTAACTTATTTAAAAGTCTAATTATCAAATAGGTATCTAAATATACTTTGAAGCCAGGTCAAATCCATTTAAACCAAAGCATAGCCTAACTCAAATTATTTGCACCCCTAGTTCTACTATCCAAGGTTCTAAACATGAATTTTTTTTAAAAAAAAATGCTAATCAACTGAACCATAGAACTAAAGGTTATTGGAAATTAAACTTTCTCCATAATCCTCGATTGTCAATAATACCTCCCAATAAACTCCGGGGTGATCGGCAGGATCAAGCTAATTCCCACACTCTATATGTGTTCCCACACTTTATATGTGTACCTGATGTATAAGGTATGTATTTCTGTGCGTGGCAGTAAGATATCTAACTACTGCGCAAATAGAATCTTCCTTCAAAGATTACAAATAGCTAGAGATCGAAAACAAATAAATGGCATATTACAGCCATATGACAATGCTAGCTCTACCATCATTTCAACCCAACAACTCAATATGTCACATATTATAGGGCGTAATGCCTCCTACCTCCGCTATTTAAGCTATATGTGTCATCATGGCATTATCTTCAATTTTGAAAATATATATGTATAAGTAAGAAGTCACTGGACAACGCTTATGATAAATTATCTTACAAATTTAGAAAATATATTTAATTCGTCATGGCTAGATACCATACATATAGGATACTGATGTATAGGTCTTTTAGGCAATACTTTAATTTAGTCCCCATCCCACTTCCAATATGAGTCGAGCACCTACGTAGAAGCCCGGAGTGGCACTGAATGGACATATTTTCTCGTAACATTCAAGGGGTTCATGGCAACAATCACTGTAAAAATTGATTGCAAAAATTACCCAAAAAATCTGCCAATTAGATAAATATTAGGTTAGACTAACAACAGTGCCAGGTGCTGTCCAGCAGGAGTTGGCTAAGATGTCTTGTAGCAAAGGAGTTAGTGGAGTGATTTTTTGTGGCTTTTGATGCTTTTAGTTATCTCTATGTCTTATGTTTTGCTTTCCGTTTTTTTGCTATGCTTCCTTGTTCTAGCTTGTTGTTATGACTTGTTCTGCTCCCCTTCTTTTCTGGGGTCGACCTCCATCCTAAATTGTTGGGAAAAAAAAAAGGACTAACAAGAGTGCAAGTTATAATCAAATTGAAATTAAAGCTGCTATTCAAGTGATCATCTCTGTCATGAATTTATGATCAAATAGTCTAGAGTCCAATCTGTATTTATTGTTATTCTTCTAAATAAAAGTTAAAATTTTAGTATAAAATCTGGTGGGCCTATGAATTATTTACACTTCTAACCTAAAGAAATTCTTACGTAAGAAGGTGTTAAAATATAAAATTAGTCATGTATTTTTATTTAATGATTTAAGTTTTTGGGAGAGATCATTCATGACAATCTCCACCCTCGATATATATAAATATATGTGCATGACAAGATTTAATATCAAATCGATCTTAATAATTGAAAGAAGGGTCTTAATCATTGAGTTAAGTCAGAAAATTGGAGTGATCAAGTCAAATATATTGATTAAAAAATTGAAGAGAAGAGCAGAGGTATCCGATGACTTTTAAGTACCCACTTGCATTCTTTGCACCTCTGTGGGACATCATCTTATATTTCGTGGGGATATCACCTTGGGAAAAACTTTATAGTCTCAGTCACCTTGATTTCCATTTCCTATCATTGTTGGTGTCACTCCTGACACTACTAACTAATAGGAGATCTATCTCATTATTCAAATATATGTGAATTATTTTTTTTCAAGACTTCAAGGTATTTTTATATGTTTGATTCATTTGAACCACTTATATAAGATTAATCTTTCTTGATTGTAAGAGTATAAAAATTATGTAGTTTTTCCGTAAGAATTGTCTCCTTGCAATTTGAACTTACATCCTCCTCCTAATAAGTTAAGATTACTTATTAGCTCAACCAATCAATTATGGGCAAATCTACATGTGAATTATGTGTAAATGATAATTAGTATAAATGTAAAATATCATGTAATCATGTGTAGCCATATACGTATAATTGTAAGTATGAACATAGTAAACAAACTAAAGAACTATTAGGGAAGAGTTTTCACTTAATCATTCAGAAGTTATTCTTGTAGTTGCATACAATCTCGTGAGATATTCTATGTATACGTATATAACAAAACCCATATATCGTATCTCTAAACAGCAGCAATCTGCTAAATTTCCATGAAAAAGCCAAAAGGACACCATGCATCACACACTACTTGGGAAAAAAAAATATTTTCAATACTATGCTTGATACTATAGATGCAACTTCATAAGGTGAATACAGTACAGAGACTTACCCAATAATGTAACTCAAATTCTTCGTCAACTTCATTCTAAATTCTCACTCGAATAACAAAATACACTTCTTGACACATAAAGACCACGGAAGGGTTAAAGTTGACCCAAGGATATTGCTAGTACGTGTCGATTATAGCTCCAATTCCAGGACTGCAGCTAAAGTCATCCAAGGCCTAGCAACAGATTCAGGACTTCGAAATTATTTAGGGATCTGAAATAATCAGAAACCATAACCAAAAATCAAATTAATGCATAGGAGATATACTGCAGTGGGATTACAATGCCTGAAATTCTGAAGTAGCATTTGTAATATAGATCGGTTACACATTGTGGTTGTGGCTGGCCCCTTGTTAGGATAAAACATTCAAGACTCTATTTTCCAAAAATTGTTGGAAAGAAAAGAAATTTTTTATTTTAGACAGGCAAATTTATATTTGACATTTGTCAAAACTATACAGCCTGTGTTAAAACTTTATCTTTTTTTGTTGATTCACCTCATATATATGTTAAAAAAAATTTTGCATGTCGCTCACCAAAAGAAAAAAAAAAAAAAAAAAGGAGAAGAAAATTGATTTGCGTGCCTAACGTGAGAAGTTGTTGCCCAAAAATTCATCCTTTATTTCCCTTAATTACCAAAAGAACTGTAAAAATGCAAGAAGATCGATATAGTATGGTCACGAAAACAATGTTGCGTAAGCACGAACTTATCTTAGTTACAAACACAATGAGGTGGTATGGCATGTGCCTATGCAATAAAAAACGATGGTCATGGTCCTTAGCACAGCGTTAGGTAGTGGAGAAACAGTATAATTCATGTACGGAGGTTAGCAATACATATAACATCACCAAAGAAAAGGGGCATTCATACAATAAAAAAAGTAAAGAAAAAAGGACATCCATATGGTGAGAAATGGGAAAAGGGAAAGGAACAAAACAAAAATCGTTAGAATGAGACAAAACTTTAAGAAAACTAGAGATTTTTCATACACGGGTGAAATATATAAATTATGCCACCTGCAGACAAGACTCATGAAACAGCATCTAATTTCCCCCTCAACGATAGATCTTCAATCCTTTTTTATCCCCCCGAACAATTTTCCGACTATAGTTAACCAGAAAATCTATTTGTGAATCAAAATTTAAATTCTAAAAAAATTTCTGTCATTAATATTGTTTTGTAGAAGGCACAATAAAGATAGTGCGAATCCCGAAATAAATAAAGATTGTGTGGAAAAGCAAACATGTGTAAGCATATACAATATATACAATATATTATACAAGCACAAAAGAAATAATTTCGAAATGTAGAAACCATGATAACATTAATTGTCATCTTGCATGTGAGAGGGACCAATAGGAAACGTGTGAGAGTGTATTACAAAGTCCCTACTCCATGCTTATTCAGTATAATGTTAAAAAGATTGAAAAAAAAAAAGGAAAAGAAATGAAGGTAAAGTATTTGCCATTACAATCCAATTACAGATATAACTACATGTAATATACATGCCATTTAGGGTTTTGAAGTCCATGGCTTAGGGTTTAATATGAAATGAAACATAAGAAGCACCAGGTGATCATACAAATTAACCTCCTTTACAATGAACTGTGCTGATATGTTTGATGAAATTTCCTTTTCTAGCAATCCTGGTGTAGAAAATTCAATGAACGAACATCAACCTCGAGCTGATTGTGGAATTATACATGTCCTTATTATGCACATAATGTCAATGATTCAATCGACACCCTTTCTTTTCCATGTCAACTTATGAAAATAGCAGCAAATCTAAAACAGTAAGAAAGAAGAAAAGAAATTTTACCATACGCTCCTGCAAGGGAATTCAAAAGGGATCTTCAACTTTACTGCATAGGTAAGTTTGAGCTGTCCCCGTTGGCCTTGATTAGATTCCTCTTCTTCTTTTTCTTCTTATAAGGGATTCCTCTCGCCTTAGCTTGTGAGTCCCTAACCTCACGTAGGTAAACTCTTATGGCACCACTTGCAAAAGGGTTTGTCTCAGGCAACCCTCCATTTTCTTCATATGCAGCTCTCAACCTTCCTATGAGTGCATCAAGGCTTCCCCAAGCTTGCTTTAGAGGGCAAGTGCAGGGTCCAGGTGGCTCAGTTTGCCCGAAAAAGAGGCACCCTTGTGAGTGCACTTTTGTCTTTCCAAATTGATCCAAGTACCTGAGGAATTCAAGCACATGATTGGAATTGCACTGGGAGAGTGGCACAGGTGGCCTTTGATTCCTCAAGTACTGTCCAAAAGTGTTCCAGTCCCTCCTCTTCTGGGACTCGTATCGGCTCAGCGGCAACTGCTGTTGCTGCTGATGCCGATCATCACCGCCACCATCGCCGCCACCCCCAGCAGAAGCAGAGGATCTCGACGATCCTTCTGCTATATCTTTGCCTTTGCTGGACATATGTGCCTACTGATCACTCATCTGCTATTTCTTTTTGTGAAGGAAGGGAAGGTTCTTTGGTGGAGGAGAAGAGAAGACAATAGAATAGCAGTGGAAAGAAATTTTTAAAAAATAAATATTTTAATTAAAATTTGGAGATCACATCGAAGGGGCTAGTGAGGGGACATGATATGGGACCAGTGAAAGTGCTTTAGCCCTTCTTTTTCTTCCTTCCCTACATTATTTCTTGCTTTAATGGTACTGTTAGTATTAATCATACTTTATTGTTTTTCCACATATTTTTTTATTATTGTGCTTCCATCATCAAAGCAATTATTATTGGGTAATTTAGTTAGCGTAATTAGCACTACGGTTAATTCCCTGGTGACCACTTTATAACAGTCTAGGTTAGTCTAGCATTTAGGGGCTTGTTTGCCACGCATTAGCAAATGCATTAGCAAATTTGGGGATTAAAAGTTAAACTCAATGGCCTCCGTAACCTATTCTATAGCATATTAACATTGTAGGGAGTATGGTATCACATCTCTCTCACATGGTCATCAAGCACACCACTTTTTAATCAGATTTAGCTTCTGCATTTTACTAATAAAAGGAAATTAATGGAGCCGGTGTAAGAGTTACAACTCAAGGATATCTATGGTCTTTTAGGATAATATTATTCGATAAGTGATTTCGTAACACTTTAGTTAAATTGTGCTTTGCCTATACTTCAGCCTACAATTTTTAAATTTGTAAAAATAAATAAATATTGCTAGGATGAGGACACAAATTTAAATTTTAAAAGAATAAATTTTGTTAGAAGGAAATAAATTTTATGTTCTCGCGGTTGAACACTTGAACATGAACTCATCCAATAAATAGTACAAATAGATCAAACATTTTGAGATATTGATGTCCCAAGAATAAGAAAATAAAAAGAAAGTGAAGCTGAACTTTTAATCAGAAAAAATTAAAGCATAAATTAAAAAGGTTTTTATTCTATTTTTTTGTGGGTTTCTTTATAAGAATAAAACTCATATGTTACTCCAACCATTAGTTTAGGAAAAAAAGTGATGAATCATTTCAAGTGTAGGATGAAAAAACCATATATGAACGTGTATGTGAGCGCGCCCTTGAGGGCCCGTTTGCAGCATTTCAACACCTAGTTTCGTGGCATAATCATAATATCTATGCTCATCAAAAAATAATCATAACATCTATATTTTCATCTGCAAGGACAATAGAAAGCCAATGTAGCCAATACATTTATTTATAAGCTAATTCCAGCAAAAAGGATAAAAGGTTAATTGAAATTGACTCTCCTTTTCCGTGTTAACAAAAATGGAATTTAATTTTTTTGATACACTAAAAATTTAGGTTGAGAAAAAGACTTACCTTAGTCTAAGGTTAAAATATGTCTGCATATTTATCAAACGCTTATAAAAATACTTACAAATCGCTAGCCAGCTGAATATACTTAAAAGTCAAACCTAAGTCATGAAAATATATAAGCTGAAAGTTGCCTAGGTGAACCAACTCTATTGTCAATTGAATTGATTATGTTTAATTACTATATTCATTGCAAAGAAATTAAACTCATCAATCAAATAATTAAACTAATTAAGATATCTCTCTTAATCCACAAAATAAACATACACATTATATTGTTACATTTGAGATGCGAGAATTTCCCTCTTCTGTTGGAATGCCCCTAATTCCCAAAACAAGGAAAGAAGACTTACGAAATTGTAAGGATTTCAATTTATCAATCCTACAGGAGATTGATTACCGGTTACTTAATTAAGACTCCACGGGCTCAAATAATTTGATCTTGACTCTTGCAGGAGAGAGGATGCGGAGGTACATATATTTTAAATTTTAAATTACTTAGCTGACCCCCCCAAAAGCATTTTTCACAGTATAGATTATAATAAGCCGGTAATCATTAATTAAAAACATGGTGAAAGTTAAGAATTCTAATGCCCACTAACCTCTGCTTGAGACTAACCCAATATGTGCACATATCATTCTTTGATTCGAGGAATGGATAAAACGAATAAAAGAAATTTGATCTAAGTTTTTTCCTATCCTAAACTATAAACTATATTTCTTTCTACAAGCATCATTACCATATTGTCCCTTCATGTGTGTCTTTATTAAGGATAGCTCCTTTAACTTGGAATTTTATTGCTATATGATTTGTCACACTCTCAGTACTGGCACTATCACCGGAAATTGCCAATAATCCACCAATTATTTAACAAATCTCTCAATACTATATAATATCTATATTGATTGTGTTGATCTGGGGGTGGTGCTTTTGTTGTTTCCCTCAGGTTTCCAGTATCTTTCCTACACCTGGACTTTTCATGGAAACGCGTTTACCAACCATAGGACTTGGGAAATACACTTTTGCAACCTGTTTCCATAATTCTAGCAAGAAGTCAAGATGTCCAATATCTAGTATGGTACATAGGAGTCCTTGCCTGCGATGAGGAACCTTCATATATCAAGGAGATAATAAATAACTGAAGAAAGGGTAGGCAGCTTCTAGATTAATTTATATTTACTGTGTACTAAGCTTTTATGATAAATTCCTTTTTACCCCTCTTGATACGAACTTTTAGGATGAATTTCGTCCTCATTAGGACTTGGGAAAACGTCAATCGAAGAAAGATACTTTGGCTATTGTATAGCCTTATTTATTTAATAGGGTGGTTGTTAGGAAAGAGGATTAAAACAAATACATGTATGTGCGGAGTGATGAAGCGCTAAACAGACCAGCATACGCCAATATTACGATTGAATATATAATGTCAAAAAAGTGTTTTAAATTAAGCTTTTGCTAGTAATTCTTCATTAATGTACTAATATCAATAATAGATTATGGACCCTTTTCTTTTTTCGAAAACTAAATATTAACTTCAGAACAAGACAATTTTCCTTAATTTCTTTCTCGCTAAACTCTTTGAAAAAAGAAATCGCAAAACTGCATGCCAAGGCTTATTAAGATTTAATTGATTATACATAAGGTTTAATAGAGTAAAAGTTGTTTACCAAAGAAGCGCACAGAGCCAACATGTACTAAGTCTAGCCAGCTTTTAGTTAGACATTAAATAAGAAGTTTAATTCATAAATTTCGTGTATGATTTATAGTTAAGGTTTTAAGCGGACCTCAGAATAAATATTCAAAAATAAAAAACGTTAAATAAAAATATTAAATATTTAAAAATTTAAAAGTATTTAATAATTTTCAAGCAATTAACTTATTTAACAAACTATTCCTTAATATATGTCCTAAGTACACACATGATAAAATTGATATAATTACTCTTGTAAATTTGTTTTAAACTCGTTAAAAGTAGTGATTTACCCATCTTGGGTAAGATAAACGTAACATGGTTTTAGCCTGAGAGTGTAGACATAATTAATTCCTTTTTCAATTTTATTGTTTTTTAATCCTACATTTGTTTCCTAACTAAAACATAGGCACGGCTTTGTTTATAAGCTCAAAAAGTAAATAAAGCAATGCTTCCAAGAAACAACTAACCTTGCAATTATTGTATGCATAATACATTGACGTCATCTTTAAAAAACTAAAAGAGCACTCTAGTGTTGGAACCTAAATTTTTCTTCTTCCGAATCAAGGAAAGAAAACTCCAAATAAACTAAAGTTTATCAAATTGATTTAATTTACTTATAAATTACTATAGTAATTGTCTCTTATTTATACCCTTAACCAATACCTAACTAACTAATTACTATTAGGATCGTGTTATCTAGCTGGTTGAAATTATATTATATCATGAGATATATATATTAATCATAAAGAGATTTTATGGATATCTTTGATA
Source organism: Pterocarpus macrocarpus (assembly GCA_031439585.1). NCBI lineage: Eukaryota > Viridiplantae > Streptophyta > Magnoliopsida > Fabales > Fabaceae > Pterocarpus > Pterocarpus macrocarpus. The sequence continues at coordinate 13,679,262 of CM062517.1, read as the reverse complement.
ATATATTATTATATTATTTAATAAATTGAATATAGCATGTAATTAGTAATAAACTTAACTTTAATAAATAAAGCATTAATGTAATATTGGATATAAACATTTTATTATGACAAAAAATTATATATATTATTTAACTACTTAGATCGTCAAAGGACCAAAATCTTATGTTAGTGATTTATTTAAGCCTGGCATTAAATTAAAAGTAAGAGGGTAGGACTACTTTTTTTTATTATCCCTAATATTATCAATATTATCTATTTCATATATTTTTCTTTTCATGAACTTTTATTTATATTTCTCGATCACTTTGATAGTCTGAATTTTATAAATTACTAAATGTAAATTTATATAATAAAAAATCATAAATCATTTTATATACATTACTGTTAAATAATCTTATTACCGTATTCGATGTTATTTATATATTAGCTGGTAAAAATTCAGACGGTATTATTTATTTATTAGTTATACATGAAAATAAGGAAATGGTTTTTTTTTTCTTTTTTTGGTTATTTTTAAGACGATATGGTGTTTCTATTTTCTTTGACTGAAAGTTGATTTTGCTTTGACCACAAAACACTTTAATTTTAACAATGTTCAAAGTCTTTATTAATTATAGGTAAGGTTCGTGTATATATAGTTTACTAGCTGAACCACATATTTTTATTATTTGCTAGATTAAAGATGCAAGACCATGAAAGAAGAGTGGAAAAACGACGTTGAAAAGCATCAACTCTTTTAACATTTTCCTTTCCATGTCTTCATTAAAGACGTGAACCGTACGCGTGTCTCGAGCCACAACCTCAATGGCATTGCATAGATTTATTATTATTATTATTATTATTATTATTATTTATTGACTATTGTGACAAATAAGATCCCGTATCAAGTCTAAGAATTGCACATGGCTAAACATATTATACTCAAATATCAAAAATATCAAATGTATAAACATTTAAGAAATCTATAGAATAAAAACAAACATTTTAGATTTCTAAACACTGAAAATAAATTAAGAAAATTGATAATAACATTTAAGAATTCTATAGTAAAAAGAAAATTTAAGACACCTAAACACTTAAAAATGTATTTGTGCCTAACAATATTCCCTTGAATTGTAAAAGAAAATTGATAAACATTCAATTTTTTTGGTTGAAATTTATTTGTTAGACTATTGTAACATATTTATTAATCTTTAGATGAATAAAGTCATACCATCTTTGTTGTCCGTACAAAATTTTGACAATTTTTTCTAATTGTATAATATTTTTCACTGCAAATCTGTTTTCTTCAAATAAGATTGAAGGAAAGTGACGAAATTCTATATCTTCTTTCTCGTTGTTCATATTCTCATCACTTGTGTTAATTGTAGTGAAAAACATTTTTCATCTTCGCGTCTTTTCATTTATATAAACATAGTAGAGAAATCCCCCCCCCCCCAAAAAAGAAAATATTTTTACACATTATATAAAAGATTTAATTTCTATATACTAACAATATTAAATATATACTAACAATATTAAATAATACTATACTGTTAACCAATAAAATTTAAAAAAATATTAAATTATGGTGAATAACTATTTATTATAATTTATTATTTTTCTTAAATTTTAATTAACTATGCTATTTTACACTATAATTAATGCATAGAAATTAATTTCTTATATAAATATCTAGTGAATCATGCATCAATAGATGAGAATTCATTTGTAAGTGAAAATGGTAAAGTAACAAATAATAAATGTAACATTCTTTCATCATATTCATCAATAATATAACTGAAATCTCCAATTATTAATACATAATTCCTTATATTTTTTGATAAAAATATTTACCAATAATGCAACTGAAATTCTTAATTATTAATATGTGATTCTTTGAGTATCGCAATAATGTCTAGCAAAATGAGTACAAATTGCAGTGCTGAACGTAGTATTATGAAGGAGTTGATTAACTAAGGTATGCGCTTACATGCGTTATCAGCACCAATCACAAGGTGTGGAGAATTATATTGTCGTACGGTGCGAAAATTAAAAAGTGAAGTAAAAGAAAAAGATAAAGGCTAGGAAGACTTTTTCACCTGGCTGGTGGAGAATGACAAACTCAAGTGTAAAATCGATAGAGAAAAAAAAAATGCATGGAATACTCTGGTACATAATTATCAACGCCATCAAATTTTACTTTAATTATAATATATATACAGAATCATGTATTAAAACAATGATGAAAAAGAAGGCTAGCCCCATATAAAGAGATGGGGTTAAATAGTTTAGAAAGTGAATCTCTAAAATTGCTTACGAGAAAAACTAACATCGGACATATTAATCTCTGAAAAATAAAAACTCTTAACTTTAATAATTAAAAATATTAACCATACTTTAATCACTAGACACATTAGTGTCTAAAGAATATTAATACGATAATATGTTTAATTTTCAAGGTATTATGTTACGGTTTTTTCTTCTTTTTTTTTTCTCGGAAACTAATGTATCTGTCGACACTATTTTTTTTTTCTCAAAAAGAAAAAAACGAATTTAGAGATTTACTCTATTTTAAAATGACATGTAGGCAGGATGGAACCTTTTCCTTTGTTTTACCCAAACTGAAAGAGGCTGCTAAAATAAGCTCAAATCAGTTGTTGCCGCTAGTTACTAGAGACTGCTCTCATCTCCCTATTCTTTCTAGCTCAGATTTCTTTTTTCTTCAAGGTCTTTGCCCTGATAGTTCACAGCTACAACTTATCTTAAGAAAAGGGCACGAGCTATTACTTGCACGGGTTTATTTATACTTTTTAAATACATTCTTTTAATGAGAATACATTTTTAAAAAAATTATGATAGCATTTAAAAGTTAGACATGATAAGAAAATATGGAATTATTTAATTACCTTAAACAATGAAATAGATTAAAACTTTAAAAGTAATTATATTGCAAGAGTTTATATTGAACAGTTCATCGTAGAAAATATTTTTTATGTAATTATTGTACATTTATCATTCCCAACTATAAGAACTCTAAACATTTTTGTTGAGATTACTCTTGTCAATATAAAATATGATTATTTATACTAAAATATTTATTTTAGCAAATATAACCTCGTATAATTTGGTAATTGACATTGACTTTTATTTATTGTTATTGCATAGCAAGCTTTTGCTGGGAATTATTATTTTCTTAACATAAAAGGTCACAAAGAATCCTTTCTTGGCAAAAGTATTCGTAAGATACGAACTTTTGTATCGATATTACTTCATGAAATTATTTTTGCTTTTATTATTAACCCTCCTAGATGCATAAATTTAATTCTTAAGGGGGCATAAGTGGCCTTCCCTTTCTTGTTGAAAGCAATGGTTTTAGGAATTTAGTTTAAAATATTAAAAATTCTACTTGATTTATTTTTGTTCAATTATATTATTAGTTGCTTTGACAACCTTATATATTGTTTTATTGGATCTTCAATGATGTGAAATATTAATAATTAATTTCATCAATAATATCATTTAAAGAGTGAGTATTGCTATTTTAAGGTGATTTCTACATGCATTATTGTGTATTTGGATATATGCTATCAATAATTTATTTCATTGTATAACCAGCTTAATTAGATGATTTCTTAGTATTGCACGTTGGAATGCCTTCGTATACTCTAGTATATTGTCCGAATGCCAATGTCAATATTTATATACAATTTTATTTTATTAAATGATCATTAGTAAAAAAAGAATATATACTAAAATAAAATTTAATTAAAATTATTTGTTAAATAATATTAAAAATAAAAAATAGAATAACAAAAGTATTTTATTAATAAAATTTATTATTTAATTAAATATAAAAAACTAATTAAATATAATAAAGCAATAATTTTTTTATCATTTGTGTTAGATTCATTAAAATCAATATATTATTTAGTGTAATGTTAATTATGTTTACTCCATCAAAAAATGTTTATTATGTTTAAAATCTATTTTAATATTGGTCATCAAATAATTTATTTTAGATTTTATTATTAAATATCATTATTGTTTGAGAACTTGCGTAGCCAAATACTTATTACATTTTTAACCATTATAAATACATATGACTAATAGTTATCCTTAACTTTGACACTTATTAGCATGTAATGTAAATTTTTAATTGCATATTACAATAAATTCAACCTTCAAGTGAATTTTACTACATAATATATTATATGAATTCTTCATTCTTGTTTTTCTTTTTTCCTGAACTTAGATCAGTGTACTTTGACGAAGAAAATTTCATGTGAATAATTTGATTAAAGAATTGACTGAGCGTATGAATTTCTATAAGCATGTGAATTTTCTAAGGACTTATAATTTAATAACAATTCTTCCCTTTGATTACTTTTTTTCGTTTTTAGTGTCTCAACTGCTGAGTTTTCCTCAGCAATTCACACACTTTTTTCTGGGTGATGTTCACGCACTTTTATTTTTAAAATAGAAACAATACTAATTAGGTGCTTTGAATTTAGAGAGAAATTCAGATAGATATCATTGTCCTTAGCCTTATCACCAAATGCACACAAGCAGACAAGCAGCCCATATGATTTTCATTTTAGATAAAAAGAGACATTACTGTGACATGTTTTGACGTTGATTATCTCATATTCTTCTGATCAATTGAATCAAATTTTTTTTTTTTTTTTGAGTTTAAAACGTGATTAACAACTAGCCTTCTAAGACTTGTATTTGAACACTGCCTAAAAGGTTAGGTTCAATCCCGAATTTGACTCTTCTAGAATAACTTCTTCCAACATAATGCTAAATCAGACAGAATAAAGCATTGTGGGCTAACATATAACGTTACATCAAACAGTACAAAACATTATTGCCTTATATATATAAAAAATTAATATATTAATAATATAAAAAAATTAATTTTTATATAATCATCTAACGATATATTATTACATTAGCTAAAAAGAAATAACCAATACATATAAGTACATATAATTAAATAATAATACGAAACTCTTTATATTGATTGATATATATGTTTACTGATCTTCAATTAATTTAACTCGAGTTTAATTAATCTATTATAAAAATTAAAAATAAAGTTTTTTAATATTGATTTTCCTCTAGACATAAGACTTGAACTAAAGACCTTATTTAAAATAAATAAACATCGAATCTTTTAAACTAATTGTGTTAAATATAAAAATTTAAAAAAATTAAGAGATCTCTTTATTAATTGCATCATCAGAAAACAAATAGCACATGACACATGACAAAATAAATTACGTTATATTAATTAGAATTAAATTTTTATATTCTATCAGTATAAAAATATTTGTCTGTCAATTTATGTTCATTTAGATGTGATAATCAATGCAGTAAACGATATATATTATGCAATTTTGGCAGATTTAATTTTGAGTAATTGACCAAAATCACTGCTGACATAATACACCAGTTTTTGAAACTCTTTCAAAATCATCCAATTCCAACAACAATTAAAAAATACACTCAAGAGAATAAAAATACCTAAATCTTGACCGACAAAAATGAGCTCAACCAAGTATTATCGCAAATCCCAAACTGCTAAATCGTTAAAAGTCTTTCGCAGATTGTAGATGCCTCTCAAATTTTTTTCATAGACAACGTTATGGGACTAATTTAATTTAAACAGGTGAAATTTATCTGAAATCATAATCTATTACCACTGTAGTCAGCCACTCTTACAATAATTTTTTTTTTATTTGAGATAGTTCAACAAAGTGTGTATATCTAATTTGCAGAGTGTTAGACTCTATAAACAAAACACACTAAAACAATCACGCATGAAAAAATATATATAAAGGGAAGTACCTTGCTATTTTTCAGCGTCACAAATCCAGCAGCGATGAAATTCAAGATTTTTTATTCTTCTAAAGTTAGCAAATTCATAAGTACCTTGAATTTTAATTGTGTTGCAGGTACTGTTGATTAATTTGCCCAACACTTGTAGATGTGACTGTGATGGAGAGTCTGAAGATAATGATCTTGTGTAGTCACGATTAATTATCATTATAGCAGCACAGAGGCTATAGAGATATCTCAATTATACAAGCCTCAGTCCCTCCCGTTAATTAAGTGTCTTAAAGAATTTTAGCAAGATCGATATGTTTGATGAACTGGTAAGAAGACAATATGCATGGAAAACACATACATGATTTTACTTTGTGGCATGATGTCATCCAAGCGTACAAAAAAAGTTATTAAACATGTCATCCAAGCGTACAAAAAAAGTTATTAAACACAGGACAAGCACGTATAAGAGTTACTACTAAATTAAATACATAACTTTTAAAGGACGTCTTTTTTACTTTTTGTTGGACAATTTTACGCAAGAGAATGGACTTTTCTGGTATAATGTATCTTAAGTTATTTAGTTGTTAAGTTTTTCTTTTTAAAGAATCACTTTCATTAATGAGAGTATAATCTCTTGAAAAGTTTATCCTTTTTCATGTTACATTATATTAAGAGATTAACTTTGATATATATATATATATAACAAAATGATCTATAGGACACCATCATCGCACATAATTAATTTATTTTATAAAGTAAAATAATATTTATAAATTTTATCAAAATATGTTTTAATTGTCTGAAAAATAGTTTATGAGCACTTTAAAAAATTAAATTAGCAAAATTTATTCATAATCCAAAGATAAAAAAAAAATTGTTATTGTTCTTCGTGACAGGAAATATGATCATCGAAATAGTCGTTTTACAACATATTACAGCAAATATCGTGTTGGATAATCACTCAACTCTCTTGCTCAACAACAGCAGAGTAAAGATATGAAAGTATAATAAATAAAAGGTAAATCGTGCAAATCACACTCAACTGGAATCAATTTTCACAACTTGGAAAAGTTAAACAACCCTCATGTATAGGGCACCGCGCCTGAACTACATAGAGAGTAGGGGATATTGGAGAAAACAACAACTGAAAATTATAGGGAGGCATTATTAGTAGGAGTTGTATTCAATATAACACTTGAGGAATGGCTACCTTGCCATCATCCCTAATATATACTTTGTGCCCTGCTGGTCACTAGTGTCTTTGTGATCTTTTCTAGGAGAGACCAGCTAGCTATGCCAATAATTGAGAGAAAATGATGACATCTCTTAACTTATTGGCCTTTTCCGTTATTTGATTAATTTATAGGAGCAAGTGCCGCTGAGAATGTTTTAGAATATGAACAAAGAGACATCGACATCATGATCCAATAGACTCTCAATCACACTGCTTATAAATTATTCCATTTAAGATGGTGAAAGCTTTATGTTCACGGCAACTCATAGCCAAGGGGGGAGGAAGGGTAATCCAGGTTTACCCGTTTCGCCCGTATCGTGGAGTGATTTTGGGATGGGCCAAAAGAATAATAATAATTTATGTACTAAAAGTTCATAATAAAAAATAAATAAATGTACTAAAAGCTTTATAGGAGAAAATAATTGGGATTTGCAAACTAGGACAATGATCATCTTTAGCAAGGAATTGGTGAGACAATCTTAAATGGTTTCCAACTCGTAAATGTGCCGGTGTTTTATTCCCTTATTTTATTTGCATTATCATCTTTTTTTATTCTCGTACTTTTTGCTTTGTTATAATGATGCAAGATCACGCATCAACATCACTGTCTTTTTCATCTTGAGCCATTAAGAATCAATGAATTAAGCTTTGCTTGCTAGAGGAAAGGCCTTCCTTTCCTTTGCGTTTTATGTCAAATTTTTTCTCTTTAAACCTACAAGAATCAAGATTATCTATCTTCTTTTCCTCGGAAAAAGATTTTTCAAGTGAATGATTCTCTTATGCCATCTTTCTTGAATGCTTTCCGCGTAAGATTAAGAGCAACTATTTATAAAGAAAAAATTCAAGAGTCAAAATAACAGTAAGTGAAGTAAAAACCAAGAATGATCAATTACAATGGAAATACATATTTCTCCAAACTTGAGATAAGTTTTGATGACCTATCTTTTTTAATATGACAAAAAGTTTAGGGAAGGTTAAACAATTATATTTTAAGATCAGATAAATACTACAAGCTTCGATTGAAATTACAACTATACTTACACTTGGACAAAAAATGTAGCTATGACATGCGTCTCTCCCCACCCGTCACCTCTCCCCCACAAAAAGTAAAAAAGTTTACCAGCGAGTTTTATCTTTTTCTTATGTATTGTCTGCTTCATTTGAGGCTGCATATGTGATGATAAAGCAAGGATAATATAGAATATATATTAGTTAAGATTTAGATTTAGTTTATTAAGATTTGGATCTAATTTGTTTCATTTGATCGTTAGTTTTAGATTTATCCTTATCTTTTTATTATCCAATAAATTATTTTTATAATTATTATTTTTATATAATAAATTTTTTGATATAATTTATACTTAAGTTCAACTAATTTTTTATTCAAAAAGTTATCATGTAGTATCATGTATACCAACATATTTTTTAAACACCTTTTCAATTTTTTAGTAGTGTAGCATCCGCTACCACTTGAGCTTTGCTAGAGTAGTCAAAACACAAATAAAAAAAAAAATGTTATTGTATTTTCAAAATAATGAGTAAAAAAAATTGAAGTCTCAAATTGTAAAAATGTGCAAAATGAAATAAAAATACTGATTGATACGAAAATTATTTCGTACCATTCATACAAAAAGAAAATGATTGATTCTTTTTCTTACTTTTCTCTCTCTTAACCTCTACCCAGCCTCGTGATTTCCGCTATTATGAAAATTACATTGATTACCCTTATTTTGTACTTCCATTCTTAACCATTTTTTCATACTACTTAGCATTCTTCAAAACGGAAAAGCTTTATATATGTAAAGTTACAAACTCATAATAAATTATCTTGAATTAAATTATATCATATGCAATATAGAATAGACATGGACAAAATAAGATACTAAGTAATTTCACTACTTTGAACATATGGCATGTGCCACATGGCAATGAATATTAATTAGCTTTTATTTTTTAGTTGTACAAAAGATTATTATGTTCTTCATTGTGCAAGAAATTTGCTGGTAACCATTTGCTTCTAGCAAGTTAATATGCCTTAAAACTCTCTTGATTTATGATTTCTCATTTTTGTCTCCAATGGAGAGCGTTTATTCGATAAATGGATATTGTACATGACCTAATAACTAATGATATTATGGTTATACACAGATGAAAGTTTCAATTAGCAAAATGTCATCTGCTTATATTTAGTCTTCATGATTTTTATAAAAAAATTAATTATAATATGGTTGAAAAAGGACTAGTAGCTAATGGCTAATGATTTTTGCCATGATGTGTGTTTAAAGTCTTTTGGTTCAGTCCTAATTACATTTCCTTCTTTTACTATTCTAAACTAGTGGAGTAATCCGTGCTATGTACGGGAGCCTTACACATTGTAAATTTAAATATCAACATATTTTTTAATTCCAATATATGGATAATTATGACACAAAATGACAATATTTTTATGCCTTCATAATGGATTCTTTGGTACTTTGTACATTATCCTGAATACATTCAGCAATGACAATGTTCTTATCCAATAAATTTTCTTTAAACAATGCTTCAGCTCCACTAATGATTCCCTTTGTGTTTCTTAAAATTTGCAGCAAAGTTCCTTCCATCAGGAAACAAAGAATTCATGCAATATTAGTAAAAAATGGACAGCATAATGGAATAGGAATAGCTATGTTACAACTCAGCATAATTCAAGCAGCCATGATTGGAAACAATATTAGGAACAACAGAAAAATATTTTACCAAATGATTTGTATAAAAAAAAAAAACTCTGCCAATAGAATCATAAAGGCTGTAATATTAATTTTTATGATACTATAGTAGCTAACAAAAAATATATATATTCAAAATATGCTGAACTATTCTTGTTATCAATTGCGCAATCATTTGCATTGAGTAACGAGCGGTTCTGGATTTCAAATCAGCATCAATCATCGAACGTGACTGCATCATGAACCGTAAAAATTTTTAAAATGTGATAAAAAAATTATCAGCAAATTTTTATTGATTAAATGGGTATGGACTAAATATAAAAAGAAAAAAATGGAATATCTTAAATTCTACATACCACCTAAAGTAACATTGTCAAATATTTCTCTATACATTACATTAATGGTATAATTTTGACTCATCCCGTTACGATTCTCCAAGAAAATTCTCAACCCTTGCTTACTCCTTACTCATAAAAAAGCCACATACAATTGTCCATGAGTGATGACAAGCCTTGGAAGATATAATCCAAGTATAGATAGTGTTTGGCCTTGGGACTTATTTATTGCCATGGCAAAAGAAACTATTATTGAAAATTGTCCTCTTTGGAATTTGATAGGAAGTATTTCATTATTTGGAATCAAATTTATTATTGGTATTAGAACCACCTCACCAACTTTGTTCCTTGTAAAAGTTAAGCATTCAATGGCATGATTTCCCATTCTTCTTATCTGCAACCTAGTTCCATTAAACAAACCATTAGTCTGATCAATGTTTCTCAACAACATGACTGGTACTCCTTCTTTCAGTATCAACTTGTGCAGAGGTAAGCCTGAACAATTTATTCCATTTAATATTTCTGGTGAGAAAGCATCCAACTCAAACTCCATGTTTCGTTCTTCTATGCATATTGAATCTGAATCTAGATAAATTTTTTCTTCCCCAAGAAGCTTAGACATCATGTAATTGTTAACCTATGCAACAAACTCTAAGGTAGGAGCAAGAATAGATCTTTCTTTGAAATAGTTAATATTTGTGAAATTTGGCAGCAAGTTGGTGTAAACAAAATCTATCAAATTATCAAAAGCAGTTTTAGAGTTATTGATAAGCATATCTTCTAGAATTTTAACTTCTGATTCACCTTATGTTGAATCACCAGCAATACCATCCCTTATCTGCATCAGCTACACCAATTGTCAGCCTCGTTTTTAGAAAGCAGGAGAACTTTGCAAAAAGACCATAGATATGAGGAGTTTATAGATGCTTGTACAATATCCTGCCTTGAACCCCTTGGAATTATTGGGAGAATTTGCCTGAAATCTCTGCCCAATACCACAACTTTTCCACCAAATGGCAAATCCGCATGATAAGAAGTTGAAAATCTAAGCACAGCCTTCAAGCATTTGTCTAATGCTTCAAAACTTACTCAACATTGGCATTTCATCCTAAATAATTAATTTTGCCATTATCAACAATCGTGCAAGAGCAATACCTTGCTTTATATTACATGTGGAATCCTCATTGATATTTAGGGGAATTCTGAATCTAGAATGAGCTATTCTTCCATTTGGCAGTAGCAATGAAGCAATTCCATTGGAAAGCCACATTAGTTACAATCTCACCCTTTGACCTTATGGATGCAGATAAAGTTTTCCATAAAAAGGTATTCCCTGTACCACCATAACCATATAAGAAAAAGAAACCACCTTTATTGTGATTAACTGTATCCATTATTTGATCATAGGCTCTTCTTTGCTCATCTGTAATGCTTTGCAAATACTGAGCAAGTTCATTTGACAAAGACTCTATGTCAAAATTAAGCTCTTCCATTGTCAATCGGTCTTGCATTCTGGAAACAATTTCCTCTAAAGGAAAATGGATATCAAAATATTCTTTTAGTGATCTATCGTTTCATTGAAGCATTTTCTCAATATTGGCAAAAGTGAAATTTTTAATTTGATCATCAGTCAAAATGAGTTCTGTAAAGAATTTTGAAATGCAAATCTTAGTATTAGTATGAATGATAAGGCATAAGTTATTTTTTTAACAATTATTATTTTCATCATATTAAAAATGATAATAAAATTACCTTCGCATTGAAGACATCTATGTTGTCTGTACAAAACATCATCTGAAAATTGTTTCCAACACTTTTCCCATACATACTCAAGTCTGCCCATGTTATTTGATACTAACAATACCACAAATAGTCTTTTGAGGTATGTGGCTGAAGCTCATGAAGTTTCTTCGAAGATGACATCAATGAACTCCTTGTCATCTTGAAGTAATCCTAGAGCATAGCATGCATCTTTAAATGAATGTAAACAATACCATCTATAGTTCTTATATTTTCATATTTCATGCAACCTTTTTTAATATTCAAAAGCAATATGAGATAGTAGTCTTCTCCATTTCCTCTTGGGACATAGGTAATTCTTCCTATGGCAAAACCTTGCCTTTTGGGCATCCACTTTGGGCATTGTTCTTTCCAAACAAATTTTGTAGGGAACTCAGTATATGTAAGTGTTCTTATTGCATTAGGATACAACCAATTTGCTTCCATCGATGCTAACAACATGCTCATTTTAGCATCTACTCTTTTTACAACATCTGAAGTATGTTCATGGTCCCTAAACACTATTGGTTGTTCATTAGGCAAATGAAATTGTAATCTAATGACAGCAGGTTCTTTAACTTGAATTTCAAACCCAAATAATCTCCATGTAGCCTCACATGCAGAAATATACCTGCAATCATAATAATTATGAATTTCATATACTTTTTCCTGTGATCCAATTAGTCCATCACCTTGAAAAAAAGCAGTTGTGACTCTATCATCTCCTTTATGAACATACTTGAAAAGGTACTTTATTGCAAAAGTTTGAAATGTATGCTTATGACACCCATATTTCAAGAGTAGTTTTGGGTTGTATAGAATTATGCAAGAATTATCCCAAATAGAATTCCTATTGGTAATTGTTCATTCGTCATCCCTTCTTCTGCACATGGGAAATCTAGCATCATCAATAATAGTTCTAGACCGCAAGCCATTTGGGAAGAATTCTAAGCACTTTCCATTTACTATACAAGGACTATTCTTATTATAATGCTGACATGGACCATGTACCACATATTTCTCAACAGCTGCATATAACTTTGAATTTGTGTCTTTATTTGGAATTTCTACACAAATGAATCTATCTATATCATCAGGTGACTCAGGCTTGTATTGTGGATGCATGAAGAGAAGAATGTGTGCATGCGGCAGACCTTTTTTTGTGAAATTCGATAGTACAAGCAATTGCGTGAATATGACATGATTGGTTAAAAACATTATATCAGACAATTTAACGTGTTAACATGATATTCATGCAAGAATATTACTTACAACCACTTATTCTTCCAAAAACATGACTTGCTTCAAGTCTCAAATTAATTCGTCAAGTTTCATTTTAAACACCTTGCGTAAAATATCAGGCTTATCGTTAGCATATAATTCCCCTTTTCATAACAAATTGCTTGATTTCTGCCCATTCTAGGTTGCAAGTCATTGTTATATATGAAGAAACTTGGATAACCAGCATATTTGCATATGGCACATGCATCTTTATAGTTATTAAACATGTATCTTAGACATCCGATGAAAGAACTTGGAAGAATTATCCTTTGCCCAGTAGCTGCAACATCTATTTCTCCCTGAACTAAGCATTCATGCAATCCCTAATATTGATCAACTCTTAATCTCAGCTGGTTTTGTCTGAAATATCTAAGCCGCTCAGATTCAACCATAGTATAACTGTTAACCAAAAACTGTTGGAATAGTCTTCTAGACTAAAGAATGATCAAGGACCCATTAATTCTGTCCTGAAGCCTATATGCAAAAAACTCCCTCATGCTTATTTTCAACCTTTTGTTGCCTGATGCACGACTTGAAGATATAGATGTGGATATATTTGGCCTAAATCTATCTTCTCCATATAGAAAAAGTAACGGATATTGTAACCCAAGATATAAAGGGTGTAAGACATCTATCCTTTGTAGCAGTCTAGACTGTGTTTCCAGAACGATATCCTTATCTACAACGGACTCATCAATATCACCTATAAAATGGCAACTTCCAAAGCTACAGGCAAATTATATCTCCTTCCATCAGTATTTCTTTTCCTAATTAGGTTCGATTTCACTTTAGAAAAGCCTCCTTCCCTATATTTATCTCTAGCATATCGAAATAATTTTGTCAACACATTATTTTCATCGAGCATGGATTTTAAAGATGAAACAATTTCAAGCTCTATTGATTTGATATTTTCTCTTCCTTTGAAATAAGACAAAAATTCTTTAAAAAGTTATACATAACAACCAACATAATTTAAAGGAGTTAAAAACATAATGTTATGCTATTTTCGTAAACATAAACAACGTTGTACGATATTACCTTATTGCATTGGTCCTATTCTCTATTTCGGTGTCCGTGTCATATGTGGACAATTGCGAGAATATTGGTTTTTTGATTTGTAGGTGGAATCAAGCTTCCAATACAATGATAATTTTGTCCACTAAGAAGGAAAATAGTGGGAGCAATTCCATTGTTAATTTGATGGTCCACTTTTCCGACAATAGGTGTGAACAAAAACATGGCATTGAAAGTCCTTATATTCTTTCGAAAATATTTTCTTTTTTCATCATCCAAAGTATGGAAATCTTCCAAAATCTTAGGAATAGGTAACAACGTAGGAAGTTGAATTTTTCCTTCCATGCAACACAGTGAAAACTTAGGAGTCCTACACTTTGTGCTATGCACAAGCTATTCATTAAGCCACATTGATGCTTTGTAGAATTGACATTGATGAATAGGATCTTCAATATTCCATGTATCTGTAATTTAACCAACAATTAATTGGAACACATTATTTGTCATTATATTAAAGTCATTTTCAATTATAGGCTGTCAATATTTACCTTCTTCTCTATCTGGTTCAACTTGAACAAACAAACCATTATGTATTGGATAGTCTACATGTTTAACAAAAAAGTTAATGAGCTCAACATTCAAATGGACATTTAAGATTAGATTAATAATTACACATGGTACCTTCAAAGTTAAGATCTTCAGCAATAGGATAGTGATCAATATCCCCTTCTATATTAATGTCATCATATCCATCGATCACTATTTTAAGAGATAAAAAATCAAGGATGAGTCATGTCCTATTTGACAGCAGTCTATTATTTAAAAAAGGTTGTTTTTGAGGTGGATATTATTACCTTCACAGTCCTTCAAAGGATCCAAAGTAAGTAAATTAGTTGGCATTGATGCTTGATTAGAAGATTCGCCAATACAATTTTCAGAGTTTTCAAACAAAGAATTAGGATTCTGCCAGACAGATTGAGTTTTTTTTGAGCTTTGTATCAAGTGTTTTCTTGATTTAATATGTTGGCTACAATGACAAAGCAAATAGTTAAATGATGTAGGATAAAGTCCTCGTAATCAATATACATAATATAACTTAATATATATACATGTTCAAGTTATCATGTTGAAGGTTAATAAATACCTTGATCCTAAAGTTGTAATTGTAGATCTATTGGATCTAAATTCTTCATTTGTTGAACCTCGAACATCAGTGTTTATTTGAGAGCTTGGTGTTAACATTGGTCATATCATTTGACTCATTTGATCAGCTGCTAAATGGATTTCCTTGCTCCCTAAGTAGCAGTCAGTTAACATCCTATGCATATAACCTTGTTGATAGTAGAAGTTAGAATATAAGTTGAAATTGAGCATTACCTGGAACTTCGGATTTACAACCATGCAATGATTTGTCAGATTTATTAAAATTTAATGAACTTCTCCTTGCCAGAATTGCTTTGTGTCAAACATGTTTTCGAACTCTGAGTACTACTCACTGCATGTACATATCAAACATATCATAATATCACCATGTTCAAGTTGGTTTGAAAACCAATAACCAACCATGTAAGGTCAACAATGAGTTAGGCATCTCACCATTAGTTATGTTGGATAAAGGGGTATTCATAGTACTAGACTTCTTCTATTCTGTACAGAAATCAGCTAAGTTGTTTATTCCTGTGCATGAAGACTCCTAGAGTTCTAGTTTTCTCTTTGCTGCAAAGGATTGGCTAACTTTTCCTGAAGATATTTGAAAATTTGATAATGGAGTAGAAGTAAATCTTGAATTTGCATTGGTTGATATGTTCCCCTCAAGAAGCCTAGACAATCTTCTTTTGATAGGAAAATTGGAAACCAAAACACCTGCATCAATTATGCCAAACAACTTTGTAAAGCAAAACTTGTTAGCACTGTTGACTTAATCAAAGAAAGCAGGGGAAAAACCTTAGCACTGCTCATGCTGCTTCCAGCTTGATAAACAGAAGTTCTTTGCCTTTTTCTATTTAGAACCATCCTTCCTCTTAATCTTGTCAACTTTGGGTTTAATGGATGATCAAGATGGTCCATCTGAAAATGCAAGAAAACACTTGTGTAGCATATGTCTCTTCTTAACAATATTAGATAGAATATAAGAAGCCAGGATGGAAGCTGTACAAAAGCAGATTTGGATGGAACTGATGTTTACATAAGGTGGTTTTGAATTGGAGTTCCCAAGGAAAAAAAAAAAGCCTGCACAGAAGGTATTTCAGCATGAGTGCTTGATGATCATTGGTGAGATGACTTTAAAGCAATGTTTTTTATATGTATATTTAAATATATGGCTGTATCCACTATTTATAGGGTGTGGAACTCGAGGACTGATAATCATTGTACGCAATAGCTTGTTAAGATAGCACTTATGCTGTCAAGGTATTGCATGGATAGATTATTCTAATTCGGCTACGCTTAAAATGTCAAATTTATCAATTAATATTATCAGTAGAGCTTATGTTCTACATAGTTAATTTTTCATAATTTTCATGTTTGCTTTATGACCTTATGCACTAAAGATTGATTCCAAATAGAAAATAATAATAATAATAATAATAAGAATCACAAAACTTTCATTATATCTCAATATGGTTCAGAATGTATTAGATAATAAACTCATTTCATTGTTTTAGCTCAAATAACCCCAAATACCATATTGAAATCATCAGTTACCAAATGAGATTTTTAGTATACACAGATTTAATAATCCTTCAATCTACCATTAAATTGACATTAACATTACCATTAATATTCGAACTACTGTTTCCTGGTCTACAAATTCTGATACAGGTTATTTAGCTCCTTCAATATCTGCTGGTGTCTGAAAACTTGTTACTTGCATTCTTCTATATCAGCATGTTTAGCTAGAATTCTTAATCAGTCTTCATGTAGCTATATATTATGTCACATAATAGTAGCAATATCATTGGATTTAGAATGTAAGAGTCAATAGCATATTTCAGCAATATAATGTTAGATTAAGTGCTAAAAGACATAAACTGAAGTACATTGTTTAATTACAAACCCATTACTAAATCAAAAGGTCCATCTTAACCAAAAAACTATGACAATAACTGATAATAAAACTGAACACCAATTCCATCTTAACCATAGAACTGAGCATCAAAGAAAAAAGACTTCAAATTCCATGCTGCTCCCAAGTAGATATCCATTGATCAATAATAGCAGCAAGCAACTTCAAAAGGTCCTCCAAATCTAAACTTAAACATCCAGCCTCTTCAATCTTCATGTTCTTTAACAACCTTCCTGAGCTTGGTAGAAGATAGGCTGAAATCATCAGGTGAGATGTGAGAAGGCTTTGCAACCCAGTCTTCATTGGACAGTGGCTTAGAAGGAGTCACAAAGGATGCAATGTGGTCATCAGCCGGGGTCTCATAGGATTGAGAACATATCCTGCACAACATAAAAGCAAATAATTTTTTTCTGTTTAAATCTAAATGTGGTATGCTTAAAATGATACAGTTTATCAAGTCATAATCAATGGATTTATACTTTATTAGCATCACAACCCTCAACATGATGACTCAATAATTCAGAATTGTCTGACATCAAGGAAAACTGATATGGAAGAGGGAAAATTATATCAGTATTTTAATATTTCGCATACTTGTAAAAGAACCATAAGTAACATGGATCCATAAATAGCATACAACATCAATCTTATATTTTTTCGATGAAAGCAGAGATAATTGCTTTATCTGCACAAAGCCTTATAATAGTTGTCACACATGGTTGAAATGAATTCAAATCCTCAATCTTCACTGAAACCTTAAAAGGAAATTCTTGTCCTTGAAAGCATCTAGCTCTTTAGGATATTCATTTTTATTACCACCCTGAATTCAAAATAGTAGGTACATTAGAATATGAGCACATAACAACCCATTCAACCACATAAAATACAAAGAAGCCATACTCTTGAAACATATGAAGCCCTCAAGTTAGATGCAGTGATACGCAAAAACTTGGCAGCCTCTCTGTCATACACAATAAATGATGCTGAATCTGTTTCATCAACAACCCGTAGGTGTATGCTATACCTGTTTATTAACATAAACGACAAAAATTAAAAAAAAAAGATCAAACTTCAAATCTATTCTAATAAACAATCAAAGATTAATAATGAAAGTTACAACCACACCTAGGAATAAATGTTGTTGGATAGGTATCACACTTCAGACAGTGGAAAGATGAGGCATGATCCTTTAAACCTTGAAAACACTTCTTGCAACCTTTGCACCACCAACTATGGCCTTCAATATCTTTCACAGTTCCAATAGTAACATAAATTGAATTCTGTCATAAACATAAATAAAAAAAACAACATAATGTGAAAGAATCAATTGCTTGGTTTACACAACAGGCTACAAATTATTATAATTAAGTTAGAAATAACCTCATTCACTTCTTTCATATCACAAATAGGCTTATAAACAATTTGATTAAGAAGATCATTCTCCATTTAATAGGCAGGTTCACGGAATAGTTGTGCCACTTGAGTTCCGGATGTATCTTCAAGTTTTGGAAGCCTGAAAGAAAGACTAACTTAGCAATTTCTGTAATTTATAGTTCTTATATATCTAGACAGCAATAATGCCGAGACGAAACTCTGTCACTCAGCTAGATCAGCATTAATGAAAAAAAGCTTTGAAGTAAAGTTGGTATTGGACGCCCCCATCAACCCTGTGTAATCACATTGAAGCATGCTGTCAATTCAAAATGTGCAAATCTATGCGTATATACCCTTTATCACAAGAAAAGAAATAACTGACCTTTATAAAACTTCATTTTGGCAAACTGCAGGATCATAATGTATTCTGATGCAGGTTGATCATTGATGTGTAACAAATTGATTCGGAAAATCCTCCCATAGGGTGCCTCGAAGCTTTTCATGTCCTCTTATCAAGACAAAAGTCAACAGACAATATAAGAAACTAAAACTTATCAAAAGATGCAATTCGTTGCTACATAATAAAAATATTAAGATTTTGAAATAGACAATCCTTACTCAAGATCATCCAGCTCAATGACTATGTAGTTAGACTTTTTACCATTCTTGGTATATTCAGTAAGGTCACCCTTTCCTGCAAGTAAGCCTATGACATCTGGAAATCAAAAAAGAATAGACATAAATAAAAAAACTCTCATTAAATCACAAAGGCAATGAAAACATGTTAAAATACCAAGTGATTGTAACATTACTTACCAACCAAGTGAGAATCTTCCTTCTGTTCTGATAAGATGATGCTATTAGGGACAAAATGGAAACCATTAACAGGGATGATTGAGTCTTCGATATCTCTGACTTGAGTTTCCTTCTTGAAAAAGATTCTGAACTCATGTCTAGTTGGCTTGTACTTAACAGAGTTCAAGGCAACAGAAAAGTTGGAAATCTTGTACACCCTTACTTCAATAAGCTCATTCTCAAAATACCTTACATGTTGACTCCTTACAATGCATTGGATTCTCTTAGACTAATATTGAAATGAAAAGCAAACCATGAAATGTTATTATCAGAAAAATGGAGGAGATAACATAGAAGAAAGATTAGAGAAAGTAGAAAGGACAGTAACATTTTAACGAAGTAGCATCAACCTGTTCATCCATGGTAACCATTTCAAGCATTGGCTTTTGATGCTTATCATTAAAAATAGGAAGACTCCATAGCCTAATGACCCTCACTTTAAGCCTCCAAATCTTATGTCCAGGACCAACATTTACATCCTTCACAAAGTCATACCTTCTTGCCATAGTTTAGAAACAGATCGGAGGAGATAATGAAAAAAAAGTTTCACTGGTTTAAGTACAAAGCTCAAACAAAACCATGAAGTAACCAGGTGGAAATGAAGGATATATATAGGAAGGTTGTGGATCAGATATGTGTTTCAGACTACTAACAAAATAAGCAAAGGATTGGTCTTCTTTTGCTTATGCACAAAGTTATATTGCAAAAGAAAATCAATTAGAATCCTCAATTCAAAAGCTAAGTTGCATTATTCACATCAGTTCAGTAGCTTACTTAAACAATGAATGAAGCTTGCAAGTTGCAAGTAATAATAAACAGATAAGAGAAAAAAAATGATCAAGTTCCCACACATGCTCAGCCAATGAGTAGTCACTTATCTTGATGATTTGAAAATCCAGCTTCCCTGCTGACAAAAAGCTAATAGTCATGATTGTTCCTGCTAGCATTAAATTGATATCAACTCAATGGAAAAACTTATCCAACTGAAGTTGAACCTTCTTGCAAATGAAATGATTGAGACACCAAAATAAGCAAATTGGTCTTCAGTTGCTTATGTAGAAAGTTATATTAAAGAAGAAAATCAATTTTAATCCTAAATTTAAAAGCCAAGTTGCATTATTCACATCACTTAAGTGGCCTACTTAAACATGGTTGGCTTGACATGAAAGCTACTGCATAGGAAGTCTGCAAATAAGCTACCTAGCTATGTAAGCCTCTAACCAAATAAATGAATGCATATTCATGTAGACCTACCTGCAATCACTGATTAAAAATGATTCACAAATCCAATTACCAGACTTATAGATTTGCTGGTTTTCAATTTCAAACTGAACCACCATGATTTGCAAAGTATCATGTCAAATAGCCTAAACCATAAGCTAAATTAGCATAACTTCCATACCCTTCAATAGAAAATATCCACTATGAAGAACTGAATATTTATCCACCTGAAAAATTAAACCTCTCTCAATCTTCCTAGCAATGACAGCACCTATCATAAAAACTATATATAAGGGGTACCAGTACACAAATTTATGCAGAAGGTATCCTACTTAAACATGGCTAACTTGACATGAAAGCTACTGCATAGGAAGTTTGCAAAATAAGATTACATTTTGATTTTTATAATGACAAAACAACATGAAGAACGCAGGAACAATCCACAAAGACAGCAAAATAAGCAAGGGATTGGTCTTCAGTTGTACATGCAGGAAGTTATATTTCCAGAGAAGATCATTTAGAATCATCAATACAGAAGGTAAGTTGCATTATTCACATCAGAAACAGTAGCCCACTTAAACGTCCCACGTATGGCTTCACATGCTTGCTACTGCATAGGGACTCTAAAACTCATATTACATTTTGATTTTTTTTCGGAGACAAAACATCATGAACAATGCATGGACAATCCACAAAGAACATGGTGCATGATTACCCAGCTATGTAAGCCTTTAACGTAATAAATGAATGCATAGTCATGTAGACCTACCTACCATCACTGATGATCAATGATTCAAAAATCCAATTACCAGACTTATGTTGCTGGTTTTGTATTTCAAATTGAACCACTATTATTTGCAAAGTACCATGTCATGTAGCCTAAACCAAAAGGTAAATTTACATAACTTCCATACCCTTCAATAGAAAATATCCATTATGCAGAACTGGATATTTGCCCAGCTACAAAATTACACCTCCCTCCATCTTAATTAGCAATAACGGTGACTATCATAAAAACTATATATAAAGGGTAACACAAAAGCAAATTTCTCATCTAGTGTGGCATATAAATTAGTCAAATTTGCCATTGGGGAACTATATATCATATTTTCCTAGACAATGTCATACTTCCTTTTAATCTCGATTCGGTCTGTATAGGTTCTTGAGGTGAAATATTTTATTTATGATGTTCTTCATTTCAGACATCTGTTCTCAATTTTTGTTTACCACATATAAATAAAAGCCAAAATTTGATATGCTAACTATAAGAACTATAACATTATTTGCCATATTGTCTAGTCAATCCTACTACCTCTAAGTCTTTACTTACCATATTCTACCAATCTCTATATACATTACACAGTTTTTTTCTTAAAAAATAAAAGAAAATTATGTTAAGGGATGAAACAGTTGGTTAATTATATTTAAAAGTTCATCACCTAGTTATGCCAAGAAATCATCAGTAAATGGCCAAGTAAAGCTGGGATAACATGTAAAGAAAAACAACCGCGATTGAATAAATTCCATTAACTTATAATCAAACTTCGGGGGAAAAAAAAACCATTAAAACTGCCAAGAATAAATATCCTGGTTGGCCAAAGTTAGCCAAAATAGATACATATGCAAAGTCTTGTCCATTTTAATAGGCTTAATGCAGATACATTTTTGCATTATTCACTTGTAACTTTACAGTACCATTAAAACTTCTTAAACTAAAATTAAAAGCAACCAAAGTAAACAAATACAAGAGCAGAAGACGAACAAATAGCCATAACTACTCCATATCATTCACAGTCCATTAATTTTCTACAAACTTACAAAAAGTCCATGTAATAGTATGGAATGGTTCATCCAAAGCAAAATATTACAAAGATAACCAAAAAAAAAAAACCCACATTACAACCTTCTCAAACCCTCAACACTTTTGCCACAATAACTGACTCATTGTCAGCAGAAACAGTTAATCTAACAAAACTCCCAACCCTAAGATGATTATCCCTAGCAAACTTCATCTATCCCCTAGTCAAGTATGCCTCCATAGGCCTCCTTGGGCTCCATCACAGAAGGTCCAACCTGCTCAACCTAGATGGAAATGCCTGCTGTACAAATGCCAATGGAAGAATCTGAGTCAAATTAAAACAACAGCAACATCAATTATTGTTTCAAAATCATTGTATATACAACCATTCAATCGCAGCCATTTCAGCATCGTCGGGAGGTGGATTATCATCACCATTAGCCATTACCACATCCTCCATTTCAATAACATGCTTATCAACATTATGAGGTAAAGGTGGTTCAAAGACAATAGGTGAATAGCATCTATAATATAACCAGTAAGATATCCCTTTTCCAAGAGCAATTCAACCCGATTGCCATGTGTATCAGTGAGTAACAACCTTGAAGACAACTCGTCCTTAAATCTTCGATAAAATATTTTGTAAGCTCAACAATCAGCTGCAAAAAAAAAATGGAAGTAAAAATCATCAAAAATCAAAAAAGAAAAAGATGAAATAAACGATGTGCATAAAGTGGATGGTCTACTTACTGCTTCAGGGTCTATCTCCATATAAAACATCCGAAAGTACTTCCCTAACTCAAGTTGGTCTTGATGAAGATGCCATGCTTGGACAGTCTTCCCATCATCACGTAAGAATAGGACGAAAAAATAAATAAATACATAAAACAAAAAGTTAGACCAAATGATTAGATTAAAGAAGCAGAACAGGCATAAGAAAAACTTGAAGAAGAAGAAAATATTTACATGAAGGGAATGTAAAAAGCCTGAAACAGATGGAAGAAGGGGGACAACAAAGGGAACCCACCCACACCAAACCAATATTTATAGACAGAAACTATTAGCCTTCAGTGGTCTTGTGAACCCTTCCAGCTTCCATTAAATGCATTCGAAAAAATAATATAAAATAATTAATAATAACATTATGATATGATATGAAGCTTGCAAGTAATAATAAACTGTTTACAGAAAATAACACTAACAAGTTCCAATGCATGCTCAGCCAATTGAATAATCACTTATCTTAAAGGATTTCAAGACCCAGCTTCCCTGATTGGCCATGATCCATGGCTTATCTTGCAAGAAAAAATAAATGAACTGCATGCAGGAAGGAGGCAGAAGAACTGAAGCTAGCATTGGTCAGTTGATATTGGAAATGTAGCCACCATCATAACATGTAGCAGCAATTCCATTGAGAGGTACACGAACCGTCTTCCCAGCAGGCGATAGGCCAGTGGAGATTTATAACTTTTGGCAAGATTTAAATTTAAATTTTAGAAGAAAATATAATGACATGAATTTATCTCATTGGCTGTCATTCTCGTTGCCAACTTTTGAGCTAAATGAACTTAAGCAGAGCATGCCAACTCAGCCATTCCACTATCTGCATTTCCTTCTTTTAATTACATTAATATATATATGAATGAATGAATATGAATATGAATATGATACGTAATATCTCCTATATAATGAAAAGAAAATAGAAAAATGCGCAAAGTAGGCTAGCTAGCTATGCTTGCGTGAGAAATTTTTTTTTGGCTGATAGTGTTTTACTTCCTCAAAATTGTCGTTATATGGCTATTTACCAGCATTTCATTGAAAAAGTTAATTATTACTGCGACCGAAATTCACAAATTTCATCACTTGGGATATATAAAGCTGATCATCTTAGTAATCTAGCAGCAGATATAAATTAAAAGAAAATTAATTAACCTCTTTCTGTGAACTGCAACTCAGTACGTCAACTTACAACCGTCTATATTTGAGACGTTTCTAGAAACAATGCAATCTACTAGAGGATGTCCAAAACAACGGTCTCAGATAGACCCGTTAATTTGTTTGAGTTTTGTTTTTTAAAAGAAAAATAAAATAAAAAGTTAAAATTTTAAAATATATATATATTTAAATATATATATATATATATATATATATATATATTTAAATATTTTTCCATAAATTAAAGAAATAGTTACTTCTAAAAAACATTTTAATTATATGATAAAAATATTTTTGTAGCTGAATCAAACACACGTTATTCTTTGTTGTGTCAAGCTTTTTTCTCGTGTGTCGGTGTGGACCAAGTGGCGTGTGTAAAACAGTGATGATTCTGCTGCATGTGTTTTGTAGATAGCAATATATTACCTAGGAAATGTTCCTTTCTTTTGGTGATAATAATAATTGACTAGTGGGTTCGCTCATTTGTTCTTTAAATATCACATATGTGAACTCGGTAGTTGACATGATAGAGACCATTAAACGTCTATGATTCGGAAGTCTTTCAAAGTTTTTCTTTCGATAGAAATGGGAAATATTTCATTAATTAAAAACTCAAGAGAAACTTGCAATATACACAAGTCAACAAAAAATATTTGAGATCAATATATTGCTTGTGAATTATTAAACAGATCCTCTATAAATATTATTATATGCTTTCAGTGAAGTTTATGATGTGTTTCACCTTAAATAAAACAACTTTCTATGCTTCTGGATTATGTTGTGAAAAATAATTTGAACACTAGTATTTTAGTTTTAAATAATAAGAATAAAATGACAGCAACAATAAGATGTAGTAGAAAAAGGTTATCACGAATCGTGCAAAGCATTGTCCTTAAGGGTTTAATTCCGCCCTACCCAAAGCTATACTCGGTAGAATGACGTTGACGGTTAATCCTCCAGGATTAGACATGGATCTCCACAGGAACTTGTTCGCACGATGGTCCCGGTACGTTGAACAGCAGATTTTACAAGAGGCAGAAAATGCAACAGAAACAGTGGAGGCAGCTTCTATTACGCAGAAGAGTGAAAATGAGGAGATGTAGTAAAGTTTCTGCGCCACACGCAGTGACAGACGGCATGATGCAGATTTAACTAAGGCTCAAGTCCACAATGCTACCTCAATACCATAAGGTATTTACTGATTAAGTACCATCATATATAAATACTTATTAAAATATTTTCATGAATAATGTGGGACTTATTCCGTAGTTAAATATATATAGATAAACTAAGTTTAAAGTTAAGATCCATATATACAACATATTATACTTTGATGACAAGGTCAAAATAACCAAACAAAAAAATGTAAATTGTTGTTTAAGTTTCTGGTGCTATTTGGTATGTCGTAGACTTTGATGGCTAGCTCCCCCCTGTCTCGGGAATCTATCTGATTTAATTTTAAAGTGTGTGTGCATTTTTCAGATCATATCGTCATCGATGTTACAGCAACTTAAGAAAATCTATTTATCACGTCAAAAAAAAATCTATTTATATCCTGATTTTTTTTTTTTTTTGGTTTAAATATTGAAGACCTTAAACCACGAATCTTAGAGCAATAGATGTAAGAAATTTTTACTGTTATATGTCTGCATATATGGAGAGAAAACAAAGTCAATATTGGAGAAGAGGATGTTGAATTGGATCAGTCTCAAATAGATAAGATATGATAAAAATAAATAAATTAGAGAAAAAAGTGGAATAGTACCTATTATAAAAAATATAGCAAAATCTCGCTTTAAATAATTTGAATACCTGTGGTGGAAAATTGTAGAAACTCCAATAATTAAGAAATAGATAATTAAAAAGAGTGGGAGATATTAAAAAAATTATAGGTAAAATTATTACAAATTTAAAATTTAATGTTTTAAGTGCAAATATGATTTATCACAAGATATTATGATATCATCGGATCAAGTAATTGACCTCACCTTTGTTGTTGTTGATGTCTCGTGTCTACATGTATGGACTATATATACATATATCAAATTTTACTATATACTAAATAGTATATGTGCAGTTTGATATGCAACTATTATCATGAAAGTTTATAAAGGCCTTGATTCAAGTAACTCAACATGTCACATACTGCGCATGATGATTGTTTAGTTAAGTGGCAGCATATATTATAGCTTGGTGAAGGAAACGAGAGTGCGGATAGATAGGTCATAGGCTGGCTAGACATGATCAGTCTTCGGATTTGGGTTTTCATACTTACCGCCAAGTTTCCTGTTCCTTTCCATTAATCTTGCTGTGGATCCCTGGTTTAGTGGCACCTTGTCCAGGCATGTAGGCTAGTGCAAAACGACAAGGTGATAGCTCTAAAATTTTCGTAAAACGTTCTTTTAAAATTAGTTTATTTGTAAAGTGAATAAACCAGAGTTATTCACATTTAATTATATTTAAAGTGTATTATTATATTAATTCGTAACTAATTAAAAATAAATTTATTATCATTTATTTACTTTACACAAAAAACTTATCTTCCAAATATATATATATATATATATATATATATATATATATATATATATATATATATATAGTTCATATAAATATAAATCATTTTGATTTTAGTCTTTATAAAAAAAAAATTTATTTTTGGTCCTTTTTTAATATTATATTTTTAGCACTTATTATTCTAAATTTTAGTTTGAAAAATTATTTTAAAACATATATTTAGTCTTTATAAATATTAAAAATTTTATTTTATTCTTATAAATATTTTAATAATCTTCTTGTAATCCTTATAAGTATTATTACTTAACAATTCTCACTAACAATAGGGACAAAAACATAATATTGAAAAATAAAAGGATTAAAAACCAAAGAAAAATTTAGAAGGATTAAAATCAAAATAACTTATGTTAACATAGACTAAAAATATATTTGAGCAAAAAATAAAAATAAAAAGAAACACTTGCTTTCCAAAATTCTTATAAGTCCTTAAGTGGTTCAGAGTTCCCAAGTCAAGTCTTCCAAAAGTCCAAAATTGCCGTATATTTCCGGGGACGATAAAATTTACTCTCCATGTTTCTCTTTTGGGTCTACATTTCACAGACCATTGTTCTGTGAGTAACGGTCCATATGATTTTTGGTTTCAATAATAGTCTATGTTTCAAAAACATGATGGATCCGTATTACGGCATTTTGGGTTCATGACTCAATATGGCCCACTTTAAAAGATCTATGTGAGAAGTGTACACCATGGTCCATAAGAAGCCTGTTCTTTTGCTTTACCGAAGTGTCTAAAAATTCTTATTTGCATTTAATACTCGCGTGCTCGGCTTTGGTTGAATATGTAGTTGTGATATTTATTTAGTTAACAGGTTAAGCTTTCTGCTAACCACCATGTACATTCTAGTTATGCAGCTGGTCACATTGTTGATCTTGATTGTTAAGTCTCACTTTAATTAAATATATGATTAAGATGACTTTTATAAACATTAAAGCATCCCTCCTGCTTGAACTAATTTTTGGAATGAAATTAAATTTATAATTTTAAGATAATATCAAAATTTATTCCATAATTAATACTAAATCAACTGCAGATATCTGAATATAATAAAAGTGTATTAAATCTTATATTATTTAAAAATATAATTAAAATAATCTTTATAAATACTTAAAAAATAAGTTGGTCCCGCATTCTTGATATTGATTTTAACAAATCTTTTGGGACCTTTTCATGCAGATAATGTCATTTTTCCTTCCTTATCCACTTACGCGATTCGATTGAGACCAGAACCATCAACAAGCGAGTTGTCTCCCATTAATTGACCAAACGTTGTCAAGTCAAAAATAGCTGCCCCCATAAGGCGCCATCTACAGTGCTCTTCGTTGGTCAAGGAGCATGGTGCACCTTACAATCAGATGGTGAGATTGTGAGGTGCATCGATGCACCGATCACCTATGATGCACTGTAGTAATATCTAATTTTAAGAAAATTTAAAAATATAATTAAATATATTTTAAAAATTAATTATTATATATCGACAAAGATAAAATTATACTCAGGTATAAAATAATTTTATACTGTTATTATAATAAAAAAATTTTATCAATATAATTTTACTCTATCAATGTAATTTTATACTGATAGAGTATAAAATAATTTTACACTATTATTATAATCAAAAAATTTTATTAATATAATTTTACTCTATTAGTATAATTTTATATTATTAATGTATAAAAATTAATTTTTAAAAATTATAAAAATTTTATCAGTATAATTTTATTCTGTCAATATAATTTTATACTGTCTATCAGTATAATATTATATTGATAGTATAAAATTATTTTATATTATCAATATAATTTTATATTATCAGTATATAAAAATTAATTTTTAAAATATATTTAATTATATTTTTAATTTTTTTAAAATTAATATATTACTTAATACATTATGGATAATTGGTATATCGATACGCCTCATAAATTTACACCATCGGATGCACTACCACAGAAGTGCACTAAGACCTTTGGACTGAAGTGCACCGAAGTCGGCGCCCCCCCATAAATGTGCTTTTCCGTACAAGCAACTGGCTACGATTCTTTGATGTGGAATATATGCACATAAAATAAAACGATCTAACCTTGCCTGTGTTTTATCAAAGTCTAGGGGCATATATTAAGTGCTCCCCTCCATTTATTAACCAGGTTGTCAAAGAGCCAAAAGTGAATTTCAGCCAACATAAAAATTCAATATGAAAAATTGATTTACTTTTATGGTGCTTGGCCGTGTGGCAGTCACTTCATTATGATCAATGAATTTGAGAATGGTAAAAAGAGGAAAAGTAGAATGGCTCAAACCTCAAAGTAATGCCAAACGCCAGATTTGTTGCGTGTTTTACTTGTGTCTAGATAGACACGCGACTTCTCTGAACGCACAAACAAGTGAAACAACAGGCAACTCGAATCTTTACCCATTGTATTTCTTAGTTGACTTCACCACCGCGGTAATATATTAAATGAAACACTTTATGAAAAAGATAAATATTTCATTGCTTGTTTTGAGGGTTTTTTATTTTTTATATGATATTTAAATTATATATATACCAAAATATGGGAATTGGGAGAAATTTACTCGAATATGGGATGTTACAAAATCGAAATTTCTGATTTTAGAAAAGGTGAAATTAAAAATTCCGATTTTAATTAAAATAATATTTTATTTTTTATCTTTTCTAAAATCGAAATTTTCAATTTCAATACAGACAAAAAATAAAATATTATTTTAATTGAAATCAGAATTTTCGATTTCACCTTTTCTGAAATCAAAAATTTCGATTTTGTAAAATTTCATATTCGCTTAAATTCTTTCCAATTCCCATATTCTTGTAAATTTTTCATCCAAATACCATATAAAAAAAAAATACTCCTGTTTTGAGGATCGATCATGGAAAATCATAGCTAAAGTTACAAACAGAAATGCTAAAAATGTTTAAACTAGTCATCAACTCCCAAAACCTCATTTCATGAAGAGTGCACGAAATTTTACCCCAAAAAAATGAAAAGAAAAACAATAATTCACGGGATTTATGACAGTTGGCATCGGTTCTCATCAATACATATATTTTATTTTTGATTGCGGCATTGGTTTGATCTAGATCCAATTTTAGATAATTCTATATAATAATTTGAGTTGAAAAAATTGACCAACGTATATTCTAATTTCATGCCATATATAGTATAAATAATTGCTATCTACATACTACACAACACACAGCATTTTCATCAACCACAACAATATGGCTTCTTTGCCCCACCCCAAACCCTCCCTTCTCACATTTTTGTTCTTGTCTTTCTCCACCCTCGTTGCTCATGCTCTTGTTGCTCAAAACGAGACCTTCAAGTTTGTCAACTCTGGTGAACTTGGCCCTTACATTGTAGAGTATGGTGCTGATTACCGAATGATAAGCATCTTCAACTCACCCTTCCAACTTGGTTTCTACAACACTACCCCAAATGCCTTCACTCTAGCACTTCGTGTTGGACTTCAACGCTCGGAGCAGTTGTTCCGTTGGGTTTGGGAGGCTAACAGGGGCAACCTGGTTGGTGAAGGTGCCACTTTTTCACTTGGTGTTGATGGCAACCTTGTGTTGGCTGATGCTGATGGTAGAATTGCATGGCAAACCAACACTACCGACAAGGGTGTTGTGGCCTTCAGGTTGCTACCAAATGGTAACATGGTGCTCCTTGATTCCAAAGGAAAATTTGTTTGGCAAAGTTTTGACCACCCTACGGACACCCTCTTGGTGTGGCAATCCCTAAGAGCTGAAGGGCCATCCAAGTTGGTTAGTAGGCTTTCAGAGAAGGAAAATGTTGATGGGCCTTATAGCATGGTTTTGGAGCCCAAAGGCTTGGCCCTTTACTATAAGAGCAAGAATTCTCCTAGGCCTGTTCTCTATGGGCTCCTTTCAAATGAGAATTGGTTCTTCATTGAAAAGGGCTCTTTGCAAAATGTCACGCTCATATCTGAATCAGAAAGTTTTGAAATTGATTTTAGTTACCGTGTGACTAGTCCTTCCAACTTTGGCACTAAAGTCATTGCTAGCCCGGTGAACAATAGCACCTTAACATATCTTAGGCTTGGAATTGATGGTAACATTAGGCTGCACACTTACTTCCTTGATGTGCGTGATGGTGTTTGGCAAGTGACATACACTTTGTTTGGTAGAGATTCTAATGATGAAAGTGAGTGCCAATTGCCAGAGAGGTGTGGGAAATTTGGTCTTTGTGAGGACAACCAATGTGTTGCTTGCCCATTAGAGAATGGGCTATTTGGGTGGAGCAAAAATTGCACTGCTAAGACTGTGACTTCATGCAAGGCAAGTGACTTCCACTACTACAAACTTGAAGGAGTTGAGCATTACATGAGCAAATACACTATTGGGGATAGTGTAAGTGAAAGCAATTGTGGAAACAAATGTACCAAGGACTGCAAGTGTGTGGGGTATTTCTACCACAGGGATAACTCAAGGTGTTGGATAGCTTATGATCTGCAAACCCTTGCTAGAGTGGCGAATTCCACATATGTGGGTTATGTTAAGGTGCCTAATTAAGAAAGACCATCGTCCTAGGAGAGGTCTTGATATTGTGTTTTGTATTATGCATTGTTAGTTTTTTTTTTTTTTTATCAGTTCCTGGTTGTGGTTTCATATTCCAATAAATTGTGATTAAAATCTGTTCTCCATGTGGAGAATGACATGGATGTTGTACAATATATTAAGAAGCATAATTATTAAACTCTCAAATTAATTCTTAAACTTTTATCAATTTATGATCTTATCATATAAATATAAATTAACTTATGCATAAACTCTTTTTTCTTGTCAAATTCGTATGAGTTTAAATAAACTCTAACAAAATCGGTAAACTCTTAATTCTACAAATGAATTTATGAGTCTAAAATTATACTTGATTTTGTTCTCTAAATTTAAAATATTGGTCATTTTTATTGTGTGCTTTGGTTTACTTATTTATTTCATATAATATTTATTGGTTTTATTCAACTAATTTTATCTATTGTTATTATTTAATTATTTTTTTGTCAAACTGCAAAATAATATATATATATATATAATGAAATATGGTATTAAAATGAAGTATATATATATATATATATATATATATAATGAAATATGGTATTAAAATGAAGTCATATATTGGGCTATATTTTATAATTTTTTTATTTATGTTGTTATAAAATTAAAATTATTTAATATTAATCATAAAAATATTATTTAATTATATTTAATTAATAAAATATATTTTTTAAGTAATAATTTTTAAATATATAAACTCTTACGAATCTACATATTGAGTTTATGATTCGAGTTTGTTAAGACTCTATGAGTTTATCTAAACTCTCTAATTTGATAACCTTGTTAAGAAATGTGCAATAAATTTGTAGTTGTTTTGTCTTGCAAATGCATTTCATGTTATTTTCTTCTCTATCTTCCTGAGCAATTTTTTTTTTCGCTGAATATTTTCTTAAGCAATTTGATAAACTTGGTAACAGGTAGACCAGGGGCTAAAATTCACTTTTTCTAGTAAAAACTCAAATTAAACTTTTAAATATTTTAGTGACATCAAGATAGTCTTCGTAAAATTTCAAAATCAATTAATTTGATCTCTTAATGTTTAAGAGAACATTAATTTATTCCTTCAATATATTTTTAGACATTAAATAAATCCGTAAGTCAATAATCTATATTACCCATAAAACAGAATAAATAATATGAAAAGTTTTACGTGTATCACAGCTAGATCGATTCTAATTTAAATGCATTCATTTGGAAAATAAAAAATAAAGAAAAATAAGTTTTAAAAAAAAGGACAAAGAAAAAAATAAATACATTCATTCATCTGAAAAATCTCATCTCCAAAATTTCAAGATTCATATAATCACTCATCCAAATCGGTGGATGTATCAAGCATTATAATTATAATATTGCAATAAATATATTTATCATGTAGTTAAATGGGTGATTGTAATTTAGTACAGGACAAATAATTGAGCATTTTGATATTTACTGCAGTTATTATTTATTATTATTATAAAAAATATATTTTGATATTTAATTTTTAATTTTTAAATTATTTATTTTAAATTGAAGAAATTATTTATAAAGGATTTAAAAATAATTATTTGGGTACACTATTATTTATAACTAGTGTTTTAGACTTGTGCAATGTAGGTGATAAAAAAATTTAACAAATATAATTGTGATTATATAAATTAATTTGATTGAATAATTGGATATAAACCTTCAAAATAATTATAGAAGATAAAATTTAGTATTCAATTTCATTACAACTTTAATAATCCTATAAATAAAGTATAATATGAAAGATAATAAAAAATAATAAAATAAAGTCTTTATATCTGACATCACGAGAAGTTTGAATTTTTAATGAAATATCAAACATAAAAAATTTATTTTATTATTCTTTTTATTTTTGTTACCTTTTCTATATTATAATTTATTTATAGGATTATTAAAGTTATAATGAAATTGTATATTAAGTTTTATATTTATTAGTTTTTTTGTTAGTTTTATATCAAATTATATTATTTTTATAATCTAATTATTCACTCAAACTAATTTCTATAATCACAATTATATTTATTAAAAAAAATAATCCCAAGTGTTGGTCGTGAGTTGCACGAATCTAAAACACTAGAATTTTATATTATAAAAGATCAAATTGATATAAAGAATCATTAAAAAATTAATTTATGTGCAGCATATTATTTGAGGATTATTGAAGCATTTACTATTACTTCTTCCTACAATAGGACTAGTTAACGAATTCAATTTTTGAATCTTTCATAATTGAGCTCATCATGATCTGTGGCTTTAATTTTGGTGAGTGAAAATGATATACACATAGCACAAAAACGAAATGCACAATATTAAGGTTTAAAGATAGTTTTTGGAGAACGAACAACTTCATTATCAGATTTGTGGAGCATATATAGAATTTTCAACTTCAGAGTGGAACTTAGCAACAGAATAGGAAAACAGAAATTCAATGTTAGTTTCTTTTAGAACTTAGGGCTCTTGGATTCTCTCCGTCACATTAACAATTCAAAACTTTAGCTTATTCACACATTAGCATAGCTTTTTCTTTTATTGGTCCATATGGAATTTTGGTTTTATACGAAAAATTTATGAACGCTATGTAACTTATAATTATGAATAAGTGAAGTTTATAAATTTGCTTTTACTATAGATTAACGAGGGTTAGACAAGTAGGGATGGTAATGGTACCCATCGGGGTGGGGACATGCCCTCCGCCCTTGTCCTTGTTTAAGATTTTACCTTCCGTCCCCATTCTGTTCCCTGTCGCGAGTCCCCGTTCCCCGTTCCCTGCAGGGATTCGGATCCCCGCGGGTTTCCATAAAAAAATCAAAAAAATCTAAAAAAGGATAAAAATATAAAGAAAATACTTTTAAACTTAATAAAACATCCATAATTTCATAATTCATATTATTATCTAATACAATATAATATAATTTAAATTAAAAATAAAATATATAATTGTAAATCCATTACAAGATAATAAAAATATTCAAATCACAAATTACAAATATTCAAATTACAAACTCAAATATCCAAATTCAAAAATCAATTAGTAAATTTCTTAATAAGTGTACAAGTCAAAGAGAAACATAGATAGTAAAATCATATATTTAGTTATTTTAAGACACATATATATAAGGATATTTGTGTAATTTCATATTTAAACGGGGATCTTATCTCCCACCCCTGCCCCCATTAGCTAAACGAGGACATCCCTTGTCTCTGTGGGAGCCAAATCTGTCCTCGTCTCCATCTCCGTCCTTGTTATAGGTAATCCCTGCAGGTACCCGCTTTAATGGATATTTTTGCCATCCCTAGAGAAGACATGTACACATTAGGCGTAAGCACTTTCAGATTAATGTGTTTTTATATAATCTTAAGCATTGCACAATTTTACTTGATGACTCAACTACAGTTTCATTGAACTTTTTGCGAGGATTAATTGTATGACAAAAAAATAGTAATGTAGACATATAGGTGAGACACAGTAGTATAGATTTTAATGATGAGAGAGTATATGGATCATTGTCACAAGTTCTTATTCAAAGTAGGAGGTTAGTTCTTATTAAATCGATGGTAAATATTCTTCCTATCTATTATCTTGGGTTGTTCAAAATGCCTAAGATTGTAGCTAGGAAAATTATTTCATTACAAAGTAGACTTTTCTGGGGTAAGGGTGAAGATGGGAAAGGAATTTCCATGGTTAAATGGAGCTTGGTTCAAAAATCAAAACACCTAGGTGGCTTGGATGTAGGTGATATTATTGTAAAGAATTCAACCCTCTTGTTCAACTAGTGGTGGAGATTTGCCAAGGAAGAATGTCCCTTATGTAAGAAGATCGTGTGCTCGTGTAATAGAAGGGGAGTTCTCATATGCAGATAGTATAAAAATTTTCATATAAAGATAACAAATGATAATATGATATATGGATGTTATGGGATCCATATAAAGGAGTTAATTAATGGCGTATTCTATGATGTATTTCATTGGTCAAGGAGCGTGGTACACCTTATAATCTGATGGTGAGATTGTGAAGTGCATCGATACACCAATCACCTATGATGCATTGTAGTAATATCTAATTTTAAGAAAATTTAAAAATATAATTAAATATATTTTAAAAATTAATTATCATACACTAATAGTGTAAAATTATATTGATAATATAAAATAATTTTATACTATCAATGTAATAAAAAAATTTTATCAGTGTAATTTTAATTATCATACACTGACAGTATAGTGTAAAATTTTATCAGTGTAATTTTAATTATCATACATTGACAGTATAAAATTATACTGGTAATATAAAATAATTTTACATTGTCAGTGTAATCAAAGATAGTGTAAAATTATACTAGCAGTATAAAATAATTTTACACTGTCAGTATAATCAAAAAAGTTTATCAGTGTAATTTTAAAATTATACTGATAAAATTTTTTGATTACACTGATAATATAAAATTATTTTATACTGTCAATATAATTTTATACTATCAGTATATGATAATTAATTTTTAAAATATATTTAATTATATTTTTAAATTTTCTTAAAATTAGATATTACTACAATACATCATAGGTGATTGATGCATCGATACACCTCACAATCTCACCATCAAATTACAAAGTGCACCATGCTCCTTGATCAACAAAATGCATCGTAGAACGTGCCATTAATTAACTCTTTTATGTGCACCCCATAACATCCATATGTCACGTTATCATTTATTATCTTTATATGAAGATTTTTAGACATGAGAACTCCCCGTAATAGAATGCATACTGATAGGCCAATTGTCTCTCAAGTTAGTGCGCATAATGGTGGACCATGGTCTACTATTTGGTCTTTGGTTCAAGAGGAGGAATTGGGTAATATAATTAACGAAGGTCTAGCTATAGAGGTAGAGAATGGTAATAGTATTTTGTGTTGAAGTGATATTTGGATTGGTCATGTTGCCATGAAGGAATTATTCCCCAAGTTATTTTCTGTCTCTACTCAAAAGGACTGTTTTGTGGCTGACTGTGGTTTTTGGAATGGGTTGGAATAGGTTTGGAGTCTTCAATGGCAAAGAAACCTTTTGGAATGGGAACTAGAAATTTTACAAGAACTTCATAGGGTGTTAGCTAAGGCTAGCATGAATAGAGAGTCTGCGGACAGCATGGTTTAGAAGTTTGATAGCACAGGAATCTTCACGGTGAAATCATTCATGAAAATAGCAATGGAGCAAAAAGAAATGCAAGAGACAAATAGCTACAGTTTTGTCAAAGATGTTTGGAGAGGTCTTGTGCCACCCAGAATAGAGTTGTTTGCCTGGTTTGTTATGGTTGGGAGAATAAAAAATCTAAATTATTAAGAGCTATACAAAATTAATTTAAATAGAATGGCGATTAATTAAATTTTACTTAATAGACTAAGGTATCTCTTATGAGAAAATATTGCAAATGATTATGAACAATATTTTATCCGAATTATTTTTAAAAAATTAATAAAAATAAAAAAGGAAAAAAAATAAAAATATAATAAAGGTCCAACCAATTTTGAAGCATCGTTCCTAGCATGTCTTGACTCGAAAAATGAAATAAAAAAATCAAAAATAAAAAATTAGATTAATATTTTTTTAATTTTGCCAACATCTTTTAAATCAAATTAAATTTACCAATTAACATCCTTAATCAAATTACAATCTCTCAATCAACATTGATCAATATCAATTTAAATTATTTTATCATTAATTCAATTATTCTCCAACTATTTATAAATAGACATCATGACAGCTTCTAGAGGTATTCGCAGTGCGGTTTGAATCGATTTTGAGTAAAAATTTTATCTGATCCAAACAATAAAATATATAGCGGTTTGTATTGGATCAATTTAGTTTAAATTTTAAATCTGATCAAATCTGAACCAATCTTTTGTGATTTGGATTGGGTTGGTTTAACCAATTTTTTATAAAAGAAAATCTTAAGTATAGAATATTATAAATAAAAAGTAACTTAAATTAATAAAATAAATCAATAAAAATAAAAATAACTCATGTAACGTGCATAATATAATATTTAAATAAAAATGATATACAAATATAAAAAATTATGTGATAAATTAAAATTATTATAAATAAAAGTATAAAATTAAAAATAAAAAATTATATTAAATAATATTATTTGGTTTGGATTAAATTGGATTACTTTTAAAAATTAAATTCAAAATCTAATATGATACAAACGATTTGTGAGAAATAAAATCCAATTTAATTAGGTTGAATTAGATTTGAACACCTATCATAGCCAATCAACAAACCATTAGCAAAAATGAAATCATATCCAGAAAAATACCAGAAAACAGCTCTCATCACCATTCCTTTCCCGGACACTGAGGAGTCATCAACCTTCACCTTTGCCCAAGCCTACGCACTGCCCAGTGCCCACCAAGCCACCATCACCACCACGCACCACCGCCACCTTTCCTTCCACACCTTGCAACTCATAGCAACACCGCCTACACCATTACAACCTGCAGCCACCCTTTACGCTGTCCAGCCTCCGCCACAAATCCAACCACGAAACTCAATAACCACCAGCACCACCATCAACAAGTCATAACAAACACCACTGCCTGCACATTCGCAACACCAGCAGCAACCCAAACGGAAACGGCTCCACCGTACCAGCACCCTACGATCCCCGACGTCGACCATCAACAACCATCTCTTTTTTGTCTAGCCACTGGTGACCACCAAAGCCGCGTCCCGTTCCCCTTTGGTCGCATAGCGCAGCAGCTGCTCAGTTCCTTCCTAGTACGTGTGGTTCAACTAAGTTTTTAGGGCTCTTGCTTCTTCTTCTGTCTTTTTTTTTTTTTTTTGTAATCTTTTTCGAATTTTCTTACCATTTTTTTTTTTTTCGTTTTGAAGGTGTTGCTGTACTTGATGTTGTTGAGCTAATCTGTATTTTTGGGCTTTGTTTTTGTTAACTTAATGGGTTTTCGTTTTGTTTTTTTTTAATTCCTTTATTCCTTTTTTTTTTGTGGCACGTGAGATTTTATAGAACTTTCTTGTTATTGGCTCATAGCCCAAGAATTTTAGGAGTAAGAGTTATAAATGATAAAAAAAGAAAATTAAATCATTAGAATTAAATAGATAAATACAAAAATACAAAAAAATAAAGTGAAAACAGAAAAAATAATAAAAGGAGTGAAAAAATAAAAATGTTTGAGTTGTTTGAGAGGATTGAATGTGTGGGTATTGTCTATTTTTCAAATCACCTCATAATCCTTAACAATTAAAACTTTCCTCTTTTTAAGTGTTAAAAATTACAAGAAAAAATTTTTTTTTTAATCTTTTTAAATTCCGCAATGGTCATTGAGGATGATTGAATAGCCGTGCTATCTTCATCGTTCTTTAAATTATAAGGATTTATTGAGTAGTCTAGTATTAATTTGAATATTGTGTAAGAGCATGTTTTATTTATTTATTTATTTTTATTAAAGTTATTTTCATAAATTTGGCAAAAATCCTTTTTTGTAAATACATCAAAATCCTTTCATAAATAAAAAATCATCAACATATAATTATTTTCTACAAAAGCTATGTAGCTTTGAATTCCCCATTATCTTAGAGGATATATAGTAACATAATTCCCAAAAAGTATAAGGAGTTGTGCATCTATTTAACCTATAATTATCAT
Organism: Pterocarpus macrocarpus; assembly: GCA_031439585.1. NCBI lineage: Eukaryota > Viridiplantae > Streptophyta > Magnoliopsida > Fabales > Fabaceae > Pterocarpus > Pterocarpus macrocarpus. The sequence goes on along the minus strand of CM062517.1, from coordinate 13,640,011 downwards.
TTTTTAAAATATAATTTTTATAATCTTATTAATAATTTAAATTTTGTGTCTCAAAAGGCTCTATGTTCACTAAATTTGTTATTAAAATATTTCAATTGGTTATATTAAACAATCCTTTGACCATGTCAAACCATTTTTTTTCGGTCAACAAAAAAAAGAACCTTTTTTTTTTTAGAAAAGCTTGTTTTATTAATAATCAAAGGCAAAGCTTGATTACAATAGAGAAACTGGTATAATAAAACTTGTTGACACTAAAAAATTAAGCCTAGGAAATTAACCAAAGCAATATACAACTATAGTAGACACCTCAAAACATGGATGCAATCGCATCACTCTACAAATACCCATTAATGTAAAGATGAGCATATCAGATCTCATATCGATCTAAGACATCATGAATTAAACATTACAGTCGTAACCTCTAAAAGTTGAGGCGCTAAACTTGGCAATATCTAGCTTCACAAATACGGTAATAGCCAAGTCTACATATTAGTAACCCACTTTGTGGTACATATTAGATTAACAAAATCTTTGAAGACATCCATATGTTATAGAAAGAGGCTCACTGCCTCATAAAAGCCTCAACTAATTTCCACCAATAGAGGTTGTTGATCCATTATTGCCATAAGCACAATCTTCTGATCCAAGAAGTAGTTGAAGTCACAAGACTCCAACCATGAGTCTTCGATCCAGATATCCTGCCATAAAAAAAATTCACTGGATATAAAGATCAAATACACCATAAGCTAGGGAAAGGGTGGCCAACAAAAGAGCAAAAAAAAAAAAAAAAACTAAAAACTAGAAGGGAAGGAGATGATCAACCACCATGGAAGGGAAGTGTAAGGCGACGCTTCTTTAGGGTTCCTGATGTGATGGAATTTCTAGAGTTTCCAGTTAAGCGTTTTTTTTTTTTTTTGGAAAACCTTTGTGGTGATTGTACAAAAAAAAAGGTCCGGCGAGGGGGGCTTTGAGATGCCGGTTTCCCAAGTGGCATGTTAATTTGGACCTTACACTCCAACCTTTGTAATTTGATTGACCACCAATAATGGTTCGATCCAGCAGATCCAGGACCATAAGCAAAACTTTGAGGCGTATATCTTATAGTAAAATTGCTAGTTATTCGAAACATATGCCAAAATTGAAGTGTGTAGTTTGTTTTTCGACCATTAAGAGCATGCTTTTTTTTTTGGCATATGTTCACATTAGATAATCCACTTTACATGCTTACTTTACAATAACCAAATCCATATATATTAGACATGTTATTGGGCCCTTTTACTTTTCCATGTCTATTATTTCCAAGGACAGGAAAAAGAAAACCAAAATTTTAGCATACCAAAATCTCACGCTCTTATTATTACCCAACCTCCGAATAAGGAAGCGCTCAAATGTTGGCCAAACATGAGAAATTCCCATCCAAGATCAGAGCCCAAGCCAGCTTCATCATGTAGGTATTACTAAATATCTCTTGCTATTCTGAAGCCCAACCCACCAGCAACTTTACGCTTACATACATTCATCAGGGATAATAATAGGTGACTTTCCTTTTCTATTGTGTGCTGCCCAAATAAAGTAGCTATATATGACACCAAAAAAAAAGTCGCTATATAATTTGATAGTTTCTATAGTATCCACTATAAAGAAGGGGTTTCAAATCCTTTCTAGTTGGCTTAATAGAATTTGACCATATATTTAATTTTAATCCATATAAATACTTAGTTGTTATTATTCTTTTATGTTTAGACCCACTTGATATTTTTTCTTATAATTTTACCCAAAATTTATTTTCAAACATTCAAAAAAATATCATACTTTAATTTCTAAACATCTTAGAAATTTGTTTACCCCAAATCAAAAATCAAGAACTCTTAAAAAAAATCAAAATCAACAAATCAAGAGAAACGATTATTTACAGGACTGTCAAGATTTCGTAAAAAACGTGTCTTAAAATTTTGGTTTTCTATGTTTTGTCCAATCAAATAGTGATTATTAAATGAAACACATCACATGTCTTAAATCTTCTTGACCATTAAAATCTTATTGGTCTACAAGAACAAAGGTAATATCTATTATAGTAGCTACTAGCTAGAATAAAACTTGATAAACAATGAAACATAGAAGGCGAAAAATACCCTTCAGTCTTGCTTCTCAACCAAGATTGAACAATTAGGGTTTGCAAATCTAGACAGAATAATTAGGATTCTTAAAATTTAGCAATAAGGTTCTTACAAATTTTGGGTAAAAAGAAATGTTTAGTTATTTGAGAGTTAAAATGATCAAATAGGTTCAATGTTTGGGGTTAAGAAATTTTTAATTTTCTAAAGATATCTTAAAGTAAATTTGTTAAAGAAAAAAATAGACCCAAATCTAAATTTTGAAATACTGCTACTTCATTATCCATATGGCTAGTTACTACCACATGGCCAAATGCAATTAGACTACATAGGAAGGGTTTCAAACCCTTTTAAATTGAAGGAGTATTATAGAAATTACCATATAATTTATCTAATTTGTCACAAAAATTCAAAGGCAATTTGATTGTCTACCTTACATAATTCGGTATAGTAAAAAGTGCTGTCTTGGCTGGCGTCACTCATCCTACAAAGGACAAGGAGTTCATCTACCAGTCATTCTGCTGTCTTTTGCATATTCAATCAATAATATAAGGAAAAATAGTACTTTATACGCCTAAGCGATAGTTTATATGTATTTCACCCCCCCCACACTTTCAAAAGAGAGCTGTTATTTGGCCCATTATTTAGGACATCTAAATACAACACCCTCTCACATAAATATATAATCTATTATTTTATCTCGATACATGTGCACCTCGATATTCACCTACACTCACATAAATATACTATGTCATATACTATGTCTATACATAGTATGTTCAAAAAATATTTCTCCTTTCAAAAAGATATACTAACTGTGCAAAATAAACCTTCTATTAACTCCTCTATTAAAAATGGTCGTTAGTTTGTGATATGCTTCTCACCTGAACCATCTTTTTGACAAAATTACCCCCATAAAAAAATAATTCCAACAAGAAAAACACTTAATCACTATTCATCCTTCTTTTTTTTCTCATAGAAATAGTACAAAGAAAAACTCACTCAATTCCTAGCTTCGCTTGCTACTCCCCTTCTCACCTTAACAAAAAAGAGCATTATTCACGTCTATATATGTTTGAATAAACAAATATCTTTTGATTCCCAAACTAACTATTGTCGACGCACGTAAGATTGGAAAAGGACACATAAGAAGATAACAAACCTATTCCCCCGACTAACCATACTACCATACCAAGTTTAGAAACTATGCATGTTTTACGGCTCCGTGTTTTCCCCTTCTTTTCTTTTCTTCACGTTTTAACACCCTAAGAAAAATTACCAGCCCCCTTCAACTATTTTCAAGGTTATCTTGCGTAATATGGTTTCTTGATTCTTGATTTAGATAAAAGGGAAAAGCTTGTTTTCAAGAAATCCAAAATTACACAGCTGGTGTGCTCCGGGTTTGGTTTTGTTTTGTTTCTTAACTTTCTTTCACTAATTTAAGGGAAAATAATGATGGGTATATATCTTTCCTTTTGAGCAAAGTTGGCGACTTTGAGAAAAGAAAAGCATTGGGGTGAAGGCAAACCAAAAGGACAACAAGGAGGTAGCGAGAATTGAAGGATGAGCGGTGGGGATAGATGATGACCCAGAAGGAGCAAGGTTGAAATCAAGGCAATAAGCATAATTGAATTTGAAGCAATATCCAAGGTTCGCAAAGTTTCACTGTGATCTAATGGCTAGGGTATGCACATTGGTGATGAAGAGGAGAGGGTAGAAGAGAAGAGGGATGAAGCTAGGGATTGTGAAATTTGGGCTGTATTGTTTTGGTGAGAAAAAGAGAAAATTGAGAAAGTGATTTTTTTTTTGGGGGGTTGAAATTAGTCTTTTTCATTTGTCAAAAAAAAAAAGGATCATGTGATTATTACATGACAAAACATAACAGCTATTTTTAACAGAGGAATTAATAGGTTTTATTTTGCATAAATAATAAAGAGAAGGGATTGAATTACACCTTTTTAAAAGTTAAAGAGTGAAATATGCACGCAGGTTATAATTTAAGGAATAAAGTGTTATTTTCCATATAATATAATGATAGTGATTATTTGAGCACCTCTCACGGAAACGACTTAGCTTTTTTAGCAGCAGCGGATGTGGAACAAGTTCAAGTGATAAAAGGGTGTGTTCGAAAATTTTTGTAAGAGCTCAAGCCAAAAAATTAATTATGCAAATCTTGTGTTTTCTTCTGAGAAGATGAAATTCAAATGAATGAGTGATAATTGTTGTCTTGTATACATGTATAAGTGATGAATGAGGTTTTCTTAATCATTCACTTTATATTTGTGTCACTTCCATATTAAAACAAAAAAAAGATGGCAACACTGCATGAAATTGAAATGAATGAGTGATAATCTTTGTCTCGTATGTATAAGTGATGATGAAGGTTCTTATTCACTGATGACTTTATATTGTGTCAATTCTGCATTAAAACAAAAGAAGAAAGCAAACATTGCGCGCTATCAACCCAAAAGAATGTTAAGAGAGATGAGAAAATTATCTCATTCTAAATTTAGAACATGCCACATATGAGACGAAATTCAATAGTATTTATATATTTCGTATTGAAAAATCACCGGATTCAATCAATGTCCTTTGGTGACCTGTTCCATACTACCGAACTCTGAGTGCACATCAAATAATCAGAAGCCGTCACACAGTGTCATTCGTTCGGGCACTCACTTCATCTACTATTTGGAGTATATTCTCATAAATTAAGGGCAATTATCACTAAAGAAAAATAATTCTCTCATACTATTTTCACTACACTAGTTTTATATTAGTCAATTAATGATAAATACATATATGTTATAATGAATGTGATAACAATTGATTACTATAATATAAGTGATTAATAATAACAAATTTTTAATTAATTATATATTGTGATTAAAATGAAAAAAGTAAAAATTATTGCATTAACCACCGCATATAAATAATTAATAAAAGAATGTACACAATTAGTTAAGTGTATGTGAAAATACCCATCACTAGAACACTCCACTAGGTACATGGGCACTGGAAAATTTATCTATTTATTGTTCCTTTTTCTTACGTCATTTTTGTTACAGCTGTTTTATATTTGTTAATGATATATAAATTTTCGCTTAGTTATGTTTATTTTAAAGTATAATATAAAACTTTAATTAGTCGCATATCTTTAATGGTTAATGCGACAAAAATTAATTTCATCGCGTTAATACTAAATATACGTAATTAACTATAAAATTATGTAGCCAGGTAGCTTTACCGTGTTGATTTGTTTCTCTGCTTTTCGTCGTTTTCTCGGCTTACCAAAAAAATAAAACTATAAAATTATATATAATTAACTATATATATAATTGATATCATCTTTTGACGAAAGAACATCATATATACTCGTAGAATACGATTGCCAGCTCACAACTAGGTTTCTTTTGTTTTGATATGATTGTGAATTCAAAACTAGCTAGGAGTTCTTTTGTTATGATATTTTAATTATCTTGGACAACGTTATTTATACATTATTCTTATTTTTTTATTAATACATTATCCTTATTATAATTAATAGACTTATATGGCTTTCCTTTTCATAACAAAAGAAGAAAAAAATTTATGAAGAAAACACTTTCCAATACATTATTTTTACCCAAACAAGTAGTGTTAACGTATAATAAAAGTGGTGTGCATATTAATATTTTCAAATGATATAGAGAATAATAGGAAAGAAAAAAAAATCAGAAAATAGACAAGCATTCAAGAAGACGGGGAGATACAGCTAGGGTCTCTACACTATATATACGTACAAGGTACCCACGTCTGAGAAGGACCAATTAATCAAAACTTAAAAAGACATGCAAAATGGAGCTAGGTTGGTTGTGGATGAGGGCTGCGCTCACTTTGTTGGTGGCATGCTATGTGTTTGTATTCAAGTTTCTGAGAAGTATGAACGGGTGGTATTATGATCTCAAACTCGGAAACAAGAAATACCCTCTTCCCCCTGGTGACATGGGATGGCCTTTTATTGGCAATTTCTTGGCCTTCCTAAGAGATTTCTCGTCTGGTGTACCTGATTCCTTCCTCAACAACATTGTTTCCAAGTATCTTTCTTTCATATATATCTTCCCTCTACAATATTCACATGCACTCTTATATATATTCAGTACTTTTTTCTCAATCATAATTAATGTCATCATTATCTCCTACTTGTATTTTTAATATTATAACTAAAGGCGATAAATGCTAGATATTACGAAATATTTTATTTAATAAAAGGCAAATGGAAAAAAATACATATAGATAATTGTAAAAGGTAAGTGGAAAAAACACATAGATAATTGTGATGAAATGTCTTTGTGGAATATTTTTGTTGTGCATTGGTGGAATTAAGAGATATTTGTGTCTTGACCCTTGAATAAAGCCTAGTTAATTATATTGTAATTAATTTGTAAATGTAGCTATATAAATTTTAGGTGTACATTCATACGTTCGCTCTTGTTATATAATTCAGAAATGGAAGAGGTGGTATATACAAGACTCACTTGTTTGGGCATCCAAACATCATAGTTAGTACCCCTGAGCTGTGCCGTGAGGTGCTAACAGATGATGAGCACTTCAAGATAAGCTATCCCAAGTCAATCTTTGAGTTAATAAAGAGTAGACAGTTCTTCAACGTTGAAGAACACAAGCGTTTTCGTCGCCTAATCCTTGCTCCCATCATGGGCCAAAATGCGGTGGCCGTGTACATGCAACGCATTGAGGAAATTGTCACAAATTCCTTAGAAGGAATGGCCAAAATGAAACAACCCGTCAAGCTCTTCACAGAGGCTACTAAGGTTTCCTTTAGTGTCATCCTTCACGTCATCATGGGCTCCGAAAAAAACAACTACTCCATGATCTTTAACAAGATTGAACATTTATTTGCTGTTATTCATAAAGGCATGTTCGGTATGGCAATCAACTTACCGGGTTTTGCTTTCCACAAAGCACTCAAGGTTATTTTCTTGGCTTCTTCATAGATTATATATATGCATATGGAATTATTTATCATATCTTAATTATTTATATCAATTTTCTTTTAGAAAAATAAATAAAATGCAATGAAAATATAGTCGATTTTTTATATATAAACCAAGTTTATTTTTCTAGGTAAAGTTGACTATATAGATTAAATGAAGTTTTTTTTTTTTTTGATAATTGAGATTAAAACAGCCCAACTCAACAAAACTGATGAGGAGCATTATGAAGTATATAATAAAAGAAAGAAAGAAAAATTACATCATATCAGACAGATGTTTCCCTAAATCAACACCAAAGTTCAACAAAACCATATACTCTTGTATATCTTTTGAACAATGCAGTCACCTTTGTGAAATTGAGCTGCACCGGTTTTCTTGTATCAAGGCTTGCTTTCCATTCTATTTTTACAGCCAAATTCTTCATAAAAATCTGTATAAAAAATATGTATATATACATAGACAAGCCATTATTCTTTTAGTGGTTTCATCTATAGTCTTTGCTAAGCTCCGTATCTTTATTTATTGAGGTATTCTGTATGATCTCATCCTTTTTATATATTTAAAGTTGTTCTATTCAATTAATTTTAATATATTATTTGATAGCATAGAGATAACTTTAACTTAAACTAATACCAAAAATTATTCTTTGATTTGCTTTTTTCGTTTTGTTATATCGCAGGCACGTAGAAAATCAGCGGAAATAATTCAACTTGTTATAGAAGTGAGGAGGGAGATGATAAAAAGTGGCCAGCAAAAGATAAAGAAAGATATCATCGACGTTATAATGGAAGCTGAAGATGAGAGTGGCCGTAAATTGGAAGATGAGGATATCATCGACTTATTGATAGCACTCGTATTTGGTGGTCAAATGACTACAGCTGGTGGTATGATGTGGACCATTATCTATCTCTTAGAGAATCCGAAGGTCCTGAAAAAAGCCAAAGTAGGTGACCCATATCTACTTGGTGAAAATATTTTATATATACATAATATCAAAGTGGATGTCAATTCTTATGCCTAGTTTTATACCTTTTCATAGGAGGAGCAAGAAGAAATTATGAAGGCGAGACCTCCTTCACGTAAACAACTTGATATTAAGGAAATTAAGCACATGGTTTATCTTGCTAAGGTAGGTGCAAATAGCATTAAAATGGCACATATACTTCATGTCTAATAACTTAATAATTGAAACTGGTTTTTCTCAAATTAACCAGACCAGAAAAGAAAAATCACAAAACACTTCACCGTTTTTTTTGTTTTTTTCGATAAATTTATTGATAGCAATACTCACACATGAGTGAGGAGTAAAACAACAAAACAAAATTCAGCAGCTTAAAAACAGCGCATCGACCAGCCAGAAAGACACTCAATAACACAAAATAATCCCACCCCTGAACCCATTAACACCCGTTAACTTTATATGACCGCAGCCTCAATTACGCCTACTTTTGAAAGTAATTATAAATACCATCATTTGCTCTCCTTAATTTGGAATAATAACATCTGTAGTTAAGAAAACTTTTGCACCTGAATTTGTGTATCATATTCCACCACAGTTTGTGTCAGTTCTGTAATGGCACTATTTAAGAGCACCTTCCTGGCATGCACCTGACCTGAAGTTAGTTCAACACATTGTGAGTCCTGGCTTATATCTGCCTGATGACATCACAGAGACAAGAACTTGAAGACTGAGTCTGAAAATAAACACGATCGTGACATGAATGCTGCCTCATCACCCCAGTTTGAAACATAAGATCTATATAACTGAAACATGATCCAGTTTGAAACACTTCACCCTTTTATGCTATGTAGGTAATCAATGAAATGTTGCGTCGGGCCACTCTTGCCTTTGCAGCTTTTCGTGAGGCAACAGTTGACATGAACATCGATGGTATTAATATTGAATGCCATATTATTATAACTTCAAATTTCTTGCAGTTTTCAAATATTAGCATTTTTCTAAGTGGAGAAAAAGTTATATATGTTATTTGCTCAAAATTTTGATATAATTTCAGGTTACCTCATACCAAAAGGATGGAAAGTCGTATCTTGGATAAGAGCTATTCATATGGATCCTGAATATTACCAAAACCCAGAAGAATTCAATCCCTCAAGATGGGATGTAAGTAGAGTTAGAATAATCTTTCTTATTGTTGGACGTACAAGTGAGTCATTTACACCTTTATTTTTGCAGGATCACAATGCTAAAGTAGGAGCATTTCTTCCTTTTGGAGTTGGAAGTAGGTTCTGTCCTGGAAGTGACCTAGCCAAACTTGAGATAACCATATTTCTACATTATTTTCTTCTTGGCTACAAGTTAGTATTGTTTTATTTTGTTGAACAATATTTTGCATTGAGTTTTGGCATAGAGATTAATTTTGATGTACCAATCAGATATTTTTATTTGTTAAATTTTTAAAATAATAAATAATTGAATCAAATATTTTTAATAATTTAATAATATATGATTGTATTTGTATAAAAAAAAATTTATATTGCCAGGATATCATACTTTAATTCATTAAAACATAGGTCAATGATGATAATATTTTTAATATTTTTTATTTTGTTTCAACTTATTGCCAGGAACTGATATATATATATATATATTTAAGACAGTTTCTAAAAAATCGGCTTAAAATTATAGGCCGTAGTACAAACTTTGCAGAAAATGAATATTTTATATTCCTAATTTACTTACTAATCTTATTTTGCAGGTTTGAACGCGTAAATCCAGAATGTCCCATTTCATACCTTCCCGCTGGCTTGCCTGCAGACAATTGTCTCGTTAAAGTGTTTAAGGTTTGCTGATATGCAGAAGCTAGTTACGCTAGCCAAAAAAGATCTCTAAGGCATAATAAGATTTGGGTTGTAATTGAGAGTTGAGTCCCAAACTGAATTCTATAAAAAAAATAAGGAATCGTCATTTTATCTATGGTTTAATGCTGATTGCTTCATGAATCCTATTTTAATATTTTCATATTCTCTTTTTTACTTGAAAATAATTGAAAAAATGATATTTACGAGCCGTTAATTACCTTGATATAAATTATTACAACGATTTTTTTTTTCTATAAATGGAGATAGCTCAAAACACTCAAAATAGAGTGGAGCATTATTGAAGTTTACATAGAAGACCAAAAACCAAAATGCTTCAAGAAACACAACTCGGTACAACTAAGCATGCTTAAATCATATCAGACTTCACCAAAGCCACATATGAGTTGTCATCCTGCTAAAACTTCATGTTCCTTATTCTTTGCCAAGTTCCCCCCAAGATGAATAATTGCACAACTCCTGTTGATAAGAACACTTGCTAAAACTGATATGTACACCAATGAATGCTTTCTTCCACACCAAACTAACACAATAAGCCCATCAATCCTTTTTCTTTGGCTAGCTCCTCACAGATGAAAATTGAAACACCCGATTTGTTACCACCTCTTTAAGTGATTCAGAGGACGGAAGCATATCGTAACTGAAATACATGTTTTCAAGCATTTCTCTGCCTGAGTACAGAATCTGGCTCCGGACAAACATTGGCTGAGGACAGAATCTGTGACCTTTGTGTGAACTTGCTTAAAACTAATGTACATACTCCACTGCTTGCTGGACCTTACTTCCAAAGAAACTTCCATATCACAGCTTTGATACAAATAAGCTTTGAAAATAATCAGATTTTGAGAAGCCATATGTTCCTCCTACTACATCCCTACCTTGTGCAGCATAATAACACCAAGATGAAAAATTCTATAAGAGATGTAAATCTTGATAATCACCTATTTCAGTCTTCGACCTTTATTCCATCTTCTACACCAGAGAAAAATACCTGCATTCAAAGAACAATCCACCCCCATTTTGTTTTATCTTACTAAACTATCTCTTTTGTCATTTACAAAACAATCCACACCCATAACGTTTGTCATTCTTACAAATGTACCTGTGCTCCATTTTCTCTCCTTTTTTCTTTTCTCTTATATTTTTTTTCCCCCCTTTTTTTCTTAACTCTTTTGTTTTCTCTTTTTCTCTTTTCTTTCCCTACCGCCCCCCTCTATTCTGCTCTTTTTATTATTATTATTATTATTATTATTATTATTATTAGTTTTATTTTCGATGCCTCAACAGTGTTCTGCATCTATAGAATCAAGAGTAATAGAGAGCTAAAGTCACCTAATTCCCTAGTACACAGCCTGCATAGAACTCAAGTCACTTATGTTCCTGCATAGAGAATTCCACAACTTCGTTGGTTATTGTCACTTTATTCCTAACCTTCTACCACTACCTAACTCTAAGAATTTCTCCCTCTTTCCAACAGGACCTTTCACTGATACACTTGCTTTCTGCATCCCAATTTAACACCCTTCTATATTATCAGCTAAACTTGGACCTTTCTATATCGTGTACAATTTGAATCAAAAGACTCTACTCACCCTCATACTCTTTAGCTGTCAAAAATCAAAACATTAACCAAATAGCCAAACCATTATACATATACACACCTGACCTTGACAAAGCCATAGATACAACACTCCAATCATTTCTTCATTCCCTCCTTATTACATGAAGATCCGATTCTATTGTTGACAAAGAGTCCCCCCTATTTTTATCCTTTTCTGTATAAACCCTACTTATTTATTCCCAGAACATTTAGTCACCTTTTTTTTTTTTCTCACTTTTTTTTTCGCCCTTTGCCTCATTCACTCCTTTTTTTGTCCTTCTACCTCTCTCTTACTCACTCCTTTTATTTGTTTTCTTTTTTCCTCTTTATCTTCTTTTCCTATTCTCTCTTTTTCCTCAACGGCATCTTTCCTTTTTTCTTTTCTTATTTTTTCCACCTTTCCTTTCTCTCTTTCTCTGCCTAACCTAAGGTCCTATTCTAGAGAAGAGAGGTCTCATGTCCATCCATAGCTTTGCCATCCCTTCCTAATAAGCAATTGTCAAACATGTTAATTTTAAAAGTTGTCTTCCCCCTCCATGCCACACCCTTGGTGACCATCCTCCCAAAAACTATCTTAGATTTCATCTATGGGCGTTAAAATGGGGTGAGTTTATAATGGGTCGACATGAAATATATGATAAAATGGACAAATTAAATTAATGAGATAGAAGTGAAAAATAATTTTACCCTTATCTGGCCCGGTTCAATGTAAGATGGCCTGTAATGGATTCATGAGTCGGTTTGTTGCTACTGACCTGTAATGGACGAGGCCAGTCTAATGTGGGGTTAGCCACAATAGTCCAGGCCAATTCGATGTGGGTTGGTTGCAATATGTTGAGCCAGACCAATGGGTTAACCCGAGCAACTTGCAACACATAGGGCTGAATTGGACCAATAAAATGTTAGTCCACATTGGGTTTGGCCTATAATGGGTCAATCCATATTTGGGCCAACATGTAATGGGCTAGTTTGTACGGTCACCCAAATTGTCACTATTGTTGGCAGCTAGAGACATTGCATTGTGCTTGCCCAACTCAGCCTATTTTGTCGGGGAGTTTTAAAATGGTCCAGCTAAGTACCTGGACATTGATAGTCCAGTTAATTGTGACCGCAGAGATAGTATTTCAAAAAAATGAACGGTCGATATATTGGCATGTAAAGCTAGTGTAGTAACACAGGTGTTGGGTGTATGGATGGACTTGCGGTCATTCGGTAAATCTTCAATGAACTGAAAAATAAAGGTTTTGTCGAATGACCAAAGTGGACCGCTTCGTCACGTTAGAGATTGACGAGTGTGTACTGCATGTGACACTGCAGGTTGAGTAGCAAATGACACGTGTCGCAAAGGCAAAGCAATAGGAAAATGAACTGATTTTCGTAGATTGTTTTCAATGTATGGTTAAAGTGAGGAAACCCATTTTATTTTACCATGCTGACTCTAATTTTTAATTATCGAAGGTTTAAAGTAATAATATTATTATTATTATCATTTATTATAATCTATACTAGTAATAATAAAAAGTCAAAACTAGGAAACTTTTACCACATGCCACGTTGACATCAATTTTAGCTGCTCCATTATGCAAAACTTACTATTAAAAGAAACATGTCAAACTATAATAAATAAAAAATATTTAATTTCAGAATAGAATTTGCAATAAATATTAATTGATTCTCTCATCTACTAATTTTTCTTCAATGATTCAGTACTCGAATATGTGTATGTGATTTAAGTTCAATCACAAACAGTTAATTAAAATTTTGTTTATAAAATTAAAATAATTTAAAATAGAAATGTCAAATTGTATGAAAATTAGTGCAGCTATTACTAACCCCATTACCTATTAAGTATTGAGCCAATTATTTAATATTGTCAAAAATTAATGTAAAATTAAATTCAAAAATTATTGTTGACAATTATTTGCATAAGTTACTAATTTATTTTGCCTAATTAAGTTTTAGTACTTATCCTTTTGTCATTGCATGCCAATTTTTAGACTATCTAGAAATCAATTACTTTCACTACTATTCTTATTTGTGTACTTTAATACACAATTAGTCAAGAAGTTAAATTTCTCTCCCAATTTTATATATATTTATTTATTATTTAAGAATTTATTACTCAATTATATATATATTTTTATTGTTCCGAAATTAGAGTACCATCGATGTATGGAATAATATATTGTTGCATTTTATTTTTGCAAAGCGATTTTGATTATTGACGTAGAAACTTATACATGTATGCCATTGAAAAATATCACATTTTAGTTTTAAGTATTGTGGTAAATGATAATTTATTGAGATATATTATCAGAAATTAAGAGATAGTAGATTTTCCTTCATTTTTATGTTAAAGCTTCGAAGAGAAGCTTTCACTCTTATAATAGACTCATGTTAATGAAGAAGCATATGTTGAGGAGTTGAATGGGTTGATTTGCACATGTTCAAAAATTGCAGGGTACTCAAGTTGACAAAAAGTCACATGTTGAAGAGTTGAAGGGGTGGAGTTGCATATGTTGAAAAGTTTAAGGTGTATTATAGGGTGATGTTAGCATAATAGCATAGATTAAAGAATTTAAGAAGTCGATTTACACATATTCAAAAGTTCAGATGATATAATAGACTCATGTTAATGAAAAAGTAGAGGCTGAAGAGTTTAAGAAGTTGATTTGCATATATATAAATGATTAATATTGAAAGAAAAAACACATGTTGAAAAGTTCAATGGATTGATTTTCATCTTTATAAAATGCAACTGTTAAAGTGCACATTATATTATAAGTGAGGAGGGTAGAGTATTTTGTTCTATGCAGTTGAAAGTTAATTTATTTCAGAAAAATTAGTTAGGCATGAGTATACAAAATTCGGTATTGAAAGTTTGTTAGCTTAAAATCGTAAAGAAAATGTAGTCTGTTAGGCCGTGGAAACATGAAATTTAAATGCTGCATTTGTAAATAAGTGAAATTTACGTTTTTTAGAACAAGTTAACAATTTGAAGAAAAACTAATATCAGCTAAGTTTTTATGTGGTTGTAGATACCACTTTGAATCTTTTGTGTTTAAAACGTATAATGTTAGAAAGTAATTTATTACAACAATCGTTGTCTTTGTTTTTTGATTACGGATTTTACCGAAATAAAGAACGTTGTGTTCACAAATAAGCACAATGAAAGAGTTATTTAAGCCAATTGTTTACAGTTTGAAATAGCCGATGAAAGAGATATTTAAATAAGCACAATGAAAGTGTTATTTGACTCAACCTTCAAACAGTCAAATATTTAATTGGTATACTTATCAAATAAAGAACGTTTTTCAAACAGTTTTTCCCGTTTACAAGCAGTAACCGTTAATAAACAGTAAAACCCTTTTGTAACTTGCAATGGAGTATTCTGGCCAAAATGAAGGATAGTTTCGTATTTCTATGCACAAAAAAATCGGCTGGTGACCGGGACAAAAATAGATCAACAATGTCCAGGTCCATTACTGGACCATTTTAAAACCCCCCCTATTTTGTCTAGTCATTCGATCAACATGTTAGGCTTGGCCTATTTTGACATTTTAATTAGGCTATTAGCAACCTCATTCTACTCTAACATGATATTTTTATAAAATAATAAAGATTCAATTTTTGTAAATTTTTTGTTAAGTATTATTTTGAAAAATTAAATATTAAAAGAAATATAATAACTTATTACTATTATTATTGTACATCACTATTTTTTATTAGTCCACATGTGCATGAGTTTTGAAATCCAAACTTGTGCTTAGATTCCATAAAATTTGTCTTATTTAACTTTTTTTTTATTAATTTCTTCTGATCTCATTCATTAGTAACCAATTATATGCAAAAATATAAATCAATTAGTGAGAAAGACAAAAATATTATTGTGACAACTCTCAAACTGACAACTATATTATTATATTAGAAGTATGTGGGAACGGAAGAATAAACAAACGAAAGATTAGTTCACAATTGTGGACTCGTTTGCATTATGCTAGTGGCCCCCAAAAACAAAAATATGACTATGGAAGTTTTAATATAATAAAGTGGCCCCCTTTTATATGTATTCGGTCTGATAAGCTCTTGATTTAAAAGCCCATAATCGACAAGGGCATTATCTTATTATAGTTACTTGAACTTATCAATAATGCAACCCTCATGCTTATGCAGAATTGGGTGAGGGAGTTAAGTAATCACAAGAGAGATTGAGAGATTGACAGAAAAGTTTGAAAACTTGTACAAAATAATACGTTTGATAGTCAACTTCAAGCTTCATTGAGTTCATTCATGCAAGGCGTGCACGAGATTTCAATCGTCAACCAATAAAACCAAAGCCATATTGTTGTTTATAAACAAAATGATAAATATTGTTTTGGGTTGAAAATGTTGATGGTGAAGAATCTGATAAAAAAAAATATGATGAAGAATAAGCTTCTATTGTTCAAATGAGTAAACGAGTCATTTTTATTTTTTCAAATTAAGACATTATTATTGTCAGAATCGTGGAGTATGATGTATTACAAATTATAAAAAGGAAGACTGAAAATGAAAGGCTAGTTTTATTTATTTTTTGTTGCATCATATAAGCAAATCATAAAGGTTAAATGAATAAACATTATAAATAGAGAAAAAAAAAAAGATAGAATGAAAGTCACATTTAAAGAAGCTTTGAAGCATATACTTTTAACGAGTGAATAAATAACTAAAAGCGTACGCTGGATTCATTTTACAGTTATTTATTTGGATTAGATAACTAATTTAAATATTTTCCCTTATTAAAATTATATCCCTCAATAGTTTTTCAAATGTAAATTTCTTTAACACGAACGTTTTAAGATTTTCGGGACATGTAAACTCATCGAAATTAAAAGTATTATTTAACTTTTGAAGCTACAAAAAGATAAATTTATTAAAAAAATAGTTTAATTCTTGAACATGTCCATAGCTAGAAAGCATGTTCAATCCAACCCCTCACATGAAGAGTTTATAAAACTTATTAGGATGCACATTGTCGGTAGAAAATTGCATTATTTTATTTGTGTTAGTGGTAGAATATTTTATAACCATTGCTTGCACTAAATCAATGAATAATGTATTTATTTTAAGTATTTTAACTTGTTAATTGGATTTATAATATATTTTTCTTGTGCTTGAACAATTTCAATTATATTGTTGTATTGGACAAATTATCGAAAATTATGACATTAGAATATGTTTTCATCTTTTTATTTTTTGAAAAAACCTTTTGTGATGTAGATACCCACGGAAGCGGAAAAAATGAAAAACGGTTATAGGTGCAAGTATGGAGTGGGAATATAGGCGAATTTTCATTCATGTCGCGGGTGATGGGGATGTCATTCCCAACCTGGCTTGAGATAGAAAATTAGTTATTTAGATTAAAAAAATTATAAATTTGGTGTAATTTATATAAGATTCGTTAAAAAAAAATTTAAATATATTTTAAACCCTAATAAATATAAGTCATTTTAATTTTGATCTCTTTAAAATATTCGCTTTAGTTGTGATTCTTTTTATTATTATTATTATTAGATTTTTAGTCTGTATCATTTAGATTCGTTATCAAGTGATGACATTTATACGGATTAAAACAAAATTCAGAAAATATTTATAATCACCAAAATCAAAATTTAGAGGACTAAAAATAAAAAAATGTGAAAAAAAAGAATAAAAATCAAAATAGAAATTTTGGAATGACCAAAATTAAAATAATTTATATTTATAAGAACTAAAAATATATTTAAATTTTTTAAAAATGGAAATTTTATTTTCGAAGACAAGGAATTTGCTCCTTGCCCTAAGCAATACTTCGAGGGGCTGATCCTCACATAAACATGCACGATTATTATCATTATCATATTATTAATTAATCAGTTTTCTGTCTGGCCTCACATGCTTAGCGAGTTTGTTCTTAGTAGTTCCAACGTAATCATAGTCATTAAAAAAGAAAGATAAAAAAAATGGTTAAATGCATGCTGAGTCATGATGCGCCAGCATGCATGCCTATCAATGGTGGCTATATAATGTAATATATAATTTATCAAGTTGTCCCAAAACTGTGTGCTGCTTTATTTGCTTTTTCTGTTTTAGCTTACCTTTTTATGAATTTGCTAAATTTCTAAAATCAAATCAAGTACGAAAAATGAGTTTATAGGTTTTCATTAAGAATACAAAATTCTAAAGTTTATTCATTTTCTTTTTGGATTGAAGTGAAACGGGAATAAAGGTAAAGCTTATGTGCAATCATCCGAATTTGAAGTATGAACCGTCAAAATAGAAGCAATTAGCAGACACTCGAGTGCCACCATACATTGTCAGCGCCTCCAGAAAAGCAAACCCACAAGTTTGATTGTTGAATGTATGTTTGTATTCAACAAAAACTACAAACTTGTATTTGTGGTGGAAATGGAATACCAGTGTCATGGATTATGTCCTTTAATAATTCATTTTTCTATTTCATTAACGTTCTTTTTCCGTTTCAAATTTGACCATCCGTTTAAAAGTATCAAAGATTTTAAGATACCGTGAATTTATTCGATTAAAATATACTTGTGATTTATATAATAAAACTGTACAAAATAGGAGTTACCTTATTAATTACTTGGTACAGATCCAAATATTTAACAACTAAAGAAATGAATATTTGACAATCATTAATATATTTTATATATATACCAATAAAAAATTAAAAATTGACTACGGTACAAATTTTCAAATTAGTTGAATATACTTTAACCAAATTAGTCACAGATTTTTCCTTTAGTACATTTCATGGTGCTGGGCTCCTGGCCAATAAGGAAACCAAATTTAAAGTTCAATTTAATGTGTTTAACCGAAATTAAATGGATACATTAATATAATTTTCCATCTTGTAATGAGAGGCAGGAAAATTGGTCAGGAATAAAAAAAAAAAAAAAGGGAAATCTAAACCTTCCATCCAGCCCCTAGTCTTGTGCTAGATACTTACAAGAAAAATAATTTTTTTATAAGAAGGTATTTTTTAAGTTTATATTAATTTCTTTGGATTTTTTTAAAATAAAAATAAAATAACCAATTTTTCATTTATTTTAAAGACGATTTTTACTTTTTTTGTCTTGAAAATACCTTTTTCTTCCTTAAAAACATGATCCAAAGAGACGATAATTCTTCTTACAAAACAGAAAATGTGTGTAAACTACCAAAGAATCAGAAAGGAGATAACATTTGAATACTGAGGGCATTTTCCACCTCGTGGAATAATGATTTTTTTTTTCCAAAAAAAGGATTCACCTCAATAGAAATTTAAAAACCTAAAAAAAAAAATAATAATAAAAAAATTCACTTCTTATAAAATATCATATTAATTTATTATTTATTTATCATTAAATAAAAATAAATCTAATTTAAGTGAGTTACACGCCCAATACTAAATCAACACAATAGCCTATAAAAAACGGAGTACTCTCGCCGTCTCCCAAAAGAAAAAAACTGTTGTTCGAGAATGTAACGAACGCCCCTGCTTTTTCTATATAAGGACACATAGTGCATCATTCGGGACATCAGTCTTATACTCTATCTCCTTCTGACACATTTCTCTTTAGTTGTTATCATCTTCTTCTTCTTCCTCGTATCAATCTAACTGGCCCTTACACAGGTACCATATATCGTAGGATTCACCGATCATGGGGTCATGCATATACACAGCATATTTTCTCTCTAACACGTGTCATCCACCTATCAAATCCTAGATGTCATCGTCTCCATATTATTTGGGGGGCCGGAATAAGAATCTATGGATGTTGTTTTGATTAGCCCCTTGGTTTTAGCTTCATAGTTTGGCTGTTTTTATTTTTTTATTAAATTTTTAATATATATATTGGTTTTCTGTGGGTTTTGGTTTTGGATCATTGTGGTGAGAGACCCTTTAATTGGTTTTTAATACTCACACAGGTGGGGAAGAGTGAAAGGGTAAAGCAATGGCAAACAGGAACTTGGAAAAGATGGCATCCATTGATGCACAGCTAAGGCAATTGGCTCCAGCCAAAGTGAGTGAGGATGACAAGCTTGTTGAGTATGATGCTCTACTGCTGGATCGGTTCCTTGATATTCTTCAGGATTTACATGGGGAGGATCTGAGGGAAACGGTGAGTTTTCAACCCCCCCCTTCACTAATTTGATGTCTTATAGAACTTTTTGTTTTGGATTGGTTTGTGTGATTTGGTTATTCACTGTTTGGTCTCATATGTCTAAATTTTATTGTGAAAGTCTAATATGATTGGTTTTTTTGAGAGAAACAGCATGGAAATTTAATTGTATTGACAGATGTGGGGTGCTACGTGTGGTATATTATTAGTTTTGGGAAATTTCTAAGGAAACAGGACTTTTAGTATGTTCTTGCAGTCAAAAGAAAGACCTTTCCATAAAGGAAACTAGAGGGGAAATGTTTAGCTTACCTCCAAGAAGTCAAAACATGACCCTTTATGTTTTGGTGATAGGAGGCTCAGTACTAAGTAGGAGCTAGATATGTGAAAAGTGAAATAAAAGGGAAAATCATTGAATATATGATCAAATATTCTGTTTGGCTGATTTTATAGTTTTCCAATATACTGGGTTTTATGTTGTATTGCATTTATCTAACATTATGAGCTGGAAAATGTTTTGTGGTGATGGTTAAAATGTCCTTGTGCAGGTTCAAGAAGTATATGAGCTTTCTGCTGAGTATGAAGGAAAGCATGACCCTAAGAAACTGGAACAACTTGGAAACGTGGTAACCAGTTTGGATGCTGGGGATTCTATTGTTGTTGCTAAGTCCTTTTCACACATGCTTAACTTGGCCAACTTAGCTGAAGAGGTCCAGATTGCTCACCGCCGGAGGAACAAGTTGAAGAAGGGGGATTTTGCTGATGAGAACAATGCAACCACTGAATCAGACATTGAAGAGACTCTCAAGAAACTTGTGTTTGGTTTGAAGAAGTCTCCTGAGGAAGTTTTTGATGCACTGAAAAACCAGACTGTTGATCTGGTTCTTACTGCTCATCCTACGCAATCCGTCCGTAGATCTTTGCTTCAAAAGCATGGAAGGTTTGTTTCAAAATATAGTATTTTTCAGATTCACTATTTCCCTTTTGTCTAGTTCTTTTCTTTTATTTATTTATTATTTGAAAAAATTGCTGCATAGTTATGAAAGTTAACTTTCTTTTATTCTTCTGCTTTACAGGATACGGAATTGCTTATCTCAATTGCATGCCAAAGACATCACTCCTGATGATAAGCAGGAGCTTGATGAGGCTCTGCAGAGGGAGGTGAGTGTCAAAACCATTTGGATCTTGTTTGATGTTTCACCAAACTGTAATAATTCTAACATTATTTTTTTTGTTTCAAGTGTTTTCTCTTGTGTTCAGTTCTTGTCAGATTAAAAATCACAAATTGTCCATGATGCTGATAAAATTTGGGACTTCTAGGGGATGCTAAACGGCCAATTCGCCATAGACCTATATATAATTACGTCCATTCCCCTCCTTTTTGTCAGCTATGGTTGAAGTATGCCATGGTCTTCTTTTGGTCCAATACCTTTAGATATAAATTACAATTGGAAACTCAAGTCAACTGATAATTTATATGCTATCTGATCTATTCCATTAGAACAGGATAAGTGCCTTTGGTATAGTGAAGTCAGCAATGCAAACCAAAGCTGATTTTGGTGATTTCTTCTTCTTCTTCTTCTTCTTCTTCTTCTTTTAAAATTTGTCTCCTTTAATAGGACAGCCAAACTATACTCCTTAGATATTTATAGTTTAAATGTTGACATTCAAGCCAGAATATTCAATGGTATGGAGTGCTTATTCTTCTTAATTCCAATATGGCACAT
This sequence comes from Pterocarpus macrocarpus, assembly GCA_031439585.1. NCBI lineage: Eukaryota > Viridiplantae > Streptophyta > Magnoliopsida > Fabales > Fabaceae > Pterocarpus > Pterocarpus macrocarpus. Next base: position 13,618,597 of record CM062517.1, on the reverse strand, counting down.
GGACAAATTTCTGTTTGCTGCCCTGACATAGGGACCTGCTTTACAAGGGAGAAAAAGAGAAACTTCAGCCATTGAGTCCATGTTGTTGAAATTATTTTACCTAACTTGCAAGACAAGTCTATTTTGGCTCTAAAACTCTTTTCTATCGATTTTTTTTTTAAATTATGATTTATCACATAAATGCCTTTGTTTGAAGATGTTTTGCAGAGAAGAAAATATTAAAGGATAAAAAGAAAAGAGGCTCAAGTGAGACAATTGTACTAATACTTTTCTTTTGTTACTTCTGTTTATGTAGATTCAAGCTGCCTTCCGTACAGATGAAATCAGGAGGACCCCTCCAACACCACAAGATGAGATGAGAGCAGGAATGAGCTACTTCCATGAAACAATTTGGATGGGTGTCCCCCGATTTCTGCGCCGTGTTGATACAGCTTTGAAGAATATAGGGATTAATGAGCGTGTTCCTTATAATGCTCCTCTTATTCAATTTTCATCTTGGATGGGCGGTGATCGTGATGGTATGACTCTTATTTGTGATAAACAAAGAATTATCTCAGTATACCAGTATAAGTGAAAGGATATGCAAATTATCTTCAAAATGTCAAAACAAAATCCTATGTGATTTTGCTGTATATGGTTCTCTCTAAAATATATTTGAACATATTATGATATAAGATTTCAGGCATATAACTGGTTTTGCTAGTAACTTTCTTTCTCAAACTATCATAACTATCTGGGGTGCAGAATGGCAGCCAGTTTGTTGACATAATGGAGAGTTCTGCAAGAACACTTGGATTCTGCTTTATCAGAAAGGCAAATGAAACACTGAAAAAGGATTTTAGAGTTCATATGTTAATTTGAAGAATTTAAGTTACTTTAACAGGTCTACACTTGTCTTTAATGGAAGTTGTGGAAGTTGAAGGTCATATGTGTCTAATCTGTGTTCAATATGATGCAGGTAATCCAAGAGTGACTCCTGAAGTGACAAGGGATGTTTGCTTACTGGCTAGAATGATGGCTGCTAATTTGTATTATTCCCAGATAGAAGATCTTATGTTTGAAGTAATGAATATCTCTCCACCTTGCAGCCTTTTAAAATGATCATTGTGGATGGTTTATTGTTCTGGCATCATTTTGCTGACTTCCCTTCTTGTTTCTGTAGCTGTCTATGTGGCGCTGCAATGATGAGTTACGTGTTCGTGCAGATGAACTTCACCTGTCATCCAAGAAAGATGAAGTTGCAAAACACTATATAGGTTTTTACCGGACTCTTTTTAAACTTGGGGGAATAGGTGTCATACTTTATTTTGCAAAATCCTATTAAGTATAAATATCTATACAAGGTTATATTGCAATGGAAAAACAGTTGTCTACTTAATGTCGGTTATAAAAATTGCGAAAATTTGATTACTTCACTTTTGTGATACTCTTGAATTTCTTTGCGATGCAGAATTTTGGAAAAAGATCCCCTCAAATGAACCATATCGTGTGGTACTAGGTGAAGTAAGGGATAGGCTCTATCAGACTCGTGAGCGCTCTCGCCATTTGCTAGCTCATGGGTATTCAGATATTCCAGAGGAAGCAACCTTCACCAATGTTGAGCAGGTATATCCATTGTTTTCTCTTTCTTCTTAACAACTAATACAATCCAGCGGCCAACTTTAGCAGTTCAAAAATCATCAAGGTCCTTTTATTTCAACCATGTGGCTTGTGAAATTATCTCAAGGCCTCCTTTGCTGTGCATGTGAAATTAGTTTTGTTTTCTTATATTTTACTACCTTGTGTAAAATTCAGTTATATAACGTGATTTTTGGCTGACTTAATTTAATTTGTCATGGAATATCTTTATTTGAGATTCAGTTACTAACTAAAGTTTTAACATTTTGTCCAGTTCCTGGAACCTCTTGAATTATGTTACAGATCACTCTGTGCTTGTGGGGATCACGCGATTGCTGATGGAAGCCTTCTTGATTTCTTGAGGCAAGTCTCCACTTTTGGACTGTCACTAGTAAGGCTCGATATCAGGCAAGAGTCGGACCGTCACACTGATGTTATGGATGCAATCACCAAACATTTGGGAATTGGCTCCTACCAGGAATGGTCTGAGGAAAAGCGACAGGAGTGGCTTCTGTCTGAACTGAGTGGCAAGCGACCGCTGTTTGGACCTGACCTTCCCCAAACTGAAGAGATCAGAGATGTTTTGGACACATTTCGTGTCATAGCAGAACTTCCACCAGACAACTTTGGTGCCTATATCATATCAATGGCGACTGCACCATCTGATGTGCTGGCAGTTGAACTTCTTCAACGTGAATGCCATATCAAGCATCCATTAAGAGTTGTCCCATTGTTTGAGAAGCTTGCTGATCTTGAGGCTGCTCCTGCTGCTTTGGCTCGATTGTTCTCAGTAGATTGGTACAGAAATAGAATCAATGGGAAGCAAGAAGTCATGATTGGCTATTCAGATTCAGGAAAAGATGCTGGAAGATTCTCGGCAGCATGGCAGCTATATAAGGCTCAAGAGGAGCTTATAAAGGTAGCCAAGAAATTCGGTGTCAAGCTAACCATGTTCCATGGTCGCGGTGGGACTGTTGGGAGAGGAGGTGGGCCTACTCACCTCGCTATCCTGTCCCAACCTCCAGACACGGTCCATGGATCACTTCGTGTGACAGTCCAAGGTGAAGTTATTGAGCAGTCATTTGGGGAGCAGCATTTGTGCTTTAGAACACTTCAAAGGTACACTGCTGCTACACTAGAACATGGAATGAACCCCCCAATTGCACCAAAACCAGAATGGCGTGCTCTGATGGATCAGATGGCTGTCATTGCTACGGAGGAATACCGATCCATTGTGTTCAAGGAACCGCGATTTGTTGAGTATTTCCGCCTGGTAAGATATCTACAAAATCATCAATTTCACTGTGAAGTAAAATTGTTTTCAAATGTAACAATCATTGTTAACCTTGTAACATGCAGGCTACACCAGAGTTGGAGTATGGCAGGATGAATATTGGAAGTAGACCAGCAAAGAGAAGGCCTAGTGGAGGCATTGAAACACTGCGTGCAATACCTTGGATCTTTGCATGGACACAGACAAGGTTTCATCTCCCAGTATGGCTAGGCTTTGGAGCAGCATTTAAGCATGTTATTCAGAAGGATGTTAGAAATCTCAATATGCTGCAAGAGATGTACAATCAATGGCCTTTCTTTAGAGTCACCATTGATTTAGTGGAAATGGTGTTTGCCAAGGGAGACCCAGGGATAGCTGCTCTGAATGATAAGCTTCTGGTTTCAAAGGATCTGTGGCCATTTGGGGAGCAGTTGAGGAACAAATATGAAGAAACCAAGAAACTCCTCCTTCAGGTAATGCTAATTTTACCATGCAACATATCTTAGTTTTGAACTCATTCCCAGAAAGGGTTTTGTATAAAGGCCATGGTTTGTCTTTCAAAAATATAAAAAATACTCTCAACAAAGTTCATATAAATTTGTTCACAAAAAGAAAAAAAGGGGGAAAAAAAAACTGTTATTTGTTTAACTTTTTGTTATTTTCTACTTACATCCCAAAAAAGGGAAAAATCTGTTATTATTTACAAAATTGGATCTCAAACTTGCATTTTGAGAACTTCGCCTATTTTTAATTGAAATGTAAGCAATAAAAATTAAAGCACTAGTGAATCAGACTAAACTAGCCTTACTGACAAAATTAACGATCAAACTATATCATGAATAATTACTCAGGAGTTCAAGATCATTAAATGTTTTATCAAACAGTGTCTAGATCCTACAAGCAGTCTCATTTTGCCATTCAGTTTACCAAATTTGTAGCAGTTAATATTTCCTTGGTAGACGTCGAACTGTCAACACCTAAGAACAAGACTGATTAGTGATTTCACAAGCTGATTTTTTTTTTTCTGCTGTACTTGGTAGGTGGCTGCACACAAGGATCTTCTTGAAGGCGACCCCTACTTGAAGCAAAGGCTCCGGCTGCGTCATTCTTACATCACTACCCTGAATGTTTTCCAAGCTTACACATTGAAACGCATCCGCGATCCAAACTACAATGTGAAGGTGCGCCCCCACATCTCAAAAGAGTCAGGGGACATATGTAAACCAGCCGATGAACTAGTTGCACTGAACCCAACAAGTGAATATGCACCTGGTTTGGAAGACACCCTCATTCTCACCATGAAGGGTATTGCTGCTGGCATGCAGAACACTGGTTAAGTTTTTGAGTCACCGCCTTCTCCTTTGCTTCACTTGTATTTGGTGTTTTCTGTTTTTTTACATCAAGTCTGTCCAAAAATCATAAATCTAGCTACACGCGCCAAAACTGGGTGCCTTTTTTGTTCTTATATCTGCCTTTGCTTTTTTTTTTTAATAATGTTATTGTGTTTCCTTATTTTGCTGTACAATATGGTCTGCTGCTCTAGGCCAGCCAGCTACCACACAAATGAGTCAACGAAACTGATTGTTATGTTTCAGTGCGGAAATTATGCTGAGTATTTGTTCTTGTACTTGTTTGTATCACTTGGTTCCAAAAAGTCTCTTCTTACCATCATTTAAGAGACAATTTCATTATTTGTTCATAGACATTTAGATACTTCAATCGGTATACAGTGATTGCAATTCAACTAAGTCTTGATTTTAGTTATATAAGTGTTGAATTGATGCATTGTTTTTATTAATAATATAGATCTATTTTTGGTTAACATTATTTAACACTCTATAATTGAAATTCATAGTTATTTGAACTATAATTATCACATATCAATTTAGGTGTCTATATACAATAAACATTTCCTTTTAAAGAAAGTGTTTTGGCATATGAATATCCACAAATATCTAAAATACCATAACATAATTTTTATGGGCACTCGAGATCCTTGTAAATACTATTAAAAATGATTATACTTCTACACTTGTAAATTATCAATAATAACAAAATTTTCTCATTAGATGGAATCAGTTGCGTAGATCAAAAGAAACCATTATGGCTTGTAACGTGTGATTCATCAATCATGAAAAATCTTTCTTGCCGTGTGTTTGGCAATAACGATTCTCTCATGTTCGAGGAAGCATCACATGCAGTCATATTGCTAAGAAAGGAAGCATCACATGCATATGATACCTGGAAAAGCACATAATCTGGGGTGAGAGATTTCTTTGCAAGTTCACTGTGATTGTCTTTTTCGCTTTACTTTTCTCCCTTTAAACACTCAATCTTTACATGCAAGTCCCGGATCTCCAGAGTTGATCTCATCTATAAAACAAGTGCATCATCACAATATTTAAGAAACCTGGAACCAAAGCCTATATTGCCTAGCACATATGATCAAATAATAGCCAAATTATCCTTTGGTTAACATAGGATTTACCTCATTTGTTATTGAATATTTGATTTAGTTATAATCTGCTTTAATTTCTACATTGCTGTCTTCAACATTTAACGTGCTTTTCAAGTACTTTTCCTAGCAGCACTTGTCAAGAAAAGGACCAAAACAAGCAGAACAGTGAAAAATGGCCATTGGTTCTCATCATTTGGAGTGTATTGATTCAAAATTTTCTAGGTGATGATGAAAATGAGAGGGCGGGCTTTTCATCCATTCATTTAGTAATAAACTGGCAAACAGATCAAAAAAAAAAAAAAAAATATGTATGGTCTTTGTTAGTTCAATTGAAGCTTTAGCAAACCTCTCTCTCGTCTTCTGATGTGGGTAACACAAATTACTTACTGAATAAAACTTAGATTGATGCTTCTATTCCACCTGGCTACCATAATTTGTCTCCACTTTAGCTTATTATCCTCCACCCTACACCAAATAATAGAGTAGCTTTTTTGAAAAAAAAAAAAGACAAAAGAAGGAGGAGGAGAAAAAGACAGGTATAGTGATTGTGAAGCCTTTGCAATAGATGATAGGCAGAAACATTACCTCAAATAGGAGTTATATTGTGGAAGAATGCTTCAAGACCACCTTACCCACTTAGGTGATTCACTATACTCTGGGATATTAGTCTTTAACTCGCCAAATAAAAGGATACTATGGGAAGCCTCACCAAGAAATTATAATTTTTTGCATAAGCTACCGCATACACTATTGGATTTAAGACAAAGTAGATGTGCAGTAGTTATTTTAAACTGGTACGAGATTATGCTAGAAGGAACATATTACAAAAAAAGGGCTAGAAATACAATGAAATTCCAATCTTTTGTTTTAATTTATTAAGAAAAGTTTAGCTGACCAACTAAAGGTGCTACATTACAAACTCAAACCTGAGAAGTTGACATTGTGAGAGGATACAATATCAAAAGACTTTTTCTTAAAGGCGAAGCATCAAACGAATTTTAAAATTTACTATTATGAGAGAATCTGAGCTTATGTGCATTGAAGAACAATGGAGGTTAGTTATCAGAGTAACATAACATATTAAGTTCAACACTATTGTCAAATTCATACCAACTATATCAGATACCGTGGATACCATTCAAAGAATAAACATATGATTTGCGGCTTTTTTAGCGTCTTGCTTCATTTTCTAAGAGGAAGTCCTTTCCCGTGAGGTGAAAATGGGAGGAAAAAAAAAAAAGAGAAAAGAAAATAGAGTGATTTTATAGTTTTCTACCATTTGGTTTATGAGAAAATGAGAAGAAAAGAAAACATTATGTGGATCTTTGAAAAAGAACCAAAAAAAGAAAAAAAACCCACTATGTTGTGAGAAAAACAATACAATAAAAGAAAAAGGTGCATGTAAAATAGAGAAATTATACGAACCCCCAAAAAAAAAAAGAAAAGAAAAAGAGAAGAGAAATTATGTATTTTGGACCAAAAAAAAATCCAAACTTTGAAAAAGAGAGAGTAATGGCCTACAAAAATAAAAAAATATAAAAGAGAGAAAGTAATATAATATTATTCTTTATTTACATAACAATTTTTTTCGTTCATTCTCTAAAAAGATTTTTTTTATCTATTTTTCTTTTCTTTTCTTTTTTTATTTTCATTTTGTTTTCTCTCATTTTCCCTTTTTTATTCATACAAAGCATTAGAGTATTACACGAGCCAATTGATTGTGAATCACAGAGGCTACATCAAGAACCAACATATAGAATCACATTCCTTTTTCGCTTGGTGTTCGTGGAATCATAATAAAAAAGGCCCGGGGAACATCATCATCAAATGTATATAAAGTAAAGCAGTTTCAGACCAACCAAAAATAAAAAATAAAAAAAAGTATAGCGGTTAAAAGGCAGTAACATTTCTGACCAAAAACTGGAGTCGTTGGTCCGCTTAAGTTTGGACAAACGTTAGTCCATCCTGTGAAATTATAAAATTGACCTTAAATAAACTTTTTTGCTCACTTAACTCTTTTTTCTTTGCTCCATTTTTGTGTGTATTTGGGAAAGTTATAAGATTAAAATTATTTCAATAATTATTTATTTATATAATCACTTATATGAAAATCAATTTATGTTTGGATATTTTAACTTAAAAGTAGCTTTAAGATAATATATTTTATTTGGGTTATATGAAAAAAACTACTTTTATATGATAAAATTATTAAAAAAAATATGAAATGATTGTTTGTATTATATAATATTTGTTATTTAAGGTCAATTTAGTAAAAATATAACAATTTTGAAATAATCAGCTTCTGCTTATAATTACAAACTCCAAAAAATTGCTTATGTTTATAAGCTATTTTTCAACTTAAAAATATCAGCTTTAAATTATAATCTATTTTTACTTTTTAAACCAAACATGATTACAAGGTACCCAAAAATGCACTCTTCTCTAAGCTTGATGAACACTTTCTCAGAGCTGCTGGTGCACATCACATTGCTTCTTTAGGTCTAAATTTTCTTATTCGAGCATAGGAAGTAAGAGTCAAAAGCATGGAACAAATTTTTTGGAGAACGTATAATTTTTTTGGCATACCCCTCTTTATCAATTTCTGAAGTTTAAATCCACTTTGAAAACATTTCTCCCTTACAAATAATCACAGTTATAACCGTCATATCCCATGAGCTCAATCAAATAACTTGGTGTATGTACCATAACTAAAAACTAGAAAGCTTCCAAAATTGCAGGGGTCAACACCATTGCAAACAAGGGGAAAAGGGTTACCTAGCTTTTGTGGCCACAACTTTGATTGGAGGGGTGTGTTACGTTACTCCAATTTAACTCTGGGAGTAACTTAGTCCCTTTCAAAATGTTAGAAAATATTCCAAGACAATATTGCTAAATAGGTGTTACAAACTTCTTTGCAAATGGAGTCTTATCCGACGAAAGTACCTTCCACCCCTCAATAGTTTATCCGTATCAAATAACAGAAACTCCATCATTGTCATCGAAATCCGCCGGTTCATGGCGTGCCTGCACCACACCAAGTCCACCACCTCGTCGAACACATACAACCGTTACTATAGCAGCACGTGAAGCGGCACAAGCCCCCTCAATGCCACCCCCTTGCTATGCGGAGCACCGACGCTCATCGTTGTCGTCACCATTGTCACATTGCGGAGCTTCATCGTGGCAATGAAAGACTCCATCCCACTGCGAACATCGATCCCCAACGAACATGAGGCGGCATGGGGTTGGAGACACGATGGGGTTGCATCGCATATGCGGGCCGGGTCAAGGTGGCCTGTCAACAGGATGGCTGGAGCTTGACGGTAACTGGGCGATAGTTCACGGTGGCTCGGAGGAAGACATCAACGACACAGATGTGCAACAATTAGCTAGGGAACAAGATAGGCCGCGGTGGTTGCTGGTGATATTGGGTTTTTGGGACAAAAAGAGAAAACACCGATCACTTTGACTAGCAATACAGTTCTGCAACCTATATAATTTTTCTGAGAAACTAGGACATAGTGATGCGGACTCATAGTTGTGGTTACCCCATAACTTTGCATATCTGATGATTAACCCAGTTGACAAGGGTTGGACAAGTCACTATGCTAGAGTTCCATCCAGAATAAAGCTCAGTTGAATCCTTGCAGGCCTCCGACGAACTTTGGGGACAGGAAGGGGACGAGCCCCTTCGTTTTGCAAATAAAAAAAAGAAATACCTTTTTTGCAATACCATTTGGGATTATTTTTATATTTCAAAAAGTGGGACTAAGTTACTCTTAAACTTGGTTGAAAGTAATGTAACATGAGCCTTAATTGGAATATTTCTATGTGTGATTTTGGTATGCAATATATATATATAGAAGAGCCAATGAGGAAGACTTGGTGATTGAAAATCCATGATTCAAGTGTCATCCCTAAACCTTTTTTTTTTTTTTTTGGCTCAACATGAGTGAGGGTGAAGTTGACCTAGTGCTTAAACAATCTTAAAGTGTTCATGGTGGTACGCCAATGTGCAGCGCACTTGGAGGCAGGTACCAGAGAAGTGGGTGGCTAGCGCATGGTGGCAGAGGCTTCACTGGTGGTGATGGTTTTGTCGAAAAAAGGAGCATAGTGACAAACTATGGGTGAGAAAGGATAAAAATGTAACTTCAAAATTATGCCATTATTTAACAAGTTTAGTTGATATGCACTTTATATTGTCATCCAATCATATATTGATATTTATAAAATTTTTAAAATAATAGATAATTATATTAAATATTTTTTACTAATGTGATAATATATAATTAATATTTATATAAATTTTTTTATATTGATAATACATATCAATTAAATTTTTATTTAATAAGTTATTCGTAATATTTATTATTATCAATCCAAATTATTGATAGCAATCCGCCACCCCTTGAAATTAGTAAGGAAAAAAAGGATATAAAATCAATCAATCAATCGTACGTCCTCCTCAAAGTGTACAAAATTAGGTTTGCCTTGCCATAAAAGCAATTCACTTTTCTCGCCATGATTTGCACAAGTTTGGTTATGCATGCTCTATAATATTAAATTAGATAGTAATTGTACTAATTATTCTCTTCGTTATGTTTATTTACTGCATCCAAGAAAACAAACTGTTCTTTACATGTCTTGAATCATGACTTTAAGTCTACGTTAAATCAAGTTATGATTTGACTAATTCAATGATTTAATAGAAATTAAAGTAAACAACGCAATAAGGAGAACATGATGAAAAACACATAACAAGGTTCATCGTTGAATTGATTCCACTAAGGATTTAATTCAGTTTAATTTTTTTTTAAAACATTGCAACATCTGGTTCAGATTATAGTTTTTTAGTTAAACAATATAATTTTGAATTTTAATTTCATTATTTAAGTATCATGAATTGATAATATTTGCACTAATGACATACATAATAAATTGTGTCTTTAAGTGATGATTTATACACTTAACATAATAACCTTTATCTAAGTTAATATTGTATTTAAGGTGTAGTAATATGAATTGAGTTTAAGAATTAGTCCCACAATATAATAAATCATAATTCAAATTTTAATTCGGATAGATATCCATATTTAATATCTAATTATGCTTCAAACAGGATTATTTTTAGTGACAAATACTTATAAGAAATATTAAAAAATTATACTTAAGTTGTTAATACAAAATTGATCATCAATAGATACACATTATTTACTAATATCACAAATTTAATTCATCATTTTTCATAATAAATAATATAATTCTATGCGATAATTTATGCATCTAATATGATAATTTATATATATGTTAATCATATAACTGTGCATATTATTTTATATATGAAATATAATGATTTATCAAGAGTCGTAATACGAGTGTCTATCGCAATGAATTGACTCAATATATCCAATAATCTAAAACCGAATTGATGAAATTAGTTGGATGATTGGTTCACTTCAAGATAATGTTAAACCAAAATTATCATATTTATGATTTTTCAACTCAAAATCTAATTACCACATTAATTATTTGTTAAAAATTTATGCTATACTTCAAAATTTTGCTCTTAAGTTTCAATAATTAAGTGACTCTTTATTTTCTTTGTTTGCATTCATTTAAAGCATGCAAATTAAATATCTCATCATAACCCAACTTTATACTATTATTGGTCGCCATAAAGAAAAATCTTAAAAAATATAAATTATTATTCTTATTATTATTATTATTATTATTATTATTATTTACTTTATCGTGATAACTTAAACAAAATAAACTCAATTTTGATTAGATTGATTTGATATAAATTTGTTGAAAAAATATTATCAAAATAGGTCAAACCTACTATATTAACCCATTTACTTGCTAAAATTAGATGGATTGAATTCTGAAAATCTTAATCTGTTTAAATTAATTAATTTTTAACTTGATTTGATTAACTTGCAAGTTTGATAAGCTAGCTCAGCCCGTTTGAAAACTTAACATCAGCTTCAATATTTAAAATAAAACATCTTGTAGTTGTTTAGACTTAATTTGATGTGTAGTTTGCTTAGATAATTTTGATTTTTAACTAGTCTTAAATTTGTGATTTTATGTAATTTAATTTGTAATGATTTGAATTGGTGTGTACTAGACTAATGTGCATAAAATTAAAAAAGAAATAAATATATCTGTGAGTCGACCTTAAATGAACTGGATCAACATATAAACAATTCATTAATATTTACTATAGAGTTAATTTGTTTAATTTACAAATCTATCTTACTATCAATCATTAAAAAAATCAATTAATTCAATTAAATTTAATCAATTTATTTATTTGTTTTCTCCTCAAACTTGGAAGAGAACCATACATGCACACTCCTAAGTCTTAATGCCACTTTAAAATAATATGGTAAAACTCAACTTGGACTAGCTAGCCAAATCACTGACCAAGTAACCAATTCGAGTTACACAAAAGATTAACCTTGTTTGGGAGGTGGTGTGAATTGATTTGATTTGGCCAATTTTTGTAAAAATAAGTGATTCAACTTGGTTTAATCAAATTGGTCGGATTATATATATTTAAAAAATGTTTAATTTTTTTTTTATAAAAATAGATGACTTTATAAATTTTTTTACTTTTACAAAAATAATAAATGACTTTTCCAAGACATTATTCAACCACTTAAGCCTTTGAGGTGAGCGTTATATTAAGGTTGAAGACTTTTCTTTTATAACGAAATATTTGACTTTCAATCTCTCCACTATTTGATATAGGACTAAAATAGGGGGAAGCAAGTTACATATATATATATTCTTTTATATGAGTTTTCAATACAAGTAACATGTTGTAGGATATTCACTAACTTGCAAGTGACACGTTTTCATTTTATAACATATATATTTTTATATATTTATTTAATTATATCCGATTTAATTAATTCAATAAGTAATACACTAATTGAACCAGTGACTCAATGATTCGAAAGTTTGGTCGAATCAATTACTAAGTCGAATTTTATAACTATGATGTAGACATTAAAAAATTAAAAAATTATATTATTTATTAGGTAAATTATATTGACCTCTTTTAAAATTTGGTGAAATTTATCATAACCTCATTGTATTTGTTCAACCTACACTAACCTCGCTTTAGAGGAGATTAATATTATATTTACAATATATTTACAAGAGTATTTAATGCCATATTTTAAAAAATACAAAAATATCAAATATAATATTACTTAAAACTAAAAAAAAATCAATATATAATTTTATAAACTAAGGAGTTTTACAGTAAAGTTTAGGTACCAAATATCAGAAAAATTAGTGTAATTTATCTTAATTCTTTTTAATTTTGATACCGACCGAATAACTCCAATTCCGGTCTTTCAACCTCCGAATATCTTCATACATCACTCTCACTTTAAATAGACATATACCACCCTACGTGGCACACCATGATTCGCAATGATACAACCACCGTTCTTACACTCAACCATGTCCACGTGGGTCCCACGACTCACACCCCATTGCGGGTCCCACCTCCTCTCGTCTCTCACTATGTGTCACCGGCAAAAGCAGGTCACCTATAAATCCCCAAAACCTCTAAAATCAAAGGAAAACCGTATCCACTTTTCCTCGTTTCCCTTCGACTTGTTGTTTGGTTCCCCTCCGTCTCTCTCTAACTCTTTTTGTGTGTGTCTCTCTCTCTAACCACACCACTTTGAGCGGAGAGAGATAGTGGAACCAGAGAACAACAGGTTCAAGCTCAGATCAGGGACAACCATGGCTTCCTCTTCCAAGGACCGTGAGAACTTCGTCTACACAGCCAAGCTTGCTGAGCAAGCTGAACGCTACGATGGTTCTCTCCCTCTCTCCCTCTCAATGTGAACACTGTTTCTGATTCTTTCATTTTAGCTTCATTCCACTTTCAATAACGTTTTCAGCACCTTCTGCAACTACCCATTTTCTCTTCTTCTCCAAAAAAATCCTTTTTTTCTGATAAAGTTTAGATTTTTGCAAAAAAGTTCACATTTTTTTCACCCTTCTGCACAGAACTGCTACTTTACTTTTACATGTCCGCATCATCATTTGTGAAAAAAAAAAAAGGCAAAAAGAACACAAATTTTGGATGTTTTTGAAGTTTGATTAATGTGGGCAAGTTGGGATGTGGTGGTGGTGCAGAAATGGTGGATGCCATGAAGAAGGTGGCGAAGCTGGACGTTGAGCTGAGTGTGGAAGAGAGGAACTTGTTCTCTGTTGGGTACAAGAACGTGGTTGGTTCAAGGAGGGCTTCGTGGAGGATCCTTTCAAAGATAGAGCAGAAAGAGGAGTCAAAGGGGAATGAGGTGAATGCCAAGCGGATTAGGGACTACAGGCAGAAGGTGGAGTTGGAGCTGTCCAACATTTGCAGTGACATTATGATAGTCTTAGATGAGCATCTTATCCCATCCACTAATGTTGCAGAGTCCACAGTTTTTTACTATAAGATGTACGCCTTTGTTGTCTTTGATGTTTGTTGTGGAGGGGTTTTCTTTAAGTGGTTTTCTTTTGTCATGTGTTAGATTTTGGAAGTTTAGACCATTTTTTGAGTTTTGGATTGGATGCAGGAAAGGAGATTATTACCGCTATTTAGCGGAATTCAAAGGTGGTGATGAGAAGAATGAGGTAGCAGATCAGTCACTTAAAGCATATCAGGTATTCACCTGACAAGGTTGGGATGAACTTTAGTATTTTTTTTGGTTAGCATATAATGTTAATGATGTTTATTAGTTGAAGACAAAGCTTCACCTTCTTGTAATGTATCAGGAAAATTGTCATCCTTTCACAGCATTGTATCAGTAGTTTGGGGAGAGATATGTTTTCATGCAAATTCTTGCCCATAAGGTCCTGCCACTGAGGAATACCTTTTATGCCATGACTTTTATTAGGACTTAAGAAGTTTATCTGAACATTTCTGTGCCGTATGTATATAGGATTAGCTGCTATGTAATTGAACTATCTCATTCTCATGAATTAGTCCTTTTCTGTACAGTATCAGTCTGAACCGTTTATTAATGTATGCTACTTGCCTGTGTAGAGAACTCTATACATATATTTATTTATATGCTCAGCTCAAACTGCATAAATTCTAAAGCCTTCTGTGAGAAAAGGAGAGTGGGACATTCTTCACTTTTGTTTATACTTTATGAGGGCGTGCTTATCTGTATGACTACTTCTTTGCTCCATGAAGAGTAATGTTCTTCATCGGATGCTGAGCAATCTTATGCTTCCATGCATTTACTAGATATCTTTCTAGTAACTTAGCCGTGTGTTAATCTATCATAATTTTCTGTCCTATGAATGGTGACCTGACCTGTTGTATAAGGTTTTACAATTTGTAATTTCTCTCTTCATTTTGATTGTTTGGATGGCATGGTATAGAATTAACGATTTTTTCCATACAATAAAGTGTAGAGATTCTTTTGTTTCTCTCCTATGAATCATTTGGTTAGGTAGCTGACATCTCTTAGCTTGGAGTAGGAGTAAATTGGCTCCAATGTTACTGATGGTTTTCTGAATCAGAGGCAGGAGGAAAAAATACATCTATTTGGGAGGACTTGTAGGTAGTAGAGCATTAACTTAAGAGGTCACATTCACCATCTCTCATTTGGTGCCAATTTCCCTGCCTAATTATCATATTTTATGCCATTGACAACTTATTCTTCAATCTGGATAATTTGGGGGTACAGGTTAGTATACATAATTGCTGGTTCACTGCTATCTTCTAGGTCTAGTATTACATGTACCCTTGTCAAAGACTTCCATCCATTACAGGCCCATTTTCTGCTATATCCTTGAGCTTGATTATTCTTTTAATTCCCTATTCAATTTTTTGATAGAAGAAGCAACTGAATGTGCTTCCTTTTTTCTTCCTCTGCTTACTGGTTCACTAATTTAAATTAAGTGCATTGAAAAAAATATATGTTCATTATTTGGGGACTCTGAGTTAAGAGTTACAAACTGGTTTAGTTTTGGGGTCCATTGTGTTGAATCTCTATTGATTGTAAATTTTTGTAGCTTCATTCATCTAGCTTTATGTTGAGCATTACATTCCCAGTTTCTTGGCAACTTGGTTAGTGGAGTACCATTTCATGAGGCCAATTCTATATTATTTCCCTTTTGTTTTTCTAAATTTGAGGAATAGCCTTTCTTACATTTAAAGTTTGGAGACTTCTGTTGCTTATTACCAATAGTATGTTGTTGGAATTTGCACCAGCTTTGCATGTTATGCTACTACACTCCTAACGGTTCTTTTCTTATTCCTCGACACTGGTATTTCATGTCATGTATTAGTAGAGAAAACGTCAAAATTTCTAGCTCTAAAGACTTAAACTATTGAGTTTTGATTATTTGCAGGCAGCTTCAACTACTGCTGAGAGTGAATTACCACCTACACATCCTATCCGATTGGGTCTGGCTCTAAATTTCTCAGTATTTTATTATGAGATAATGAATTCACCTGAAAGGTATGCAGAAATAGTCATGCTTATGAGGGGAGAAAAAAAATAATTGGGGACAGATCCTTATTTTCTGTAACTTGTTTTCAGGGCCTGCCACCTTGCAAAGCAAGCCTTTGATGATGCTGTTTCAGAGCTGGATACCCTGAATGAGGAATCTTACAAGGATAGTACATTGATTATGCAGCTGTTAAGAGACAATCTAACTTTGTGGACTTCTGACATCCCAGAAGATGGTGGTAAGACATAGAGCTTATGCATAAACATAAGACAGTTTCCATTCCTTTACATGTATTGTGCTGTCTGTCTTTTGAGATGCGATTAGATTCCTATAATTGCTGACCTATTGATTTATGAGTAATAATGCTGTTTGATACAACGAGACTTAGTATGAAACCATATGAATGACGTAAATAATTTATTTTACCACTGACTTTCTTTTTCGATAAGTGGTTACATCCAATCAATTTTAAGCATTTCGAATTCAAAACAGGTTCTCAGTAAAACCTTCGTAACAAATAGCACTGCACTTGATTTATACCCCATTCCTGCTTCATATCTGAAGGTTTTTCAAACAGTTTCCACCATCTCTTTTCTCAAGATTAAGTTGCGCCATATTGTTGCTGTTATGTATGTATGAATTTGTTTGAGCTAAGAGTGAAGCTGCCCATACTAGTTATCTGGCCTTCTAGTTAAAGTTTCAATCTTAATTTTGTTTCCGGGGATGGTAGCTTACACTTTTGTGTTTGGTTTTGGTTATATATGTCTTATATTCTTTGGTTTAACTGGTTAAATTTCCATTTCAGATGACCAAAAATTGGAAAGCACAGCCAAGAGTGGTCAAGCAGAAGATGATGTGGGGCGCTAACTCATTGTTCTGTCAACTTTGGATGATGCACCTTTGTAAACTGAGTTATTGTTAATTTTAGCTTGAAAGCGCATTTGAGTCATCTGCTTCATTTGTATGCTATTGTTGTGTAGTCTTATTTATGTTTCTATAACAATAACAGCACTATTGGTTTGGAATACGTTGTGATTCCACTCTTTATGCTCTTTCTAATTTAAGTGCTCTCAAAGAGTGGCCCCTGAAAATCTTGAATACTCTGAACATGATAATCCGTTACCTTGGAACTTTTCCATGTCATAGTGTAATTTTTAAGAGATAGTACAGTATTTCCCGATGTGAACGCATAGACTATTTATTTCGGCTTCTCGGGGTAGGTTTAGGGTGTCTTTAGTTTAGATTATTTTGATAAAAAAAGTAATTTTTTTAGTTTTACTCAAAAGTTGAAAAAAATTATTTTTAATTTTTGAATAAAAATTGAAATGAGTAGTTTTTATAAAAAATAATTTTTTTAGTAGTTAAAAAATTATTTATCAAAAAAAATTTTAAACAAACGCATTACTCATTTGGGTGTGAAAGGTATCCAAGCATGAAGTACTAGTTATGCACTTCACACAAGTGGTCTATCTTAGGCCTAAATCTTTGTCTAAACTTTCGGTTTGCACATTATTGTACTCAATTACTCACGGATTAATAGTTTTTGTTAATTTAATTTTAATCATTTTAGTAAAACAGTCAAGTCACATTAACCTTCTTCAAGTCTTTTATATTAAAAAGAATTAAAAATAAATGATATAAAAAAAATTAATGCATTATAAAATCATAAAAAACACTTAAATATTTTTATACTTTTTTCATGTAAAGGGGCCAACATATTATAATTTTAGACTTAAGTGCTTCTTTCTTCTCCTTTTTTTTGGTTTTGTTGTCTTTCAACCTTTTTGTATAAAAAGGCTTTGAAAGGTTGGCAGTTGGCACGCGGCTATTTAATTTTTAAGACACCTTGTTTTTAACGTTAGTACAACCTTTGTAATAATAACTCTTAATGCTAAAAGGAAGCTCTGTGGTGGTAGTTTGTTCTGATGATTCTAGTTTCCAGAAAGAAAAAAAATTGGAATCCAATGTTAATCATCTGATTCTGACGTATTAGTTCCTGTACTTGATTGCTTTTACATCATATAACACCAAATAATAGCTCATTGCTTTGCATATTCATAGTTAACTGAGATAGACTTTTTGCTGCAATATCTTTTCTAATTGGTTTTCAATGTATAAAAGAATTGGTAAAAACACAAATAGAGCCTTTCTTTCACCTTCACTCGGAAAGCTGCAAGTTGCAAGCCAGTAGAAGTGAAATAAATTCGAAATTTCTAAACTGAACTAATCAACAAACGTGGTATAAACCTGAAAAAGAAAGGTCTTAGATACGTCAAGGTCAATAGTCAACAAAGTGTGCAATTTTGCAGCCATAATATATAAGGGTCAAATGCATCAACTTTTTAAAGGACTGCATCCATATGGCAGCAGAGATGTTAAACCCATTAAACCCTAAAAGTCACATTAATTAGCTTTGGTCTCCTTCTGAGAAACCCATCTCTGACAAAAGAAAATTATAAATCAGAAATTTTCAAACCATAAAAGTCTTTATACTTGGTAGGCGAGGAAAATGTTGGAAGTCTTTCTCAGAAAAGTTCATGCATTTGCCTCTCAACAGCCTAAAAGAAGTGTGAATACAAGTCCTCATCTTTACTATATAGTCCTAGCTGATTGGGAACCGTTAAGCTAAGCTAATTAATTAGACACACCATTTGTCCACTCCAATCTTTTGATAGGCATCTTGAGATCATCCCAGGCAACATCCAAATTAAGATTCATTAGTGAAAAATTAGCCCACCCCATTTTCCATTTGATCAAGACCATGTCCAATAGTTACCAAAAAAGAAGAATCATGTCTAATAGCACTGCACTTATATCTACAGTGGCATCTGTTGCAGCTTCAGCTATGCTAATTCGAAGCATTGCCAATGAAGTCATTCCTCATGAGGTCCTGAACTTTTTTTCCTCACAACTTCATGATATTAAACGGCATTTCTCTTCCCAACTCACCATTGTGATTGAAGAGTTTCAAGGGATATCAAGGAACCAACTGTATGAGGCTGCAGAGGCCTATTTGGGCAACAAAGGCACTCTCTCAGTTCATAGAGTTAAAGCAAGCAAATCTGAGGATGATAAGAAGCTATCATTCAGTGTAGACAAAAATGAAGAAGTTCATGATGATTATGAAGGAGTTGGGGTAAGGTGGAAACTTAGCTGTGTGCATGTTGAGTCAGCCGGTACTAGACATCATCCCAATGATATGAATGCAACTTTAAGGTCAGAAGTAAGATCCTATGAGTTAAGTTTTCACAAGAAACACAAGGATAAGATCATCAATTCATATTTGCCATACGTATTGGAGAGAGCAAAGGCCATCAAACAAGGAAACACAACTGTGAAGCTTCACACAATTGAGTATGCAGATATGTGGAGTGTAGATGCTATCAAATTTGGTCATCCTATGACTTTCACGACCCTTGCAATTGATGCTGAGCTCAAGAGGGAAATAGTGGATGATTTGGACAAGTTTGTGAAGGGGAAGGAATTCTATAAGAGAACTGGGAAAGCTTGGAAACGAGGGTACCTGCTATATGGCCCTCCTGGAACTGGCAAGTCTAGCCTCATTGCAGCCATGGCCAATTATCTCAACTATGATATCTATGACTTGGATCTCACGGCTTTACATAATAATATGGACTTGAAGGAACTGATCCTTGGCATGTCCAACTGTTCCATGCTTGTGATAGAGGATATTGACTGCACTATAAAGCTGCAGAACCGAGAAGAAGATAGGGAAGCAGATAAAAATGACAATAATAAGGTTTGTATTTTTGTTTCAATGCATAATTCATCCAAGTTCAGTCTTAATTTTGATAACAAAGGGATCCATCAAAGTAGATGAGGGAAAGGGAATCAATTTGCTTGTTTGGGAGTTTAAATACACATAAAGAATAGAAAAGGAAATCAAGAGGAACTATTCTCCCTTTTTCCCTCTCAAAGTTCTTATTTATTTATTTTTTTAAAACAAAATTGTATCAAAGTTAGGGGTGGAATAGAGGGAAAAGGAGTGAACTAAAAATTATAGTGTCTAAACAATATATATGTCCCTTTTCATTTTGTTTCTTTTTTTTTTTTGGGTTTACACATTCTGTTTCTTTATAATATAATTTTTTGATGAGATTAATAGGATTCCATTCAGTTTCCATAATAATCTCTCAAACAAGGAGGTAATTTTATTTCATTCCCTTCCCCGCCTATTCCTATTAGTTTCGTTCTACTAAAATAAAATAAAATAAAATAAAATCCATACATCTTGTAGGGTTACCAAGGTTCACTTCTTGCATGCAACTCCATCATAATCTTTGGTTCATGTCAAATTAAAAGAAGTTGAGAACATTACTATTAAGATCTTGTGAATGTTGACATAATTTAAATTTTATCTCATGTTTGTTTATGAAAATTTTCAGCAGGTGACACTTTCAGGGCTATTGAATGCTATAGATGGTCTTTGGTCATGCTGTGGTGAGGAAAGAATCATTGTTTTCACAACAAATCACAAAGACAGGCTTGATCCTGCTCTACTGAGGCCTGGCCGGATGGATATGCACATTCACTTGTCCTACTGCACCTTTTCTGCCTTTGAGCAACTGGCCTTCAACTACCTTGGCATCTCACAGCACAAACTCTTTGAAGAGATTGAAGGGCTGCTAGGACAAGTCCAAGTAACACCAGCAGAGATTGCAGGAGAGCTAACAAAGAGCATTAATGCCAAAGACCCCCTGCAAGACCTTGTAGATTTCCTCCACAACAAGAAACTGATGCTGGCGTCAAGAGCGCCTCTGAAGGTCGGTCATGAGAAAGCCAAAGGCCCTGCTCATGAAGGAGCGGTCGACGCAGGAGGCGGTGAGTGCTCTGAAGGGAGAATTGCAGCACCTTGAAAGAGGAAGGAAGGTGCCAAAAGCCTTGTGAAGCCTTTCAACTCTGAGGAATGGTATCAGCAACGGGAATTCCTAGTTGTGAATTCCCCGGTCATTTGCACATAACTCTCCAGTATTGATGGACAACCAAAATAGTGCATCCAAATAATAGAACTGTTAACTTAAAGAGTTCACATTAAACAAATCCCTCTCTCATTGGCTTTTTCCCTCCCTAATTTTCATATTTTATGCCATTGGCTTCAATCTGGATAATTTGGGGGACAGAGTTAGCATACATAATTGCTGGTGCACTATTATGTTCTAAGTATAGCATTATATGTACCCTTTGTCAAAGACTTCCATCCATTAGAGGACCATTTTCCGCCGCTATGTCCTTGAGCTTGATGATTCTTCTAATTTCCAATTCAATTTTTTGGTACAGGAAGCAATTGAGTGAGCTTCCTTTTTTGTTTTTCCATCTACATACTAGTAGAGTGGACAAGTAGAAGGAAATACCTTCTGAAACCATGTTAGAGTTGACAAGTGGAGAATTGTGTGAAGCATGAATGCACTCAGTGTATTATTGTGTTGAATGAGAGTTTATATACCGGTACATAGAGAGAGCTTCATAACAGAATGAGAAACTAACTTAAACTGACTGATAATTAACATAACAGAAAACTTACTTCAGTAACTGAAAAGTTAACGCTTCAGTATTGCTTAATTTAATTAATCCATTTCAATTTAAGGTTTTAAATATTTTTTTCTTTTAAGTATCATAGTATTTTTTATTTTTAAAAGGTATTTATCTATAAAAAAAACCTTATGAAACACAATTGAAAATTACTTATTTCATACAATTTTTTTAGTTAACTAATGTCAAGCATGAGTTTTTAGAGCCCATGGTGATTTTGTATAGATAGCATATTAGTTACTTAGATATAAATACCATACATAAAATTAGTGACTTGAGCAATATTGAACTTTTTTTTTTTTGGAGACAATATCGAATATCTATTCATGATTAAAATGACTAAATATTTTGAATGACAACCATAGCTAATTACTGGTTAATATTATAATCAAAATTGCACATTTAATTTAATTATATTTTACATAAAGCTTTTCAGGCTCATGTATATAATAATATAAATAACTCTTAATATTACATGATTAAATACACATATTCATAAAATATTACACAAGAACATGAAAATACTTGCAGGTGAGTATCGAACGCACCACCCAGCTTCGTGGACCAACTTGCTCACCAACAGGCTAACATCGCCAACTAAATTTGTACCGTGCAAACTAAATTTCATCTGCACCAGAGTATCCGTCATATACTTAATGAAGGAACTAACATGTTCTATGTTTTAGAAAGTGGGGGACCATAGGCTTAGGTTTTTTTTTAAAAAAAATTAAAATTATACTTTGATCTCTAAAAGATTTTTATTTTATACTTTAATTCTTGAAAAATCAATTATATACACTTAAGTCCCTTAAAGATTTTGCATCATAACGCTTCAATCCCCTGTTAGTATTTCCGTTAATGGTTGACTAAAGTATTATAACGTAAAATTTTTTAAGAACTCAAATGTATATAATTGATATTTCGATAACTAAATTGTTAAAATAAACATCTTTCAACAACCAAAGTGTAGCTGTACTCAAGAAAATACAATCATATTAAATGATTTTTTTTATTCTAATTACAATTGAAAAGTAGAGAAAAAATGGAGACAAAATTATTGTTTTAAATAAAGCCACTCTTTCGATCTAGTTTTATCTTCAAAAATGGAGAGAAATCCTATTTTTTTTTTGGGCCTCATACCTATCTTTTCTTTCTTTCCTATTTTCTCTTTATATCCAATCAATAGAAAAGTAAAAAAATCTCTTCATTTTATTTTCTTCTCATTTTTTTCCCTCTTCAACCAAGTAAAGGGTTAGGGGGCTCTGCTAAAGCTCTCAATGCAAGAGAAGTGATAACTCTATTTCATAGAGTTATTTGGACTCATAATGTTTACAAAAGTTGGCCAAGATCTTGAAATTTTAACTAGTTTTACTTGATTTTATCATAGATTTACAAATGGGCATACTTAATTAAAATTATTTGACCAATGTTAGAATTTATTTGGTTTTGAGCTTTATTGTTTAATGTTCTTAATTATTAATATTATTCATTTATGGTATTTGATGATATTTTGAAGGTATAAAATTAAAAAGACACCAAAGATTTCAAATTATAATACTTAAGTCCCTCAAAGATTTCACGTTATAACACTTCAGCTCACCATTAATATTTTCCATTAACCCTATAATAGAAAACACTAACAGTGGGCTAGAGTATTATAATACGAAATCTTTGGAGACTCAAATGTATGAAATTAATTTTTAAAAGATTAAAGTGTTAAAATAAAAATATTTTAAGGACTACATTGCAATCTTACTCTTTTTTTTTTTTTTCCCCAAGAGAGTAAGTTGTTTGACACAAAATTCGACAGGATCACTTTGAGAATTTATTCTAATTTTTAAGATGCGTTGTTTTTAAAGTTAGTACAACCTGTTTAACAATAAGGCTTAGGCCCATTTGGATATTTTATTTAAATCCTTATGTAAAAATAAATTACGAATAAATTCTTTTGTGTTTGGATACTGTTACAAACTAAACCCAAAGGGCCCATAAAGGACAAATAATGCCTCTCAATAATGACATCAATTGAAACTGTTATATTCATTACGCATTTACTCCAGATCCTGTAACGTCGTGAAACCGGATTGCATAACGTAAGCGATCTGAGACCGTTACGCAGGAATCTCGGAAACCGTTGTAAATCATGCAGCTGTAAGGGTCCCACCCATGAAACAGGTATGCGTGTTTTTTTTTATTTTGGATTTTCTTACCTCTTACTCGGAATGACTTGAGCGTCGGAGTCATTGCAGGTATACCCCTCCTGGCCAGACAACCTGGTGTAACCACTCATTTCCGTCGTGTAGCTGTTGAAAGGTTCCCTATCTCGGTTTGGGGTAAATGAGCACATTGTAATCGTCACCATCCCACCCGAACATATACATAATAATAGAAATGCTTATTTTGAATGTTTTAAGAAATACTTCTTGAGAAATTAGATATTTTAACTTCTAAATAAAACACTAAAAATGACTATTTACAAAGTAATAAATTGTATAACCAACAAGATGAAAAGTTAAAAATGTGACTTTTTAAGTTTTAACTTATAAAAAATTAAAAATATAAAAGTTATAAGTACTTATATCCAAACGGATCTTTAATGTTAAAACAAAGGTCTGTGATGGCAGCTTGTCTTGATGGTTCCATTTTTCTCAAAGGGAAAAAAAAAATAAAAATCCAATGTTAACTATCTGGTACTGCGGTATTAGTTCCTGTACTTGATTGATTTTGCATCATAATTTATGGAAAACTCTTAGAACAACCAAACAATAGTTCATTGCTTGCATAATCATAGTTAACTGTGATGGAGTCTTTGCTGCAATATCTTTAGTAATTGATTCTCAATGCATATAAAAGAATTGGTGAAAACACAATAGAGCCTTTTCTTTCACCTTCCCTTTGAAAGGTGCTAGTTGCAAGCATACAGAAGTGAAATAAATATGAATTTTCCAAACTGAACAGGTCAACTTACGTGGTAAACCTGAAAAATGAAAGGTCTCACTTAGAAACGTCAAGGTCAATAGTCTAAAAAGGGTGCAATTTTATAGCTGTAAAGGGTCGAATGCATCAACATTTTACAGGACCGCATCCATTAGGCAGCAGGGATTTTTAAGCCACTTAAACTGAGAAATTCTTTTCTCTTATGTTTGTTTATAATTGTCCAACGGGTGACACTTTCCAGACTGTTGAACGTTATAGATAGCATATGGTTGTGCGAGAAATTCTTACAAATTCCAATGCTACGTATATTGTACATTCCAAAGCATCAACTTTTGCATAAAATGTAGAGTGAAAATAAGAGACAATAATAACGTACAAAATAGATGTACCGAAATATAAATTGTATAGAGTATCACTCATTTTTTATAAAGACATTAGAAAATTAAATTATTGATCAAGACTTAATAAGCTAAGTTAAATGAGAGAGAATAGAATTTTGTTACATACTTAATCGAAGAAGTGAGATTATTATCTGTTTAATTTTCATTTTTATTATAATTAATATCTTATTATGAAATTATGGACTTGGAACATTAGGGCATAAAGCCTAAACTTGGTTGGTCATCTTCTGAGAAACCCGCCCCGGACATAAGAGCAAAATAAATCAGAAATTTCCAAAGCATAAAAGTCTTTATACGTGGTAGGCAAGGAAAATGTTGAAGTCTTTCTCAGAAAAGTCACAACCTAAAACTAGTGTGACTACAAGATTACAAGTCCTCAACTTCACTATATGAGTCCTAGGTGATTGGGACTATTAAGCTAAGTTGATACACCAGTGTCCACCCCAGTCGCTTTATACATCTCAGCCAACATCCAAATTAAGATTCATTCGTGAAAAATTAGCCCACCCCATTTTTTGGTACATGGACCGAATCATAGTTTGTGAAAATTACTTTTGCACAAATGAAGGGCAAATCGTTTCTTTCAGCTAATCATGCCTTGTAATATTATATAGGACTAAATATTAGGCAATAAAAAGTTAACAAGATAATAAACTTAACGTGGCATAGATAAATATGTTGCGATTGGAAGAGAGGGCACAATACTCGGATAAAATTAGGAATTAATGTATTAAAGACAAAATTATGGTAGCATCTATTATAAAAAAGATGGCAAAATCCCATCTTAATAGTTTGACCAAAAAAATTATCAGATACTCATAAAGCGTTAAGTAAGATCATAATTTGACTATTTGTAGAGTAACATTTCATTTTCATATAGTATAGGAGTCGGCTACAAATGAGCACTTAAAGCTAAAATGCCATTTTATAAGTAATTAAAGCATAATCTTACTTGACGCTTCTTGAGCACTTAATAATTTATCCGAGTGGGTGGTTTCAAGTTTCCATGTTTCTATAATCTATAATATATAATAATGATTGGATCAAATTACCAATGCAACCCCTCCATAATTACCTTTCATAATTGTAGTAGGTAATTCAATTTAAATTATTACATATATATTTACCTACTGCCATGAGTCCATGACTCATTTGTAAAGTTCAACCAATTTGACATTCTTGCTCCATGTCAATACTTTTCTCCGACATAGTTCATGATTATGGTCAATTTTGGCTACTCCTGCACCATTTTCTTGTTGTGGAGGAAATCGACAAGGTCTTGCAGGGGGTCCTTGGAAGTAATGTTCTTTGTTAACTCTCCAGCAATTTCTGCTGGAGTCACCTGGACTTGTCCTAGAAGCCCTTCAATCTCTTCAAAGAGTTTGTGCTGTGAGATGCCAAGGTAGTTGAAGGCCAATTGCTCAAAGGCAGAGAAGGTGCAGTAGGACAAGTGAATGTGCATGTCCATCCGGCCAGGCCTTAGTAGAGCAGGATCAAGCCTGTCTTTGTGATTGGTTGTGAAAAGAATGATTCTTTCCTCACCACAGCATGACCAAAGACCATCTATAGCATTCAATAGCCCTGAAAGTGTCACCTGTTGAAAAATGTCACAAACAAATATGAGATAAAATTTAAATTGTGTCATCATTCACAAGGTCTTGGTAATAATGTTCTCAACTGCTTTTAGTTTGACATGAACCAAAGATTACGATGTACATGGAATAGATATATGGATGCATATATTGAAGCATATCTAAATTGGGTTCATCTATGTAATCAACTCGTAAATCTTATCAACTTTAATGAATCCCTTTGACTGTTTGGTACGAAAATTTGGACTGAACTTTTAAGATGAATTATATATTGAGACAAAAACACAAACCTTACTGCCTTCATTTTTATCTGCTTCCTTGTTATCTTCTTCTTCTCGGTTCTGCAGCTTTATGGTGCAGTCAATATCCTCTATCACGAGCATGGAACGGTTGGACATGCCAAGGATCAGATTCTTCAAGTACTTATTGGTATATACAGCAGTGAGATCCAAGTCATAGATATCATAGTTGAGATAATTGGCCATGGCTGCAATGAGGCTAGACTTGCCAGTGCCAGGAGGGCCATACAGCAGGTACCCTCGTTTCCAAGCTTTCCCAGTTCTCTTATAGAACTCCTTCCCCTTCACAAACTTGTCCAAATCGTCCACTATTTCCCTCTTGAGCTCAGCATCAATTGCAAGAGTCTTGAAAGTCATGGGGTGACCAAATTTGACAGCATGTCCACTCCAGTAATGTTCATACTCAATTGTGTGAAGCTTCACAGCCATGTTTCCTTGTTTGATAGCCTTTGCTCTCTCCAATACATATGGCAAATATGAATTGAAGATCTTCTCCTTGTGTTTCTTGTGAAAGCTTAGCTCATAGGATCTTACTTCTGACCTTAGAGAGGCATTCATATCATTAGGATGTCTATTACCAGTTGACTCAACATACACACAGCTAAGTTTCCACTTCACCTCAACCCCTTCATAATCATCATGAACTTCTTCATTTTTATCTACACTGAATGCTAGCTTCTTATCATCCTCAGATTTGCTTGCCTTAACTCTATGAACTGAGAGAGTGGCCTTGGTGCCCAAATAGACCTCTGCAGCCTCATACACTTGGTTCCTTGACATCCCTCGAAATTCTTCAATCACAATGGTGAGTTGGGAAGAGAAGTAACGTTTGAGATCATGAAGTTGGGAGGTAAAAAAGTTTAGGACCTCAGGAGGAATGAATTCATTGGTAATGGTTCGAATTAGCATAGCTGAGGCTGCAACAGATGCCACTGCAGATACAAGTGCAGTGCTATTTGACATGATTTTTCTCTTCTGGAAACTATTGGACATGATTATGATCAAATGGAAAATGGGGTGGGCTAATTTTTCACTTATGAATCTTAATTTGGATGTTGTCTGAGATGATCTCAAGATGCCTATCAAAGGATTGGAGTGGACACTAATGTATCAGCTTAGCTTAGCTTATAGGTTCCCATCAGCTAGGACTAATATAGTAAAGATGAGCACTTGTATTCACACATCTTTTACGTTGTTTGGAGGCGGCTAACATGATGTTTCTGAGAAAAACTTCATCATTTTCCTTGAAGACTTTCACGGTTTGGAAGTTTCTGATTTATTTCCTCTTGTCGGTGCTGGTTTCTCCGAATGTGACCAAAGCAAGTTTTGGCTTTATGGCCCAATTTTCCAAGTTTAATTTTTATATTGAAAATGTAAAGTTAAACAGATAAACATGAAGGAAATTATGAAGATTCATGAGATATTTACATCAATCAAGTAATATATATATATATTAACAGTTATTTTTCCTGTATATAAATAACTATTTTTTAATTTATAAGGTCAACATTTAAATTCTTCTTTCTTGAATTCTTCCGACTTTAAAATCTTACTTAAGATGAACTATGCCCAGAAAGATTGAATGAAGTGAATATGTTATCAATTAAAAATATATACTAAAAGAAATTAACTATAAATTGAATCAAGACTTTTACTTTTTTTATCTGGTTTTAATATTTTTATTTTAAAAGTGAAAATAATAAAATTTGAAATATATAGTTTTCTTAATTTTAATAAAAAAAAGCCCCATTTTATATTTATATTTATCTTTAGGCCTATGAAATTATTTATGCCCAGCTCGTCGTTGCCTGTTGTCTTTCCATGACTCTTGCCACTGACAAGTTTTCAACTTAAAGGCAAGAAAAAGTTAGAGCTGTGTTCCCATCATATTTTATAGACTTATAGAGTGTGTTTGATTCAGCTTATTTGAATCGAAAAATAATTTTTTAATTAAGAAAATTATTTTTATAAAAATTATTTATTTTAATTTCTATTTAAAAGCTGAAAAAAATTTGTTTTTAACTGAAAAAAATTATGTTTAACTTTTAAATAAAAATTGAAACAAATAACTTATATAAAAAGTGATTTATTTTAATAGTTAAAAAATTATTTTTACCAAAAACAAAAACTGAAACAATCGCAGCCATATTGTGTATTTGGTTCCCATTTTTTGTTACCTCAAACATGGGTTTACGAAAGATAAGCAGGGTTTTGCTCCTTTGGGTACTTGTTTCGTTTTTCTTTTGCTTTTTCTCTCAAAAATGGTTTAGAATCTAAAATCAATTCCAGCCACAAGCAAGGTTTTCTTGCTTTTGCAGTTGGTTTACATCGTTTATGATATACTGGTTTTAATTAATACTACTTCAACAGCATTAATTTTGTCAAAATTATTTTTTATATAAGATTACTAAACATAATTACTTCAATTCATGTCAAAATCACATTTAATCAAAATCAATTATACTAAAATCAAAATCATCAAAAATCATGTATGTAAAGGCAGAACTAAACACACACTTACAAATTGAATTTTTTACACCAATAAGAAATAACAATTGCAGATAAAGTCTACAACAAATCAACAATAAGGCATGTCATGATTAAACGACTAAGCCTTTGTCACTATGTGAGCTCAACTATTTGAATCAAATAATCATAAATCATATCTATGGGCAAGTTATTATGTTCTCATGCTCATAGAATATGAAGAAAAGTATGCTATGGTCCATTTAATGCTTAATAATTTGGCTTTATGGGCCAGCATTATTTCCTATTATAACTATATTTTTACTGTCATTACTGAAATGTCAAACATTGAGTAGAATAAATCACAACTTTTTCTTATTTTTGGAGCACCTTAGAATTTTTTAATAATTTTGCTTGTAATTTTTCTTGATTTTTCTCTACTTCTACTTACTAGGTTACCTCATCGAGTTTACTCTTCTTACAAGGGACTTTTATAGATCTTCTTAATACTTGAACACTTGAGAAATTATTAGATGTTCATCAGCGCCAAATAAAATTATACTCTAACTATTTATAGAATGATATTTTAGCTTCAAATGATAATTAATGATGGGTCCTTTTACTACGTAGAGCTGAAATATCACTCTATAAAAAATGGTCAGATTAGAATTCTCCTTAACATTCTATGGGCACATAATAATTTCTACTCCCATAAACAATCTCTTAACAATTGCAAAAATAAAGTCTAAATGGGCTAACCCATCAGATTGAACCTAATTAGATAGCTCTACCAATAAATTAATGGGCTTATTTTCTTGTAGTAATAAGAATAATTATCATTTAATAAATTTTTAGAAGGTATTAAAAATTAATATGTGATACCTTGTCATTGTATGTAAAATTTTTACTTAATTACTATTTCACAGCACACTGTTAAAAAATTTGTAAAATAACTTATATTTAGTTAGTTCAAATAATTTGATATTTATTTCTTTTAGTTAAAGTCTCAATTTGATTTTATGAATAAACAAAAAGACTTGACAATAATAAAGTTTACTTCTATAATAAGTCGATCTATTTAAATGTAATTATGAGTTTCATAAAATAAATTCATTGAAGTATTATTTTTACAATCATTTCAATTAATAAGATACCTTAAAATTAAGAATTTTGTGATTACGCCAATTTTAAGGATCTTGTAAAAGTATTTAAATTTGAAAATAATCATATAAAAAGGCAAATGATCGTGCTTTGCTTTTTGTTAGCTTAGATATGTGTGTGAAATGTTGAAATATGTAGATGAGGTTCAATCATACATTAATTCTGCACTTAAATTTTGATGAACATAAACAAAGCAATGCTATGACTTTTCATCTTTTCAATTGCAATTAATTCGGGAATAGATTTGACCATGATAATAACAGTATTATAATTTTTTTTCCTTTTTATAAATAACAACACAAATTTGAACTTTGTATTTTACTCAAATCGAAAGAAGAGGCTCATAATTGAGGTTCTAAATTAACTATTCAATTCCCCAAAATGGGTGGAGGAAAATCAAAAGATGAGCAAGTCTTTCTCCCCCCAAATATGGCGAGCCACATATTCACCACACAAATGAAAGGAGCAAGGCTTTTGCCTGCTCTTATATAAAGGACTTGCTAGCCCCCACATTTAAGCCAATCACAAGGGGAAAATAAATAAATTTTAAAAAAAAAACATTATAACCAAATCAAATCAAAAATGGCAAAGCACTTTGCAGTCGTTGCCCTCATTGTCTCTGCTTTCTGCTTCTCATCTGTCTTGGCTCGTCAGGCCCCAGCTGATGACGCATTCACAGTTGAAGGCAAGGTCTACTGTGATCCTTGCCGCCTCCAATTTGAGACCAGGCTTAGCCACCCCTTGTCAGGTAATCACCATACACTTTCAGGCTTATTCATAAATTTATACCTTCACTAATACTATAAATTGTTAACAGATGTTATAAAAAAGTATAGAAATCATCGACATATACTCAAAGTGTTTTTCAAAGAGCTAGTTCGTGATAAAGTACAAGAATTCTATGATCAAGCTTGCGTAGCTCAATTCTTTTTGGCTAAATATTTCAGCACTTATTTTCTTTAAATAAGATTTTGAATTCGAATCTTATAAATTTTTTTTTAAAAAAAGATCCTTACTTTTATGATGACTG
This sequence comes from Pterocarpus macrocarpus, assembly GCA_031439585.1. Taxonomy (NCBI): domain Eukaryota; kingdom Viridiplantae; phylum Streptophyta; class Magnoliopsida; order Fabales; family Fabaceae; genus Pterocarpus; species Pterocarpus macrocarpus. The sequence goes on along the minus strand of CM062517.1, from coordinate 13,587,331 downwards.
ACCTAACCTTAACTAAATTAGTTTAACAGATGTTTATATATTGTTCACGCTTTAAAATTAGAAAGTCCTTATATAAGATAACATATTAAAAGATGTTATTAAAAAGTATGAAATTCATTATATGCCTTTGCTAAATTTATCTTTCCGAGACATTTTTTATAAGAAGTAACATTTTTCTTACTTCCGTAATCGTTAATCGACGACACATGCAAATTAATCTTTTGTGTGCTACATGCAGACATGAAGGTGACATTGCAATGCAGGAACGAGACTACATCTAAAGTGACATACCTTGTTGAGGGCAAGACCGATGCAAAGGGATTCTACAGCCTCCCAGTGAAGGGTGACCACCAGGACGAGATCTGTGAGGTGAAGACTGAGAAGAGCACACATGCCAAGTGCAAGGAGCCCATGGAACACAGGGACTTCGACAGGATCGTCCTCACAAAGAACAGCGGTGTCAGCTCCCCAAAGCGCTTTGTCAATCCCCTTGGATTCATGACACACGCCATTGATGCAAGGTGCATCAACATTGCTAAGGAGTTGGGCTTGGACGACCTTGAAAACAATTACTGAAGTGTGCGTGTGTGTGAGTGTGGAATTTAATTAAATTCACCAGATATCGTGTTATTTGATTTGGTTATATTAATTAAACTCATCATCCATGAGAAAAGCATATATGGTGGCATGGTGTTTGGAGTATTTTGGCACTGTTGAAGGTGTACCAGCTTTGTAACCCATTCTTCCCATGGTGTCTTTCTTTTTTGGTTTTGCTTAATTGATGTTCAATTAAATGAATGATGAGAATTTTGAGAGATTTGGTTCCAAGACTACGAGCTATATATGTTACTGATCAATGCTTCTTTAAGCATTTTTTTTTCTTTTTATACGGTTTCTCCATTACAATTCTCGCTCAAAATATTGAGATAATTTATTCTAATAAATACGCCATTTTAAAATGGGTGATGATACATGTACACACCTTTTTGGTGCATCGATTGACACAAATACGGGAGAAGAAAAAAAATTAAGAAATAAAAATAAATAAAAATGAAAATGCAAGGGAGAGAGGTGAAAAATAGAGAGAGAGATAGGATGTTGCGGGAGAAATATTCAAATAACTTTATTCTTTTAAATTCAAGCTTTTATCTAGTAAAATAGTTGCTAGATGCTAATGAACAGTAACTAGCAATTGACACCTCGTTAAAATATAACTCAAGGAGTAATAGTATTTTTGTGCCTAAAATTTGGTATACAAAGAAAATCCTAATAGTATTTTTGTGTTACTTGTATGTGTATGGATGTGATGTCTAGATTTTTTTATTCAAACAATACTTCCTTAACCTAAGTGGCGCCTCTCTTTGTTCCGTGGTTGATGTGCTTTTGAATCGGGATTGATTTTCTATTTGCTTACTTTCTCTTCTTGTCTTTTCAAACACTACTAGGGACTCGAATTTAAAAATTGGCTAAATTTAAATCCAATTGACTTATTTTTTAGGCTTATTTTAACATAAAATCAAATCCTTATTAAAAAGATATTGTAAAATTAACTAGATGGGTGTAAGATTGAAAATTTTATAAGGAATCAAAATTATAGACTACAACAATAGCATTCAATTATGCTTTTACATTTTAGGGTTGAAAATTTTATTACAGATCAGGTTAATTGATTTTCACAATTAGCTCATTTAATTACTTACCTAGGAAACAAAACAAAACCATAACATCAAGACAATATTATCTTCTTATTCTTCTCCATTAATACCACACTATAAGAAAATTAGTTGTTTGCAGCAGACGTATCCAATAACCGAATACCACAAAAATGCATGTGAAAGAAAAGTTGTACATGGATATTTTATCATTTTTTTCCTTCCCTAAGGAAGGGGATACTAGGGGGTGTTTGGTTTGCTGTTTTTTATTTTCATTTTCAATAAAAATAGAAAATAGGAGTGAAAATATATTTGTTGTCTTTATTTTGAAAATATTTTCAAAAAATATTTTCTAAAATGATTGAAAATTTGAAAATGGCAAATCCACATTTTCATCTTTCTAGGTTTGATTGTTGGAAATATTTTCTATCAAAGTGCGGTGGCACTATGGTAATAAGTAGAACTCTTTTCCTTTTCTTCTCACTTGTCCCTAGTTCAAATTCTGGGCAAGAGAAGTGTGCATTTTTTTCCAGCACTTTCATATCCTTTTGTTTTGCACCTGGTTTGAATCCTCTAAGAAGAAGAGAGTACATTTTTTTTCTCCCCCAATGCTACTGACTAAAAAACCCTAACATCTCCTCCCTCAACATAAGGTCACGGTCACTTCACCCCTCCCTCACCTACTATTGCGTTACTCAACACCTTGTGGTCACCGCCGTTCAGAGCGGCATCAGCACCACGAAGCTTCCCTTCGTTGACCCCTATTTTTGGGTTCTGTTTGGTATGGTTTCATTTGAGATTTTGGCTTTTTTTCCTTTCCCTCACCACCACACCTCCCTTCCCTCACCCCTGTTTCAAGTTCTGCTTGGTATGTTTTCGAGTTCCGTTCGTTGGATCCTTTGCTTCTCTCTTTTATGAATTTGTTTCTCTATTTTCTAATTTGTATCATCTAATATGTCAGATTATAGTTTATTCATTTGGTATGGTTTCATTCATCATGAGAGCTATTTAATTGAAATGAAATCTATGCTGGTAGACCATATAATCCAAATATGATTGCCATTTTTTTCTCTTTTTGTTGGTTCATAGAATTGTGCCTCAATGATTTGGAGCTCATCTTGAAGCTTTGGAACTTGTTGGTTATGTGGTCTTTGTGGCAAGTTACTACCTACTATTTATGCACATCTGGATGTGAACTGGTATGGTTCATCTCTCGTAGTAGTGGTGCTAGTTTCTGTTATATAGTTTCTGTAAAAATGTATCAAAAGTGAACAATGACATAAGTGTTGTAGGCAAAGGTTGAAGTAGTCCAATTTCGGTGATGTGTATGAATTTTTAGCCATGGTAGAATGCTTGTTTTTTTGCTGCTGTGAAACTCATACTTACATGTAGATCAAATGGGTTAAGGTGCTTAATAGGTTCAATTTCAAGGTAGCTTGTTCTATTGGTGCTATGTCTTTTGGTGTTATTGAATAGGTTTGTCTTATCTTAATGGGATGTATTACGCATTACCATGATGTATGCTTATTCTTGTATCTATTTTGCTTGTAGACTGCAGCTTATTCTTGTACTATGCATTACCATCCTGGGGATTTTATGAATATGGTCTTGATTGGTTTAGTGGCATTATGTGAAGGGTGATCTCTTGGTGATTCTTGAATGGTTTGGTGGTTGGTGTTTCTTTTACTATCTTCAATAATTTGGTAGTTTGATCTTTCCTTTTCTATCTTAAGAGAGTTTGTTTGGTCTTTCTTTTTGGATCTGTTTTATATGGACCACTTTGAACTTGTGTTACCTAAGCTCTTCTCTTGTTGAGAGTGCTTGAGCTCGTTTTAATTATTAAAAAATAAAAAGCAATTGTAGGTTTTTTATTAAAAAAATTATATTTTAAATGTCTATGACAAGTGACAACTTAGGGGTGGAAGTAAAATCGAGTTAACTTGTAAGCTACTCATAACTGGATTAGTTAGCAACTTAAACCAAGTGCTTGTCATAATAGAGTATATTCATGCATGTCAAGAAGTTAAAGCACGAGAAGTAGTATGGTGCTAGAATCACTTGGTGTGTTTGTTTGCACTTGTTTTATATAGAAAAGTATTTTATTAAGAAAAATGGAACTATTCAACCTCTAAAGACAACTGGAGGATGAATTTCTTGCAAAAGATGTGCATGTTTATTTCATTGATGTTGATGAAGAAGATGTTCAAGAAGTTGGAAATAAATTGGGACTTCAAGCGAGCGTTGATGCGGAGAAGGAAAAATTCAAGAGTAGAAGAACTTGTAACATATAAGACTTGTATTTGGATTTCTTTATGCTTAATTTTGTTTAACATATAATACTTGTATTTAGATTTGTTTATGTTATAATGGTTATATTGATCAAATAGCACTTGTTATTTGTTTTTTTGTGAATAAATATTGGATATGAGATATTAGATACTAGATACATTGAAATGACTAATGAGTAAAATAAATAATAAAAGAATTTCTCTCTATTTTTTATTTTTTATTTTTGTTTTTAAGAAAAAAAAATAGAGATCAATATAAACATACTAAATGTCAATATACCAATACCTTTATATGAATTAATATAAAGTTATTTTAATGTTAAAATTAATTTTGAAGCTCATATAAAATTATTTTTAAAATTTTTTAATTCATTGAAAATAAACTAACCAAACATGGCAAGCAGATTTCTCTTTATTTTTTATTTTTATCTTTAAGAAAAAAAAAATAGAGATCGATATAAGTGTATTAAATGTGCAAATCAAATATATGTCATTTTTAATATTTAATAATAAATATAATTTTATTATCTCAAATTTAATTTTGAAAACAAATAAATAACATATATTTTTCTTGTCTTCATTTTTTGAAAGCAGAATTTGCTTTTATAAATCAATCACATTTTTTGAATTCAAAAAATCTAAAAATAAAAATCTTTTTAAAAAATAAAAACAAAAAATATTTCACCAATCAATCGTGCCCTTAAATTTTTCCTCCTGCTGTTGGAAAGAGTAATACAAGGGTTCACAAAAATGATTTTATTATATGCTGGTTCAAAGTTCAAGGCTTGGAAATTAGTTTGCTCTAGTCAAATAAGCATCATGAAAATATGAGGTGTGTTAAATGAGTATATGATATGTGGAAAAATTTACAATACAACTAATTATCTATAATGCACCTTAAATATTTCCCCCTCCCTCTTCCTTCCCTGCTACCTCAATCTTCCTTTCTTTCCCTAACAGCCATGGCCGACAGGTAGCACCACTGCGACTGAGGACCGCGACCCTGTAGCAAAGAAATGCAAGGAATCAACTCTCTCCTTAACTTTTCCCAAATCTTTGTCCAAGAACCCTACAACAACAACAACAACAACTAGATCAACAATGACGCGACGATGGCGGTGGAGACATGGAGGAAGGCAGTGAGGGAGTTGAAGGTGAGCTTGTGCTCGACGGAGGCGGAGGTAAGCTCTGAGTCGCCAAATCAATTGAGCAAGAAGAGGGGAAGCAGTTGAGGGGGGCTGTGAGGTGGAGGGGCCGTGGTGGCCGTGGCGAGGTCGACAACTGGTGGTGGTGAGCTCACTGTGGTGGGGCGAGGGAGTGGTGAGGTCAACGACTGGTGATGTGCTGGGAAGCAGAGGCAGAAGAGGATTTGGGGTAGTTGGGGAAAGAGAGGGAAATATTAGGGTATATCACATATAAAGAGTTGCACAATAAATCACATCACATGTCATCTAATTATTTGTTGGAGCTAATGTTTTTATGGTGCAGATTTTTTTCAATCAGCAACAGAGCAAGGACCAATTAGTTCTCGGTTAGTTTCCACCATTTAGCATGTGGCCGAGATTACAAAAATCAGTACTTTATTTTCCCTTTTTCTTTCTACCTGCGCCACTTCACTTCATTTTCAGCTTATGTCTTTTTTTTTTTTTAAGTGTGATATTTGAATCACTCAAAATTTCAAACATCTTGTATATCTTTTCATAAGAGTATAAGATCCATTTATATATTTTCTTCTCCACTTTTTTTCTTTTCATATTATTTTCTCTATTTTTTTTCTAAGGTGTTGGGTGTCCACCATTTTAAAATAATACAAAAATCTTTCCTCTTTTTCCTCTTTTTCTAACTAGCCGCGTATCTCAAATCAATGCTTAAACTGGTCCTGCCTCTGGTTCTCCTTCATTATTATCGTTACCATTACGGAAGAAGACTCTGGCTGTGTAATCGGCATGATCGGCGTAAGTCCCACGCAGACTCCAACTACCCGTTGTTGCATGGTATATGATTAAATGTTGTTGCCAAACCACTAACAAAATAATAATAATAATAAATCTAAATCATGATATTTTTTGATATTCCAATACTAAAGAAGAAAGAAGAAAAAGACACATCCCATTGTTTGAAGTCATTTAGCGGCTCCTTCATTTATATAATAATAGCTGCCAAGAGCCACACTCTACAAAAGGCAATTTTCGATGAAAAATATTCTTTAACATATGTTTTGGGAAATCATATATAAATAATTAAAGATTTTAATTATATTATTCATAAATTTGATAAATATGATAAACTAACTAATAATAAACAAAAATATTTTTACAGAATTTATTAATAAGATAATTGAAATATTCAATTTTTAATATATAATTCTTATTTATTTTAATTTCTCATAGATATTTTTTATCGGAGATAATTATGTTCAAAATATGGCTGAAAATTAAATATGAGTACTTCTTTTAATTAAAATTTGAACAATAATTTATTACATTATGGAGGACAAACCCCTTCCACTAAATCCAATCCTTGTTAATGAAATTCTTACTTATAATTCCCAATACACAAAAATAGATATCTACAAAAACTATGTTAAATAATACTACTAATTCTCTATCACCTTGTCTAAATGAAGGATAGGCTTAGCATTTGCTCACCAGAAAAACAGCATTTGATCCATATTCCTATTTCGGAATGGCACATATGTTTCGTTTTTGAAAAGCTCTAGCATGTCTTGTTGGATCCTTATGCAAATAAAGTAAAGCACTTCTAACGAGAAGAAGAGAGAGCACAAATCAATCAGCAGCTATCTCTATCTTTACTGAGACTGTATTATGTGGCTGGAGTTTCATCCTTTATATTTATCTTAAGGGTTGAACTATAATAAGAGATACTTTATTCGGAGTTTGAATTATGGTAACACAATTTAATGCAGAGGAAAAATGGTTGTAATTAAAATATTTTTAAAATGTATGAAATAAAAATATAAGCATTTGTTTCAAAAAAATTTCATGAATAACTGAAATGAATAATAAAAATAATTTTTATTCTTCAACTTATTTTGCTAGAGGGCAAGTTAACAAAGCTCATAAAAAACACAGTATTCAGGAATAGAATTTATATAAACAGAGATTAATTTTAGTAAGAAATTAATTTTAATATATTAATAGAATAAAATAATTTTATATTATCATCCAATCATATAATATTATACATATATATGAGACTGTTGAGATAATAGAAATAAAAATCAAATATTTTTATATTTATAATATATCAAAATTAGATTATTTTAATAAATTATTTCAAATTATCAATTAATTATATAATAATATGACAATATATATCAATAGGAATTGAGTTTAGCGGAAACTTAGTTCTCCACAGGTTAGTAAACTATATTTTAAATTTTGTTTAAAAAAAATGTTTGTATTTAATATTTGACTATATCTCAAATAAGATTATTTTTAGAGTAAGATATTTATGGAAAAAAAATGTAATATATAATTAAATAATGATATTTATAATTTGATAATTATATAAAAAATTACATTAACATTTTATTAAAATTAAATTCATATAAAACTTGCCAAAAAAAAACTTTATATAAATAACATGTAACGAAAAATACGATAATTAAGAGCAAAATTATTACCATATGTACAACATCGAGAATAAATGTATCCTGTGTAGCCTCGTTCTCGTTTGTGTTACTGAGAGAAAGTTGTTTTTCTCTCTCTCTCTCTCTCTCTTTTCTCTATCTCTCTCTGCGACTCAAAACCCTATTGCGTGCTTTGCAATCGACCCCGAAAATGGCCAACAGCAACCTCCCTCGAAGAATCATCAAGGTTCGTGCCCATTCTCTTGTTAAGATCCCCGTTTCAATTTCTCTGATCCATTTGTTTCGTCAACGGAAAACCTTAAGAAACTCGAAAACCCAGTCACTGTTTTCTGGCCTCGTTGATTCGCGAGTATCGCGTGGCCCATGACCCTGATTAAACGAAGAACTGCGTATTCAATTCTGGGTCAACGTCAAAATCGTTCCTTTTCCACTTTATGTAGCTCAATTTCAGTGTGACGACCCAAAAAATTAGAAAATTTTTGAAGTGTTAAATGCTGAATCGGGGTTTGAATCCCCCTTTTCTTGTGTTGATCTTAGTTTGAATCGAATTGTAGTGCTGGATTTTTTTTGTAGTTTTGTGTTTGAATTTGATCTTTGTGGATAGCTTTGATCACACACTCTCTGTCTTTGATCTCAACAGGAAACGCAGCGTTTGCTCAGTGAGCCAGGTAACTTCTCATTTCTCAGCTCCTTTTTTGTCATTGCATGCATAATTTGAAGTTTCTTCTCAACTGTGTAATGATTTAGAAGACGACCCTAAGTTAAATTGGTAGTGCTTGTTTTGTAGTATTTTTTTTATTATGCCTTGAATGTTAACTTGGTGATGGTGATTTATGCAAGGGGTTATTTTATATCATTGTTGATTGTGTTCCACTTAGTTGATTGTTTCTTTGTCTTATGTTATGATCTGGTTATGCAGCGCCTGGAATTAGTGCCTCGCCTTCGGAAGACAATATGCGATATTTCAATGTGATGATCCTTGGCCCTACCCAGTCACCTTATGAAGGTAGTGATGAGGCCAACAGCATGTTTTGCGCCTTAAAATATGTAATAATTTGTTGTCTCTGCTAGAATTTCCATGGTGTTTTTTAGTTAATGTATTGAGATTTTCTATAACCAATTATACCCTCATATTGTACAATCAAATGTAATTTGGGAATGGTTCTGAAAGAACACTACTTCCACTTTTGTCCATCAAATTTCTATCATATTACTTTTCTCATATCTGTATATGGTGGCTGTCGTATTCTCTATATGGCCTAGTTATGGAAAGGCTGTTGGTGTTGTTGGGCATGTTATTTGAGTGATGAGGTGGAAATTGGAATGTTACACAGTTATAGCCATTGCAGTGACTAACGACTATACATTGTCTGCTTTGTGAAGCATTCTTGTTTTATTAACTTCTGTTTAAGTCCTCTTATACAACTGAGTTTCAGACTATTTAGCCCTTATTTTGGTGCACAGAGTTTTCTGTTATAATACTCAATTGAGCTGATAATTTTTTTTTTTTGGCTGTTGACATTATTTTTTTCATCGTATAGATAATCAATTTCTATAGGTTGCGATTCTCATGTATAAAGAAGCTGCTTTATGTTTCATTTCTAGCTGCCTGCATTGGGTCATGCTTTTTTAAAATAAATAAAAATAGCAACCTTACTTTGTTTTGATGACCAAATAAAATTCAATGTTATCCATCATTATAAGCAGTTCTTCTCAAGTTTATAAATTCAGTTAATCAGTTTCAACTTGATTGTTTGATAAGCTTATTTCTTTGTAACATATGAACATGTTTAAATTAATTGATATGCAAGTTTGTTGTTTGTATTACTAGGTGGAGTTTTCAAGTTAGAACTATTTTTGCCAGAAGAATATCCAATGGCTGCCCCAAAGGTACTTAATTTAATCACTATTTTTTGCTTTTCTATTTGCTCTGTGGTATTCTTTTGGTGTTAAGCTTCTGCTGAATTGTCATTGACCGAAAAGAAATGATAGTACAAACTATAATTATTATTAGCTGTATATAGTTTAAAGATTTTTAAGAACGCTGTTTTTTTTGGCCTGAGTTGTATGGTTTTGCAGTGTCATCTTTGTTCACTGGTTAATTAAGGTTTGATTCTTAGGAGAATGGTACTTGCGGATGGGTTTAAATAGTTTATTCTTTTAAGGTTTCTCTAACCATTCCTAGCTAAGCGTGCATTGCTTCTTCCAGGTTAGGTTTCTGACAAAAATATACCATCCAAACATTGATAAGGTACACTTTGCTTCCCTTACATGTTCATTTCTTCTTCTGTAACTGTCTATCTTACAAGTTCATGTTTAATGCAGCTTGGCAGGATATGTCTTGATATTCTGAAAGATAAGTGGAGTCCTGCCCTTCAGATACGCACTGTACTTTTGAGGTATCTTTATATTTCATCTTTTGGGCTAGTGGGTGTACATAATGCTAGACAATAGACATAGAGTCCGTTTGGATAAGCTTTTAAAAAAATAACTTTTTCCTCTAAATCTTTTTTGGTAGAGCTTTAATTTTTAGAAAAAGTTATTTTGCATTTGGATAGACATATGAGAAGTATTTTTAATTGTTAAAAGTACCATTTTTATAACTAAATTACAAAAAAATTCAAAAAGAGGAAAGAGAAGTAAGGTTTGATAAGGGATAAGAAAGGAATGATATGTATTGTAATTTTAATTAAAGATAAAGGATACTTTTGGAATTGTAATTTTAATTAAAGATAAAGGATATTTTTGGAAGATAATTTTATTAAAATCCACTTCTGTTTCTGCTTTTTTTATAAGCTAGGTATTCCTAACTTTTAAAAAAAGTGGTAAATTGACTTTTTTTAATTGAAGTATTTTTTTTAAAAAGTTGTATTCAAACATGTATAAAAACTTTTAAAAGTATTTTGTTTTTAAAAATAAGTATTTTTTTCTTGAAAAAAGCCAATCCAAACGGGCTCATATTCATTTCCTGAAGAAATGGAGTGAATATTAATCGAATGTACAGTCTTGACATTATGTAGCAACCTCATATTGAGTGAATAAAAAATGTGACGGTACTATAGGTATACATATATGCAGACTTACAAGGCTGGAAAAGAACTTTTTTTCTTTTTTGGGGGGGAGGGGGAATTTAATGGAAGAATTTTCGTAGTTTGTTAAAAATTTCTTGAAAACAGATGGTTGAAGTTGCTAGTTAACAGGCATAGTTTTTTTTTTTTTTTTTGGGCTGTCAAATTTTTTTGGTTTAAAGCACACAGACTCAATTTGTATATATTGGTCTGGTTGGATCTTAGTTTTGACTAGTAGAGTACTGGCTTCTAGGCATGGCCACCGGCCAATGATGAAAATGTTGTATGTGAAGTCAGTGAAAAATGTTAAAATTTAACCTGGTCTTAACTGGGAAGAATATTATGTGCTGATAATGTGAATTTTGTTGGCACTCTTCTAGTATTCAGGCTCTGTTGAGCGCACCAAACCCGGATGATCCACTTTCTGAGAACATTGCCAAGCATTGGAAAACTAATGAGGCCGAGGCCGTTGAAACCGGTGTGTTTTTTCTACTTGTATGGATATAATGAAATTAGTTTTCTTTTTTTTTTTCATGTGATTATAACAAAATTAGTTGTTAATGATGGCATCAAACATGCTATTCTCTTATTAACATGGTGGTATTAAAATGTGCAGCGAAGGAATGGACTCGATTATATGCTAGTGGTGCCTGATTAACATGGTGGAGACTTTGGCCTCGAATAACAATAGTGCAAGTGTACGGTATTAACTGCCAATTTGAAAAATGGGAATTTGGAGGAATTGATGTCTGAACTGTTTTGGAGTTGATATTCCTCGTAGCTTCCAGCTACCTGTTAATTTCTTTATTCTCCTGGAAGCCTTTTATCTTTGAACTTGTATTAATATAAATGTGATCTTTTTATCTATCAAAATTTAAAACACACTCCATCTTCAGCTGTTACGTAATTTGGAATTGTTAAAAGTCTCAAAAACTTGCAAATAAGCTGTTGTTGGGTTTCTCTCCATTTCTGTGAATCCATGTTCCATGTGTGTGGCGAAATCAAGTATTGTCCGAACGCGTAGACATTTGAATGTCCCCGAACGAAAAATACAAAAACGAAAATAGGCTTTCACCTGGCGTGTTGCCTTTTATTAATTTGCACTTTAGGATAGAAAAAAACTGGTGTATTTACCCGTGCACAGCACGAGTGATTATATCTCTATAAAGATAAATCAATTGATGGATAAAGTATATTAAATAAATTGAATTAATTTAAAATATATGTAGTAGCTCAATGTTTTTTTAATAATTTGCTTAAACGTATAGCATATAAAATTAAATACTATCACTAAGTAATAAATATGAATACTTTTAAACAAATGATCATGGAAAAAATTTAAAGATTTTATAAAATTTCAATCTATGGTTGAATTTTAAAGAATTTATAAAAATTTTTATTTTTTATTTTTTGTGTTATTAAATTTATGATATCTTTATTGATAGAAAAATAAATAATATTGTATATTAAAACTATAAATATCTAATCTTATAAATATAAATATATGATATAAATTTATAATTTGAGTGTTGTAAGAGCAAAAAAATTAATAGATATAATTTTATAGTATGCCATAAGTTCTAGTGTCTAAATAATTAATTTTAAATTTAGTTTTAACTATTAATAATTATAATATATATTAATTAGTATCCATATAATTTACATGTTTACATTACCTGTATAATATATATATGTTTAGTATCATTTTAAAGTGTAATTTTTATATTTGTATTACCTGTGTTATAGATATTAAATATCACTTATTTGAAGTATCAATATTAGCTACATCATGAAAGATATTGCAATAAAAAAAAATAAGATGAGAAAGTAAAATTAAATTGTTAAAAAATAATATATGATAGCATATTAAGAGAAAATTTTATTTTATAAAAATGAAGAAAACGATGTTACATTTTAAAAACGTGAAAGAAATACTTGAGAGAAAAATATGAAAACATATATTAAGATAATTGACATATTAGAAAGAAATCTTAAAAAAAAAATCATTATAATGATTGAAAATTCGGAAATAAGGCATAGAGAAATCCAAATTTTAAAAGAGTACAAAATTAATATTAGCTAGAAATATAACATGAAAAGATACTGATAGATAATTACATAATTAAAAAGAGAAACTGAAATAAGATTATTATAAATACTTAATTTGGAAAAAAAAATTTAAAATGAACATACAAAAAAATACTTCTTTGGGAAATGAAAAGGAAAGAAAATATTTAATTAATTTAAACAAATGATTAAATAATAAAAAAATTTTGATTGGTGGAATTTGAAGCTAAAATTTTGAAGAGAAAGTAGATTAATATAGAAGTGATATGTATGCATTTTTAATATCCCATAAACTATCTTTTATGATATAGATAAATAGATTGTAGTTGTGATATCGAAAGATATTATGTTATGAGTATTTATTATACGGCGCGTTCTACAATGCACCGCGCAAAATAAGATGCATGGAGGTGTGTACCAACTTTTACCCGCATTCGTAAAATATGGGTATATGAAACTCAAACTGTGGTTAAATGTCTAAAGAATGTCCTTCAACCACTTTGACCAATTCTCTCCCCTTTGACCACATTTTTCTTGCAAACCTTTATCTCTAGTAAAACATGTGACTAGGTTGCTCTGGAAAGCACGAAACTCTCTCTCTCTCTCTCTCTCTAGCATTGGCTTTGTCTTCTTTACCAAATGGCCAACATCAAATTTTGTATTCTGAATGAGAACCTCAAGAGTGTTTTTCAATTTAGAAGAAGAACAAGTACTGTTGAAAGCACTTGACAATAACCGAAGGGGTGCTTCATGAATTAAGATATGCTACCCATTTGCTTGACTAAAAAGTAAGAAATAAAAAAAGGCAAAATCTCAAGATAAAAATCGGATGTTGTCATCTTGACGAAAAAATATATTAGAAAACAAAACCCACAATCTACTTGGTTGTGATTGTGCCACTAAACCGCATAAATCATTCTTCTAAGTTGAATGTCGATGAGCTAACGTTAATACCAAAAATTGCTTCTGACTCTACAATCTAATTGGTTGGATCTAGGATTTCTGTGGCGAATGAAATTTGAGAATAGGTTCTTGGACAGTTTCCATCCTTCCAGAGAGAACGAGAGTTCAGTTGCTGTAAATTGAACAGGAATGGTGGTGGTCATCCTCAGTGGTGTACATGTCTTGGTAACTTGGCTGGATGATGCAGATAGAACGAGAGAGATGGTGGTTGAAAAGAAAATTACAAAAGAAGACAAAGTTGCTCCGCAGATTGACATCAACAATCTTGATCGTCCAAGTTTGTTTAAATTCAACGGATGCTTTATATTAAACCTACACCCTACGTGCACTCCAAGGTGTTTCACACATCGTACTTTATATGATGCATTCAAAACATCGCCTTCCAAACAGCATAGATTGAGCATGCTTATGTGATCGTAATTTTCATATTGTGCTTAGTTTATACAGTTTAAATTGAGACATGTTTTTAATATGATAATTTTTTATTTTATTGTAATTTATCTTATGTTGTAACTTTTTAGAGGTAAAAAAAAAAAAAAAAAACAAAAAACTACGCACTTAAAATAAGTGAGTGCCCTATTCCCCAACAAATGTAGACCCTGATCCTCTATGGCTTTTAATTATTTCTTTCGTTCTTTTATTTTTTTTTTTGTCGTTTTGGATAAAATTTTTTATCTATAATAGTTGTCGTTTTTCATATATTAATCAAGTATTTATGTTTTTTATAATTTTACTTTCAGAATAATTTAATTATATTAATAAGGGTTTAATTGATATGTACTGACAGTATAAAATTATTTTACATTGTCAACTAATAGAAATAGGGAAAAATGAAAAATCATGGTGGGCCCCTCATTATAATGGGTAGTTATTTGTGTGAGTTGGCACTTTTTACTATTTCTATTGGCTGACAGTATAAAACTATTTTACACTGTCAGTGTATTTAAATTAAATTCTATTAATAATTGAGAAATAATTTTTTTTAATGCATAATTGAGAAATGTAGTGTGATATTAATGACATAGATTAATTAGATATTAAACATTAAATAAAAGTTTTTAATAAAAATGTTTTATAATTCAATTTTAGTTTTAGACATTTTAATTCTTGTGCTTCCGCATCGGTTAAAGTGAAAGGAAAATAATATTTAGTATGAAACTGTTTTCATACACTTGACACAGACAATGTTAATACATGACAGTTTTTTTTCCTAACCTCTCTTCCCCTTTGTGATTTCCACCAATTGGAGCATTTGATTGGTGCTAAATTTTTTCATGCTGATTCGTCAAGTTGCTATTCGTATTGAATAGCAATGCCCTAAAGTGGAATTGAGGGAATTTGCAAGAAATACGAGAATTGATTAATGTTTGGTAAGTGGTTTTCTACCTTGATGCAGGTTAAAGTTTGCCACTAATTTGGTGTTGTCACTGCGACAATGCGGCCTAAGCTAGGGTGGGCTGAGAACTTCAATAGTAGTATTTAATATACACCATCAAAATGATAGATGTGTTGATTCCTTAATAAGAGATTTTCAGTTTAAACCCTAAAAATGAAAAAAAATTCTTGCTTAAAGACCCTTATCCTCTTCAAGGACCTTCATCGGATTGGATCGGATTAGTTAGATTTTTAGTAATAGGGTCCGGATAAAAGTAGTTTTATCGAGACAAAAAAAATATTAAATAGGGTTAATTATATTTTATCCTTTATATTATAGATATATGCACTTTACCCTCTACATTCTAAAAATGTGCATCCTTACTACCTGTATTTTCGCAAATATGTACTTTGGCCCTTTTTCGATTTTTTTATCAATTATAAATAAAAATATTACACATTCAAGGTGTTGGATTGCATATTTAAAAAAGTTTAAGGGGTTAATTTGCATATGATCCAAAATTCAAGAGAGTATAATATATTTATTTAGGGTAAAGTACATATTTGTGAAAATACATATGGTTGAGATGTATATTTTTAAAATATAAAGAATAAAATATACATTACCTATGATATAGGAGAATAAAATACAATTAATTCCGTTAAATATACATCAAACTTTGCACTGTTTAACAGTATACAACCGTAGTGGTCCATAGAATTATGCATCATAGGGTACCACTAAGAATAATTTTGTAGTCAAAATGCTTGGAGGTTTTCAACCCTATATTAGGATTTAAGCATGTAAAGGTTAAGGTGAGGATAATTGTTCAAAGCTACTTTTCATCCTCAATGATTAGGTGTGTGATCAGTACCCGAATAGTTCGTAAGAGGTGAGAAAACAGTGAAACTGCAATCTTATTTATTATTTTTTCTAAATCACACAATATTTAGAGGTATTAGACTTAGACTAAAACATCAGTTCTCTTAACATTAGTTTGTTTTCTATCTACAAAATTCAAATTCAAAACCTGACTTAAACAAAATAAATACTGAATTATTTAAACCGATCAAATATTAATAATGCAATTTTGTTTAAGTTCATTATATAATGGTTTATGTGCAACAAAGCAAAAGTTGCTCATAGACGTCATATTGGAGACAAGAGTCCAGCGGGCTACGACAAACACACATCATGGGGTGGCATGCGCGCGCACACACACACACACTAAGACGATGCTAGACATGCCATGCAATAATGCATGTCAAGCCATCATAAGGATAAAGAAAGAGAGAAAGGAGAAACCAACCAAGAAAACGACCTTCAAAACATCATGTCCATTGTTCAAAACTCGACTAAACGACATGGAAAACAACACCCTCTCCCCCCCCCCCCCCCCCCAAAAAAAACCCCCACCCTTCTCTCTCGAAGTCTACACTGTGGGATCCAAACTGACATTTCAGCCACAACGTCATTTCATTGCATTGCATGATTTGTCGTACACCGTACGTTTGGTACAGTAGCTCCACAGCCTTTTCTCTCCTTTTTTGGCCACCGGGAGAGAAGGGGGCGGGGGTTTGTTCCCGTCAGTTTAGTTATAGAGATTCGTTAGTACCCTTATTTTTTTGAAAAAAACAATAATATAATTCTATAAATTAAGTGATTAATATTTTCTATTGTCTTCTAAAGTATGAAATTAATTTTAATATACTATTGCTATAAAAAAAATTTATATTATTATTTAATTATGTATTATTATATATAAAACTTTTAAGATAATAAATATAAAAGTCAAATATTTTTATTAATATAATAATATACGATTAGATAATAATGTACAACTTTTTTTCACTTTACCTAAGCACACAATTCATCCAACTTAGGTTGGTAATTAATATTTAATTATAAAATTATTAACTTAAATATATATTTTTTATTTTATTAAAAAATAGAATGTATGGCCTAACCATTAACTAAGTAATGTATCCATATCCATAAAAAATAATTTAATTTTAATATATTATCAATATAAATTTTATATAAACATCCAATTATACATTATCATATTAACCAAAGTGTTTAATTTAACTATTCATTATCTTATAAATCTTAAAAATAAAAATATATAATTAAATAATAATATAATTTTTTTTTACATTATCAATATATCAAAATTAATCTCAATAAAAAATACCAAAAGAAAATCCCTTTAATTATTATTTTCTTTATTGGGAGTTCTATAATATTTTTTTGGGGGGTTTTAAGCGGAAGACACATTAGGCATTGGCCAAGTCCTTTTCAGTTTGCTTTGTGTCTTATAATTTTGCCCTTTACAGCTCACGTGATGGCCCAAAGTGAATGCCGGTGGTTTTGACGGTTGGACAGACCAATAGACGCTTCTTCATCACTAGAGGTACACAATTGTCCACGACATTGGAACACTTCGCTACCTCAATCATCGTCATCCAAGATCCAAATTTATAAAAAGAAAAATGGTAAATTCACTTTTTCTGGGAAATCCCATTCTCACGCTCAAGTAATTTTTTTCTAGTAGTTTTACTTGGACACTCGAAAATAATTGTATCCTTTAGAGTTTTGAGCCTTAATCTTCTCAAAAGGAGTGCAAATAGAAAGAGCCATCCTTTATTGGCACACACAAGTTTATTTACTCACCTTAACTTGCAATGGCCTCAATAAGTCAATATGAATAAGCATTCTTTTTACATTACCATGGCAATTGGCAAGTCACTGTCCTATGCACATACATTGACAAAAATTTCAACTTTGAATTTGGAATTTGGAGCCAAGGTAGGTACATAAGCACATACCTTTAAAACACCACTAAAACAAGTTAATTGTGAACAATTGGCCACTTGAGCCCTACAATTTACCACCATTTGGCCTTGGCCTCATGAAGGTCCACAAAGAATGGCAATGAGCTAAGGCCCACCATTTAGGGTGAGTTGCCTTCACGCATTACAACACAGTTACCATACAGAGAAGCGAACAGCTGCACATCAAACACCGACCAACAAGACCTTTTGGACTCTTTTAGGGTAGGTTTGAGTGTTTCTCTTTGAAAGGGAGCAACTTCTTAAATGCACACATGTGAAGATAAGACCCCTTCCACAAAGGGCACTCTCGCGCACATTTAACTTTATATCACTGCGCTTTTCAAGCATCATTTTAGCTTAAATAAACACGGCTGCTATGCTTGTTAAGATCAAATGTGATTTAGTGGTCCACCACCCCCATTATAAAAGGCTGGACTAAAAGATAATAAAGAGTTATGAATTGCATCAACCACCCCAAGTCCACTCCCCACTATAAACATAACCAACCTTCATTTAAAAACACATGTACCTTGCCTTTAGGTGTCAAACATAACAAAAAAATGCCATCAACATAAATGCCATAACCGACTTGATTTCCAATCCCAAGGACCAAGTCAGCCTTTTTCCAACCTCTGCCCAATGCATAAATGACAATTCGTTCTCAACACTCATATGGTTTCACTCTTTTCAAGAGCATATATGTATAAACTAGAAAGCAAGGAGGTTAAACCAAACGACAAAAAGGGCACTGCAGAAAAAATGGGAACTTTTATTGATTAAATGGCTAAGATAGGGTAAAAAAGAAAAGAAAAGAAAAGAAAAAGGAAAAAGAGAAAAAAGAACAATAATAACAACATATTCATCCTCCTTTGGCTAATAGCTCAGTGGGTACCCACCACTCTTCCTATCCCCCTCAAAGGCTTCCAGTGTATCATCACATATATACATGTGCAGATCCCCCTCTAACAGCACACCACCCTCCCCTCCCTTGTGTCTATATTCTGTCTATATGATCTGTCTATCTTAAATGGTAATTTAAACTGATAATTAAATCAATTGTACAGACATAAAACCTCTTCCTTCTTTTTTTTTTTTTTTTGCAATTTTTTGTTTAACCTTGAAGAAACTGAGGATACAAGAACTGCTGACCTAGTGGACTGGAAAGGAGAATAGAAAAATGAAAAATTGACAAAGGGAATTTGGAAGGAGCATGGAACCAAAGAGCAATGGGGAATGAATGAATAAATAAAAACTCCAAAAGGTACTAGACTATCTCTGGGGTTCCAATGGCATTGGCTGCTAAAGAGATTATTATCTGGTTTTTGACTATGTCACAGGTATCAGGTGATCATTTTATGGTGGGATCAAAAGTCCGGAAGAACTGTAGAGACTAGAGAGTTTGACTGAAGCCCTGCTCAACAAGAATATTGGAAATACAGAAGCAATAGAGAAGCAGTACAAGTCATGAGTTCTAAAAGCTGTAATGCCTCACGGAGTGTTCCAACATATCGTGACTAGGGCATACAATTTCCTTCACTCGGCTGCCATTTTTGTATATCTTGAAGGTTGGTACAATCCTAACGTTCTCAGCAGTTGCAACTGTTGGGCTTTCTTGAATATCCACCTTTGATCAAAGACAAAACAAAAAAAAAAGGCATGCATAAGGAAACACTCATGTTGCTCTATTTTTTCATATCTATGTTAAATTAAATAACAAGGAGCAAGGTCCAAACACTTCATTGATATGTGAAGAGAGCTACCTTGAGGAAGTTAATAGATGGATATCGTCCACATAGTGTATCAACAAATGGCGATATTTGCTTGCATTGCGAGTTAGATGCAATTTCAAAATGGACAACAGAAACACCTGAAAAATTTAGAGATGATATCAGCAAACTTAAAAAGTAACAGCTGACTAAATTGAGGTGCATAAGATTCCCATTTGACCATTTGAATTGTACCTGGTAAAGATATAGCGGCTCTAAACTGCTCAAGACTTGACACTTCTTCCACTTCACCACCAAATTTTAAATTATATACTTCTTCGCCACGCGATTTCTTCAGGGCAACTTGTGCATGAAAAAGAGCTTCAGCAACTTCAGTGTCATTTGGAAGTTCTCTCCGCAAGACCTCAAAGTCTTTGACTGCTTCTTCCCACCTTTCAAGCTGCATTCAGCATCAAGAGATGACAATGCTAACCTTTGATGACAAAAAATGCAGTATGGTAAAGAATGAGAAGCCAATTTACCTTGCTGTTTGATGCAGCCCTTCGAAGAAGGGCTTTAGTGTAATTCGGTTGGATATTTAAAGCTTGATTGGAGTCTTCAATTGATCTTTCCCATTGCCCAAGCTTAAACCAACAAGCTGCTCTATTGCAATATAGAACAGAATTTGAAGGGTCCAGCCTCAAACCTTCTCCGTATGCTGAGCAAGCTTCAGTAAACCGCTCTGATTTAAAAAGATCATTGCCACGCACCCGAGCTCTTGTCACCATCCTTACATTGTTTAGCACAACAGCAACTTCAACATTCCGGGGGTCAATTTGACTGGCTTTCTCAGCTGCTGTAACTGCATTCTCAAACCTGCAATACATCCATCATCCGATTTCACTCTCCAACAAAAACCTTTGCCATCTTTGGATTCTGATGAAGTTTATATTAACTCACCTTCCCAATGCCATCTCAATCTGAGCTCTGACAAAGTAGGAATAAGCTTCAGAAAGCATCCCAAAAAACCTTGCTTGAGAAGAGGAATTAGTATGTGATTCCGATTTTGGAATATGTAATGAAATTGATTCTGCATCATCAATTTGTTGGAGCTTCAAAAGGGCTTCTGCTCTACACATAAAGAGCTGTAAATTCAATTTCCAACCAGTTCAGACATTTTTAACAAATTTCACACCTCCATAACATATCCAACTCACAAATGACATGAAAAACAAAAACAAACAGAGAGAAAAAATTTACCTGAGGAGCAGAGTCAGCTCCAGCAGCAACAGCAGCATCAACTTCCCTCAAAACACTTCTCCAATCCCTAATCCTCCGTACATCTCCACATTTGTTGATATGCCTTTCCACCACTTGCAACTTCTGCATCTCACACGGATCCGGGTGCAGCCCAGGGTAACAAAGGTGCTTCCTGGCATTGTCAACTTGTCCCAACCTGCAACATTACCACTCCTTATATCAACACCATTCCATACACACCATCTAAACCAATGAATCCAAATCCAAATAAACTAGCACATTAATAATCTTTCCAATGCCATCCAAGCTAACAACCTCAAAATCCTATACCAAAAACCACTAAATACCATGAATCCAATAAACTAAAACGAAAACAAAAGCAAAAACAACTCAACCACCACCAACAAAATGGACTTGATCCAAAAAACAATGAATCATGATACAATAAACAAAAATGGTATAATCATAAATTCAAGCCTCAATTCACCTTATGAAAAGAGATGCCAAACGCTGATGAGCCCTTCCATAATTAGGATCCAACCTCACAGCCTCCTCACACTCCCTCACTGCCTCCCCCAGCCTCCCCAGACCCGTCAGCGCCGCGGCGCGGTTGCTCCGGTATGCGGCGCTGCTCGGCGAAAGCGCAATTGCCCGATCATACATCCCCAATGCCTCAGCAAAATGGCCCCTTTTGTAATGCTCATTCCCAACCCTCTTCAGCTCCTCCGGATCCGCACCCTGCACCCCTCTCCTGCCTGCATTGCCATCGCTGCCAATGCCGGCGGCTACCCTCGCAATTGGGGTGCCCGCCGAGTCCCCGGCCTTGCTTCCGCCGCGAATTATGCTGCCGTGGCCGTAATTCCCCATGCCGGAGCCTAGAACGTCGGTCCTGGAGCTGCGATTCGCCGCCATGCCGGTCTTCAGGATCCGGCCGGAAGGGCAAATATTCCCGGTGGGGAGGACGTTCATCGGCGGCGAATTCACGGCGGAGGAGGTACCGTTCTGACCCGAATAGATCAAATCGGATCTCACCTGACCCGATTTCAGGATCCGCGCGTTTCCGCCGCCGGTGGCGGTGGGGCTGTTCTCGCTGGAACCGGAAAGCTCGCCGGAGTGGTTGTTGTTGGTGGTGGTGGGTCCCGAATCGGATCTTTTCGAAACCGGGTTGGTTCGACCCGAGAAGGATCCGGATGAGCTGGAGCTGCTGCTAGCGGCAGGTCCTCCGTTTCCACAGCCGGCGCCGGCGGTGTAGCGGGTCGTACGGAGCGGGGAGACGGGCGAGCCCAGATCGAGTTCGCGGAAATCGGGCTTGTTGGCCTCGCAACTCAGTGAGTCCCGGAATCGTTCGGGGAGCGAGTCGAACCCACCACCCAACTCGGAAACGGGCTTGCCTGGATGCGACATTGCGTACACGAAGCAAAAGGGTCGCCGAATATGCCTTCAAAATTGGAACTTTGGTAAAGCTCTGTGTTCTGCTCTGTTACACACACACACTCTCTCTCTCTCTCTCTCTCTCTCTCTCTCTATAGCAGCAATGTGCGAATGAAGAAGCTACAGAGAGTGAAGAAGCATGAGTTTCAGAAGCTTAGAAGAAGAAAAAGAAGAAGAAGACATGAAGAAGACGAAGGAGAAAGGAAAGAGAGAAAGAGATGGGGATCTCGTGATATAAAAGGAGGAAGCAAAGAATGAATGTGAGTGTTGTTGGAATTCCTAGAGAGAGAAAGAAAGAAGAAAATAAAAAAACTATGGCTTTGATTTTCTAGTGAGAGAGTGAAGGTTGTACTAGTATCACAGTGTTTTTAGAGAGAGAAGGAATGAGAAGAGAAGAGAAAGAAGGAGAAGAAGAAGAGAGAAAAAGAGCAAGCTTTTATTTTCTTTTTCCTCCCCCCCCCCCCCCCCCCTCTCTCTCTCTCTTCACCTGCTGCTTCACGAGACGGGTTTTACTTCTTTCTTTCTCTTTCTCTTTCTCTCTTCTATTCACTCTCTCTTTTCTTATTGCTCTTTTTTTTTATTTAGTATTTGTCACTTATCATTAATTTTCTTCCCATTTCTTTTTATTTTTCATTTTTTTCCTAAATAATTCGGTTAATTTAATTTGTTGTTTTCTTAGCTTAGCCAGATGTCACCCATTCTCGTCGTAAAGTGTGAGGATCACCCTCTCTACATTCGCTTCTCACATCCATGCAGCCAAAGTTTCCCATTCCGTGTCATTTTTCCATTTCACTTGCCACTTGTCGCCCTTCTTTGTAACTCTCACAGAGTAGATAAGTTTTCCGCATTTTTTTAAAATTTTTAATTTTGGGATAAATTGGGATTTCTGACAAGTGATAACCTCGTGCAATTTTCTACGATGAATTGAATTTTCTCATGCAACTCCATAATCAAAACCCATTAATGGTATTTCCACCTCAAAAATGGTACTCATTAATTCCCCTAACTCTTGAAAATCCATAATGAAGATTCACTGCTGTTAATTCCCTTGTATGTCACAAAAGCACACAATTTCTTAATTACATTTTAAGAGCCAGATAAGTTTCGGACACAGCCTTGAATGCCATGGAGATCAATTTTTCACAATGTGGTGTCAAAAAAACGGTGCAAATTAAATGCCCATGCTTGAAAAGTGAGAACAATTGGTGGTATATGCAATGGAAAATCACATGGTCACTCAGAGTTTTGACAAAAAACAAAGGTGATCTTCACTATACTAAAACCTCCCACTATTCAATGCCTAATCCATGAGTTCAAATGCAATTAATGTGTAATTAAGGCTCCCCAAGATCCGAAGCAAGTGCCAAATTGAGCACCCAATAGCCCCTTGTGTTTGGATTAACATGAATGCAGTGTTTGATGGGGAGGTGGAGGAATTAGGAGCAAACCCTTGTTGTTGTGCCTCGGTGTTTGATGTCAAGATTAGGAGTCTCCAACCAATTAATAACCTGCTGCAAATGGCATTGCATTGCCACCAGAGTCCACAATGAGAAACAGGACTCACTCACACTCATCATCCATCTCCATCCCAATCCCCATCTCCAGCCTATACCCACGTGGCAAACAGGAGATGGCATGTGGGGACCCCACCAGCATCAAAATCAACCCTTACATTAGCAGCAGCGGCCAGCATATAAGTTGATTCAAGTGTTCGTTCCATCATTGATATTTTTTTGATAAGATTTTAAATTTGAGGTTTATAAATATCAAAAATAACAATAAAAGAGTCCAATATATACTGACACTTAATTGGTTTAAGTTGATATTTATTTTTTTTTAGTAAGATTTTATGATTGAGTTTTTTTAATAAAAAAATAATAATATAAAAATTTTATTTTATGATAGACTAATTTGACTCAAATTAAATTAATTAGATTCTAATAAATTTTAAATGTTGATAATTAAAAAAAAAGAATGTAATATATAATAAACTGTGTCAATATTTTCATTTTAAACAAGACGACAATCCCCCATCACTATCATCCCATCATCACCCTCATCTCATCTTTTCTTAAGCAGGAAAGGAACACAAAAAAAAAAAAAGAAAAAGAAAAGAAAAACAGATTCATTGTGGTTTTATACTTCCCAACTGAGTGTGCACAGCTACCGGATATGCATGCAGCATCAGGCATTATTCAGAAGCATCAGCAACCCTCCAAAGCCCCATCACCCTGAATTCAACATCTCACACATCTCACTTGAGACCACCAGGGACCACACTCCAAAAGTGGAGCCCACCTATATCTCAATTACCCTATGCCTACACACACCTTGCCTTTTTTCACTTTTTTTTTTTCTTAATATTCTTTTCCCCCATTATGTTCATAACAGTTAATTAAAAAAAATTGAAACTATTATGTGGCATGTTCAATTTATAGTTTAATTTTTATATAATATTTCATTTCCGCAATGTCACCACTGTTGTGTTATTCCTAGATTCCTGAACTCTCCAGATTTTTCACTTTCTTACGCAAACAAGAAAGCAGCTTAACCCCACTGAGTCAGAGATTTTATTGTAGACTCCTACTATAATGACTGTAATACCCTATGATTTTCAAGAACGAGAAATTGAGGAAATGTGACATGGTACTTACAGTAAATAATTAAAATAAGCTTATCATGTGTAAATTTAACATATGCTGATTAGATATCAATTTTTACAACTGATTAAATTTTTTATGATATAGTTCAATTAATAATAAGAATTCGTACATAATTCAAATTTGTAATGACAAGAATTAGATCATTTATGGCTATAAAGAGTAGGGTATAGGGGCAAAATGGGGTTCTCAGGGGTGCAGTGATAGACAGAAGTAGCTGGTCATGTGCAGGAGGAGAGTGTGCCAGCTGGCCCATTCAGGGGAACCCAAAGAGTAACAGTGGCGTCCAGCTAAGCACTTAACGGCGGGGGTGTCGACGCCGTTACGGTGACGGAGGCGGAGGTTGACATCGGAGAATGATGAGGCACCCGATCCTATTCACGCCAGGTTTGCACCAACACCAACTCGGTGACCCTTTTACGGCCACCATCCGCTGCACCCGGGTCCACACACCAACCTTCTTTTTGGTTGGACACGTGGAGTCACACTGGCGTGACACCTGGCATTTTTGAATGTGCATGTGGCAGCATTGTTGAGAAACAGTGCTTATGAGTTGTGGAAGTGTGAAACCCGCAATCACTTACTAGAATGGGGCTCTCAACCTGGGTTTAAAGATCTTAATATTTAGATTGGATTATTTTTAGATTTAAAGTTGATTTTAATTATGACTAGATTAATAATTAGATTAAGATCACATCGGTCCAAACTTAAATTTAAATATAAATTTAATTTTAATATATTATCAGTATAAAATTTTTTATATAATAATTTAATAATATATAAATATGTCGTTAAAAATATTTGAATCTTATTAATTATACCTATCTCAAAAGTCATACGAGCAATTATATATAATTGGTTTATAATATAAAATATTTTAATATTTATAAAAATTAATCTCTTTAATTATTTTGTATAATTAAATAATAAATTTTATAAATAACACTAAAATTGAAGAGTGATTTGTAACATAATTTCCTAACATAGTATATTATTATAAACATATTATTATGCTATGCATAAGATATCAATTTAAATTAAAAAATGCTATGATTTTTTTAATGTTTTAAAAGATTATAAATATTAAGTATTACTTAATATCAGGTAAGGCTGAACCAATTTAGAACATAACTTGAACCTAATCTAGAAACTATACCAGACTTGTCTTTGAGAACCCAATCCGAGGATTGTGCTGAACAACAGGCAAGATTAGGTGAGAGCCCCTAACGCTTGGGGTGGACTTTTTAGTTTGAAAAATGTTTTAAACTTATATATATATATATATATATATATATATATATATATATATATATATATATATATATATATATATATATATATATAGGGAATAAATATCAAAATGTAATGTATACTAAGATAAAATAAATATACGAAATATCGATGAATAAATATCAAATTTAATGTATAATACTAATGTTTAAATAATAAAATTACTTTAGTTTTTATGGCTCTAGAAGTTGGATCTGAGAAAGTCAAATGCTTATCTGTGGGTACAGTCAAATGTTTCATAATAAGCTTTCCCATTTCCTTTAACAAATGAAGGTGGAAATAGTGTCAACACTGACTGAACCATATGCGTGCTTGTATTTGTAATCACCATGTGTATCATTTTTTGTATTCTAAATTCTCAACACCTCTATAAGTAAACACTCATTGTGATTACTGATTACGGGAATATGTACATGTACTCCATGATTTCGTATTCAATGGTAATATGACTAGGTCGTATTTTAAATTATCTTGGAAGTTGCATACGCTAACACATGATGTTACTTGACTCATGTCATGCTTGTTGTGTCCCGCAACAAGCATAGCAGAACATGTTCATTTAAATGCCCTCACATGATTTTCAATTGCTGTTGCTGAAAGAGATGTTCATCAACCTTCATTTTCGTGCACTGGATTCTTCCATTAGTATATGATGTCAACTTAATTATAATCACGTTCTTGTATTATACCCTCTTGCTCTTCTCGCGATATCGTGAGTTTTCTTTTTTCTTTTTTTTTTGGCTAATTAATTGCAATTGTTTTGTTAGACTTGATCGATGTTCTTAATGATTTAATAACTTGAGCTTGTTAGTGACAAGTTGCTCTGTCCCTATTATTGACTTTATCATATTAATTATCAGTGTCTAAACCAATATTCTTAGATAATTTATTGCTACAAGTTTTTGAAGAATCTATTATAGCATTTGAGACAAATTTGACATAGATGGGCATAATTTATTGTGGTTATCTTTTTCCTACCCGAATAATATAATTTTAAATTATTTTATTTTACATCGAATAAAAACTATATGATTGGGTTGAAATTCTCGTATATCTAGCAAAATATAAAACTTTATGTACAAGTAACAGGCAAAGCATTACTTTTGCCTTAAGTAAGAGTGACTATAATAAATCATTAAGGGCATATTTTCTTTTACTTTTGTGTTCTAACTGTCGTACTTACCAAGCCTTAGTTAGTATTTTTAGACAACAATGTTGTCACGGATGTGAAACACACATTTTTATCTGAATTTCAGTTCGAGCTTGAATGTATGAAATTATGATGAAACAACTTAAATTTTACCGAATCAATTTCTTTTACTGGTGATTGTGTTGAAGCATCATATTCTTAAGTATAGAGTAAAATCCATAGTTTATGATCAATGGGAGTTGACTTAGTTTTCGAAATTTAATTGTCTCAAATTCCAAAAATTTTATGAAATTTGGTATTTCGTTAGTGGATAGTCATTAATTACGGTACATCAGACCTTAATTATAGATCAAGCTCTTCACCTTGTATTTTTTTTTTTTTAGCAATGCTATTTGGTATGAGGTCATTTCGTGAAAAATGTATGAAAGTCTTATTAACCGATTACAAGCAAGGTGAAAGTAAATTAAAATAAAAAAAGAAAGAAATGATGAAAATAAGAAGAAAGGAGTAGAAATTATGGGTAAATGATGTATGTATCATTATTATTCATATGGCTAGTACAAAATTACTTTTCATACTACAAAGCATTTTCCTATTTTTCAAAATAGAAAACTCCATCATTAAAGATCATTTCATTATTCAAAAGCTTAAAGTCACTATAGATTTGGTAGCTTGCATAAAGTTAAGAGTTTGAACCTTTGTCGCTTATTAAACCAAAAAAAAAAAAAAAAACAGTCCTGACATTACATGGAAAAGTTTGGTTAACATATGCAGTTCACTTTTACTATAACTAACTATTTTGGGGTGCAAATTGCATTTGAATATTGTTGTGAATTGTTTTATAGTATAACCTAATCTTGCCTCTATATAGGACGGACAAATAAGTAGTTCAAGTAATTAATTCAAAGATGTGTAGTCGTATGGGTGCTCCACTTCAATAATTTTCTACCAAAAATGGTTGAAACTTCAACTTCCTTACTGACCATTTTCAACTTCCTTACTGAAATGTGCGTATATGGTGCACTGTTCATTTGAAAAAAAATTTCCCTTTGAGTTTCCTTTTGCGACACTCCACTCAATATGTATGTTCTACTAACCTTCTTGTACTTTTGTTAATTAAATGAGGGTATTAAATGTCCTTTACCAAGGAACAAAGAAGATTTAAGAGGTGGAAAGAAAAGAACTATATAGTATCTTTCTTAAGCAGTACACAAACAAAAATGGTATATGATACTCTAGGGAAGGTTCATTGTACTATACTCTAAAGAAAGCATCTATTTGGGGTGTTGTAACATATTAATTATAATGTAATGATAATACTATCTTGCTTTTACTCAAAATAAATAACTATCAACTATTAGCGTTTGTTGGTTCATTGAACAAAGTTAGAGAGCAAGGCATCTTTTTGTTCATGGTATTACCCCAACTATACATTATATCAAAGAGTTTAGCCAAAGATATGGTTAACAAGTGTTTAGTTTCTTCTCTCTTTCAGATATTATATTTATAATAGACCGACAATAAGGACACTAAGCACTACCACTATCGGGCTGACCAGTGAGCACCATCCAAGTTATGGTGGGGTCTGTGGAGTCAAAATTGTGCATATGAATCATGGGTGACTGTGGTTGATACAATTCATGACAATTGGCACGACTATAAGAATATTGGACAACTTTATTAGAGCCCACAGAGGTTCCTTAATCTGAATTCTTTTTATGGTAGATGAGATTCTTAACCTGAAGTTTATATATATAAGCAGCAAAAGCACTAATGTATAATATAAAATCTATTAAATCCCAAGATTGCTAGCCAAATGGTTCCTGCCAACCACCCCTCCCCACAAATTATAAGGCTCTATTTGATTGGCCTATTGTAATGTTTCTTTTACTCTTACTCTGGCAGATGTGTTAGGTAGGACTGCTTTATCATGCTGAAGAGTGATTGACAATTGTGTCTGAATGGAACACAACAGTTATGATCTTGCCTATCTTAGTATGGTAGATCTTCTTATAACCACTTGCTTTTATCATGGATAGAGAGATTAACAAGTCATATATTCATCGTGTGAAAAGTGGAAGAGAACAAAGAGAGGCATATTCTATATTTTAATTTGTGCAAAATGACAATGCTATGAATTCAACTTCTTCATATTATGGTGAAAACAATGGATATGATTTAACATTCAATATTCATAATCTTTCACCCTTTTTTTTTGGGAATTCGACACAAGAGTCAAAACCTATAATGAATCTTGTCAAATTGCTAGCTTTTTGAGTTAATAAGACCAATAATCCTGGCGAATCTGCTTAACTTTATGTGACCAAGTCACTGTTCTAACGGATGGCATTTACTGAAAGTTAATTACAAAGACATGAAATGACTAGTAAACGGTCATTGTTTTGATTAATGAGATACCAGGTTAAACGTGCAAGGCCAAAAGAGTCTGCGCTTTGCAGTTTACTGAGGAAAATCATATGGTAGGTTACAGATGATGTAAATACCTCTTTTATGCGATTGCTCTGAGGCTCTGAGCCATGTTCCGGTTTAGTAACTTTCCATGGTGTAATCAATTCAATTCTTATATTTTATTGTTAATAATTAATGCATACTATTACTTTAATCAGAGAATGACAATAGCATTTGCACCATTTGTTAGGTGAAAACTCAAGTTGATAGCATGTAAGGGAGTTAATTATTTGAAAATAAAATATATATATATATATATATATATATATATATATATATATATATATATATATATATTCATTGTAAATTGTTGAAGTTACTATAACTTTTCTTTAGTAATAATAAAGTGGTCCTTAAACTTTGACTTTTAGTTATACATCTATGGAATTTTTTCAAACACAAGTTTTCAATTATTCAACTGTCCACTAAAAACATGGGATTTATTGCAGGTTGCCAAAAGTCTATACTATGGGAGGCGTGTTAGGAGTGTATCCTTAAAGTCAACTTACAGCAGAATAAAATTGAAAGTTTAATTACTATATGGCAAAAATATGTGAGGGATTTTAGCAGACAGAAACACTTGTTTGAAATCTAATTTGCGGTTTACTTACTAAGATTCACCCTGCACATATATTACTATATTTCAAGATAAAGGATTCAGCCAAAAGGCAGGATTTAAGGACAAGTGGAAAATTCGTTGCTATATTAGTACTTTACACATGAATTAATTAAGTTAATCAGCTAAACCAAGCAGCACATGAGATCCCAAGAACCGACAATAACTGAGGTGACAATTAATGTGTTTAAATGGTAATTAATGGTTATCAAGGAACGAGTCACACATATGTTAACATTAATTACCTTGTATTAGTACCTGGCTTATGCACCAAGACTTTGTTTCTTTCCCTTTTTTTTTTCGACTGTTGCACCAAGACTTTGTTAAATGGTTGTCCTTAGGTCATATGGATTGCTCACTTTTGCATTAGATTAGAATCCGTTTATGCTTTATTATTATTAATATCTTTCATTAACTCCACTTTTTATAATTAAAAAATCACTTTTATTTACACATATTCATATATTTCAGTATAACTTATAATTATTTTAGTGTTGCTTTAAAAAGTATAAACTATGCGTGCTGCTCGCACCATTTATACAACAATCCTTATCTATAATTAAATGGTAGTCAAAATATGTAATCAAATTGGATATGCGACAGAAAATGGAAACTAGACAATTGGATATCATAAAAGATATAATAATAAAGGAAATCTCATAGAAAATTATTTCTATAAAATAGGTAATGGATTAAATAAGTGTTTTTTAATCACAATTTGCAATGCATAATAGCTATCTTTCTCTCACTTTACCCTTTTAGATATTGACTCTGTCTACTTCCAATGAGATTCAGATCTGAAACCGTAAGCAAATTTTATATTAATGCGGTGATTTGAACCACAAGAACAAAAATCATAATATTCTTGTACCGAAAAACGAAGTCATGATATTCTGCTGCACATTTTATAATTATTAATAAATGCTATATATGCACGTAAATTGGTATACACATCAAATATCCCCTTTTTAATAATGGGATAGCCATATGTCATGACTTAGGATGTTATGAGATGGTGGCGGAAGTACCATACTCAATGTTATTTAAATCTTACCTTGACAAAAAAAGATAAAAAATTCATGATGGACGAAAAAGGGTAATCTTTTGCCTCTAAAAGCATATTTTGATTGATAACCACATTCATCTCCCAAACATAGACCACAAAATAAACTAAGAATTTCTTTGTTAAAACCAGAACCTTAGCAAATTATAAAGCTAACTCTAGCCTAGTCTCAATCACTAACATCTTAGACCTTCCAAAAGTAAGTAAACGGAGCAATTTTTGCACAAAAAAAAAAAATGAAGCAAAGCAATATGATTTGTTGAAAAAACAAAATAAAATAATGTATGCTTTTGTTTGATTGTTTAAAAATATAGAGTATAATAGAAAAGATAACAGATTGAAGGTTCAGTTAAAATAATTAAAAACATATATGTGTATGTTTGGATCCAAGTTTGTAATGAACAGAAGGCCTTCTAGGAGAAGGAAAATGACTTTATACGATAAATAGTAGTATTTGGTTTAACTTGGCTTAAATCTTTTAAAATGAAAAGCCAAAAGATACTTCTTTCAAAAGGATTTCTGAAACTTTTAGAAGACTTTTTGAAAGAAGTATCTTTGAGGTTACTTTTCATTCTAAAAAAAACTTTTTAAAAAGGAATCTTACTATTACTCTCACATCAATAACCAAAAGTAATTTTACTTTATCCTATCCAAACAAAACTCATTCTTCTAAAAGGTCTTTTGACATATTCAAATCAAATAAAAATTATTCTTTTAAAAGATTTTCTTTCAAAAGACCTTCTCCCAAAAATTAAACCAAACATATTCATAAAAGAAAGAAAAAGCTGAAAAAGGAACTTAACATTATTTTTAGTTAGCAGAACATAAATAATTTAATCGGTGCAGCTTGAAATATGTGTCTCCAATTAAAATTACATTAAGATGCATTGTTTATAGTGTGTCAAAACCAAATTGGTTTTGGAGCTACAAAGCCTCTTTTTGCCCACAGATTATGAAGATACAAGAGTTTGTTTACCACTCCACAGTTGCACATGCACGTGATGGAAATGAATTGGAGAGGTTGCAAATTTAGAATGTCTAGGAGTTCGAAGCCTCAGTTTGTAAGGTACGGTCACTTGAGCCTTTGAGGATTATATTACAGACCCAACAATCATGGGTGTCAGATCCAGCATGTCCATCACATGAGAGAGAGAGAGAGAGAGAGAGAGGAAATTTTGGGCTTTGAGAAAAGGAAGAGGCGGTGGAATTTCGTCATGGCCTTGCTGTTCAATTCTTGTCCCCAATTGTGCATGAGTATGAGGTACTTTTTTATATAGTCACCAATGTCTAAACTAGTAAACTCCATTGAATTTTAATTAATTTACTTCAAATCAGATATACTCCTTCTTTCCATCCATTTTTATTTGTTAAGGTTTTCACACATAGATGAAGAAACTATTAAATTAAAAGTTACTGTAAGTAGCCTAGTAATAAAGGATTTAGATATTACATATAAACTCAGAAGTTTAAACTTTATTGTCACTTATATATTAAACAAGAATCCATTAACTTAACACAAATCTAAAAAGAAATATAAATTGATCCGACTAAATTTACCATCTTTTTAAAAAAAATTACAAATATAATTAATACTATAGTTTTTAGTTATAATTGGGAAAATGAGAATCAAGAGTAAACTTAAAAAAATTAATGAATATTTCCTTAAACTTACCAAATGATAGATAATTCTGGATAATTTTTTTTTAAATGGACAATTAAAAGTGAACGAAGGGAATACTTATTATGAAATAAAGTTTTTTCAATACTATTCTTTTTTCCAGTACTAAGAAGCTCCTAAAGGAGCAACAAAGGGAAATGAGAAAGATGATTGGTAAATGAGGATCGAACTACCACTTGAGTTATAGTTTATTAACACTAATTGTTTCGATTCATAAGATTTAAATTTTAAATTTCGCTTAAAATGAATAAATATTGAATTGATTGAATCAATTAAGCATTAATAATGGTGATTATAATATATTAATATAGTATCAACACTTGATTGATTTAGGTGGCTTGATATTTGCTCCTTTAAACAAAATCTCAAGTTTTAGAGGGTGTTTGGAAAATTATAAAAATTGGATTAGGTATAATAAGGTATAATTTTTAATAAATATTGATTATAACTATCTAAATATTTTAAAATTAGTTTTTATTCAAATTAATTTGGGACTAAAATCAATCTTAAAAAAATCAATTTTAAATTAATTTTATTCTACCTCAATTTTTTTCCTTCTATTTTATCTCTTGCTATTACGTTATTTTTACTTAACACTAATCATTTCTTTTTTCATTGACCTTATCAACCATCTATTGCTACCGTCACTACCCACCACCATCAATTGTCGCTAGCAATTGCCTCCTACCACTGGTCGCCACCAGCTACCATTGACTGTCACCGGCCACCATCATTTTGCTGCCAATTATCACCATCTGTCACTGCTGATTACCACCTATTGCTACTGACTGCCGCTGGTAGCCATCAACTACCGCCATTTGTTGCTTACTGTCACTGTCTGCCATTGCCAACCACTGCTGATTGCCACTGACTGTCACCATCCGCCACCACCATCTCCCACCATCCGCTGCTGTCGGCCGCCATCGTTTGCCACCATCCCCAGTGGTTGGCTGCTATTGTTCAGCACTGTTTGCCACCATCATCTGCCACCACCAGCCGTTACCATCTATCGTCACCAACCGCCACCATCTATCACTGCCATCCACCGTTATACCTATGTTAAAACTAATTTTTTAAATTATCAAACCAAACAAAGTTTAACATAAAACTAATTTATTTTTATACAGGCTAACATAACTTATTCTATTTTGTACCATGTTAACTTAATTTTTTAAATTGCCAAACACCTCCCTAGAGTCTTTGAGATTGAAAAAAAAATTAGAGTTTAGAGAATTTTACTCTCATAATATTTCAATTCAATTTAAATAAAATTATCTGAAATTTTAGTGATTCCTAGATACCTGTAATTTAGAAAAATAAAAAGTATTAAAATAGTTTTTAGCTTTTGTTCTTACTTTGTCACTATGCAGATGCAAGATGAAGGTGTTTCCCTTTGCCCCAAAAACTCAGAGACTTGGTAACTTTGCTTTTGTGGTCACAAATTGATGGTCGCCCCAAAATTATTAGTATGACTACTGCTGCAGAAAACTGGCGGTACTGCTCCATAAAGGACACCAAATCAGTTTATAGGAACTCCTACTCTCATGATGATCAAGTCTCAACAATTTTAGTGGATAAGAGGATTTTGTCATGGTGCTGCAATAACACGTGATAGGCCATGTGCATGTGGTGATGCAACGGAAATCATGAACCCTTTATGTGATGGCTTTGCCACTGTGAAATCCTTTTCTCAAGCTTTTGTATCTGTCTCTAAAGGGGCACCATTTCTTATCCTTCCCTTTATCCTTATCTCTGGGCGCACATGTTTGATTCTCCTCCTACCTTCAATCTTTCTTGAAATCAAGACAAGCCAACACAAGTTTTTTAATCTTTGAACACCTTAACGAAACTCCTCTTTTTCCCCCCTCAATTGACTAGTTCATCATCAAGTACAAGGCTTAGGAAAGGAACAAATAGGGAACAAGTGGCATAGTCTTGGAAAACGACCAATGAAGCTGCAGGTCCACAGAAGATTAGATTAGAAACCAAACCACCGATTTGCATTGGAAATCTTAGGAAATTTCAGTATTGAAAGTTGGTAATTTCCAAGAGGATAAAATTTCATGTGAGGACTAACTCTTGCAAGGGATGATGTTGGTACTTAGAACGAATGTGTTCTTCATGTGAAGTAACCTCGAATTAACATTAGTACGGATTAGATTATTAAAGGGAAAATTTTTGGGACAGTGTAATCATGGGTGTCAGGGACATTGATGGATTGCTATAGTTCATCAGTAGATGTAGACACACCTATCTTTAGGCTTTCTTGTCTTGTTCTTTGTCAAAAGAAGCGAACAACTAAAGGGCACGCCTTTCTTTTGGTCTCATGTCTCTTTGCCTTAGATGAAAAATATCAAATTATCAATCGTGGATCATAATCCTAGCCCAATCTATTGTACAAGTACAACTAACACTGCACTCATGTGAAAATTTTGAACAGTTTCTAATCAAATGTATGAGGGGAGAAAAAAAGTATGTGACTTGTTTTAAGATATGTGAATTCCTTAAAATCTCACAAAACCTATCTAGGTATCATCACCAAGAGAATATTAGTTGTGTTATAAGATGTTGAGGAGTTCAACTTGGTCTTGGGAGGAGGAGGAGGGGGGGGGGTAGATTTTTTTGTGCCAAAATAAGCATAGGCCACATGCCAATTATGATTGTGAAGAGCTGGAAGACCCTTTAGTGTCTGCTGAAATTAGGGCCATTCTACATAGGATTCTTGGACTGGCAAAACAACGGGGCTGATTAATTTTCTCCAAGGAAGGTCTCTCTGTTGTTTTGTCTGTTCTTGTGTTCAGTCATTTAGTCATTGTTTTTATCCTCAACTACTTTTGTTTACATGCTTTGAGACTATGTCACTGTTATTGTTTCCATAGAGATGCCGTCCTCTATATTTATTTTGGGTTAAGGTAAGAGTATATATAATATAAGATAGTATAAGGTGAAAAGTGGCAGATCAATGAGGAAAGTGTGTCAGGGCACAGCTATCATTGATCCTTGTTATGTGGAATTGGGATAGCACACTTATGTCACTCTCTCTTTCTCTATGCCCCTCCCTCATTCATTGTCGCCCTTTCCTTTCCCCTCTTTGGTTTTGAATAGAAAGTTGAGGGGATTGAGGAACTGCAATGGCACGTGATGCCCATTAGGAATGAAGGGAAATTATCATAGTACTGGTAAATGCAGCATGGACCAGAAAAGAAGGAGGAGAAGAGAGAAAAAAGGGGGGGGGAATTAAATAATTGAAAAGGACTTCTTGTGACTGGAATTATTCCACCAAGCACTTGGAAAGAACAAAATTCATGTACATTCAAAGTGGTTTGAAGATTCTTTCCCCTATGGTGATTTGATTGACTACTATTAATAATGCCATGAGTGGTTTTTGCAAACAATCTTTGATATAAGATTCTTAAGAAAACTTTTTATTATTTTTCAGAATCTAAGAAGACTATTTAAGTTTTTCATTATTGTTACATTGAATGGCAAATTATCATAATTAGAAATTTAAAAAAGGAGCTAATTTTTTGTAAGACTAATAGTTATTCTTCGCCCATACAACTCAAGGGTCAAAGTTATTTATAAATATTTTTAAATGAAAAATGTGCAATTTTGAAAAGGCTTAGCAAAATTTTTAATATAACTTATATTTTTTCTAATGACAAAAGTCATTTTCTATCCTGTCTGTTCCATTTGAATGCATTATTTGTAAATGGACTAGTTCATCCCAGAGGCTTAACTTTCCAGATCTTGTTTGTAAGAGTTTTGATGCAATATGAAAGGGCCAGCTAAAATTTTTATTTCTCTTTGAATTGTTAATACCATAATTTTTTCCCCTCACTTCTTTCTTATCTATAGGACGTTTAAATAATATGCACAAATAGCACAATCTTCATCTCCAAATTGCTAAAAGATTATGGGAAAAGGAGGTATGACAGATGTACGGCACAATCATTCTCATCCAAACTCAATAGTAACAGCTTAGTTCTTAATTGGTTGCCGACAATTATAACAAGTGCCAAGCCAGTTATGTTGTACCTAGATTTATCACTCTGTACATCGTTTTTCTGATATATGCTCACACACAAATTAGATAAAATATGTAAGATAAAAATAAATAGAAAAAATATGTCAACCATATATGTAAATGTTCCGATATATTTGAGATTAGCTCCTTTGTAAAATGAAGGTTTGTGTAAAATAGGTTAAATTTTTTTTATTTAAACATAGTACTTATTTTTGTGACCAGCAAATATCTTAAAACAAACGGATAGCTGAATTTATTGCTTATGCTGAAAAACACAACTCAATTAGGTATGTTATACAAATAAAAAGTTACATTCTTTTTTTTTTTTTTTAATCAAAACATAAAATTAAATACCCTACCAAGTAACAGCAACCAATTAATATCAACTTAAAGAATAGACCTGACAGCATGTGGACTTATCCAATACCACTCAAGCTTCAACCTCAGGTGACTCTGTGCCCGGTAGGGATGAACAATATGATGGAAAAATGAAAAATAAAACTATTCTCAACCATATTTACAAGCATATAATGGCATATTATTGATTTTAAGTCCTCATTTTCAAACCTAATATATTATGTCATAATGATTGTTCCTTCTTTGTGACAAAACCCATATCTTCAAAATTTAGGCTGTTGCTTATAGTGCTGTCTGAATCACAGCCCATATTAAGAAGCCACTCAAACCACTATCGATGATTGAAAATTAACACAACAACCTGACGACCCTGTAATGATCAACATAATTATGATCTCTGTCCTATTTCCTCTATTTTCTTCCCCCCTAAAATTTGAAATTTCAAAGGTAATAAAAAATTACCGAATAAGGAATGCACGGTTTCTTTTTTGGAATGGGGTCAAAGATGCTTTGTGCTATAAATGAAATGACATCATTTTGTTTGTGATTTTATTTTGATTATAGTAACACAACTTTTTTTTCTTTTTTCCCTTTTCTCCCTCCTCTTTTTTTGGGGGGCAAAGTTTTTTTCTAAATTTAGAAATCCAATAATGAACTCAATCTTAAACCCACTTCATTGTTTGATTAAGGGACATAAAGTAAAGTAACGTTGTCATAAAAATTAATATGAGGAGAGATTTACCTCACAGTTTAAAGTCTAATAAATTTTATATACTAATAATTTAGACAAAAAAAAAAGGTAACACCGTCACTTTTTTAAAAAACAAATTGTACACTGAACATTGATGTGAGTTCAAATTGTTTTATCATTTTTATTTTATAATTTTTTTTACCAAATTCAAAGACAACTATACAACCATATAAGTAATTTGTGCGCAATCGCTTTATAAAAATAAACTGTGCAGAAAAAATTATTTATCCTCAGTAGTGAGCTGTGCACAATTTATCTACATAGTTTACAATAAAGATATAATATCTTTATTTGATCTATAAAGCTAATAGAAAACAAACTTGGTTATTGTTTTTGTTCTAAGTAGCAAGCTATGACCCTTTTTTTTTAAATGTTATGTCAAATCAGATGAATATAATTAGCTTTTGAATTTTACATAAATAGTTATGTGAACAGCATTACTGCTCTCAACGAAATAAACATTTAATCTGTGGAGGTCATTGGTCAAGTAGCAAATGTGTCAGCTCCACATCGGCAGGAAGCTAGTTCGCCACTTGTTTTAGCCTATAGAAACATAAAAAGTAGAAGGCTTCATGGGCCACATGGGTCCCTCTCTGTACCCTGATTCGTTGAAAAGCATTCCAGAAATAGGACAGTGGCCCAACATTATTGACTTTTGATGGGCCAATAATGGGTCCATTATTGGGAGGCCCATACTGCCACCACTTATTAAGATTCTTGATAAGTACTCTGAAATTCACACCATTTCATTGGATGAAATTCAATGATACCCACATTGCTTAATGTCATAATATAAGCTGCTAATAACACCTTTTTTCCCTTTTATATATATATATATATGTTATTATTATTAAGAAGCTTGACTTCAACGAAAGGTGACACCCCCTTTTTATTTGGAAAAAGAACAAGGAAAAAATAATTTTTCAATAAAAATATTCACTCATCAATCATCTATGTTATTTGCCACTTCTCATTTGGTTTTTGGCCTTTTCAAAAATGGAGGGGCTAGCAGTAACATCTGCAAACCAAGCAACAAGAAGTTTCTATCATCTCTGCTAATGTCTCCAATTAGAGTAAACAAAAATTATCTGCATGGATTTTTCTATGTTGATTGATGGGGAAATATCAATTTGGCTAATTTGTCTAAAATATAATGATTGATGCAAGTTATTTAAATGGGAAAAGATAGTGTTGGTTGTTACCCCCCGTTATAATGTCCGCAAAATTTGGAATCGGAATTTGTTCTATTGAAGAAATTAACTAGAAAAATGAGAAAGTGACATCTTGTGTAATCTGGAATATAAAAAGAATAATGGAATAGCATCTACTTTGAAGATCCACTGCAAATGTTTAATTAGTGTAAAATTTTAAGTTGAACTCCATTTTTTGCTTGGGAGTGAAAGATAATGGATTGAAATTTAATGAGCAAATTAGACACGTAATACTTTTTTTTGGTGGATTTAGACACGTTATACTAGTCAAGGGCACTTGCTGTTCACCAATAGGTTTAAGACACAATCCAAAGTAACTCAGTCCAAATCATGCAAAGATCCTTATAAAGTATAAATGATGCCAATAGGTTTCCCCTTTAGTTCTACCTTTTATTAGGATTAAAGCAAGATTGAGAAAGATGATAGAAAGAACCTAGTTTCTTAAATTTAGTGGTGAAAAGGATATGAAAAAGGAAGACAAATGCCTAAACCATTTAACTAAACGAGTAAAAGGCTCGGGGACATCAACTTTATTTTCCTGTCACTTTTTTTTTTTGGGGGTCAAGTTCATCTTTATAATCTTTTTTTTTTTTTTTTCTTTTGACGAGAAGTTCAACTTTATATTCATCCTATACCAATAGAAGCATACCGCATATTGGACCAAAATGATATTATACGTTTCTACTTACTATAGCCTTGATCATTATTTTTTGATTTTAAGTTTGATGTATTTTACTTTTTGAATTTAATTTTGATACATTATCAATATAAATTTTTTTGATATAATAATTTAATTATATATTATCACATCAATAAAAATATTTACTCTCACAAATATTATCTTAAAAGTCATGCATTCAGCAATATGTAATTAAATAATAATGTAAAATTCCTTATACCATAAATGTATCAAAAATTCAAAAAATTATACCTTTTTTTTTAAATTTTTTTTATCATGCAGCAGAGGAAGAAGGAAGCCCAAGATTTTCTCAAGATTTCTACTTTCTTGTACGGAGGCCAGCTCAATTGGTAAATGGCATTGCATCTTATAAATCTGCATCTGGGCAACCTTAGAGAGCCACACTCGACGCCCACAAAACGGTAAGAGATCCTTTGATGCCCCTCCTCCAAAAAGCAAAAAATAAAAAATAAAAAATAAAAAGAGTGGGTATAGCTCCACCGACTACAATATACACAAAACTTGTAGAAAAAGGAACCTTAACAATTCCATCCGGGTTAAAGTATATGAAGGCTAAAATTTTAAGAAGCATTTTTAGTACAACTTTTTTATTATTTAACTTTTATTCACACTTTATTTAATAAATTTGACAATATTAATAATTACATCAAATTTCAAATTCATAAAATGATACAACACATCATTGAATACAAATATTAGTCAAATTCAAATTTTAATACAATGGTACAATTTACAGTTCACAGTTCTTTAATATCTGATTGTGGTAGATTGTTTATATTTTCAAAAATATCTATGGGATAATACTATGTTTTTACAGATTGTTATTTTGGAATTATGATCACGTCTGTTTTCAAAGAGCTGCCATCTTCCTTGGGCAAAAGATAGACAACCTTTATCCATTTATGTTCTCAGTTTCTTCAGACCTGCTGTATATGGATAAAATTTGGATCTAGTCCTAAGTTTTCAAATTATTAAGTGAAAATTTTCCAACCTAACAACATACTTCAACAGAATTAACTTATCCTTGAGTTTGAAAAATATCCAATGACTTGAAAACTCAATGACATGGATACAATGAACTCACCAATATTTTATCCTGTCTGTTTTGCCCCTGGAGGATATCCTATTACTCTGATTTTACTTCCCTCTATTCCCTTTGACAAAATCATATTCTATCCAAAACAAAAAAGAAATCCAATTGATATTCATAGTTCGAATTTAATTTTGATCCCCATCATTGAATTTGATTAAGGAAGCATAAACTTACAAATTTAATTGATATGCACTGACAGTATAAAACAATTCTACACTGTCAACCAATAGAAATACTAGAAAATGAGAAATCATGATAGACCTCTCATTATAATGGATGGTTATTTATATGAATTGGTATTTTCTGCTATTTCTATTGGCTAATAATGTAGAACTGTTTACACTGTCAATATATTTAAATTAAATTCTAAACTTATATGGTTTGATGTTGAAACCACAAACCGTAAAGTACCATAACACACCCCCTCACAGACACATGCGCAGAGGCGCACACACTTATTATGCTCCATTTCTTCAAAAGATGACATGAATAATAGTACATATAATCCATCTATTTCTCCCAAAATAAGAGAGGGGGGGGGGGGGAAGACATTAAAATCAGAAAATTAGTGAAGTTAAGTGAAATCATAATCTGTAAAGTCTATCTATTTTTGTATGCTCTATGTAAAGCTGTAGCATTCTTCCCTAAAGAATAGGAAAAAAATGAACACAATAAAATGGCAAAATTGACAGGAAGAAAAAGGGGGAAAAAATGAAAGCACAACAAACAGTTTCCAGCAGGAAGAACTGTGAATTGGAAAGAGAAAGATCAATTGGATAGAAAAAGGGTGGCAATGGTAGTAGCTCATGGCAGTAAAAACACTAGAAGAGCAAGCAATCCTTGATGTACCTTCTGATCTTTGCTTCCCTTCATAAATATATGCATAACGCAAATACTATTCATCAGGTTCCACCGTTGGACTCCGAATGCAGCTGTCCTTTTGATGAAGTTCCAACATTTTCGTTTCTGGATTACAGAGGCCTGTAGGTAAACAATATTCGGATCGTTAGGATAAATGTTTTCCTTTGATTTACACTGTGTATATCGTAGACCAAAAATCATCAAATGACAAATGCTGATTGAAGATCTAATCATGCATAATGCTCTTAAAAAAGAACCTCACCAAAAACAAATTCCCATTTTATGGATCATATTCAAGCAACGAACATGTGTATGACTATTTATTTTGATAGGCATCAAGACACAGCCCACACCTGACGAGCATATGCCATTTACTTTGATCGTTGCAAAGATAGCAGTGCATTCCTCATACTATCAAAAATAGCTTTTCTAAGAAAATGAGGGCAGAAAGATACGTGACAACATTGAAAAGCTTGAAGAAACAATGTATCCATGAGGTAGCCCAAAATACACGAGCAATATTTGTGTGTCTGTGTGTGTGCTTGATTTTGGTGTCTATTTCGGGGGAGAGGAGTACATGAATTTCATGCTGTTTACAGGTTGTTCATGGGATTGTTATTGTAAAGATTCCTGAAATCTAATACTGTAACAAGTTTGTGCAAGAAAACTAACCTGAACACTTTGGAATATCCCACACGGCAATAGATGTGGATGTACAGTCTGAAGAACAAAGTTCTTTATTATTCTCATGGTGGACATTCATTGCCAGCATCCAAGCTCCAATGGTAACATCCTCGTTGCTGAACATCCGGAAACTGATTCGAAAAAGAAAAAATGCAACCATTATATTTAGAGTAATAGGAATTGGGGAGGGATGGGGAGTGAACATGGCCCATGTCATCATGTTTATCCATCATGATCTCATCCCTTTGCAGTAAGAGGAAAGAAAGAAACAAATATTCAGACCTCAAGAACTATTCTAAAAGGTCTCAAGTATGATATTGTATGGATCAGGTGAAGGAAAAAGAAAAAGCAAGAAACCTGCTCTGCTCATAACCTCCAATCAACTCAATGATTCACTTGAAGATACTTTTGTGTAGGGAAACCATTCAATGATGAAAAAGAATTAATGATCGAGGGAAGTAAAAAGGGTACAAATGTACAATTTATCACTCATTACAAGATCCAACCATAAACCTAAGGACCACATAACATGGATATCTCTACCATTTTTACAAGTGTAAGCTGTGAACTAAGGACCACATGACATGGACAGCCATGCCAATCCATTTTCATATGTGATACAGCTTAACATGACCAAACACATTACTTTAGGGCAATATTTCAGCTTTTGCTTTTCATCAGAGAACATCTATAGAAAGTCAAAGCTGATGGTCTATAAATCCACCACCCAGGCACCTTTCTGACAAAGGTATGAAACAGACAGTATTTGACCCAAGCTTGTGAATGAATATGCAAAAGCAAATAAATGAGATAGAAAATAAGTATATATGCGGTATGCAATGCAAAGGTCATATCATTACATCAACATCAATTTTCTTTAAAAAGAATAAATTGACATCCAAGTGTCGACAAATGCATCAGGTTTTATTGCCAATGATGAATATCTGCATAACAAATATACTCCTAGTACATCCATGTCTGTTATTCGTGAACCTACTGTCTACTGAAGGTGAAGTGGCCAAGCAATTAAGTTGTGAAGAAAAACTTGCCTGTTATTCCTAAGAGCAACCAAGCTTGATACAACATCAGCAGAAAGAGCATATATAGGACCATAAGCATGAAGAAAATACTCCTTTCCAAGTAAATGAGATAGTGGCTCATACCTGCATGATTTATCAGTACAATTACTCCAAAAGCCAAAGAAGTTTATATGCTGGTTAT
Organism: Pterocarpus macrocarpus; assembly: GCA_031439585.1. Classification (NCBI taxonomy): domain Eukaryota; kingdom Viridiplantae; phylum Streptophyta; class Magnoliopsida; order Fabales; family Fabaceae; genus Pterocarpus; species Pterocarpus macrocarpus. The sequence goes on along the minus strand of CM062517.1, from coordinate 13,543,243 downwards.
AAATGAAAACATTTGATTGTAACTATAGTGGTTAGGCCAGATACCACACTGCAATACTGCATCAACATTTTCAACCCCAAAAACAAGGAGGTGAATAACAATTGAAGTCCCAAAAAATTTGGACAATTCTCAATTTAATACCTAAGGATACATTTGGACGTTTGGAGGGGAAACTAGGCAAGAAATCAAAAGAAATGGAAAAGGAAGCCAAAGGAATGGGAGGTCAAATAAAGATTTTCATTCCCCTTGTTTGGATGTTTAAAATTATTAATGTGCATAAAAATGAATGAGTGAGGAACTTAGAGGACAATCATTCAATTTCTTGCCCTCATGTTACAATTTCAAACAAGAAGGCTTACTTACAACATTCCCTGCTTACTTACATCATTTCCCTCCCCTCCGTTTTCCTTCACCAAAACACACCCTGTGAAATATGAAGCACTGATACAGCTCCTAGGGCACCACACCGGTGTCTGGTACATACCAGGAATGGAATGTGTACGGAACTCTAGAAAATGCCAGAGGACAGCTGAGTTTGTTGTCTTCTTCCCGAAGTGAGAGAAGTAGCTACTGCCGCTGGCTATGGGATGCTGGTTATGGTCTTCTTCACATAGGGTTGCCGGTAATGCTATTCGTGGGGTCATTGTGTGAATCAACCACTGTTTGCCCCAATCTTCTCCCCTAATAGGCGATTGAGCTACTATGCTTTTCAATTGAGTGGCATTTCACTCAAATCTGCTATTCTTTCTAAGCCCTCTTTTCTACTTATATCTTTGGTGTTGTTGGTTGCTTGCTTTGCTTATCCAGTGATTCGTTATTCCAAATCTCTATAGTCAAATAACATGTAAAAGCCTTTACTTTGTAGATATTATTACAATATTAATTTGAGTTTTGCTTTTAGTTTCAATAATGGGTATTCAACTGTCATGTTACTTTAAAATTACAGTTTTATTTTATATGCTGACATATTTTATGATTTTTACAATAATTTTATATTTACTTTATATATTTTTATTATATTTTATGAAATTATATTTATTTGTTGTGTCATACCCATACCCTAATTTTTTAAAAATCCTATACCAAACTCGTGTTGTATTGAATACTCATCCTCGTATCTGTGTATCATAGCCTGAAAATCTAATATTGGTAATGAAGTATAAATCTAATATTCGTAATGATTAACAAAGTATGTCAAAGCTCTAAAATTGCTACAATCTAGTACCTTTGTGGATTGGGGATAATATTCATCTCAATAGCCACCACTATACATGAGGCCACCATAAAAGAATAACATTGTACAATTTTAACAATTTTTATGAGTAGAAATGTTGATATTCATTAGAACTTCAAAATACAATGTGCTAATTTATATCATCTGAAGTCAACATAATTCAACAATAGGTTAAGTCCTCACCACTGCCACTACGCCTCACTACGAACAAGTCTCTCCCACACCTACACTAGTTTCCACCACCACAACCCAGAACATCACCTGACACCTGAAATTGGAACCCCTTAAAACACCCAGACCAACAGCCACTTGAAGAGCACACTGCACCCAATCCCAACCACCTCACTCACTCAAATCACCAACTTAAAAAGCACCAAACAACCGCCTAAAGAGAAGTTGCTCAACCCAGCCTCTAAAAATAACATGGCTGCAAAATTTATTATCAGATATCTGATCTCTCAAGCTAGTCATTATTGATTTGTTAGTCCCACAAATAATATCAGTACTCTATATCTCTTTTCAAAGAAAAGAGCATCATCAAATTAAGATTCAAGAGAGCGAGTTCTGTATATTTTTCCCAGGCCAATATAGAAGCAATTTACTAATGGAATATCTTATGCCCCAAAGAAAACTGACATGCTACAGTGCCAGGTTTGGAAAGTATGCCAAGACGGGATAAAATTTAAACCTTTGAGATAAAATATACTCAATCTAACCGAACTAACCATTTGAGTTTTGGATCAGTGAAAACAGGGCCCTTTTTCATGCATCCTATATAAGTCTGAGGGTGAGACCGCTCTGTTGCCAATAGTAAGGAAAGACGATCTGACAATAATTTGAAGATTATTCATAAATTTTAATTAGAGGGGTAAACATTAATGTCATAAACAAAGGTCGTCAACATATTTAACCAAGTTAATTCTTGAAAGATCTAACACCTGGCCTTAAATATATGTCATCATCAGCTTTGACGTAAAATTCAGCATCAAAAAGTGCATAAGCAGCTTTGAAGAAAGCCAGCCTGTAAACAAATGAACATATTCAACTTAGCAACACACTACGGAGATAAAATACAGCAGTTCAGTTATTCTCAGCACACACGTTTTGTATGGGAGCTTACTGTACTCCTCTTCAATATCCAATTGAATGAAGTCATCATATTCTGCTACTTCCCTCTGAAGTGCAGACATCTTTGATCTATCATTTGTTCTACCAATAACAAACCGAAAAGCCAAGCCAGTGGCTTCTTCCAAGCTGCAAGCAATAGCAACAAGTAGACATAAGCATATCAATTCACATCATTTTCAGAAATACCCAACCCACCAACAAAATATACAATGCATTTGGAGCACCTTATGCAAACTGCAAGCCACATATAAATACTGAATGGAATTCAAACCAGGCCATACAAATACAGAGAAGAACTTAGCATCATTCATGAGTGGAACTTTCCTGTAATATACAATGACTTGAACTTATGATGCACAGCCATTTCAAAAGAAGTGTCCTGTATATAGGCATTTTCAAAGATAGGTGCATTTCTAACAAAGCCTTCAGACATTAATTGCCTGTTGGAAATTCACTCCAAGAATCCTACGTACACAGTTTACACTCACATCTCTACAATTTTCACCATTTGATTGTAGAGTTTAATGTTGATGCGCGTATAGCCTTTTACACTACTAACCAATCATCTATTATTGTACGCATGACTAAGATATTTATCGTGAGAGCCAAACCCCCCTTTTGACAATGTGTTGATATATAATTGGAAGCTAATATAAAAACTTTTACTCACACAAGAAATTATTGCATGCTCCTAGAGAGACTACTCACATTTCAAATCCTACTGCTACAAAACAATCACATTTCCCAAACTGGAGCACTGAAACAGTTCCACAATAAGATTTTTTTTTTCCAAATTACTCACTTCCCCAACAACAACAAAGCATTTTCCAACTAGATGGCTTAGCTACATGAATCAAATTACCGTCACTCTGTCCTATCTAAACAACACATTATAAAAATTAAAAAAAAAAAGATAAAATATAAAAATAAAAATAAAAATTTGGCAAAGAAGATCAAATTCAAATTTACTCACTCTACAAATCCCAATGCTACAAACAACCATATTTCCCAAAGCGGAGCATCAGAACAGCTCCAAAATAAGTTGTTGTTTTTTTTGTTTTTTAATTTTTTTTCCCCAAATCAGTCACTTTCCTCAACAACCCATTATTTATTTATTTATTTTTAAAAAAAGAAGACTACTCAATTTGGCAAAAAAGGAAAGATCAAATTCAAATTACCTCTGGAGCCCATTCGGATCGGAAGGAAACCAAGTCTTCCTCAACGCCTGCCTCCTCCCCACGGATCCGAACCCGGTAAAAACCCCGACGAACCCCATCACCTTGTGCCGGTTGTTCCCAACCCCACCGCCGCCGCCGCCGCCGCCGCCGCCACGGCTCCCGTCTCCGCCGTGGTCCCATAGCACCCGAACCGATCTGGGCCTGGCGCTGAGGCATCGGTTGGGCCTGAAGAAGGCGGTGAGCCCAAAGATGAATCCGGAGAGGCCGAAGAGGAAGATGAAGAAGAGGATAAGGAAGGTGGATCTGCGAGATGATGATGATGATAAGGACGGGAAAGGGCGGGCATGGGCGTGGAAGACGGACTTGGGGGAAGAGGAAGGCATCTTGGTGGGTGTTGTTGTTGCTCAGTAGTGTTCTTCTTCACTCTTCCCCTGAAGTGGTGGGTGGTGGTGGGTGGTGACCACTCTACTGCTGTTGCTGTGTGGTGGAGTGATGGTGATGGTTGGTGTGTGAGGTTTCTTTTTTGTTCAATGATCATGGCAACTGGCAGGAACCCCAAGAAAAGGACTATGGAGTTGGGTGGGATGAGTCTATTGAAAGGAAATTGAGGCCTAATTAATTAGATCTTAAATTTTAATTATGAGTTAATTATAAAAATTAATTTTGATGTATTATTATTGAGGATAAATGGTAACTGTTTTATATTGTCAATCAATAAAAATAGAAAAAAATAAAAAATTATGGTGGTTAAAATTTTTTTTTGTTTTTACACGTATTTCAAATTTTGATTTTAGTTCCTATATTAAAAAAATTTTAGTTTAAGTCTTTATGGTAGTACTCCGTTAAGAAATTAGTCTCTACCCTTATAAAATTATTAAATGGTACTAATTTTTACTAATATGATTAATAGGATCTAAAATAGATATTGTACATTATTACTGTAGTTCTAAAATAAACTATTTTATACTTAAAATGACCTTTTTTCCAAAAATAGAAAAATGAATAAAGCAATATTGAAATAATTTTTTTTTTAAGCTTAAATGACTTCAATTGAGTTCTATTACATCCCATATGAACTTTTATTGACCATATTAATAAAAATTAATACTATTTAATAATTTTTGTTTAACAAGGATTAATTTAATATCATTATAGACACTTAAATCAAAAAAATTTTAATATATAAGGACATAAGCCAAAATTTTTTTTCATATAACGGCTAAAATCAAAATTTGGAACACGTACATAAATCAAAAATTAGTTTTAACCTTTTAACTACTAAATTAATTAATGAGGAGTGCCACAAAATTAAAAGAACCTTTAATAGAAATGATTATATGAAGTGATAAAGTTCATTTATTCATCTAAAATATTCGTAACAATGTCACATTATCTTAGAAAAATTATGGTTTTTTAGCAATTGTTCAATTAAATTATGAACCAAAATTCTTTTTGAAATTAATTTTGATGCACTATCAATATATAAATATTTTATATTATTATCTAATACATACTTTTATTTATAAGATTTTTAAGATAATAGATAATAAAATCAAATATTTTTACTTATGCTAAAATATATAATTTAATATTTATATAAAAAAAATTTATACTAATAATATATCAAAATTAAATTAATTCTTTTTAGTTCAATTTTGTTTTTGGAAAAAAAATATTAATATTTATTATACTCGAATTCATCTAAATTAGTTTATTATAGAAAGAAAACTCTTTTATTACAATTTTTTATTCACAAATTCGAACATCAGGTATATTGTCTAGGCATACCAAAAATGAAACGTGAGAGAGAGTAAAAAACTAAAAATAATGAATATTATGCAAAATTAAATATATTAGTATGCAATTTTTTTCAATCTAAGGAACAGCTAATGCAGTGTCGATTTAAGAATTATGTTTGAGTAATATTTTTAAAAAATGATAATTTTGAAATTTAAGGCTGCCAAAATATAGGTAAAGTATATTTGGATTACAATATCTTTTATTGTGGTCAAACACTTTTGGGTAATTACTTAATACGTTTGACTTATTTGATTGACCTTCTATTTATAAATTACTATAACTTAAGTTGGATTATTAGGTTTTTTTATTGATAAATGATATATATAAGTACCTTTATAAATTTTTGATAAGTCAAGAGGTATATCCTGACTTTAATATATCAAAACAAGAAAAAATCACTTTTGGGTGATTAATATGTGAATTGATTGTGTTTGATTTAGATATTTTTAAACTTAATTATAATTTAATTATATTTAATTTATTAAAATAATTAAATTATGAATCAAAGGTTTCATCACTTCCATTTTTTATTTTTTAAAAATTTGGGTGGGAAGTAACGAGGGCGATGGGTATTATGCAGCTGAAGAGAGGGACATTGGACAAATGTGTAGAGAGGGCTGAGTTTTTCATTGGGACTTTTTTGTTTTGTCCAATTAAGACTACAATGTTTCAATATTTTTTCAGTACTATAAAAAACTAATTATTCAGAAAATAATTTAAAATATTACCAACAATAAAATTTAGAATTATATTCATACCAAGCAAAAGAATTGGTTAATTGGTTAACTGTGACAATCAACATGTTGAGATAACAGCCTTGCATTCGCAGCTTCTAATTCCTGATTGTATAAATCTCAATCATATGATGGCAATTGTTGCTCTCTTCTTGGTCAGTTATTCTACATTTGAATTTATTTCTACTGATAATATTTTTTTAGTTCATTTTTCTATTGTCTGCTGAGTTCCTTGTTGCTGCGTGTGTCAGCCACGTGCATATTTGTAGTTTAAAGCATTTTTAAATGAAACTATTTTTCCATTTTCTATTTTCTATTAGGTTGGTTTATCCTTGATTATTGTTGCTTTTGCGTGCGCTAATTTTTCTTCTTTATTATTTTTATCATCACTTTTTTGTTTCTAGTATAAGTGATTCTCCTTGTTTCTTATCCTCCCCTACTATCTTTTGTCTTAGCTTTAGGCCTCATAGTATGATTTGTAAACCGATATGGCATCACCTCTGGAAAGCTAGAATTTCTGCATCAGAAAAAAAAAAAAATGTTACTTGAAAAATACTTTGCGCATAATTGATGAAATTAAGGTGTATTTATTTGAGATTTTTTTTGGTTAAAAATTATTTTTTTATCAAAAAAAACAAACTTCTATATATTTGGATAATTTTTTAAAAATAATTAGAATCTCAAAAAAATCTATTTTCATCTTTTTTTATAAAAGTTGAAAAGAATAGTTTATAAAAAAATTAATTTTCAATATTTTTAATTATATAAAAAATTTAAATCTTAAAATCACTTTTTTTCAAAGTTGAAACAAATATACGTTAGATTAATTAAGCACCTTGAACACCCAAAAAATATGAGCAGAAAAGAAGTAATATGATAGGGATTAGGCCTCTAATTAACAGACCCTAGTAGCTAAGAATTAGATTTAGTTAGTGGAAGGTTGGAATTGAGGAGAGAGGAATTCAGGAACTAGGGAGAGCAAGGAATGTCTCAAATATCTTGTTAAAGAGACACTCCAACCAGATACGCCTCTGAACTGCAAAACATCAGAGTGCCAAAATGTGGGGATTTTCTATACTCAGATATTTGGTAGTAAATAAGACGAGTTGGTTGAGCTTATAGCACTGATCTTTATGGCTATGCAGGATTCTGTGGTTAGCTTTGAGTTTTACAGGAAAAGAAGGAAACGTTTTCTCTTTGGATTTGAAACTACCTAATGCACAGGGCTTGCCTTTCCACTTTATCTGGACTGAAGTTGACTAGTTGACCATGAGAAGGGAGGTTATTGATTTGAACTTTGAAGAAGCGCTCAATTTCTTTAATTTGTATTTGAATGGAATGTACACTTTTACTGAATAACTGAATGATTGATGTTGCATGATGAACTTCTTTTTGTGCATTTTCTTTTAGGCCTTTCTTTTACTAGCTAATGAAACTTTCTCGGTGCATGGCAACTATTGTTGGCCAATAAGTTCTCTTTTACTTTCTTGTGTAACCCTTGAAGCATCGTCTTTTCAGCAGCATGTCATAAAGAGTATAGCCACCCACTCCAGTTGATGAGGCTTATCTTCATATAAAATTTTTAAGTGGACCCTGAGAAATACTACCACTATAATTCAGATCACTGATTATTGCTCATATTTAAAGTATGGTGGCATTGAGCAATTCGTCATTTACAGTTGATAAGGCTTATCTTGGCTGCTGATCATGTAAATTTTGTCACGAGCCACATGAAGGCAGCTTGACCCACTTCTAGCGATGAAGAATGCTTCTTTCCAACCTATCTATTATTTCTTTCTACCCTGACTTTATGCCATGTTGCCATAAGAAAATCCATCTGATCCTTCCTCAAGCTATCAATGAGTTTACTCAAATTCTCAACCAACTCTAATTCTCCATGGTATGACTAAAACATTTCAACTTGCGAGTTGCTTCTCAACATGCATTTCAATGGGAGAAATACTTGTATGGTCTGAAAGCACCATGTGATTGTGCTCTCAAACCAATCATATAAGTGTATTTTACATAAAATTCATCACTAACACACAATCACATGCAAAATATACTTATATGATTGGCCGAAAACACAACCAAGTGGTACTCCCGAATTATATAAGTATTTCTCTTTCATCGGAAGGGGCTTTCTACTCAATCTCCAGGCAAACACCCTTACTTTTGGTTGAACATCGAGCTTCCAGAGAAGCTTCCACCATCTATCCACATTTCTGTAGCTTGGAAGCAAATGATGATCGGGCTTTTGTCTCTTCATTCAGCACATATTTCCATAATATTATAATAGGAATTGTGGGGTATTGTACTTAAAGAAATATGCTGTTTGGGTCCATTTGGTAAAAAAGAAAAAATTGTAATACTAGGGTTTTGAATTGTTTTGGGTAGAAATGTTAGAAGATTTTTTTGTCTATTATATTAAGGGGTCAGCAGCCCAAGCAACAAATGGTTAACTCAAAACAACAGATGGGGACTGACCAAAAAAATAAATAATAGATCGAGGTAGAGCCGTTAAAGTGGGTTATAGCCCGTGAGCCAACCTAGCTCGATCCACCAAAATAGTGGATTGAACCAACAAAATTTCAGCTTATAAAAAAGTGGGTCAATTTGACCCAACTCGTATAATCCGAGGGTTAAGTGGGTTCGAGTTGGGTTGGAAGTGAGTTGGTCCGCTTCTTTTTTTTTTTACACAATTTTTATTTTTAAAAAAAAAGTTAGCACTAGTAAAAGATAATGGATAATACTAAATTCTATTTGCTTTGAGACATGGGATCCAAATTACTACTTTATCAACAAATTCTCCACATAGGCCAGTAAGGGAACATTTATAGGCTTCTGCTTTCCCTCCTAATAGTTGCCACTGACGAGTGATCTTTTACGATTAGCTCTTTTCGTCAAACTTTTGACAGACGAGTAGACAAAGCCAAAACTACGTCTTTGTGGTACAGGTACAACTCCTTAAGTCAATCAAAATTAAATTGCTTCTAAGTAAAGAATGACTTCGACAACTATATAAGGAGTGGAGTAAAACTGCACATTGAAACAAATTGTATAGAAATGAGGATGTGAGAGGAATTTTTCTACGTAGAGAACGAGAGAATTATATCATGGGGGAAAGATTCAGTGGAGGGATGAAGGATGGAAGAATTTAGTGTATGCACATCTTTTTATTTTTACAAGAGTTTTTGAGGTAGATAGTAAAATTATTTGTAAAATAAAATTATGGCTATATTTACTTATTATAAGTTATTTTATTGATTATTCCTTTATACTAAAGTTACTCATTATTATTTATCGTTGTAATTTCTTCTAATTATTGTTCCAAATTATTTTATTTAATGATCCTTTATATTATTGCTCACTATTAATTATTATTGTAATTTATTTTATTTACTGTTCCAAGTTATTTTATGTGTCTTTACATTACTACTCATTATCACTTATTATTGCAAGTTATTTATCGTTCCAAGTTATTTTATTTAATATTCTTTTATATTATTGCTTATTATTATTATTATCATATTTATTCTTCTTCTTCTTCTTCTTATTATTATTGTTATTATTATTTGTTTTGACCTGTTTTTCCGGCTTTCGATAATGTCCTCGTTGGTCCGAGCTCTTTATGAATCCACAGCTCTGGTGAGGGACTTGCAAGGAACTCCAACGCTCTAGTCAAAATATATTCCATTCTGTTCCAAGTGAAAAAGGATCAATCACTTACCTTAGCCTCTAATGAGAGCCTCTATTTATAATCAAGTTAAGTCCCAAAAAATTAGGTGCGGTTATAACCACTTTCTCCTTCTTCCTCTCCACTTTCCAAGGGATTCTAGTTCAAGTTTGAATATGTTCGACAATTGAGATTTTCGTGAAATCCTCCCTTATCGTTAAAACCGAGCTCATTCCTTCTAGATGGTGATTACATATGCTTATTTGGCCGAGCTCTAAGGCCCAGAAAATTAGTTCAGTACACAACCCTTGGTTATTATCCGAGGATAATGATCTGAGCTTATATTCCAAACTTCCATTATCTTCTTGTTCTTTGATCTTTCATTCTGAGATTATTCTTGTCATTGATATCAAGGTGCAATTCTCAAGCTCTATTTGGTGGGTATTGCGAGTCGAGTTGAGACTCGTGATAAGTGATTAGTGGGAATCACTTTCATTACGCATTGAATACAAATGATTGATATTGACAAATTAAATCTTGGTTGTTGATGATCTTCAGATTAAGCCTCCACCATTGATCACTTGAAGGTTCATCATCTTCAAGCTAATTTCCTTGCTCATTTCCATGTCGAGTTTATTATTCCTAAGCTCGTTTATTTGCTCAAGCTCTTTATTCTCAACCTTTAAAGTCATATCAGAACTCCTTGGTTATTCGGGCTCATTTCTGAGCTCACGTTCTCGGCCGATCATACTTGAGAAAAATTTTAAGCTCTTATTCTGAGCCTTTTATCTCGAACTCATACTCCAAATTCAAATTCATATTCCCCTATTCATTGCCGATTCCATATCTCCTATTTTTATAGAACTCCCCCATGCTCAGTAACTTACCCTTAACGAGTTAGCTATTTTCGGGTGTTGACTCAGTTTGAGATTACTTGGAGGAAGTTTCTTCTAGAAGGACCCTTGCTAAGCTCCTTTGGATCAGGCTCTAGGGCCTAGTAAATTTTTTCGATCCATAGCCCCCAAGCTCAGTTGTTATTATCGATAACGATCCGAGCTTATATTCCAAATTCCTAGTTCCGAACTCTACAAACAAACATAAGCCTTTCGGCTTTCCTTTCGAGCTTATGTTCTGAGCTCATATTATCAAAAATGTTCTGGAAACATTCCAACTCTTTTGGGGGCTATGGGGAAATGTGTGTGGACATGTGTCATACTATGAAGCCCCCACTATCATGTTGTTACTGTGCAATTATCATTATAATGCCTGCTTTGAATTTCAACGGTTAGATTAAGTCCCCAGTCATTGATTCCTCAAACAATGCAGATTTATTCTTAATGATGGGAAAACTTATGATCCGTTGGATCATTCATGATGTTCTGAGCAGGAGTTAAAAACTCATTCTTTCAATCATTTTCTTTTTCATAGATTCATTCATATTTCCTAAAACTCCTATTTTTCTCTTTTATTTTTGTTCTTCTCAACTCCTATTGCTTTTTGTGACCTATTCCTGTTGCAAGTTTTTCTCTAGTTCCAACCTTTCAACATCGCTTCTTCTTTTTTGAAATCCTTTCCTTGGATTATGTAACTTAGACTTCACATATTCAAATATTAAAGCTCTAAGAGGTGTTCGCCTATAAGTTTATTATGAACTTTTTTCTAGCCTTATTTCCAATTCAAATTCCTAATAATTCTTGTGGGCTATAAGCCTTCCTTTGGACTTATTTCTATGTTCCATTTCTAGACTTAATTTTCACATAGTTTTCTGAGATCCTCGCTTGTAAGTCCCTCTTTGAACTTATCTCCTTTTTATTTTGCAAAAGATCGTTGCTTACAGGCGAGGAGTTTAAGTAATTTCTTAGACTTATTTCCTTTTAACTTTCCAGAAAATCCTCACCTACAGGTGAGCATTATAAGTCCCTCTTTGGACTTATCTCCATCTTGTTTTCTGAAAGATCCTCACCTACCTATAGGCGAGGTATTCCTTCATAGGTCCTTCTCTAGACTTATTCCAATTCCATTTGAACTTCTTTTCCAAGCTCCAATCCAAACTAGTTTCCAACTTTATTATTGCTTGATTCATATCTAAACCCCAATTTAGGCTTGATTTTCCATCTCAGGATTCTTGGCTTAATTTAGGCTTATCATTCTTGGTCGACTTAAAACTTGGCTAATTTAATTCTTGGTTAGGTGAACCTTGACCTCACTCAAGATCAAAATTCAACTCAATTTACTTCTCAGCCAAGACTTAACCTTGTTCTCATGTCTAACCTTATTCTCGGTTAAAGACATCCTCACCTTTAGTGAAGGTTCCTAGTTGTACAATTTCCAACCTTTTTTGCAGGCTCTAGTTCAACCATTTCTCTAGGTTTTCAGCTCCTACCCTTTTTTGGAGTTTGCTCTTTTTCCGGGCTTTCAGATCCAACCCTTTTTCAGGCTTTTAGTTTTATTCTAGGTTTTAATTCCAAACCCTTTTTCAAATTTTAAATTCCAAACCTTTTTCTGAGGATTTAATTCCAAACCTTTTTCAAGTTAAACTCTAAACCCTTTTTTTGAGTTTAATTCCGAACCCTATCTTTGGGTTTTAATTCTAAACCCTTTTTTCTGAACCCTTTTTTGGGTTTTAAATTCCAAACCCTTTCGAGGTTTAATTCTAAACCCTTTTTGAGTTGTAATTCTGAACCCTTTACAAGTTTTAATTCTAAGCCCTTTCTCCAGGTGATGGTAGGCAAGGGCTTGGCCTCAATCCACTTGGTGAAGTAGTCAATAACTACTATCAAATATTTCAATTATCCCAGCACTAATGGAAAGGAGCCAAAGATATTTAATCCCTATTTGTGAAATGGCCAACTAGTTTCCGTGTAATACAATTCTTTGGAAGGCGTGAGTTCTCCAAATTTTTGACGTTTGTCATATTTCTTCACAAATCTCAATCAACACTCTTGTTTCATAGTGGGCCAGAGATAACTGGCTCAAAGTGTCTTGGCTTTTAGGGCTTTACTCCTAGCGCGATTTTCACATATGTTCTCATGCATTTCTTCTATCATTGCTTGGATACGTCTTCCATTTATATATTTTAATAGTGGTTAAGAATATCCTTGACGATAGGGTTCGCCTACTACTACTTTGATAATTCCTCTAAAGAACCAATATTAAAAGTGAAATATGGTATCTAACACTTAAAATAAGCAAAATTTATTATACATATACTTGAACTATTAAATTATTTACCTTAACTTATGGATAGTATGATAAATTTTGACTTATGGACATTACTATAACTCTATAAGGACCATTGCAAGAACATGACTTTTATGTGCTAAAATGCACTACGATGACAAGGATAGCTCATGACCATAATGAAAAAATTTAAAAGAAATTAAATAAAAATGATCTTAAATTTAGTCCTTTTAGAAATTAACATTTAGATTGACAGCCTTGTGTTATGAGAAATTTTATTGAAATATTATGTTATTTATTTTACTCAAGCTTATATTATTTTTGTACACTTTATTTATTTTCAATTTATGAATTAATTTATATTTTGTACATTTTTATTCAATTTATTCTAGCTTAATTTTACACCTTACTTTTTACTTTATTATGATCATTTATATGTGATGAATTTAGTTATATTATTCAAGTTTATTGTTTATGTTATTTGAATTTTTTTAAGTTCTATTTATTTCTTAAGCTTTTGCGTCTCTATATTTATTATGAATTATGCACAATAGCAAGCAAGTAATTTTAAAAAGAAGACATTTAATGTTTGTTACTAACCGTCAATAAGGCAAAGGGATAGATGTAAGATCTTGTTATATTATCTGCCTTAATTAGTGTGGTGTAAAGATCTCATTTTGTCATCACGATGTTATAAGTAACACCACAGAATGGAAATTTTCTAAGAGAAGGCTTTCGAATATATATAAAACAAGTAGACAAATAAAAGTGAAAATTAAAGAAAAGATATTACAATCCTATCATTGCTTGCTATATTTTGAATTTCATAGCATATTTCTTTTAGCATTTATTGCTCATAATATTATGAAGTATTATTTACTTGTAAATAATTTGATCGTGTAAATTCCATGCTAAGACACAGCTGAAACTATCATAGTTCAAATGCTTTGAAGAGTTTAGAACTTTTCATTATCTATTGAGAATTTCAAATTCTTATTTTATTTCTGGTCATTTCAGATTAGTCAAGTAACGCCGTAGAAGGACGTAGACTCCTCCAGTTGCTAGAAACGTATAAAGCTGTATTTAAATAAATTATAGTCTCCCTACTTGGCTTTAAAATATTTAGGCCTATGACTAGTAAAGCTTTACTGTTGCTCATGAAACACTTTAGTATATTTATATTAATGTTCAACCTAGAACTTACTCTATAAATTTTGTGCCATTAGCTTTACTATAAACAGGTGTTACAGATAATATCTAAACTTCCTTTGTGTGAGTGAGTTGAGTGAGATTCAATTTGCTTTTAATTTTTTAAATTTTAAAATAAGTTATTTTAGGCTTTACTTTAGGATATTAATCCCATGTGATAATACTAATGACACATAAACAACTAATGCCACATGTCAGATGTTTAGCTGGAATTTCATTTGCCAACTCATCACTTAACAGAGGGTAGTTAATGGCAAGAATGAGAAGTGACAATTTTTTTTTTTTGGGGGAGAACCAAAACGTAAACAAAAAATGTTTTAGAGACCAAGACTAAAACATTGTATATTTATAGAGATGAAAAATACATTTAAACCTATAAAACAAAAGAAAAAGTAATTAAATTGCAAAAAAGTAATAATTATAACATTGTTAATAAAACCAGCATTGTTGAGTCGTGGTAAACCAATCCATATTGGGAATCATTAATATTTTTTTTTTTTCATGTGCCTCTATCTGGACTCTTACCTTCATAATCAACGATAAAAATTTAATTATAGCAAAGCCATATAGTATTTTGACATAAGATAATCCTACAAAGTAGAAACGTCGACACACCTCATTTGGAAACAAATTTGATTCATATCAAGATGCTGCAGCCCCCAAAACTTATGCTTCACACTAAGCTACTAGTAAACATAAGAGTGTCCCAAATTTAGGATCTGTTTGGTGTTTATTTCTACATTTTATATTTTCTATTTTTATTTTTTCTTCGCAAAATCTCGAAAACCAAAAAACAGAAATGAAAAAAAAAAAAACAGACACAGACCCTTACTTTTCTAGCCGGTTGCCTTGAACCTATTTTATGTTTCCATATTTTGCGGTTAGCTTTCCAAAGACACACTACTAAACTATGAGTATGTTATGAGCATCACACCATTTCTCTAAAAAATCTATTTTCTTTCGACTTGTCATTCAGCTTGCAGACTTTGCAAATGTTCCAAAAAGAGTTGTTTCATCATACAACACCGAGCATTCAATATTAGAATCAATGTCAAAATTGCTGCCAAAGAATGTTTTGCTGGACAATTTTGAAAAATTGCCCTGCAAAGCATTTTCATGAACTTCACCTACTTTGATATCCTTGTCCTCAATGATTGTCACACCTGATTCAGCACCATCTTTGTTAGCACAACAGTCCTCACTCATTTGCAGTCCCAGCTCACTTGCCATTTCCATTTCGTCGCTCGTTCTCGGTTCCTGCGTGTTGTTTCCATCAACAGATTTCTCCGATTCATCCGATGCCGTTAACTGGTTGATCTCTTCTCCTAAACAGTTACTTGTTTCCGTTGATTCTTTGGCTCCTAATGCAGTGTTGTCGATAGCTTGAGTGTTATCATCTCTGCTGATTTCACCGTCAGCTTTACAGTCTCTGTGATTCTTTCCATCCACAAGTTCAGATTCTGACTTATTAGCACCACCTTCGCCGGTAGCTATGTTTCCAACATCTTGCGGCAATGATTCATCCACGGCCATTCCGTCGGAATAGATATCTACTTTGGTTGATTCATCTGTTGCCATAGTCGATACATCGCACGTTCCTGTTTCAGTTGAAAAAATGAATTCTAATAAGTATTTCACAATCCTAGTATACTATCCATATACCCAAACAATAATACCTTCGGTTTTCTCCTCCTTGTACAAGGGTTTTTCAAGTAACATCGTCCCAGGAAAAACCATCAAGTTGATTTTGTTCAACTTCTGCTTTTCAATGTCATCTACAGGCATGAATCCAAAGCCCTTGGTCCATGTCTCCACCAAATCTGGAATGGCTGCCACCACAAGCTTTTCTACCTTGACAGATATTAACATCTAATAATGGAAGAAAGAAATATAAAAAGTCATTAAAGCAAGCCAAACAAGCAAGAGTCGGAATGTTCCAAACTCTAACTACTTTTTATAGAAAGAAAGCCAGAGAGTGCATATCTAGACTATTATCAATTTAACAAGAAATAATCAATTTCGGGCTTTTGCAACAAGGAAGAAACTGAAACAACATACGATAAATTTTTGGAAAGTGAAGCCATAATTTGGAGTTTGGACAGTGAAGTCGTAATCCAACAAGAAACAGAAACAATATAAGATAAATTTTTGTTTGAATACAAAATTTGGGTATATACAATAGACTACAGTCAAACTATACCTCTTCAATTGCACTCACAAGGCGTCGGCACATTCCTTGACGACGATACCGACTGCAAGTTGCAATAAGAGGCATCTCAGCAACTGCAGTTCCATGCACCCTGCAAAATTGTAAAAGGCTTAAGAAAAATGCAATACATAGAAGCCATTTTGTATGAATCACAATTAATTTGACTATAACCTAATTCATTCATAAATCAACTGGAAAAGTAAGCTGGAGCATAATTGAAAGGCATTTTAATAATTTTCTTTGCATATCAGAAAAGTAGCTGAAATAGAACACTCCAACATATATGTCAGAGATTGTATTGTAAATAGGTCAAATTCTACTATAAATTCCAGAAGGTAAATATCTATCGTTTATGTTTTACCTGATAGATGCTACAGATATTAACACATCCTGTTTCTCCAATACCACAGTGTAAAACCCTTGAAAATTCAGACGAGCAAAATCAGACCTGAAATTTACAGATAAATACAAATTTTCAAATCAAAATGCAACAGAATGAGGCATGGAAAAAGAGCTGCTGGGATCATAGGAAAGATGCACCAACCCCCAGTTGTATAAAAGTTGGGGTATCATGTGTATGCCTGTTCTTGGATCCAACATCGACAAAAAGCACTCCTCCATGATGGTAAGAGCAACAGCTAATTTTGTATTGCATACTGCCTTTAGGGCTAACCACTGGGCAGAATGAACCTTTTGGTCATCATGGATGCATCTAAGAAGCATCCATGAGAAGCCATTGGAAACTTGATTCACTAACCCCACTTGAGATTGGAGACCAGAGTATACCTGTACAAACCAGATAGTCAAGTCCTTGAATAAATTATAATAGCATTACAATGGGAAAAAGAAATTCATGCTGTTAGATAATGCTATTGCAATAAAACCAACAACAAAGGAATAAAATGAATAATGCAACCCATTATACCACTATCCATAGTATCTACATTAAGTAACCAGAAATATACACATGTAAATTTGTTGATCCCTTCTAAAGAATTTCTCTTAAAGGCATGGATAAGAGACTAATATTTTAAGACAAGTATAAGCTCCAGTGGTTTATAACAAAAGCAACAATACCAAATAATATAGATTCTTTGCACTAATGTCAAAACACAAGCATAAGCATGAAATCTACATTACAACCAAAACTCTTATCTCTTTTACATGTCAGCGAAAAGGTTTTCACTTCTCTAGTTCTCCTATGTGGTAAGAAGGTCAGAAAAATAATAAACATCTACTGCAATGATTCCTAAAATGGAAGCATGTGAAAGTTAGAGAAAAATATGACTTTTTAAAAGCTCTCAAATTCATTCTGCTTTTGGAATACCTTATCAGAAAAAGCAAAAAAGCAAATGGTCATGGAAACTTCAAAGCAGAATTAAGTGTATTGCTCTCAATTATAATCACTACAGAATAATTTGAAATGAAAATGATTACCCTATTGGATACTGTGCATTTTAGTTAAAAACTTAAATTTAAGAATTGTATTACTATAAATCATACTCATGTTCTTTATGTCAAAGACTATGTTTTAAATGTTTCAATCCTAAACTCATCATCCAAAAAGTGCAACCATTTGAAACTATATTTAAATTTTGATCAGACAGTCAACATTTAATGCACCAAAAGTTTGCAAATGGTTTGAAACATAAACCAGACTTAACCTTCAACAGGCTTTGAACACCATCTTCAAATTATAGACAGTAAAACGACCAACTTATATCACAAGCCACAACATTATCATGCAATATAACAGACAATTAGCCATTATTTGCTAATTTCAAAAAATCAATTTCAAATGGAACTCTGGAACTATAAGGAATTTTAGTATATTACCTCCTGACAACTCTGACCACAAAACCAAGTGTCTGGAAGCAACCCTTCTTGTTTATCTCCTCTCAGGCATTTATCATGATCTATTCAATATACGTTCATAATAATCAGATGGAATCATTATTGAAGCACCAAAAGGGGGGGGGGGGACACATCAACTTTCAGCCAAAAGAAAACCTTATTCATGTTCAAATTATAGTAATAATAATAATAAAGGCATATGATTTGAGTGAATGAGGCACCCACCATTCTGGAGTCTGAGGAAAGTCAAATATATGCAACCTTAAACCCAAAATGACAACAACAACCACAATTGGAGGCTTGCCAATAATCAAACCAACAAACTGTCTTAACCATCAGCCCAACTACAGCATTGCAATTAATTAAACAAGGTCGCACACACACACACACAACAAAAATAAATAAATAAATAAATAAATAAATAGTATAACCCTTACTCAGCCTGATCTGATTTAATCTATTTACAGGCTCAACAAAGATATTCAAACCATTAGATTAGAAATGCAATGTATACATGGCATACTTACATTTATGTTCACACTGTGAACATTGCAATGAATCATGCACATCTGAAGTCTCTTTATCCATGACCAAATTTCCACATATCCGACAAGTGCAGTTTGTGCAGTACCAGTTGCCATCAGGGATCTCCTGATGTACAAAGACAAAACTATTATCATTCTTTCATGACAGGGTAAGAGAACTTCAATCATAGCCACATCCACATCAAAACAAACAATATACAAGAGGACTTTATTGAGAGTCAAATGCATGGCATAGAAAAAGCATGCATATTGGAGCAAAATAAATACACAGGTTTACATTCTGATAACATAAAGGAACCTATCCATACCATCAAAAGCCTAGAGAGAATATACTCACAGAATCTCCATATCAAATCAAAGCCAAACTAAGCACAGAGCTTAAGTGCTATTGCATAATAAAACACAAGTAAAATATATTCCATGGCACATAATAAACTTACTCTTGACCATATATTCGTGTTCACAGAAGTGATAGAACCCATTCATCCACCACAGAAAACCCTAATTACCACATACTATATCTAGCAATCATCTTAGTACACAAACATTCCTAATTACAGACTAGAAAAAAAAATAAACTTCTAGCGCAATTTGAACCCCACCCTGCCGCAGGGCCACTGATTTATTCGAATTGACAAGAAAGGAGAAGAAAAGATTCATTGGAACAGAAGAAACTAGCATAAACCAGAGAGCATACAGACCTGAGTGGACAAACAAGCCAGATGAAAAGTCGATGGACAGTTATCACAACATATCAGCTCACCCCCCTCACCACACAACCCACATGAGTCATCATTTCTATCATCATTATCAACTTGCACAGCTTGATTCTGACTTCTCCTCGCTTTGTATTCAGAAGACCAAGCTTGAAGGAGGCAGAGTGTAAAGGGCTCACCAGACTCCATGAAAAGATTTAAGCAGGGACGATTCAGTGTAAAACCAGCATGAAACTTGAACTCTGATAATGTAAGCACCTTACTACAACACTTACAAATAATACCATCTTTGGTAATCCTACCATCCTTAATGACAGCATCATCTTTTGGGTTTCGGTATTGAATCACATCATTTAAAGATATCACACCATTCTCAATCAACCACGACAATACTGTCCTTGCCCCCAAATAATACCTCTTACCATCCTTATTGTGATTCCCTCCATTAGAAAGGTTCCTTGGTAGCAACCGGCATCGGCCCTTTTGGCTTTTGAGCTTTCTCTGGGCTCTTGATCTGCAGGATTTAGCTCTAGAATTACCCTGGATCGTATTTGGGCTGGAGTCCTTGTTCCTGAATATTGCTGACACCAACAGATCATCATCTTTAATCTGGCATCTGCTGGACTTATTCGTACCAGTAATGGAGTAGTTTGTTTTCCTAATATGTTGCTGGAATGCACTGACAGATGATAACGTCCTGCAGCTTCTTTTCTTTCCTGAATTGTCAACTAAATTATCCTGGGCCTCTTCCAACCCCAACTGAATTCCATATGCACCACCATTCAGTGACTGCATCTGCTCAGTGACAGTTGAGCCCACCATGTCACTACGGTATAACATACTCAGTTTGATTTCAGATACCCTTTTGCACCTCCTCCTCATTTTCTTTTTAAGGATAACATTAGTGGCAGAACATGTCTTATCTGTCCCAAATACAGAAGCTATTGAGATTCTCCTGCCCTCTTCATCACTACAATCAGACTGTTCAATAGCTTCTGAGTCATGAGAATGAACCAGGCCATGGCTTACACCATATGCATTCTTTTCCTCTGACATGTCCATTGGCACGTCTACCTCAATCCTTTTATCTTCATCAGAGCTTTTGGAATTTCCAGAGCTTGTAAGAATATCCAAAGAGCAAGCACTTGGCTGAGTACCACTGCTATCTAATCCATAACCAGTTAAGGAAACTAGATCCATACTACTTTTGTTTACAGACACTTTTCTACATTGATTTCCTATGCTGTTGGGATGTTCTACAACATATATATCTTCACCTGATTTCCGATCACAAGCACGGTTACCAGAAACTAAACTCCGAGTTGATTTCACTACTTCTCCCTTTTTAAGTGCACCAATCTTTCTATCAAGAAATATGACTACTACAAAAGGATCCAAAAGCCACCACTGATAAGCCAGCATAGCAGCAGGCTCTGACTGGTTCATTGCTTTTTCAACATTTATCAGTGCGATGGACAGATCAGACCAGAATTGGCTAATATCGGTCCATTCCTTACTATCTCCATACACTAAATTGCAATTTTCAACAGACAGAAGCTGACCACATAATCTCCAAGCTTTTGTAAATTCCCGAACAGGCTTTCCCTTTGGAGTCCTATAAACTGACTCCATGTAACGCCTACTAGGTCGTTTACGCTTCTCGATAGACCATCCTGCCATTGTCAGCAACTGCACTATATGAAACTGCAGTAAAGTACGAGGATCATTTTTGTCCAGCTTTGAGGATGAATCTGAAATATCCATGTTAGGAGATATAAATCCTTTTGACATTTCCTCAGGATGTAAAGGATTCACAACACTGATTGATGGACTCGTAACTACAAGCCTGTTTGCAAAGCTCTCCTGGGAAACAGGAGAAGCAGCCACTTTACCTACAGCCACCTCTTTTGCAACATTCCTATCTGCAGTTGTTGATTTACAATTTGTAACATCTACATCATTCTTAGCAGCTGGTTTATTCTGTAACATGTTATGCTTCAACAGATAGCAGCTAGATATCACACCACACTTAGATGATTCAACTAAATGAAATGCAGTTGGTTCACTATCACAGTCTGTAGCAACATGAGACAGGTTAGAAACTACATCTTTTGAAAGTTCTGATGAACTCAAAACATTGTCTGAATCAGATCTACTACAAGGAAGTTCATGTAAAGAAAACTTCATATGTTTGACATTCACATCCTCGTCATTCTGATCATCGAATATGAAACTCTTTGGCATACACCCCAGAGCTGTCTCTTTGGAATCCTGAATTACATTAAAGTCCTCTTCAGCATGTGCAGGTCTTGAAGATGAGGGACGCAATACAGCTGAGTTTTCGTTACTAGAGCAGAATGATTTGAATGTGCTTTTAGCAGATTCACATTCAAAGTTGATAACTCCAGAAACAAGACACCTCTGACTAGACTGAAAAATGTCAGTACCAGAAAAGACCTCTGTAAAAATCTGTTTTTCTTCATTAGACCCCTCATCAAATAAATCCTCTATTTCTTTGCTGATTGACATCTCTTCTGATTAGTGCAGTTTCACTTTATTTGCAACTTCTATTGCTGGTCTACATGTTGCCAACATTACAAAAAGCTACCTCTGGCATATTGTAAACAACTTTATGAAGAAGTAAGCCATTTATTCAGCCATAAATTACTGGTTGACAAACTCCATCACTGCAAACCTCAGTTGATAAACAAAACCACATGGCAAATGCTTGAGAATCTGCATAAGAAAGCAGGAAAGTTATTAGACTGCCAATATGCGGGTATGACATAAAAGAAGGAAATAAATTTAAAAGGAAACAAGGATTCAAAATTACAAAATCCAAGACTAGCTTTCACTTCTTAATTAAAGCCATCCATATATCATCCAAAGATAGAAATTTGCAACAAGAAAATGTCATGCGACAAAAACCATAATCATGTAAGTATGTTTATTCTTTGGTGAAAGATACCTTACCAGACAACAATCACGAAATCAATTTACATCCATCATAATAATGCATCAAAAGATTCTTTCTCCTCCTTCTTCACTAATATAATATGTGAATAGCTTATTATCTCAATAATAAAAAGAAAAAGAAAAAGAAAAAGAAAAAATGCAAATAAAGCATGTCAAAAAAAAAAAACAAAAAAGAAACCAAGAAAAGGTGTGGGTAAACCGTATTTATGCACAGACAAGGAGCCACCAAAATAGTTAAAGCACTTAAACACCTAAATTAGAAAATAAAAGTTTCCAGTTTTGGAATAAGATAACTTCCAGTTTATCTTCTACATATAGAACTATAGGGATCCACCCTAAAATTTTCTCTTTCTCCCATAAACTCCTACTGTAGTCTTCCACTGCCCCCACTGCAGCCTCCTCCACTCTCATCTACCTTCAACTCCACCAACTCTCCACCCACCCCACGCCACCACCCTTGCCCCTGCCCCACGGCCTTGGCGTCGCAGCTTGATGACCATGGCATTCTCTTAGGCCTCCACCCTCAGGATCTCTCTCTTCCTCGTCCTCCTCACCGCCGTCGCTGTCACTGCCGCTTCCTTCGCTCTCCCCATTGAAAAGGTGTTCAAGCACAAGAAAGCCTACCGCTGCTCCCCAAAGTTATAGTAGACATTGATGCGCTCGAGCTGGAGGTCAGAGTCGCCGCTGTACTTGCTGGTGTGGTTGATGCCGTGCTCATCACAGATCACCTCCCAGAACTTGGCCCCTATCTGGTTGCCGCACTGCCTGCCCTGGATGTGCAGGATTTCTCTCATTTTCTCCGGAAAGTGACAGAAAATGGAGACCGAAGAGAGAGAGGGGAGTAATTAAATAATAAAAGATAACAACAGGAGGTGTTTTGGCATTTTGAGAGGGCAGTGCTGCTCAAAGAAGGTGGTTGGAAGAAGATGATGGTGCACTGGTAGACTTCGGGAGAAAATACTATGGTGAAAACTAATGCATAAGGCACCATTGAATTGTGGAGCATAGCAAACGACGTTGAACTATCATCGTTCCTTTGGATGCATCAAACATGCATTGCCCTAAGAGACCATGCAAAGCAATTTGGTATTATAATTCTTTCCCCCTTTGACAGAATCATCTATCAATATGTTGTCTGCCCCCAATTTGCGATAATTTTTCATTACTAATCCAGTGGATACGAGATCAGGCATATATTATTTTTAATGCAACAGTGTTTCTCAATTAAGAGAAAGATTCTCATCGGACAAATACGGCATATAGCATTTAATTGAGGGAAAGGGGATCAGACATAATGTAACAGTACTTTTCATGCAACAGTGCTTTTTAAGTTTCAACATAGAGTCTCATTTTTTCAAATTATTAACTATAAATGCCCCATTGTATTCTTCCTCAAAAATAATGAAAGTATTTATCATGCTTCCCTTGCTTTAAAAATTAAAGCTTCACACATAGAAGTGGCGGAGAATGGTCTTTACTAACATAACAACAATGACTAAATAATGTTTTCTGGTTATGCTAGCAAAACAGATTCGCTATATTGAGCAATGCAAGCATTACATAGCACATGCAAAATGCAAAATGCAAAATGCAAAAGCTGAGTTGAACCAAAATGCAAATTCAAAAATCCTACAAAGCTTTTACGGTTTGCACGAAGACAACAACTTTTTTTTTTTTCACAACATTTAAGTTGTCGCCAAACTTAACAAGCTTAAAATTTTGGAACTTTTGCAAGAAACTGAATTTTTTTCCTTTAAAAAAAATAATAAAGTAGCATTAAATAACAAGCACAAAATAATTGAACATAGCATTCCAAAGACAGAGAGACAGAAACCGTGAATTGTGGAACCAAAGGAAAGCACAAAAATCAACATGCACGAATGAAGAAACAGCATTGAGACACAGAACAAACACTTAGACCCAGAAATGGATGATGAACCCATAAATCCAAAGCAAAAGAGCAAACTTTTTCAACAGATCAAGACCTACCCAGCTCAGATTCTCAATGAAATTCACAATCTGCCCGTGAAATCCATGAAAAAATCAAACTTTTCAACAAACACACAAGACCCAGAAAATCCTTATCAGGGTAAACAAGGCCCAGAGCTACCCACCAGAAAATGGCACCAAAAAACCCCAATCAGAAATTAGGGTTCCTCAAAATTTGCAAAAGCTGCTCAAAAATCTCTGAGCAGAGAGCACCAATTGAGGACTGCCATGGCTTCATTCCATGCCTTCTGCAGCTTCAGAGGGAGCTTTGGGGATCCCCCACCCAAGCAGTGCCACCACACTTCTGCAACAGATGAAAGGGTGCAAAAACAAACACACTTTCTCTCTCTAGAACTCTCTCTCTTTCTCTAAAATCTGACGCCTCTCTTCACAACGCTTCTTGTTTCTCTCTCTATTTTAAGCATCTCCCATGTGAGTGTTGTGTCATGTACTACTTACTTGTCTTGTACCCTCTTTCTTTCATTACCACTTGGCCCTGTCTCTTTGTGCCTCTCTTTAACCAAAAATGGAAATAAATAATAATAATAATAATAATGTCATTTTTTTTTTAATTCTAATGCACCCACAATTTCGTTGAGGGATGAGTTTCCTCTCTATGAAAAATGGTCAAATGGGCCCCATTAAGGAAAACCCAATCACCCTTTTCATACCTCATTCATCTCACCATTTCTGCCTTTGCAGATCCTTCTTTCTGGTGAATTCAGACAGTAGCGTATTTTGTTTTTGTGTAACGAAGATTAAGAAAATAACTATCCTTTCATATGAATTTTTTTTTTATATTGTCTATTTTATTTTATTTTTGTTTACTGAAGTTACACAGAAGTATATAAGATGAGAGGATATAATTAATGCTAATTTTTGCACGACAAAGTTCATTACCAGTTCAAGGTGCTTGTTTTAAGGAAGGTATCCATACACCTCATTAACTTGTGAGGGTTTGGGGAATTTATCTGTTGATTTTTTTGCGGGGAAAAAACACTGCCTACATGACTAATTCAAGTCATGCTTTTAACCTACTACTATGTTGCTGTGGTCCCAGAAAAAAAAAAGGGGAGGGGACCACGTGTGTCACTGTTCACTTAATCTTATTCTTAAACAGTGCTCGTAATTTGGGAAGGTACATGTGGATTGAAGTAACAATTTTCCTTCTAGTTTTGAATTTTGACCATGAGTTAACATCTTAGTTGGAAGCTTTCATATAGCATCATTGTTTTTATATTCCGTGTCTGGTTATTGTTACTATCCAGAGGTCATCTTTCATGTCCCAAGTTAGCATCTCCTAGTGTATCTTCTTCAACTCTTGGAAATTAGGTTTAAGTAAAGGAGAAGGCTTTGTTAACTTGTAATTTGCAAGTTGTATGGCACATTGAGTGCACCATAGTGCTTCTCCTTAAAGATCTATCAGTGCATATCATCTTCTCCACCCACCTCCAATGTATTCTGACAACACCAACACAATCACCTCCCCTCGACTCCTTTCTCTTCCTCTACATCCACCATTAACCACCACCGTTCCTCCACATTTGTCACCACTCAAACTTCCCGGTGCCATCTCCGGTAACTTGCGCCGCCTTGACTGTCACCGCAACTTCCAATACTGCGATCCACGATGGCACTCAACACCACCAACAACCTGCAGGACCTCCGCAACCTAGCTCCATCTGCGCCATTGCTCATCCTCACCGGCAACCTATAGGACCACCGCCAACATGCTAGATCCGTGCGCATCATCACTGAGTCCGAGTTGTTTGCAACAAGGAGTCCAAGGTGGCGGTGGCATCAGTGGGGAGTTGGGCAGGCAGTGGCGGCGATGGGGGAGTGCAGTAGGCGGTAGAGTAGAGCAAGGGGCCCCGCGGCAGTGCTTCTTGTTCCTGTAGGAAATAGATGCAAGCCATGGTTGTGATGTTGTGGTGTTGGTGATGGGCGAGGGGGGAGTGGGGAGATGGTGGTTGTAGTTGTGGTTGCAGGGGTGATTTTGGGCTTGGTGTGGCGCAAGAACGGCGGGGCGAGGACGAGGTGGTTGCAAGGACAGAGGTGAGCGACAATGGCGATGAAAGGTGGTGAATAACCGATGAGTGTGTGAGAATGAGGTGAGAGATGAATTGGGAAGCTACTAAAGTACACCATCAAATTATTAGTGTACAAATAGTCTACCAAATCAGCACTTTTGGATTATGAAGATGTACCATACATCTTGCAAGTACATTGCACCATAGCCTTCCCCTTCCGTAAAAGCTCTCTCTTTATATGTTCTTAACATGAGAAGCTCCAAACTTAGCCAATTGACCCGCCCCTGCCTTCTCTTAAAGTGTGTGCTAGTTTAACCTAATAACCTCCTGATTATTCTATAAAGGAGCTCTTATATCATTTAACAAGTAACCATGAAGTCCCCAAAATGTACAGTAATTTTATTTTAAATAACTTAAAAAATTCAAATATAATATATATATAATGGCTTTGCAATAATTAAGTTACATAAAGTTGTTTTTTTAATAAGTTTACATATTATTTTGAACAATAGTAATTTAGATACTAGATAGATATATTTGTTTCATTTTAGGTCTTTTATAGAAGATATATAATATAATTACATCTTTAACACAACTAGTAAAAATATATTCTAAAGTAACCAAGTAAATGAAAATAATTACAAATTAATATGATAAATTATGCAATTAATAAATATTTGAAATCATCAAACACCATAAAAAATAAAGTTATATATCAGCTAAAATAATTAGATATTAATTTAGCATAATCAATTTATAAGTGACTAATTTTAAGAAATTTGACAAAAAAAAATAACGAATAATACTGTTATATATTATATTTAAATACTACTTCCTTCAAAAATTTCATGCAAGATCTGTTTCTCACTTAAATGTAAAATTTAATTATAATTCATTCAATTTAAAAATAGCTTCATTTACATAATATTAAAAAATTGCTTCACCCTAAAATAGCATGCAAAAAGAAATTACATGACTGACAGTTCCAACAAGAAGTTACTTAAAAGTCTTTATGTAATTATTTTTTTTTATAATTTATGCCATAATACAACATATTTACAGAAAATACAGCCATGAAAAGGACAAAAATAATCCATAAGAGAGAAATATCAGACAAAGAAGATGCATTTAATATTTTTAATAAGTTTTATATTTTAATTAAAATAAAATTGAAAATCTTTTTGATATATCCCTTTTAATAACTTTTCCTAAGGAGCATATCAATGAAACTCACAACTTTATTTTTATTCATATGTGCTCGAGGACAGGCCACTGAAAAAATGAATATTTATGGTCATTGAGTAATATCTTCCTCCTAAAAGGTTATTAAATATTCAAATAAATTTATATGAATAATAGAGTATTTTAATTGAAAAGGAAATGGTTACATATTTGATTAGGTAATTTTTAAGGTTGATATAAATCTATGTCACTTGAAAGGGATATTTAATTAAATAACTTTAATTATTATATAAATACACAAAAATAGAAATAGTTGATTGAAAAAAGATAAAAGATATAAGTAAATCATAAAATATTAAAATTAATGGTAATTATTTTTATACATTATTTTCTAATAAATTGCCTAATAAAACATTATAACTTCTTTTTATGATTAAACTTTTTTTGGTACATCAGCAATAGTGAAATTTAAACCTCTAATCCTATACATTCTACCAAAGTTCCTCATCACTAAATCAATCATAATAACTTATAAAGTATTATAACTTTAAGTTATAGAATATTTTTACTACTTGTATATGAAATATTACTATTTCATAAATTATTACATTTTCTACTGTCAGTAGTTCCAAATTACAGCCAATCTTATAGATTGTATTGCTACATGCGCAGACCGTATAAACTCAATTGGATAGTGCTTCTTTTTTTTTTTTTTTCAATACATTGTATAGTGTTTCTTTTAATTTTTTAATATATTGTATAGTGTCTCTATTATTATTATTATTTTACATTTCCTTTTTCTCTTTTGGATGAAACAGGTAAGTTAAAAATTTATGTTTGTGGGCTTTGTAAACTTAACATAGTGTAAAAGTAGCTTCTCTCTTAACTTAAAACATACAAACATAAAAATATAGATCCAAAAATTTTATTTTAGATCCCCTGTTGTTTTAGGATATCTCAAACGTAAGATAAAAGATGGATAGATTGAATAGGTTTTAAAATTAATTACAATAATATTTATGATGAACTAAAATAATTAAAAAATCAGTTTGTAAATAACCATTTAGCTTATTTATCGATTATTTCTTATAAATAATATCCGATATATTATTTACAATTTTATCATATTTTAAAACTTTACTTTTGTCCTTTTTAAATTAGTGAATCTTACTATCTTAATAGATTATGAAGGATTCATTTTTCATCCAATAATAAATTAAATTAAATAAATTTAGTTCATGAAATTAATCTATAAATAAATAAACTAAATTAAACTTATGTTTAGCTGAATTAATTAAATTGGTAATAAAGTTCACAGATAATTTTACCACTCCTACTTAAAAGCTTAGCACTTAGCCACATACTATCAATATCTGCTTGCTGAGAATATACACTAGTACGGATAGAAATCGCATTAAGAACTGTCCCCATGTGGCCGCATCATTGCCATCACCAATCACTAGCACTAGTGTAGATAAGCATCGCATGGATAGGATGAACTACTGTTGAATTATATCATTGAGGATTATGATTAAAATAGTTAAAGCTGCATGTCATCGTGCTAGCCATGAACAAAGATATATGCACCTGGAGAAATACTGTAGTCAACGAAACATCAGCTCTGAGAAATAATATTAATGTTTAAAAAATCTAATTGGAGATTAAATTGGTAAAATTTTAGTTTATAATTCTTTGGTCGTAACAATTGCATGTGTTCAATTTTAGACCGAAAATAATAATTATAAAACTCTTCTCCAATTGCAGTTTACTTTTACAGCAACCAACTATTTTTAAGTTTTCAGTTTATAGTCTAATTTATTTAGAATTTAATTTAAATGCACTGACATGTCAACCAATAAAAATAGTAGAAAGTGACAACTCATACAAATAATTATCCATTATAGTGAAGGATCTACCATAATTTCTCATTTTTTCCTATTTTTATTGGTTGACAGTATAAAACTGTTTTACACTGTCAATACATACCAATTAATCTCATTTATTTACTTAGTTGGATTCTATAATTAAAATAAAAAAAATGTTTGAACTAAAAATATGGTTAATCCGATGATTTTTAAAACAAGGAATAATACATCTTCACTTATCTACCTAAGTATCGAATCAGAAAACGACCTGTATAATGCCATCTGCTTCCATCTCACTTGTCTGGATAGTTAGTGCTTGGTGGAGAGATAATTTTGAAGAAAAATAATTATTGAACAAACAATTTTCTTAAAACAAAACCTTACGTTAAAGATTTATATGAACGCTTTTTATTTTTAAGTGTTAAACACAGCCTTTTGATTTAAATTTCTACTTGCTGATGCTTTGTAGACGTCGTTTGTGATTTTGTGAGGCGCTTGTCTCTCTTCTTCTTGTTATTTTCTTCGGCTGTACCCCAACAAAAGAAAAAAATCACAACTAAAAATATAAGAGAAATGCTTTGTATATTACAATCCATCGACATACTCTCCCATAAATCATTGGATTTGTTGAAAATAATGAAATAAAAATTTTAAAACAAAAAACTCAATAAAACAAATGTGTCAAAAAATGCGTTGAAAATTTACGTACATATAACACAGCTCAAAAAATAATGACAATCAAAGTTAAAAAGTGTTGGTAGTTGCGTCATATATTATACTAATTTAGGTTGGTTATTTTGTTCATAAACTCAACAAAACTAGGGAAGCTAAACACAACTAGTTGACAAACGGCAATATGAATTAAATCAAGTGGTTGAACGAACCTATTAGGATTGTGCTTTTGCCTTGTGTAGGTACTAGGGTAGCACGTCTATAGTGAATAACCTTGCCTCTTAATGGCTGGTAAACAAATCTCATATGGGTATAACAACAAACATTTGTGAAACAAAAAGTTCGAATAAAATAGTAATAAGAACTACCAATGTGAGATTGATCAAGGTAGTAAGTGCTTTTACCCCTTAACTAGAGGTCTCGGATTTGAGTCTTGAGAATGGAAAAAATCTTTGTTAGGAGACCCATACCTCTTTCAAGAACCTTTGTTGGGTCGGGTCGAATTAGTCGAGTTCCCGATAATAAGGTCCGAATACCAGTGGTTCTATCGAGATAAAAAAAAAAAGTAATAAGAGCTATCAACAAGGAAACAAAATAAGATTTTAAATTAATTCAATCACTCTTCAATGAGGCAATGGCCTGATCAACTTGACCTATACCCACATTGATCAATTACCCTCTCAAAATTTTCGACACCATGATAAAATTTGGGAAGGAAGACTATGAAAAAGAAGAAAGAACATACCACTCTTTATGCATTAGATTAAAAAAATGCTCTATCTCACTACTTTATTACTTCTAGCCTTGTATTTGGTTTCTTCATTTTGTTGCTCTTCCTTTCCTTTAATTTCGAATCAATTGACACATGGCCCTCCTTAGTAACAAACTTTTCTCTTGTGACTTCTCCATGTTGTCCAGCATGTTCTAGCTCATCATCCCTTGTGGCATTCCACTTATTATACTTGACATTTGTTACATCGCCTCCCTTTTTGAAAACAAAATTGTCCTCAAAGTTGAAATGTGTTGCCTATGATTAATCTATGTTCTACTACTTAATTAGAATCCATTGTTTCTGAATTTCCCCTTATAAGAAGGTTTTGGTTACTCACACCTTTTTTTCGCTTCAATAGTGGGCCAAGTTCTGATGTGGTCAAGGGTAATGGCATATACAACATGGTAGCATCACCTTTGAATTTCTTTAATAATGGCACAGGGAATGCTGGATGGATTATAGACCCCTTTAGCATAATATCTCTTTGCTGGAGTTCCTCTTGAACTGAGAGAGGATATTGCTGCTTGAATTCATATCTAGTCACGATAGGTGGATCTCTACCATATAATGCCTTGAACGGGGTCATGCCCATGCTAGAATGGTGTAAAGTGTTGTACCAGAGTTGTGCCTATAATAACCCAGTCTTGCGAAATATATCATGGACTTGAGATAATGCAAATAGCACTTTTTGTTATTTTGAATTTAAAAATTTTTTTAAGTCTAAACCCTATGCCTCCTTGCAGGGCTATATGGGTCAGACTTTTTCTTGAGACAAAAACTCTCAACAATGGTCCTTTATGTATCAATAAGTTAAAGATTGGTTTTTAATGAATTTTAGAAAATCTTTAATCCCTTTGTTTTTAGCTTAGAAGTTTATAAAAGTTCAAAAGTTTTCAAATTTGAATTATAGCCCAAAAATTGAATTTTGATTCTTAAGGGCTTTATTTTTTATATTTTTCTTGAATCCAAATGGACGTTATTTTCTTATTTACATTTATATTTTAAAATTAATGGAGTATGTAAATAAGTACATTGTGACATTTGAGAAGTGTAAGAAAAGTAAAAAAAAAAAAGGGGGTTGGGCACCCAAAGCTGGTGCCTAAGCGCTAGCTACCCTGCTAAAAAGTGTTCAGGCGATTAGACACCTAGGCACCCAAGTCATACTACCCAAGCACCTGCTGGATAAAAATAAGGGAAGCTTCTTAAGCCCTCTCCCTCACTTTCTCCCAAATCATTCTCTCTCTTCTTTTTCTGTCATTCCTCTCTCTCACACATAAATCCTATCAATCCTTCATCAATTCTTGCTTAAATCCATCTTTTTCACATCATCACCACCACCTTAGTTTGATTTCTCTCTTACAACTCTCTCTCTTTCTCTCTTTCTTTCTCTCTCTTTCTTCCCCTTTTTTTGGTGAGAGAAAATGAAGATGGGAGGATACCCATTGCTCTCCTCACACTCCACTCCCTTCCTCCATTTTCTAAGATAATTCTTGAGCTTAACCCTTCATGTAATACTATGGATTAGCTAGTTTTTCTATAAATTCAAGGTTTGAACATGTGAGGGGGGGTTAAGGATTCAAGAATTAAGGGTTTTGCTCTATGAGGCTAATATGAGTAAATTTTTACAATAGTTAAGTTGTGAAAGTCTAATTTATAATGTTTGTTATCTTAGATAATCTCAATGATCCCTTGGCGGCTTCAAGGCATCATAGGGCTTAAGCTCCTTCCTTCTTGGACTTGATTAGTTAGTTGATAATATATCTGTAGTATACTTTAATTATATGTGTGTTTCTAGAAAAGTTTTATAATGATTTGAGTATTTAAATGTAAAAAAAAAAAGAGAGAATTAGCATCTATTAGATATCTTAAGAGGTAGCTCTGTTATTTCCTCTATATATAGATACGTCTGGGAGATTATTGTTAATGATCAAGGTTGCCTAATATTTCTAGTTTATACAAGATTTTGGAAGAAAATATATTATTTGTGTTATCTATAATTAAACAAATAGGATAAAGCAACTTTGGAAATGAATTTCTTATATTCTAAATTATGTTGCGGAAATAAACTGTTCTAAAGGGTTTTATTGATCTGGGAAATTGGGTATTTGAATTATGTCTTGAACTGAGTAATTATACTAGAATTGATAGTACGAATTTTAATATTAGGCATAATTGAGAACTTTAGCTAATTGATAAATGATTTTATGGGAGGAATCTTTGACAAAAATTGAAAGATAATGATAGTAGATATTAGCCCTTGGTGCACCTTGGTAGAACCCTAGCTAGCAAGGGGTGTTGTTAGCCGGGTCTGTTTGGCCAACATACCCGGATTGTTTATGGATACATTAGGGTTAGGTTGTCGGGACCACCTAGATATAGAAACTTACACTAGCCTAGTTGTGCAATGGATTTGGCACTGTTGGGGTCAAGTTGTCAGGGTCACCCAATCAGAAAACTGATTCTGGGATAGAAATCTCTCTTAAGATTTATAGTTATGATATTTTCACTGTATCTGACTAGTTAAAAGCACTTTTTTTGTTTTAGTGTTCTATATACGTGTGTGTGTGTGTGTGTGTGTGTGTGTGTGTGTATGAGGTATGTTTTATGGAAACTTTTACAATATTTTCTTTATGTATGGTTATTTGTAGTTAAAGGGGATATGAAGAAGGGACTTATGGAATTACAATGATATAGTGGAAATCTTATTTGGATCTATGTTTCAAGTCTTATACCTATTATTCCTTAAGAGTGTATTTTCTTGATAAATATATGTTTTGTGAAAAACTTATGTTTAAACTTGTCCCATTCTTGTTATAGATATATTATCTCTTATTAAATCTGTGTGACTCACTCCTCTATTCTCTCCATGTTTTATACAGGTATAGATTTATACTTGGGTCCTTACAGCTAACTAGAGGTGTTGGATTTCTAGTAAATCCACACTCTTGTCTGTGTGATTTCCAAAGATTGTCTATATTTGAGATTTGTATTGGTTTAAGTATATTTGTATATAGTCTTTAGTGATACTCCATTAGCCTATAGGCAAGGTTTTGCTTCCAATGTGGTATAAAATTTTAATATGCTTCCCGGTTGATTAAATCTATGTCATGTTGAGAATCTGATAGATAGTTAGAGTTATATTATTATAACTGTAATATGCATGTTGTGGGGTATATTCAGAGAATGCTTGGATTCCTAACAAGTAAATGTGTGTGCTGTCTTCCATAGGAAGAAGTTCTACATTTGGGAATTAATCCCAAATATAAGGGAAATTCTGTCTATTTCCCTATAAGAATTTATATATGTGGCTTGCTAGAGGACATGACCCCTATGCACTAGTCATAGCTTGGGTTGGGTTATGACAGTGCCCAAGAAAGGTGTTTGAACGATGTCTTGGGATTCTAGAAACATAAACATCTTAAGTACATTTCAATTGATTTGTTAGGGATTTCACTTTGACCATCAAATTGCGAATAATAAGAAGAGCTTATTACTAATGTTGTCCTTTGCAACTCGAACACTTGCTGCCAAAAGTTACTCATAAAACTTTGTCCTTATTTGATATAATAGATATTGGCAAACCATGGAGCTCTACTATGTTGGCAAGAAACGAATTAGCTACTTGTAGTATGTTTTCATGATAATAAGGTGTGCAAACTTAGATAACCTATTAATTACCACTATGATTACTGTGTACTAATACCCCTAAGAATTTGGTAGACCTGTAATAAAGTCCATCAATATGTCCTCCCAAACTTGATTGGGAAATGGAAGTGGTTGGAATAACCTAGTTGGAAGTGTATTGGCAAATGTAACTTGATGGCATATAAGACTAGTTTTGACAAATTCTTTAATATCATGATGCATGTTAAAGCCAATAGAACTATGATCTAAATTCTGGAATAGGTTTTAGCAATGCCAACATGGCCTCCAATGTAAGCATTAAGATACTCATTTAAAGTCTAATTGATAAGGGAACTGTCTCGATGGATGTATAATTTGCCTTTCCAATATAATAGTCATTGTGTTAAAATTCATTTTAGTGTTGGTTTGGTTGGCACAATTCTACATCTTTTAGTTCAAAATTAGATAGCAACTCATGTTTTAGCATCTGCTACCATTTGTGATCAAATTTTGATTATGCAGGTGAAAAGTGTAACATCGCTAAGCTTCAATAATAGCATACAACTCTTTGGTATGAGTTGACTGCCTTTGCATTCTTGGGGAGAGTTTTTTTGAAAAGTAGGCAATAAGTTGATTGTTTTGGCTGAGAATAGCTCCCACTCCAATTCTTGATGCATTTGTCTCCAATGTGAATGGCATAGTGAAGTGTAGCAATGCCAAAATATGTGTTATAATTAATTCCTTATTAAGTATTTGGAAAGCTTCCTATGTATATATAGTCCAGTGAAATGGATCCCTTTTAAGCAAACCAATTAAGATAGAGGCTATTGATTCTAGATAAGCCTCCTTAATAAATAGTGAAGTCGAGAAACTCTCTCGGTTGCTTAGTGTTTTTAGGTCTACCCATTCCTTAATGATAGAAACTTTGTTTAAGTATTTTTTTTAAATATTTTTTAAAAAATTTGTGTTTTTAATGTTTTTTATTTTGTATATTTGTACTTCTTTAAAAAAAAAGTAAAAGTAAAAATTATTAGTTTTTATGTTTTTTTTTAGAAGTAAATAGAAAGTTGTTTCAAGTCACTATAAGTGGTTTAGTAATAAGGGATTTGGATAATTTGTATGAAATCTTATGTTCAAATCTTATTGCCACCAATATAACCAAAAAAAAAAAAAAAAAAGGTAGCTGTTATCTCAAAATTAAAAATAGTAGAAAAGAGAGAAATTCGTCGTAAAATTTAGAAATTACTAACTTACTATTTTATCCTTCAAATTTTTTAAAAAATTATCACTCTCATTCTTGCTCTTCCTGTCATAGTAATTTTATAAGAGAAAAGAATATTTATGTTTATCATATCCAAATAGTTTAAAAATTCTGATTCTAATAAAAAATATTTTTACAATTAAATCAAAAATAAAATAGTTTTCTGATTTTACTTCTAATTCTGCAACTTCTTTGGAGAAAGAAATTCTTTTAAAATCTTCATCAAACAAGCCCAAAGTGAAAAGATAACTAGGTAAATAAAATGAAATAAAGATAATGTTAATTGATTTAGTGAAAGGAGCTAATTGTTTATATGTGGTAAACCATATTTCAAATTTTAGTTGGAAAATATGTCCAATTGAATATCAGGTTGCATCTCAAATATGATTGTCTTTATTACACGATATTTGTGAAAAAAATTGAATAAACATCACCAATTTATTTAGAAATTAGAAAAAATGTTATATTACCTATGCTACTATATAAAAGGGTTAAGCCTCATTGCTTGGTCACAATTTTTTTTCCAAAATTATCCTTATAAACATTAATATTTTTGTTCTTTAAAATGCATTTTTTTAAGGATAAATCTGTACATTTATGTTTAATAAGACTATATTAATTGTTTGTATCCCCTTGCTCGCTCAACAACATCCTACAACCCGCAATCCAGAGCAGTTCCAGTGTCATTTTGAAAACCTCTCCACCTTCATCATCACATCCCCAAAAGAACACCACCTGCATTGCATTCCAATTCTCTTAACTATTTATCCTTTCTTTTAGTGGTTACTTCCTGACTGAAAATAATTACAAAGCGAAGAAATTGAAAAAGAAAAATTGCTTGCAATGTGGGATGAGGCAATATATATCTTTAAAAATTTATTGATAAATATTTGATTTGATGAGTGTTCTTTGAACACCTAAAAAAAGGTATCCGATCAATACCCTATCACATCCAATTATTCGATCTATTTGACTTTGTATTTTACATTTTTTATTTTAACTTTTTCTAAAATTCTAATGGGTGTACGATGTCTTGGGGTGTTGGACTTTATAATATTTAAAATTTATTTTCCTTTTTGATTTGCATTCACTTTGCAAGAGTCAAAAGTTTTGACACTGTGTATGGATATTAAATAACAATACATATTTTATCTAGGATATATATATATATAGAATGAGTCAAAAGTTTTGACACTGTGTATGGATATTAAATAACAATACATATTTTATCTAGGATATATATATATATATATATATATATATATATATATATATATATATATATATAGAGAGAGAGAGAGAGAGAGAGAGAGAGAGAGAGAGAGAGAGAGAGAGAGAGAGAGAGAGAGAGAGAGAGCATTTTAACCATTTTTTTGATATAATTATATTTTTTATTTTTATTTTTTAAACTTTTTATAATAATTTTTTAATTTTTTATATTCATAATAATTCCTTTAATTTCTTTTTTGTTGTTAAAATTTTATTTTTTCAAAATAACTTTTTCTTTATAAAATACTATATCCTTATTTCAAATAATAAAAATTACAAGTTGTCGGACATGGAGTTCTTACAATAATATATTTGACAAAATCACAGTTATTTAATATTTTTTTCTCTCTTCCTACATACAGTTATCTAATATTTTATCTTTAGACCATTTTGGAATTTATTTATGCTATTATATAAAAGTGTTGAAACACTTTAACCATCTCTCAGCCGTAATTATGCTCCCTATTTTATCTTTATTTTATTTTTTTAAATATGAATTTAATTTAAATATATTATTAATGTAAAATTTTTTTATATAGATATCTAATTATAAATTATTATATTAATAAAACTTTTTGATATAACTATCGATTACTTGAATAGTTATATGAATAGAAGATTTTGATTGGATGATAATATAAAATGCACCTAAATTAAACTCTTTAAATATTTCATAATAAATTTTTTAACTTTTTACATTCACAATAATTCCTTTAATTTTATTTTTAATGTTAAAATTTCTTTTTTTTTTTTTAAGTAACTTTTTCCTTATAAAATACTATATCTTATTTTAAATAATAAAAAAATACAAATTGACAGAAACAGAGTTCTTACAATAATATTGTTAACAAAATCAGAGTTATTTAGATTTTATTTTACTTTTTCTCTTTTCACGGACAGTTATAGCAATAGTATTTTACCTTTAGTACATTTTGGAACTTCGATGTAGCACCATAGGATGCACGTGACGGAGACACGTAGACAAACACATGGACTCCTTTCCAAGCAGTCACGGAGACTTCTCTAGAGCAACATTAAGATTATGGAAAGCGCAAATGGCATTGCGGCAGTTACTGGTCCTCCCTCACCCTCTCACTAACTTCACTCCCAAGCCCAAACTCCCCCTTCCCAAAAAGCGCGTTTGCTTCTCGGCTTCCCCGGCAATAACAATGGCTTCCAACGCTCGAAAGGTGAAAACAAAAATAACAAAAATTGGAAACAAACCGAACAAACCTTTCCCACTCTTCTTCTTCTTGGTTGGTTTCTCACTCACTGTTTTGCTGAAATCGCTAGGTATTGGTTCCGATTGCCAATGGCACCGAGCCTATGGAGGCCGTCATCACCGTCGACGTGCTTCGACGTTCCGGCGCTGACGTCAACGTCGCCTCCGCCGGAAACCACCTCACCGTTCAGGCTCTCCACGGCGTCAAGATCGTCGCCGATGCTGTGGTCTCCGACGTCGCCGACACCGTCTTCGACCTCGTCGCTCTCCCTGTACCTCTATCTCTCTCTCTATCAGTGATTTTTCAATTTTGTTGTGTTGCGCTTGAAATTTGATGAAGAATTGTCAGATAATGGTCAAAATTGGTGGATTAGTTGTCGGTGAAGATATTTTCAATTTTGGAATGATTAATTGGTTAATTATTATCGATCGTTTGTATAAAATTGTAAACTGGATTGAGTGGTGAACTTTTTGTTAATTAGATTTTGTGTGCGTGTGCGTGTGCGTGTGCGTGTGTGTTTGATTTGTTGTGTAGGGAGTTGTTCCACTCTTGATAATCAGAGAGACTGTGAAGTTGAGATTTGATGAGGAATTGTTGCATGCTGCGTTTTTTATGTTTGATTATCAAATTGGTGGGTTAATTATTTTATTGGTGAAAGTATGTTCAATTTTGGAATGATTAATTGATTAATTATCAGTCATTTGTATGGCATTGTAAACTGAATTGGGTGGTTGCTTTTTTTTTTTTTTTTAAATTAGAAAGTCCTTTTTTTTTCTGTGTGTTTAATTTGTGTATAGGGAGGTGTTCCTGGTGTTGATAATCTGAGAGACTGTGGAGTTCTGGAAAAGTTGGTGAAAAAGCATGTTGAGGATGGACGGCTTTATGCTGCAGTGTGTGCTGCTCCTGCTGCGGTACTCGGCCCCTGGGAATTGTTGAAGGGGTTGAAGGTAAAGTTATTTTCTTTTATTTTTTTATTTATTTGGGGGTAATGTTACAAGTATTTCAGAATACAAGTCTTGTTATGTTGATGATGGTGATGGATGTGTGACTTTGTGATTTTTGGACAGGCAACTTGTCATCCGTCATTTATGGAAAAATTGGCATCTTACACCACTTCTGTTGAGTCTAGGGTCCAGCTGGATGGCAGAGTTGTAACAAGTCGTGCGCCGGGCACAACCATGGAATTTGCGGTTGCACTGGTTGAGCAATTATATGGAAAAGAGAAAGCTGATGAGGTTGCTGGGCCACTGGTGAGGTTTTCATTCTTGATGATAATATTTTTTTATTTTTGATTTTTTTTTTGGGGTAGGGAAAAGAAATGCTGGAAAAAAAAATTGTTCATAATGGTGCCTACTTGTAGCTAATAGTATGCTTCGCATGACTGCATCTGGGAATAATCTGGCATTTACTATGGTTGGTAATTGGTGATTTGGTCTTTGTGAGGAATTTCTTAAGTATTGTCAATATTGTCCTCTCCACTGCTAGCCCTCTCTGACAAGTTCTTTGATATATGGAAATTGCAAATGTTTGTGTAGTAGGCTTTGGGACTGAAGATAATGATTTGGGGATGGGTTTTTCCAGAACATGTGGAGGTTTTGTCAGTCAATCTGGTCTCAGATGAATTTTTTTGCTAATACGAGGCTGGGAAAAATATGCTCTAATTTAGGGCTATTTTGGTTTATGATTGATACCATAATTTTTGAGTTATTTGTGGTTAATTGTAAAAAATGTAGAGCTATGAGATTGTGTGTTTATATTCAATGAAACTAGATGGGCTTTGCTCTGGCCTATCAATTTAAATATGAAGACATGTGTAGGGCTAACTAGAGGGATTGACACTACTGAAAAGCTTCAAGAAGTTGCAAGACATGTTCATGCTTCATAATTGAAGTCTAATTAAGTTATTACTTGTTTTAAAGGAGATATGGGGAGTTCACCTTTTTTTCCAGCCCTTAATACCTCTCTCTCTCTCTCTCTCTCTCTCTCTCTCTCTCTCTCCCAACTAAAAGGAAAAAGGTTAGCAGTTGCTAACTTGGCAACTTGCTATCCTTTGTGGAACCAAATCAGAAAAAGCAATTTTGTTCATTCTTCTTAGAATTGAGTGGATACGCCTATTTGTA
The DNA here is from genome assembly GCA_031439585.1 of Pterocarpus macrocarpus. Classification (NCBI taxonomy): domain Eukaryota; kingdom Viridiplantae; phylum Streptophyta; class Magnoliopsida; order Fabales; family Fabaceae; genus Pterocarpus; species Pterocarpus macrocarpus. Next base: position 13,502,797 of record CM062517.1, on the reverse strand, counting down.
ATGTATGAGTGGACTGGTGCACATGCATATGTTGGGCTCTCTGCAGCTAACTTTCAACATGCAAATGATACAGTGATGCAAATACAATCTTTGTTAAGAAACTTATATGGTTTATGATGTCCTTCTCCCACTATGATTTTTTTTTTTTTCCTTACTTTTCTTAAGAGCTTTGCTTTAATTTGACATTCAGGTCATGCGTTCTAATCATGGTGATGAATATACTTTTAAGGAGCTAAACCCCGTGCAGTGGACAGTTGACAATCCACCCAAGGTGAGGATTGGGCCTTGATGTTGTCTCAGACTCTCTGTAAATTTTCTCCGTATTGACAAGAATACCGGAGGAAGGAAGGAGGATAGTACTATCTTTATTTCAATTACTTTTTTATATGATTGTGACTACAAAGATAAAATTTGTGAAATGGTATCTGCATTTGCCCACTTTTCAGGTTCTTGTACCAATTGCTAATGGCACAGAGGAAATGGAAGCTGTTATTGTCATTGACATCCTGCGAAGAGCAAAGGCAAATGTTGTGGTTGCTTCTCTTGAGGACAAACTAGAGATTGTGGCGTCACGTAAAGTTAAACTGGAGGCAGACATGCTCCTTGATGAGGCAGCCAAACTTTCATATGACCTTATTGTGTTGCCAGTAAGTGGGCTTCTTACTTTTGTCATAGTAATTAATCAGTATGTAGCATTTAGGTTGTGTAAATATATTTCAATTGTCTGCAGGGTGGACTGGGTGGTGCCCAAGCTTTTGCAAACTCAGAAATCTTGGTGAGTTTGCTAAAAAAGCAAAGAGAATCAAACAAATATTATGCTGCAGTTTGTGCATCCCCAGCTTTAGTCTTGGAGCCCCATGGCTTGTTAAAGGTATCTGTTTTCTGATCCAATTTATCATTGTCATAAACACAACATTCAGTGAATGACAGTTATGTAGCATTTTTCTTAGTTGCACAACCTGATTTAAGCTCATGTAGTTTAGTTTTCATAATCCGGCCTGCATGGTATGCAATTCGTCAGGATTTGGAAAAGCATGCATAACAAGCTGTACAGTAGCATTCAATTTCATTATTACTGAAGATAATTCGTTATGATTTGAAATACCGAGTGGAATCTCCACTCTAACTATTCTGCAGTATTAAAGTTCTGTCTGGGCCTAAATATTTCTTTGCACTTGATTTGCAAGCTGTGCTTCTCCTTATGACTCGATTTTGTGCCATGCTGTTAATTTGAGACGTGCATATATTTTCTTCAATATAGGGTAAAAAAGCCACTGCCTTTCCTGCCTTGTGCAACAAGTTATCAGATCCGAGTGATGCAGAAAACAGGGTTGTAGTTGATGGCAACCTTGTTACTAGCAGAGGCCCGGGGACTTCCATGGAGTTTGCATTAGCTATTGTGGAGAAGCTGTTTGGACGCAAGCTAGGACTAGAAATTGCAAAGGCAACGGTGTTCACGAGCCCATAGTGTATTCAAATGAGCAGCTCTTTATGCTAATGTATTAAGAGGTTTGTGTATGAATAATCGAATCATATCTGAACCTTAAATGAGATATAAATAACACGGAGAGAAGTGGTTGTTGGTAACTTTGATATCGCTTTGGTAGTTGCTTCTCATGCTGTGTTGAAGGAGCTGTATATATTACTTCAATGTAAGGAGAGTTCATTTTGGAATTTTGCTGTAATTTAAATTCTAGTAAGATAATATTTTGGTTCTGTACTGTTGGATTTCTTAATGACAAACTACCTTAAGCTACTTAGTAGTAGTACTAGTTCACTTTTACCTGCCTTACTAACTAAACCAGTTCTCTAACTGAATGTTTTGTCATGTATTAACAAATATATCATTTTGAGTAACTAGATTCTAATAAAAATCTATTTTAATAATCCAGAAACAGAAATTGAGACACTGGTTAGTTTGCTTGAGGTTCAAATTGAATAACTTGAGAGGAAGAGCATGTACTTTTGTTTTGCTGATTCAACAGTAGGTTTCAGCCTCTTTGGAGGATAAGTCGTTGGCGATGGAATGGAAACGGTTACGGAGCTGACAAATTTTTTGTTGGTTATGTATATTGGTAGACGCAGTTACTGGCAAATTATGTATTCAGTTTATTTATTGAAAGACTAAAAGCCGAGTATTTAAGAAATATCCGTTTTCATATAGGATTTGATTTTAATGATTCTCTATACTTCTTTTGTATGCATAATTTTTTAAGTAGAGAATGTGTGAGTGAAACATATTTGTTTACGTGTCAATATATGATATAATAATACAAAAAAGTTTTATATTATCAGTATATTAAAATAAAGCCTTTTTCTTGTGTGAAATTAAATTCTTTCATATATTCGTCAGTTTAGAAGCTATGCAGTTTATTTATTGAAAAATTAAAAAGTTACATATTTCAAATTAATCTTCTCATCATTTAACTTATGATTTTTTATAAAAAAAAACATTTTTTTTAAAATACACGACTTCTAGTTTCTCAAATGTTAATATATGGCTGTTCAATAATTAAATGCAGTTTTTTTTGTTTTTTTGGGGGGGGGGGGGGGCGCCGGGGGTGAGTATTAGTTCATCTAACACGTTTTATGAGCTTCCTAAAAGTTTCCATCGCGATGTTTTAATAATAGTCCATAGTTTGACTTTGAAAGGTGCTTTTATTCCGTTCTTTGGTCACTTTTGCGCCCACTAAAATTGATGAATTTGTACGTTTATAGTGCTTTTACTCCGTTCTTCGGTCACTTTCGTACCCGCTAAAATTCATGAATTTGTACGTGTATAGTTTTGCAAATATCTTTGGTGGAAAAAATAAAAATAAAAAGGAGTTGTGTTTTTTAAAATAAAAAAGGAAGAAGGGAGCTAAATATGACTTTCTAGTAAATCATATTCATCGAAGTTTTACTGTCATTAAATCATTAAGATTAATTTAGAATTTAAAACATGTATATATATAAAGGAGGCAAATCACATGAGAAAAGTTATTTATTAGGGAAGTACAGGAATAAATATGGGTTATATAATTATATATAGATAATTAATATTAAAAATTATTTAAATATTATATAATTATTTAAAAAAATTATTTAATTTTATATTTTAATCTTAATTATTTATGTAAGATCTAATAGTCAAAATTTACTTCTCACTCTCATAATTAATCACTTCTCTCATTTGATTCTCTCCCCATATATATAATGGGAGTGGCTATTGCCACATTCTAATATCTATTGTCACACCCTTTTTATGGCCTACATTTTGATATTTCTAAAATATCCTTAATTAAAAGTGATATTCTTTTATTTATTATCACTTCCATATTCTAAATTATATTTAATAATTATACTACTTATATTAATACAAAAGTTAACTATTTTTAATTTAACTATTTAAAAATAAAATTAACCTATTAAATCAAGTTCATACTAAGCCCAATTCATTCACAAACTAAACCAAAACTTTTGTTTTACCCTTTGATATAAGATAATATACTGAAGTGTGTTACCTTTGCTCTGAATGATTGTGAGATTTTTTTTTTTTTTTAATTTTTTGAAGTTGTGTGTGTGTGTGTGTGTGTGTGTGTTTATATATATATATATTGGATGTCAAGTATTTTTTATTTTTCAATTTTTTCAAAAAAAAATATTTTAAATTTGTATCTATTACCATCTCATATTCCAAAATTATATTTAATAATAATGCTAATTAATATTAAATATAAAAATTTACTATAATTAAACTCTTAACCAGCACAAAAAAATCCTAACTAAATCTAATAGTTGACTTGTATTAAAAAAATAATAAAATAAGATTTAGATAACTTCTCAACTTTGATAAGAAAAAAATATATAACACTCTCTTCGAATTATATTTCTGCAACAATAATGCTTGCAAATTTTATTATGTTGTAACTCTATCAAAAGGAGTTTATGAGACTAATAAGAGGATATACATGACTGCAGGAATGTTAAGTACTATAGAAATATTGTATTCGAAAAAGTATCAAATGAGATTCTATTACAAAAAATCTTTGAATTAGTTTGTAAATGAATTAGGCTTAGTATGAACTTGATTTAATAGGTTAATTTTATTTAAAAATTATTAAATTAAAAAAATTAATTTTTGCATTTAATATTAATTGGTTTTATTATTAAATATAATTTAAAATATAAGAGTGACAATAGATATAAGTTTAACATAACTTTTAATTAAGGATATTTTAGAAATATTAAAATAAAATCAACAAAAAAAAGTGAGAATAGACATTAGGGTGTGGCAATAGCTACTCCCATATAAAATCTTGAAAATTAAGTTATTTTATGTTGAAACATAATATTTTTAATTTTAGCACTTTTTATGTTATGGAAAAGAAATTTTTGTAAGCACAAAGATTTAACTATTTTTCAAATTTTTTAAATAATCATCTAAACCCACTATAAACTTTGTCAAAAAAAAATATTTATAAAGTCTCCTCTCATTTATAACTAGAAAAGGAAAATAAAAACTTTGCCAAAGTCATATGTAAATCACAGTAGATGGGGACTCATCCGTTGACTGACCTAGTTTGTCTCATGGCATGTGCCGTGCCAACTAACCCTTTGGCCTTAAATGTTTATTATTACTTTGCATTTTGTGTCTAAGAAACTTTTCATAACTTTTCTACAAAGTCCTACATAGGTCCCACCCGGGAATGGCATGAGAGACCAGTCACTTGATTCACATCCAAGAAAGGTAAATATCAAACTTGTTATCCCTCTATAACACTTACATACTGCCAAAGACTTTGTTTCAGATAAGTCAGTATCATCTTCTTCTTCTTTTTCTGGTTCATAGAAATGTATTTTGTCTCTTAGTTACAGTTTGTTTCCTGAGAAAATGTAGCAAGACTAAAAGGAAATAAATTATGGGTTTTACTTTGTTTTCATTATGGAGACATTGGATCATTTTGTTTGTTGGACAATTGTATTTGTAGATACCATATTTATATTTAACTTCCTTCGTTTTTCCACTATATTGACTTTTTGATATGAAAGTAATGCATTTCAATTAATCAATTGTACTGATATTACCTTTTAAGAAAGATTTATATTTATAAGCCAGGGCTGTACAAAAGGGTAGCACAAACAAGTTGACTTCTTCATGTTGATTAGAAGATATAAAGTATAAGACTTGACTTTGGCCTGCAAATTAGAAAACACGGCTATTCAATATTCTCAGCTAGAGTTCCTGTTTGTTTTTTTTTTTTTTTTGGGCGGGGGGGTGGGGGGGCCGTATAATAGTAGTGGGAAGTTCCTGCTGCAACTGCGTTGCTCATGAATAGTTAAATTATTCAATCAGGGTTTTGCCTTCTAAAGTGTATGTTTCTTTCAGCACATGATCTCATGACGTGGTATGGATATTCAAGCTGTTGAGTGCTCTGGTTAGATGATTAGAAGTTGATGAGCAGTTATCTGTTTTTCTGCACTGAGTTTGATCCACTGCAGCACCGGTTACTTTCTGATGAGTTGTTTCTCTCTTCTTTGCGGAAGAAAAGGGTCTTCCACAGCCACACAACCAACCGAAGTTGATCTAGGTACACAGATTAACGACATGATTGTTTACCACCTTTGTAATTTGTAATTAGTAGAATTTCATAGCGGATCTGCTGCTTTATGAAATTATTGAATCAATTGTGTTACACCAAGACGTGGTCTGTGCGTTTATTTCAAGAAACAACAATACTTAATGTAGTAATCCCAGAGATTGGAATGTACGCAAGAATCTCTCACATGAACTTTAACCATTTTGAACCAAGTTTGCCTTCGTTACTTTCGAGCATCTACCCTTAGGCAAAGTTTCTTAAATTATTAATGTGTAGTCAAATTGCGTGTTTGGTCTGTAATTAGACAGATGTTGAAGTACTGGTAACCTTTTCTACTTGAGTATCATGTGCTGACAATATGTAATTCCCACATTAGTTATCAACCCCACTTTACCTTTGGGGAGCATATATATATATATATTTTGGGTGCAAATACAATAAATAAATAAAGAAACTAAATGACTAAAAGCCAAATACAGCAATTTGATGTCTAGCATCTAAAAAATGAAAAGCACCAGCTGGAATCTTCCATAACCATGTGGTACTCGTGTCCAGTCCATTGAATTCATAAATAGCAACTACATTAAACCTTGCATAATAATCTTTTGCTGATTGAATATCTTTCAATATGCTATAAAACAACAGTTCACCCATCCATCGAAATGTTTTTTTTTTTTTTCTTTTTGGGTTATTGATTGAACTCCTCTTCAGAAAGGTGAGTCAGGCTTATTCACTAATCTAGGACAGCATATTACATTCTCTGAAGCAAGAGTCCATTTTTCAGATACTATGTTTGGATTATAAAATTTTGGAAATTGATATGTTCTAAATGTTTCTATGTTTATGTTCATATCATATGTATATGATGCAACAGATCTTTCAAGCTTTCAGAATGTCAATCTTTACACTTACAAGGAATTGGACATTGCCACTGAACATTTTAGTCCAGCACAGAAGATAGGGGAGGGAGGTTTTGGATCAGTCTATAAGGTGATTGCATTAGTATGGCATCCACAGTTCAAAAGTGCCTCACTTGTTTCTATGTTATGTCTATAAGATGCACTTATGCTTGTTTCAACATTTATTTTTTCAATGGCTGATAACTTTCTAGTTTCTACACTGAACAGGGAAAGCTCAGAGATGGCACTCTGGCTGCTATAAAGGTTTTGTCAGCTGAATCTGATCAAGGGGTCCGGGAATTCTTGACAGAAATCAAAGTGATCACCAGTATAGAGCATGAGAATCTAGTTAAGTTGTACGGATGCTGTGTGGAAAGAAACCATAGGATTTTGGTATATGGCTATCTTGAGAATAACAGCCTAGCACAAACATTTCTTGGTGAGTAAAATTTTTCACATTTGATATGAATGTATTATAACTCTCCTAGTAATGGACTTGTTCTCGTGACTTTATAGGTGGAGGCCATAGTAGCTTGCAGTTCAGTTGGCATACACGGAGGAACATTTGCATTGGTGTTGCACGGGGCCTTGTATTCCTTCATCATGAAGTTGTTCCACATATCATTCACAGAGACATTAAAGCAAGCAATATATTACTTGACGAAGACCTCCAGCCCAAAATTTCAGATTTTGGCCTAGCAAAGCTTATGCCATCAAACCTGACCCATATTAGTACCCTTGTAGCTGGTACAGCGTAAGTTCATAAGTCTATCTTTCAATTGTTGGATAATTTAAATTGGTTTATACCAGGAAATTCTGCCAGAACAAGTAATTACTTCTCTGCCATGTATCCAGATGTTCATATTACAATTTTTATGGGCAATTTTTGCCATTTCCTTCCTACTAATTCCCTTTTTGGTTTTGTTAGTGGCTACCTGGCACCTGAATATGCAATACGAAGTCAAGTGACAAGAAAATCAGACGTCTACAGTTTTGGAGTTCTACTACTAGAAATCGTTAGTGGGAGGTCTAACACAAATAGACGTTTACCTCCCGAGGAACGGTATCTTCATACAAGGGTAAGGACCTTTCTTTTAGCAAATATAGCATAAGTGAGAGCAATTAGATCTTCCCATCTTGACTGTGTAGTTTAAGCCATTGAGATTGCATATCAGTCTTCTGGAAGTTTATCATTAATTGAATATCATAGCAAATTGGACATATTTAGACCCTTTTTTTTTTGTTCAACTCATTCTTCATTTTATTTCCTATTTTTTCTCCTGGTAGTCCTGTTAGCATTATGTTAGCTATCTATAACAAACATTAGGGTAGTTTGAATTTCTGACCTTTAAAGTTGCAACTGAAAAGACACGGGCTTATGGGTGTCAAGGTTATATTTGTTCAAATGACTTGCATGATTCTGTCTTTTGAGTTGCATTCTTAATCTTTTCACTGTTACCAAGATAGCAAACAATACTGTGATTATTGCCATGAATTCTTTTTACTAAGCTTGTTACATGACTTGAAAGTAATCATTACAGATGCAATGCAGTCATGCAAAGAGAATTAGCTCTTATATTGCAAAATTTATGCACCATGAGAGTTGAGATATACTTAACGTGGGAAACACAGTCTTTTTTATTGTTGAGGAGTGAACTCCTATTTCGTCACACTTTGGAATCTCTAGATGGTTTCAAGTGTTTGCAGCAAAGTGCATAAAATTTCATATGTATCTTGGATTGAATTGCACATGAATTTAATGGTTACTACTACTAGGATATAAATGTTCATTGCAGTTATGTTATGTGGATGGGAACTGAACCTTCGACAACATGTGTGACAAAATTATATGTCTTTCAGGCTTGGGATTTGTACGAGAGGGGGGAGCTGGAGAGTTTGGTTGATGCCTCGCTAGACGGCGACTTCAACATTGAGGAGGCAATAAGGTTTTGTAAGATTGCTCTTCTTTGCATTCAGGATTCTCTTCAGCTCCGGCCCTCTATGTCTACTGTGCTTGACATGCTGATAGGTGAACGAGAAGTGAATGAGAAGAAGATGACAAAACCAGGCTTACTATTTGAGTTTTTGGCAGACAAAGACCAAGGGAAACAGAAAGGCAAGGTTGAAGTGGGAAATACATCTTTATTCGCTATGGCTAGTGCAGCGAAGCAAGACGATTCATCTTTATCCGGAAGCACGAGCTCTTATGCTACCATGACCTTCACTTCAATTTATGACCGAAGCAATTAAGTTACCTATTGTTTGGGAACTTTGCATGCAGCCCCTGCTAAGTTTTTCCCATCCCCCTCTATCTAAAGTTTTCTATCTTCACTGACTTTTGGTGCTACAAACTACTGCATGAATTTCTATACTAAATCTTTTTTTTTTTTTTATATTTTTTTGTACTAAATCTTCTTCTCATACTAGTTGATTAATCATAATTTTGAAGGTTCAATTAAGGGAAGTGCAAAACAGAATTGTATAGAGTTAGGCCATGTCAGACAATAGTTTAAATCAAGAGATGGTTTATTTTTGGTTTTGCTGTTTATGGGTCATTTGCTGGCTTTAAGAATGATCCTACTTCCATCACTTATGCAATAACAACTACTTAAGACTTGTCCCATTACGTCGGGTGCAAATATGTTATGAAGATTCGACGAAGTTTTTACAGGGAACTCGTTCCTTTAATGCAAGAGGAAAAAACTAAATAATCCTTTTCTACCATCCTCAGTCTTGAATTTAATAGCAAAGGTATACATTATCTTCCTGCTAGAAGGTTCAGTTCACATTGCCTGTAAATAGTTACACATGACGGAGACCACAGTAGTTACACATGAGAAGTTTGAGAAAAATCAGAACAATACTGATAACCTTTCTTTGTTGTTACAAAACAATATCGATAGATCTTTAATTTGCATGTAAACATGAACTATGCTTATCAGTACTCATTAATAATGGTGAATAAATAAATGAAAATAATAAAAAGGCTATAACGAGTACCTAATACTGTTGTGAGCCTGATTTATTTTCTGGTTCTGTAACATCTGAACCAAAGAATACATAAACAAAGCACTCTATACCCTATGATGAAGCCCAACATTACAACCAAATTGGTCCATTTTTTTGACTCTTTCAGACCCTGTTGTCTTAAGAACTCAACTCCATGTAATATGCATTCTCCATTCCTATTATCTATGCATCTCCTTTTACCTTGCTCTCCTCCATACTCATTTATCATAAGACACTCAAATGGATATTTGAATAAGCTCAAATAGTGCATGAAAATCCAGTAACTAGGCATTTTTTCCTTTGATATGAAATACCCTGAAAATAGAAAGAAAGACCCCATTAGACCTGCAATCACCGAGTTTCCCAGGATGAAATTCGGCACTAGAGCACTGAAACAAGCCACGAGAGAATTCGACATGAGGAGGACCAACCAAACCACTAAAGAGAAGTAAAGGAATCCATCCATGTCTTTCCTTAATCCTACAAGCCAATAAACTGGTGTGGTGTATAGAAGACAAACCATTAGAAGGAAAGGAAGAAACACAAGGGTATTTGCTAAAACATAGGAAGAAACTCTATAAGCTCCTCTTGAGGTCTCTCTCATCAAAGTTCTTCTCTCTTCCAAGAAAATAGGAAGACCTTCTGTTGTTGATGATAACAAAAAGGTAAGGCTGAAAGCGAAGAAGCCGCTTCGTGCTTGCATTGCTAGTTGACCTTGCTTGCTGCCAACATTCAAAAATATGGTTCCCAGTATAAATCCAGCTGCTAAGGCCTGTATGACTCTGGTGGTGAAGAGTTGCTTGGTTCTGAATATGTTGCAGCAAAATCTTTGTCCTAGGATTAAAATCTCCTCCACTGCAGAATTTGAGTACAAGAGAGCCTTTTCTTTGACAATCTTAGAGTACTGCATTCTTATCCTGTGATCTTGGTGCTCTTTGTCTTTGAGAAGAAATTGGTTGTCCTCAGGTTCTGAAGTATGTATAACCAAACTTTCCATGACATCAAGGGCGAATTCGAGGACATTGACATGGTGGGGAATTTGATGCCCAGCTAACTTTAGCCTAGCCTCAAGATGATTCAATGAACCATTGTGCATGACAAATCCATCAGAAAGCAAAATGAGGCCACCAAGTAACTCTAAGATTCGGAAACCAGGCTGGTGGATAGTCAAAATAATTGTCTTACCTTGATTGAATGCCATTAGTCTAAGCAATGACACTACATTAAGAGCTGATGCTGAGTCCAACCCTGAAGTTGGCTCATCAATCAAAATCACTGCAGGATCATGAACTAAATCAACACCAATGGAAACTCGACGCCTTTCCCCACCCGATATGCCATGGCTTGATCCACCACCAATTCTTGAATCTGCAATGTGATCCAACCCAAGCTCCTTCATCAACTCTTCAACTCTGGTGGCAGCCACTTTTCGTCCCCCGGGAAGCCTCAGCATAGCACTATACATGAGTGTCTCTCTAACTGTAAGTGATGGGAACAAAGCATCTTCCTGTGTGACATAGCCAGATGTTCTCCTGAACCGGTTCGAGTCCATAGCCCTATTATTTACGAGTACTTGGCCAGAAACTTTGCATGGGGATATTCTCCCAGCAAGAATTTCAAGCAGTGTGGTTTTTCCGGCTCCACTAGGACCAGCAATAGCTGTCAGCTCCCCTGGCCTTGCCTCACAATTCACATCCTTCAAAATGTACTTACCACCACTCCCCGGATATGAACCGAAACAAAGGCTTCTATACTCATCAAGTTGGCTGCACAATTTGTATGATAAGTTCTTGGTTTCTAATCTATATGGGGTTTTCCTGGTGCATGGGATTGGCTTGAATGGTGATCCCATTGTGTGTTTGGGTGCATACAAAGTGAGGGAGGAAAGAATGTAGTAGTACCTAAGTTATGTGAAGAAGAGAAGATAGAGAGGAATAGAGGGAGATGAGCTAACACACCAAACTGTGTGCACAAGTTATTTACTCTAAAGAAGCCGACTTAAATTTTGAAATGATGGCGCCTTTGACAGTTTGGCCAAGGGAGTTGGACTTGTATTTTCTATTGGCTTGTGTGATTTAGAAATTGTTTGGCAATTTAAAGTGATTCAAGAAAACCAAAGTAAGAAAAGAACAGAAAACATAAGTAGGAAGTTTTTTTTTTTCTGGTGAGCTAAACATTGACTGCACAGGCTTAGTGTTTGGTTGCCCCACCATCTTCCCAAAGCATCATAGATTGAGACAGGTCATAGTTTGGTTGGTAGGAGAAAAAAAAAAACAGATTATCGAATACAGCTTTACAAGTTAACTATAACCCTTTTCACTTTAGTTAAGCATTTCCAGTCTACATTTTATTCAACTCTGAGAAAGTTGCTTGCTTCTTAATAAGAGATTGATAATTCTATCATGTCACGAATAGGTATACCTCTCTAGAGATTTGTTTAATCAATGCATCAATTGAATGCGTCTCTGTTGTCCTTTCAATAAACAAGTCTTGTTTGCCCAACCCTTAACATTATAAAATAATTCGGTATATCGTACGTATTACGTATGGTTTAAAATGTTTCACCATTAACTATTGAGAATAATGCCCAGTTGCCCATTATATGTAAAATTTGTCTAGCGTTAATGCTAAAAAGGACATAGGTAACAATCAAGAATCTATTATAACTATCATTTTTCAAATAAAATACTGAATTATAATATGAAGAGTTAAAGAGTGTTTAGAATCAAGCTTTCATGAACCTCCATATTTTTTTCCGAGCAATGCTGTATCTCACGAATTGTGATGAATAAATTCAATTACCAATAACGGGGATAAAAAATAACCATTCATCCGCTAATTGAACAAAAGATTGCGCCTCATTACACATCAAACGATAGTACAAAAAGGATTCGAAGTATTAAATATTTTCTTCTTTTAAGGACAACTAAGAAATGCAATTAGTACTTAACTCAGTACTTAGAAAATTATTAGTTCCCATTAGAGGTGAAGATAGGTTAGGTTAGGCTAGATTTTAATTTAAATGAGTTTGATTTGTGTTATAAATATGCAGCTTAAGTCTGGACTTATTATTTGACATCAATTTTTTTGAGGATCTTAATTTGATTTTTTTAAAAGTTTGACCTGATTCAAAAATTTGTTTAAAAATTTACTTGATCATAAAATTTTTAAATAGATCAAAAAAATCTATTATTAAATAGGTCAAAAGGCTTTTAAATATACAAAAAAAAATTATTAAATAGGTCAAAAAATCTATTTAAAATAGGTCATAAAACTTCAATTATCATTAAAGTTTGTAAAATAATAATAATAATAATATAGTATAAATAAACTTACATATTGGACCTAATAATCGTCTTTCATAACTTATATTCTGATTTGTTTGATTAAGAAAATTTTTTGAAAAACCTAAACCTAATTTATTTATTAAAAAAGCTAGACAAAATTAGGTCGAATGTGAGCTAGGCCGAAAGCCTTTGACAAGCCACTTGACCTACTTCCACCTGAAATTCCTATTAATGAAACTTCATTTGGATGAGTTTTCTCTGCTACACTTATTTTGGTAAAAAAAAAATATTTGTATTTTAAAATAATTAACAGCTAATTTTTTATTATATGTATCACTAATTTAAAACATAAACTTTTTAAATTATATTCATATTTTACATACATGAAATATATAAATTCAAGTATTTTCACCCTCTAACAAAGAATATTGATATATTTTTTTTAAAAAAGACTGTAAAGAAGAAATTCTCTATTTTAGATCATAAATAAAGATTAATTTTGATATATTATCAGTGTAAAATAAAAAAATTTAATATTATTATTTAATTATATACTTTTATTTATACGATTTTTAAAATAATAAATAATTGAATCAAGTATTTTTATAAATATATTAATATATAATTAAATATTTATATCAAAATTAAATATAATCCTTTGGTTACAAGGTTAAATATGACTTAAGAATAAAAAGATTAAACAAAACAAAAATGAAAATAATAGTTGAAAGATAGGATATTCCATAAAAGGGCAACATGCAGATATTTTACTACCCATCATTTTGTCGAAAGGTGGAAAGGACTACTCTGGAACAAGCCCCCAATATCTATATCACCTCATATCAAAACCCTAAACCCCTTCCATTTCCACTCGCTCCTCAACCTTCTCCTACTGCTTCTTCTTCGCAACGATGGCGACTCAGATCTTCTCCCGAATCATCCCCAAATCCCTAACCCTAACCCCCTTAATCTCCCGCTCCCTCTCTTCGTCCTCTACCGCCCCTCCCTCCCTCGCCGCCCTCTCCTTCCTCCGCCGCCTCCGTCCCCTCTCCTCCGCCGCCTCCCCCTCCTTCCGCCACCTCCTCCTCCCACCTTCCGCCTCCACCCTCCGTCTTTTCTCCACGCGCGCCACAACCTCCTCCCTCAACGACCCCAACCCCAACTGGTCCAACCGCCCACCCAAGGAGACCATCCTCCTCGACGGGTGCGACTTCGAGCACTGGCTCGTCGTTATGGAGAAGCCCGAGGGCGACCCCACCCGCGACGAGATCATCGACTCCTACATCAAAACCCTCGCCCAGGTCGTCGGCAGGTAAATAATAATCGCAAAAAATTAATCGTCGATTTTCTTCGTTAATCTTAGTTTTAATTGAGTTTTCACCTGTGGTTCCAATTCGTGTTTTTTTTATAACGAATTTGATGTGGTGTTGTTAGATGATTATTCTTTACTTTCCTAGTTAAGAGATATGTATAAAAAATCAAATTCAAAATGAAAATAATTGGATAAATTATTTTTTTAATTAAAGCCTCAAGTTAATCTCTTATGAAAACAAACTCGTCCCTTAGAAATGAAAACCCCTAGCTAGTCCATGAGGATTAAAAATGTGGGTCAAATTAGTGCTTTCTAAGAACTAATATATCCCGAGGCTTTAGGGCACTAATCTGTCTGTGAAAAGGATTAAACCCATATCCCGTGGGTAATTCATTTTAGGGCACTAATCTGTCTGTGAAAGGGATTAAACCCATATTTTTTTTGGCTGCGAAGGACTAATTTGGGGTTTTACTTTCTTTTCTAGAAGAAGTTAAAATCTGAAAAGAAAGTTGTTTTAGTGGTTGTTTTCATAGCATGAAATTTAGTTTATGAAAAAAAAAATGTCTTTAAAGAAATGAACTCATAATTGGTTTTTGTTGTGGTTGCGCTTTGAAGGGCAATCAGTGAAGGGCTACTTGTGTTCTGTTTGTATTGGGAGCGCTGCGTGTTTATATATATTTGAGATTCTGACTCTTAGGATGATGAGTGTGGTAGTGGTATAAATGGTTGCATGGTTTGGGCTCTGTGATCATTTCGTAAATGTTATGTGTGGCTCTTTGTTTTTTTGTAGTGAAGGAGAAGCGAGGATGAAGATATATTCGGTTTCAACTAGGCACTACTATGCATTTGGGGCACTTGTATCTGAAGAACTTTCATACAAAATCAAAGGTTAACATGTTTCCTAACCCTTTTTGGTTCTTGGCTTTTATGTATGTTGTTTTTACTTGTAAAGATACCATCCTTTCTTTGTTGACTTGCAGAATTGCCTAGAGTTCGGTGGGTCCTTCCTGATTCATATTTGAATGTGAAGGAGAAAGATTATGGAGGTAAAGTTCCTTGTTCTCTCACCTGGCTCTTGTTTGTCCGTGTATATATTCAATATCCAAGCTGAGGCATAGCTCTTTTGTGTTTCAATGTGCACTTATTATGTTTCTACCTCTTAAATCCTGTTCTCCCCCAACCAGAAGAAAAGGTTTAAGAAGTTGTTGGGTTTTGTTTAACAGCGTTAGAATGTAATCTCTTGCCACATGGCATGTTGCATTTCTTGCTGCAAAAGTGTTATAACCTCACCTAATGTGTCCTGGACTTCAATGTTTCCTTCACCAGGTGAGCCCTTTATCAATGGGCAAGCAGTTCCTTATGATCCCAAGTATCATGAAGAATGGGTTAGAAACAATGCTCGAGCAAATGAAAGGAACAGGCGCAATGACAGGCCTCGTAATGCTGACAGGTCAAGGAACTTTGAGAGGAGGAGGGAAAATGTGATGAACAGAGATATGCAGGGTAGGCCTCCTATGCCGAATCCTGGTCCTAATATGGCTGGTGCACCTCCAAGCAATGCAGGTGGGTTCCCTCCCAACAATGCAGGTGGATATGCTCCTCCCAGTAGCCCCGGTGGATATCCTCCTCAAAATGCTGGTGGATACGCTCCTCAAAATGCAGGTGGATACGCACCTCAAAATGCTGGTGGATACGCTCCTCAAAATGCAGGAGGTCCTTACCCTCCTCCTAACATGGGCGGTGCCCCTCCTAACAGTGGCTATGGCCCCACGGGAGGTATGCCGCAGAATAACTACAGTGGCAACATGGGAGGAGTGCCACCAAACCAGAACACGGGAGGGGTACCACCAAATGCAGGATGGTCAAACAATGCTCCCAACAGAGACTACCAGCCTAGAGACGTTCCAAACAGGGATATGGGAGGCGCAGCTGGTGGGAACCCATATGCTCCCTGAGGTGTGATCTGCAGAGATTCTTGTGCCCAATGTAGATAAATGAAGAAATGTCTCCAAGACAACCTAGGGTTTATTTTATTTGTCTTAAGGAATTATAATGTAGTAGTCTTACTTATCTTATTACTCTACTTCCTAATGGACCTGCATGTTATGGAATTGAAGTACACAAATTTTGAAGGTTAGATACGCATCAATTTGTTTGCGAACTTAACAATCTTGTACGATGAATGCTATTGAACTGGGAAGAGATATGCTTATCTATATCAGTGTATGTCTTTGAAAATAATTTTCACAGTGAGAGAATCTTACCCTACATTTGATATGTGATTGAATTTGTGTAGAACTGAAAAATGAGGTAAAATTAATTATAATTGAGATAATAGAGAGATGATGTTTTGTGTATGTATGTGCATGTAGTTGTTTATAACTGTTTAATATTCATCGTCTATAATTATTCAGTGTAAATGTAGTCTACCTTGTGATGGAAAATTTTCTTTCAAAATATAAATTATTCATGATTTTTACTGGTGAGAATAACTTTGATAAAAAGTGGTGGTGAGAATAAGTGACATGATGATTTTCAAAATCGTAAATTTTGCTGATAAGAAATTCTTAGGGTGTGTTTGGTTTGTGAAAATATTTCTTGTTTTCATTTTCTGTTTTTATTTTCTGAAAAGGATTTTCATTTTCAGATTTTATGGATTTAGGAAATACGTTTGGTTTGTCTGTTTTCAAAAAAAAAAAAGTAATAAAAATATGTTTGGTTTGCCTGTTTTCAAAATATATTTTCAAAATAAAATTTGAGATAATAAAATTATATTTATTATTAAATAATGAAATTGATATATATATTTGATATTAGTATTTTGTTCATCTATTAAAAATATTTATTAAAATAATAAATAACTCTATAAAATATTAAGAATAAAATAAGTTACTTACTTTTTAAGTTATTTTTTTATTATTATCAATTAGTATATTTTGATTTGTTCATAGATAATATTTAAATATTATAGTTAATATTATTTTATTATATATATTGTTAATATAAAGTATAGACATTTAATTATATATTATCATATCAACAAAAATATTTAATTCATTATTTTAAGAATAATACAAATATAAATATATAGTACATTTTCCTCTCTTGTTTTGTTCTTTTTTTTTTCTTTTTTTCCTTTTGAAAAAAATTAAATGATTGGTAAAAATAAATAAATGAATAGTAGATTTCGAACACACACCACAAGGTTTCTAGTCTCAACATAGAGCTAACTAAGCTACAAATTTCTTTTTGTACATTTTGTCCTTTTTGTTTCTTTTATCTCTTTAAAAAATTGAATGATAGACAAAATTGTGAAAATTGTGTGAAGAGAGATTCGAACCCTCACCCTCGAGCATGTAGGCCAACGTGCAAGCTACTACACTGCCAGCACGGAGATATCAGCTTCGGTCATTAATAATATATAACAAAATCCCTGCGAAATTGCGTTTAAAAAAACCAGAAAATCCTCCGCGAGAATCGAAGGCGGGTTATGCAAGGTGAAAGTAGTAGAATTCCACTTATTTACTACTATGCCACCGCATTTTTGATGAAAATATTTTCAACTTTCAGAGTCAAATACTTTGAAAATACTGAAAACATGAATTCAGCATTTTCAATTTGTATGTGTTTTTAACATTATTTTCAATAAAAATATTTTCAATCATACAACACCAAACATATTTTTAGCCTTTATTTTCATTTTTAGTGAAAATGAAAATGAAAATCCTCAAACCAAACACCACCTTAGCTTTTTGTTATCTTATCACTGATTTATATTTTATAGTTTACTCCTATTTTTCACCTTTTAAGTTTTATACTAGGTTTTTTTCACCCCAACAAATATCATTTATTGATAATAAAAGGTAAAGCCCGCTTACAGCAGGGGAAATAATAACAAAACCTGATAAATCAATATTTAAGGGTAAGACTATAATTAATAAATTTTATATAGCCCTAAATAATACATATCAAATTATAGATAATTCTGTATCATACTTTAGATAAACATAAAACCATACATGTTTGTTATAAATTCTGATTTGGATCTTGATGCAATTTTTTAGTGCTAATTATATAGAAAAAGAAACCAATTAATAACTACATATTTTACGAGTCAGAAGTAACAATACATGGAATCATGCCACTTTTAAGTTACACAGCAAGATACATTAGTACCAATGCTGAAACATAAGTCGACTCTATAATACATATCAATACACCACCAACCATGGAGCACACTTTCTAGATTAGAGGCCTAATGCCTCAAAATATGTGCTAACATACAAAAATTCAAAATGAAAACAAAAATTAAGACCCAATCATCTATCTCAAATAGATATTACCAATCTATCACCAACCTTGATTGCAACCCTCTAATATAATCTAAAGGATAAGCTATTGCAAGATTTATGGATTTACACATCTCACAATGCAAATATCATTGCTATCAAAAGAAACTTGCTAGACAACACATCTCAAACAAATCATCATAGGAGAGAGAGGTGAGAAAAAAAACAGAAAAGGAAAAAAAAAAGCACGGGACGAGTCACTGGATACTGTGGACGGGAGAGCCACCTCCAGCACCGGCTCTGCTTCAAGCCTAATAGTTCTATGCTCGGTTAAAAACCCAATTTTCTTTTAACAGTGGGAGAGACCCAAAACGTTATGTTCAGCCTAGCCAATCTTAAAACAAAAAACAAGTGAATTACACCATATTCTCAAAAAAATAAAAAAAAATTTCACTACTTCGGCCTCTACTATCCGCTAGTCGCAACCCTGCTCGTTGGGAAATGATTTGAATTTTGTTAACATTTGCTCTTAACATATAAGTTAAACGATTTTAAAAAAATGATTAAATAAAAAGACCTTTAACATCTTAAAAACTTAAACAATATTTATTATGTATTAAATGATTATTAATAATAAATTATAAATACTTAAAAAAATTATTAAGTTAGTTTTTTAATTGTGACAATGCTTAAAGTCAATGATTGTAAAAATATTTTAAAGAAGAGAATAAAAATTTTCAATTTCTTGCCAAATATCATAACTCGTTTAAATTAGTGTCTTAAAAATTTAAATAATAATGCAACAAAAAATTTGTTCAAAATCATTCTTTGCCTTACACATAGTTTTTTTTTTTTTTTGATAGTTTCCTCTTCTTTTTAGCTCACGTTAAAAAATCGAAGAATTTTTCATGTAAATTTTGTTACACACGAAAAAACTATAATTAATCCAAACTTCACAAATATCTCAATATATAATTATTATATATATTTATCTAGTATTTATATCTTGTTTTGAACTTCAAAATGCTGTGTTCCTCAGTTGCGCCTTTGAGCAGCGAGCACTCGGCTGAAGCTCAAAGATGATTCACGGTGGAGTCTGTAACCTCCGCACGTGCCTTCGCCTCCCGGAGGCGCCGCTTTTCCGAGCGCCGCCGCTCTCTCTCGCTTTCCGCTGGCGCTTTCTGACCACCGCTTCCATCGCCGCCGGAACGAAGAAGAAGGAGAAAGAGAAGGTGATAGTGATTTCTGGACCCACTGGAACCGGCAAGAGCCGCCTCGCGATGGAGCTCGCGAAGCGCCTCAATGGCGAAATCGTCAGTGCCGACTCTGTCCAGGTTTGGAGAAGTAGAAGAAGAAAACTAGCATTTTTCGCCCTTTGTTTTGCTGGTTGATATTAGGAAATTGTTGTGGTGGTTGTTGTTATTGCTTCGTGTTGTGTTTTTAAGGTTTTGCTGGTCGTAGGGTTTCAGGATTTTGAGTTCCAATCTTCACATTGTGAATGAAAAATGCTGTTTAGATAGATTATGGATTTTAGCTGCAGAGAAATTGTTGTTGTTGTTGTTGTTGTTGTTGTGAGTAATGCTATATAGTCAGAATTATTTGCTAGAATTATTGTCAGAATTTATTAACAATAAAATTCTGACTGTGTAGTATTTTATTATTATTATTATTGGGAAAGATATTATTATTTTAAATTGTTGCAGGATAATATTTTGGCGAGAGTTATGAGAATGGTACAAGGTAAATTTTTTAAGGGAACACTATGGAATGGATACTTGTCCATGTGATTGGATATTGCTGTTTGGGCATTGCCTTCTCTTTGACTGCTGAATTATGTAACTTATATTTATGGACCAAAGTGTTGATGTTGTTTAGAGTGTGTTTTGTGATGATGGTTTCATTGGCTTGTATCACAGTTATATCGGGGTCTTGATATTGGATCTGCGAAGCCTTCCCCAAATGATAGAAAGGTATATAACTGTGACATCATATGTTGCTCTACATTAGTTTCTGTTAGATACATGTGCACTTTGCTCCTTGAAATTGTGAATTGGATTGTCTATTATGTCAGCTCTCCATTATTTCGCTTGGTTAATCACATTGCTTGGTGTAATTCATTGATTAATTGTATTAGATGGGTCAGTTGGAACTGCAGTAACTATATTACTTAAAATTATTCTGGTGGTTCTTATACACTCTGGAGACACTTACTTGGGAACAGTTGAACTCTGGTTTAGTTTCAATGATCAAAATTTTTTGACTAGTTTACTATGTTGAGACATATTTTGGCTACTATTTTCTAAGATCTTTGCCATACTCTGTATCAGAACGAAAATTTCAATCCATGCCAATGATTTAACTGCTTCAAGTAGTTAAACAAGGAAAGATGAAAAATTGTACAATCCTTTCGAAATGTGTTCAATGTTCATTGTCTTTTTAAAAAACTATAATTATCATTAATCTTAATGTTAGAAATTGACATGTATTAGTGAAATTTTTATTGCTAATTAGTGCTAGTACCCAATAACTGGATACCTGGGCAACCAGTTTTATTTGACTGCAAATATAATTTGAAACTAGTCTTCGCTTTTTATTTGTTTGTTTTCTTGTCAGGAGGCACCACATCATCTGGTTGATATACTACACCCATCTGAAGGTGTGTTTTCTGATGGGCTGGCTATATTTGTTTAAGTATCTATTCATTATGATTATCTTTATTTACATATTGGTTTGTCTGTTCTTGGATCTTTGAAGAACTTTTTATTTTCCATAATTAAAACTAATTATTATTTATCAGACTATTCTGTTGGACAGTTTTTTGAGGATGCAAGACAAGCTACAAGATGTATTCTTGACAATGGACGTGTTCCCATAGTTGTCGGGGGCACTGGGTTGTATTTAAGATGGTATGTCCTTTTCAACTACCTGTTTGTTAACTACTTACCATTTCAAATGGAACTCCTTAGTTGTGGCACAGTAGTTGTATGATGTATCAGTAACAAGGTAATATGAAAACATAAATAGGAAATAAAATCTACTTTTCTTATTTTTGCAACCTGCTGACGAAGTCATTTATTTCATTAGTAATGTCAATATACATATATATCAAAGAGAGAAAATGAAAAGGGTGGGAAGAGCATGGTTTGACATTAATACAATTGGAAATCAACAACAAAATGTATTCTGATTGTTGCATGACTTGTGTTCTCGAAGGATATGGGTATATAGCTAGGATATTATTGTAATTCACTAATCTTTGTTAACATTGATAAGCAGGTACATGTCCTACTGATTTGGCTTTTGTAGAATATTGTTAGAAATGAGGAAAATATCTCATACTATTGTAATTTTAACTTAAAATATCAGAGTATCTTAGATGATCTCTTAGGGGTTGTTTCCAAATTTCCTTTTTCTTGTTTTTTTTATTTGTTTCATTATTTAGTCAGGATTATGAATCCAACACTAGTATAAGTAGGGGTTAATGGTTTGTCTTTTATATTACAGTACAGCACATCAAATCAATATCAGAATTTCATATTATTCGTTAGCTTATTCATGCTTTTCACCCTACCTAAAACCCATAATTTCAACAAATATTAATAGACTTCTATCAAATGCTGCTTTATGGGCATCCACTATAGTTGTGAATTATCACTGTTTTATTTCATACCATTATTGAGTATCTTCTCTGTAAGTAGTTATAAACCAGCTCACGTGGCACGTTGGATACCTGAGTTTTGTTGTTTGTACTTTACTTTTAAAGGTTCATATATGGAAAGCCAGATGTGCCTATAGCCTCTCCGGAGATTACATCTGAAGTACATCAAGAGTTGGCTGAACTACAGAGAAATGAAAACTGGGATGCAGCTGTGCAGTTGGTGGTAACAGCAGGTGATCCAAAGGCCCAACTTTTAGCAGTAAATGATTGGTATCGATTACGGCGTAGCCTAGAAATCATTAAGGTAAGCTTGCAATTTTATAAGCTACACAATTCTAGCCTGGCTTCCAAGCCCTTGCCAAAATATTAAAAAAACCCTTTCATTGTTGACATTTTAATATCCTATCTGGGCCTGTCTTTTTATCTCTTGCTCTTTTTGTTGCATATGAGCGCAAATATGAATATAACCATAATTACCTTACCAGCCTCAACGAGAATATCCCAAAGTTAATTTGTATCAATGTGGAATGTCCTTAATTGTAACCATCAACTGATTCTTATTTGTGAATTAACTGTACCTGTACTTTTCTGTGGATATATATGTGAAATGTATGATTTGAGTGAATTACTAGTTATCTGAAATATTTTTATAAATTCACCATTTGTTTATATTCTTTTGGAATGGCAGTCCAGTGGATCACCTCCTTCTGCTTTTCGGGTACCATATGATTCTTTCAGGAAACAGGGTGACTGTGGTGTTGCTGATGGTTCTGAGCCATCTGATGTGAACACAACTGAAGAAACCTACTCGTCATACTTAGACTATGAGTTTATGTGTTTTTTCCTTTCTATCCAAAGACTTGACCTCTATAGATCACTTGATTATCGGTGTGAAGAAATGCTATTAGGTATATCATGAACTGGAAACAAACATGATTTGTATATGAATCCCATACATTCTGTTGTACATTCTTCTGTGTGTTACTTCTTCGTTGATATGTAATTATCTTCCTGTTGGATACCAACATTCCTTTCAAGTTGCAAGCAACTAGTAGCAGGTCCAAGTTTATGCATGTGCACATCTGTGTGTATGCTGTTATAACAATACATGCCATGTTCTTTGTCAATATCATGAATATTAGATTGCAACAATTTTCTTGGTTCACTTTGACTGCAGGAAGGGATGGGATTCTGTCTGAGGCTCAATGGCTTCTTAATATGGGTCTTCTTCCAAATTCAAATTCTGCAACGCGAGCAATTGGTTACAGACAAGTATACCTCTATATATTCTATATTTACATTTCACTGTTTTTATTTGCAAATTTTCTTTAGTGGAATAGGTTTGGTTGAAAAATCTACATTGTACGACAGTTAAAATGTGAAAGTTCTTTTTGCTTTTTGAAATATGTGTGATTGATCCAAAATGTTTTCAGAATTGGACCGGTCTTTAAACTGTAAACAAGAGACGGTTTTGAGGCAAGACTATGGTTAAACCGCAGTCTATCTGGGGTTTTACAATATTAAGGGAAAATAGCATGTATATATGTTAAAAATATAATTACAAACAAAAAAAATTGAAAAATTTGTTATACAAATAGAAAATAATGTATATGGCATTTAATTTACTAATGGTTCTGAGACATCCAGCTATTAACATTTGATTGGACTGGCCTAAGGTTAAATTGGTCCTACTGGCTGGTCTGGCCCGGTCTTGAAAACACTGGGTTGTACATTCTTCCATTTTTTATGTTTCAAGTACAAATTATAATTATAGTTGAGGCCTATATTGTATTTTTCATACAGATATTAGTGATGTAACATTGGGGATGACCTGTAGAATATAGTTATACAATTTCTACATTTCATCATGGGCAGTTCCAGTCTGCTGGTGATATTCTCAACAATTTTCTAGTTGTATTTGGCCTAGATTATTTTTCACAAATTCTCAACACTTATATTTGCTATATAAGTGGTGGAATGATTTAATTACATTTTGTTAACATGATTCACTAATTGCAGGCCATGGAGTACTTATTAAGATGCAGACAGCTAGATGGTCAGAGTTCAGTTGGAGAATTTTACAAATTCTTATCTGAATTTCAAAAAGCATCACGGTAATGCATTCTGTTTTTTATAAGATAAAGGCTGTAGATTATTTTTCTTCAGTTATTAACTTAAAATCTGCTGTGTGCATCAACATTGAATCTTATTTTAATTTTACTTTTGGTTAAGTTTTGTTGACTGAATACTTCTATCATTCTATGGAGTAAAAATTTATTAAATGAAGCAGTTGCTTCCCTTTCTCCAATATTTCCCCCTGCCGACTATTATTATCATCTCTGCTGTTGTTTGGTATTTTGTTTAACGTTCTATGGAGTAAGAGTTATTCAGATGCTTGCCACATTGTGTTGGTATTTATCAGCATATTATTGGTTATTTAGCAATGCTCTTCCTTGATACCTTTCTGCAGGAATTTTGCAAAGAGGCAGTTGACATGGTTTCGAAATGAACGTATATACCACTGGCTTGATGCTTCTAAACCTCTGGTATAACTATTGAACCTTTTTTGCCACTTACTGCAGCTGCATATGTAACCATTCTCTTGTAATTTCTTATTTATTCTAGAACTACTATAAACCAACTGAACTCTCATGTTCACACCTCTACCTGCTTTTTTACTATTGACCACCATCTCTTTACTCCCTCCCTTCCTTTATACCAACCACATCTACCTGTTGTTTTAGTTTTAAGAATGTTATTTAAAAGTATAACTCTTCATGTTCACACCCACATTGTGGATGCCATTGGCAATATCTATCATTTTAAGGGGTTTTAAGAACTTGTGCTGTAGGACAAACAGTGTAGATAGGATTCTACCGAAAAATAACATAAGCCTGACCTTAATATACTACCTATAACCAGGAGCTCCGAAAATTAAGAATCACATCTTGAAATTATGTAAACTAGTACCTGATAGCATGGGAGAAGAAGTAGGAGGTGAATAATTCAGCAAACACAGAAAGATATCTCCTTTGGTGAATTTGTATTTTGAAAATAACTTGAGGAAAAAATTTGGCTGGAAAATGATTGGAATGAGATGAAATTTAAATTATGAGATGAAGCAGGATTATGAGAGGAAAGCTGACAATAGACAGTAAACATTAAAAAGCAATATATTCATTGCCATTGGATGAAAAGATGATCAAAGGAGAGAGAGAAAGACCCAGTGGATGCAATCTTGTAAGACAAGATAACATAGGATGCAAAAAAAATAGTGCCTGAGAATTAGGCATTGGAAGGACAACCAATTCCACAGCCGATGGATGCAAAACCAATCTTTCGGGAATGAAACGGAGACCATTAGATGGGAAAAATATTTCATGAGAATTCAACAAGTGTCTTACAACAGTGGTTCATCGGCTTGCTTTCTTATATATATCGATAACCCTAAAAGAGCGATTTAGTGCACTAGGCTCCCACCTTTGTCAAACTGTATTAAATTCCTTTTATTAAACCTAAGTAGTGGTTTCTGTCTGACACTTTTGCTTTTTATTTTTATTTTTTTCCCCCTAATCCATTATTTTTGTTACCTTAAGCTGATCTTGAGTTGAACAACTCATGGCAGGAAATGGTTCTGAACTTCATTCTTGATGCATACCAATATAGGAGTGGAAGTCTTGTTGTGCCTGAGCACCTAAGAATGCCGAGAGATATTTCTAATCACCGAGAAGCTAATTTAATTAAGTCTTACCGAACCAAAAATAGGTAGTTTCTCTTGGGTGCAGAAGATAGATGTATATTTATCAAGACACAGGATTGATTATATTCCTAGCTGCGAAGGCATTAACTTTTGTTTTCTTATGAAGGCATTTTGTGAAGGGGGAAGATTGTTCTCATATTCTGGAGTGGATAAGGAAGACTCAAAGGTGAAGGAATGGAGATTTTCTTCTTGCATTCCCCTGAATTGGCCGCAAGTTTGAAATCACAAAGAAAGAGCATAACTAAGGGCGGGCTTGTTTGGTTTGCGTTTTCATTTTTTATTTTTATTTCCTATTTTCAATTTTATTCATAAAAATGTCACCTTATTTTAACATGTTTCCTGTTTATAGAATTTTTGTAATTTTTATTGTTTACTTCATAAAATCTTGAAAGCAGAAAACATATTGAAAACAATGAAATATTTTTGTAATTAAAATTGAAAACTAGAAATGGAAAAGGGAAATGGAAATACAAACCGAACAGGCTTTAAGTTTTCAGGTTACTTTTTTTTTTTTTTGTGGTTGGTTGATTGCATCCTTTGGCAGCTACGATCTAGTGGCTTATTGATTGAATGTTATATTGACAGCTGAACTAGTTTGCTAATTTCTTCTCCCCACTTCCTCTGTTTTCACTTGCAGACCATGATTCTTGTCTTTTTCTAGTTCGATGAATTGATAGGCATTCATTGGACTCAAATTATGATAGGAAGTAGGATTTTTTATTTTTCTTTCCTTGCTTTTCTGTCCCTTCATATATGTATGTTGTTATGTTGTATTACAGCTCTATTTTAAAATTCACGCTTCTCCCTTTTGCATACCATGTACGAGCACAAAATAAATTTTATGTAGGGATGAAAAAGAAAAGCAGAGGAAATGCAATGTATTTATTGGTTTAATTTCATCACACTCCTCCCTTTGTCATCCCTCTAAATTGTTTTGTTACACTAAGGTCTTGGAATTGAGATCTGAACCATTAAGGTAACGGAAGGCTTATTCTGTGGTGTATCACTTTAACTATGGTGTATGGTGCACTATTTAAACAAAAAGGGGTGCACTGTGGAATGCACTCATCAACACGGTTTGTTGGTCTTTAATTGTATTGGATGTTGTGGATTGAAATGGGGTTTATCGGCACCCATTTGAAACAATTCTCTTCTTCAATGATGAAGGACCGGGTGGAGAATTAGGCAGTGAGCGGGCGGTGACTCCCCTCCCCAAAATTGCACCAATCTTGGCTGCCTGGCCTCGTATCTTCGCTGCAAATGAAGAAGAAACATGGGGCCCTGAGTTGCTCTTGCAAGCACAATTTGGGAAAAAATTCTAAGGTCTGGGCATCTCAACAAAGAGACCCATTTGATCCCTGGATGGAATTTTGGTTATTGAGTGACATTGGTGGTGCTATTTTGAAGGGTCTCACCACCAATATCTCTCAGAGTTTCGTTAGTGCAGTATGAGGCAAATATAGAGTATTGTGTTTGTGAGAAAGGAGTGAGATGGGAAATCAATCTAAGTGTATGATGCTGCATCAGTTTGGCTAAAATCAATGGAATTATAAAGTTCTTTTCTCGTTGTTGATTTTGGATTTGGTTGGTAATAGTGACATGATGATGAATTGATGATATATGATGTGTGATATGGTCCTTTTATTGTTTGTTGTCACTGCGAAGAAGATGTCGCTGTTAGATTAGTAGTGAGGTTGAAAGACCTTGATCTAATGATGGGTATAAAAATTGTTCGTTCTTGGTGATTTGGAGTTTTTTTATTTTTTATTTTGGGGTTTGCGCTTGGATGCTATAGGTCAAAGTGTTGTGCTAAATCCAATTAAAAATAGAGTTTCAAATCAAAGAAAGTAGCCAACAGCGACTTTAATGTGGTGGGGGAGTGAACAGGTGCTACCATCGGAGCTAGAGGAAGAGGAAGATGCATTTTCTGAGTTATAGGCTATTACCATTTTCACCTCTACTTCAAAGTCTTCTTCCACGGTGCACTCTCTTTTTCTTAAATGATACACCACATACCATAATTAAAGTGGTGTACCATAGAATGAGCCGGAATGGAATGTCATATTTATTATAATTATTCCGATTGCAATTAGATCCAAAGAAAGGTAAAGTTAGAAGCAAATCAGAAACAATTTGAAAGGAGCTATTTAAGCATTTCAACATATAAATATTTGAGAATGGCCACATTTTATATTCAAGAGGACAATCTTTTTGATGCTATTGTGCATCTTGTTATGTACATCTTGAGAGGTGTGGCTAAAGATATGAAATAATGTGGCTAAATTTATTGTCATTTAGCCACATTTCAAAGAATTGTGGTTGAATACATTTAGCCACATTTTTACATGTATTTAATAACACTCATGAATGTGGCTAGATACAAGCTATGTAATGCACCTGATGCACCTTGATAGCCAGGAGTATTTTAGACAAAGTTGGAGTCGGGAAAACCATTTAAGTGACAATTTTTTCTTTTGAATTTTAATGTAGTTATGTATCCAAAAATCAAACTTGAGACCTAATCGTTGATTTTTAATTATATATCATATTGATTATTTTTGTTAAATTTTAAAAAATTTGGCATCAATAAAAATGTAATAATTTTTTTATATAAATTTAAGAAGTATTTATTATATTAATTTACACATATATAAAAAGTGTATTTTAAAAAATATTCCTATTTGTTTGAAATGGAGGGAGCACTCCCAAAAAGAATCAATACTATTCAATATGGAAATTAAACTTACATTTAAAGTTTAAATATATTTTTAATCTTTGTAAATATGCGAATCTTGATTTTGATTTTTATAAATATTTTTATTTTGGTTTAACTCCAAATATTTTAAAAAGATATTTGGTTTTGATCCCTATAAAAATTTTATTTTGATATAAATTTAAGGCTTAAATATGTTTTTAGTCCCTCTAAATATTTGAATTTTCGGATTTGGTTCCTCAAAAATTTTTTGCTCGGTTTTGGCCCATTATTTTTCAGACGTTACCAATATTAGTCCTTGTTGTCAAATGAGTGTTGTTAAGTGTTAACGTGGCAACATGAGATCTAATCGAAGATAAGCGTGTCAAAATCTCACGCGTTACGTCCAAGATTTAACAACACTCAATTGACGATAAGGACTAATATTGGTAACGTCTGAAAAATAAGAGACCAAAATCGATAAAAATTTTGATGACCAAAGAAATTCAAATATTTAGAGGGACTAAAAACACATTTAAGCCTAAATTTAAATATTTCCAAAAATATTTAGTTTTAGTCTCTAAAAAAATATGATAATTTTTTTGGAACTTAAAATATATATATTACTTTAATATAGAGACTAAAATCGAAACAAAATAATGATAGAGACTTAAACCAAATATTTTTATAAATGTTTAAATCTAAACTAAAATTTATTTTTTATAGGAACTAAAACTAGAATTTATAATATTTTCAGGTACCAAAAATATATTTAAACCTATATATGAATATAAGCTTTAATTTACAAAATATTGACAATAGCTTGAATTGAAAAACAAGAAATTTTACCGACAGTTATTTAGCTGTTAAGTGTAAAGGTCGGTCTTATTTTCTTTAAACCATGCATTGATTAATTTCTAAGAAAAATTTATGTTTATAGTGGACTAATTTAATTTAAATTAGATTAGTTAATTATTATAGGTTTCAAACGTTTGTAGTAGTTTAGACCAAAAAAAAAAAAAAAAATCCTACAGCAGCAAGCTCGCTCTTATACTAAGATGGTGTGTATTATGTTACTCCCATTTAACTTTGGGAGTAACTTAGTCTGTTCAAAAATATTAGAAAGCATTCCAAAACAATATTACTAAATAGGTGTCATATATTTTTTCTTTACAAATATACCTACAAAATACAGTTCTTCTTCCTCACTGACCTTGTGGAAAGCAGGTGGGCTAGTGTCTCTCTGTCTCTCTTCTGATCGGCTTGCTGGTGGGTGCCCTCGCCAACATCTCCAACACTCTGAGCGGCATCGGGGCCTGGTTTAGTTTCCATGAGGAGTTCTTCTTCCTCCTTCCGTTTCTCACAAGGTGCACCACATGTGTAAGCGGGATGACGTCGAAGAGCTTGCGGAGGAGCACAGTGTTGTCGATGTTGCCGTCAACGATGAAGGCTCCGGCGTACTCGAGGAGGAGCTGGCGGGCGCGCTTTAGGTTGGGGTCATAATAGCCGTTGAAGTTGTCGAGGCCAAGGATGTCGTCACCACGGCACTTTAGGGCGAGGGAGATGTGGGCGCCGACGAAGTCAGCAGCATCAATGATGAGGACGGTGAGGCTGGTGGGGGAGCTTCGATGAGCAAAGCGGTTCATGTGCCTCTCCCAGTCAGGGCCACCCTAGGAAAAGAAGGAGTGGGAGTTGCTGCGGGTGCAGTGGTGCGTGGTGGTGGTGGCGGCGGAGGGAGGGGAGAGGAAGAAGACGAGCAAGGCGAGGAAGAAGGAGAATCTGCTTCATAGGTCTGGACTTTGCTTCCTCAAGTTCCAAACTTTCCTTCGGATAATGCTCACACCACCATAGAATTCACCATTGTTGGGCATTTGGGGTATTGGAGTTTTATGTTTGCAAGGCCTTTGTCTATAAATTAAAAAATTAGACACCTATTTTATAATATAAAATTTTTATATTTTATATTAGAGTAACTAACTCCCAACCTTAGAAGGACTAACATAAGACGAGCCTATTAAGATCAGCTAACCTCGTAAACCCTCAACTTTCATCTTCTTCATTGCCTTCAACTCTCTCTCTCTCTCTCTCTCTCTCTCTCTCTGCTTATTTTCTTTGAAGCCTGTGAGACCAAATAAAATGATGAAGCCCTCCATGCTCAGATCCATGCACTCAGCCCTCTCTCGCGGATCCCCCCAACTTACGCGCCGCCGCGGCTACGCCACCACCGCCGTTCCCGACCGGAAGGTCGCCATCCTCGGCGCCGGCGGCGGCATCGGGCAGCCCCTCTCCCTCCTCATGAAGCTCAACCCACTCGTCTCTTTCCTCTCCCTCTACGACATCGCCGGCACCCCGGCGTCGCCGCCGACGTCAGCCACATCAACACCAGATCAGAGGTCACATACAAACACCCTTTTGGAAGCTCTTTCCGAAGTTTCAAGCTTTTCTTTGATTCCATATTGTGGTGCAATCAAATTGAGATTTTTGTTTTTGGTAATGTTTTTCGGAATTGTAGGTTGTTGGCTACCAAGGTGAGGAGGAACTCGGAAAGGCATTGGAGGGATCGGATGTTGTTATCATCCCTGCTGGTGTGCCCAGGAAGCCCGGAATGACTCGTGATGATCTCTTCAAAATCAATGCTGGCATTGTCAAATCGCTCTGCGTTGCTATCTCCAAGTACTGCCCCAACGTGAGTGTTTGATTGGTTCGTTTGTGGTTGGTTGTGAATCAATGTTGCATGATGCTGCCAATGTGGATCTGCTTTGAAATTGGCTCTGGTAAACACACACACATACTCTTATATTGAATACAAGTAAATTTCGACAATTAGGATACATATCCATCAATGTTCAATTTCTTTTTTTTTTTTTGAAATTTAGTTTACTTGATCATCAAGATAATATCATATGAGTCAGCGGTTTTATCGATTAAATTGAATGTTCTTAAAATTTGTTCAGTGGAGTAAGTATGTAAGATTTACTCTTGACGTAAGTGAATTCCTTTCCATAAATAGAGAGAACGAAATGAGAATTCCATTATAATCGTTACTGGGATCTTTCTAATTTTATTTTTGTTTCCTTAAAATATGTAAGATTTACTCTCGGAGTAAGTGAGTCCCTTTACATATATAGAGAGAAGGAAGTGAGAATTCCGTTATGATCGTTAATGGGCTCTTGTTAATTTTATTTTTGTTTCCTTAAAATGGCTTTGCTTGTGCATTTCAATGGGAATGGTGCTATAGAAAATGTAACAGGGTCTTTGTGTTGTTGAAGATATCGAGTTGTGCTGATTGTAATTTGGGGCTTTTGTATGACGCAGTTTGAGACACTGTGTTGCTAATTGTTTAGACAATGTTAGACTAGGGCTGCATTGTCACCTGCCATGCCATGGCTTTTCTTTTGTTGCAAATACAATGAGTGTGATATACTTCCATGATTGGTTGGTTGGTTATACTTATATCTTTCAAAGAAAATATTATGAGGATATGAAATGAATTAAAATACTTATTAAATTTGATTGCTTATAGTAATGATTAAATTGATGACATATTTAATTCTTTTTTTCCTCTTCCATTTGTTTGGTTAAAAAAATATAGATGGTGAGATGATATTGAGAAAATTTTAGAAGTACAGGACAAGATTATCGAAAGATTATTGAGTTGGAAATTGGAAAACCAAGTGGGGGCTTTTAATAAATCAAAATGAGGAAATGTTTTCATGCTTGTTGTGTGTTATGTTTGATGCGATTTATCCCTGTGTGTGTGTGTGTGTGTGTGCAATTTTTATTTGATGTTGAAATTTTTACATATGGGATCAGGCTCTTGTTAACATGATAAGCAATCCCGTCAACTCCACCATTCCCATTGCTGCTGAGGTTTTCAAGAAGGCTGGGACATATGATGAAAAGAGATTGTTTGGTGTTACAACCCTTGATGTTGTTAGGGCAAAAACTTTCTATGCTGGAAAGGCCAAAGTCCCAGTTGCCGGTACGTAAAGCGTAGGAAACTTTTAGTTACTCTAATGGCTTGCTTGGTGTGTTACTGTTGCTTATTTGTGACCATAGATGGAACAAATGGGAAGAGGTTAGGCTTAGATTTATGCAGTGCCTTGATTTGAATTACTGACTCTTTTCAAGGAAAATTCAAAGACAGTCTTTATTCATTATTTTCTTTTGGGCCCATGTGCTGGGGAAGAGAAACAGAGAGAGAGAGAGAGAGGGGGGGGGGAGGATTCGGGTTGAGGTTTTTTTATTGCTGGATGGAAGCAATTCATTTTTATAGTGGTACATGACGATTGATTTGGTTTTATGCATGTTCTTGCAGAGGTCAATGTAACTGTTATCGGCGGCCATGCAGGCATTACTATTCTGCCACTATTTTCTCAGGTGTCTTTTGCCTTTTTAACTCAACATTTTGTTCCCTTTGACATCTAGTTTGGCTGCCTACCCTGATATGTACTTGCTAATTTTTTCAGTTAATTTGTGCTTTTGTAGGCGACACCTAAAGCCAATTTGAGCGATGATGACATTAGTGCTCTTACGAAGAGAACTCAAGAAGGAGGAACAGAAGTTGTGGAAGCTAAGGCTGGAAAGGGTTCTGCAACTTTGTCCATGGCGTAAGTCTGGGTTTGATTATTCACACATGTGAATTCACATGTTTAATTGCACATAAATTTAGACAATATAGTGTATCCTGTTAGACATAAAGATACAAATAAACATATAAAATTAGATAATTTGATTGAAATTATTCATTCTTATGTGATAGTTACAGTTCAGTGGTGAGTCTTGGACATTATTGTGGTGAATAATAAGTGTGCACGATTTGGGTATTTGATGGACACACTATGCTTGTTGTACCAATTAGAATTGATTTTGATGTTTCTAATTGTCTCATGTCAAAGATACACTTCAAGGTCCACAACTGATTGTGTAATGCTTCTTGCAGTTATGCTGGAGCTCTTTTTGCTGATGCTTGCCTCAAGGGCCTTAATGGGGTTCCAGATGTAGTGGAGTGCTCATTTGTTCAATCCAGTGTCACTGAACTTCCTTTCTTTGCTTCCAAGGTCATTGAATTTCCGCATGCTGTTTAAATTTGCTTTCCGAATGATATAGTTCCCGTGCTTAAGGTTACACTTGTCATGCACATGGGTCTATTTTTCTAACACCTTGTTTATGGAGATGGTGATCCTTGTTGGTCTGCTCTATTCTTGTTGTTGATTAATATATGCTGAAATGTTTGCAGGTGAGGCTTGGGAGGAACGGCATGGAGGACGTTCTTGGCTTGGGTGCTCTTTCAGATTATGAGAAACGAGCCCTTGAAAGCCTTAAGCCTGAACTCAAAGCATCTATTGAGAAGGGAGTCAAATTTGTCAATGAGTAGTTAAGTCATACACATGTCTAGCAGTTGCTGGATATTCCATTAAAAGTAAAATCATATTTTGCAATTTCGGAATCATTGTTGCATTGATGCTGGCAGTGGCAGCAGCGGCTTTGCTGTTTTTATTTAGAGTAGGTATAGGCCATGAGTTAATGATGATGAAATGAGATAGCATTTTTTTTCACTGAAGGGATTGATCTGAAAACTAGTTTAAATTGGCCATAAATTGTGGTCCTTATTACCTTCATATATGGTTTCATATAATGAAACTTCAGGGTCTTACCCTTTTTTCCCATCTTATTTCCATAGCTGTTCTTACCTATTCTTGTGGAATGATGGATTTACTAGACAACTGAGTTGAAGTGAAATAGCTAGGGAAAGAGCTTTGATGAAGGTTGGCGATTCTTCTACCCTTCTTTATATGTTTCAGCCAAAAAGAACAAAAGAAACCCGGGGTTTTGGAGTAATGCCAATACTTGTTGATGATATAAATATTATTAAAATTAAAATTATTATTATTATTATTATTTGACATGGGTGCTGAGCTCAACCAAATTAAAATTGGATTTCTTGTAGTATAAGGTAAATCAAGGTCATCTCCCAAGGATGATTGGGTGCTTTCCAATAGATCTGATAGTGAAATGAGAGGGCATTTGAACAATTAACAAGTAAATTAAACATAATTTAAATGCATCAATCCATATTTTCTGTGATCTCAAGTAAGATCTATCACAGATCAAACAAGATGATTATTTTAGCGGTTGGGTGAATTGAATTGGAATCTCAAAATTAATTCTTGTCTCTCAATCCAGAACTTGATCAAATACTTGGCATACACTAACAAGTAATCCCATGATATGCATTGAACCTCAGTTGATTTCAATCCTTGAGTCAACTAACTTGAATTCAGATATGAAATTCAATCTTCTCACAAAAATGAAATGCAATTTAGATCAAACAATCAAAATCATATTAACAATGCAATCTCATAATTACTTAATTAAAATCTTAATAAAACAATTCTGAAATTGAAATAAAAGAAGAAGAAACTGAATTATGATTAAAGATGAACTAGGACCTTATGATCGTAACTCAGGAAATCTTTAAGGTTGATTGGTTCAACAAATCTAGCTTAGCATGCTAGAAAATGAACCCAAAAAATGAAAAAATAATACAGATCAAAAGAGAGAAAACAAAGGAGCGGGTGTTGGTCCCATGAAATTTGGGCTTGAATTGAATGAAATATGACTCAAGCATTATCCAAAGGTCAACAACATCAAGGGTTTGACTTCAATGATACATATGATCATTAAGATGATGGAATTGGCATTTGGTGTCTTCATAACGATTGTAGTCCATTGAGTCAATTTCCCTATAAAATAAGTTTAACATCAATTAGCTATTTAGAACTCCAGGTATAATCAATTTACTAAAATAGTGTAAAGGCCTAAAGATATACAAGAAAATAATTAGAATAAAATAAGAACCTAATTTATTTATTTGGCCAAAAATTACTTAATTAAATCTTTTAGAGGCCCAAAACACTAGATATGAAGGTTAATTAATATATGAAAACTGCTAATAATAATAATAATCATCATCATCATCATTATTATTATTATTATGTAAACATGTAAGAAATATGTATTTGAAATGGTGCTAGACCAGGTTTTGGTCAGTACTACTAACTATCCCAAAGAACTTTCCATATACTAAAATGGTGTTGATGACTCATCTTGGCCGGATCCAGTGCGATTTAGGAACAAGGGACATCAATTTTCTGCATGAAGCCTTTTCACCAAAAGATGATAATATATAGAGTGATGCTATTTAATTTTCAAATCATGTAAAGGCATATGGATATTTGCCTCGAGATGAATATGTATTCAATTTTAAGTTACTTATTAAAAAGATTATTCACGTGTCTTTATTTGATTTGAAGATAAGAATATAGGAATCTGATTCAAGTCTTGCTCTTCGCTGAAAGCTAAAACACTTTTGAAGCCAATGATTAACCCCAAATTACCCTAGCACTGTTGGAACAGTCCGCTTTCACACCACCGTGTCTTCCACTTCATATACTCTCCCTCCTTCCCTATTTTCCTTTTCTTATTCCAGTATAAAAAAAATAAAACAAAAGCAACTTAACAAAATCATTAAGGGAAAATTTCCCTTTAACCACCATAGTGAATTGTTGGCCTACAGTAGTCAATAATCAGATGTGTCACGATTCTCACCGTTTAACACAAAAATACACAAAATGTACAATTGTGACATGGTACCAGGGCATTCACCATGAAATGAAAAGTGGCACTTTCCATGTGGTTGTGGAGAAAGCACATACGTTAATATGATGCAAAAGGGTTCGAGGCGGACTCAAGGGAATCTTGTCTTTACTGTAGTCAATGCTGTCAGGTTTAGAGGTGAAGAGGACAATTAAGACGAATGGGTTGGGTCGGCTAAATGTTTGATGAGAGGAAGAACCAATTGAATTAGCATAACGCAATTAGGACTAAACGTTGTACATTTTACATTTATAGAAAAAAAATTGTACTTTACACATAAGATGGAATGAACCCAAAAGAGATACAAGACAAGCGTTGTCTTACAAGGCCTTCCAGTAAATCTCTTAGTAATGGAATTCCTAGAGCTCCTCCCACATGCATCACATTCTGCCTTGGATGTGTATAA
This sequence comes from Pterocarpus macrocarpus, assembly GCA_031439585.1. Taxonomy (NCBI): domain Eukaryota; kingdom Viridiplantae; phylum Streptophyta; class Magnoliopsida; order Fabales; family Fabaceae; genus Pterocarpus; species Pterocarpus macrocarpus. The sequence goes on along the minus strand of CM062517.1, from coordinate 13,466,247 downwards.
ATAGGGTGGCCTTATTATCCTCCATGCACCTTCACTCACATTGATATTAATCATAAGCATTTGAGCTAACTGTTTTCATGCTATTTGAGTTCTTGTAAGATAATGGCTAACTTCAATGATGCCAAGAGAGTTTGCTCTCTTCCTAATTATATACTTCCATTGCTTGTAGATTCAGAGGCAAGACTTTTCCCTGAGTACTCAAACATTAGTAAAAAGATTAATAATGAACTTCTCTTACGTGACCTAGTCAACAATGCAAGATGGGAACAATGTGGCTGGGGAATGCAGGGTGTGAATCAAATATTAGAGATGGATGGTGTCAATGGAATGAAGAGCAAGGGGTGTCTTCCGTAGCTAGGAAAATTGCTACTGCTGGGGAGATGTTGAAGCAGTGGAATCTATTTGAATTTGGCAATGTAGGACGCCAGTTAAGGGGAGCGCATAAGGAACTAAATGAGCTACGCCAGTGCCCCAACAAGTAATGATGTGGTGCGCCGGATGAACATGCATGCTTAAAGAGGAAATAAATTAATTGCTACAAAAGGAGGAGGTTACGTGGATGCAGAGATCTCGGGTGCAATGGCTGAAGGAAGGAGACTAGAATACGAAGTTCTTCCATACCCGAGCATCGGTGACGAAGAAAAAATAAAATAAAATCAACAGATTGCAGGATGATGAGGTGGGGAATTGGCAAATTGAGTATAATGATATTGATGGAGTGGCCCAGAGATGCTTCCAGAACTTGTTCACCATATCTGAGCCGACTAGATTTGAAGAGTGTGCTGATAGTATTGAAAGCTGCCTTCACGGAGGAAATGAAGGGAATTTTCTGGATAGTCCTTTTACAGCTTTGGAGGTGAAACAAGCTATTCGTCAGATGGGTCCTCTTAAATCTCGTGGCCTAGATGGTATGCCTACTTTATTTTATAAAAAATTTTGGCGGCAATGATGTAACTTATATTGTGCTAAATTTTTTGGATAATGGTGATTTTATTGATGAGATTAATTAGACATTCATTGTGCTCATTTTTAATATTCAAGTGTTTCAGAATATGAGCAGTTTAGACCCATCTCTTTATTAATATAATATATAAAATAATTAGTAAAGTCTTGGCTAATAGATTTCGAGTGGTATTGCCCTCTCTTATTTCAGAGTCTCAGAGTGCTTTTATGTGGAATAGACACATCATGGATAATGTCCTTATAGCTTATGAGCTAGTTCATGCTCTAAGGCATAAGAGGTCCGATAAAAAAGGACATATGGCTTGGAAGTTAGATATGACAGGGTTGAATGGTCTTTTCTAGAAATGATTTTGAAGAAGATGAATTTCGGAATCACATGGGTGAATAGAGTTATGCATTGTGTTCGATCTGTGTCCATTTCAATTTCGCTAAATGGCTTTCCTGGTGATTTTTCAGACTATAGAGAGGATTAAGATAAGGTGATCCTATTTTCCCTTATTTATTTGTAGTTTGTACAGAGACTCTTTCTTCTCTACCATATAGGGTGGAAAAAAATCAATTGATGTATGGTTTGAAGTTAACAAGAGCGGCTCCTATGATTACTTACCTCCTATTTGCCGATGATAGTCTAATTTTTTCACAGGCAAATTCTCAAGATTGCCATGCTATTTTGAATGTTCTTAATCTTTACAAGAATGCCTCGGGTCAAAAGCTCAACTTCGACAAATCATGTTGAATGAGTAGCTTTCTATATGATGTATTATATTGTAAGGTGCAATGCAATTTTAGCTATGCAAAAGTTGTGGATAATGAAAAATTTTGATATTCCTTGTAGGTTAAATTTGTGTTACCTCTATTTCTTCTTGCATTGTTATCTTTAGTGTAAGAGAGTTTGTTAGTGTATTTTTTATGCTTCCCTACATTTTTAAGAACACAAATTAATGTTAACGAATTAATTTATGTATCTTTTTTTGTTTTCAAAATTGCTTATATAATTTTGAGTAAGCTGGTGGTTAATTAAAACTCTCTCTGAAGTGGTTATTTCATGGATCAAATCTTCAACATTACAAATAAAGTTCACCAGTATTTGGAATTTACTGGACTCAATTAATTTGGTTCGAGTTGGGTTGGCTCATTATGGGAGTAAACTCTTTCAATGCTAATTTTTTTTATTAACAATACTTAAATATGAATCTTTACTTAAGAGAAAAAAGTATTAAATCATTGAAGCCAACTAAATGTTAGTAATGAGATGTATATCTTTTTAAGAACTAAAATAACACTTATTCTTTAGGGGTAAAAAAATTACTGGATACTTTATTCCTTCACTAAACCCACGTATGCTTACAAGGATAATTTCCTATGAGGAAAAAATTTTCCGAGATAAATATGAGACAAAAGACAAATATAATTACTCAATTCAGCCAAAGTTATCCCTATTCCCTAGTAAGCAATACTGACCCAGTAATCTCATAACACTAGTGATGTTGAGGATCTGGCCCAGCTGGTGACACTCTCTCCAGTTTCCCTCCCCCCAGCATTGACCTCTTCTGGTGATACTCACTGCTTCGTGCATTGTTGACTAAGTCACGTAAGAGAAGTTCACTATTAATCTTTTTACTAATGTTTGAGTACTCAGGGAAAAGTCTCGCCTCTGAACTCACTACAAGCAATGAAAGTATAATTAGGAAGGGAACAAACTCTCTTGGCATCATTGAAGTAGTCATTATTTTACTAGAACTCAAAGGCAAGAAAACAGTTAGCTCAAATGCTTATAATATCAATGTGAGTGAAGGTGCTTGGAGGAAAAGAAGGGGACCCTATTTATACACATCCAAGGCTAAATGTGATGATGTGGAAGGAGCTCTAGGAATTCCAATACTAAGAGTCTTATTGGAAGCCTAGTAAGCAGAAAAGTATAATCCAAATAACACTTTATTATATCTCTTTGGGATTCATTGTATTATATCTCTTTGGGGTTCATTCCATCTTATGCATAGAGTCAATTTGTTTCTATAAATGTACAAAGTATAGTCGGAATTGCATTATGCTAATTCGTTTGATTCTTCCTCTTATTAAACAATAGCCGACCCAACCCATTCATCTTAATTGTCCTCTTCACCTCTAAACCACATATTATTGGCTAGATTGGGTAAAGAAAGCAGTAAAGACAAGATTCCCTTGAGTCCGCCCCTAATCCTTTGGCATCATATTAATTAATGTATATGCTTTCTCCACGAGCACATGGGGCACGCCAGCATTAACTCAGGCAAACGAGCTGTTAATTTGGCTTAAATGCCGTCTTTGCATTATACTGGAATGCAAATCTCTTTTTGCATATTTCACAGGATTTCTTTAAAGATAGAAATCCTTCATTTGGTGTATCAAAAAGTGCAACCCATAAAAATAAATACTCCTTTTTTTTTATTCCTAGCATTTGTCCCATGGGCTTGGTAAGTGGACAATGGGATGCGGTCGAATGGTAAAGCTTGATAATTCATCTTTTACGATAATCACACATTTAGTACAAAGAAAATAATTAAAAAAAAAAAAAAGATGGTCGCACATCATATGAGTGCATATCTCTTTATATCACATGAGGTATAATATTTTAGAAACCAAAATGAATATTTTTTCTTTTTTAAGGGTATCCCTTCTCCCTATTACTAAAGAAAGAGACTAATTCCTTTTGAATTTAGTTAGACTTACTTTTACAACTGAAGTTCTTATCAGGAATTGAACCGAAGTCCTCTCTGAAGTTGTAGTATACCTTTATCACTATACCAACTCCATTGTTGGTAGAAGCCAAATTGAAGATTGAATTAATAAAATGGTTTTTGTCAACAACTAATAAAATGTTTTGTTCATAATTTAATTAATTTAATTAAATTGTTGATTAAATTATAATTAAATTAAAGATACTTCCACCAAAAACGTAACTAGTTTATGATCTAATCAGTTCAATTAAATAGCTAGGTTTGCTTTTCAAATATTAAATTAAAATATATAGAATGAAGCACCAATTTGGCCCTTAAAAAATTAAAACACTGACAATTTAACTCTTAGAAAATGTTTTTTTTTTGTCTGTGGTACCCCAATGATAAATTTTATTATAATTAATGAATTTTTTTAGTGTTAATAAAAGATGTTTTAAGGACTAATTTATTAGCAAATTAATTTTTTAGGGATTAATTTATAAGTGCATTAGTCTTTTAGAGACTAATTTGTCAACACATTCATCGTTGAGATACTACAAAAGAAAATAGTATCTTTTGGGAGCTAAATTATCAGTACTTTGATCTTTTAGATACTAAATTAATGGTTCACCCAAATATATAAGTTTTACTTGAATTGTTGTGAGACTGATATCAATAAAAAATATAAATAAATAAATTAAATAAAGTTTTTAACAGAGACAGTTAGTTTTATGGATTGCTGGGTCATACTTCGATGCAAATCAAACAAAATTTGCACCAGTGCAAACCCACCAAAAAGAAGACATATGGTAGGGTCTACGATACACTTTAATTTCTGATGTTCTACAATAGATTCTCTCTTGTTTGCTCCTCCTCTGCAGCGCTTGAAATCATTCACGGTTCTGTCAACAACGAAGAGGACTTTCTTTTCTTTCTATTCAATTTTCTCTTGCTTTTCGCTTCTAACCAAGTTTGAATGGTTGGTGGTGGAAACAGAGAGAGACCACCGTGGACGGTGGTGGGGAGCCTCCACGTGGCAGTGGCTCTTCCATGGAGAGCCTTTTCAACGATCGTTTCAGCCTTGGTCCGATGACCGATGTCTCTAGCTTCTTTGCAGATGGCGACGACAACTGCAAGTCATTCTCTCAACTCCTCGCCGGCGCCATGACTTCTTCGGTGCCAAATTCCACTGGCCTGATTGATTCACTTCTGCCTTCTATTCACCTTCTCAGGTAAAAGCCTATGTTACTTTGGTTCTTTGTTTGCATGCATTTCCATTAATGGAATGATTTCAAGCGGCGCAGTGGAGGAGAAAGCGACTTCAATGTGAACAAGAGAGACTTTACTGTAGAACAGCAAAAATTAAAGTTCATTGTAGACCCTACCACATGGCTTCTTTTTGTTGGGTTTGCATCGGTGCAAATTTTGTTTGATTTGCACCGGAGTATGGCCCATCCTTCGAATTCTTTGTTTGGATTTTTAACTTACTTGCAGTCTAATTCCTAATGGTTTGTGTGAAAATTAACAAGTTCGCTGGATCAGTTTATACTTTATAGATTATCCTTGAATGGATCAGTTTATAAATTATCCTTGAATTCATTGTTTGGATTTTTGACTTACTTCGTTGGATCAGTTCTTCCGAATTTCGAGCCATGTCACAACACTGAACTTCCTGCCCGATGGTCTACAGCCTATATTATCAGCCAGTTTGGATTGCAGTTTATATTTATTAGAAGATCTTTTAAGAGAAAAAAAATGATTTTGTACAGTAAATAATAGTGTTTGATTTAACTTCTTATTTTTTAGAAGGTCTTTTGAAATTTTAAAAGATCTTTTGGAAGAAGTATCTTTGAGATTATTTTTCATTCTAGAAAAAGACCTTTTGAAAAGGAATCTTACTATTACTCTTACATCAACAACTAAAAATAATTTTACTTTATCCTATTCAAATAAAATTCATTCTTCTAAACTTACTTTTGACATATTTAAACCAAATAAAAATTATTCTTTTAAAAGTAATTCCTGTAAAAGACCTTCTTTTAAAAGACCTTCTTTTAAAATATTTTCTCCCAAAAGTTAAACCAAATGGACATATATTTTGTTGTTTTGGTCTTTCTTTTTGTAATCTCTAATTATTTATTTTTTTGTGACCTTTACTGAAAAATAAAACCAAATCTCGAGGTGTAATTGTTAGAGAGGTTAAGAAAACAAGATAAGGTTGAATAAGGAGAGAAATGAAAATATTTAATAAATTCAAGAAATAATTAAGCTAATGTAATCAGAAAAATATTAAAAATTGGAATTTTTCTCAAATTTATTTGTGAGAATAATATGATATATGTTAACTCTTTATAATTTACTAATGAGCATGTAAATTAATTGATGGAAGCTATTCTAACTTAACTAAAGGTCTGGCATTTAAGTATTGGATATGCAACTTTTTAAAAATTCGAAAAGGAGAGCTTTTGCCACTCTAGTAGTCCTATCCAACTTGAATAGTATTGCCTCTAATAGGAGGATACTTGCGGTTTCAACCAAAAACTCTTGACAGTTTGATTATCTTTATTTTGTGGCACAAAAATCTGATTTTTTTTTTTTTATAATGGGCACTACTACTCTTCTAATAATAATAGAAAATTCGTTTGCAAAGAAAAAATAAAAAGGAAAATATTAGAGAGCACTACTAGAAATGTGCTCATTACCGACCGAAAAGTAACAAAAATCTGTCGATAAGAATTTTATCAACGAATAAACTGACATAAAAAATTCGTCGGTAAATGACGTGTCAGTAATAAAAAATATTAATATTACCGACGACAAAATATTCATCGATATTATTTAAAAAATGTCAGTGATATTAATGTCAGAAATTGTTACTTAGTAAATTTTACCAATGAATGTGTTTGTTATTACTGAAGGATATTCCATTAGTAAAATCCGTCAGTTTTTCATTAATTTCTAGTAGTGGAGTTAGAATATTTGTTTAAGTTTATTTGTCAGAATGATGTGTTATACAAGTTGATTCTTGAATGAATAAGTGTGTTATATCACTTTATTTTATTCAACAATCACCCTTATTCTTTGTAAAAAAAATTCTAACAATTATTTTTGAAAATGTGTAATAGTACTAAAAAAAAATCATAGAAAAATTAGAGTAAACTCTCAAACTAGCCCCTAACAAAAATATCACTGATCAAATTTGTCCTTAAAAAATGAAAACTACTGGCATAGTCCCAAACAATTAAAAATGTAGGTCACATTAGTCCTTCTTATAAACATATTGTCCTTCTTATGGACATTTTAGTCCTTGAGAAATGTTCTTGTCAGACATATTAATCCCTGAAAAAGATTAATTTAACTGACTTCAAGGACTACTATAAAATTTTTCATTTATTGGAGATGAATTTATCCAATAATATTGTTATCAAGGATTAATTTAGAGATTTACTTGAAATTATGTCGTATTATTACATTTTTCTTTATCTACTTGTCACATACTCGAAATTCTGCCTTGACTATCATCCTTACAAATAAGGTGGCTTTAACATGAACCCTTGTGTTTTGCTCCATTGAAGGACCCTTACTTTAATAACCATAGATCAAAAGAAAATTTAAATTAGTGGTTGAAATTTTATATAAAAAATTAGAAAACTTTAAAACAATTTAGGAAATGATCCTTTGTAAAAAATGAAATTGGAAAATGAGTATCACACCACCCATAACCTCTCCCACGTCTAAGCACCCACTGAGCTCTCCCTCCACCCCACCTCGCCGCTCTTTCTATTGCTGACATTCACTGCTCGCCGTCATCACCACCCACACCGACCTTTCTAGTTCTCATTCTCACTCCTTTTATTCAACCATTTCTTTCTCTTCCATCATTTTTTTCTAGCTTAACTGCCCCCTCCTGTACAACCTTTTTCTCACTTCTTCAACTTCTTTTGCTAAATCCCTTTATAAAGTTGTGTAAGAATTGGATCGTGGGTTCCTCTACTTTTGAATTTTTTTTTTTTTTGATGGGCAAATAGGATCCTTGTTGAATTTTATTATCTGGGTATCTATAAAGTTCAAATGTTTATTTGTTTATTTGATTTTATCTTACTTGTGTTTCTCTATTTATGAATTTATTAACTTCTAAATAGGTTCCTTGTCATTTTTGTGAAATTTTATTATTCGATACGTACTCAAAATGTCTAAGATAATGCCTTCGATACCAAGGAAGTTCTTTCAACTAGTGACCACAACAATGGTGCTAATTGAACAATGAGAGAAGCGATTTGGCGATGGTTGGGTAAGAGAGGGTGGTTTGGTGGCAATGGTGGGGATGTCAAATTGGAGAAGATGATGTTGAATCGGAGATCGTGATGTCAATAAAATTGCTATTGCATTTAGTCGCATTTGCAAAATGCAGTTAATTAGCAATAAAAATTTGGTTACTACCAATTTTTAGAAATTCGTTCCTCACCAACTAATTTCTTAAAAAGTGTAGTTCATCCACACATTGTTTTAGTGTTGAGCAATCACGTGCTTATTAATCGAGAATTAAACTTTGGCAAAATAGATAAAATTCAAACTTGAAAGTGGTTTGCTTCATATCTTCCTTTTTCTACTTCACTCCTCACCTTTTCTTTGCACCCAAGATTAGATTCCCTTTGGTCTTCAACTTTGAGGAAGAGGAAAGAGAGGTGGAGGGTTGTGAGAAAAAAGATGGAGAAAAAGGAAAAGTGTGATAAAGCATAAAGTAAATAACATTATCAATTTCATAACATACCCAAGGTTTAGATGATCCTAAACTCACTTGAACATGTTAAAACCCCCTACAAGTATATATATATATATATAATTGAAGATGTGATACTCACAACATGCTCCTAATTTTTTTTTTTTTATATTACCAATGAATTATGTGTTAACTTATGAAAAATTTAGTATATTTAATGGGAACATGAAGCTTCTCTATACCTTTTTCATGTTTTGTACACTTGTTTACTAGGGAACTTTTTTTAATATATGGGGAGTTTAGTTTCTTTATTAAAGAACTGAAACTTCTTTCCCTTCCTCGTAGATCTATTTGTTTCCTAGTAAATAAAATGAATTCCATAGATATTGTAACACATTGTTCTTCAATAAATAAATGTATAGAAACACAAAAATGGAGAGAGAGAGAGAGAGAGAGAGAAAGAGAATGAGTGAGAGTTTCCATTCCCTAATAAATATGGTGATGTCTATGGTGCTTTTTGGAGTTACAAGGTGTACCACACACCAAGTGATCCAACAATATAAATAAAATGGATTCTAAACTATAATCTTATAGAACACTATTAAATTTCTCTCCCCCTCCCCCACCCCCAAGCTCCATTGTAGGCTTGTATCCCTTCCCCACTATTGCTTCAACTCTTTCACCTTATTCTCCCAGGAAACAACTAAGGCTGTATTCATTAAGCACGAGTTGAAATAACCAAAACTCGTGATTCCATAAGCTTGGGACAAATAAATTACCCTAGCATCATGCTAAACTCTTACCTTCTTAATAGGTACCTCTAAGCCTTCCACCTCCCAGGTGACTACTTAGTCACAGTAGAATCAAACAAGATTATGAAGAATTTGTTGCAGCTTGCAGATGAAGAAGAAATAGTGGGCCTTGGGTTACTGCAAGCACAAGATGGTAAAAATCAATGGCCTTGGCACCCCAACAAATTAAACAGACCCTTTTCTCATTTGAACTCAATATAGAACTTTGGTCGTTGAGTAACACTGGTGGTGTTATTCTGAAGGGTCTCACATTGATGAGTGACATTGCAAATTTTCTTTCTTTTTTTTTTTTTTTGTTTGGTCTCTTTAGAATGCTACTCAATGGCTCTAGAACAATTTACAAAAAAATGGGACACTAAGAATTGATATTCAATAGTGAAACCAATAGAACAGTACAGTGAGGTTCAACACAAAGGTAAAGGCAAGTCCAACTGAATCACAAGAAATGGAAGTGAGAAACATAAATCAGAGTCTGAAATATTAATAAGGCTAGGATAAGCACTGCAACTTCAGGATAAGGAGCCAAGACCTGAAAGCAACAGAAGAATGAGTGTAAGAATAGGGAAGAAGAAGAAGGATGAGAGAATAAAAGATAATCAAGGGGAAAATGGGTTACCACAATAGTTATGAAGCACAAAGTTCTCCTAATTCATATTTGTTTGTTTTCTCCTAGTGCTTTTGCGAGTTCCCCTATTTCCATCATTGACAACCACGTGCCCTTGCTACATAACCAACTTCTCACTCTGAGTAAAATTCCCTTCCTCACCCTTGCCAAATTTGGTATTCCTCGTAACACCTTGACCATTACTCCTTACAATACCTTCCCCATTTGAGAAAACCCTGTCCTCAAGGTTGAATTCGGGAAATTGAGCCTTGAACTCTGACACATTCATCTATGAAGCATTGTGTTGATTTGTGCTTTCCTACTGAATCAACAGCTGTGGAATATAGTGATGTCCTTGCAGTATCTATCTAGTGGCTAACACAGCAACAAACATAAGGATAGGGCCCTCTTCAATTGTTATCAATGGCAAGGGGAAGTATTGTTCCTTGGGTGTTCCTTTGAATGTTTTCAATAAGGATATATGAAACACGGGGTGTATTCTAACAGTAGGTGGTAATTCCAGCTTATAGGCTACTAGACTCAATTTGTTGATGGTCTTGAAAGGTTCGAAGAATCGTAGGCTGAGCTTTTGATTCCTTCGTAAGGCCACTAACTGTTGACAATACGGCTGCAATTTGACTAGTACTAAATCTCCTTCATGGAATTCCTTATCTTCTCTTCTTATTAGCTTGCTTTTCATGTATTGTTGGGCCCAGGACATGATCCTTTTCAATTCTCCAAGTATCTTGTTTCTTTGTTGCAACATTGCTTGAATCGAAGGGGGGTCATGAGCATCATACTCTATCTTACAATGGTCGAAGGATCTCTACCAAAAAGAGCCCAATATGGACTCATACCAATGTTGAGGTGAATAGTTGTATTATAGCAATATTGGGCCCAAGGAAGCAACTGTAGCCAACTTTTTGGATTATCAAAATAGAAACAACACAAGTACATTTCTAGAGTCTTGTTAAGGACTTCATTTTATCCATAAGTTTCAGAGTGATATGAGGAGCTCATATTAAGTGAATTGCCTTGGAGTTCAAAAAGTCGCAGCCAACAAGGAATAATGAATACCTTGTCCCTGTCAAAAATTATTGACTTAGAAATACCATGAATCTTGACAACATTGGTTATGAAGGCATTGGCAATTGATGCATTATTAAAGTCTGACTTCAGATGGATGAAATAGGCAAATTTAAAAAGTCTATCAATAACCACCATGATAACAGTTGATTAATCCTATAATGAAATCCATGAAAATATCGTCCCATATTTGTGTAGGCATAGGTAGTGGTTGGAGTAACCCACTGATAATGTGTTTACTATCTTCGCTTGCTAACATATGGTGCAGTTTTGCACAAATTCTCTTATCTAGGACTGCATATTTGGTCAGTAATATTAGAAGCATAGCCTATTGGTAGTCTTGGCCACTCCCTTATTCCTCCAAGTCTTGAACTATGAAATTCTCTCAATAATCTATTGATGAGTTGGCCATTTTTGGGAATGACCAGTCATTGTTTCCAGTATAACAAGTCATTTTGAACCGAAAAGAACTTAGCCTACTAGCTATTGTTAGCACAATCTTGCATCACTACTAATAATTCTTTGTCTTCCCTGAACTCCCTCTTTAACTGATCTATCCATGTTGCAGAGGATTTAGACTAAGCCATAGCTGGACTCCGAGATAAAGAATTTGACGGTATGTTATCTTTGCCTGTCTTATATTAGATTTCGAAATCAAGTCCCACAAATTTGGGCAGCCACTATTGCTGCTATAGTGTGTCTACAATGTTGGGCTCAAAAGGGACTTTAAACTCTTTTGATCTATTCTTAAAATGAATCAGTGACCTAACAAATAGTACCTAAATTTTGCCAAAGCTTCAATGGTAGTAAGAAATTTCCTTGTATAAGCTGATTGGTGCTGCATTCTTGGGCTCAATTTCTTTGAGAAAAATGCAATGGGGTGTCCTCTTTGACTCAACATTGCCCCAACTCCACTGCATAAGGCATCTATCTCAAATATAAAGGGCTCACTAAAATCAAGTAACACCAAAATTGGTGTCGTTGTCAAAACTAGCTTTAATTCTTCAAATGCTTTGCTTGCCCTATCATTCCAACAAAATGAACCTTTCTTTAACAAATCATGAGGGGTGCTACCAAATTAGCATATCCCTTGATGAACCGTCCATACTACCAAATAAGACCAAGAAATCCATTCCAGTCTTAGAGATAGTATGCCCCAAGTAATCAATTTTACTTTTCCCAAAGACGTACTTTGAGAGTTGAGCATATAGCTTCTCTCTCTATAGCAACTGTAAAACTAGCTCAAGGTGTACCAGATGCTTTTTCCAACTTGCATTGTATACTAGGATGTCATTGAAAAGTAGCCCAACCATAAATCAAGATTAGAGAAGTAAGTTGCACAAGCAGCTTATCAATTAATTCATCAACTATCAAAATTGGGAAAGAGTCCTTCACTATAATAGCGTTCAAAGCCCTATAATCAGTGCATAAATGCCATGTGCCATCTTTCTCTTTCACCAATATCACGGCAGAGGAGAAAGGACTCTGGCTTGGTTGTATTATCCCTTCATCAAGCATCTACTGAACCATGACTTCAATTTGATTTTTCTGACTATGAGGGTAGCGATAAGGCTTCACTTTCACTAGCCCCGACCCTTCAATTGAAGGAATGCCATGATCATGGGCTCCAGTAGGTGGCAAACCTATACGCTAATAAAAAACACTCTTATATGTTTGTAGAAGCAGCACCAGTTTAGGCTCCATGTTCTCAGGAAGAGCGAATTCTGATTTCACAACATCCAATACTCGAGATACCTTAAGAGTGTAATTATCATCAATGGCATCAATATCATGCAATTGATGAATGTGGTGGAACTGAGCCTTTGTTGGAATCAATGATGGTTCCCCCCACAATATGATTAAATTCCGCTGGTGACAAAACTGCAGCTGTAATTCCTAGGGTCATCAAAATCGGTCAAATCCGTCGGATCAACCCGTTTACCCTCCAAAAATAGGTTGGTCAAACCCGCTGGTTTTATTATTTTTTTAAGTAAAATTGTATAAATTTAAGATATAAAAATATAATTTAATAATTAGATTTAGATTTATTTTTTAATAAAAAATAAGAATTTTTAGCTTATTTTTAAATGAAAATTATTTTTTAATAAAAATAAATTTTAAAACATGAAATGCAAAAAAAAATTAAAAAAAATAAACAGGTTAACCTTTTTAAGACTACAAACTAGTCTTAAACGAGCCGAGCTATAAAATTTTGGTCTATGGGCTAAACGGGCTGGGCTTAAACTGGCCAGCCCGACCCATTTGACAGCCCTAGTAATTCCTCATAGTTTGCTAGATGCCATCCCAATGTAGCAAGCTACTTGGCTCATAGAATTAAATTAGCCCTTAAGATAGCTAATAGATAAATAGGTATATTGATGGTGTGACTTTTTACTTACATCTAAATGTCTATAACAAACCCCTCTGTCATGTGGTTTCCATTCCTAACCATCACTCTAAGTTTGGCAGCTAGCTCAATTGGAAGCTTAAGAAATTTTGCATGTGAGGCTGCAAAAAATTATTGGAGCTTCCTTTGTCAATGAGGACCTAAATTTTAACTCTGTAAAGCATAGTTGAGAATCTGATGGTGGTCCGCGGGCTAGTTTTAAATGAGCCGGGCTAGAAAATGTGTGTTTATTTGGGAAAGTTCTAAGATTAAAATTACTTAACAATCGTTTATTTATTTAATCGTTTTTTAATATAACTAATTATATGATAATTAATTTATGTTTGGATACTCTAACTGAAAAACAATTTTAAGATAATTTTTTTTGTTTGGATTTTATGAAAAAAAAAAAGTTGTTTTTATATAATAAAATTACTAAAAAAATTATGAAATTATGGTCAATTTAGTAACAAAATGGTCACTTTACCTTGAATTTTAGATGGTAGGCAAGACTCCGACAAGAATGAAAGTGTTTGCAAATATAACGCTTCAATCTCAAACTTTATACCTTTCTGCAGCATCAGCTTTAGCTCTATCCAACCTTCATAAGCAACATTAAGACAAGCCACACAACATCCAATCTCAATTTAGTTGAAGGAATAAAACGACAGATGTCACGGAATGTAAATGAATATCGCCTTCATTGTGGCACATCTTAGTTGAAGGAATAAAACGACAGATGTCACGGAATGTAAATGAATATCGCCTTCATTGTGGCACATCCCTTTGCAGGTAGCTTTTAATCTAAGCAACATGGCTTCAGTTGTACGTGCTTCCCCATCAAGATCGGTCTTTTCCAAATGGTTCATGGTGTTGCAACATGGTGGTTGTGGTTCTACGGTTGTGGCAATGGCAGCACAAAGGATGCTAGCCAAGACAGTGGCTGGAGATGGTGGAGGAGAATAGGGTGGGACGGAAGTGCTGATGAGATAGATGATCATAAAGGGGTTGTTTTGTCATTTTAGATGAAGAACTATTTTTTCAATTTTTTTTTTTTTTCATTTTGATTAAACTCAGCCGTTCATTCTAATCTAATGGTATGCATCAAATGCTTTTTGATAATTTTATTTAAAAAAGAAAAAAAAGAGAAAAAAAAAAACACTTTCCTTCGTATTTGCTGGTTCTTTTGTCTCACCTTTCATGAAGAAATCCCCACGTCAGGAAATCACATAGTATTAATTTTGGTTAAAATAAACTTTGAAAAGATTAACTTTGCCAAAAGAACAAGTAGATCTTTATTAATTCATATATCTACAATAGAAATGACATCACACAACAAGAAAAGAACACTAAGGGCGGCTAAGAGAGGCTGTCGGTAGCCTCTTAACCAACAACTATATCCCGAAGCAGATTATGGGCGAAATGAAGAAAATAATACAACTCCGGAAAAGATAGGAATCTTAACATTTCTTAAAAGAAAATAAGCTTTATCACAGCCATGAGGATATATTGCCCATGTTATTATTACTTAAGCCGCCATGGTATATAAAATATTTTCTTTTTCTTTCAACAACAATGATGGATAATATTTGAATTTTGAAGTTAGATGGCTATTGCATAGTATATATAGAATATAATATAACTTCTATGAGGTAAAGTGTACAAAACCAACGTTAGTCTGGAGCACTATTCAGAAGTGGAAAAATTGTTTTCTCCCTCTGATCGAAAAGGAAAAGTGCCCATCATTTGACAACAGAAAGTTTTCTTGTATAACCGACCCACAACTGTGCCATTGACCCTTTGAGCTCCAAAATAATCTGAACGCCCTAAAATATTAGCTCACATTGTCACCCCACTATTTAGATCAAGCATATATGGTCACTATTTGGTTAGTTAATCTTATCCTTGCTCAGCCTATCAAAATGTTGTCATTCTAAAAAGGCTGTGTATCAAGTGCTACAGTACATACTTCAAATATCGATGTGTCAAAGAACTGGTGGATAAGGCTTAAAACAAAAAGTTGCCTTCCTTGATGCCATGAATTGAATATGGGTATATACAAACCCAATTAACCGCCATCTGAAATGAAAAGATGTTGACTTTCGGAAGAATTAATCATGAATATTGACTAAATAGTTCATAAAGTTGAATAATATCTAGAATACCATTAATGTAAATTAACAAACAGCGGCAGTCTCATTCTTTTTCTCCCACCCTTAATCGGTTGGTAACAGGATCCTCTCAGGCCCCACCAGGCACTCATTAATACAAGTTAATAGTTGTTAGTTTTCCCATTTTAAAGCTAATGTATTAGCGAGTTTCAATTAATTAAGAGAAAAAACAGCATTGATGTCAAAGAATTGCCTTCGTAGTTTTCTTAACAAAATGATAAAAAGAAATATGTTACTTTGAGTACCTTTTTTCGTCTTTTTGAAAAAAAGAAAAGTACTTTTTATTAAAAAATATTTTTGAAATTTGTATAACATATTTGGATAAACTTTTAAAAAATAAAATAAAATAAAAATAATTAATTTCTTTTGATTTCTTTTTATAAATAGATGGAAAGTTACTTCTATTTTTACTTTTTATGTTAAAAGAATTTTTTTTTGAAGCTCATCTAAATGCATCCTTCAATACTATTGATCAGGTGGTATGTAAAGGAGTACGAAGAGGATTGCTTTATACTTGACTAAATAACTAATATGCCGTAAAGGTGTATAAAAGATGGGTTGGACTCAGTTTAATCGAATCTATATTCAACCTAACTTTTATGATTGAATCATTTATTTGAACTAAGGTCTAATTAGATAATAACTCGATTAATGACTAAGTTAGACCGATCAACTTAACATTTCGACAACATATTTGGATATTATATGTATGGTAAAATCATAAAATTTATAAGTTAAAATCAAAATTTCAAGAGATACTTTGTCAAACATATTTCAGAACAAATTATATTAATATAGAAATAACATCATGTTTGTAAAATGTATTAATTGAAGGTATAAACATCT
The DNA here is from genome assembly GCA_031439585.1 of Pterocarpus macrocarpus. NCBI lineage: Eukaryota > Viridiplantae > Streptophyta > Magnoliopsida > Fabales > Fabaceae > Pterocarpus > Pterocarpus macrocarpus. The sequence goes on along the minus strand of CM062517.1, from coordinate 13,449,963 downwards.
TTTAATTTATCAGTAACTTTTTTCTAAAATAAAATTTTCAAATAGTTATGTGAATTCATGCCAAACTATGCTAGCTAATTCAAAATACAAGCTGAACGAGACCTAAGAATGTATCATGTTAAAATTTTAAAACTCAACCTCTCGACCCAATAAATTCTGGGCTGAAGCTGGTTATCAAGTTGGACTAAGTCATAAACATCCCTAATCTTGAGTGCTAGATAGGGCATCTTAATTACCAAAAAAAAAAAAAAGCCATTTGAATCTTTGTATTTGAGAAATGCATAGTCTTACTTGAGTTCTTTTAAATTTTAACTGATTGAGTTAATTAACTCACACTTACATAAATAAATTAAGAGAAAATTACATCCGCCTCGCTTCAGAGATGTCTACACAATCCTTCCCTTTATTTTCAAATATATATTCTCTGCTCCTAAAAGATGAAAATATGTTACATTTTTAAGCTTTTTATTAAACCTCTATTATTTCATATTTATTATCTTCCCTTTTTTTTTTTTATCAAAGTACCCTTTATTAGTAGTTATACATATTGAAATATTGTTTACACAGTAAAAGATATGTAACTAATAATAATATAATGGCATTGTTTTGTTTGTGTGTGTGTGTGTGTGATGGAGATTGCTAACCACCACACCTTCATGTGGAGGTTAGCAAGCTCCTTATTTTGTTTTGGACAAAAAAAGTCCTCCTTCTTCTTTGAATCAACTAATTATCTTCGTTAATTTTGTAACTTTATTTTATATAATATTAATTACTATTTTGACTTCTCTCTCACTTCATAAATATTCTCTCTTCTATTTCTCTCATCTTTCCATATTCTGTCTACCCAATTGCTGAACTAAAATTGTATGAATTCTACAACTAAAATGAAAATGGCAAAAGCAAATAATAATAATAATAATAAGAAATAAAAAAGGACAACAAAAGAAATGATATTGCTGAAGAATACGATGATAGTAAACCGTTTGTTGCAGTGAAAGTTGCACGAGATAAGAGCCAAATGTACATTTAGCTGGGTGAAGGAATGAAAATCTAAAATAGAAGTCAAGGAAGATTTTCATATATATATATATATATACACACACACACACACACGAAAGAAAGATTTTTAATTTTGTCGGATAAACAAATGCTTCTACTACAATGTATACCTTGACGTTCAATAACGTTGTACCCTTGATCTACTTCATCTTTCATTTATTCTTCTTTTTAGCTTTTTATTCTTTTGCGATTATTATTATTATTATTATTATTATTACCATTATCGAATAGATTTTTAATAACTGAACTTTTAACTAATTTAAAATAATTATTTGATTACATATTTATTTTTTCCCATCAAATTTTTGTCAAATTTAATTTTACAAATTTGATTTAATAAAATAAGTTTTGCGAAATATAAACAAAGTTTGCATATTCATTAATTATTGCACACCATTTTAATTAATAACTTAAAATAAGAAATATTTATCTAATACTAAGATATTACACTTCGATCCATCATCATGTCTGATGCATGGGTTATTTGAGTAGGGATTCATTGTTCAGGAATTTTATAAAAAAATATTTTATTAAATTAGTCTTAAATATACTTATTTAGCAAATAATAATCTTACTTGAATTATTAATATCAATAATTTTAGGAAAGAGAACAATAGAACAGAAAAGTATCTAGGTGAGAGAAATAGTGGAGATAGAATATTGATGAGGTAAGAGAAAAAGTTGAGATAGTAATCAATGTAGATAAAATAAAATTATAACCTTACCCATAGTAATAATTTCATTAACAAAAGGGGTGTAGACCTTTTTTTGTCTAAAATAAAATAGGAAGTTTACTAACCTCTGCATGATAGTGTGAATGTTATTAACAATAATATTAATTTATGATGATTATTTTTTTTAAAAAAGTAAGAATTGTGTACTTTTTAAATGTTTTAATATTTAGGCAATAATATGTGGTAACCAATAATAAAATATGAATTTTAATAAAATATTTTTTGTACTAATTCATTAAAAGAAAACTTAATAAAGATGCAAATAATGTTAAATAATGAATAATTACAACAATAATGAAAAATTTAAAAATATTAACCCTAATTAATAAAATGATTTATATAATGGATAGTTTAGAAAATTTATATAATTTTAATTAATAAAATATTTTTTATTAAAGCATATGTTTTAAAAATAGAGAAAAAAAAATTATGTAATAAGAGTATTTTTTTAAGAGAGGGGAGTGTAATTTACTCATAAATTAATATTTATAGGCATGAGAGAGCAAGAGGGCATATGAAAAGGAAGTTATTTCAGTGCTTGAACATGTGCAGAAGCCTCATTACCTAAAATGCTGAAGACTTAACAGGGGTCTGAAACGGTGAACTCTGCCCTGTTCTGAAAATTGCTCAAAGTGGGGAAGCACTGATTTCAGTGATTTGGATCCAGAACGTGGTGTTAAACTAATAGAATGCCTTCCACATGCCATGTTGAACGCAATTATAGGACTTCAATAATTTCGTAATTGTAGCAAAGGAGCCTTATATATCTTATTACTCATAAAAATGTTAGAGATGAAAATCATTATTATTTATTAAAAAACATATGATTATTATACTTGCACTAAACAATTTTGAGTTGAGATATTTGATTCATTTACATGATACAAATGAATAAGTTTCATTGGAAAATGCAACTGTAGCGAAGATGTAATGGACAAGTCAGAAAGGAAAGAGAAGAATAAATCAAGGGGGGAGGGAGTGTGTGAAATGGGGAGGAATGGAGAAGTATATGTTTAAGGTCGTCGTCCTCCATCGTATCTATTCATAATGTATTAAAAACAGTACTTTATGTTTAGTGGTTTTATTCTAAAATCTTCAATTTTTCACACACTAGTACATGTGTAAGACTTAGTACATAACAAACAATAATAGTAACAACTAAGTCTTGTCTGACATAAAGATTCAATAAAGTTTAAAATTAATTGTCAACTGTTAACTCAATCCTTCTCTTCTATATGGACTTGAAATTGACTATATAAAAGATCTTCAATAAAATACAATATGGGTAAAGTTTAGTACGTAACAAACTGTCAAATGAAAAAAAAAAAAAAATTCCTTGATAACAATGTAATTTATTTCAAAGGAACCCACACCCCAAAAAATTTATAATTTATACTCCGTGACCCATCTTTACCATCATCAATCTCCCACTAACACTTGAATTTGCAAATGCAGCCACAGTGAATCTAGGTTTCAACACCATTGCAACTACATTACACCATAGTTATGTTGTGACACTACCACATTAAGGTCACAACTAGCTTTATTTTAGGCTGCTAAGACACAAAAATTTCACATCACAATTGCTGTAGTTTACTCTGTGACGAATGCAATCCATGCGACTATGACCACATCTACAGCTGCAATATTCGTAATTTAAAACCCTGATTCATATGAGAGTCGACAGGAATGGCAATGGAAATTCATGGGTATGGACATGTCCCCCCTGATTCCTATTTGGAAATTTGTCCCTTGTTCCCATGTTGGCATTTAAGCCAAAGTTCTACATTGATTGGGAGTAGAAGCTTCGTAAAAGGTTTGACCTATAAATAAGGCCTTTAACATTTTGGTTTAGCCATTTTCCAAGAATGTGAGTGATCAAGTTGCATGGATAGTTTTTAGGAGCTATCCATATAATGTAATCTTTTTTAAGAATGGAGCTTTACCTATGAAAGAGTTTTAGAAAATGAAATACTTTGAAATTCTTTATAGCAGTCATGGATGTAAGTTGAGAACAATCGAACCATGTTAAATTTTGTATTTATCTCCTTTATGTTATTTTTCTTGTTGCATTATTATCTATAGCATGAAGAGCTTGAATCCCAACGAGTATCTACAAGTTTATGCAAAAGATTAAAAAAATCCTAAAAAAGAGAAAAATTCATTAAACAAATTCTCAATCGTGAAAAGAGCATATATAATGTCTATAATCCATTATAATACTACTAACTCAACATTGTCAAAATTAACAATGATAGTATGATAAAAATTCAATAATTTTAACAATTATTATAAGTGGATTTTTTTTTGACAACAAAGAAAATTTCATTCATAAAGAAGTCTAACAACACTTACAAATCGAAAAGATATATTATATCCAAATCTAGTAAAAAACAAATACATTCTACATTATGAACTAACCAATGATCTGTAATTCTACTTCTTGCCTGAAGACTATAGATATCTAAGTATCTTTCACGTCGAAATCCAATACAAAAAGTGCTGGAGCTTGAAGAATGTATTACATTTCCCTTCAAAATAGATCTAAACATCTTTATAATATGTAAAACTATCAAAATATAAATAGCCACAAGGGGAATCAAAACACCTATAAAAGGGACAATAAAAACACCACAAAGCGAGCAACAAAAAAAAAATGAAAGACACAAAACCCTAAATAACAAAAAGAAAAGGAAACGGTGGATCTGCCACCAAAGAAAAAAGATGTTAATCCCCCTCAATAACATTCACACAAGAAGAGACTAAAGAAAGAGAGAAGAGAAATGAGAGAAAAGAAAAATTAAGATCGACTAATTATAAGGAGATATTTGAGTATATAATTAAGGACAAATTTTTTTTTGATATGTATGTGTGTGTCCACACTCGCGTGCGCACGTGTATTTATGTATATGGGGATCTAATAGGTCTCCATCAGGCGTGGGATAAGGTCTCGTCTAGTAAATGGGGATGGAGTCCCCCTTTTTATAAGGATCAAAGCCATCCCCGTATCTGCCCCCGTTGCAGGTAAATTCGTGGATGCCTAGCTCAATAGATCCTTTTTTCCATCGCCAAGAGTGGGAGGTTAGTGATGGTGAGGATCTGGACCACCTGGACTGAGTCTACTGGTCTTATAGTGTGTTCCCAGCAACTGCTTTCTTCTTATGATTTCCTTCAACACTTGTTTGGCACTCTCCACAAATGCTTGGTTTCCATTGTTACTCGAGATTGGCGAAGGAAGTGGACGGGCCTCTTGGCAGATCAAAATTGATGTGAAGAGAAGAACGAAACATAACACCCTCCAGCATGCCATAGCAGCATGGCCCATGTGAATCGTTGTTGAGCTATCAAGACCAGTAAAAATGGTGCATATATAGACCCCGACTAGTGATGGTTGAGTATTTATAGGCCGTGGCATGCGTAGGAAATAATATATAGTCAAATATTATTCATTGCGATTAGACATTCCTTCATGTCAGAAATAGTGCTTTCATAAACATCGCATAAGCCAATCACAAAGTGCTGTTTTTTCTAGAAAAATTGCTAGCGAATTAGAAATTTTGCTCGAATTTACTTATAAGAATGATATCTCATACTTATTGATTATTAAATAAATAAATAATTTATAGCACATCATTTCATCAATCAACTAATGCTTTATGTAATCAGATAATATTTTCTAACTATGCAGCGTTGCGCCTTTTTATAACCGACGTCTTTAACCCTTTTAGATATCCATATCTGTCACATTTGCCGCCATAGTTTGATTTCAACGGCAAAGTCTGATATGCGTTCATTCTATCCCAAAATCAAGGGATCCCTTGAATGTGAAGAAATGAATCATTCATTCTTTATGTCCCATCCTTGCCATTAGTGCAGATCTGGCTTGTCCTTTCTTCTGCTTTTTCCGAAAATAAAAATAAAAGGGAATACCATGTGCCTAGTCCTGGAGGCTTTGTGATCTTTTGCAAAACTGAATTTAGAGAAATGGCATGTCAGAGTCAGTGTCAAACTTCTCTTAGAAACTCATGGTTCAGTAGAAAGGGATGGGTCACCAACACTCACCTTTCAAAAGGGTTATAGAATCTCCAAATCTATGTAAGTGATGTGATATGTTGTGGGGGCTTGCTTGTCCCTTTTGTTGAATTCCACCCCCAATAAAAATTGACCTCTGGATTCCACTGTTTCATCTAATTCTGCAGCAACAGCCTTCCACCCCCTCAGAGAATCCTTCTCTTCCTCCTAATTTGGAGTCCTAGTCAAAGGGAGAACATCATCATATTATCATCTATGGTTTGTATAGATCAGTACACCGCAACATGAATGCTTGCAATTATCTGTTCCATCCTTCTTGCTTTATTATAAAGAAATTCTTAGTTTATATATAATCATTCTCTGAAAATGTTCTCCTCTAATCATCCACCTAAACAGATTAGGCTGCAATTTATCAGTTGATATAACTCAGCAGTCTTACCAAAGAAAAGTCTTCCTATCTTTATAATCCAACACTTGTGTTTTGTTTGGGAACAAAAATGTCATATTTGACAGGAATCTTCTGTAAAGTTTGCTGTGCTGTAACAACATAAGCTGCCATCTATGCTTGCAAGCTAGAAAGGCACAACCATTTCCCATTTGCAGTTTAGAAGAGAATAATATAAGAAAATGAGAAACACTAATGAGAAGAAAGTTAGATGGTCTAGTATCTAAGGGAGAAAAGTACTTTAACTCATATAACTATAAATCATATGCACTTTATCCAAGACTTTGTAAATATGCAAATTGACTCTTGAACCTTCTTAAATATATACTTTAGTCTTTTTGTTAAATTTTTGTCCATTCTTAACAGAAAATAAATGTATTATGTCCCCTAAATTTTGGGTCGTATGTGTAATTCAGTTCCTAAAATTAAAAAATAACGTACAACTCTAATACCTTAAACTTTTTTTATTGTATGCTATTTCCATTAGCATTAGATAAAAATGTTGACACAAAAGTCAATTTGCACTGTTAAGAAACTTTAGGGATTGATTTGCATATATTCAAAATATTGGGTGTAAAATATATATAACTTATAATTCAGAAAGTAAAGTATGTTTTTTTTCTCCCTATCTTTTATATTATGCCTTTTTCCTTCTAATTTTTTTTTCCAAGCACCAATTAAGCATTTAATGGAAAGCGTAGACTAATAACTATAAAACAAACATCAACTACACTTTCCATTGAATGCGTAATTGGTGGAGCTGGAAAAAAATAAATAAATAAATAGAAAGAAAAAGGCATAAATAGAGTCACATATTTCTTCCATAGGGTAGGTTTGTTGTTTTCTTGTTTTGTTCCTTTGGGTGCATTCCACCCTGTAGATTACCAAAAAAAAAAAAAAAATGAGTCACATTTATGAAAGAATTTAATTATGATACCCTTTTAATATAAAAAAAACTTATATAGAATTCAATTATATATTATCATATCAATAAAAATATTTAATTTTACTACTTATTATCTTAGAAGTCTTATAAATAGAAATACATCATTGAATAATAATATAAAACTTTTTTATATTGACAATATATAAAAATTAATCTCTATATAAAATTATAAATTTTATAAAGAAGAAAGAATGCTCTTTGCAGTTTCAAAACCTATTAAACACCTTTTCCTGGTCGTATAAGAGAAAATGCCAAACCTATGCACATGTGGGATAAAAAAGGTGAAAAAAAAAATTATGTAAGGACAAAAACTATGAGTTGTCTTGTTTCAGTTGAATCCGAAAAAAAAAAAAAAAAACCTATGAGTTGCCTCTGTTTTCTCTTGCTTTCACTCGCTGGCTAAAATTGATATATAAAGCTATCTGAGCATGGCTTCAATTTATGATCAATTGGGGGCTCCATGAGAATGAATGGAGATTGGTGAGCGTCACTAACATATATTCTGTTCCAATGTGATTAAAGAGTACGGCCAAATGCCAACTCTTCGAATGAGACAATGAGAAAGATGTCCAAGGCATCCTATTTTTGGGATCCCCATTAATAAGAAATGTGATGGAACAAAAGTTGATGAACGAGTGTAACTCAAGCAGATAGGACATCTAATGGTGCCATGATTAGGTAAACGGACTTTATCCTATAATAAATAACGTTATGAATGCCGGATCGGGCATTGAACCGGACAAGTTATTGGTTTAGAGGTTTAATAGTTTAATTGGTTCAATCGGGATATAATAAAATATATATATTTATATATAAATATAATTAATAATATGTTATGAGATAAATAAAAATGATTAAAAAATTTTAATATGATAAAAATAGTTTTAAAAATAAAAATTACTATATTAAACCATATTAATATAACTAACACAAGTAAAGTATTAAGTCCCATATTACTTAGATTTTGAATTTTTTATTTTTAAAACTACTATAAAACATTTAAGAAGTTTTACATTGCTTAGAATAAAAGTTTTTTACTCTTAAGACTTCTATAAATAATACTCATGTACCATTTTTTCTTATATTTAATTATATTTAATATATGTATTATCTCTAATCTCTTTTTTCAGGAGTAAAAGATGTAGTAATTTTTGGTTTGGCCAATCAAAACATACTTTTGACCTTTTTTCATCATAATAAAGTAGTTAATTTATTGATGATCAAAAAAATAATTTTTTTACTTCTTTTTCAAAAAAAAAAGAAAAAAAAAAACCAACCAACCGATAAAACTGGTCAGGTTTGGCTGATTTACCGATTTTTGGCCAGTTTAATCTATTCAATTCCAATTTTTGGATGGAACAATTTTTTGGATATAGCTGGACCGAATACCTGGTCGATTTCCGATACAACTGATCAATCTGGTCTAATTTTCAGAACAATGATAATAAGGGCTTGATGCATCCATGCGTACCAATGTAGACAGAGGAAGATGCATTAATAATTTGCCAATCATGGTCCCATTCCCTATTCCCAATGCAGTTTATTCTGCAGCATCCATGTATCTCCAGATAACATAAGATGCTTAGTTAAATGCACAGAAACCAGTTAAATGTGCACAGATGAAAGGCCCTTAATGTGCAGGGGAGTAGGCTATTTATATATGCATAAGAAATGGAGGACTCAATTAAAAGCTCAATATTCATTCCTTTGGTAATCTGAAGGATTAGGAAAAAGTTAGGATCGTAGACTAGGTGATTAGTTGGGCAGCTTCAATCACGCAACCAAAGAAAATTAATTACCAGCCGAAATTCCTCTTTCAAGTTGCTACCTTTACAAACATACCTGTCACTAATATTTGTGTGGTCATCACCATATGTAGCCCATGCGTACACGAGTTGTATAAACCTAGGGAAATGTTAAAGGTGTAATCGGCCGGGTTGGTTAGGGTTTAGTTGAAAAACAAGTTTGAACCAACGACCACATCCGATCCGAGCGAAACCAACCAAATTCAGGTTGGTCGGGTCACCTTTTTTTTTTTTAAAAAAAAAATCTAGTCAACAAATACATTCAAAAAATACCATAAAACATCACAAATTGCAATTTGACACAATTTTTTTAAAAAAATTTTATCTACAAATTTCTAGTCAATAACATATAATCAAATTGTATCACAACAATAGCAAAATCACACATAAATCACTAGCCAATAACATAATTAACAATAACAATATGATATAACTCATAATAGAATTAAGGAAGTATAAAAAAAAAAAAAATGAGATCGAATCATTATTTCAAGTATCAAGTCATTGGGTTTAGAATTATAATATTTGATATTCGAACCAATCATAATCAAGATTGGTTAAATTCTATCCGATTAGACCCGATGACTCGAACCAATCCAAACAAATTTAATTGGTTCATTTGAGTTGATCGAGCTTGCATGATTCACTTACGCTCCTGGGAAATGTGATTTGTAGTGTACATCTTTCCTATTAATAATATTTGACAAGTAATATTATTTATATCACTTTTGAGGACATCTTTTAAGAGATATACTGAGATATCTCTCAAATATTGATTGAGAGATATTTTAGATCTATTTTCAACCAATATTTAAAAAATACTTAAAGATATCCTTTAAAAGATATCACAAAAAAGATACAAATAATATTTTTCATTTTTAATGCCATATGCATCTTCATCTTGGTGAGATGGAGAGGAAATAAAAATGTTCAAGTGCTCGTTTAGGTGCTATTATTTTGATTAGAAAAGATCTTTTTTTTTTAAAAAAAGTACTTTTCTATGTTTGGGTAAAATTTTTTAGAAAAAATATATTTTTTTTAGAACCTACAATTTTCATATTCTAGAAAAAGATTTTTTTTATAACATAAAAAAAAGTTTTAGAATAGAATAAAATCTTTTAATAGTATATCCAAATATGAATTAATTTTATATCTAAACATAAAATAGCTTTTATTTCTTTACTAGATCTTTAAAAGATTATTTTTCAAAAGCTCATCCAAATAAACCCAAGACAAAAAATTATCTTGATTACTATTTTAGACATGTGCGTGGCCTTTAATGTCCTTGATACATGTACAAATAACACCCATCATAAATCTATTATATATTAGAAATGAGAAATTCTCTTGGCTTATATAAGGCAAAAAATAGAAAGAGAAAAGAACAAAGAAAAATAAAATAAAAATGTTTATTTGCTTTTTTATTGCTTGAATGAAAAAAATAAGAAAAGGAAAATAAAAAATGCTAATAAAAAAAAAGAAAATAATAAATATTTTATCTACTTAGTTGGAGAGAAAAGATAAATAAAAAATAAGAAAACATAATCACATTAAATAATTATATTACCCTTAATACAAGTGAAGAATACAGAAATAAATAAGAAAAAATTATTATTTTGAAAAAATCTCCCTACATCTCTAATGTTCTCTCGAGAAGTAGGAAGAAAATATTATGGTGGGATATATACTTATCTTTCTATCTTATTTTCTTTTCACAATTAAACAAAAAATCTTTTTTTAATAATTTTTTCTCTTCAATTTCTTTTAAACCTAACAATCGGTAAATATGTCAAAAGAAAAAAAAAAAAGGCGTTTTATAGGAGATTGCTAGTTTAGTTAAAGTCAATGTGCGTGACACCTTGCTCCATGTGCTTGACACCTTAGCAATCCAAGTACAAAAATTTTAATACAACAATCGCTCTTTCTACAGCAGAGGAACTTGGATTTGGATTAACAACATTCTGTTCGTCCATATCATATATATTCTTTTAATCTGCCACCGTCACATAAAAGTTAAAGCATCCTTTTTATCCTCTCGCCCTCCACAAATGAACTACCATGAGTGCAAGATTGACTCGTCATTTGGGATGACATATGTGTCAGACATGTGATCTTTTAGCTGAGTCGGCTGCACACTACAACGTTACTTTCCTCTTGCATTTTATGATTTTATCTTGCTCTGCGACTCACTCTATGCAACTATTCGACCACGTTGCAGACTTTAATTCGTGGAAGGTTAGTTTTGACTTTGATGTGGTCATAATATTTATACTTCAGTGCTTTCAGAATCAGGATAAGTACCTTCACGCTCTAGGAAAGGCTTGTCATGGCTTGTCATGACTTGAGGGGACCCCTATACGAGGCCATCATCCACATTCTTAATCTTGGTGCTGTGCACTGTCCTTTTATATTTTATTTTATTTTTTTATTTAAACTACCGTATCTGAACTTAGCTGGAGTCTTTCTGATATAATTTAAGTTAGATCGATTGACTATTTTTATTTTTATTTTTTAAATTAATACGATTAAATTGTTTAGAGGTAAGCTGAATAATATTATTTACTTACATAAGTAAACTCGGAACATTTCTTAAAAAAAAAAAAAGTATAAATTATAATGATTTAATTTATATATATTATCAGTATAAAATTTTTTTATTATATGTTGCTATATAAGCAAACTTACATGACGCTTATCCTCACGACTTCAAGAGTCATACAAATGGGATAATATGATTGAATGATAGTATAAAATAATTTTATATCGTCAGTATATATAAATTAAATCTAAGCTATAAACACTTAGGTTTTGCTATTTTTTCTCTAAATTTTGCATATAATTTGTACAGAAGTACTCATGTAGCATTCACTCCATTTTTTTACTTTCCTCAAGTTGCATCAATATTGGAAGAGATTAGTAACTTGAAGATGATCGAATTTTTCTATAAGAATATAAGGGTGCACTTATTTTAACCCTTTTTTTTTTTCAACTTTTGAATAAAAGATAAAAAATGAATAGCTTCTTTAAAAATACTTTTTTAAATTAAAAAATTACTTTTTCTATTAAAACAAATACACTCTAACTTTTGTTTAATTTCGAGAGCACAAGAGTTATAAAGTCTTCCTAGAAGAGCTAATCTGTTAAGAGTTGAAAGTTATCAAGGTTGCTAATCCATAATTTTGCTCAAATTTTAAAGACTTAAGCTCACATGATTGCTAATCCATTTTACTCATACATACCCGTATAGGTGATTTAACACTGTCACTTATTTTTTGCCCTTGCTTAGGGCCGCCGTTCATTGTGGTGTAGCCATTAGACCTTCAAGTGCCCCTTCAAATCAAGGCATGCCAACTATTATCTAAGTGATGAGAAACTTGCACTACATGTGAATGGCTGAATGAGTACTACTCTCACTAGCTTGTTTTTTTAAACCCTAGTTTTGCAGCCGCCCTTGGACGTGTAGCCATTAGACCCTCAAGTGTCCCTTTAAATCGAGGCATGCCTACTATTTTCTAAGTGATAAAAAAGAAACTGGTAGTGAAGGTTTAATGGGTATGCATGAATCTCGATGCAATAACTCCCTGAAATCCTAATCAACTTTGAATATCCATGTCTTTTGTTTTTGGTCAACCAACTACCCAAACTGGGGTGAGGTTTATCACTAGGCCATATAAAGTGTCTGCGCACTCGGCACTCCTTTAATTTAGTGGGATGAATGAGTTTTGATCCATTTGTTACAAGTTAGTCGGCTATTCATAATGAACACTGAAGAGCACGAGTTCTCAGCAAGGTACGACGCTTTCAATTTTATATATATAGCAACTATTATTTATACGTTTTCTTCGTCCTTACCAAAACTATAATAGTATTCCACAGAGAAAGAAAATAAATCCGGTACCCACAATTAGCAAAACAAAACAAATAAAAAAAAAATGCTATCCAGGGAACTCGCACCCTTATGAAATTAAAGCCGCTTAATCATTTGGAATTGTTTTTAGTTTGTGCTGATTCTGTTTCTTTCTTATGTTCTTTTGTAATCTTTTTGTTTGGATTGAGTTGTATTGAACTGTTTTGGACTTGTTTGACTTTCCCTCTTCTTGGAGTTTTTGTTGAACCTTTGATTTATAAACTATACATATATCCTTAATTATCAAAATGGGTCATTTAGTAATTTTATGAATACGGAGATTCCACGATGCGGGGAGTATGATTCCCAATTTCCCATCTTCATGAGAAAAAATTCCTTAAACATAGAGCTTGTGTGGGACAATCTATTCGTGAATCCTTAAGTATAGGGAAAAATTGTGATCCCTACCTCCATCAAGCCCATAGGATAAGACTTAGGCCCTTAAAAATATAATTGTTCACCCACTGGGTGGTGCTACATCCAAAATTTTCTATACTTTTTATTGGAATTAGCTAACCCTACCAACTTTAGTTTTTTCCCCCCTTTTTTCTACTTTGTTTTTCTAATATAAGCTAAAATTTATTCAAATTATAGTCTAGTCACACTTACACTTTTACTAAAACAATAATAGAATTTAGGTGATTTTTTTGGTACTCCTTCTAATTGAAGGGTTTAAAAAAACCCTTCACATGTAGTCTAATATATTTTGATTAAGCTAGTAAATTGGCCCCTAAAAAATACATGTAATATTAGTTTTGTTCCTCAAAAGTTTTTGATATTAGTCTAGTCTTAAAAGGATACATGTGATATCATTTTGATTCATAAAAAATGCATATAACATCACATAAATTCATGAATTTACAGAAAAAGAGGGATCAAATAGATGTATATGCATCTTTCAAGGATTAAAATGATGTGACATATATTTTTTAGAGACTAAATTTTTATTATGTGTATTTTTTGGGGACTAATCTAATGTAAAAAAATTTTCAGGGACAAAATTAATATAATGTGTATCTTTGAGAGACCAAATTGCTAGTTGTTAAATATTTTTGACATATGTTTAAAATTATGTCACGCATTGAATCGGGTTGAATTAATCTAGTTTCTGGTAATATGGCCCAAATACTAGTTATTTCATCAAGACAAAAAAAAAATGGCATGTAAGCAATAACATAGAACTATTCACAATATTGTATTTGATCCAAAAATATTCTTGGTTTTACAAATTTTGCCAAAAGGACTTTTTTATAATATTAACTAATTAATTAAATCTTAAACCAGTAAATTAACCAAAAAAAAAAAAAAATACAGCCAAACAAAAACAAAATCAAATCAATCCTAATATGCCAATTCTAACAAGAGCCTTAGGGGTGTTTGACAAATTAAAAAAATTCGGATAATTAGATATAATAGGGCCTGAATTTTTATAAATATCGTTTGCTAACTGCTTAATATTTTAAAACTAATTTTTATTTGAATCAGTTTGGACTTAAAACCAGTTTTTAAAAGAACCAATTTTAAATTGGTTTTATTTCATTTCAATTTTTTCTTTTATTTAATATATTCTCACTACTATTTATCTTACTTCACATCAATTAATTCTTTCTTTATTGACTTTGTCAACCGCCTGCTATCGCCATCCACCACCATTCATTGTCGTCGTCCACCATCATCTGCCGCAGACTGCCACCAAGGTCGCCGTCAATTGCTGCTAACTACTGTCGACGATCACATTGCTTGCCATCATCTGCCATCATCAGTTATCACTAGCCACCACCATTTTCCATCGCCTATCGCTATCTGCCACATCTACCGCCATTGGCCACCACCGCCTGCTGTCAATGGCCACATCATCCACCACTTTCTGCCACTGTCCACTATCGTCGCCCACCCCTTTTGCCACCATCTTCCATGCTAGCCACCACTATTTTCCACCTGTTGCCACTGTCCATTAGATTGGTTTTTTAATGACATAATAAGAGAAAAATAGATATAGAAGAAGAACAACAACAATAACAATAACACATATATTAAAACTAATTTTTAAGTTCTCGAAGCAAACAATTAATAAAAAACAGATCATTTTTATACCAGTTAACATATCTAGTTCTACTTTATACTATGTTAACTTGATTTTTGAGGTTGTCAAACACCTTTGTAGCTGGAAGATATTTTGGAGCCAAATCCTCCCCAAGCCACTCCCTGACTTGACTTCCTCATCCTTGCAACTTAGATTAGTGACAGTGTCTTTCTTTTAACCACGGATCCACCATTTAAAGACCTTGAGTCGATTAGATGAGAGCTAGGAGGCACAGAACTCGGTGGCCGCTTTTGTCATGCCTTATATCCGAGCCCCACCATCACCGCAACGACTTTACCGACCAAAACACATTGGATACTACTCCATAAAAGAAATAATAAATAGAATTGAAAAGGTAAATCTGGCTTTCGCCTCACCTCCAACGATCAGAGATTTTCGGAGAGAAATCCAAGATGCCAAGGGGTGGGTTGGGAAGGATTTGGCTGCAAAATCTTCAAAGAGTATGTTTGGAATGTTAAAAAAATAGAAATGATTTGATTTAGAAATCAAATCTTGTGTTTAGGTGTTTTAAAAATAAAAAATAAAGTGATTTCTAATTATCATAGAATTTAACTATTTTCCATTTGAAATCCTACCAAAATTAAAAGGATTTGATGGGAATTGATTTGATTTTAAAATTTAAATACAAATCAAATCAAATCAATTCCATTCTTAAGCATTCCAAACACAATCTAATATATTATAAACATAAGAATTGATTTTTAAATCAATTTAAATCCTATTTGTACACAATCATTCCAAACATACAATTTAATTTATAAATCAAATCAATTGAAATCAATTCAATTGAAATCAAATCAATTCCAAAATTTAGTTAATCCAAACACACTCAAACTGAAAATCTAGAATTCTTAGCCTTTGAAGAATTAGAATATTTTGATTGACTTTATTTTATTTTTATTTAGTTGTATGTATTTTTTGGGTTAATTTACTGGTTTAAGATTTAATTAATTAATTAATATTATAAAAACGTCATTTGGCTAAAAACTGTAAAACTGAGAACGTTTTGGGATCTAATATCAATATGGTGAATAGTTTCATCTTATTGCTTACATGGCATAATTTTTAACATGTGTTAAAAATATATTAGCTAACTAAAAATGATTTTAAATCTCTTCAATTTGAAGGGGTATCAGAAAAATCACCTAGAATTTATTAAGTGAAGAAAATACAATGTATATTTTATTTAACATTAATTCATAATAGGGTAACGTTGAATTTATGTCCCTTATATTTAGTGGAGATTTCAATTTTGTCTCTAATTTTTTTTTTATTCTATTTACATCCCTAACGTTTCACAAATATTTTAAACTTACTCATTTGATAAATGAAATCCAAATTATAAACCATATTAAAGTTAAATTACAATGTTAGTGATATCCAAATACCAACAATAGAGATTATTTACCTTCAATTCTCCAAGAAAAAGTTTTAGGTATAAGTTTTAGTAAAAGAAAGATTAATTGAGTGTTAAGGGAGTTTAAAATAAAAAGAAAAACTTTCATATCCTACAAAAATATGAGGGAAAAAAATAATAAATAATATCCTCCTATTTAAATAAGTAATAAACACATCATTACTAGCATTATAACCTGATCTTTATATCATTTTTTTCTGTTTATAGTTTGAATACCAAAATAATAAGATTAAGATGTTTTGAAAATATCAATGACATAAATAGAATAAAAAAAGCTTTTGAAACCAAGATGAAATAGCTATAAAATGTGAGGAACATAAGCAAGGTTTTACCCTTCATAATACATAGGTTTCATTCATTGCCGGAATACTATCAATGACACATATTCTTCTACTATAGAAATCAGCACATGTAGTATTGTCATGTGAAGAGAATAATGTCACGTCTCTTAATTATCTCAATAAATGTAAAGTCTTGTTCATTCGTAATTAAGGTTAAAGTATGAGTTCCATGTGAGTAAACCAAATCTACAAAATTCAGATATATGTTAAAAGAATCTGATGCACTCAAAAGTAAAGTCTTCTAATGTATCTAGTACTATATTCATTTATAGAACAAATGCTAGGCTATCATTTTTTTCAGAAAGATTTCGTGAGGATTTATTCCTACACATATAGACTTAAAGCAAACCAAGTGGTGTGATTTATGTCAAAAAAATTTAGACTATTGAGTGAAGGTTTATGTATGATTGATTTTATATTTCTGACACCACTTCTCACAATTTTGTCCTTTGTTCCTGAAGTGTGAATAATATATAAGCGTAGTACTCTATTTTGTGTTAACTTTAATTTTGGTCAATGTCCTAATCACTTTGTCAAAAAATTAATATCATGCATATCAAGAATCGATTTTTCTAAAGGCTAATTGTTAATGGTGAAAGATCATGATTGACAAGTTGTTTCTAGTATTCTATGTCTTTTGTTGAAATTGTTTCAAAAAGAGAACTATGATATCTTGACAAATCCAGTGCTCTTCATTAGGGGCCAACCAAAGTAAAATTAGACCAGTGCCAATGCATAAGCCATTAATGGAGGAAGATTCTAAAATGGTCCTAAACAAAATTGATATGGACATAAATTTCTTCCCATTGATTTAAATCACTCCAAATTCAATGATTATTAATTTTTTTGGGGTAAATAGCACAAATCTCTATTGAGATTAGGGTTGTTCGTGATACGATTTAGAACACTTTAAAGTAAAAAATTCATCTGATCCAAAGAATATAATTTATAGCAGTTTAGATTTAATCGATTTAGTTTAAATTTTAAATTTGATCCTTTTCTTTTTGTGGTTTAGATTGGATCGATTTGATCGGTCTTTGAAAAATAAAATTTAAAATATTATAAAATAAAAGTAACATAAGTCAATAAAATGAATAAATAAAAATAAGTCATCTAATATCTATAAAATGTTATTTAAATGAAAATGATACATAAATAAAAAAATTATATAATAAATTTAAATTATTATAAATAAAAGTATACACCTAATAATAAAAAAATAATATTATATAATATTATGGGTTTGGATTGGATTTTATCAATTTTGAAAATTAAATCTGAAATCTGATCCAATCCATGCTGTCTATAAAAAAGAAGATCCAATTTAATCTAAATTTTTACAATTTTGATCCATTTTTCGGTTTTAGGTTGACATTATCGACCTAAAGTATTTTATAAATAAATTAATATGATTATTTATTCAAAATAAAAAATTTAAAAAAAATAAAGGGAATTAAATTAAAGCATTTAAATTTTTTTGTATTTTAAATTATTTGAAATTTAAGAACACTTTATCCAAACATACTCTTAATATAAAATTTGAGTGAAGTTCTATATTAAATCCCTCTTTCTTTCTCTCCTCCCTCCCCTCCCCCACTTATTATTCCCCAGTAAACCACTTGTAAGGAACTTAATGCAACAATGCCAGAAAAGTAATGGGTTTCTACAATGTGGAAGGCTATTGATGTAATGTAGCATCTATTGCAGTCTAAAAAAAACAAGTTAGAAGTATGCCAACCCAGGTACGGGTGTATAAGGGATGGGTTGGGTCAAGTTAAACTAAATCCAAACTTAGCTTGATTTTTTGACTGAGTCATTTTTTAGAAACCAGACCTAATCTAACAATGACTCAAAAGGTCAATCTTGCATTTAGAAAATGTATATAAATTTAAACATTATGCGTGGTAAAATTATGATATTTTAGAAGTTAAAAATGAAATACACGAAATATTTTACAATCTATATTTTAAAACAAATTAGTTCAATATAAAAATACCATAATGTTATGTAAAATATATTAATTGAAGTATAAAAATCTTATAATTTATCATTAATTTTGTTGAAAAATATAACTTTTAAAGAGTTATATGATTGTGGGTTGAGCTAGGTCACCTTGAAATATGATCTGAACCTTGACCTAAAGATACCAGCTCCAAATTTCTAAACGAAACTAGATCCAATAAACTTTAGGTCGAGACAGATTATTGATGTACTTTGGGGCATAAACACCCTAAGTCCAAGAAAGAAGAAGAAGAATAACAGAGGAGAGAAATACAGAATGGTCTCACTCTTAATACATCACACGCTCTCTTTTTGCTTTTCTAACTCGTTATATTTGCCCTTACTCCAATACAAATTCCTTGAGGAATGAATTTGGTTTTCTCACTCTCGAACCTCTCCTCATAGGGGTGTGCATTGGTACCGGTCGACCCGTAAATCTGAAAACCTGACCTGACCTATGTGCAAAAAAATTAGTTCGAGTCGGGTAATTGAGTCTAATCGGGTAAAACCCAATTAACCTGTCCAATATTCGGTTTAGGTAACAGATTTAATGTTTAAAAATTAAACCTGTTATCCGACCCGACTCTACCTGAACCCCCACTTTTTTTTTTTAAATAAATAATGACTCATTCACTTATATATTGATATACAAAAATATAGTTATACATATTAACTCTCAAACTCTATTAATATATTACTGTATAGTTAAATTTATTAATGATTGATATTGTATAATGTATAATATATAATATATTTCATGATTATGATTATGGAATTATCAATTATATATGTAATTTTTTTAAAAAATATATTTGATTATATTCATATTTCAAAAACATAATTTAAAAGTTTTAAAATATTATAAAATAAGATATTTCAATATATTTTTCATCCACAAAAAAAAAGAGAGAAATTGACTGCCTATCCGAATATCTGACCCGATCCAACTTAAAAATGTTCAAACTGGGGGTAAAAAAAGTCACAAGCCCAACCCGATCTGGCCAGTGCACACCCATATCTCCTCAAGTGCTGGATTTCCAGAGTTGTTGCAATCTTTCCCTCTTTCATAACTAACTAGATTGCTGAGGTGATGCTGAGCTGCACCTTTTCCTCTGTTCTTGGTTTATTTTATTTTTAAAATTTTTGTCCGTAAGCTGAATTTCGTTGAAGATAAAAACGGGTGCAGGCCAACAACCTGCAGGCCCAGATACAACAAGACAGCACATCCCACAAGTTGGTGATTACATTGAGATAGAATTGTAGTCACTATTTTGGTCATATTCCTCTGTCTTTGCTTTTTGGGGTCAAATTTCCTCGGTACATGTTTTCTTGGGTCTTACTCTGTTCTTCTCGAGTCACGCTCAATGTTTTTGCTTGTGTTGTAAGCAATTGGGACATTGTTGCTTGTTTTTGGGCCTGATGGGCTCATGACCCCACCATGGCTGAAATCCCTCAGAGTTTGTAAACCCACCATAGGTCAGGACCCAAAAAAATCCGACAAATAAAAAGACCCAAAAACTATTTTAGATATAAACTATTTAATTAGGCGATAGTTTTCTGCATCAAATTTCAATAAGTACAAATAAAACCGCAAGAAAATAAAGAAAAAGACAATGTAGTGCACTCTGTAATTATACTTCAAAATTCATTTGAAAAATAACATATAAAATATTTTGTATGGATAATATATTAAAATTAATTTTTTGTATTTAAACTTATCATGATAATTATTTCTTTTATACACGAGAACAATTCATAATTAAGTTAATATATAAAATATAAATATATTAAATATGACCATTCACAATTAAATGTACACTGATTAAATGTTTGAAACACAATATAAATAAATACAAACATTTATATGATTAAATATTAATGATTTGTTTTTAATAGATTAATATGAATGATACCATAAAAAACAATATATGAATGGTAATTTTATATTAATAAAAAATAAAAAATGGTGATTGACCAGTTAAGTACAATTTCGTTATAGATTATAGTACTTATTTTTATATAAAATGTGCATTAACTTTAAGAGTTTAATTTTGATGTATTATTAATATAAAAATTTTTATATAAATGTCTAATCATATATTATCATATCAATAAATTTATCTAATTCAATCATATATTATTTTAAAAATTTTACAATAAAAATATATAATCGGACGATAATATAAAACTTTTTTAACAAATACAGCACATCAAAATTAAACTTTAACCTTAATTAATTACATTTTCTGACGCAAATAATACAATTAGTCTTCTAGTTTATGACTTTATTATGGTCAGATAATTAATTAGGGAATACGAGACAGAGACTCGGAAGACAGGATTGATATATAAGGGGAGAAGAAACCCTAAGCACAACACTACTTGATCTTATCTGAGCAGAGACGCCACGGCACGGTGGCCGCCTTCTCCGAACTCCTCTCTTCTTCCAATTCACTGTCGGCGACGGTGACGGCGGAGCCTCCCCTTTCCCCTCCCTTTGGGGTGGCTGCAGGCAGCTCTGCCCACCAAACCCAGCCGCCAGTGAGAGATGGAGAAGACGAAGGCTCTCGGGTTCAAAGGCACGGCGGCCCTTTTGCCGTGTCGGAATCTGCAATGAAGACTGCCCGCGGTCAGAGCCTCCTCTCTCTGTTTTGCATTGCTTGGGGGGCTGTGATGGCCACGCGGGCTATCCCAATCCAAATATCTTAATTCGTAATTTCTCATTACTTTTCTTTCTTAAATTTTTTAAACTTTTTAGATTTGTAATCAAGCAACTTTAGCCTGGGAATTTTGAGGTTTTGTGTGGTTTTTTTTTTTTTTGGTTTTAAAATATTTTTTTTACATAGGATGTTGAGTAGAAGAATGAATCATCATATTCATTAACTTACTAATATATATACATGCAAGTAGGTGTGGATCGGAAAGTATACATCTGCTCATACAATAACATATCCCAGTAACTAATCATCTAACCAACCAACTAACATAACCGTTTTCTGTTATTATGGTGATGGCTATTAAGTAGTTACTACTTAATTGTTGAATTGTAAAGTTAGATGAATAATTTCTTTGTTCTGGTTGGTTATGCTTGGTGAATTCAACTATTATTTGTTTGGTTGGTTGCTTTCCCATGCAAATCTTCATGCTTTTCAGTGACTAGTGAATTCAGGCTGTTGCCAAACTCTGGATCAGTGGATCCATTTCTCTGGCAGCCGCTTCAAATTTCAAATCCCTTAACTCCCAAATGTTTGAAACCCCAAATTTGTTTAAAACCCTAAAAATCAATGAGTGTGTGGGTCGCCTGTGTTTAATGGAGGTAGGTGAGGTTAGTGGGAGGGGGGAGTGCAGCAAGTGTCGGAACATGCTTTCATAGGAAAGTTAGTGGCCTAAGATGTCATTGTAGGAGGAATGCGTTTCTCTATACTGCAAAAACTTCGAAGAGCCCAAACAGACCATTTCTTGGATGCCTATATTTCAAAGTTAATCATCTAATGTTATGGTATTGACCAATTGCAATTTGTGCAGGAGAAGAAGCCCTATTGTTCATACTTCCAGTGGTAATTAGGAATTTGTATTGGATTGATAGTAGTGACTATCTAGCATTACTACATATTTGTGCAGTTGTTAATAGTTTAGGCAGCACCATCATTGTAATGTGGTCTATCTAAGACATGATTTTGGATATCAGGTTGTAGTGAACTTAGACAGCCACCGTCATTGTACTTGGAATGAAATATCAGTGCATGGATTATTGACTTGTTTCTCAATTGGTTTGTCCTTGTTTATATGTTTCTTATGTCTATATTAATAGCAATTGAAAACATATATGATGGTACTCAAAATGACATATCAGCAAAAGAAGTAACAAGAGAAATATCATGGCAGGGTATAATGTAAGACCAAAATGTGGCATTCACTGGTAATCAGAATAATGTCATTACGACCTATATAGTTTTGGCAACTAAATCCACATTCCAAGAAAGTGTTTACAGGGGAAAAGAAAAATCTCTTATAATCACAAGGACACTTACAAAACACTGATATCATCTCAAGAGTAATGGATATCAAGAGTAATGTATTTCTAAACATTTGTGACATAAAAATGAAGGCATTCCTGTGTTCACAAGTACATTTACAGCCAATGTACATCTACTGTGGCTAACTGCCACACCCTAAATGGACCGAAAAGGATGTTGGGAAAAGGATCTTTTCATGGTGGAATTGTGTATGGTCTTATCATGTATATATCTTCACTATTGATTTTTTTTTTTTTAGCCTTTTTTAACTTTTCATCATTTTAAGGTAACTTAATCAATGGTGAAGATGTGTACATGACATGGTCATGGGCAATTTTCACATGAGAGGATTCTCTCTCAGGACGTTGCTACTAGACTCAATGGTTGTTTCCATATTTTGACTTACGGACTAGAGTTGGAATGAATTTAAACAGTCTTGACTTTGCTCTATTGTTTGTTGCTGCCACAATTTCTTCCAAAGTCTTAAAACATGCACATAATTGATTTGATCTAGCTTGCTCAAGTTATCATATATTTACAACCTAGTGTAGAGCCAGATGCAGAGTGGGGCATTTCTCTTCACAGCAAAACATGGCAAATCCCAAATAAACCAACATATGAATCAGTGTATGCTAAAGGTTCAAGTTGGTTGCCACTGTCTTGTTTCAAGTGAGGGAAGGGATGAAACAGTTTCTCTTCGCACAAGAAATGACTTTGTTACTCTTTACTGCTTTCTAGTGCAACCATGAAATACTATGGAATATATATATATGATCATGCAAAAACCGGTAACAAGTCTCCTAATGCAATGTACACACCAAATGGAAGATTCTCACCAAGCCAAACATGGAAAATAAACAACACAACAAACCGAAAAACAAGAGGAGGAGCCTTCAAAGAAACACTTAAAGTCATTTTGATTTGTGAAGCCATGAACCATCAAGTTGGCTGCCTCAGCTTTATCCAAAGATGCTACTGATGATAGAATAGGCTATTCGGTTATATTGTCATTTGACAGCTCTGAAGTGCCGTTTTCCTTTCCTTTCCCATTCTCCTTCCCGTTTGACAATGCAGGTTTAGTCAAGGGCACTTTGCTCTTGCTGTTGTTTATCTTATCTAAATTGGTCTTTTGCTGCTGGCCATTCAGCTTCTTTGCTTTGGGGGTCTGAACACAAACCCGGATTTCCCATGGACGTGCTGCAACCCAGCGCTCCGTCCAGCTCCAACCCCAGCTTTCTTTACCAAGGCTATAAGAAGCCTGACCAAAATACTGGCTACAGTTTGGTCTCCACTGCAAATATCATATTCAGATAAGTGATCAAATTTGGACTTGAAAAAAAAAAAATGTTTGAGAGACACATGCTTTTAGAGATGTGTCTCTCATATCTCTCTATCTGGCAAAATCAAAATGTAGGTGTTCAAAAATGAGGCGAATTCCTTATAATTAAATGGAAAAAAAAGAATGTGGAGATGTAAGGTGAGATGTGTTTATGTGTATGTAGTGTTGATGTTTTCATTTTTGTGAAGGATAAAGCAAGTAGATCATGTTTTGTACCTGATGAGAGAAGGCATATGCCATGGCTCGCTCTCGTTTGATTGCTGCTTCTTCTCGCTGATATAACCTGGAAATTATCTCTTCCATTGTTTCAGAGCCATTGCACCATTCCACCTGAGACATGCATTTACCGAAAGGCATAATTTGTTGACATTGAAAGGATTGGCAAAATAGCCTCACAACACGAGGAACCAAAAAGAGGAGTGATAGCCATAGTTGTGATAATGCTTCAAAAGTGGATGAAACCAAGACATCACAAGCAGATGGTTATAACAATACCTCGAGCTCATGAATCTTAGCTTCAAGTTTTAACTGGTTTTCCAATTTCTTTTGCTTGATCCGGGCTTCTGTTATCATGCAGATTCTACGAGCTCTAATCTGATCTTGTATCCTGCTCCATGAATGTATATAGCTTAATGCAGTTGCTGTTTGCTCTCTGGCCAGGTGATCTTGAATTAAAGCTTCAAATTTCACTGCTCCCCTTAGATGGTGTAATGTTCTTCTTGCCTGCATAGTAAGCGGGAAGGGGGGAGTTGACACACATCACTGTGTCAGTCTGGTGAACTACTTGGTAAGATGTAGGGAAAAGGATCAAATCAATATCTCTAGATAGATGTGTAAGAACAACAACAGCTGCCATTTTGGGGTCTTTAAATTGAAAGCTCACTGGAAGAAGCCAATCCTTAAAAGCAGGATTGTGGTTAAGCAGCTGAGTATAAAAAGATAAATGGGATAGAATAGATATACTCAGAAGATGAAGTTGATTCATAGAAGTAAATTGCTTTTCAACTGTTGTTAAAAAGAGTAAGAACTGCATAAGTAGCAGAAGATTGCTATATCCCTAGGACATAGCTCCCCTTCCGGGGTCAGAGCAGGGTTTGAGCATTGTTGCACAAATTTGGCCCTTGTAAGTACTAACACTATAAAATTTAGAAGACAAGATTAATATCCGCTCCAAAATCATTGCCAAAACAAATAAGTAGAGAATTGTCTGATATCCCACAGAAATGTAAAATATTCAATATCATATTATTTTTAAATTTGATTTTCTATAAAACTACACTATTGGTAAACAAGGAAGTCCAAATTAAGAGTTTCACTTTCAGACAAAAGGACATCATGTTTTTTTTTATTGATAATGTAAAACTTTATATACCATGAGATAATCAAATTAAATCCATTTGATTTTGATAAGTGAAGGGAGGGGGGGGGGGAACAATTAATTGTGACTGTAGCAGCCGCATATCTGATTGCTAGAAAATTTAGAAGGCAACACTTGAAGAAAAATACAAGTTTTGATTCAGTAGAGAATGGAGAAAATGTGACAAAAGCCCCTAATCTTGAAAATTTAGTAACCATCATCATGAAGATTAAGATTAAGACAGATTACAAGATTGAAATGTCTTAACACTTGGCATATGGGTGAGATAGATTATTAACTTTGACTTTTGCTTCCAGCTATTCGCTTTTTGTGACAATTTACTAAAATCCTTATGTTACTCCGTATTAAATGCAACATGAAATACAGAATCACATTCATGAATAGTGTGACAATTGTGACAAACACGTAATTGAATAAATGGCCTCCAGCACCTCACAGATATTGTACCATAAATGAACGAAATGCATTTTGAATCCGTGTAGCAGCAATATCGTCAATCATCCTTGAGGGAACTGTCCTTTCTATCATCAAACCTTCATTGGGAATGCTACTTGACTCTTCCTGAGTGCTTTGCTTCAAGTCCAAGGATTCATTTGAATCTTCAGCAGCGGAGTTTACCTATTCAAAGAGTGGTGAGAAAACATACAGCAGCATGTTCCTGAAATACATTTAATGCATACTCCAGAAGACTTTTTTATTAATTTTGAAGAAACTTGTTTCGAGTCAATGGTAAAGATATTTTGTGTAACATATATGAAATGTGTTTTGCAAGCATCCAAAAATTTCTTGATGTTCAAGTCACGCTAAAAGTATCTTGCTTGTAATAAGATTGCATATCAAATTATCAACTGTGGATTTTTGCTGAACTTTAACAATTGCTTAAAATATATAGTTGTATATATACACATATTTATAAGGAGTATATCAAGTGAGAGAATGAGAAGAATAAATCATGACCATTAGATTTGATGTGAATAGACAAGATTAAAATATAAAGCCATGACTTTGACAAGTGATCATGTGATTTTTAAATCAAACATCGCAAGTTAACAGTATAAGAAAAGCAAGTAAATTTAACAAAGATTCAACTCCTAAAATGAGAATATCAATTAACTAATCCTGAAAGAATTTCTAGACCAGAAGCCGAGAAATCCTTCTAAACAATCGTTGTGTTTGCAAATGCAAGGACTGAAAAAAGAAAAGACAAAAAAGAAATCACCTTTTCTTGTTTGGATTTATCTTCCTTCGGTTTCTTCCGTTTGACTATTATCCAACACCATTTCCTTGGACCCATTCCTATTTCTCAAGAATGTGAAAACACAAAACAGCCAACAGGAAACCTGCATAGTATTATTCAAACAATTTATATTAAATTTCATTCATAGACCCATGTGTTATAAAGGAGGACAGTGCATAGAAGGCCATTGACTCCATGAAAGGCAAAATTATTTCTCATATTGCTGGGACATTAGGTAATATTCTTCCTTTCAAACTAATGAAACAAATAAGCATAAAAATCATAGACAATGTGAAGCATAATTGTTAAATCATGCTCCGTTACCCTTCCATATGTAAATTATCCTAGCTCTCTAAAGCTTGAGAATTGAGGCTATCCAAACATATGGAAGGGGAATTCCCTCACTTGGTGTCCATTTTTTTGTTTAAAATAAAATTTTGATTTCTATTTTTATGGACTTTATTTTTGAGATTATCTTAAATCTGTTACAATTATATTAGTTTTGAAAAATTCAAATTTAAAATGAGAAAAACTATTATGCCAAAATTCCTGCATCTCTTCTAATAACAAGTACATCGTATAATTTAATATCTAAATTATAACTGTCAATCTATGTTTATTTTTCTTGATTTCACACCCAGGACTCTTGAAATCAATTCCAAAACTAAATCATACCAGTAACAAACATGAGCCATATTCTGTTAGAATAAAAAAAGAAGAAGGAAGATTATATCCTAAAGCGCACATCATTATGCACTTGACTTGAAGCAGGTGCCACAACAAAATCATCACAATTATTGAAGGCCGAGGCAACAGTGCATTGAAATCCAATGAGCATCAAGTTTTCATGTGTAGTACCTATAACCAGCAAGGACAATGCTAAAGAATGGAAATGGTAAGGGGCACAAACCAGGCACACAGAAGAAAAAGCTGGCACACAGGAGTTTGCTTGGAGAGGATGATGAATGGTGGGTGATAATGGTAAGAAGTGATACATTGCAAGACAACACATAAATTGAGAGGAAAAAAGAGACAGTTCCATAATAATGTAGTGACAACCCAACAACACTGAAGCAGATGTTTGATCTCTTGGAAGAGTGGAAGTCTAGAGGCAAAAAAAAAAAAGGGCTGAGGTGAGGCAAGGTAGTAATTATATCCAGCTGTGCTTTTGAAAATGAAATATCATCATTAAATCACTGATAACAATACTGAGTTAAAAATCTTAAAATAAAGTAAACCAAAAAAAAAAATTCTTATAATTAAGGTATTAAAATTAATTTTGGTCCCGGCGAGGCTCGAACTCGCGACCTTCGGCTCATAAGACCAACGCTCTAACCAACTGAGCTACGGGACCATGTTAATGTCAAGAATATATGCTTTATAATTCATTTTAAGATACATAATTAGGTTGCTTCCAATATTAAATTAGTTGGTTAACTATTGAATCATCTACAGGCTAAGCTAGATGTAAAATTCAAGCAGATACATATTGTTGTAATTTTCTTGTAATAAAAAAAATTATTGTGTGAAATTTGTGGGATGTTTTACCCTTTAGGTTTAAGCATCTTTATTTGAGTTTCTTAGTTACTCATCTGCTCATAGGTTTTGTAACAACTCCCTACTTTGTATCGTTTTCTGTATATACACCTTCTAATATAACTCGATTTTGTTTGCCTTTACATAGAAAAGTTTTACTTTCTCATCTCATATTTACAATTTTAAGGGCAAGAGTGTAAATATTTATGATATATATTGCATCAAATATCTAGTCCTAATGAGGTGCAATATATAGTAGGTGCAAGATTCAACCAAACCTGGCCCTTGAAAGTGAAAACTAAGGTAACAGAGAATCTTATCATAGATGGCTTGATGAATACCATCTAACAAGATCTTAAGCTCCATTACATGACAAAATTGTGGTGTCATACTCATATGGTGATGTTCACTTTCCTCGCTCCTCATCTTCATGTCTAAAGGAAAGTGGTGGGTTTCTCTTTGTTGATGACAAAATCTCTTGTGCAACCTTACACCGGTTTTACGTAACAGATAGCCTCATACCTTTTATTTTATTTTACTTTTAATATTGGCCTTTCTCTTGAAATTGATGTGCAGTGTGTTGTGCCTAATAAATCTGAGCATAAGTGGGTCCCCAAGAAATTAAAAAGGCTGGGATAGCTCTCCTCATCGGCATGACATGGAGATAGAAGCAGATTTTAAAGCTACCATGTGGTGTGTAGATACAACTATATTGACCTCTCACCGCACAACTTATTTTAAGCACAAGTTTCGCTTTCTTTCTTCTGCGTGGGATCTAAATTCTAAAGTTTTCTATAAATAAGAACTTTAGACAACTGATTGGTCACCTTCTACCTAGGTTACATAATCAGGGACACCAATTTGAATGACCCTCGTATATAATAAAGCAGTCAAAGTGGGTTGTAATACGTGAATGAATTCGACTTATTCCATAAAAATGAGAGGATTTAGTTTTTAAAACACTATCTCATTAAGATTTTAGGTCAGTCTAATTTGATTCATATTATTCATAAGTTGTATAAGTTTATAGTAGATATTATCTTTTCATTTGATAGGTGAGAAACTAATTTTTAAAGTAAGGTCAAATGCTTAAACAGAGATCCATCTCAATAGTGCTCTTTTTCATATATATAAATTTTCGAATTGAACACAGAATCACGTATTTAAATGACCCAAACACATCTCTATTGGTACTTTGCGGTCAATTGAGTTAAGTTATCCTAATTTTTTTATATAAAAATGGATGTATGTTATTACTTTGGACCATGGGCCTAATTTTTATCTTTGGACTCTCATTGCGTCTCCTCCTATTGGACGGGTTCCGGTTTTTAATATCATGCGAAGGGGAAATATTATTAGAGAAATCTGCTGGCATTCCATAACTTCTTTTTGTCTTTTGTTTTTCATAATCACATACCTTCTCGTCCGTGCATTCCTTTTGCTTAACTCAGCCATCTGAGCTACTCTCACTGGAAGCAGTAATTATTAACTTGTTAATTATGATATAAACTTCAATGATGCATGCATTTTGTTACTTCCCTAGACATTAATATAAGACAATGAAGAAAATTTATTCAATAAAATAAACATCCAGCACTACATGAAAAATCAATTGAATTATAGCATATTTGGTTTACCTTTTGAAATTCAAAAAATATAGTTTAAGCAAAGCTACAAGAGACAAATCATAATTTGGAGTTTTATAGAATCTAAATCAAACATTGGTGCTGCAGTTGGCACCCGTGCTGGAAATTATTAACGAATAAAATTTTAAAATAATTTGTGATATTAATTATAAAAATTCTTATAATATAGAAGTTTATATTTTTTTTTGGTACAAAAGTAACAATAAGATTTGAACTTATGATCTCATATAAACTACCTAAATTTTTCACCACTAATTAACTCACACCTAGTTGCTTAGAAGTTTATATTTTTAAATCAATAGTTGTATATTTAAAAAAAAACGTAGAATTTAAATTTTACATATGTTAACATCATAATTAAATATATTATAATATTTCTTTAATGTACATTAGTAACTTTAATTTACCTCTAAAAAAAAAAAGACTTGAATTTATATATAACTATTAGGAAAGTTGGCTCATGTGTATATCTTAATAGGATTGTGGTCAATTTTATTTATATATTTATATATATGTCCTTCAAATGTGTTTCCTTAGATTTAAGAATATTTGAAATAAAAATATGGGAAATATGTTAGAATATGAAAAATCTGTTAGGATATAGAATAAAGATTCTTAAAAGTTGAGGATCCTTAGTTATAAATAAAATCAATAGTCTAAGTATGTGACAGTAAAAGAGAACAAGCAAATAAGACAGCAGAGCACTATTATGAGAGAAGGTGTATAAGGGACTTTGAGTTTGGGGAAAAAATGATATTTTTGTCCTATTTTCTTCTCATGTTGAAGGTGTTTATTCTCCGAGGTGGATATAGGCATGTGATTTGCTTAAGCACATAAATTCTTGTGTCCTTGTACTCATTGTCAGCTTGTTAATTTCTTTCACTTGATATTTTGCGTTTATATTTGGTTTATTGGATTCATACGAGTGTTTGTGAGACCCATTCCACTATGTCATTCCCCCAACAACTAGCATTAGAGCTCATTTAAGCTTGGTATGGAAATATGTCTGGCACAAGGTCAAATCTTGGCGTATTTACCATCAAGTCTTTTGATGAAAAAGGGAAGCTTCACTTTATAACAAAGAAGAGTAAAGGACATCTTGGCTCAATAAGGTTTAGCAAAAGCCTTGAAAGGAAAGGATGGAAAGCGAGAAGATGACGGATGTTAAGTGGGAAGAGCTAGAGTTGAAGTGTGTAAGCACGATTTAACTCTGTATTGCTAATAACATTATCAATAATGTTATGGATGAAGATATGACACCTAGCATTTGGGAAAGGTTGGAAAAACTCTATCTTTCTAAGAGTTTGCCCAACAAATGGCATCTAAAAAAGAAATTATATCTATTGTAGATGGAGGATGGTGTAGATCTTTTATAGCACATAAATGAGCTTAGTGCTATTGTTGATCAACTATGAAAGGTTGATGGCAAGATGGAAGATATGAATTTGGCATTCTTACCTCTTGGATCACTTCCAAATTCTTGCGACAACTTGGTCACCACTTTGTTGCATATAAAAGATAGGTAAGTTTGGATGATGTGCGATCATGTCTTTTATCCCATAATATTAAGAAGAAGCATAAACAAAGGGATGGACAAGAATAGTTATTTATTACTTGTGGGGAGAATTGGAAAGGGAAGGGAAAAGCACCTAATGAGAGATATGACTCCAAGGATGGACGAAAAGGTGCTCGTTGCTTTTAATGTGTTAAGGCCAATGG
Organism: Pterocarpus macrocarpus; assembly: GCA_031439585.1. Lineage (NCBI taxonomy): Eukaryota > Viridiplantae > Streptophyta > Magnoliopsida > Fabales > Fabaceae > Pterocarpus > Pterocarpus macrocarpus. Next base: position 13,418,301 of record CM062517.1, on the reverse strand, counting down.
TACTTATTTATGATATTTACAAATAAGGGTTCTTCACGGTGTCCATGAAGGTTTGCACGTGATTAGGCAGCTTGGATTTGGATCAAGGTGGAGCTATTAATGATTTCCAAGGTGGTAGGATATTCACCAAGGTAGAGATTTGTTAGGAAAATTAGCTCATGCGTATATTGATAGGATTATAGTTGATTTTATTTATATATATCCTTAAGATATGTATCCTCAGGTTTACGAATATTTGAATTAAAGATATGAGAAATCTACTAGGATATCAAAAATTTATTAAGATATGTGAAATCTGTTAGGATATAGAAAATTTGTTAGGATATGTAAAATCTATTAGGATATAGAAAATCTGTTAGGATATGGGATAAAGATTCTTAAAAGATAAGAACCCTTGATTATAAATAAAATCAATGATCTAAGTATGTGATAGTGAGAGAGAATAAGTGAAAAGGAGAGAGGGCACCATTATGAGAGAGGATATACAAGGAGTTTTGAGTTTGAGAATAAAGTGATATTTTTATATCATTTTTCTTCTCACAGTAAAGGTGTTTATTCTCTAAAATAGATGTAGGCATGTTATTTGCCAAACCATGTAAATTCTTGTATCTATACACTCATTGTCATCAAATTAATTTCTTTCTATTGATATTTTATATTTATATTTAGTTTATTAGACAAATATTTGTGGGACTCGTTCCACAGCGATATTCCCTTAACAATAACTTATAGTAGCATTCTATATTGTCCCATTACAATATATTCTCGTAATATTTGACGACTTGACTTTCTCTTTTTTTTTTGGGTATTATTAATATTATTTATTTTGGACCGACATGAAGATCCTTTCTTCCTGTTAGACAGGTTGTGCTTACGTCACTCTTCATTTTGGTATTATTATTATTATTGATCATTGAAAAATTTAAAATTTCATTTGTTTGATATTTATAGAAAGCTATTTATTAAAACTCGATGAAATATGATGACATTTTTAAAACTTTTATTATTAATTTTATATTTCAATATTATTTTCTTAATTTTGAAAATTTTGAGTGTACACGCCGATAAAGAAAACACATTTTTTATTTTATTATAGATTAGAGTTTTGTTTAAAAACTTGTACTAATTAATTATTTCAAAGTTATATTCTCACTTAATATTCATATTATTTAACAAAAATGTATACATGTTGTCATTTAAGCCTATTACATGTTAATCCCAAAAAAAAGAAAAAAAAATTATTACATGATATCAGTTTTTTTTTTTTTTCCGAATTTTGAATAACTCAAACTTGAATTGTTGTTATTAATTTGAAGAATATATTTATTAACAGAATCAATTTATGAAAAATTAACATGTTTATTTAAAATTTAAATAATTTAGATTAATAAACATCATATCATGTTGGATTTATTTTCAAGATCACATCAGCAAATGATAATGGTGGCAATTGCTATTTGAAATCAAGTACTCATTTTTTTTCAACCCACTAAGGTAGGGCTTTGAACTCGTCCCACAATAGGGCAGGTAGGATAAGCCAAAAAACGAGTGCGGATAAGTGCAAGTTCAAGTTTAATATATATTCATATCGACTCATCTCGCACCCTATTTATGATTTATTATTATTATTATTATTATTATTATTATTATTATTATTATTATTATTGAGATTCATCCTTCCTCTAAGTCCTATAGTGTTTTGTTTAAAAAGTATGGTGTTAAATTACTTATATAATTTATGAAAAAACTCTTTAAATATTCTTTTAATCTAAAAATTAAGTAAACAACATATAAATTGAATTTTATAAAATTATAAAAACATAGAAAAAAATTTGCAAATATTATGTGAGACAAAATCGAGTTGGGCCAAGGTTCATCACATTGCCATCCCTAGCAAATGATGGTACACCTAGGATAATTATTCTATCAAAAGGCACAAAAATAAGCTTTTGGATTATCCTTCACACTTTCACCGCCTGGGGGGGGGGGGGGTTACATGTTTTTGTATGATATATTTGGACCCTTTGTTTGTGCTTCTCCAAAGGGAAGAAGTATTTTTTTCAAAATATTTAAAAAAAAAAGTTTTAGTATTATTTGTTTGTCTTTCTTCAAAAAAGATAGAAGTAGAAAATAATTAATTTTTTTATTTTTTTTAGAGCTACTTTTCATAAAAATAGAAACAGTAAAAGAAAGAGAAAATAGTCTCGAATTTAGAATCCTTACTTTTTGTCATTATTTTTATTGCTCTATCCTTAACTTTTTCTTAACAACACCACTTCCTAACTATTAAATTGTAATTTTATATTGAAAAGTACTTTTATATTCATCATATTTAAATAATTTAACAACTTCTAATTTTATTAATAAAAAGCACCTTTTTTGGATAATTGATAAGTGCTTAAAACTCTCATACAAAAAGTTGCAAAATAATGTAAAGCATAAAGTTACAACCATAAGCAACTCAAAAACAAAAGCACGAACACAAAGCAACAAAAAAAAACAAGCAACACCCCGAAACCAAAAGGCAAAACATGAGGGGGTTCACAAAACACAATAACAAACACAGACAAAACTATCAAATAGCACACTAAACCACTTTGGAAAAACATACTGAGACCATACACTAGAGCATGCTGAAAGTAGGCCAAAACTCTAGACAATACTAACACCACTTTGAAAAAAAATTGCTAAGACCACTCTGAAAATAGGCCAACACTCTAGGGCAATCCTAAGGCATGCTAACTCTCTAGAAGCAGGCCAAGAATTTCCACACATGGTTCCATTACAAAACAACTAATTTCTAGATTTCTTCCTTCTCCTATGTCTCTTTGTCAAGCTCTAATTCTCATCTCCTTTCTTTGACTTCAATTTCACAGCCTAGGCTTCAACCACCTCTTCTTCATTCTCTGAAATCAAACCAAGATTTTTGCCTAAATTCCACATCTCTCTTGCCTCACTAACAACTTCATTTTCTAGGTCAATTAAGCCTTCACTCTCAACTTGATCAAAATAACCTTGCCCTCATCTAGAAGTACTTGACTTGAGCAAGTACTTCTATATTTAAGTGCCTACATTGCTCAAATATTCAAATCCCATTGTTACTATATGTGTCATTCCATTTAATAGGCCCATTTGGTTAAGATTTTGAAAGAATGATCAATTTAAATAATATAGTTTAAACCTAATTGGATTAGATTAGTTTAGTATAGATTTTGGACCTAATTCAATTTGAACTAATTTTTATTGATTGGATTAGATCGAATTAATTGGTTTTTGACTAGGGAAGTCAAAACTATAACACATAAATTAAAAAAAAAGGACCTATGTGATTAATCAAAGCTATTATAAATAAAAGTATAAATTTAATAATAAAAGATATGTTATATAATATTAATTGATTTATATTCGATGGAACCGGTTTTAAAAATTAAAATTGAAATCTAATCCAATTGAATTTTAAAAATCAAGAGCCAATTCAATTCAAATTTTTTATTTTATTCGGTTATCAAATTTTATTTGATTTAAATTAGATTTAAACAACCCTACTTTGAATTTTAACACCCCCTTGAAATCTTTAATTTTTCTAGTGCCTTTGAATATCCCAAATATTCTCTATATAAGTCATCAACTTTCTCTTGACCTTTTGCGAGGGTACTTACATGATAATTTACTTCCTTGGCGTGTATTTTTCAAATCAAATTATCAGAGTACCAGTCGATTTCGAATAAGAAAATATTGTGACATATTAACAAATAATTCGATGCTTTCTTTCAGGTCATCAATAATTCGATGCTAGAATTGTTAATTTTTAACATTGAATTAGATTCTCAAACAACTACGATGTGGAAGAAACCCAGGTTCCTTTGAGCAGTGTTACTATGTGTTTTGTATTTCTGTGTTTCATGTGTGCAATACGTGCCATTCCCGTTTCTTCTTTTAATTTTTGTCAGAAATGCAGAATTACGCCGGTATTCTTTTTAATTTATTTTTCCTTTTATTTTTCAAATTAACTATTTAAAAGCAAATAGTTATGATAGTTGATGTTTAGAATATATTCCAAACAACTATAGAACTATTTGTGCTGGAATCTCAAATCTTCTATTTAAAAGATAGGTTGAGTGACTTGCGGAAATAGCTTTTTAAATTTATTTTATTATTATAGCCCAAGAAAAGTTGGTTAAGAACGTGAAAGATACAAAAAACAAAAAAACAAAAAAATGGTTGATTGGTTTATTTAATCTTTTATTTAAAAAGTTGATTTGATCTTTTATTTAAAAAGGTTGGTTTATTTTATTGTTTTTGGTACATAAAAGGTCGGTTTATTTAAAAGATGGCTCGAGTGATTTGCAGAGATAAATTTTCAAATTTCATTAATTATAGCCCAAGAAAAATATCTTTCCTTTTAGGTGTGAAAGAAGTTTGTTTAATCATTTTTTAAAATAATTTTATTGATATTTTATATATATTGCTTGATTGTTTTGTGAAAATTATTTTATTAATATATGACTGATATTGTAAATACTAATAAAATTGATAAATTTGGGGTTTTTAATTATATATACTAACAAAATTGATTAAATTTTGCTAAAAAATTTGTTTAAATTATTTAAAATAATTTTAGTAAAAATTTTAAGACATCTTCCATATCAATAAAAATAAACAAATGCCATCATTGCCTCGTAGAAACATATATTTTCACATTTTTGTTGATGATTTCTGTCATTATATATTACATATAGATTATTTGATTAGAGAGACTTTTAAGCTCAGGTAGTACTATCTCACTCTCTCTCTCTCTCTTTCTTCTTCTTCTTCTTTTTACTTTGTCATCTAACTTTTTTACAATTTTGTAGTGGCTATCTTTTGGGTACTTTGCTTTCTAGTTTTCAGTTGTGGTCTAAAAACATGCACACAATTTGACACAAGCTAGCTTGCTTATATATTTGCAACTTAGTGCAGAGCTAGAAGCAGGGTGAGGCTGTTCTTTCTATTACAAAACATGGCAAATCCCAAATAAGCCAGCATAAGAATCAGTGTAATGTAAAAATTCAGGTTGGCTGTTACTGTCTTGTTTCAAATGAGGGAAAGAGATGAAAGAGGGTTCTCTTTTCAAAAGCATATCATATGTTAAAAAAAGTGGGATAATATATTACAATTAAGTTATCTTTCATGCAAAATTCAATTTAAAATTTTATATATATATATATATATATACCGTAATTCCTGCATAGCAGTTGCCTCTTCTAATAATAAGTACATCATACAATCTATCTAAATTATAATTGTCAAGCCATGTTTATTTCGTACAATTTCAAACTCAGAACTCATCTAATTAAAGACCAAAACTAACATATTGCCAATAACAAACATAAGTCCAATATTTCCCTTTCAATATAAAAAAGATTGTATGCCAAATTAACTAATAACTATGTGCACACATACTTGACTCAAAGCAGGTGCCAATACACAATCATAACAATCATTGAATGCCAAGGTAACAGTGCATCCAAATCCAATGAGCAAGGTGAGAGCATCGAGGGAGAAGAGGTATGGCCTTTCCATGCCAACCATCTGCTTTAAGTTTCAAATATCTATATTATAAAACATATTTGCAGGAAATATCATCTATCAAAGTGTTTCACCACAGGAATTTACCAAATTCATTAAGCACATGACAGATTAAGACGCGACGACTCAACATTTTAACCACACAGCAGAGGAAATTATTACTGGTGGCTATAAAGTTATATGATATACACAGCAATGTAATATTAGACACTGCCTTTAGATCAAACATCTGAATGATGAAGGTCGATGATATTGTGGTGTTCTCTGCACCAAATTGGGCAGGGGCCAAATGGGATTGGACTACCCGAAACCTCTCCTTCTCAAAATCAGACTCTTGGGAGCCACACAATTTGGGCACATTCCCATGCACAGAAGCTGAAGCAGAAGACCAACAAGCCTCAAAGCCACCACTTTTTCCCAATGGAACAGTGCTTGGAGTTGGAACTTTAGCATCCATCATGTGTTGTAGTCACATATGGGACCTAAGTTCAGCTTGGTGATCCAGAAGGCAAAGGGATAGGGGAAGAGGGTGGTTGGTTGGAGTGATGAAGATTCCGAATTGGTAGAGGCAGATAAGAAGATTTGGTTGATGGCACAGAACATGATGATGATAACATTGCAGCAGCATCTCTCTTTTGCTGTTCCTATAGTCTTATCTTCTCAAGCTGTGCCTCACCAACTCCTCTCTGTGGCACCTTTTTCTGCCTTGGCTTTTTGGAAGATCTACCAACACCTCTAATGCCTCCACTACCACCGCCATTGCTACAGTTTTGGGTTTGATCTTCTTGAGCCATTGTTGTGTCATCTTCCATCTAAGCCAACTCTTGCATTGCTTCAGTCTCTTGGGTGTGGTTTTCCAAAGAAATGCTCTTTCAAAGACCAAATCTTTAAGGAAGATGAATTATACGGCTGTCCTTTCCTATTTTGAACCACCTATAGATTACTTTATTTACACCATTAGATTTAATGTTATTAATTAAACGGTTCTGATCTAACAAATAAAATAAACATGTTTTATAATTCAGATTTGTATGTTTTCAGATCTATTATTATCCCGACACAGACAGATTCAAAGGGTATGTTTGAATTGGTTTTACTATCCCAACAGTCTTTCTTATAAGGTCACACAACTTGTCAATAGTGGCTAGTTGCTCGATACCCAAAGAGCCTTCCTTGAATTGCTCATCGCATCGCTGTTTCATCTCCTTAGTGTAGAGCAAGTATGTGTCATAATCGCCTTTAGTGGCCACGACTTGCGGTATTTGGCTTAAGGCAAATATGACACATGCTTGCTCTACACTAAGGAGATGAAGCAGCGATGCGTTGAGCAATTGAAGGAAGGCTCTTTGGATATTGAACAACTTGCCGCCATTGACAAGATGTGTGATTTGGTTTGAAAGGTTGTTGAGGTAGTGACTAATTCAAACATGCCATGTATATCTGTATGTGTTGAGATGAGGATAGATTTAAAAATATACAAATTTAAATTATATAATATATTTATTTAATTTATTAAAGCTGAAATGTTGAATTATTTAACACAATCTATTCATCAAAAAAAACAAATTAACACAGTCTAACGGTGCAAAGAAGGTAACTTAGCATAGTTGTAGAAGTTGTTTCTCTCCCCAAAGGAGCTAAGAGAAAGCTTTGGTAGATAGCATCTTGGGATGTTTGTTTCATTTCATTTCATTTCAGGGAGTAGACCTTGGTTGTTTTATTTAGGATGGATCCTTTTAAATTTAATCTATTTATTTTTCGAAGAAGAGAAATAGTGAGGAGACTCACTTCTTGCAGGACACCAGACCAACTCACTACTCATCTACTATTGGATGGGGTCCTCGGCACGGTGTCCCACAAGATATGAGTCCCCCTATCATTTCTCTTATGAGAAACCCTGTTTATTATGATAACTCACACATAATAGAAAAATATATAAGTGCCCTTAGAATAAGAAAAAATTATATAGTTCTATATTTTGTCCAATGTTTAGCAGCTTAATAATTGTATTAAAATATGAGTGATGATGTACATATAAAAAAAGAAAAAGAAAGAGAAAAAGAAAGAAAATTATATATATATATATATATATTGTCATGCGTAAGTTTAGTGTAAACCATATTATCATCGCTCTAAACTTTTAGCTATGACTCACAAAATTGAAATATTAAATATTAAATTATTTAAATAGAATATGACAGTAATTTTTTCTTGATATAAGAACACTTAATAAATTATCAAAATTGAACGGTTATGAGCCATATTCATGTTCACCATTAATCCCAAACATATGCATTTATATTATCTTTTATTTCCACTTAATTTTCATTTTTAGAAGCAGATTTTCAGGGGAGAAAAGCATTTAGTGGAGTATAATATATATACGACTTAGATTTTATTGAGGGATGAGATCAGCGGGAATCTCAATTTGGTGAAACACACCTTTGGTATGTGCATGTTGAGTCTCACAAATTAATGCTTTCGGGCTAATCTTGGAGAAAATGACTGTAACTCTGTAAGTAAGAATTACTTCACAAGCATTTGTTCCGTTTTAATTTACACTCCACATGCATTTCTAATATGAAACTTGGCTTCAACTTCTATATGTTGATATGCTTGAGTCATTAATTTATATACGACTATGACATGGCCAAATATTCCTGTGGTTTGATAATTGACAGTAAATATTTTATCAGAGTTTATTAATCCATATAAATGAAGATAAGCTATATGCTGCTCTTAACAGCAATGAATTGAATCCCAAATAAATGGTGACGAAAAAGAAAAGCAAATTGGTTACTAGGGTCATTCAAATTGGTACCCCTCACTATGTACTTTAGATAAAAGGTAACCGATCAGTTCTCTACATTTCTTAATTTTAGAAAATTAGATCCCATGCATAAGAAAGAAAGCGAAACTTGTGCTGAAAACAAGTTGAGAGGTGAGAGGTCAATATAATTGCATGCACACATCATATGGTAGCTTTAAAATCTGCTTCTATCTCCATGTTATGCCAATGAGGAAAGCTATCTCAACCTTTTTCTCGGGGACCCGCTTATGCTCCGATTCAGGCACAACAAACTGCACATTAATCTCTAGAGGAGGGCCAACATTTAAAATTAAAAATAAAATAGAAGAAAATAAAAGCCACAGCATGAAAGGGTATGAGGCTATCTGTTACATAAAACCGGTGTAAGATTGCACAAGAGATTTTGTCATCAACGAAGGGACACCCACCTCCGTCCTTGAGGCCTGAAGACGAGGAAAGTGGAGATGGCCACCATATATATAAGTATGACACCACAATTTTGTCTGTCATGTAATAAGGAGCTTAAGATCTTGTTAGATACACAATATATATTGGTATTTATCAAGCCATCTATGATAAGATTCTCTGTTAACTTAATTTTCACATTCAAGGGCCATGTTTGGTTGAATCTTGCATCTCATTAGGACTAGATATTTGATGCAATATATAACGTAAATATTTACTCTCTTGCACTCAATTATGTAAGTATAAGATTCGATAAGAAAGCAAAACTTTTCTATGTAAGAAAAAATGGCAAACAAAATCAAACTAAATTAAAAGGAATATTGACAGAAAACGATACAAATTAATTGGCCATGTCATATTCCTATAAAAATTAATGACTCGAGCATAGTAAAAGAAAATTTGAAGCCAAATTTAGTATTAGAATTGCATGTGAACTGTGAAACAAAACAAATCAATGCTTGTGAAGGATTCTAACCATCAAGAATTGCTCTATGAAATCCAGTGGAATCCTAGCTTACAGTAATTTTCTCCAAGATTAGCCGGAAATCATTAATTCTTGAGACTCATCATGCACATGCCAAAGGTGTGTTTCACCAAATTAAGCATCCTGTTGATCTTATCCCTCAATAAAATCTAAGTCGGATATACATATGATACCACTAAATGCTTTTGTCCCTCCCTAAAAACTTGCTTTTAAAAATCAACATTAACTGCAATAAAGTGCCAATAAAAAAGTTAACAATATAAGTATATTAATGTATATATTATCAAGTATTGATCCAGTGAAAGCTACTTGAGTCATTTAAGTACGAAGTCTTAGGTTCAATCCCAGAATTTATATATATGAAAAAAAAAATTAGAAATGGTCCTTAGTTAGGCGTTGGATTATATCTCGAGAGATTAATTTTTCACTTGTACGGTGAAGAAATAATCTGATAAATAACTTAAAAAAATTTAATGTTATATGTTTCTATACCAAAAGAAAAATTAAATGTATATGTTTAGCATTAATAAGGAACATGAATATGGCTCTTCTGTTAGTGTTCATTTTTGGTCATTTTTTACAGCAAAAATTAAGCGATGAAGGGCAATCTGGCGGTGAGGGAACTGAAACCGAAGCCTATGCATGTATTGTAGTGAGTCACCATATTGTAACTGGGATTTCTCAAAAGAGCAAAAAAAAACGAATATTAACAATAACAAAATAATAGAAAGGGTCCACCACAAGTGGGGCCCAGTTGGGGGCCCCAATGCCAACCAAGGTCTACCAAAACTGTCTCTTTAGCTCCTTATAGTAGTAGAACTCAAAAAATGATTTAGAGAGAGAAAACAGCATCTACAACTACAGCCGCCGGTACAACTTGGGTCCAGAGATAGAGATATAGAGAGAGAAAGTTCATGATGAGTCATTCTAGGAACAAAATGAGGAGATTTGAGCGAGGATTTGGGCGAGAAATGAGTGAATATTAATGATCACTCATAAGAGTCATATAGTTGCTTTAGATTTGCATGGTTTGAATTTTGAAAAGACTTAGGCTTTTTTTTTTTTTTGTGCATTTTATCTTTTACTAGCTGTATTCATTTGCTTATCTCAGACAACAAAACTGGATTTGAGAAAAATTCTGAAATCTCTACACACCATTTTTTCCTCTCTCTATCTTCACCTTCAATCTTTGCTCGATAGTTGGCTGGCTTTGTGGGTTTGTTCCAAAAATTCCATAACCAGCGAGATATCCGGGTAATCTTTAAAGAACCCTTTTTTAGATTTTGCTCTCAGATTATGGTTCCGAATTTTGTGTGTGTTGAGATATCGAAACATTTGACTCTATCTTAAAATCTTTTGGTGGGGTATCTTTGTTTTGCTTAAAGATTTGGTCTTTGAAATAAAAGGATTGCTAGATAAAAACCACACTCGAGAGCGTAGCAATGCAAGTGTAGTCTTAGATGGAACATGACACAACAATGGCTCAAGAGGATCAAACCCAAAACACTAGCAATGGTAGTGGTGGTGGTGGTGGTAGTTGTGGAATTGGGGGTGTTGGTAGATCTTCCAAGAAGCCAAAGCAGAAAAAGGTGCCACAGAGAGGACTTGGTGTGGCACAGCTTGAGAAGATAAGACTAGAAGAACAGCAAAAGAGAGATGCAGCTGCAATGTTATCATCACCGTGTTCTGTGCCATCAAACAAATCCTCCTATTTGCCTCTACCAATTCAGAATCTTCATCACTCCAACCAACCGCCCTCTTCACCTATCCCTTTACCTTCTGGATCACCAGCTGATTTTAGGTCCCCTATGTCACTGCAACACATGATGGATGCTAAGGTTACAGTTCCAAGCACTGTTCCATTGGCAAACAGTGGTGGCTTTGAGGCTTGTTGGTCTTCTGCTTCCGCTTCTGTGCATGGGAATGTGCCCAAATTGTGTGGCTCCCAAGAGCTTGATTTTGAGAAGGAGAGGTTTGGGGTGGACCCAGGATTGCAGTTTCTACCAAGTTTGCCTTTTGAGTCCAACACCATTTGGCACCTGCCCAATTTGGTGCAGAGAACACCACCACAATATCATCAACCTTCTTCATCAACGGTAAGACATGTATATTTCTTTAGAAGTGTGATGTTTCTCTGTTCAATTTCCATGATGGGGTTTTCACTTGCATCTTTGGTCACATTCTCTTCTGATGGAATAAGAAAGGCTTGGTTTCCGGAACATGTAGGTGAATGTCTCATCAGGAACTTCATCAACACCTGTGCCTCATTTCTCAATAGAGCCCCCTTCAAACCAAAATTATAGTGGCAACGGTGTGCCTGCGAGGCCAGTGGAAAAGGTACTTGCAATTTATGCTCTTAAAGTAATTCATCTGCATATTTCACTGTGATCTGTATATCATAACTCAGATGTTTGATTTAGAGGCGGTGTTTTATGTCAAATTGCTGTTATATATCATATAAATTTATAGCACAAGTACTAATTTCCTTGGCTATGTAGTTAAAGTTCTCTGCTTGTTTTGTTGAACAATCACATCTTGATCATGCACGTTCTTAACGAATTCAGTAAAATTCTGCAGTGAAACACATTGATAGATGATATTTCCTGCTAATTTGTTTTATAATATAGATATTTGAAACTTAATGCAGATGGTTGGCATGAAAAGGCCATACCCCTTCTCCCTGGATGTTCCACCTGTGCCGGCTTTCAATTATAAATTGCATCCCTTTGCTGAAATGAGAACAAATGCACCAACTTCATGCGGGAGAGGAAGTGGATTTAATTCTGATGCTGGAAATTCAACTTTCAGGTTGTTCATGTTTAATCATTTGTCCATTACATTGTAGTTGCAAATCTTGTTTTGTCTCACCATGCATTTCTGCATTATCTGCAGAGAAGTGCCGTCCTGTTCTGCATCCAACTCCGAGCCAAACTCAAGGAAAAGCAACAAAGAGAGTGAGAATTTCAATGGAGATTTTCTGACTTTGGCTCCTCCAACTCCTACTTCATGTCCACCTTCAAAGTTGAAATATTCTTCAGCTTTCCTAGCATTTCACAACCAGGAAAATCCTGAATTTGAATCTCCGTCTTGTCAGGTAGGCAAACTCATTAACCGATCTTTTCCCATTTTGCAAATTTCATTATTTAGAGAGTGAGCCTTGGTGTAACAGTAAGGTTGTTACTTTGTGATCTAGAAGTCACAGATTTAAATCTTGAAAATAGCCTCTCTGTAAATGGAGGTAAGGCTACATACATCGACCCTCCTCGGATTCCATCAAGTGGCAGCCTCATGCACAGGGTTAATTTCATTATTCATTCTTAACCTCTGTTTTATTTGCTAAAGGGAATCATGGAAGATCAAGTTCCTCCCCTACAAGGGTACAACCGATTCAATCAACAAAAGCAACCTTTGTACTGCTTCTTCCCTCCAGCTGCAGCTGAGGCACAAATTGGACAGCCAACAGCTAGAATTCAGAATAGCAATGAAGTGGGAGAAACTGTTGATCTTAATTTGAAACTCTGAACATTATCTTCTGCCCCAATTCTTGTATTATCACTTTTTTAGGCCAGTTGCTCCTCACTATGAAACTTGCGTAGTTCATCTTTGATTTAATTTTCACAAGTGGGGTAGATATTTCTGTGTTTGAACATGTAAAGGTTGAGTCTGAAAAGGACTTAGACATCTTGGCCACGTGAGAAGTAGGAGTGGAGAAAAGGAAAAGGAGAGAGAGATGTTTGTTTTGTTTGTTTGAGAACTTGAGTTGCTACCTCTGGCTTATGGTGCTTTGATGAGGCCAAATTCTGTTTTCCAGTTTTGGCTATTGTGTTCTATGGTCAGTGCCTGGTGGATGAGTCAGGGACTGTGATTAGTAACAAACTTTTGCATGTGGGTTGTGGGAGGCATCTGATTGTGCTTTGTCTTTTTCTTTGTTTCTCTGGGGTCCCCAAATCTGAACTCCATTATGGTTTTTCTAAATGACAGAGGAATAGTAGGGCCTTCACCATCTAGTAGCACGAGTGCCAATTATGACTTCTTTGTATTGTTATGGACTTATGGTTGTATTGTACTATGACTGTAACTTTGGATGGAAATGAGGGACAACGAAGTAGTAAGAAAATTTTTTAGGAAAACTGAGGAGTGAATTAAGATTATCATATGTTTGATGATGAAAATTAAAAATTGTTTTAAGTCATATAATTATCACATGACTATTCTAAAATATTACATATGACTAGCTCAATGTGATATTAAATTGGTATTACGATGTACTTCTTGATATTTGACTATCTTACCACACAAACATTGTTACAAGACTAATCATATTCAAGTATTATGATTCATATGAAGGTTTCTAACAATTATATTTCATGCATTTTTCTATTAGCATATTTGACTTAATGAATGTATGAAATATTTAAACATCTTATTAAACTGTTTTTTGCCCTTTCTGTCTTATATGACAACTTAGTTGTTTACCATAAAATTGACAACTTAATTGGAAATGAAATGAAATTATTAAAAAAAAAGAAAAAAGTACGACTCGCCTTCTCTTTTTTATCAGGGCCTGCGATCCATTACTTGCATTCTATAAAAAATTTCACATGAACGGGACGACGCAGTTATCCTATCTCTTGTGCATAATTGATTGAATTTGAAACTCAAAAATAAAAAATTTAAGCAAAAAGCCAAACCGGCTGTTATTAGTCATGGAGCAGAAAAGGAGCAAAAAATAGTAGTATGACTCGAGTTTATGGTAAACCTAACATACGATAATATATCAACTAGTAATTATTATAATATTTATATATTATAATTATAAATTATATTTTAAATGATTAAGATCTAACTATATATAAGATCTATAATGAACCCAAAATTATAATATCATCACTCAAAAAGGAGTAACAAGCTGAGCAAATTGACTAGAAAATGCCCATAGTTATTATATAAGTTGTATTATTAAAATTAGAATTTATTTTAAGGGACATATTAGAGTAAAGATTTATTTTGATCTCTAAAATTATATATATACTTCACTTTAAATCTTGAAATTAAAAAATTAACAATTTTGTCTTTGATATTGCAAAGAATAATTTAAATTAATCATTTTAGTGATTCAAATTAATTCTCTATTTTAGGACTAATTTAAGTCAATTTTTTATAATTTTAAGGATTAAATTATTAATTTTTTTAATTTTAAATATTAAAATAAACTACACACAATTTCAAAAACTAAAATAAAACCCTTATTCAAATATATTAATTTATATTTTAATCATTAATTGAAAATAAATTTCACTTAATCAATAATTAAAGAAAAATGTTCTTATATATTCCACGGTACCCATTTTGTCAATCTTAAGTACACATTTTTGTCAACTCCATCGCACTGAATCCTAGACGAACATTCTACGGCACCCCACCGGCGGACCTATTACCCTAATAGCCTCTTCGTTATGACCTACCACCCTAATACGCTATGGATAAGATATCATAAGTACGCATCCTTAAATGCATTTTTTAATACAGCTGTATAAAAAGTCCATGCTATTCTAAGGTATGAATAGAATGCCTGATTTTGACTAGAAATTGAGAGCTGTTCAAATCACTTTTATGGAATTGTCAAAAAATGGAATAAAATTTTCCAAATGATTAAATTTGGAGTAAATATTCTTTTTAATTTTAATATTTTAAAATTAATATCAATTTTAATTTTAAAATATTTTTTAATGTTAATTAAATTTTAATATTTTAAACTTTGACATTAAGGGTGTATTTATTTTAAAAAAATTTGATAAAAATTATTTTTTTATTAAAAAGTAGTATATTTAGATAACTTTTTTAAAATAATTAGAATTTTAAAAAAATTCAATTTTAATTTTTTAACTATATATAAAATTTAAATTTCAAAATCATTTTTTTAAAAAATTGAAACAAATACACCTTAATTAATCATATAAAAATGATTTGATGGAAAATTTTATTTTAAGAAAAAATTGTTAAAACTAAATTAATATCAAAATTTAAAATATTAAGACTAAATTGATATCAAAATCTTTTTGAAAGACCAAATTGATATCAATTTCAAAATATTTGAATCAAATTAATATCAAAATATTTTTTAGCATCAAATTAATACCAACTTTTAAATATTAGAGCTATAAAATTATTTACTCTAAAACTTAATAATTAAGTGTTAATTTCACATACAAGATTAAATGTTAATTTAATTTTAATACAAAATTTTATTATCATACAATTTTATCACATCATTTAACGTGAGTTACAACTCGTACTGATTAACTTATCAAACAAAGTATTAACAAATGTAAAACTTTCTTTCGAAGTTAAACTCCATATAAAATCATATATATTGACGAAAAACGAGCTATGTAACATAATTTTTAAGAGTAATTCATTATGTTTAATTATTCTCCAAAACTTCACCCACTCGGCCATTCACAATGGATGCCAATCCCACCATGAGTGGGAGTTGCCAACACACATGACAGTCTCTCGCAAAGAACTATAGTAATATCCATACAGCCTAAGAAGGGTAAGGAGCCATACAAGGCATTAATATAGAAAACATCACAGTCATTTGGTCTATGACCAACCAAATATATAATCAAGAACATACACCAATGCAAGAGAGAAGGGATAAAGCAGGATGGCCACTAGGGATGTCCATAGAGGGAAGGCTGTGCGGAAACTTGCAAGGCCACCCATGACAATGCAAACCACCAGAATAACCAACACTTCTGAAGAGAAGTCCCACGTCAATCCCCTCACATAAACCAAGGCTAAGAAGACTGATAGGCAAAGCACATTATTCATTGTCACTGCCCCAAATATCTACAATGAAACAATTGAAATAAGCCTAAGTTGTTGCTTCAAAGCAGAAGAAATGTACAATCAGTAAGTAGTAACCAATAACAAACATTATAATAATGATTAGGTAAGAAAGTATACAATGTAGTAAGTTGTAACCATTAACAAACACTACAACGATTATGATGCCAACTAGAACCACCATTATCACCAGTATCAATCTAGCTGTAATCACAGTTACCATAACACAAATTTCAGGTAACTCGTTATTAGTGGTGTTGTTTGAATAACCACATCAGAATAATTTCATTATGATGTTAACTGTAAATATCATGCTGAATAAATCCTAGTCAGTAATTCTCTCATGTTGTTTAGCTAACTCCTGATATGATAGATCAATGCAGCAAATTACGTAATTTGTGTTGAAGAGCACATTCCAAGTGCTTTAGAGTTTATATAAAATTCAGAAATACCGATGCCTAAAAGAGATGATGAGTGTGAAGGGGGAAAACAAAAACCTCTGAAAATGTTAATGAGGCAGTTTGCCGCTTGTCACGACTAGCAAAAATTATTGCTGACACTGCTTCACTTGAATTGGTTGCCAAAGGCAGCGCAATGAAAGAAATGAAGAAAGCCGGAATACTTGTAGCATCAGAAAAGTTATCGACTGCATCAACCAGAGGATCAGCGAATGCAGCCGCAATAACAGTTCCCAGTAGTAGCAGCAGGACTGCCTTGATGGAAGTCCATTTTGCATTCTCAATACCCCCAACATCTTCATCACTTTGGCCCCCCACATCCAGGAGATCATGCTCCCTCTTCGTTTCCTGTATATAAAATCCCAGTCAGTCATAAGTTCCGCAAGCAATAAGTTCATGAAGTTGAGCATTGCACAACTTACCAAGTGAAAATCGCTTAAAAATTTCACTGTGTGTGGACCAGGATCACCAGATGCACGTCGAGCACGCCTGGCTCTGTGAAGCCACCTACAGACGCCATCAACAAATTCTGCTTCATCTACAAGTTGATTACGAGAAGTATCAAAGTCCTCCATTATTCTTTTTACAGCATCATCATGATCCAGGTCAACCTCCTCAAATTGGATTCCAACAACTAGTGCCCTCAATTCACCATGAGTAAGATTGCCATCTTTGTTTTCATCAATTGTTACAAACAACCTGCATATTCCATTGAGAAGTCAGTGACAACCGAAAGGATGAGAATATGAAAAGAACACAACAAACTGCTTTAAAAGTAGCATGTCTTAAGTCAAAGCAGACAAGGCAGATAGCCGCACTTTCTAATAACTTCTTTGTCAGGTTCACCATTATCTTTGAGCAGCCTTCCCAATGCACGCTGCTTCAAATGTCTCAAAAATCCTAGAATAACATGCTTGTGTCTAACATATTCAAGTTTTCTCCTTTGTATCCAGGGCTGGAAAACCTGCACCAATTTTTCCTTTTTCTTAATTTCTATAAAATGCAAACACATGCCAGTTGTTCATAATGACAAGGATCAGATATTCATCAAGTATACAGTTACTAAAAGTGCTAACTGTAGAATCCAATAAAACATAAACTTATATGTATCATCAGAATTAAACTAAGAGATGCTGGCTGATCAAGAACGAGACATCTATTGTAATGTACAGGAAACACAAATACACCATAAAAAGAAAATTACCTGGTAAAGGCAATAAGTAACCAGCAAACATAAAGAGACAATAAGAGCAATCAAAACAGCCAAGTGCCTTCCTGAAGTTGAATCGAGAATTTGTGGTAATTGAACAATCAAAAACGGAAGTACAGATATAACCATAATCCTTGCAGCATAACTGGTCCAAATATCAGTACTGACACCAGAACCTGCACACGGAGATTTTATTAGACCAATCATAAATCCAGGACTGGTAACGGTGCGGCGCTACTGCACACATAAAGACATCATGGTTTAGAAGAAATAAATAAATAAGAAAATGGTGAATCACATTATAGCTGTAATCAGCACCCTTCTCAAAGTTCCAAAGTATTCTAATCTAGAATGTAAACAACAATAATTATCGACAAACACATCCAATTATTTGAAAGCATTAATATATAATCCATGATCCAAAATCATGGTGAAAGGTGCTCGCCATTATTACTAAGTTAAATATTTCAACACTATATTATTAATACTCTGGGCAAGGAGAAGTTTACTGCACTAACTCTGAAGATTCAAAAAATTAAATGATGAAAAACAATACAACTGACTTACCAGTTAAACTAAATCCCTTAGTGTCTTGTGAATCTATAGCAATTGAATTCTCAATGTCACACTTGCCGACAATTACACAGGCCCCCCATATTATAGTCAGAAGCATCACTGTTGACCCAGCTAGGAGGCCCATTCCAACAGATACCTGACTTTGAGCAGTTTCTTTACTACCTGAAAGCCCAGATACTGAAGGAAACAAAAAAATCAGAGTAGAAATCAAAAAAGAAAAAAGTCAAATAAGAATACATGAGTGTATATCCTAATAGATGAGAGACAAGATAAAACTCCAATAGAGGGGGAAAATCCAAAGCAAATATGATGTTACAAGATAAGAGGTCAGATAACTTTGTTTTAAAGGAATCAAAAGAAATGTCTCAAAGCAATGGCTGCTAGTCAGCTAAAGCATGAATATGTTAAATTCTTCTAATTCTGCCTCTATTTGGCAGCTAGTATTGAACTGCATTCAATTTTATGAACTCAGGAATCCAAACTCAAAGAAATTCCACTATTATTAACTAGTGAATTGACATGATGAAATAACATCCCAAAGCAGCATTCAAAATCCAATGTGTTTAGCTCTTCAAACTTTCTCAATGGAAGCATTACAAAAAAAACTTGACATGCTCTTTAAGAGATGCATCAGAGGTTTATTTTGAAATATCCCTTATCCATAGATAATCACTATGTCAGGAGAAGGAACACAAAAATGTAAAAGAACACAGAGATAAGTGGAAAACTAATGCATTTATGCATAAATACAATTTGAAAAAAGTGAATAAAGATCCTTAAAATTTGGACTTGAAGCAACACAAGAATGAAGTCGGCTTTCACTACTTAGGAATTATATCACCCTTCAATTAATTTCCTTATAATCCTCCACCATATTTTAAAACTTCAAGTCATGAATGTAGTGCCATTTAAATGAACAAAACAAATTCATTATATTTTGGTCATTCTCCATCTAAAGTTTAAATAAACATTAAATATAAAATTCCAGAGGATGAGCGTTGATGCAACAGTAAGGAAGCACTGCCTTATAACCTGGAAGTCACAGGTTTCAGATCCTAGAAACAGCCTCTCCACTTACAGGGATAAGCTGTGTACATCTATATTTCTCAGACCCCACCAGCTGGGAGCCTCGTGCACTTGGCTGCCTTTTTTGTTAAATATAAAACTCCCAGAATAACCTGTCCCCAATCGGCTTCAGCTGCTATCACTTACACCTCATGAACATGATAAAAGCAATTATCTGACTCAGCTATGCAAGCGTTAACATGTAGAGAGGGTCAAAAAGCAAAGCATCCTGTAAAAATTGGAAAACATGCATCCAAGACTAGTATATTTTAAGTAAAGTATTGTTTTTTAACGAAAAGAGGACAAGGCATAAACGAAATTAATTGTTACAACTTGTGGGGCTCACAGTAACCATATGCCCCATGCGAGTGAGGCGCCAAAAGCAAATAGAACAGGAAAGCCAAAA